>CM074720.1:334995952-337512202 GCA_037306005.1 Rhinophrynus dorsalis | reverse complement strand
TCTAACTCTAATCTAAGAAAAGTAGTATGTATTTATTTACTGAGTCCCGCCTGCTCCAGGCTTCCTCAATGTTGTATTCTAACTCTGATCTAAGAAAAGTCGTATGTCTATGAGTCCTGCCTGCTCCAGGATTCCTAGGTTTTGTAGTCTAACTCTAATCTAAGAAAAGACATATGTCTAATATCTGTTGAGTCCTGCCTGCTCCATCCATCCTTAATCTTCGTTCTACCTTCAAATAGCTACATCCATGCTTCATCTACAGTACCAAAAGGCTAAAGCGCCACCTTACCCTTTTCTACCATATTCATTTAGACCCTGGAAATGGTTCCACTTATTTTAATTTATCTGATTTTGATTTTATTGTATTTTTAAAAGCATAGTGAATTCGGCCAAATAATTCAGATCCAATCCGAATTTTGTCTGAGTCGAACAGGTCCAGTCTGATTTTCGGATCAACCGAAAAAAAAATAGTCCGAAATGAGATTAGATTAGAGTTAGACTACAAAACTGAGGAAGCCTGGAGCAGGCAGGACTCATAGACATACGACTTTTCTTAGATTATAGTTAGACTACAAAACTGAAGAAGCCTGGAGCAGGCAGGACTCAGTAGATAAATATATATGACTTTTCTTAAATTAGAGTTAGACTACAAAACTGAGGATGACAGCAACACTGTAGATGTGCTGAGCATTGAACACCCAGAAATCTGACATCACAGAGAGCCTTTGTCATGTTAGCAACACCGGAGATGTAGCCAACAGCAAACTACAGAACCCTGGAGCAGGCAGGACTCAGTAGATATTAGACATAAGACTTTTATTAGATTAGAGTTAGACTATAAAACTGTGGAAGCCTGGAGCAGGCAGGACTCATAGACATATGACTTTTCTTAAATTAAAGTTAGACTACAAAACTGAGGATGACAGTAACATTGTAGATGTGCTGAGCATTGAACACCCACAATTCTGACATCACAGAGAGCCTTCGTCATGTTAACAACACTGGGGATGTAGCCAGCAGCAAACTAGAGCAAACTGGAGCAAGCAGGACTCAGTAGATGTTAGACATACAACTTTTCTTAGATTAGAGTTAGACCACACGTGCCAGTGTGGTGGAGGAGAATCACAATCAGTGCATCAACTGGCATCTGAGGAGATTCCATCCTGCAGAATATGCTAAAATAGTGGCAGGGAGGGTTCATCATTACTATTATACTGTCAGCAAGTTGTCATATGTCCTTAGCGGGACTGGAAAAGGGGTACAATGACAGCGGCAGTACTTGGTTTCGTGTGTCATGGTGTTTGGACACAGCTGTGCCCCCAGATGTTATTTACCACACACACACTGTGCACATTGCAGTGGCTGATAAGACCTGCTGATCCAGCTCTCAAGGGAAAAAAATATATTCTAAAAAAACACACCCATGATGATTTTGGAGGAGGGCAGGTGGAGAGGATTTAATGGCCAACATGTTCTTTTCTCCACATAGACTGGGGGCTACTTATTGTGCTGCTACTGCCTCAGATGCATCACTGAAGCTAGTTGTGGGCGGCAAGTGGAACCTTCATAATCCATCACCCGTGTTACTGCTATTGTTGATCCCATTTCCTTTCAGCTGCCTAATCATCATGTTGCTTAAAAAGCAGCTGCAACTCAGAACCCAGCAGGACATTTGACAGTAGCCACTGGCTAACATGACCTGCTGGCATTATGCTAGTAGGGCATTTTTATTTTTTTCTCAGGGCTTGTGCTTTGAAAAAAAAACTAGTCCTACAGAAAAATAAACAATTTTTGGGGGGGTTGTTTCTAACAAGCCTAAGTCCTACAAAGCAATGTTTCCTTAGGGCTTGTGCCAAACAAGCTTAAGTCCTACAAATCAATGTTTCTTCAGGGCTTGGGCCTCTAATAAGTCTAAGTCCTACAATGGCCTCTAACAACAAATCTAACAAATCATTCTCTACAAAATACACTTTCAAGTCAAGTATCAGTCAACCCCAATGACAGCTTATGTCAGGGGGTTCGTGTCTCTATCACTTTAAATGCAAATTTCTTATTGTATTTATTTTTTAACTGCCCCCCCCAATAGCCGTCACGAAACCCCCCAAAACAAATTCCCTGTTCAACACAGACACCCTCCTCAGACCCCTTTTTTACCATGTCTTATGGTTTCTATTTTATTTAATTTTAGGATTTATTTTTTATTAACTGCCCCTCAATCCCAGTAAACAACCTCCCAAAAAATCATCCCCTGTTCAGCTGATTCTTTCCCCACACCCCACCAACACAGGCACCCTCATGCCCCTTTTATACTATGCCTATGCCTTTGGGAAATAATATTTGCTATGTGTTCTGTGTAACTTCTATGTTCCCACTGATTTTAATGGAATGAGCTAGGTGAAAAAAGCTGAAAAAGCAGAAAATCTGCACTTTTTGCGGGAAATTTTCCACCAAGCGGAAAGTGCAATTTTTCGCCGATTTCAGTTTGAGGAGGAAATTTTCACCCATCCCTACTGATGAAATCTTACCTGAATAGGAACTTATACTTGATTTCAATAAGAGGCTGGCTGTGCCTTATTAGAATTTGAGTACCATTTTCAAAGGGTTTTCTGGTGGTGGACTATAGGAGTAACATATACTGCACTTTATTTTTGTATCTATTCAATGCTAAGAATTGTTTGATAGTTTTTGGTAGAAGACAGAAATTCCTTGACAACTGGAACACCTAAGTGCCCATTGACCGGGATGGTCTGAATTTGAGCAAGTTAACAAGAGGCTGTTTTTTTGGGCTGAATGAATAACAGGTGAGTAAACCAATTGGAGACGAGCAGCACCGCTCTGGAAAGGACTTTTGAGTTGTGTATATATATATATATATACTGACAAACAAAAGAGAGGATATGCACTCACGCTTAGAAAAAACAGTAGAAAAACAATGTATAGCAGAGACGGCTGCGCACTCACGGATTTTATCACATAAAATAAACCAATATTTATTGGTAAGCTGTGCGACGTTTCGGTCCACAATTGGGACCTTTATCAAGCAGACATGTTATACAAACAATATATAAAGTACATTTAAATACTCTATCAAAGGAATGACCTCGTGTAACTCTGGATGACCCATCGTGATGACGTAGAGGATCAGAGAAAGAGAAAGGAATGTGAAGACGATACAATGAAACAAGCCAAAAATCCAAGAAGGAAAAACACACCACAGTGCCACCCTGTGTGTGAGAAAAGAGAATACAGCCATAAGAGAAAATAGAAACAATGTAATAGAATCTAATTAAGATCCCACTAATAAGATTACTATAATACAGATTATATAATACAGATTATATAATAAACACACAGCTACTAATTCATATGCAAAAATCAAGATCAAATGTTATATGAGGACTTTAGCGTTCTGATAGAAAGCAACTAAATATATTTTGTTCATTCAATCCTGCAGGACTTTAAGAATTTAGCTCTTTAATCCAAAAGCACTCTCTTTGTAATAACTTTTTAGCACGGTCTCCTCCTCTTCTGTTAGCAGGAACATGTTCAATCTCAATAAAATTAAAATTACTTGATGGATGATTTTCTTGTAGATAATGCTTAGCAACCGGTTTGTCAGATTGACCATCTCTAAAATCACGAAATCAGTAGTACATGTAATGTATTGTTTAATTCTGTATCTTTTATTAGTATGTGGATGAGTAAAGAATTTACAGGGTCACATAGATCCACAAGTTGTGCAACCCTTACAGAGATAACATCCAGCTGGAGTAGTTCTCAACCACATATTTTTTTGTCGTCGTGTAGAACTTCTTACAGGATCAGTGCATACCAGCAATTCACTTCTTTTGTATCCAATTAATGGAGGATTTTTTAATATCATCTTTTTGCAGAATTTTCCAATTATTTTTAATTGATTGCTGGATCTCTGAAGACGCTGTAGTGAATGTAGTAGAAATTACTGTTCTTTCCAGATTTTTCTCTGGTTTCACTACTGTAGATTGCGGAGATTTCAACAACTCATTACAAAGAGTCTTCAATTTATGTTTAGGGTATCCGCGTGCTATGAATCTATCAATAGTATCCTCTCATTGTAAATCACGCAAGGAGTCATCTGAATTATTACGGATCACCCGTAAAAATTGTGACTTGGGTAGAGATGCCCTTAAGGCTGGAGGATGAAAACTATTATTATGTAAAATTGTGTTGTGATCCGTAGGTTTACGATGCAGACAATATCCCAAATGGTCATTGGAGCAAAATATTTTCAAGTCCAAAAAGACAATTTCTCTCTTATCATTAACCATAGTAAATGTCACTGGACTATCCATCTGGTTAATAATCGATACAAACGATAGTAGAATGCTTCAGTTCCCCTCCAGATAAGCAATACGTCATCAATGTAGCGTCGATAAAACAACAGATGATCACCATAATCCTGGAGAATGTACTGCCTTTCAAAGATATACATAAAAGCATTGGCATATGCTGGTGCCATACTGACACCCATTGAGGTTCCAGATAGTTGTTTATAATAGACACCTTCAAACAGAAAAAAATTCTCAGTTAAACAGATCTTCAATAATTGCAGCAAATATTCAGTTGGAGGTCCATTATATCTGTTTGATTCTTGTAACACTATACGTACTGAGTCCATTCCTGATTGATGAGGAATTATCGTATACAAACTCTGTACATCTAAGGCAGCTAACTACAAATCCTCTTCATTCAAGGAAATGGTTTTAAGTAATTCAATAAGCGCCGGTGTATCTTTTAGATAAGTAGGAAGATCCTGGATTATAGGTTGAATGTATTAATCAATAAAGTTTCCTAGGGGCTGTAATACACTATCAGTAGCTGAGACAATCAGTCTCATTGGTGGATTATTCAAAGACTTATGTATTTTTGGTAGTCCATAAAGTACAGGACAAACTGGATGTTGTTGAAATAAATAAGAAGCTGTATCTTCGGAAATCCAATTTGCTCTTGTTCCCATATCAATCAGTTCTTTAATTTCATGCTGAATTTGCACTGTTGGATCTTGATTGAGTTTTAAATATGTATTAATATCAAGTAGTTGGGAATGTAATGATTCACTGTATTCAGAGTAATCTTGTATCACAATTGCTTCGCCCTTATTCGCAGGACGGATACAAATAGAAATGTCATCTCTTAAACTTTTAATGGCTGCACGTTCATCTTTATTCAAATTAGGATGTTGCAAAGATTTAACACCAATATGTTTAGTGTCAAAGTCTAACATTTTATTAAATGTAAGGATTGTAGAATTATTAGTATGAAAGTCTCTTTTACTTTTAAGCCTAAAACATGACATTTGATTCTTAGTAACAGACTCCATTGAGGAAGCAAACATTTCTTTAAGACATAAGGTACGTTGAATTTTATATTTATCCACATCCCACTTAAATGCATCATATTTAACAGTTGGAACAAAAGATAATACTTTATGTAGGAGAGATCTTTCACCTGTTGTTAAGGTGTGTTTGGACAAATTATATATGACGCAATCTACTTCTTTTTGGCTTTTCTCTGTAACTTTCTGGCTCCAGAGCTGGTTTCCCTGCTGGCCTCATCTGATATATCTTCTGCCCCGTTTTTTACCATCAATTGCGGAGGCTTCGGAGGTCTTCCAGGGTCTTGATCTAAAAAACGATGTTGTGATGGGTCAGAGATATTATTATTGGTTGTTTGGCTATTAGACACCGTAACAGGTAATTCTTCCTCAGAGTCACCAGAACTAGTATCAATAGATTGGAAATTAGGTTTCTTGATCTTTGGATGAGGATTTCTCCTGCTCTGGGAAAACCTGTTTTTTGATGTATAGCCTGTTAACCAACCATAGACCCTTCCTTCTTCATAGTCCTCATTAACCCGTTGGAATTTAGCCTTTTTAAAACGACGTAGTTCCAATCAATGTTTGTCCACTTGCGTTTGAATGGTGGATAAACTTTGTGTATGTGCTCCCTCATTAAAAAATGCTGCATGTGTGGTCTCAAAATCAGCAATATTCCTACGAACTTTTGATAGATCTTTACCCACCTCATCAATCACGAGTAACATCAATTTAAAAGAACAATGATCAAGTATTGCAGCCCATTTCTTGCTAAATTCTTGATTCGTTCATCCGATGGTGGGGATATTCTTAATCCGGAAGCCACGTGGGATTCTTTTAGCCTTGTAATAATCAGAAAGAAACATGCCATGCATATCCAGATCTGTCTCTTTCTTTTTGAGACGAAGGAGCTCGAAATTAAGATCTTTAATGTCAGTTGTAACAGATTCATCTTTATGCAAATTTTTCCACAAAATGTTTTCACTAATTAATTGAATAGACTCAGACTGTGGTGTATCATCAAAATGTACATCCGTAGAAAAATCTCCACTTTCCATTTTACTAAGTAAAGTCCAATGTCAAAATCAAAACTTGCGGGTGCAAAATCAGCTTGATAGGGCAATATATCCTGTATATATATACTGTCCCACTATCTTCGATTGAATTGTTGCGCAAGAAACCAATTATCTTAAAGGTAATGTGTTAAATGCCAAAATGAACCCCTTTGTTGCTGGAAAGATAGTGATTCAAAATACGGAAGGTATCTGCCAATCTCTCTTTCCAGTATCTGACAGCCTTATGAGTGTTTTGTGAGTGTATATGAGTTACCAATATGTGGATATTACCTCGGGTCCTTGACTCCTAATCCACTCCTCAATATGGCAATGCAAGCAACCCCTCTGAGTCCTCGGGTCCTTGACTCTTTATTCGCTCCTCAACATGGCGATGCAAGTGACCCCTCTGAATCACCTCTACAGATATCTCATCCACTGATATTTCTTTTTTAATGGCCAACTCTCTATGTTCTCATATATTCTATTCTTACACTCCATCCGTCTGGCTTCACTGGTGTTCCTATTTATTAACACTTGATTGATTTCTGCAATATTGATGTGGGATCCAATGTATGTCTATATAGACCCAATTGAAATTCTCCAACGCGTTTCGTACCTAATCTCGGTACTTCCTATTTTCTGTTTTGTTGTCTGCTTGATTTTAGTTCTAGATATTTCTAGCTCATTTGTGCAGAGAGACATGGACTCCCTTCAATGATGTTGCTGCTGTTGCTGCTGGATTCCTCCAGTTTTGATTCTACAGCAGCAGTGTCCCTTCAACTTCTCCTATTGCTCATTTGTGCTAGCTAGCATTCCAAACAACATTATTTTTTTAATATTTCTATCTATCTATCTATCTGTGTCTACCTCTCTGTTTCCTCTCTTATTCCATCCATGGCTGAAAGTTCAGGGCTTTTGTAGTATGGAGGCAGGAGCTTTTCCACCTTTTAAAACATAGGAGAAAAATTGAGCCATTCTCATGGGATACTCTGCTGTGAGAGAAATTGTGGATAATCTATGAGTTTTTCTATGGGGGAATTACTTTATTATAATGTTAATGTATTGAAAATAGTGGGAGAGAACATAATAACTGTAATTTTCACATGAATTACCTGGCAAAGTAAAAAGTGCTGTTATTCACATTGTGCTTTTTTAGTGAAAATGTTTCCCTGTCCCTGACTGAAAATGAAAAATATGCAGGGGGATCAGCATGAGATACTGTGAATGTATTTAGGTGGCTGCAGCAGAGGTATTTTGTGACCCACTGAGAGATGTCTGATTAGCCATGTCAGATAGTAATCAGAAAATAATCTGACCACCAAAGGAGGTTGGTGAAAAACTAATAAGGCAATATTGTAAAAACAGTGATGTTTTTGCATGGATTAGGTAGAATCTATTATTTATAAATAAAACGAATAGGACAGTTTATACCAAATAACATTCTGACCATTTTTAGTCCTTTATTATTATTATTATTATTATTAAATACCTATTATTAAATATTACAAACCACAAGATATTTAGAAAGAGAAGAAAAACAACAAATTAAGAAACAGCAGTACATTACACTATTAGAGCAACCAATAACATAATTACAAAGGTAGCATGAACAAATGAAGCAGCATCTATCAGTCATACATAAACAAAATAAAGTCCTTGTTTGTCAAGTACCCTCAAGACCAAAATACAGCAATACTACAAACATTCAATCACATAGTCTAGGCAGAGTGTTGGTAAATCAAATGATAACCAGCATACTTGAATTTGAATAACCACACAACCATCATTTGCCTAATCCACTCTAACATCTAGACCCTAACATCTAAGATCTAAAATATATAACATCTAGAAACCTTGAACTAGTTTTGGTGAATCTGTACACTGAACATGGATATTTGCCAATGCAAGCAGAGCATATGTTTTAGAAACAAGGTGGATATACTGTAAAATAAAAACAAACAATAGTAGCTAATAGAATAAGTGGGAAAAGCTTGGAGTAAGTCTGGTAAATGTAGGCTTACCATACCTCACCTTTAAAAAGGGACACATAGAAAATGGGCATATTTCAGGAGTGCACCAAAATCAAAGAAACCCTGTAGTATGTATTTTTCATGCGTGTCCCTTTTTAAGGTGAGGTATGATCAGCCTAGGTAAATGGAGCTTGATAAATATACAAATCATTTACCAGCTAAAAATCTGCCTATTTTTTATCCACCACTTTGTCCAACTGACCATAATAAATGCCTTTTTATTTCAATTAGTTATAATTAAATTTTACCTGATGTTATTTTAATTTCAGTTATTTAAGGGAAATCTAGTTTATTAGCAAAGAAAATCATTCAAAATATATTATTCAGTGTTCTCAGCATCCGGGGTAGCTGTGAGATAATCTGGGTATAAAACTGGCTAAATTCATTATTATTCCTATAAACAGATGAAGAAAGCAGAAATGCCCATTATATCAATGTATTGTTCCATAGACTGAAGTACCCCAAATGTTAAATATTTTTACAGACTAAATATTCTAAATTTTGCCCAGATACATGACTGAAATGTGATGATTTGTCATGTGTTCCATTTCAATATCCACTGAAATTTACTGTACAATTTAAATCTATGCAACTTCCTTTTGAATTTTCAAAGGTACAGAAGTAAAAATATGTTATTCTGCACCACCATGCTGCTATAATTACAACTGTGAAAGCTTGGAAACAGAGACAATATCAGAGACAATCTTGTATTGTAGCTGAGGTTGCATAAAATATGCATCTACTTCTTTTGCAGAACAGTTACTATGAAATGCAGCTTTTAGAATTATATGTGGACACTTGCAACATTCTAGTTTGTCACACCTACATTTGTCAACAGTTTTACTTTGATGCAAATTCTATTACTGCTTTCTTTTATAATTTCATGTGTACTTGGCTTTTGGTAAAATTATCTTATTTACATCACTCGATTTAATAGATTTCTTTTTATTGACTAACAAAGGGCTCAGAAAATGTGAAACATCAGTTGATCAAAACTCATATTATTTGAGAAATATGCAACAGATGGTAAAACCTAAAGTCATTCTATTAGATTAATATTGTTCAGAGCTAAGCTTTCCCAAAAGATGCTATTGGGTGGAGGCCATATTGACAGCTGGCATGTTCCTAATGTAGTTAGTTTGATATACCTCATCTATTAAATGTTGCACATTCTCCAAGATAACAAATGACAAGTGCAATTGATCACTTGGGAGAAGGCATATTCTGCTGAAAGCTTCCATTTATCTTATTTTCTCTAAGTGTATTTGGGAAAATAAACTATTTTTGTGCTTCTATCATTTTTTAGGAACAATCAAATTCACTGTGTGTTTTTGTTAAAGTGCTAAAGCGTGGGATCTTTCCCATGCATTTAATTGTCATTTACACAAAGCTTACACGTCTAGGTATAAAAGTAATGGCTCTACACCCAAAGCATGAACACCACATTAAAATAATTAAGGAATTTCCCCTTCTCTTGGGTTTTATTTGATCCATAACGTTCTGGTTATGTATACTTTACCACTTCATGCTCCCCCCTTTCCAAGCCTTGGCTGGCTTGACCACTGTGCAGTGAAAGGCAATACTCTGGCAGTAAAAATGTTACACAAAGAATTGTATATTTACAGTATTTAAACCTCTTATAATAATAAAAGAAAAGCATGCCCTCTTAAAGTAGTATTTAATACAAGTTAAAAAAACACATTTAAGAATTGTCTCCTTTTACTCATGTTCTCAGTTACAGAGTCCAGTCAGATTACTTTCATTATTCCACATTAATATACCGTTTAAACTGTTTATGCCTTTTATCAGAATTTACACTAAAATGATTTGTGTGCAATTTTGTTTGTCTCTATTACATGCTGTGTTATGAAAGAAAACTATTTTGCTTTGTAGTGAAGTGTATACTGACATATATAAATAAAATGGAAAGTATATTTACGTATAGCAGGTCTCCAAATCTTACATGCACTATGAAAGAAACAAAAAGAATAGAAGTAAGGAAATATACTGATATATTGACTATCCGCAAAGAGAGACCAGTTCAATACTTTTACAATTGGGACTGACCAGATGACTAAAAATATATCGTTATTTAATCTTCTACCATTAAAAGCAAAATAACCCATTGTCTGTCAGACGGGAGTTGGAGAGGGATATATATTGCTTCGGGTCCCAATGGTCATATACAACTAATTCCTTATTATACAGTTTCTCAGCAAACCCCGTTATAGTTATATGATCTTATTTACTCTTAAGACTGGCCACACTAATTCCCCTTTCAATGTTCACAAGCGCAATGGAGACTATCTAGTTCAAAAATGGTCTTTGAATACCTTAGATTTCCAAATCAGTCCCCAGTATTATGGGCAATTTCCTTTACTTAGTTAACACAATCCTGCTTGACTTTTTTAGGATGAGCGAGGTGTTTTCCCCGCTTCCAATCCAAATAAAGTACTGTTCATAAGGTATTGCTCTCTGATGCTTCGGAGCTCTAGCACCTACACAGTCAATAGATGTTGTAGCAATCTTATTTAATCTCTGATTGCTCAGTCTGTAGGAAACGCACATTTGCCTTCCTAGCTAAGTCGTGTTTCACTCTCTTAGCATAAATTGGGTATGTCCCATATTCAGTACCGAGTGAAAGACTGACTATTCAAATCTCTATCTATTAACACCAATAATTAACTAAGTTGTGTTTCACTCTCTTAGCATTAACTGGGTATTAGCCCCATTCAAAACCGATTGAAAGACTGACTAGAGACGCCGCTAGCTATTGATACCAGTAACGTTCGATGTATATGTATGGCTCCATAAATATTGATAGCGCTTCAACTATAGTACAATGACCATCCTTGTTAACCCTTATATTCCCTCTGTTAACATATAAGCCCTTGTGAAGTATATAACAAAT
Organism: Rhinophrynus dorsalis; assembly: GCA_037306005.1. NCBI lineage: Eukaryota > Metazoa > Chordata > Amphibia > Anura > Rhinophrynidae > Rhinophrynus > Rhinophrynus dorsalis. The sequence goes on along the minus strand of CM074720.1, from coordinate 337,500,853 downwards.
AAAGCATTGCAACTATTTTATATCCCATTTCTCTTCGGTATATAGTCATATAATAAACTGAATTTCCCATATCTGAACATAGACTCCATGTAAAAATAAGTTATACATAAAAATTATTTCTAATTATTATTTCTAATTCTAATTCTCCTTCTGTTGCAGACAGCAATTGCAAATATACTAACATATACATATCAAAAAGAAACAAATCCAGTAAAATCACCAATTATTAATTAAATTAGACTACAAAATAAATTAAATATGTAATTACTAGTTGAAGAGCCCATGTACACGGGCCACAGTGCCACCCAGCAATGGCCGTGGTGCAGTCATGCACAGTAGAGACTCCTCGCGCCGTGGCTGATACAGAGCAGGGCGCTCTGAATTCAGCACGTAGTCCTCTCTGCACACCTTCGCCAGAGCACCAGCTTTGTGCCAAAGGGGTTATGCCAGATATACTGATAATTTACTATGTTTCCTATGGGTACTATATTACTACAGTATTACTTCTGAGGGCTGCAGTTTAGAAATAGATGGTTGAAATTCAAAGTTGTGAGTCCTACAGGAACATATGCCTCGAAAAATGTGTTAGCATTCAGAGTGCATTTGTCCTTTGCCCACAACACTAACTTCCTGCTTAAGTGACACTGGCACAAATTCATGATGATGAAGTCAAGGAATAACAAAAATAAAGTACAACCTACAATGTGGCAGATGTGTATAGTAGTGGTGGTGTTGGGGGACTGTCTGGTATGTGTGATTTGTGAATGTATACAGTTTTTACCATTGTCATGTTTGTCTCAAATCGCTATCCTCCTTCTCAGGTTATTGACACACATTACTTTTTAGTCATGGCAGTGGTGTCAAATGGGGTAGATGGTGGCAACCCTTCTTCACATGCCTCTTCCTCCTCTTCAGTGCTGCTGTTAATATATTTGTCCTGGCTTTCTCTGCCATGTGTAGTTTCTGCTACCTATACTCAGATGGTATGAGATGTTGGTTCATTCTTAAGGATGTTAGTGTCCCAACATTGCTGCTTGATAGCCAAGTCCTACTGTCATTGACAATTTAACCAGCCGCACTGAGAACTCTCTCAGACTCAAAGCTTACTGGAGGACAACTAAGCGTTTCCACTGCAGTACGTGTCAATGATGGTCACACACACTGCTTTGTTTGCCAGTAGTCCATGAGGTCATTGTTTCTGCCTAGAACGTAGCTATCCTTCAAGTATGTAGAAACCATCTCACATGCAGTGGGAACACTTCTAGGAGCTACACAGTGTTCCTGTGTGTCAGTTACCAACCCATACTCAGGGAGCAAGTCTCAAAGAGATGTGCCACCACTGTCACTACCAATGCTGGGTTTTGCCACTCCTGCTGAGACCCATGAATTGCCCTATGTTCCGATTGGGATATCTGATTGATGATGTGGCTGTTTCTGCTGATTGGAATGCTTTGCTGCCTTCTTTTTCACTATACTGTTTACATGTTTTGTCTCACTTAATAGGAGCCAGGGAGGGCAGACATTGCATAACGTCTATATACAGCAATGCTGAAAACCTTGTACATGATGAAATGGAAGTCAATACTGTGTTTGCGGACTTTTATTCCAATTTATATGCGACACACACCGATTCCACTTTTTCAGCAGATGGAGTTGTATCTGGCAGGAATACCTCTCCTGTCTTTGTCTTTTGAACAGAGACGGATGCTGGACTTTCCCATCTTGTTGGGTGAGGTGGTGGCAGCTATTGACTCTCTTCCTGTGGGTAAGTCCCCTGGGGGTGACGGGTTGCCGGCTGAGTGGTACAAGAGGTATGCTGATACGCTGGCTCCACAATTACTTAACACTTTCTTAGATGCCTTGGATATGGGTAGATTGCCGCCATCTCTTACTGAAGCAACGATAGTAGTCCTTCCTAAGCCGGGTAAAGATTTGACCAAATGTGACTCGTACTGGCCTATCTCTTTGCTTATATCGGATGCTAAAATCGTAGCTAAGGTATTGGCGGCTAGACTTAAACTGGTAATTTCTGATCTTGTTCATCCGGATCAGGCTGAATTTATGCCCGGGTAGTCTAGTTTCATAATCTTAGGAGATCATTCTCTCACTTGCACTTGAATCATGACAATGCTGGTCACAGAGTGGTGGTCTCACTAGATGCGTCCAAGGCATTTGATTCTGTGGAGTTGAAATATCTCTGGTGTACACTCCGCAGGTTTGGATTTGGACCAACTTTTTTTAGGTGGGTTCAACTTCTCTACACGAATCCATCTGCTAGGGTCCTGACTGGGTCAGTCCGGTCTGGGCCTTTCGGGCTCAGAAGAGGCGCGTGACAGGGATGTCCATTATTGCCAGGGCTGTTTGCCCTGGCTATTGAACCACTGGCCAGATTGATTCAAAGCGATCCGACGGTGGAGGGGTTTCGGATGGGTAATAGAGAGGAGAAACTGGCACTATATGCCGATGATATATTATTGTTTTTGGGAGATTCCCCCATGTCGCTTCCTTGCGTGCTAGCTCTAGTCAACACTTTCGGCAATTACTCTGTATTGCTAATAAATTGGGCCAAATCTTCTATGTTGCCTGTGGACCCGGTTGTAGACGGAGATCCTGGGTTATCAGTATCTTTAAGATGTGAGAAATCGGTGAAATATCTTGGACTTTTGGTGACTGCTTCAGTGAGTAGCTATCTGAGGGATAACCTGGAACCCCTAATTGATCACTTCAGATGTAAAACTATGTCTTGGATTACACTTCCACTGAACGTTATTGGTCATTCTAATCTAATAAAAATGGTATTTCTTCCAAGGTTCCTATATGTATTTCAAGGTTCTCCCATTCTTATCCCTAGGAGATACTTTGCGGTGATTGATAGGATAATGAGGTACTTCCTTTGGTCAGGTGGCCGGTCTAGAATTAAGCTATCCACCCTTAAACGTCCAACAAGTGAAGGTGGAATTGCCCTCCCTGATTTCTACAAATACTATCTGGTTACACAGGGACAATTTGCACTAGCATATATATTCTACCCGATACCCTCCATACTTTTCATAAACTTGACGAGTCTTTACTTAAACCGGGCTATTCCTTGCCACATATTCCTGTGTTGGGCCCAGACGCACTTAAAGGGATAGTAATACTTCGTTTTAACTTTATTTTATTTTGTAGGCATTAAAAAAAACATGAATAATGATATAAGTCTTATCTCTCAAACCTTTATGGTTTATGAGATATTCACAAGCAAAGTTCCCCTCCCCGCCCCTTTTACCTAGTGTAAGCAATCTCTTCTCAGATGTGGATCAGGTTGTATGACAGTACAGATAACAGAAGGGGACAATTTTCTTTGTATGAAAACAATGAAAGCCCTTCCCCCCTTGACAAGTTTTTCAGCTTTTTCCATTATCTTAATTGAAGATTGTCCCTCTCTGCAGTCTACCTGGGCATCTCCCTTCTGATCTGGTTGAACAGGGGGGGGATACTTTGTTTGTGAATATCTCTTAAACCATAAAGGTTTCAGAGATAAGACTTATATCATTCTTCATGTTTTTTTAATGCCTACAAAATAAAATAAAGTTAAAATGAAGTATTACTATCCCTTTAAGGATTCGCCGACCACGTCTAGGACGACTTGTGCTGTATGGTCCCTTATTCAATCTGCTTCGAATTATGAAGCTAAGGATCCTGATATTCCCCTCTGGGGTTCAGGGGGATTGATACAGCTTCGACACTTGGATTTTGGACGGATCTGGTTGACATATGGTATTTCTACGCTTGGTCATTTATACCAGTGCAATGTCCTGAAAACGTTTGAGCAGTTGCGTCTGAAGTTTGCCTTACCTGCTACTTTCTTTTACTCTTATTCATGATTGAGACATGCTCTAGATGCTTTATGGGGTGCTAAGGCACCGTGCTTGAAGGAACTGGTTTCACTGGCTAAGAGGAGGCAACCACTTCGACCTGTTTCATTAGTATATGCATGGCTAGATACATTTTCTGTAGGTGAGAATGATGGGCTTAGGTCTAGATGGGCGATTGATGTGGGTACCTTTGAGGATTACGAGTGGGGAATGGCATTGGATAGTCCTGCAGCAGTAGCTACCACAGCTAGACATCAACTAATTCAACTTAAGATTCTGTACAGGTCTTATTACACTCCTGTGCGTCTTTTTAGGATGGGTAGCTTGGATGATGATCGGTGCAGGAGGTGTAAGGAAGCAGGCGCCGCTTTCTTGCATCTTCTAAGGGAGTGCTCTCTGGTTCGTAGATTTTGGGAAGACGTATTACATACTGTGTCAGCTGTGGTGCAATGGGAACTATTACTTTCTCCAAAGGTATGTGTATTTTCTATTTTACCTTATCAACTTCACTCTAATTTTCAGAGAGCTGTTGGTTATGGTGCGAAAAGTGGTGGCACAATCGTGGATGTCAGAGCACCCCCCTAAACATGATCACTGGATTGCACTGGTGACTAATAATTTTCCTCATTATAAGGGACTCTATTTGCACAGAGGCAACCTGAATAAATTTAATTTGATCTGGGGTTCCTGGACCTCTTACTGCAATTCTAGACAACTCTACTAGTAGTGATTATGGAATTATTACTTGTTGTCCTCTATGACGTGTATGATGTCATGGAGATTCTAGTTCTCTACTTACTCATATATTTCCCTACTAATTGTTGCCTACTTTGTTACTTGCTATGCTCAATAACAATTACTGAGAGAGGGACTGCGCTTGTCTCCAGGGGAGGGAAGGTAGGTGGGTGGGTTGGGTTTTAGTAGGGTTATAGTGAGAGTTATAGTTGGGGGAGGGGAATTTTGGTTTTTGTTTTGTTTGTTTTTGTTTTTATTTCTTCATAAAACAAAAAACGGGACAGCTGTAATTCTAAGTTATGATACCTGATTGTCGGTTTACAGATTGTATCTTACCTGACTGCCTTCTGTATTATTTATGATTTTGTAATGTTTTGATCCTGTCCTCTCAATAAAAACGTTTAAAAAACAAAACAAAAAAACCCCCAAAAAACAAAAAAAAACCTCTCTGCCTTAGGGAAATACATTTGGTAAGACCCTCTACAGTCCCACAGTGGACATGTAGACTCTTAGATACTGTAAAGCATAAGCCTCCCACGTGATGTTATGGAAGGTGGAGGCAGGGACCCTTCCTATATGGGTACTTCTAGAAGGCCTGAGAATATTGACCAGTTCACTTTTAAAAGGTTGCATTTAAAACATCACACATCTGCACGCTGCATTCAACATGTCCCCATGATTAAAAGGGTGACATTAGAATCTCGTCCTCCATATAAGCACAAGATTCTCATGTTGCTGTCACAGTTACCTTCAGGATGTGAACCGCACTGCTGGAAGCAGCCGCATCCGCTCTCCTTACCAGCTTTCCTGTTCTGGGGATCTCGCAAGAGTGTGTGTGCGTCATGGCATCTCCATGGTGACGTGCTTAGGCTCTCTTCTTTCTTGTTGCGGCTGGCCCGTCACCTTCCATCGCCCACCTTAGGGGCTATGTAGTGCTGCGCTTTTCTCACGCTACTTGCCCTTTCAAGGTGCTAGTGCTGGTATACTTATTGTGCTTTGGTTTGCCCATTGCTTTGATTGCGTACCCTCTTTGGCTCTGAGACCTGGCTTGTCTGATTACCTCCTCTGGCTCTGTGACCTGGCTTGCCTGATTACCTCCTCTGGCTCTGATATTTGGCTTGTCTGATTACCTTCTCTGGCTCTGATACCTGGCCAGGCTGACTACCTCCTCTGGCTCTGACACCTGGCTTAGCGACTACCTCCTCTGGCTCCAGTTCCTTAGCTGGACTAGCATATGTTTTGATCCCTGCTGTGTTCTGAATGTCCTGTGTAACTATACTCTTGTATTTTGCATAATAAAGTATTTAATTTATTATACATCTGCTTGTGGTTTGTTCCGTAATGTACTGTGACATTATGTAATGGCCCAGTACTGGGAATCCACCTGTCCAGAGTATCCTTACGAGGATTGTTCTGCAGGATCACCGCATTGATCAGTTGGCACTAGTTATGTAGATCCTCCTCAATCATACGGCTCACCTAGAGCAAGGTGGGGTTTTTGATTTCCCTTCTATCTGACAGAACCTTAGCTGGGTCAATCCTCTATGGGAGACAGATAAGCAGAGTATTCATAACTTTGATGAGTTTGTGGCCTCCTTTAAAAGGGTTTTTGATATCCTTGCTCACTCTACCTCTGCTGCAAAACAACTTATGACAACACGGTAATAGAATTGTGGCTGATTACCCCATCAAATTTCGTACTCTGGCAGCAGTGGTGGGCTAGACTAATGAAGCACTAGTAGCTGACGTCTCAGAGGGACTATGTGATATGCTTAAAGATGAGATTGCAGCCCTTGAGATGCCAAGTGATATGAAGGAATTGATTTCATTTGCCATCCTCAGACTCTGTGAAAGACCCTCTTTTAAGGAGCACCTGCGTAGGCCTCCATTAAGATTGGCTCCTAATTTTGCTTACGCTCCCATGCCTCCCACGCCTCCTGGTCCTGAATCCATGGGGGTTGAACCCTTACAGCTGGGGTTCACTCGGCTCTTGGTGGAGGAGAGGGCCTTTCAGAGGAGGGAGGGATTATGTCTTTATTGTGGCAAGCCTGGGCAACTGCTGCGTTTTTGCCCATCTGGCCAGGAAACTCCAGCACCTAGGGTTCTCTCGGGGACTGACCTTGGGTGGAGTATCATAGTTAGTCCCCGGACTCCCCTCGGGGAGACCCACCCTGGAAGTGGTACTTTCCTGAGCTGACTCTTCAGTGGTTTCTATAGCTTTGGTAGATTCTGGTGCCACTGGTTGTTTTGTGAATGCCTCCTTTGTTACCAAGCACTCTTTTCCCGTACAGCTCCGTTCTTCACACATGGCGGTCGTGGCATTTGATGGGAGACCTTTATAACCAGCTCATGTTACTCATGAGACTCATCGATTATCACTGGATATGGGGGCTCTTCACAGGTAAACACTCCAATTTCAGGTTATTCAGTCTCTTCATTATCCAATTGCTCTTGGCTATCCTTGGCTGCAGATACATAATCCCACTTTTGATTGGCAGGCATTTGATAGTCTGTCCTGGTCACCACAGTGTGTGGTGACCTGTCTTCACAGACTCGATAAACTGTTGTGTATTTCTCGACTGCTCCTCTTGCCAGAGGAATATCTGGAGTACAACGATGTTTTTAACAAGGCCAGTGCTGGTACATAGTAACATAGTAGATAAGGCTGAAAAAAGACATGCGTCCATCAAGTCCAGCCCATGCCAATAACACCCCTGTTGATCCAGAGGAAGGCAACAAAAAAGCCCTCTGGAGCAATTTCCAATGTAGGTGTGTGTGTGTGTGAGTGTGTCAAATAGTTCCCCGGCTCAATATCCTATTTACATCCCCAAAAGTCTTACGATTGCACTATTGACCTGATGCCTGGTGCTGTACCTCTGAGGAGTCGGTTTTACCCCCTGTCTGTGTCCAAGAACAAAGCTATGGAGAAGTATGTGGAGGATGCCTTAAACCAAGAAATCATTCGGAAATCGACTTCTTCCGCTGGAGCAGTTTTTTTTTGTTAAAACGAAGGATGGGGAGATGAGACCATACATAGATTTCAGAGGGCTAAACAAGCTGGTAATTAAGAACACTTACCACATTCCTTTGATCATGGAGCTTTTAGACCATCTGAAGGGGTCAATAGTGTTCACTAAATTGGATCCTAAAGGGGCGTACAATCTCATAAGAATCAAGGAGGGCCATGAATGGACAAAAGTGTTTAACACCTGGAGCGGGCACTATGAATATATTGTTATGCCATTTGGATTGTGCAATGCTCCGGCTGTCTTCCAAGAATTTATTAATGATGTTCTAAGGGATTTCCTGCAACTATGTGTAATTGTCTACTTCAATGACATTCTCATTCCCTCTCCCACTCTGGAGACCCATCAGAGGGATGTCATCAAAGTATTGCAACAGCTTAAAGAGAATGGTCTGTTCTGCAAACTTGAAAAATGTAAATTTCATAAATTTCAGGTGACCTTTTCAGGGTATATGATTTCCATGGAGGGTTTTGCTATGTACCCAGAGAAGTTGTCCACTGTCCTGCACTGGCCACTTCTGATCGGTCACTGGTCCCTTCAGGGATTTCTGGGTTTCACCAACTATTATAGGAAATGTTTACGTAATGTTTCTGCCCTGACTGATATGACTCGTAAGGAGGGCAATCCTTTGAAGTGGTTTCCATTGGATCTACAAGCATTTGAGACTTTAAAAGCTGCCTTCACTTTGGCTCCTGTCTTGGTGCATCCTAATACTGCATTACCCTTCACTCTGGAGGTTGATGCATCTGAGTAAGGTTGTAACGGTTTTCAGACACTCAGACAGCAGGTTTGAATAAAAAACAATTTTATTAAAACCAAAAATAATGAACAAGGTCACCCTCAATAGGCCACACAGTGTATAGCAAGGGATAGACACATAGACCCTCACAGGGCCAGTATACAGGATACAGATGTCACAGGACAGGCTCAAAATGATATAGGCAATCAATAGTTAACACATAGAACTCGTCAGTCTCTGTTGTGGTGTTTGGCACGCCCGAGGTGATGAGAAGGCAGCAACAGGTGCGAGATAGTCCAACACTATCAGTCCATTGATGTAGTAAGCTGCTTGAATAATGCAGAGACTGACCCAGAACGCTTTAGAGCAGTAGTGAATAGCCCCCACGGGCATATAAAGGAGACCACTAGTAATGTTGAAGTGTGAGTCGTTAGCCCCCATGGGCGTATAATGGAGACTACTAAGCTGCAAGAGCGTGAATCGTTAGCCCCCACGGGCGTGTAAACGAGGCCAACCGTACAGTGGTAGCTAGAGCCAAGTAGCCACCACGGGCGTATGACAAGACACTTTGCACTGCAAGAGCGTGACTCGGTAGCCCCCACCGGCATATAGGAACCCAAGCATACAGTGATTGGTAGAGCCAATAGCCCCTCTGGGCGTATAATGGAACCACCGGTGCGAAGGTGCAAGAGCCAATAGACCAAACCAACACGTAACCGGAACCGACTACTCTGCTTATGGAATGACAATATTACCTGCCGTCTATCAAGGCCCAAACGTGGCCGACTCAGCAGGAGTAGTGGGAACGTCACAGCTCTGCAAGAGTTAAGCACAGCACCCTGTTGGAAATAAAGCACAGCAAGTAATCGGAGGCTCAGCGTATCGGTATCGCCCTGGTAGTACAGCTCTGCAAGCTTAAATGGAGGCTCAGCTAGAAATACAGCTCTGCAAGCTTAAATGGAGACTCAGCTTAGTAGTACAGCTCTGCAAGCGTAACCGGAGACTCAGCAGCACAAGGGTTAAGGTGCAGTCTGGAACAATCAGACGCAACTCAGCAAGAATCAGAATGTCGCCCCAGCGACACAGCAGCAGGAATGTAGCCGGACCGGGTCAGATCACAGTGGAGATTCTCAGACAAGCCAGATCAGCAGCGAGCAAGAACGTCAGCCAGGCCGGGTCGGATCACAGAGGAGGTTCGCAGACAAGCCAGAACAGCAACGAGCAGGAACGTCAGCCAGGCCGGGTCAGATCACAGTGGAGATTCTCAGACAAGCCAGATCAGCAATGAGCAGGAACACAGAAGAGTCGTCAGTACAGGCTAAATCGGTACACCGAAAATCAGCAACACAGCGAACAGCAACACTGGCTCTGGAACACCACGCAAGGGCACCTGACAGGTGCCAAAGTCAGGTATAAAAGGGATCACCAGAGGCGGGCCAAACAAGCTCAACCAATGAGGGAGCTGCACAAGAGAGAGTGACAGAGGGAGATCATGGGGACCATGATACAGGTGTGGGTGCCCTCTTATCCCAGCCTGTGGCTCCAGGTGAACCTTGTTTCCCTGTGGGTTCTTTTCTACAAAACTGTCCACTGCTGTGAGTCAGTATGAGATTGGGGACTGAGAACTGTAGGCTATCATCCTGGCCTTTCGTGAATGGCGACACTTACTTGAGGGAACTTGTGTTCCCATCCTCATTCTAACTGACCACAAGAATTTGACGTACCTTTCAGAGACCAAACGCTTGTCTTCTCGACAGGTCAGCTGGGCTCTGTTTCTTTCCAGATTTAACTATACAGTTTCTTATCTCCCTGGTACTGAAAACATTAACGTGGATGTGTTATCCCACCAATTTGTCACTATCTCTAGAGAAGAGATGTGTCCCACGCCTTTAGTACCTCCTGACCGGATATTGGCTGCGATCTGTACTAGTATTACATCTCCCTTAAGTGAGCAAATTTTGGCTGCCCAAGTATCGGCTCCACCCGACACACCTAAAGGAAGGTGTTTTGTACCTGAGACCTTAAGGGTAAAGTTGGTGCAGACCTATCATACCACTAAAGCTGCAGGTCACATTGGAAGGGATCAATTGTTATGGTCTATTTTGCGACTTTTCTGGTGGCTCAAACTCAGGGCTGACATCACATACTCTGCGCAACTGAGCGTGAAACGCGTTAGATCAACTGGGACCCTCTGTTGCTGTTTCCTCTCACCTCGACCTTCTCTTTGTTCTCTGTTTTTACTTTTATATGTTCCAGTAAAGGAATGTTTTTATACATTATACGGGCCTTTGCTGCTGTTTGATGGATGTCGGAAGTGCAGCTGTAACTATTTGTCTAACAGTGGGAAAAGGACATGGGCAACTCCCACTAGCAAGCTTTAATGATGACTGTAACACCCACATTGTCATTATCTTCTTGTGCTGGAGTCCAGGTGTGGAAAAATTTACCCATTGTCCCTCCGGCACCCTCAACATCCTCTTCCTCCATGGCTGTACCAACAATCACCATTCCCTTTGTTAATCCCCCCCATCTGCGGAGTCTCTAGATGTTAGTATCTGGCAGTTAGTCTGTAACCATTGCACCTTGTGTGACTCACTGAGCCCACATGTCAATATGATTGAAAGAAACTGCAGATATTCCACCCACTGATATGCCAAGCTGGTGGCAGAGAGGATTATGCTTTATTAAGTATTCTTGTCATCACTTAGGGGGGGTGGACAAAGCTCATAATTGGAGCAGTAACTGATTTCTTGAGAACTGGTTGAACATTCCTGACAAACGTCAGTGTGGTGGTTTATATGAGCCGATGTATCAGTTCTTACGCACACACTGTGCACATTGCAGAAATTGATGATAATACCCAGTTACTTATTGCTCTCAAGGGAAATAAAAATACAACACAATCATGATTTTAGGGGAGGTGCAGAAAGAGAATTAGCCAACTTCTAACCAGATGCACCTGAAGTTGTGGGGGCTTGTTGTGGCATTGCTGCAGCATTAGAACTAGTGGCGAGTGGGGCCACTATCATATCAACACCTGTCTCAAGTCATTGTTGTGCTCCCATGAAAACCAGGTGGTTGTTTGATATTCATGGAAAAATGAGCCTTAAACAAAGCTCTTAAAATTTTTCAACATTTTTGCCTGTTGCCAAAAATGTTTAACTTTACTAATATCTACTTTGTGTTTTTGCTCCAAAAACTTGATGTTTTCAAAAGTGAAACACAGCACACGCAGCTAGAGAGGGAGATAATCACTATGAGCACCTGGACGTAAAAAAAATGAGGAGCTCAAAGGATCGTGATGCGTCCAGTGAGTCAGAAGAGGTGGAGGAAGTGACCACTCCCAGTGTTAAAAGGTCTGGAAGCCCTGATTCCCCAGACCCAATGATGCCCAGTCCCCCATCACTATCTCTTGGGATATGGGGGAAAATAGTGTCACAGGCACAAGAAGAAGTGAGTAGCAGTGTGAGCAGTACAGGTCAGCTACCTGTGCCTGTTGCTACTGCTGCCAGTTTGCCTTGTTGTGATACTCGGGGGGGGGGGAGATGATGGCATGTGTGACAGCAGGGGACCCTAAGTCACACTTGCCATCCCCAAGCAGTCCCACTACTACTACTATGATGCAGAAGACTCATATTGTTGGGCATAAGGGAGGGGATAATGGTGATGAATCTGATGCTGAAGTTGATGTTGATACTGTTAGTGAAGCAGCTGAAGGAAACAGTGTGACTGTTGTTGATCTTCCTGAAAAGTAGAGATTGGCAAAAATTTTCACCTCAAACCAATATCGGCAAATAATGGCACTTCCTGCTTGGTGAAAATTTTTCGGCAAAAAGTGGAGTTTTTCTACTTTTTTTGCCTAATTCATTCCATTGAAATCAATGGGGACATTGAACATTGAATTTACACACAACACATAGCAAATGTTATTTTATTTACCAAAGGCATAGTATAAAAGGGACATGAGGGTGCCTGTGTTGGTGGAGTGTAGGGAAAGTATCAGTTGAATAGGAATTTTTTTTGGGGGGTTGTTTACTGAGATTGGAGGGCAGTTAATAAAAATAAATACTAAATACTATAAAAAAAAAACGTAAGACATGGTGTAAAAGGGGTCTGAGGAGGATGCATGTGTTGGTGGATAGAGTCTGGGGAAAAATTAGTTGAACAGGCAATTTATTTTGGGGGGGTTCTTGACTGGTATTGGAGGTACAGTTAATAAAAAAAATGAATCAAATAAAATAAGAAATGTGTATGTAATGTGATAAAGACACGTTGCCATTGGGGTAGACTGATATCTTACATGACAAAGTATTTATTGAGGATAATATGTAAGATTTAGAAAAAACAGAAAAGAAAAGGGTGCCCAATAGTGCCTATTATCGTTATTGACACTTATTTCTTAAAATGATAATTATAATACTCACAAGAGTGGTGGTTGTGAATGGACTTATGTACAGTCACAACAAATCAGGCATGTATAAGGAGCGGCCCAAAGGAAATCTAGGAACACCTGGAGAAGTGTTACTGTTTGAGGGACAGTTGCAAAGAAACCCTCTGGCGCATATTTCAATGAACATATATGTGTTACACTGAACATCTTCATTGTGAGTGAATTTCTTAAAGTGGCGAAGGGAGGGATTCTGTATGACCTAAACCTTATGACACTAGGAGTGCCTTCTATTTTCTTTTTCTTTCTACATATGTAAGATTTGTTCTTAGAGGCCCAAGCTCTGAGGAAACATTGGTTTGTAGGACTTAGACATGTTTGGCACAAGTCTTAGGGAAACACTGATTTGTAGGACTTAGGCTTATTAGAAACACATCCCAAAAATAGTTTATTTTTGGTAGGCCTATTTTTCTTTTTTTAAAGCACAAGCCCTGAGGAAAAAATGTCCTACTGGCATAGTGCCACCAGGTAATGTCGTGTTGACCCCTGGGTATTGTCAAATGCCCTGATGAAGATACGGAATTTGCAACTATTGTTCTTGCTGCTGCTGAGTTGTTTAAGCAAAAGGATGATTAGGCAGCTCAAAAAGAATGAGATCAACAAAAGCAAAATGGGTGATAGATGATGAAGGTTCCACTTGCCACGACTAGCTCCAGTGATGTGCCTGAGGCAGTAGCAGAACCATAACTAGCCCCCAACACTTCAGCTGTATGTGGGGAAAAGAAGAAGTTGGACATTAATTCTTCTTCACCTGCTCCTCCTACAAAATCAGGGGTGTGTTGTTACTAGAACAGAAAAGTTTCCCTTGGGAGAAGGAACTGTGCCACTCATCAGCAACTGCAATGTGCATAGTATGTATGGTAAATAACACCTGGCAGAACCCTATGCAAACACCATGACATCAGATACCAAGTACTGCCACTGTCACTATGCCCCTTGTCCACACCCTGGTAAGGACACTTCTGATGGCAATTTCTGACATTTTAATAGTAATGATGAACCCTCCCTGCCACCAGCTTAGCATACTTTGCGGGATAGAATCTCCTAAGATGCTGCTTTATGTCCTGCTTGTGATTCTCCTCCACCACACTGCCATGTGTGATCAGTGCACCACACAGTGTGCAATGGGTGGACACAAGCTGCAACATCCTAACATCTACAGAGTGGCTGTCATTTGGCAGGGGAGGTAATGAGATGAACAAGGTGGTTTGGCAGAAGATGTAGTTATCCTAGACAGTGAAGGTGATGGTGAGCTAGTTGTTTTGCTCAACATCGAACTTCCTGTTACTTTTGTAGTGGAGGTGTACTCACTTTCAGAAGCAGGAACCCAGAAGCATGTCGTCACCCTTGCTGAAGCAGCACACACGAAGAGGGCTGAGTCAAATTATAGACCCCTTCCTAGAGTAGTCTGCGAGCATGGGCAACAGAAAGGTGGAAGGAGGTCTGTTGGCCCAGCTGGGGTCTGGATACCAGAGAGCGGCAGAGTCCAGTGGGTCAAGCCGAGGTCAGGATACCAGAGAACAGCAAAGTCCAGAGGGTCAAGCCGAGGTCAGGATACCGGAGAGCAGCGAAGTCCAAAGGGTCAAGTCGAAGTCAGGATACCAGAGAGCAGCGGAGTCCAGAGGGTCAAGACGAGGTCAGGATACCAGAGAGCAGCGGAGTCCAGAGGGTCAAGCGGAGGTCAGGATACCAAAGAGCAGCGGAGTCAAGAGGGTCCAGCGGAGGTCAGAATACCAGAGAGCAGCGGAGTCCAGAGGGTCAAGAGGAGGTCAGGATACCAGGGAGCAGCGGAGTCCAGGTGGGCAAGCTGGAACCTGGATGCCAGAGAGCTGAACCTGGTAAGAAGCCAGAGAATCAGGAGGTCAAAGGTCAAACCAGATCTAAAACTGGGGAGCCACTGGCAAGAGGCAAACTGCACCACAGGGAAGCACAGTATGACTGAGCAAAGCCCCTAGTGAGCTCTGGGCTTTTATAGTCTACACTGGGGGCATGTGGAGGTAGCAGGGAGGCTGAGCCGAACGCCGCGTTGCCATAGCAACGCCCTGGGATCTTTATTGCCACCAGCAGGACACGCACACAATGGAGGCTGGATGTGTGCGCGTTGTGACCCTCTGCTGTGGCGTGTTGGGCGATCACCAGCCAGTGGGGAGCAGCGGGGAGCGGAGAGAGGTGACTGCCATGGCGGGCAGCTGACAGGTGGGAGCTGCCCGCCAGAATTTACATGCGGGGAACAGCAGGGAGCCAGAAGAGGCAGCCTCCTCGCTGGACGGCCACAAGGTGGGATCCGCCCGCCCGCACTAGTATGTGTGCGGCGGGTGTTTAGTCCGTGGCGGGTGGCTTGACACTTCCAGTATCTTCCTGGGTTGCTATGTTCTTCTGCCTCACCTCTTGTTGCCTTTCGAGAGAGTCGGGGGTACAGCAACCTTTCGATAGAGTCGGGGGTACAGCAACAGCGGTGCTCAGTTTCTGTGGTGGGTGTTTGGCTTTAATATGTTTGACATAAATATCATGGTGTCTGTGTTTCTTGTGTGTTATTAGAGCAGTTGTTCCAAGGCTTGACCCTGGGAGTCCCATTACCCTCACGGCATTGTCCAGGTGGAACATGATCCAGAAGAAGGCAGAATTGTTACCTAGCAACAATAATACCACCACCAGGAGCACAGATAAGTTGCCTGTGCCTGCTGCTAGTGCTGCCAGTCTGCAACCTTCAGGTCAACAAAAAATGGAAAGAAATGGAAAGTGTCACATTTCTCTTCACCTCCTCCAACCAGCAGTGAGATGTCTGAAATAGAGTAGCGCAGAGGGACTAGTGGTGGTAGGGATGATGATGGTGGAGAACCTGGGGTGGTAGAGACATTGATGGCCTTATTAGCCCAAACTGAGGAGGACTGGGAGACAGGGTTGTGCATGGGCATCACAATCACCACCAGCAGCGAGCTTTGAATGAGTTGCAAGGGCAGCAGGATGCTGAGGAGCAGACTAGTGTGCAACAGACCACTGTGGACACAGTGGGAATGGGGTCAACAAGTGATGCATGACTAGGAAAGGTTGCACTTGCCAGCACCAGCAATACTCCTGGACCTAGCTGCAGTGCAGATTTTGAAGAAGTAGCAGCAACAGCAGCAACATCATCCACTGCCAGCACAGATAGTGAAGGGGAATGTGGAGGACAAGAAGAAAAAGGCCATTCTTCTCCACCTGTTCCCTCCCCCATGAAGTCATGGGTGTGGGACTATTTTTCTCTTGGGGTAGTTACACTGCAGTCACCACCAATGGCACTGTGCAACAATTTGTGACAAGTCAGTGAGAAGGGAACACTCCTTGTCACAACCTGCCTGATATCACACATGAAACACAGACATCATGACATTTATGTCGGTCATGTAACCCAGTGTCACGGTTTGTTATGAATCTCAGCCACAGAGTTAAGATAAAAACACAACTTTATTGAAAAGTTTAAGAAAACCCTTGTGGGTAGCATACACATATAACATTAGTGATCATACATAGTAGCATGAGTAGTGGTACACAGAATGTAAGACAGGCTCTACCGGCCTTAGGCAACCTTAGGTGGCACAAGATGGAATAGGTATTACCGGCCTTACCAACATACCAGGCAAGGCAGCCCTTGACTAGTATCGAAGGAAAGGAGGCTCTACCGGCCTTGCCAATATACTGGGCAAGGCAGCCTGGAGACTGGTACAACTAATGGAAATAGGCTGTACCGGCCTTGCCAATATACCGGGCAAGGCAGCCTTAAGACTGGTACTACGAGTACATAAGGTTCTACCGACCTTGCCAATATACCGGGCAAGGCAACCTTGGGACCAAGACAGCAAATATAGACTCTACCGGCCCTGCCAGTACCGGGTAAGGCAACCTTAAGATGGTACAATGTGGAATAGGTTCTACCGGCCTTACCAATATACCGGGCAGAGCAGCCTTAACTGCAACTAAAGGATAGCAGAAATGGTCACCTCAGTAATTGGCTTAAGGTGTAATAGACCAGTCGCATGATATGAACGGACTGAGGCCCACAGGATAGACAGGATGGTATAGGCACCATATAATGCTGGAGCAAACCAGTACCCGTGTACGGGAGAAACGGAAATACTACCGGTGCTGTCTAGGACTGAACAGCAGCTGGTTTATACCTGGAGTGAACCAGTACCCGCGTACTGGAATGAACAATCTCTACCGGTGCTGAGAGATGTGCGGCAAGCAACCGGTTAACACATGGAGCAAACCAGTACCCGTGTACTGGAGTAACTGAACTTTCACCAGTGCTGTCTAGGCCTGAACAGCAGCCGGTTAATACATGGAGCAAACCAGTACCTGCGTACTGGAGTAGCCAAACCACCACCGGTGCTGTCTGGATGATAATGAGCAGCCGGTATACAGGTAGTGAACCAGTACCCATGTACTGGAGAGACTGAACCTCTACCGGTGCAATGAGCAACCAATAATACTCGGAGTGAGCAACCAGTTAATACAAGGAGCGAACCAGTACCCGCATACTGGTGTGACTGAACCTCTACCGGTGCAACGAGCAACCGGTTAATACAAGGAGCAAACCAGTACCCGCATACTGGAGTGACTGAACCTCTACCGGTGCAACGAGCAACCGGTTAATACAAGGAGCGAACCAGTACCCGCGTACTGGAGTGACTGAACCTCTACTGGTGCAACGAGCAACCGGTAATAGATGGAGCGAACCAGTACCCTCGTACTGGAGAAAACAAACCACCACCGGTGCTGACGGGATAACACTAAGCAGCCGGTTACAGGTAGCTAACCAGTACCCGCATACTGGAGTAACCTAGCACTCTACCGGTGCACGCGCAACCGGTTATACATGGAGCGAACCAGTACCAGCGTACTGGAGAGTGGAACACCAGTGAATGAAAATGTCGCCAGGGCGACTGGAGGAGAGGTGCACACTGCAGGCGTTCAGGAGCTGGAACACTATAGTAGATGGACAGGAAACAAATCTACTGGCAGTCAACCGGAGCAGGAACGGCAGCAGGAACAGCAACCCCAACCGGATCAGGAACGGATGCTGGAACCAGGGAGGCTGGAGAACAGGAACTCAGGCGATCACAGATGAGTAGGAACAGAGGAATGGCCCAGGAAGCTCAGGAACCCAATGCTGGCACAGGCAGCATAGAGACAACACGAAAGGGCAACCAAAGGGTGCCCAAGCTCAGTCTAAATAGGCAATACAGGGCAGGCTGAAAGCAAGCGGCCAATGGAGAGCCCCCTACAGGTAACTGACAAGGAAAGGCAGCAATCACGGGCACCGTGATACCCAGGCAAATAATCACATAACACAGTACAAGTGAATTTAAATTTAACCAGTTTATTGAAGAAAATAATAGTAGCAATAGAAATAATATGAATGACAATAAGAGCGAACACTTCCTCACCCTTGGGGAGACAGGCGTAAGGACAGTGTCTAGTCCACTACTCAAGCTGACACTGAACTGAAATCAGACAGTAGATAACACAGGTACAGAACCAGACTTGGCTTTCACCGACAGATAGGAACCTGGAACACCAGAGACAGTGACGGTGAGTAACAGGACAACTTCCTGAGAGAGATGTCAAATGAAAGTGCACCGCTAAAGTACCAGCAAGGTCACACAGCGGAGGTACACTAGGATGCTGCCAATTAAGGAATTGCAGTAGCACAGTACGTTCCCCAGAGTGAGTACAGGCAGAGACAGCAGGGAACACTCTATGGTAGTGTACCAAGAAGCAACGGGTAGAGCGATACAGGTAACACTACGAGCCCGAGTGCGGAGGCAACTAACAATGCAACCAGCAAGGTAGAGTTTTACCGGCTAAGTGGAGCCCAGGGGCAATGGGATCGCACAGTGTGGCGGCAACTAGCAACTCTACTGGCAAGGTAGTGGTTGCACCGGATAGGTAGAACGAGCATAAAGCTGTACCTGGGGACAGTGGTAGTAAGACAGGAGCAAGAGTAGCACAGAGAGTAGTTCAAACAATCTACAGTCAGGAACCAGATCGGGTGGTCAGCCACAGCCGGCATCAGCACAGAGCAGGTATTAGGACAAGCCAGAGTCAAACATGGTTTAGTTAGTCAGAAGGAGCCAAGGTCAAACACTGGATTAGATAGTAAGACAAGCCAAGGATCGAGAACCAGTAGATATTGGAAGCCAAGCTAAGGTAAAAACGGCAACATTGGAATCAGCACAGAAACATCACAAAAGGGCGATTAGGCACAGTTCGCTGGCAAATTATAAGGCCGCCACCAGGGGTGGAACACAATAGGCCATGCAAACAGGAAGCTACAAAATAGCGAGCGCGGCTCCAGAGACGTGTGCCCGCCAATAGCGGCAGACTAGAGGATGTGTCCAGAACCCACCACCGGATAGAAGAGCAGGCAAGGAAATCACAAGCACCAGTATAATGTCAAACATGTTAAAGCCAAACACCCATCGCAGAAATCTAGTACAGCTGTTACTGTACCCCCTGACTCTCCAGAAAGGAAACAAGAGGCGAGGCAGAGATCAAAGAAGAGGAAGAATAGAGAAACCCAGACAGAGACTGGAAGTTCCGTGATGAGAGAAACAACTAGCTCGC
This sequence comes from Rhinophrynus dorsalis, assembly GCA_037306005.1. NCBI lineage: Eukaryota > Metazoa > Chordata > Amphibia > Anura > Rhinophrynidae > Rhinophrynus > Rhinophrynus dorsalis. The sequence goes on along the minus strand of CM074720.1, from coordinate 337,481,443 downwards.
CATCACCATCACCTTCTTCCTCTGGGGTAACAACTACATCTTCTGCCAGTCCACCTCGTTCATCGTTACCTCCCTTGCCAAATGATAGCCACTCTGTTGATGTTAGGATGTGGCACTTTGTCTCTACCCATTGCACAATATGTTGTGCACTGACCACACATGCCAGTGTGGTGGAGGAGAGTCGATACTAGGTCATCAAGTGGCATCTTAGGAGATTCCATCCCACTGAATATGCTAAGATGCTGGCAGGGAGGGTTCATCATTAATATTAAACTGATTGCAAGTAGTCATGTGTCCTTAGTGGGGTCTGGACAAGGCATATGGTGAGAGTGGCAGTACTTGAGTTCTGGTGTCATGGGATTGGATACAGTTGTGCCCCAGATGTTATTTAACACTCAGACTGTGCACATTGCAATTGCTGATGAGAGCCACAGTTCCTGCTCTCAAGAGAAAAATTTCTATTCTAATAACAACACACCTATGATTTGGATGAGGGGCAGGTGGAGAAGAATTATTGTCCAAATTCTTGTTTTCTCCACATAGACTAGGGACTACTTATTGTGCTGCTACTTCCTCAGATGCATCACTGGAGCTAGTCGTGGCAAGTGGAACCTTCACCATCCATCACCCATGTTACTGCTATTGTTGCCCTGGGGAAGCAAAGATGCCAAAAAACACACAGTCTTCCTGTCAGTCATCACCATCACCTCTTCCATCTCCAAGTCCCATTCTAATAGTATTGAGTAACCAGCAAACCCCACATTTTAGCAGCATCCACAGCAGTAGCTTTGATGAGCGCCTCCGCTGCTGTTGGAAGTGCAGCACCTGTGACACCTACTAGTAGTACAATTTCAGCAACATCTAGACCCAGTAGAAGTATCAGCTTCTCAGGAACCCCACAGTCTATGAAGTTCACAATATAGAGATACTTCACTCACGATCTAAAAGTATAGTGAGTAGTTCTGTTGATTTTTCAGAGAGTTGTTTTTGGAGATGACAATGAGTCAGAGTGCCTTCACATACCACCACCCCCACCACCTACACACATCATGTCATTAAGGCAATAAAGTTACACAGTTCTTCTACTATGCACTGTCAGCCCTCATTCACTAAGTTCTTAGAAAGAAGTCAAAACCTGCAGAAATCATGCAAAAGTACACCTATGGAAAAATAAACTTGCCAAAATGATGGCGGTTGACATGCTGCCTTTTTCTTTTGTTGAAAACAGAGGTTTTAAATAACTGATGTCATGTGTTGCACACTGCTGGAATAACACAAGCTGCAGTTATTTTTCAAGAATAGTTGTGCCACCGCCAGTGTTACATAAGCAGGATGTTAGTGTTGTGTGCAAAGGACAAAGGCGCTCAGTCTGCTAAAATATTTTTCAAGGCATACATTGCTGTAGGACTCACAACTTTAGGATCAGGGTAAGCGGGGAGGGAGGGAATCAGAGCGGCAAGATAACTTTTTTTTTAGTGTGATAGGGGGAAAACAAGGGTACATATTATACATAGGCACTCTTATTTTCCCCTAAAATCTTGGGTATAATGTATATCTGTGTATTATACACAGGTGCATATTATACCTGATATTTTATCTTATTTGCTCAAACTTATTTTTATCTTTAAATCAAATAAATTGATATAATGGGGATATTACTCTTATTAACTGACACACAAATATGTTTTTATAATTAAAGTAAAATTATAGAAATATTGTGCAATTGAGAGTGGTAAACTATCTCAGTATCAAATAAATCATCGTTATCAGTTAGCAGCAATCACAAATGTCATGATGTTGTAGATATTTATTCTTGCTCAGTTATAGCTTTTTGGCAGACTTTCCAGGACTTGTTGTGTTGGCAGTTTTGCAGTTATCACTTGAACTGTCATTGAGATAGACTGCTTATGAGCTGTGAGCTGCCTTATCCTCCTAGATGCCATTTTCATTTGACTCATGGATGTCACATCTTGACTTATTGTTGAATATGTTCAGCCTGTAAATATCTATTCTCATGTGAATTTGTTCTTTTGCAAATACCCATGGGATTTTAATGCGCAATGTCTCATTTGCTCTTTTTGATATTATTAAATATATATGGTAACTTGCATTTGTCCCCTTTGTTGCATTTTTAAGCAAACAACCGCTAGAGCACACTATTGTTGTATCATAAAAAGGTCCTTAAATTTAAAAGGAACATTTACATCTCTTAATCAGGGAGTCTAAAGTTAATTCAGTGTCCATATATACTTTGATTATTTAAACCTTTTAATATTTCAAGTTAAAGGACCACAAATCTATTAAAAAGTATCCTCCTATAGGAGCAAAATTAGTAAAACATGATAATTGCCCTTAAGGAAGCACACACTTTTTATAAGACATTGCTACAAAAGGCTTTACTAAAAATGACAAACTGAATAGAAATTGTCAGGCCGCCCGTCGGCGACCCGGTCTTACCTCCCGCAGTGCCCGGGCTCGCATTGGCACTCGGCTCCGGTCCCCTCCTGGGAAGCCGCGGCGGCCGCCACGCCGGGTCCCCTCTGACTCCCTGAGGACCGACGTCCGCTCAGATCCAGCAGGCAGCCCTGACAGACACGCACACACCCACCCTTCCTTGTGTGCGCGTCTCAAACAAGGTTCTGGGATTTCCCGGGCGTCGCCATGGCAACGCGGCGCCCGGCTCCGCCCCTCTCAAGCTGCAACACACCCACAGCCTATTTAAACCCTGAGCTCCCTGTACATGGTGCTCAGTGTTACTGTGGCTTCCCTAGTGCTCAGTTGCTTCCTAGTGCTCCTGCTCTCTGTTGATCCCTGGCTTGACCCTTGGCTATCCATACTGACTCTGTTGACCTCTGGCTCCTTGACCCTTGGCTTGACTCCTGGACTCCGCTGACCTCTGGCTCCTTGACCCTTGGCTTGACTCCTGGACTGCGCTGACCTCTGGCTCCTTGACCCTTGGCTTGACTCCTGGACTCCGCTGACCTCTGGCTCCTTGACCCTTGGCTTGTCTCCTGGACTCTGTTGATCTCTGGCTCCTTGACCCTTGGCTTGACTCCTGGACTCCGCTGACCTCTGGCTCCCCAATCCTTGGCTTGATTCCTGTACTCCGTTGCTCGTGCTCGCAGTTCACACTGGGGAGGAGTCTGCGCTCTCTCTCTCCAGACCCTCTCCCAGTGTGCTGTCCCAGTAAGAGCGACTATCCTGCTTCTGGGTTCCTGCATCTGAATAGTGAGTATCCATATCTTACTCACCTAACAGAAACACTGAGCCGTTATGGAACCCGCAGGAGTCGAGGACGCTATCACCGCCCTCTCCCAACAGATTGCCGCCCTCACGCAAACCATGCAGGACCTACAGGCCGGGCAGACTCATCTCCAGCATCAATTACACGACCTGCAGACCAGCTCCGCTCCTTCAGGCGCTTCCGCTCCAGTGATGCCACCTGTAGGGGTACCCCCCTCGGACAGGACGTACACTCCCGAACCCAGAATTCCTCTTCCAGAACGCTACTCTGGGGATCGTACGAAGTATAAGACCTTCATCAGAGCCTGTCAGGTCATGTTTTCCCTTCAACCAAGAACTTATGCCTCTGACTTCATTAAAATACGAACTGTGATCTCATTGCTTTCCGGAGAGCCCCATACCTGGGCTCATCAGTTGCTACACACCAATGATCCCGCATTGGCTTCCTGGCATTCGTTCCTCCATGCCATGGACCTTCTGTTTGATGATCCCCTCCGGGCCTCCTCTGCCCATATCGCCATGAGGGCCTTACGGCAGGGACAAAGGCCAGTGGAGGAGTATATTACAGAATTCCGCTCTTTGGCCATTGAGAGTGAATGGAACGAACCTGCCCTGGTGGATCAATTTCGTCTCGGCTTGTCCAATGCCCTGAAGGACGAACTGGCCCGAGTGGGTATCCCTCCTTCTCTTGAGGAACTCTGTCATCTAGTCATCAGGATTGATCGCAGATTACGGGAGAGAAGACTGGAGCGGTCAACCCAACTTGCTCCTCCTCCAAGACGCCAAGCTCTACCTACACCCACAGACAAGAAGGCAGTCCAGCGATTTATAGGCTTCGCTAACTATTATCGGAAATTCATCCGCAATTTCTCCCGCATCATCTCGCCAATCACTGCGCTGACTCGACAAGCACCACAGTTTCTATGGACACCTGAAGCCCAAGCAGCGTTTGACCTACTCAAGAAGAAATTCACTTCTGCCCCAATCCTTGTTCAACCTCACACCTCACTCCCTTTCTTTGTCGAGGTAGATGCATCTGACTTTGCTCTAGGAGCCATCCTCTCCCAACGCCACCCAGAGACAGGGCAGTTACATCCGGTAGCCTTCTACTCCTGCAGATTGTCCCCGGCCGAGGAGAACTACGGCATCGGTGACAAAGAGCTCCTGGCGATTAAACAAGCCCTGGAAGAATGGCGGCACCTCCTCGAGGGCTCTTCTTATCTGGTTACAGTCTACACAGACCATCGTAATCTTGAATACCTCCATGCAGCTCGTCGTCTGTGCCCCCGACAAGCCAGGTGGGCACTATTCTTTACCCGTTTCAATCTGCACATTACATACAGACCAGGCACCAGAAACACCAAGGCCGATGCCCTTTCCCGACTCCCAGTTACCCGTGACAACGAACCCAAGGTTGTAGACACTATTTTACCTTCAACCGTGTTCATAACTACTACAGCTGACGTTATGGAACACATCCGCTCCTGCGCTATCGGTTCCCTCTACCCAGAGACTACGCCTCCAATCCAACGATCCAATCACTTCCTGTTGTACAAAGGAAAGATCTTTGTGCCCGAGCCTGTTCGACTACCCGTATTGCAGAGATGTCATGATTCCCGCTTAGCTGGTCATGGGGGAATCAAAAAGACCCTGGATCTCCTCCAAAGACATTTCTGGTGGCCAACTCTCCAACAAGATGCCACTCAGTTTGTGCGATCATGTACTATCTGTGCTCAAACTAAAGTACCTCGCATTTCACCGGCCGGTCTGTTGCAGCCCCTACCAGTACCCTCCATGCCTTGGTCCGACATCTCAATGGATTTTATAGTCGATCTTCCTCCTTCCTGCAAACACGATACCATCATGGTGGTCATCGACAGATTTACCAAGATGGCCCACTTTATACCGGTTATTGGGATTCCTTCTGCTAGTACCACCGCTTCTTTATTCCTGTCCTCCGTGTTCCGGCTCCATGGCCTGCCTAAGAGCATTACCACCGATCGAGGAGTCCAGTTCACGGCACGGTTCTGGAGATCCTTCTGTGGAAATTTGCAGATTCAGCCCTCATTGTCCACCGCTTTCCATCCCCAGACCAATGGACAAACAGAGAGAGTTAACCAAGTGCTTGAGCATTACCTCCGTTGTTACACTACCTACCTACAAGACGATTGGCTCCAATTTCTACCCACCGCTGAGTTTGCATACAATAACCAAACCCAAAGATCCATACGCATGTCTCCCTTCTTTGCCAATTATGGATTCCACCCATCCTTTTTTCCTGGGCTACCTTCCGACCTATCCGTACCAGAAGCTTCTGAACGCCTCTCCCGTCTCGTAAAACAGTTCCGAACCCTCCAACAAACCCTCTTGAAAGCCCAGGAGAGTTACAGAAACCAAGCCAACCACCATCGCTCTGCCGCTCCGGTCTATCAGGTGGGCGACAAGGTGTGGCTGTCCACAAGGAACATCCGGCTTTCCTGTCCAACCAAAAAGTTGGGTCCCAAGTATGTTGGACCTTTTTCCATCCAGAAAGTCATCAACCTGGTGGCGGTTAAACTTCAGTTGCCAGATGCCTATCACATCCATCCTGTCTTCCATGTGTCCTTGCTAAAGCCCTACATAGCCAACACCTTCCCAGGACGCCTTCCTGTTGCACCGGCCCCAGTCATGGTGAATGGCGAAGAGGAGTTCATGGTTCATCGAGTGCTTGATTCCAGACGCCGCAGAGGCAGACTCGAGTACCTCATCCACTGGAAGGGGTACGGCCCCGAAGAACGCTCTTGGGAACCAGCTTCACAGGTCCATGCCCCTGCATGCATCCAATTCTTCCATAAACGGTACCCTCATCGGCCCGCACCATTCCCCGCCCGGAGGTCGCACCTCAGGGGGGGTACTGTCAGGCCGCCCGTCGGCGACCCGGTCTTACCTCCCGCAGTGCCCGGGCTCGCATTGGCACTCGGCTCCGGTCCCCTGCTGGGAAGCCGCGGCGGCCGCCACGCCGGGTCCCCTCTGACTCCCTGAGGACCGGCGTCCGCTCACATCCAGCAGGCAGCCCTGACAGACGCGCACACACCCGCCCTTCCTTGTGTGCGCGTCTCAAACAAGGTTCTGGGATTTCCCGGGCGTCGCCATGGCAACGCGGCGCCCGGCTCCGCCCCTCTCCAGCTGCAACACACCCACAGCCTATTTAAACCCTGAGCTCCCTGTACATGGTGCTCAGTGTTACTGTGGCTTCCCTAGTGCTCAGTTGCTTCCTAGTGCTCCTGCTCTCTGTTGATCCCTGGCTTTACCCTTGGCTATCCATACTGACTCTGTTGATCTCTGGCTCCTTGACCCTTGGCTTGACTCCTGGACTCCGCTGACCTCTGGCTCCTTGACCCTTGGCTTGACTCCTGGACTGCGCTGACCTCTGGCTCCTTGACCCTTGGCTTGACTCCTGGACTCCGCTGACCTCTGGCTCCTTGACCCTTGGCTTGTCTCCTGGACTCTGTTGATCTCTGGCTCCTTGACCCTTGGCTTGACTCCTGGACTCCACTGACCTCTGGCTCCCCGATCCTTGGCTTGATTCCTGTACTCCGTTGCTCGTGCTCGCAGTTCACACTGGGGAGGAGTCTGCGCTCTCTCTCTCCAGACCCTCTCCCAGTGTGCTGTCCCAGTAAGAGCGACTATCCTGCTTCTGGGTTCCTGCATCCGAATAGTGAGTATCCATATCTTACTCACCTTACAGAAATGCAGGGGTACTTTCCACCACACGCCCTCCCACTCACCCTCCCACTCAGGGTGCTCTTTTTTTATTTCAAAAGAGTTTTTATTAGGTTATTCAGAATGCTGAGATTTTACAAGTTCCAAATGGAAAAATTGAAACATCTTTGTGGATATAAAAGGCAAGTGCCACATCTGCATACAGATTTATCTAGAGAAACAATTTAACACCATGAAAATGGTGTCAAGAGCAAGGCACAACAATTCGCAACATAAATCTTAGCCACTTAAACAAAATGAACTTGCAATAATATAAAGCTAAATAACCTCAATTTTCGTAGGATGAATGGTAAGAGAAGTGAGATAGAAAGTTTATGCTAAAAGGAAATCTGTAAGAGAAGATGATTGAAGAGGGGTTGAAGGAGAAAAGAGGAAAAGAAAGCAAAGAAAAGAAGAATATAACAGAGGGAAGGAGGAATAGTATGTAGAGGAGAAGAAAAGCGGTGGAGTGAAAGGTTAAGGGGAAGGAGAACATCAGAGAGGTAAAGGGTTAAGACGAGAGAAGTGGTGATCGTGAGTAAAACAGAGTTGGGTCTACAAGGTCAAGAACAGAGCAAGAACATAACAAGTGAAGGGCTCCGCGGAGGTCATCCCATTACACAAGAGATTCCTGTGGTATCAGGAAATTGGCGGCAAAGGCTTATTCGTTAGCCATAAGGATTGTATATCAATGAAGGCTGTTGGATCTAGTCGTCTGTGTGACCAGGTAATTCTAGTGAACATCAAATGTTCATCGACCTTTTGAACCCAATCATAGAAAGTTGGCGGGGATGATGACTTCCACCGTAGGGGAATCAAAGATTTGGCAGCATTTAACATCGTTAAGAGAAATATTTTTTTTGGCTGGTTGCATATAGGTAAGTCCTTAAATAATAATATTTGCCAAGGGTCTTTACTCAAGGAGACGGCAAGAATACGATTAATATGTGGTATACATTTGGACCAGAAAGGTGATAGCAGTGGACAGGTCCACCAGATATGTAAAAGAGTGCCCTTATCTTGTTTGCATCTCCAACAAGTAGCTGGTATGGAAGGAAATATTGTATTAAGTCTCGCAGGTGTATAGTACCAACGGGTGAGTAATTTAAGATTCATTTCTATCATATTAGTAGAAATGGATGACTTGTGTGTCACAGAATAGATCGCTTTCCATTCGTCCAAAGTAAGGGTCAGGTGTAAGTCTCTCTCCCAAGCTTGAGCAAACCGAGGTTTATAAGTTGTAAGGGGCAAAGAGAGAAGAGCATATATAGTGCTAATGGGTCTGATCTTGTGGATGGTTGGGGCCAATAGACGTTTTTCAAAAAGGGATAGCGGTCTGTGGAAACAAGCTACAACATCTGTGTGAGATAAAAAATGTTTAATGCGTAGATATGTCCAAATTTCTTTCGATGGTAATGAATATCTATCTTGAAGATCAGGAAATGGGATGATTTCAACCTCTGATCTAAGATCTTTAAATTGTAGATCCATAGAGTATGGCCAAGTTGGAAATTGAGAAATCGATAAAGAGAATTTGGAAGGTGAGGAGGTGAACAGTCTGGAAAAAGGTGAAGGGAGAGGTAGCAAAGCATCTTTGTTATTAAGAGTAGACCAAATCTGAAGAACATTTCGTAGGATCGGATGAGTTAACAAAACTGTATTTCTAGCTGATGAAGGAAGCAGTGCTTGGGCCAAAGGATCACAAAAAGGGTAATAAGATCGCTCCATACGGACCCATAATTTAGATGTCTGATTGCAATGCCAATCCTGAATGGAAGCAAGGATGGTAGCTTGATAATAGCGACGGAAATTTGGAACACCAAAACCTCCATTGATTTTAGGTGAGTGAAGAATACCGCTACTGAGTCTCGGTCTATTTTTGCCCCAAATAAATAAAGAAATGGTTTTGGAGATAGAAGTAAAAAAGGAGAGGGGAAGTGGAATCGGAAGAGTTTGAAATAAATACAAGAAACGAGGAAGAACCATCATTTTAATAGTATTCATCCTCCCGAGCCAAGATATATATAAGGGGGCCCAGCGAATAAGGTCCAATTTGACCTTTTGCAACAGAGGTAAATAGTTGAGCTTATACAATAAATTCAAATCAGAAGAGAGTCGAGTACCTAAATAAGAAATCGATGTAGTAGACCATCTGAAGGGAAAGGTTGAGACTAGGCATTTATAAGAGACGGGATCTATGAAGAGCGGTAAAGCTTCAGATTTCTGGAGGTTTATTTTGAAATTTGAAACATGAGAGAAGAGATTCAATTCTTTAAGAAATTCTGGTATGGATTGATCCGGGTCTGTAGCTGTTAGAAGGACATCGTCCGCAAAGATAGAGAGCTTATGTGACGTATTTGCAATGTTAATACCACGGATCTTAGGATTTTGTCTAATAGTTTGTGCTAAAGATTCGATCACTAATACAAATAAAAGAGGCGAGAGTGGGCAGCCTTGTCTAGTACCATTTCTAATAGTAAAGGAGGAGGATAAATGACCGTTCACTCTCACTTTAGCATTAGGATTAATGTAGAGTGATCGAATATAGGAGATGAAAAGCGGACCAAAACCATATGCATGTAAAGTAGAAAAAAGGAAGGGCCAGCTGACACGGTCAAAGGCTTTTTCTGCGTCAGTGGTTAACATGACCGCAGGTGTTCGGTGTGTGTTAATATAGTGAATAATTGAAAGGAGTTTCCTGGTATTATCCCTCGCTTCTCTATTAGGAGTGAAACCTGTTTGTTCTAGATGTACTAACGACGGGAGTAGAAATTTCAGACGATTAGCTAAAATCTTCGCGTAAAGCTTTACATCTACGTTTAGCAAAGATATGGGCCTATAGTTAGCACAGGAGGACAGGTCCTTACCAGGTTTGGGAAGTACAGTGATATGGGCTTCGGTCGCTGTGGGATGGGAGGAAATGCTGTCTGGGAATGCTTGGAAGCATGTCGTTAGATGAGGAGTAAGTATGTCACAATAGGTTGAATAATAAGCCTGCGAGAAACCGTCAGGACCAGGGCTTTTCCCAAGCGGGAGAGATTTGATGGCCTGCATTACTTCATCTTCTGATATGGGTAATTCCAGAGAACGAGATGCTGATTGATCGAGCCGGGGAAGATTGGCCTTATGCAAATAGTCAAATATCGCTTCAGAAGCAGAAGATGAGGTGTTGGAAGGAGAAGGAAGATTGTAAAGATCTTCATAATAGACATGGAATGACTCAGCAATCTCAGACGAAGAGTGTTTGTGGGATCCAGAAGAATCAATAATGTGCGGAACATATGTATTCATGTTGCGACTTCTAAGTTGTTTAGCTAGGAGAGCCCCGGATTTATTACCTTGCTCAAAATAGGATTGTTTCGATCGGAAAAACGCTCTCTCCACCTTAATTTGAAGAAGAGATTGAAGATGTTTACGAGAGTCTATCAAGCGCGCCCATGTGGATGCATCTGAAGTGGCTTTATGATCATTTTCCAATCTGGATATCTCCAAAAGTGCGTCAGATATTTGTTGACGGCGAGATTTACGTTCTTGAGCCGCCAACTTAATCAATTCTCCGCGGATAACGCATTCGTGGGCTTCCCATATTGATAACGGGGAAACGTCCACTGTGGTGTTTTCATCAAAATACATCTTGATGGTGCGACGGAGTAGATCTACGTTACTATAATTATTAAGAAGGCGCTCATCCAATCTCCAATGAAAGGATGGATTGTGAGGCATAAGACCAGAAAGAGTAAGCGAGACTGAAGCGTGATCAGACCATGTAATATTGCCGATATCAGATTTGTAAGCTAAAGGAATAGAGGAGTGCGATATCAAAATATAATCTATCCTAGAATACAGATTATGTGGATTGGAATAGAATGTATAGTCCTTGGTATCTGGATGCATGATCCTCCATATGTCTACCAGTCTAAATGTAGTTAAAAGAGTCCTGAAATCAGACAATGTGGATTTAGGGAGCGAGGAAGTGCCAGAAGAACAGTCTAAAGGAGGAAAAGAAGGGAGATTAAGGTCCCCCCCTATCAGAAGAGTCCCATCTTTGAAGGATTCCAATTTGTCAAGAGCATGGGAGAGAAACTCCACCTGACCCGTGTTAGGAGCATATATGGAGGCAAATGTAAAGGTTTGTCTATAAATAGTGCCCTTGATGAAGATAAACCTTCCCAAAGGATCTCTTTGAATGGCAGATAAAGCGAAAGGTATTCGTTTGTGTATTAATATCGCCACTCCACTCTTTTTCACTACATTAGAACTGAGAAAAGCTTGAGAGTAATGTCTATTGGTGAGGCGCACTTCTTGTGTTCGTTTAAAGTGTGTCTCTTGCACTAAAACGATGTCCCCTCTTAAACGATGGAAGTCATGTAGGGCTATGGTTCTTTTCTTAGGAGAATTAAGCCCTTTCGTATTTTGTGATAGTATGACTAACGTTGGTAGTGTGTTAGGTGTTGCCATCAGTGTATAATTGATAATGAGAGGTTACTCTCCAATACAAGTAAACCTTTGGAAGTTCAAAAGGGACCCCGCAGAACCCCCCACCTGAAAAAGGAAAACGGAGACCCTGAAAGAATGAGGAACCACTATAGACAAGAGGAAAAGAGAGTGGAAACAGGAATCGAAGAAGTGGACAACAGTAAAGAAAGAGTAGGAAGAAAGTATAAGACCAGAAAGAAACCTGTCTAGACAGAGATATGGACCTGAGTCCCTCGTCTAGAAGCCATATTACATCAGATATGGGGAAACATGGGCTAGCTCTTACAACCAAGGATATAAAATATCCCGTCTTCCCATACAGTGTCATATAGAGGCAAATATGCCACCATCTGGCCCCGAGAGATGGAATAATGGGTTAAATAACAATATAATAGAATCAGGCTGGCAACCTAGTACCTTGCTAAAAGAGATGGAAGAGAGATGGAGGTAGAAAATAGGCAGTAATGCAGTAATGGAAAGGAATAGTGGATGAAATGTCTTTTAAATGAAAAATGATCATTGTACATTGACTGACAGATTATATAACCAAGTCAAATGCAGCAGTAACAGGCATTGTGTATAGAATAGCCCAATCAAGTTAACATTTGCAAACCAATATAAGAAAAATGTAACAATATAACAATAGGTGATCAGGAGGGTCCATAGCGTCGCCCAGCCACCAATCTCAACTCGAGCTGTAAGCCAGAGCGGATGGGAGGCGGGCAAGGCCATGGTCCCCTAAAAGGTGGAATCAGGTCCGGGTAAAGGCCACCAAACAAACCTGGGATACAGGTGGATGTATACTTCTATATATGTATATCTAGAGTCAGCCTCCCAGGCGCCACAGTGGAGCGGAGCACCCCGCTCTGAAGAATGCCCCGCTCCACTCCAGCCCCAGAGAGACGCAACTCAAATGCCCCAAAGTACTCTCCGTAAAATAATTAACACAAATAAATAAGAGAGGTATGTAAGAGGAGAGAACCGCCAATTAGGAGGTGTGAGTGAGTTGTTGCGTGGATGCTTGAGGGTAGAAAATGAGTGCAGTATGATTTGAGAAAGAGGGTCTGTGTAAAACAAAGGTAAGCCCCGGGCATCAAACAAGAATTGCAAGGAGGTATACATTTATAAACACAAAGGAACCTGATCGAGGTAAAGTCTCACAGCACTGCGGAGAGATGATCAGTTGAACCTTTATGTAGAAAAGGCTGTAAAAGAGAATTAGGGAACAACATTGGACTCTGAGTACTTGCAACCACAAAGTCAGCAATATGAAGTTCAGCCTTCAGTTTGGCGTGCATGTTTTGCTGCCACAAAGGGAGAAGTAGGAGATCCAGGAACTCTTCTTCTTTTAGTGACAGTATTCCATGGCTGAGGAGTGTCCATCAGTGAATCCCATTTAGACCGTTGTGTGAGATGTAGTGGTTCCTCCGGTAGCTGGAGATTCAGGGCAGACAGGAATTCCTTGTAGTCATCTTGATAGCGAAAAACGTAGGTCTGACCATCTTTGGATGCGATCAGCGTGAGTGGAAAACCCCATCGGTATCGTATATTCTGTTGACGTAAGGCTTGCGTGATCGGTTTTAATTCTCTGCGCCACTTTACTGTGAAGGGTGAAAGATCTCCATAAAGTTCAATGTTCTGGTTTTCAAAAGTAATAGACGACATATTCTTTGCACTTTTAGCTATTCGTTCCTTATCAACGTAGAAACGCATACAAATGAGAATATCCCAGGGGGCATCCGGCGTAGTAGATTTAGGGCGTAGTGACCTGTGTGCCCTTTCAATGGCAAAAGTTGCCTCTTCCGTGGTATTAGTGATAAAACGAAATAAACGTTGGAGGAAATCCAGCAGTATATCCGACCCAATAGCTTCGGAGATTCCTCTGAGTCTGAGGTTATTGCGCCTTTGCCTGTTCTCCAGGTCGTCTATTTTCAATGTTAGCTCTCTTTGCTGTGTAAACAGTTCAGTAGATTTGGAGTGTATTTCTCGAGAAAAGGCTATAAGAGAGTCGCGGTCGGATTCTAGAACCTCCACTCTTCCTCCTAGTTGTGTAATGTCGAGTTTAATATCGGCCAATTCGTCCCGGATGAATAATTTTAAATCTGAGAAAAGATCGTGCAGGTCTCTCTTGGTGGATGGTACGTCCACATTATCGTCATCTGAGTCTGAGTTGTGATGTGGTTTATCAGTAACAAGAGGCGAGGTAGGGCGAGACTGCAACGTCGACTGCTGATCTGCATCTCGTGCAGTCTTCCCTGATGCCGCGGCCATTTTGGGCTGTGGGTTAGGAGAAGTAACATCCAGTTTCTTAACAAAATAGTCCTTCACCTCCTTGCCAGATTTCGGTATTTTAGATCTGGACATTTCCAACGTCGTCAAACTCCAATTGGAGTAGAAATAATAATAGTATAATGCCTGATTCTTGCTGGTTTAAACCTCTCGGGGACAGAGCCGTCGTCTTATGCGTCCATGTAGTCTCACCGCCAGGCCACGCCCCAGGGTGCTCTTTTATAATCCTTAGGTGCTAGACTAGAGAGTTGAAAAAGAAAATATCTCTTTTGTATGCAAAGTTTTAAGAAAAGAAAAAAGTAAAATATGAAAACACCAAAGTCCTAGAGATTTCTTGTCTCCTATCTATGGAAATGAAAAAAATATATGATTGGTATAATTCTGCTTGGCTAGTTGGCTACATCATAGAAGCACAAAGAGGCTAGTGCAGTCATGTATTTTTCAATACATTTCAATTTCAGTGAAAACTCTGCCATTTTAAAGCAAAAGCCCTGAGTAAAAAAAATGCCCTCCCAGCCTAGTGCCAGCAGGACATTTCATGTTGGCCAGTGGCCACTGGCCATTGTCAAATGCCCTGATATAATTGAGGAATGTATTACTGCTGTTCTTGCTCCTGCTGCTGAGTTGTTTAACTAGCAGGATGATTAGGCAGCTCAAAAGGAAAGGGATCAACTACAGCAATAACATGGGTGATGAAGGTTCCACTTGCCACGACTAGCTCCAGTGATGTGTCTGAGACAGTAGCAGCAGAAGTAATATATGTACACATATACACACACTTAGGTGATCCCATCCTTACCAATAGTAACGAAAGTTAATAAGGAAAAAATAATTAAAAAAAATTATAAAAATGTCTTTAAGGGGGGGCAGAGCAAGCTGCCTAGCAAGATGGACTTCTTCTGCCTGGCTCCGAGGCTGAGATATTGATTATTTTGGATAATGCTGCTTTGAATACTTCTTTTGATGCTGAGAGACTTCATCTATATTTTCTGATTTTTGCCACGGTGGTTGGAGTCACATTGGTATAGAAGTGGAGACGGGTGATCATATATTCCTGACAGCTTACCAGAGGGATTGTTTGTTAGGGCCACTCAATATGGCGGACAGAGCTTATCTCCAGGTGGAAGCTACTGCGCACTTACTAAGGTGGACCTTGTTACTTTGGTTCTGGACATGCGAGCTGTGATTCGGGAGGAGCTGGCGAATGTTCAGCTTGAGTCTAGTCCATCCAGCCAGATGCTTGACAACCTGGTAAGGGAGGCTGAAGAAGTGGTCCTGGGTACGACACATTCACAATCTTACTTGTGTCCAATGGATGTGACTTCTATATGCCCTACAAATTACTATGTCAACTCGAATACCTGGAGAGGCGTTTTGGGTCTATGTACTTCACCGGCCGATGTACCATGGAAGATTATGGCATCTACAGGAGATATTGCTCTCTCCAAGTCCCGGAGTTGTTTGGGGATTACTTTTCGGAAGTTATTGGATATGTTGCCATTACCAGTGAAGCAATTCCGCATATTTATTGTCTGGGGGAAGATGGAGGCTGGCTGAGATGTTTCCCCTTGGGATCCGGGATACAAATTTTGGAGATAGTTGCTATATGAGAGCCTCCAAAAATTCCTGTTAGGCTATACGTTCTGGAATCTACTGGGAAACTTCCCTGGTATGTTTTGTGGTTTCATCTGTTTGACTGAATTAACTGATGGTATTATTCTTATGACAAGGATTTGTACCGATGCTTTGGAGAGTTTATGGGTTGCCCCTGCTACACCTTAAGCACAGTTCCAGACATCCCAGTTATATCCCTGTTCACTTTCAAGCTCTGTGATCCCCCACGTGTACTTTGGACATTATCCTGTCTGTCTCATTCTTCCCTTTGGGCCCGGGGGGGTGGTGTGCATTGGTTGGATGCTGATATCTGATTCTATAAGAGAGGATAATTTTCATGGGGACAAGATTTATATATGAATAAGGGAAGAGGGTACTTATTCGTATGGTGTACTGTATTATCAGGGGGTGCAGGGGTTTGTAATATAATTTACATATCGGGGTATTTTCCCTCTACTTTGGAGAAGGTTACATTTTCCTTTGTTTCTAGGCTCCATTTGTTGCTTGAATTTATTCTACTATTTAAAATTATTCTTGCTAAGTTTCTTTAGCTTAAGGCTCTTGTTTTAGCAGCTTGTGTGCTTTCTTCTGTCCTGCTAGATGTCTCGGCCTTGAGCTCAGGCTTAGTAGTCCTTCTGGCTGTAATTCTTAGCCTCCCCCCCCAAGACCTCCATGGGGTTTACTTGTGGTATTTTTGTCAGGGTGGTGGGCGTACGCCCGCTCACTCTGCCCACGTATAATTCCTTTTAGTTTTTCCTTCTTCTGACTATGCCTTGCCTTTGTTGTCTCTTTCTTTTCCCTATTTCTTCTAGCCTTTACTATCACTTTTCAGATTTGGATGGCATATGTGTGCTGTTCTGGACTGGTGTACTGAACGCCTGTCTATGGTCTGCATACGGGTGCATATGAATAGGTAACTATGCTCATCTTAGGATATGTTAGTATCACGGTGCCCGTGATCTTCTTTCTGTCACTCTCACTTGTGCCGTGCTCCTATTGGTTGAGCCTGTTTGGCCCACCCCGGTGGCTTTTTTATACCTGGTCATTGGCACCTGTCAGGTGCCCTTTTGTGGTGTTCCTGAGCCAGTATCGCTGTGCTGTGTTCCTGTGTTCCTGATTCCGGTGTACCAATTTGGCTTGCTTAGATTACGTTCCTGTGTTCCTGCTCCATGACTTGACCCGGCCTGGCTGACATTCCTGCTCGTGACCTGATCTGGCTTGTCTGAGAACCCTGCTCCGTGATTCGACCCGGCCTGGATGACGTTCCTGCTCCGTGACCTGCACCGGTTTCACCAACCCAGACAACGGTTCAGCTTCCTGCTGTCGCCGAGGCGACATTCTATCTCCAATGAACTGTACTCCTGCTACTGTAGCTGTTAACCCATGCAGAGCTGAACTCCTGCTAACCGAGCCGTTACCGTGCAGAGCTGTACTCCTCCTATTGAGCCGTTAACCTGTGCTGAGCTGTACTCCTCCTACCGAGCCGTTAACCCGTGAAGAGTTGTGCTCCTCCTACTGAGCCGTTAACCCGTGCAGAACTGTATTCCTGTAAACTGAGCCGTTCACCCGTGTAGAGCTGTGCCTCCGATTCTGAGCCTCCAGTCTGGTACAGAGCATTGTTTACTCTTGCTGAGCCGTTACATTCCAGCCACTATTACTGCTGAGCCGGTTCATTGTAGCCTTGTGAGGCAACGGTTCATTCCACTCCTTGTAGTATAGTTGGAGTAGGCGATAGGGCTTTAGCTACTACTGTGCTGGTCTCTGTTATCACGCCCGTGGGGGCTATTGGCTCAAGCTCTTGCAATCCAGTTGCTTCCGTTATTACGCCCGTGGGGGCTATTGGCTCAAGCTCTTGCAATCCAGTTGCTTCCGTTATTACGCCCGTGGGGGCTATTGGCTCTAGCTCTAGCAATCCGGTTGCTTCCATTATTATGCCCGTGGGGGCTACAGGCTCAAGTTTCAGCAGGCTCTGGGTCGCAGGTCCTTTTTACTGAACAGTTATCTCTGTTTTATGAACTTAAGGTGTTGAGTTCTCTCCACCATTTACTGCCTATTACCACCTTGGGCATGCCAAACACCACAACTGAGATGGACTGATTACTGTGTTAACCTTTGTATCTCTGTTCTCAGTATCTGTTATGTGCCTGAGCTGTTAAGTTATTATCTGTATATTGGTCCTATTTTTGCCTCCTTGTTATTACTCAGTGCTGCCTACAGAGGGCGATCCTTTCTTTTATTTTATTGTTTAATAAAACTGTGTTTTTTATTTCACCAACTGGTCTGAGTGTCTTGAAAACCATGACAGTTAGACATTGAAGGTATATGTGGAGATAATTCTGTATTTTTGATCACTTACTAGAGATGCAATGCTTTTCTGAACATGAGTCCCGAAAGTTCCACTGTTAATGTTGGAGGTCCATGTAACAGGGTCTGTATCAGAATTTATGCCTAATTCCTTTTGTAGAATACTGTACAATCTTCCTTTTATTAGGGCTTCTATTACTGAGCCACAATTTTTGTACGTCATTATCATGCTCATCATGTTTGTTTTCCTAGAATGATTATGATTCAACCTACGTAATCTTGGATAGGTGTTTTTGTTAAAGATATCACGTGTTTGTAATGCTGTGTCTAATATTTTTTGAAACTAATGATTGGCTCAATATTTGATGGTTTTGCTTTTTCTGTAAACTCCATTATTCTTCAATAAAGCTTTTGAAAGGAAAAAAAAAGTCTTTAAGGGAAATTTATATCTTTAATCACTTATAGAGGTCACAGCTTCAAACCACTCCACAATGTACATGAAAAAGAAGGAAAGGAAGGTCCAATCACAATCAGTTTGTTCTCAATTATAGAAAATCAATATAATCCACTTACAGTTAAACTGCTCTTGTCGAACATCAGTGGATCAAAGTTCCCGTCCAATATCACCTCCCTTAGCAATCTTTCAGAACCTGTGCCTGGAAGTGTTCTCAATCTGCGGTCACTCCAATACTGCTGTCATTCCTTATCTCTCCTCTCTGTATCTTTGCGGTTTGTTCTGTTTCCTTCCAAGATATTTGTAGTAATAAACAGAAATACAGAGGTTCATTAGGACGGCACTCAGCTCGTACACTAATACAAGTATCCACTCACATTATGGATCTCTATGTCCAGCGTAGTCCCAGAGGATAATGTCCTTTAACTCCAGGTCGTCTCTACTTATTAAACAGCTCTCCCATTCCATAATGGAATCAAATTCGCATAAAGATGTGTTGCGACTAGGATTTTATAAACTAGACTACTCAAATAAAAAAAAAATTATTTATTGAATATAAATGACACACAATAAAATAATATAATATGTTCATAAATTAAAATAACATAAAATAAAATAATTGATGGTGCCCATTCCTAATCCAAACAAGCAGGTCTACAGGAGCGCAATGCAGTGACCCGCACTGCACTATGTTCTGTCCTCACTGTTATGCCCATACATTCACAATCAGGCACACAGCATCTCAGACCACAACTTTTATGTATCAGGACAGGCACTCACCCTATCAGCCCATGTGTTTTGTGAAAGTCCCTTCCTTAGGGTCAATCATTAGATTACTCTGACTTCTTTTGAAATGCTAAAAACCTGACATCAGTGCTATCAGATGTACCGGCAGTTCCAACGGTCAAGCTTTATCTACCTGAAGTGAACATTTTAACACTTCCACATTCAGCTAACATCAAAACATTAAAGGGATAGTAATACTTCGTTTTAACTTTATTTTGTAGGCATTAAAAAAACATGAAGAATGATATAAGTCTTATCTCTCAAACCTTTATGGTTTATGAGATATTCACAAGCAAAGTTTCCCCCTCCCGCCCCTTTTACCTACTGTAAACAATCTCTTCTCAGATGTGGAATCCAGTCCATAGACCAGACAGATAACAGCAGGAGACAATCTTCTTCCTATGAGAACAATGAAAACCCTGCCCCCCCGACAAGTTGTACAGGTTTTTCCCTTATCTTAATTGAAGATTGTCCCTCTCTGCAGTCTACCTGGGCAGCTCCCTTCTGCCCTGGCTGAGAAGTGTTACATCAGTAAAAGGGGCGGGAGGGGTACACTTTGCTTGTGAATATCTCTTAAACCATAAAGGTTTGAGAGATAAGACATATCATTCTTCATGTTTTTTTAATGCCTACAAAATAAAGTTAAAACGAAGTATTACTATCCCTTTAACATCTCCATTGCTATAATTTCGTAACAGAGGTGTCAACTTCAACAAGTAAAACCAACCAAATATCCTCAAACATGGGCTTAAATAGATTTAAAATACACTTTACCTTATTTTTTAAATATTTTTTAAGCTCCGGAGCTTTAATAACAATGTTTTATAATCATTGAATTTTGAAATATACAAGTTGTTTGTAAGGTCATAGCGCTACCAAGACTGAATTACTAGTATTTAATGTGATATTGTGATTAATACATTTTACAAAGTACATTGATAGCGCTCTCCGTGTGGTATTAATTTGAATTTTATATATAAAATTTAATGGATAGGTACTCGCCTGAATTTGAGGTACCTTGACGGGGGTGAGTGGGTGAGCATAAACATATTTTAGCCAAAAATTGCATTAAAACCTCAAATTTATAAACACAGTAATATGATATATGCTCTATAATTTGGATAATTTATATAGAGGAGTGCAGGTTTCCTTTTTTGCTTTAGCCTATTGCTTTAAGGCCTTTGCCTTACACTAGGGGGTTTGGAGAACCCCTTTATTCCTAGCCACTATCTGTGCACTATTCACTTGGGTTCTTATGTTACGTTTGTAAAGTAAGTTTTATGTTGAGTTGGCACTGTGAGTTTATTTTTCTTCTTGTTTCTGCATATCTCCTTTTTTTCTCATTCTAGCTGCCAATCACTATATTCTGTTAAATTTCACAATTATAAATGATTAAAAAATGAAATATGATTAAAATTTATTAGCACATCCAGCTTTTAAATTATTTTTTTTTTTGCCTTTTGTTTTGCTTGCCTGGTCTCAAGTCTTTTTGTAGTTCAAAGAAACTGCAAACTCCATGTGGCCCGTAGGGGTGGGTAGATGGGACCTATAAAGAGGACTGAAAGTTTTTTGGTCCTTGTGGGCTTCCATCCACTCACTGCAGGTTATTACTGTTTGAAAGCAGGTGAGTTCTGTCCTGGAGATATATGTTGTGTGTTTCTATGTTTTTAAAATAGGCTCAATGTGTATCATATACAATAATTCCTCAGGAGCAATTGTGCTTTTAGAATGTGTTTTCATCTAGGTATAAACTCAACGCATGCACAAAATCCTTAAGAGCAATTTTATAAAAAATTATAAAAAATATAAAAAAATACAAAAAATGTGTGTGTGTGTGTGTATATATATATATATATATATATATATATATATATATATATGTATATATATATTAATGGATAGGTACTAGCCTGAATTTGGAGTACCTTGATGGGGTGGGCAAGCTTAAACATATTTTGGCCAAAATTTGCAATAAAGCTTCTCTACTGTCTGGTTAACACATAAAGATCTGGTGATAAGATTATATAATGCCCATTCAGTCTTGGTAGGACAAAAATAAAAAAAAAAGTTTTACAAAAGAAACTAAAGTGCGTCACTAAATGTGTCAATAAATAAAACACCACAAATAATACCCTAAACAGCAGCTATAAGATATAATAATTCTCCTGAGAAGTATAAAAAACATACAATATACAAATAATCAATCAATAACTAATTGAATCTAAAATGTAGTAAAAGGACACAGAACTACAAATCTAGAGAATTTATTGTATCAAAATGAGGAATTGAAAAATGCACAAATATTAAAAACACAGTATTTATTCCATTGCTTCCACACAGCTTAGAGCATCAGTCTTCTAAATGTTAGCAGAACGGACATGCTGACAGTGTAAGAGGGAAGGGAATACAACCATGGAGCACTGAAACAAAAACCAGGAGATAAATCCACATGTTAGGGTGTCTTATGGGGCCCCTACAAAACACTTGAATAATGAGATAGTATATAATGTGATAAATCTGATAGGTCGTAAATCAATAATCCAGTGTTGTAATACAATATATCAACATATAATATCAGACAGTAATATTAAATAAAATAGAAGTAAAATTAAAATTTTCATATAAAATATCTGGTGTTATAATAACCGTGAGGAGAAGAACATTTTTATTTTCTTGCATAAATAATTGACCAGCCACCATTGTGCTCTGTTTAAATTGATCAGTCTCAATTTCCTTAAGGAATGTGAAACCACCAAGATTTTTTAGGGCTAATGGGATACCGAATCTGTACACTTCGTCAAAAATTTACTTCAAATAAAGATCTCTTTTTCAGGAACTCTCTTATACAATTGCAACCACTGACTACAATTGATTTTCACTTGGTTCCATATTTTAGTTTTTAACCAAGACTTTCTTGTAAGTCAGGTGTAATAGCAGTTATTCCGATTCAATCTCAGACAACTCAATATTCACGTAACTGGAATTGTCCTGGTGTACTTACCATTGCCATCTTCACTTGGGGTTTAAATTGACACTGATTTCGGTGTGCATACCATCCTGAAAAAACTTTGCAAAATCATATACTCACAACGTTAAAAAGTCTGTACGTTGGAAACACCAAATAGCTGCAGTTGCAATGAGGTTGTACTGCCACCACAACCTATAGATGGAATATTGTGCAAAATATTTAAGAAAGTAGTTTTTGTTGTGTAAGCTGTGCAAAAAATAGTTTGTAGTGGGTTAAGGAGATTGTTGTGTGTTAAGGAAGTCAATCAAACGTAAGTAAGGTAGGTGTTCCAAGAGCTTAGAGGCAAATGGCAGGAGAGAAACTGGTCGATTGCAAGAGGGTGTGGTGCTCTCAGGAGAATTGTTCTTGAGGATGGGTGTTACTATGGCATGTTTGATGTTCTCAGAAAAGAAGACATAGGTTGACAGCAATATTTTATATCTGTGTGTTTATGTTGAGGCAATACATCTAAACATCAAATCAAGTGTTCTTAAATATTTTGCATAATATTCCATCTATAGGTTATGGTGGCAGTACAACCTATGTCTTCTTTTCTTTATTGGTAAATAAAATATAATAAAAATGTACTTTGCAGATTTAAAATGTTTTTTTCTCACCATGCTTCAAGAGGACCATAGCACCAATTGTCCCAGCTAGTTCAATCTGAAAATCAAGCATGGGTACAATATATTTTCAACATATTACTTCATAAAATCTAATAGTAACCTCTGTCATTTGTCTTCAAGGAAAGATGATGGAGTAAGATCAAGAGGAATGCAGAGTTCAATATCCTCTACTGTATTTCCTGCTTGCCACTGATTTGATGTGGTTACGCCTCTTGTGAGTCAGTTGAATGAAATTATAATTCATATTACTTCTTTCATAAAATGTTAATTCCCTTTAAAGCATTTTTTGTCCTCATATAAAATACTATTTTGTAACTAAATGAACAGGCAATATTTTAAATTGCACTCATTAAATTTA
This sequence comes from Rhinophrynus dorsalis, assembly GCA_037306005.1. Taxonomy (NCBI): domain Eukaryota; kingdom Metazoa; phylum Chordata; class Amphibia; order Anura; family Rhinophrynidae; genus Rhinophrynus; species Rhinophrynus dorsalis. The sequence continues at coordinate 337,458,545 of CM074720.1, read as the reverse complement.
TACACTGACATATGTAATGAAACTGAAGCACTTGAAACTGAAATTTTTATGTAATGAAATGACTCACATTGTTAAATGATTTGGAGTACCAAATCTTGTTGAAATAAACCCAAACTAACATGACTTAACTTTAAATGTATATATATATAGTATATTTCTATCATAAACCAAAATGGAAATTGTAACATTAAATAAAGTTCACTGCTGAATTATGCTCGTTTCATATGTTCTGTCATGTTGGTTATGGCTAAGCTGTGCTGTAATGAATTTTACTTTGCATTGATTGCTAATCATATGTCACACCATATCCCTTAATTGTCTTTACTACTTCATATTTTCCTTTGCAAACCTGATAAAGAAGACTAGACGATTATGACCTTTTTTGAGATGTTATAAAAAGAGCAGCATGATGTTTGAAATATTAGAGTGAATCTACACCTAGTATTAATAGTGCAGTGACAGTGTTTTACAAGCTTTATGATCTCTGGTCTATGTTTATTGCTCTGCATAGTATGAAACAGTTTCCAATTACAACATTCAAGGTCACATAAGAAAAACTAGCAGAGTTTGAAAAATCATTTTCAAACTTATTTTTCCACTCAGAAAATTTCAGTGTGAAAGTGGGTTATTAATATTCCCTCATTATTTTGATTGTCTATTAAATATCTGAACAATACAAAATGCAATAAAATGTGATAAATTAAAATGCTTTTCAAAAGATTTAGAGGAGAAAAAACAACAGTTATTTAGGGTTTTTGAAAAGTGGTGGTTAGGAATTACATGTTACCACTCTTTATTGTCCCTTAAACAATGAGCACTTATCGGCTATCATCAAGCCCTAGAGTGAGGTAACACATTTGGGTACCATATCTTGATCTTCAATAAAAGGTATTATATCAGCCTTTTATTGACAACCTGTCACCTTTATTATCCATCAAAGTACCTTAGAATGCTGACACGGCATAAGCCTAGTCAGCACACACAATGAACGTCTCCTTCAAATAATCAATTTTGCTCAATGGGCATGGTGTTCATCCTATTTTTATGCTTGAGGGTGGAGTGGTGGAACAAGATGGGTTCATTTTTTAATTTGGTTGTGTGTATACTCACAGTGACATGTTGATAAGGGATAGGTAGTGCTTTACTGTGGTAACTTCAGATATGCTATTAGTGGTCTCAGCTGTGATTGTTGGGTGTTTGGTGTGGCCAGTGCTGGCATGGATGGCAGTATTATGCTTTGCCTGCCTGTGCTATCTTCATGGCGTTCTCAGTAGGGGTGGGCAAAAGGTCTCACCGTATCACCACTTTTTTTAACATTTTCACATTTCTCACCTATTGGACACAATTCTTCGCCATTTCATAAATGGCTAGAAAGTTTACACCCATTGATTTACATGTTTTTCACCTTTTCAATATTAAAACTTGAGGTATTACAGGAAGTGCAACACAATAGAAGCAACTACAGAGTGAGGTAGATGTGCTGTTCTATTCTGTTGTGATTTGTTTGGAAAATTGAGACAGGAGAGGCTCATTGTGACTGCTATCACTATAAGAAAGTTTAAAAATAATAAAAGGAGGAACTGGAAGGCCAGTTATGTGTTCACTGAGACTGATGAGAAGGAGGAAGTGAGCACTAAAGAACCAAGACTGTCTAGTCCCCTTAAATCACCCCTAGGGATCTTAGGGAAATTAATGTCAAGGGAGGAAGAAAAGAGTAGTAGTGAGAGCAGGTCATGTCTAGTGACTGTGAGGAGGAAGACTCTGGGGCTGAACTTGATGTGGTTGTGTTAGTAGTAACAGTAATTGTGAAGCAGCCGGTGGGTCTAGTGTTAGGGGACTGGTAAGGGAAGCATTTGAGAGCATCCAAACTAGTGGTCAAGGGAGCCCACACCCTTCCTCTGGCCCTGGGAGTCCCCTTCCCTTCTCAACAGTGTCCAGGTGGAACATGATCCTGAAAAAGCCAGACCTGGTGGTGGATAACAGGCCTAACAATAATACCATGACCACCAGGAGCACAGATCAGCTACATGTGCCTGCTGCTACTGCTGCCAGTCTGCCTTCTTCAGGTCACCAACAAATGGCAAGTATCACATTAATGGACCCTCTAGCACATTGCTCGTCACCTCCTCCAAGCAGCAGTGAGTTGTCTGTGATAGAGCAACAGCACCAGCATGTAGGGACTAGTGGTGGTTGTGATGATGATGTGTAAGAGATGGGGTGGAAGAGACATTGATGGCCTTTTTAGCCCAAACTGAGAAGGAATGGGAGACAAGGATGAGGATGGGCATCACCACCAGCACCAGCAGTGAGCTTTTGGAATCTGCAGAATTTGCAACTGATCTAATTCCTGTGTTCAGTTTCAAGGGCAGCAGGATGCTGAGGAGCAGGCTAGTGTGCCACAGACCACCGTGGACACAGTGGGAATGGAGTCAACAAGTGATGCGGGACTAGGACAGGATCCACATGCCAGCAGCAGCAATACTCCTGGTCCTAGTTGCAGTGCTGATTCTAAGGCAGTAGAAGCGACAGCAGCAACATCATCCTCTGCCCCAGACAGTGAAGGGGAATGTGGACTTGGAGGACAAGAAGAAAGAGGCCATTCTTCTCCACCTGTTCCCTATCCCTGAAGTCACGGGTGTGGGACTATTTTTCTCTTGGTGGAATCATAGTGCAGTCATCAAGATTGGCACTGTGCACAATTTGTGACAAGTCAGTGAGAAGGGGAAAGGAGAGAACACACCTTGGCACAACCTCCCTTATAACACACATGAAACACAGACACCATGACATTTATGTAAAACATGTTAAAGCAAAACACCCACACAGAAATTGAGCAATGCTGTTGCTGTATCCCCGGTCTCTCCAGAAAAGCAACAAGGCAACAAGAGGTGAGGAGGAGATGAAAGGGGTGGAAGAATAGAGAAACCCAGGTAAAGGCTGGAAGTTCAATGACGAGTTAAACAACAATTCACCATCATCTTCTTCCTCTAGGGTAACTATATCTTCTGTCAATCCACCTTATTCATCATTACCTTCCCCTCCAAATTATAGCCACTCTGTAGATGTTAGGATGTTGCAGTTCGTGTCCACCTATTACACATAGTGTGGTGCACTGACCACACATGGCAGCGTGGTGGAGGAGAATAGCAAGCAGGGCATAATGAGGCATCTGATGAGATTCCATCCTGCAGAATATGCTAAGATGGTGGCAGGGAGGGTCCATCATTATTATTAAACTGTCAGCAAGTTGTCATCTGTCCTTAGTGTGGTGTGGACAAGGGGTACAGTGACAGCAGCAGTACTTGTGTACTGGTGTCATAGTGTTTGCATAGAGTTGTGCCCTCAGGTGTTAGTTACCACACACATTGTGCACATTGCAGCTGCTGATGAGAAGTACAGTTCCTGCTCTCAAGGGAAAAATTTCTATTCTAATAACAACTCATGATTTTGAAGGAAGGGCAGGTGGAGAAGAATTATTGGCCAACTTCTTCATTCTCCACATATACTGGGGCTACTTACTGTGCTGCTATTGCATCGGACACATCACTGGAGCTAATATTGGCAAGAGAAACCTTCATTATCCATCACCCATGTTACTGCTGTTGTTGATCCCATTCCTTTTGATCTGCCTAATCATCCTGCTTCTTAAACAACTCAGCATAAGCAGCAAGAACAGCAATCATAAATACTGAATTAGAAGACAAAAGAAAAAACAGCGCAGAAGGAACTCCTCTAAGTGTAATATTTTTGGTACAGGATAGCCTTCACCTTCACCACGTACTCTGCAAGTAATGTACTCACTTATTTGAGAGGTTAAGACTGCCTCTCAGTTCAACAGCATCCCTGGTATACAACCCTAGGATGGTTTTCGCTTTCTCTGTCAGTGGGTCTCCCTCTTTTCTCCGTGTGGTACCTCCACAGGATACACTTGGATTTCCACAGTGTTTTCTTTACTTTTCAATTATTATCTTAGTATGGGATCTACCCTCCTGACAGGATATCAAATACTTAAGTGATCTATTATTTATATGTGTACATCACTATGTATAGAGACATGTGGGTACTAATCTTTTCCAAGATTTATTCCAGTATATAAAAAATATATTATAATAATATAGAGTATTAAAAGGCAATTGCTTTCTTAATGAACAATAATATAAAAAACTATAAAATAATGCTCAACGCGTTTCATGAAATGATATCACTTCTTCAGGAGCATTTAGCAAACAGTTCTCATTTATCTTACCTTCAATATTTATGCCACAATATTTCCCACTGTCCTTTCCGGTTTTCCCACCGTTAAAATTTTCATAGCGGTTTCTCAATAGACCGGAAGATGTCCATCACTCCCATAATGCGTCATGCGGCTCACTCGTGGAGCGCAACTAATGTGCATACACCGCCACTGCCATAGATAGGAAGCTGGACTCTATTGTCCATGCTCTCCGTTTCTGGAGTCTTACGTTCCATTACAACTCACGGTGATCTGCCTTTCGATCTTATAATATTATAGTTGGCTTCACCGCTTGAGTTACGGGCTGCACACTCCATTAGCGGAGTCTACTATACCTCCATCACATGGCCCTACGGTGAATCACGTTATTGTCATCCTCCTCTCGTGGGTTACACTAATCATATCTATTAGCTAAATACTTACATGCTAGTAGTGCACACTACCACAAGTGGTTAAACAGTATCCCGTTCGGGCAATTCCATCGACTTAGGAGAAATTGTAGAGAACTAACGGACTTGGATAAAAAAAAGTGCTGACCTTAAAAAAGAATTTAAAGAAAGAGGCTATAGAGACTCAATAGTAGATAAATCATTAGAAAGAGCAAGAAAATTAGATAGGAAAGAAATTATAACAAAGAAAATAAGGTCTGAGAATAAAATAGAAAATAAAAAAGTAAATAAATATCAAGTTAATTTAATAACTACTTTTAAAGGGATAGTAATACTTAAAATGTAAAAAAAAATATGTTGTAGGGTTTATCCCCCTGAGTAAAACAAGAGTACTCCCGCTGCTGAAAGGTGTTTCATTGAAAAGTTATTAATTTTCAAAGTTGAATTTTTTAGGTGTAATATCACAGTGGCCTGAAATTGTATGGTGGCGCTGTTGCTACACCATCCTATGGAGATTTATGGTCCTGGGACCAGAGCTGTCCATAGGATCGTGTAGCAACAGCGCTACTGTACAATTTCAGGCCACTGTGATATTGCACCTAAAAAATTCAACTTTGAAAATTAATAACTTTTCAATGAAACACCTTTCAGCAGTTGGAGTACTCTTGTTTTACTCAGGGGGATAAACCCTACAACATATTTTTTTTTACATTTTTAGTATTACTATCCCTTTAATGCACAAAGTAATAAAGTTGAGAAATTGATTAAAAAGTATTGGAATATAATCCAACAAGATCCAAATTTAAGTGAGGATCTTCCTGCTATTCCATCAGTAATATTTAGGAAGAATAGAGATCTGCGATCCTACATTGCACCTAGTAGGCCAAAGAAGAATGTAGAAGAAGAAAATAAGAGGGTAGATGTAGCTAACCAAGAAAGAAATCTCTGTGAGAAGACTAAAATTAGATCGAAAGAAGTTGGGAATTTTCAATGTAATAAAAAAAAGATGTGAAAACTGTGTATTTATGATACCAGGGACTAAAGAATATAGTGATGTAAAAAATATAACTAAATATAAAGTGAAACAATACATAGATTGTGAAACTAATTTTGTAATCTATATGATCTTTTGTAGATGTGGAGCGAAATATGTGGGAAGGACCATCAGAAACCTAAGGAGTAGGATAGTGGAACATAGAAGAAAAAATAGAGGGTGGTATAAGAGATCATGGAGTTCCCAGACACTTTCTATCCTGTAAAAAAGGTGGTTTGGATACATTTAAAATCATGGGTATAGAACATGTGCCCAGTGATAGATCCAGTAGATATGAAAATCTCTGTATACGGGAGGCCTACTGGATTTATACGCTGGGCACAATGGATAAAGGAGGCTTAAATGAAGAGACTGACCTGGGCTTTATGTCATAAAAAAAAAAAAATGAATGTGGTGTTAGATATAGGTAAGATAAAAATAGTAAATAAAACACTTAGGGGGGTCAAGAAAGAGTTAAGCACTTTAATAAATATTATTGAAATGATTTTGAAATATATGATTAGTTAAAATAATTTTAATATTAAGTCATGAATAGTTACAATCACCTTAATAAAAGTGATAATTAGAAAATAGAAAAGGGGGGTTGTAAAGCCCACAGGAAAGTCTATCATTATGGAATTGTGTTACCTGTGGAAACTGTGATTTGTATTCCGATTCAAATATATGATATAAGGACATAAATTCTTGCTATCAAAGATGTGCCAGAATATAAGCACAGGAAGCTAACAGATAATAGATAATAGCACTCCCATAAGTGTGTTATGTGGAAGGTTAGGTATTTTATGATTAGTGTAACCTATGAGAGGAGGATGACAATAATGTGATTCACCATAGGGCCATGTGATGGAGGTATAGTAGACTCCGCTAATGGAGTGTGCAGCCAGTAACTCAAGTGGTGAAGCCAATTATAAGATTATAAGATCGAAAGGCAGATCACTGTGGGTTGTAATGAAACTCATGACTCCAGAAACGGAGCGCATGGACAATTAAGTCCAGCTTCCTATCTATGGCAGATGCGGTGTATGCACGTTAATTGCACGCCACGAGTGAGCCGCATGATGCATTATGGGAGTGATGAACATCTTCCGGTCTATTGAGAAACCGCTATGAAATTTTTAACGGCGGGAAAACCGGAAAGGACAATGGGAAATATTGTGGCATAAATATTGAAGGTAAGACGAATGACATCTGTTTGCTAAATGCTCCTGAAGAAGTGATATAATTTCACGAAATGCGTTGAACGTTATTTTATAGTTTTTTATATTATTGTTCATTAAGAAAGCAATTGCCTTTTAATACTCTATATTATTATAATATATTTTTTATATACTGGAATAAATCTTGGAAAAGATTACCCACGTGTCTCTATACATAGTGATGTACACATATAAAAAATAGATCACTTAAGTATTTGATATCCTGTCAAGAGGATAAATTCTATACTAAGATAATAATTGAAAAGTAAAGAAAACACTGTGGAAAATCCAAGTGTATCCTGTGGAGGGACCACACAGAGAAAAGAGGGAGACCCACTGACAGAGGAGGAGAAAACCATCCTGGGGTTGTATACCAGGGATGCTGTTGAACTGAGAGGCAGTCCTAACCTCTCAAATAAGTGAGTACATTACTTGCAGAGCACGTGGTGAAGGTGAAGGCTATCCAGTACCAAAAATATTACACTTAGAGGATTTCCTTCTGTGCTGTTTTTTCTTTTGTCTTCTACTGCAGTTCAAGTGGCGTGGAGTATCTCTGCCTCTTCCAAACAGCAGCGAAGGATTCCCTTGAAAATATAGGACTTATATCTCTATATATATTTTCATTTTATCTGTAAGAACATTTTTGTTTGTAGTATTTTTATTATTGTGTGTGGCGCTTCCTTCCCTTTTCTTTTGTCCTTTTGAGAGCCTTGAAGATATATGGGGCTACACAGAAGGATAGGAGAAATTTATTTACTTTTTGCTTGTAGTGCATATATACTGCATACACATCAGGGCATTTGACAATGGCCAGTGGCCACTGGCCGACATGACATGACCTGCTAGGCACTAGGCCAGTAGGGCATTTATTTCCTCACAGCTTGTACTTTAAAAAAAATACAAAAAATAATTTAAAAAACCCATTGTCCATTTGTTTCTAACAAGCCTAAGTCCTACAATAAATGTTTCCTTAGGCTTGTGCTAAACAAGTCCTACAAATCGATGTTTCCTCAGGGCTTGGTTGTCTAACTAATTATCCTCTACAAAATACTCTATCACGTCAAGTATCAGTCTACCCCAGTGGCAACTTATGTCAGGGGGTTCCTGTCTTTATCACTTTACATACAAATTTCTTATTTTATTTTATTTTATTTATTTATTAACTGTCCCCCCCAATACCAGTTACGAAACCCCCCAAAAAATTCCCTGTTCAACTGATTCATTCCCCAGACTCCACTCACCAACACAGGCACCCTCCTCAGACCCCTTTTATATCATGTCTTATCCTTTTTTATTAATTGTATTTAGGATTTATTTTTTATTAACTGCCCCCAATGCCAGTAAACAACCCCCCCAAAAAAAATTCCTTGTTCAAAGGATTCTTTTGCCACATGCCACCAACACAGGCACCCTCATGCCCCTTTTATACTATGCTTTTGGAGAATAAAATTATATTTGCTATGTGTTTTGTGTAAATTCAATGTTCCCAATTTTCATGGGAAATTATTCGCAAAGCGGGGAGTGCCATTATTCGTCGATTTCAGTTTGAGGTAAAAATTTTTACCCATCCCTAGTTCCCAGCCTCTAGTGGTGTCATTGATTCAGCAATTAATCTTTCCCTGGTAAACAGGGATTCTAGGAGTGACTTATGTCAAGCACATCACTGTGGTGATGCACTAAGAATTCATGATGCAATGGGGGTGGGGGGATTTCTTCATTAGCACAGAAGATTGTTAAAATGCTGGCGTATGGAAGGAATACCTTCCCTTACACATCTACAGCAATTCGGCAACCTTGAAGTCTAAGTCCATTTCCTCTACTCCCCAACTGGGTAATCAGAGAGGATGTGCGAAGACTTCAGTGCCACAAACAATATGAAGGTAACCTGGTACTTTGTCTTGGTTTCCTCAGTCAGGTGGGCATATTCCTGGAGATGGTTCCACATGCATTCCCTACTGAGTGGAGTAAAGCAGGACTTATGATTTCCCTCCTGTAGCATAAAGCTCTGGCGTGGGCCAATCCGTTATGGGAGACAGACAAACCCATTATATATAATTTTGCCAAATTTGTTGCCTCGTTTAAAAGAGTTTTCGATGTACTGGCTTATTCTGCCTCTGCTGCCTCATGACCATCCACTAGGGTAACCGTACTGTGGCAGAGTACGCTATCGAGTTCCGTACACTGGCAGAGGAGGTAGGCTGGAACAATGATGCACTGGTAGTTACTTTTTCGCAGGGGCTAAGCGACCCTATTAAGGATGAGATTGCAGCCTGTGAGCTGCCTAATGATTTGGATGACCTGGTATCATTTACCATCTTCATTGATACCCGTATCAGGGAGAGACCCTCTTTTAGGGAGCTTCTGCATAGGCCTCCATCGGTTCTTCCTCCCTCACCTCCCATGTCTCCTGATTCAGACTCTGGAGGGAGGGACACCATTCAGTTAGGCTTCACTCACCTCCCGGTGGAGGAGAGAGCATTCCGCTGGTGGAAGGGACTCTGTCTGTACCATGGGAAACCTGGACACTTGCTGCGTTCTTGTCCCGTCTGTCCGGGAAATGCTTGCATCTAAGGCTATGTCAGGGACAAACCCTAGGTGGTGTTTCACAGTCCCCGGAGGCTCTTCAGGATAAACCCATCCTTTACGTCATTCTATCATGGGCCAAATCTTCAGTTGTAGCCCTGGCTTTGATAGATTCTGGTGCCACTGGGTATTTTATAGATGCCAAGTTTGCAGCCAAACATTCTATTCCTCTGCAACTCCACTCCTCTCTTGCGATTAAGGCAATTGATGGAAGGCCCCTACAACCTTCTCATGTCACACGGGAGACCCTCTTGATTTCTCTTCTGGTGGGGGCATTCACTATGAGTTGCTCCAATTTCAAGTCATCAAATCTCTGCATTACACAATCATTCTTGGGTTCCCATGGCTACAGAAACATAACCCTAGGTTTGATTGGCGTACTTGTGACATTGTATCGTGGTCTCCTCAGTGTGCCGAGTCCTGTCTTCATAGCCCTACCAGAGTACTGGACATGGTTGCCTCCTCCTCCTTACCTGAAGTGTATTGTTCCTTCGGTGATGTGTTTAAAGAAGTACAAGCCAATACCAAGGGAAGGGTGAAAATTTCCGCCTCAAACTGAAATTGGCGGAAAATGGCACTTTCCGTTTGGTGAAAATTTTCCCCCGAAAAGTGATGATTTTCCATTTTTTCCGCTTTTTTTGTCTAGCTAATTCCATTGAAATAAATGGGAACATAGAAGTTACACACAACACATAGCAAATATTATTTTATTTCCCAAAGGCATAGTATAAAAGGGGCATGAGGGTTCCTGTGATGGTGGGGTGTGAGGAAAGACTCATTTGAACAGGGGATGATGTTTGGGGGGTTGTTTACTGGGATTGGAGGCAGTTAACTCTGAGGCGACTGCCTCAGAGTTAGCACTGCAACTAGGACCAGGAGTATTGCTGGCGCTGGCAAGTGGAACCTGTCCTAGTCCTGCATCACTTGATGGTGGTCTGTGGCACACTAGCTTGCTCCTCAGAATCCTGTTGCCCTTGCATCTCAGCAGCAGCAGAAATTAGAGCAGTTGCAATTTCAGCAAATTCCAAAGCTGATTGCTAGTGGTGGTAGTGATGCCTGTCCTCATCCCTGTCTCCCATTCCTTCTCACTTTCTCTTCCACCCAAGCTCCTCCAATACCACCACTGGTCCCTACATGCTGCTGCACTATTACAGGCATCTCACTGATGCTTGGAGGCGGTGACGAGCAATGTGACAGAGGGTACCCTGCTGTCACACTCGTCATAATTTTATCCTTCCCCCCGAGTACTACAAGAAACACTAGCAGCAGCAAAGTATTGATGGCAGCAGGTTCAGCACTGGCAGCAGGTACAACACTAGTGGCAGCACATCTGGACGTAGGTACAACACTAGTGGCTGCAGGTACAGCAATGGTGGCACTGGCAGCAGATGCAGCAGTTCTTGTGGCAGGAACAAGCAGCTGACCTGTCCTGCTCTCACTAGTACCGCATTTTTCTCCCTCCCTTCCAAATCCCTTTTCTCCCTTCCCATTAAATTCCCCAAGATCCCTTGGGGTGATTTAGGGGGACTAGACAGCATTGGTTCAGTACTGCCAGTCACTTCCTCCGACTCAGGCTCAGACTTAATGGACACATAATAAAGGTCCTTCAAGTTCCTCCTTTTGATGCTCATAGTGATAGCAGTCACTATGAGCCTCTCCTGCCTTAGTTTTGCCAAAACATCACAGTAGAACAGCACAGTACATCTATCTCGCTTTGTAACTGCTTCTATTGTGTCTGCCTTCAGCGAAAATGTCCTGTTTTTATAGCGGAATTGCGAAAACAATGTAAATCAATGGGCGGAAACTTTATAGCCATTGAAAAAATGGCGAAAGATTTTGGCCAGTGGGTGAAAGATGCGCAAACTTTAAGCACTAGTTTTACTAGTTTTAAAGGGATAGTAATACTTAAAATGTAAAAAAATATATATGTTGTACAGGTTATTCCCCTGAGTAAAACAAGATAACTCCCACTGCCGAAAGGTGTTTCATTCAAAAGTTATTAATTTTCAAAATTGAATTTTTTAGGTGCAATATCACAGTGGCCTGAAATCTCCATCCTATGGAGATTTATGGTCCAGGGACCAGAGCTATCCATAGGATTGTGTAGCAACAGCGCCACTGTACAATTTCAGGCCATGGGGATATTGCACCTAAAAAAATTCAACTTTGAAAATTAACAACTTTTGAATGAAACACCTTTCAGGGAATACTCTTGTTTTACTCAGGAGGACAAACCCTACAACATATATTTTTTACATTTTAAGTATTACTATCCCTTTAAAGCGGATTTTCCTGCGAAAAAGAGGATAACAAAAGTGGTTTTCGCGAAATTTCCCACGGGAACACTGCGACAACTTTCACCCATCCCTGCCAATACCATACCCACTTACAGGACATATGACTGTACTATTGATCTGATTCCAGGTGCCTTTCCTCCTAAGGGTCGAGTTTACCCCTTGTATGTGGCTGAGAACAAGGCCATGGAGGATTCTGTGGTGGACGCCCTTTCTAGGGGTATCATTTGTAAGTCCTCCTCTCTGGCTGGGGCAGGGTTTTTCTTTGTGAAAAAAAGGATGCTGAACTGAGGCCATGTATTGATTTCAGAGGCCTAAATAAACTTATGGTCAAGAATGCCTACCCTATTCCATTGATCACTGAATTGTTAGACCGACTTAAGGGCTCATCAGTATTCACCAAGCTTGACCTCCGGACGGCTTATGACCTTGTGACAATCAAAGAAGGCCATAAATGGAAGACAGTGTTTAACACCAGGAGTGGGCATTACAAATATCTGGTGATGCCTTTCAGGCTGTGCAATGCTACCTCTGTCTTCCAGGAGTTCATCAATGATGTCTTAAGAGATTTGCTACAGTGCTGTGTGGTTGCCTTGATGACATTCTCATCCACTCTCCTAATCTGGAGACAAATCACTCTCAAGTTTCCAGGGTGTTACAGCTCTTGAGAATGAATAATCTCTTTTGCAAATTGGACAAATGTGAATTCCACAGCTCCCAGGTAATCTTTTTCCATAATCTTCTCCTCTGGGTTAGCTATGGACCCACATAAATTATCCACAGTACTCCAATGGCCTATTCCTGTGGGTCTCAAGGCTATACAGAGATTCTTGGGCTTCACCAATTATTATCGAAGGTTTATAAACAAGTTCTCTACTATTGTCAAAATACTTACGGATATGACCCTTTAGGGTGCTAATAAGTCTGATTGGTCTCCGAGTGCGCCTCAAGCATTTGAAATCAATAAATCCACATTTGCCTCCGCTCCTATTTTAATCCATCCTAATACCACTCTACCCTTCACGTTGGAGGTAGATACATCTGAGGCGAGAGCAGGCACCCTCCTATCTCAGCATTTGGCTCCGGGAGAAGCATTGCTTCCATATGGATTTTTTTCCAAGAAACTATCGAAGGCTGAGAGGCTGTATGAGATTGGTGATCGTAAACTGTTATCCATCATCCTGTCTCTTTGTGAGTGGCGATATTTACTTGAGGTCACAAGCATTCCTATTCTCATCCTCACAGATCACAAGAATCTGATTTACCTTTCTGAAGGCAAACGACTATCCCCCGATTCAACTGTGTGGTTTCATATCTTCCCGGAAGCAAGAATGTTAGGGCTGATGCCCTATCCCACCAGTTTGGTACTAACTCTAAAGAGGACATTACTCCGACACCTGTGATTCCTCCTGACTGTATACTAGCTACTATACCTACTAGTATTACCTCATCAATGGGAGAGAAGATTATGTCCGCTCAAGCCACCGCTCCGGTCGACAAGCTTAGAGGGCGATGCTTTGCACCTGAACCTTTGCGAATCAAACTACTCAAGACTTATCACTCTTCAAAAGCGGCAGGTCACATTAGAAGGGATCAGCTGATATGGTCGATCTCTCGGATCTTTTGCTGGCTGAATTGATTTGGGCCTGTAAGTATTTAATTCCCAATATCTAAATTGAGACCAGATATAGTATCAATTAGTATCTATTAACACTTTACAGGTTGGCTCCCAAAGTTATTCATGAAAAACCAAACAAAGAAATTCCAATATGGTGCCCTCACCATGTGGGGAAAGCCAAGATGGAGTTCCTAACATGCAGTACAATGGGAGCCAAACAACACTTTCCTGAAGTGTTACCTCAAACAACAAATTATAGTGATTGCGAGGTCTGGCAACAATGCGTCAGAAGCTCGTGAGCATTAAACAAAAATATATAGGTAATAACTCAAAGAGGTATATTTAACAATTAGCATCCAAACTGACGCACACACTTGAGTAGTTGTGTAAAAGATATATATAAATATACATATACTGAAAAGGCAGTACACAATACATATATATATCAAATAAAAGGCAGTATATATATATATATATATATATATATATATATATATATATATATACAAAACCCTATATACTTTAACTAACACTGTGACCCTACAGCTATCTTCTTATCAACAATATCACAATGCTATATACACATCAACCACTGAATAAGGAATTCAAATGATCTTTCCCCCACTCAAGAGTTTTCCCAAATAGTTTTAGTTTAATCAAGACCCTAAACACAGTACCCTAATTAAACTAACATGGCAAACTAATCTAGACAAAGAAAATGAAGAAAATGATACAATATACTTATCAGTGCGGCAAGACTTATGGTGTGAATTCAAAACCCAGGATAACACAGACTCCAAAGGGGGGAACCGCTTACAACTGCTGGGCTGATGGAAGATCTTACTTTCCCCTCCACCGACAAAATGAATTCTGCCCCCCAAGCTCTTGGCTTCTCTCTTTTAGTCCCTGAGCATGTGACTCTCACTACCCAATCCCTGTGTGCCAGCTCTTGGCGTCTCTTTACAGTCATTGAGCATGTGACCCTCACTACCCAATCCCTGTGTGCCAAGCCATGGGGAGGAGACAGGCATAAGTTTGCAGACTCCATTACCCACATGGAACTTAGACAAAGGGGTTTCCCATGCAGTGCTCACTACTCCCCCTAGTGGTATGTCTTAAAACTGCATAGGTGATGTATATGAATAAGACTATCATATTTGCATCCATGTCCTCAACAGTGGCCTAGTCTCACAACCAACATCATCGCTTTCGTTGCTGCTTGCTCTACTTGTGCCCAGAACAAGCCCTGACGACATCTTCCGGTGGGCCTCTTCAACCCATTCCTAATGGAGAGCGTCCTTGGTCACATTTGTCGATTGACTTTATGGTAGAACTACCTGCATCTGAGGTTTACACGGTCAGCCTTATGATCGTGGATCGCTTTTCTAAGATAGCTCATTTTGTACCCCTTAAGAGACTCCCTTCTGCCCAGGAATTTGTCATGGTGTTTGTTAGGGAGGTTTTCCATCTGCATGGGGTGCCCAAGGTAATTCTCTCGGATCATGGGAGACAGTTTGTTTCTCGCTTCTGCGCTCAGATAGGTATCTAGCTCTCTTTCTCCTCAGCCTACCATCCTCAGTCGAACGGTGCTGTGGAGAGGTCTAACCAAGCCTTAGAACAATTTCTTTGTTGCTATATTTTGGACCATCACGACAACTGGGCCAACCTGTTACCTTGGGCAGAGTTTGCCTGGAATTGGGCTATAAACTCTTCATCCCAGAGTTCCCCATTTCTGATTAATTACAGGTTCCGACCTTCCATACTCCCCGAGTCTTTTGAAGCACAGAATATTCCAGTTCTGGAGGAGCATTTAAGGGAACACCATTCCACATGGGTACTGGTTCAGAGAACCCTACAGAGGTCCATGCAACATCAAAAAAGGCAAGCAGACCATAGGCGTTTACCAGCACCGGTTTCCTTCAGGAGACATTCATGTTCCTGCTCTCATTCGTAGGTTCCATTCCCTTTGAAACCATGCCCTATTTCACAAGGGAGGGGTTGTATCATGGTGCCTGTGTTATTGCTGACGACATTGTTACTATGCTTCTTCCTGAGTCATTTTTATTGGCTACATGGTGTTGCTCCACCCAGTAAATACCTTTATATACTGAGCCCTGTCACTTCTGCAGGGCCCTTTCGTGGTGTTTCCGTTACCAGCTCTAGTTCCTGAATTCGTGTGTTTCCTGTGTATGACCCGGACTGCCTGACTACTCTGCCTGTATTGTTAGTGCTCTGTGTACCAACCCAGATTGGCTGACATTCCTGCTATGTGTACCGACCATGCACGGCTGATGTTCCTGCTCTGTGTACCGACCCGGCCAGGCTGACGTTCCTGCTCTGTGTACAACCCGGCTTGGCTGACGTTCCTGCTCTGTGTACCGATCCAGCCTTGTTCCTACCCATCTGGTATCCAGTTGTGGGACATACGACAGTCTCTCTGTCCACGGACAGATCCTCTGTTGCCTCCGTTGCTGCTCAGGCAGCCAGTTGCTGTAACCCGATCTGTATTGTGCCTTGTGATCTCACCTGGTGCCGCGTGTCCTGCTGTAGCACCACCGTACGCTTGACCTATACAGTCCTAGCTGAGATTGGTCTCGTGGGCGTCTCACGCTTTCTCTTTCTGGTACTCAATTCTGGGTTTGAGCGTTCATTAACCCCTTGTGGGTTGGTGCCTGGCACATTGGGTACAGCTTTAGTAGTCACTAATTTGCGTTACTCCGTGCCTCTGTGGCAGTCCTCCTCTGTCAGCTCCGGTAGACTGTCATTGTCCAGGTCCTTCGTTACCTTTGCTGCCTTGGTCGCCATTGTGTCACTTTCTGCATAGAGAGTATATTAAAGGCTATTGCGCTATTAGGGCCTACCCGTCCTCCCTGCCTAATAGTAATCATTATCTGTATCTTTTGGACTCACTCGAATTGTGCCTGACCTGTGTCAGTATAGTATTGTATATATATACTGGACCTGTGTGGGTACTGTTAACTGAAACCTGTCCTGTGTCAGTATAGTATTGTATTGTGTATATATATATACTGGACCTGTGTGGGTATTTTGTACTACTACCTGTCCTGTGTCAGTAATATACTGTTGAATACATACTGGACCCACAAGGGTTATTCATTTACGGTTTTCTTTAAAAAATTTTACCCAAACCTTCCGTGTCTGAGTGTCAATAAAACCGTTACAGGTTGTTAATGGGGAGGTTGTAATGGTTTGTACAACACTCAGACACAGTAGGTTAGAATAAAACACAGTTTTATTAAAAAGACACAATTAGAATGCCCACCACGTGTTATAGAATATCACAGGAAAATATCAATCATGTCGATATGCCTTCTCAGGCCCAGTATACAAAGGTAGAGAGTAATTACTGTCACAGGACAGGCATATCCAGGCTATTTTAGTACAACATGGGTTAAAGTTCATAGAATGTAATCAGTCTCTGATGTGGTGTTAGACAACGCCCAGTATGATGGTAAATGTAGCAAGAGTCTGTGGTGCAAGGTGGAAGCACCTAGTTAGTAAAGCAGGACTGAGACTCTACCCTGTGCTGAGCAGAAAGGGAGATCACAATACTCTGCTAGAGCTAGCACTACCGTGAGCCACGAGCACCTGACCAGTGCAGTAACGGGAGTACTGACACTGCAAGAGCTGATGGTCTTAGAGCCAATAGCACCCGACCGGTGCAGTAATGGACACACTGTACACTGCAAGAGCTGATGGACTTATAGCCAATAGCACCCGACTGGTGCAGTAACGGACACAACAGTGCTCTGTAAGGGTTAACGGATGGCTCAGTATTAACGGAGGCAACAGTGCTCTGCCAGTGTAAACAGAAGGTTCAGTGAAACAGAGGCAACAGTGCTCTGCAAGTATAAACGGAAGGGTCAGAGTTAATGGGGGCAACCGTGCTCTACAAGTGTTAATGGAAGGCTCAGAGTAAACGGAGGCAACAGTGCTCTGCAAGTGTTAATGGAGGCTCAGTGTAACGGCGGCAACAGTGCTCTGCAAGAGTTAATGGAAGGCTCAGTGGGTTGGAGGCCACAATACTCAGTCTGCTAGACCAGCACTTGCGGAAGTAAGAATGTCGCTGGCCGAATCACAGCGCAGGAATGTCAGACAAGCCGGGTCAGGTCACGGAACAGGAATGTCAGCCAGGCCAGGTCGAATCACGGAGCAGGAACGTCAGACAAGCCGGGTCAGGTCACGGAGCAGGAACGTCAGCCAGGCCGGGTCGAATCACAGAGCAGGAACCAGCAAGAGTAGTCAAACGGGCCAAGTCGGTACACAGGAACGCAGGATCACAGCAACACAGTAGCACTGGTACAGGAACACCATGAAAGGGCACCTGACAGGTGCCAGAGGCCTGGTATATGAAGGCCATACTGGACGGGCCAAACTAAGCTCAGCCAATGGGAGCGCACCACACAAAGAGTGACAGACCAGAGCACGGGCACCGTGATAGAGGTACTGTTACTGTTGGTATCTTGAGCAGCAGCAGAGGAGGGCTGGCCGCTTCCTGTGCCTCCTCTCCCTGGGCAGTTCAGAGCTTCTGGTGACTGGCAGCTGTGCACCGGCCGCTTGTGCATTCTTCTCCCTGCTCTCGTCAGAGCAGGCACGCGTCAGCTGGGTTGGTTCCCCAGTTGACATCATGTCTGCTCTTATAGCCTGAATGCAGGGTTCTCTCTCTGCTCCGCCCCTCTGCCCCCATTTATAAACTGCCTGAACACTATGATCAGTCGCCCTTTCGTGGTGTTTCAGAGCAGTGTGTTCCTGGTTCCTCTATATCCATTCTGTTGTGATCTTGGTTTGTCTGAGTGCCCTCTATTTGTCTGACCAGTGGCTTGGCTGATTACCCGCTCTGTGTACTGACCAGTGGCTTGGCTTACTACCTTCTCTGTGTACTGATCAGTGGCTTGGCTGACTACCTGGTCTGTGTACTAACCAGTGCTTGGCTGACTACCAGCTCTGTGTTCTGACCAGTGGTCTGGCTGACTACCCTCTCCATGTGTCCTACAGTAGCCTTGCTGTTTACCTGAGACTCAGCTATTACCTCCACGGATAAAGCTCTTCAGGTCCGCTTCTAGGCTTGGTCTCCCAACTCAGTGGAAATCCACACAGCCCTGGGCTGGTCCTATTGTTCCTTGTATTCTCTCTGTCATTATTTTTGTCAGTATTACCATTTCAATAAAGGTGGTGTTCATTTATGTACCTGTCTGGGCATCATTTGTAAAAACTGTTACACTCATTCCTTTAATTCTTATTCCCTGCCACCTCACTTTCCGCTCCTTTTCTGCTATTCCCCTTCCTTCCCCTTACTTTCTTCTTTTTCAAGTCAAGTAGTTATTAACAAGTTTTCAATAAAATATATACTATGACCCTCAATTGGGGCTGATTGCTAATGATACAGCTATTGTTGATACATTATTCTGTGTTCTTTTCAATTGTGAAAAATATATATGGCCTATTTATGTATTAATGTCCTGCTTGCATGCAGTATTGTTGTATCTTGTAACCATTGCATGATTCTCAATAAAGACTTTATGTATTTTAATAAAAAAAAGAAAAAATATATGTTGTTTGATTGATAATTATCTGGTTCTAAAAGTGCTAAAATATTAGTATGTATCAACCAGAACATCCCATTCCCAAAATATTTCTGAACACGTCATCATCACATAAAGCAATACATTGGTCTCTGGGGCGGCAATCAAACATTTGTGATTGTGGTGGTAGCACTGGTATGGGTTGATAAGTGATAAACAAGAACACCGTGTTGCTCCTAGGAGTGGTCCCATGGCATGTGAGATGGTTTTAGCATACTTACAAGATAGGGACATTCTTGGTAGAAACAATGAACACATGGACTACTGGCAAACAAGACAATGTGTGTGGCCAGCACTAACACAAACAGTCATGGAAACCCTTAGTTGCCCACCAGCAAGCATAGAGAGTGAGTGTGTTTTCAATGCCATGGGTTATATTTAGGATGGGTGAACATTTTCACCTCAAACTGAAATCAGTGAATAATGGCACTTCCGCTTGACAAATAATTTCCTGTGGAAAGTGCAGTTTTTCCATCTTTCCCACCTTTTCCTCCCATTGAAATCAATGGGAGGAAAAAAATATTTGTCCACCACACTAAAGTTTTCTACAGGCATATATAAGAGTGTCAGGCTCTCACAGCATGCCACTTAGTGCAGAGAGCAGTACGCTTTTTTTGAGCTAGAGAAGACAGAGAGTGGAATTGACGTTTAGTTTAGGGAATCTTTTAGGTAGGACTTTTGTTCTATTAGAAGAGTCAGTGGGGCACTCTGGGAAGAAGAAGGGAGGAAGGAGGTTGACCCCAAATACTCCAAAATTCCATGTGACTGACTGGCAAGACACAGGCATCTAGGAATTTTTTGCTTGCTGTTCTTGCTGTTATTGTCTCTGTGATGGGTTGGAAGTCTGGGGAAAGACGTTGTTGATTTTGATTTCCATTTATAATTTTTTTGGGACAGACTGTGATAAGACAACAGGGTGGACAACTTAAAAAAAAAAAGAAAAAAAAAGAAAAAAAGAAATGAAAAAAGAATAAAGAACTAAATATATTAGTTGACAGTGACAGACAGCTGACTGAGCTTAGGCGAGCTCCATCAGTTGTGTCCTCAAAGTAGTAGGGAACTTTGTTACAGTAAAAGTACAAAGAAATTATTTGAGACCTCCAAAAGCTTAGAGGAATATAAGGGTAGTAGTGGGCAAGAACTGTCAGGCGATGCTGATGCTGATTCTGCAGAGGATGACCTAATGATGACTGATGATGATGCAGATCTAGAATATATCCCTCCAGCATCATTCTCTTGTTCAGATAGAGATGAAGTTGAGAGTGAGGATGATGACAGGCCTATACGGTTAGCAGAAAGTCAAAAGCTGAATTTCCCACCACTTTTAAGGAGCATTGTGCCTGTCTATAAACTGTTTGAGAAAGCCATTGGAAAGTCTGACCCTGGACAAGCACAGATGTCAAAAAGCACACAGTCACCTCAGTCATCATCAGCATCATCGCCTCTTCAAAGTCCAAGTCCCACTCAGCCACACACACCTTTTTTGAGTACCCAGCAACAGCAAAACAGGTTAACATCCACAATGTTAGATATGATGAGTGCCACTGCTGCTGCTGCTTTAAGTGCTGCACCTTTGACACCTAGTTGTAGTGGCAGTAGAATTGCATCAACATCTAGCCCCAGTAGTAGTAGTAGTAGTAGCAGCAGCATCACCACCTCAGTAACCCCTTATTACATGAAGTCCACAGTATGGAGGTACTTTGCTCAGGATCCTCAAGCTAAGCATGTTGCTATCTGTTGTCTATGCAGAAAGCCCGTGAGCAGGGGAAAGCAGGCTCACTCCTAGGCACATCCTCTTTGAGATCCTACCTGAAGCACAACCACAGGTCTGACTGGGACATACACTATCAGCAGGCCAAAGGTGCCACAAATAGCAACAGCAGAAACACTTTAAAAAGTTCTCAGGGCTTTAGGGCAGAAAAAAGAAGTAGTGAAGTCATTTATGTGTCAGAGAGTGTGCTACTGACAATGCCAACAGTTAGTTCAGTCCAAATAACATCTATGGCTCCTGCTGCAGAGGACTATGACTGAGAAAGCCAGGACAAATATATTAACAGCAGCACAGCGACAAGTAATGTGTGTCAATAACTTGAGAAGGAGGTTAGCATATGACAATGGTAAAAACAATATACATACACAGATCACACCATGCCAGTCTCCCACCACTACCATACGCATCTGCCACATTGTAGGTTGTACTTTATTATTTTTTTTTTTTGTATTACTTGACATCATCATGAATATGTGCCAGTGTGACTTAAGAAGGAAGTTAGTGCTGAGGGCAAAGGACAAATGCATTCTTCATGCGAACACATTTTTCAAGGCATATGTTGCTGTAGGACTCAGCCCTCATCAGAAGTAATATTACATTAGGAAATGTAGTACCTATTGGAAATGTAGGCGGAAAATGTGTTAATATAGGTGAAAATGAGGATTTTTTTTTTTTAGGAAAGGGAACATTTTCACGGGAAAAGTGAAACATCTGTAAGTTTTCAAAAAAAGTAATGCAGGAAATTTTCCACACTTTTTGCCCATACAGCAGTGTTGGAAGACTATCATTTCTAAAAATGAACCAACATCTAATACCATCTGAGTCTCAGGTAACAGAAGTGGAAAAAAAACATACATGACAAGCCACAGCACAGGTATTATGGATCAGTGGCACATTATGGAAGTTTGTGATCGCAGCTAACTTACATTAGACTCAAAGGTGATAATGCTAATAATTACTGTAGGAATCATGAAGATAGATATATAGATAGATAAATATACATATCAATCACATTAATATACTGTATCTGTCACATTCATTGTAGGTTTTAACCTCTTTATTCCCTTTCTCTTTTAAATTAATGGTTAGCCAGCATAGCAACAAGCTTACAGAGAGAAAATCCTGAGAAATATTTAAGGCTAAAAACAGGGCCTGAGAAAATAATTTTTGCAGGACTCAGGCTTGCCGTAAACAAGCCCTTAAACAATATCTCTTGCATTTGAGGGCTTAAAAGCACCATTTAAAGCAGTGGAAATGTTTTCAAATTTATTTGTCCCCTATGTTACAGTTGGTTTGCTCTATTTCTTCTTAGTACATCTGCCTTACTGTGCTACAAATAATCTAAACACATATTGGCTATTTCTACAAATACAGCGAGCCTTAAACATAAGTAAGTGCCATAATTTGCTTATTAGTATAAAGTGCCACATTGTGTAATTTTTTAAACAAAATTGTCTAGTACAGCATAAAGGCAGACTTTAACTGTGGGCAGAATTCAACAGAAGGATATAGTCTTCTTTTTTTGTGCATTGGCCATTTCAAACTCATAAATGGTTGTATTATATATGATGCTCAATCATTTATCAAATAAATTCCAAGTAAATCTAACTTTCCCATCTACCAGTTTCTGGCTGGATGATCCCATAGAAGACTATGGGGAAGACACATACATATTATATATAGCTGTAATGGTGCCATTTAAGCTATATGTCTCTTGTATTTTTCTGCCTTGTATATGCAAGGCAAGAAAAAAACATGTGATCATTGATAAATGCCTCAAAGTATCTATCAATGATTGTGGTGAAGAGAATGATATCAAATATTTTACTCTTCTCATACTTATAATTCTGCCCTTATGGTGACTGGTCAACTTTTAAACTTGCAATTTCATTATAAACCCTTTGCCAACTAACATATATATTTGACCAAGATAATGCTGGGACTAATTTGATTGTTACAATTTTTTAGGAGAAAGTCTGAAACAAGCCACCTGCACTAATGAAAAAAATGTTTTATTCAACACATTTTTTCAGTGCATTGTAGACATATTTAACATTCAATGAATTATAAGCCCAAATTTCTGAAATGTTTGTCACCTAAGGTGCATTTGGTTTGCACCAAAGTTTCTTATCTTTCTTTGTTCATATAGCCCAAAATAGCTTTTAACACTTTGAGTACCGAAGGGTTATCCAATGCTTTCCAAAGCAATTAGTTGAACACTCCTCCGGCACAAAGGGTTACAAATTGTATGATGTATTTATGCATTAAAATATGCAAAATTGTTTAAAAAGGAATGACAGTGAAAAACATGAGTGAAGATTTGTATTTACTGACATAAATTCAGCATAAATACAACTTTTCCATGTGCTTTATTTGTGTCTGTGTTTGGATAAATTACATAGGGTAGGTACCAAGCCCTGTAATTTTTTTCACACTCTGCTATGTATTTCAGGTCTCATTTTCATGTGCAATTAAGCAGAAAAATGAAAGATATGCTCCAGTAAATATACAATTTTATATAACAATGTACAGAAAATTCCATCAGAACACCTGCACTGTGTAAAATTACAATTTAAAGAAAGTCAATATGGTATATTGTCTCAGAGAAAAATACGCAAAACTTTTTCTTCCAAGAAAGTATAGTTGATATAGCATAAAATTACCTTAAAAGAGTTTTATATATTACACTTCCAAAGTATATCTAATAGTCTCTTACATATTCTATTTTGCTTTTAATTTTGGACTAAAACTATGAAATATATTATGTGTATTAAGCTTTTTTCCTGGGTGTGATGACCCTGCTAGTGATACACACACTGGCCCACATTTATGTGCTAAGGTTTTTTTTTTCATAAGGAAATTGAGGTAGCACATGATTTCTTATAATTCAGCGTGTTTTTTTTATTGCATTTTATGCATTAGAAATAATAAAATGGAATTCGCCGAAAAAATTGCTTTAGCTTTTTTATTTATTAATTTATTTAAATTATGTTACAAATAACATTAAATTGTTTCATTATTTCATTTTAGTGTAAAGCCAACAAGCTTCAGACTGGTCCTGCATGAAGAGAATAGCGTTAACTTCCCTGCAGGGCCAGTGTTTAACTGTAAATAGCTATATAATCAGTCTAGTGGATACTGCAGCAAATGTAGCAGTAAACAGGATAAATTGTGGGTCTTGCAGTTACATGATTTCACACAAGCACACATGAGTACATGCACTCTCTCTCGCTCTCTCTTTCGCTAACACTCACTAAAATATCCACTATCCCACAGTCAGCAGTTATTTTCTGTGAGCTGTTCTTTGTCTCTCTGGTAAACTATGTCTTCAGCATACCATTCGTTGCCATGCCCATGGAATCAGCACTTAAGTTCCAAACAACAATACCAGCCTGTTGCTGTTCATTTGAGCCCAGAACTAAGTGGAATAATTTAATTCTGGGCTATGGTAAATGGTGACAGAAGCTTTAGCAAATAAATGGATTTCCTTGTCAAGGCTGGCTAAGGCTCAAGCCTTAGTATATGGGTGGATTTCATGGTTCAACCAGCTTTTAATAAATCAGGTACAAGTGAAGCAGGAAGACCAGATGGCAGCTCCCATGATAACTCTGGATCAGACAGGTGTAAGTGGGAGGTTAAGAGGTGTCCTGGGTCCCTGTCTAACCGTACAGTGGCCCCTATGGACATCCCCAGGGAGGGCAAGAAGTGGCACTTGACACTTCCTACACTTACGCTCACCAAATTTCTGAAGACACCCATGGTGACCCCTTTCTGTTGCTGGAGATTATCAGCATCCATTGCACAGTAATATATTTCAGCTATACTAAAAATGGAGGAGATAAAGCTAAAAACACTCTACCATCTTTCGATACACCCTTGCATCCTAACTCAACCACAGATTATACAACCTGGCTGTTTTTGATAACCATTACCTGAGCTTATCCATAAACATTTGATTTTATGGAAGGCTATAATGACCTTAAATAGGATGTGAAGGGATAACATCACCCTCCCCCATCTCTCTATCCTGATCATCTCAAGATGAGGCTGTACTGATATATTCATGAATAGTTCCCAGTATATGTGGGTCTGTGACTACCAGTGGGACAGAGGAACAAGACTGGAATATCAGAGTATGCGTGCTTGTATGATGACCAGTGGGGATGAGACAACCATTGGAATATCTAACCTTTCCCATTGCCTTTTCTCATACAGGCAACATTGTGCTTCTTTTGAAAGTAAATTTAGATTTTCCCTTCATCTTTCCTTTGCTCATGTTTTGATTAATATGAGGGTTCCAGACCCCATATTAAAATTATTTTCATACATATTTTCTCAGTGGAAGCAGATGAGGAAGTCCCAGAAAGGGGGTGGGCAAAAAGTAGTACAAATTTCCAGCATGACTTCTCGCGAAAATACAATGATTTTTCACTTTTTTTTTTAGCCCATAGAAAACACATAACATTTGCCACCACATTACTACTTCTTCTAAGGGATGAGGTGGGTAAATAAATAGTTGAAAGTAAAAGGTGTGACTGTGAGTCCTACATTATTTTAGAGCAGGTTTTAACTTATTTTAAGAAGGAAGAGGTGGTGGTGGGGGGGGGGGTGCAGCAGTATGTGTAGGCACTCCATGAGCCTTGTCAACTCCAAAACAAACCAAGTGTCATACTCCTTTGCAACAGGAGCAGACAATCTTGTCACAACCTCTAATTAATCAACATCACTTTTATTATGTACCCCAGAGCCATGGGAAACTTTAGCAGTACTTCTACTGCTGCTAGTTGTAGCACCTCTGACCCGTTGATGGTGTATCTCCCAGTCAGACTTTTTGTTGTGCTTCAGTTAGGAACTCATTGAGGAGGTGCCTAGGTGAGAGTTTGCTTATGTGGGGGAAACGTGACAGAAATTACATAAGAGGTTTAATTCCCACAGATCCAGCATTAACAACAAAAAGACAGAGACACCAGTGGGAGAACATTTTTGCCAAAGTGGGCACAGGATGAAGGACATTAAATTGACTGTACTAATGGGACAATTTCGCAATCAGAGGGACAGAAAATTATGGGAGGTAAAATTAATGTTACAATTTGACTCTTTGACCTATGGCCTGAACAAGGACAGGGAATTTCTGTCACAGTACTTAATTGTGAATTAACTTTTACGACAGTCACTCTGGAATCATAAATACCTGGACCCAGAGGAAGAATGCTATTTAAATCACATCCTCTACCATTGACTGATCAAGGAATTGGTATCTGGACTAACGTTCTTATCTGATTTCCATTATAAACAATGTAATGTGTACTTGTATTTAAGAGAGAAGTTTTCATATTTATCTGTATAACATGCCTGAGGAAGAGACCTAAGAAGTCTTGAAAGCTTGCATTTTAAATCTGTTTAGTTAGCCAATAAAGGTATTAACTTTACAAAAAATTGTGCATCCTGTATTCCTACGGCTAACACGGTACCAACTCTCATCTATGCTTTCCTCCTGCTCACATGATTCTTACATAGACAACAGATAGCAAAATGCTTAGCTTTTGGATCCTGATTAAAATATCTCCAAACTGTAGACTTCTATCACGGTGCCTGTAATTGCCCTCCGAGAGCGCTGCTGCGAGGTGTGGGCGACATTGTCTTTCACTTCCTGAGTGTCATGCTTATGTGCATTCTCTATTCTTATAGGCCTATGGTTAATTGCCAGAGTGAGTCTCCACCTACTTGCTAGGCCTTATAGGCCTCAGTCTACCAGTACTCCTTTTCCCTTTTGTGCTGTACCTGTGCATTTACTCTTGTGATATTCCAATCCTCTGTTCCATGTATGACCTCTGGCTACGTCTGACTCTGGTTACGTTTGATCCCTGACTTGTTGCCATCCACTCCGGTCTGACCCTTTGGATCCGTCTGAATACCCACTCTGATCTGATCCTTTGGCTCCGTCTGACTACCCGCTCCAGCCTGACCCTTTGGCTCTGTCTGACTACCTGCTCTGTGCTGCCCCCGGCTTGGCTGACTATCTGATATGGTACTGATCTTGGACTGGATGACTTACTGCTCTGTGTTCTCGAACCTTGGCCTGACTGACTCCTTTGTCTTGCTAGACCGTGCTATAGCTGTTCCCTCTGGTACAAGCTGTTCTCCTCCCACTGTGCCGGACCTTGTCTCTGGCTATTCCATCCTGCTTGTTACTACCGGTTAGTACCTTGGGTACTCCCTAGCGTTATAGGGATTCCAGTCACCACTGCCTATTGCTACCCTAGAGTTCTGGGGTACCCGTGAGTTGCCATTGCATGTAGGTGTACCCTAGCATTCTAGGGAAGTTTCTCTCACTTTGTTTGGGCAGTTCCGCTTCACACGCACTAGTAGCTACTACTATACTTGCTACCAGTACCATCTGTAGTCAGATTTGGATCAGCTTCTCTTCTGTCAGTGGATCCTGTGTTGTCTCCATACCTGGCTAGTGAAGGTTGGGGAAGTGCCTGTACACTGTCTCCACACCTGGTCCTTTTCTGTTCTTATTTTTAATAAAGATATTGATTTTACTGTATGTGTACTTGTCAGTGTCATTCTTCTTAGTCACTCCATGACAACTTGATAAACTGGGAGGTTCCTGCATACTTCTACTACTACTGGGGCTATATGTTGCTGAATTTGTATTACTACTAGATGTCACAGGTGCTGCACTTCTAACACCAGCAGAGGCACTCATAGCTGAGGCTTTCATCCATCAGAGCAGATCTATCCCAATTGGGACAACAAATTGCATGCCTTATGGAGGAGCAGTGGTTCTGTCCTATCACCAATGTTTCTCAAACAGAACATTACTAAAAACAGAGAAGTCTTATATAACCTCACTCTAAAGGTTTAGGATTTAGCCAACAGAAGTAGGAGATATAATCTACTCATAAAGAACCTACCAGTGTCACTCTCTAACAAAGAACACTGGCCGGTGCTCTCTTCTCTGTTTTCCAGAATTGCCGGTGAAGATTTCTCAGGCATTAAGAGATTTCTCAGGCTGATTAAGAGGGCCCACAGAGCCCTGAAACTGAGAGACTCCTCCAACAACATTCTGAGGGACGTGATTGTCTGCCTCCACCATTTCAAGATCAAAGACCTTTTAATGAGGAAGGTGAGAGAGAAAGGTAGAATCTAACAGAGCATCTAATACACTTGCAGATTAAATATAGATGGGGATTCCCCTTTGCCCTACCTGTCACACATAATGGAAAATCTGCATCACTCTACTAGCCATCTGAGGTGCTGGAATTGTGAGCTGCCATTGGCATACCATTGCCTGAGCAGTCCACTAACTCATCAGCAGCAGTGCTGCACCCACAACATTTGCAGAAGAGAGCAGAATGGTCAGAAGAAAAAGCAGAGACTCTTAGAGCTGACTCCTTTGCAACCCATCCCTGCAGCATCCACATGGACCTGAATACGGGCCACCCTCGACTCTATGTGACTTTAAGTGATTCCCTTCAACTTGGCCCGTGGACCCAGGAGTAGGGATGGGCGAAAGTTGTTGCCGTGTTCCCGTGAGAAATTTTGTGAAAACCACGTTGTTCTCCACTTTTTCATGGGAAAATCTGCTTTAAAACTAGTGATTAAAATTTTTGCATTTTTCACCCATTGGCCACAATTTTTGCCATTTTTTCATTAGCTATAAAGTTTCTGACAATTGATTTACATTGTTTTCGCAAACTTGATGTATTTGTGGAAGGCAGACACAATAGAGGCAGATACAGAGCGAGATAGACATGCTGTGCTGTTCTGCTGTAATATTTTTGCAAAATTGAGGCAGGAGAGGCTCATAGTGACTGCTATCAATATAAGCAGCAAAAGGAGAAACTGTAAGGATGCTTATTATGTGTCCACTGAGTCTGAGGAGGAGGAGGAAGTGACTAAAGTACTGAACCAATGCTGTCCAGTCCCCTTAAATCACCCCAAGGGATCTTGGGGAATTTAATGAGAAGGGAGGGAGAAAAAGGAATGGGAAGGGAGGGAGAAAAGGGTAGTACTAGTGAGAGCAGGATAGGTCAGCTGCCGCCGCCTGCTGCAAGACATGCTGCCCCTGTTGCCAGTGCCACAGTTGCTGTTCCTGCAGTCACTAGTGTTGTACCTGCTGCCAGACGTGCTGCCAGACATGCTGCCCCTTCTGCCACTAGTGCTGCCCTGCTGCTAGTGCCACCATTGCTGTACCTACAGCCACTAATGTTGTACCTGCCAGACGTGCTGCCCCTGCTGCCACCAATGCTGTACCTGCAACTGCCATTGCTGCAACCACCATTGCTGTACCTGCTGCCAGATGCGCTGCCCCTGCTGTCACCACGCTGTACCTGCTGCCAGTGCTGAACCTGTTGCCACCAATACTTTGCCTGTTGCTAGTGTGTCTTGTAGTACTCAGGAGGGGGATAAGGAGAAAATGATGTCAAGTGTGACAGCAAGGGACCATAAAACACACTTGCCATTCCCAAGCAGTCTTGCCAGTGCTATTACTACCAGCAGCATGTTAGCGTTAGGAGTGGAGGAGATAATCAACAATATCCTCATATTACTAGTGACTGTGAGAGTTGAGGAAGAAGACTCTGTGGCTGAACTTGATGTGGTTGGTGTTAGTAGTAGTAGCACTAATGGTGAAGCAGCCAGAGTGGTAAAGGAAACATTTGACAGTGTCCAGACTAGTGGTCAAGGGAGCCGACATCATTCCTCTGGCTCTGGGAGTCCCCTTCCCTTCACTACAGTGTCCAGGTGGAACATGATCCTCTAGAGGCCAGAAATGGTATTGGGAGAGGAGAGCAGGCTCAGAATTAATACCACCACCACCACCACCAAAAGGAGCACAGATGAGCTGCTTGTGCCTGCTGCTACTGCTGCTATTGCTATTATGCCTTCTTCTTCAGGACAAAAGGAAATGGCAAGTGTAACATTAGGGGACCCTCTGTCACATTGCTCGTCACCTCCTCCAAGCAGCAGTGAGATGTCTAGAATAGAGCAGCAGTATGTAGGGACTAGTGGTGGTGGTGATGATGATAGACAGGGATGAGGATGGCCATCACCACCACCACTAGCAGTGACATTTTAGAATTTGAGGAATTTGCAACTGCTCTAATTCCTTCTGATGAGTTGCAAGGGCAGCAGGATGCTGAGGAGCAAGCTAGTGTGCCACAGACCACTGTGGACACAGTGGGAATGGCAGGGCTCAAAATTTCCACTCGCCACTAGCCAATGGCGAGTGAAAATTTAGCCCTGGCGAGAAGAAATTCAGCCCTGGTGGGTATACTATGGCTTGTAGTGGTGAGTAACTTTTCAGGTCTGGCTAGTAGCAAAGGACTTCAAATTTTAAGCCCTGGGAATGGGATCAACAAATGATGCGGGATTAGGACAGGTTCCACTTGCTAGCACCAGCAATACTCCTGATCCTAGTTGCATTGCTGAACATGAAGCAGTAACAGAAACAGCAGCAACATTATCTGCTGCCACAGACAATGAAGAGGAATATGGAGGACAAGAAGAAAAAGGCCATTCTTCTGCATCGGTTCCCTTTCCCTGAAGTCATCATGGGTGTGGGACTATTTTTCTTTTGGTGCAGTCATAACCAACGGCACTGTGAACAATTTGTGACAAGTCAGTGAGACGAGGAAAGGAGGGAAAACACCTAGGCTAGGTTCAGTGTCAGGTGCTGGGTAGTGGACTGTAGCACTGTCCCCACGCCTGATGCCAGGAAAGGGTTGGGGATGTGCTTATTTGCAATATATATATTATATATTATAATAAGTGGTGTCGATATTAACTGTGCCTTTCAGAGTCTTTGTCTTTCACTGTGACATCTAGTGTTGTGGAAGAGCAGGAGCAGAATTAATACCACCACCACCAGCAGGAGCACAGATTAGCTGTCTGTGCCTCCTGCTACAGCTGCCAGCCTGTCTTCTTCAGGTCAAAAAGATGCCAAGTGTGACATTAGGGGACCCTCTGTCAAATTGCTTGTCACCTCCTCCAAGCAGCAGTGAGATGTCTGTGATAGAGCAGCAGCAGCAGCACATAGAGACTATTGGTGGTGGTGATGATGATGCTGGAGAAGCCAGGTGGAAGAGACATTGATGGCCTTTTTAGCAGAAACTGAGAAGGAATGGGAGACAGGGATGAGGATGGGCATCACCACCACCACCACTAGCAGTAAGTTTTTGGAATTTGCGGAAATTGCAACTGCTCTAATTCCTGCTACAGCTGAGATGCAAGGCTGGCAAGATGCTGAGGATCAAGCTAGTGTGCCACAGATCCCCGTAGACACAGTGGGAATGAGGTCAACAAGTGATACAAGACTAGGACAGGTTCCACTTGCCAGTGGCAGCAATACTCCTAGTCCTGGTTGCAGTGCTGAATCTGAGGCAGTAGCAACATTATCCGCTGCAACAGACTATTAAGGGGAAGGTGGAGGACAAGATGAAAGAGGCCATTATTCTCCACCGGTTCCCTCCCCCCTGAAGTCATGGGTGTGGGATTATTTTTCTGTTGGGGCAGGCACAGTGCAGTCATCAGCAATGGCACTGTGCACAATTTGTGACAAGTCAGGGAGAAGAGAAAAGGAGGGAACACACTTTGGCACAAGCTCCCTGATAGCTCACATGCAACACAGACACCATGACATCTATGTCAAACATATTAAAGCCAAACATCCACCACAGAAATCAAACACCGCAGTTGCTGTACCCCCTGACTCTCCAGAAAGGCAACAAGAGGTGAGGCGGAGATCAAAGAGGAGGAAGAATAGAGCAACCCAGGCAGAGACTGGAAGTTCCATGACAAGTGTAACAACTAGCTCGTTATCACCTTCTAGGGTAATTAATCTACCAATCCACCTTGTTCATCGTTACCTACCCTGCCAAATGGAGGATCTTTTTACGATTAATGCCAAACATAAAGGTTACTTGGGTGCCATTTATCGACTTATTTCAGATCTTGATAGCTCTTCTAAGCCGAAATACACTTCAGCCTGGGAAGCGGACTTAGGTCAAATACTCCCATTGACAGACTGGAAGGGGATCTCGTGCAACATTCAGAAATCCTCCATATCTACGCAACTGGTGGAAATGAATTATAAATTACTGTTGCGTTGGTACTATACTCCTCACAGACTTAATATCTTTAATCATAGTCTCTCTAATACTTGCTGGAGATGTGATGGGGCACTGGGCACTCTCCTTCATATTTGGTGGGATTGCCCGGTGATCTCTATATATAGGAACTCTTGTTTAAGGCTCATCAATAAATGCTTGCAACTTTCTCTTCCAGCAGACCCTTGGCTGATACTACTGTACAAGAATCTTCCATCTGCTTCCAAACCGCAGAAACTACTTTTGTACAGTATGTTAAATGCAGCTAAAGCTTTAATCCCACTTCATTGGAAGTCAAAAGTATCCCCCCCATTGAGTGCTTGGTTCAACAAGGTGGTAGAACATACTCTCTTTCAAAAGATAGCTTGGAAACGTAAGAAGCTGGATGACACATATTTAGAAAAGTGGCTATCAACTTTTTTGGCCCTCGACATTAGTTAGGTCTACTTCTCTATCTGGGTGCCCTTGTGAGCGGAAGCCAGCCGAGCCCATGTTCCCTGACCTCTTCTCCATCTGAGCTTTCAGATCTCTTAGTATCTCTTCTATCATTCTTTCCTGCCCCTTTCTTTCACTCTTCCTCTTGCATTCATTATTGGACCTCTTCCTTTTCTTCTTTCAGTTTCACTCTCTCCCCTTTCTCTTTCCCTCATCTTCTACTCTTAAACTAGATTCTCCATAGACTTGACATCTTATGCTGGGGACCACATGCATAATGAAATCTGGTATTTGAATTTGTTTTACTTGCCCTCTGACTTCAGACTCTGATTACTGGGTATGCACCTTCTGTGAAAATATGTTCCTCCCTATGTACCATTTCATGCATTTTATGTGTCCTATGGAGTTTCTTCAATAAAAATCTTTCAAACAAAAAGAGAGTACTTGCACTTATTCGCATCTCTCAAACCATCATGGTTTGAGAGATATAGAAAAGTAAAGTTCTCTAGCCCCTCCCCTTTCTGCTTGACAAGCTGTAAAGCTGTCAGAAGCAGATTCTGCTCGCTTGTCCAGATGCGGCTCTTCAGCAGCTCTGATATAACAATATCTAAAGACAAATACGTCATTTAGAATAGTCTACAAAGTGTGCCTGGTTTGCATGCATACTTTGTAGACCATTTAAATTAAGTATTTAATTCTAAATAGCGTGATTGCAGCTCTGCTGAAGAGCCTCTGTCTGGTCAAATGACCGGAATCTGCAGCTGTCAGCTAGATGGCAGACTTGAGTGAAGCAGCCAGCAAGTTATTTCTCTCAAACTATAAATGTTTGAGAGATAAGACTTACATCGATGTTAACCTTTTTTTTTAATGTCTACAATGTTAAATCAACTTAAAATTAACCATTACTATCCCTTTAAGTCAGCACTAGAGACAGTAGAAAAACTGGGGTATAGTGAAGCTGGCTATTTAAACTAAAAGAGCCATCCATAGCTAGTGATGGGCAGAATCAATTAAACCAATCACCAAATTAGTATCCATTATGACGTGGAACTCGTCATTGGATGCTAGAGAGAGCCTTATTGCCTACATTGAGTGACTAAGTTTGTCAGTCCAACATAGAAGAAATTAATGTATTATGTTAAAACAATATGTACAGAGACATCACAGCATATACTGATAAAAATAGAAGAGGTTCATAAACCAGTTAGGATTAATAAAAAGAAGTACATATCCTAAATGTATGAGAGAAAATTATCTCATAGGTATGATAATACATCAAAATACTACATACATGATAAAATGTATTATGTGAATATGTTCTCCTTGTCACTAGATGCTATTATAAACAATAAAAAAAATAAATACCAGATTATTAAAAAGCCAAACATCCAAATGTGAAGAAAAGAGTGATGGATAAGCCATATGTAAAAAAACAAAAACAATATAATATATACAAATCAGAAAAAGGATATAGAAAACAAAGATGAAAGAGGAAATTCTTCATTGAGACCATGGGGCTTTTGAAGTATTCAACCAAAAAGTCCACCTGTTTTCACATTGCATTATGCCAACTGTGATGTTCTGCAAATCTTAGGCTAGCAAAGATTGTGGTCTGCTGTTATGATGAGACAGGAAAGTGTGATTCCACAGGGGAAATCTTTTTGGTGTGATTAAGGGAACCTCTTGAAGCATTTAAAATATTGTTAGCATGTTCTCTTAATTGTCTGGTTAGCTTTCTTATGGTCTTTCCTACATACAGCAGTCCACATAGACAATGCAAACATTAAACAACTGATTTAGACTTTCACGTGATAAAATCTCTAATGTATCATGTTTTCCCAAATTTGTTAATAATGGATCTTGTGAAGACCATGTGATGACATGCAACATAATGACCAGATGGATGGGAGCCACTAAATTTAGATGGTTGCTTGTTAGTAAAATAACTGTGTACCAGTTGATCCTTCAGATTGGGAGCTCCTTTCCAACACATTGATGGTCTATCTCCAAGTACTTTAGACAGATCATTATCACTTGTCAAAACTTGCCAATGTGTCATGATTATGTTCATCAGACTGTTAGACTGGCAGTTGAAAGTAGAAATAAAGTGGATAGGTTTCTTTACTGTTATCCTTGGTTTTGTTAAAGAGGAGCTATGACATGTTTGAGATCCTCTGACCGTAACGTAAAGGTTTGGACATCTCTATAATTGTTTCTCAGTCTAAGAAATTCACCGACAGGAATATTATGTTTAATAGCAGGCAGGTGATGATGACTACTATGATGTAGTAGACTGATTGACACAGTTGATTTTCGAAAGCGGTCAATCTTAAGAATTAGGACCTCTATATATATCATAATGTCCAAAACAGAAATCTTCAAAGGATCAAACCGCAAACATCAGTTTCAGATTCATTTGTTTCTAATTCAATGAAGTTATAAAGGTTTTCAAAAGGTCTGCAAGGCCATATATGTTTAATTAAAAAATTATATTAAAAACATACAATTTGTCACAGTATGATGCTTAAAATAGGCTAACACATTTCCCTAGAAATGCACCGAGTGGAGAGAGTGCAATTTCTACACATGCTTTGTTTGTTAGCTTTGGCAAAAGCCATTGACTAACCATGTTCAAATGTGAGTGTGATTTCATCTGATGTATTGCTTACTCTGATTGTAAATATATTACAGTACTAGGCCCACCCCTTTTTTTTGGTTAAATAAATAAAGCAAAAGAATAAAAACATAACATAAACTGTTTACAGAATGACAGTTTCACTTTAATTACAGTAAAATAATAAGAAAAGGAAATAACACTGATTTTTTTATTTTTACTTTCACATTTATATACATAAAATAATATAAAATTATTTACAAATAGTTTTGTGTTGCTCTGACAGTGTAGGATTGTCTCCATGCCCACTTATTTGTTATGATTATTATATCATTAGGATTGAGCAAGATGAAAAAACTTGTTTCATCCTAATAATTCAGGAAATTATTTCTATCCATTCAGAGAAAAGGAAATATCTTTACCAGTGTGTTCTGTTAATCAGAATTTTGTTGGAAAAATGTATTGCCGGTCAAAATGCATTCAGCACGAAAAGGTCTAAGTAATCCATATAGCTAATAGGGAAATATAGAATGCAAAAGGATGAGATATGGGGCTCAATCACATTAAGGTAGAAAAGCTAAGCATACAGTAAGGCAATGTAATACAAGAGAGGAAAGAAATACTAATAGGAATATCACCATAGAATGTATGACAAAATGATTAAACCCTTGTTGTACGCTTTTAGGAATAACACGCGTAGACAGCATTCAATCAACATGCTTGGAAATAATTTCATAATATGTGCTCACCAGATGCCTCTTTTCTTGTTAAAATCATCTCTCACATGAATTGCCTATCTGCTCTCTACCAATATCCACCAGTGTCTCTTTTTGTCTTTGTCCCTATCTTCATCCACCTCAGATTCTGTTGTATATATGTACACCTTTTTCCCTGTCTCTCCATAGTGATAAGTTGGTTACACCATGGTGTAACCTCTCTTCTTGGTAAAATCACCTCTCACATGAATAGCTTGTCCACTCACCACAAATATTCACTAGTATGTCTGTCTTTGTCCCTGCCTCAGATGCCTTTGTGTATATATATGCATTTCGTTTCTCATTCTCTCTGTTGTGATTGGTTACACCTTGGTGTTACCTATCACTACAGACAGGTGGGGGAAAGTGAATAAAACTACTTATACAACAGTATCTGAGGCATATTATAAAATTATTTCCATGTTATAAATCATTTTGATTGGATAATCTCTCAGCTTGCTGAGTAAACAAACTACAAGGGGGGGGTCATTTTGTCATCCTTTCTATGGTGATATTCCCATTAATGTCTCTCCCCTCTTGTTTCATATTGCCTCGCTACACACTTAGCCTTTCTACCTTAGTGTGATCAAACAAATGAATGAATGCATGAATGATTTTTTGTTTAAAAAGGAATGTTAAGTTCATCATTCTGAGACTTAATTTGTCATTTAAATCAGAATCTCAGAAACTTCCACTACATTTTAGATTAATTTCTAAACAAATGCCTGTCAAGTTACCATTTATTTATTTAAATATTTGTATGTGGTAATAGAGATAATTTAATCAGGCAACTGTGGATAAAGGTAAAAATGAATAACAATTTATAATACAAAATCGATATAACTGACAGCAATATGAAGGACAGCTACATAGTTAACTTCTTCCAGTAAATAAATTAAGAGACAATTATTTTATAGATAGTTGTGAATGAAATCAGTAAAAGTTTTCTACATATTGACATTTTGCTGGAACATGTAAATTTGTTTTATAATTTTGATAATCATTATTTTTCCCTGAAAAAATTGTGTTATGTTAATTGAATATGCTCAAAAATAATTTGTTTTTCTAAGATGGCCCATAACCTCTAACTCATAATTTTGTAAGACAATAAAATAACATCTAGACAAGGATCATTTCCCACCAAAAAACAAATGTGACACAAAATTAATTAAAATAAAGATCTAAACAAATATCACAGCAAAGAAGCATGACATAACTTTATTTTGAGTCCTGATTAATTGAAAACAAAGGCGATTAAAATTCTTAATAGAGCATCCCTAAAAGACATTTAGCACAACAATCACATTAAAAAAAATAATAATTGTAAGGGATACTATATAAAAAGTAATCTAAAAACGTGTGACTGTTTAGTTAAGATATGAAACATAAGCATTTTCTAACCTGTTTGTTTTAATAAGTATGCAATTCCTTATAAATAGTCATAGTCATCAAATATTCTAGGTCTTATATCTCTAAAATTGGTCATATATTCAGTCTGATGTATTTACAGTTATTATACTGTTACTTTCAAAGGATTGCCAAGATAAAAGAAGTATATTGTCATTCAGCGCAACATTTGCCAGATATTTTTACTTTCCATGCAGGGAAAAGCAAAAATTAAAAAACACAAACCAAATCAAACCTACAGTAATTATAATATTATTCTCAATTCTATAAGTAGAAATATTGTATTTGCTGAACATTTATCAAACATTCTAATCTATTTTTTCCACTCCTCCCTTATTGCATTAAAATAAAGTCTAGCTGAAGTTGCACAAGAAGGGCATTTGTTTTGTTTTGCCCTTGATGATTGATTGTTTTTTGCAGTTTTTCCATAACATTTTGAAGTGATATTCGTAATGAAACCAATTATTCTTCAGTGCCATAAACATGTGTCCTATGGCATCAACATTTTGATGAAGAATAATAGCTGTTATTTCATGGAAAAGTTGTGAAACATTATGGTTTAAATAGAAGGTTGATACTGTGATGAGTTGGCTGTGCTGGAGCTTGGGAATGATATACAAAAGCCTACGGCTCTGGAGGGGATTTAGCAGGTGAGAGTAAGAGTTTGTTATAGTAATTATCTGTATTTATATTTTCTGTACAATCTATTTTTTATCCTATACACACTCAACATTTTAAGTTAACACTACCAAAACGTTTTTATTGTGAACATATACATTTTTACAGTTTAATTTGTGAGAAGAGAAAAAAGTGAAAATGTGAGTGGTTAAAGGAGTTAATGAATTAGAGAGAGAGAGAGAGAGAGTAGGTTAGTGAGAAAAGGGAAGATCTGGTATACTTGAGAAGAACAAAGCAGATAACAAATATCAGAGAATAGTTTATATCAAAGAATCCCTTTATTGGCAAATCATCTATAGCTTTAGAGTGTTAGATAGTGAGAGAGGCAAAGGTAGGAGATTGGATGAGAATGGTGTATTCCCAATTGTCAGGTACATGCCATGAACTAAATAATTAGTCAGAATGGATGGAAGAAGTGGAGGAAGAGCGGTGAGATTGCATGAGATAGTAAGAGAAGGCTGCAGTGACACCAACTGAACATCTAGAATCAAACTAGTATACAGATTAGAGACAAAAATGCTGGTTGTTCACTCTTGAGAAGAATGGGCCCTTAGAGTCATCAGTGTTGCTAAGAAATGGTTCCATGACTGTAAATGAAGAAACTGGCTGGTGAAGCCAAGCAAGCAGAGGTAACATATGAAGGACCTTGCTCTAAATATGTACACCAGATGGTAGTAACAGCTAAATGGCCCTTTGACCCCTATGGAAATCCATGAAGACATTGGAGAAATGGACACTGAAGAATAGCAACCTGATGTATCTTTTATTTTTTTATCTTACTGTATATCCTCATTAAGTATAAACAGAGATGTAAACATCAGTAAAGAACCTACAGTAGGTTACAGGAAAATATGACTGCTGTAACATTAGAGACAAACAATCTACATGGGAGAATCAACCCAAGCTAAATATTCTTGAGTCTCTGCACAGTATATACAGACAGTTTCTAAACTAACTCTCTTGTCAGAAGAATCCATTATGTCCAGTTGACAGTAAAGTTATCAAGTGTCATTAGATAGCTGTCCAAGTGTAATCCCAAATCTCAGGATTTCGTCCAATAAGAACCAAATTGTAGGAAAAAAACACATTTTATTCCCTCACTTTGGTAATCCATGATGTGGCTCTAAGTTCTATCAAGCACCTTGGCCAAGATGCATTAAGGTTTGATGAAGGCTCAGGACGGATCGGTGTTGAAGGCACATTGCCAGTGTGCACTAACATGTCTTTGGCATAATATACCCTTCAATCCACCAATGTTACCACCAATCTGTCCTTCCTTTGACAGGTTTATTATTTTGCATTGAACACATTGACAATGACTCGTTTCCAATAGAAATGCAGGATAATGAGCCATTTTTGTATTTACGTGGGTGTGTTTATATGTTGATATGTCTCTTCATTACATGCACTAAACTCTGATGTCTCTGCTGTTGGAGTTCACAGTCTCAATATTGCCTACCCGAGGTTGGCAATGTTGGGATCTCCCTATAGCTTCATATCTAGTAACAGCCCTTTTTGACTCATTGATGCCCCCCATTACACATCACTAGCATTATGACAACCCTGAAGTCTGAGTGCATTCTCTCTGCTTCCCCACTTGTCTACTGGGGGAGCCAAGAAGATCCACTCAGACTTCAGCACAAACAGCATAATTTCCTTAATTCTTTGAGTGCAATAATCATGTGCACTGCACATACCTCCCTGTGGCACTGCAAGGGTTAGAAATGTACAGTCTCCCACTACACAAACATGAATATACTGAGCTCCATTCCTCTCCAATAATTAGTTCTTACATATCCCAGTATTCACATCCTCTTTTCCCCTGCAGGAGCTTTCCATAATCTGTTTGCCATTTTGCCATTATTTCTCCCCTCTCTTATCCACTGCCCTTCAACATTACTCCCTTTCACCACTCCGTCCCCTCCTACCAGTCTCTACTCTGCGCCTCCCCTCCCTTTTACCACTCAGTTTTTGTCTTTCTCCCTCCTCCCATTCACCATCCTCAGTCTGTCTGCTTCCCTTCCATTCTCCTCTCTGTGTCTATGTCTCTCCCATTCTATACTCTGTGTCTGTCTTTCTCCCTTACATTCACCACTCTGTGTCTTACTTAACCAGTATTCACATCCTCTTCTCCCCTGCAGGAACTTTCCATCATTTATATTCACCACTATCTGCAGTGGCACAGATTTGCTAGTGTTATTTAACCAATGCAATAATGTAATCAATGCATTGTTTCACAATGAAAAACACACATTTATTTAAAAAAAACAAACATTTTTTTCTTCCCTACCACTCCATATGCACGTGTGTGTGTGTTTTGTAAGAGAGAGAGACAGAAAGACAGACAACAGAGTGGTAAATGAGAGGGAGAAGGATCGAGTGGTGAATGGGAGGTAGGGAGAAATACAGACACAGAGTGGTGAATGGAGGGATAGGGGAAAGAGTGGTGAAAGGGAAGAGGGGGACAGAGTGGAGAATGGGAGGGAGAGAAAAAGACATACAGAGTGGTGAAAGTGAGGGGAAGAGCAAAGTGGCTAATGAGATGAAGGGGACAG
This sequence comes from Rhinophrynus dorsalis, assembly GCA_037306005.1. Lineage (NCBI taxonomy): Eukaryota > Metazoa > Chordata > Amphibia > Anura > Rhinophrynidae > Rhinophrynus > Rhinophrynus dorsalis. The sequence goes on along the minus strand of CM074720.1, from coordinate 337,418,245 downwards.
AGTGGTGAAAGGGAGTAATGGCAAAGGGAGGTTGAAGAGAAAGGGGAGGAAATATGGAAAAGAGATTAATATTAATGGTGGAAAGCTCCTGCAGGAGAAAAGGGGATGTTACTGTCTGGGATATATAAGAACTCTTTATTGCAGAGGAATGGGACTCAGTATATTGATGTTTGTGTAGTGGGATACTGTCCTTTTCTAACCTTTTAAGTGTCACAGGGGTGTGCAATGCATGTATGGCACTCAAAAAATTAAGGGAGGGAGGGATGCTGTTTGTGGTGCTGAAGTCTGAGAGTATCCTTTTGGATCCCACACTAGGCAAGTGGGGAAGCAGAGAGAATGCACTTGGAGTTCAGAGTTGTCAAGTTGCTGGCGATGAGTAAAGGAGGGCATCTCTCACATTTTATCAACAGTTTCACAACCCTGCTTGCTAATGAGGACCTTCTCCCCCCTCCACTTGAATCCCTAATTCTTAGTGCATATGACAGTGTGTTTCTCTATCACAAAGGAGATATGTTCCCCACACATCTCCAGACACACATCTACACCCTTGTCTAAGTGGGTAATATACAGTAGAGATGGTAAAAACAGTTATATTCACTTTTCCAGAGAATTTCAATGAACAGTGTTCAATTTGCCAAGTTTTCCAATGGAATTCCAGCTTATAGAGGAACCCACTGAGTTTCCACCATTTCTCTAATACCACAGATTTTCCCACAAGAACAGACATTTTTTCTGCCTATGTTTTCTGTAAATGCGAGAACACAGGACTCCATACTATAAAATCCAGAACTTTCTGCATGCTGCATTTTAAGCCGGAAAGAGATAGAAAGCAGTTACACAAATAATAAAGTTCTGTGCTTTCTTGCACAATAATGTAGAGAGTTGGGATGGGTGAATTTTTTCCCCTCAAAAGTGAAAAAGGAGAAAAATGGCACTTTTTGCAGAGCAGCAATTTTTTTAAAAAATGTGCAGTTCTTTTTCGCTTATCTCATTGCATTGAAATTAATGGGAAGACTGCATTTTCCCCCACCATTTTGCAAGTTTCTCTTCTTTTTTCCACAGGCATAGTATAAAAGGGGTGGCACATTCCCACAGCATTCCATTCTATGTTTGTGAGAGGAAGCGAAATAAAGCGGAGTTGAAGCACAGTTTAGTAGTATTTTAGTCAGGACATTTGTTCTCTGTGTTAGGGGAGCCTGGGGGCAATCTGGATGAGAGGAAGGAAGAAAGGAGGTTGATTCGAAATACTCCAAAATGGGGTATGACTGACAGGCAGCTGTGATCCAAGCTCCTTACTGGTATGACTGTTATTATCTTTGTGCTTGGGGGTATGAGATGGTAGCAAAGACGGTTGACCCCAAATACCCAAACATTCCTTTCCTTTCTGATCTTGCTGTTATTATCACTGTGCTGGGGGAGCTTTACCTCAATTATCCCAACATTCTGTCTGACTGATTGGAATCTGTGGTGCAAGTTACTTCCTGATCTTGCTCTTATCATCTCTATGCTGGGGGAATCTGGAGGTGTGAGAATGGAGCAAAGGAGGTTTAAGTATCCCTATTCGTTCTTTAACTTGAATACTGTGACATGCAAATCTTTGTCTTTCCTGCAACGGTATATGACTATGTGTATGGTATCTACACACAATGGATTATAGTCCATTATAGTTATTTGGTGATATCAAATAAGACTTTTAGATGGTGATATGGGTGTGTTTATCCATCAGGAATACATGCCCCAATTAAAAGAATTATGTGTGTGCTGACAGATCAAGTTAACCCTTTGAGTGCCAGAGGAGTACGCAATACATTGCTTTGCAATGTATTGTGTACCCCTCTGGCACTCAAAGGATTAAGGAATAGTGAATACATTTTAAACATCATTATGATATTACGTACAGATTATATTGGATATGGATTATATTAGATACTATATTGAGGATAAACAAACAGTATTGTGTATTTTTTAAATAATTAGAGCTCTAACAGTATTGATTTATCTGATACTATATTTGAAATTGTTTTGTTTTGACTATATCATTGAATTGTGGTATTTTGATTGTACTAGAGAAATCAGCAATAGGATATCTCATATATACACAGGTTCTTATTTCTGATCCCATATTACATACACTAGTGCTTAAAGAGTAGTGTGGTGAGAGTCTTTTCTTTGAGCAGCTTCTGATTGTAATTTTTGCCTTAACCCTTTCCATTAAGGTGTGCATCACTTCTATGTTAATATATGAAGAAAATGACTGTACTACAGTTGGACATCATTTTATCAACCAGATCACTCATTGAAAAAACTTACAATTTGGATGCTTAAAGTTAATTGAAAAAACATACAAGAAAGAAATGTTTTTGATCTAAGGATTATAGTTCTCTTTAAAACACACAAAAAAGGACTGAAGTAAAGATATGGGATTCTTATATCACTAACAGAAATTTCTATACCCTGTGCTCCTTTGTAGTCTTCCCACCCTCCTCATCTTCTCTCTCTGGTGTATCCAAACCACTACTTAGACACTATTTACTCATTGTCCAAATAAATATAATCTTTTCCAGTCTCTACAGGTTTCTCTATGACATCCTAGATAGTTATCAAACTTGTGAACTAGATTTGTGCACAGCAAAAAAAAAAAATTAGTTTCCTCTGAATTATTAGGTAAAACAAATCTAAAACAAATTTCAACCCTCCACCAATCAGTTAGTTACTATTTAGGTAAACATTTTTTACAGACAGAATATATTCACCAATATTCTGAATAATAAATCCTTCCCAATCATAATATTTATCCTGATGTCAGAGGTCCAGTGGTGTCTCGATGCCCTGCATTCCTATATCTACTATAAAAAAAAAATTAAAAAACTTCAAACCCCACCATTCCAGCTGCCTATACAAAATAAAAAAAAATAAAAAAGCTGTTGCCTGAACCAGAATAAGAAAAATTCAAAATAGTTCCTGTACTGTCATTGGCTGGAATAGTGGGGTTACACAGGGCAGGGAATGTGCCCTCTAGTAACCTCACCTTCCAGCCAACCAGCATCTATATGAATGGGTCACTGATGCAGGTAATGCCATCCCCTCACCTAGAAAATGATTGTCTAGCATGTAACATCAATAACTGGCTAACTGGAGGAGTGGCATTATGTTCATGTTACGGTTTTCTGACACTCAGACCAGGTTATAAAGTAAAAACACAGTTTTATTGAATCAGAATGGTAAACAGTGCCCCTAGGGGCCAGCACAGGTAAGAACAGTACTGACAAATACAGACAAGGTATAGGTAATATAAACAGAGGAATAAGTACAGCTAAAGGCTATAGCAAGCCCAAAGGGTTAACAGGAGTAACTGGAGAGGCTCAGGCTAGATTGGCCAACGCCCAGGATAGATATCAGTCTCTGGAGAACAGTCTCTAGATGTAGAGCAAGGAACACAGGATCAGCACTGTATCACTCTCTAAGCAGAAACGGGATGCGCCCCTGTTGCTCTGAGCTGAGCCAGTACCACCACCGTGGGCTAGGAGGAGTGCTACTGCCAAACCAGAAGTAACCAGAATAGGAATCGCCCAGAATGTGAGTAGTAAGTAACCCTGCATGTGCCAAATGGATTGTGTTACGAAGCCCTTGGGATGCCACAATAGATGATAGTTGCACAAGCTACGAAGAGCCGATGCACAGGGCAGTGCAGGTGGAACTGTATACTTTGAGAGAATGAGAAACGTAGCCAGGACACCCTTCCGGTGTCGCACAGAATCCTATAGCACGAGCGAACAGACTACCGGTACCAACCGGCGTGGTCACGGTGCACCCCGAACACCGGACAAGCGGAGCTCTGCTAGGACTGGTATGGCGTCAAAAGGAGACTCAAAGTGTAACGGCTCAATGAACCAACAGAGGCTTGGCAAGCTAAATGAGTGGCACGTAACCGGAGACTACAGGCACTGCACGGGTTAATCTGGTACATACAGAAGAGCAATGCTCAGAGAGTAAATGGCAGGCAACCTCGGGCTACAGCTGAAAGAGCGAGAGAGGAACAGCGAAAACAGTTCAGAATGTCGCCAGCGCGACCGGAGGACACTGGAGCAGCAACCGGACAGGAGCAATAACCGGAACCGGATGGAAACAGCCGCAGGAACACCACCGGAGAGCGGATCAATCACGGAGCAGGATCAACAGCCAGAACCGGGTCGAATCACGGAGCAGGGTCGTCAGCCAGAGCCGGGTCAGATCACGGAGCAGAGTCGTCAGCCAGAGCCGGGTCAGATCATGGAACAGGGTCTTCAGCCAGAGCCGGGTCAGATCACAGAGCAGGGTCTTCAGCCAGAGCCGGGTCAGATCACAGAACAGGGTCTTCAGCCAGAGCCGGGTCAGATCACGGAGCAGGGTCTTCAGCCAGAGCCGGGTCAGATCACAGAGCAGGGTCATCAGCCAGAACCGGGTCAATTACGGAGCAGGAACAGGAGCAGAGTCAGACTAGCCGGGTCGGTACACAGGAGACACTGGAATTCAGCAACAAGGCGCAGCAACAGGAACACCACGAAAGGGCAACTGACAAGTGCCCAAACTCCAGCATATAAAGGCACATCCTGGGTGGGCCAATCAGACTCCTCCAATGCAAAGGTACACAGTCATAGATTGACAGGGAATCACGGGGACCGTGATAGTTCATCAGTGACTCCTCCAGCTAGATGCTGATTGACTGGGTGGTAAAGTTTTTGCAGGGCATGTAACCATACAATTCAATCCAATAGGAGTGTGTGAACTAATCTGAACAGGTATGAACATATTAAAGCCAATAGCTGTTCAATTTTTCTCATTCTGGCTCGGGTAAAAGCCTGAGCAGGGTTGAGTTTTTTTGTTTAGTTTGTATAGGCAGCAGTGGGGATGGTGGCTTTTAGGTTTTAGTTAGTTTTTTAAATTTGTTTTTTGACAGAGTATGCAGGAGACCCAGTTTGTCGAGGACAATACTGGACCAAGTATGATACTGGTTATGAATGATGTAAGAGCATGTGTAAGCATGTGAATTAATTAATTAACAAATGGTTTTGAAGTAATAAAGTGAATATGCAATTCATGTTTCTGAAATTGCCTGTTCTGTGCCACCTTTGTCATTTAAAGTATCATGAAGCATGCAGATTTGGTAAAATTTTCACTTTTTCCACAATGAATGCAAAGGAGTTTGGAAACTATGAATTGTTTTGGACAGACTTAATGATTGAAAATAATTTGTGATTCAGTATTGTTTTACCTAAGGAAGAGAGTTGGTTTCTAAAAAAGCTTGTCCAAACTAAAAAGGTATAACCAAATATCAAAGTACTCATATCTTCCGATTACAAAATTTGTATAGCATATTTACTTCCATTAAAATGATTACCTGGATTTGCATGTATATATTTACTACCTATGTGTTTAGCAGATAAGTACTGTGATATTTTTAAGAAAGCTGAATTAATAATATGCAGAAAGCCAATGTCAAAAAGATAAATTAAGTACATGCCAGTTTTTCATAAAATGATAAGAGACTCTTGTTATGTTAGATTGGTTCATCATTGTGAACAGCTCCTTTTCTGCAATGATATCAAATTCAGAGATATGGATTATAAACTCTATTCAACTGGTTTCTACATTAGTGAGTTCTTACAGCAATGATAATGTTATCAAAAACACAGCAGTCTATAAATTGCCACCAACTTTGCAAACTGTTATGTGGCTTGGGAAACATGAATCCATGCTGCATGAAGTTATATTCCTTTTTATGTTCTCTTGTGCCATGTGAGAAAGTAAGAATTATAGTGAGAATACAGTGGTTGATGATGGCTTAAACACATGGGAATGGTCACATATCCTAAAAACTGTAGAATTAATAAAAATGTCAGTTAACAAATACTATTGTTTAAATAAATCCATCATGCTTTTAAGGTTTAAAAAGAACATACTTTATCATCTTATGTCTTATTTTATAAGATAATTTTAATCAGTTAGTGAATAGAATTCTGTATTTTTCTCATTTATAGATGAACTCATATATAAAATGTTTAGCACAAATACAAATACAAATAGAGAATACTTTTTGTCTTTTATTAATGCTAAATACTGCATTACAGAATTATCATGATACTACAGGCTTAATTATTGCCTCATTATGAGGAATCTATCCCTCCTCTGCAATTTTTTTGTTGCGGTGATTTCTATCTTGTGAGGCACTGTTAAATCCAACCTCCTGCCCAATCACCCTTGTGGTTACTTTGCACATGCTAGGAAATTGTTGCAGGCTGGTTTTGTGAAATCATAGCAGTTAGCCAATAGGAAAAGAAGGGCAGGGCCAGAAAGTAGGCATAAAGTTTATGGGCTCTCTTTTCTGATTCTGTTTTGATCCTGTACTGTTGGGGGATTCCAGCCTCCTTCCTTCTGGCTCTATCTATCCCTCCCTATTTCCTGCCTACCCTTCATCCCCTTTTGTTATGCTGGGCTGGAATCATCCAGAATTTGCTGAACATTATAATCTCAGGTAATATTGGTTTTAATTGTGTGTGACTGTTAATGCAATAAGGCAATAAAAAGGGGAATGAGTTGCCTCGTGTAGCTAAGGAGGGATTACACTCTGGGAATATAAACCTCTGTATTTATCTTTCTTTATAAATACTGTCTAAAATAGACAAACCATTGAAATTGTGTTTTTGAATAAGGGGTAAATTGTTTTGATTTATTATCTGATGTTAAAATGCATAGGCCCTATGGCACTGTGGTTTTATTAGGTTTTGGATTGTGTGAGGGTTTAAATCATTGCTGCACAGGGGCACTGATTTCTTTTTATGTGCATGGTTATTTAGGGAAAGTTCTGTACTTTGTCTGTAAAAGCGGATTGTATGATGGTTTAAATGATAGCTGCATAGGCATGCAACAGGGTTACAAGACATTATAGGCTTTGGAGTGGATTTTTCTTGATAAACTTGTATGATAATTGCCAGGTCCTGGGTTCACTGTTAGAATATCAGCTGAAACTGGAAACACAGGTTGTTTGCCATGTTTTGGGTTGGCAAAAATATTGAGATTAGATACAACAGCCATATTGTTTTTCAAAGCAGGCCTGTTCTTTGTAGAGTTTTCATTTGCATACTTAAAGCAGTGGCAGCAGTCCTGTGGAACAGACTGAATTTTAATTAGAATTTGGATGTGTAACTGATTTAATACGTTTTGTTTTTGCCTTTAACTGTGTGTTCTGAGGGAGCAAATGTTATGTTGTTAAAATAAACTGTTCAATTGATAGCTAGGTATATATACAACTGAGACCCACTAAGCCTTTATCACTGGGGAGGAAAAGATCATCCTTGAATAAATTACATCAGTAGTCATCTTGCATTGTCTTTTGGACTACAAAAGGTGTGAGTAAATTATCTAAAAGTTTTTGTTTACTAACACTAGATCTAAACATGTTTTATTGTCTGATATACTTTGGTTTAAGAAATAAATATTACTTTCTTAAAGGGAAAACATTTGAATGGGCAGTTTCTTGCTAGACATTTGGGCCTAGGTTGTAAATCAGTGGCCATTTTAGGTTTGTCTTGTGGCTAATTAAGTGGTGCTAAATAGTTTTGCTTGTTTAAAAGTAGTTTATTTTACTAACACAGATTGCAGATAATATCATAGGACTGGTTTTGTGTTGGGGATGTGCTAGGTACTGTGCTGAGTTACTATACACATCTATAGTTTTAAATAGGTTTGTAGGGGATTTAAAAGGTATAGGTTATATGTTTTTGGGTGACTTGTATGCTAACAGTAGGATTCAGCTCGTCTGAATGTGAACACATTTGTCCTTTTAGGATCCAAACTGCAAGGAAAATTAAGAAGACATGATAGTAACATATTTCATGGCTTTGAAGCCATTATAAAGTATTAACAGCCCTATTACTGTTACTGTGCCAGTTATTTCAGTGACAGGGCTTGGTAGCTTCATGAGGCAAACCTTTGGTTATTTTCAAATATAAAACTAAATATAAAATGAGGTATTCATTCCTCTCTAATGTTGAAATTTATCAAAAGGCATTTTCCATTGAATGCAAACACAGACATCAACAAACAAAGACAATATCGGAAATGGGAAACATGCATATTGACTCGCATATGCTCTGTGATGTGAAAACATTTATTTCTCATGCAAATTCATATCATATTGACTGATGCATAAAAATTAGCATGTGTGAAAAACAGCCTGATGAAAAAGAAAAAAAACTGTATTTTCTGTTGAATGCACTAAAGCTAGCTTATTTTGGGAAACAATGGGATCATGAGCACTTGTGTGATGGAGAGTCGCCAAAGAGGTTAGAATTCATCTAGGGAAGATGTTTCCATCTAATGTGAGCAGATGAAATGGAAAACACATGTACTGACTCCCATATTCTTTGGAATTTAGAAAATTCAATTTGCATGCAATTTTATATTGACTTAACCTATGCAAGAAAAATAGCATGTGTTTTCACCCCACTAATGTAGAATTGAGTACAGATGAACAAAAATTCCTGTTTTTTTCCCACAGGAAACTTCATAAAAAATACAGGATTCTCCACTTCTCCTGCTTGAATTTCCCACCAGCGAATTTCCGTCCTATTGTTTGTTTCAGCTTAACTTAGAATTTGCTGCCAACCTATACTATTAATTTTTGGAGGCAGGAATTTTTCTCCTCATAGAAAAACACCCTTTAATTTCCTCCCATCTTCTACTATAAATGCCAACAATTTCCTTCAAATAAAATGTGTGATTTCTGTAGTGTGTGTGTGACTGTCATGTCCTCTGATTCTTGGTCTGTCCTGATTGGCAGACTTCCCTTTTTCATTTCAGCTTACCCACTGCTCTTTCTTCGACCTACCAGTATCAAAAGTATCCTGAGCCTCCCAAAATTGTTTATGACCCAGCTTGTTAGTTGACTACACTTCTTGTCTTACAGTTGATCTGCTGTCTTCTGTTTCCTGTGTATGCCTTTGCCTAGATATTGACTTCACCACAGCCTGCTCTACTGTACTGTGCTTTTGAATAATTCCCTGGTAACCTAACTCTGCCTGAACTTTTCTCTGAACTTCCAACTGTCTGAGCACACAGCACACTCCATTCATCTGCCAGAATGTGCACATACCCCAGACTGTACAATCAACAGACAGCTGATGTTCCTGCCTCTTCCTTGGGGGTAACTTCCAAACTTTTCCAGTGCAGTTCATACGGTACAATAGTGGTCTCATCCTGGTCCTGGACCCAGCTCAACTGGGGTCAGACATCTGGCTTCATGGCCAGCAACTTTAACTCGGCTTTGGCTGCAGCAAGGAACCACTGTCTACTCATACAAGCATAGCACCACACTCTTTGAACTCTAACGATCCACAGCTGCATGGAGATACTGGACAGATATCCTGACAGTGACATAGGATTAGGTTAGTAAGGATCAGTTAAGTGAGATTTAGTGTTAGGGCAGTGAAGGACATTCAAATTGTGCAAGTTAGTGTTTTAGGCAGTGAGAGTGGATCATTCAAATTGTGAGTTAGTGTTAGGGCAGTAAAGGGCATACAGAAGCAGGTAATGTTAGGGAAGTGAGGGTATTTAAAGTTTTGTGAATTAGTATTAGAGTAGTATGGGTCAGTGAAGTTTGTGGTTTGAGTGACATTCTCTTCATTATTTTGTTAATCATTTTTTCATCTTAAATTGTTTTTATAATAATATTTTACTTATTTTTCTTTAAAAATGTTTTTAAAAATTTGGAGGGGCTGGGAGGAACTGGAGAATCAGTCTCATCAGGGAGGCATAGGCCACACCTACATTTGGCTTCTCTCTCTATTGCCAAGATGGAAAGAGAGGAACCAGTTGTAAGCAGTGCCATCAGCAGCACTGATGTGGAGCATTAGCCTGTTCCACTTTCACGAACAATAGTTGTGAAACCAGGTGCACCAACCTAGTATATAGCAGCAAGGATTCTTCTGAGTGATTCAGTGAACTCCAAAGTTTTTTTCACCAGTTAAACATGGAGTGGCACAGAGAGGGAAAAGAATGGAGGAGTGAGGATTCAGAGTAGAACTGGAGGCGGTTATAGTATGTGACAGTCTACATTGTCTTTTGAGTGAGTAGCAGTTGGATATAGTGGGGGATCCTATGAGTGGTCATGAGGAAGAGGGCCAGATTCTTGTGAGTGGGTAGGAAGAGGAGCAGGTTCCTGTGAGTGGGCTTATAGGTTTTGTGGTGGGTAGGGGTAAGCCTAATGAACAGTTGTGTTCCTGTACAAAAATCTCAATAACCAAATGGTTGTCATGTTTTTTGTGGGAAAATCCACTTTAAACAAAGCAATTAAAATCTTTGCTGTTTTTGCCCATTGCCAAAACATTTCTGCTATTTTTCAAATGGCTAGTAAGTTTTTGCTCCTTTAATTTTGTTTGTAGGAATATGTTTTTATTATTTTTTTTTTTTTTAACACAGGCCCTGAATTAAAATGCCCATGTTGGCCAGTGGCCACTGGCCATTTTCAAATGTCCTCCTGAGTTGGAGTCCATAATTGCGGAATTTGCAAGTGCTGTTCTTGCTGTTACTGAGATGCTTAAGCAGCAGGATGATTAGGCAACTGAAAGGGAATGGGATCAACATGATGGACAATGAAGATTCCACTTGCCACGACTAGCTGCAGGGATGTACCTGAGGCAGTAACAGCAAATAAGTAGCCCCCAGTCTATGTGGAGAAAAGAAGAAATTGGCCAATAATTCTTCTCCACCTGCCCCTCCTCCAAAATCATGGGTGTGATCTTATTAGGATAGAAATTTTTCTCTTGAGAGCAGGAACTGTGCCTCTCATCAGCAACTGCAATGTGCACAGTGTGTGTGGTAAATAACATCTATGGGGACAACCGTATCCAAACACCATGACACCAGAAACCAAGTACTGCTGCTGTCACTATACCCCTTGTCCAGACTCCGCTAAGGAAACACAACAACTTAATGACAGTTTGATAGTAATGATGAACCGTCCCTGCCACCAGCTTAGCATATTGTGTGGGATGGAATCTCCTCAGATGCAGCTTGATGCCCTGCTTGAGATTTTCCTCCACCACACTGCCATGTGTGGTCAGAGAAACATGCTGTGTGTTACGGGCAGAGAGAAACTACCACATCCTAACATCAACAGAGTGACTATCATTTGTCGGGGGAGGTAATGATGAACAGAGCAGAAGATGTAGTTACACTAGAAGGTGATGATGATGGCAAGCTAGTTGTTTCACTCATCATGAAACTTCCAGTCTCTGCCTGGGTTGCTCTACTCTTCCTCCTCTTTGATCTTTGTCTCACCTCTTGTTGCTTTTCTGGAGAGTCAGGGGGTACAGCAACAACAGTGCTTGATTTCTGTGATGGCTGTTTAGCTTTAACATATTTGACATAAATGTCATGGTGTCTGTGTTTCACATGTGATATCAGGGCACTTGTGCCAAGGCGTATTCCCTCATATCCTCTTCTCACTGACTTGTCACAAATTGTGCACAATGCTGTTGGTGATTACTGCACTGTGCCTGTCCCTAGAGAAAAATAGTCCCACACCCATGACTTCAGGGGGTAGGGAACAGGTGGAGAAAAATGACCTCTTTCTTCTTGACCTCCACATTCCCCTTCACTGTCTGTGGCAGTGGATAATGTTGCTGCTGTTGCTGCTACTGACTCAGCTTCAGCACTGCAACTACGACCAGGAGTATTGCTGGCACTGGCAAGTGGAACCTGTCCTTGTCCCACATCACTTGTTGACTCCATTCCTTCTGTGTCCACGGTGTTTTGTGGCACACTAGCTTGCTTCTCAGCATACTGCTGACCTTGCTTCTCAGCAGCAGCAGGAATTAGAGTAGTTTCAAATTCCTCAAATTCCCAATTCTCACTGCTAGTGGTGGTGGTGATGCCCATTCTCATCCCTGTCTCCCATTCCTCCTTAGTTTCTGCTAAAAAGGACATCAATGTCTCTTCCACGCCAGCTTCTCCAGCATCATCATCACAACCACCACTAGTCCCTAGTGCTGCTGCTGCTGCTCTATTACAGACATCTCAGTGCTGCTTGAAGGAGGTGACGATGACAAGCAATGTGGCAGAGGATCCCCTAATGTCACACTTGACATTTTTTTTTACCTGAAGAAGGCAGACTGGCAGCAGTAGCAGCAGGCACAGGCAGCTGATTTGTGCTCCTGCTGCTGGTGGTGGTGGCATTAATTGTGCGCCTACTCTCCCCCAACAACAGTTCTGGCCTCTTTAATGAAGAGAAGGGGAGGACTCCCAGGGTCAGAAGAATGGTGTGGGCTAGTCTGGACGCTCTCAATTGTTTCCCCTACCTCTCCGGCTGTTTCACAATTACTGCTACTACTACTAACACCAACCCCATTAACTTCAGCTGCATAGTCTTCCTCCTCACTGTCACTAGTAATATGAGGATATTGTTGATTACCCCCTCTTTCCCTCCTAATGCTAACAAGCTGCTGGACCTTAGTAGTAGCAGTACTAGCACTGGTGGGACTGCTTGGGGATGGCAAGTGTGACTTAGTGTCCCTTCCTGTCACATTTGGCATCATCTTCTCCTTCCCACCCTCCTGAGTATTACAAGACACACTAGCAGCAGGTTCAGCACTGGTGGCAACGGGGCAGCATGTTTGACAGCAGGTACAGTACTAGTGGCAGCAGGGGCAGCACATCTGGCAGCAGGTACAGCACTAGTGGCAGCAGAGGCAGCATGTCGGGCAGCAGGTGCAGTAATGGTGGCAGCAGGGGCAGCACATCTTGCAGCAAGCACAGACAGCTGACCTGTCCTGCTCTCACTAATACTATCTTTCGCTTCCTCCCTTGCCATTAATTTCCCCAAGATCCCTAGGGCTGATTTAGGGGGACTAGACAGCATTGATTCTGTAGTGCTCACTTCCTCCTCCTCCTCAGACTCAGTGGACACATAAGGGTCCTTCCAGTTCCTCCTCCTATTAGTTTTAAACCTGCTCATAGTGATGGCAGTCAATATGAGCCTCTCTTGCCTCAGTTTTTCAAAACAATAACAGGAGAGCAGCACAGCATGTCTACCTCGCTCTGCAGCTAATTCTATTGTGTTTCACTTCTGCAAATACATCACTCTTTTTTATAGCAAAAAGGCAAAAAACATGTAAATCAATGAGTAGAAACTTTCTAGTCACTGAAACATTGGCTGGGAATTTTGGCCTATAGGCGAAAAGCACAAGATTTGAACCTCTATTTTAAAAGTGGATTTTCCTGAGAAAAAGCAGTCAATAATGTGGCTTTTGTGGGATTTCAAGCAGAAACACTCCAACAACATCGCCCACCCCTAGGCTCTAAGTCACACTTGCCATCCCCAAGCAGTACTGCCACTATTAGTAATACTAAAAATTTCCAGCAGCTACAGACTCAGAGTATTGGGAGTGAGGGAGGGGGTGATCATACTACAAATGAAAAGGAAGACTCAGGGACTGAAATTGATGTGGTTGTGTTAATAGTAGTAATAGTGAAGGTGAAGTAGCTGGTGGGAGTAGCATTATCACAGTAGATCCACTTACTGATGCTGAAGTGGTAGGGTAAGTACTGCAGAGTGGCCAAACTAGTGGTCAAGGGAGCCCACAACATTTCCCTGACCCTGGGAGTCCCCTTCCCACCCACATCACTGTCCATATGGACCATTATCCTGAAGAAGGATGAATTGTTGCCTAGGAGCAATAATACAACTACAATGAGCACAGATCAGCTACCTATGCCTGCTGATAGTGATTCCAGTCTGACTTTTTCAGCTCAACAAGAGATGGCAAGTGTAACAGTAGGGGATGGTCTTTCACATTTCTCATTACCTCCTCCAACCAGTGAGACATCTGTAATAGAGCAGCAAGGAGAATTTGGTGATGGCGATGATGGTGAAGAAGCTGGGGTGGAAGAGACATTAATGGCCTTTTTAGCCCAAAGCAAGAAAGAATGGGATACATGGATGGGAATGGGCATCACCACCTCCACCAACTGTGAGCTTTTGGAATTTGCAGTGTTTGTTACTGCTGCTGCTAAGTTGCAAAGGCAGCAGGATGCTGAGAAGCAGGCTAATGTGCCACAGACCACTGTTGACATAGTGGGAATGGGGTCCAGTGATGAGGGACTGGGACAGGTTCCACTTGCCAGGAGCAATACTCTTGGTCCTAGTTACAGTGCTGATTCTGAGGCAGTAGCAGCAAGAGCAGCAACATCATTCTCTTCCAGCAAAGGGGGATGTGGAGGAGAAGAAAAAAGTGGCCATTCTTCTCCACCCTTCCCCTCCCCCCTGATGTCCTGAGTGTGGGACTATTATTCTCTTGGAGCAGGCACAGTGCAGTTATCAGTGACGGCACTGTGCACAATTTGTTATAAATCAGTGATAATGATCAGTGAAAAGGGGAAATTCCTTCTGCTGCTGGTTTGCAAGGCTAGCAGGATGCTCAAGAGCAGGCTAGTGTGCCACAGACCACCAATGATGTAATGGGAATGCAGTCATGTGATGCGGAACTAGCAGAGGTTCCACTTTCCAGTAGCAAAACTCCTGGTCCTAGTTTCAGTGCTTATTCTGAGGCAGTTGCAGCAACAGCATCCTCTGCCCCAGCCAGTAAAGGACAATATGGAGTAGAAGAAGAAAGAGGCCATTCTTCTCCACCTTTCTGGGGAGGGTCCTGGTTGTGGGACTATTTTTCTCTTGAAGAAGACACAGTGCAGTTAATTAGTGATGGCACTGTGCATAATTTGGGACAAGTCAGTGAAAAGTGGAGAGGAAGGAATGCACCTTGGCATAACCGCCTGGATAACACACATGAAACCCAGACCATGACATGTATGTGAAACATCTTAAAGCCAAACACTCACCAGGAAAACTGGGTACCACTGTTGTTGTACCCCCTGACTCTCCCCAAATGCAACAAGAGGTGAGATGGAAATCAAAGAGGAGGAAGAACAGAGAAACACAACCAGAGTCTGAAAGTTTTATGGGAGCAAAACACCTGGCTCACCATCACCTTCTTGCTCTAGGGAAGATCATGTAACTACATCTAATGGTGATCCACCTCATTCATCTTTTCCTGCCCCATCACCTGATAGCCATTCAGTATATGTAAGGATGTTTCAGTTTGTGTCCACCAATTGCACAATGTGTAGTAATCTGACCACACATGTCAGTGTGGTAGAGTATAATTGCAAGAAGGGCATCAGGCAGCATCTAAGGAG
Source organism: Rhinophrynus dorsalis (assembly GCA_037306005.1). Lineage (NCBI taxonomy): Eukaryota > Metazoa > Chordata > Amphibia > Anura > Rhinophrynidae > Rhinophrynus > Rhinophrynus dorsalis. The sequence continues at coordinate 337,403,017 of CM074720.1, read as the reverse complement.
ATTCCATCCAGCAGAATACACTAAGCTGGTGACAGGGCGTATTCATCATTATTATTACACTGTCTGCAATTTGTCACATGTCCTTAGTGGGAAGTGAACAAGTTGTGGTGCTGCTACTGCCTCAGGTGTATCACTGGAGCTAGTAGTCACAAGTTGAACCATGGTTAGCCATGATACTGCTGTTGTTGATCCCATTCCCTTTGATCTGCCTAATCATCCTGCTGCTTAAACAACTCAGCAGAGACACTGTAGGATTTGACAGTGGCCAATGGCTACAGGTCACTACAACATGACCTGTTGGCACTAGGCCAATAGGACTTTTTTTTAACCCTTTCAGTGCCAGAAGGGTACTCAATGCATTACAAAGCAATGTGTTGTGTACCCATCTGGCACTCAAAGGGTTAATGGCTTGTTCTTAAAAAAAAACAAAAAAAAAAAAACCAAAGGCCAATTTTTGGGGGCTTGTATTTATGCCTCCCTCCTGTGTTTCTAAGCTAGTTTTATCCCTGTGCCCAGAGGCCCAATTCCCCGTGCCCAGAGGCCCTGCTCTTTTCTGTTTAATTTAATGTTTTGTTGTGCATTACTATTGCATGTTCTTTGTATTCATATATGTAATAACATTGTGCTCCATTTAATTGTGTATGTGCTGGTTTTCTTGATCTCTGGGTTCCACTTTATTTATTTACTTTTGCTGCTGTGATCAGCACCCTTTCCTGACCAGCAGCCCATGACAATCCCGCCAAGTATCACTCTGCTCAAGTCGCAGCTTATGTCAGGGGTCCCTGTCTCTGTCAGCTTACATACCCAAAATATGGCAATATTTGTCCACACATTGCACCCATGTAATGCAATGACTACACACAGTAAAGTTGTGGAGACAAACAGGATGCAGGGCATAACAAAGCACCTAACAACCATGCATCCTGCAGAATATGAATGCTTGTTAGCGGGGAGGGTGAATTATTTTTATTAATTTGTTTATTTATTTTCTTTAATAATTCATGTGAAGGCAACTGCTGCCGAGCTGAGTCATATTTTTTACATTTACTTTATACATTTATTTTGCTTTCATTTTCCCATCTCCAAATAATGATTTTTGGCTTACTATTGTGTAGGCTATTATATAAACAAAATATATATCTAGCCCTAATTTTAGTAGGGCAATTTTCTGCCTAACGTCAAACAAGAAAACAAAGTTTATTTGTGGTCAGGGCTTACAGCAAATTATATAAATGTAGTATAATAACTGAACTTGTGTTGCCTCCTGGAAGCTTCAGAGGCCCAGCTGAGTAAATGACACAGTGAGTCAAATAAGAGGGCCACCTAGGTATTTATTTAAAAAGAGAGGGAGGAGTGGGGGCTCACAGAAATGAAAAATCCAGTGGGGGAGGCTTCAGCCCAGTGTTTAAGGGCTTGCAGCCCCTCCCACAAATACAGGCAGAGCCTTTAACTTGTGGTCAGGGCTTACAGCAAATTACATAAACGTACTATAATACCTGAACTTGTGTGGCCTTCTGGGCGCTTCAGAGGCCCATGTGAGTAATTAACAAGGCGAGCCAAATAAGAGGCCAAATAAATGCATATATAATTTATTGACTTGCATAAATAACACAGTAATCACTTAGTGAGAGAAGTAAGTGCAGATTGAATTTCCTGTTCTGGATCAGGGATATATTTATGACTACCATCTACCAACTTCTGAATAATGTGAGGAGGTACTTGGTTTTTTGATGCTGAAGAAGCTGCTCCAATTCTGAAATAATGACTTGAAAATTCTAGGTGATTAAAACCTACCCTGGAAAGCATAATACTAAAATAATGAATGAACATGGCTGTAGTAAGAGGGCCTGAACCTAAGGGTAAAAAAGGGCTGAGATTGCTGTTGTGTTCAATGAATTTATCTAATGGAATAAGAGCTGAGTAGGGACTAGGGATAGGCAAAAAGTTTCGCCTCAAACTGAAATCGCCGAATAATGGCACTTTACACTTGGCGAATAATTTCCTGTGAAAAGTGCAGTTTTTCTGCTTTTTACCCACCTTTTTCACCCATTAAAAAAAAAAAAGTGTAGGGATGTGAGAGTGAAGTAGTACTTCAAAAACTGACCACAGCAATGGTTGCTGCAGTGTGTGCAATCAATGATGATGATCCCTCTACTCTGAGGGAGGATTCAGTTTGTCAAGGTCCCAGCAAAACTATTTCCAGCACCACCAGTGCCAGTAGAAATAAAGAATCACATAAGAAGAACACTGAAGATGACAACAAGTTGCATTCAAGTGTTGATGATGCTGGCAATAGCATAACAGAGGAAGGTGCAGCAGGTAAATCACCTGCTGCATCAGATAGTGAGACAAACAAGCACCAAAACACCGGTAGTAGGGAACTTTCTTACAGTAAAAGTAAAAAGAAATTGTTTGAGACCTCTGAAAGTTTAGAGGAATATAAGGGTAGTAGTGAGCAAGAACTGTCAGGTGATGCTTATGCTGCTGAGGATAACCAAATTCTGACTGATGATGATGCAGATCTAGAATATATCCCTCCAACATCCTTCTCTTGTTCAAATACAGATGAAGCTGAGAGTGAGGATGAAGACAGGGCTATAAGGTTAGCAGAAATTCAAAGGCTGAACCTTCCACCACTTTTAAGGAGTACTGTGCCTGTCTATAAACTGCTTGAGAAAGCCATTGTAAAATCTGACCCTGGACAAGCACACATTCACCCTATCAGTCATCATCAGCATCATCGCCTCTACAAAGTCAAAGTCCCACTCGGCCACACACACCTGTTTTGAGTACCCAGAAATAGCAACACAGGTTAACATTCAAAATGTTAGATATGACGAGTGCCTCTGCTGATGTTTCTGTAAGTGCTGCACCTTTGACACCTAGTAATAGTGGCAGTAGAATTACATCAACATCTAGCCCCATTAGTAGTAGTAGCAGCAGCACCACCCCAGGAAGCCCTCGTTCCATGAAGTCCACATAATGGAGATTCTTCACTCAGGATCCTCAAGCTAAGCATGTTGCTATCTATTGTCTGTGCAAAAAGCTTGTGAGCAGGGTGAAGCAAGCTCACACTCTATGAGATCCCGCCTGAAGCACAACCACAGGTCTGATTGGGAGACACACTATCAGCAAGCCATAGGTGCCACAACTATCAGCAGCAGAAGCACTTTAAAAGTCCCCAGGGCTCTAGGGCAGGAAAAAAAGAAGTAGTGAAGTTATTTATGTGTCAGAGAGTTTGCTACTGCCAGTGCCAACAGTTAGTTCAGTCCAAATAACACCTATGGCTCCTGCTGTAGAGGAATATGATGACTCTGGCTTTGCTGTAGGAGATGGCCAGAGTCACAAACTGGCCACACATGCTGCAGCTACCACTACCATTTCCTCTAGTCATGTTGATAAAGCAATAAAGTTTCAGGGGTCTTCTGCCATGTCCTGTCACCCCACACTGACTAAATTCCTAGGAAGGAGTCAAAATCTTCACAAAAACAACCCCATAGTACACATGTGGAATGACAAGGTTGCCAAGGTGTTGGCAATTGACATGCTGCTGTGTTCTTTTGTAGAAAACCAAGGTTTCAGAGAACTGATATCATGTGTAGTTCCATGCTGGAATATCCCAAGCCACAGTTATTTTTCCATGGTGGCTGTGCCAGAATTGTTCAAGTAGGAGGTTAGTGTGGTGGGCAAAGGGCTGAAAAGTGCGTATGACAATAAAATCCACCTGACAACAGATATGTGGACAAGTGGGCAGAGCACAGACTATATGACTGTGACTGCTCACTGGGTTTCCCTCCAAATACCAGCAGTGGACAGCACTAGCTTACAGCATCAGATGAAACCAGTAATTGTACTTCTGGTTCTGGCAATGTGATTAAAAGGTGGCAGCAGCAGCTGCAGGAAAGCCCATACCATTGTCATGCCACCTTGTGCATGCAGAGTTTTGAGAGACAGTGCCAAAAAGTAGATGTTTTAAGTAAGCTAGAGCAGGTGATAGAGAAATGGCTTGTACCCCACTCCTTAGAAGATGGTTTTGTGTCTGCTGATAACGGCTCCAACATAATCACTGCTTTGAGAATAAGTGGTATGGTGCATGTGCCCTTCTTTGCCTATGTGCTAAATTTAGTTGTGAACAGATTTCTGTCAGAATCCGAAATCCTCAAACAGATTCTTACTGCTGCCCGCAAAATCTGTGCCCATTTTAGTTGCTCCTACAGTGCACGCAATGCTCTATATTCCATGCAAGAGTGTAACAACCTGCCTCACCACTAGCTGAAAATAGAGGTCCCTACCAGGTGGAATTCAACCATGTACATGTTAGAGCATTTATATGAGCAGCATAAGGCCATTAGGGAGTACACCATGCAAAACTGGAAGGCCTTGGAGAGAGCCTCTTTGTTACCTGACCAAAGGCAACTAATGTGTGATGTATGTGAGCTACTGAAACCCTTTGAGGAGGCAACCATGCTGGTGAGTCGCATTGGGCAGGAATCAGTGACATTCTACCAATGATATTTTTATTGCAGAAAAAAATGAAGTGCATGGCTGAGGGTTCTTACCATAATGTCAACACAGACATGCACCAGCTGGTAACGGATGTGTTAGCATGCTTTGAACAAGATCCTTGCATAGTGTCCATTAAAAGCAATGAGGAATACATTCTTGACACTTTGCTGGAATTTCTGCCATAGGGCCAACAGCAGTTTGTCACAACAAGGAGTCATGGTGATCAGTAGCAACTCTGTGAGGAATCGGATTCTGTCAAGGAGTATCGAGACATGCTTATTAATCAAGTGAAGGGTTGCATTGTGGAGGATGAGAGGGAGAAAGTGAGTGCACAACAAACATCTAGGCAGTATACTGAAAAGAAAGGCAGCAAAGCATTTCAACCAGCAGAAGCAGCTACATCATCAACAAGAATATCCCATTAGGAACACAGGGCAATTCATCATGGGTCTCAGCAGGGGCTGTAAAAATACAACATTAGTAGTGGTAGTGTCATGGATACCAAGAAATGGACAAAGAAACAGTACATTATTTGAAACACCACCTTTATTGAATAACGTAGATACTCAATGAGTAATAGAACTAACACTCGGAAAAGAGTAGAGAGCTGAACAGGAAGCAAGCGACTCCAACCAGATATAGGAGACTGCTCCTGAGAAGTCTCAATAGCAGGAAGCTGTGTAAGAGCACCAAACTGGGACTGGGACCCAGGAAGGTTTCCAATGGGAATAGGTCACAACAAGTGAGTATCAGACTGACTCAAGCCAACAGTCAGTCTCAGGTGGTAGTTCAGACAAGCCAGGGGTCAGTACCAGAGCAGGTAGTAAGCCAGAGCTGATGGTCAATACCAAGCGGATAGTCAGACGAGCCAGGGGTCAATACCAGAGCAGGTAGTCAGCCAGAGCCCAAGGTCTAGTACCAAGTGGGTAGTCAGACAAGCCACAACACTGGACACCGGGAGAGACGGACCAACAGGCCAAGGATTATACACAGACACCAAACTAAAAAGACTGCACTGGAACACCATGAAAGGGCGACTGGTGTTGTCTCCAGGCAGTTTAAGTAGCTACCCCCAGCCCCAGGAGGTGGAGCACTAAATGAGCCTGTCCATTTAAGAATCGGGATGCAAAGTTACTAGAGGGATTCCCAGTGATGCTCGCCCGCACAATGCCGCTGGATGCAGAAGGTAGGAGCTAGACACGGCAGGAGCTGCAAGGGGCTGAATGCAGAGGGAGCCGGCCACCCAAACTAGCACTAGGGCGCCCGGTTCTCCTCTGAATGACATAGATGAGACATGAGCCGTGAGAGACTGAAGGCAGAGTGAACTGGCTGCCCAGACGAGCACTGGGGCACCCGGTTCTCTTCTGAAGGAAGCGCAAGCGCTGACAGTACCTCCCTCTCAACGACCTCTCCCCCACAGAAGTGGCCGAGGTTTGGAAGGAAAGTGGGAATGAAATCTCCTAATAAGAGCGGGGCATGCATATCTGTAGAAGAGACCCAGGAATGCTCCTCAGGCCATTCCAGTGTACCAAATATTGTAGGTGGCCTCAGACCCTACGAGAGTACAGAATATTTTGTACTTCGTACTCCTCATGATCTGCAACTCTAACGGGAGCAGAAAGGACAGGAGCGGAGGTATAACAGTAGCAGACCAAGGGCTTCAGTAAGGAAACATGGAAGATGTTATGAATGCGCATTGGCTGGGAGTTCCAGGCATAAGCGACAGGATTAATTCTCCGAAGAACCCGGAAGGGACCAACGCATCGAGGAGCCAGTTTTCAACTAGGGACCTGTAAGTTTAAGTTTTGTGCTGATAGCCAGACTCTCTCCCCCACCTGAAACACCGATGCCGGCAACTTTCTATGATCGGCCTGCTTCTTTTGCCACAGTGTGGACAATTGTAGGGTTCTCTGAACCCGTACCTGTCATGGTTCTCCCCCTACCTCCATCCCCAGGATGTCACAGATTGCTGTCTCGGCATTTGTTTGCCGCTCAGGTCCTATTCTTCAGAGCCACCTGTGCATTTCCGGTTTCGGCGCCATCTTGATGATGACCTCATCTTCTAGCTCCTATATCAGGCACGCTTCCCCGGTGTTTGGAGCACTCTCACAGTGTTCCGTTCAGCTCTGGACCTCTGCCACACTGTGTTCTTTGCGTTGCTATTGTCCTGATCTCTTGTGTACTGACCCGGCTATCCAGACCACGCTCCTGTTCTTGTCCAGTGTCCTGATCTCCTGTGTACTGACCTGCTATCCAGACCATGCTCCTCTTCTTGTCCAGTGTCCTGATCTCCTGTGCACTGACCTGGCTATCCAGACCACATTCCTGTTCTTGCCCAGTGTCCTGATCTCCTGTGTACTGACCCAGCTGTCCAGACCATGCTTGGTCTTGTCCTATGTCCAGCTGTCTGATTGCCTGTCTTCAGGTCCACCAAATATTACTACTTTTCTGTGCCACTGTCTCAGTTAAGTGTCAACACTCCTGCTTGTTTCCATGGTGTCTGCTTTCTTGGGGGGGTTTCGGCTACTAGGTGGCCCACGTTCCCTAGCCACACTACTCTCCGTACCCCTGCCTTCGATCCCCCCTGCAGGGAAGTTGGTACTGTTAGTAGTGTCCCCATTCAGGTCAGGGTTCTGGCTCAACTGGGATCGGACATCTGGCTTCGCGGCCAGCAACTCTATCCGGCCTCTGCCGCAGCAAGCCAAAAGTCAACATACCAAACCATCCTTCAACCTTTACCTGTACCAACTAGTCCTTGAAGAGATGTAACCATTGATTTCATTGTGGATCTACCTCGTTCAAACCAGCATAATACTATCATGGTAGTAGTTGATCGACTTACAAAGATGGTTCATTTTATCTGAAGTAAGGGATTACCTACGGCTAGCCAAACCGCTTCTTTGTATCTGCGCGAGATCTTCCATCTTCACGGAGTACCACAGTCCATTAGACAGAGGTCCTAAATTCACATAAAAATTCTGGAAAGCATTTTGTTCCGGTCTTCAGATTACCAGCAACCTGTCTTCAGGATACCATCCACAAACCAATGGACAGAGAGGACCAATCAAACATTGGAACAATATCAGTTGTAGCTCGAGTCCCGGGCAGTTGAGTTGCCACCTTCTGTTCCTGCTTCTGTCCCCTATCCAGTCTGCACCTTTGGGGGCTGAATTTTTTAGCAATCTTCCAGATCTCTGTTGGACTGACCTTCAGGTACTAACCTCTGGCTTGCATATACTGGACTCCCCAAGCTTGCTTCATAGATCTGCTGTTGGACTGACCTTCAGGTACTGACCTCTGGCTTGCATATACTGGACTCCCCAAGCTTGTTTCATAGATCTGCTGTTAGACTGACCTTCAGGTACTGACCTCTGGCTTGCATATACTGGACTTGCACCACCTCTACCTGCCCTGACCTCTGGCTTGTTATACTGGACTTGCACCATCTCTGCCTGCCCTGACCTCTGGCTTGTTATATTGGACTTGCACCATCTCTGGCTTGTTATACTGGACTTTCATTGTCTCTGCCTGCCCTGACCTCTGGCTTGTATATTACTGGACTTCCATTTTCTCAGTTTGCTCCTTATCTTTTGGCCTTCAGCTGCTATCTCCTAGTTACCCTGCATTCTGGGTTTCCTACCTGTCACCTTCAGAATAAATAGCTTCCTGCTAACCTCTGAGTGGCTCCTTCCACACAGAAATAGGCTTTAGCAAGCTAACAATCTCACAGAGTCTGAGAGGGTTTTCAGTGCAGTTGGTTATATTGTCAATGACCGGAGGACACGGCTATCAAGCAGCAATGTTGGGAGACTAACATTCTTAAAAATGAACCAACATCTCATACCATCTGCATATCAGGTAGCAGAAACCACACATGACAGACAAAGCCATGACAAATATATTAAAAGCAGCATAGATGAGGAGGTGAAGGAGGGATGTGAAGAAGGGTTGCCACCAATCTACCCCACTTGGGACCACTACTATGACTGATAAGTAATGTGTGTCAATAACCTGAGAAGGAGGATAGCATAGGACAATGGAAAAAACAATATACGTACACAAATCACACCATGCCAGTACCCTACCACCACCACTACCATACATATCTGCCACTTTGTAGGTTGTACTTTATTTTGTTTTTATTACTTGACATCATCATGAATATGTGCCAGTGTCACTTAAGCAAGAAGTTAGTGTTGTGGGCAAAGGACAAATGCATTCTGCATGCACACATTTTTCAAGGCATATGTTGCTGTAGGACACAACTTTCAGCCACTTAAAAAAGTAGTATTACAGTGGGAAATGTAGTAGCTATAAGAAATATAGGCAAAAAATGTGTTAAAATAGGCAGAAAATTTGTTAAAATTGGTGAAAAGAAGGACATTTTTACAAAAAAAGCAAAAAATCTGCACGTTTTCGAGAAAAGTTATGCAGGAAATTTTTCACACTTTTCACCCACCCCTAGTAAGGACACCAAGGGTCTTTAGTAGCATAGTAGGGAATGTGGCTGCCTATGCCATATTGGCCTGTTTTGGAGCGAGATAGATGAAACTCTATGTGATCATTTTAACAATACATTTTTTTTTGTAACAAATGTGGATGAGTTGGATCTGGCCAGAAGTTCACTTGGCCTGAGAAAAACAAAAAAGGATAAATTTATAGCTGTTAGTAATATAATATTTGTTTGCATCTGGAATGAGCTAGATAGTAAATATTTGTATAGTTTCTTAAATATCAGACCTGTAATGAGTTTGAGAGTTCTGAAATTGGGATGCAGTGATTTTTTAAGTCCTTTGAAAAATAGTTTAAGTTTATATTGAGGAAATATAGAAGGTTTGTCCATATATAAAAGGGCTATATGGTGTTCAATGACAGCGAGGTATGACCTGATGGATGTGGGGGCTAGTTGAAGATTTGCATGGCAAAAGGCTGCAAATGCTAGAATGGAGGCTGAGGAATATGGATATTGTGGCTTGGTTTGTAAAAGGAACTGCTTGAAAGTACCCCAAGCTTTGTTGTAAATTCTAACTGTATTGGGGGTTAGAGCTGTATTGACCACTGATGATGCAATAGATAGGCATTTGTTTAAGGCATTATGAGATCTTAGAAGGCTGGCGGGTGAGATGGAGAAGTGTTTGCTTCCGTGTTGGAGTTGAAGAATAACTGAAATTTAAAATGTGATAATGTGTCAGCTGGTATGTTTGCATGACTGTAAATAATAAAAGAGTGAAAATTTGTGGAATAATGAGAGCCAAGTTAGCTTTCTAAGAAGCTTCATGATGTGCTGGGAATGAGATCTACCTTTGGATAATAGTAACAATGTGGCTAAATTGAAATTCTGGAATGTAACAGCTTGACCTATCCATAGAGGACCTTATAGTGCTACTGCTGCTGCTATTATTGGATAAAGCTCTAAGAGTACAAATGTTGAATGGATTTCGGGGATTTAGAATACTTCTTTGGGTCATGTTCAGCAAACCATTCTTTATTGAAAATAGCAGAAAAGCCTAAACCTGCTGTGGCACTTGATTGAATGATCAGGGATGCAGGACTGGGAGTGGGTGGAAACATCATATGACCATTCCAGTGTTGAAGGAAACTGGACCACATGATCAAATCTGATTTGGCCACTGAGTCTAGTGAGATGCTAACTGCAGGGGACTGAGAACTGATGCTCAAGAGGTTTAAGAGGTATGAAAAAAAGGACCCACCTTGAGAGATTATTTTTATAGTAAAATTAAGATAACCTATGAGTGACTGTAATTCGAATAAAGTGAGAGAGTCTTTCTGAATATCGGAGTGGACTAGAGTTTTGATACTGGCCAGTTTGTCCTGGGAAATTCTGGTAAATGAATAAAGCCTTGTGAGATACCAAGGAATTTTAGAGAAGTAGAGAGGATTAAAGTTTTTTCTAAGGCTACGGGGATGTTAATGGATTTGAATAGAGCAAGTAATTTATTTAAACTGGATGGAATGGAATAAGCAGGTTCGATTAGCAGAAAATCATCTAAATAATGCAGCAGGTCTGGGCATGTACATTGATTCAGTAATAGCCAGTACAGAATGTCTATGAAAAAGTCAAATATTTAGGGGCTGCTCTTGGACCCAAATGATAATGTAGTGGCAAATTAATATTGGTTCTGCCATTTAACACCTTGAAGATTCCATAGAGAAGGATTAATTGGGAGCAATTTGAAGGCTTGGGAAATATCTAGATAACCAACCGGCAGGACTGGCTTGCAATATAAGGGAAATAGCATGATCAATACTGGCATATTGTAAGGAGTATGGATCTGAGGGAATTAGTAAATTAATACTAGGGGCTAAAGAAGTGTGTAGGGCAGAAAAAACTGTGATTAGTTTTCTTGTGTCAATACGTAGGGGGTTTGTCCTCCAGATAGGAAAAGCGTGGAATGGAAAAGGGCCTATTAGAAACCCTTTCTTGAATTCTTTGCTTAAGAAGAGTGAAACTATTTTGGGCTCGTTAGTGGCAGATGCTAAATTGGGGCATTCTAAGGACGTAGATGGAGTAAAGACTAGTACAAATTCTGATATATATAAATATAGTGGACAGGGTATTGACGTATCGCAGGTCTCAAGATTTACATACACTTCAAAAAGAAACAGCAAGAAGTAGAAGGGAGAAAATATACGGACATGTTACCTATCCGCAAAGAGAGACCAGTTCAATACTTTTTCAATCGGGACTCATTCTTGTCCTCACTATAATACTACACAGACGACTTAAACTATAAATCTTTATTAAATGTTCTACTATTAAAAACAACATAACCCATTGTCTGTTAGACTAAACAGGCTCTAAAAAACCCCATCATACAGGAGTTTAAGAGGGATATATACTGTTACGGGTCCCAATGGTTAACTGTGCCTAATCACAAGGGTTTTTCAATCACCCCTATTTTGATTTGTACAATCTTGATTACTCAAAAAACAGACCACACTAATTTGCCGTTCAATATTACCTAGCAGAACTTGCCAGCACTGTAACACTACCACATCTACCTAATTAGTATATATTTAAGCACTCTTGTTTGTGCTCTAAGTGCTAAATCTGTCTGACATATAGATATGCCTCCCTGATTAAGTCGTGTTTCACTCTATTAGCATAAATTGGGTATGTCCCATATTTAATACCGAGTGAAAGACTGACTGTTAAATCTCTATCTATTAGCACCAATTATAGCCTAACTAAGCTGTGTTTCACTCTCTTAGCATGAATTGGGTGTTAGCCCACATTCAAAACCGAGTGAAAGTCTGTTGAGAACGCTAGCTATCAATACAAATAACGTGCGATAATTACATAGTAACATAGTAAATTAGGTTGAAAAAAGACACAAGTCCATCAAGTTAAGCCTTCGCCTCATACCTCAGTAACTGAGAATTTTATAGGTTTCCTGCTACCAATTAAATTAGTCTTTATCAGACCTTTCTGATCAGCCTACTGATAAACAGTATAACTCTGTATGTTCCCTTTTGAAAGAAATGCATCTACTCTTCTCTTAAATGTATCCATTGTATCTGCCATAACTACCTCCCTGGGCAATGAATTCCACAATTTGACAGACCTTACTGTAAAAAAACCCTTCCTCTGCTGAAGTTTAAACATCCTTTCCTCTAATCTCAAGGGGTGTCCCCTGGTCACCTGATCAGGCCTTGGAATAAATAGCTCACCACAGAGATCCTTGTATTGATCTCTCATATACTTGTACAATGTGATAAGCTCTCCTCTTAGTCGTCTTTTCTCTAGAGTAAATAAACCAAGTTTGTTTAGTCGTTCCTCATATGTCAAGTCCTCCATTCCCTTAATTAATTTTGTTGCTCTCCGCTGTATCCTCTCTAGTTCTAGTATATCCTTTTTCAGAACCGGTGCCCAAAATTGCACTGCATACTCAAGGTGAGGTCTTACCAATGATTTGTATAATGGCAAAATAATGTTATCCACTCTTGCTTCAATACCTCTTTTTATGCAAGACAGGATTTTGTTTGCCTTTGCTACTGCTGTTTGACACTGCTCACTGTTTCCAAGTTTGTAGTTGACAAGGATACCCAGGTCTTTTTCTAGCAACAAGTCACCTAAAATTATTCCATTAAGTTTATAAGTAGCCTTGGGATTGTTTCCTCCCAAATGCATGACTTTACACTTTCCAACATTAAACTTCTATTTCCAGGTCATTTATAAACATGTTAAAAAGCAGCGGACCATATACTGAACCCTGAGGTACTCCACTCTCCACTTTAACTGTACTGAAGAATTTTCCATTTACAACCACGCACTGTTCCCTATCCTTCAGCCAGTTTTGTATCCAATTGCAAAGGTTATCTCCTAGCTCCAATTTCCTTATTTTATACACCAGCCTTCTGTGTGGCACTGTATCAAATGCCTTTGCAAAGTCTAGATATACTACATCTACTGCCTTGCCATTGTCTAGGTTGCTGCTTACCTCCTCATAGAAGCTGAAAAGATTAGTTTGGCATGATCTATTCTTCATAAAAAATTCTATATACGGTTCCATGGACCCCAATAGCGTTGCTGCTGTAATATAATAACCATCCCTGATGGCCCTTATATACCCTCTAATCACATATAAGCCCTATATGTTTCGCTGGTCATGCCAGCTTCATCAGTCTCTCTTTGCGGATAGGTAACATGTCCGTATATTTTTTCCCTTCTACTTTTTGCTGTTTCTTTTTAAAGTGTAGTACAAATTCTGCCAAGGACATTTTCTTAGAAAAAAATACAAAAAAGCGGCGCAAAGAATCTCTCTAAGTGTAGTATAATCGTTCAACAAGACAGTCCTTAACCAAACACCACAGAATATTCTTTTAGAAATACTACTCACATTTTTTGTTTGAAGTGGGGTTCCAGCAAAGTGGGAACAATGTATTCCTCATTGCTTTTAATAGACGCTATGCAAGGATCTTGTTCAAAGTACGATAACATGCCATTTACCCGCTGGTGCATGTCTTTGCTGTCATTATGGTAAGAATCCTCAGCCATGCACCTCTTTTTTTTCTGCAATAAAAATATTGCAGTGGTAGAATTTCACTAATTCCTACCCCAATGCGACTCACCAGCATGGTTGCCTCCTCAAAGGGTTCCAATAGCTCACATACATTGCACATTACCTGACATTGCCAGGTGATAAAGAGGCTCCCTCCAAAGTCTTCCAGTTTTGTATGGTGTACTCTCTAATGGCCTTATTCTGCTCATACAAATGCTCTAGCATGTAAATTGTGGAATTCCACCTGGTAGGAAACTTAATTTTAAGCGGTGATGGGGCAGGTTGTTATGCTCTGGTATGGAATGTAGAGTGTTGTGTGCACTGTAGGAGTGATTAAAATGGGCACAGATTTTGTGGCCAATCGTAAGCATCTCTCTGAGGGTTTTGGATTCTGCCAGGAATCTTTCACAACTAAATTTAGCACATGGGCAAAGAAGGGCACATGTACCATACCACCTATTCTCAAAGCAAGGATTATGTTGGAGCCATTATCAGCAGACACAAAACAAGCTTTTAAGGAGAGGGATACAAGCCATTCCTCTATCACCTGCTCTAGCTTTCTTTAAACATCTACAGCTTTGTGGGACTGTCTCTCAAAACTCTGCCTGTACAAGGTGGCGTGACAATGGTATGGGCTATCCTGCTGCTGCCACCTTTTAATCACACTGCCAGAATCAGAAGCACAATTACTGGCTTTCATGTGATGCTGAAAGCTAGTGTTGTCCACTGTTGGTGCTGGGAGCAAGGATACCTAGTGAGCAATCACAATCATATAGTCTGTGATCTGTCCACTTGTCCACGTTTCTGTTGTCAGGTGGATTTTCTTACCATATGCACTTTTCAGCCCTTTGCCCACCATACTAACAACCTGCTTGTACAATTCAGGCACAGATGTCATGGAAAAATAACTGCGGTTTGGGATATTTCAGCGTGGAGCTACACATGACATCTGTTCTCTGAAACCTTGGTTTTCTACAAAATAATACAGCAGCATGTCCACTGTCAACATCGCCATTCCACAGGCGTACTTTGGGATTGTTTTTGTGAAGTTTTTACTCCTTCCCAGGAACTCAGTCAGTGTGGGTTGGCAGTAGCACACTCTCTGACACACAAATAACTTAACTGCTTCTTTTTTCTGCCCTAGATCCCTGGGGACTTTTGTGCTAGTTGTTGCACCTTTGACCTGCTGATAGTGTGTCTCTCAGTCAGACCTGTGGTTGTGCTTCAGGTGGGATCTCATAGAGGAGGTGCCTAGGTGTGAGCCTGTTTTCCCCCTCCTCATGTGCTTTTTACTCAGACAACAGATAGCAACATGCTTAGCTTGAGGATCCTGAGTGAAGCATCTCCATACTGTGGACTTCATGGACTGAGGTGCTGCTACTACTACTACTACTACTGGGGCTAGATGTTGATGCAATTTTACTGTCACTACTACTAGGTGTCAAAGGCGCAGCACTTAACCAACAGAGGCACTCATCTTATCTAACATTGTGGATGTTAATAACATGTGTTGCTGTTGTTGTTGTTGCTGGTTACTCAAAACAGGTGTGCGTGTGGCTGAGTAGGACTTGGACTTTGAAGAGGTGATGGTGCTGATGATGACTGATAAGGTGACTGTGTACCTTTTAAAATCTGTGCTTTTCCAGGGTCAGACTTTCCAATGGTTTTCTCAAACATTTTATAGACAGGCCCAGTGCTCCTTTTCAGTGCTGAAAGATTCTGATGCAACAGGCAGTTCAGATGCTACACCTTCCTCTATTATGCTATTGCCATCATCAACACTTGATTGCGACTTGTTGTCATCTTCAGTGTTCTTCTTATATGGTTCTTTATTTGTACTGGCACTGGTGGTGCTGGAAGTTTTGCTGGGAACTTGACAAACTGCATCCTCCCTTGGAGGAGAGGGATCATCATCATTTATTGCACACGCTGCAGCAACCACCGATGCAGTCAGTTTTTGAATTGTTACTTTACTCTCACTTCCCTGCAATGCTCCAACCATTCCCTCCCTCTGCCCCTTGTGCATTTGCTGGACATTACTCAACTACCGTGTGTGTGTTTTTACTGTACACTACACAACACAACTGATGGAGTATGATCTCTTGCCTAATCCCAGTAAGCTGTCTGTCTCTGTCACCTAATATATATAGTTCTTTGTTTATTTCTTTCTTTTTTTTATTCTTTTTTTTAAGTTGTCAGCCCTGTCTTATCACTGTCTCTGTCTGTCCACACAGCAACAATAACAGCAAGATCAGCAAGCAAAGAGGTCCCCAGCTGCCTTTGTCTTGCCAGTCAGTCATGTGGAATTTTGGGGTATTTGGGGTCATCCTCCTTCACCCTTCATCCCTTCTTTTCCCCACAGTGCCCCACTAACTCTACTAATACAGAGAACAAATGTCCTACCTAAAAGATTCCCTAAACTAAACTTCAATTCCCCTATCTTCTCTAGATCAAACAACGTGCTGCTCTCTCTTCTCACAAACACAGAATAGCATGCTTTGGGAGCCTGACACTGTTTTATATGGCTGTAGAAAACTAGGGAAAACTTTCGTATGGTGGAGAAACATTTTTCTTCCCATTGATTTCAATGCAGAATGAGCTAGGTGAAAAAAGTGAGAAAAAGCAGAAAAACTGCTCTTTTCTCTGGAAATTACTTGGCAAGCGAGAAGTGCCATAATTCGCCTATTTCAATTTGAGGCAAAATTTTTCACCCATTCCTAATAGCGAGATATGAATTTCGGTACTACATGAAGCCGCTTGTTGATCGAGATGAATAAATTAGGATTGCTTGAATATCAGCTGTAATACATTTGACATGGACATGAATACTGTAACATTATACAGTAAAATAAATATTTAAATTTTTATAAAATTCTTACCTGTTCAAGTGCTTAGAAAAGAATAAGTAGCTTGAAATTACCTAAATAAGCTGGAGAAACCTTGAAAGGATGGACTTGCTTCTAAGATTAGCTTCAAATTAAACTGAATATAATAAAAACAAGAGCCTGAAAACAATACATGGTAATTTCTGCACATGATATTAAGTGTAATGCCAAAGTTCAGATGAAGCATATACATGTAGATGAATACATATTACAATTAATACTGAACATATTAGTTGCACATTTAACATAGGGTAATATTCAATTTAATATAATATGGAATAGTTTAATGAGTAGAACAAGGTTTAATTGATGGGAGGATGCTCCCTTGAATAAAGTGACTGAAGCACGGAGACAATATGATACAAAGGGTTTGATATATTTGAATACTGAAATAACTTAACCCTTTGAGTGCCAGAGGGGTATGCAACATATTGCAAAGCAATTCATTGTGTACCCCCTCTGGCACTCAAAGGGTTAAAGGGTACAAAACCATAGCTGATATAAGATGGCAATCGAGGGGTTAAGAGTTAAGAAAATGATTGAGATGCATGACTGTGAGTAATTTACACAGAAGAGAAATTGAGCAAACCGTTAATTACATATTCATCTTTATTATGATAACGGAAAAGCCTGGACTGGTCTACGAGCCTTAATTAAAATCAAACCGCTCGTGCATGAGGGAGAGCTGACTGCAGAATAGCTGTATAGAGTTTTGGGGCGGCCTTTTTACTGGATTAGAGAGATATAACAATAGTGCATACATGTAGAAGTTTGCATCATTTACAGTCTGACTTGCTTACTTCAAGCCAGCTTGTTACTTACAACTGAAGCCGCTTGCTAGTATCCGGCTCGCATTTCAGCTAATCCTGAAAGTGACGCTGATATTGTCAGAGAGCTCACAGAAATGAAGAGCCCAGTGAGGGAGACTGCAGCCTGGTATTTAAGGGCTTGCAGCCCCTCCCACAAACACAGGCATAGCCTTTAACAAATCACAGTCACAATTATTATTATGTATAAAACAACAAAACACTCCTCTTTTTGCACCTTCCTGTTCCTATCAACAAAAGAAAAAATATAAAATAAATACATATCAATATTTTTGAAGCACCCACCAATTAAATAATGCATAAGCATTTAATATGCTGAATTTAAAAAAAGCACCATTTATGAAAATAAAAAAGTATGAAGAGACAAATGAAAACAATGTTTTCAAATGGCACATACAGTACTGTGCAAAAATTTTAAGGAGGTGTGAAAAATGGTGTAAAGTAAGAATGCTTTCAAAAATAGACATGTTAATAGTTTATATTTATCAATTAACAAAATGCATAGTGAGTGAACAAAAGAAAAATCAAGATCAAATCAATATTTGGTATGACCACCCTTTGCTTTCAAAACAGAATCAATTCTTCTAGGTACACGTGCACAAAGTTTTTTACGGAACTCGGCAGGTATGTTATTCCAAACATCTTGGATAACTAACCACAGTTATTCTAAGGATTTAGGCAGCCTCAGTTGCTTCTCTCTCTTCATGTTATCCCAGACAGACTAGATGATGTTGGGATCAGGGATCTCTGGGGACCATACCATCACTTCAGTACTCCTTGTTGTTCTTTACAATGAAGACAGTTCTTAATGACCTTGACTGTATGTTTGGGGTCATTGCCATGTTGCAGAATAAATTTGGGACCATTAGATGCTTCCCTGATAGTATTGCATGATGGATAAATATCTGCCTGTACTTCTCAGCATTGAGGAAACCATTAATTCTGACCAAATCCCCAACTCCATTTGCAGAAATGCAGCCCAAAACTTGCAAGGAATATGCACCATGCTTCACTATTTCCTGCAGACATTCATTCTTGTACCACTTTCTAACCCTTCGGTGAACAAACTTCCTTCTGTACAGCCATATATTTCAGATTTTGACTCCAGTCCAGAGCACTTGCTGCAATTTTTCTGCACCCCAGTTCCTGTGTTTTCATGCATAGTTGAGTTGCTTCACCTTGTTTCCATGTTGGAGGTATAGCTATTTGGTTGCAAGTCTTCCATGAAGACAGCTTTTGATGGGGCCGGATTGGGAATAAAAACCAGCCCTGGAAAAAATTACTGACCAACCCCAGAGCATTGCGTCATTATATCAGCCCCATAGCATAATGGCATTTTTTTTTCTTGTTTATAAAAGGGGAAAACATGCATTTTAAAAGACATCTGAATGCCACCACCAGAACAATAGAGTTATATGTCACCACCAGAGTAATAAAGAGTTATATATATATATATACATATATATATATATATATACACACCACCTCTTGACTCTCGATTCCCCTCTTTTGCCTCTTTCTCCCACTCTTCATTCCCATCTTTTGCTTTGTTCTCCCCCTCTTGACTCTTGAGCCCCTCCTTTTGCCTCCCTCCCCTTCTTGCCTCTTTCTCCCCCTCCTGATCCCCCCTCCTTTTGCCTCTTGGTCCCTCCCTCCTTTTGCCTCTTGATTGCTCCTCCTTTCGCCTCATGATCCCCCTCCATTTGCCTCTTTTTTCCCACTCTTGACCCCCCTCTGCCTCTTTCACCCGGTCTTGATTCACCCTCTTGTCAAGTTGCCTCTCTTTCCCCCTCTCCTCCTTTTGATCCCCCTCTTTGCCTCTTTCCCCCTCTTGCCTTAATCCAGCCTTGACTCTTGTCTTGATCCCCCTTTTGCTTCTTTCTCTCCCTCTTGCCTCTCTCCCCGCTTTCTGATTCCCCCCTTTTGCCTGTTTCTCCCCCTCTTGATCCCCCTCCTTTTGCCTTTTTCTCCCCTCCCCCACTTTCCTCTCTCTTGATCTTCCATTTGCCTCTTTCTCCCCCTCATTAACTCTTGATCGCCCTTTTGCCTCTCTCTCTCTCCCCTTCTTGACTCTTGATCCCAACCTTTTGCCTTTTTCTCCGCTCCTCCATTTTCCTCTCTCTTGATCTCCCCTTTGCCTCTTTCTCCCCCTCATTAACTCTTGATCCCTCTTTTGCCTCTCTCTCTCTCCCCCTTCTTGACTCTTGATCCCAACCTTTTGCCTCTTTCTCCCCCTCCTGATCCCCCCTTTTGTCTTTTTTCTCCCTCTTGACCCCCTCTGCCTCTTTTACCTGCTACTGATCCCCCTTTTACCTTTCTCCCCCTCTTACCTCTATATAAACCCTCTGATGATTGGCTTGGCAAAGTTTGCACGTTTATTTAAGAAGCCCCGGTGGCCCCCAGGGAAGCCCAGTGCTGGCTGCCTACCGGGATTTTTCCCGGTATTCCGGTAGGCCATGGCTTCTGACCAGACGTCTCATGACAGTAGATGGGTGTACCAGGGTCCCACTATTTTCTGCCAATTCTGAGCTGATCTCACTGATGGATATCTTCCGATTGCGAAGGGAAGTAAGCAGGATATGTCTTTCATCTGCTGCACTAAGTTTCCTTGGCTGACCACTGCATCTATGGTCCTCAACATTGCCTCTTTCTTTGTGCTTCTTCAAAAGATCTTGGACAGCACATCTGGAAACCCCATCTGTCTGGAAATTTCTTCCTGGGAGAGACCTTGCCGATACAGAACTACCTTGTGTCTTGTTGCTGTGATGTATGACTTTTGACATTAAACTGTTTTCAGCAACCTAACCCTGAGTTTGGCTGTTCCTCACCCAGTTTTATTCCTCCTACACAGCTGTTTCTGTTTCAGTTAATGATTGTGTTTCAAGGTACAGATTAAATTAATGATCATTAGCATCTGTTTGGTATAATTGCTTAATAGTATACTATATGCCTACAAAATCCCTGAGTTTGTGCTAGTGTACCTATAAGAACTGATGTTTTGAAGGCAAAGGGTGTTCACACCAAATCCTGACATGCTTTAGATTTTTCTTCTGTTCATTCACTTTGCATTTTGTTAATTGATAAATATAAACTACTAACATATCTATTTATGAAAGCATTCTTACTTTATAGCATGTTTTCATACCTGCCTAAGACTTTTACACAGTACTGTATATCCATATGCCATATCACTCATGTTGAGCCAGAGATAAGGATAAATAAACCCTTTAAAGCCATTTCCAATGAAGCCCAAGTGAGCCAAAAATGTTTTTTCCTGACTCCAAATGAAAGTTGTATATTTCCCTGCAGATGAACATACTATTTAAACTTCCATTATTACAATATTATTCATAAACATTACTTGTGTTCTTAGAAACTCCCAGCAGTGGTATATGATAGCAACCCTTCCGCTTCTCATTGTTGCTACTGAAGGAAGATTCACTAAGTGGTGATAAAGAGGTGATAAGGCTTTCGCCTCTGACAAAGCCCGGTAGCACGGGCAAAACGCCTTATCGTTTTTGCTTTAAGATCTGTGACTTGGTATTATAGGGTTTTAGTAATGGGAATTATAGGTTAGAAATATCCTTCGTCGTAATGAATCAAGTATCTACCAAACCTTGGTCATGTATTATTGTTTAAGACGGTGCTATCAGGCTGTGAATCAGGCTGCCTATTCTATAGACTAATACCTTTTCATCTATTTGGCATATTACCTCATTAATATACCACTCTGATTCTGCACTTGATTGTAAGAGATAACAAAAGTGGCTTCTGCAACATTGAGAGTAAAAAATCTGTTTTGTATAGCCAACGAAAATCGGGAAGGCAGTCAGCGCATGGGGTTGTCATATATTGCACGATTCCTTATATTGTTGCTGTTTACCAGTTGACACATACATACCAATAAATATATGGAGGTCTGCCTATAACAAATTGGGACGGCATTCAGTCCGTAAGGTTGTGATATCTCGCACTGTTGCTGTTCAGTAGTTGAGTGAAACATACTAATGAATATATGGGGGCTTGCAAGTATTAAAGTGTTTTGAGGTTAATAATGAGATGTTTTGGCTTCTCAGTGAACTTTAGCAATAGCCTCAAAACTCTACTAAACACTGTATCATTGTATCATATTAGGCTGTTTATGGATATTTCATAGTGAGCAAGTGAATGTATACACCCTTAACGTTTTCCCTATGTTCATAAGGTGAAAGGGTAAAATTTGCTTCAGCCCTAACATATCCAAATGTCACAGGTCCAAGCTTAGTGTTTTTAAATAACAGCTACATTTTTTTATTTTTAATGGACTCATAATAAAGATTGTGGTTTTTTACACATTTCTGTTAAACACATGATATTGCAGAATGTTACTCAGATTACAGTATATGTAATGTGGCAATTAGTTTATCTTATCTAGTATTTAGTGGGGAATTACAGAGAGCCAGTGCATAATAGTTCTGTTTTGCCTTCTTTTTTTGGGGGGTGGGGTGGGGATTTACTCCAATGTCCCTGCACTGCTCCACCTTTTCCCTCCTCCTGCCCCTTGTGGGTTTGCTGGACAGTACTCATCTACTGTGTGTTTTTTTCTCTCTACAATACAAAACTGATGGAGTGTGATGTCTTGCCTCAGCCCTCAACAAAATTCTCAGTGTTGTCTGCTGTCTATCAAGTGGGCCTCAGCCACAGAGCTCAGATCAGGCTCCCAGTCAGCTGTCTGTCACCTACTATATATTTTTTTTTTAATTATTATTTTTAATTTGTCCACTCTATCTTATCACAGTCAGTGCAAAAAAAAAAAAAAAAAAAAAAAGATTAAAAAACAAAATCAACAACTTTCCCCAGCGTTCCCCAACAACAAGATCAGCAAGCAAATTGGACCCCAGCTGCCTGTGTCTTGCCAGTCAGTCACACCAAATTTTGGGGTATTTGGGGTCAAGCTCCTTTCTCCCTTCTCCTCCCCAAGGCTTCCTAAACTAAGCTTCAATTCCCCTTTATTTGCCTTCTTCTCTAGCTCAAAAACATGCTTTCTCCTCTCACAAACACCGAATGGCATGCTGTGAGAGCCTGAAAAATGCCATGTGATGGGGAAAAATTCAGTCGTCCCATTGATTTCAATGCATTGAGCTAGGTGAAAAAAGTGGGAAAATTGCACTTTTCATGGGAAATTATTCACCAAGTGGGAAGTGCTATTTTTCCACAATTTTGGTTGGAGGAGAACATTTACACCCATCCCTACTAATGTGTGATATATATGAATTACTGAAACCCTTTGAGGCAGCAACCAAGCTGGATTGTCACATAGCGGCAGGAATTAGTGAAATTCTACCACTGATATAGTTATTGCAGAATAAAATGAGGAGCATAGCTTCTACATGGCATAGTGAAAAAGAAGGCAGCAAAGCATTTAGACCACCAGCAGCAGGAGCAGCTATATCATCAAACAGAACATCCGATTCTGAACAGTAGGGGTGGCAAATAGTCAACATTGGTGATGGTAGCAGTGGTGGCAGCACATCACTGTGGGACTTGCTCCCAGATTATGGGTTGCTAACTGATGCACAGGAACACTGTGTAGCTGCTAGGAGTGGCCCCACTGTACGTGTAATGATTTCAGAATACTTGCAGGATAACTACGTTCTAGGAAGAAACAATGACCCCATGGGCTACTAGCAAACAAAACAGTGGGTGTGTCCTGCACTGACACATTCTACAGTGGAAACCCTTAGTTTCCCTCCAGCAAGCATTGAATCTTAGCAGGTTCTCAGTGCAGCTGGTTATATTGTGAATTACCATGGGACATGACTATGAAGCAGCAATGTTGGGTGACTAACATTCTTAAAAATGAACCAACATCTAATACCATCTTAATGTCAGGTAGCAGAAACCATAAATGACAGAGAAACCCAGGGAAAATGTCTTAACAGCAGCACAGATAATGAAGAGGAGGAGAAAGGATGTGAAGGGTTGCTGCCATCTACTACACTTGGGACGACTGCTATGACCAATAATTAATATATGTAAATAATTAATCTGAGAATAAGGATAGCTTACATTTGACGCAAACACGATAATGGTAATTAATAATGGTAATTACTGTTGTAAGTCCATCCCATGACAAATCACCCCTGTGGAACCACAGGAAGGCAAAATAATTCAATGACTTTACCGTCCTTACTGTAAAAACACCCTTCCTTTGTTTTAGTTGAAAGTCTCAGTCTTAATGGATGACCTCTTGTTCTTAGCTCAGTTCTTTGAGTAAACACTTCATTGGAGAGTTATTTTTTATTGACTTTGAATATATTTGTAAATGGTAATCATATCGACCCTTAGATGTCTCTTCTCTATTGTTAACAAGCCCAGTTTGGCTAGTCTCTCTTTATAATTCAGATCTTCAGATCCCTTTATAATTTTTGTTGCACTTCTCTGAAGTTCAATAATGTATTTTTTATCTTCTAGATGAGACCTTACCTAGAATTTACATAGAGGTAGAATTATATTTGCATTCTGTGCACCTGTACCCCTTTTTATGCATGATATTTGATCTTGAAGCAGCTGAGTGACTTTGCACACTGCTGTGATGCCTATCATCTATCAGTACTCCTAAATCTTTCTGTATTGAGTATTTCCCAAATGCATAACTTTACATTTATCTACATTAAAGTGACAATACCTCAGGGTTCAGTCCCAGGCCCACTGCTTTTTCATTTTTTATTAATGATCTAGAAGTGGGAATTGAAAGTAGTGCCTCAACTCTTGCTGATGATACTGTGTAAGGTAATACAGAGAAGAATGCTTTTTCACTGCAGATGGATTTAGATAAATGAATGGGCAGAAAAGTGACAGATGACATTAAAGGGTTAATAATGCTCAAAGATAACTTTATGATTTACTGCAGATTTAAACAAAAATAAATTATGTGCAGCAAATCCCATCTCTCAAACCTTTATGGTTTGAGAGATATTCTCTGCTAAAATCCCTTCCTCCTCTTCGCCTGATGTCAGCACTCTGCTGACAGCAGGAGATCCTGAACCTAGCGATTTTTAAAAAGAATTACTTTGTTGGAACGGTCTACAAAGTGTGCTTGGTTTGCAAATCAAAGTCCCATTGATTTCAATGTAATGAGCTAGGGGGAAAAAAGTGGAAAAATGGCACATTTTGCTGGAAATTTTTGCCAAGTTGGAAATCCCACTTTTCACCAATTTTTGTTTGAGCTGAAAATTTTCACCCATCCCCTGTCTATTCGTCTTGAGATTCCTTTGTGAAAACCTTGCAGATCTTCTCCTTATTTTTATGGTGAAATATGTTAATCTATCTTCTTATTACACAGTTTACATTATATTTATAAATACATTAGATCATGGCAGTCCAAGTTCAGTCCTCAAGGGCCACAAACAGGCCTGGATTTAAGGATTTCCTTGAGGTGAGTTAATCAGTGGCTCATTCATTTTGATTGGTCCACTTCTGCTTAGTCAACAAAATCCTTAAATTCTGGCCTGTTATTGGCCTTTGAGGACTGAACTTGGACAGCCCTGCATTTGATGATAAATATCATTATGGTATGTCCATTTCTATGTATATAGGCATTGCTTTAGATATTTATCATACTTAGTCATCTATTAAAGAAGTTTAAAATGATACTTGGTTCAAAATATGAATTACAAATTACTTTTGCAATATATTACTAAGTGGTGTCATTTTATTTTTGTAAATGAGGTAGTGTTCATTATAATATGCAAATCTCTCATTTAATGTGTTAATCACAAGCTTTAAGATATAATTTAATATGTGCTAACATACTGAATAAATGCATTAATATTCTTGTTACTTATCATGAATTGCAACACACTACAAAAATGTCAAAATAAGCAGACATTGATAACAAGACATTTTTTATTAAAAGCTAGATGCAATACATTTAAAATTGTCTGTATAAGAAAAATAAATGGAAAAGTTACTTGCTAATATTATATATCCTGGTCAAGTATACACATAAAAGGTTCATTTTGTAGGACTGTAATATTGTCATTGTTACATTAGAAAAGTCCTGTTTTAATATGAATCTCTTCAACAAAATATATATTATATTAAGATTAATTTATGTTTTAAATTATGTTTTATGTTAAATTATGTTTTAAAATAGTAAATACGTTGGCACAAATTTTATAAATTGTAAGGGATTATAATTAGTCTTTATTTATATAGCGCAAACTTATTCTGCTGTGCTGTACAGTAGGGAGTGGACATACAGAGATATTAAACAGTTCAAATCGAATATGGAAACAAAAAAATCAGAGGGCCCTGCTCCTGAGATATTACAGTCTAGAGGAAGGTAGGTTGGGCACAGAAGGAGTAAGTGCTATGGGGTGTAAGTGCCTCCTACCACATGAACTGTCAGTGGGTGGGAGAAAGAAGTGCTATTGAGTGTAGTGGTTCAGGAATGTGGTGGCTCTGTTTGGGGAAAAAGATTCATCAATGAGGTCATGATGGGGAAGTAGGTGAAAGAGTGAATTTTAGAAGGAAATGAGTGTGAGCAGTAGTTGGACAGTATGTTGGTCTGACCTTGCTTGCAACGGTTATGTAGGTAATTGATAGGCTTCCCTGAAGAGGTGAGTTTTCAAGGAGCGTCTGAAGATCTGAAGGCTGGGGGAGAGTCTGACAGGATGGGGGATGGAATTATAGAGCTCAGGGGCAGCACAGGAGAAGTCCTGTAGGCGGGAGCGGGAGGATGTAATATGAGCTGTAGAGAGGAGAAGGTTGTGTGTAGATCAAAGATGGCGAGTTGGAGTTTATTTGGAAATGAGAGATGAAATATAGGGGAATGCAGTGTTAGTAAGTGCTCTGTAAGTTAGCACCAACATTTTTAATTTAATTCTATATGCTAATGGGAGCCAGTGTAGGGACTGGCAAAGGGGAGTGGTGTTAGAGTATCACGGTGCCCATGATCTTCTTTCTGTCACTCTCACTTGTGCCGCGCTCCTATTGATTGAGCCTGTTTGGCCCGCCCCTGGTGATCTTTTTATACCTGGCCATTGGCACCTGTCAGGATTTCCTTTCGTGGTGTTCCTGATCCAGTATTGCTGTCCTGTATTCCTGTGTTCCTGATTCCGGTGTACCGATTTGGCTTTCTTAGACTACGTTCCTGTGTTCCTGCTCTGTGATTGACCCGGCCTGGCTGATGTTCCTGCTCGAGACCTGACCTGGCTTGTCTGAGAACCCTGCTCCGTGATTCGACCCGGCCTGGATGACGTTCCTGCTCCGTGACCTGCACTGGTTTCACCTACCCAGACAACGGTTCAGCTTCCTGCTGTCGCGGAGGCGACATTCTGACTATCTCCAATGAACTGTACTTCTGCTACTGAAGCCGTTAACCCGTGCAGAGCTGAACTCCTGCTACAGAGCCGTTACTGTGCAGAGCTGTACTCCTCCTATTGAGCCGTTAACCCATGCTGAGCTGTACTCCTCCTACCGAGCCGTTAACCCGTGCAGAGCTGTGCTCCTCCTACTGAGCGGTTAACCTGTGCAGAGCTGTATTCCTGTAAACTGAGCTGTTCACCCATGCAGAGCTGTGCCTCCGATTCTGAGCCACCAGTCGGGTACAGAGCATTGCTTAATCTTGCTGAGCCGTTACATTCCAGCCACTATTACTGCTGAGCCGGTTCATAGTAGCCTTGTGAGGCGATGGTTCATTCCACTCCTTGCAGTATAGTTGTTTTACGTTACCGCGCCCGGAGTAGGCGCTAGGGCTTTAGCTACTACTGTGCTGGTCTATGTTATTAAACCCGTGGGGGCTAGTGGCTCAAGCTCTTGCAATTCAGTTGCTTCCGTAATCATGCGCGTGGTGGCTATTGGCTCAAGCTCTTGCAATCCGGTTGTCTCTGTTATCACATCCGTGGGGGCTATTGGCTCTAGCTCTAGCAATCTGGTTGCTTCCGTTATTACGCTTGTGGGGGCTACAAGCTCAAGTTTCAGCAGGCTCTGGGTCACAGGTCCTTTTTACTGAACAGTTATCTCAGTTTTATGAACTTTAGGTGTTGAGTTCTCTCCACCATTCACTGCCTATTACCACCTTGGGCGTGCCAAACACCACAACTGAGACGGACTGATTACTGTGTTAACCCTTGTATGTCTGTTCTCAGTATCTGTTATGTGACTGAGCTGTTAAGTTATTACCTGTATATTGGTCCTATTTGTGCCTCCTTGTTATTACTCAGTGCTGCCTACAGAGGGCGATCCTTTCTTTTATTTTTCTGTTTAAGAAAACTGTGTTTTATTTCACCAACTGGTCTGAGTGTCTTGAAAACCGTGACATAGAGAAGCAATGAGTAAGGTAGATTAGTCTTACAGCAGAATTTATTATGGACTGTAGTGGGGTTAGTCAGGTGAGAGGAAGGCCAATTAGTAGTGAGTTACAGTAGTCAAGACAGGACATAATGAATGTTTGGATTAGAGTTGTAGTACTGTCTTAGGTGAGAAAAGGTCATATTCTAGATATGTTACTGAGGTGGAGGTGGCATGAGTTGGAGAGTGACTGAATGTGGGGAATGAAGGATAGGGCAGGGTCAAATGTGACCCCCAGTCAGCATGCTGTATGGGTTGGTGTGATGATGGCACTGTTAACAGTGAGGGCAATGTCTGGGATAGGGCTGGTTGGAGAGGGAGGGAAAATTATGAGTTTGGTTTTGCTTAGGTTAAGTTTGAGATGACAGGAGGACATCCAGGAAAACACAGTAGACAGACAGTTAGATACCTGGGACAGGAGGGAAAGGGAGAGGTCTGGAGAGGAAATATAGATTTCAGTGTCATCAGCACAGAGATGATGGTGAAACCCAAATGATTTTATTAGTTTACCAAGGGACGAGTTGTAGATTGAAAAGAGTAAGGGACTGAGGACTGATCCTTGTTGTACTCCGACAGACAGTGGGAGGGTTGAAGAAATGGAGCCAGATTAGGAGACACTGATCGAGTGGTTGCAGATGTAGGATGAAAATGAGGAGAGGGCAGTGTCACAGAGACCTAGGGAGTGGAGAGTTTGGAGGAGGAGTAAGTGATCAACTGTGTTGAAAGCAGCTAATTATGTCAAGATTAATAAATCCATGTTTTCAGAAATACTGATGAGTAGCAGTTGTAAACTATTGCCAACTGCATTGGACAACTATTGATACTACAGCAATGGTGATAATGGGGCAATGTACAAATCCATCAGCACAGCTCATTTTCTGAGTGAAGACCTTGGTTTCCAAACTGTACACTTGCATTTTGCAAAAAATGGCATTTTTCTGCTTTTTTATCATTGATTAATGCTGTTTGGCCCAGGCCAAACAAAGCCCTTAAAATCTTCTCCATTGTTTGTCTATTGTCAAAAAAAAAATTTCTATTTTTTCAATGGCTAAAAACTTTTTGAACCTTACTTACATGTACTTTGCGTTTTTGCACCAAAAACATGATGTTTCCAGGAAGTGAAACAAACACAGCAGCTAGAGAGGGATACAGGGTACTAGGCTGTTTTGCAGTGCTGAATTTAGAAAAAATAAGGCATCAGAGATTCATAATGTGTGCTATCAATTATGACCATCTGGCTGACAAAGAAAATGAGTAGCTGGAAGGACTGTAATGCATAAAGTGAGTGTGAGGAGGAGGAGGAGGTGACCACCACCAGATTTGAAGGGTCCGGAATAGGGGTGTGTGACAGCACTCTCTGTGTTCTTATGACAAATTCTGCAAAAACCACATTGTTGTCTGCTTTTTTGCAGGAAAATAGACTTTAAAACCAGCAATTAAAATATTTAATTTTTTCACCCATTGGCCAAAATTCTTCACCATTTTTTCAATGGCTAGAAAGTTTTCACCCATTAATTTACATTTTTTTCACCTTTTCACCAAATAAAATTGTTACATATTTGTGGAATTGAAACACAATAGAAGCAGCTACAGAGCAAGGTAGATGTGCTGTGCTGTCCTGTTCTGCTGTGATCTTTTGGAAAAATGGAGGAAGAGGCCCATAATAACTGCTATAACTATGAGCAGGTTTAAAACAAATAAAAGGAAGAACTGGAAGGACTCTTATGTGTCCACTGAGTCTGAGGAGGATGAGGCAGCAGTATCAGCACTGGCAGCAGGCACAGCACTGGTTGCAACAGGGGCAGCATGTCTGACAGCAGGCACAGCACTAGTGGCAGCAGGTTCAGCACTGGCAGCAGGCACAGCACTGGTGGTAGCAGGGGCAGCATGTCTGACAGCAGGGACAGTATCTGTGGCAGCAGGTTCAGCACTGGCAGCAGACACAGCACTGGTGGAAGCAGGAACAGCAGTGGTGGCAGCAAGGGCAGCAGATTTGGCAGCAGGCTCAGGCAGCTGAACTTAATCAGTGCTGTTCAGTCTCCCTAAATCACCCTTAGGGATCTTCAGGAATTTAATGGGAAAGGAGAGAGAGAAAAGGGTAGTACTAGTGAGAGCAGGACAGGTCAGCTGCCTGTGCCTGCTGTCAGACATGCTGCCTTGCTGCCACCACTGCTGTTCCTGCTGCCACTAGTGCTGTGCCTGTTGTCAGATGTGCTGCCCCTGCTTCCACCAGTGCTGTGTCTGCTGCCAGTGCTGAACCTACTGCCACCGATACTGTGCCTGCTGTCAGACATGCTGCCCCTGCTACCACCAGTGCTGTGTCTACTGCCAGTGCTGAATCTGCTGCCACTAGTGCTGTGCCTGCTGTCAGACATGCTGCCCTTGTTTCAACCAGTGCTGTGC
Source organism: Rhinophrynus dorsalis (assembly GCA_037306005.1). Taxonomy (NCBI): domain Eukaryota; kingdom Metazoa; phylum Chordata; class Amphibia; order Anura; family Rhinophrynidae; genus Rhinophrynus; species Rhinophrynus dorsalis. Next base: position 337,373,038 of record CM074720.1, on the reverse strand, counting down.
CTGCTGTCAGTGCTAAACCAGCTGCCACTTGTGCTGTGCCTGCTGTCAGATGTGTTGCCCCTGTTGCAACCAGTGATATGCCTGCTGCCAGTGCTGAACCTGCTGCCACCAGTACAGTGCCTGCTGTCAATCATGCTGCCCCTGGTGCAACCAGTGCTGTGCATGCTGTCAGACATGCTGCCCCTGTTGCAACCAGTGTTGTGCCTGCTGGCATTACTAAACCTGCTGCCACCAATACTTGCCTGCTGTCAGATGTGCTGTCCCTGTTGCAACCAGTGCTGTGCCTGCTACCAGTGCTGAACCTGCTGCCACCAATACTGTGCCTGCTGTCAGATGTGCTGCCCCTGTTGCAACCAGTGCTGTGCCTGCTGCCAGTGCTGAACCTGCTGCCACCAATACTGTGCCTGCTGTCAGACGTGCTGCCCCTGTTGCAACCAGTGCTATGCTTGCTGCCATTGCTAAACCTGCTGCCACTAGTTCTGCGCCTGCTGTCAGATATACTGCCCCTGTTGTGCCTGCTGCCAGTGCTGAACCTGCTGCTAGTGTGTCTTGTAATACTCTGGGAGGGGGGAGAAGATGATGCCAAGTGTGACAGCACTTTCCATCCTCTATCAGTGCCACCAGTGCTAGTACTACTACTGCTGAGGTCCAACAGTTTGTTAGCATTAGGAGTGAAGGAGGGGGTAATCAATATCCTCATATTAATAGTGGCAGTGAGGAGGAAGGCTCTAGGGCTGAAACTGATGTGGTGTTAGTAGTAGTAGTATAGTAACAGTAATGGTGAAGCAGTCAGTGGGGCTAGTGTTAGGGGAGTAGAATGGGATGAATTTGAGAGCATCCAGACTAGCTGTCAAGGGAGCCCACACCATTCCTCTGGCCCTGGGAGTCCCCTTCCCTTCACTACAGTGTCCAAGTGGAACATGATCTTGAGGAGGCCAGAACTGTTGGGGCAGAGTAGATGCAGAAATAATAAAATACCACCACCAGCACCAGGAGCACAGATCAGCTGCATGTGCCTGCTGTTACTGCTGCCAGTCTGCCTTCTTCACGTCACCAAGAAATGACAAGTGTGACATTAGGGGGCCCTCTGTCACATTTCTCGTCACCTCCTCCAAGCAGCAATGAGATGTCTGTAATAGAGCTGCAGCAGTAGCACGTAGGGACTAGTGGTGATGATGGTGGAGAAGCTGGGGTAGAAGAGACTTCGGTGGCCTTTTTGGCAGAAACTGAGAAGGAATGGGAAACAGGGATGAGGATGGGCATCAACATCACCATTAGCAATGAGCTTTTGGAATTTGCTGAATTTGCTACTGCTCTAATTCCTGCGGCTGCTGAGTTGCAAGGGCAGCAGGATGTTAAGGAGAAGGCTAGTGTGCCTCAGACCACTGTGGACACAGTGGGAATGGGCTCAACAAGGGATGAGGGTCTATGACAGGTTCCACTTTCCAGCAGTATCAATACTCCTGGTCCTAGTTGCAGTGCTGATTCTGAGGCAGTAGCAGCAACAGCAGCAACATCATCCTCTGCCACAGACAGTGAAGGGGAATGTGGAGGAGAAGAAGGAAGTGGCCATTCTTCTCCACCTGTTCCCTGTCCCTATCCCCTGAAGTCAAGGGTGTGGGAATATTTTTCTCTTGGGGCAGACACAGCGCAGTCATCCCCAATGACACTGTGCACAATTTGTGACAAGTCAGTGAGAAGGGAAAAGGAGGGAACACGCCTTGGCATAACAGCCCTGATAAGACATATGAAAAACAGACACCATGATATTTATGTCAATCATGTTAAAGAAGCAGTAAACTTAAAAAATGACTTAAATTATTTAAGTAGATTAAATGTTGGTATGTTCAGTGTTGTCTTCTGTTTTTCTGAGAAATGTTTGTTTAAGGAGTAATTCTCTTATTAAATATAGTTTTTTTGAATCATGAGCTCCCTCTAGTGGCATCATTTAGGTTTGTGAACTCACGTCATCAACTCGGACAGATTGGCAGAAGGATCAAAATTCCTGAGGTGTTTTGAAATCAGCTGTTGGTGGCTCCTGCTGAGGAGAAGGAGATATGTAGATTGCCTGCCAGGGAAGGAGTAGGCTATGTGAACAAGCACTAACTGTATTTTTACCTGGGCAGAGCCACTGACAGCTTGGTTGTTTCTGACAGCTATTGTAGTCTCATTGAAAGAATTTGGTATATATTGTCTGTAGCATTATTAACACTGAATGCCAGAGGAGTTAGCAATGCATTGTAATGCAATGCATTGTTTACCAATCTTGCACTCAAAGGGTTAAATTTATGAAACAAGACTCTTTTCAAAAACTAGCTGTTGTTATGATGTATTTGAATTTATACGCACATTTATAACAAATAAACCACATATGTCTGAATAAAATTTATTTTTTAACTGTCTGCCAAGTCCTTGATGTGGTTTTTGGTCACTGCATAAGCTGATGGCATGCAGTGGCCAAAATAGCTGCTTAAAACAAAAACAACATGCCCAAAAAGTGTGTAAACCTGTTTGGGGGACATCAGGACCTCTCCTGGTGGCTCCCAGTAATACCTCTTACAACAGATATGTTTGAATTGCAGTCAGTGCATGAGCTGTTTGCATATATTGGCTGCAATTTGAGTAATTAAAAAAAAAGCCCAAAAACATTTTCAGTCTTCTTTTGGAGGATATCAGGACCTCTCCTGATGGCCCCAACAGTTATAAATAATATTGTGTGTGTGTGTGTGTGATTTGGTCACTGCATGACCCAAAGGCAATTTTTAAGGGTTTGTTTCTAACAAACCTAACTCTTATAAATCAACTTGTTGAACAGCCCGCTACACGGGCCACAGTGCCACTGCCACCCGGTCACGGGCCAGTCACGCACAGTAGAGACTGCCCGCTCCACGACTGATACAGAGCGCGGGCAGTCTCTACTGCGCATGACTGCAGCAAGCGTAGCAGTGTCTACTGAGCATGTTGTGGCGTTACACACGATTTAGTGAATTATTATATAGGATGTTTCCTTAGGGCTAGTGCCAAACAAGCTTAAGTCCTACAAATCAATATTTCTTCAGGGCTTGTGCCTCTAATAAGTCTCAGTCCTACAAACCAATCTTTCCTCAGGGCTTGGGCCTGTAACAAAAAATCTAACAAATCATCCTATACAAAATACCCAAATCAAGTATCCGTCTAACCCAGTGGCAGCTTATGTCAGGGGATTCCTGTCTCTATTACTTTACATACTAATTTCTTATTTTATTTATATTTTTCTTATTAACTGTCCCCCCATTACCAGTCAAGAATCCTCCCCAAAACATATTCTCTGTTCAACTGATTCATTCCCCAGACTCCACCCACCAACACAGGCACCCTCCTCACACCCCTTTTATACCATGTCTTATGGGGTGTTTTAATTGTATTTAGGATTTATTTTCTATTAACTGACCTCTAATCCCAGTAAACAACCACCCAAAAAAATTCCCTGTTCAACTGATTCTTTCCCCACATTCCTCCAACACAGACACCCTCATGACCCTTTTATGCTATGCCTTTGAGAAATAAAATAATATTTGCAATGTGTTATGTATAAATGGAATGAGCTAGGTGAAAAAAGCAGAAAATCAGCACTTTTCATAGAAGAAGAGGGAAGTGCCATTATTCGCAGATCTCAGTTTGAGGCAAACATTTTTGCTCATTAATAGTCTGGAAGTCCTGATTCACCAGAGCCAATGATGCCCAGTCCCACAACACCATTTCTTGTGATCTGGGGGAAAATAGTTGCACAGGCACAAGAAGAGCTAGGTAGTAGTGTGAGCAGTACAGGTCAGCTACCTGTGCCTACTGCTACTGTTGCCTGTGTGCCTTGTTGTCATACTCCGGGGGGGAGAGGAGGAGATGATGACAAGTGTGACAGCATCTTAGCAGTCCCACTTCTAATACAATGCAACAGCTAGAGACTCAGAGTGTTGGGAGGGAGGAAGGGTGATGAGTCTGAAGTTGATGTTGTTAATGTTTGTAAAGTAGCTGGTGGGACTAACGTGACTGTTGTTGATCCTCCTGTTGATGCTGAGGGAATTGGAAGCAACCAAGACTAGCAGTCAAGAGAGTCCGAAACATCCCCCTGACCCTATGATTCTGCTTCCCTGGCATTTTTCCTCTGGGACATGATACTGAAGAAGGCAGAACTGTCTAGCAGCAGTAATATCACCATGAGAGCAGATGGTCTGCCTGTGCTTGCTGCTTGTGCTGCCAGTCTGCCTTCTTCACCTCTAGACATGGCAAGTGTGACAGTATGGGACCTTCTGTCACATTTGTCATCATACCCTACCAGTGAGATGCTCATAGAATATCAGCAGCAAGGAGGGACTTGTGTGATGTGGTGATGAGGGTGATGGTGGAGCAGCTGGGGTGGAAGTGACATCAATGGACTTTTTAGCCAAAGCAAGAAAGAACGGAAGAAGGAGATGGAAAAAGTGGATGGGCATCACCACCACTAGCAGCAGTGACAACACAGCAGGATAATGATGAGTAGGCTGGTGTGCCACAGACCACTATGGACACAGTGTGAAAGGGGTCCAGCAGTATTGATGCAGGACTAGGACAGATTCCACTGCCAGCAGCGATACTCCTCCTTGTCCTAGTTGTAGTGCTGATTCTGAGGCAGAAGCAGCAACATCATCCTCTGCCCCAGCCAGTGAAGGGGATTGTGGAGCAGAATAAAGAGGCCATTCTTCTCCACCTTTCCTCTCATCCCTGAGGTCCTGTGTGGGACTATTTTTCTCTTGGGGCAGGCACAGTGCAGTCATCAGTGACGGAACTCTGCACGATTTGTAAAAAGTCAGTGAAAAGGGGGAAGGAGGGAATACACCTTGGCACAACCACTCTCATAACACATATGAAATAGAGACACCATGACATTTATGTTAACCACGTTTAAGCCAAACCCCCACCAAAGAAATCGGGAACCACTCTTGCTGAACCCATATCACTCCCCAAAGGCACTGAGAGGCTTGGCAGAAATCAAAGAAAAGGAAGAATAGAGAAATCCAGCCAGAGCATGAAAGTTCGATGGTAAGCGAAACATCTGTCTCACCATCACCTTTTTGCTGTATGGTACGGGCATGGGAAGACCTAGCAACATCTTCTGGCAATATACCTCATTCATTGTTACTTCCCCCACCAGCTGGTGGTCATTCTGTAGATGTCAGGATGTTGCAGTGCGTGTCCACCCATTCCACTCTGTGTGGTGCGCTAACCACACATGGTAATGTGGTAGAGAATAATCACAACCAGGGCATCAAGTGGCATCTGAGGAGATTCCATCACAAAGAATTCCCTAAGCTGGTAGCAGGGATGGTTCATCATTATTATTAAAACTGCAAGTTATCAAGTGCTGTTAGAGGGGAACGGACAAGGGGCAGAGTAACAGCAGCAGTATTTGATTTCTGTTGGGATTATTGATTTTACATTGCTGACCTAAGCATCAAGGTGTTTGCTTTCAGTTGTGCCAGTTGCTTGATGTGAGTGCAGATGTGTCCATTATTTCCAGGCCTTCCCCTATTTCCTATACACACAGCACACATTTAAGTTGCTGAGGAAAGACACAGATCGTTCCTACTCTCAAGGGAAAAATGTATATTGAAACAGCACACCCTTGATTTTGGAGGAGAGACAAAAAGAGAAGCATTATTGGCCAAATTATTTTCTCCATATATAAGTGGTGGTGGCTAGTTGTGATGCTGGTAATGCCTCAGGCATATCACTGGAGCTATAGTGGTAAGCGGAACCATGATCATCATCACCCTTATCACTGCTACTGTTGATCCCATTCCCTTGGAGCTGCCTAATCATTCTGCTTCTTAAACAACTCAGAAGCAAGAACAGCAGTTGCAGATGCCACAATGACACTGTGGCATTTGTCCATTGGCCACCATAACATGACCTGCTGGCACTAGGCCCAAAGGTTTTTTCCTCCCCTCTGGGTTTGTTCTTTATATGAACCAGAGGCCTACAAAAAACTATTATAAGTCCTACTCATCACTTATTCTTCTGGGTTTCTGCCAAGCCTGAGTGCTAAAAATGATCTCTGATTCCTCAGAGCTTGTGTAGCTAACAACCTTGAGTGATAAAAATGATCTCTAATTACTCAGGGCTTGTGTGCTAACAAGCCAAAGTCCTACTAATCAATATTTCCTCAGGGCTTGGGCCTAAGTCTAAGTCCTGCAATCGACGTTTCCTCAGGGTTTGGGCTTGACAAGGCTAATTCCTACAAATCAACTTCTCCAAGTTTAAGTCCTACTAATTAATGTTCCTTCAGACCTTGAGCCTAACACAAGTCTAAGTCCTACAACAAATCAATATATCCTACAATTCAATGTTTCCTCAGGGCTTGTGTCAAAGAAGTGTAAGTCCTACAAATCAATGTTTCCTCAGGACTTGGACCTCTAACAACAAGTCTAACTCCTACAAATCATCTACTATCCCATCAATAGGGATGAGAGAAAATTTTCGCCTCAAACTGCAATCAGTGAAAAATGGCACTTTCCGCTTGGCGAAAAATTTCCTGGGAAAAGTGTTGATTTTCCCACTTTTTTCACCTAGCTCATTCCATTGAAGTCAATGGGAACATTGAAATTACACACAACATAAAATACAATATTATTTAATTTCACAAAGGCATAGTATAAAAGTAGCATGAGGGTGCCTGGGTTGGTGGGGTGTGGGAAAAGAATCAGTTGAGCAGGGGATGATTTTTTGGGGGGTTGTTTACAGTGATTGTGGGGCAGTTAATAAAAAATAAATCCTAAATAAAATAAAATAAAATAGAAACCATAAGACATGGTATAAAGGGGTCTGAGGAGGGTGCCTATGTTGGTGAATGAATGAATCATTTGAACAGGGAATTTGTTTTGGGGGGGTTCTTGACTGCTATTAGGGGGACTATTACCCCCTGACATAAGCTGCCACTGTGGTGGACTGATACTTGACATGACAGAGTATTTTGTACAGGATGATTTGTTTGATTTGTTGTTAGAGGCCTTTGTAGGACATAGACTTATTAGAGGCCCAAGCCCTGAAGAAACATTGATTTGTTGGCTTGTTAGAAACAAACCCCCCAAAAATTGTTTATTTTTTTGTAGGATTATATATATATATATTTTTTTTTTTAATGCACAAGCCCTGAGAAAAAAAATAAAAATGACCTATTGGCTTGATGCCAGTGGGTCATGTTGGCCAGTGGCCACTGTCAAATGTCCTCCTGAATCCTGAGTTGAAACTGCTGTTCGTACTGCTGTTGCTGATTTTTTTTTTTTTTAATTTTATAAATTTGTATTGAAGATTAACAAGTTTACATACAGTTATGATGCATTGTATAATATAATATACATTTACATTAGAAAAAGGAGAAAAAACAAAGAGAACATAAAATGCATAAATCGGTAAGCTAAACAAAACAAGTTACTGTGAATTAAGAAACTTAATGTCAAGTAGATATCATTATATCTATGCAAGCAGGAGGATGTGAGAGCCATTAGTCACTATATCTAAATATAGTATAGAGTGAAGATAATGGATTATCTCAAAGAAAAGAAAAGAGAAAAGAAGTAACAGAGAAAGAAAAAGCAGCTAGAGATAGAGGGAGGAAAAGAGCAGAGGAAAGAGGTAAAATTGAGAAGGGAAGAGAAAAGGGAACTCACTGAACTTGAACAGAAAAAATATTCTTAAAGCAACCATCCATATATGTAAATGTAATGTAATAAGGTTGCTCAGCGTCCGGGACAGGACTCTGGCCACCCCGTAAAGTTCATGAATATATCTTGTTTAGGCCTTAGGAGGTCAATTTATTTTCTTATGTTAATAGAAACCATAGGATGGGTTTCATGCCATGTCTCCCATAGTGTGTGAAAAGTGTTCAAAGTATTGGTTGCCATAGCATGACATTTCTCCATTTGGATGTACGATTTGACCTTTTCTTTCCAGAGTTCCAGATTAGGTGTATCTTGAGTGCTCCAATATAGAGGGATTAGAGATTTGGCTATGTTGAGTAATATCATTATGCATTTTCGATGAATAGAAAATAGGAATTAACTTGTCTGTGTAAAATAGAAAAATAGACATAAAAAAGTGGATCTAATGTTATAGTGGTTTGCAAGGAGACGTTAATATGTAAAACAATTTGTTTCCGGAATGAAGATATCAGTGGACATGACCACCATATATGAAACATTGACCTAGTTCCCGTACCACATCACCACCATAAGGCAGAATTTGAGGAAGAGAAGCATGCCATCCATTGAGGAGTCATATACCATCTTGAAAGTAATTTGTAATTTAGTTCTTTAGTTCTAGAATCACAAGCAAATCTATATAAGTTATTGAAAATATCCATCCAATTTTCAACATCTCAAATTCTCTTTTTCAAATTCTTAAAAAATAATGTTTGCTAAGTGGGGTGGAACTAGATAGAATTTTGTAGGAAAAAGATAATGTATGGAAGTTAGAAGGGGGTGTAGTTAAAGTTTTTTCAAAAACAATTAATTCCCTAATTGGGAATTGATTGGATATCAAGGATTAGATCCAGTGTCTGATTTGCAGATATGACCACCAAGGTACATAGTGTTCTTGTAAGCAGTTATTCAGCTCTTGTAATGATAAAACACCCGAGGGTGAAGAAAGAGAATTAATAGTGTCTAAGAGGTTGCTATGAAGAAGAGAGAAAATAGGATGTGTATTTCCAGCCTGAAATTTCAGGTTACCTTTTATGGAGAGTAAAGGAGAGGGGAAGGGAGCAAGATTATGGCTTTTATTTATCAAATGTCATTGAGGGAAGATATGTGTCAAAATTACATGGGTGTAATAAGTAGATACTCTTTTAGAAGTTTTCTCAGTTGACCAGCAGATTTGGAGAGGATTGTATCCCTGTAACAATTCAACCACCGTACCTGTCCACCTACACTCGGATAAGGTTGAAAAATCAAATAGTTTTTCTATTGTAGTAGCCCGATAGTATCTTTTAAGATCAGGTAAACCCAATCCTCCTCTATGTATATCTGAGGTGAGTATTAAGTTACTAAGTCGTGGAGTTTTGCGATTCCATATAAAAGCTAATATGGTCTTCTGCAAAGAGTAGATATAATCCATGCGAATATCCATGGGAAGGGCATTCAACAGAAAAAGGATTTTTGGGAGGATCGTCATTTTAATAATATACATTTTTCCCAGCCAAGATATGGGTAAAGAAGACCAAGAGGAAAGATCTTGTTGAATAGCTGAAAGAAGAGGGGAGAAATTAATATCAGGAATAGATGAGAGATCTGAGGATAAGTGTATACCTAAATATTTTATCGTGTTAGGGGACCATCTGAAATTATATTTACTGATGAGTTTAGAAGCTCTGTGTTCCGGTAAGGATATATTCAGTACTTCTGATTTAGAATAGTTGATCTGGGCTTGGGAGTGATAACAATATTCATCCAAGGTCTCTCTTAGAGGAGGAATAGAGGATTCTGGCTGTGTTATAAAATAAAGTACACCGTTTGCAAAGGCCACTACTTTGTAATTTTCCCATCCTAATTTATAACTATGTATGTCTTGTGAATTTTGGATCATGTTCAGCAGAGGCTCCAATGTAAAGGCAAATATTATTGGGGAAAGAAGGCATCCCTGACGGATGCCATTTGTTATCTGGAAAGAGTCGGATAAAACCCCATCTACCAGGGGTTGGAATAGAGACCAAAGATTCCCATAATATCTGGTTGCCTAAGCCTAATTTTTGAAGGATTTCCTTCATGTACTTCCAATCAACCCTATCAAAGGCTTTTTCAGCATCAGAGGGAAAAAAAATTGTAGGAATTTCTTTAGAATGAGCAATGTCAATTAAGAATATGGCCGTCATAGTATATCTTGCCTTTCTGTCTGGTACAAAGCCACAATGGTCTGGGTTTAATAAGTGAGGTAGCAGGCCTTTTAGTCTGCTTGCTAAGATCTTTGCATATATTTTTAAGTCAGCATTAAGTAGAGAAATAGGGCGATAACTTGAGCATGAGGATGAGTTTTTTTCGGGTTTAGGGATTATCACTATATGAGCTTCTAGGGTTTGTTGTGGGAACAGTTTCCCTTCTAGTACCGAGTTAAAAGACTTCAACATGTATGGTATCAGGGAGTCTTGAAATTTCTTATAATAAATCACTGGAAGGCCATCCAGACCTGGACTTTTACCTAAAGCCATCCCATTAAGAGCTTGAAGAATCTCTGATTCCGATATTTGTTTTTCAAGTTCTGCTGATTCAGATTCAGAAAGTCTAGGAGTATTGGCTTTTTGTAAAAAAGAGTGGAATATTTGTTTCCATCTCTCCGAAGAATCTATAGAAGAAGACTTAAGATTATAAAGATTGGAATAAAAATATTTAAAGGTGTTAGGTATCTGAGGAAAATCCTCTTCTGTGGTACCATTTGTTGATCTAAACTGAGTAATAGTTCCAGTCTGGTGTTTACGAATAACTAATCAAGCTAATGGCCTTCCACATTTGTTATCAGATATATATTTATGATATTTAATCCACATGTGTAATCTAATTACTTGTAACGGTTTGTTCGACACACAGACACAGTAGGTTTGGATAAAACACAGTTTTATTAAACAATTAAAATCACAATAACCCTCACAGGTCCTGTAATATACACTTATTATAGTACAGCCACTAGACAGGTTATATAGAGGTAAGCCCACACATGTCCAGTATAAGTAAAGAGTCCATATAGCATTATACTGACACAGGTCAGGCAGATCTTGAGTGAGTCCCAGTATATCGGTACTGCGTGGGTTAATAGCAGACAGAGAACGTTGACAGGCCCATGTGTGGTAAGGCCTTTTAAGGAGCTCAAATAGAGGTGAGAGCTGTAGAACGAGTAACGCCGAAGAATGTGTATACCAGACAATTGTGGACTGCCTTTGCAGTAGTGGAGGCTGAGCAACTTGAGCACTGCCGTAGCAGTAACGGAGACAAGGCAACGTGAATACTGCCATAGCAATAATGCAGACTGAGTGACTTAGACACTGCCGTAGCAGTAACGGAGAGCAGGCAACTTGAGCACTGCCATAGCAGTAACGGAGACTGAGCCACATGAGCGCTGCCATAGCAGTAGCGGAGACTAGGCAACTGGATGCTGCCGTAGCATTAACGGAGACAGAGCAACTGAGGAGCTTCCGTGGCAGTAACGGAGACTGAGCAATAGGGGCGCTGCCGTAGCAGTCGCGGAGACAGAGCCACTTGAGCACTACTGTAGCAGTAACGGAGACTAGGCAACTGGGCACTGCCGTGGTGGTAATGGAGACAAGGCAACTGGACACTGCCGTGACAGTAACAAAATCTGAGCAACCTGTCCGGAGAGGCACCCAACTTGGAATGGTACGTAAGCCAGACCAATAGGAATGTTGCCGGGGAAACACCGAGACCAACTGCACAGCTGTCCACAAACAGCGAGAGTGAAGCACTACCCTTAACCGGAGACCTGTCAGGGCGTGCAGAGGAGGCAGCAGCCCAACTGAGCGGAATCGCACAGAACAGGAACGTAGAACAATCCAAGTCGGTACACGGAGCAGGAACCTCAGCCAATCCAAGTCGGTACACGGAGCAGGAACCTCAGCCAGCCGGGTCAGTATATGGAGCAGGAACGTCAGCCAAGCCCGGTCGGTACACGGAGCAGGAACGTCAGCCAAGCTGGGTTGGTACACAGGAGATGAGAAGCAGAATGGTCAGGCAGTCCGGGTCGGTTCACAGGCAGGAAATGAGATGCAGAGTAGTCAGGCAGGCCGGGTCGATACACTAAGAACACACAATAGTCAGGAACAAACGATGGTACTGGAACACCACGAAAAGGCACCGGAGATGTGCCGGAACCCAGTATTTAAGGACAATACCGGGCGGGACAACCACAGATCAGCCAATAGGTGTTAAGCAGGAGTGTAGACTGACAGAATGTCGTCGAATAGCACGGGCACCATGATATTACTCCTTTTGCAGGAGGGAATTAAGCTCCATTTTAATATTTGATAGAACCTGAAGATCATCTTGAATTAATGTATTCTTATGAGAGGAGTCAAGAGCACGAATCTGGAATGATAGATCATCAATCTTCTGCCATTTAAGATGTTTCCTGATCACCCCTAGTTTGATGAAGTGACCCTGAATCACACTTTTGCGTGCTTCCCATACCATGGGATCTGCAACTTCGTGTGATGAATTAAAAAGAAAATATTCCTCTAGCTGGCGAGTTATAATTGCCAGTATTTCTGCATCATGTAACAGAGTGTCATTAAGACATCATGTGGTCGGTTTGTCAGGAAATTCTGGTATTGACATAGTGATTGAGACCATTGCATGATCGGTCCATGATATAGGGTCTATACAAGAAGCTTTGAGGTTGTGGAGTAAGCTTTGGGAAATAAAAATGTAGTCATTTCTACTGTATGAAGCATGTAGAGCCAAGTAAAAAGTATAATCCTTGTCTCTGGGATGAAGAGTTCTCCATGTATCACTGAGTTCACTGAGTGTGGATTTTATTTTTTTAATATGTGAATGTTTGAGTGGTGTTTTATTGGAGGTTGTGTTCATTTCAGGAATGAACGTCATATTAAAGTCTCCTCCTAAGATGAGTCTGTCACCAAATTGGGTCTGCAAGTTCATTAAAGTTTTCATCAGAAAGATGTTTGATTTGAATTGGGGCAGTAAAGATTCATTATAGCATAAGGTTTATTATAAAGAAGACCTGTGATGAACAGGAATATAAGATCGGGATCTGAAGTTTGGGAAAAAATTTTTCAGGGGCAGAGGCAAAATAGGATAAAGAGTATTTTTTGTTGGAAAACCTAGGTGGTTTATTAAAGTCAAAGTGCATTTCTTGCACCATAATAATATCTGGGTTTAGTTTCTCAAAAGAATGTAAAGCTATAAAGTGTTTTTCGGGTAAGTTGAGCCCCCTGGACGTTGAGAGACACAATCTTAAGTTGATGGATGGTGGAGTAACACGGTGTGTATTAATCCGTACAAGCTCAGCGAGTAGGAAAAGAAAAAAGTAATATCAGAGGACAGGGGGAGAAGAAAAGAAAAGAGAGGGTGAGAGATCGGGAAGGTAAGCATAAAGAAAAGATTGAGTAATGATGATGAGTGAGAAAGATATGAAGCATTGGCTCTAGTGCTATAGAGAACTCGTGTTGGAACAGCAGCATAAAAAGATATCAACTTTTCATTCATACCAAGAAAAAATAAACTGAAATACAGCATTGTGATATGAAGTAAATTAGTAATCCGGCTAGAGCCTACAGGCTTGTAAGGGCAGCCTAGAGACATTAATGGATTAAGGGGATGTCGAGAGTTTGGCTGTTAATTGGGCCCAAACGAGAGATATAGGGCAGAAAAAGAGAGTGACATACTGTTACAGCTTATCTTGACTTCAGCATCATCTGCAGGAGCGAGGCTTCAAGCATGCTGCAGGCCTTTGTTTTATCTGTTTGCTTCCTGTAGTCTCCTCCTACCAACTTCCTACTTCTTCCCTCTGAGCTGCTCCTCCTACATCCTGTGGAGGGGTTTAAAGGGCAGACTGAGACCTGACTCAGTTGCCCTTGCGTTGTTGTTAATAGCAGTTCTGTTACCTTGGGCTCCGTGTATGACCTGGCTAGTCTTCCATCCATTCTAGTGTTGACCTGTGGCTCTGTCTGACTATTCTTTTGCTTAACCCCTAATAGTGGATATCCAATCTGTTGCAGACTTGTGGCTCTGGCTGACTACCTGAACTGTGTATGACCCGGCTTGTCTGACTACCCCCTCTGGTGCTGACTTGTGGCTCTGTCTGACTATTCTTTCGTCTTTTTCCCTGGTGATCAGACACCCAATATAGTGTGGGCCTGGGGCTCTGGTAGACTTGCATAACTGACTGCAGGTGTGAGTCAGTGATATTTCCTTCTGACTGCAGGCCGAGTCAGACCTCATTCCTCGTCGGATCAAGATCCTGGGTTCCTGTTCCTGTTCCTGGTTCCAGCTGAGACTTCCAGTGGCTAAGGCCTAGTCTCCAGCACAGTTGTTTTAGCATTGCAACCTATTATTTCAGATAGCAGGCTTGCTGGCTATTACCCTGTGCTTATTCCTAGTGTGTATATTGTATATATCCTCTTTATGTCATTTGTTAATAAACTGCATTAACTAAACCATACTGACTCCTGAACTTCTCTGGGTAACCATGACACAAGTATTAGAAGGGGAGATATACCTTCAAATATTTAGTAGTGTGAAGTGAGCACCGATACATGTTACAAATTCAAATTAATGTGGTTGGGAGTGAAAGCCACTAAATTCCCAATTGGATATGTGTCACTATGTCTCTAATGAGAGAGGAAAATATGCATTTCAGGAAGGGAGTCTCCTAATAAAGGTATAACTAAGAGTCAGTGCATTTCTTGTGTCTGAGTCTCAGACAATGACATTTTTCATTATGAGGAAACCATTATGATGTTATCCATTTATGTGGAGGTATAACTATTCCACTGTCTCGGGGAGGTATGAATGAGACCTTGCATCCTGCGTCTGTTACACTACGTGTCTCCCTATTCCTTTAGGAAGCAGCAGGTTCCAAAACACTAAATAGATAATGTCTAGTTAAATTGTTGGAACTCCCAATCATATTAGCACTATATTCAAAAATTGAGTTTAAGGGATTTCATACATCGATATATAGAAATAAGATTATATTGGGCATTCAGCATGAATCAGCATTGGAGTGTAAAAATTTATATAAATTGAATGAATCAATATGATTAAGAGGGCAGTGTGGTGTTTATATCTGAAAGCTGGTGTTCGATCTGCGTTAGTTTAAAATTTCAAAGGATATCCACCGTCACTTTATGGAAATTTGACAGTGTTCTAATCACTGTAGAGATAATTATAAGCTACACGTTTTTAATCTTGTGAAGTTTTAGTTTATCCTAACCCGGAAATTGTCTAAAGTAAAGCACATAATCTGAAACATAATGAAGGGTTTAAGATCTGCCCTCATTGTCTATTATGATACTAATTGTTTGAATATATAAAGTCAGGAATTGTAGTCATATCTGAAATATAGATTGAAATACACAAGATGGCATGTAGTATATGGCATAAGATGTTCGAATAAACGCTCCTTGTATTTTGTAAGACCACCTCCTTTCCCCTTCTTAGGTTTAATCTTTTAGCTCCCCCCAGTGTGTACATTTGGCGGGAAATTGTATATATCATTAGAGGAGTGGAATAATACATTCTCCTAGAAGAGGATATATCTATAGTATTAACTGAAACTACTCACCATCTTGTTTGCAATCATATCAGAAACTAAAGAGCAATTTCTAAGTATTACAACATGTAAAAAGTATAGATAGCTGACTCCATTATACATACTTCTGAGCCGTTGAAAACACATTAATTTAATCATAAAAAAGAAAGCTTAGTTAATGGGAATATTATTATTCAGTATTGCGTATAACTAAGTTTTATGAGAGAGATCCCATATTCTGTGTAATCCAGAAAACCTCATTGAGGAAATTGCGGTGTTTTAATAAACCAGTGTTTTATAATTAAAGAAGTTTACCAAATAAGAACTCAGGCTGCAATATAATAATTAATCGAAATAACATATTATCAGAAATATAATGAGGCCAACTGGTATTATATAAGCATACGTGTTCCTCACGAGAAGAAACGTATATATATTTAAATAGCGTTGTTACATCCATCTAGCTAGAACTTTTACAAATTTGTGATTGGAGACTAGTTATCCTAGAACGACTATGTAAGTATTCAATAAGCGTATAACCTTAAATCATTAGAGAAATATTGGCTAGGTAGTAGGGTGTTACACTAATTGACAGTACTTTGTTGCATTTCTAGGAAGGAGTATCGGGGGATAGTCAGAAAGACAAAAATCATATTTTTTTAAAACCTGTTATAAGATGCGACTTATCTGATGGGGAAATAGGTACGTCCAGACTTAGAAGCCATATAAAAAAACAAGGAACCAGTTTTTTTCAAACATGGAAAAGAGTCTCAGTCTCACAATAGGAGAATGTTATTTTTGTTGGATCATATCTCCCACTGGGAATGATGAGATTATATGGAATTAAAAGTAATGATGTTGAGAGTTCATATAAATTCAGGTCCATTCTTGTGCTTCAGGTGCGGATGAAGGGATTTGGTTTTCTTGGCGTCTTAACTTCTTTTTGGAAGCCAGGGAGCCAGGGGGCCATTCCAGTCATCTCAGTGTTTTTTAAGTCTGAGAGTTAGAAGCCGCTGCAGGTTGTGGTGGTAATGGGATACCCAGCGTAGTGCAAAGTAAAACATTCCTAAGGGTAGTGGCTGTGTTACCATTATGAGTGACTGATAAGTAGAAAGGAAAACCCCATTTATAGCGAATATTGAGATGTCACAGGTGATCTTTAGTGGTTTAATCATTCTGTGGAGATACAAAGTGTGGGGAGAGAGGTAACTGAAAAGTTGAATAGCAGAGTTAGCACATGGTGGTAATTGACCCTCTCTGCTACGCTTCATAATATTTTCTTTAATGATATAGTCCTGGAATCTCATTATTACATCTCTTGGAGAGCCATCTTCCCTTCCTTTTAGAGCACAATGTTTTCTGTCAAAGATAATAGGGGAAGTGTATGGCTCTCCAAGCAGCCTTTTAAAATAGCTTGCAATCATATATCTCAGTTGTTGTGGTTGAACATTTTCTGATAGATTTTTTAGGCACTAGTTGTTGCATCAGATTCTATTGTCCAAATCATCTACTCTCAAAGTGAGTTGGGCAATTGTGTCTCTCTGCTCTGCTAGAGAATTTAAGTGAGGTAACATATTCATCTGTTTTTACTTTCTCCTCTTCCAGGTGTTTCAGTCTCATAGATATTTGATGAATGTTTGAATTAATGCTTGAGATTTCTACTGAAAATGAAGACTTCAAATCCTCAATGGTATTTTTCAAATCCATTTTGATATTTTCTATGTCAGATTTCGTGGATAATCCTGAAAGGAGCCTTTCCAGGTCTTCTGTGGTAATAGAAGAAGACATCGTGGAAACATCAGGCAAGTGTGCAGATTTTGAAGTCAGCTCGGTGGGAGTTTGCTCCAATGGATTTAGACCAGAAGAAGGTGAGTCCTCAGTGAGTTCTTTTGTACAGTCCGAAAATAATACAGTTGAAGTAGACTCAGGTACAATAACAGGAAATGATATGAGGAAAGGTGTGATTAGAGGAAGGTCAGATTTGCCAGTGATTTTCTTGCTCCTTCTCACTGAAAGGGGAATTTGTTCTGGAAAAGTGAAATGGTGCGTAATAGGTGAAGGAATATCAATTCTGTAGATAAATATTGCCCAAAAAGTAATTAAAAAGCCCATTACAGCAGGAGCTCTCGAGTTAAGTGACCAGCTCCATTGCCAGTCAGGCCACACCCCCGCTGATGAGTTGTTTAAGCAGCAGGATGATTAGGTAGCTGAAAGGGAATGGGATCAACAATAGCAGTAACATGGAAGATGGATGGTGAAGGTTCCACTTGCCACAACTGGCTCCAGTGATGCGCCTGAGGCAGCAGCAGCACAATAAGTAGTCCCAATATGTGTGGAGAAAAGAACAAGTTGGCCATTAAGTCTTCTCCACCTGCCCCCTCCTCCAAAATCATAATGGGTGTGTTGTTATTAGAATATTTTTTTCCCTTGAGAGCAGGAACAGTGGGTCTCATCAGCAACTGCAATGTGCACAGTGTGTGTGTGTGTGGTAAATAACATGACACCCAAAACTAAGTCCTGCCGCTGTCACTGTACCCCTTTTCCAGACCCGCTAAGGACACATGACAATTTGCTGACAGCTTAATAGTAATGATGAACCCTCCCTTCCAACATCTTAGCACATTATGCAGAATGGAATCTCCTCAAATACTGCTTGATGCACTGATTGCGAGTCTCCTCCACCACACTGGCATGTGTGGTCAATGCATGTCATGCTGTCTGTTTCATGTGTGATATCAGGGCACTTGTGCCAAGGTGAAGAAGAATGGCCTCTTTCTTCTTGTGCTCCACATTCCCCTTCATTGTTTGTGGCAGTGGATAATGTTGCTGCTGTTGCTCCTACTGCCTCAGATTCAGCACTGCAACTAGGATCAGGAGTATTGCTACTGCTGGCAAGTAGAACCTGTCCTAGTCCCGCATCACTTGTTGATCCCATTCCCTCTGTGTCCACGGTGGTCTGTGGCACACTAGCCTGCTCCTCAGCACCCTACTGCCCTTGCATCTCCGAATCAGAAGGAATTAGAGCAGTTGCAATTTCCTCTAATTCCAAAATGTAATTTCTAGTGGTGGTGGTGATGCCCATCCTCATCTCTGTCTCCCATTTCTTCTCAGTTTCTGTTAAAAAGGCCATTAATGTCTCTTCCACCCCAGCATCTCCAGCATCATCATCACCACCCTCACTAGTCCCTACATGCTGCTGCTCTATTCCAGACATCTCACTGTTACTTGGAGGAGGTGACGAGCAATGTGACAGAGAGTCCCCTACTGTCACACTTCCCATTTCCTTTTGACCTGAAGAAGAATGCAGACTAGTACTAGCAACAGCAGCAGCAGGCACAGGCAGCTGATCCGTGCTCCTGCTGGTGGTGGTGGTGGTGGTATTTATTCTGAGCCCGCTTTCCTTCCCCAACACCAGTTCTGGCCCTTCAGGATCATGTTCCACCTGGACACTGTAGTGAAGGGAAGGGGAGGTCTTCCAGACCCAGAGTCAGAGGAATGGTGTGGGCTCCCTTGACTGCTAGTCTGGACACTCTCCAATGCTTCCCCATTACTGCTACTACTACTAACACCAAACACATTCAGTTCAGCCGCAGAGTCTTCCTCCTCAGTCTCACAGCCACTAGTAATATGAGGATATTGTTGATTACCCCCTCTTTCACTCCTAACACTAACAAGCTGCTGGACCTTAGCAGCAGTAGTACGAGCACTGGCAGGACTGCTTGGGAATGGCAAGTGTGATTTTGGGTCCCTTGAGGTCACACTTGGCATCATTTTTTCCTTCCCCCCTACGTACTACAAGAAACACTAGCAGCAGGCAAAGTATTGGTGGCAGCAGGTTCAGCACTAGCATCAAGTTCAGCACTGGCAGCAGGTGCAACACTAGTGGCTGCAGAAACAGCAATAGTGGCACTGGCAGCAGGGGCAGCACATCTGGCAGCAGGTACAACACTAGTGGCTGCAGATACAGTAATGGTGGCAGTGGCAGCAGGGGCATCATGTACAACATTAGTGGCAGCACATCTGGCAGCAGGTACAACACTAGTGGAAGCATGTCTGGAAGCATGCTCTCACTAGTACTACCCTTTTCTCCCTCCCTTCACATTCCATTTTCTCCCTTCCTTGCCATTCCCTTTTCTCCCTCCCTTCTCATTAAATTCTCCATGATCCCTTGGGGTGATTTAGGGGGACTGGACAGCATTGGTTCAGTACTGCTGGTCACTCAGACTCAGTGGACACATAATAAGGGCCCTTCCATTTCTCTTTTTGCTGCTCATAGTGATAGGAGTCACTATAAGCCTCTACTGCCTCAATTTTTCCAAAATATCACAGCAGAACAGCACAGCACATCTATCTCGCTCTGTAGCTGCTTCTATTGTGTCTGCCTTCAGCGAAAACATTTTTATAGCAGAAGTGCGAAAACAACATAAATCAAAGGGCAGAAACTTTCTAGCCATTGAAAAAATGGCAAAAGATTTTGGTCAATGGGCGAAAGATGCAAAAATTTTAACGGCTAGTTTTACAGCAGGTTTTCCCACGAAAAATTAGTTAACTACATGGTTTTCAAGAAATTTCTCACGGGAACACGGTGACAACTTTCGCCCATCCCTACCCATCAAATATCAGTCTGCCCCAGTCACAGCCTACATCAGAGGGTCCCTGTCTCTGTCATTTTACGTACCAATTTTTATTTTATTTTATTTTTTATAACTGCCCCCCTCCCAGTCAACAAAGCCCCCCTCCAAGAAATTCCCCGTTCAACTGATTCTTTCCCCAGATTCAACCAACACAGATGCCCTCCTCAGACCTATTTTACACCGTCTTTTATTATTTTATTTATTTATATATATTAACTGTCCACCTAATCCCAATTAGCAACCCCACAAAAAAATCCTGGTCAAATGATACTTTCTAGATTATTTTGAGAAAAACAAGAAGACAGAAGGTATAGTCAATTTTAAGGCAAAAAAGCCCCAAAACAATACTGTTGTCCCATAGACCAATCAACAAAGGGACTAGTTCAGTGCTATAGATTATAAATAGGGATTATAGTATAGGCATACAGTAAAACTCAATTTTATTAATCTCTAAAGTAACTGAAATAAAACAATATTGTTGTGAGCCTGACTATCTTTCTTTTATAGTCTTCCCAGTAGATTTAAATGTGGTATTACCAATACTTACTTAACATTTATCCCAATTTTCATTATAGTATCTCGATAATTATCCCCAGTATCTAAATAAAGATAGATATTCGTATTGCGAAGAAAAATGTGAAGAAAAATATTTCTCCACCACACGAAAGTTTCCTACAGCCATACAAAAGGGTGTGAGGCTCTCAGCATGCCATTCTGTGTTTGTGAGAGGACAGAGCAGCACTTTATTTAAGCTAAAGAATATAGGGGAATTTAAATTTAGTTTAAGGAATCTTTTAGATAGGACATTTGTTCCCTGTATTAGGAGAGTCAGTGGGGCACTCTGGGGAGAAGAAGGGAGGAAGGAGGTTGACCCCCAAATACCCGAAAATTCCATGTGACTGACTGGCAAGGCACAGGTGGCTGGGGACCTATTTGCTTGCTGATCTTGCTGTTATTGTCTCTGTGCTGGGTCTGGAAGTCTGGGGAAAGAAGTTGTTGATTTGATTTTTTCAATTGTAAATGTTTTTGGACAGACTGTGGCAGTGATAACACAAGGTGGACAACTTAAACAAAAAAATAAAAAAGAATAAAGAAATAAACAAATAACTATATATATTAGGTGACTGACAGAGACAGATAGATGACTGGGATTAGGCAAGAGATCCTACTCCATCAGTTTTGCGTGTAGTTGAGTAATGTCAAGCAAATGCACAAGGGACAGGGGGAGGGGGAAGGGTGGAGCATTGCAAGGACATGAGAGTAAAGTAGTAGTTCAAAAACTGACTGCAGCAATGGTTGATGTAGCATGTGCAATAAATGATAATGATTCCTCTCCTCCAAGAGAGGATGCAGTTTGTCAAGGTCCCAGCAAAATTTCCAGCACCACCACTGCCAGTACAAATAAAGAACAAGATAAGAAGAACACTGAAGATGACAACAAGTTGCATTCAAGTGTTGATGATGGCAATATCATAATAGAGGAAGGTGTAGCAGCTGCACCGTCTGCTGCATCATATGAGACAAACAAGCACCAAAACACCTGTCCTCAAATTAGTAGCAATCTTTGTTACAGTAAAAGTAAAAATAAATTGTTTGAGACCTCTAAAAGTTTAGAGGAATTTAAGAGTAGTGGGCAAGCAGTGGCAGATGATGCTGATGCTGCTGAGGATGATCTAATGATGACTGATGATGATGCAGATCTAGAATATATCCTTTCAGCATCCTTCTCTTGTTCAGATACAGATGAAGTTGAGAGTGAGGATGATGACATGGTCGTAAAGTTAGCAGAAAGGCAAAGGCTGAATCTTCCACCACTGAAAAAGAGCAATGTGCCTGTCTATAAACTGTTTTACGAAAACCATTGGAAAGTCTGACCCTGGACAAGCACAGATGTCAAAAGGTACACAGACACCCTAATAATAATCATCAGCATCATCGCCTCTTCAAAGTCCAAGTCCCACTCAGCCATGCACAAACCTGTTTTGAGTGCCCAGCAGCAGCAACAACAATAACAGCAGCACAGGTTATTATTAAAATCCACAATGTTAGATATGACGAGTGCCTCTGCTGCTGCTGTTGCTGCTGCTGCTTTTGTAAGTTCTGAAGCTTTGACACCTAGAAGTAATGCCAATAGAATTGCATCAACATCTAGCCCCAGTAGTATTAGCAGCAGCAGCACCTCAGGAACCCCTCATTCCATGAAGTCCTCAGTATGGAGATACTTCACTTAGGATCCTCAAGCTAAGCATGTTGCTGTCTGTTGTCTGTGCAAAAAGCACATGAGCAGGGGGAAAGTAGTCTTACACCTAGGTACCTCCTCTATGAGATACCACCTGAAGCACAACCACAGGTCTCACTGGGAGACAGGCTATCAGCAGGACACAACTAGCAGCAGCAGAAGCACTTTAAAAAGTTTCCAGGGCTGTAGAGCAGGAAAAAGAAGTAGTGATGTTATTTATGTGTCATAGAGTGTGCTACTGCCAGTGCCAACAGTTAGTTCAGTCCAATGAACACTTATGGCTCCTGCTGAAGAGGAGTATGATGACTCTGGCTTTGCTGTAGGAGATGGCAAGAGTCATAGACTGCCCACACATGCTCCAACATAATCGCTGCTTTGAGAATAGCAGGTATGGTGCATGTGCCCTTCTTTGCCCATGTACTTAATTTAGTTGTGACCAGATTCCAGGCAGAATCCAAAACCCTCAGAGAGATACTTAATATTGGCCACAAAATCTGTGCCTATTTTAATTGCTCCTACAGGGCACGCAACACTCTATATTCCATACATGAGCATAACAACCTGTCCCATCTCCAGCTGAAAATGGACTTCCCTACCAGGTGCAATTCCACAATGTGCATGCTAGAGCAATTGTATGAGCAGAATAAGGCCATTAGTGAGTACACCATGCAAAACTGGAAGGCTTTGGAGGGAGCCTCTTTGTCACCTGACCAATGGCAACTAATGTGAGATGTATGTGAGATGCTGAAACCCTATGAGGAGGCAACCATGCTTGTGAGTCGCATTGGGGCAGGAATTAGTAAAATTCTAACACTGATATTTTTATTACAGAAAAAAAAATAGGAGCATGGTTGAGGATTCTTACCATAATGACAACACAGACACGCACTAGCTGGTAAATTACTTGTTAGCGTGTTTTGAACAAAATCCTCACATGGTGTCTATTAAAAGAAATGATGAATACATTCTTTCCACTTTGCTAGACCCCCACTTCAAACACAACATTTCTGAATTTATGCCAAAGGGCCATCAGCACAACAAGGAGTCATGACGATCAGCAGCAACTCTCTGAGGAATCAGATTCTGTCAAAGAATATTGAGATATGCTTAGTGATCGAGTGGAGGGTTGCATTGTGGAGGATGAGATGGTGAAAGTGAGGGAACAAAAAAAACATCTAGACAGTATATTGAAAAAGTAAGGAAGCAAAGCATTTCAACCAGCAGAAGCAGCTACATCATCAACCAGAATATCCCATTCAGAACACTGGGCAATTCATGGGTCTCAGTAGGGGCGTCAAAAACCCAACATTGGTAGTGGTGGTGGTGGTGGTAGCAGTGGCTCATCTCTTTGGGACTTGCTCCCTGAGTATGGGTTGGTAACTGACACACAGGAACACTGTGTAGCTCCTAGAAATGGTCCCACTGCATGTGTGATGGTTTCTGCAAACATGCAGAATAGCTAAGTTCTAGGCAGAAACAATGACCCCATGGACTACTGGCAAATAAAACAGTGTGTGGCCAGCATTGACACATACTGCAGTGTAAACCCTTAGCTGTTCTCCAGCAAGCATTGAGTCTGAGAGGGTTTTCAGTGCAGCTGGTAACATTGTCAATGACCGCAGGACACGGCTATCAAGCAGCAATGTTGGGAGACTAAAATTCTTAAAAATGAACCAACATCTCACACCATCTGAATATCAGGTAGCAGAAACCACACATGACAGACAAAGCCAGGATGTAACGGTTTGTTCGACACACAGACACAGAAGGTTTGGATAAAACAACATTTTATTAAACAATAAAGAATACAATAACTCTCACAGGTCCTGTAATATATACATAATATAGTACAACCACTAGACAGGTTATACAGAGGTAGGCCCACACAGGTCCAGTATAAGTAGAGAGTCCATACAACAATATACTGACACAGGTCAGGTAGATCTTGTGTGAGTCCCAGTTTGTCAGTACTGAATGGGTTAATAATAGGCAGAGAATGTTGACAGGCCCGGATAGTGCAAGGCCCTTTAAGAAGCTCAAACAGAGGTGAGAGCTTCAATTCGAGTAACGCCCTAGATAATGGATACCAGACAATTGTGGACTGCAATAGCAGTAACAGAGACTGAGCAACATAAGCACTGCCGTACCAGTAACGGAGACTAAGCAACTTGAGCACTGCCGTAGCAGTAACGGAGACCAAGCAACTGGACACTGCCGTAGAATTAACAGAGACTGAGCAACTGGAGCACTGCCGTAGCAGTAACGGAGACTGAGCAAATTTAGCACTGCCGTGGCAGTAACGGAGACTAAGCAACTGGATACTGCTGTAGCAGTAACGGAGACTTGAGCAGCTTGAACACTGCCATAGCAGTAACGGAATCTGGTCAGCGTGAGCACTGCCGTAACAATAACGGGAAACTGAGCAACTTATCCTGAGAGACACCCAACCTGGAACTGCACCTAAGGAAGACAAAATAGGAATGTCGCCTGGGGGACACGGTGGCAACCGAGACCAATCTGCAGAGCTGTCCGGAGACAGCGAGGGACTAGTACTACCCTTAACCGGAGACCGGTCAGAGTGTGCAGAGGAGGCACGGCCCCACAGCAGCCCAACCGGGCAGGATCCACACAGAGCAGGAACGTAGGACAGTCCGAGTCGGTACACCGTGCAGGAACGTTAGCCAATCCAAGTCGATACACAGAGCAAGAACGTCAGCCCGACCGGGTGAGTACATGGAGCAGGAACGTCAGCCAATCCAAGTTGGTACACAGAGCAGGAACGTCAGCCGGACCAGGTCAGTACACGGAGCAGGAACGTCAGCCAAGCCAGGTCGATACACAGGAGATGAGAAGCAGAATGGTCAGGCAGTCCGGGTCGGTGCACAGGCAGGAGACAAGATGCAGAGTAGTCAGGCAGGCCGGGTCGATACACTGAGAGCTCACAAGGATCAGGAACAAGCGCTGGTACTGGAACACCACGAAAGGGCACCGGAGAAGTGCCAGAACCCAGCATTTAAGGACAAATGCTGGGCGGGACAACAACAGGGCAGCCAATGGCGGAAGCAGGAGTGGAATATTGACAGAATGTCGCCAAATGCACGGGTACCATGATACAGGACAAATATATTAACAGTAGCACAGATGAGGAGGTGGAGGAAGGATGTGAAGAAGGGTTGCTACCATCTACCCCACTTGGGACCACTGCTATGACTGAAAAGTAATGTGTGTCAATAATCTGAGAAGGAGGATAGTGATTTGTTGAAAACATGACAATGGTAAAAACTATATACATACACAAATCACACCACACCAGCCAGTCCCCCACCACTACCACTACAAATACACATCTGCCACATTGCAGGATGTATTTTTTTTATCTCTTGACATCATCATTATAAATATGTGCCAATGTCACTTATGAAGGAAGCTAGTGTTGTGGGAAAAGGACAAATGCACTCTGCATGCTAAGACATTTCCAAGGTATGTGTTCCTGTAGGACTCACAACTCTGACTTTCAGTTACTTTTTTCTCCACTACAGCTCTCAGAAGAAGTAATATTGTACTGGGAAATGTAGTAGCCATAGGAAATACAGGCAAATAATTTGGTAATATATGTGAAAAGGAGGAAAATTTAGCATTTGCGAAAAGGAGAAAACTTTTAGGAAAAAAGTGAAAAATCTGTAAGTTTGCATGAAAAGTCATGTGGGAAATTTTCCCCACGTTTTGCCCACCCTTACAGGTGGACAGCCTCTGGTGAACAAGAGCTGGTAAAAATAAACAAGAAGATCTCAAGATAAAGAGTATTTTGGAAAAGGTGAACTCATAGTCAAAAACTAGCTGAATTCGAGCCAGGAAACAGTCCATTCCAAGAGAAGTACCAAGGGAGATACCAGATGCATAAGTCAAGAGCAAAATGGGGTCAGAGCAAAGTCCCAAGGAAGAGATCGAAGGACAAAAGTCAAAATGCAAGCCAGGTCAAACACTCTCAAACAATAACTTCTGGAAAATGCTAGCGCATGGGAGCTCAAAGAACGTGGCAACAGTCCAGGTGTACCTAAAAAAGGGGTAGACAACCAATCAAAGTGAGGAAGGAGGATCAGACTGAGAGGTTGAAAGAGACATAATTTGTCCTTAGAGGGTATTTGACTGTTGTTGCTATCATTGGCAGTCAGAAGGGCCAACCAGCCTGTTGGGCGTGGATCCCTGTGAGAAGAAAACGCCTCACCCTGATAGACAACACCTACAAAATGACCAAAACATTGGAACAATAATTTTTTTATAAGAGGTTACAAGGCAACTGTGAGTGAGGAAAGTGACTATGCAAAGTATATATCTATACTATAAAAGAGAATGTGATCACATGACCACAGATTCTCGGTCCAAGCCTGACACAACCCGTGGTGGCAGCACGGAGGAGATATGCAGATCTCCTCCATTCTGCTTCAGCAAAACATATACAGGGGCATGATTCTTTCAGGAGTAGGCAGGGGGCCAAGACCCCTACCCACTCCTGTCAAAATTTCTGCAAGGAAGGCAAAGGTTCATATATATATTAACTGTGAGGTATTTTATTTTGGTAATTGTAACCCTTTAACCCTTTCAGTGCCACTCAAAGGTTAAGGATCATAAGGGTGTACAACACATTACTGTACACCCCTCATGTAAAATAAAAGTTGCATAGTACCTATTAAACCTCACTTATGCCATGTCTTATCTATCCGACACACACACCTACTTAGACACACACCTACCTACTAGACCCCACACACCCACAGACACAAACACCCATATCTCAATATACATCCATACAGACCCAAGCATACAGGGATATTGCCAATGGCCTTATTCTGATACTTTACAATTACACTTTACATTACTAAATACTTTATATTTCTGTATATCTCCATGTAAAAATGCAAATAATTGAAGGACTACCTCATATAAATGTATTTTTACAAACTATATGTTTAGCATCATTCCTACAGTAAAAAGAGATTTTATCCTGATTACACTGCTCAGCTCACTTTTATGATTAAAACAGCACACTTTCTCTTCACCATTTTACACCCTGAGTAATATCATCTAAAATGTCTGCTATCAGTTAATCAGCTTGGTAGCTAACAATTTACATTGATCCAGTCAAGCAGAAGGAAAGGCTAATTGCATGTTTGTTGGGGTCTTATTTGCATGCATCTCAATTTAACAATGGAAATTAAGCTCCCAAATAGCTGAAATTATTTCTTTGCTAAATGAAATAATTAAAAATATGCTAAGAAAAAACAAAAATACTATATAATAAGGATGAGTGGCAAATGAAGCCCTATATCCATCTTAAATCTGAATATTATATAAAACATATAATAAACAAATCCATTGTTTAACAAATATTTAATTTGACTAGATATTTAAGTATGTAATTTTTATGTTCTACAGTGCTAATTTGTACAAAGAACAATTGATCAATAATACATTAGGCTTTTCTTTTTTTAAAAAAAAATGATTCTTCACTGTGAAATTCAATTAATAAATAGTATTAATACTAAACTCTGTTTCTTATCTGCTCATCACACATGCAGATTTAGAACATGAATGTAACTTTGCACAAGCAATCTAACCAAATAGAGTAAAGGGTGGTATCAAAGGAAACCTTATTTTGCAAGATAAGTGAGAGTGGTTCTAAGCTGTTATACAATTATTATTGAACTAAAAAAAACCCTAGCATATGACAATGAAAAGATATATGTTAAAAAGAGAAAATATTGTACAGCACTCGCATACTCACATAAACTTGCTACCATAACTGGTTACAGTAGTTATGTACCAGAACCTCAGAAAATGTGGGTAATAATCTATATTGTAGCTGTTACAACTTTAAGATCAAAGTAAAGGCAGAGATCTTGACCCTGAAAGCAAGTATGGGAAAAGACATAGAGAACATGGAAAATATTCTGCAACTATACTACAAGAAACTTCAAACACCCCTTATAAAAAATAAAACCAATATGCTAGACAGACTAAGGCAAAAGGCAAGGCATTTATTCTACCAAAACAGAGTAATTAAACTGGCAGACAAAGGTGGTGTGGTAGTGAGTATGAACACAACTGACTGTACAGAAGAGGCACACAGGGAAATTATGGATGAACGATACTACAGCAGACTAGAAGAGGATCCCACATTTAACTCCACAAAGAAGCTTAACAAATTAATGAAAATACTCCCTTCTAACACTAATGGCCACCTGAAGGGTTGGATACTGTTATATGCTTCCTAAAATACAGAAGGAAGGGAATCCTGTAAGGTCGATTATATCTGACACAGGCACAGAAAACATCTCTGTCTAGGTGCAGAGGATCCTCAAAGTATTGGTCAAACAACACCCAGCTACATACACGACACAACCAACCTCTTAAGAAAACTGTCTTACCTTGGCTCCATCCCTAAGGAAAATATTCTAGCTACCATGGAATCCCTCTACACCAACATTCCACATGAAGATGGCATTGCAGCCTGCAAAACATTCCTGAAACAAGAGGGCTTACCCACAGAACCTATAACCCAGCTAATATACTTTACCCGTACAATTATTTAACATTTGGGCAAGAATTATACATACAAAGACTAGAACTGACGTGCGAACGTGAATGGCACCTCAAAATGCCAACCTATTCATGGAAAAATTGGAGGAGGAGTTCTTGTCCATTTGCCAACTAAAGCTTCTGGTCCACCTCATTGCTTAGATGATAATCTAATCATATGCAGTGCCTTCCATCCCACCATTAACCTTAAAATGAGCCACTCACCCACACAAATTTAAATATCTGAATACAACAATCCATAACAGTAACGACTCCATTTGGACATCTCTGTACAGCAAACCAACAGACAGGCCTAATTATCTCAGAAATTACAGTTTCCACCTCAGACACACAAAAATCTCTACTGTTTACAGCCAGGCCCTAAGATATAACCGCATGTGCTCTGAGACTTCTGACCAAGATCAACATCATAAAAATCTCAGGAGAGAGTTGATCAGTCATAGATATAATACCAAGATAGCGGGCCTCCAAATTCAGAGAGCCACTGCATTCCACAGCAGTGGAATGCAAACAACCACAGGGAGATAACAGAGTTCCATTAGTAGTCACCTACAACCCACAGCTATAATTACCTCTGCTTCTCTCTTAAAAACAGCCCCCCAAACCTGAAGCAATTGGTGGTGAAAAAATCACTTAGGAATACAACTGAAAATGGTACTTCATCTTCTATAAAAAGGACATGTGGAACCTGTGCACAGATATGTAGCACAGACAAGGTGCCCATACCACATTCCCACAGAAACCACAATATCAAGAGGCATCTCCTGTGACTCATCTGTTGTTGTCTATCTCATCATGTGTGTAAATGTCCCCAAATAGGACTATAAATGAGTGAGACAGGACAGAAAAGGATGAATTCTCATAGGTCCAGTGTGAAAAACAAAGGAAATAACCCTGTTGGTCAATATTTTAACAGAATGGATCACAGAATTAAAGATTTCAAAGTGACTTGCTGAAGGGACATTTTAAGACACAGACAGACAGAAAGATCTGGGAGTATAAGCTGATAACCAGGTCTGACAGTCTTAACTCTGGCTTGAACTGTGACAAGGAATTTATATCACATTATCCCACAAGATAAAAATACTTTTGTTCCCTTTGGATGCTAGGGGGCTGCATGTCTCATTGTATGGGATGGATTGTGCACACCTCTGGTGTCTGGAGGGTTAACCCATACACATTCTAAGGTATCTCTGGTCAGTTTCACTGGGGCTGTTAAAAAGGTAATTAATCTTGTTTAGATTTCATAGTCCACTTCATTAAGCTGTTACAGAAGCTAGATTTTATTTTACAGCCTGCACTGAGTAAACACATTTTGCTAATGGTATTTGACCCTTGGGTTACACAGAGGTATCCAATCTACAGTGTGGTGGATGCCTCTCTAGAAAGTATGTATATGAGATTTAAAGTCATATACTGTCCATTCAGCCTTCATTCTTATTGTGTCTGAAGAAGAGATCTAGTTGTCTTGAAAACTAGCATCCAAAGCCACTCAGTTAGCCAATAAAGGTATCCTTTTTATTCTACCAGTCTCCTGAATTTTCTGTGGCTAACACAATACCACCTTTTACCCATAATTCATTAGAGAGCAATTACTTGCAGGTATTTGCTATAAGAAGTCCTTCAGTATGACTCTCAACCCAATATCCTTTTCTCTTGCCTGTCACCAACTATGGTCTCCATTAAACAGACAATTATGTTCCCCTATTCCAGAAGAACATTGTTGTGCTTCACTTTGGAACTAGTGGATAAAACATTTGGAGTTCTGATAGGAACACCAACTGTTTGTCCACCAGTGCTGACACTGTGATATTGATTTCCTCTTCTTCCTGGGTCAATGCATTGGATATGGTTCTGAACAATGATCCTGACACTCCTCCTCACAGCTGTAACCTGATCTGAAATTTGTAACACTAGTTTACATACCAAAGTATTATGGTACCTTGAATTTTAAAAAATGTTAAAAGAAAAGATAACTAATGTAAAGGTATTCAACATTATATTAAGTTACTGTGCACAAACAAAAGCAATCAATGCTTGTGAGAACATGGTCTTTTCAGTCAAGAACTAAACTGGTACTTTCCTGCTCTACAATGAGTTCTGCTGGTCACTCTCCTAAGGCCTTTTGTAAGATTTCTGCAGACACTCTCCATTCTGATTTCAAAGTATTAATACTGACTACTCTTCCTGAGCCTTGTATCCAGTTCATCCTGCTAAGGACCCTTGGTTTGTTATGTCAAGTTACCACATTATGTTAATTTTTGTTTATCAGAGACACAGAGAAAGCAGAGCTAGTTAAGACAAACAAATAAAGGGGGGTTGGAGTTTAATTTAGGTAGTATTATTGGCAGATAATCCATTCTCTCTTAGTAGAGTCTGGAGACTCTAGCAGAGGGTGAAGGGAGAAAAGAGATTTACCTAAAATATCCCAAAATCTTGTTTCACGCAGAATAGACAGGCAGAGGTGATACAAGTTCCTTCCAAAGCTGGATTAACCTCTATGTTACAGAGGAATGTGTGGATAGAAGGGAGATTTACCCAAAATACCCCCAAAACCTTATTTGACTGAGAAAAGACAGGCAGGTGAAACACATTGCTTCCTGTGATTTCCTCTATGTTTGGTGAGTCTGGGGGCTTTGTGACCGTAGAAAGGAGGTTTACTCAGAAGTTCCTTCCTGATCTGGTTGACCCTCTGTGACTGACTGACAGAATCATTTGCAAAAAGGCAAAAAGAAGGGTAATCATTTGCAGGCTGACACTCAACAGCTAGTCAAGTTCAGCTGACATTGACTCAAACAGCCTGAGGAAAATGGGCCAGCACATTGAATAAGGTCTATCACAATCCTGTACAGTAAAAAAGATAGATATACAGCTTAGAAACAAGAACAAACAACATATATTCTGGAGGCCTTGCAGCTTCTGGAAGAACTGTCAAGGGAATCTGAAGGGACAGAAGAGAACAAGCAAAAATCTGAAGAGGAACCACAAATACTCCAACAGATCTTAAAACACAATCCACATTCTACTCACACTCTTCAAAAGAATCTTGTATGCAACCAATCATGTGACTTTCAAGAATTATTTAAGAAGTCATGGAAATTTAGATCCAACTTTACCAGGGCTGAAAAAATAACTCCACTACAGATAATGAACAATGAAAAATCAGTGATCAGGGAATCTGATAAAGGGAAAAGGGTGGGGGGGGAATTCTCATACAGAATCAAAGTGACTTCTTAAATGAGGACAACCATGTACTAGGGGACCCCAAATTTTAGAAGAAGCTCAAGTCCAACCCTACATCTGCTTTTCAAAAAAGCATACAGAACTAATTGAATGGGCATATAAAGCATTTTCTTAATTGTCAGTAATTTCAGTTTCTCTACATGCAGTTCCCAATAATGACCATCTACTACCATTTACCTAAAGTACATAAGAATAAACAAAACCCATCTGAAAGGCCCATTATTTCCGGTATCAAGTCCTTAACAAGCAACTTGTCAAAATTTATTTACTATTTTCTACAGAAATATGTTGAGAATCTCAAGTAGGAATGGGTGAAAAGTCACATTTTGTTTCCATGGGAAATTATGGGGAAAATATATGGTTTCCTGCAATTCTGGTGGGAAATTTTACCAATATTGAATCACATAGACTTTCTGTCCCTTCTGCTAAGAGCACAGAAAATTTCACGGAAATGCCGCCATTGCCCACCTATATTATTAAATTCGGCAAAACGTCCCGCACCTATACTATCTAGACCTATAATTTCCTGCACGGTAGTAATTTGTATTTTAGTATAAAAGCAGAGTGGAAGGAGATAGTGAGGGAGAAAGAAAAAAAATACATTGAATTCAAATATAAAAATAAATAAAGTGGTTACGTAGTGGTTCATAGTTCTGTCTGACACCATGACCACCACCACTGTTGGAAAAAAAAAAAAAAGAGACGATAGTAGGAACCTGAGGCTAGTGACTCTGAGGAGGAGGAGTCATTAGCAGGGATGGAGGAAAAGTCCCACTTTGCTCCTGTGGGAACATTGGCAGAATACATGTGATTTTGCGCTTTTTCCGTTGTACATTTTTGGAAACAGAGAAAACTGTAGATTTTAAAGAATCTAGTGAAGACCACAAACACGACTATGAGAATTCTTCCATTTCCTGTCTATGTTATTCAATGGAGCAAAACTTACCACACATATGCTTGATAAAACCATAATTCCCCCATTGTTGTGTGACCTATTTTAGGATAAAATCAGAATGGAAGGAGACACAGAGAGAGTGAAATAAATGAATTTAAAGGGATCTATCACCCCTATACAAGTTAGCCTTAATAGTTAGATTATATAGCGAATGGGTGTAAATCTGTATTCATTTTTTGTTTTTAATTTGTATTTGGCCAGAAATTGAAGGAATAAATATTGCCCTGCACCTGCTTCCAGACAGATTGCAGGTACAGCTCTGTACCCACAGTCTGTCACTCTGCCTCTGCTTCCCTTCCTCTATCCAGCCTCTTCTGATGATGGAAGCTTTCTGTCTGTAAGCTGGAGCACTCTCTTGCCAATGAGAGCAATCCAGCTTACAGGCATAAAGCCTCAGTCATTGGAGGAGGCTGGTTAGAGGGAGGGAAGCAGAGGCAGAGTGACAGACTGTGGGGCAGAGCAGTACCCACAGTCTGTCCAGACGTAGGTGCAGGGAAGTATTCATTCCTTCAATATAGACCAAATACAGATTTAAACTATCTAACTATTAAGGCTAACTTGTATGGGGGTAATAGATCCCCTTTAAATCAAATATTAAACAAAAAGTTGTTACTTAGTGGTTCATAGTGCTGCCTCACACTACAGCCACCAATACAGTGAAGCCGAATGAACCCTGAGGATAGTGACTCTGAGGAGGAGAAGGAAGTCAATAACACTAGCAGTGGTACCACCAGTGCTAAAGGGAAAGGGAGCCCACTTCCCCAGACCCAATGAAGCTGAGTCCCCTAACAACATGCCTTGGGATCTGGGGAGAAATTTGAATAAGAAGGCAGAACTGGGTAGCTGTGTGAACAGCACAGGTCTGTTGCCTGCGCCTTTGCTACCATTACCAGTGACCCTTCTTTTTCTTCTTCCAAAGAGATGACAAGAATGACAGCAAGGGACTCTCAGCCACACTTCAATATCCCCAAGCAGATCCATCACCACAGAGCATCTAGAGACTAGTGGAAGTCTTGATGAGAGTGAGGGTAGTGGTGGAGCAGCTGGTGTGGAGGAGAGCATGAAGGCATTTTTGGGGTAAAGTGAAAAGGGATGCGAGAAAAGCTGCAAATTGGCATAAGCTTCACTGCTACCCCCAGCAGTGACATTATAGAGTTTGCTACAGAGTTTAATCTGTTTCAGTAGCAGGATGGTGATGAGAAGGCTATTGTGCCACAATCTGTCCAGCATGAACATCATTGGACTAGCTTCATCAAGCAGCTATATGGGACCAGGGCCTGCTCCACGTATCAGCAATAATCTTGGTCCTAGCTCCAGAGATAATGTCAGCAGCAGCACCTGCCCCAGCAAGTGAAAATAATTGTGGAGAAGAAAAAGTCCATTCTACCCCACCTCTCCACTCACTGAAGTCATGGGTATGAGAATATTTTTCCTTTGGGATAGGCACAGCGCGTTCACCAGTGACAGTTTGTGACAAGGGGAAACACCATAGTACAACAGCCCTGATTAAGCAAAAAAAAATTTCTCTGGCCTTTTTTTTGTTGTAAGCCAGAGTTCTGCAAACAATTATTTACTCAGGGCTTGTTTTTTTAGCAAGGCTGAGTCCTGCAAACATGTTTTAATCAGGGGTTATGTTTGGATAGCTTCAGTCCTGCACACACAAATAAATTTCAGGCTTTACTATCTACTACAACCTACAGTGAACATTGCAGATGTGTTTTGTGGGTGTACTGCCGTGGTATGATTGATGTGTGTTTGTGCCCATATCTATCTATCTATCTCTTTATTATCATCTTCAGCCATTGTACATACACCAGCAGGATGAAGGACTCCTCAGCAAGCCTCCAACAACTTCAGTCCTTTGCCTTTAGTTGCCAATGTGTGCCAACAAATTTCATCTACCTATTTTATCTTTGGTCTTTTTATTGGATGTTTAGCATTGAGTGGCATCTACTCCAAAATTTGTCTGGTCCATCTACCATCAGATCTTGCTATGTGACCTGTCCATTAGGGATGGTTGAAAAAAATTTGCCTCAACCAAAATCAGTGCATAATGGTACTTCATACTTGGAGAATAATTTCCCGCAAAAAGTGCAGTTTTTCCGCTTTTTTTTGCCTAGCTCATTCCATTGAAATCAAATGGGAACATTGAATTTACACACAACACATAGCAAATATTATTTTATTTCCCAAAGGCATAGTATAAAAGGGACATGAAGGGTGTCTGTGTTGGTGGAGTGTGGGGAAAGACTCAGTTGAACAGGGAATGTTTTTTGGGGGGTTGTTTATTGGAATTGCGGGGCAGTTAATAAAATATAAATCCTAAATATAATTAAAATACCCCATAAGACATGGTATAAAAGGGGTCTGAAGAGGGTGCTTGTGTTGGTGATGGAGTCTGGGGAAAGAATCATTTTGAACAGGGAATTTCTTTTGCGGGGGTTTCTTGACTGGTATTGGGGGGACAGTTAATAAAAAAAAAAATAAAATAAAATAAGAAATTTGTATATAACATGATAGAGACAAGGACACCCT
Source organism: Rhinophrynus dorsalis (assembly GCA_037306005.1). Classification (NCBI taxonomy): domain Eukaryota; kingdom Metazoa; phylum Chordata; class Amphibia; order Anura; family Rhinophrynidae; genus Rhinophrynus; species Rhinophrynus dorsalis. The sequence goes on along the minus strand of CM074720.1, from coordinate 337,337,550 downwards.
GACGTAAGCTGCCACTGGGGTAGACTGATACTTGGGGTGACAGTGTATTTTGTAGAGGATGATTTGTAAGATTTGTTGTTAGATGCCCAAGCACTGAGAAAACATTGATTTTGGTCATGTTTTGTTGACCAGTGGCCACTGTCAAATGCCCTGATGTTGATGTGGAATTTGCGACTTCTGTTCTTGCTGCTGCCAAGTTGTTTAAGCAGAAGGATGATTAGGCAACTCAAAGGGAATGGGATCAAAAACACCAGTAAAATGGATGATGGATGATGAAGTTTGCACTTGCCACGACTAGCTCCAATGATGTGCCTGAGGTAGTAGCAGCACCATAACTAGCCCCCACTACTTCAGGTATATGTGGAGAAAAGAAGAAGTTGGCCAAAAATTCTTCTCCACCTGCCCCTCCTCCAAAATCATGGGTGTGTTGTTACTAGAATAGAAATTTTTCCCTTGAGAATAGGAACTGTGCCTCTCATCAACAACTGCAATGTGCACAGTGTGTGTAGTAAAAAAAAACACCTGGCACAACTCTATCCAAACACCATGACACAAGAAACCAGGAACTGCTGCTGTCACTATGATCCTTGTCCACACCCTACACATGACAACATGCTGACAGTTTAATAGTAATGTTGAACCCTCCCTTCCACCATCTTAGCATATTCTGCTGAATGGAATCTCCTGAGATGTCACTTGATACACTGCTTATGATTCTCCTCCACCATACTGCCATGTGTGGTCAGTGCACCACACAGTGTGCAATGGGTGGACAAGAACTGCCACATTCTAACATCTACAGAGTGGCTATCATTTGGCAGGGAAGGTAATGATGAATGAGGAAGAAGGTGATGGAGAGCTAGTTGTTTCACTCATTATCGAATTTTAAGCCTCTGCCTGGGTTGCTCTGTTCTTCCTCCTCTTTGGCCTCTACCTTGCCTCTTGTTGCCTTTCTGGAGAATTAGGGGGTACAACAACAGCAGTGCTAAAATTCTGTGGTGGGTGTTTGACTTCAACATGTTTGACATATCATGATTTCTGTGTTATCAGGACGGTTGTGCCAAGTAGTGATGGGCGAAACCTTTCACCTCAAACAGAAATCGGTGAAAAATTTCACTTTCCACTTGGTAAAAAATTTCTTGTGAAAAGTTCAGTTTTTCCTGCTTTTTCCTGCTTTTTTCACGTAGCTCATTGCATTGAAATCAATAAGTAGAAACATTTTTCTCCACCTAACGAAAGTTTTCTACAGCCATATAAAAGGCTGTCAGGCTCTCACAGCATTCCATTCTGTGTTTGTGAGAGGAGAGAGTAGCATGTTTTTGAACTAAAGAAGATAGGCAAATAAAAGAGAATTGAAGATTAGGTTTAGGGAGTCACTTAGGTAGGACATTTGTTCTGTGTAGTAGGGGAGTTTGGGGGCATAATGGGGAGAAGAAGGGAGGAAGGAGGTTGACCAAAAATACCCCAACATTTGGTGTGACTGACTGGCAATACACAGGCAGCTGGAGTCCAATTTGCTTTCTGATTTTACTTTTATTGTCTCTGTGCTGGGGAAGTCTGGGGAAAGGAGCTGTTATTTCTGTTTTTCAGTTATATATATTTTTTTGGGGGGACTAACTGTGATAAGATATGGTGGGCAACTTAAAACAAAAATAATAATAATAATAATAAAAAAGATAAATAAATAATTAAACAAATACATATGTTAGCTGACTGGCAGCTTTGTGATTGTGGCAGGCTTGATAGACAGCAGATAACATTGAGAATGTTGTTGAGGGCCAAGGCAAGACATCACACTACATCAGTTGAGTACTGTAGAGAACAATAACACACAGAGTAGTTGAGTAATGTCTAGCAAATGCACAAGCTAGAGGGGGAAATGTGGAGTAAGTGCTGGGGTGTGGGTGTAAAAAAAACTGACTGCAGCAATTGGTGCTGCAGCATGTGCAATAAATAATGATGATCCCTCTCCTCCTGGTATGGATGCAGTTTGTCAAGGTCCCACCAATCACACCATGTTAGTCCCCCACCACCACTACCATACACATCTGCCACATTGTAGGTTGTACTTTATTTTTTTTAATCACTTGACATCATCATGAATATGTGCCAGTGTCACTTAAGAAGGAAGTAAGTGTTGTGGGCAAAGGACAAAGACACTCTGCATGCTAACACATTTTTCAAGGTATATGTTGCTGTAGGACTCACAACTTACAGCTACTTCTCCCCAACAAAACTCTCAAGAAATAATATTGTGCTGGGAAATGCTGCACCATATTAAACATAGGAAAAAAATGTGTTGGAATAGGAGAAAATGTGTTAGAATAGGAGAAAAATGTATTAGAATTGGAGAAAAATGTGTTAGAATAGGAAACGTGTTAGAATAGGAGAATAACGTGTTAGAATAGGCAAACATTTTGCTGGAATAGGAGAAAAGGAGGAAAATTTGGCATTGGAGAAAAAGAGAAAACTTTCATGAAAAAACGAAAAATCAGCCGTTTTTCATGAAAAGTCATGCAGGAAATTTTCCTCACTTTCCACCACCCCTATTGCCAATGTGCATTCCCTCCTTTCTCCTTCTCACTGACTTGTCGCAAACTGTGCACAGTTCCATTGGTTATGACTGCACTGTGCCTGCCTCAAGAGAAAAATAGTTCCACACCCATAACTTCAGGAGATCGGGATAGGGAACAGGTGGAGAAGAATGGCCACTTTCTTCTTCTCTTCCACATTCCCTTTCATTGTCTGGGGCAGAGAATGATGTTGCTGCTGTTGTTGCTACTGCTTCAGAATAAGCACTGCAACTAAGACCAGGAGTACTGCTGCTGCGGATAGGTGGAACCTGTCCTAGTCCCACATCACTTGTTGACCCCATTTTCACTGTATCCACGTTAGCCTGCTCCTCAGCATCCTGCTGCCCATGCAACTCAGCAGCACCAGTAATTAGAGCAAATTCCAAAAGATAATTGGCTGTGGTGGTGATGCCCATCCTAATTCCTGTCTCCCATTCTTTCTCAGTTTGGGCTAAAAATGCCATCAATGTCTCTTCCAGCTCAGCTTCTCCACCTTCATCACAACCGCCATTAGTCCCTCTGTGTTGCTGCTGCTGGTCTATTACAGACATCTCACTATTGGTTGGAGGAGGTAATATCACACTTGCTATTTCTTGTTGACCTGAAGAAGGCAGACTGGCAGCACTAGCAGCAGGCACAGGCAGCTGATCTGTGTTCCTGCTGGTGGTGGTATTATTACTGCGCTTGCTAGCCACCAGTTCTGGCTTCTTCAGGATCATGTTCCACCTATACAATGCAGTGGGGGTAAGGGGACTTCCAGGCTCAGGGGAATGGTTGACTGCTAGTCTGGACACTCTATTTACTTCCCCTACCACTCTCCTAACACTAGTCCCACTAGTTGCTTCACCATCACTGTTACTAGTGCTACCACTAACACCAATCACATCAATTTCAGCCCCTGAGTATTCCTCATCACAGTCACTAGTAATATGATGATTACCCCCTACTTCACTCCTAATGCTAACAAGCTGCTGGATCATCTTAGTAGTAGTACTAGCACTTGCAGGACTGCTTGGGGATATCAAGGGGGGGTGGCTTAGGGTCCCCCACTGTCACACTTGGCAGCATCTCCCCCCCCCACTGAGTGTTACAAGAAACACTGGCAGCAGGTTCAGCACTGGCAGCAGGCACATCATTGGTGGCAGCAGGGGCAGCAAGTCTGACAGCAGGCACAGTACTGGTGGCACCAGGTACAGCACTGGCAGCAGGCACAGCACTGGTGGCAGCAGGCACAGCACTGGTGGCAACAGGGGAAGCACTGGCAGCATTCACAGCACTGGGGGCAGCATGGGCAGAACATCTGACAGCAGACACAGTACTGGTGGCAGAAGGTTCTACACTGGCAGCAGGCACAGCACTAGTGGAAGCAGGGGCAGCATGTTTGACAACAGGTACAGTACTGGTAGCAGCAGGGGCAGCACATCTGACAGCAGGCACAGAACTAATGACAGCAGGGGCAGCATGTCTGGCAGCAGGCACAACAATGGTGGTAGCAGTAGCAGGGGCAGCACATCTGGCAGTAGGCCCAGAAATGGTGGCAGCAGGGGCAGCAAGTTTGGCAGCAGGCACAGGCATCTGACCTATTCTGCTCTCACTACTACCCTCTTCTTCCCCTTGACATTAATTTCCCCAAGATCCCTAGAGGTGATTTAGTTGGACTGGCCAGCATTTGTTCTGTAGTGCTCACTTCCTCCTCGTCCTCAAACTCAGTAGATACATAAAGGTCCTTCCATTTCCTTCTTTTATTTTTTTTTTTTACTTTCTCATAGTGATAGCAGTCACTATGAGCCCCTAGTGCCTCAATTTTGCAAAAAGATCACAGCAGGACAGCACACTTCTATCTTGCTCTTCAGCTGCTTCTATTATGTGTTCACTTCCTGGAATACTTTTCTTTTTTATAGCAAAAAGGCAAAGAACATGTAAATCAATGGGTGCAAACTCTCTAGCCATTGAAAAAATGGCAAAGAATTTTTGCCAATGGTTGAAAAATGCAAAGATTTTAATCAATGGTTTTAAAGAAGATTTTTCTGTGAAAAAGCAGACAACTATGTGGCTTTTGCTGATTTTTTTCACAGGAATACAACGGACCCTTTCGACCACCCCTACTACCCATTTCCATTTCAGCACTGTATTCATTCAGTGATGTCATAGACCATTTTTTACAGATGAATCCATGTACACATTTTTCGTTCCCTTTTTGTAGTATTTAGAATTCACATCTGTTACTTTAACCCCTTAATGATCCATGACGTACATGTACGTCATGAGGTTGTGGTCCCTAAAGGACCAAGGACTTACATTTACGCCATGGAATTCCAGGCGTGCAGCCATGCGGGGAGCCCAGAATCAGATTCTAAAAAAAAAAATGCCCCGTGGTCCTTAAGTGACCGCCGCATGCGTGCGCGGCCGGTCCTTAAGGGGTTACGTTTTTGTACAGCTTTGGAATTCAGTGTCCATGTTTCACAGTCATACATAAGGACTGGGAGTACACATTAGTCAAAAACCTTTTGCTTTAGGCAGAGTGGTAAATATGTCCTAAAGACAGTACTACTAAGTTTTCCAAATGCTTTCCATCCCAATGTTATTTGTCGCTCAATTTCCATCATGGTGTTTCCATCTGTTGACATTTCTTGTCCAAAGTAAACATACTCTTCCACTGCTTCTAGTTTTTGTCTACTGTGATTTTCCCTGATAAGGTAAATTTGCTAAATATGATTTGTGTTTTATTGATATTCATCTTCAAACCAAAAAGTGTGCTTTTCTGTTGTAGCTCTTCAATGCATGCTTGCAGTTTCTTCAAGACTACTGGTAAAAAAAAATTATATGATCTACAAAACATAAGTGATGTCCCAATATAGCTTGTTTCTTCTAAACAAGCAGAAGATAGTTGTGAGTAGATTGTGTCTCCTTGTTGAACCCCTTTTTCTGTGTTGATATAGACTTTAGTAATGTTGACATGTATTGATGCAGCTGCATTTTCATATATTAATTGGAGGATATTGGTGTAAGCTCTATCTATTCCTTGGTTATCAGGGCATCGATTATTGCTTGCTTTTTCACTGAGTCAAAAAACATTTATTAACTCAATAGAAAAATAAATATCATACGAGAAACAGAAAAAAGAAAATGGAAAAACATAAGTAAATATATAAATAAATTCAAATACTAAAAGTTCTCACGATACAAGGGTACCTTCTCTATGTGGCCTCGTTAAAGAGCACTGCAGTGTCTAAAAATATAGCGAGCCTCAAGAATAGAAAAAAATAGTCTCACAATGTTCCCCAATAATGAAGGGGTCTGTCTATCTATCTATTTATCTATCTATCTATCTATCTATCTATCTATCTATCTATCTATCTATCTAGTGTTACAGAACATGAACATGCACTCTCAGGACTTCATGGAAAACCTCATTCAGGAGTTTTATTTGATCAACGTTTCGATTACATTATATAATCTTCCTCAGGATGTAATGTAATAGAATAAAACTCCTGATTGAGTTTACTGTGTTACTCCTGATTTGTGGTATATATATATTATTGTGCTTTCTGGGTAACATTTGTAGAGTCTGACTGATAGCGGGCAGAGATACCAGTAGGGCAGATACAGCGCACACACATCTGGATAATATTGGCTTTAAAACTTGTTGGCACTGACAAGAGAGCTGAAGGTATTGAATGAATATTCCAGTGGGTTTTGTGTTGACTGACCAACACCTCTTCAGGCAATTGGTGATTAACATAAATGTTAGGTATAGCATCTATTTAAATCCACCAATTGAAGCAAAGCATTTTGGGTTAAATGGTGTTGCTGTCATACAGAAAATGTATTAACCCCTTAATGACAAAAAAGTTTTAAATGGATAGTAATGTCTAGAAATATGGTTCCTTGTCTTATAGTGGAAATCATTGTTTGAAAAGCTTGTACCTGTATCTCCTTTCTTGAAGATGTAATCCAAAGTCTTCCCCTCCCACCCCTTTTTATCACATCACTTCCAGATGAGAGAGAGACTAAATATGGCCACACGACCAGACGGATCCCATCTAGAGTCAAAAGTATGTGGCTGTGTATGACCCAGGAAGGTCTACACAATGATGCATAGCCAACCACTGCTTTCTGAACACTTGCATAGAGGCGAGGGGAGGAGTGTAACATAGCAGATGTAAGTAATATATACGTGAGACAAAAAGACAAACCTGCAAATGTGTGCCCTGTATTGGGCATATATAATACTACTGTGTTAAAAAATATGAGGATTGTGTTCCAAAATTTGGTCAAACATTGTATTAAGTTTGCAACCCCATCTAGGTATCTCAATATATGGCAAGTACCTACTCTAATACACCTATAAAGCCCTATCTAAATTAAAAATAGTCCCTGAAGAGATGTTGTAATAAACGCGTTGGAGGGGGACCCTTTAAATATCATGTTTTTGATGCTCAAGGGTCTCGATGTTTGCAATTAAAAACAAAATACATAAAACAGTTTAAAATCGTATAGAAGAAGGACTTGCCTGAAAACTTTAAGGCCTGCAGTTAGTGAGATCCCATCCAAGAGGACTGCGGATCCACCAGCTCTCCTTACAGGCAAATATTCCCACCACAAAGGCCATATGAGGAATAATTAATTACAAACAGACAAGGTGTATACAGGCTATGACAGACCAATAGCCATGTCTTTAAAGGCCTCTAAATATAGAAAAGAGAAAAGCTCAATAAAATATTTGTGTGTTATATTAGTGATTTAAGTAGAATAAGCAAAGAAGCAGCTAGAATGGGCAGAAGGGATGTGCAAAAGCAAGAAAAAAAAGAGCGCGCTAACTCACCATAATATATTCATATAATTAATAAAGTGTAAGTAAGAATGTAGTCATGAGTGTATAGATATCAGCAGAGAATGAAAGGGTTCCCCAGTCCCTCAAGTGTTAGGCCAAAACCTAAAGTGCAAACACAAGACAAAAAGACAAACCTGCACTTCTCTACACAAGGTGCAAATGTGTACCCTGTATTGGGCATATAGAATACTACTGTGTTAATAAATATGAGGATTTAGTTCCAAATAATATAAGTAATATATATTCTTGTTCTACTGTTGTATGCAATTAAATAAATATCTAATAAAGTATGTTATGGAGAAGTTTATTTGATTCTACAGCTATTGATGTTTATCTATATTGTTGAAATGTGGAGCCTCAAATTTTGCAGTAGTTTGAGTGTCAGAGGTGTACTCAATGCATTTTTTGCAATGTGTAGCATACCAATCAGGCATTTCATGGGTCAAATAACCACTTGTCATGCTTTTAAACCTTTTGTTTGCCAGATCAGTATGCAACGCATTTCTGTGGAATGTGTAGTTTACCCCTCTGTCACTCAAAGGGTTATTGGTAATATCATAATTTTTATTTCGATTTTATGTCATCCGTTATTCTGAAAGCACTAACCAACAGGCAATAAAATAGTAAACCTTATCTTCACCTTGGACAGAATAAGAGAGACCTTTGATACTTTACCCTTTGAGTTGCAAGCAATGAGTTGCATACTTCTCTGTCACTTTAAGGGTTTTTCCTAAATAATAAAATTCTCATGGACTGGTAGTTAAATGTAAAAACACAAGTAGAGTATCTTTATGATCCTAATAAATAAGGTGCTTGTAATACTTTTGCCTCTTGGTCATCAATTTGGATAGCTAACTGTGTATATAAAGTATGCCTAATACAGTAATGTTGGGTATTGTGTAGCCCTCTATTATGTGTGCATGTCTTTTTCATATAATATATGTTATACAGAGAGGGTATTAGTGTGTGTATGACTGTGATTGTGTGCCTATGTTTATTTGTGATTGTGTATGTTAGATGGATTGAGTTTTACTGTATGTGTTTGTGATACTGTGTGTGTGCCTGTGTGTGTGTGTGTGTGTGTGTGTGTGTCTATGTATCTTTGTAATTGTGTGTGTCACTGTGATTGTGTGTGTGACTGTATGTATGTGTGTATTACTGTGTGTGTCCCTGAGAAGGTGTGTGAGTGAGTGACTGCATGCGTTTCTATGTCTTTGTGATTGTGTGTGTGTGTGTGTGTCAATTGTGTGTGTATTACTTTGTGTGTGTCACTGAGTGTGTGTGATATTGAGTGTGAGTGTGACTATGTGTGTGTGACTGTTCATGTGTACAGAATGCCAGTCTGTGTGTTTATTATACTGTGTGTGTGACTGTGGGTGCATGCCTATGTGTCTTTCTGATTATGTGTGTCAGTGTGATTGTGTGTGACTATGTGTGTGTATTACTCTGTGTGTGTGTGTGTGACTGTGTGTGTGTGTCTGTGTTTGTGTGAGTGACTGTTGTTTGTGTGTGTATCAGAGTATGTATATGTCACAAATCTACGCGTACAACTGGTAAAACCCTAGCTGCGTTTACCTAAAGAGATGAGATTAAGCTCCTCCAGCAAGGGTTGGTAGGGTGAAGGCTTAGGTGCGACACTAGTGTTCGGTGCTTGCTGACTAGTCCCCCTGTGGTGGGCTTTGCTGCACCCTGGTCCGTATAAAGTTGCCTGCCTTGAAGCCAGATGGCCCGCTCCAGTTGAGCCAAAGAAGGCCCAGAATAACTCACCACAGCAAGGTCTAATGCTACCAACCCCAGGGAGGATATATCCAAAACAATAGAGTAAATGAGTAGGAGACTGCTCAACTAGTAGAACAGAGTCCAGGTACAGGTATTATCATATCACGGTGCCCGTGATTGCTGCTTTACTGTGTCTATCACCTATAGGGGGCTCCCATTGGCTGCTTGCCTTTAGCCTGCCTCATATTGCCTATTTAAACTTAGCTTGGGCACCCTTTAGTTGCCCTTTCGTGGTGTCTCTGACTCCTCCATTACCATCATGCTGCAGAAGCTTCATTGGCCTCTCGGATGTGTTCCTGAGTACCTGCGTTCCTGAGTTCATGCTGTTCCAGTGCTGCTGTCTGCTGTGTTGGTTCCAGTCCTGTTCCGGTTGAGTTGCTGTTTCCTGCTACTGGTCTCCATTATCGTTCCTGATCCGGTTGACGTCCCGGCTGGTTCCTGTCACTTCCTGAGCCTGGTTCCTACAGCGGTGGCGACATTGTTCCTCAGTCGCTTGGCGACATTCCAGTCAGTTGGTTCCCAGCGCGCGGACGCTGGTTCACACATTGACCTGTGTTGGATCCCAGCATGTGGACGCTGGTTCGCTTCCAAGCCTTGCGGCTATTAGACAAGTTTTTGGTTCCCAGCGCGCGGGCGCTGGTTCACTCCTTGGCATCACAGCATTACACATTGAGATCCGTTGGCTCCCAGCGTTCGGATGCTGGTTCGCTCTTAAGCCTTGTGGCTACATCATACTGTCTGTTGGTTCCCAGCGAGCGGGCGCTGGTTCGCTCCATTGCCTCACAATATTATACATTGAGATCTGTTGGCTCCCAGCGTACGGACGCTGGTTCGCTCCTGGCCCTCGTGACTTACTACTCAGTTATACTGTTGGTCCTCAGTGTGCTGTCCAGTCCTAGACAGCCTTTACTCCATCTATCCCCAAGTGTTGGGTTTCATAATACTGGTGTATTTGGGCTGCGCACTTACTTTACATCTTGACTGTGCTTTCCATCTGACAGTTATTGTGGCCACTCCGGTTTACATATCAGCAACTACAGGCAGCAAGTTCCTAATCAGCAGGCTGAAGAATAGTCAAGGACAGACTGGGTCTGTAACAAACTGGAAACAGGAATCCAAAACAGCAGGCTTGAGATGATCAGGGACAGGCAGGGTCAGCAACTAACAGGCAGGAAAGTACAAGATCAGCAGGCTAGTGAATAGTCAGGGACAGGCAGGGTCAACATCAGGTAGGTAACAGAAATCAAAATCAGCAACAAAACGGGCTGGAGAGCTGCATATCAGCAGGCTGGAGAATAGTCAGGGACAGGCCGGGTCTGCAACCGGACACAATGGAGCAAGGTACAAGCACAAACAAGATAATGCACTAAACTCTATAATTGCACGCTGGAGTACCTGGTGCATGTCTATTTAAATGTCCAAACTGGAAGTTTGGCTCCATGGAGAGGCTGTGAGCCGCGTCATCAGCTAGACCAACCATAGAGGTTCTGGAGCCCAGAGAAGGGCTGCAATGCGGCGAAACACCAGAGACGCATGACAGTATGTCATGTATTATTATTGTGACTTTTTGTGTAACTGTGTGTATGTATATGATTGCGGATGTGTGTTTGTGTATATTTGTGTGATTGTGATTGTGTCTGTGTGGTACACTGTGTGTATTACTGTTTGTGTGTGAATGTGAGTTTTACATTTTGTCTGACTGTGTATATGTTTGTTAGTGTGTTTGTGTGTGCGTGTGTATGTTTGTCTGTGTGAGTTGTGTGTTACAGTAAAATCTCCAATATGTATTGCAGTTTTGGTGAACAGTTCTGAAAAAGGAAAATCTAGAACTGGCTTTGAGTATTTCATAGGACCAACTCATTTTTTTATTAATGGATGGAACACTTGACATATGAGTTAAGAATGCAAGGATCCCTCTGGTGAGCTTTTCATTCTAAAGCTTGGTCAAATAACCAGAGGTCACTCATGACTTGAGATTAGAGGAAAGGAGATTTTCAACTGCAGCAAATGAAGTGGGGGGTTTTTTGTGTTTTTTTAAGAAAGGTCTGGTAAATTGTAGACTTCCTTGATTAAAGATGTTGTAAATGCTGATTTAAAAGATACATATAAGGAAATATTATATAATTTTATTTCAAGAGAGAACATACAGGGGTATACTGTATATTATTAGTTAAAACACAAAATTCGGAGAAAGACTGACTTATTTGGCAGCACTCCGATTTATACAATTGTTACTTCTTGAACTTGATGAACTTGTGTCTTTTTTATACCAATAGTACTATATCAGTATGTTACAGTGTGTTTCTTTGTATGTGATGTGTGAGTGTGTGTGTATGTGTGTTGGTGTATGTGTGCAGCTATTTTTATGTGTCACAATGTGTTTGGGTTTGTGAGTTTGTGTGTGAGTCAAAACAACTCACACACAAATACAGTCACGCAAATCAAGTCACGCTCATACACACCCAGTCAAACACACACAAACACCCCAAGCCACAAACACAGCATACATTCACACACCTGCAGTCACACACATTCAAAAAGTGTGTGTGATATTGTGTGTATGACTGTATAAGTGTGACTGTGTGTATTTAAGTGACTGTGTGTGTCTGAATTTGTGAGTGTGAGAAAAAGCATTTTGTTTTAACCCTTTGAGTGCTAGCATTGCGAAGCAAAGCGTTGCATACACCTCTTGAACTCAAAGGGTTAAAATGGCAATGAAATGTAATATTGTGTATTTTTTTTGTTCGACAGGATTTACTGGCTACCTCTGGATAATAAAGAATGAATATCTATCTATCTATCTATCTATCTATCTATCTATCTATCTATCTATCTATATCTCTGTCTGTCTGTCTATCTATCTATCTATCTATCTATATCTCTATCTCCCTATCATTTTATCTCTCTATCTAAGTATACTTCTATCTTTCTTTCATTTTATATATATATATATATATATATATATATATATATATATATGTGTGTGTGTGTGTACACATGATAAGTATCATAACTTGTATTATTTTTTGTTTATCTCACATTTAAGTATCACAGAAAACCCATCAAAAGTGTAATACTGATACATATTAAAAAAAAAACTTTTCTTACATAATAATATGTCCTGACATTTGTCACAGTGCAAAACATAAAAAGAACTAACACATTAATTAGAATTTTAATTTGATGATTACTTTTGTATGTATACTTTAATTTCTCTTTTATTATATATATTTTTTCTTCTTTTTTCAACAGACAATGCCTAAATGTATTGTGAAAAACTGTTCAAGTTGCAGTGGAGTGAAAGAAAAAGAACCTCAAGTAGTTTTTCATGGACTCCCTTGAGATATCAACAGTATAAAAATTTGATTGCAACAAACTAAGCAGAAGTTTGGAAACCTTGACGAGTTTGCACAGAAGGTGCTAGATGGAAAAAAAAATTATTTGTACCATGTGTTCAAAGCACTTCACCTCAGAAAGTTACCATATTCATGGAGCAAGATTACTGCTTAAGAATACCCGCAATATTTCCTGATTGTGAAACCATCCATGTTGACCCATCATCTGTGGGTCCTCCAGTCCCTATAAATGTTTCAGAGCTTCGGGCTCCTAAGTAGGGATGGGTGAAAATTTTTGCCTCAAATCAAAATCTGCGAATAATGGCACTAACCATTTGACAAATAATTTCCTGTGAAAAGTTCTGTTTTTCTGCTTTTTTTTATCTGGCTCACTCAATTGAAATCAATGGGAACAATGAATTTACACCCAACACATAGCAAATGTTATTTTTTCCCCAAAAAGCATAGTGTAAAAGGGGTATGAGGGTGCCTGTGTTTGTGGTGTGTGGGGAAAGAATCATTTGAACACGGAATTTTTTTGGGGGGGTTTGTTTACTGGGATTGGGGGGCAGTTAATAAAAAATAAATACCAATTAAAGGCTGAGCCTGTAGTTGTGGGAGGGACTGCAAGCCCTTAAATATTGGGCCGCAACCTCTCCTAAGGGACACTTCATCAGTTGTGCCTCAGAGTCAGTCATACCTATGTCTTCCATCGGCTAGTCAGTGAGCTTCACTTCTGGTCCAGCAATCCTCCCAGCCCATCAGGCTTCTCAAGCAAGGTAAGTGCTTACTCTCCCTGTAGGCTTGTCCACTTCATTTGGAGCTCCACCACTGGCGTTAGTTTTTACATGACCATTGATGATCTACTGAAGTAATATTTTCCATTCATTAATGTCTCAATGTACATTACAATAACAAATGATGATAATACTACTAATGATAATCGCTTATTAAGTGTTCCCACAATTCTAGTGGGCTGATGTATATGCAAACTAGAGGTTATGACAGCAGAGGCACTGTGACTCACAATTCCTCAACAGAGAGCAGCTATGTAGGAATAGTCTGATTCTCGCAGATCTTATCAGCTCCCTCCTCCCTCTCCCCCACAGACTCACCAGCAGTTGATGACACAGATCTTGCATTTTATCTCTGAATGTCTGCCAGTGTATTTACTTGTGTAACCAAGAATTCAAAAGAGAGGGGAGAGTCTCATAGTGAAGACATTTTCATTCATCTGATGGAATAAAGAGAGAAAAGTTATACTCACATTCAAATTTTGTCATGGATCTTAATCACAATGACAAAAACGGCCTCCACACAGATATCCAGATCCTTCTTCTGTCAATCCCTTCAGAACAACCACCTCCCAGCATGGCTTGAAAAAGACACAGAAACAAAGTACCAGTAGAGCTGAACTGTTTCCCTTTAACAATACATGAATCAGGTTACAATGAGGGTCTGATACTCACATGAGTTGTATTACCGGCTACAATCACATGCCACTGGTTTTTAGGCCAGCGGGGACTTCTTGGCAACAGAACCATGCAGTCTTGCATTAAATCACAATATCAAAGTATAGCATCGCATCAAAGTATAGCAGCTTGTTCAGCATATAAACAATTCAGGAACAGAAGACCAGATGAAAAAAATGTAAAATTTATTTTAAAAAAGTGAAAAAAGAAACCTCAGTGTGCTAACATGCCACTTCATCAGGAGGAATACAATATTGTGACATACAAAATACAAACTGGTCTGCCTAATAACAATTCAAATTCTTATGTCTGCAATTCAATTGGGAAGATGTCCTGTTTGGTCAAAGAATATTCAAACAGACCAATCAGGGTACCTGAGTGGAACATTCCCAACTGGATTAACGTTAGAAAATCACAATTGCTGAACACATAGTCTAAAAACTTTTTAACCCTACATATATCATATACAAAATTTGATTGCAAGTAATCAGTGAAGTCAGTCTCTTGAAGTCAGGGAGAAAAAACAAAGATTAAAAAGGTTGTCACTACTGTAACTCCTAAATCTACGCATATCCCCAACTAAAACCAGTCCTCATGAATCTCGCTATTAGATCCTTTGTGTTCAAAAATATGTGAACTAAGTTCTATAGAATATAGCAACAAAAAAAATTAAGTAAACTATAGAGGTGTTACCGGTTTTAACTGGGTCAGCAATAATGTAACCCAGAGAAATATGTATGTATATATAAATATGATAATTTTACATGTACATATACATAAATATTTCTGGTTATGAGGATTCAGGCACCAAAGAGATGTTCAATCAAAAACAGAATTTATTGGAACACCAGTCAGAGTCTTAGATCACATGGCAAATTATAATCTATACTTCCTTATAAGGAATTAAATAGCATGCACAACAGAAATTAGACTAACTACAAAAATACATTTAAGACTACAGAACACAAAACATTAAAACATTTCTATACACATAAGTGCACTTGGTGTTATGGCATAATTAGCTGGGCAGAGCCCTCCTGTACATGTTCTTGTTACAGCTCTCCTTCACTGGCCATTCTCTCCTTTCCTCCTCCTTCACTGCATCTTCCTCCTCCACTCCTCCTTCTCTGACTAAATGGAATTTAATCCCTTGTTTTATACTCTTTACTGCCCATTGCTTTCAATGTAAATAGGCCTAAAGACATCCCAGTGCACTATTTGATACACAGCTAACAGCAGGTGTGGGTTCCTAGCTTGCTGGTAATACCTTATTTGGGACACTTCTGAAAATGCCTATTTATCTGAAGGATAAGGGAATGTCAGTCTAAGGTCAGCAACCCCCTCCTGAAATCTATACTGGTTCCCAGGCCATTTGTCTTGTCAGCAAACAGGTGATGCCCTGACTGAGTGGGCAAAGGCAAAAGGATGATACATACATCTGATTTGTGCATATATATATATATATATATATATATATATATATATGCCATCTGTATTTGCAGAACAATATATTATGTGTCAGTATTATGTGTGCACTGTAAAACATACTTGTACATCCCATTATCACTGATACATATATATTCCTTCATTGACCATTCATAGATAGCATGAGTGCCCATACTGCAAGGACACAGAGCCCACCTGTCCACAAACAAGCTGACCCCTTTTATTATGGGAGTGAGAGGAAATAGATCTACATCTCAGCATGCCGTGGGCCACCTGTCCCAGAACAAGCTGCCCACTGCTTGTTGTATAAAATGCAGACATATTTCTCTATCTATCTATCTATCTATCTATCTATCTATCTATCTATCTATCTACCGTATTGGTAAAATAACAACATCTATTTACATGAAATGGAGATATTACACAAGCAATAACACATCTGGTAAAAGTGGATATCTGTACTATATAGCTATTGCCTCTATACACAGCTTCTACACCTTGCAGTTCCTATTCTGATCTATACTTAACGGGCTTAAAGAAAAAGGGATGTATCATTACAATGGTGGAATAGGGAGATAATTAACCCTATATGCACACCTTACAATCCTATATACACCTACCACCTTATAATCCTTGTTCTGTTCCATAATTGATAACTATAAAAACAAACAAGGGATATGCCAATTACAATTGTAAACTGGGAAAACGATAAACCATATACACACTTCCTCACCTTACGATCATTATGATCCTCAAAGTGTTCTATAGATGGTCCCTAGATTAAATACTAAGAGATTGTCACAACAATAAAAAATGAGGGCATTTGTCAACCTATTTAATCCATCAAACTCTATCCCACCCAAAACAATATATTCACTTCCTATACCTTACGATCCTTCGATCCAATCAATAGCTGGTCATTTAAAAACAAACAAAGAAAATTGCAGCCATTACAATAAGGGGAAATAATTAACCCATCATATATCCCTCTCGCTTCCACCCACCCAAAACAATATTGTCCAAGTGTGAGCAGCCCCTATTAAGCATAAAAAACTAAGAGCCATATGTTCAAAGGGATAACGGCAAAACATGTCGTATGAACAACAAAAATAAGTAATTGTATGCATGAACGACATATTTTCTATAGCGTATACAACAAAAGACTAGTAATGCCCTTTGTGTACGACAACTCCAGAACTGCTGGGCAAAGGGGCGGGGAAAGGGAGTGGTTATACTATTCTCCAGTGTAGTATAGAGGAAAAGAAAATTTGTAGCATACAACGAAAAAAAGAGTTTTGCAAAAGACAAGATTTGTACATTAAGAAAAAAGTGGAAGGAATGTGAAGTTCTGAATGTGAGATCTTTTGTTTTTAGTTAAGACATTTTTGTCTTTACATACGACAGTTTGAGTCAGGACAAATGACATATTTCTGATCACAACCAACGCTCTGTGAAAATATTAATGAGCCCAACGACACTGCAATTTGAAAAGTCATTACAAATGACAAAAGCTATTTCACTACTTCTTTGAACATATGGCCCTAAGTGATTTATGTGAACCAAAATGGTCAATAGACTTATTGGAAGATACCCTAGTGTTCTATGAAACGTTCCAAATGCAGTGTCCAAATAATGATATGTGTGTGTGTGTATATATATATATATATATATATATATATATATATATATATATATTTATTTATATTGTTATTAAGCCCCTTGTTTAAGACCTCGATCTCACTTTCCACTGGTATTTTTGGTGGCATCGATACCATAACCCATTTTAAGGAGGTTGATGCCAACAGCTACCTTAGGTAT
This sequence comes from Rhinophrynus dorsalis, assembly GCA_037306005.1. Taxonomy (NCBI): domain Eukaryota; kingdom Metazoa; phylum Chordata; class Amphibia; order Anura; family Rhinophrynidae; genus Rhinophrynus; species Rhinophrynus dorsalis. The sequence continues at coordinate 337,320,293 of CM074720.1, read as the reverse complement.
GATAGTTGTCATTTCAAAAAATGGATGCAAAACATCCCATATGGCCAAATGGTCCATTTAAGAAGGAATTGTGATACGCTGAAACATTTTTTGATTCAATCTAACTTTTTAAAAGAAAAAGTTTTAGACAAAAGTTATCCCGAAAAATTGATAGATGGGGCAATTAAGAGAGCTTCAGGATTAAATAGAAACTCCTTCTTGCAATGTAAGAAGAAGATTGGAAAGGCGATGGAGATAGGAGATAGGAATAAAGATGTTAGAAGAGGGGTGTTTGAGATGGTAAATAGTGATGGAAATGGAAAAAATAAATGAGAATGATACAGAAAAAGAAAATCATAATAACAATCACTTTAGAATGCCATTTGTGACCAAATTCAATTGTGCACATAAAGAAATTCAGGGTATATCTGGGAAATGTTGGCCTATTTTACAAAAGAATGTTTTTTCTAAAGAAGTGATATCTGAGAAACCCAAGATTGTATACAAAAGAAACAGGTCATTTAATAATTTAGTTGCTCCGAGTATTTTGAGAGTTACACCAAATATAAATGGGGAAGGGCTGCCCATGATGCAGTCACTATTGGTGTCCACAGGTGTGAGAAAATTAGGTGAATGACATGTCCATTTATCAACCACAATGCTGTGGAGTTCACATCCAATCAGGGGAATCTTTTATATTAGATCCCATTTTGATTGTGGGTTTAAGCAAGTCATGTATTTGATACATTAAGCCCGTGGAGCCCAATATATTGGCAAAACCATACAAGCCATAAGATAGAGGTTTGGACAGTACCACAGGAATATCTATAAAAGTTTCAAACTCCACAGTGTTTCTAAACACTGAGGAAAAACATAATAAAGATCCGAGTGTTGTCAAAATAACCCCCATAGAACAAGTCAACTTGAAAGTGGGTATCAGTAGAACCCAATATTTTAAAAATAGAGAGCCCTTCTGAGTATTTAGGCTTAGGACCCTATATCCGGAGGGTCTCAATGAGATGGTTGAGGGCACTTATGACCATTGATGTTCAGGAGGATTGGCTCTGGGATGTATTACATCACATCAATGAGCTGTCAGCTAATTTGAGGTTGGTTCACAGTTCATTGGTATATAGGGAGGGATATTTCATATAGGTTGGTCCCACAGCTTATGTTTTTTTGCACATTGGGCTGTATATGCACAATTTTCAGAGTATTATTTTGCTCATATTTAGATTCTGCATATACACACTTATTTGAATCCCTCCCTTTTTAATTTAATTTTTGTTTATAAGTAACACATTTAGTTGAGGTTTTAGATTTATTTGTAGAGTAACACATAACACATTGATCATTTAACTTTAATATCAGTCACGAGGATTTATTACTTGGATTCTTAAAATGCATAATATAATAATATGCATACACACATTATTATTTGGGTACCGTATTTGGAATGTAATATAATATAACAATATTTGTAGTCGGGGTTTCCCGCGATGGAAGTATAGTAGTGTCAGTTGATGTAAGGTGTGCATCCCCCTGGTACATAGAGTCCCGAGGTGGAATCGACAAGGTAGGCCAGATTAGTGGGCCAATAAAGGAGAGTCAAAACTTAGTGAACTATAATTTTTTATTGATTGACTTGAACAGTTTAATGTGATAATGATGCATGTGCTTGCTGGATTTCGCTGGAAGGATTGGGGATGTATTGTGAAAAGCAGGAAGACCACCATCTCCCTAGCTTCTGGATGATGTGTGTGGCACTTTGTGTTTAGATGCGGCTGAAGCAGCTCCAATATTGAAGGAGTGTCCTGAAAAATGTTTGGGGTTGTGACCTAGATGGGCGATGATGGAATGGATGAGTTGAATGAATGTGGATGTACTGATAGGTTCTGTTAGGTTTGGCAGAAGTGGGCTATTGTCTGTGTTGTTGCTTATCAGGGAAGCTAGGCGTTGTAAAGTAGCAAATGGGCACCATTTGTCCAGTGTAGGAAAGATTGGAATTAATGAACCAGAACCTGATTGGTCTGTCTTTGAATGGGAAAGAAAAGGGTGCAGTGGTCTGCGTGGAATGTGAGGTTGTATTTTTTAATGTAATAAGATTATTTGGAGCGGGAGGTGAATTCTCCAGGCCTTAGAAAGCCAAAAAAAAAATCTAAGCTGATAGCTACAGTTTGAATGGTGTTGGTATTATGATCAAATACTGGTTTTTGAATAAACTCGTACATTTTTCTGAATAGTGAGCCTGATATGGGTAAGAGGATTCGAGGATAATGGTGACTGATTTTAAACAAACCTTTGAGGAATAATTGTATGCTGTGGTTAGACAGAATGGAAGGTGAATTGGGATGTTGAAATGTTAGGAAATGTTGAATGCCTGCTAGGTAAAGTTTGATGGTGATTGGGGCTAGCTGAAAGGCTGAATAGCAATATGAGGTGAATGCTAAAATGGTTGAAGGAGCAATAGGGTGGTCTGGTTTGGTCTGTCTGATAAATTGGAGAAGAGATGACCAGGCTAGTTGGTAATAGAATAAAAATATTCCGCTACTACCACCTGTTTGGAGAGAATAATAAGTCTAACTGAATGTAACCAAAAAAGCTACTTGTACAGTCCACATGCGTCCCAACAGTCAATGAATGAAACAATGATGATGGATGAAATGAGGATCAAAATAGCATGATAAACGATGAACAAATGGGATGAAATGAAATGGATACAATGATAGTCACCAATACTTCACGCACAATCCATGTATCAGTCCCTTGTGCAGCGCACATATGCCGGACTTGTAGAGACCAGCCAAACAAGTAGAACTCAGAATGGAAGTCAGCGCTCAAAGGGAAAGAATGGAAAAAATGGATAAAAGGTATCTAAGTGCAGTAAATTTTATTCACATAAAATAGATACAAAAACAAAATGCACACTCACAAAGCACCACCTTGGCAGTAATGCGTCTCAGGGTCCCAGCCCTCAATAGATCATGAACTGTGTCCTCCTCGTCGGTCAGAGTAATTTCATCCGATATACAAAGAGGATAATAGTCGGCGTCCTCTAAACAAGCGGCTCAAGCCGCAACTGTGATGCAATGCCGGCTGGATATCAGGCAAATAGAAGAACCTCACGGAGGACGTGAGGCGGGTCCTGCTCCAAGTGAATGTGCACTCGATACCCAAGCACTTTCGTGGGACACCTCCCACTTCCTCAGGGGTAAAGCAATGGTCGGTACAATGGCCATTGCCTCTATTTATAGTTCTCATCCTAATCATAATATTTAAAAATGTTTAAGAGATAATACATAAAACACACGATACAAACCCTAATAAAATCACTAACAATGGAGAATATATAAATCATACTACAATAGAAAATGTGAAAAATCCTGTTTGGTTGTCCCTATCACACTTGTGGGGATATTTGGCGGGGCCACCACACAATATATAAACATAATATATTAGACCTCAAGAAATAGCAATCCCATGGTCCAAAAAAAGAAAAATGCGATAACCCCGCTATCAAAAACCCCCACAAGCGACACTCTACTTAAGTAATCATATCATTACATAAATAAAACAACTGTGCAATAATACAGCTATAATTGAACAGTCCCCCTTGGTGAATCAATCGGAGCATAATATTCACATCTTAAAAATAAACCCCAAGACCTTGATAAACTAATTTCATGTATCACTAAAAATAACTCATACCAATAAAGGGTGTCATAGGCACATATATAAAAAAGACAAACAATCTCAAAATCTTAAGCGTTATATAAAATGACGCATTCTATTGTAAAAGAGAAACAACAGGATCCTTCAAATCTTCAATCATAATTATTAACAAAAAAAAAAAAAAAAAGGAAGAAAATAATGAAAATATATATATTTTATATAATGAACAATAGCCAATAATACCTAGGGCACCATAAAATCTTCTCTCCCTGAAAGGTGAGACCTATCATGGATCTAAATGAAAGCTGCTAAATCAATATCTATATTAAGCCCTTTAGGGGCCAAAGTTTGCAATTCATATATCCAATATGTCTCCCGTTTTCTGAGAGACAAAAGACGGTCTTCCCCTCTCTTCAGTTCTTTAATTCAATGGCCTGAACCGTCATACCTTCTAAATGGCATTTGTAGCAACTCTGAAAATGTAAAGGTACACTATGATTAATTGCCTTGGTTTTCCCCATGATGTTGGGGAAAGAGGAGCGGCTTTTGTTGATGATTTGACTGGGGGCTAGTTTGTTGCAATGGAATGTTACTACCTGTCCTGACCATAGCTGACCCCAAAGTGCTGTTGCTGCTACAAAGGGGTATATTTCAAACAAGGAAGGAGTTGAAGTGAATCTTGGGATTGCTAGGCCTTCTTGTTGCCAAGGCTCTGCGAATCATTGGTCGGTGTAAATGGCTGCAAATCCTATACTTGCTGCTGCGTCTGTGTAGATTGAGGGGGATGATGGGGATGACAGAGGTGGGAAGAGGGAATGGCTTTTCCATTCTTGTAGAAAGTGAGACCACATGGTTAAGTCTGCTTTTGCTGATGGGGAAATGTGGATGCAGGCTTAGTAATTAGAAGAAGCTGAGAAAAGGGAGAGGAGATGGGATGTGAATGAACTGCCTTGAAGCATAATGCGTATGGAAAAATTTAAGTGGCCTAGGAGGGATTGTAGCTGTAGGCAGGTAAGTGAATCTGATGAAGTGTAGCTATGGACTAGAGCTCTAATGTTTTTGTCTTTGGCAAGTCTAGATATGAAACAGTTTGAATCTAGGATGATGTCTGGGAAATCAACCGTGGTTTTGGGGGGGCCACTGGTTTTGTCTAATGCTATGGGAATATGAATTTGTTGGAATAGCGACAGGAGATTTTTCAGGCTTGAAGGGGAGGAGGAGCTTGGTTCGATGAGTAGGTAATCATCTAGGTAATTGTGTACTGATGGACAATTGAATTGGTGGTGTAGATGCCAACAGCAAACAGGCTGAAAAGTTTGGGGCTGCTTTTTGAGCCAAAAGTGAGATGGGTGCTGAAATAGTACTGGTTTTTCCATTACAAAGTCTTTTTAGGTGCCATAGGGAGGGGTGGACAGGAAGGTGTTTAAAGGCATCGGATATGTCAGATTTGGATAGCCAGGCCTTGGGGTGGAAATGTCGTTTGAGGCTGATGGCATCATCAGTGCTAGAGTATTGTAGTGAATAAGCTTCAGAGGGGATTAGGGAGTTGAGGCTGCGGATTGGAGAGGAGTGAGGGGTGTAGAAGTCTATGATTCGCTTTTTTATAAAGAATTTCCTAGTTGCAATTCCTAATGGGTTTATTCTCCAAACTGGTTAAGGTGGTCTGGGGAAGGGGCCTAGTAAGAAACCTTTTTTGTAATCTTTGGCGAGGAAGGAGGTGACTGCTGCTGGCTGTGGCAAGCACAAAAAGAGGATGCAAAGATCTTCATTTTGAGAAATCGTGCTCAGTTTTGAAACACGTTGCTGATGAACCCTATTAGGAGGACGAGGTACTGTATCATTGTTGTTGCCATGAACCTCTAGAGGAAAGACCTGATCACCAATCACACTGGTTACTTCCAGGTCAAGCTGACTATTAAACTCTGAAGAGCATAATAACTGAGCCACAACTGTTAAATTAAATAGCACACCTTCACAAATTTTGTCACACAGGAAGTTTTGAAGTTTTCCACAGTAAAGTTCTAAGTTTCACACCAAAATGTAACCTTTTTCACAATGGATGCCATAGAGGACAGAACAAAATTGCCTGTGCTATCTCATAACAAGATTGTGAATCATAAGCAAACTACAATAGATTTTTCAAAGAAATCATATCTTCCCATGGGTTTAAAACATTATAATTTATTATTTACCAAGTGCATGGAACAATTGTCTGTAAGGGAGTTTTATGACCCAATGATAAATGACCACTTAATTGATATTGTTAAGGATGGTTGGAAAATATGCACACAAGACCCGACTACCTCCTGGCATTCAAAGAACGAGTCTTTTCCAAAGACCATTGCCACGGTGGAAAAACTGGATAAACCAGAGGCTATAATGAAACATACACCTCTATTTTCAATATCACAATAAATTGTGAGCGTGAAACTAGAAATTAGATTTATTTGAACATTTGTGAACCATAAATTGCTTAGCAAGATTATGATGGAATATTAAAATTACCCTTTACTAGATTCTTGTATTATATTTTAATGTACTATTTAAAAAATGGACAGCAGAACAATGTTAAGGTAAGGTATATATATATATATATATATATATAGCGCGAGAGAGAGATTTTTCTTTTTTTTAATACACCAAAAACCAATAAAATCCAAACTTAAGCACAGGACTTCCAATCATAAATGAAACAAAACATTATTTTTCTCCAATCAAAATCTAATACAATACTGTTTTACTTTGTTCTCTTAATAAAAGTCATGTGAGTACCTTTTGTATTGATGTTTCATTTGCCTTCCCTTAGGCAGCAAGTCTGATTCACATTGAGAGTTATGCACTATTGCATGATAAAGAATCATACCTGACCATGACAGTGATATCACTTCTACAGTTCCTATGTTATTATTCGAAGCCTCTGCAATACAATCTGCAAAGCTGAAGACATCTTACTGCATTCCATCTAGGGATGGGCAAAACATTTTGCCTCAAACCAAAATCTCTGAAAACTGGCACATGTCTCTTGGTGAATAATTTCCTACAAAAAGTGCCATTTCTTTGCCTAGTTCATTGCATTAAATTCAATGAGAAGAAAACATTTCTCTACTTTTTAGAGCCATTTAAAAGGGGTGTCAGGCTCTCACAGCATGTTTTTGAGCTAGAGAAGACAGGCAAATAAAGGGGAATTGAAGCTTAGTTTAGGTAGTCTTTTAGTTTTTTTTCTCTGTATCAGGGGAGTCTGGGGGCACACTCTGATGGAAGAAGAAGGAAGGTGACCCCAAATACCCCAGAATTCAGTGTGACTGACTGGCGAGACATAGGCAGCTGGGGAAAGAAGGTGTTGTTTTTGTTTTTTAGTTATATATATTTTTTTGGACTGACTAGTAAGATAAGGTTGACCACCTAGAAAAATAAATAAATAAAATAATACATAAATAATTAACCAAATAAATATATTATGTGACATACAGCTGATTGGGAGCCTGCTGTGAGCTCTGTGACTGAGGCACACTTGATAGACAACTGACAACACTGACAATTTTGCTGAGTGCTAAGGCAAGACATCTCATTCCATCAGATGTGTACTGTAGAGAGTAAAAACACACAGTTTAATTGAGTAATGTCCAGAACTCACACAAGGAGGAGGGGGAAAGTAGAGTAGTACAGGGACATGGGAGTAAAGTGGTAGTTCATTGTGTGCAATAAATGATGATGATCCCTCACCTCCCGGTTTGGATGCAGTTTGTCAAGGTCCCACCAATCACACCACACTAGACCCCCACCACCACTACCAACACATCTGCCACACTGTAGGTTGAACTTTTTTTTTCAACACTTGACATCATCATGTGTCACTTAAGAAGGAGTTAGTGTTGAGGGCAAAGGACAAATGCACTCCACATGCTAACATTTTTCAAGGTATATGTTGCTGTAGGAATCACAACTTTGATTTTCACCTACGTTTTCTCCACTACAGCCCTCAGAAGAAGTAATATTGTTCTGGGAAATGTTCCTACATAGAAAGAAAAGAAAAGAAGAAGAGCGCAATGCTCCCTGAGAGTAGCATCTGTACAAGTCAATGTGCAGTAATATATCCAAATCTACTTACAAGATATCCTCTTGTAAGTATGGAATTCAAATGGAAACTGTAATATGGGATGAAAAAGGATCTCCAAGAGTTCTCCCTCTGGATATTCTCCCAAATGATTCCCCGTCTCCTTGACAGTTATAACAAACACTCCGTGGACCACAATATTGCTCAAGACGAGGCTAAAAAGTATAGAGGTACACTGAGAGCAAACCCATATGCTTGGATATAAAGATAATTAGCCCCCACAATAAGGGTCACTCACCGGATGTCGCTAGTTCTCTTTACTGAAATAAGCCCGACCCGGCTTAGTGTTAGAAAGTAGCTTCACTCGAGAGATAATGGGATGTCACCATAAAAATAATTTATTACATAAGATAAAAATATATGTGGAATAAATATATATATTAAAAAAACTAGTATAATTAATATAGCTCAACGCGTTTCGTGAGCGCGGCTCACTTCTTCAGGAGTCCTGAAGAAGTCCCAATGCAGCAATCCATGCTCCATAACATAGGGGATGAACAGAAATAACACATTAGTGCAAGAACCCAAAGGTTCAGAGGGAGCCCCTGTATGAAGTGGTACAAGTAGGGACAAAGTGGACAAAGGCACTCAAAGGGTTACTCACCATTCGTCATCTTCTGTCTTCAGGTTACCATTGTGAAGAGTGCAGAGCCTCAGAGTGAAAACTTGGGTTATAAGAGTCTCTCCACAGGTCTGCAAGGGTCCATAAAGCACCTGCACACTGGTCAATTCACTCCAGGGAAGCCCAGTAATGGTAACCCTCCTAATGAGGGAGTTGTAACAGCCCCATATCTACAGAATAAAACAATAAATAAACTAAAATTAAGTGGCAGTGTTCCAAGCCAGTCCTTACAATCAGGAACACATCATTAAATGAGAGACAGGAAAGGATTGGCCTACAGAAGGGATGGGAAGGCTCCACCCTCAAGACCTTGTCATCTTATGTGTTCTGCCTTCCAAAGGAAGATCAAACCCCATGGTAACTGTGTTCCATGTTGGATGATAGAGAAATAATTTTAAAGTAAAACTAAACAGTAGAATCCTAATTTTCCAGTATGTTACCATAAGTCTACCATAAGTCTACTTAAAAATGACTATGTGATTATACCATTTGTCTGTGATATGAATAGTTTTTGAGAAATTAGCATTTATTGTTTATTACTGGGCCAATATTACCACACACTGTGCTATGAAACTACCTATGCAGAGCCCACACACTCTCGGGCATTATTAAAAGCACAGAGTGTGATAAGTATGGTATATGACATTACTATTTCACTTACTGTGCAGGGGGATAACAGAAATTGCCACACTTTTGCCACCAAAACATGGAGGTTCATTTCTAAATTTATTATACATAAAAATGGTTAGAACATCATGTAGACATATTTGATTTATCTGTAAAACAGGCAAAACTTATCTTAGGGTGAAAAGTCCACTTTAATGTTCCCTAAATAATTTAGTGTAAAAGCAAACTTTGCAATGTCTTATTTTTATTTTAAATTGTTTAGAATGCATAAATAGCATTCCTTTGAGAGTGTGTTCCTTTATTGAAGTGCTTGATTGATTGCCTAAAGAGATACACAACAGTACAACTCTTCAATGTAGCTAAATAAGCAAATTGAATATAAGTGGAAAAATAAAGTACTTATCAAATGAATAGCACAACAGGGTGTAATCTGATGAATAGAACATTTAATTTTATCCCATAAGGCTTATTCTCTGTAATCTTACAAGCATTTAATGAACTATGATGATTAAACAGTTTTCCAGTTTTAGAACACAAAAATGCCAACTCTGGTCATCTCTCAAATATTTGGTGATTTGTTGATCATAGTATGATGAACTTTATGGATGGTTGTAGTAAATCTATTGGATTTTAAAACATAAACTAAATGGAGAAAAATAAATCCTGAATGACATGGAAAATATGGTGCAGTTTTAAGAAATGTGTCTCCTAGAAGTAAAAATTATGGTTAAGAAAAAAGGTCCTGTTGTATTCAATGCAAAACAAATCTGTGAAAACCAGGTGGTTTTTTGCATTTTTGCAGGAAAATCTGATTACCATGCAGTGATTAACCCCTTAAGAACCGGCCACACGCACTTAAGGACCATGGAGCTTTTTTATTTATTATTGTTATTATTTCCGGTTCAGGGCTCCCTGAATGGAGTGGAGCCCTGAAATCCATGACGGTCCTGGCACGTCATAGGTCCTTATGGATTGCCAACCTATGACGTGCCAGGACCAACGTGGGTCCTTAAAGGGTTGAAATCTTTGCTATCTTTGCCAATTGGCAAAAATTTTTACCCCTTTATTAACTATTTTTCGCCTTTTTTGCTATAAAAACAAGCAGCTACAGAGAGATAGGTGTTGTTCTGTTGTTCTGTGATATTTATAGCAGGATTGATACAGGAGAGGCTCATAGTGGCTACTATCACTATGAGAAAGTTTAAAAGTAATAAAAGAAGTAACTGGAAGGACCCTTATCTGTCCACTGAGTCTGAGTCTGAGGAGGAAGTGAGCACTGCAGACCCAATGGTGGCCAGTCTCCCTAAATCACCCCTAAGGATATTGGGGAAATGAGTCTTACAGGAAGAAGAAGAGGGTAGTAGTGAGAGCAGAACAGGTCAGATGCCTGTGTCTGCTGCCAGTAATGCACCTGCTGCCAGTGCTGCCCCTGCTGCCACCAGTACTAAACCTGCCGCCAGTGCTAAACCTGCTACCAGTGTGTCTTGTAATGCACAGGAGTGGAGGAAGGAGAAGATGATGTCAAATGTGACAGCAAGGGACTCTAAGTCACACCTGACATCCCAAGGCAGTTATCACAGTGCCCGTGATTGCTGACTTTTGCTGTCAGTCAGGTGTGTGTACTCTCCATTGGCCACCTGTCTATTGTCCGCCCAGTATTGCCTATTTAGACTGGGCTGAGGCACCCTTTGGTTGCCCTTTCGTGGTGTCTCTATGTCAGTAGTCACCTGCCTTGTACCTGTATCTTTGGGCCTGCTTAGCTCTGTTACCAGTGTCAGCTATTCGCCAGACGTCAGTGTCACTCCTGGCTCCTGCCCCCATTTCTGATCCGGTTGGGCTGTTGTTCCTGATCCAGTGCTGCCGTTGTTAATGCTCCGTTCCTGACTTGGTTTGGCCTTCCTGCTGTTCCAGTATTGGTCCTGGCCTGTCTATCATTCCTGTTGCTGGATTCCGATTGTCATCTATCAACTTTGCTCGTCTGGGTGACATTCTGATCACTGGCTTGCTCCACATTCACTGTTTGCTGCTGCCTCCATTATAGAAGCGGTCAGGCGATACTGTTGTCCAGTACGTGGTACTGGTTTACTCCACATTCACTGGTTGCTGCTGCCTCCATTATAGAACCGGTTGGGCGATACTGTTGTCCAGTACACGGTACTGGTTTACTCCACATTCACCGGTTGCTGCTGCCTCCATTATAGAACCGGTTGGGCTATACTGTTGTCCAGTACGCGGTACTGGTTTACTCCACATTCACCGGTTGCTGCTGCCTCCATATTGCACCGGTTGGGCCTCCCTGGTTTTCCTTTACGTGATACTGGTGTGCTCCACTGTTCCATCTCATGCTGCTGCTTCCATCTATACAGCATTAGTGGAGCTGCCCTTCTGTCATTTAGGCTGCCTTGCCCGGTATATTGGCAAGGCTGGTAGAGCCACAGTCAGATTGTCGTGCCACCCTCCAGGCTGCCTTGCCCGGTATATTGGCAAGGTCGGTAGAGCCTTTTTCCTTCAGTTGTGTCACCTTTCAGGCTGCCTTGCCTGGTATATTGGCAAGGCCGGTAGAGCCTTATTCCTGTAATTGTGTCACCTTTCAGGCTGCCTTGCTGGTATATTGGCAAGGCTGGTAGAGCCTTAGTCATTTTGTTGTTTCATACCATAGGCTGCCTTGCCCAATACTTTGGCAGGGCCGGTAGAGCCTATCAGACTGTATCTCGTGAAAGCTACTGTTTGAACCTATTTTGTGCATGTGATATATATGTATGTTGAGGACCCGTGAGGGTTCCCATTAAACTTTTCAATAAAGTTTGATTTTTATTTGTGTCTGAGAGTCAAAACAATCTGTGACAGCAGTCCTGCAACTATTACTTCTACTAAGAAGGTCCAGCAGCTTCTTAGTGCTAGGATTAAAAGAAGTGTGATCATCATATTATTAGCGACTGTGAGGAGGAAGACTCAGGGACTAAAATTTATGTGGTTGGTGGTGGTGATGATGATGGTGGAAAAACTGGTTTGGAAGAGACATTGATGACCTTTTTTAGCCCAAACTGAGAAGGAATGAGAGACAGGGATGGGGATGGACATCCCCACTACCACAGCAGTGTGCTTTTGTAATTTGTGGAATTTCCTGCTGCTGAGTTGCAAGGGCAACAAGAAGCTGAGGAGCAGGTTAGTGTGCCTCAGACCACTGTGGACTCAGTGATAATGGAGTCAACAAGTAATGCTGGACTAGGACAGGAGGAGGAGAAGAAGAAAGAGGCCATTCTTTCCCCTCCCCCCTGAAGTCATGGGTGTGGGACTATTTTTCTCTTGGGGCAGGCACAGTGCAGTCATCGACAATGTATAGTGACAACAGCAGTACTTGGTTTCTGGTGGGGAGATTTCACATTAGGGACCCTAAGTGTCATGGTGTTTGTATAGAGTTGTGCCAGATATTTCATGTGAGTACAGATATACCCATTGTTCCTAGTCCTTCCCTTATTTACACTGTGCACACTACAGTTGCTTGTGTAAGAGGCACAGTTCCTGCTCTCAAGGGAAAAATTTCTATTCACAACACACCCATGATTTTGGAGGAGGGGACGGTGGAGAAACATTAGTGGATAAATTTTTCTTTTCTCCACATATACCTGAAATGGTGGTGGCTAGTTATGGTACTGCTACTGCTTCAGGTTCATCACTGGAGCAATTTGTGGCAAGTGGAACAGCAGTGTTACTGCTTTTGTTGATCCCATTCCCTTTCAACTGCTTAATCATCATGCTGCTTAAACAACTCATCAGCAGCAAAAATTGCAGTCTCAAATTCTGCAGTTATATCAGGGCATTTGACAATGGTCACAGGCCAGCACAAAATGACCTGCTGGCACTAGGCCAGTAGGGCATTTTTTTCTCCAGGTTTGTGCTTTAAAAAAAACAAACAAAAAAATACATAGGCCTACAAAAAATAAACAATTTTTGTGGCTTGTTTGTACACACCCAAGTCCTACAAATCAATGTTTCCTCAGGGCTTGTGTCACTAACAACAAAGCTTACAAATCATCCTTTACAAAATACTCTTTCTTCTCAAATTTCAGTCTAGCCCAATGGCAGCTTATGTCAGGGGGTCCCTGTCTCTATCACATTACATCCACATTTCTTATTTTATTTTACTTCCTGTCCCCAACAAAAAAAAAAAATTCTTTCCCTAGACTCCACCCACCAACACAGGCACCCTCCTCAGATCCCTTTTATACCATGTCTTATGTTTTTTTTAAATTGTATTTAGGATTTATTTTTTTTACAAATCATCCTTTACAAAATACTCTGTCATCTCAAATTTCAGTCTACCCCAATGGCAGCTTATGTCAGGGGGTCCCTGTCTCTATCACATTACATCCACATTTCTTATTTTATTTTACTTCCTGTCCCCAACAAAAAAAATTATTATTTCCCTAGACTCCACCCACCAACACAGACACCCTCCTCAGATCCCTTTTATACCATGTCTTATGTTTTTTTTTTAATTGTATTTAGGATTTATTTTTTATTAACGGTCCCCCAATTCCAGTAAACAACCCCCCCCAAAAAATTCCCCGTTTAACTGATTCTTTCCCCACACTCCACCAACACAATACCCTCATGCTTCTTTTATACTATGCCTTTCATAAATAAAATAACATTTGCTAAGTGTTGTGTGTAAATTCAATGTTCCCATTTATTTCAATGGAATGAGCTAGATGAAAAAAGGCACTTTTTGCAGAAAATTTTTCACGAAGCGTGAAGTGCCATTATTTGCTGATTTTGGTTTGATCCATTCCTAGAGACAATGCTGAAAATTTCTAAAAGATAAGAGGAAGCTTTCCATGCTACACCCTGCAAAATTTCAAGTGATCTATGAAAGCAATACAGTGTTCTTCACTTAAGAGCCCAATGCCCAGATATAGCTGGAGAACATTCCTGGTGCCCACCTGCCCATACTGAGTAATTGAGCTTTGTAAAAAGTAGTGCCTTTTTATTGGTTGCTTGTCGCTGTATTTGGGATCTTCTTCTCCAGAGCTAAAAATTACATTACAGATTCACTGGACACTCCTGTTCTGTTAATCAAATCTACTGGAACTGATATGTCCTACATTGGATGCTCTTATTCTAGAAGTAGTTGTCTGATCCCCCAATCCTTGGATATGATATCTATCGAACATACTGCAAATTATGGAGCTGTGTTTGAAAGGTATATTTATTGGAACTCTCTTGTCAGACATGATGCCCCTGAACTGATTACAACATGGGTTCCTACCTATCAAATTCTCTACTACAGCGAATTATGTGTGGTGGTGGTGGTGATGATGAAAAAGGGAAGAGAGAGACAGAAACCTCCTTTTTTTCATCCTCTTCCACTGGAATTATGGTCATGCCACTATATACTGTTTTATTATTAATATGCATAATATGGGGTGGATTCCAAAGGTTGCATATTCTTGTTGATGTTGCGAGCATTGGCTTTAATTGGTTGGTGGCCCCTACTGGTTGTTCATCCTTGAGGGATAGTGGATAGACAGGGAGGGGGAGCTAGAAATGAAAGGGAAGGAAGACCTAATAAGACAGTGGTAGAAGGGGATATTTATTGTCAATTATTTGGTCTTGCATTTTATTGATAGACTAGTGTAAAAGGTCTGGGTAACGTTAACCATTTGAGTGCCAGAGGGCTACGCAACGCTCTGGCACTCAAAGGGTTAAGAGGCCACTACCTCACTGCTCTATGTTATGCAGTCTTGCGTTGCCTCACTCATGTGATGCAGTCATGCGCAGTAGAGACTGGCTGAATGCTGGCAGTCTCTACTGTGCATGACTGCATCGTGACAAACATCCTAGCGAATTATTATATAGAACATTAATGCCTGTGAAATTAAACAAGCTTGTCACCCTTGGACGTGTCTTGGAGGAGACAATCTCTCATATATTAACTGCACTGGTCTGCACTGCTACATCCACTGCTGTAGTCAAGGGGGATTTCAAGAAATTTAGTCGTAATAAGTTTGGTTTATATAATTTAACAACTAATGAGTTAGAGGCAGTAGAGAATATTCAGAAAAATAGCTTCATCATTATAAAACCAGAAGAGAAGGGTGGTGCTGTGGTTAGATATTCAGGATGTGGAGGTATAAATAGCAGAGGCCCTTCGTATATTGGACAATAACATACTATTGAGGTCTGCCTAGTGATCCAACCACTAGTTATATGGGTGAAATGGGTATATTTATTGAACATGCATATGGTGGGGGCCTTCTCGGATGAGCGGAAAGAGAGATTTATCATATGTACACAAACCTAGAATGGCTATTTATTGTCATTTAATGAAGGTACATAAGTCTCTCTTTACTCCTCTGGGAAGGCCCATCATCTGGGGTATTAATTCCCTTATGTCTAATTTGTCATCATTTATTGAGTTTCACCTTCAGAGACTGGTGGTGGGATTACCATCATATCTTTGAGATTCCTCTCACTCACTGACTCTATTGAATGAATTTTTCTGGTGTGATTAGTACATGTGGGTAACTATGGATGTTAATGCACTGTACTCCAACATACCACATGAGGGAGGATTAGAGGGAGTTACATTTTTTTTCCTACAGGATCTCCTAATGCCTATAGAACAAACTGAATTTTTGCTACAAGCTATTCAATTTATTTTGACACATAATGTTTTTAGTTTTGATGGTCAATTTTAATTACAGTGTAAGAGTACACAGATGTGCACCATGTTTGCTCCCAGTTACGTTAACCTATTCATGGGTTACTTAGATTATCATAAGATCTTTGGATCTGATAAATTTGGTGTGAACTTGATGCTCTATACAAGGCCTATGATTTTAAGTCCTTTGCTACTAGCCAGACCTGAAAAGTTACTCGCCACTGCAAGCCAAAACATACCCACCTGGGCTGAATTTCTACTCGCCAGGGCTAAATTTTCAATGGCGAGTGGAAATTTTGAGCCCTCTCTATAGAAGATATATAGATGATATCATAATTATTTGGAGGAGTAATTATGAAGAACTTGATACATTCATACTATATGTATCACGGTGCCCGTGATTGCTGCATTATCATGTCAGTTACCTGCAGGGGGCTCTCCATTGGCTGCTTACCTTATACCCGCCTTAGACTGCCTATTTAAACTGAGCTTGGGCACCCTTTGGTTGCCCTTTCGTATTTGTCTCTATGCTGTTGTTCCTGCATGGTGCTCCAATGCTTTCTGGGCCTTGTCGCTGTTCCTGATTGTCAGTGGTATCCTAGTTCCTGCCTGCCAGTCATCTGGTTCCTGCTTCTGTTCCTGATCCGGTCGGAGTTGCTGATCCTGTGGTTGTTCCTGCTACCGTTCCAGATCCGGTCTACCGTCTGCAGTACTGATCCTCTTCTTCAGTGGGGTTCCTGTACCATCTACTACCGGGTGCCTGCCGTTCCTGGTGGTCAGGGTGACATTTTGACTTCCTCATGGGTTTCTCCAGTACGCGGGTACTGGTTCGCTCCACTGAGTCAAGTTGGTATTGCACTATGTGAGCCTCGGCTTATCCGGTACGCGGGTACTGGTTGGCCATGGTAACCGGCTGCCGTTGCACCGGAAGACTCATACGTTACTCCAGTACGCGGGTACTGGTTCGCTCCACTGTAACTGGCTGCAAGCCACCGATTAGTCTTGGTCTCCCCAGTACGCGGGTACAGGTTCACTCCAAGGAGATTTGTTGCTATTGTATTATTTGAGTCTGGGTTTATCCGGTACGCGGGTACTGGTTGGCTCCATGGTAACCGGCTGCCGTTGCACCGGAAGACACATGGCTACTCCACTACGCGGGTACTGGTTCGCTCCATTGTACTGACTGGTAAGCCACCGATATAGTCCTGGTCTCCCCAGTACGCGGGTACTGGTTCGCTCCATTGTAACTAGCTGCAAGCCACCGATTAGTCTTGGTCTCCCCAGTACGCAGGCACCGGTGGTGTTCAATTACTCCAGTACTTGGGAGCAGGTTCTCTCCATTGTAGGAGGCTGTCCTGTCCTAACAGCCTGACATGTTGAAGGTTTCTCCCAGTACACGGGTACTGGTTTGCTCCTTGCATTACTGGTATTATTGCGCTTCCTGGTTACACGAGTGAGACTGTGGTCACTGCTCGATTATTGCTCTGTCCTTAGTGAGTGGCAGTCTATTGCTGCCTTATCCTGTGGCCTAGTTTGTCATCTCTGTGACTGGTCTCAACCATCTAGCCAGTCACCTCGGCCACCTTACTGCCCTCACTATCTGCGGTCGGCTGCCTTGCCCGGTATTGGTAAGGCCGGTAGAACCTGTTGTGACTATTCCTTTAAGGGTTGCCTTACCCGGTATTGGCAAGGCCGGTAGAGCCTCTTACCAACAGTTCCAGTGACGAGGCTGCCGTGCCCGGTATATTGGCATGGACGGTAGAGCCTCTGTCTTACATTCCAGTGCCTTGGCTGCTGTGCCCGGTATATTGGCACGGCCGGTAGAGCCTTCAGTATTCCTTGCATGAGTCTCCAGACTACCCTGCCCGGTATATTGGTAAGGCCGGTAGAACCTGTTACCATCTTGTGCCACCTAAGGTTGCCTTCCCCGGTATCGGCAGGGCCGGTAGAGTCTGTATCCACCCAATGTATCATTATTTGTGCCTATGTAACTGCTAATAAAATATATCTTGTATTTGCTTTCAACCCAGTAGGGTTCTCTTTAACTTTTCAATACAGTTATGTTTTTACCTATTCTCTCTGTCTGAGAGTCATAACAAACTGTAACAATATGTGAGTGAAAACCGATGGGGGATTACATTCAGTCATACCGCGGATCCATTGATTGTGAATTTTCTGGATTTAGAACTAAGATGTGTACTGGGAGCTAGGATTAGATCACATACATACTTTAAAATGTTTGACAGGAATAGCTTCCTAGACTTCCATAGTCGCCACCATAATCAATGGCCCCAGAATGTACCCTACGGATAGTTCCCTCTAATAGGATCATGAACAATCAAGGATCCTTCAAAAAAGCTTCCTAAATAAAGCTTATCTTAAGGATCTAGTTTTGGACTCCTATAAAAAAGATAGAGAGTTGGGTGAAGGGAACGTTAAGGAGAAAAAGAAAATGAGGAAGTTTTAGATGTCCCCATGTTTATTACTACATACAACCAAGCATCAAAGGAATTTACAAAATCTTGGAGAAACATTGGCAAATTTTAAGGAGTGGTCCATTATTGAAGGATATTATACCTAGGAAACCTAGATTAGTATATCATAGGGCTAATACCTTGAAAAATATATTTTCTTCAAGTTTCCTCCAAAGGAATAAATCTGGAAGAACAGGCATTCAGATGCGGGAAGGAGAGATGTATGATGTGTTTTTGCCTTGCACATGGAGTCAAGAGCTTCAAATCTTTCAACACTTCTGAGGTCTTTGAATTTTGGGGAATTGGGAACAACCTCCTTCCTCCCTTCTTCTCCCCCAGAGTACCCCCAAACTTCCCTAATACAGAGAACAAATGTCCTACCTAAAACATTCCCTGAACTAAGCTTCAATTCCCCTTTATTTCCATATCTTTTTAGCTCAAAAAACATGCTGCTTTCTCTTCTCACAAAGGCAGAATAGCAGGCTGTGAGAGCCTGACACCCTTTTATATAGCTGCAGGAAAAGAAGAGAAAACTTCCATGTGGTGGGAAAAAAATGGAGTCTTCCCATTGATTACAATGCAATGAGCAAAAAAGGAGTGAAAACAGAACTTTTTCACAGGAAATGTTTTCATCCAGCGGGAAGTGCCAAATATTGCTGATTTTGGTTTGAGGCACAAATTTTCACCAGTCCCTACATGTTAGTGCATGCTGTTGACATGCCATCAACACAAATTCCCCATCATATGTCTATCCTGGTCCTTATCCCCCCTTTAATGCATCTCCCCCCAGGGTGATGATCTTTTCCTCTATCAAATAATTTTGACTGAAAACTAGAAGGTTGAATAAGTATATACTTATACTGCGAATCTGTAACAAATTAGTTAAAAATAATGTACATTGAAACAGTATTTAATTCTCAAACATATTTCTCTTATCACAATCTATATACATGATC
Source organism: Rhinophrynus dorsalis (assembly GCA_037306005.1). Classification (NCBI taxonomy): domain Eukaryota; kingdom Metazoa; phylum Chordata; class Amphibia; order Anura; family Rhinophrynidae; genus Rhinophrynus; species Rhinophrynus dorsalis. Next base: position 337,301,185 of record CM074720.1, on the reverse strand, counting down.
ACTTTGTTTTCAACTGCTATTAAAAAAGGAGACTTTGTACACATGATTTTGCACTTGATATAAGACTTAATTATATGTAAACATTTTGAATGGTTTAAACATCATAGAGTTAAAAAAAAAAAATGAAGTTATTTCAGGCATTAACACTTTGAGTGCAAAGCAATGCGTTGCGTACCCCCTGGCACTCAAGGGGTTAACTGGTTCCAGACATGTTTGTCACATATCAGTAGTGCATCTTGTAGGCTAATTTAATGCTCTTAAGATTAAAAAAATCCTGAATTACTTGGGATATTTCTAATATGCTAAAAATAAATGAGATGCAGACATTTCTAGAACCAAGCAGTTAAACAGATGCTTATTAGAAAAGATTAGAGTAAAATATGGATATTTTAGTAATACAGCATGCTTTAAAACATGTTACGCATAGTAAAATGCTGCAGCGTAGATACTTATGTTGGTAAAAAGACATTAGTTACCTCTGCTGTTTGCATAGCAGAAAATTCCTATACCTGTATAAAACCAAATTACGTGTTCTGTGTATTATTTTCTTTCCTTAAATTTTGTATATTATGCAGGGCACTCCCCCTTCTGGAATGTTACTGTATAGCATTTCTCTCCTAAAATGGAGTAGGATGGCTATTTATAAAATATAATTTATATTAGCAACAGTTCTAAAAGAGAGTAATCATAAGTTAACAAACAAAATACAACCCTACACTTCTCCAAACAAATTATACAACCCTTTGAGTGCCAGTGAGTTAAGCAATAGTCATGGGCAAAACGTTTCTCATCAAAAGCAAAATAGGAGAACAATGGCACTATGCAAAGCATGAGTTTTTTTTGCTATGATTCTGATTTTCAGCTTTTTCGCATCTACTTCATTGCATTTAAATCAATACTACAAATAAATTTCACCACCTCATGGCAAGTTTCCCTTCTTTTCCCACAGAGAAAGTTTCCCTAAGGGTGATGTAGGGGGATTGGCCCATCACTGGATCTGGGGAACCGGGGTAGCCAGACCCTTTCATGTGGTCACTTCCTCCTCCTCAGACTCACTGGACAGGTAACAGTTCTTCTATCTCCTCCTTTTATTATGATTAAACTTGCTCATAGTGAAGGCAGTCACCAGAGGTGGAAAGCAAGAAATGTGTGCCATCGGCATGTGTTCTTAGCGAATATCTGCTCATTTTTTTAGCGAATACATTTCAAAAAGTGGGCATGGCTAAAATGTCCACCTTTTTAAGAGAGGATTAGCAATTATGCCTAATTCAGAAAAGCAATTAGCACACGTTTTCATACATCTGGCTAACTTTGCCATAAATTTAGGAGCGTTCGTTAACTTTGCCACTAATTTAGGAGCATGTGCTATTCGGTATCAACGTACCAATTGGTTTCTTGAATAAAAAAACATGAGCAATCGCAAAAAGCACATTAATTTATGGCTTTTTAAAATAGTGATTGCACATGTTTCTTGCATTCCACCCTATGATCCTCTCGTGCCTCAATTTTGCTATTAACTCACAGAACAACAGCCTAGCACCTCTCTGTCTCTTGCCGATTGTATTGTGTTTTACTTCCTGGAAAACAGCATGTTTATAGAGAAAAGGCAAAAAAACATGTGATTCACGGGCAAAAACTTTCTAGCTATTTAAAAAATAGAAAAAAGATTATGACAATGGGTGAAAACAGTGAAGATTTAATTGCTTTATTTAAAGCTGATTTTCCCACAAAAAAGTGGAAAAACACATGGGAACATAATGGGACCTTTCATCCACCCCATCTGAGATGGACTTTAGAAAACCATAAAGTGTATGAGCACATTGGTCTCAGTCCTGTCTGACTGTTTATAGTCCAGGGATGCTAACCCTGCTTCATATACAACCCATTTTCTTTCCTTATTTGCAATTCACATTGATGTACTGCATTACGTACCTACCTTCAAGTCATCCGAAATAACAACTCCCAAGCTCCTTTCCTATGCCATTTTTGTCAGAAAAGTGCCACGATGGCTGAAGTCTAACCCTGGACTTTTCTCTATTAAATAAACTATTTTGCACTTTGCCGCATTGATCTTTTGATTTTATTCCTCCAATTTTCCCTAGATTATTATGCAGTTTTTACCATAATATATTTATTTGTATCTGTAAATAGATATAGCATGCCTTGAATACCATTAGCAATATCACAGAAAACAGGGCCAAGTACCCTCTACCGAGACATCCCACTATTAACCTGACAAAACAGATTGAGGTGCTGTACAATGCCGAATTAGCCAATAATCTGTAGTAAAATGAGTTCAAAGCCAGTAAAAATCATTTGCAGGGACTATAATCCACTCGGCTTGGTAATCTGTGATCTGAGGCAGAAGCATAACACAAAATTCAGGATCTCCCCTGCAAACTCTAATGTGGGGCCCCATGCCCCACCCCAATTATGCCCCACACCCAAAAAAATTCTAGAGCCTTCACAATAAATGAAAAAACAAAAGAGAGTATGAATGCTCCATATTTTTTAGTACACATATACCAAATATGTAGAGGGATAAATTAATCATACCACAAGTATATAAAGTATACAGTATGGATTCCAGGATAGTGTTAATTCAATCCTGTCAGAGTTGTAGTTCACGAGTAATTGAATGATAAAGTATCCTAGGAGTAGTGGAGTGTGTACATGAAGGAATATATATAACAAGTGAGAGGAAGAAGGGGTAGTTAAGATGAAGGAGGGGATGATACTTTAAAGTGGAAAAGAAGGGAGCTTATCCCAGAAGGATGGGTGGGTGAGGAAAAAAGGGACGGGGAGGTCGAGCTGTGCGAGTGTAGTCTTTCCTATTTTTAAGGTACCGGTCAAACATTATGTTATATGGATGGAATGTTTATTTATGACTACTAAGTGGCACTACACTATCTATCATGTAGAATAAGAATCCCACTTAACAGGACTATAAAAACATATTGGAGTTTTGTTCTATTAATATTAATATATCTTAATGATTAGAACCACGAAAAATACTTATGTGAAAATAAACAAAACCTTGTCAAACATTATAACACCAAGATCATCACCATTTCCACAACCCCTAATGTTTATTTTAAATCAGTCCTAATAGGACCACAAGTTTGACCCACCAGGGAATTTGTGTTACAAGCAAAATATTTAACTGTCTGCCATAACTGAGCCAGCAGAAAACATCAAGATGTATATAAAGAATCCCATGTCCTTCAGCTTCTGTTCTCACTTCAGATCTCCAAAAGAACCCCGAAAAGTATCATATATTATATCATGAAAACGTCTCTATGTGACAAGTGAAATATGTGGTGATGTACTAAGAGTAACCACTGCGGTACCAAGATACATTGTGATACATATAATGAAACCTTGTTTCAATTCTAGAACTTTATTCCAGATCACATTATTGTAAAATTGATGACTGTCAGTTTCCTGTTTTATAACTATCAATTCCTCAGTGCATTATAAAATGTTATTAGCACTGCAAATCATGTAAACATTTGTATGTGCAAACTGAATGCATTACTCAACAAATCAAATAGTTAATGTCCCCAAATGCTAGTAGCAACTAAGTATCCCCTCCCCCCACTAACTTTCATTGGTGGTCTAAGGGATAAGTTTAGGGAAAGTGAGACAGGCCTCAACTCTAATTCCGGACAAAGGCGCATATGCAGTGCTGAAACACTTAGAAGAAATATGTTAAGGAGCAGTGGAGGCTGACACGACCAACCTGGAAACGAGGAAAAGGAGACTACAAGGAGAGTGACTGGAAAGAGAGAGAGCCCGATTCTGACAGAGTCTTTTCATTTGATTTGTAATCCGCCCAGACCCATCATGGGTTTCAAGTAAGAGGCCACCCTTACAATAATATTACTGTTAGGGGCCATTATTTACCTTGAGTAACCCACACTATTTGAACTGCCCTTGGAGCTTTTATCCCCCTATACACACTTGGACACTGTAGACCTATCTCCCTCCTAGGACCTGACAGCAATAGTCAGTGAACTGAGGCTAATTCACATACTACACTACTATATTTATTAAAGTTACCTGTTAGTCCTGCAGTCTTAATATATTATAGATTTTGGGTTGGTTTTTTCACAATACTCATATGATAATTCTCATGTTCTGCTTTTTATTCCAGTTTTTATACATTGTTTGCTCTCAATATTCTTTCTACTTTTATACTGTGAGAATACTATATACTATACTTAGATTCTTGTCTGCTCTGTCTATCCTTACTCTATATCTTTTGCATTACATTGTTTCAGTACAAGCTTCACTACTGAACAGAGATTAGCATCAAAGGCAGCAAAGAGGAAAGACTATAGGCCCTAGGGCATTATACAGGGAAAGATAAGACCACTCAGAAGGAGTACATATACATATTTCTAACCTAGGTCAATACTTGATATCCTGTTGTATGTTATGCCTAAGGTTTCTTGATTGATTGTGGTTCCTAGTAATTGGAATAACCTTCCTATCAACCATAAACATCCCAATATTATTTTGGTAAATATGTGTGAAGATCAATAGCACTTCCTTCATAACAAAACATTGTGCATTACTAAAGAAACGCTGTATAAAAAAAAAAAAAATAAAAAAAAAATAAATATATATATATATATATATATATATATATATATATATATATGATTTTTTGTTTATTTTTTTACAATTTTGATGTTTGGTACATCTGCTTTCTAAATTAAATTGTTACGTTTCTTCTTAAATCAACTGCAAAGTCTTCAGCATAAATTTACCAATTTACTTAATGGTAATATGCTAATGTATATGTACATTTATTAAAGATATTTTGTTTTATCTTGTTTAATTCACAGTTGAACATCAGTATGCAGTCAGTTGGGTCTGTATCAGACAAATCTATCAATTGAAATCACAATTTCATAATGCGTTTTGAGTTTCAAGGAAGAAAATCTACCGGGTTTGTCTGCAGCATTTCTTATTTTAATAGACATTCTGGCTCACTAGTGTGACAGCTTTGAGACTCCTTTGATAGAAGAAGCCTTATACTGGTAATTCATTCAGCTATTGAACACACAATCTACAGAAGATAATTAGTAGAACCATCCCACTGGACATTCTAGAAGACATGGATTATTTTCCACTGCCCTTGAGCATACCATTCAAAAACCATCAATAAAATAAAAAGCAAGCTTGTAAATAACTTCACACCAACCCTCTGTGAAATACAATAGAACTGAAATATTTTCCTTATTAAAACTGACATTCTTCTGGTCTTGAAGTACAAAAGTTGAATTTCTAGGCATACCCTATGGACCCTAATAATGCTCAATCAGTTGCAAATCAGTAAGACAGTCTTACTTCTTAACATCCCCCATAAACATTTGCCTGTGTGCATATCAGAAACCAAACACTCATTTTCAACAGATTACATGGTATTTTTCCACTATGAAATGAAAAGTTAAATATTTTACTCAACCTTTTTTTTTTTTATGGTTTTATAGTTAGAAGCAAAGAAAAGGTTGATAAGCTTTACTGGTTATGAAACTTCACAGTGATTTCCAATGAGCTGTGAAGCTTCAGTTGCTGTTTGACTTCATGTGTGAAGTGGCACAAGGAGAATCTTGATAGTTTCCTATAGTATAAAACTGCCAATGGCAGTTTAAATTAAGCTTACACAAACCTTATGCTTTAAATGAACCAAAACAAAATATTTTTATTATAATCTAAATTTCCTGTTTCATAAAAAACAGATCTAATTTTGTTTTTTGTTTTAATTTGTGTACAGATACACAGTAGCTCTAAATAATATCTTTATATGGGGTTTATGTCTTGTAAAAAGCTTTATTAATGTTTACACATTTGATTTCCCTGACCCTAAACTAATGTCTAGTGGTGAAATGGTGACAGCAATATGATTTCAGTAAAGGTTTTTGAGTCATTGCCTGTGTTCCTTCTATCACTCTATGGATTTGTCCTAATATTGGCCTATATTGCCAATAAGACATGAATATATTTGCCTTTTATTAAGTACATATGTCATGATATGTCATGTTAATTGTATATAAACTGCTTATTGTATAGAGCTGTAAAACATAAATGTTTTCACATGTTTCTTGTGTTGCTTAGAATTTTAAATGGAATTCATTATGATACTTCAACTTTAGTAGGGCTGCTCCCATATGTGCAGATCAGCTGAACTAACAGGGGCTACACTGGGCCTCTCCATTGTGTACCTAGGCTGGTGAGACTACTCCCAAGTGACATGATCATAACATTTTAAATGCAGTATCATAGAGGATGTGCTTAAGTGTTTCCCTTTCTAACAAGCAGAGTTCTGACAAATCTCAACCCTTTGAGTGCCAGAGGGGTACTCAATGCATTGCTTTGCAATGTGTTGTGTATCTCTCTGGCACTCAAAGATTTAATTTTCTAAAAGACCAAAATATATCAACAATGGCTGTTAGGATCTAATTCTGGGCCTCCTGTCATGTAGCCTGCTGAATGCTTTATGTGATGGTGAGAGATAGAAGAGTCTACATGACCAAAAAAAATGATGGCTACATTTCTCAAAGCATTATGAGATTTAGGAGGAGGACCAATCATGTTTTTCCCATGGAATGAAGAGGAAAATCTTTGAGGCTGTTGCTGGTAACCACTGATGCTGGTAGTCATTTCAAGTTTATAATTTCTGCTTGTAGAACCCCTTTTCTAATTTGATGTTATTGATAAAAAAACACCTGGTAACTACTTGGAATTAGTTTTTGTTCAGAAGAGAAATCAAAACATTTTAGAGTTATGGATTCAATCATTGTGGACTCATTCACATCAACTTTCTTTATTGTCTATTCTGCCCTTGGAAGAAAGATACAATGATTATTCTTACAGTTTGTATGGTGTGAGCTGGGTTAGAAATTAATGTTATCTATGTCTGTTAGATCAGCAGCAGCATCAAAATCTGATGTTTTACATACTGACTGATCTCCCACTGCCAAAACAGATTCAAAAACACTATCATTATCAAATGAAACACTAACTTCTTCATATACAGCTTTATGAGCAGCAGCAGCAGAAGCAGCAGCAAAAGAAGAATACATTCATTATCTAATCAAGAGGCAGTGGAGCAGTGAATAAGAACATGGATGATACTTTTACATTATCATTGTTTGATGGTGTTTGTGAAACACTAAAATTTCCTGCTGTGAATACATGGGATGTTCCCCCATCACTAACATCGCCATCATAATTTTTGTTTGTCTGCAACCAGTGTTACTATGGGTCAGATTCTTCCATCAACTCATCAGCATTTGTCATCATATACTCTGTCAGTTTTTCAACATTATCCCTTATCAAGATAAATGACTTGTTCTCTTTGGCTTAGAAATATTGGCCTTTTTGAAAGATGCTGCACTGAGTTAGTATTATTACATTTTATTGTTTTGGAATCTCCACTGCCTGATAGGGATTTGGAAGGGGAAACAGAAATTTAGTAAATATTTACTGTTTTGATTTGAAGATATAGTAATGGTTACAAACAACTTTATTGAAATATTTTAAAGTGGCTGGTCCAAGTAATTAGATGCACAGTCTAGACCAGAGGTTCTCAACCCATGCCCTCAGTGGCCACTAACAGGCCAGGACTTAGGAATTTCCCTGCTAGAACACAAGTGTGTTGATCAGAGGCTCAGTCATATTGATTCACTCACCTGTGCTCTTAAAAGGAAATTCTCAGATCCTGGCCCGTTAGTAGCCACTGAGGGCACGGGTTGAGAACCATTGGTCTAGACCCAGGCTTTTTGCTGAGTCTGCTCCAACAGAAGCAGAATTAGTAGAACCTATTAATTACCCTTTAAAGCAGAACTTCCACTGCTAAAATACTTGATCTCTAATACTTCCCCATCTGGCGACTAGCTGCTCAGTAGTGCTAGTCACCAGAATTACTACCTTAATAATAATAAAATAAATAAAATTCTCCATTCTTCCCGGGCTGACAGGCAGGACGGAGAGCAGATATCTTTCCCTAGTGATGTCTGTACGCCTGCGCTATCAGTCTCAGCCAGCTCTAGGATGTGATTCTAGGAGCCGTTCAGCTCCAAAAGGGACTGACAACGCAGGTGTGTAGACGTCACTAGGGAAAGATGTCTGCGCTCTGTCCTGCCTGTCAGCCTGGGAAGAATGGAGAATTCTATTTAACAAGGTAATAATTCTGGTGACTAGCACTACTGAGCAGCTAGTCGCCAGATGGGGAATTATTAGAGATCAAGTATTTTAGCGGTGGTAGTTCTGCTTTAAACAACAGATCTTGTTCAAGAAAAAATGGAGAAAAGTGTATGATTAATCTAACAGACCTGTTTATTTTAGACAAGCACTTAAAACTTGAATTTTACTTTAAGAAAATTAAAGGGTTAGTAAAGTTTCAATAACAGTGACACCACGATCCTTCCTTATACTTTGCACTATTGATCTGTTATGTTGCTAATGGTGAAATCACTCTATTTCCTCTGAAATAATATCATAAATTGTCCCCTCCCACTCCTTATGCTGACATCATGCTTTGTGCTGCAGAACTGAAGCAGGATCATGACAGGGGACAAACTTCTTTCAGTCTGAGAAAAAATCTGCCCTAGTTTGCCAAGGAGGGAAGGGTTTTTCTCATACTGGTGGTAGGGGGACAATTAATAATATAATATCAGAGGAAATATAGCGAGTTCACCATTAGCAACGTAACGGAGCAATAGTACAAAGTAAAATGAAGGATCTCAGCTTCACTCTTATTGAAACATTACTAGCCCTTTAAGGAATTGTAACTATTTGAGGGCCAGAAGGGTATGCAGCACATTGCTTTTCAATGCTTTGCATACCCCTCTGGCAATCAAAGGGTTTAGAAGGCAGGAAAATAAATGAAATGAAAAAAAATTTGGTGGAATAGGCAAAAAGGAGGAACATTTTGCAATGGTTAAAAAGAAAAAAACTTTTACGAAAAAAGCAAAAAATCGGCCATTCTAATTCTACGTTTTCTTTAACCCCTTCAGTGCCAGAGGCTCGGGCCATTTTCTGAACCCTGCAGGCCAGACACTTTTTCAACATTTTTGCTATCCTTCCGTTTAGGCTTGATTTCCTCTGGGGATTTTTAGTTAAATATGGAAAACTATATATTGTTTTTTTCAGAACGAATTGAGCTTTCTCGTGATACCTTACATGAAGAGAATTTTACATTGTGCAAAAAGCTATGATGTCATAATGACAAAAAAAAGTGAAAATTTACTCATTTTGCTAAAATCACATACTATGTATCAAAAACATTTACCTTGATTGAAAAAGTTTCAATTATTTGAAAAAGCCCAGAGTCCCCCGAGTAAAAAAATACCAAATTTGTATAGTTTTACCTAAGTCCAAGGCTAGCGCAGAGCCCTAATCACCAGCAGCGCAAAATGACATTTTCAACTTTATAAACTAAAATGCACATTCTAGGGTTTTTGTGGTAAAACTACCCTAAAACAGTGGAATAACTATATAAAACTATATATTTCTGAAAAGTAGACAACCTGCCGCATCTAATGAGGGGTAACTTGCCTTCTTGCCCCAAGCCTGTGGTACCCAAATGCTTCCAGAAGGTGGCACTATAGGAAAAAAATGGCATTTTCTTACATTTCTGCCCCTTCAACTGTACTGAAATCTGTGAAAACCATGGAATTTACAACTGTATTCATTAGCTAGTGCTCTTGGGAGAAAAATTACACCCCATTGGTTTGGGTTCACCTACCACAGGGGATGCTAGAAGTGCAAAAAGACACCTACTACAACCTCTAAATTTTCTAACATTTTCTCAAACATTACTTGTCTATACAAAAATGGTTATAACAACTAGAGAAGTGAAGAAAGGCTACACAAACCATACCATTTTTGAAAGAAGACAACCTGCTGCATCTAATGAGGGGTGAATTGCCTTCTTACCCCAAGCCTGTTGTGCCCAAATGCTTCCAGAAGGTGGCACTATAGGAAAAAAATGGCATTTTCTTACATTTCTGCCACTTCAACAGTACTGAAATCTGGGAAAACCATGGAATTTACAACTATATTGATTAGCTAGTGCTCTTGGGAGAAAAATGACACCCCATTGGTATGGGTTCACCTACCACAGGGGATGCTAGAAGTGCAAAAAGACACCTACTACAACCTCTAAATTTTCTAACATTTTTTCAAACATTACTTGTCTATACAAAAATGGTTATAACAACTAGAGAAGTAAAGAAAGGCTACACAAACCATACCATTTTGGAAAGAAGACAACCTGCCGCATCTAATGAGGGGTGAATTGCCTTCTTACCCAAAGCCTGTTGTGCCCAAATGCTTCCAGAAGGTGGCACTATAGGAAAAAAATTGCATTTTCTTACATTTCTGCCCCTTCATCTGTATGGAAATCTGTGAAAACCATGGAATTTCCAACTGTATTCATTAGCTAGTGCTCTTAGGAGAAAAATGACACCTCATTGGTATGAGTTCCCCTACCTTAGTGGGAGCTACAAGTACCAAACTACACCTATTGCAACCACTAATTTTTCTAACATTTTCTCAAACATTACTTGTCTGTACAAAAATGGTTATAACAACTAGAGAAGTGAAGAAAGGCTACACAAACCATACCATTTTTGAAAGAAGACAACCTGCCGCATCTAATGAGGGGTGAATTGCCTTCTTACCCCACGCCTGTTGGGCCCAAATGCTTCCAGAAGGTGGCACTATAGGAAAAAAATGGCATTTTCTTACATTTCTGCCACTTCAACAGTACTGAAATCTGGGAAAACCATGGAATTTACAACTATATTGATTAGCTAGTGCTCTTGGGAGAAAAATGACACCCCATTGGTATGGGTTCACCTACCACAGGGGATGCTAGAAGTGCAAAAAGACACCTACTACAACCTCTAAATTTTCTAACATTTTTTCAAACATTACTTGTCTATACAAAAATGGTTATAACAACTAGAGAAGTAAAGAAAGGCTACACAAACCATACCATTTTGGAAAGAAGACAACCTGCCGCATCTAATGAGGGGTGAATTGCCTTCTTACCCAAAGCCTGTTGTGCCCAAATGCTTCCAGAAGGTGGCACTATAGGAAAAAAATTGCATTTTCTTACATTTCTGCCCCTTCATCTGTATGGAAATCTGTGAAAACCATGGAATTTCCAACTGTATTCATTAGCTAGTGCTCTTAGGAGAAAAATGACACCTCATTGGTATGAGTTCCCCTACCTTAGTGGGCGCTACAAGTACCAAACTACACCTATTGCAACCACTAATTTTTCTAACATTTTCTCAAACATTACTTGTCTGTACAAAAATGGTTATAACAACTAGAGAAGTGAAGAAAGGCTACACAAACCATACCATTTTTGAAAGAAGACAACCTGGCGCATCTAATGAGGGGTGAATTGCCTTCTTACCCCAAGCCTGTTGTGCCCAAATGCTTCCAGAAGGTGGCACTATAGGAAAAAAATGCCATTTTCTTACATTTCTGCCCCTTCATCTGTATGGAAATCTGTGAAAACCATGGAATTTCCAACTGTATTCATTAGCTAGTGCTCTTAGGAGAAAAATAACACCCCATTGGAATGAATCGACATACCTTAGGGGTGCCAGAAAAGCATAACTACACCTACCTGTTTGCTTCTTCGAAAATGGCTGCTTGTACTAAAATGTTCATAACTGTTAGAGAAATGAAGGAAAGGTATAAAAGGTATACCATTTTGGAAAGTAGACATTCTCCCGCATCAAATGAGGGGTCACTTGCCTTTCTACCCCTGGGCTGAAGTGCACAAATATTTCCAAAAGGTGGCGCTATGGGAATAAATACATGTTTTTTTTACATTTCCACCACTTCAAAGATACTAAAATCTTTGAAAACCATAACAATTCCTGCTGTATTCAGTACCTGCTACCAACATGAGAAAAATGGTAGCCCATTTGTGTGGCTTAACATACAATATGTGGGTGCTAGGAACACGTACGTAAACCTGACACTTTTGTTTCTTAAATTATCTGCTTGCACTAAAATGGTTATAACCATAATAGATATGCAGGAAAGGTAGAAAACAATGCCATTTTGGAAAGAAAACAACCTGACGCATCTAATGAGGGGTCACTTGCCTTCATACCCAAAGGCTGGCATGCACAAATGCTTCCAGGAGGTGGCGCTAATGAAAAAAAAGGCATTTTCTTACATTTCTGCCCCTTCAAATGTATGGAGCTCTGTGAAAACCATGGAATTTTCAACTGCATTCGTTAGCTAAAGCTCTTAGGAGTCAAACGACACCCCATTGGTATGAGCTGAACTACCTTAGGGAGTGCTAGAAGTAGAAAACTACACCTACTACAAACTGATGTTTCTAACATTTTCTCAAACCTGACTTGCCTCTACGAAAATGGCTATAACACCTTCAGAAGTAAAGAAAAGGTAGATAAACTATACCATTTTGGAAAGAAGACAACATGCCGCATCTAATGAGGGGTCACTTGCCTTTTTACCCCTAAGTTAGTTGGCACAACTATTTCCAGAATGTGGTGCTACAGGAAAACAAACAAACATTTCTTTTACACTTCAGTCACTTCAAAGATACTAAAATGGTTCAATGGCGTGGGATTTCCTAGGAGGACTTCTTGCCAGCCTAAGAAAAATGGTACTCAACTGCTGTGGGTTGACATACCAATTTGAGTGACAGGAGTGTAGCTACCAGTGAAATAGGAATGGGAAAGCAAACAGTGTATGTGTGATTTTATGGCTAACAGATGAAAGAAGCTAGGGCGTCAGCCAGTGTACGCGCAGACCTGTGACTACCAGTGTAACAGTGTGGGAGGGTGAGGGATTAGGCAGTGTGTGTGGGTATGAGCAGAGGAGCAAGGATGGTGGAGATGGTGGGGCAGTGTCTGAGAGTGTGTATGGGAGATCTGTGACTACCAGTGTGCACTGTATGTCCCCCTCATATAAAGTTTGATTCCCAGCCTGAATCTAGTGCATACTGGTACTTTGAGTCTACCAATAGGCAGTGGAAACAGGCTGGGGGTCAGGCTGGGGAATGGGACTGCCAGTTGGCTGTGGAACCAGGCAGGGGAATACGGTACATGTGTATGTGTGGGGGGGAATCGGAGGCATTTTTTGTGCATGCCACAAGGGTGCCCAATGCACTGCAAAGCAATGCGTTGGACCCTCTGTTGCACACAAAGAGTTGTTTTTTTTTTATTATTATTTTGTATTCATACCTCGTTGGGGAGGCGGTGTCAGGAACATTCCTGGTGTCCCCCATCCAGGTCTAAAAACAGAATAATAAAAAAAAAAAAAAGTGTGTGTGTGTGTGTTACAGGGGGTCCAACGTATTGCAAAGCACTGCGTCGGACCCCCCCCGTGGCACGTGCATTTTTTGGGGCTTTTCCCCCAATATTTTTGTGTAGACCTCGTTGGGGGCATCAGAACCCATACAATGAGGTCTAAATAAAAAATAAAAGGGGAAAACAAAATAATCCTTTGGGTGCCACAGGGGTGTCCAGTGGATTGCAAAGCAATGCATTGGGCCCCTGTAGCACACAAAGGGTTAATTTTTTTATCATTACTTTGTATTCAGATGGCCACCAAACAAGCTCTGATCACAAAGTAATGATAAAAAGTCCTGTGTGTGTGCCACAGGAAGGGGGTCTGCATTGAACCCCTATCCCAGTGGCACACACAGGGTTAAATTTTTTTTAATTTATTTTTTTTTATTATATACCTCATTGAGGGGCATCAGGACCCCCTGATCCCTCCCCAATGAGGTCTTAGTAAAAAAAAATATATATGTCCACAAACGGAGTGACCCTGTGAGTGCCACAAGGGTCTCCAGCGCATTGCAAAGCAATGCATTGGATCCTTGTGGCACTCAGAGGGTTAATTTTTCTTCTATCATTACTTGGTAATCAGAGCTTGTTGGGGGGCCATCAGGACCAATCCTGATGACCCCCCCAACAATCTCTGATAACAAAGTAATGATAAAAGCCCTGTGTGTGCCGCAGAAGGGGGGCTGCATTGCCCCCCCCGTGGCACACACAGGGTTAATTTTTTTTTTATTTACTTTTTTTTATTATAGACCTCATTGAGGGGTATACAAACCCCCCTGATCCCCCCAATGAGGTCTTACAAAAAAAAAAAAAAAAAGTTATCAAAAAAAGTGTCCCTGTGAGTGCCACCGGGGTCTCCAGCGCATTGCAAAGCAATGCATTGGACCGTTGTGGCACTCAGAGGGTTAATTTTTTTTTTTTTCATTACTTTGTAATCAGAGCTTGTTGGGGGGCCATCAGGAGCAATCCTGATGGCCCCCCAACAATCTCTGGTAACAAAATAATGATAAAAGCCCTGTGTGTGCCACAGGAGGGGGGGGGTGCATTGGACCCCCACCTGTGGCACACACAGGGTTAAAAATTTTTTTTTTTTTTTTTTCTAATTATAGACCTCATTGAGGGGCATCAGGATCCCCCCTGATCCCCCCAATGAGGTCTTAAAAAAAAAAAAATCCCCCCCAAAGAATAGACCCTGTGAGTGCAAAGCAATGTGCTGGGACCCTGTGGCACTCACAGGGTTACTTTAATTTTATTAATTTTTTTTTTTTTTTTTTTTTAGACATTTCAGACCTCGTGGGGGACATCAGGACCCCTCCTGGTGTCTCCCCAGTCATTGATCTCCCAGCCGATAGGCTGGGAGATCAATGATGCGACCGCAGGAGAGCAAGAGCTCTCCTGCCCTTCACTCCTACCACCGGTAGGAGTGAACAGGATCGGGGAAACTTCCCTAACGTCATCGGTGACCATGTCACCGATGACGTTTGGAGGATTCCCCCGGTCCCGCCCACTCCTACCCAGAAGTTCGGGTAGGAGAGAGGGGGAAGGAGAAACTTTGTTTCTCCTTTGTCTTTATTGATCTCCCAGCCCGATCGGCTGGGAGATCAATAACTGGGGAGGCATGATGAGTGCCAGGGGCTTTTTTTTTTTTTTAATGCGGCCACTGCATGCCGGTTATACCGGCTCATGCAGTGACCGCATTTCACTCTTACGCCGTACGAGCGTGGCACAGCAGGTACAGCTGTGTCCACTCGTACGGCGTAAGTAGCTGGCACTCTAGGGGTTAAAATTCCTGCCCATAGAATATACATAAAATGCCATTTTTTTGCAACTGCCAATTAATTTTCCTTGAGAACTTTGCCATTGCTTGCCCATGTTGTCTATGACTTCAACATTTACTTCTGCAATATAACTTTTACTGAGGTTTGAAGTGGAGAAATAAATAGCTGAAAGTAAAAATTGTGAGTCCTACAGCAACATATGCCTTGAAAAAATTGTTAGCAGTCAGAGTCCCTTTGTCCTTTGCTTCTTACTTAAGTAACACTGGCATAACCATCCCTGAAAAATTACTGCAGCTTTGCATATTCCAGAAGGGTACAAAACATGACATCAGTTCTTCAAAGCATCTGTTTTCAACCAAAGAAAAGGGCAGCATGTCAACAGCTAACATTTTGGAAAGTCTGCTATTCCACAGGTGTATGTTTGAATTTTTTTCTGTGATTACTTCTTTCTAAGAACTTGGTAAGTATGGGATGGCATATAAAATGGAAGAACTGTGTAACTTTATTACATTAACAATATGACTTTTTGGAGGTGGTGGGTGTGGTGATAGCATATATAGGCACTATAAGTCATATTGTCATCTCAGAGTCATACTCCTCTGCAGCAGGAGCACAATATCTTACTGATACATCAACAGCATTCTATTATGTACCCCAGAACACCCAGGAGTATTTCTGCCACTGCTTGTTGTGGTACCTCTGACCTGTTAATGGTGTGTCTCCCAGTCAGACCTGTGGTTGTGTTTCAGGTAGGATCTCATTGAGGAAATGCCTAAGTGTGAGCGTGCTTTCCCACCTGTTCACACTCTTCTTACACAGACAACAGATAGCAATATACTTAACTTTTGAAGTATCTCCATACTGTTAATAGACTGTCATCAGTCATTACCTCATCCTCAGTATCTCACACCTCTTTTTCCCCACTACTTTTTTATTCTTCTAGGCATTTAGAGGTCTCTCCAGTTTCTTTTTACTTTTTTCTTTTGAGGGATTTTCACAACATTTTGTTTCTACTTTCACAACAAGCGTTTTGGGGCTTTTTTGTCTCACTGTCAGAAGTAGTAGATGGTTGGACTACACCTTCTTGCACTATTCCATAATCACGGTCATCTTCAGGATTTTTAGATTTTTGTTTAATAGTTGTGATGCTGGGGGTGATGGTGGAACTTTTGGTGGGACTGACAAACTGCGTCCACCTTGGAGGAGAAGGATCACCATAATTTATTGCACAAGCTGCAGAAAACATGGCCACAGTCAGTTTTTGAACTATCACTTTACTCAAACATCCCTGCACTACTCCTTTCCTCTCATACAAAACCCTTGTGACTTGCTGGACATTACTCAAGTTTTGTGCCTGTATTTTTACCTTAAAGTACACAATAGAACTGATTTAGTATGATGTCTTGCCTTGACCCCCTACAAAATACTATATCTTATCTAGTATCAGGCTGCCTCAGTCACAGATCATGCCAGGGTCCCTGTCTGTCACCTATCTTGTTAATTAATTTATTAATTAACTAATTTATATATGTATTTATTTTAAACTATCCCCTATCCCTATCACTGTAACAAAAAACAAAAGCCCTGTTCAACTGCTTCTTTGCCTATGCTCCCCTAGCATATGGATAACAGCCAGATCAGGAAGGGACTTGGATCATGGCTTCCTGTGACTTTACAATCAATTACATAGAATTGTGGGATATTTGGGGTTATTCTATATTGCTCCCTTCTCACACCCCAAGCACAGAGATAACAGCCAGGAATGAACATGAATCACAGCTGCCTGTGTCTTTCCAATCAGTCCAAAAATGTTGGGGTATTTGTAGTAAACCTTCTTTGCTTCCTTATCACACCCCAGGTACCCCCAGCACAGAGACAAAAGCCATATCGGGAATTAACTTGGATCAAGGCTGCCTGTGTGTTTCCAGTCAGTCACACAGAATGTTGGGGTATTTGGGTTAACCCTCATTTGATCTCTTCTCACACCCCCAGACACCCCCAGCACAGAAATAACAGCCAGTTCTGGAAGGAACTTGGATCACAGCTGCCTTTGTCTTCCCAGTCAGTCCCACAGGATTTTGGGGTATTTGGGCTCAACCTCTTTTCGCCCTTCCCGTCACCCAGAGTGCCCACAGACTCCCCTAATACAAAGAACAAATGTCCTGGCTACAAGACTCCATAAACTAAGCTTCTGCTTATTTTTAATAGATTGTCTTCTCTATCTGAAAAGTTTACTGCTCTCTCTTCCTCTTATAAACATAAAATAGCATACTATGATGGCAGGAAAAGAAGGGAAAATAGTGAATGGTGACTTTCTGGTCTTTTACAGGGTCATCATCATTTTAACACAGATGAAGATCAGAAGAGAAGAAGGCAGAAGAGAATAGGAAATTAGAAGAAGGAAGATTACAGAAGAAGATGGACAGTGGATGACAGGTAAATGTTATTCAGATCTGGGTGTTAGGACATTGTTAGGGATAATTTTGTTGTACTTTAGTGTTAGGGTTAGTGCAGAGTTAGTGTTATGGAGGGTGAGTGTATGTTTGAGCTCAAGCTCAGTGCTTGACAGTGTCTTGCTGAATACCTATTAATGAAAAGTTCTGTTAAACCTAAAATAAGAGACAGTAGACACTTGAAGCCTGGCCTGAGTGCTTACTACACAAATGTAGTCTAACAAATATCTATGAAGTGCTCCACGAAATTTCAGAGCCACAAAAACTAGTTTTCTTTGAAGTATAAGGTACAGTATTGTTATATTTTCATGCATGAAATATCTGCCTTGTTTCTTTTTTAAATATATAAAGACAAGCACAAAAAATGGAAGGGCGCCCAATAGTGTGTTAATGTTTAGTGTTGAGTGAGCATGCTCGGCCGATGCTCGGATCGGCTCGAGCATCGCTCTGCTCGGCACATGGCGGTACTCGTACGAGTACCGCATGTGCTCGCCCACCATGTTCGGGTCTCCTCCCCGCACGTTTCGCGGCTGCTGCGCAGCCAATAAACGTGCAGGGAGGCTCTGACATCAGTGTAATGCCAGCAGCCATGTTGGCTGCTGGCATTACACTGATTGGCTGGCCAGAACCCGTGGTCGGGTGCTGTATAGCACCTGACCAGTGAGTTCGGCTCAGTCTTAGCCAGGGAGAGATGAGGATAGGAAGGGAAAGTCAGTGTAGGGAGAAAAAAAGCGATTGTGAAAAAAAAAGAACCAAAAGTCCTTTTTAGGACTACTGTGTGTGGGGGCAGCAGGTTATTTTGTGTGGGGGAAAAAAAAAAAAAAAAACATATATTCTGTTTAGTGTGCAAAGTTGCAGATTAGAGCACATTCTGTTTAGTGTGCAAAGTTGCAGATTAGAGCACATTCTGTTTAGTGTGCAAAGTTGCAGATTAGAGCACATTCTGTTTAGTGTGCAAAGTTGCAGATTAGAGCACATTCTGTTTAGTGTGCAAAGTTGCAGATTAGAGCACATTCTGTTTAGTGTGCAAAGTTGCAGATTAGAGCACATTCTGTTAAGTGTTCAAACTGTAAAATATCAAAGTCACATATTCCATTCAGTGTGCGTCGCCGCAGTTTAGCAGCACATTCTGTGTACTGTGCACAGTTGCAGAATAGGAAGAAATACTGTTAAGTCTTCAAACTGTAAAATATCAAAGTCACATATTCCATTCAGTGTGCGTCGCCCAGTTTAGCAGCACATTCTGTGTACTGTGCACAGTTGCAGAATAGGAAGAAATACTGTTAAGTGTTCAAACTGTAAAATATCAAAGTCACATATTCCATTCAGTGTGCGTCGCCGCAGTTTAGCAGCACATTCTGTGTACTGTGCACAATTGCAGAATAGGAAGAAATACTGTTAAGTCTTCAAACTGTAAAATATCAAAGTCACATATTCCATTCAGTGTGCGTCGCCCAGTTTAGCAGCACATTCTGTGTACTGTGCACAGTTGCAGAATAGGAAGAAATACTGTTAAGTCTTCAAACTGTAAAATATCAAAGTCACATATTCCATTCAGTGTGCGTCGCCCAGTTTAGCAGCACATTCTGTGTACTGTGCACAGTTGCAGAATAGGAAGAAATACTGTTAAGTGTTCAAACTGTAAAATATCAAAGTCACATATTCCATTCAGTGTGCGTCGCCGCAGTTTAGCAGCACATTCTGTGTACTGTGCACAGTTGCAGAATAGGAAGAAATACTGTTAAGTCTTCAAACTGTAAAATATCAAAGTCACATATTCCATTCAGTGTGCGTAGCCCAGTTTAGCAGCACATTCTGTGTACTGTGCACAGTTGCAGAATAGGAAGAAATACTGTTAAGTCTTCAAACTGTAAAATATCAAAGTCACATATTCCATTCAGTGTGCGTCGCCCAGTTTAGCAGCACATTCTGTGTACTGTACACAGTTGCAGAATAGGAAGAAATACTGTTAAGTCATCCACCATACCTAGCTTCATGTCTCATTTTACAGGGCGTCGCAGGACATCACTCTCGAGGTCCGACCACTGCGAACAGGTGGTCGGTTGGATGTCAGCTGATACTGCTTCCAGTCGGTTAAGCACCACCCTGTCTTCCACCAAGTCCACTCTCAGTAGCCAAGAGTCTGGTCAACATAATCCTCACTCTGATCATCCTTCCTCCCACCATAGACGGTCTGGTCAAAGAAGTGATCCCACACTGGGATATAGTGAGGAGCTCGTCTCATCACCAATCCTTCATTTGACCCTCTCTCCAAGCACGCTTGCAGAGGAACAAGACATCTTGTGCCCTGATTCACAACCTCTGGAGAGTACCCAATCACAAGAAGATGACAGATGTGAACGGCATTTAAGGTCAAAGGAAGTAGTGGATGATGATGATGATGATGAGACACAGTTGCCATTAAATCAACCACTATTACTGTCTCAAGACCTTGTTGAGGAGGATGATATACAGTTGTCAATGACTGAGTATGTGGTGGGATCAAGACATAAGGAGGATGATCAGAGTGAGGAAGTGGAGGAGGACTTGGTGGACGATGAGGTGACTGACCCCACCTGGGAAGGTGTAGAGCCGAGCGATGACAGCAGTCCTGAGGGTGAGCCATCTGCAGCACCGCAACAGGCTGGAAGAGGCAGTGGTGTGGCTACAGAAAGAAGGCGGACCGCACCAAACCGGCCCGCAAATGTTCCACGGAGCACCCCCTTGCGTAAATCTACCTTGCCAAGGGGTAGGTGTTCCGTGGTATGGCGTTTTTTTAAGGAAAGTGCAGACGACAAAAGAATTGTAGTTTGCAACCTGTGCCACACCAGAATGAGCTGAGGCATGAACACTAGAAACCTCACCACCACCAGCATGATCCGACACATGGCATCCAAGCACCGTAGTAAGTGGGAGGAACGCCTGGATCGCCCATCTGTGTCTGCAGGCCACACCACTGCCTCCTCTTCCCCTGTTTTCGGTGCCGGCCAATCGCCTGTCGAAGGCGCAGGCCCGCATACCTCCCGCCCTGCACCTGTACCATCTGAAGCACCATCAGCGACCACATCCACTTCCCTGTCCCAGCGCAGCGTCCAAATGTCGTTACCCCAGGCATTTGAGCGGAAGCGAAAATACCCAGCCACCCACCCACAGGCCATAGCACTAACCTCACACCTTTCCAAATTACTGGCCATCGAAATGCTGCCATTTAGGCTTGTGGAGACTGAGTCCTTCCGCAGCCTGATGGCAGCAGCTGTCCCTCGGTACGCGGTCCCCAGCCGCCACTACTTTTCCCGGTGTGCCATCCCCGCATTACACCACCATGTGTCCCGTAACATCACCCGTGCCCTGACCAACGCAGTTACTGGGAAGGTCCACTTAACGACTGACACATGGACAAGTGCTTGTGGCCAGGGACGCTACATTTCCCTGACGGCACACTGGGTGAATGTCGTGGAGGCTGGGAGCGACTCGGACCCTGGGATGGCACGGGTGCTACCCACGCCGAGGATTGCGGGCCCTACCTCCATCAGGGTTTCCGCCAGCACCTACGTTATTGGCTCCTCCTCCTCCGTTTCCACCTCCGAATTCTCTGCACGCAGCGCCACTCCCCCATCAGCCAGTAGCTGGAAGCAGTGTAGCACTGCAGTGGGGAAGCGTCAACAGGCCGTGCTGAAGCTGATCTGCCTTGGGGACAAACAGCACACGGCCTCAGAGCTGTTGCAGGGGATTAGTCACCAGACCGAGCAGTGGCTCTCGCCACTCAACCTGCAACCAGGCATGGTTGTGTGTGATAATGGGCGTAACTTGGTGGCGGCTTTGGAGCTCGGCAAGCTCACACACGTACCATGCCTAGCGCATGTATTTAATTTAGTGGTTCAGCGATTTCTAAAAACCTACCCCAATGTGCATGATCTCTTGACCAAGGTGCGCCGCGTGTGTGCACATTTCCGTAAGTCATCTACAGCTTCAGCCGACCTGTTGAAGCTGCAGCAGCGCTTACAATTGCCAGCTCACCGGCTGCTGTGTGACGTGAGCACGCGCTGGAACTCCACCTTCCACATGTTGGCCCGGCTTTGTGAGCAGCAGAGGGCAGTAGTGGAGTACCAGCTGTTACACGGTCGTCGCCTCTCCGTTCAACATCCTGTAATCAGAAGTGAGGAGTGGGAATGGATGTCAGACCTCTGTGAGGTTTTACGCAATTTTGAGGAATCGACACAGATGGTGAGCGGCGATAACGCTATTATCAGTGTAACCATCCCACTTCTGTGTCTATTGAAACGCTCGCTGCTCACAATTAAAACTGACGCTTTGCATGTGGAAGAGGTGGAAATGCGGGAGGAAGAGCTTACACAAGGTGATAGCCAGAGCACCCTCACTTCGTCTTCTCAGCGACAATTGGAGGAGGAGGAGGAGGAGGAAGACACGGTTGCCTCCTCTACAGAGGGTAGCCATGGAACTTTAGTTCCATCTCTTCAGCGTGGGTGGGCAGAAGAGGAGGAAGAGGATGAGGAGATTGAGAGTCATCCTCCTGGTGAGGACAGCGAAATCTTGACTGTTGGTACTCTGGCACACATGGCTGACTTTATGTTAGGCTGCCTTTCCCGTGACCCACGCGTTATACACATTTTAGACAACACGGATTACTGGGTGTTCACCCTTCTGGACCCCCGCTACAAAGTGAATTTCTCATCTCTCATTCCTCCGGTGGAGAGGACAAGCAAAATGGTGCAATACCAGAAGGTTATTGTCGAAAAATTGCTCCAAAATTTTCCATCTGACAACGCTGGCGGCAGAGTACGTGCTACCTTGGCCAACCGAGAAGGGGAGAAAAGGGGAGCACACAGCAGTTCCGACAAAGGCAGGCCAACACTCTCCAAGGCGTGGGACACCTTCATGACACCCCGCCAGCACCCTCACCCTGATGCGCAGCCTAGTGTCACAAGGAGGGAAAAGTTTTGGAAGATGAAGGAGTACGTAGCAGACCGTGTCAGCGTCCTCAATGATCCCTCTGTGCCTTACAACTACTGGGTGTCCAAGCTGGACACGTGGTATGAACTGGCACTCTACGCCTTGGAGGTGCTGGCCTGCCCTGCCGCCAGCGTTCTGTCTGAGCAGGTATTTAGTGCTGCTGGTGGCATCATAACAGATAAGCGTATCCGCCTTTCCACCGAAAATGCTGATAGGTTGACACTTATAAAAATGAACAAGGCCTGGATTTCCCCTGACTTCTCCACTCCACTGGAGGAAAGCCCCGGGGGAACATAAACTCACTTTATATATGTTATTTACAATGATGGGAATACTCTGTATTCCCATTCACCCCTTCCACCCAAAAAACGGTATATGGTTGACTCTCTTCCATATACCCTGTGATATAATTTTTATATAGGGCCAGCTCACCAGCGGGCCCTGTGATATAATTTTTATATAGGGCCAGCTCACCAGCGGGCGCAGTTTGACAATTTTTGTATAGGTCAGCTCACCAGCGGGCCTTCTCATATAATGTTTTATTGGGTCAGCTCTCTAGCGGGCCCTCTCATATAATGTTTTATAGCGTCAGCTCACTAGCGGGCCTTCGCATATAATGTTTAGGATGGTCAGCTCCGCAGCAGACCCTCACGCATAATGTTTTAGATGGTCGGCTCAGCGCACGTTTCCCTCTTAATCCTGGCCTCAGTTCAGAAAAATCAAGGAAATTTTTGGGAGAATTTGCCTCTGTGCACGTTTCCCTCTTAATCATGGCCTCAGTTCAGAAAAATCGAGGAAATTTTTGGGAGAATTTGCAGATGATATACAAGTAAATATACAGCAAATACTGTTTGGTAACAATTTTTCGCCTAAAGTCATTTTTATCTGCCTTTTTGTGTGTTTTACGGTCAGTCTGTAAAAATGGCGTACTACGGGCGAAAGATCATTCCCAGCAGCGATGTTGGAGTCCAAGATGCATCCAGACATCCTCCCTATGCTGTCCCTGAACCATTTCTGTAGTGTTTCCATCTTTTTCTGCCCTTTTCCTATGGACCAGGCACCCTCCCCTCATCAGAGCAGGGGGTGCCTGGTGTAATGCTCGAGTCCTCCCATTGACTTCAATGGGGCTCGGGTGCTCGGCCGAGCACTCGAGCCTCCGGGGGTGCTCGGTCAGAGCACCCGAACACCCGAGCATTGGGGTGCTCGCTCATCACTATTAATGTTTCCAGGAATAGTTGAATCAGATCTAAAATAACGGTGGGTACTCACACTTTTGGATGGTCAGTCTCACAATAACTGACTTACTAGCCTTTGGAGAATTCCCCGTCTCCAACCGGAAAACATTCAGTAATGAAAAATCTGCTCGGCTCCAAATGATGTATACAAAATAATTCAGTTTAATAAAAATATACTATTATATTCTCCAAGAAGAGACATACATGTATAAAAAATGGAAGATATATTATATATATATATATCCTAAAAACAATGGTACTAATCAACGCGTTTCGTGGCCATAAACGCCACTTTTCCAAAGATATATTTAAGACCTTATGTCTCGAGGTCTTAAATATATCTTTGAAAAAGTGGCGTTTATGGCCACGAAACGCGTTGATTAGTACCATTGTTTTTAGGATATATATATATAATATATCTTCCATTTTTTATACATGTATGTCTCTTCTTGGAGAATATAATAGTATATTTTTATTAAACTGAATTATTTTGTATACATCATTTGGAGCCGAGCAGATTTTTCATTACTGAATGTTTCCCGGTTGGAGACGGGGAATTCTCCAAAGGCTAGTAAGTCAGTTATTGGGAGACTGACCATCCAAAAGTGTGAGTACCCACCGTTATTTTAGATCTGATTCAACTATTCCTGGAAACGTTAACACACTATTGGGCGCCCTTCCATTTTTTGTGCTTGTCTTTATATGGTTGAACGCTTTGGGGAGAGCAAGGTTGGAAGGAGCAGACCAATTACTCTATCTTGAAGATCACAGACTTGCTGTTTGTGGGGCAGCAGTGAGAATCCCCCTAAGTGCGTTTGCTGTTATTCACGTAGGTGTAGTAACAGCATATAATCTTGTGAGTATAACTCACTGGGTGTATGGTGAAGGTCCATCATTTGTTACCGGATACTACACTAGGAGCGCCTCCTGTTTTGTCTCCCCCTCTTGTCTTTTTTAAATACCCCACCCATGAATTTAATCTTTTTAATTTTCCTGCATTCTATAAACATTTTGAACATTTAATCATTGGATGACTACCTCAGCTAGGTGCTGACTGTGTTTGTGGAGACATCCTTTTCTGCTGTTTCGTCTTCATACTATAGTAATTCTGTTTACTATTTCATTATATAAGGATAATGGATGATTGCAGACTTTGGGATTAATTCAATTAGGTCCGACAGCTGTTTTTTCTGACAATTATATTTTTTCAAGCATGGTAAGCTATTCAATTACCAGTGCTGTGAAAAAATGCCGGCAAAAAAGTAAGATGTGCTTTTGGCCATAGCAAATAATAAAAATGCCATAAGATGCAATTCAATTGACTGCATCACCCCTTAAAGGAATAGTAATGTTTCACAAAAACAACAGCTCCAATTAATCTTCATAGTATTTGAGCCATAGAGAGTTTTATTTCAATACTGTCAGAGTTATAGTTCAAGAGTAATTTAATGACAAAGTTTCCTTCTCCCACCCCTTTTATCTAGTGTAAGCCACCTCCCCTCAGATGTGGAATCTGGTCCACAGAGCAGACAGCTCACAGCAAGTGGCAATCTTCTTACTGTGAGAACAATACAAGCCCTGCCCCCATTGACAGGGTTTCTCTTATGTTAATTGAGGATTGTTCCTCTCTGCAATCCACATGGACACCACCCTGCTGCTCTGAGCTGAGCAGTTTTACATCAGTAAAAGGGGCGAGAGGGGGATACTTTATCATTCAATCACCCTTAAACTACAACTCTGACAGTACTGAAATAACACTCTCCATGGCCCAAATGCTATGAAAATTAATTGCCACTGCTTTTATTATGAAACATTGCTATACATTTAAGATCCAATAAGTAGAGATGGGTGAACATTTTCAACTCAAACTGAAATCGGCAAATAATGGCACTTCCCGCTTAGCGAATAATTTCCCGCAAAAAGTGCAGTTTCTGGTTTTTTAACCTAAATCATTCAATTGAAATCAATGGGAACATTGAATTTACATAACAACACATAGTAAATATTATATTATTTCCCAAAGGCATAGTATAAAAGGTGAATGAGGGTACCTGTGTTAGTGGAGTGTGGGGAAATAATCAGTTAAACAGGGGATTATTTTGTAGAGGATGATTTGTAAGATTTGTTGTTAGAGGCCCTGAGGAAACATTAATTTGTAGGCCTTACAGTTTTAAAGGCCCAAGCCCTGAGGAAACATTGATTTGTAGGACTTAGACTTGTTAGAAATAAACCCCCCAAAATTGTTTATTTTTTGTAGGGCTATGGGTTTTTTTTTATTTATTTATTTTTTTCTCAAACACAAGCCCTAGTGCCAGTAGTTCACATTGTGTTGGCCAGTTGCCTCTGCCTTTGTCAAAAGCCCTGATATAGATGTAGAATTTGTGACTGCCGTTCTTGCTGCTGAGTGATTTAAGCAGCAGGATGACTAGACAGCTCAAAAAGAATGGGATCAACAACAGCAATAACATGGGTGATGGATGATGAAGGTTCCACTTGTCATGACTAGCTCCAGTGATGTCCTTGAGGTAATAGCAGCACAATAACTAGCCACCAGTATATGTGGAGAAAAGAAGACGTTGGTCAATAATTCTTCTCCTCCACCACACTGCCATGTGTGGTCAATGCACAACACAGTGTGCAATGGGTGGAGATGAACTGCCACATATTAACATCTACAGAGTGGCTATCGTGGTGGAGGAGGTGATGATGAAGGAGGTGGATTGGCAGAGGATGTAGTTACCTTGGAGGAAGAAGGTGATGACGAGCTAGTTGTTTCGCTCGTCATTGAACTTCAAGCCTCTGCCTGGGTTTCTCTATTCTTCCACCTCTTTATTCTCCACCTCACCTCTTGTTGCCTTTCCGGAGGGTCAGGGGGTTCAGCAACAGCGGTGGTCAATTTCTGAGCTTTCTGTTTGGCTTTAACATGTTTGACATAAATGGTGTCTGATTTTCATGTGTGCTATCAGGGTGGTTGTGCCAAGATGTGTTCCCTCTTTTCCCCTTCTCACTGACTTGTCACAAATTGTGCACAGTGCCTCTAGTGATGATTGCACTGTGCCTGCCCCAAGAGAAAAATAGTCCTACTCCCATGACTTCAGTGGGTAGGGAACAGAAGGAGAAGAAGAATGGTCTCTTTCTTCTCCTTCTCCACATTCCCCTTCCCTGGATGGGGCAGAGGAAAATGGTGCTGCTGTTGCTGCAACTACCACAGAATCAGCACCTCAACCAGGATTATTGCTGTTATTGGCAAGAGGGATCTGTTCTAGTCCCATATCACTTGTTTATCCCATTCCCATTGTGCCCATGGTGGTCTGTGTCACACTAGCCTGCTCCTCAGCATTATGCTGCCTTTGCAACTCATCAGCAGCAAGAATTAGAGTAGTTGCAAACTCTACAACTTCCAACAGCTCACTGCTGGTGATGGTGGTGGTGATGATGCACATCCTCATCCTTGCCTCCCATTCCTTCTCAATTTGGCCTAAAAAGGCCATCACTGACTCTTCCACCCCAGCTTCTCCACCATCATCATCACCTCCACCACTAGTCCATCTGTGTTGCTGTTGCTCTTTTACAGACATCTCACTGCTGGTTGGATGAGGTGACGAGAAATGTGACAGAGGGTCCCATAATGTCACATTTGCCATCTCTTGGTGATATGAAGAAGGCAGATTGGCAGCACTAGCAGCAGGCACAGGCAGCTGATTTGTGCTCGTGGTGGTGGTGGTGGCATTACTGCGGTGGAGACAATTCTGCCTTCTTCAGTATCATGTTCCACATGGACGATGCCATGATGGAAGTGGATTTCCAGGGTCAGGGGAATGGTGTGGGCTCCCTTGA
Source organism: Rhinophrynus dorsalis (assembly GCA_037306005.1). Classification (NCBI taxonomy): domain Eukaryota; kingdom Metazoa; phylum Chordata; class Amphibia; order Anura; family Rhinophrynidae; genus Rhinophrynus; species Rhinophrynus dorsalis. Next base: position 337,273,547 of record CM074720.1, on the reverse strand, counting down.
CCACTAGTCTGAACACTCTCAATTGCTTCCCCTACCACTCCCCTAACACTAGTCCCATGGGCATCTTCATCATTGCTGTTACTACTACTACTACTAACACCAGTCACATCAAGTTCAACCCCTGAGTCTTCTTCCTCACAGTCACTAGTAATATGATTACCCCCTCCTTCACTCCTAACACTAACAAGCTGCTTGACCTTCTTAGTAGTAGTACTAGCATTGGCAGCACGTCTGACAGCAGGCACCGGCAGCTGACCTGTCTTGCTTTCACTACAACCCTTTGGTTCCTACCTTGACATTAATTTCCCCAATATCCCTTGGGGTAATTTATGGGAACTGGCCAGCGCTGGTTCTGTAGTGCTCACTTCCTCCTCCTCCTCAGACTCAGTGGACACATAAGGATCCTTACAGTTCCACCTTTTATTTGTTTTAAATTTGCTCATAGTAATAGCAGACACTATTAGCCTCTCCTGCTTAAATTTTACAAAAAGATCACATCAGAACAGTACAGTCTACCTTGCTCTTTAGCTGCTTCTGTTGTGTTTCACTACCATGAATATGTCCCATTTTTATACTGAATATGAGAAAAACACGTAAATCAATGGGCAGAAACTTTCTTGCCAATGAACAAATGGGGAAGAATGAGCAAAAACTGTGAAGATTTGAATTGCTTTTTTAAAGTGGATTTTCCCTAGAAAAAGTGGACAACAGCGTGGTTTTTCCAGATTTTTTTCCTGGGAACATGGCGGGACTTTTTGCCCACCCCTACCGATAAGGAATTCAGTTCATCTCAGGAAATTTACGACTCAGTGTTTTGTGACTAGAATCCCTTATTGGATCTTAAAACAGTCGACACAGCAATTGAAATAAAAAAAACGTGAAAAAAACATCTAAGTCCCCAGTGGATATATTGAAATGGAGCCCTAAATCTCATATCAATACATTCAAAGCACTCCAAAAATGATATCCAGAGTTGGTAGAACTAACTCTATGAGCAGCAGTGGGGTATAAATACAGACTTAGACATTTTTTTTGGCTGTGCCGTATCCATTTTTGCCCTACGGCATGTTTTAAGTCAGACAATTCAATTGAGGCCTCTGTATCTAAAGTCGATTAATACAATCAACAATATGACATGGATGATACTACATGTTTTTCAGTTAATTTATATAGTCTGAATGTCTGGTATAAAATGAAAGCCTGTTTGTTAGTTAATTTTCCTGAGAGATGCAAATTAAGAAATATTAAAAAAAAAAGTAGCAAAATGGATGGAAATCTCTATCTTTATTCAAAATAAAAAAGCACACGATAAGTAATATAGACTCGTGAAAAAAAAAAGAATGTTTTAGTACATCACACTCACAGCCCTGGAGAGTCTCAAGCTGTATTTCATGGATTTGGGCACTATTGTGCTGCTTATATTGTCTTCTCCACCTTTATAACAAGCTTTCAAAGACACTGCTTCAGTCCCAACTCCCAATAACATAGGGGGGATAGTATGATGGATATAATATCATCCACGTTCTGACAAAATATATAATTATAGTACTAAAGGAATTCATCATATAGGGTACATGCTGTTGTTATTGGCAGTCATGGAACAGATTTTAGCATGCACACTCAACTGAGTGCAAGTGGAAAGGTTGGAAGGGATGCAGTTGCTAAGAAGTCTCTGGTATCCAATGGGTTTTGGGGACCAATGATGTCTATTTCATCAGGGGTTACAGAGGGTGATGTTTATTGTATTAAATATTTTTCCATCCCACCCACATATTATATATTAAATTTTTTCTTGATCAATGTATATTATATTGGTTAAAATACATATAAAACTGTAATTATACAATTCATAAATGTTTTGATAGTACAATGTAATAAAACCTATGAAAAGTATGAAATCACTACTAGGAATGGGCAAAAACTTTCACCTTAAACCAAAATTGGTGAATAATGGCACTTCCAGCTTGGCAAATAATTTGCCATGCAAAGTGCCATTTTTCTGCTTTTTTCTCTTAACTCATTACATTGAAATCAATGGGAAGAAAACATTTTCCCCACCATATCAAAGTTTTCTCTACTTTTCTACAGCTATATAAAAGGGTGTCAGGCTCTCACAGCAGCCATTCTGTGTTTGTGAGAGGAGAAAGCAACACGTTTTTGAGCTAGAGAAGATGGGCAAATAAAAGAGGAATTGGAGTTTAGTTTAGGCAATCTTTTAGGTTGGACATTTGTTCTCTGTATTAGTAGATTCCGGGGGAGAAGAAGGGAGGAAGGAGGTTAAATCCAAATACCACAAAATTCAGTTTGACTGACTGAAAAGACAGGCAGCTGGGGATCAATTTGCTTGCTGATCTTTCTGTTATTGTTTCTGTGTTGTGGAAGTCTGGGGAAAGAGGTTGGTGATTTTGTTTTTCAGTTATAATTTTTCTTTTTTTTTTGGACAGTCTGTGATAAGATAGGGTGGACAACTTAAAAAAAATTAAAAAAATTAAAAAATAATTACTAAATAATAACAAAGAAATAAACAAACAAATAAATATATTAGGTGACAGCTGATGGGAGCCTGATGTGTGCTGTGCGACTAAGGCAGAATTGAAAGACAGCAAACGACATTGAGAATTTTGTTGAGAGCTAAGGCAAGACATCACACTCCATCAGTTGTGTTGTGTACTGAAGAGTAAACACACATTGAGTAATGTCCAACAAATGCACAAGGGGAAGAGGGCGGTGGAAAGGTGGAGCAGTGCACGGATGTGAGAGTAATTGAAAAACTGACTGCATCAATGGTTGCTGCAGTGTGTGCAATAAATGATGATGATCCCACTCCTCTAAGGGAGGATGCAATTTGTCAAGGTCTCACCAATACATCCAGCACCACCAGTGCCAGTACAAAAAAAGAACCAAATAAGAACACTGAAGAAGACAACAAGTCACTTTCTAGTGTTGATGATGGCAATAGCATAATGGAGGAAGGTCAGAGAGTGAGACAAACCACAACCAAAACACTTATCCTCAAAGTAGTAGCAACATTTTTGAAAGTGCAAGTAAAAATGTTGACCCTTGACAAGCAAATATGGCAAAAAGTACACAGTCACCCTGTCAGTCATCATCAGCATCATCAGCTCTTCCAAGTCCAGGTCCCACTCAGCCACACACACACCTGTGTTGAGTACCCAGAAATAACAGCAGCAACACAGGTTATTAACATCCACAGTGTTAGATATGATGAGTGCTTCTGCTCCTTCTCGAAGTGCTGTAGCTTTGACACCTAATAGCAGTAGCAGTAGAATTGCATCAACATCTAGCCTCAGTAGTAGTAGCAGTAGTAGTAGTAGTAGTAGTAGTAGTAGTAGAACCACCTCAGGAACCCTTCAGCAGGCCCTCATCTAGGCACCTACTCTATGAAATCTCACCTGAAGCACAACCACGGGTCTGACTGGGAGACACACTATCAGCAGGTCAGAGGTGCTGCAACTAGCAGCAGCAGAAGCACTCCATTTTCACAGGGGATTGGGACAGATAAGAGAAGTAGTGATGTTATTTATGTGTCAGAGAGTGTGCTACTGCCAACAGTGGACTATGATGACTCTGGGTTTGGTGTCGGAGATGGCAGGAGTCATAGACTGACCATAGACTGCCCACACATCTGTCTCTACCTCCACCTACCTCTACCTCCACCTACACCTCCTCTAGTCGTGTTGTTAAAACAATAATGGTCCAAGGTTCTTCTGCCATGTCCTGCCAACCCACACTGACTGGGAAGGAGTAAAAACTTCTCAAAAACAATCCCAAAGTGCGCCTTGGCAAGGTTGCCAAGATGTTGGCAGTGGACATGCTGTAGTATTCTTTTATAGAAAACCAAGGTTTCAGAGAACTGATGTCATGTGTAGCTCCATGCTGGCAAATCCCAAGTCACAGTTATTTTTCCATGACATCTGTGACTGAATTGTACAATCTGGTTGTTAGGGTGGTGGGCAAAGGGCTGGAAAGTGTGTATGGCAAGAAAATCTACCTGACAACAGATATGTGGACATAAATGGTCTAAAACATAAGTAATATCTTTTTTTTTCTTTGTGTCATTACTGAATAAAAGTTGACAAGTCTGTTTTCAGACCCTTAAAGAGAATCTGTCATGCAGAATAAAATTTATGCAGTCAGAAAGAGCATTACATCTTACATCTAGGAATCACACATGCAAGCACTGCTAGTGCTTACATATTTTAACCCGTTGAGTGCGAGAGTGGTTCCGGAGCAAGTGTACCCCTTTTGTGTTCAAAGGGTTAACATACATGGATGTAAGCACTAGCAGTGATTGGATGTGAGATTCCTACACACGCTGTGTGTAAAAGCTGCAAGATGAAATGCAACAACCCAAAAAGCCTCCTTGTATAAGGTTAGACTAACACATTACACTGCATCTCTCTGCTGTGTTGTAGTGAATCACTATAAATTCCAGTAGAGTGTGCATTGTGTAGATTATAATTTTCAAGGTTAAGTATTAAATTGTGCAAGGTTTTAAGGTCACAATATCAGAATCTCGCCCTTTTGATATGGCAAGATTCTGATATCACCCTTTTCATTGAGACAAAATGTCTAATGCACAGATTTCTTTGTCGTACAATAGTGGGTGACATTTCAAAAGGATACCCTGAGATATATAAGGGGAAAATTTACCCACTGTCCTCTCCCTAGCACCTGTTTTCAATAGAACAAGATAGCGGCTCCAGTTTTTAAATGGATTACAAAAATGGATGTACAAACATTCAAATCAATTCAGTTGTAAACTATTCTTCTAAACAGTGTGCAACTGAGGTCTGCTCCATGTATAGACAAGTGTGCTGGTCTAATGGACTCTCCAAAACCATTCAAATCGTGCAATATGTTTTTAGACCTCACTAACATGAATTATGCCAAAAGTCTTAATTTTCTAAAATCTAACTTCAAATTGTTAAGCGCTTCAATGCGACACATAGACTGGGATATTTTATTTAAAGACAAAAATACTGAGGAAAATTTGTCAGAATTCAAATTTAGGTTGCGGAAATGTACCCAACATTATATACCAATGGGGAACAAATGCAAAAGAAGTAAGTCACAGCCAGTGTGGTTAAGTGCACATGTAAAGTAGGAAATGGCAAAGAAAAAAAAACATTTTTTTTAAAACATTTTTATTGAGAGGACAGTAATAAAACATTACAAATTCAATGAGTGCACATAGTAGTCAAATAAAAGAAACAATGCATACAGTCAAGTAGATATCATGACAGAGAGGTACAGCTGTCCCATTTTGATCTTTAAAGTTTAAGAAACTAAGCTAAACCAAAACCAAAACTACCCACCCCTATCTCCACCCCTAACCAAGACTCTAAAAGAACTCATCCCGCCCACCCTCCATCCCTACCTCCCCGGGAGACGAGCACAAGACCTCTTTCATTAAGTAATTATAAATGTAGCAGGTAACAGCATAGGCATCGATTTGTAAATAAACATATAGATAGAGTAATAGGTAGCCATGATCTCCAGGAACATCACAAATGGAGCACAAAGTAAGTCTGAAGGAACTGAACATTCTTTCTTAAAATACAGGGAGTGCAACAAATATTACAAAAAGGCAATTAGGGTAGCAAAAATTGAAAATGAAACTCGAATTGCAAGGGAAAGCAAGACTAATCCCAAAAAGTTTTTCAAATATATAAATAGCAAAAAACTTAAGAGGGAGTGTATTGGACCTTTCAAAAATGAGATGGGCGAGTTAATTAGTGAGGATAAGGAAAAGGCCGATATTCTAAACACTTTCTTTGCATCAGTATATATAAGGGAGCAAGGAATGGTAAAAGAGCCTCAATAAGTAACTGATAAAACAATACAATTATCAGATATTTGGTTAACTCAAGAAGATGTCATGGGTAGACTGAACAAAATTAAGACTGACAAAGCACCGGGTCCTGATGGTATACATTCAAGAGTTCTTAAGGAACTCAGTGCAGTATTAGCAAAACCCCTACATTTACTCTTTAAAGATTCTCTCACCACAGGCTCAGTGCTACAAGATTGGTGAAAAGCCAATGTAGTGCCTCTATTTAAACTAAATCAGAACCTGGAAATTATAGAACTGTGAGCTTGACCTCTGTAGTGGGAAAACTGCTAGAAGGGAAAATAAGGGACTATATTCAGGATTACAACACAAAAAAATAACATAATTAGCAGGAATCAACATGGATTTATGAAGAATAGATCATGCCAAACTAACCTTTTCAGCTTCTATGAGGAAGTAAGCAGCAACCTTGATAATGGCAAGGCAGTTGATGTAATATATCTAGACTTTACAAAGGCATTTGATACAGTGCCACACAGAAGGCTGGGGTATAAAATAAGGAAATCGGGTCTAGGAGATGACCTTTGCAATTGAATACAAAACTGGTTGAAGGATAGGGAACAGTGTGTGGTTGTAAATGGACAATTCTCCAAAACAGTTAAAGTGGAGAGTGGAGGACCTCAGGGTTCAGTACTTGGTCTACTGCTTTTAACATGTTTATAAATGACCTAGAAATAGATATAGAAAGCAAAATATCAATATTTATTAATTCAGAACAGGAAAATTGCTGTCTACAGAGGGATTTATATAAAATGGCAGATTGGGCAAACAAATGGAATATGAAGTTTAATGTGGGGAAGTGTAAAGTCATGCATCTGGGAGAAAATAATCCCAAGGATACTTATGAACTTAATGGAATCATTCTTTGCCAAAGGAGGTGGTTATGGCAGATACAATGGATACATTCAAAAGAAGATTAGATACATTTCTTTCAAAAGGGAACATACAGGGTTATACTGTTTATTAGTAGGCAGATCAGGAAGGTCTGAAAAAGACTAACTTATTTGGTAGCAGGATAGAGCTATACAGTTCTCATGTCACTAGGGTAAGAGGCAAAGGTTGAACTTGATGGACTTGTGTCGTTATTCAGCCTAATTTATTCTCAATTTTTAAAGAAACGGAACTTGTGGGTAGCTGATTGCCATCATGATTAAGTGTGTATCACGTGAAACATGTCAATTGGATCAGTGACTCTGCTACTCTAACTGAAACCTGTTTGTTGCCCTCTGAAATACAATTTGTTCTATGAAGAATTTATTACTTGAAACAATAAAGGTACAAATATTGATTTTACTTGGTCTGAAGATGTATGATTCATGTTAGTGCGGTCTAAAAACATATTGCTCTCCCCAGCACTCTCAGGGTCCTCTAACTCCTCCTCTGGCGTACTACCTTTGTCTCTGTTACCTCCCCCACCACCTGATAGCGAGATGTGAGGATCTGGCAGTTCGTGTCCACCCATTACACACTGTGTGGTGCAATGACCATACATGGCAATGTGGTAGAGAATGATCAAATGAAAGGTATCAAAGAGCAACTGCAAACATTCCATCCCCCTGAATACTCTAAGCTGGTGGCAGGGAGGATTCATTATTTGTATGAAATTTTCTCATCATCACTTCTTGTTAGTGGAGCAGACAAAGGCCATAGTGAACAAATTCTGCCACACCCATGATTTTAAAGGAGGTTCTGGAGGAGATTGGCAGAAGCATAACTGGCCAAATTCTTCTCTCTAGATGAACCTGAAGTGGTGTGTGAGAGGTTTATAGTGGTGTTGCTGCTGCCTCAGCCACACTAGAGCTAGTGGCAAGTAGAAGCATCATCCTACCACTGCCTATCTTGAATCAGTAGTAATGAATGATTACAGAACCATGGATCAGCCTAATCCTCTTGCTGCTTAGATGACTCAGCAGCAGCAATTACAGAAGTATCAAATGCCAGATGTGGCAAGTGGCAGTTACCAACAAAAACATCATGCACTGTTGGGAAAAGATCAGTAGGGCATATTTTTTCCCAGTGCTTGTTTGGGCAAGACTGACGCTCGAAAACATTTTTTCTCAGGGCTTGTTTTCGACAATGCTGAGTCCTACAAACCAATGTTTCTTAGGGCTTGTGCTTGGTACGCCTAAGTCCTGCAGGCACAGATATTTCTCTGGGCTAGCTTTTTTTGAAGACCACAATTCTTTTTAAAGCTATCACAGTCTACATTAGAGGCCTAGTTATCCTGTGCTTCCTTCCTCTGTGGTGTGTCGGCCGGCATAGTTGCGGCCACCTCCGCATTGCTGACATCATGAAACAGACACTGGCTAGGATGCCTGTTTATGAGCCTATTCTGTGTGGCTTAATTGGGTCCAGCCTTCTCCTTTATAAACCTCCCTGGGCCTGGGAGTCACTGCCTTACGTGGTGTTTCTGATATTGTCTCATGTGCTACGTTGTGACCTGTACTCTCCCTAGAATCCGCTCCGTGTATGACCCTGGCTTGTATGACTACCAACATCAGTTCTGACCTGTGGCTCTGGCTGACTAACTTGCTTCGTGTATGACCCCAGCTTGTCTGACTACCCACATCGGTTCTGACCTCTGACTCTGACTGACTTACTCGCTCTGTGTAGTCCCCGGTTTGTCTGACCTCTGGTTCTCGCTGCCTATCGCACTGTCTAGTCCCTGGCTTGTCTGACCTGTGGCTCTGGCTGACTAATGGCTCTATACTCTCCGAACTTGCCTGACCATCAGTCTCTGTGTTTCATGGTTCATGTCTGCTCTCGCTCCCTGTTGCCTTTGGTCACGTGACCTAGGGTGGAGACTTGTGCCTCACTTACTGTTCCCTCTGGTGTTCCACCTGCACCACGGTCCTAGTCTCTGGTATCTCACAGTAGTGCAGTGTGCAGCACAGTGTGCAGCTCCGGGGAGGACCCTTGGTCCTATCATTCTGTGTTCTAGGGTTGTGTGGGCTATACTATTATTACTGTAATTATTAAATAATAATGGATTTAAATTTTATATTTGTGTCTGTCCTTCTTTGCCTGAAAACCGTGACAAAAGCTGAGCCTTGTGGTAATATTTTGTATGTTTAAATATCTATAAGCATGCAAAACACATTTCTAAGGTTTTTCTCTTTATAAGCATGCTTCTGTTCTGGCTATCCATTATTTTAAAACAGATAAATAAAAGAAAAAAAGTTACAACTTACAATGAATGTGGCTGATGTGTATGGTGGTGGGATTCATGTGTTGTTATGATTCCTACAATAATTATAGCATTGTCATGCTTGAGACTAATTTAAGCTTGGGTTATTTTCAGATTATTGACACAAATTAATCAGTGGTCATAGCAGTGGTCCCAACAGTGGTAGCTGATAGCAACCCTTCAATTCTTTCATCCTTATCTTCTGTGCTGCTGTTAATGGCTTTGTCCACTTTTGCAACCTGATATTCATATAGTATAAGATGTAGGTTCCATTTTAGAAATGTTAATCTACTAACACTGCTGCTTGATAGCTGTGTCCTACTGTCATTTACAATATAACCCTATACACTGAAAACCTGCTCAGACTCCATGCTTGCAGGTGGGCAAATAAGGGTTTCCATGGCAGGAAGTGTCAGTTCTGGTCACACACACATTGTTTTGTTTGCCAGCAGTTAACGAGTTCATTAACTACTACATTGCTGAGAATGTAGCTATCCTGCAAGTATTCTATAACCATCACATATGCAGTGGGACCAGTTCTAGGAGCTACATGGTGTTCCTGTGTATCAGTTACCAACCTATACTCAAGTCCCATAGAGATGTCTCATAGAGATGTGCCACCACCATGATAAATGTTTAATACTCATGAATTGCTTTATGCGATAACAATAACATGTTGGAATGGGATGGTCTTGTTGATGTTGATGTTGTTTTTGCTCCTGCTGTTCCTGGTCTAAACTTCCTTTTCACTATGCTTTCTAGCTTTCTCATCCTCAAGAATGCAACACTCCACTTAATCTATAAGCAATATTTTTATTCTTTGACAGACTATGATTCCTCAGAGAGATGCTGATGATCATGATTCCTTGTTGTGACAAACTGATAATACTTTGGCAGAAATTCAGAAATGTTGTGTTTAAAGCAAGGGTCCAGCAAAGTGGTAAGGATGTATTCATCATTGCTTTGAATGTATACTATGCAAGTATCTTGCTCAAAGCATGCTAATATGCCCTTGACCAGCAGTAAGATTCCTCAGCCATGCTCCTCAGTTTTTCTGCAATAAATATACTAGTGGAAGAAATGCACTAATTATTGCCACCTCAAAGGGTTTCGGCAGCTCACCTTATAGTTGTCGTGGCCCAAGTGATGAACAGGATCCCTCCAAAGATCTCCGATTTTGCATTTTACAAACAACAAAGAAGGAAGTCACTGTGACTATAAACCAACTAGTGGGTATTAATCAACCCGCCTGTGTTGATCACAGCTATTAATCAATTCAGTGCCTTTGAGGAGCATCATACATTTCTGCAGTGCTTTTTTATTAAATCCTTGTGTATATTTGTGTAAATTTAAAGAATACCTATTACATGAATGCATAATGTCTAAAAAAACAATCTTACTAAAACCATATGAGTTTAGAGAGTGCAGTATATCCACTTCTGTTTGCATAGTATTTGGGCATTCACACACTTTTATTGACTAGTTATTATATGTTGGATGGCTTGGTGTGTTAGAGATATACTGGCTAATGGCCTTTATCTGCTTGTATAAATGATCTAGCATGTGCAAAGTGGAATTCCACTTGGTAGGGACCTTCCTTCTCAGCTGGTGATGGGACAAGTTGTTGTGCTTTTGTATGACATTTAATGCTTTGGTGCACTGTAGGAGTGACTAAAAGGGTCACAGATTTTGTGTATGATAATCAGCATCTTTGTGAGCATTTCAGATTCTACCAGAAATCTGGTCACGGCTAACTTTAGCATATGAGCAAAGCAGTATGGAATACAAGTCATTCCCCTATCACATGATATAGTTTATTTAATACATTTATGGCATTGTGGGACTGTGTCTCAAAACTCTGCATGCACAAGGTGGCATGCCAAAGGTATGGCCTTTCATTCGGCTACATTTTAATCATACTGCCAGAACCAGAGGCAAGATTACTATCTGTCACCTGATGCTGCAAGCTAGTGTTAACAACTTGTGATGGGAGGGAAACTGTCCCAGTGAGCAGTAACAGTCATATAGTCTGTATTCTGCCAACTTGTCCACATATCTGTTGTCAGGTGGATTTTCTTGCTGTATGAGCTTTCCAGCCCTTTGCCTACCACAATAACCACCTGCTTGTACAATTCTGGCAGATAAATCCTTTAAAAACAACTGTGCCTTGGGCTATGCCAGCAAGGAGCTACACATAACATCAGTTCACTAAAACCTCAGTTGTCAACAAAAGAATACATCACGTCAACCTTGACATTACACAGGTGTACTTTGGCATTATTTTCGTGATTTTATTTTATACCTTCCAAAGAACTCTGTAAGTGTCGGCTGGCAGGACATGAAAGAAGAACCCTGTAACTTTATTGCCTAACAACATGACTAGATTTGTGTAATATTCAGATCACAAAGCTGCTAGTGAGAACTTGATGGAGAACGAACTCCACCAAGAGAAGACAGACAGCTATTAATATAAATAAATACGCATCAGAAGACAATACAAGGTTATATTGTTGGGTAGGCCTCAGTGAGCCAGAAGCCGGGGAGTGTTGAATGGGGAGCGTAGCTGGCAAGCGTTTGCTGCTTTACAGATGCCTTGCTGGGGCCAAGGCCAGATTAAAGGTGCAGGCCGCAAACATAGAATGGCATGCTATGGGTACCTGATAGCTCTTTATATTATATGCCTGGGGGGGAAATTAAAGGAAATTTGCAGTGTGGTGGGGGAAATTTAAGCTTACCATTGATTTCAAAGTTCTGAAATACTAGCATAAATGCAAAAAATAAAGTGCCTTTTCACCTTCTGTGTTAATTCCAACAAAAATAAATAAAATAAAATTAGTTATAATAATGTGCTTATCCCCCAGTTTAGAGTTCCCCCTTTCATTCCCACTATATGAAAGTATCAGTTTACCACACTGTCAGTCTATACTGGAAAAGGGATTGAAAGGTGCTGAAAGCATGAATCCCCCACCCCACAGCTTTATCTCACTGGTAGCCATAGAATTGCACATTCTGACACCCAGACTTTTCCCAGAAAACTGATATCCATAGAACCATACATACTGCCCCAATAGCTTTATTCAATTATACAGTAGAACCAAACACCCCAATTCTGTCCGACTTTTAGCCATATAACCATACATGCCAATCCCACTAGCCTTGCCTCACTGCCCTAGTAGCAAAGAACCACGTATACTGACCCCCAGCAGTGTCCATTTAACCCAATATATTCAACGTCAACCTTGTACAGCTACAGTGGTATCCATGGTTTCACCCACCCTAGTATCTGGCCATGGACCGCATAAGCAGAAAACAGCAACGTTCCTGATTATAATGTATTTGAGGTAATGAAAAAGAAGAAATCTTGTAGGTTTTCTAGGTGAGGGAATTGCCACTGAAAAAGAGGTAAATTATGAGGTAACTGTGAAAATTCCCAGAAGGAAAATGCAGACTTTTTGCTCATCCCTTATGTTTATAAACAGTCATTTTATTGTTGAACTTTCTTAAATATTACATATGTTTTCTTTTTTTTTTATAAACCATTCTTGCAATGCAAAGCAACTGTAAAACATGTAGTATAAATGTCAAGCTATATAATACATTGCTAACTATTTAAATAGGTTAATTTAAATTTTATTTCTAACCAAATAAAAAAGTAAACCTGTTAAGAAGAAGAAGAAAAGTATACTTCTTTATTAATGTTACATCTTGTGATAATTAACTGTTTGCATATTAGAGTCTTTATAGATTACATTTTATTCTATTAGCCTTTAATCTCTAATCTGAATAGTAAATTACCTAGAACAAAATGCATGTGTTAACTCTTATATTTATATCCTACTGCAATATTATGGATTTGTAAGTTTTCACTGTGAATTGATTGATACTTCTGGAAATTCATTCTTGTCAGAAATGATATTTCTCCAAATGACATGATTTCAACTTTCATAAAATGGCTCAGCATGGCAAGTCAGTTGCTAAAACTTATTGTCTGTGGGAGGCAAGCAATTTTTGACATGCACCAGTAATTATTAGTGCTCACTGCCTACAGTTAAAAAAGATGCAACATGGTCAGTCAAGCATCAGTTAGATGTGCTGATTAAATAAAACATATCATGTTTTATTATAATCTCTAACACAATTTGTATTTTTTTTCTACAATTTCAACTCATATGTTATATGTTGGAAAATTCTACACAGCAGGGATCATGTCTTGATCTCATATTCACCTTTGAAGTTGTACAAAAGGCGCTTTCCCCACGGGAATGTAAAATAATGTTATGTCATTTTAGCTTTCTTTCCTAGATAGTAATAGAACAGGATCTAAGTCCCATTCCAGTGGGCATTTTAAATTAACATGGGAATCCATGTCAATGTTATCGCATATTTCCTCTTTAAAAGGGGAGAGTAGAGGAATGGATCCATAGACAACTTCTTTAGCTAATTATTTTAATAATATGGTGCTTCCAGACTAGAGGTGGGTAACTTTTTTGCCTCACAAATGAAACATAGGGAAAATGATATTTCCTTCCAGGTGGGATTTTTTTTTTTTTTAAGTGCAGATTTTCAGCTTTTTTCTGCCTTGATCATTGCAATGAAATCAATCATAGGAATGAGTTCCCTCATGTGGAATGTTTCCCTTCTTTTCACACTGGGATAGTGTAAAAGAGGTATCTGGTTCCTTCAGCATGTCATTTTGTGTATGTTAGAGCGAGAAAGCAGCACAATTTCGGAGGTATAGAAAACAGGCAAATTAAGTGGAGTTGGAGTTTAGTTCATCAAGTGTTGTGGGCAGGAAATGTGTTCCATTTGTTAGGAGAGTGTAAGGGAGTGTGAAGGGTGAAGTAGATGTATCCAGACACTCCAGAATTTTGCATGACAGGCAGGCAGGTGATCCAAGTTCTTTACTGAGCTGGCTGAGCCTCTGTCGCTGACAGATATACTTTGTAGACTGACACCCAAAAGACAGACAAGAACAACTGGCACTGACTGGTACAGCCAGAAGAAGATGGACCAGCATATTAAGTAATGTATATTGTCATCTGTACTGAAAATAAAGACTGCAGTAACATTTAAAGAGAGAGAAAGCAGCAGATAAAATTCTCTTGACACTAGTCAAAGATAAAAAGGGGAAGAAACAGCTGTACAGGGAGTGTATTTTTTATAAACAATGACAGATAGAGATGGTTAATAAAAAATATCATCAACCCTTTAATGATCCATGATGGGTCTGGATCGTCATGGAATTCCAGGCTCCCTGCGCGGCTGCACGCCGTTCGGGGAGTCCGGAATCGGATTCTCAAAAAAAAAAAAATGGTCCCTGGTCCTTAAGTGATGCCTGCGTGCGTGCACGGCCTTTCCTTTAGGAGTTAAAGAAATTTAAAAAAAAAATAGTTTGAAAAAGACATATGACAAAGTATTTTTAAAAGTGTAAGACATTTGTCAGGTTCGGGAGCATCACACGCTTTCTACCTGCAGGGCACCTCCACATCGGCATGGTGGTACGCATCTCCTCTGCCCTCTTATAAGCCATGCCAGCCTCTTCTGCATTCTTATGATGTTGGCTCAGCTGACATCACTGTGTTGTTGTGAGTTGCAATGTGGAACCTCGTGATATAACGCCTCTTCCTCTATTTAAACCCTGAGAACCCGACAGCCCGGTGCTCGGTCTATTTCTGCTCTTCAAGTGTCTATTGTTTGACCCTTCTGATATCTCCTACCCTGACCCTTTGGCTCTGCTTAACCAGCTATCCTTATTGCTGCCTGTCCTGACCTCTGGCTAAGTCTGACCATCCATATTGTCTCCTGTCCTGACCTCTGGATATAGTCCAACTATCCTTTTTGCTGCCTGCCCTGACCTCTGGCTAAGTCTGACCATCCATATTGTCTCCTGCCCTGACCTCTGGCTATAGTCCAACTATCCTACTTGCTCCCTGCCCTGAACGCTGACTTGTCTTGCCATTCTCCTTGTCTCCCTCCCTGACTTCTAGTTTGATGACCATTCTTCTGGATCCACCCTTTTGACTCTGTTGCTTTGGTTTACTCCAGCTTGTCCTCTATTGGGCTTGCATCCTTGGGCTCCACCACTATTAACTACAAGCCATTAATGTGGGGACCTGTCCTCTATACCTCCTCTTTGTTGTCTGCTTGTGACAATTCCTCACCTGTTCGGCTATGAAAACATTGTGTGTAAATAGTTCTATTGTAAATGTAACTGTTAAATTCCACACAACAACAAGGAAATGCACCTGACAAAAGATTTGTGGACAAACAGCCATAGTACAGACTATATATCTGTCACAGCCATTAATCTTGCCTCTGGCAGTATTATTAAAGGACAGTAGTAGGACAGGACAGGCCATACCATTGGCATACCACTTTTTGCATGAGAGACAATCTCACAGAGCCACTAGATCAGTCGAAAGAGGAATGACTTGTACCCCACACCTATGGTGCATGTACTCTGCTTTGCCCATGTCATAAATTTAGTTGTGACTAGATTCCTCACAGAATCTAAAACCCTCAGAGAGTTGTTGAATATCGCCCACAAAATCTGTGCCCATTTTAGCCACTCCTACAGTACTCACAATGCATTATATTCCATACTAGGGCATAACATCCTTCCCCATCACCAGGTGAAAATGGAGGTCCCACCCAGGAGGAATTCTACACTGTACATGCTAAAACATCTGTAGGAGCAAATTAAGGCTATCAGTGAGTATACAATGAAAACCGGAAGGCTTTGGAGGGAGCATCATTGACATCTCGGAAATGGAAACTAACGTGAGCTGCTGAAACCTTTAAAGGAGGCCAGCTTGCTGGCTATTTGCATTGGAGCAGAAATTAGTGAGATTCTCCCACTGACATATTTACTGCAGAAAAAACTGAGGGGCATGGCTGACAAATCATACAATAATGACAACACAGTCATGCACCAGCTAGTGAAGGACATGTTTCTTGCTTTGAGCAGGATCCTCATATACTGTCCATTAAAACCAATGAGGTGTACATTCTTGCTAATTTTGCTGGATCCCTGCTTTAAATATAACAATTTGGAATTTTTGCTAATACATGATCAATTTGTGTCAAGGAATGACAATTAGCAGCTCTGAGGAATCAAATCCTGTCAAACAATATAAACATAGACTTATAGATCAAGGGTTGCGTATTAACCCCTTAAGGACCGGGAAAATCTGAGTTAGATTTGACTTAAGGACCGGAGCAATTTTGACTTTTTTGACTATGTCTTTGTTCAACCATATTTTCTCTTTAATTCCTTTTGTGCACCCACATAAATTATATATTGTTTTTTAAGCACAAGTAGGGCTTTCTTTTGATACCACAATTATATGAATACCTCATCGTTTAATTTGATTAAAATAGAAAAAAAGAGGAAAAAAATTGAAAAAAACCAACATTTTGCTTACATTTTTCTGTCAGGATTTGCATACTATTAGTTAATGAAAAAAAAAATACCCCTAAATATATTTATTTGCTTCTCCTGAATATAAGAGTACCCCATATGCCTAGTATTTTAGTCCTTTCCTCACATTTACAAGGTAAATATTACAAGATGGCTGCCGTTATTTCCAACTTGTGATTTTTCAACAATTGGCATGTGAGCATCATAGCCTAGCTGACGGTGCCAGAACCAAAAATATCCCACAAAGGTATATGTTTCTGAAAACTACACAACATAAGGTAAATAATCAGGAGAATTTTGGAGTTTTTCATGCAGCTATTTTTCCGGAAATATTTTTCAAAATTGTGGTAATATTTGTTTTTTTTGCAGTTTTCACACTTACATTTCAATACTACTGTTGATATCAAGCACATGATAGGTGAAGATTTTTAAAAATGTATTGTTTAGTGTTCAGCTTCTTCTTCTGAGTACGGCAATACCCCATATGCATAAGTTTCTCAAGGTTTGGGAGAGCTACAGGGCCCAAATTGGAACATGCGCGTTTCCAGTTTCTCACTTTGAATTTTCACAGCTTGCATCACTGGTGCCATGTCTCATTTGGGGCTGTGTAACAGTGCTCCACTCTAAGATTTCCCCCCAAAAGTATATATTTTTGGAAAGTAGACACCCCAGGCTTTCATTTTATGTATGTTTTCAATTTTTTTACGCAGCCATTTTACCACCAATCGCTCGTAAATCTTGACGTAAGTTAAAAAAACAGCGTTTTTCACACTTGCACTTCAATGTTGATGTGAATTTCAAGCACATGATAGGTGAAGATTTTTAAAAATGCATTGTTTAGTGTTCAGCTCCTTCTTCTGAGTACGGCAATACCCCATATGCATAGGTTTCTCAAGGTTTGGGGGAGCTACGGGGCCCAATATTGAACAAATATTGAATTTTCACATCTTGGTTAACTGGTGCCATTACTCATTTTGGGCTACGTTCCAGTGCTCCACTTTAGGATTTCCCCCCAAAAGTGTATATTTTTGGAAAGTAGACATGCCAGGCTTTCATTTTATGTATGTTTTCAATTTTTTTATGCAGCCGTTTTACCACCAATCGCTCGTAAATCTTGATGTAAGTTAAAAAAACAGCGTTTTTCACACTTGCACGTCAATGTTGATGTGAATTTCAAGCACATGATAGGTGAAGATTTTTAAAAATGCATTGTTTAGTGTTCAGATAGGTTTCTCAAGGTTTGTCTCATTTGGGGCTTTGTATCAGCGTTCCAACTTAAAATTTCCCCCCAAAAGTGTATATTTTTGGAAAGCAGACAACCCAGGCTTTCAGTTTAGGTGTGTTTTCAATTTTTTTACGCAGCCATTTTACCACCACTTTCTCGTAAACTTGACGCAAGTAAAAAAACAGCGTTTTTCACACTTCGCCTTCAATGTTGATGTGAATATCAAGCACAGAATAGGTGAAGATTTTATAAACTGAATTGATTAGTGTTCAGCTCCGTCTTCTGAGTACGGCAATACCTCATATGCATAGCTTTCTCATGGTTTGGGGGAGCTACTGGGGCCAAATTGGAACATGCGCGTTTCCAGGTTCACACTTTGAATCTTCACAGCTTGCGTTACTGGTGCCATGTCTCATTTGGGGCTGTGTAACAGTGCTCTTTTTTAAGATTTCCCCCAAAAGTGCATATTTTTGGAAAGTAGACACCCCAGGCTCTCGTTTTAGGTGTGTTTTCAAATTTTCTACACAGCCATTTTACCACCAATCCTGTGAAAACTTGACGTAAGTAAAAAAAAAAATTCTGCATTTTTCACAATTTGCCTTCAATTTTGATGTGAATTTCAAGCACAGAATAGGTGAAGATTTTATACACTGCAATGATTAGTGTTCAGCTCCTTCTTCTGAGTACGGCAATACCCCATATGCATAACTTTCTCATGGTTTGGGGGAGCTACGGGGACCAAATTGGAACATGCGCGTTTCCAGGTTCACACTTTGAATCTTCACAGCTTGCATCACTGGTGCCATGTCTCATTTGGTGCTGTGTAACAGTGCTCCACTCTAAGATTTCCCCCCAAAAGTATATATTTTTGGAAAGTAGACACCCCAGGCTTTCATTTTAGGTGTGTTTTCCAATTTTGTACACAGCCATTTTATCACCAATCCCTCGTAAACCTTGACGTAAGTAAAAAAGAAAAAACAGCGTTTTTCACACTTAGGGTTGGCGGCAGTATACTGGGCAGCATACAAATTGGTTTGGGACACAATTTCATCTAAAATGTCTTCCCCCAAAAACAAATCCAAAAAATTATCATGGGTAAATCCTTTGGGCAGATCTTTTGGCAGGTGCTGGGGCAGTTGCCAGGGCAGCTCTTGGGGCAGTACATCTTTTCTTTACAGAAGGCCCAGTGTCGTCACTAGAGCTGCTCTCACTCTCTGAAAACTGCATTACGTCAGTCTGACGCAGTGTCTGTTGCCTCTGAGTCAGACGTCAAAAATGCATATACCTCTTCAACACTGTACCTGCGCTGCATTTTGTCCACTTTTCTTTTTTTCTTACACTATCCCTAAACCTAAATCTAACCCTAAAACTTACCCTAACCTACGTATATCCTGAACCTACCTAACCCAAGTGAACTACCTATCTAAACTGCACTTATTATATATATTTTTTTGGTGGGGTGGGTTGGGGTTTTTTTCTTACGCTATCGCTAAACCTAAATCTAACCCTAAAACTTACCCTAACCTACGTATATCCTGAACCTACCTAACCCAAGTAAACTACCTATCTAAACTGCGCTTATTATATATTTTTTTTTTTGGGGGGGGGGTTCCCTATACCTAAATCTATCCCTAAAACTTTCCCTAACACACGTCTACACTAAACCTACCCAACTACCTACCAAAATACCTAAACTATATTTACTATTCAAAAAAAAAAAAAAAAAAATTAAAAAAATTAAAAAAAAATTTAAATTTAAAAAAAAAAAATCTAAAAAAATTCAAGGGGGATGGGGGGTGTCCCACAGATCAGAAAAAACTGATCTGCAGCAAATTGATCACTCAAAGAGTGATCAGATGGGGGGAACTTATTGATCACTGCAGAACAGTGATCAAAGGGTTAATTTTCTTTATTTAAACTTTTTTTTACTTTTTTTTTTTACAGGAACACTGTAACACTATGTCTCTCTGTCTCTCGCCACCTCAGCAGTATGCAAGGTGGAGCGAGGCAGAGAGATCTGACAGGGACAGTATTTACAAATACTGTCCCTGTCATTCAGGTTTTGCAACGTGTGATTCGCTTTTGAAGAGAATCGCATTTTGCAACAATGTATCTACTGCTCGTTACTAAGTGTCCCGATACCGGGACACTTAGTAAGAAGCAGCCTGCGCTCTTCCATCGCTCCGTGTGGCCGCGATGGAAGAGTTTAACCCTTGACGTACCGGGACCTTCAAGGATCGTTGGAGCACATTTACCCTTGACGGTCCTGGTACATCAAGGGTCCTTAAGGGGTTAAAGCATGAGAGAGAGAAAGTTAGGGCTAAGAAACTCTTACAAAGCAAAGTGTAAATGAAGCAAGCAAAGGGTGTATACCAGTGCAGCAACAACATCAATAAGAACATACACACATATTTACAAAAGCATGTCATTGCCATCATAAAAAGCAATTCATGTGTTTCAGGGATGGAAATCTAACAGTTGTGGTGGTGGCTTATCTCAGTTGGACATTCTCCCAGAGTATGGGTTGGTAACTGATACACAAAAACACAGTGAAGCTCTTAGGAGAGTCTCACTGCATGTGAGATGGTTACAGCATACTTGCAGCATAGTTATAGTATAGTATATAGTATAGTATAGTTTGCAATTACTTTCGAAAAAGCAGGGTTTAGAGCCACGCAACGCGTTAGTGCATTCAAGGGTTTTTATGATTGTTTATTTTTAATAAATATTTTATTTTATTGGAGCCATGTTGTTGCTAGCTGTTTTTTCGCAAGTTGCCTTTCTTGCGAGCTGATTTGTTCCAGTCATCACTGAGCCCCCAGAGCAGAGACTGGGTTTATTTCTCCGAATGTGTGATTGTCAGCTATGATGTGCTGACCAAGATCTATGTGAGTACCTCCCATTTAATTCTAATTATTGCTGTCTACTGTGCTTCACTATTGGGTGCCTTTCTTATTTGTTTTCTGTATATACCATACCATTTTGGGAGAACAGATCCTGGAAGTGCAGCCTGTTCTGAAGTTGAAGCAAGATTGGTCTGGGGTAGCCATCAAATTGATCCCCAATGTGAATTTGCTTTATACTACATAAGTAGTTTTGCAGCTATTACTCACTGTGGTGTATAGGTGGAGGTCATTTATCTCTGGTTCAAAACAGGAGGCACCTCCTTCTTCTCTTTCTCCCAGAGCTTTTTTCCAAAACATGAAAGGCTTCTTCAAAAATAAGATATTTCATAGAATTGGCCAATATCATTATTACTGTTAATTTTGGATAAAAACAAGACTGTTGGAACTTGCCTGGCAATGAAGTATTTAAGGAGGATCTTAGCTTGTGGACTGAGAGTGCTCAGGGAAACAGGAGCAGAAAACATGCCTATGCATCATTAGAATTGTAACCTGTGCAGGTCTCCTACTAATAAAGTTTGTCCCTTTCATCAATCCTCTGGGGCAAAGAAGTAGCAGGGAGATGCAAAGAGGGGACAAAAAGGTAATCTTCAGGTGAAGCCTGAAATCCTATTTGTACCCTCATTGTGATTGAAAGATAATGTTAAATACAATTTTCAATAGTTTAATGACCTTCTTAAAAGGCAATAATAGGAACAAACTAGAAGCTGCACTGTGCAGCCACTAATATCTCCTGTCACAAGTTTGTGGGATCAGAAAATTAACCCTCTCGGCTATCAGTGGGTTGGAATAGAATCTGAAAGCTTGTATCTTACAGTTACAAATGGTTTAGGTAGAGCTTACAACTTCCACAGACCCCTAGTTTCTGGCTTAAGTGCTTTTCTCTAGTACGTAGGGAGCTATGAGTCAAGACCAATGAAACTAAACTGTGAAACTTCCACTCATTCACAGGACCAGTGAGAAGCACTGGAGGTCTCTTTCCAAACCTTTATGTTGCTCCTCCATTTGGCCACTGTAGCTCACAATACAGTCATGGATTCATTAACAAGTCTGCTCCCAGGTAAGTAGATCTGTGGATAGGGTACTATCCTCATTTTAAAGTGTTCCTACACTAAGTACAATGTTTATACCATCAAGAAGTATGCAATACAAAAAATACAGGCACAGTGAAATAGATAGATAGATAGATAGATAGATAGATAGATAGATAGATAGATAGATGCACCACTTAGTACTAGCAGTACCAGCATGTTGTTCTTCATTACTTTACATTTAGAAGGCACAATAAATGCCATTAACTTGAAAATGCCATAATGTGCCACATTTAAAGTTGTTGAATTAAGTATTCTCTATAATAAACATGGGCCAGAATGTATTATAAATAACATTTACTCTCAGAATATATTTGATAGAAGACACATCAAATTTTATACCTCAAATCACAGCATGAATACTTTAGACAGATGCAAGAATACTATAATGTTTTAGTACGTATTGATAAATAATGTGTTGGCATTTAAACATGCAACACAGACCATGCTGAAGTACTGATGTCACCATGAAGGTGGTTAATGATGGATTATTATCCTAAAATATAGTCATGATAATCACACAGTTAAGGCTATAGCACTTTGACATACTGTATAATTGATTAATATGTAATTATCCATACTGGCATCCACATGAAATTAAATCATAAATTCTCTAATCCCTCATAACATCTAGGGTCTAATCTATTGCTGTGCTAGTGATGGTGACTTATGAACTGCAGATCTAATGAATGAGCAGGAAATATTTTTATTTTTACTTAGTTTTAAAGTTACTTTTGTTTTTAAATAATATATGGATGCAATCTATATATTTTATTGTCATTGTATGGATGTGCCAGTAGAAAGTTCATTCTTCTCACTTAACTTAGACATAGAATGCCTGAGTTTTGCAAAGTTTAACCCCTTAAGGACTGGGAAAATCTGAGGTGGTTTGCACTTAAGAACCGAAGCAATTTTGACTTTTTTGACTGCCTTTTTTCAACCATATTTTCACTCTAATATCTGTAGTACACCCACTCATATTACATACTGTTTTTTTAAAGCATAAGTAGGGCTTTTTCATGCTTTACTGGTACCATGTCTCATTTGTGGCTCTGTACCAGTGCTCCACATTAAACATTTTCCTCCAAAAGTGTATATTTCTGAAAAGTAGACAACCCAGGCTTTCATTTTAGGTGAGTTTTCACATTTTTCAGGCAGCTGTTTTACCACAATCCCTCTCAAAACTTGAAAAAATGCAGTTTTTTTCACACAAATTCCAATGTTGCTGTGGATTTCAAGC
Source organism: Rhinophrynus dorsalis (assembly GCA_037306005.1). NCBI lineage: Eukaryota > Metazoa > Chordata > Amphibia > Anura > Rhinophrynidae > Rhinophrynus > Rhinophrynus dorsalis. The sequence continues at coordinate 337,250,606 of CM074720.1, read as the reverse complement.
ACAGGATAGGTACAGATTTTTTTAAAAAAATGCATTAATTAACATTCAGCTATTTCTTTTGAGTACGGCAATTTCCCATATATATAGGTTTGTTAGCATTTGGGGGGAGTTACAGGGCCAACTTTTGTACAAACAATGAATTTTCACTGTCTGCTTTATTAGTGCCATTTCTCATTTGGGCTGTTTGGCAATGCTGCAATTAAATCAAAGTATATGTTTTAGAAGAGTAGTCAACACTGGATTTCTATCACGGTGCCCGTGCTATTGCTGGCAACATTTTGACAGTGCTACTTCCTGATGCCTTTTATTGGTTAACGTGGCTTTGCTCCGCCCAGTGCTAGCCCTTAAATACTGAGCCCTGTCACTTCTGTGGTGCCCTTTCGTGGTGTTCCAGTTGCTAAGTGCTTGTTCCAGTACCGTAAAATCTCGGGTATAATACGCACAATTTTACCCCACTTCAGCTTATGTGAAGTGGGGGGTGCGTATTATACACGAGAATTTTTTTATTGGAAAAAAAAAAATATTGTAGACAGGTATATCCCCCCCCTCCCTCTACGCAATCCTATCTCTAAATCACACTTACTGTGTTCAAAAAGACCGCACTGAAGTCTGCACTGAAGATAAGGCAAACTACCAAGTCAAACTCCCGGTATGTGAAGCTTCCCTGCGGGCGGCATGCTTCCATTCGCCGCCCGCTTCACTCCCTGTGCTGTCAGGACCTTCCTCCTCCAGCCAATGGTAATGCCCTGGAAGGTCCTGACAGCACAGGGAGTGAAGCGGGCGGTGAATGGAAGCATGCCGCCCACAGGGAAGCTTCACATACCGGGAGTTTGACTTGGTAGTTTGCCTTATCTTCAGTGCAGACTTCATTGCGGTCTTTTTGAACACAGTAAGTGTGATTTACAGATCGGATTGTGCCAGACAGCAAAAGGTTAGTAAAGGGGAAAACAAGGGTGCGTATTATACATATGCACTCTTGTTTTCCCCTAAATCTTGGGTATAATATACACCTGCGTATTATACACAGGTGCGTATTATACCTGAGATTTTACGGTATTCGTGTGATTTCTGTGTATGACCCAGACTGCCTGACTACTCTGCCTGTATATGTTCCTGCTCTGTGTACCGACCTGGCCTGGCTGACGTTCCTGCTCTGTGTACCGACTCGGATTGGCTGACGTTCCTACTCTGTGTACTGACTCGGCCTGACTGATGTTCCTGCTCTGTGTACTGACCTGGATTGGCTGACGTTCCTGCTCTGTGTACCGAAACTGTTTTGACGGGCGTTCCTGCTCTGTGTAACGACCCGGCCCGGCTCACTGCTCCATCCGGTATCCGGTTAGGGGCTGTCCTCCGGTGTCCTCTCTGTCCACAGACAGATCCTCTGGTTGCCTCATTTGCTGCTCCAAGCAGCCTTGTTTCTGTGACCCGGTCACCGAATTGTGCCTCGTGATCCGACAACCCGGTGTTGTAGATCCATCCGGTTGCACCACGGTACGCTTGACCTGTTACTGCTACTAGCTGAGGTTGGTCTGTTCCTGGGCACCTCAGGCTGTTCTCACTATCTGGCAGTCGACTCCAGGTCTGAGCATTCGTTAACCACTTGTGGGTTGGTGCCATTGCACATTGGGTCACAGTCATTGCAGTCTCACTTTAGCGTTACTCTGTACCTACAGTTGCAGTCCTCCATTACTGCTCCGGCAGTCTACCGCTTGTCCAGTGTCTTCGCTTTCTCCCGTGGCCTTAGTCGCTATTGTGTCACTCTCTGCGTAGTGAGTGTCCTGTGGGCCTTTGCGCTATTAGGGTCTGTCTGTCCTCCTGGCCTAATAACAACCATTTCACCAGTGTCTCGTTTGGTTTCACACGAACTGTACCTGACCTGTGTCTGTATTATATTTGCATATATATATATATATATATATATATATATATATATATATATATATAAATATATATACTGGACCCGTGTGGGTATTGATTACTGTAACCTGACCTGTGTCAGTATTATATTATCTTTATATATACTGGACCCGCGAGGGTTATTCTATTTCTGTGTTTTTTCAATAAAACTGCATTTTACCTAAATCTTCCGTGTCTGAGTGTCCATAAAACCGTTACAGTTTTAGTATAGGTGCACTTTGAAAATTTGTTTTGCTGCCACTTTATCACCAATCCCTCCCAATGCTCCATAATGCATAGGTTTGTTGGGTTTGGGGGAGCTACATGGCCAAGTTAGGAACAAGCATATTTCCATTTTCAGACATGGAAATAACTTATTGTGCATTGATTCCATTATATTTTGATAGTGTTAGATCTAAGGAGGGATGTGGTTTGAAAATAAATTTAAATGGGAACCTTTTTGTACTGGCCCTACATTTTCTAAAAGTGAGGTATGGCTGCATGAATTGATCACATAGATCCACTCCCCCCTTGTGTTTACTATAATCTCTGACACAGCCTGGATTTTTCAGTACATTACTTCTCCAATAAACAAAGACTGGAACAGTTCTATCATCACACATGGTGGTCAGAATGTAGATATCCTTTTTGTCCATAAACGTAATTGCCAGCAGCTCCTGCTGGCACAAAGCAGAGGATGCCCTCCTTTTTAACTTGGAATTTGATATTTGTTTGAACATCTCCCTGCAATTACAGTGCCACAGACCACTGTGTCAAAACAAAATAGTAATTTCAATTACTTTAGATTCTGGGGGATAGTTAATAAAATTTTGTAAAAAATACAATAAACAAACAACAATCAGAAGAAATGGTATAAAAAGGGCCTGAGAAATGTGCCTGTGTTGGTGGGGTGAGTCTGGGGAAAGAATCAGTTGAACAGGGATTTTTTGGGGGGATTGTTGACTGGGATTGGGGGGCAGTTATAAAAAAAAAAGTAATTAAAAATAAAATAAAATAAGAAATTGGTATGTATTGTGACTGAGACAGGACTCCTAAGCTGTGACTGGGGCAGACTGATACTTTTATTTTGTAGAGGGTGATTTGTAGGACTTGTTATAGGCCCAAGCCCAGAAGAAACATTGATTTAGATTTGTTTGGCACAAGCCCTAAGCATGGATGGACACAAATTTTTGACCCAAACCAAAATGAATAATCACACTTCCCACTCGGCAAATAATCTCTCACAAATGTGCAATTTTTCTGCTTCTTTCACCTAGCTCATTCCTTTGAAATCAATGGAAACATCGAATTTACACACGACACATAGCAAATGTTATTTTATTTCCCAAAGGCATAGTATAGAACAGGTATGAGGGTGCCTGTGTTGGTGGAGTGCGGGGAAACAATATTTTGATGTGATAGAATATTTTGTAGAGGTTGATTTGTAAGATTTGTTCTTAGAGGCCCAAGCCCTGAGGAAACATTGATTTGTAGGACTTAGACTTGTTTGGCCCAAGCCCTGAGGAAACAATGATTTGTAGGTCTTAGACTTGTTTGGTACAAGCCCTAAGGAAACACTGATTTTAGGACATAGGCTTGCTTGGCACAAGCCTTAAGAAAACATTGATTTGTAGGACTTAGGCTTCTTAGAAACAAGCCCCCAAAACTTTTATTTTGTAGGCACTGAGGAAAAAAAATGCCAAACTGGCCTAGTGCCAGCAGGTCATGTCATGTTGGCCAGTGGCCACTGGCCATTGTCAAATGCCCTGAAATAATTGCAGATTTTGTGACAGCTGTTCTTGCTACTGCTGATGAGTTGTTTAAGAAGCAGGATTATTAAGCAGCTCAAAGGGAATGGGATCATCAACAGCAGTAACATGGGTGATGAAGGTTCAACTTGCCACGACTAGCTGCAACCTGAAGCAGTAGAGGCAGCATATCTAACCCCCACAAATGCAGGTATGTGTAGAGAAAAGAAGAAGTTGGCCAATAATGCTTCTCCACCTGCCCATTATCCAAAATCATGGGTGTATTGAGAACAGATTTTTTCAGTTGAGAGCAGGAACTTCACCTCTCACATCAGCAAATGCAAAGTGCACAGTGTAAATAAGGGAAGGACTGGGAACAATGGATACATCTGCACTCACACCAAACACCATAACAATTAGGGTCCCCAATGTGAAATCCCCCTACCAGAAACCAAGGACTGCTGCTATCACTATGCCCCTTGTCCACACCTCGGTAAGGACACATGACAACTTGCTGACAATTTAATAGTAATGATGATCCCTCCTTGCTATACAGCTTAGCATATTCTGAGGGATGGAATCTCCTCAGATGCCACTTGATGCCCTGCTTGCCAGTTTCCTCCACTAGATGGTAGATGGTAGCAACCCTTCTTAACACCCCTCCTCCTCATCTGTGCTCCTGTTAATACATTTGCTTGTGTGGTCAGTGCACCCCACAGTGTGCAATGGGTGGATGCGAACTGCCACATCCTAACATCTGCAGAGTGGCTCTCTCTCAGGGGAGGTAACAATGAACAAGGTGGATTGTCAAATTATGTAGTTACCCAAGAGGAAGAAGTTGATGGAGAGCTACTTGTTTCACTTGTCATGGAACTTCCAGCTTCTGGCTGGGTTGCTATATTCTTCCTCCTCATTGATCTCTGTCTCACCTCTTGTTGCCTTTCTGGAGAGTCAGAGGGTACAGAAACAGTGGTGCTCGATTTCTGTGTTGTATATTTTTTCTTTAACATGTTTGACATAAATATCATGGTGTCTGTTTTTCATATGTGTTATCAGGGCGGTTGTGCCAAGTTGTGTTCCCTCCTTTCCCCTTCTCACTGACTTGTCACATACTGTGCACAGTGCCATTGTTGATTACTGCACTGTTCCTGCCCCAAGGGAAAAATAGTCCCACACCCACGACTTCAGGGGATAGGGAACAGGTGGAGAAGAATGGCCTCTTTCTTCTTCTCCTCCACATTCCCCTTCACTGGCTGGGGCAGAGGATGATGTTGCTGCATTTTCTGCTATTGCTGAAATTGAAAGTTGTGAGTTAGTTAGCATGCATACTGCATTTGTCCTTTAGCCACAATACTAACATCTTGCTTAAGTGACACAGGCATTCATCATGATGGTCCTGCTCACAAGTTTGGTAGATGGTAGCAACCCTTCTTAACACCCCTCCTCCTCATCTGTGCTCCTGTTAATACATTTGTCCTGGCTTTCTTCCTGTAAGTTCAGACACAGCTGTCCCCGAAAAACAACTGCGACTTGAGATATGCCAGCGGTGCCTCTACACATGACATAATTTATTGGAATCCTCAGTTTTCTACAAAAGAATACAGTAGCATGTCCACTGCCAACATCCTGGCAACCTTGCTATTCCACAGGCATATGGGAATTGTTTTGGGATTGTTTTTGTGATGATTTTGACTCCTTCCCAGGAACTCAGTCAGTGTGGGTTGGCAGGACATAGCAGAAGAACCCTCTAACTTTATGCTTTAACAACATGACTTGAGGAGTTGGTAGAGGTAGAGCCAGCATATTAGGTAGTTTATGACTCTTGCCATCTCCTACAGCAAACCCAGAGTCATCCTACTCCTCTGCAGCAGGAGTCATAGATGATATATGGAATGAACTAACAGTTGGCAGTGCCACACTCTCTGACACATAAGTAACTTCACTACTTTTCTTTTCTGCCCCAGAGCCCTGGGAACTTTTTGGAGCTCTGCTGCTATTTGGGGCACCTCTGACATGTTGATATTGTGTTTCCCTGTCAGACCTGTGGTTGTGCTTCAAGTGTGATCTCATAGAGTGGGGGCCTATGTATGATCCTGCTTTCCCCCCTGTTCACATGCTTTTTGCACACACAACATATAGCAACATCATAATGTTTGGATCCTGAGTAAAGTATCTCCATACTGTGGAGATCCTGAACTGAGGGGTTCCTGATTGGCTGCTACTACTACTACTGGGGCCAGATGTTGTTGCAATTCAACTACTACTATCAAAGGTGAAGCACTTCCTGCAGCAGCAGTAAAGGCATTCATCATAGCTAAGTTATGGGTGTTAATAACCTGTGTTGCTGTTGTTGTTGCTGCTGGTTACTCAACACAAGTGTTTGTGGGTGAGTGGGATTTAGACTTGGAAGAAGCGATGATACTGATAATGACTGCTAGGATGACTGTGTAGTTTTTGCCATCTTTGCTTGTACAGGGTCAGAGTTTCCAATGGTTTTCTCAAACAGACTGAGCCTTTGCTTTTCTGCAAACTTTCTGGCCATGTCATCATCTCTCTCACTCTGAACTTCATCTGTATCTGAACAAGAAGTGGACACTGGAGGGATATATTCTAGTTCTGCATCATCCTCATCATTCATCATTAGGTCATCCTCAGCATCAGTATCACCCTCAGCTTCTTGCCCACTACACTTATATACCTCTTTTTACTTTTATATTGACTCAGTTCACTACTACTTTGAGTGTCAGATGCAGCAGTTGGTTCATCTGCTACACCTTACTTCATTATGCCATTGCCATCATCATTACTAGAATGTGACTATTTGTCGTCTTACGTGTTCTTCTTATATTTTTTTTTGTACTGGTGCTAGTGGATGTTTTGGTGGGACCTTGACAAACTGCATCCTCCTTTGGAGGAGAGGGTTCATCATCTCTCTCTCTTTCTCTCTTGCTTGTGTCTTTCAAATCAGATCAGTCAGATAGAATGTTGGGGTATTTGGGGTGAACGTTTACTCCCTTCTCACACCCCCAGACAGGTCCAAGACAGATATAACAATAACAGCACAATCAGCAAGTAAATTGGACCCTAGATGCTTATGTCTTACCTGTCAGTTACACCTAATTTTGGGTTATTTAGGGTCAACTTACTTCCTCCCTTCATCTCTCCATTGTGCTCCTTGACCCCCCTAATAAGGAGAACAAATGTCCTACCTAAAGGACTCCCTAAACTAAGCTTCAATTCCCTTTTATCTCTCTATCTCCTCTGGTTCAAAAAAGTGCTGTTTTATTCTCTCACAAACACAGAATGGCATTCTGTGAGAGCCTGACACCCTTTTATATCCCAGCAGTAAAAGTAAAAAGAAATTGTTTGAGACTTCTAAAAGCTTAGAGGAATATAAGGGTAGTAGTGGGCAAGAACCGTCAGGTGATGCTGATGCTGATGCTGCTGAGGATGACCTAATGATGACTGATGATGATGCAGATCTAGATCCCTCAGAGAGTTGCGAGTGAGGATGATGACAGGGCTATAAGGTTAGCAGAAAGTCAAAGGCTGTATCTTCCACCACTTTTAAGGAGCACTGTGCCTGTCTATAAACTGTTTAAGAAAGCCATTGAAATGTCTAACCCTGGACAAGTACAGATGCCAAAAAGCACACAGTCACCCTATCAGTCATCCTCAGCATCATTGCCTCTTCAAAGTCCAAGTCCCACTCAGCCACACACACACACCTGTTCTGAGTACTCAGCAACAGCAACACAGGTTAACATTCACAGTGCTAGATATGATGAGTACCACTGGTGCTGCTGCTGTAAGTGCTGCACCTTTGCCACCTATTAGTAGTGGCAGTAGAACTGCATCAACATCTAGCCCCAGTAGTAGTAGTAGCAGAAGCCACACATGACAGACAAAGCCAGAAAAAATATATTAACAGCAGCACAGATGAGGAGGTGGAGGAGGGATGTGAAGAAGGGTTTCCACCATCTACCCCACTTGGGACCACTGCTATGACCAATGTGTCAATAACCTGAGAAGGAGGATAGCGTATGACAATGGTAAAAACAATATACATACACAAATCACACCATGCCTGTCCCGCACCACCACCACTACAATACACATCTGCCACATTCTAGGTTGTACTTTATTTTTTAATTACTTGACATCAGAATAAATGCTTGCTGGATGGACACTAAGGGTTTCCACTTCCGTAAGTGTCATTGCTGACCACACACATTGTTTTGATTACCACTAGTCCACAGGCTCATTGTTTCTGCTTTGAATGTAGATATCCTGCAAGTATGCTGAAACCATTTTGCATGCATTGGACCCATTTCTAGGAGCTACATGATGTTCTTGTGTGTTAGTTACCAACCCATACTCAGGGAGCAAGTCCCACAGAGATGTGCCACCACCATTACCACCAGCACCACCAATGAATCACTCTGTGTTCAGAATGGGATGTTCTGGTTGATGATGCAGCCTGCGCCTTCTTTTTCACTATGCTGTCTAGAATTTTTTGGGTCCTAACTTTTTCCATCTCATCCTCCACAATGCAACCCTTCACTCACTCAATAAGCATGTCTCTATGCTCCTTGAAAAGAACCGTATTCCTCAGAGAGATACTGCTGATCATCATAACTCCATGTTGTCACAAATTGCTGATTAGGGGTGGGAGAAAACTCTTACTGTGTTCCAGTAAAAAATTCAGTGAAAACCACATTATTGTCTGCTTTTTTGCAGGAAAATCCGCTTTAAAACCAGCAATTAAAATCTTTGCATTTCTCCTCCCATTGACCAAAATTGTTTACCAATTTTTCAATGGCTAGAAAGTTTCCTCCCATTGATTTACATGGTTTTTGCCTTTTCAATATAAAAACGTGATGTATTTGTGGAAGGTATACACAATAGAAGCAGTTACAGAGCGAGGTAGACATGTTGTGCTGTTCTGCTGTAACCCTGAGGCAAAATTGAGGCAGGAGAGGCTCATAGTGACTGCTATCACTATGAGAAAGTTTAAAAATAATCTAAGGAGGAACAGGAAGGACTGTTATGTGTCCACTGAGTCTGAGGAGGAGGAGGAAGTGAGCACAACTGAACCAATGCTGTCCAGTCCCCCTAAATTACCCCTAGGGATCTTGGGCAATTTAATGGGAAGGAAGGGAGAAAAGGGTTGTACTAGTGAGAGTAGGACAGGTCAGCTGCTGCCAGTGCTGAACCTGCTGCCACCAATAATGTGCCTGCTGGCAGACGTGCTGCCCATGCTGTTTGTGCCTGCTCCCAGCTCTGAACCTGCTGCCACCAGTGCTGAACCTGCTGCTAGTGTGTCATGTAATGCTCAGGAGGGAGGGAAAGAGAACTGACAGCAGGGGACCCTAAGTCAAAATTGTCATCCTCAAGCAGTGCCACCAGTGCTAGTACTACTACTTCTACTAAGAAGGTCCAGAAGCTTGTTAGTGTTAGGAGTAAAGGAGGGAGTAATAATCATATTACTAGTGACTGTGAGAAGGAAGACTCTGTGACTAAACTTGATGTGCATGGTGTTAGTAGTAGTAGCAGTAATGGTGGAGCAGCCTGTGGGATTAGTGTTAGGGGAGTGGTAGGGGAAGCATTTGAGAGCATCCAAACTAGAGGCCAAGGGAGCCATTCATCTGTCTATGGGAGTCCTCCCATTCTACCTTAACTACAGTGTCAAAGTGGAACATGATCCTGAAGAAGCCAGAACTGGTGTTGGGGGAGAGCAGGCACAGAATTAATACCACCACCAGCAGCAGAAATACAGATCAGCTGCCTGTGCCTGCTACTACTGCTGCCAACAGCAGCAATAAGCTAGCGCAATAGTTAGAAAATTTCACAGCTTAATGTAAAAAAACCTCAAGCCTTTGAGATGTAATAAGATAGTCGTCTTAAGAATTGGAAATAAAAAAAAAAAAAATACTCCTGGTTGTGAACCAGTGGAGCAATTAAATCAATGTAACTAAAGAGTCATCCTCAGAAACAGAAATAAAAGTCTGCCACCAGCTGTAAACCAGTGGGGTAATTAAATCAATTCACACAGTACCTTAGGATTAAATGGATTAGTGATAATGGATGTTTCCCAGTTGAATGATAGAGTCAAATGGAATGGATGATGGAATATAGACCAAATGATGATGACAGATGATCGAAATGGATGAGATGATGCAGAATGATGTATGAATGAATGGATCTTATGCACCTTATGAGCATATCCGATGCTGCTAAAACTTTGGGTGTCCTTGTGCCCAGGAAAGCAATCTATAGATATGTCAAAGCACAAAACAAGACAAAAATAAAGGCAAAAAGAGAGAGAGAAATAAAACCCAAACTAAGTGTAATATTTTAATAGCAAAAAATATAAAAACACAAGTCAATAGTTACACTCACATTTTGACCACCTTGGGCTTTGTGCATGGAAGAGGCCCCAACCTCTATTAGCCAACAAACGGTGTCCCCGGTTCACTTTCCTTGCCGATTCCAAATTGCTTAGGAGCTGGTTCCTGAGATAAAGACTGCATTGCTGGTCCTGGTGAAACGAAACCAAGTCCAAGATCCAAATGTCCAGTAAGATATTAAAAACTGGAACAGTCTCAATATAAGAAATGGAACTAAACTGAGTCTTAAATTCTTAATAGTGCTAAAGAGGTTACAGGCCAACGCTATATTTGATGGCTAGTTTGACCAGCTATGGGAAGGGGTGGGAATCTCCCAGGGGATGTAGAAGGGGCCAATACTAATGAGTACCATGACAGTATGGTCCAACACATATTGTGGAGCGATACCACTGCCTCAACTAGCAATTAGCTTTTGAAATTTGCGGAATTTGCAACTCCACTAATTTCTTCTGCTGCTGAGATGCAAGGGCAGCAGGATGCTGAGGCTCAAGCTAGTGTGCCACAGACCACCATGGGCACAGTGGGAATAGGGTCAACAATTGATGCAGGACTAGGAAAGGTTCCACTTGCCAGCACCAGCAATACTCCTGGTCCTAGTTGCAGTGCTTAATCTGAAGCAGGATCAGCAACAGCAGCAACATTATCCGCTCACACAGACAGTGAAGTGGAATGTGGAGCAGAAGACGAAATAGGTCATTCTTCTCCACCTGTTCCCTATCCCCTGAAGTCATGGGTGAAGGGCTATTTTGCTCTTGGGGCAGGCACAGTGCAGTTATCACCAATGGCACTGTGCACAATTTGTGTCAAGTCAGTGAGAAGGGGAAAGGAGAAAATGCACCTTGGCACAACCTCCCTGATATCCCACATGAAAAACAGACACCATGACATTTATGTCAAACATGTTAAAGCCAAACACCCACCACAGAAATCAAGCACCACTGTTACTGTACCCCCTGGCTCTCCAGAAAGGCAACAAGAGGCGAGATGGAGATTAAAGAGGAGGAAGAATAGAGAAACCTAAGCAGAGACTGAAAGTTCCATGACGAGTGAAAGAACTAGCTCACCATCACCTTCTTCCTCTAGGGTAACTACATCTTCTGCCAATCCACCTCGTTCATAGTTACCTCCCCCACCATATGACAGCCACTCTGTTGATGTTAGTATGTGGCATTTCATGTCCACTCATTGCACACTGTGTGGTGCACTCACTGCACTGACAACACATGGCAGTGTGATGAAGGAGAATCACAAGCATGTATTATTTTATTTTATTGATTTTTTTTTATTAACTGTCCCCCCAATACCAGTCAAGAAACCCTCTCCCCCAAAACAAGTTCTTTGTTCAACTGATTCATTCTCCAGACTCCACCCACCAACACAGGCACCCTCATCAGACCCCTTTTATACCATGTCTTACGAGGGGGTTTATTTGTATTTAGGATTTATTTTATATTAACTACCCCCCAATCCCAGTAAACAAACCCCCCCAAAAAATTCTCTGTTTAACTGATTCTTTCCCCACACCCCACCAACACAGACACCCTCATGCCCCTTTTATACTATGCCTTTGTGAAATAAAACAATATTTGCTATGTGTTGGGGATAAATTCAATATTATCATTGATTTCAATGGAATGAGGTAGGTGAGAAAAAGCAGAAAATCGTCACTTTTCGCAGGAAATTATTTGCCAAGCGGGAAGTGCCATTATTCGGCAATTTCAGTTTGAGGAGAAAATTTTTGCCCATCCCTATTGCTGAGGACTGCAGTCCCACTCACCAGGTCTGGGTCAAAAAAGGTGCTGGTGAGGATGGCAGTCCCACCTCCCAGTGAAGGTACAGCAGGGGGGTCAGAGAGGACTGCCCACTCACCGTGTCTGGGGCATCAAAGAAGCTGGTGAGGACTTCTTTCCCACTCTCTAGTGTCGGCATAACAGAGGGATTGGTGAGGACTGTAGTCCCACTCATCGGTTTTGGGGCAACAAAAGAACTGGGGAGGATGCTGGTCCCTCTGATCAGTGCTGGAACAACGGGGGGCTCAGTGAGGAATGCAATCCCACTCACTGGGTCTAGGGCAACACAGGGGCTGGGGAGGACCTTGGTCCCACTCACCAGTGCCAGTACAACAGAGGTATCGATGAGGACCATAGTCCTTCTCACCGGGTCTTTGGCAACATTCGGGCTGCTGAGGACCTTGGTCCCACTAGCCAGTGCCGGTACAACAGGTGGTCGGTGAGGACTGTGATTCCAATCACCAGGTATGGGGCAACACCAGGGCTGGTGTGGACCTTGGCCCCACTTTCCATGTCTGGGACTACTAAGGAGCTGGCAAGGACATCGGTCCCACTCACCTGTGCCGTACAACAGGGGGGTCGGTGAGGACTGCAGTCCCAGGCATCTCTGGCTGCTGCTGGGGATGAGGCTTCTCTGCCACAAATCCCTGTACTTACAGCTGCCTCTGGTGTTTTTCAACTCTTTCCATCAGGTTCATGATAGGCTCGACAACCTACTCATCTACAACAATCTTTTCTAAATCTGGCCATAGGTGTGGTGTGTCATAAAGGCCCAGTAGTGCTCTACTTTGGTCCCTTAACTTGCAGACTCTAGTGTTCTGCTGGCTGCCACAGTTAACCTTATGGCACAGCACATTCCACACCAGCCCTGGCCCATAGCAGCCATGGCCTGCAGAGGGGGTACTGGATGGGTGCCAAATTGGGTTATCTCTGTTCTGCTTTCCAAAGCAGAGCCATGCACTGGTCTTCTATTACCAGTTCAGCCTGGATGAAGATGTCTAGAGCTGATTCCCACTTGGTCAATGGTTGCTTGCCCAACATTTCCCTCAGCAGGGCCCAGATATATCGAAAAGCACTGTTGATTGGGCACGAATGGGCTCAGGGCCTCAGGGTGTGCTGTAATTCCTGCCATCATGTACTGGTGTGTTCCCAGTTGGTGGTTTGCATATTTTTTGAGGAGAGAGGATCCTGCAACTGCCACCAATGTAATGTAAGCTAAGGATGCCAGGTTGTCCTTAGCCGTCGATCTGGGTTTCCCTCTCCTAGAGTGGCTAAATGATGGTAACCATGCCGGTCTTTCTGGAACAAAGTTCTGTGGAATGGGGATCAAAGGGGGCCCTTTAAACCATTCTGTAGTAAGGCACATAACACAGGATTGATTCCAAAACAAATCCAGTTTATTTGGGGACAGGGGAACATCTGTACACACTGTAAAACAAAAGTACAAAAAAAAACATAATTTAATCTTGCCGCTCTAGTCACCAACCAATGGGAATTGGAGCGACAAGTGACAACAAAAATAGTGTCCAATATGGGCCAGGCAACATTGAATTCATATTTTGATTGAATTACTTGGGCAGCCGATGGGAACTAGAGAGACAAGATGGGGACGTGGCAACCAATCACAGAGCTGCCTACTTGTACAAGCAATGTCATGCTCTCCATAACATTGTTAGAAAGTGGCCAATCAAAAAGCCGCCTACACATTACAGTATGGTAGGCTGCCAATCAGAAACCCACCTATTTTTCAAAGCTCGAAGTGTGTATTACAAACATCCAGCTGCCGTGGGACAGGGAGGCTGGTTAGTATACATGTTTCAGTCTTTTCTGTGAGTTCTTGTCCCTAGTAACAGCCTCAGGCCCATTACACCTCCCTTCTCACTCGCACACCACACATGTCTAACACAGATATATTAACAGAAAGATAAGAAAGGAACTTGTACCACAGCTGCCTGTGTCTTTCACATCAAGCAGATTAAATGTTTGGGTCAACCTAATTTGCTCCCTTCTCATACCCACACAACTAACACATAGTTAATAACAGCCAGGTCAAGAAGGAACTTGGATCACAGCTGCCTGTGTCTTTCCAGTCACTCACACAGAATGTTGGTGTATTTGGTGTAAATCTCCTTTGCTCCCTTCTCACACCCCCAGAATCCCCCAGCACAACAATTATAATAGCCATGTCAGACTCAGGAGCGAACTTGGATAATGGCTGCCTGTGTCTTCCCAGACAGTCACAAAAGAGTGTGGGGTATTTGGCGTCAACCTTTTTTTTCCCTTTCTACCCCCCAACGTTCCCCCATACTCACCTAATACAGAGAACAAGTGTCCTGCCTTCAAGATTCCCTAACCTAAGCTTCAATTCCTTTTTATTAGCCTGTTTTCACTAGCTCAAAATTGTGATGTTCTCTCTCTCTCACACAAATGGAATGGCATTCTGTTGGACTGTGACACCCCTTTTATACTATGCCTGCAGGAAAAGAAGGGAAACTTGTCACAAGGTTGGGATAAATCCAGTCTTGCCATTAATTTCACTGCTTCAAGCTAGGTGAAAAAAATTGGAAAAAGGCATTTTTCATGAAAAATTTTCTGCTCGGCGAAGAGTGCCATTTTTCTCCATTTTCAATTTGAGGTGAAACCTTCCACCCATCCTTACTCTGAACAAGGAAAGGTACATAAACAATACACAATCATCCTTTCAGTTATCATCAGCATCATCACCTGTTGTTAAGTAATAATCAGCAACACAGGTCATCAACAGCCTTAGCTATGATGAGAACCTCTACAGCTGTTGAAAGTGCAGCAACCTTGACACTATCTAATAGAATCACATCATCTTGTCCCAGTAGAAGTAATAGCTTCTCAGGAACCCCTCAGTTTATGATGTCTACAGCATGAAGATACTTCACTCATGATCCAACAGTTAAACATGTTCCTATCTTTTGTCTGTGTAAAAAAAGTGTGAGAGCAGGGGGAAAGTAGGATCACACTTAGGCAAATCCTCGTTGAGAGCCTACCTGAAGCACAACCACAGGTTTGATTTGGAAACACACCATCAACATTTCAAAGGAGTGATAACTAGCAGCCATGGAAGCATTTCTAAAAGTTCCAGGTGCTCTGGAGCACATAATAAAAGTACTGTTGATGTGCCAAGACTTCATAAATTTGCATTAAGATCTATGGCACCCTCTGCTGTCCTTCAAATGCCAAACACAGAGGAGTATGACTGAGTTTGTTGGAATATATGACAAGGGTCACAGAGTGCTCAAACATACTGCCATTACCACAACCACTGTGTTCACCACCACAAATCATGTTGTTAAAGCAATAATGTTACAGTTCTTCTGCCATGTGCTGCCAGACCACACTTACTGAATTCTTGGGAAGGAATCAAAAACTTAAAAAAAATATAGTTTCCAAACTATGCTCACAACATATTAATATATGAAGTAACCAAGTCACATTACAGGAGAGAATAATGGAATCACTGCAATGCACATGTCACAAACTGGCTCAACATGCAATTGCCCAGAGTGGTGTGTCCTTTCCCTGCCTATACATGAAAGATAAACACTGTAATAAACATAGCAAACAATGTGGTATGATACAATTAAAAACATTTCTTATATACTATTTGAAAACACTTCATTTCTAAATAAAAGTATTAACATTCTTATGTTTTTAAGCGCTCTTAAAGTGAAAACACCAATACAGTGGATATAAAAAGTCTACTCACCCATGTTAAAATGCTAGGTTCATGTGATGTTAAAGAATGAGACAAAGATAAATCATGTCAGAACTTTTTCCACCTTTAATGTGACCTATAACATGAACAATTCAAATGCAAAAACAAACTGAAATCATTGAGGGGGAAAAATAAAAAAATAAAAAACTCACAATAACCTGGTTGCATAGGTGCGCACACCCTCTTATAACTGGGGATGTGGCTGTGTTCAGAATTAACCAATCACTTTCAATCTCATGTTAAATAGAAGTCATTACACACCTGCCATAATTTAAAGTGACTCCGATTAATCACAAATAAAGTTCAGCTTATTTTTATCTCAGGGAAAAAGCCATGGTCCGCAGTGAGCTTCCAAAGCATCAGAGGGATCTCATTGTTGAAAGATATCATTCAGGAGAAGGGTACAAAAGAATTTCCAAAGCATTAGATATACCATGGAACACAATGAAGGCAGTCATCATCAAGTGGAGAAAATATGGCACAACAGAGACATTACCAAGAACTGGACGTCCCTCCAAAATTGATGAAAAGAGGAGAAGAAAATTGGCCAGGGAGGCTTCGAAGAGGCCTACTGCAACATTAAAGGCACTGCAGGAATTTTCTGGCAAGTACTGGCTGTGTGTTACATGTGACAACAGTCTCTCGTATTCTTTATATGAATGGGCTATGGGGTAGGGTGGCAAGACGGAAGCCTTTTCTTACAAAGAAAGACATCCAAGCCCGGCTGAAGTTTGCAATAATAAACATCAAGTCCCTCAAAATCATGTGGGAAATTGTGTTATGATCTGATGAAACCAAGGTTGTACTTTTTTGGCCTTAATTCCAAAAGGTATGTTTGGTACAAAAACAACACTGCACATCACCCAAAGAACACCATACCCACAGTGAAGCATGGTGGTGGCAGCATCATGCTTTGGGGCTGTTTTTCCTCGGTGGGAACTGGGGGCCTTAGTCAGAGTGGAGGGAATTATGAACAGTTCCAAATACCAGGCAATTTTGACACAAAACCTTCAGGCGTCCGTTAGAAAGCTGAAGATGAAGAGGAAGTTCACCTTTCAGCACGACAACGACCCAAAGCACACATCCAAATCCACAAAAGCATGGCTTCACCAGAAGAAGATTAATGTTTTGGAATGGCCCAGTGAGAGCCCAGACTTGAATCCAATTGAACATCTGTGGGGTGATCTGAAGAGGGCTGTGCACATGAGATGTCCTTGCAATCTGACAGATTTGGAGAGCTCTTGCAAAGAAGAGTGGGCAAATATTGACACGTCAAGATGTGCCATGCTAATAAACTCCTACCAAAAAGACTGATTGCTGTAATAAAATCAAAAGGTGTTTAAACAAAGTATTAGTTTAAGGGTGTGCACACCTATGCAACCAGGTTATTGTGAGTTTTTTATTTTTCCTCCTCAACAATTTTGGTTTGTTTTGCAATTGAATTGTTCACATTATAGGTCACATTAAAGGTGGAAAAACTTCGGACATGATTTATATTTGTCTCAGTCTTTAACATCACAAGAACCTGGCATTTTAACAGGGGTGTGTAGACTTTTTATATCCACTGTACCTCAAAAGATTCTCATATTATATATCCCTAAAATAGTTGAATGAAAATGTATATAATACAACTATTTACCCTTATCTGTAACTAAGACAAGGATGTGAAGATGTCCCTTTTATCAAGAAAATACATAAAGGTAACCATTATGTATTCATAAAGGGATAAGATTTAAATTCAAAGTGCGCCCAGAATTAAATAGAGATATATTCCACACGAGAAAGGTTTACTTCACTGGACCTGAGATATTTATTCAAAAAGGAATTTGAATATTTGGGACAACATAATATCTTTGAATCCATTCACAAATAATACATTCACAAATGGTGTACACAATCTGCAATAAATTCTATGTTTAGATTCAGATATATACACTCTTCAAAAACAGGCATACTAATACATAAAAGTTAAGAACAAGTGAGATAAAACAATTGTTCATTAGAACTTATTAAACAGTCATATTTATGGGTTGAAGATTCATCATAACAATATCCTATTTTATGTTTTTTATTTTATTTTAATCTTTTATTGAACTAGGGGACCACAGACACAATGACTCAAGAGTGTGGACAAGGTATAATAATATCTATGTCCAGATTGTATTAAATATTTTTAAATATTTGACCTCAGCCACAATCCAAAGTCATGACTTGCTCTCCTATATATCCAATTGCTGTTGTTTACATTATTGTATTCTGGTGTCAAGGAAGGGAAAGTAGATAGAGACTGAACAAAAAGGAGGGGCTTCAAATATAACAAATCACATCATACTCTTTATTGAGTACTAAAGGGAATCTAGTATTTAATTTAATTAAAATATCCAAAACACCTCCCTCTTGCTCAACCTCTGATCCACATCTCCTGCCCTGACACCTAACCTGACCCTTTCTATGCCTTGCACCTGAAAATTTGTCACATTACAAGCTCCAATTTTAAAATGAGATGATACATTTAAGTGAAAATCAGTACTTCAGATGTTACTAAGATGTTCATTCATACGTTCCCGAATTGATCTAGTGGTTTTACCCACATACTGTTTTTGACATTGAATACAGGTAATTAGATAAAACACACCTCTAGTGCTACAGTTAATATAACTCAATATTTGATAGTTCTTCCCTGTCACAGTAGAGGTGAATTTTTTAGAGACACTAATGATTTTTCAACAACCACAGCGTGTACTCCCACATCTAAAAGTACCCTTAGTGGAGAGCCATGTTTTTGAATCAGTTTCTTTTCCAAAAGAAAATAAACACGGAGATAGACTTGTAGCAATAGTGGTAGCCTTCCTAGAAACAAACTTGAACCCATTTGCAACAGTACTCTGTAATGCTTCATCTGCATTTAAGATAGCCAGATGCTTCTTTCGGATGCTGACAATGGAGATGAATTCCAAGCTGTAAGAAGTGGAAAAAATTATTTTATCTGGAACTTGCTTTTTGTCAACTCTGCCATCAGCATGGTCAGTTTCCCTGCTAAATTGATATTCCAAGAGGTCTGTTCTACTCTTCTGTTGTGCTTTTCTCATGGCCTTATCTAACATCCATGAAGGATACCCACGAGAATGAAACCTAGAATAACGGGCCCTAGCCTGCTTCCGATATTGGTCATCTGTGGAGCATTTCCATCTTAATCAAAGGAACTGCCCCACAGGTATCCCCAATATTGTGTGCCTAGGATGACAGCTATTTGCAAACAAGAGGGTATTGCCTTACGGTAAATATCGTTGGTCATTGTCTTTGACTCTGAATTACCAGTGATTTTCAAATCCAAAAAAGAAATCACATCAGATAATGTTTCAAACCTAAATGATAAATTAAGTTAATTCAGATTAAAGTGTGACACAATAGAACTCATGGTGGCCTCCGTACCACTCCATATGATAAGTAGGTAATCAATGAATCTTCCGTACCACACTATCTGAATTCTATAGCGTTTAGCATCTCCAAAGACGAGAGACTCCTCCCACCAGCCCATATAAAGACAGGCATATGAGGGGGCAAATTTTGCCCCCATTGAAGTCCCGTGTCTTTGGAGATAAAAACACCCATTAAACAGGAAATAGTTGTAAGATAACAAGTATTCAATGGCCACCAATATAAATTGTTTTACATTGTCTGAATTGCCACTGTACTGTGTTAAATGGTAATCAATTGCTTGAATTCCCAAATGATGTGGGATGCAAGAATAGAGAGATTTTGCATCACAACTAATCCATCTATAATTCTTACACCATCTGATGTGACTAAGCTGCTGTATGACATTTGTTGTATCTTTCAAGTAACTGTACAATCTCAAATCTAGAGATTGTAGCATATGATCAATTCACTCACACTTTCTTTAATTATCCAATCCCAGAGACTATAGGTCTCCCCTCTGGACTCTCCAGTTATTTGTGGATTTTCGGTAGATGGTGAAAAATCAGAATCACAGGATTCTTTACAAGTATTAAATCTACTTCCTTCTGTTTCAAACCACCTTATGGAAATCACATCATCACTAGAGAGTCCAGGAGGAGAGAATAGTCTCTGGTTGGATTAGTGGACAGTGGAGTATACGCTTCCTTGTCCTCTAGGTGTCTTAATGCCTCATTATTATAGTAAGTCGCATTCATTACCACCACAGCTCCACTTTTGTTGGCGTTTTTAATAACCAATTCTTTGAGCTTAGATGGATGTTTTAATGCAGCTTTTCAGAATTCTTAAATTAGATTTTTTTAATCCAATTCCAAACCATTGATATTAGGTCTTTTTCAATAAGGCCCTGGAATATATCCATTACCTTGCCCATAACTCCTATCGGATAAAAATAGGACTTAGAGGAAAGACTGATGGATTTACAAGTCAACAGCTTTGATGAATCATCACAAGGGCTGTCAAGTTGCAAGTCCGCCAGATCAATGATAGTAGAATATTCCTGAAAAGTGGGTTACACTTTGGGAATCATTGACTAAACCAATACTAAGATCTTTCTCGATATCAGCAGAAGTTGTTTCTATACTGGTAGCCCTATTAAAATACTTTTTTAGGCTTAACTTCCGAGTAAATGTATTTAGATCTAACAATGTTTCAGATAAATTAAAGTGACATGTGGGTGTGAACCCCAAGCCGCCTCCAGCAACTTTTCCTCGGAGGGAGACAGAACATAGACAAATTGTCAACATAATTTATTTTTTCTTCTTCTCCTTCTGCTTCGGTCCACTTATTCCTCCTTCTCCTGATGTTTCTGCTGCCACCTCTACGGACACTTTTTTTAGTGGTTGTCTTCGGTGGTTTTGATCTTGAGGATGAACTTTTTGGAGGTCTTAAATCCAATGTCCCTTCTTCCACATCTGTAGTGAACACTTTTGAGAGCTTCTCCCCCGATTTGGGGACAAAAAAGCGGAGGAAGACCAGATTTGTACAAGCACATGGTTAGTGTGGTGTGCAAAAGCCTAGAAATGTCATACAACAAGAACATTCACCTTACAATATGTGGACAATCAGACAGAGTACAGACTATATTATTGATCGCTGGGATTTCCTCCCACCAGTGGGCAGCACAACCAATAATCTTGCCTCTGGTTGTAGCAGTATTATTAAAGGACAGCAGCAGGCTAACCTGTACTATCAGCATGACACTTTATCTTTGCAGATTTTTTAGAGGCAACCTCACAAGTAGGGATGGGCAAAAAGTTGTGCCTCAAACTGAAATTGGAGAATAATGGCACTTCCTGCTTGGCAAATAATTTTCTTTGAAAACTGCAGTTCTTCCACTTTTTTTGCCTAAATCATTCCATTGAAATAAATGGGAACATTGAATTTACACACAACACATTGCAAATGTTATTTTATTTCCCAAAGGCATAGTAAATAAGGGACACTAGTTTGCATGTGTTGATTGGGTGTGGGGAAAGAATCATTTGAACAGGGAATTTTTTTTGGGGGGGTTGTTTACTGGGATTGGGGGCAGGTATTAAAAATAAATGCTAAATACAATTAAAAAAACCCATACGACATGGTATAAAAGGGGTCCGAGGAAGGTGCCTGTGTTGGTAGGTTGAGTCTGGGGAATGAATCAGTTGAACTGGGAATTTGTTTTTGGGGGTTTCTTGACTGGTATTGGGGAATAGTTAATAAAAAAATAAATAAAAATAAAAAATCTCATTGTAACGTGATAGAGAATGGGACCCCTTGATGTAAGATATCACTGGGGTAGACTGATACGTGACATGAAAGAGTATTTTGTAGAGTATGATTTGTAGGATTTGTTGTTAGAGGCCCAAGCCCTGAGGAAACATTAGTTTGTAGGACATAGACTTGTTTGGTGCAAGCCCTAAGGAAGCATTGATTTGTAGGACTTAGGCTTGTTAGAAGCAAACCTCCAAAAAAGTTTATTGTTTTGTAGGACTATGGGTTTTTTTTTTTGTTTTTTTTTTAAAGCACAAGCCCTGAGAAAAAAAATCCCCTACTAGCCTAATGCCAGCATGTCATGCTGGCCAGTAGCCACTGGCCATTGTCAAGTGCCCTGATGTAGATGCTGAATTTGCGATTGCTGTTCTTGCTGCTGCTGAGTTGTTTAAGCAGAAGGATGATTAGGCAGATCAAAGGGAATGGGATCAACAACAGCAGTAACATGGGTGATGGATGATGAAGGTTCCATTTGCCACGACTAGCTCCAGTGATGCGCCTCAGGCAGTAGCAGCACAATAAGTATATGTGGAGCAAAGATGAAGTTGGCCAATCATTCTTATCCACCTGCCCCTCTTCCAAAATCATGGGTGTGTTGTTACTAGAATAGAAATGTTTCCCTTGTGAGCAGGAACTGTGCCTCTCATCAGCAACTGCAATGGCATAACTCTATCCAAACACCATGACACCAGAAACCAAGTACTGCTGCTGTGAACCCACTAAGAGTTGTGCGATTCAGTTCGGCTAATTTCGGTGTTCAGATGAATAAGGTGCATTCAGCATCATTCGGACCTTCCGAAAGCCAAGGTCCGCCCACAAAAAAAAATCAGAATCCGAAATGGACCTAGTCTGAAATTTCAGTATAAATTTTGGAAATTCGGATAGTGCTTTCCCACCTGAAACTATTACAATGTTGCTACATGCTACTAAAAATACATCTAGTAAAACAGACGTTTTACATATCATGCAAAGTGCAGATATTAACCACATAAGGACAATTGTGGCATTTTTGGTATGTGTGTTCAACCATAATTCCTATCTTTCTGATTTATTGCACAAACACATATTATATACCATTTTTTAAAGGGCAGAAAGGGCTTTAATTTGATGTGACATATACAAATATAAGTGTGTAGGGGTTTATAAAATACCCCTTCCTGTCTCATTAGATATTTAATATTATTATTAGTTTAGTTTAATGTATTTTTTTATTTTTATTTGTTTAATTTTAATTTTTTATTAAATATTTTACATTTTTTTTTAAATTCCACCGAATAATTCGTACTTTTGCCTAATTTCACCTGAGTCAAACAGGTCCGGTTCAAAATTTGGATCCTCCAAACGGGAAATCATTTGGCTGGGGAGGTAATGATGAATGAGGTGGATTGGCAGTAGATCTAGTTATCCTAGAGAAGGTAATGGCGAGCTAGTTGTTTCGCTCTTCATCAAACTTCTAGCCTCTGCCTCAGTTTCTCAATTCTTCCTCATCTTTGACCTCTGCCTCACCTCTTGATGCCGTTCTGGAGAGTCAGGTGGTACAACAACATCAGTGCTTGATTTTTATGGTGGGTGTTTGGCTTTAACATGTTTGAAATAAATGTCATGGTATCTGTGGTTTCATGTTTGTTATCAGGGTGGTTGTGCCAAGGTGTGTTCCTTTCCCTTTCTCACTATCTTGTCACAAATTGTGCACAGTGCCGTTGCCCACAGAAAAAGTAGAAAATGTTGCTTTATTCATGAAAGTTCCTGTGCAAACAAAACTGGACTTTTTGCCCATCCCTAACTTTTTAACATGTTTTGGCTCTCCTTTAAATTTAGGATTGCTTTCATTTCCTATTTATACCATGCCTTATCTTGTCATTCTTTTCCTGAACAGTTTTGTTCATGTATCCTGCGTATTCAGCATAATTATTTGGTCCTAACCATGGCTAGTTTTTTGTGTTCCTGTTCCCTGATGACTATCTGGATTCCATTGCCTGTTGACTTTCTGGCTCTACCTGATTCTTCTTTTGTCTCATTCAACCAGCTTCCCAACTGTACATTTGACTTTCCCCCTACCCTGTGAACCAAGATTTCTGTTGTGTTAACTACTTTCATTTCACTAGGACGGCCACCAACATTTATATTGTTGTCTTAAGAATTGACCATTCTCTCCGCCCATTAAAACAGCTGTTTTTATATATGTTGAATGGAACCCTTCCAGCCTTGATAGCCTTTGCACCACATATGCTGACCTCCAGCTTTATGCCACTGCACTGGTAGCAACTGAACCACACACACACACACACACACACACTGACTCCCCAGTTCTGTCTCACAGTAGTCATTAACCCATGCATATTAACCCCACTAGAATTGTCCCACTGCAGTGTTAACCATAACACAAAAAAGTGAGTCTCTCCAGCTTCTGCCAGACCATGGTCTAGATGCACTAAATGTTGATGTGGTGTTGGTATGATTTAGATGTGTTTGAATCACTCCGACAATTCGATCTGCACACCAGCGACATATTCACAAAAATTGCTAGATGGAAGGGGAGGGTTGGAGAAGGTCCCTATTAGCATACAGGATTTTTGAAGTGCTGTCGGTGTGGAAGGGATATCCTCCTCTCACACATCACCAACACTACGACAATCCTGAACAGTATTCTCTGTGCTTCCCTTCCCAGCCAGTAGGGAATACAGAGAAGGCTTTCAGCACCATGGACAGCATTGAATGTAATAGGTATGTGCATTGCTCACCCCTGTGGCATTCAAAGGGTTACACTAAACAGAAATAGTACACCAAGCACTACACAATGTCCCCCCACTTTGACACCCCTCCCCATGCTGTCCATGGTGCTGAAAGTCTTCTTTGTATTAAACTACTGGCTGGGTAGGGAAGCACATAGAATGCTGTTCAGAATGTCATAGCTCTCCCTGCTGTTACTCCATAGGAGATTACAGAGAGATCCCAGCTGCGACACCCTGAAGCAGGTGAAGTGGAGACTGTGAACTCCAACAGCAGAGGCTGCTATCGGAGTTTACTGAATGAGTTGAAGTGTCACATTACAATATCAACACACCCCCTTGATACTAATGTATCTGATTATGTTTCATTTCCATATGGAAATGAGCATTTGTCGATTCGAAGAATACAAATTCATAGACATGGTGAAGGTATGTCGGATTGATGTCGATGTGGGTATTTTTTTGTCGGAGTTCTGGTGAAGTGATGTTGTAGACACTTTGTGAATACTGAAGAGGTGCCTATGACACTGCTCGGACAGAACATTTGTAGCCCTCTTCAACCTTTACTGCATCTAGGCCCATGGCTCCCATCATTCTCCGCCAGCCCAAGTAGTATGGCGGCAGCTGTAGGGACTCACATGACTGCCCATGACTGCTTAGAACAACATATCCTGAATTCTGTTAACCCACTGCACTGGAAGCCATAGCACTCCACATACTGAGTCTGCCCCTTTCCTCTCAGTATTGCAGAAGGAGTTTTTGGGCAAAGGCAGAAAATGCTAATTTCTCTTGGAATATTTATTGGGTTTAGAGAAAAGGCAAAAGGTTTATCGGTTTTCGGTCATGCTATGAGTAGCATTTTCTCTGGTAAAAAAATATAAATTGAAGGTTTTTCCCATGAAAATTCCCACAGAGAAAATAAACCTTTTTGTTCATCCCTAACAAAGGACTGTTTCAGCAACTCCTGCACACATACTGCAGTACCCCATTAGGTTTCCTAACAACTGTAACATTCTCCACAGCTGCATCCAGATAAGAAAGCCAGCAGCATCTCTATCCTTGTCTACTGCCTCATTTGTTTGCTTTCTGGATTAGTGTCTTCTCTGTTGTTAATGACTATTATCATCTCAGTTGTTTTGGATAATATATTTATTCTATCTATTGTTTTGGTCTATTCATATTTATTTTGGGTTATTCTCTTGGTCAGTTCTCTGAATAATCTTGCCTATTTGTTCAGGGTTTTCCCATTAACTACAGATAAGCTCTGGTGGCCACCTACAGCCAAGGGTTCACCTTTTTGGGTGGGGGAGCTACTATACACTGAAGGACTTGTTGTTGGGTTTGAATGGTATACTGGGATCATCCCATTTATCTCTCTCACAACAGACCCTAACAATAATGTAATAGTGCTTAACCATTTTGAGAGCCAGAATGGATGTTCAGCACATTTCTCTGCTGCATGTTTCATGCCTCTCCTGCACACCAAAAGTTAAGATCAAAAAGAATGATGGTGAAGATATGGTGTTTAACATACTATTTTCTGCTTTCCACTATTGGTAAAAGTGAATACTGAGATCATAGTCAGGAAAACAAAGTTTCAGAGATTTATAACAGAAAGTAATTTATTTTTTATGTCTCACAATTTTGAGGGATGAAGATATATCTTTAACCTATGTGTGAAAATCACCTTAGAACATAAATCATCCAAATCAATAAATAACATTCATAATACAGGTGGTTATTATGATGTTGAATATTCTCATCTGGACTCTGAAGTGTACATGAATGACATTTATGTGTAAATTAAAATATACACACACAAACACACCTGCCTAAATCATACCATGTAAAAGCAGACCACACATGATTGATCCAAAAAAGGTAATTCTATACAGTCAAGTTACTTCTTCTAATCATAAATATAAAGTTTCTGGATTCTCTTCACTTCATACCAAATTGATCTCTATGGAATCAAAGTTTTGCAGCTCTCTCTAGCATTAAAAGTTAAAAGTCCCATTTAAATTATTGACAAATTTGGCCATTTTAATTGTCATCTATGAACGGAATTACTTAAATTCTTCTTTGTTTATGAGCTCCTTTCTCATTTATTAATCTCTTGCCTTGAAACATTGTTCCATAAATATTGAGTACAATTGTACAAGTTGTTAAAAACAGTGACATTTGTAGCAGAACTATTCAAACAGGCATAATCAATGTAATTCTATAGTCCAAACATTTAGGGACAGATTTAAAGGAAGCCAACACCCAAAAAACACAGGTGACAGCATTTTTTCAAGAACTTAAAGCGATTTAAAGATCAGTGCTATGAAAAAATGCCTGCAAAAAAAAACTCCTATTGGCCACTAAATGAACGTGTTTTGGCCCGTTGAGCATTGTAAAAAATGCTACAAGTTGCCATTTAAAGGATGGTGTTAGCTTAAGGGACTCACTTTTAAAATTTAGGACCCATTTTTTTTTTTTTTACTGAAGTCCCTTATTGGATCTTTAGTCAGCCAACGCAGCTTTTAAAAGCAAAAAAAAAAAAAAAAACTAAGTCCACAGTGGATGTATTGACATGGGGCCCTAAGTCCTATGTCAATACATCCAAAGTGCCTAAAAAGTGTGCATAGTTAGTAGAATTAACTCTATGAGAGCCAGTGGGGTATAATTACCCTGTTGACACTCATAGGGTTAACCCGACTAAGTAACAAATCAACATCAAATTACAGGTAACACCATTAATCCTGAAGTCCAGTGGAGCCCTCAGAATTCTTTCTTCTCTTCCTTCTTGTATCTTCTAGTCTTTCTTTTTTGTATCTGTAAATAAAAAAAATATATATATATAAATACAATGCTGAAATACACTAATACATCCTTTAACCCATTGAGTACCAGAGTGGTACGCAACACATTGCAAAGCAATGCACTGCGTACCTGTCTGGGGCTCAAATGGGTTAAAGCATGTATTACTGATCGATGCCATAGATCAGAATATGCTGTCAGTTAGACAACGATGTCCAAGTTGTTCCAAATAATAACTCCAGTAATGCCATAATAATATGATTATTTGCTTTTAAGAAATACTTAGCTTCATTTTTTGTTGCATTCTCAGCCGCTGTGTGCGGCTGTGGAGGTGACAGTATTACACGACACAGCCGTAATCGTAATATAGTATGCCATGCTACTCTGTTGCAGCTATAATGAAGTCTCGGCTACACTGTAAGGACATAGTGTCCGAGAAATTATATTCTCTTTCTATAAGCTACAAGTATTAGTTATGGATAAGCTCTGCTCTCTGTTTGTCTATCGCAGCACTAAGGAGCAAGATATTCAACACCAACTATTCACTCCTAATAAGAGGATTTTAGTCTTACCTGTTAAATCCTTTTCACTTAGTCCATACAGGTTACTGGTAACTCTGGGAGGCGAACCACCCCTTTAAGTAGGCAGGAACATTTCTCCAAATGTATGCAGGGGGTGGAGCCTCCCCTCCCTCCTTAGCTGCTCCCAGTCAGCTTGATGCCAGAATGATTTGTGACCCTACTAACTGACCAGAGAAGGTAGAGAAGAAGAAGACTCCTGTGAGCATGCCCCGAAGGACTCCCACAACTTGCCACAGGAGAGCCAAGCATGGTCTCTTGACAGGGTGGAGGACCAGTAACCTGTATGGACTAAGTGAAAAGGATTTAACAGGTAAGACTAAAATCCTCTTTTCACTGTCGTCCAATACAGGTTACTGGTAACTCTGGGATGTCCAACCATTGAGTTACCCTGAGGTGGGAAGAAGGCAAGGACCAGCCGCAAGGCCCCCAAAGTCACCAGGACCACCATGGACCTACCGGTCAGAGATCCCAACAAAACAGAAGTGTCAATGGACACCAACTAGGGGTAAAAACAAACCCCTGAACTAGAGCCAACAGGGCTCAACAGTACGGAAGCACAAAGGACCTCAGAAGAAGAAGATCCTAGACAGGCAGAACTGCCTCCAGGACCTTCCTCCCAAAGCTGGCATCAGCCGATGCCAGCACATCCACGGTAGTGCTTCGAGAAAGTGTGCACAGAGAACCAAGTGGCTGCCCGGCACAGCTGATCAGCAGACGCTTGATTTTTGTAGGCCCAAGAGGCCCCAATGGACCTGGTAGAATGGGCCATAACCCTAAAGGGAACATGCTTGTTCCTCAATTCATACGCCTTTCGAATTGTAGACTTAATCCAAGATGCAATGGTCACTTTGGATGCCGGTCTCCCAGCCCTAGGACCCTCTGGAATGACGAACAGAGCGTCAGACTTCCTGATGGATTCCATGCAATGCACATAAAACTTGAGACAAAGCACAACATCCAACAAATGGAGATCCTTCTCCTTATCAGAAGAGGGGTTAGGGCAGAAAGAAGGAACCACAATCTCCTGATTAATGTGGAACTCGGAAACCACCTTCAGTAAAAACTCCTTGGAGGTACGAAGAACCGCCTTGTCCTTGTGAAACACCAAATAGGGAGGTTTACAGGAGAGAGCTTGTAACTCCGCCACCCGGCTGACAGACACAATGGCCAGAAGAAAGGCCATCTACCAAGACAAAAGGCGTAAAGGAATCGTAGCCAAAGACTCAAAGGGAGGATGCTGAAGAACTCCCAAAACCAAATTAAGATCCCACTGAGGAGCCGGGCTCCGAAAAGCGGGACGCACATGAGCAACCCCCTGGAAGAAGATCTTGACATCAGGAATCATAGCAATGCATTCCTGGAAAAAGACAGAAAGCGCCAAAGTCTGAACCTTAAGAGAACTCAGACTGAGCCCTTTATCCACCCAGTCCTGCAGAAAAACCAGGACCGTAGGAAGGTGAAAATCGTGAGACAGGTCCCTGTCAGCACACCAAGAGAGAAAGATCGACCAGACCTGGTGATAGATCTTGGAAGAAACGGGCTTGCAAGCACGAAGCATGGTAGAAACCACAGCAGAAGAAAACCCCTTCTTCTTCAAAATAGAGGATTCAACCTCCAGGCCATCAAATGGAGACGATGAACATCCTCCTTCCATAGGTACCTCTGTATCAGAATATCTGGACGAGAGGGAAGAAGAAATGGCTCTGCCACCGACAGAGCCAGAAGGTCCGGATACCAAGACTGACGAGGCCAGTTTGGAGCAATGAGGATAACCGGACAATGCTCCACCTTCAGCTTCTGAATCACTCTGATCAACATCGGAAGAGGGGGAAAGATGTAGGCTAGGGGAAACACCCAAGGAATCAACATGGCATCGACCGCCAGAGCCAGCGAGTCCTCCACCTGGAGGAGAACGTCAGAACCTTCCTGTTGTGTCTGGTTGCCATCAGATCCACCAAAGGAACACCCCACATCTGAGTCAGAAGCTTGAACACCTCCGGATGGAGCTCCCACTCTCCTCTGTCAACTGTGTGACGACTGAGAAAGTCTGCCATGACGTTGTCTACACCTGGAATGTGCACCGCAGAAATAGCGGAAACATGAACCTCCGCCCAGGACAGAATGGCCTTTACCTCTAGCCACACAGAAAGACTTCTTGTCCCGCCCTGTCTGCTGATGTAAGCCACGGCGGTGGCATTGTCGGATTCCACTCTGACAGGACAGTCCTCCAGTTGAGATTCCCAATGGCGTAGAGCATGGAAAATCGCCCGAAGTTCCAGGATGTTGATGGAGAGAAGAGACTCCTCCAAGGACCACTTTCCCTGAGCGCTGATGCGACCCAGGACAGCCCCCCAGCCCGAGAGACTGGTGTCCGTCGTGACCGTGGTCCAGTAGGGTACCCGAAAGGGTCTCCCCTTCAAGAGATGGGAAAGGTCCAACCACCATTCCAGGCTCAGCTCCACATGAGGGGGAAGAGATACTAACAACTTCTGATGATCTGGACAATCCCTGCACGTCTGGATCACGAACCTCTGAAGTTCCCTGGTGTGTGCCATCGCGAATGGCACCGCCTCTATCGTGGAGATGAACTTCCTCATCAGGGAAAGCAACTTCGGAACTGGAATCCACTTGAGAGCCAGGACCCTCGATACTCGCTGAGCAATCTGATGTGCTACTTCCTCTGGCAGAAACGCCATGCCCTTCTGGGTGTCGAACAGCAGACCCAGGAAGACGAGGGTCTGAGACGGGGACAAGTCTGACTTGTCCAAGTTCACAATCCACCCGTAGCGAGTGAGTACCTGAATGCAGGTCTGAACCTGCCGGTGAAGAAGATCTGCAGACTCTGCTTTCAAAAGCAAGTCGTCCATGTACGGAGTCACTCTCACTCCATCCCGATGAAGGACGGAGTTCAACGCCCCCAGAACTCTTTGGAAAACCTGGGGAGCAGTTGTCAGCCCAAAAGGAAGAGCTGAGAACTGAAAGTGACCCCTGGCGCAGGCAAACCTCAGATACTGCCTGCTTGCTGGATGAATGGGGATATGCAGATACGCATCCTGTAGGTCCAGAGAAGCTACAAACTCCCCTGTGGACATGGCGGCGATCACAGTGCGCAGAGATTCCTGACGATAGTGAGACTTCACCACAAAGGAATTGAGATCCTTGAGATCCAAAATGGGATGGCCTCCGCCTGAAAGGAACGAAAGGACTGGTAACGCTTAACCGGTAACTTTTTCTTGAAGACCAAGGGCAAATGGGTACTCTTACCTCCAGTAGCCTCTCTGATCAGCTCCTTGAGCTCAGAGCCAAACAGGGAAGTTCCCTGGAAAGGCAAAGAAAGCAAAACCTTCTTAGATGCAGTGTCAGCAGACCAAATCTTAAGCCAAAGCGCGCGCCTGACCACCACAGAAGAAGTGGAGGCCCTAGCCATCATGCGGACAGCATCAAAGGCAGCATCAGAAACATAGTTCTGCGCTTCAGAAATATTGGCAAGCAAGCGCAACTGCTCTGAAACCGGCGCGTCCTGACGGACCGCCTTGGTGAGTTGCTCAGTCCAGACCGCAATGGCGCGGTTAACCCACGCCACAGCAAAGGCCAGTCGCATAGCAGTGCCAATAGATGCAAAAATAGACTTGAGGCAAACCTCCAACTTAT
The DNA here is from genome assembly GCA_037306005.1 of Rhinophrynus dorsalis. Lineage (NCBI taxonomy): Eukaryota > Metazoa > Chordata > Amphibia > Anura > Rhinophrynidae > Rhinophrynus > Rhinophrynus dorsalis. The sequence continues at coordinate 337,219,518 of CM074720.1, read as the reverse complement.
CTGTCCAGTCCTGCAAAGCAGAAGCATCAGAAACGGGCAAAGCAGTTGATTTAGACAGTCTAGACACAGAAGCATCCACTTTGGGAGGATGAACCCATTTAGCCAGTTCAGCCGCAGAAAAGGGATAAAGTTTAGCAAACTTTTTTGAGACTGAAGAAGACTTATCAGGACTTTTCCAAGCATCGGAAACCAAACGTTCCAGTGTAGGATTAGGAGGAAAACAAGTAACAGCTTTTGCCGATTTCTGAAAGACATCAGTTGGGTCAGAGGGAATCTCTTGACTCAAGGGAAGGTTGAGGGTGGACAGAACAGCCCGAATTAGGCCCTCTGCAGAAAATTCAGGGTCACATTCAAAGGGGTCACCAACAGACCTGGTACACTCAATAACAGTACCATCCTCACCATCAGAATCTAGCAACAATTCTTCCTCAGAAGAATCAGACACGTCAGGGGCCCCCTGTGGTTTAGGCAGGGAGGTCCTGATGGTAGAGGGAGCCTGCCATACCTGCAGTGCTCCCTGTACCTGAGAGGGAAAGAGTTGAAGAGTGGACCTGAGGTCCCTAGTTGTAGCCTTGAACTCTTTCACCCAAGCTGGCTCCATAGCATGGCTGGAAGGCCCTGGGTTGCTGTCAGGACCTTCTGAGCATGCTGGGCATAAATGACCAGAGAATTCCCTAGGCAGCCCTGAATGACAGGAGGAGCAATGCGCAATGGGGGAAACTGATGCCCCAGCCTCCTTAGTCTTAGGTCTAGTCCCAAGCTCCAGCGGAGTAGACATACTCACAGTGTCAGATATACCCCACTGACAGAAATCACCCAATTATGTGAAGATTAAAGATTCACCCCAGAAACGTTTAAAACTAAACTTATCTGGCAAGTGAAGGGTTAATCAGCGAAGGAGAGGAGAAGGTCCGGTCCCTGCGTAGTATACTCGATGAGAAGAACTCACAAAATGGCTGCCATGGCGGGAGCCAATCAGAAAAAAGGAGCGAAGCAAGAGCTCATGGGAATCGTAGTTTTTCTCACAAAGCACCCCAAAGCAGTGCCCGAAGCCCCCCAAGTCCCCCAACACACTTGACTAGTGAACCAGATGAAAAAGCAAGGGAAGACAAACAAAATGAGCCCACTCTTAGAACATAAAATTTAAGAAAATTAACCCTGATTATAAAAAGGTTAAAAACACATATAGAACACATGTACATGAAGAGAAAACACTATCCCATAAAGAAAGTGTAACAGAACCCCTTATAAACGTGTCAAACCAGCAGACAAAGGGTTAAAATGCCACATAGACTGCTCCAAAACTCACAGACAAACACTCATATACAATAAATAAGTATATATATAAACACCCAATGAGTGCCGGAGTGCGCAATGAGAACTCCCAAATACAAGCCCAAAGAGGGACACTGTGGGACTAGTGGACCTTCAGCACTCAAAGGGTGGCTCACCTTGAAGAGAGATGTTCTCCACCTGGTGTGAACACACCCAGGAACAAATCATTCTGGCATCAAGCTGACTGGGAGCAGCTAAGGAGGGAGGGGAGGCTCCACCCCCTGCATACATTTGGAGAAATGTTCCTGCCTACTTAAAGGGGCGGATCGCCTCCCAGAGTTACCAGTAACCTGTATTGGACGACAGTGAAAGTTAAATACGGGCTGGCCATAAGGTAACTCAATATAAGCAAAAAGATAACTATATTGAGTAACACTGGACTTACATGTACCCCATCTTACCTGTATTGTGCCATTTTATACTTTAGCAGCACAAACCAAACCGCTCACAGTGTTAACAAATCTGTTGTGACTTGAGTAAAGTCTCAGTCACACTATAGTAGCCTAAAGATCTGAGGAGTTACTTCAATTTGCTGGATATATTGTATGCCAGTAAACTCTACTCTTTCTGTATCAAAATGTAGGGCTTTAACTCTGTATCTATTACGCCTGGCATGTGATTAAAGCCATAGTTAGATATCTGTTGGCAGTAAGAAAGACTCAATATAAATAAAAAGAAAGCGTTACTGAGTTACAATGGGCTTGTGTGTGCCCCACCTCACGAGTATAATGCCAAACTATACTTAAAATAATGCAGGAGGCGAACAGAACTAGCCGCTCACAGTGTTAGATAAAAACACTGGCATCTCCTACCACCATTGTCATGAGGTTACACCTGGGATGTATAAAAACTTATCCCGTCGCCTCCTCGTCTCAGAGTGCATAAGAGAAAACAGCGACAGGCTAGAATTGCCACATTTGCTCTAACACTAAGACAATAAAGTAGAGATATGTATCTCCTGCATTAATCTTCTAAGCTTTTGTGTAATTACTATGAACTAACACTCGGTTACACATTAATAGTGAAAGTACTCAGTCATTATTAGGCATGTACTGTTTTTTTCACATATCTTCAGGCTTCTTATGCTCCATTGCAATCACAGTTAGGATTTTCTAATTTTTACAAATAAGTACGACAGCCCCGACAAACGTTTTGCCTTTTGGACTTTATCAGGGGATAAGAGCTGGGACTATTCGGACGGTTTTATAGTAACTCACCCCTCTCAAAAAAGGGGGGGGGTCATAGAGGAAATGTGAATCATCACATCTGATTGGTAAGGGAACTTCCATGTAATTTTAGGTATAAACCATATAAACCTAACTAGTAACAGACTGAGTCAATCATAGCATATGCATATATGAAGAGCTCAAATTAAAATTGTTATTAATACTACAATGGAACACTTCATTGCAAAATAAACCAAAGTGATTGTATAATGTATATACGGGCACATGTTCTGGAAATAGTGTCCTATATTTATAGTTAGACAGTTCCAACAATTAATATAGAGAGAGATAAAAAGTATACTCATGAGTTGGCAATACTGAAATATTATTTTTAAATATGGGCTGAAAGTTGGATACTTTCATTGAGGCCTCTTGGGGAGAAAGAAATATCCATCTATTTTCCGTTGGTGATATAGACAAGAAATTGATCCAAACAGAAAATAGATGTTATTGTGCTGTACTGTGCTAGTGTCCTAAGTTGTTAGTGCAAACAATTACTTTAAGTTTCTGCTGAAAGCTCACATGCTGTGTCTTTGTTAACGCTAAAGCCACATGGTCTGACACCATCTTGGAATTTCCAACAAAGACTCAATTTTGGAGAAATCACATGGTATGTGAGTTTACAGTTCTTTTCACACTCACATTTAGATTTAACTTTAACACAGTGGTTATTGTGAAACCCTTTGCGCCAAATTAATTCATCCAAAACCACAAACCACAACAAATGGCATAGTCATCAGATTTTTGCAGGAATTATGAATATTGGCTGTTATTAACCAAATTGATATAAATATTGATTTTTAATAATTTTTAAAAAATTATTTTTTTTTAATTTTGGATAAAAATATTTTTTTCCCATTGTGATTTAGTCACTAAGCCTCTCAACTTATTCTTGGATGATAATACCATACCTTGACTAGACTGTGATTTTGTGTTGTCATTGCTGCAAGAGTCTTACTTACTAAACTATGATTTTGTATGTTAACAATTGATGGTTCATTATTCTTGGTTATGTTAATCTTTCTGGGGAAAGGCATATTATTTATAGATTGTATATATTCCAGACCATGGGATTATTACATTAGACAAGGGGAAGCATATATAATAAATCTGTAACTGTGGGTCGAAGGTTATCACATGTGTAACGCCGTACTATCTTTAAAGGATCTTAAATGACAGTTGCTTTTAATGCTCCTGTTAAAAGGGTAACTAACTTAACCCTTTGAGTGCCAGAGAGTTACACAACACATTGCAGAGCAATGGGTTTCTTACCTCTCTGGCACTCAAAGGGTTAAATGCATTGCATTAGTGATTGTCACTGGCAATCAATAGCTGGGTTCTTCTCTGTAAAATAGGGTGACTTACATTGGTTACTGGCAACCTATAGCATTGATTCTCCTGATAAAGGGTGATTGATTTAATTGCATTGTGTAAATGATAGTTATTCAAAACAAATTTTAAAAGCGTGATTGTTCCTTCAGTTTGTGTGTTCTGTGACTTTCACTGTTAGGTTGCATGTTTTCACATGAGCGAAAGTAAAAACACATACATGTGCCTAGCTGGAAGCTACCTAAAAACATGTTCATTCTACACTGTCCAAATGTAATATGTCTGGATAAACTGGATTATTATGTACATAACATAATACTGTATGTAAGGGGACTTATTTCTATTAATGCTTGTACCCTAGAGAGGTGACTTTGAGCACTTGTTCCCTAGGCAGGTGACTAACTAGCACTTGTACCATTACACTGGACAACTGACTAGTCACTAGTAAGGATGGGCGAATATTTTCACCTCAAACTGAAATTGGCGAATAATAGCACTTACCGCTTGGCGAAAAATTTCATGTGAAAAGTGCAGTTTTTTCGCTTTTTTCCACCTTTTCCGCCCATTGAAATCAATGGGAAGAAAAATATTTCTCCACGACACAAAAGTTTTCTACAGCCATATAAAAGGCTGTCAGGCTGGGGAATATAAGGGTTGTAGTTGGCAAGAACTGTCAGGTGATGCTGATGCTGCTGAGGATGACCTAATGATGACTGATGATGATATAGATCTAGAATATATCCCTCAAGCATCATTCTCTTGTTCAGATACAGATGAAGTTGAGAGTGAGGATGATGACAGGGCTATAAGGTTAGCAGAAAGTCAAAGGCTGTATCTTCCGTCACTTTTAAGGAGCACTGTGCCTGTCTATAAACTGTTGAGAAAGCTACTGGAAAGTCTGACCCTGGACAAGTGCAGATGTCAAAAAGCACAGTCACCCTATCAGTCATCCTCAGCATCATTGCCTCTTCAAAGTCCAAGTCCCACTCAGCCACACCCTCCTGTTTTGAGTACCCAGCAATAGCAGCACAGGTTAACATCCACAGTGTTAGCTATGAAGAGTACCTCTGGTGGTGCTGCTGCTGTAAGTGCTGCACCTTTGATACCTAGTAGTAGTGGCAGTAGAATTACATCAACATCTAGCTCCAGTAGTAGTAGCAGAAACCACACATGACAGACAAAGCCAGGACAAATATATTAACAGCAGCACAGATGAGAAGGTGGAGGACAGATGGGACCACTGCTATGACCGATAAGTAATGTGTGTCAATAATCTGAGGAGAATAAAGTATGACAAAGGTAAAAATACATACACAAATCACACTATGCCAGTCCCCCACCACCACAACTAAAATACATATCTACCAAACTGTAGGTTGTACTTTATTTTTTTTATTACTTGATATAATCATGAATATGTGACAGTGTCACTTAAGCAAGAAAGTGTTGTAGGCAAAGGACAAATGCATTCTGCATGCTAACACACTTTTCAAGCCATATTTTGCTGTAGGACTCACAACTTTGACTTGCAGCCACTTATTTCTAAACTTTAGCCCTCAGAAGAAGTAATATTACAGTGGAATTACCTACAGGAAATATACGCGAAAAATGTGTTAAAATAGGCGAAAAATATGTTAACATAGGCGGAAAATTTGTTAAAATAGGCAAAAAGTCGGAAATGTTTGCATAGGCGTAAAGGCAAAATTTTTCGCTGGAAAAGCACAAAATCAGCACATTTTCACAAAATTTTTCACACTTTTCACCCACCCCTAATTACCAGTTCACTAGCCTTTTGGTAAAGGGGGCACCTTTTTCCACGCATTGGGGTCCCCTAATGTCACAGTTGTTGTTGACCTGAAGAAGGCAGACTGGAAGTAATAGCAGCAGGGACAGGCAGCTGATCTATGCCCCTGGTGGTGGTGGCATTATTGCTACTAGGCAACAATTCTGCCTTCTTCAGGATCATGTTCCCCCTGGACAATGCCATGGAGGGAATGGGACTCCCAGGGTCAGGGGAATGTTTTGGGCTCCCATGACCGCTAGTCTGGCTGCTCTATATTACTTCCCCCTACCACTCCCCCAATGCTAGACCCACCAGCTGCTTCTTCATCAATATTACCATTACCCCCTCCTGAGAGTCACAAGAAACACTGGCAGCAGGCACAGCATTTGCAGCAGGGACATCACTGGGTCTTGGAAACCAGGGCATCCAGACCATTTAATTTTGGTAGCAGTCACCTCCTCCTCTAACTCACTGTACACATAACTGTCCTTCTAGCTCCTCCTTTTATTATTATTAAACTTGCTCCTAGTGACAGCAATCACTATCAGTCTCTCCTTCGTCAATTTTACTATTAACTCACAGAAAAACAGCCTGGCACTTCTCACTCTCTGTCTCTCTGTATCACTGTGCCCGTGATTGGTTCTGTTCAGTGTCAGTCACTTGCTGAGTATCATGATTGGCTGTCTGTGATTAGCCCTCCTCACACAGCCTTTTTAAACCCAGGCTGAGCACTTCCAGGTTGCCCTTTTGTGGTGTTTCTGACTTCACTCTGCTTGACCTGCTTGTCAGGCTTCTGGGCCTGTTCCTGCTGTTCCTGCTGTACTTGCTGATCCTGTGTTCCAGTGTTCCAGTGTTCCTGTATGCTAGTGTTCCTGTGTTTCAGAGTTCCAGTGTTCCTGTGTTCTAGCACCTCGCGGGTTAATCTTACTGAGTTCCAGTGTTCCTGTGTTCCAGCACCTCGCGGGTTAATCTTACTGAGTTCCTGAATCTCCTGCTCCAGCCGTTGCTCTGGCGACATTGTTCTTCTCGCTGCTGATCATACTTTGTTGGTTCCTGGTGGCGATATACATTGTTGGTCCCAGAGTGCGGACGCTGGTTTACTCCACTAAACCTGGTTGCGATATACATTGTTGGTCCCAGCGTGCGGACGCTGGTTTACTCCACTAAACCTGGTTGAGATATACATTGCTGGTCCCAGCTTGCGGACGCTGGTTTACTCCATTAACCTGGTTGCGATATACATTTTTGGTCCCAGCGTGCGGACGCTGGTTTACTCCACTAAACCTGGTTGCAATATACATTGTTGGTTCCAGCGTGCGGACGCTGGTTTACTCCACTAAACCTGGTAGTGATATACATTGTTGGTCCCAGCGTGCGGACGCTGGTTTACTCCACTAAACCTGGTTGCCATATACATTGTTGGTCCCAGCGTGCGGACGCTGGTTTACTCCACTAAACCTGGTTGCTATATACATTGTTGGTCCCAGCGTACGGACGCTGGTTTACTCCACTAAACTGGTTGCGAGATACATTATTGGCTCCAGCGTGCGGATGCTGGTTTGCTCCACTAAACCTGGTTGCGATATAAGTTGTTGGTCCCAGCGTGCGGACGCTGGTTTACTCCACTAAGCCTGGTTGCGATATACATTGTTGGTTCCAGCGTGCGGTCGCTGGTTTGCTCCATTAAACCTGGTGGCGCTATTACCATTAGTCCCAACGTGCGGACGTTGGTTTGCTCCTGAACATCCAGTACTGTGGTCAGTCGCTGTCCACTTCCTTGCAGTTGTCTGAGTATCCCTGGCAATAGACTCCTGCTGAGTAAGACCTCTATACTTATGCTCTATGCTGTCTTAGTCACCTGACAGCTGGTCTACTTGCTCAGGCTACCCTGCTCGGTATTGGTGAGGCCGGTAGAACCTTGACGATACCATCCTGTAGGTTGCCTCACCCAGTATTGGCAGGGCCGGTAGAGCCTACTCCAGTACTCCTTTGGGCTGCCCTGCCCGGTATTGGTAAGGCCGGTAGAACCTTGTAATTCACCATCTTTAAGGTTGCCTTACCCGGTATTGGCAGGGCTGGTAGAGCCTACATTCAGCATTCCGTGGGGGCTGCCTTGCCCGGTATTGGTAAGGCCGGTAGAACCGGTATATGTCATCTCACGGTTGCCTTACCCAGTATAGGCAAGGCCGGTAGAGCCTGTCATTAAAACTGTCACTTGGGTTGCCTTGCCCGGTATTTAGGCAAGGCCGGTAGAACCTATTATATGTTATATTACTGTTGTATTGTTATGTATGTTTACCCTACGTGGACTGCCTTTAACTTTTAATAAAGTTAAGTTATTTTACCAAACCTTAAGTCTGAGAGTCTTCAAAAACCGTGACACTCTGTAGCTGCTTGTATTGTGTTTCACTTCCTGGAAAATGGCACATTTTTATAGATAAAAGGCAAAAATATAAATAAAATATAATCAAAGGAGCAAAAATGTTCTAATCATTGAAGAAAAAGCAAAACACTTTTTGACAATGGGTATAAATGGCAAAGATTCTAATAAATTTTTTAAAAGCGTATTTTCCTACGAAAAAGCTGACAACCACATGTTTTTTTCATGGGAACATAACAGGACCTTTCACTCACAGCTACTTGCAAGCTGCCTTCTTGCTCGGTAACTCAACAACATTCTCAGCCACCAAGTCATTCTGATTCTACAGCCTCTCTTGAGCCTGTGGAGCTATACTGCACTAATTCTGGTCATTTAGCCTGCTCTTGCCCAGTGAAGCCAAGAAAATCCAAAGACTTAGTGGAGTTACAGCGAGCTCCATCAAGCATACGTTCCTTCCCTACAAGCACCAAGAATAACCTGCTATCGCCATTAATGATCTATTGGTCTGAAGAATGTGTCTCCACTCAGGCCTTTCTGGACTCTCCAAACCTTAGGATCTCTCCTACATTTCATGTCTGTTTGCTCAAGCCCTGTAAACAAAACAGGTTTGTTCATTCTGCACCTCCACCTGTGTCTGTGGATGGACTGGAGGAACTTGTCACTGATAAGATTTTGGATCCATGCTTCTCTAAAGGTACCCTTCGGTATCTAGTTAACTGGAAGGGTTATTGCCCAAAGGAGCGTTCTTGGGTCCTGGCTTCTAACGTCCATACTTCTGCTTTGAAGAGAATGGTTCATTGGAAATTTCCCTCTAAGCCCTGTTTAGGACCCCCTAGGGTGTCCGTGGGGGGGAGTAGTATAAGACTATGGTCTAGAAAACCTTTCTCTGCTGTTATCTGCAGCTTTGCCCGTTTACCTGGACACACCCACTTCATTGACACCAGCTCTGCTCTTGCCTGTCTTCAGGTGCAGAATGAACGATGCTTGATAGATCGGTGACAAGATCCACAGACACAGGTGGTGGTGCAGAATGAACGTATGCTTGATAGAGCTCGCTGTGACAACACTAAGCCTTGGGAATTTCCAGGAAATGCCCACTGAGGCCTGTATCAAGCAGCATTACACATCAGTGCACCGTTAGTGTATTAATGACTATGTTTACCAGTGCTGAGATTCCTGTGAATAATCTTGGCTTTGCATTCTGACCATGCTTGATTGCAATCTGTCCTGGCCATTGCTTCACTCCAAAAGTGATAAAGTTTGATGATTTAGATCCTGTAACATTCTATGCTTTTGTGCTTCTAGTCCTGTATTCACCTGTGTGAGCTATTTAAGTATACACCGCTCCCTAGCTACGCACTATAGCTTCACTTTCAAGCAGCTCTCAGCTGCAGGAGCCTTGAGAGAAAGTTTTATCTGCCAACCTGTAGCCGCACATTATCCAACTTTCATGTGCATATGAGTTGAACTTTATATTCACTGCTTCCAAATACTTTGTGACTGTTACTGATTGTTGTTCCTGCATCGGTTCTGCCTAGTAAACCCCCCCCCCCCATACTACCTACGGGTCCACCTCTGTCCTGTTAGCCAGCATGACAATACTCATTGCAACTTTTGGATGAATGGACAGCTGACATGAACACCAGCCAAAAATATTCAGCTGGTATTGATATGGGCTGGTCTATCAGAAGGGCGAATTTACAGTAGGGATGCTACTTTACTGTTGCCTTTGTGAAAAAGATGATTTAGTCACAAATAGTCCTAAAAGCAATAGTGAATGCTCTGAAATGCAATAGTGAATGCTCTGAAAAGAAAATATTCAACATCACTACACGTCTACAATGTGTGCCATAAATGATATAACAAATTTAAGATGTAGACGCTAAGAACAGGAAGCATGCTATAAAATAGCAAATGGGCACTTAGGATTTATTTTTAGCTATCCAAGAAAGATAGTGACTGAATTGAAATGTTACATAAAAACTGAGTTGCATTTTATTTTTAAGCAAACACAAAATATAAATTGATTACTTTCTTATTTCTAATTTTCTTACATGAAAAGAAAAAGCACATGGAAAAAGAAGACCTAATTAGAAAAATTAGCATGCCTTATTACTTAAAACAGCTGTACATATATTGCATCAATTGTAATAAAATGTATCTGAAATATTCTTGGTACCATCTTTACATTGTTAGGATTACAAATGACATTTAGCCATTTACACTTTTAAATAATCAAAAGTTAAATATTGACTGAATAAATAAAAACATTATTGAAATAAAAGGGTGACACCAAAGAGTGATTTTTTCAGTTTAAACCAATGCATAATAATAATAATATATATCTTTTCCATGCATATTTCACCTTTGGCTCCATCCAAAAAAAAAAATTATAAAACAAAATATTGAGGCTACAAATATAACAGGTTTGTAATCCAAAACTGAAAGAGACAAAATATAGTTTTGACAAGATATAATACATTAACTCATCCTAAAGGCAATATCTGTATTCCCAAAACAAAGTGGCATATGCAAGATCATTTGCACAAAGTAATTTGTTATCTGTATTGAAAATATTACATCCATAGTCTAGAGAATACCCTTGTTTTTAATTATTTGATTCAAGTAATTAGGGAGATTAGCTCACAGAAGTCTACATTAAGAGAGTCTCTTGTGGTGTTATGAAATATCCTTTTGAATGGCATTAACCTTCCATACATGTATGTGGCACCTTATCTGAATTATTGTTTCTTCTGTAACAATATTAACTTGTAAAACAATTTGTAAGATTGCATAAATGATTTGATAAATGAGTCAACATGCATTTAACTAAAATCATAACTAACTGCTGACCACATCATTGAAGTCATAAAAAAACAAATACTTAGGCAACAATCACAATGGCGATAAGAATGAGGCAGCTCTGCATCTGTGTTCCAATTATGCTGCCTCACATTTCTCACATGGGTCTACCTGTGACTGGATGTGGTGATTAGCATGAATGACACAGTCACCAGAGTGAACCTTTGTCATTTTGGTCTAAGACATGCTCAGTCACCATTGTGAACATCCCAAGATGGAATCTATGCTGTGTTCTGTAGGAAAACTAGCATGTGATTTCACCTAATGGAACATAGTCAAAATACCTGTTGATTAAATTTGCCAGCCCTGACAAGAAGCTGACCTTCAGGATCTGTGGAATTATGTATAATATTTTTAATAGCACTACCAATTTGTACATATATCCTATATAATAATTCGCTAAGTTGTGTGTAACGCCGGACATGCGCAGAAGACACTGCTGCGCGTGCGGCAGTCATGCACAGTACAGACTGCCCGCGCCGCGGCTGATACAGAGCTGGGCGCTCCGAAGGAGCGTTCAGCTCTGTATCAGCAGTGGCGCGGGCAGTCTCTACTGCGCGTGACTGTCCCGCGACCGGCTGCCAGAGGCACTGTGGCCCGTGTAACGGGCTGTTCAACTAGTTTATTTATAAACTGTTAGATAATAAAAGCATGGTTTTGCATTATGTCTAGATAGAGTCATTTTCTAAAAGATATTACATTTTGTCCAAGTAGTTAATAAAATTAGTATTTATAGCAGTTTTTTTCTTATGCACCTACTTTTTTTAAGCATAAATAAAATTATTAAATATACATAGAATTTACTGTTTTGTCCCTTTTTCTTGAGGTTATAGAACACATCTGTTATGGCAAAATTGTAGATCACTACTGAATTTTGAGAGATAAATTGACATACCAAATAATAATAATAATGATAAAAATAATGTATTACTCTGATATAACACTTTTCAATTTGTACACAGCACTGTACACAAAATTTGTCATGCCCAGGAAGTCTCTCTACCAAAGAGCTTACAATCAAAATAGGGATGGGTGAAAATTTTCTTCTCAAACCAAAATTGGTGAATAATGGCACTTTCCATTTGGTGAATAATTTTCTGCAAAAAGTGCAGTTTTTCTGCTCTTTTTTTTGCCAGGCTCATTCTATTGAAATCAATGGGAACATTGAATTTACACACAATACATGGCAAATATTATTTCCCAAAGGAATAGTATGAAAGGGGTATAAGGGTGCCTGTGTTTGTGGAGTGAGTATGGGGACGCGATCAGTTGAACAGGGAATTTGTGGGGGTGGATTTTTTTTTACTGGGATTGGGGGGACAGCTGATACAAAAAAGACATGGTAAAGAAGGGGTCTGAGAAGGGTGTCTGTGTCAGTGGGTAGAGTCTGGGAAAAGAATCAGTTGAACAGGGATTTTTTTTTGTGGGGGTTGTTGACTGTATAGTGGGGACAGTTAATAAAAATAAATTAAATAAAATTAGAAATTGGTATATAACGTGACATAGAGGGAACTCCTGACATAAGCTGCAACTGGGGCAGACTGATACTTGACTGGATAGAGTATTTTGTACAGGATGATTTGTGGGAATCAATGTTAGAGGTCCAAGCCCTGAAAAATCATTAGATGCACAAGACCTGAGGAAACATTGATTAGTTGTAGGAATTTAGATTTGTGTGAGGCCCAAACCACAAGGAAACATTGATTAGTAGGCCTTACACTTGTTTGCCACAAGTCCTTAGGAAACATTGATTTGTAAGACTTAGGCTTGTTAGAAACAAGACCTCATATATTTTTTTATGTAGGCCTCTTTTTTTTTTTTAAAGAATAAGACATGAGGGAAAAAAAATGCCCTACTGGCCTAGTGCCAGCAAGTCATGTTGTGTTGGCCAGCGCCCACTGGCCAATGTCAAATGCCCCGGTGTAATTGTGGACTTTGTGACTGCTGTGCCTGCTGCTGCTGAGTTGTTTAAACAGCAAGATGATTAGGTAGTTCAAAGGGAATGATATCAACAACAGCAGCAACATGGGTGATAGATTATGAAATTTCGACTTGCCATTACTAGCTCCAGTAATGCACCTGAGGTAGAAGCAGCACCACAACTAGCCATCAACACTTCAGTTTCATGTGGAGAAAAAGAAGAAGTTGGCCAGTAATGCTTCTCCACCTGCCACTACTCCAAAATCGCAGGTGTGATGTTAGTGTAGAAAATTTTCCCTTGAGAGCATGAACTGTGCCTCTCATCAGAAACTGTAATGTGCACAGAGTGAGTGAAAATAAGGTAAGAACTGGAAACAATGGGTACATCTGAACTGACATCAAACACCTGGAATAATTGTAACCAAACATCATTACACTTAGGGTCCCCTATGTGAAATCATCCCACCAGAAACCAAATACTGCTGTTATCACTATGCCCTTATCCACTCCACGCTAAGGACATGTGACATCTTGCAGACAGTTAAATAATAATAATATGATGAACCCTCTCTCCACCAGCTTAAAATATTCTGTGGTATGGAATCTCCTTAGATGCCACTTAATACCCTGCTTGTGATTCTCCTTCACCACACTGCCATTTTATCACGGTACCCATGATTCCAGGTCCTGGGAAGACACTAATGCCATGTGGATTCTTCTAAAAAAAAATGACCAAGGCCCAAAGTGTCTATGATATGGGGGATTGCAAATTGTTGGCAATCATTCTGGCACTTTGTGGATGGCGCCATCTGTTGGAGGGCACCAGGGTGCTTATTCTGATCCTGACAGACCATAAAAATCTTACCTAGCTCTTGGAGGCAAAAAGGTTATTCCCCAGACAGGCCAGATGGGCCTTATTTCTTTCACGCTTCAATTTCATTGTTTCATACTTACCTGGCACCAAGAATGTTAAGGCTGACACCTTATCCAGACAATTTGGTACAGATCCGGAGTCCGAGCCTGTGCGTGTGCCTATTATACCTCCGGATAGTATGCTTGCCACACTATGTACCAGTATCACATCCCCATGGGACGAAGAGATTTTGGCATTCCAGGCCAATGCTCCTCCATAGAGACCCATGGGCAAATGCTATGTGGCTGAACCCTTCCGGGCCAAGTTGATGGAGACTTATCACGCATCTCGTGCTTCCGTCCACGTAGGCAAGAATCAATTAATATGATCCTTGTCCTGAAAGTTTTGGTGGCTTACATTAAGGGCTGATTGTGCCGCATTTACGGCAGCCTGTGCAGTCTGTGCTCGCTCCAAGTCTCCAAGGCATCTTCCTGTTGTTCCTAATGGCGATAGCCCATGGTCACACGTGTCTATCGATTTAATGGGAGAACTGCCTGCATCTAATGGCTACACAGTTATACTTATTGTGGTCGATGGATTTTCGAAAATGGCCCACTTTGTGCCACTCCCCGGCTTACCCTCAGCTAAAACATTGGCCATGGTTTTTGCAAGGTGTTTCGGCTCCATGGGGTCCCCAAGGTCCTTGTCTCCGATCGTGGGAGCCAATTTGTGTCCAGGTTCTGGAGGGCATTCTGTGATCCAATTATCGTTCTCCTCTGCATACCACCCCCAGACTAATGGGGCCACTGAACGCTACGATGCTTCATCTGTAACCATCATGATAACTGGGCTGACTTGTTGCCGTGGGCAGAGTCCGCCAGGAACTGTGTCATGTGCTCTTCCTCCAGGAGGTCACCCTTCCTCATCAATTATGGGTTTCAACCATGCTTGCTACTAGACACCTTTCAAGCACAGCAGATTCCAGCACTAGATGAGCACATTAGGCAACTCCACTCCACTTGGGCACAAGTCCAGAGTTCCCTCAGTGACTCCTTTCAACGAGTTCAGCAGTATGCCAACAACAGAAGGCTGCCGGCTCCTGTATTCCAGGTGGGGGACCGGGTGTGGTTGTCCTCCAGGAACCTCAAGTTGCAAGTTCCATGTGGTAAATTGGCTCCCCGATTTGTGGGTCAGTTCCAGGTACTCTGCAGAGTTAACCCTGTCGCCTATGGCTTGGAATTACCTGCCTCTATGAGGATACATAACGTGTTCCTTGTGTCCCTTCTCAAACCCTTGGTGTGTAACCGCTATACCACCTCTCCGGCAGTCCCAGGTCCAGTGCGCATTCAAGATCAAGATGAAAATGAGGTGCAGAGTATTATAGATTCACGTAGATTCCACGGACAGATCCAATATTTGGTGCACTGGAAGGGTTATGGCCCAGAGGAACGCTCATGGGTGAACCACTCTGACATTCATGCTCCACTGTTGTTGCGCAGATTCCATGCTAAGTTCCCGTCAAAACCTAGACCTCCTTCACAACGGGGGGGGGTCATTGAGAGGGGGGTACTATCATGGTGCCTGTGATTCCAGTTGCTTAGCGATATTGTTACTTCCAGGTTTACCATTGCCTCATTCTTATTGGCTCTGGGACTGTGGCTCCTCCCAGGGTTTGCCTTTATATACTCCCTCCTGTCATCCTTACGGTGCCCTTTCGTGGTGTACCCATACCTAGTGTTTATGACTGCATGTTCCTGTTTCCGTGTATGACCCAGCTCACCTGACTACGCTTCTGATTCCTGACGCTCATGTGATCCGATTCCATTGCTGACTTAGGACCAGCTGACTAACTCTGTGTGTACTGACCTGGCTTGGCTGAGTATCTGATTCTGTTACCGACTAGGACTGGCTGACTAACTCCGTGTGTACCAACCTGGCTGGGCTGAGTATCTGATTCCGTTACTGACTAGGACTGGCTGACTACTCCATGTGTGCCAACCTGGCTGAGTATCTGGTTCCATTTCTGACGGGACTGGCTGACTACCTCTGTGTGTACAGATTGGGGCAACGCTGGCTTCTGATCTGTCAGGGTATGCACCCTGTATCTCATTTCACCTACTTCCACTCGCTATACTGCACAGTGCCTGTCAGGTCTATCTACCCCAGTAGTCTCCATGGGTCTGTGGGAGTCCGGTTGCTTGCCAGTGTCTGTGTTGCCTCCGGTAACCCTAGCGTACTAGGGTCAAGTCACTGCCAGAGTCCTGCCTGTGTTGCCACCGTTAACCCTAGTGTACTAGGGTCAGATTACTGCCAGTGTCCGGTCTATGTTGCCTCCTTTAACCCTAGCGTTTTAGGGTCAGACCACTGCCAGAGTCCTGTCTGTGTTGCCTCCGTTAACCCTAGTGTTCTAGGGTCAGACCACTGTCAGAGTCCTGTTTGTGTTGCCTCCGTTAACCCTTATGTACTAGGGTCAGATCACTGCCAGTGTCCTGTCTGTGTTGCCTCTGTTAACCCTAGCGTTCTAGGGTCAGACCACTGCCAGAGTCCTGTCTGTGTTACCTCCGTTAACCCTAGAGTTCTAGGGTCAGGTCAGTGCCTGAGTACTGCCTGTGTGGCCTCTGCTATCCCTAACCTCCTAGCCTCCCTGCAGTCCCCCATTGCCTTATTTCACCTAGTGGTGGTGTGGGGCTGTTGTGGTTCTACTTGTTCCTGAACCTGTGCACAGATCAAGCCTACAAAGTCCTATTATATATTGCTACTGTAATATTCATACTTCCTGACCTGAGTCAGATCTGGGAAGTACTTGGTACAGACCTCATCTGGACCTGAGTAGGGTGATTATTTTATTTATCTTCAATAAAGCTTTTAAACCTTACCTAACTGTCTGAGTGTTCTTACGAAACCGTGACACATTTGTGGTCAGTGTACCACACAGTGTGCAATGGGTAGACATGAACTGCCACTTCCTGACATCTACTTAATGGCTATCAACCAGTGGGGGAGGTAAATATGAATGAAGTGGATTACTAGATGATGGAGTACCTTAGAGCAAGAAAATGATGGGGAGCCAGGTATTTCACTTGCCATCAAACTTTCAGGCGCTGTCTGGGTTTTTCTATTCTGCTGATTTCTATCTCACCTTGTTGCCATTTGGGGAGAGTCATGGGGCACAACAACAGTGGTGCCAGATTACTTTTGTGGGTCTTTGGCTTTAACATGTTTCACATAGATGTCCTGGTGTCTGATGATGGCACTGTGTCTGCCCCAAAAGAAAAATAGTCAAAAAGACCTCAGGGGGGAGGAGAAAGGTGGAGAAGAATTGCCTTTCTTCTTCTCCTCCACATTCCTCTTCAATGGCTGGGGCAGAGAATGATGCTGCTGCTGTTGCTGCTACTGCCTCAGAATCAGCACTGCAACAGGACCAGGAGTATTGCTGCTGGCAAGTAGAACCTGTCCTATTACCGCATCACTTGTTGACCCCATTCCCACTGTGTCCACAGTGGTCTGTGGCACACTAGCCTGCTCCTGAGCATCCTGCTGCCCTTACAACAGTAGCAGGAGGAATTAGAGCAGTTGCAAACTCCACAAATTTCAAAAGTTCACTGCTGGTGGTGGTGGTGATGCCCATCCCTTCTCCCATTCCTATAAAGGACATCAATGTCTCTTCCACCCCAGCTTCTTAACCATCATCATCACCACCATCACCAGTCCCTCTGTGCTGCTGCTGCTGCTCTATTACAGACATCTCACTGGTTGTAGGAGGTGAAGAGAAATGTGGCAGAGGGTTCCCTTATGTCACACTTACCATTTCTTGTTGAGCTGAAGAAGGCAGACTTTCAGCACTTGCAGCAGGCACAGGCAGCTGATATGTGCTCCTGGTGCTGGTAGTATTATTGCTTCTAGGCAACAATTCTACCTTCTTCAGGATTATGTTCAACCTGGACAATACTGTGGGGGAGGAAGGGGAGTCCCAGGGCCAGAGGAATGGCGTGGGCTTCCTTGACCACTATTTTGGATGCTCTGCATTACTTCCCCTACCACTCCCCTAACACTAGTCCCACCAGCTGCTTTACCATCACTGGTACTACTACTAACAACAACCACATAAATTTCAGTCCCTGAGTCTTCCTCCTCACAGTCACTAGTAATATGATGATCACCCCCTCCTTCATTCCTAACACTCTGTACAAGCTGTTGCACCTTATAAGTAGCAGTACTAGTGTCAGGACTGCTTGTGTGACTAAGGACAGCAACCACTATGAGTCTCACTTCTTGGAAAATGACACATTTTTATAGCAAAAATGCAAAAAAAACACATTAATAAAGGGGCAAACATTTTCTAGTCATTGAAAAAAATAACGAAACATTTTTGCCAATTGGCAAAAATGGCAAAGATTTTAATTTCTGTATTTAAAGAGGATTTTCCTGTGAAAAAGCAGACAACCATATGGTTTTTGTGGATTTTTTCACGGGAACACAACGGGACCTTTCACCCACTCCTGGTTGTAGTAGGCAATATCAGGGCTGTGTATGTCTGTTATCCAGTGGAGTGAAACAGATCTTTATGTGTTGAGTGAGTGTGTTTGCACACATTTTCAAGTACTAATCATTGTCATACAGGCACTGTGTTTGATTCATGTATTATACTCACAGGTAAAGTGGTCCCTGATGAGCTTGTCTCCTATCTCTGCCCCCTTTAAGGTCTCATCATCCTCTGCAGGGGAACAGGGGCCTCCACAATGGGTTCTGGATCAATATCCTCCACTAGACATGTGTCGACATGTTATGAAGTATGGCACATGCTAGGATGATGTTGTATGCCTTGCCTGGTGCATGTTGCAGAGCTCCCCCTCAGTGATACGGGCACTGAAATCTTGATTTGAGTAGCCCAAAGGTGCACTCAGTCGCATTCTTTCTTCAGATGTGAGACTCATTATAGCTTTCCTGTGCGGGTGTTTGGGATTTGGAAATGGTGCGAGAAACCACTGTTTACACCCATACCCTGCATTGCCTGTGGAAAGAGTGTGACATTGTGAGACAGGGACCACATGTTGTGTGGATGATGTGTGAGGGGATGTATTACTTGCCTCCCCTTTTGTAGAACTCTTGAGGGCTGCCAACACCTTAGGCACTGCCCTTGAATTTGTTGGCATGGGTAGAGGTGTGCAAAAAGTAGGAAACATTTCCTGCGTGACTTTTCATGAAAACTGGCAGATTTTTCTCTTTTTTCGTGAAAATTTTCTCCTTTTCACCAATGCAAAATTTTCCACCTTTTCGTTTATTTTAACAAATGTTTTGCCTATATTTCCTTCTTCTGATGGCTATGGTTTAGAAATAAGTGGCTTAAAGTCAAAGCTGTGAGCCCTACGGGAACATATGCTATGAAAAATGTGTTAGCATGCAGAGTGCATTTGTCCTTTGCTCACAACACTTACTTCCTGCTTAAGTGACACCTAACGCATATTCATGAAGATGTCAAGTAATAACAAAAATAAAGTACAATTTACAATGTGGCAGATGTGTATTGTAGTTATGGTAGTTGGGGAATGGCTGGTATGGTGTGCTTTGTGTATGTATATAGCTTTTATAATTGTCATGTTTGTATCAAGTCACTATTCTCCTTCACAGATTATTGACACACATTACTTTTGTTCATAGCAGTGGTCCCAGGTGGGGTAGATGGTGGCAACCCTTCTTCATATCCCTCCTCCTCCTCATCTGTGCTGCTGTTAATATATTTGTTGTAGCTTTCTCTCTCATGTGTGGTTTCTGCTACCTGATACTCAGATGGTATGAGATGTTGGTTCATTTTTAAGAATGTTAGTCTTCCAACATTGCTTCTTGATAGCTGCGTCCTGCGGTCATTGACAATGTAACCAATTACACTGAAAACCTTCTCAGACTCCATGCTTGCTGAAGGACAAAAGAGTGTTTCCACTGTAGTACGTGTCAATGCTGGCCAAACACACTGCTTTGTTAGCCAGTAGTCCATGGGTTCATTGTTTCTGCCTAGAATGTAGCAATCCTGCAAGTATGCTGAAACCATCTCACATTCAGTGGGACAACTTTGAGGAGCTACACAGTGTTCCTGTGTGTCAGTTACCAACCCATACTCAGGGAGAAAGTCCCAAAGAGATGTGCCACCACCACTAATGTTGGGTTTTTGCCACCCCTGCTGAGACCCATGAATTGCCTTGTGTTCAGAATGGGATATTCTGGCTGCTGATGTAGCTGCTTCTGCTGGTTGAAATGTTTTGCTGCCTTCCTTTTCACTATACTGTGTAGATGTTTTTGTGCCCTCACTTTCTCCCTTTCATCCTCCACAATGCAACCCTCCACTCGATCAATAAGCATATATCGATATTCCTTGACAGAATCTGATTCCTCAGAGAGTTGCTGCCGATAGTCATGACTCCTTGTTGTGACAAACTGCTGATGGCCCTTTGGCAGAATTTCAGAAATTTTGTTTTTGAAGCAGGGGTCCAGCAAAGTGCAAGAATGTATTCTGCATAGCTTTTAATAGACACTATGTGAGGATCTTGTTTAAAGCACGCTAACATGTCATTTATCAGCTGGTGCATGTCTGTGTTGTCATTATGGTAAGAATCCTCAGACATTCTCCTAATTTTTTCAGCAATAAAAGTATCAGTGATAGAATTTCACTAATTCCTGCCCCAATGCAACTCGACAGCATGGTTGCCACCTCAAAGGGTTTCAGCAGTTCACATACATCACAAATTAGTTGCCATTGGCCAGGTGCAAAAGATGATACCTACAGTTTTGCATAGTGTACTCACTAATGGCCTTATTCTGCTCATACAAACACTCTAGCATGTGCATTGTGGAATTCCACCTGGTAGGGACCTCCATTTTCAGTTGGTTATTACACTCCATCAGCAGCAGACACAAAACCAGCTTTTAAGGAGCAGGGTACAAGTCAATCCATTATCACCTGCTCTAGCTTACTTAAAACATTTACAGATTTGTGGGACTATCTCTCAAAACTCTGCATGCACAAGGTGACATGATGATGGTATGGGCTATCCTGCTGCCTCCTTTTAATCACACTGCCAGAACCAGAAGCATGATTACTAGCTGTCACCTGATGCTGTAAGCTAGTTTTCTCCACTTTTGGCACTGGGAGATAAACTCAGTGAGCAGTCATATACTCTGTGCTCTGCCCACTTATCCACATATCTATTGTCAGGTGGATTTTCTTGCCATATGCACTTTGCAGCCCTTTTCTCACCACACTAACCAACTGCTTGTACAATTCAGGCATAGCTGTTCTGGAAAGATAACTGCAGCTTGGGGTATTCCAGCATGGAGCTATACATGACATCAGTTCTCTGAATCCTCGGTTTTCTCAAAAGAATACGGCAGCATGTCTACTGCCAACATCGTAGCAACCTTGCCAGTCCACAGGCGTACTTTGGGATTGTTTTTGTGAGATTTCTTTACTCCTTCCAGGAACTCAGGTACTCAACACAGCTGTGTGTGGCTGAGTGGGACTTTGACTTTGAAGAGACATTGATGCTGATGATGACTGATAGGTGACTGTGTATTTTTGACATCTGTGCTTGTCCAGGGTCAGACTTTTCAATGGTTTTCTCAAACATTTTATGCTCAGGAATAGTGCCCCTTTTCAGTGGTGGAAGATTCAGCCTTTGCCTTTCTGCTAACTTTATTGCCATGCCATCATCCTCACTTTCTATTTCCTCGATATCTGAACAAGAGAAGGATGCTGGAGGGATATATTCTAGATCTGCATCATCATATATTTAGTTCTTTGTTTATTTCTTTATTCTTTTTATATTATTTTTTTTTTTTTAAGTTGCCCACCCTGTCTTATCACAGTCTGTCCAAAAAACTGAAAAGCAAAATCAACAACTTCCTTCCCCTGACTTCCCCAGCACATAGGCAATAACATTAAGATTAGTAAGCAAATATGTCCCCAGCTGTCTGTGTCTTGTCAGTCAGTCCCATGGAATTTTGGGGTATTTGGGGTCAACCTCTTTCCTCTCTTCTTCTCCCCAGAGTGCACCACTGACTTTCATAATACAGAGAACAGATGTCCTACCTAAAAGACTCCCTAAACTAAACTTCAATGTTCCTATTCTTCCCTAGTTTAAAAAAATCATACTGCGCTCTCCTCTCACAAGCACAGAATTGCATGCTGTGAGATTCTGACAACCTTTTATATTGCTGTACAAAAGTAGAGAAAACTTTCTTTTGCTGGAACTAGGTGAAAAAAGTGGGAAAAAGTGGAAAAACAGTATTTTTTGCAGAAAATTATTTGCCAAGCAGACAGTGCCATTATTCACCGATTTCAGTTTGAGGTGAATATTTTCGCGAATCCTTAGGCGTGGGACCTCCAAGATGCATACCTGTCTGTGAACTGGAAGGATCCACTTGCCATAATATGTATGGCACACAGCAGCTTCTGCAAGCCATATAGGGTACGTTGGTGCTATATATGGGGTTGATGTCATCTTTGATCACCTCATATAGGTAAATGATGCTCTATGTTGTCAATCTGTAGCAGTCTATCATTTTAATGTCCGTCATTCCGATGAGCATGACCCTTGTGCAGAATATCCTGGGTCTTTGTTGTCATCTGTCATCCCTGTGCTGCTGACTAATATGGTCCTCCAGGTGGAGATGAGCTTCTGTCTGGCTCGCCAGCTGGAGCATCAGTGCTTGCAACAGGCGATAGATGTTCAGATGTGCTTAGTGGTTCCTGAGGCTCCCTTGCTCTCTTATGCCCCCTTTCCTGATGTCTTTGCAGGAACTGCAATACAAATATACTCTCATAATCTGTCTCTAAGTGGTCTCACTGTTAACACATCACTTGTGAGGATGGTGAGATGTCCCTTTAAGTGGTGGGGTGTTGTCCGGGCATGGTCATCAGGTTGGGAGTGACCAACGGGAAGGTGTGTGTTGTTCAGGTAAGTGCTTTGCTGTGTCCAGGTGAATTGTCCAGGGAATTATTTGCTGTTTTGCTGTTTGTTTTTGTTTGTCTGATTTGTTGTACTTTCTGTGTACCTGTCAGGTGTATGTGACATTGTCAGGTGTACATTGGGTCTCCATTGGCTGGTGATGTTGCACAGGTGAGCTTGGTTTGTTTATGGATTGGCAAGTGTGTGTCTTGTGTGCTTCTGGGGGGGTGACAAAACCTGTATAAGCTGAATGGCTGGGAGGTGCGTAAGCTAGTCTCCATTCAGATTTCCCACAGACTTGCTCAGGTATCGGCCCCAGAGTTGCCAAGGGTACCATGCAATCCTGCCACCGCCGTGACAGTGGCAGCAGCATCTTTTCCATTTAATATTTTTTAAAAAATTTAATACTTGGACTGATCCCTGCAATATTCATTGGGATGATTTATTAGTTTTACACGTTTTTGCCGCCTCTTATTTGGCATCGGCTCTCAGGTTAGTTTTGAAATTTTATTTTTTATTCAAAAAAGACAGGTTGATGGTATGTTACAAAATTGATTTACAGCATTATCATATACATTAGTAGTATGGTAAAAGAGTACAATATAAATTAGTTTGTAAAATGCATGTTACCATCCCAATTCAACGCGTTTGCGTGTTTTCTGTTTTTTAAACTAACCTAAACTAATTAAACCCTAACTCTACCCTTCCAAGTAACAACCACCCACTCAATGCACTCTCCCCTTCCCAGGCCACACTACACCAATGCCACAATACACCACTCATTCAGATATGTCAAAATAAGTCCATGGTTGAACTCGCAGAGTGTGGTTCATGCTACCTGATTGTCTTACAACATCCCAAACTATGACCCATATCTTTCCAACCATTTCCCCCATATTTGTGTAAATTTATTCACAGATCCACTATGAACGTGAACTAGCTTGTAGTGGGGAATGTTTAGAGCTATCAAATTAATACAAGCTTTATGTTTTGGAGCCCCTGTCAATATCCAACACATAGCCACCACCTTCCTTGCCATAATGAGAAGTTCCTTAATCAAAGATTTATCAGTTGTCCTAATAATCTCATCTTGCAATAGTGAAAGAATACATTGTTTTGGGGACAGAGGGAACTCCCGCCCCATCACCCCAGATACAGTGTCAGTCACTTCCCTCCAGAATTTCTGGACTCCCGGGCAGTCCCAATTTTTTCCTCTCTTTCCCCTATGCATAAACCCAGGACACCATTGTCTGCCCTTATCCTCACCACCAAGGGCTCAATTGCTAAGGCAAAAAGGCTTGGTTAAAAGGGGCACCCCTGTCTTGCCCCCCTAGCTAGCGGAAAGTCCTCTGAAGTTAGCCACCCAGCAAACACCCTGACTCAGGCATCATTATAAAGTATTCTAACCCATCTGGCAAAGACAGGGCCAAAGCCAAATTTTCCCAACACGTCCCAATATTTTGGGGAATTTTAATGCTTGCACAGTGTAACCCTTTGAATGCCATAGAGGTATGCAACAAATATATTGCTGTATGACATGTGTAATATGGACTTTATTTCTTTTTAAAGGTACCTCTTTAACAACAAAAGAAGACAGAAGAGAAGAAGAAAGGAGATGAAGAAAAAAGAAGATAGCGAGAATTAAGATGAATGAAGATAGAAGATGACACTTGATGACAGGTAACTTTACACTGGTCTGGGTGTTAGGCTAGCGTTAGGGCTAGTATTGTTGCATTTCACTGTTAGGGGTAGTGTAGGGTTAGTGTTTGGGAAGATTACTATGTGCTGAGCTCACCCTTGGTGCTTGAAAGTGTGTCAGTCACTGAGCATTAGCCATTTTCCTTTGATGTTGCCATTAATCACAGACATTTGGCCACAAATGTTTCTGTGGCCTGGCATTTGTTGTGTTTTAAGTTGATAGGGCAATTGGATACTAACTTAGACACTTTTTTTTTTCTATGGTCATGTGCCAGTTTTGCCCTATAGGATGTTTTAACTGAGATAATAAATTGAGGTCAATATTTGGCAATTGCTTTTTCATCAATGAATAAGTATCCAATTCCATTTCCATTCACCAATTTCAGGTTAACAAATCTCAATGAAATCTATGGGGGGTGGACACTCACCTACACATACATTGTATGCATATGTATGTGTATCATGGAAAGGCAGTATTTACATACAAAAAGAAGGAAATATCAATTGATCATTACCATGATTAATCCAGCCCAAGTAGCAACTTATGTATATATGTGAATGGAAGAATGAAAGGCAAAGAATTATCGTATTTCCCAGTAACCCAAAACACTTTTTCTATTTTTATGGAACAGAGTTTGTCTAATTAATTGGTCTTGCCTGAAAAAGAGTAAAAACATCTAATAGCTAGAGTATTTTGTATTAAACATTTCTTGTGCATCTTGCAGAGAATATAGATATCCTGAGGAATGCAACAGCAACAGATGAGTAAAATTAGAATGAATTGCATTATAAGACCAATGAGGCTCCATTTCTTCTTTGGCTCAGAAACTCTGTGACTTTGTCAGACTAAAGGACAGATTTGGACACTAATATATAAGGATGATCTAAATCTCCTGCTAATTAACTGCACACGATGTAGATGAACATATTTCAAGACCAGTGGCAAATTCCCAAAGAACAGCTGAAGACATACTTACATTTTTTTTTAACTTTTAGTGGTAGAAAAATAAAATAACCTGAATAACATTGCTAGTGGCAAGGTCTGTAGAGATGATTTGGCTCTCTTGAAATTTCTGTAAAGCATTAGACATGGAGATTTTTTTAGTTTTAATAATTGTACATAAGTAGAGCCTTAAGACAGCTTGATTTGCGGAAAGGATTTTCATAGTCAAGAGATGTGACTGTGTTCATCAAGTTACTTTTTCCGAGTCACTAGCTCATTGTCAGTTGCAGCTACAGAGCAGCTTTGTGTGCATTAGGAGACATCCAAGAAATTAGTTCTGCATGATTGGGTAAACACTGCAGCACAAAAACAGTCCATTTTCACACATTTATTTGTCATGCTAACAATGCACATAGTTACAATTGAAAACAGGTTCTTTTTGCATTTAATATGACAATTTGGTATGATATTGTGTTCTTTAAATACTATTTTGTGTTTTGAAAGTAAAAAAATAATTATACTAAATACTAAAATAATTCCTTATCACAATTAATTTAGTGCTGTGCTTTATGACAGTGTCACTGCATTCAATATAAAGCTACTTCCAAGAAATGAATGGGTTGTACCTAGGGTCTATAGAAGGACAAAGATTTAAAGTGGTCTCCAGAAAGCTGGTTTTGTGTCTGCAGAGAATGGCTCCAACATCATAGCTGCCTTGAGAATAGGTGATATGGTACATGTGCTCTGCTTTTCCCATGTCCTTAATTTAGTGGTGACTAGATTCCTCACAGAATCTGAAACCCTCAGTGGGATGCTTAAATGTCACCCACAAAATCTATACATATTTTAGCTGCTGTTACAATGCTCACTGTGTATTATATTCTATAGAAGAACATAACAACTTGGCTCATTACCAGGTTAAAATTGATATCCCTACCAGATGGAAATCTACTTTGTACATGCTAGCACCTTTGTACTAGCTGAGTAAGCTCATTAATGAGTAGTATACAATGCAAAACTGAAAGGCTAAAGTGAAAGCATTTTGTCACCTGGTCAATGGTAACTAATGTGTGACATATGAGCATATCAGCATGCTTTGAGCAGGTTCCCTGGATAATGTCCATTAAAAGCAATTAGGTATAAATTCGTGGTATGTTGCTGGACCCCCACTTTAACCTCTTAACGACTGGCATGCACATACGCGGCCGGCACTTGAGGACCACGGGGTATTTTTTATTTTGGGGCGAACCAATTCAGAGCTCCCCGTGTGGCATGCCCTGAATTCCATCATGTGACAGGACTGTCACTGGTCCTTAAGTGCTGGACTGCCTTTACACAAAGGGGTTAAACATAAAGTTTCTGAATTTGTGCCAAAATGGGAACAAGTTGTGCCAAGGCATGATCAACAACATCTCTGAGCAAGTGGATTCAGTAAAGTTGGCAAAAAGTCCAGTTTTTTCAAACATGATTTTTTGTGGAATAAAAAATATTTTTTTCAGATTTTCTTCTTTTCCTCAAGGGAATTCCATCATATCACTAACACTACAGAATTTCCTGCAAGAATTTTTCCCACCTGTGTTTTTCAATGGCAGTGAAACTCTCTACCTCTATGCTAGAATTTCCCACCATACATATGGTTTAGTTAAGCAGAGAAAGACAGTAGAAGTAAGCAGAGAGAAAAAAAATAAAAGTAAAAGTTTAAATAAAAATAGTTATTTGGACTGCTGGCTACTGCTAGCACTGTGACCAGTGGATGGACCCTGATGCTGGTAAGACTGAATTTCTCCCTCACATGACAATTTTCCCTTACTTTTTGTAGAGGGATAGTATAAATGGGGTGTAAGGCTCCTGCAGAGAGTCATTCTGTGTTTGTGAGAGATAGAGAAAACACTAGGGATGGACAAAAGGTCCCATTGTGTTCCCGTGAGAAATACTGCAAAAACTATGTCTGCTTTCTTGCTAGAAAATCCACCCTCAGCAAAACCCTTAAACTTTTCTCCTTTTCGCCTACACTGAAAAAAATATTTTGCTCTGTTTTTAAATGGCTACAAACTTCCTGCCCATTTACTATGTGTAAGAATGGAAGAAAATTTTCGCCTCAGACTGAAATTGGTGAATAATGGCACTTCCCACTTGGCAAATAATTTCCCTCAAAGAAATGCAGATATTCTGTTTTTTATTCGCCTAGCTCATTCCATTGAAATCAAGTTATACACAACACATAGCAAATATTTTTTTATTTCCTAAAGGCATAGTATAAAAGGGGCATGAGGGTGCCTGTGTTGGTGGGGTGTGGGGAAAGAATCAGTTGAACAGGGAAGGTTTTTTCGGGGGTTGTTTACTAGGATTGCCCGTCAGTTAATAAAAATAAATCCTAAATACAAATAAAAAACCCATAAGACATGATATAAAGGGGTCTGAGGAGGGTGTCTGAGCCTGTGATGGTGGGTAGAGTCTGGGGAATGAATCAATTGAACAGTGAATTTGTTTTGGTGGGGTTTCTTGATTGGTATTGGGAGGTAAGTTAATAATAAAAAAAAATAAGAAATGCGTATTTAAAGTGATAGAGACAGGGTAGCCACTGGGGTGAACTGATACTTGACTTCATAGTATCATAGTATTTTGTAGAGGATGATTTGTTAGATTTGTTGTTAGAGGCCCAAGCCCTGAAGAAACATTGATTTGTAGGACTTAGGCTTGTTAGAAACAACCCCCCAAAATTGTTTATTGTTTTGAAGGACTGTGTTTGTTTTTTTGTTTGTTTTTTTAAAGCACAAGCCCTGAGAAAAAAAAATGCCCTACTGGCCTAATGCCAGCAGGTGATGTCCTGTTCGCCAGTGGCCACTGGCCATTGTCAAATGGCCTGATGTAGATGTGGAATTTGTGACTGCTGTTCTTGCTGTTGCTGTGTTGTTTAAGCAGCAGGATGATTAGGCAGCTGAAAGGGAATGGGATCAACAACAGCAATAACATGGTTGATGGATGATGAAGGTTCCACTTGCCACATCTAACTCCAATGATGCGTCTAAGGCAATAGCAGCACAATAAGTGGTCCCCAGTATATGTGGAGAAAAGAAGAAGCTGGTCAATAATTCTTCTCCGCTTGCCCCTCCTTCAAAATCATAGGTGTTTTGTTATTAGAATATAAATGTTTCCGTTGAGAGCAGAAACTGTGGTTCTCATCAACAACTGCAGCTTGCACAGCGTGTGTGGTAAATAACATCTGAGGACACAACTGTATCTAAACCCCATGACACCACAACCTAAGTACTGCCTCTGTCACTGTACCCCTTGTCCACAACCGGCTAAGGACACATGACAACTTGCTGACAGTTTAATAGTAATGATGAACCCTCCCTGCCAGCATCTTAGCATATTATGTGGGATGGAATCTCCTCAGATGCTGCTTGATGCCCTGCTTGTGAGTCTCTTCCACCACACTGACATGTGTGGACAGTGCGCTACGCAGTGTGCAATGGGTGGAGATGAACTGCCAAATCCTAACATCAACAGAGTGGCTATCATTTGTCAGAGAAGGTAATGATGAATGAGGTGGATTGGCAGAAGATTCAGTTACCCTAGAGGAAGAAGGTCATGGCGGGCTAGTTGTTTAGCTCGTCATGGAACTTCCAGTCTCTGCCTGGGTTTCTTTATTCTTCCTCCTCTTTGATCTCCACCTCTCCTTTTGTTGCCTTTCTGGAGAGTCAGGGGGTAAAGTAACAGTGGTATGATTTCTGTGATGGGTGTTTGTCTTTAACATGTTTGACATGAATGTCATGGTGTCTGTTTTTCATGTGTGATATCAGGGCGGTTGTGCCAAGGCTTGTTCCCTCCTTCCCCCTTCTCAGTGACTTGTCACAAATTGTGCATAGAGCCATTAGTGATGACTTCACTGTGCCTGCCCCATGAGAAAAATAGTCCCATACCCATGACTTCAGGGGACAGGGCTAGGGAACAGGTGGAGAAGAATGGCCTCTTTCTTGTACTCCTCTGCATTCCCCTTGACTGTCTGTGCTGGCAGCAGATGATATTGCTGCTGCTGTTGCTGCTACTGCCTCAGATTCAGCACTGCAACTAGGACCAGGAGTATTTCTACTGCTGGCAAGTAGAACCTGTCCTAGTCCCACATCACTTGTTGACCCCATTCTAACTGTGTTCACGGTGGTCTGTGGTACACTAGCTTGCAGCTCAGCATCCTGCTGCCCTTTCAACACAGCAGCATAAGGAATTAGAGCAGTTGGAAATTCCAAAAGCTCATTACTATTGGTGGTGGTGGTTGTGATGCCCATCCTCACCCCTATCTCCCATTCCTTCTCAATTTCTGCTAAAAAAGTTATCAATGTCTCTTCCACCCCAGCTTCTCCACCATCATCACCACCACCACCACCACCACTTGTCCCTATGTGCTGCTGCTGCTTTATTACAGACATCTCACTGCTGTTTGGAGGAGGTGATGAGCAATGTGACAGAGGGTCCCCTAATTTCACACTTGTCATTTCTTTTTGGCCTGAAGAGAGCAGCCTGGAAGCAGAAGCAGGCACAGGCAGCTGATCTGTGCTCCTGGTGGTGGGTATTAATTCTGCTCCTGCTCTCCTCCAACACCAGTTCTGGCCTCTTCAGAATCATGTTCCACTTGGACACTGTAGTGAAGGGAGGGGAGGACCCCTAGAGCCAGAGGAATGGTGTGGGCTACCTTTACCGCTACTCTGGACTCTCTCAAATTCTTCTCCTGCCACTACCCTACCACTAGTCCCACCGGCTGTTTCACCAGAGTCTTCCCCCTCACAGTCACTAGTAATATAATGATTATCCCCTCCTTCACTCCTGACACTAATAAGCCTGCTGGACCTTCTTAGTAGTAGTAGCAGTACTAGCACTTGTGGTACTGCTTGTGTATGGCAAGTGTGACTTTAGGTCCCCTGCTGTCACACGTGTCATAATCTTCTCCTTCCCCCCCTCCTGAGTATTACAAAACACACTAGCAGCAGGTTCAGTACTGGTGGCAGCTGGTTTAGCATTGGCAGCAGACACAGCACTGTTGACAGCAGGGGCAGCACATCTGACAACAGACACAGTCTCAGTGGCAACTGGGGCAGCACATCTGACAGCAGGCACAGCCCTGGTTGCTGCAAGGGCAGCACATCTGACAGTAGGCACAGCATTAGTGCCAGCAGGGGCAGCACGGCTAACAGCAAGCACAGTACTGGCGGTAAAAGGGGCAGCATGTCTGACAGCAGGCACAATACTGGTGGCAGCCGGTTCAGCACTGGCAGCAGACACAGCACTAGTGACAGCATGGGAAGTGCTGGCAGCAGGCACAGCACTGGTGGCAGCAGGGGCAGGACATCTGACAGCAGGCACAGTACTGGTGGCAGAAGGTTCAGCACTGGCAGCAGGCACAGCACTGGTTGCAACAGGGGTAGCACATCTGACAGCAGGCACATCACTAGTGGCAGCAGGGTCAGCAATGGTGGCAGCAGGGGCAGCACGTCTAGCAGCTGGCACAGGCAGCTGATCTGTCCTGCTCTCACTAGTACTATCCTTTTCTCCCTCCCTTCCCATTCCCTTTTCTCCCTCCCTTCCCATTAAATTCCCCAAGATCCCTAGGGGTGATTTAGGGGGACTAGACAGCGTTGGTTCAGTTGTGATCTTGCTGGTCGCAATATTTATTGCATATATGTATCTCACAAAAGTGAGTACACCCCTCATATTTTTGTAAATATTTTTATTTTATCTTTCATGTGACAACACTGAAAAAATGACACTCTGCTACAATGTAAAGTAGTGAGTGTACAGCCTGTATAACAGTGTAAATTTGCTGTCCCCCTCAAAATAACTCAACACACAGCCATTAATGTCTAAACCTTTGCAACAAAAGTGAGTACACCCCTAAGTGGAAATGTCCAAATTGGGCCCAATTAGCCATTTTCCCTCCCCGGTGTCATGTGACTCATTAGTGTTACAAGGTCTCAAGTGTTAATCAGGAGCAGGTGTGTTAAATTTGGTGTTTTCGCTCTCACACTCTTTCATACTGGTCTCTGGAAGTTCAACATGGCACCTCATGGCAAAGAACTCTCTGAGGATCTGAAAAAATAATTGTTGCTCTACATAAAGATGACCTAGGCTATAAGAAGATTGCCAAGACTCTGAAACTGAGCTGCAGCACGGTGGACAAGACCATACAGCAGTTTCACAGGACAGGTTCCACTCAGAAAGTGTCTCGCCATGGTCGACCAAAGAAGTTGAGTGCACGTGCTCAGCGTCATATCCAGAGGTTGTCTTTGGGAAATAGATGTATGAGTGCTGCCATCATTGCTGCAGAGATTGAAGGGGTGGGGGGTCAACCTATCAGTGCTCAGACTATACGCCGCACACTGCATCAAATTGGTCTGCATGGCTGTCGTCCCAGAAGGAAGCCTCTTCTAAAGATGATGTACAAGAAAGCCCGCAAACAGTTTGCTGAAGACAAGCAGACTAAGGACCTGGATTGCTGGAACCATGTCCTGTGGTCCAGTGCGACCAAGATAAACTTATTTGGTTCAGATGGTATCAAGCGTGTGTGTCAGCAACCAGGTGAGGAGTACAAAGACAAGTGTGTCTTGCCTACAGTCAAGCATGGTGGTGGGAGTATCATGGTCTGGGCCTGCATGAGTGTTGCCGGCACTGGGGAGCTACAGTTCATTGAGGGATCCATGAATGCCAACATGTACTGTGACATACTGAAGCAGAGCAGGATCCCCTCCATTCTGAGGAGCATTCCAACATGATAACAACCCCAAACTCACCTCCAAGAAGACCACTGCCTTGCTAAAGAAGCTGAGGGTAAAGGTGATGAACTGGCCAAGCACGTCTCCAGACCTAAACTCTACTGAGCATCTGTGGGGCATCCTTAAACAGAAGGTGGGGAAGTGCAAGGTCTCTAACATCCACCAGCTCCGTGATGTCATCATGGAGAAGTGGAAGAGGACTCCAGTGGCAACCTGTGAAGCTCTGGTGAACTCCATGCCCAAGAGGATTAAGCCAGTGCTGGAAAATAATGGTGGCCACACAAAATATTGACACTTTGGGCCCAATTTGGACATTGCTACTTAGGGGTGTACTCACTTTTGTTGCCAAGGTTTAGATATTAATGGCTGTGTGTTGAGTTATTTTGAAGGGGACAGCAAATTTTCACTGTTATACAGGCTGTACATTCACTGCTTTACATTGTAGCAGAGTGTTAATTCTTCAGTTTTGTCACATGAAAGATAAAATAAAAATATTTACAAAAATGTGAGGGGCGTACTCACTTATGTGAGATACTGTATATTTAGTACCATGTCAGGAATTCCTATTAAGCGACTTGTTGCATGCATTTTATCTAGAATAACTAACTTTAAAGCTGTGCTTTAATTATCTTGTGTGCCATCTAAAGAGAGTAACTAACTTTAAAGATATGCTTTATTTATAGCCTTGTGTGCCTTCTATATAGAGTAACTAACTTTAAAGTTGTGCTTTAATTATTACCTTGTGTGCCCTGAGTGGTGATAACTAACTTTAAAGCCTAGTGGTAAGTCACCTGACATATGTGTGTATATGTATGAGTTTGATTTCTTGAAAGGCAAAAAACATTCATAAACAGTGTATGTGTTCTGTAATTTTCATAGTGGTTTGCGTGATTTCTCCCTGTGTGAAAGTACAAATGCTTGTGTATTGTTTACAGTACTAACTTTGAAGTAAATTTCACTGAGAGCATGAATTCCCTGAGTAAAAGACTGAGTGTTTTGATGGCGGATGAAAGGCCCAAGTGTGTGGCAATTTCACATTGGGCCACTAACATGGAAAAGTGGAATGCCATCGGTGAGGAGTTATGGCAGTCCTGTGTACCCAGAGGTTCGGGAAGATGTAGGAAATATGGCACTTAAGCTTCACTTAGGAGGGAAGAAGGAGAGTAGAGCTACGGCAGAAGTGGATTGGATTATTGTGCAAGTTTGGAAATGTGAAGTGATTAAGCAACAGGCCCTAGAAAAGGAATTAGCGGAGGTGAACAACAAAGTGTTGGTAACCAATGAATGTCTGGTGCCTAACAATGCCTGTAAGGAAGAGTTACAGGAGACTACTACCCTGCTAATTAATAAACTGAACCATAGTCACTCCCATAGGGGTAAAGTGCCACAAACCTCCAGAAACATGAGAACACTGACTAAAGGTCCCTATGGGAACCCAGAGTCACTTTTCTCTTCCTCCTCTGAGGTCAAATATCCTGATGTTAATCCTTGTCCTCCTGTTCCCTGTCCTAGGAAAAGAAAATCCCTGTACCCATCAGAGAGGTTATGGGCCATTGCAGACAGAAAAGAAAAGGATTGCTGGAACGGAGGATCCCCGGCACAAAGCATGCTACCCACCTCAGATGAGGATTGATGGCCCCATGTTCCCCTGATTGTTTGGTGGGGGAAGGAAACCACCCACACCAAAGTTTTAGCTAGGTTGACACTGGGGCCCAGATAACAGTGTTGCAGGGTAACCCTTCCAAAGTTGTAGAGTCTAGGAGGACGAGTATCTATCTACAAACTACAGTCACCTTAGCCATAAACAAGAGTCCCTGGTTTAGGGTGTAGAATATAGACACAGTGGAGGTGTTTAAGTTTGGCTTTCCCCTCAAACCCTACTATGTCAGTGCAGTTAAGGAGGTGTTAAGGGGAAATGCAAACTGGACCCCTGTGCATATTCCTCCTCCCAGTAGCCCAGTAGGACAGAAACAGTATAGGCTGCCAGGAGGGTTGAAAGTAATCTGGGAGACAATAGCTGAGCTATTGAAGTCAGGTGTAGTTCGTCCTGCAATTAGCACTTTTAGCGCTCCTGTGTTTCCTGTTAAGAAGCCGGATGGCTCTTGGTGTATGACGAAAGATTACAGGGGACTCAGTAGAGTGACATCGCCATTGACTGCTGCAGTCCCCAATATAGTCTCTGTTATTGGGGACATAGCCAAACAGGCATGCAGTGATTGATCTAGCGAAAGCTTTCTTTTCAATTCCCATTGCACCAGAGTCACAAGATCAGTTTGCTTTCAATTGGGAAGGATGACAGTACACCTTTCAAGTGGGGCTCCAAGGATACCAACACTCTCCCACCATATACAATGGACTGGTTGCCAGAGATTTAAGCCAACTGAACTTGAAAGTACCTATTTTCCACTACATCAACGATATCATGATCACTAAAGAGGAAGTGGGACAAGCATTGTTTTAATTGACCATATGACAGCCAGAGGAAGGGCCATCAACAAGGACAAAGTGCAGGGTCCCACCCAAGAAGTCAAGTTCCTTGGAATGCTCTGGACCGGTCCTGTAAGAAAGATTCCCCAACCTGTGCTGGATACAATCTAAAACACTCCAACACCAAACATGCACAAAAGTTCATCCGTGCCCTTGGATACTGGAGGTTGTTTATACTTTTGCTACATCCCATGAATGTGACTTGCAAAAAGAATGCATTTGTTTGGGGAGCTGACTAGGGATTGGCGAAGATATTTGCCACAAAGTGAAATCAGCAAATAATGGCACTTCTCGCTTGGTGTATAATTTCCCACTAAAAGTGCAGTTTTTATGCTTTTTCACACCTTTTTAGTCTAGCTCATTGCATTGAAATCAATGGGAAGAAACAATTTTCCCCACCACATGAAAGTTTTCTTTACTTTTCTGCAACCATATACAAGGGTGTCAGGTTCTCACAGGATGCCATTCTGTGTTTGTGAGAGCAGAAACAGCACATTTTTGAGCTACAGAAGATAGGGGAATTGAATTTTAGTTTAAGGAATCTTTTAGGTATGACATTTGTTCTCTGTATAAGGAGAGTCTGAGGGCACCCTGGGGTGAAGAAGAGAGGAAGGAGGTTGACCCCAAATACCCCAAAATTCCATGTGACTGACTGGCAAGACACAGGCGCTGGGGACCTATTTGCTTGCTGATCTTGCTGTTATTGTCTCTGTGCCGGGGAGTCTGGGGAAAGAAGTTGTTTATTTTGCTTTTCAGTTATATATAATTTTTTTGGAGATACTGTGATAAGACAGGGTGGACAACAAAAAAAAATAATAATAAAAAAATAAATAAATAAATAAATAAAAAAGAATAAAGAAAAAAAACCACAAATATATCAGGTGACATACAGCTGACCGGGCTAAGGCAAGACATCACACTCCATCAGTTGTGTTGTGTACTGTAAAAACACACAGAGTAGATGAGTAATGTCCAGCTAACGCACAATGGGCAGGGGGAAGGGAAAGGGTGGAGCAGCGCAGGGATGTGAGAGTAAAGTAGTAGTTCAAAAACTAACTGCAGCAATGGTTGTTGCACCATGTACAGTAAATGATGATGATGCCTGTTCTCCAAGGAAGGATGCAGTTTCTCAAGGTCCCAGCAAAATGTCCAGCACCACCAGCACCAGTACAAATAAAGAACTATATAAGAAGACATATAAGAAGAACACTGAAGACGAAAACAAGTCACATTCAAGTGTTGATGATGGCAATATCATAATAGAGGAAGGTGTATCAGATGAACCACCTGCTGCATCAGACAGTGAGACAAACAAGCACCAAAACACCTGTCCTCAAAGTAATAGCGAACTTTGTTACAGTAAAAGTAAAAATATATTGTTTGAGAACTCTAAAGGCTTAGAGTAATATAAAGGTAGTGGTTGTGTCACAACTCTTCCTATCCCTCCTCCCCAGTCAGTCTTACTCTTAATTGCTCAACTCCTATTTGTAGCCTACATATGCTCAGGACTTTCCAACTTTCCTCGCCCTTGGATTCTCAAGGCTCAGTGTCCGAGTGCATGTGATCCTGATTCCTGTATCCTGTTCTGACCTGATCTTGAACCTCGTTGAATCATCTGTTTTGCTTCCTGACCATGGCTTTGTATCTAACTATCCTTCCTGAACCTGCGTGTCGACTCTTTGCTCCATGCCCGCTTGACTCCTTGTGTACCGAATCTGGCTTGTCTTTCTACTCTCCAGTATCTATGACCACGAGGTACAGACTGCCTTGCCTGCTTGACTCATTGTGTACTGACTCTGGCTTTCCATCGACTATCCGCATATCTACGATCCTGAGGTACCGCCTGCCTTGTTTGCTCGACTCACTGTGTACTGACTCCGGCTTGCCTTACGACTCTCCGTATATCTATGACCCCGAGGTGCAACAACTTGTATTCTCTGACTAGTTGTTCACCAACTCCAGCCTTCCTTATGACTCTCCAGTATTCTATGACTCAAATGTTTCTATGACCTGCAGTCTCTGACTATTTGTCTGCCGACTATTGCTTCACTTAAATCTGCTTTTTCTTGTTGCCAACTGCCGGCCTCTACAGTAGGGTTCTGACTCTGTGTTGGAACTTGTGTGTTTCAACATCCAGCACACTAGCTAAGCCTTGTCAGACTGAGAGACTGTGATAAATTGGCAGGTGATGCTGATGCTGCTGAGGATGACCTAATGATGACTGATGATGATGCAGATCTAAAATATATACCTCCAGCATCCTTCTCTTGTTCAGATATCGATGAAGTTGAGAGTGAGGATGATGACATGGCAATAAAGTTAGCACAAATACAAAGGCTGAATCTTCCACCACAAAAAAAGGAACACTGTGCATGTCTATAAACTGTTCAAGAAAACCCTTGGAAAGTTTGACCCTGGACAAGCAAAGATGTCAAAAAGTACACAGTCACCATATCAGTCATCATCTGCATCATTGCCTCTTCAAAGTCCAAGTCCCACTCAGTCACACACAACTGTGTTGAGTACCCAGAAGCAACAACAACAGCAACACAGGTTATTAACATCCACAATAATAGATATGACGAGTGATTCTGCTGGAAGCGCTGCACCTTTGACAACTAGTAGTAGTAACAGTAGAATTGCATCAATATCTAGCGCCAGTAGTAGTAGTATTAGAAGTAGTAGCGACAGCACCTCAGGTACCTGAAGTCCACAGTATGGAGATACTTCACTCAGGATCCTAAAGCTAAGCATGTTGCTATCTGTTATCACAGGCACCCAGGAATGCTCAGAACTCAGTACGGCAATACAATGCAAAATGTTTATTAGAATAAATCACAGCAATAAATAAGTATTACAACAAACAAAGGGTTACTAGCTGGTGACACTATTACCAAAAATAAGAGGCCTCTCGCTAGACCACAATGCTAGAGACTGGGCCAAAGCCGCTGTTAGTCTCAGCAAGAAACAGGAACGCCAGCTCTTGATCCCTCGACTTTAACACTGGAACAGGCAATCACTGTGAACACTGGCTCAGCAATCTTGATCCGATGAACAGGAACACAGGGACTGCTGGACTGGAGAACTGACCCACACCTGCAATCAGTCAAACCAGCAACACCACACCTTTGCAGCAACCCCGTGACCCACGTCTGCAGTCACCGTTAAGAGACCCTGTGACTCTGTCTGCAGTGACTATATCGTACCCCTGTGACTCATGCCTGCAGTCACATATCAAGACCCTGTGGCTCACACCTGCAGCCACCACATGAGACCCTGTGACTCACGCCTGCAGTCACTACACCAGAGACCCTGTGACTCACACCTTCAGTCACCAATCAGACCCTCTGTCCACAACAGTGGTCTGTCTTAAGCCAATAGCGCAAATTTATCACTGGGTCATACGCAGAGATAGTTCTCATACTTTGCTGGCTCATACACAGAGAGCGTTCTCGTACTTATCTGGGTCATACACAAAAAGGGTTCTCTTACTTAGCCAGGTCATACACAGTGCGGGTTCTCATAAATAGCCAGGTCATACACAGAGTGGGTTTTCGTAGATAGTCAGGTCACACACAGAGCCCAAGTAACGCTACCTAATAACAGCAACACAAGGGCAACTGAGTCAGGACTCAGTCTACCTTTTAAACCCCTCCACAGGAAGTAGGAGGAGCAGCTCAGAGGGAGGAAGTAGGAAGTAGGTAGGAGGAGACTACAGGAAACAAACAGATAAAACAGAGGCCTGCTGCATGCTTGAAGCCTCTCGCCTGTAGATGATGCTGCAAATAAGGTAAGCTGTAAACTGTAACAGTTGTCTATGCAAAAAGCACACGAGCATGGGGAAAAGCAGGCTCACATCTAGGCACCTCCTCTATGATATCCCACTGAAGCACAAACACAGGTCTGACTGGGAGGCATGCTATCAGAAGGCCAAAGGTGCTGCAACTAGCAGCAGCAGAAGCACTCCAAAATGTTCCCAGGGCTCTAGGGTAGAAAAAAGAATTTGTGAAGTTATTTATATGTCAGAGAATGTGCTGCTTCCAACAGTTAGTTCACTCCAAATAACACCTATGGCTCCTGCTAAAGAGGAGTATGATGACTCTGGATTTTCTGTAGTAGGAGATGGCAAGAGTCATAGACTGGCCAAACATGCTGCCTCTACTGCACCACCTTCTCTAGTCATGTTGTTAAAGCAATAAAGTTCCAGGGTTCTTCAGCAATGTCCTGCCAACCCACATTGACTGAGTTCCTGGGAAGGAGTCAAAAACTTCACAAAAACAATCTTAAAGTATCATGTGGAATGGCAAGGTTGCCAAGATGTTGGCAGTGGACATGCTGCCGTATTATTTGTATATGTATAAGTCACATCAAATTAAAACCCTTTCTGCCCTTTAGAAAATGGTATATATTATGTGGTTGTTCAATAAATGAGAAAAATAGTAATATAGCAAACATAGCAAAAATGCCAAAATTGCTTGTGTCCTTATGTGGTTAATATCTGCACTTTGCATGAACTGTAAAGCACCTGTTTTACCACATCTATTTTTAGCATCATGTAACAACATTGTAATAGTTACAGGTGGGAAAGCGCCGTGCCATCTATTTTTAGTAGCATGTAGCAACATTGTAATACCTTCAGGCGGGAAATAGCCGTCAGTTTCGGATTCTGATTTTTTTTTGTGGGCAGACCATGGTTTTCGGAAGGTCCGAATGATGCCGAATAAGCCTTATTTGTCTGAATTCCAAAATTAGCCAAACTGAATCTCTTTGGGACTTGATCCCTGAGTATGGGTTGGTAACTGACACAGAGTAACACCGTGTAGCTCCTAAAAGAAGTCCCACTGCATGCAAGATGGTTCTGCATACTTGCAGGATAGCTATGTTCTAGGAAGAAACAATGACCCTATGGACTACTGGTAAACAAAGCAGTGTGTGTGGCCAGCATTGACATGTACACTGTGTGCACAATTATTAGGCAAGTTGTATTTTTGAGGGTTAATTTTATTATTGAACAACTACAGTGCTCTCCGTCAATCCAAAATATTAAGAAACCTTGAACCTGAATGTTTAAGAAAGTAAAAGTGAGGTTTTGGCTTTCTTATGAGAGTATCTATGTGTGCACAAATATTGGGCAACTATTAGTGTGCAGAATTATTATGAAACTAAATGAAAAACGATAATTTTCCCATTTTACGTGTTTATTTTCATCTAGTAAATAGGGATGGGCGAAAAATTTTGCCTCAAACTGAAAGCGGCGAATAATGGCACTTTCTGCTTGGTGAAAAAAATTCCCGCAAAAAGTGCTTTTTTTTCACTTTTTTTTTCCACCCATTGAAATCAAAGGGAAGAAAAATATTTCTCCACCACAGAAAAGTTTTCTACAGTCATATAAAAGGCTGTCAGGATCTCACATCAGCCATTCTGTGTTTGCGAGAGGAGAGAGCAGCGTGTTTTTAAGCTAGAGGAGATAGGCAAATAAAGAGAATTGAAGCTTAGTTTAGGAAGTCTTTTAGGTAGGACATTTGTTCTCTGTATTAGGGGAGTCTGGGGGCACTCTAGGGGATAAGAAGGGTGAAAGGAGGTTGTCCCTCAAATACTCCAAAATTCCATGTGACTTACAGGAAAGACACTTGCAACCTATTTGCTTGCTGATCTTGCTGTTATTGCCCCTGTGCTGGGTAGCGAAGTCTGGGGAAAGATATTCTTGATTTTCTTTTTCAGTTATAATTGTTTTTGGACAGACTGTGATAAGACAACAGGGTGGACAACTTAAAAAAAAAATAAAAATAAAAAAATAAAAAATGAAATATCTTAGGTGACAGTGACAGACAGCTGACTGGGCTTAGGCAAGGCATCATACAGCTCCATCAGTTGTGTTGTGCACTATACAGTAACAAAACACAGTGTAGTTGCAGAATGTCCAGCAAACACACAAGGGGAAGGGGGAGGGGTGGAGCAGTGTCGGGACGTAAGAGTAAAGTAGTAGTCCAAAAACCTACTGCAGCAATGGTTGCTGCAGTGTATGCAATCAATGATGATGATCCCTTTACTCCAAGGGAGGATGCAATTTGTCAAGGTCCCAGCAAAACCAGGTCCAGCACCACCAGTTCCAGTAGAAATATAGAACCATATAAGAAGAACATTGAAGATGACAACAAGTTACATTCAAGTGTTGATGATGTTGCCAACAGCATAATAGAGGAAGGTGTAGCATCTGAGCCGCC
Organism: Rhinophrynus dorsalis; assembly: GCA_037306005.1. Taxonomy (NCBI): domain Eukaryota; kingdom Metazoa; phylum Chordata; class Amphibia; order Anura; family Rhinophrynidae; genus Rhinophrynus; species Rhinophrynus dorsalis. Next base: position 337,178,772 of record CM074720.1, on the reverse strand, counting down.
TGCTGCATCAGACAGTGAGACACCAAAACACCTATCCTTAAAGTAGTAGTCAATTTTGTTATAGTAAAAGTAAAAATAATTTGTTTGAGACCTCCAAAAGCTTAGAGGAATATAAGGGTAGTAGTGGGCAAGAACTGTCAGGTGATGCTGCTGAGAATGACCTAATGATGACTGATCATGATGCAGATCTAGAATATATCCCTCAAGCATCCTTCTCTTGTTCAGATACAGATGAAGTTGAGAATGATGATAATGACAGGGCTATAAGGTTAGCAGAAAGTCAAAGGCTGTATCTTCCACCACTTTTAAGGAGCACTGAGCCTGTCTATAAACTGTTTGAGAAAGCCATTGGAAAGTCTGACCCTGGACAAGTACAGATGTCAAAAAGCACTATCATGGTGCCCGTGATCCCTGAGCGACATTCTTACTTCCTGGTTTACACTGGCTGCATTCTTATTGGCTCAGGGCTGTTGCTCCTCCCAGGGTTTGCTTTCAAATACACCCTCCTGTCACTATACTGGTGCCCTTTCATGGTGTACCCGTATCTAGCATTCTGAAGCTCTTGTTCCTGTTTTCTGTGTATGACCTGGCTCGCCTGACTATGTTTTGTTCCTGACGTTACTGATGTCGATCCCGTTGCTGACCTAGGACTGGCTGACTAACTCCTTGTGTACCGAACCGGCTTGGCTGAGTATCTGATTCTATTACCGACTAGGACTGGCTGACTACCCCCGTGTGTACCGAACCGGCTTGGCTGAGTATCTGATTCTGTTGCTGACATAGGACTGGCTGACTAACCCCTTGTGTACCGAACTGGTGTGGCTGAGTATCTGATTCCGTTACCTACTGGGACTGGCCAACTACTTGGTGTATTGCGACCTGGCTGGGCTAGTTCTGGCCGTCCATTTAGACTGGTTGTATCCTCCGTGTGTGCTGACCTGGTTGTGTTGCTGTACTTGTCTCTACTGGGGCTTGCCGTTAGTCCTATTGGTCCATTAGGGCTATCGACACTGTCCGCCTACGTTATGTGTGCGCGTACCATAGCGCCGGTAGTCCCTTTGCTCCTTTAGCCATCTGGAGTTTGCCTGGGCCGTTCACTCACCAGTGTCTGTGTTGCCTCTGGTAACTCTGTGCTATAGGGTCCAGTCTAAGCCAGACCTCTACCTGAGTTGCCTATACCTACCCTAGTGATCTAGGGCCCGTTATGGCCAGTGTCTGGTTTTTGTTGCCTCAGTTAACCCTAGCATGCTAGGGCCTAGTCGCTGCCAGCTCTCGATCTCTGCTGCCTCCGTTAACCCTAGCCTTCTAGGTCTAAGCCACTGCCAGAGTTGCCTCCGTGTTGCCTCCTTAACCCTAGCAGTCTAGGGGACTCCGCTGCCTAGCCATCTCAGAGTTGCCTCTGTGTTGTCTCCTTAACCGTAGCGTTCTAGGGTAGTCTGCTGCCTAGCCATTTCAGTATTGCCTCATTAACCCTAGCGTGCTAGGGCCATCTCATGGCAGAGTCCTGCCTTATTGCCTCCTTATCCTATCTGGGTCAGTTCTCTGCCAGAGTCTTTTTTGCCTATACCCCATAGCCTAGGGGTTTGCCCTGCAGCTGTCCTTCGCTGTTACCACCTATTGCGGAGTGGGGCTGTTGAGGAGTTCCTGGTTCCTGCTTGCTGTTGTTCCTGCCAGCTAGTCCTACCTATTATAGTACTGACTAATTATTCTCTGTGTGTTTTATTCACCCTGACCTGTGTCAGATGTGGAAGGTACTTGGTATGGACCTCATCTGGACCTGAGTGGGGTACTTGCTTATTTTTTCTCAATAAAGCTTTTAACCTTACCTGACTGTCTGAGTGTTCTTTACAAAAACCGTGACAAGCACACAGTTGCCCTATCAGTCATCCTCAGCATCATTGCCTCTTCAAAGTCCAAGTCACACTCAGTTACACACCTGTTTTGAGTACCCAGCAACACAGGTTGTGTTAGATATGATGAGTACCTCTGGTGCTGCTGCTAGAAGTTCTGCACCTTTGACACCTAGTAGAAGTGGCAGTAGAATTACATCAACATCCAGCTCCAGTAGTTGTAGTAGTAGCAGAAACCACACATGACAGACAAAGCCAGGACAAATATATTAACAGCAGCACAGATGAGGAGGTGGAGGACGGATGTGAAGGAGGGTTGCCACCATCTTCCCCACTTGGGACCACTGCTATAACCGATAAGTAATGTGTGTCAATAATCTGAGAAGGAGGATGGAGTATGACAATGGTAAAAATGCATACACAAATCACACCATGCCAGTTCCCCACCACCACCACTACAATACATATCTGCCACATTGTAGGTTGTACTTTATTTTTTTTATTATTTGATATCATCCTGAATATGTGCCAGTGTCACTTAAGCAAGAACGTGTTGTGGGCAAAGGACAAATGCATTCTGCATGATAACACATTTTTCAAACCATATTTTGCTGTAGGACTCACAACTTTGACTTTCAGCCACTTATTTCTAAACTTCAGCCCTCAGAAGAAGTAATATTACAGTGGGAAATGTAGTACCTATAGGAAGTATAGGTGAAAAATGTGTTAAAATATGCAGAAAATGTGTTAACATAGGCTGAAAATGTGTTAAAATAGGCGAAAAGATGGAAATTTTTGCATATGCAGAAAGGCTAAATTTTTCACTGGAAAAGCAAAAAATCGACAAGCTTTCGTGAAATTTTTCAAGGGGAAATTTTTCACACTTTTCGCCCACGCCTGCTATTAATGTGAGAATACTAAACAAGCAACTCAAAATTTACAAAAAAACATTTGTTACATTTCCCAAAAAAAATCAGTTACCAATGTAGCCACCCTCCTTATCAATAACAGTCATAAACCTTCCATTCATGGAGTCTTTCGGTTTCTTGATCTGTTGACGATCAATTTTTTGAGCAGCAGCAATCACAACCTCCCAGACACTGTTCAAAGAGGTGTACTGTTTTCCTTCAGCAAAAATCTGCCATTAAAGAAGGACCCACAAATTCTCAATAGGGTTTAGGTCAGGTGAGGAAGGGGGCCATGTCATTATTTTATCATCTTTAAGGCCTTTACTGGCTAGCCACGCAGTGGAGTACTTTGATCCATGCGATGGAGCATTCTTGAAAGATGCAGACTTTTTCCTGTACCACTGCTTGAAGAAAGTGTCTTGTAAAAACTGGTAGTAGGTTTGGGAGTTGAGTTTGAGCCCATCCTCAACCCGAAAAGGTCCAACTAGCTCATCTTTGAGAATACCAGCCCATACCAGTATCCCTCTTCCACCTTACTGGCTTCTGAGTCGAAGTGGAGCTCTGTGCCCATTACTGATCCAGCCACAGGCCCATCCATCTGTACAGTCAAGAGTCACTCTCATCTCATCAGTCCATAAAACCTTTGAAAAATCTGTCTTCAGATATTTCTTGGTCCAGACTTGACATTTCAACTTATGTGTCTTGTTCAGTGGTGGTCGGGTTTCAGCCGTGGCCATGTCTCTGAGCACTGAACACCTAGTACTTCTGGACACTCCAGGTAGGTTGCAGTTCTGTAGTATGACAGCACTGGAGGATAACTGGCTCCTGGTAGCTTCATGTTTAATTCTTCTCAAATCTCTGGCAGTTAATTTGCATCTTTTTTTCTCAACATGTTTCTTGCGACCCAGTTGACTATTTGCAACAAAATGTTTGATGGTTCTGTGATAATGCCCCAATATTTTAGCAATTTCAAGAGTGCTGCATCCCTCTGAAAGACTTTTTACAATTTTTGACTTTTCAGAGTCAGTTATGTCACTTTTTCTGCCCATTTTGCCTGAAGAAATTAAGCTGCCTAATAACTATGCACACCTTGACATAGGGTGTTCATCTCCTTAGGCCACACCCTCTCTCATTACACACATACACATCACCTGATATGCTTAAATCCAATAAGCATTCAGGTTTATATAGCTTGACATTGGAAAATATGGATAAAAATGATGATATGGTAAAAATACTCACTTGCCTAATAATTGTGCACACAGTGTACTGCAATGGAAACCCTTAGTTGTCCTCCAGCAAGTGTTGAGTCTAAGAGGGTTTTCATTGCAGCTGGTTACATTGTCAAGGACCAAGGAAGCGGCTATCAAGCAGCAATGTTGGGAGACTAAAAATGAACCAACATCTCATACCATCTGAGTATCAGGTACCAGAAACCACACATGACAGAGAAACCCAGGAGAAATTTATTAACAGCAGCACAGATGAAGAGGTGATGGAGGGGTGTGAAGAAGGGTTGCCACCATCTACCCCACTTGGGACCAATGCTATGTCCGAAACGTAATGTGTGTCATTAATCTGAGGAGGATAGCGATTTGATGCAAACATGATAATTGTAAAAACTATATACATACACAAATCACACCATACCAGCCAGTCCCCCACCACAACCACTACTACAATACACATCTGACACACTGTAGCTTATACATTATTTTTTTTGTCACTTGACATTATCATGAATATGTGCCAGTGTCACTTAAGCAGGAACAAACCCAAGAAAATTGCGAGGAGAGCTACACTGGTCCTGAACATATAGATAGACTATACTTCTCACTATAACAGTGTTGGACTCACAGCGGAGGTCAAACCGGGTCCAAAACTTTGGACACCGGTTGTATAGGCCAGCAGGGAAGATTGACACCGGTTCACCCTGCAACAGAACCTCACAGATGTGCAGCCACCGATATGGACCATTTGTTAACCAAATGGATGAAAAAATAAACTTTCTCACAGCAGACCAAAAAGGATGAAAAAGTACCAACATTTTATTAAAAATCTTTAAAATCCATCAACATGTTTCCTGGCATTAGCACCACTTCATCAGGAGGGCACAAAATAAAACAAAAGTGGTCTTCTGAATGTTACAGTTCCTTTTATATCGGAAGTCTGAGTAGATAGTCGTCCCAATTGGCGCCAAGAGATTCAAAAGAACCACTCAAGGCAATCATCCACGGTGGGGCCAATTGGACTTAACAACTTACAAGTTCATTCACAAATAACTCTGGATATATGGTCACTTAAAGGGCTGGTATAAAAACCATTTAACCCCTTCAAATCAAGTAGCATATATAGTGAATATAGTGATGTACCCAGGGGGTTGGTTGAACAGGTTGGTGCCCAGAGATGTGGTCGGGACAGATTCATGACATGTAGGTTTATTACAAACAAGACTTAAAATTTTCAATCTAACCAGAGAGGTGAGATTTTTACCATCTGTACTCACCTGAACTGTGGTTCTACTCACGTCATGTATCTGATCAACTGCATCTGTGGAGCACAGTATGTGGATAAGACAATGCAAATAGTCTGACAAAGATTCGGACAATATAGAAGGAATATACAGAAAGGGTTCAAACTCACAGTTTATCTATATATTGTGATGAGAATCATCTAAAAGATCCTGATGCTATTAAAATTACACCAATCGAACAGTTCTCAATTTTTGAAGAACTGTGAGACATATTGGATCTTCAAATTAAAGTCCTTATATCCGGATGGATTAAACAAATTAGTAGAGACCATTTTTGATAATTAATTGATGTTATTTTGCACAGATCCACATTTCCTCATATTTATATAGGCTGATGTATCAATTAACTTTTTTATCATATGCAGATATTCTTTTTGTTAAAGATTGAATGGATTTTGTAATATTTTTCCAACACATTGACAAGTTTTTTTTTTACACATATATGACTGTTTATTATTTTAATCCAATTGATATTTATTAAACATTTCTTGTGGATTTTATATGTGCACATATGTGATATATTTAATTGATATATATTTATATTAGTATTTCGGATAGATCATATATTTTAGTGATCCTGATATATATTTCACAGATCACATACATATACATGTATCACACACGGTAATTGAACACATTTTTTAGTATTGATTTATTGGTTTACTAGTTGAACAGCCCATTACACGGGCCACAGTGCCTCTGGCAGCCGGTCGTGGGGCAGTCACACGCAGTGGAGACTGCCCGCGCCTCAGCTGATATAGAGCTGGACGCTCCTTCGGAGCTCCCAGCTCTGTATCAGCCACGGCGCGGGCAGTCTATACTGCGCATGACTGCCGCACGCGCAGCAGTGTCTACTGCGCATGTCAGGCGTTACACACAACTTGGCGAATTATTATATAGGATATCATCATTTTCCTATATAAGATATATTTGCCTGTTATTTTCCTTTAGGATCAATTGGTGGGTGCGCTCTTTTGTGAGCGCATTTTGATATTGAGCGTCTTGTTGCAGGTAGATTGACTTGATCATTGAACCTGTATATGGTGATTGAGTCTAGATCTGTTTCATCATTTTCAGTCCGATATTTTGCTTGTTTGTCTATTTAGCACTTAGATGCCTCATTCATAATACAGCATGTTTTTGAATAATCAAGGTGATTTCTCTCTGTTGGCTTCAATTTTTATATATAAATATTATGGTAATCAGGCAAAGAAGGACAGGCACAGTAATAAAATATAACCACCTTTATTAGAATATACAGTGATAATAATATATGAGATATAACAATGATAATATACCACACAACCCCAGACCACCGGATGATAGGGCCTAAACTCCTACACTACTGCAAGGTACCGGAGACCAAAGGCAACAGGGAGCGAGAGTCTGACAGAGCCGCGGGACGCAGAGGCTAATGGTCAGGTAGGCTAGGAGTGTAAGGGGCAAGCAGTCAGCCAAAGCCACAGGTCAGAAAAGCTGGGGATACACTGAGCGAGATTGGAGCTGGGGCTGGAGAACAGACAAACCGGGGACTACACAGAGCGAGTGAGTCAGACCGAGCCACAAGTCAGAACCAATGTGAGTAGTCAGACAAGCCGGGGTTAACAAGGCAGAAGAAGAATTGGCAGAAGTTAATCCTTCCAATAGGATGTAATACGCCTCAAGGAATGGAGGTAATCTTAGTGCTCACAGATGAAATGATCAAAGAGGGTTGGAGCACAACATGGAATGTGAGTTTGGATGGATGGATGTGGAGTGCATCTCTGACTAGGAATGACCTAAGTAAGATAACTGCAGGTACAATTCTAGGAGAGGTGTCTATCTGGGTACTCCATGAAATCTTGATATCCTGGTATGAGGATAAACAAGCGCAAGATGGGTCCAAAGTGTGGGTGTTACCAGAATCTACTGATTCTCACAGTCAGAAAGTAGAGGTTATTTCAGATGGTCCTGGTAATGCTAAAATTGTATTATTAAATGATTCTAAACCTGTCTTCTTTACATCCAATAGATTGACGGCAGTCTAGCTCCTCTGAACCCATGATCATCTAACACGTTCATGAACCTCTTGGCTAGCTATGCAACAGTAGACAACTCCTCTGACTGTTGGATTTGCAGTACCATTCCCGTCACTGAGAAAGGAGGGTACCCATACCTTTTAGTCCCTTGCTAACAGCAAGAAATTAGACAACTCAATAAGGCTGGATTTTGATGGTATTGAGAAATCAGCAAACCCAGTTCAGAGCAAAGCATCCATTTAATCAACCCTCCTACTTCAGGAGCTGTATGTGTATACTTGAAAGGTGCTGACCCTAACCCTGTCAAGTTAGGAGAATCAAATTGCTCCCAAGCCTGGATAACCGGTTACACAGAGGAGGATACTTGGGAGATGCATATCAATGAAACCACGCCCATAGTGAGCTTAGTGAAGTCAACCCCCAGATACACTAAACAGAGGTTAAATTACCTGTTTGTCACCTGATAGTTGGAAAACTGTTTCACTAACTCTACAGATGTACTACCAAGGAATACTTACTTTCTATGTGGGAATTGGGCATACAAGTGGTTACCATGGAATTAGGAGGGTGAGTGTTATCTGGTATCTATGATATCTGCCATCCAAAAGGCCACTGAATTTCCTAGTAGGAAAATTGGGAAAAAAAGGTGGTGAATTTGAACTGATCATGGTAACACGGGGGTGGTATTCCCAAACTGGGGCATTTACTGGGCCTATAACCCCATAGAGGCCCTACAGCACCTGTTTGAAGCTGCTCTGGACACCACACTGGACTCCATTACAAAAATTGTCTCTGGAACAGCTACAGATCAGGATGGTAGCTCTCCAAAATTGCCTAGCCCAGGACTATGTTCTTGCTGCCAAAGGAGGAGATTGCGGGCTGGTGAGAAAAGAATGCTGCAGTTTTATCTTGAATAATCATGATTTATCAAAGCTGTAAGTAAAAGATGCAGTAAAAGATGAAGCACCAGACTTTTGACTATTTAGATGGTTGGGAAAATACTATTGTACGTGGATGTTAATTGCTGTACTATTATGTATTTCTATGTATGTCTTCCTGCAGTGTACACTTTGTATGCATAATAGAATTAGAGAGCTACCTATCCAGTGAGTAACTTTAGTGTATTTTATGACCCAAGAGATGGAATGCTGTGGACACAGGTAAGGTCTCTGCAATTTTGCAACACAACTGCATCCATTAAGTGTTGTAACTTTTTAACACTTTTGTGATTACGTTTGTGCCAATTTTGATGTACCTATGTCCAAAACACGCTAGGTTACAGACTACCAGGTAACCATTTTGCAGACACCTTCCCTGGTTCTCTGTCTATTTTGGCGGGCAAAAGACAAGAAAAGACCAGTTCCTTTTCTCTCTTTTGCTGCTAGGGGGAAGGGAAAAGAGCTGTTCAGGGCAGGTAAAGTGGGCTGGTGAGGGGCGGCACTTGCGACAATAAAAGATGCATCCTGGGAGAATTGGAGAGGACTGTTCCAGAAGCCTGAGCCTAGGAGTCACTTTGACCCCTGAACTCCTCCAATTGATGCAGCCGAGTGCATTGTGACATGCAACCAGTTCTCCTCGCCCATCTGCTTTCCTGCTACACCGCCATCATAAGATTGTCCCAGGATAGTTATGTATAAACTGTATCGCTTTCTGTTCTTTTATTCTATATTTCTAGGAAAATACCCTAGTAACCAATGCATGGAGATTCTGCAATAATTGTTACATATTGTGTTTTATTTGCAATGCAGCAAGTAATTGTTTAATTAGTATTATTAAGTGTTTAGCTAGAATATATTTGATATTAAACAATGTATTATTCATGTTATAATATTGTTTTTTTATTAAATAATATTGCTTATTGCTAGTCCTCAGGTGTTGTGTCAATTGTTTATTTGGTTCTCTGGGTATACCTTTGTGCATCAGCCACGTGTCGTGCAAGTGCCATTTTGGCTGCAACAGTGTAGACTTTTGCATATAAATAACTTATTGTGGGTGTAAGCTTAATGTTTGTGTTAACTTAACTTTAGCTATGCGGCTATTTTATATACGGTGTGCATCACATTTTACTGTTGTTGCTATTGTTTAGTTCTAGTTTTGGCGTGCAAGCAAGTGTGCTGCATGCTAGCCATAAGCTTAGCCAGTGCTAATTCTTTAGTGCCTTGATTTAGCTGTTTTGTGTGGTCGCCGCTTGTGTCCATTTACGTCGCAGTTGGCCCTAACATTCATGCAACATTGTTAATGACATGCAAGCCAGCCGCTTGTACTATTGCACTCTTGCTCACATGTGCCACCTGTGTCCATTTATGTCTCAGGTTTAGCCATAAGAGTAATGCACTGGTTGGAAAGTGTGCTTTTGTGCCAATTCCCATGCAAAGAATTACAGCAATCCCCACAACAAAGTGGTACAGGTAGAAACCATTAACTTACACACCCCACAACAGGGGTTAATGCCTGGAAGGAAATTATCTGACAGAACCTCTCCACAACTGCTCTTCAGGAGATCCAGGGAGGCTGTGACATAGGAGATGACAGCACCTTCCAGACTCCCAGTAAGTCAATATGTCCATAGCTGTCCTCCACACAAAGTCTCTTAGCTATTATGCCACAACACAATGCCAGGGTAACACATGGCCAGCACTAAGCATCAAAGGTTCACCTACATAGTGCTGATTGAGTTTAAACAAGGAGATAATGCTGTATATCCAAAACAGAAATGTGATGGGGTAAGCTGGCCAAATCATGTACAAGTTTAACCCCATACTTATGCACACAAACAACAATTGTCATCATGTTGTCATAGTAACATCTATTACTATACATGTTTTGCATAATATTTCTTTGATGTATTTTGATATTGATGTATTTGTTCTTACAGATAGTGTATATTATTATTTTTTTTATATATATATTCTTTATTTGCTTATTTTTCTTTTTTAGATGTTCTTCACTAATAATTTGTTCAATATTTTCAATACTGCTCATTCACTGGTATATTGGATTTTATTGTGGCACGACTATTTCTATCAATTTTATCCAGAATTGACATTGCTTCACTTGGTTCACTCGGTGGAGCATACTTCAATACAATTTGGTCATTGTTATTATTCTGACCATCTGGTTATAGAGTTATCGCCAGCAAGTTACCTGGGTGTTTGTGGTATTTCATTTATGATCAGTTAAATTTGTGTCAGTCTCTTGGTCTCTCATCATTATCCTATCTATATATATATTTGTTACAGCTCTTTGTTTTTTTTTTCCCTCTTTTGATTATGCATGTTGGGCTGATGGGCTTTCCATATGGGCTGGGTGATGAGGCCTCTTGATTGGAATTAGTAGCATGTTTGTTTATGTATTGAATACCCTTAGAGATCACTGATCGGCTCAAATGCATATTGGAATGGTTGTAAGTTTATGTCTCCTCTTGGGTTTCATGTATGGGTAGAGAGGCTTTCTCTATTGATTGGTTTGATCGAGCCTTCAGTTTGGACCAATAAGTATGATAGTCTGAGTTTTCTCTAAAAAAGAAAGAAAAAACAAGAGGCGCTCTTAGTGTATTATCCCAGGTGGGCTGGAATAAATTAGCCTTCAATCTTCACTCTCATAAGAAGTATATTAACAAAAGTATTGTCCAGAATAACATTTATATGTTTTCTGGGAGTATCGTTAGGGGTTTTTAGAATACTGTCCCCTTCTCAGTATCAATCTTCATGGCTGCTCCTCAGAACATCCTCGAGGATGAGAAACATGCAAAGAAAGACAACAGGGTGCCCAATAGTGTCTTTAATGACAACTAAATATAACAGAATTAATAATTAATATTTCTACTCACAATTGAGAGTGGTTGTCATTGGCATATACCACCTGAAAACATATGCGCATACAGAGAAATTCTCCTGTCTCTGTTCAGGAAACTCCAGCTCAGTCCAGAAGGAAGAAAATGGGCTGCTCCAGAACTTTGTAAAAATGGTTTAATTCACATAAAATTTTTTTAAAAGACAACACTGGTCTTGTGCAACTTACAGATTATCGCTGCCACTAAAACAGCGTTTAGCAAATCAACTGCGTTTTCAAGTAAAAGGCAGATACACATTCACCAAAAAACAAAGTACAAAGAAACAGCACCAAAATCCTAAGTTTTAAATACCTCTCCCCTCCCCATCATTGGCCAGAGAATGAAACACTATTGGAGTCAACAAATACCTGATAAATTGTTTCTAAATGTATATCTGTCCCTATCCACGTTAAAAACAATAAAGAGCATTCTGTTAAATACATTTCAGAAAATACAGATGTAAAATAAAAAACAAAAATAAACCCCTGAAATGAAACTGGAAGTGAAAAAATCAAAACTATGACTCGCATCTGTTATTTCTTAAAAATACATAGCATATGCAATCTACAGAGACTATGTCCATAAATAAATTAATATTTACTTATGAATCTAAATAATCAAAATCAACTCTGTATTTTGATGAACCGGAATCTAAATGGAAAAGAGATTCATAACCCAATGAAAGGTATGTGAAGTATCGCTGGAACGGAGAACCTATCAAACCGCAAGTTGTAAAATACAAAGAAAAAGACACCATCACTAATAGGAGAAAGATCAAAATATCAGAATATGAACTCAATACCCATGATCCTCTGCCCATCAATTTTCCAATTGGTTGAGACTAACGTCATAATGATTACACCCATCTCCCAAACAACAAGATTAAAAACAGGGAAGAGAATCGACGGCCAGAAAAAGTGTTCCAATCAAACTAAAATCCATGATCACCTAACTATAATGTAAAAACACACTTCTACAATAGAGGGATAACCAACAAATAACTATTAAAATTAACATGCAAACTCCCCTCTCTCCATGCACACTCCAATATTAAAAAAAAAACTACATCCAATCAGAATCAGCCACTGATTTACAATCTTTAACTATAACCTAATATTCATACACACAACCTAAAAAAGCAAAATGTCCATTGATAGTCCTAACCAGGGGCTAAAACCTATTATGTAGTGAAAAGAAGAGAAGAAAACTTCCCTTCATCATCACTCCTAGTAACCACATCATAATCAAAAAGACATGCTCTAAGCCTGCAAGGTACATACAACTAGTATCTTTTATATCTCTGCTCCTTACCAAAAAAATATAGATTAACCTTCCATTTCCCTAAATAAATCATCAGGCAAATTCACAAAAGCAACACAATAATTACAAACACCCTCATAGCAAATCTACTCTTGTAAAGCAAAACCTTAATACAACCAACATATTTAGCATCCCTTGACACACAGGCAAGACACCTCACACCCAAAGTTGTGATACTAATATATTGCTATAATAGAATGTGTAAAAAAATATTTTTACTACAAATATAACCTTTAGTGTAAATAAAATAAAATATTAAAGATATATATAATTTAAAACTAATATAAATTGAAAAAAATTGTTAAATATAATTATGAAAGATTTATACCTACTAATATATCCAATAGTTAGAATTCAAATAATATGTGCTAAAACGTGAATATAAACTATCAATTTTGTGAAGTAAATTCAAGAAATATTTGCAGCTCTCTCTATTTTGTCATTAGCAAACAGTGTCAACTACCTCATTTAAACCTCTAGGTGTGAAGGTGTCTAACCTGAATATCCAGTATGCCTCTCTCATGTTCAATTTCCTACTGCGTTCATATGGTGGTGCTGGCTTTATCAACTCAATAGGTGTCATTTGAAGTGTACTTGCGTCATTATTGTGTGCCTCTGCATAGTGACGTGAGACACTGTGTTGTAAAAAAACCTCTATTTGTATTCCGCCTGTGCTGACCACATCTAGATCTTAAACATTTTGTTGTCCACTCCACATACTAGAGTCCACATGGACAAGTGAGTAGACAGATCACATATCTCGAAGCACAGTTCATGTAATCTCTAATTTCAAATGTTTCCCCGTCAGCTTTATATGTGAAGAAAAATACCTTATTAGTGATACAGGAACACGTCAGACATCTTGAGGAATTACAACGAAAAAGCACCCTTAAAGGGATAGTAATACTTTGTTTTATCTTTATTTTATTTTGTAGGCATTAAAAAAACATGAAGAACGATATAAGTCTTATCTCTCAAACCTTTATGGTTTGAGAGATATTCACAAGCAAAGTTTCTCCTCCAATCCCTTTTACCTAGTGTAAGCCATCTCTTCTCAGATGTGGAATCCAGTCCATAGACCAGACAGATAACAGAAGGGGACAATCTTCTTCCTATGAGAACAATGAAAACCCTGCCCCCTTGACAAGTTTTTCAGGTTTTTCCCTTATCTTAATTGAAGATTGTCCCTCTCTGCAATCTACCTGGGCACCTCCCTTCTGCTCTGGCTGATCAGCATTATATCACTAAAAGGGGCGGGAGGGGGATACTTTGTCATTGAATTACTCTTGTACTACAACTCTGACAGAATTGAAACAACACTCTCCAAAGTCAAAATACTATGATGATTAATTAGAGCTGCTTTTATTATGAAACATTACTATCCCTTTAACTTTCTGTTGTAGAGGACTAACCTGCAATTGTAATTCTCATTTTTGTTGAACTATATTCAATCTAGATGGAGCTAATATATTTTTAAGGGTTTTAGATCTTCTAAACAATAATTTTGGATTCTTTTGTATTTTGGATTTATATAATATCTGATCAGTTTGTAAAATACCCCAGTGTCTCTTTAATATATGCCTTATACCTTCACCATAACTATTGAAATTGGTAATGAACATAGGAAAAGAATACCTTACCTCCCGTGGACTCTTCACAAAGACCATCTCGTCAGGAACACCTCTCTCCATTCTTAGCCCTATTAAAGGAGTCCTCAATTAACTTTGAAGGATATGCTTTCACTATAAAGTGATTCTTGATGACTTCACTCTGTTTTTCATATTCTGTAATGGAAGAACAATTTTGTCTAATGCATCTGAACTGTCCATATGAACTATTTCTGAGCCATGGACCATAATGGCAACTTCTCAAGTCAATATTGTTATTACAGTCAGCCTGTTTGAAGAATGTACATGTTTGTACCTCCATTTCAGGGACCCCTGTCAATGCTAGATCTAAAAAAATTGATATTATTGATTCCAATAGTACTGGTAAACTAGATGATCCATATATTGTCAATTAAATAATTGGTAAAGGACCTAATAGATTCATCATCGCCTTTCCACACGATAATGATAACGTCTATGAAACAACAATAGAGCACCAAGTTTGTGCCAAATGGGCAATCAGAAAAGATCTTAATATGCTCAAAGTAGCCCATAAAAAAGTTGGCATAACTTGGTGTGAACTTGGTGCCCATCATATTTCCTTTCTATTGGAGGTATATATTGCCATTAAACTCAAAATAATTATGGGTTAACGTAAATTCCATGGCTCTCAAGATAAAGTCCACTTGATTGAGTGGCATCAGCATATCTTGCTCCAAAAAAAATGTTGCGGCTGTCAAACCTCCTTCATGGGGGAAGTTCAGATACAATGCTGTAACATCTAAAGTTAACCAACTATATTCATGTTGCCACAGAAAACCCTTCAGAATGGACAACAGATGTGCAGTATCATACAGATATGATTGCAAACCCAAAACTCTCCTTTGCAGATGAAAATCCATGTATGCGGAGAGATTCGCCATTAGACAATCTACCCCGGGGGGGTCAGAGAGGGACTTATGAATCTTAGGAAGATGACATCCTAGGATTACCAGTATAAATAAAGCCCTCTCTGACTTGCCAAGCAGACTCATCACACTAGCCTCATCCAACAATTCTTTCAAAGACACTAAATATTTTTGTGTGGGATCACCCTGGAGGGGGGTGTAGTAGGTAGTATAGGAGAGAATTCTATTGGCTTCCCTTAGATAACATTCTCTATACTGAACTACCACACCTCCCCCTTTATCAGCTGGTTTAATGATGATCACTTCATTATCAAGCAGGGATTCAACTGCTAATCTTTCCTTCAAATTCAAGTTATTAGGAACATATTCCTTTTTCTGAAGCAACCTCCAAAAATCTTCTAAAACCAGGGCTGAAACGATCTCCACATGATTACCCCTAGAATTAGTGGGATTAAAAGAGGATTTTGGTTTGAAGTTCGATGTTACTGGTCCATCCAAAAAAATCTACATATTTCTCTACATAAGGAATAATTTCTCTTCCCATATCATCAATGATAAAATTACCAGTGACGATAGGAATCAGATCCCATTGTTTGCCCAATTTTTATTGGCAAAATATCTTTTGAGTGGTAACCTTCGTACAAAATCATGTAGATCCACAAAAAGAGTGAAAATATTGGGACCCACAGTGGGACAAAATGACAACCCTTTGCCTAACACTGCCATTTCATCTGGAGTTAATTGATAACTGGATAGGTTGTATACACTACTTCTTCTGTCTTCCTTTGTTCTTTTCTGGACTTTCCTCAACAGAGACAGGAGAATTTCTCTGTATGCACATATGTTGTCAGGTGGTATATGCCAATGACAACCACTCTCAATTGTGAGTAGAAATATTGAAGATTAATTGTGTTATATTTAGTTGTCATTTAAGACACTATTAGACAGCCTCTTGTCTTTCTTTGTTTCTTTGCAAGTCTATGAATTTTGATTATTTGCATGCATATGTGTCTGTTTTCCTTTTGGTTACTTCTGTGAGCCGATAGGACTTCCACATTGGTTGGTGGGATCAAGCTTCCAAATTAGACCAATGAGGTTGACAGTAGATGGTTTTTGGTTTGAATCATGCATATGTGTCTGTCCCCTCCTTGGTCACGTGTGTGGGCCGATAAGCCTCCCATTGATTTTTGCAATCCAGCCTCCAGATCATACCAATTAGGATGATAGCCTATAGGTTTAAATAACCATTAGTGAGAGCCAACCGACTCCTATATACACTGGCTTTGACAAAGCAGTGTATCTGCAAAACGCATTACCCTTTGTCTTTGATTTTACATTGTCAGTGCAACTGTATGTTTATATATCAATGTTGGTTTACTATTAAACACTTTTAAGACCTTACTGTCTGGGCTATCATTGCATGTGGAGAACCATCTTTGAAGATCCAGTGTACACAAAGTGGAGGAGTTGAGATCGTTCCACAAGTGCATTAGTTAGCTTTGGTTATCCCCTCAGCTGACCATTAGGAAATGTATTACCCTTTCATTTTGAATTGTGTGTTCCAATATTATACGATTGTCTCTTTTTTATGTTGTTTAAAACATATGTTATGTTCCTCAGCAAGTTACACATGGAGCCATAGGGAGATCATTACTAGAGAGACATGCAACATATTGCTCCAAAATGCATTGGGTACCCCTCTGGCACCCAAAGGGTTAACAAAGGACAAAGACGCTACACCAGTGTTATATTGCACAGGTCCACAGGGGTTGACTCATCACACACATGATAGTTGAACAGACAAAACCAAATTCACGTCCAACACATAGGCCGCTTGTGCAATAACCCCAGGGGCCTTAAAACACACAGTTGCACTGTTGACACAACCATGACAATGACATTTAAACAATTACAGCACTGCACACAGGCAAAGCAACACCACAAACACACTTTGATGGGGGAACACTGCAACACAAGCAGCAGGAGGATACATGGTTCACCCAATAGGAGAACAAGAACGAATACACATCCAAAATGTGATGCTAGAACAAACCCTCAAACTTGTGTTAGCAACACTACCAAACCAGACCATAGGGAGACACCACATACACGTCTTAACAAGAGCATGATACATGATTGGAGATAATGGCAAAGGTGTTTACTACCCCTGTCACATAATACTTAACTAACATGCATGCATATCTCCTTGCCATCACCAGTATTCAGGATACATATGATAACCAAAGCTCAACCACTGTAGGTCACATCCATCAATGTACAGGGTCTTGTCAATGCAATACATTGGATACCATTCTGTCATTCAAGGGGTCACATGTCAATGTCATCATCTTGCATCCCTCTTGTCATTGCTCAATTTACTAAACACACTATATAATTTCCCCACACAGCATTCATGCCTGCAGCACAGCAGGAGAACAGTGAGGAGGATCTGAAGAGCTATCAGAGGGCACCAGCTGGATGTTACCACTGTCATAGTATGGGTTGCTACCAACAACAGCCCAACATTGGACACCACAGGAGGCACAACTGTGGATACCACAACAGAGGTGGATGTCTCCCAATACATCAGGGCAGTACTGGATGCCCACACCACCACCAATGGGACATTGGTCAGCACCCTATAATATGGGGTATATGACCCCCACACTATGACCACAGCCACACAGCTGGATGCAGCCTCGGCAGGAGACCAGCCTTCTACCAGGTGGTAAGGGAACAGATCCCAGTGGCCACAGTATAAATCAGGGCCACTAGTCTATATGAATCTTGGCCTCATTGGTGAGCCACAGAGAACTCAACCACTCACAAAATTTACCCCACCAACATCTCTCCTTTGTTCCCTCATCAAGTCCCACCATATGACTCATGTCCGTGATGTGACATGATGCCATACTGTATTAACAGACAGTAGCACTGGGAAGTAGGAAGATGAGCATTATATGGAAGTGGAGTCAACATTTTACCAAGGAAACTTGGACATTTCTATGTTTCATGATGAGTCACAGGGTGCCTGTGGGAAGGAATGACAAGAGTTGAAACTGCACCAGATAACTGTCTGGTAACCATTAACCATTATTATCCTATTAACCTTTCGAGTTCCAGATTTGTATACAACCCATTGTTCTGACAAAAAACAGAAGAGCAGAAGACAGAAAATAAGAAGACAGAAGAGGAAGAAGAAGGAAGAAAGAAGATCAAAGGAGAAGACAGACAGTAGCTGGCCAGGTGTCACGGTTTGTTACGACTCTCAGATGCAGAGTTAGTTAAAATCACAACTTTATTGAAAAGTTTAAGACAACCCCTTAAGGTATCATACACATTCATACATATATCTTTGACAGGAAAAATAGTAATAAAAATAACAATACAGGCTCTACCGGCCTTGCCAATATACCGGGCAAGGCAGCCAGGAAGTTGGCACAAGGAATGGATAGGCTCTTCTGGCCTTGCCAATCTACTGGGCAAGGCAGCCAGGAAGCTGGTACTGGAACAGACAGGCTCTACCGGCCTTGCCAATATACCAGGAAAGGCAGCCAGGAAATTGTTACAGGAATAAACAAGCTCTACCGGCCTTGCCACTATACCGGGCAAAGCAGCCCGTGGACAGACAGTGATATACAGGCTCTATCGGCCTTGCCAATATGCTGGGCAAGGCAGCCCTTGGACAGACAGTGATATACAGGCTCTACTGGCCCTGCCAATACCAGGTAAGGCAACCCAAGATGATAATGGCATAGGTTCTACCGGCCTTACCAATATACCGGGCAGGGCAGCCTGGTAAGGAGTGAATGGCAACCACTAAAGCCTCAGTGACTGTAAAGGTGGCAACAGCAGTCCCTAGGATGACATAATAGGCTAAGTGACCAAAGTGGCAGGCCAAAACTCCAAGGTACTACATGTACCTGTGTACTGGGAAGACAGTACTGCACAATGTGATAATGGACTAAAAGATGATGACGCGAACCAGTACCTATTACTGGGAGAAAGTCAACAAGGTGCAACTGCAGTCAGGAGGCTAAGGAGCGAACCAATGTCCACGCAGGAAGAGTAGTAGTATCATGCAAGCAGCCGGATGGCTATGGAGCGAACCAGTGCCCTCTCACTGAGAACGCTAGATGTCACCTGTATAAACAGCCTGATAGCTTATGGAGCGAACAGGTACCCTGTACATGGAACGCTAGTCGTGACTTGCATAACAGCCAGATGGTTATAGGAGCGAACCAGTACCCTGTACGTGGAACGCTAATCGAACTTGCACAGACAGCCGGATGGCTTATGGAGCGAACCAGTACCCAGTACGTGGAACGCTAATCGTAACTTGCATAGACAGCTGGATGGCTATAGAGCGAACCAGTGCCCTGCACGTGGAACGCAAATAGTGACCTGCATAGACAGCCAGATGGCTTACAGAGCGAACCAGTTCCCTGTATGTAAGGAATGCCAAATAGTAACCTTCATAAACAGCCAGATGACTTATGGAGAGAACTAGTACCCTGTAAGTGGAACGCTAATCGTAACTTGCACAGACAGCCGGGTGGCTTATAGAGCGAACCAGTACCCTGTACGCGGAATGCTAATCGTAACTTGCATAGACAGCCGGATGGCTTATGGAGCGAACCAGTACTCCATATGTGGAATGCTAAGCATAACTAGCATGACAGCCGGATGGCCTATGGTGCAAACCAGTATCCTGTACGTGGGACGCTAGTTGAAACTTGCATAACAACCGGATGGCTGTCGAGCTAATCAGTACCCGCATACTGGATAACCGACATAGAGTATAAATGTCGCCAAGGCGACTCAGGAACGACAGCGGGCTCCAGGGGAACTGGATAGGAACCGGCAGGTGGAGACAGGAACCAGCACTCAATCAGTCAACCGGATCAGGAGCGGCAGTGAAGACTGGCAGCAGGAAGCGGAGATCAGACGGCGAATCAAACCGGATCAGGAGATGAAGCTGGAACTACTGGACAGGTAACTACAGGAACAGGACAATTCTGATAGCAGGAACACAGCTAAGGGCCCAGGAAGCTCAGGAACGTGCCAGGGATGCAAGCAGCATAGAGACACCACGAAAGGGCAACCAAAGGGTGCCCAAGCTCAGTCTAAATAGGCAATGCAGGGCGGGCTAACAGCAGACAACCAATAGAGAGCCCCCTATAGGTAATTGACACAAAAGGAGAGCAATCACGGGCACCGTGATACCAGGGTGCTGAAGACCCCAATGGACATCAGAATTACAGGTAAGTGTTTCTTTTTTTTAACTTAGTTGAAACTACACTTCCTTAACTAAACTTAAACATGTTTCATGGCACTGACTTTGTATAACTTAGGATCTTTATAAATTATTACTTTGTCACCTATCCTAACTAGAACTCTGGCATTGTATTCAGCACTTGACCCTTATGCGCTCTGTATGTCTCCCTTTACCACTTTAGATTGTAAGCTTTCGGGTAGGGACCTCATTTCCAGTGTTTCACTTTGTAAAGCAATTGTAACCCTATATTGTCTAAAGCTTTAAATTGTAAAGCACTGTGTACACTTGTGGTGCTAATATCAATAAATATAATCATCCATTCATTCATTAACCCTGTGAGTGCCAGTGGGGGTATGCATACCCCACTGTGACTCATAGGGTTAATTCTACTAACATTTGGCACTTTTTTCATACTTTGGATATATTGCTATGGGGCTTAGGGCCCCATATAAATACATCCACTGGGCACATAGGGTTGTTTTTGTGTGTGTGGGGGGGCTTTTTTCTCACTCAATTCTTGCATCAATGAATTAAAACATATGTAAGAGGTCTCTGTTCTAATAAAAAGTAGGTCTATATTTTGGCGACAAACTGGGGTCTCTTAAAGCATATTAACACCTAATGCATAGATTTTAATGACCTTCAAAGCCTTTAATAATCGAGACCCACAGTAACTGAAAGAGCTCCTGACACTCTATATTCAATCCCGCTTACTGAGGTCAGCCAACAGATCCCTGCTGTCAGTACCCAGAATAAAGACAACCTCAGGTTCCTGGGCATTCAGCCACACTGCCCCCACATTCTGGAACTCTTTACCATCCTCAGTCAGAGAGGCTCTTTTATCATGCATTCTGTCAACTCATGTGACCATAAGGAATGCTTAAATGTTATGTCTGTTTATAGATTTGTAAAGCTATTTGAGTCTCACAGGGAGAAAAGTGCTATAAAAATCACAAATTATTATATTATAAAATGGAACCTGTTTTAATGGACTCAAAAGGACACTAACTTTAGCACCCAAAGTGTGTTTTTTTCTGCACAACACTGGTAATTGCATTGTTTAGCATGTTTCAAAAAACTCTGGGTAGTTTTTTTTTTTTTTTGATGTCGGGGACATTTGAGGCCTTAAACTCAAAGGCTGTCATTAGGGATACCTCAGCCCAACAGATTTCACCCTTAAACACCAGAGTATTGTGAAATTCATTGTTTTGGTACTCAAAGGGTTAAACTTGCATGACTGATGGCTAGGGAGGGGAGATTGTCAGCTAAGTGCCATTTAGCACAGAAGAAGTCTATCAAACACATAGATTAATAGAACTTTCAAGGTTCGTCCATGTTTTTCTTGCACAGCTGCAGCTATTTGTCATCCATAATTACTAACTCCAGGGTGCTCATTGCACATATGATAAGCATCAGAAAGTCAGTGTTTATGGCTTTTAACAGGAGTAGCTGTAGAAGCTCAAATTTAGCGTTTGCTGTAGTAGGGTTTTGGATTTTCGAAAGAGTAGGAACGCTTATACAAGTGTCACAGGTATAGCATGTTCTCTCACATTCCTGAAATTGGAACATTTATGCAGCTGTCAGCAATACAAAATATCACTCACTGATGTTCCAACCAAACAGAGAGCTTGTTAATAAGTATTAAGATACACGTGTCATATTTTTGCAGAACTCCTCATATCCATTAAGATTTATGACAGGGCACTCTGTGGCTGTATTTATTTCTGCTTTTAATTATTTCAGGTTATAATTCTTAGTCAAGCATGTATTTTAACTTTTTTTCCAATGTATCCCTTTACATTTGGTGATGTGCCAAAATCATCACAGAAATCCATCCTTTAAGTACAGATGATGGTCCTGGAATGCCATAGGTTAAAATAGCAAAATGCATCTCTGGGCGTGGAGTGATCACAGGGGGAAGGCTGTTTCTAACTTCTCCAGGACCAGAGAAGCTAGTTTCAGCCAGTCCATGATGGCTCCACACATGATTGTTGCTAGCTACAAAGAATCACCTTTGCAAGTGGAACCATAAAACAAAGGCAACGTTGCCTTTGTCACTCTTCTCTTCCTCTCTCTCCCCTCCTCACTCTGATTGTAAGACAAAGAGAGAGACAGAGAAGGTCGTGAAACAGTGTATCCATTACATTTTGTCAATAACATTACATTTTACCCACACTGATCACTGTAATTCACTGTGATAAAGTGTAGCAGATCAGCATTTGTCTGTACACCTCTGTTTTGTCCCGTTTTTAACCATTTTTGTTGTAATTAAGTTGTTTTAATTAAGTTGTGTACCTCTCTGTCACTCCAAGGGTTAAGCATTACACATGTCTTGAGTTAAAAAAGTAGATGCTAATTGAATAAAAACATTTTCCCATGATTCCTCTCTTAAGATATATATGTATTTCAATAGAAAAGTAAACTTTACAGCAAAATATTGATCATAACGAATATCCACCTTTGTGTTTGCCACCTCTGTTGGTGGTGGCACGGGGAAACAAAGAGTAGACAGACCTCACCCTATTTACCTACTGGGCCGATACATTACAGTGTGAGGGAATTTTGAAGAGAGACTGCCTTTTTATATGGAAGAAAAAACAAACAGAAGGCACTCCTAGTGCAATAACGTTTTAGTAAGGTTTTGGTTCACCAACCCTTCACCAACTCAGGAAACATACTCAGAGAATGGAGTGCTCAACTTAACACTTATGTGCTAGCTTGGGTGTTCTCACTGCCCCCACAACAGTATCACTCGACCAGGCAGCTCCTCCGTACAGCTTGCCAGAAGGAACACCATTCAACAAAAAACAAAAGAGGGCGCTCAATGGTGCCTGGTATCTTTTTTTTTTATTTTATTTTATTTTTTGCAGAGAAGACAGGGAGGGGGAGAGTAAGTGGCGAGAGAGTAATTGGAAAAATAGGGAGGAAGAGGGACCTGTGGGTATGCAGGTTGAGCACATATCACAATACCAGAATCCTCAAGACCATAGATGACAAAGCAAATGCACACGGAAACATCATTCCACAGATAAATGAAACATAAAGAAATCCATCAACCGCCCCAAGCCAGTAAGGGCCCTAGGGCACTAGATTCAGATCCCTATTCTCCAGATATCTGGAGATAATAGGCTAAGTGACCAAAGTGGCAGGCCAAAACTCCAAGGTACTACATGTACCTGTGTACTGGGAAGACAGTACTGCACAATGTGATAATGGACTAAAAGATGATGACGCGAACCAGAACCTAGTACTGGGAGAAAGTCAACAAGATGCAACTGCAGTCAGGAGGCTAAGGGCAGTTTTTTTTTTTTTTGATGTCGGGGACATTTGAGGCCTTAAACTCAAAGGCTGTCATTAGGGATACCTCAGCCCAACAGATTTCACCCTTAAACACCAGAGTATTGTGAAATTCATTGTTTTGGTACTCAAAGGGTTAAACTTGCATGATTGATGGCTAGGGAGGGGAGATTGTCAGCTAAGTGCCATTTAGCACAGAAGAAGTCTATCAAACACATAGATTAATAGAACTTTCAAGGTCCGTCCATGTTTTTCTTGCACAGCTGCAGCTATTTGTCATCCATAATTACTAACTCCAGGGCACTCATTGCACATATGATAAGCATCAGAAAGTCAGTGTTTATGGCTTTTAACAGGAGTAGCTGTAGAAGCTCAAATTTAGCGTTTGCTGTAGTAGGGTTATGGATTTTCGAATGAGTAGGAACGCTTATACAAGTGTCACAGGTATAGCATGTTTATCACAGTGCCTGTGATCTGTCTGTCACTCTCATCTGTGGCAGATTGTGATTTGCTCGGTTGGTTTGGCCCGCCCCTTGGTGACCTTTTTATACCTGATGCTTACATCTGTCAGATGCCCTTTCGTGGTGTTTCTGAGCCAGACTTGCTGTTGCTGTGTTCCTGTATCTGGATTCCTGTGTACCGACTTTGGCCTGTTCTGACTACTCTCCAGTGTTCCTGATCGTGTATGACCCGGCTTGTCTGAGAATCCTCTTTGTGCTACGACCCGGCCTGTCTGAGAATCCTCTACGTGCTACGACCCGGCCTGTCTGAGAATCTTCTACGTGCTACGACCCGGCTTGTCTGAGAATCCTCTACGTGCTACGACCCGGCTTGTCTGAGAATCCTCTACGTGCTACGGTCCGGCTGGCTGACTTCCCGCTTCAAGTCCTTCCCGGCTGCCTGGCTGGTTGTCGCCGCCGCGACATTCTGAATCCTGCATTGCTGTGCCAAGCTAGTGTGACCATTACCCTCCTGGGTAACCCATCCATCTGTGCAGAGTTCCTTGCCGACTTGCAGAAGCTGTGCCTCTCGTACCGAGCCTTTACACGTTGCAGAGCTAAGCTACCATACCGAGCCTGGGAGATTCAAACGTACCTATTAACCCTTGCACTGCCGCTCCTCACTGACCGGACCTCCTTGCTCAATATAGAAACGTTGCCTTGTAATTCTACTGCTGCTGAGTTGGCCGCTACTTGGACGGCGACTCCCGGTTATATTTGCAGAGTAGTAAATCCCGGTAGGCCGTTTGGGCGTTCTTGGTCTCACGGTTAACGACGGAGGTGTCCGGTGCGGCTATTGGTGGCAAGGTTAGGCTCCAAGCTCTTGCTCAATCTGTAGGTAAACGCCCGCGGGGGCTCTTGGCTCGTGTTGTGCTTACAGTGGTCCTCAGTGATACTCCCGTGGGGGCTAACATGCCAGCTTCGCATCTCGGGCTAGTCTCGATCACGCCCGTGGGGGCTACATACTCTCGCACTTGCAGGCTCTCTGGTCTATTCACGAACGCCCGTGGGGGCTATCGTGGGTTACTGTGCTGCTATAACTTATATTGGTCACTGAACATCTTCTACTCATCTTCATATGAATTCTGTGCTGTGCACATTTGCTCAGTTTATCTAGACACCACACGGGTGTGCCAAACCCCACAGCTGAGATTGACTAACTGTTTTCATACACCCTTTAGGGTCCTATTCCCTATTCTCTGTACCTATGTTGGGTGCCTTTTGAATATTGTATTAAAGTTATATGTACTGTGTAATAGCTTGCAATTGTTGCAGTCAACTGTAGAGGGCGATCCTTTGCATTTTATTTCTTTCAATAAAAGATTGATTTATTTTACCTACTGGTCTGAGTGTCTAACAAACCGTAACAATGTTCTCTCACATTCCTGAAATTGGAACATTAAAGAAATCCATCAACCGCCCCAAGCCAGTAAGGGCCCTAGGGCACTAGATTCAGATCCCTATTCTCCAGATATCTGATCCAGGGAGACCAAATAGACTCATAAGTCTGCTGGGACCCAGAAACAAGCAACGTAAGTTTCAAAGAGTAGATCTATCAATCAGTTTCTTGTGCCATAATGAAAGGGATGGAGGTGCCCGCGATTTCCAACACTGAGGCACACACATTCGAGCCACAGTAAGCAAATGGGAAGACAGTTGGCGAGCCGTGGCAGAAGTCGTAACTGCTGCAGTACCAAGAGAAAAAAGAAGGAGCTTTGGATCTAAAGGAATAGTGACCCCAAGGATGTTCCCCATGCAGCCAGCCACATCCACCCAGGAGGCAATAAGGGGGCATGACCACCAGATATGGCCCAAAGAGCCACAGCCATTGCCACACCTCCAATAAGTCTGAGGCACAGAGGGGTAGAAAGAGTGTAAGATTTGTGGGGACTGATACCACCTTAACACTAATTTGAAGTTAGTTTCCACAGCCGTAACATTGTGGGTGGAACAGACCGAGCTCCACACCGCAACCTCCCATTCCTCATGCGGTATTGCACAGTTCAAATCCCTCTCCCAGCACGTCCGAAAGGAGCCAAACTTCAGGTCTGGGGGAGAAAGCAAAGAATATATCGTTGCAATCACCCTCTTCAGGGGCCTCTCACTAGGGGTAGTCAAAAGGGGTAAGATGTCTAAGAAAATCAGAACGCTTAGGATGGGACAAAACAAAACTATGAATCTGACAATAATGCCAGTACTCATTGGAGTGCAAATCCCATTCATTCTTCAGAATCTCAAAGGATGCCAGAGCCTCATCCCTCAGTAGATCCGCCACTACCAACTCCAACTCGTGTCTCCAGACGGAGAATGCTGTTTCACATCTCCCGAGCAGAAGGTCCATGGAATTTAACAGGGAGAACAAAGGGGAAGAAATGCTGAACAATGACACCACAACTGAGTCCCAGGCACAAAAAACAGGCAACAAGATAGGATCATGTCTGGTCACAGGAGGGCGAGACTGAGGCAAAATCCAAGGCAATGCAGCAATGTGAAATGGAGAGCACAAGGCCTCCTGCACTGGAATCCATGACTTCAAGGAAGCAGAATGAAACCAGTAGGGAATAAGACTCAACAGGGCACTGTGATAGTAACAGAGAAGATTGGGAGCCTCCAATCCTCCCTTCCTATCGGGTGGGCTATGAGAGAAAAACGTATCCTCGCAGGTTTGCCCCCCCCAAAGGAAAGAGTTAAAAACATGGTGTAAAGATTTCAAGTAAGTCTTGGGTAGAGAGCTGGGTATAGTTTGGAAGAGTTAAAGAACCTTGGGCAAAATAACAGATTTAAGAAGATTAACTCTTCCAGACCAGGACAAAAACAAATGTGATTGTTTTCGAAGGGCAGCAGCTAGAGAAGAAAGCAAAGGAAGGAAATTCAGTTTGAACAGATCAGAGGGAGAAGGGGGCAGCTGTATGCCCAAGTATGACACTGTCTCAGTGGATCAATGGAACAGAGCTACATTCCTGAGGGAGGACCTAATAATGTGCAGAACACCTAAGTCTAGAATCACCGATTTAGAGAAATTTACCTTAAAGATGCTAACACTGCTAAAAAGCTCAAGGATGTAGACAGCTGAGCGAGGGAAAAAATAATATAATCAGCAAATAATGAGATCCGATGATCTGTTACCCCAGCATGTAAACCCACTATAGCAGGATGACCACGAATCTGACAAGCCAGGGTCTCCATCACTAGAACAAATATAATAGGGGACAGGGGACACCCCTGTCTAGTGCCATTGCCCAGATGAAAACCATAATAAAGCGAACTGTTGATACATATTCGGGCAGAAGGATTCCTGTACAAATCCTGCCTGATCATAATGTACAATATCGCACAACAGTGGGTGGAGTCGATTAGCCAATACTTTGGCATTGATTTTGAGATCTACATTCAGCAGAGATATCGGTCTATAAATAGAAGATACAGCAGGGTCTTTACCCAGTTTTGCGATCAAAGTAATAAGTGCCTCAGTCAGGCGCGGTGTAACGGTTTGTAATGGGTGACTCTCTACTGTTGAGGATGTACTACGTCCAGTTTGGTAAATGCTGTGAGTCTTGCAATCACAGGTGCAGGTCCTAATTTGTAAGGCATATGATCTAGAGAGCAGACTTCACCTTTGCAATATTTGAATTGTCAGCCTGCCAGAACGCTGTGAAGGCAGATCAGCTGAATCTTTCCTCGAAACTCTAGGCACTGAGGGCCTTTCTAATTGTTTTGTCATCAAGAGGGCCCACAGAGTACCATCTACATCCCTTTCTCCTGGGGCTCTGCCTAGATCCATGATTGCAAAGCTCCTGAACTTTAAGGATCACAATGCTTTATTGCATCTGTTGAGACTGAAGGGACAATTATCCTACTAAAATCACCATGTCTCTATTTTCAAGATGTCAAGAGGTGTCTATGGGAGAGGAATATTCCTTATGTTATGCTGTACCCTACAAACTTTGAGTCACTCATGGTGGCCACAACTGCTCTTTGGCTCTGAAACGGAGGCTCTGTCCTGGTTGGACAGACTTTAGGTGCTGTGGGTGACCTCCTCCTTGACTTTAGTTGATGGGATGGACACCTCTGGCATGCTGTCTAGCTGTTGATCGGGCCTGTTGATCTGGTCTGAGGCATTGCATTTAAGACTGTCTCTATGCCTCACTAGTGTTATATTTATGCCAATGTTATTATTCTACTCATGTGTATATCTTTATATAGTTCTTGAAAAAAATGTTCACGCTATGTGTCATTTTGAAGGTTATTTGCACTAAATATGCCTCCTGTCCATGGTTTTGGGGAAATGTTGCTGTAGTCTTTGTGCCATATGTGTGCATTTCTGGCTGCCTTCTATGCTTCCCAGCAAATTCACCCCAAAGTCAGACCATGCAATGCTCAGAGAAATTGCAAAAAATTGTAAAAGAGTTACATCTCTGACTCTACAGGCCTTGTCACAGGAACCACTGGGCCCCTGGCTCCTGGAGGGGACTGAGGACCAGCCTCCTGCCCACAGACTATGGACCTAGTCCTGGAACAGGGTATGGCCTCTCCCTGAGACTAATCTCTGCCCTGTTTTCCCCTTGCCATGGAGGATCCTGTAATTGATCATAGTTCGTTACTGGAGCCCTTGTCTGGACCTGGAACTGTTATCTCAAGAACTCCAGAGACTGTGGACATTTCTGGGCCCAAAGAGACTGACAACCATGGACTGCTGGCTTGCTTCCAAGGAAATGGGAAGTAAGGGTTAATTATTTGAGTTTAGCCAAAGTTACTTCCAATGTGTATTGTAGACCCCCAAGCCAGTGTATTGTGAACTGTATTGAGACCCCCTGTGTTGTGCTAACCTAATCACGTCTGGCCCTTTGCATTGTGTTGTACCATTTGTTACTAGCCCTTTTGTGTAGTAATGCAACCATGTCTGTGTTATTGTATTTGCTGGGACCTTCTGTTGTTGGCCCTTTGTCTTGTATATTGTGATTGTATTATCCCTGTGAGTCACATATTGTATCCTGCCTGCCCATGTATTTCAATGTACGTTTTGTGTATAAATATTTGTGGTTTGTTCCAATAAAGGCAGTTGCTATTTTAACCCAAGACACTAGTGTTGTCTGAAGCTTTGGGGGGGAAGCTTGCTGTATGCAGAGTGTGTGCTGGTTACCCTGATACTAGTTTTGCCTGGTGATAGGAGTATATTGTGGTATGCTGTTGGATGACCATCTGGCTCATAGCGGAAGAACCATTGACGGGGACACCAAGGCTGGGTGTCTGCTGGTACCGTCACAGGCCTTAGTTAATATGTTAAATTTTAAAGTTCATGACAGTACAAATATAAAAAGACTAAACAAGTATGGTTTGTTTGGAAGGGTTGTCAGGAGAAAGCCTCTTCTCTCTAAAAAGAACATGGCAGCATAGCTTAGGTTTGCAAAGTTGCACCTGAACAAACCACAAGACTTCTGAAACAATGCCTTTTGGACAGACAAGACCAAAGTGCAAATGTTTGGCCATAATGGAAAGCGGTTGGCGAAAACCAAACACAGCATATCAGCACAAACACCTCATACCAACTGTCAAGCACGTGGTGGAGGGGTGATGATTTGGGCTGGTTTTGCAGCCACAGGACCTGGGAACCTTGCATTCATTGAGTCGACCATGAACTCCTCTGTATTCCAAAGTATTCTTATGTCAAATGTGAGGTCATCTGTCCAACAGCTAAAGCTTGGCCGAAACTGGGTCATGCAACAGGACAATGATCCCAAGCACGCCAGAAAATCTACAACAGAATGGCTGAAAAAGAAAAGAATCAAGGTGTTGCAGTGACCCAGTCAAAGCCCAGATGTAAACACGATTGAAATGCTGTGGCTGATTAACTCATACGGAAAAAAATTTCTTGAAGTTATTGCTGCTAAAAGTGGTTCTACAAGCTATTAAATCATAAGGTGTACTTAGTTTTCCACACATGGCTTCTCCATTTTGGCTTTATTTTTGTTAAATAAATTATGACACTTTGTAATATGTCATATGTTGTTGTTCATCTGAGGTTGTATTTACCTAATTTTTAGATCTGCTAAGGAACAGATGATTGTTATTATGTCCGGATCTGTAAAACCATTTCATTCAAAGAGGGTGTACTTTCTTTTTCACACGACTGTATATGTTGTACATCTATCACCTTAACTTCCAAAATACTTTACAGAAACAATCTATCATTTGTATAGCTGTATTAAACAAAAGACAGGTGAATCTACTCTTAAAACCCATGTAGCAAGAAACAGTCCATAAATTGCAAAATAGCCCTTGCCCTTAAGATATAAATACATGAAAACCATCATTGGAGAATCTTACATTGTTGCTAACTCCACTGGATACAGTGGAACAAATTAGCTGTTTGTTTTTTTTGCCTTGTAGCATACCATTTTTTCCATTTTTCTTTGAGTAGCATGATTAAAATTTGTTTATCATTTTTAAATATGAGATAGATTAAGATTAGTTTCTTGAGGAGGAATTGATGAACAGAGTGGATTGTAGAGATAAGTGACTTGCCAGGTACGTCCCGCAGAAACTGTCACTTAGTGACAGAGGACGTACCTGGTAAGTCACGGAAGTCCGGGTCTCTGTGCGGCTGCACGCTGCTCAGAGACTCCGGACTTGTTTGAAGAAAAAAAAAAATGTTCCTCGGGCGTTAAGGTGACAGCCGCGTATGAACGCGGCTGTCGCTAAGGGGTTACAAGAATAACTTTGGCATCAAATTCAAATAACTTGGCATTAACAAATAATTCACAGTTTTGTAGAATATAACAATATTACATATTATGAAAAGGTGGGACAATCCAGGGGGGAAAGGATTTTTGTTAGATGATGTGTTATTGAGACAGGCTAGCGGTATGCTTTTCTTGAAGTATGTGTCCCAAATGTTGCAAGACCTTAGGTGAGGTCTTTTGTGCTTGGGAACTCATGTACACTATAATAGGAGATATTAGTTTCTTTGATCGTTTTCAAGAATATTTAATACCTTAATATAGTTATTAGCATGCCTGAATTTAATTGATTTTAGCGGTCCAGTAACAGATACTCAAATCTGGAAAACCATACCTTTTTTAGAGGGGTGGACCTGCATAAAAGTCCCATAAATCCTTGGTTTAAAGGGATAGTAATGTTTCATAATAAAAGCAGCTCTAATTAATCATCATAGTATTTGGACTTTGGAGAGTGTTATTTCAATTCAGATTTGTAGTTCAAGAGTTGTAGTTCAAGAGTAATTCAATGACAAAGTATCCCCCTCCCACCCCTTTTACTGATGTAACACTGCTCAGCCAGAGCAGAAGGGAGGTGCCCAGGTAGACTGCAGAGAGGGACAATATTCAATCAAGATAAGGGAAAAACCTGAAAAACTTGTCAAGGGGAGCAGGGCTTTCATTGTATCCATAGGAATAAGATTGTCCCCTGCTCTTATTTGTCTGGTCTATGGACTGCATTCCACATCTGAGAAGAGATGGCTTACACTAGGTAAAAGGGGCGGGAGGGGAACTTTGCTTGTGAATATCTCTCAAACCATAAAGGTTTGAGAGATAAGACTTATAATACCTACAAAATAAAATAAAAAGATAAAACGAAGTATTAATATCCCTTTAAAATGTTTTCCAAATAACTGAATCAACATCTTTTGTATCTGCCTAAAGCTAAACTGCAAACAGAAAAAATTTGCCTCAAATTGCTAATTCACCCTTTAACGTACGCTGGCCATTGACATAATTGTTGCCACTGAGTATGAGCCTTTTACTATATTTCTTTTTTTTAAATATATTTTATTATCAGATCTCTCCATACATATACAAAGAAAGAGGTACATGGAATATTTTTCAATTACAGCAAGAGTATTCAAGCATGTATAACAATAAAAGAAAACAGATGCATATAAACAAGATGTACAGAGTGGACCTGAGGTTTTTATAATAATTCAACCCAAACTCCAAATAACTAATCTAACTAAGCTAAACTATAACCCTCAAACTCAATTGCTCTCTCCCCCGAGCCCACAGCACCCCCCATCCCCACCCACCAGCCAGCGATTCCACAAAGACCTGATATGTACAGGAGTCACACGCAGAGGTACACAACAAATACTCGTCACCACCATCCACACAACAAACGAATATGACCACAATCAATCAGCTCCAATAGAGTGCACATCGTCAGGAGTGTCAAAAGCATCTGCTCTAGCTGACAGCAGACATATCTTTGGGGTCACAGGAACAGGTCTTCCTAATACCAGGGCCACAATGCGCACCATGGCATTCCAAAACCCCCTGACTCCAGGGCATGCCCAAATCATATGCAAGTATGTACCTTGAACAGTATCACATCGAAGACAACTATTGGATCCGGAACCTCTCATTTTAAACAGTCTGACCGGTGTGTAATAGATTCTATGTGAAATGTTCAGCTGAATCATTTGATGTCTATTCGACGTCACCACCTGAGCTGGCCCTGCCTTAGCCAGATCCCATTCCCAATCCTCCAGCGGACCCACATCTCTTTCCCATTTAGTCCTGGAAGGAAACTCCTGACGCCCTATACGAGAATCTAACACTGATAAATGAAAGAAAGAGGTCTCTGCGGTTCTAGAGCCATCAACCTAGTAAGAAGCGGAAACATAGTGATTGTTGGTACACGGCTACCCCACTGAGCTCTTAGAGCATGTCTTCTACATAAATACGAGTAAAAAAGGTTATGTGGTATATGATATTCCTCATGCAATTGTTCAAAAGATTTCAATTGGTTATCCCGATACAATTGTCCAAGAGAATCAACCCCAAATCTAGCCCACAAGGGGCCAAACTCACTACCGAGTAGATGGTGTATCCCTGCATCGCCCCACAGGGGAGTATCCGGATCCATGGCTACATATCCCAGCAACTGTTTCAGCTCCATCCACGCCCCGTACAGGGCTGTTGCCAGAGGAATTCGAGTTTTAAAAACGGCAGGTCCGCCATGTAGAAACTGGGATAGTCTATAGGCAGGCTGTAATAGAAGTACATCTATTTGAGTAGTCTGGTAACGAGGTTGAGGAGAGACAAAATCAATCGCATAAAGAAATTGCGCTGCCAAGTAGTACCTATAAAAATCAGGCAAGGCAATTCCTCCCTCCCGTTTGGATCTCATGAGAGTAGTTAGTTTGAGTCTAGCCCAGTTCCCCCTCCATAGAAATCGCAAAATAATTTTGTCTATCTGTCGGAAGTATTTTTTAAGAATAGGGACTGGCGTATTTTGAAAAATATATAAAAATTTGGGCAAAAAAATCATTTTAATAAGATTTGATCTTCCAATAACATTTAAAGGTAATTGAAGCCATGCCATCGTTTTTTCGCTAAAGTATTGGATAGTAGGTACCAAATTCAGCTCCAAAAAGGAGTCCGTCGCACCCGTCACCCGAATCCCCAAATATGAACACTCAGTTACGCAAGAGAGCGGGATGTCAGGTGGAGGAGAGTTCCGCAAACTACCGTCAATCGGAATCAAAGAGGACTTAGTCCAATTTATTTGAAACCCAGAGTATGTGCCAAAATCATCTACCAACTGCAACGTAGTCCGCAAGGAGTCCCCTCCATCCCCCAAAAAGAGTAAGATGTCATCAGCATACAATGCAAGCTTTTCCTCTCTACCCTCTATCCTGAGCCCCTGGATCAGCGGGTGAGCACAAATTATAACAGCCAGGGGTTCCAAGGCCAGAGCAAACAGTTCGGGTGAAAGTCGGCAGCCCTGTCTAGTGCCACGGTGCAAAGAGAATGGAGGTGAGCTCAGTCCATTCATCACCACAGAAGCCTTGGGCCTACTATATAGGATATGAATCCATTTAATAAAGGAAGGACCGAACCCAAAACCCCGAAGAACACTCCAAAGGTATGGCCATTCAACGGAGTTAAAAGCCTTTGATGCATCAAGAGATGCTATTACTCGATTTCCGGTGTTGTCATGAGGAAGTTGAAGGTGCATAAACAATCGTCTAAGATTATGTGACATTGATTTACCAGGAATAAATCTAGTCTGATCCTCATGAATGACGGACCCTAGTACCTTATTCAGTCTGGTGGCCAAAATTTTCACCACAATCTTTGCATCCGTAGTCAATAGGGAAATAGGCCTATAGGAGTCACAAATACCCGGATGCTTTCCTGGTTTAGGCAATACAATAATGGAAGCATTATTCATTGAATCCGGTAGAAAACTGTCTTCAATAGCAGCATAAAAAGTATTCAAAAGATGGGGGGGCCAAGACATCCGCAAGTTCCTTATACCATTCCGCTGGAAGACCATCCACCCCCGACGCCTTGCCCGTCGGCAATCCACGAATTGCCTCCACCACCTCTCTAAGAAGTATGGGAGCGTCTAACATTTGCTTATGTTCAATGGAAAGTTGCGGAAGATCATAATGATCAATAAAGGAGGAAATCTGTGCCTCAGAGCGGGCAAGTCGAGATTCATATAAATGGGAGTAGAAGAGCTGAAATCGCGAGCTGATCGCCTGCGGATCAAGAATCATTAAGTCCCCGGGATCTCGGAGTGCAGAAACAGACTGAGTCCCTCTGTGCTGACTGACAAGATGAGCCATTAGCTTGCCTGCCTTATCTCCATTTTCAAAAATATTCTGTTTTAAATAAAAGACATGACGAGCATTCAGTTCAGTTAATTTTGCAGAGTACCGAAGCGAGCAAGAGACGAACTTAGCATAAGAGGCCGTGTCCCCCCCCTCCACGAACTGTCTCTTCGCCTCTGCTGCATCAGATTCCAATACTTTCACCTCCCTAGATCTAAGTCTATTTTGCATAGATATGAGAGAAATCAAGGAGCCCCTCGCTGCCGCCTTGGCAGCTTCCCAAACCACACCCTGAGCAGCCGAGACGAGATTATTGACAAAATATTCACTGAGATCCTCTCTATGCTTAGACACCAAAGACGCATTTGTCAACCATATGGGATTAAATCTCCAGACTCCAGAGCGAGGTCTCCGGTCACGCTGCAGGGTCAGCAATAATGGGGAGTGGTCAGAAGCCACTCTAGTCATGAAACAACAATCCGACACCCAATTCAAGGTCAATTGGTTAGTAAACACATAATCAATCCTAGATAATGTTTTATGCGTGGCCGAGTGGCACGAGAACCCCTGATCCTGCGGGTGAAGAGTCCGCCATACGTCTATAAAACCCAGGTCGCCGATGAGACTGAGGAAGGCATCTCTATGCAATTTGGAATCTACCGCTGAGCCACCCAACCTGTCTAAGTCAGGATTAGTAGCGATATTAAAATCACCCATACAGACAATATGGTGTTGTGACTTGTCAGAGACATAAATAAGCATATCTCTAAGAATTGAGGGGTCAAAAGGCGGCGGTATGTAGACATTCATCAAGACAAACAGAGCTCCCTGTAGTTTAAATGTCAAAAAAAGTTATTGTCCCTGGGGGTCAGTCTTAAGGTCAATGAGTTCGAAGGAAACTAGTTTAGAGATAAGAATAGAAACACCACTGGCATATGTGGAATAAGTGGACTGATAATGACTCTGCAACCATTGTCTCCTAAGGGGCAAAACTCTACTTGCAGTAAGACGGGTCTCCTGCAACATAACAACCCCCGGAGTCTGTTTCTTAATGTGATTTAAAACTAAAGAGCGTTTTATGGCATCATTCAATCCACACACATTCCATGAGAGGAACTTACAGGTTGGTGATGTCATTATAAAGAGAGGTATGAAAGCGACACTACTGGCCACACGGCAGGGATAACTGGGAGCAAGGAGCGCCCGGCCCAGGACAGAGAGGAAATCCTAAGCAAACATCTAACCCAATCCCTAACAAAACATCCCACCCTATCTCCATCACCCCCAACCCGATAGAGATTTTATCCCCGAACCAACCCATTCCCGCGGTCTGGCAGCCACAGCCAACTCCCCAACCCTCCCACCCGACACCCAAAAACCAGATAACTAGTATGTACTCAAATCACAAACAGTCCCATCCACACACCCCCGCCCCCAACAGCGGCAAAGTATGTCAAAATTAAACTCAACATCGGCCCACATCAGCTGCAGAAAAATAGCCCAATGACCACCTCACCGCAGCTAACCCCAGATGTGAACCCCTCCCACCTGGCAATAAAAACAAACCCCTGATTGCAGCCAGAGAGTGCCCCCATTCAGCCTCCACCTCCCAATACCCCTCAGACAGTCTGGAGGCAGAATTAAATGATCAGATCCCAACACATGGAAGGGGATCAAAGCGCCAAATCGCTCTAGCGTAGCGTCACACCACCGTCCAAGGCGAGCGAAAGGCCATCAGCCGAACAGGAGCACCACAGAGCAACAATTCACATCCCCATAGATAAGCACATAGATTTATATAAGCATAAGTAGGTAAATCACTTTAATAACAGTACAACAACTCAGAAGCAAGATGAGGCTCCCCAGAGACATTAAGTATGCCTCCCATTTTTGCGTCTCATTCCAGCACCCCCAGGGCGGAGTAGAAGCTTCATAAAATTATAAGCTGAAGCAAACGACTTCATGAAATTTAAGTGCCGAATGACGGCAAAAACAACATCCAGCCACCGCCCGAGGCATGCAAGCAAATACCAATATAACAGTAACATTGCATAACAGTACCTATAAGATCAATGTGGTGGGTTAGAGAAAGGGAAAAAAAACAAAAAACTAATAACAAACTCTCTCTCCCCCCGAATAGATAGATATACATCTGCAATAGCATTTATAAAGAAGGCGTTAAGACTAGTGCTCTGAGCCATAACACAACATTACTCGGATTTATTTATATAAGTATAAGTAGGTAAATCACTTTAATAACAGTACTACAATTCAGAAGCAAGATGAGCCCCCCAAGACACATTAAGTATGCCTCCGAATTTTTGCATCTCATCCCAGCATCCCCCGGGCGGAGCAGAGGCGTCATAAAATTATAAGCCGAAGCAAACGACTTCATGAGATATTAAGTGCCAAATTACGGCAAAAACAACATTCAGCCACCGCCCGAGGTGTGCAAGCAAGTCGCAATATAAGATCAATGTAGTGGGTGAGAGAGAGAGAGGAAAAAAAACAAAAAACCTAATAATGAGTTATCTCTCCCCCCTGAATAGATAGATATACACACCAGAGTATACATCTGTAATAGCATTTACAAAGAGGGCATTAAGACTAGTGCTCCAAGCCAAAACACAACATTTCTCAGATTACCACACCACCATATCAGAGATCTTGAAGCTGTTCATCTCTCAAGCCCCCATAATATATGAGGGCAATCACAGTCTGTCCAATTGGGCATGTACTCGATCCAAGTAGAACAGCAAAATAGGGGTCGAGTCAGGCAGTCACCATGTCCCACCGGAATCATTTTGGCATCCAGCAAAATTCAGGGGAAGAATTATGTGAGATCACACGTAGTAAGGTCCATGATAGCGATAACAGGGGCTGATGAGGGAGCCCTAATGAGTGTCCACCCATTCTCCGGCCTCTGACTCGGATGTGAAGAAGATAGTATTACCATCATGGATAATTCTCAGCCTAGCAGGAAACAACATGGAGTAGGAAATGTTCTTTTCTCATAGTTTGCGCTTAACCTCCACAAAGCGGCATCTCAGCTGAGAAATCCGGATAGAAAGAGATACGTTGGTTCTCAAACAAGATCTGACCTTTCCCCCTAGCCATACGAAGGATTGCATCTCGATCTCTATAATTCAGAAGTTTAATAATTAGCTGTCGAGGAGAAGATCCGGGAGGTCTCGGACCCGCTGGCAAACGATGCGCCCTCTCGATAGTAAAGGATGGTGAGAGACCTTCTGTGCCAACATGTTCCTTTATCCAGGCCTCCATGAATTGCTCCGGGGCGCGGCCCTCACAGTCCTCCGGCAGCCCAGTTATACGAACGTTGCTGCGTCTGGATCTGTTTTCCAGATCATCCACCTTGGATTGCAGAGAACGAACTTGATTTTTTAACTCATCCACCAAAGTTACAACAGGGGGAAGCGTGTCTTCTACAGTAGAGATAAGTTGTCGAACATCCGTAATGCTTTCACGTAAATTCTGCTGGTACGCACGTAAAAGGTTAATCTCTACTTGCACTGTGTCGATTTTATTAGTCAGGACTGCCTGACAAGTAGCAATTGCAGACATAATTTCTATGAATTGAGATTTGGAATCATCTTCTTCAGAAGCAGAGGACTGTGCCGGTGAAGCCGCCGCAGAGGGGGCCTCCAACACGGCCGTGACCTCCTCCGCCGCCATTGCCCTTCTAGCAAATTTACTCAATTTCTTCCTGTATTCTGAAGATTTTTTAACCATAATGGAAATGAGAAACAAGTGTAGGTCAGATTAATACGGGCCAGGTCAGAGTAGAGTGGACATGTGCCGCCAAGGCGAACAGGTGCAGACGGGACCTCTCAAATTATAAACAACATGCATATCCTGGCTCATGTCAGCATGTCAAATTTTCAGACGTTCCAGTGAGTTTTTAATCATGCTGAGATTGAGAAAACAAATGTAGACCAGAGCAGCAAGTATTCCAACATGGGGCAGAGGGGGGAAACATATATTGGAAAGGTGACAAACAAGGGTAAAATTGCTCCGCCAATAGTAGAGGTAGGTCTATAGATAGGACCTGTGAGCATGGGCCATAGCTGAAGGATAGAGCATCATCAGTAATTCCTCAGCAACCTCTATATCCTTCATGGATAATCTTCAAACATGGGGTAGAAAAGGGGAACACAAACAGGAAAGAGAACAGACAGGGGCATCCACCGCACTCAGGATCAAATACGGCCTTGTAAAAGTCGTGTCAGATATGAAGAAATATCAGCAACAAGTGGTTCTCCAGTTGCCAACAGTAGCCCCTTTATCTTTCATTTACTCCTTCCCTTCCTTCACCCTCCTCCTCACTTTTAATGTGGTTCACATCCAGAAAGTAACACAGCAAACAATTAAAAGGGTGTCAGGCTTAGATATAAATTTCCACATAGGACATCAGCAACAGGCGGTCCCCCAGCTGCCTCTATAATCTCAGCAGCATCCGCTGGAACAGCTGGATATATAGTAAGTGGCCTATTGGATAGGGAAGAGGGGGCACAGAGGGAAGAAAAAATAACAAATCGGAGGGTGCACTAACAAGACTGGCAAGGGCGCAAATGACCGCAACCCCAGGCCCGAATAACAGGCAGCAGAATCTGGGAATGGAGTAACGTCCAGCAGCACCAGAAATAGTAGGGATAGGTATCAGGTCATAGTACTGTAAAATGCACCGCAATATGCAGATAATTGTAGATAATTAAGATAAAACAGCGGAGCCTCTACACCATGCGTCTGCTCAGTATGGCTGCCAGGCCACGCCCCCCTTTTACTATATTTCAGAATATGAATAACCATTATGTAAAATAAGTTATTACTGTTTCATGAGGCAAGTGTTATGCTCTTTGTATTGGCTTAATATAAACTTTGTTTTACTACCCTTCAGAAGAAAAAAAAATATTTGCCAAGTAAGATAATAAAATAGCATTTTTCTTAAGAATTTTGATGGCTCCCATCTGTTATCAGAAAGAGCTTAGATATAATTCCATGTTTTGACTTTGGTAAGTGCTCTAGTAGATGTGTAAAGACTCATAACCTTTTAAAGTAATGGTGTGAAACTGTTCTAAAACGTACATGAAAAATGAAAGCTTTCAGTACTGTGCTCCCAATACTCACAAAAACCCAACTATTAACCGTTCAGTTCAGTAAAATTAGTGTATTGTTCATCTTTATGAATATAACAATAATTGACATACATAAAGGATATTTACACGTATAACAGTGTGCAGTTCTTTACATGACCAATCATTTTCTAAAGTGTCATGGTTTATTTATGTACAAGTAAAATATAGTTTTACTTTATCTTTTATTTCTTGCTAGAAGAATTTCAGAAACACAGATAGCTTTAGTACCACATTGTTTTGCATTAGTCCCATGAATGGTAATGATAATTATAAAACATTGCTAAGCAATTTTTTTAAGCTATCGCTAGCATCTAAGTAATGAAACTGTGGTCAGTGAAGGAGACAAACTATTTAATGCTGTATACATAAATACAATGATCTAAAGCACATGACTATTTTGCTCCATTGTGGAAAATTAGCAGGGTACTACTCAGGCATACAGAATAGGCAGACACATTGTGAAGTGGGACTAATGCAAGGAAGTACCATAACTTGTATTTACATCCTTTTAAGGGGAGAAATGGTAATAATCCCAGGTACATCTCCACAGGCAACTGCAGATATGGTGCAAAACATACATAAAATTAGATATGCCAGACATACGACTGTAGGAAGCCTAAATAGGTGAGCTATTATACCATAAGTGTAATAAACAAATTGTGATGCAGTTATTTTTTTTATCTTGTTGTATTTGCCTCTGATTTTTATAAACATATGTAGCACCTTTAATACATCCTTATTCATTCTACAAGGTTATCCCACTAAACTCTTGTAGGAATTTTCTGAAAACCACACAAGTTACTCTGACTGGGATCCTGCTTACAGCTGGCAATTATACTCACCACAAACTACATTTGCCCTCATTTTAAGCCTCTCTTTTGCTCTTGCTTGGATGTTATCTGGCTTTTCTGTACCTAGTCTTGAGTTCCTGTGCTTCCTGCCAGTATCATGCTCCTGCCTTCCTTCTCTGCTTTCTTGTCTGCTTCCTTCATGTATGACCGGCCTGTGTGACTATGCTCCTATTAAACCATGCTGCTTCCTCCATGTATAACACAACAACATAACATGTTACTGCCCAGGTCTCTCTCTTTGGCCTGTTCTTCAATTCATTTACAATTTGAATTTTCGAGTGCCAGTAATATTTTATAAAATAAGGGTAAATAACAATTTTTATAGCATTAAAAGACTAGAGAATGATATTACTTGCAAAAGCAAAGACAACAAGTGTGATATATTAGGAAGAGTAATACATTGGAGCAAAAATAAAATGAAAGACAGTAGGAATTAGAATCAAGTAAATTAAAGACAAACAAGAGTTCACAAAGGTCTGCTTCTAAAGTGAAAAAGTCAGTCTACAATAACCATATATAATCATATGTAATCTTCCCAACCGAGAACATGTAACTATAAAAGGAAGGCATGAAGACAACAGTGTCTAATTTACAAAAATAGCGCTAGGGAGAGAAATTAATAATAACCTCCAAAACTACAATTATCAAGTAAAGAAAAGTGTAAAACAACAAACACCTGGTTATTCATTTCCTTTGATGTGCTAACTACCTGATTGGCACCAGTTGCTTGGATCACACATCCCAATATCTCTATATAACTTGTCAGGACAAGCAGTGGGTGCCTGTTTTAAAGTGTAACTTTCATATGACTAACATAGTGCCTCAAATGATAGCTACATTAGCGATATCCACAGACTTATAATTGAAAATAAAACTAATTGCTGCATTAACGAAAAAAGAACCAGACAGGCAGCGGGGAACAGTGCAGACATCTTGCAGAGCCAGCATCTCTGCATCTGTGCTGTCTGTGTGTGTCCCCTTCAACTCTATGATTGGTGAGTTGACTGCCACTGTGCCATATGGCACCGGAAGGAACTGACAGCCCAGGCACAGAGAGCATCTCCTGCAAGATCCCAGCTGGTGCCTGCCTGGTTAAAATATTATTGTTTCATTAATGCAGCAATTATTTTCAAGTATAAGCCTGTGGATATCGCTAATATAACTATCATTTGCAGCGCTATGTTAATCATATGAAAGTTCCACTTTTAAATCCTAGTTTTGAGTCCCCTTATGAGACGTGAGACAGAGTGAGTGAGACAGAGACAGAGTGAGACAGTCCCCTCTCATAAGGGGACTCAAAACTAGGATTTAAAAGTGGAACTTTCATATGATTAACATAGCGCTGCAAATGATGGCCTTTTTTAGCAGAAACTGAAAAGAAATGGGAGACAGGGATGAGGATGGGCATCACCACCATTAGCAGTGAGGATTTGGAATTTGAGGAATATGCAGTTGATGTAATTACATCTGCTGCTGAGATGCAAGGGCAGCAGGGTGCTGAGGATCAAGCTAGTATGCCACAGACCACTGTGGACACAGTAGGAATGGGGTCAACAAGTGATGCAGGACTAGGACAGGTTCCACTTGCCAGCACCAGCAATACTCCTGGTCCTAGTTGCAGTGCTGAATCTGAGGCAGTAGCAGCAATAGCATCAGCATTATCTGCTGTCACAGACAGTGAAGGGGAATGTGGAGGAAAAGAAGAAAGAGGCCACCCTTCTCCACCTGTTCCTTGTCCCCTGAAGTCATGGGTGTGGGACTATTTTTCTCTTGGGGCGGGCACAGTGCAGTCATCACCAATGGCACTGTGCACAATTTGTCAGTGAGAAGGGGAAAGGAAGGAACACACCTTGGCACAAATGCCCTGATATCACACATGAAAGACAGACACCATGGTATTTATGTCAAACATGTTAAAGCCAAACACCCACCACAGACATCAAGCACCGCTGTTGCTGTACCCCCTGACTCTCCAGAAAGACAACAAGAGGATGAGATGGAGATCAAAGAGGAGGAAGAATAGAGCAACCCAGGAACAGGCTGGAAGTTCCACGATGAGTGAAACAACTAACTCGCCATCACCTTCTAGCGTACCTACATCTTCTGTTAATCTACCTCATTTATCATTATCACCCTACCCCCCAAATGATAGCCACCCTGTTGATGTGAGGATCTGGCAGTTCGTGTCCACCCATTGCACACTGTGTGGTGCACTGACCACACATGACAGTGTGGTGGAGGGGAATCTCAAGCAGTGCATCAAGCAGCATCTGAGGAGATTCCATCCCACAGAATATGCTAAGATGGTGGAAGGGAGGGTTCATCATTACTATTAAACTGTCAGCAAGTTGTCAAGTGTCCTTAGTGGGGTCTGTACAAGGGGTATAGTGACAGCGGCAGTACTTGGTTTTGGGTGTCATGGTGTTTGGATACACTTGTGCCCACAGATGTTATGTACCACACACACACATTGTGCACATTGCAGTTGCTGATGAGGGTAAAAATGTTATTGTAATAACAACACACCCATGATTTTGGAGGAGGGGCAGGTGGAGAAGAATTAATGGCCAATTTCTTCTTTTCTCCACATAGACTGGGGGCTACTTATTGTGCTGCTACTGCCTCAGGCGC
Source organism: Rhinophrynus dorsalis (assembly GCA_037306005.1). Classification (NCBI taxonomy): domain Eukaryota; kingdom Metazoa; phylum Chordata; class Amphibia; order Anura; family Rhinophrynidae; genus Rhinophrynus; species Rhinophrynus dorsalis. The sequence goes on along the minus strand of CM074720.1, from coordinate 337,135,513 downwards.
AACACTGAAGATAGTCTTGGCAAGTGGAACCGTCATCATCCATTATCCATGTTACTGCTATTGTTGATCCCATTCCCTTTCAGCTGCCTAATCATCCTGCTGCTTAAACAACTCAGCAGCAGCAGTAAGAACAGCAGTTGCAAATTCCACAATTATGGACTCAGGAGGATATTTGAGAATGGCCAGTGGCCATTGACCAACATGACCTGCTGGCACTAGGCCAGTATAGCATTTTTATTTTTTCTCAGGGCTTGTGCTTTGAAAAAAAACAAAACAAACAAAAAAAAACATAGTCCTACAAAAATATAAATATTTTTTTTAGATTTGTTTCTAACAAGCCTAAGTCCTACAAATCAATGTTTCCTTAGGCCTTGTGCCAAACAAGCTTAAGGCCTACAAATCAATATTTCTATAGGGCTTATGCCTCTAATAAGTCTAAATCCTACAAATCAATGTTTCCTTAGGGCTTGGGCCTAACAACAAATCTAACAAATCATCCCCTACAAAATACTCTATCAAGCCAAGTATCAGTCCACCCAGTGGCAGCTTATGTCAGGGGGTTCCTGTCTCTATCACTTTAAATACAAATCTCTTATTTTAGTTTATTTTTTTATTAATTGTCCCCCTAATACCAGTCAAGAAATCCCCCACAAAACAAATTCCCTGTTCATCTGATTCATTCTCCAGACTCCAACCACCAATACAAGCACCCTCCTCAGACCCATTTTATAACATGTCTTATGGGTTTTTTAAATTTTAGTAAGAATGTATTTTATTCTTATTATCTGCCCCCAATCTCACTAAACAACCCCCTGTTCAACTGATTCTTTCCCCACACCCTACCAACACAGGCACCCTCATGCCCCTTTTATACTATGCTTTTGGGAAATAAAATAATATTTGCTATGTGTTGTGTGTAAATGCAATGTTCCCATTGATTTCAATGGAATGAGCTAGGTGAAAAAAGCGAGAAAAAACAGAAAATTAGTACTTTTCGAGGGAAATTATTCACCAAGAGCAAAGGGCCATTTTTCAACGATTTCAATTTGAGGCCGAAATTTTCACCCATCCCTACATCTCAGGACAAGCAATGTGTGATTGCTGCAGTGTGTGCCTATTAAAAGTCTTCTTTTTAATTCGCTTTAAGAGGTCTCACAGTTAATTATTTGTATTTGCTCAAAGTCATGGTTATAATTGTAGTTAATCATTTTGGAATCACATCTTTGTCCTGTGAGTACTTCATGGTTGAATTGTGATTGTAACCTCCTGCTATCTCTTTTCTTATAAAGATGTATAAAGGACATTATGGAACTAGAGAGAGTGCAGAGGAGGGCTACAAAACTAGTAAGGGGAATGGAAAGTTTTAGTTATGAAGAAAGGCTAGAAAAGTTAAACTTATACACACTAGAGAAAAGGCGTCTTAGAGGGGATATGATAACACTATATAAATATGTTCAGGGCCCATACAAAGGGCTCTCCAAAGACCTGTTAACAGAACAGTACACAGGACAAGGGGCCACCCACTTAGACTTGAGGAAAGGAGATTTAATCTACAACAGCGGAAGGGTTTCTTTACAGTAAGGACAATAAAGGTATGGAATTCACTTCCTGAGGAGGTGGTGCTATCAAATACATTAGATACCTTTAAAAAGGGCCTGGATACATATTTAAAAGAGCATAACATAGAGGGCTATGTATGTTAGTTTTGGGATTAATATTTAGTTAGGGCTTGTTGATCCAGGGAGAAATCTGATTGCCATTTGGAATCAAGAAGGAATTTTTTTGCCTTCTTTTGGATCAAAGATGGTAAACAGGAATAGGAAAAGGGTTGAACTAGATGGACGCAAGTCTTTTTTCAACCTAAATTACTATGTTACTATGTGTTTAGATCTTCCTGTCTATCCAACTTTTTGCCTTCTTTCCTGTTTATGCTAGCATGTGCATTGCAATCTCCTTGATGTGCTAATTACTAATTGGGCCCAGTTTCTCTGAACACATGTTCCAATCTCTCTTTATAACAATTCAGTACAAGTAGTGTGTGACTGTTGCAGTGTATGTCTGTTTTAAGTCTCTGAAAGCCAGAGAGTTGGACAAGAATGGAATAGAGGACAGGAGGAAAGACTGCTTTCAACAAAGTACTACTTTTACTACATTCAATCCAAAAGAATGCTTTCTTCACCAAGCACTGACACTTGAGCTTTCATCAAAACTGCTGAAGACTAGTGTAAGAAATCAGGATAATCTGGACTGAGTTTACAAACTGCTCAGTTAACCTCTTAAATGCTAACTGAACAAAGATCTATATGTAGCTGTCTTCTGAAACTGCGATTAACTATTACAACTTAACTCCATTCTCAACATCCCCAAATTTGCACTTAGTCACTCTCACTGACACATTCAACCTCACTCGATCCCTCAGACACTCCCTCACCTACCCAGTCACTCCCACTGTCTTTATCCCCTTAACGTTTTTTTTCCGTTAAGGACCAGTGACATCACATACTTTTTACTCACATCACTCCTGCAGGGACTCCTGGGGACTGAAATTGATGGCTCCAAGACTGGATCGATCTCTATCAGTCCCCGTTCGGCGTGCCGGCACACGTGATCAGTCACGTGGGCGGCACATCAAACTTTCCTATCTGGTCCTTAAAGGACCACACACCCTGTGACCGCTGGTCCTTAAGGGGTTAAATGTACTCAGCCCAACAAAAAGTCCAAAAAACAATCTCTCACACTGGAAAACAAATGGATTGTATTTCTGAATGTGGATGCAGGGTGTGTGGTGTGTGTACAAAATGTTTTTTGTATTGTGAGTGTGGCACACTTCTCCTGACTACTCTATGTTTAGCTATTGTGTATGTTCTGCTCTCTGTTATTATGACTCTACTTCATGCCTTCACCCTGTAGCTTGGCCCTGTATCCTCCTATGAGATGCAAGGTGTGGCCTTTTTCATGTGTTTGTATTTGCTGTGGAGTGAATTCTCAGTGATAACAATGTACATTACTGTCAGTTATTTGTTTTTGTTTAATGATAATGGATGTTCAGTCTTACATGCATAAAATATGCACATGTTATACTTAAGTTAAGCTTAATGTGCATGATTGATGCAGTTAAACCTAGAAGTTATGGAATTCCACTGAATTGCACTGAAGAGCATGTTGATTTAGCACATGCTAAAGATGTTGGCTTGAACCCCTGGTGTCTAAGAATTTATGTACTACAACTATAGAAAACTAACAGATGTCATGCAATAATTGTAGTTCTGCTATTATTCATATATTTTCAGTTACAAAATATCTAGCTAAAACCCTACAATTTGGCCATTTTAAAAACATTTTATTTGTGAGGTACATTCTTAGTTTAGCTGTGTAGTGATGTGCAAGTTATTTTTGTAAGAGCTGTAAACAAACCTCTGTTGTTTCACCGATGGCTGAAACATAAAGAATAGTCTACCCTTGAGTATTTTTGTTTGCTATATTTAATAGCTATGTGCTTTGAAAAAAAAATACAGAAAAATAAAGTTAACTGATAACAGCAGTAAATAAGTAGTGACATTAAAGCACAACAACTATTTTTGAAAAACTATATATAATATTGATGCACTGTAAAACCTATTTTTTATATTCCTTGTGCCCATAATTACAACATATAAAACTATGAAGCAGCTCATTTTTTTTACAAAGAAAACAACCATAACATGTTCTCTCTAAAAGAAAGACATCACATTGTTATTAGACTGTAACATAATACGGAATTATCTGAATTGGTATAACAATAATAATAATAATACAAAATAAGCTTGACAAAATTCAGATATTATGATTTCTTATATAGTAAAGAAAAGATTCAATCACACACACACACACAAACATTTTATATAAATATAATTTTCATGAATACAGAAATAATAATTAACAGCTTTTTTGGACTTTGTTAATGTAGTGCAACAATGGAAGATGGCATAGCAGTGGTCTACAGATATTATAGCTCAATATAATTTAGATATTTATTAATATATATAATTAAAATTATAAAAATCAAAATTAATTGCACTTGTAAAATGTTCAAAATGCAATCTGGAAAAATGTACTAGATTCTATTGTAGTTGGTGAGGTTGTAATTATGTTTTGTTTTGTTGTAATTTTCTTTTTTTAAATATTTCATTTATTGATCTATTTTATCAGTTTATTGACATTTGAAAATTAAGGTTTTTTCGTGATATCTGTTCCCCATAGAACATGAAGTATAATATCTTAAAACACTATTCATTTGCAGTTGATATACAAATATCTTGCAATAAAACAGGCTTTCCACTGTGCCTACATAGGCAGGTAAAGAAGCAGCCGGTTCACTGCTATGTGATCAACACATTGTATCCAGTTATTACTAATGCAGTCTGAAGTGATCAGTTAGCAAAAGTATTTTCAGACCTCTAATATATTATTAGTATTATTTTTAAATGTATTATTAGCATATTGGCTTACATAATTACCAGGAATTTTTATTTTGCATGACTTGAAATTTGATCATCGTTAAACTGAATAACACAGCTAAATCACACATTACTCACTTCGAAAACTTTGAAAGGGAAGCATTATTATTAGTATAATTATGACAGATAGATAGATAGATAGATATGCATTATAGGCACTTGGTGATAAAGTAGTATGCAGTTTTATTATACAATCATAATGACAGTGACAATCATAATGACAATGATGTGTTTGTGTGCGTGTTAAACATTACACAAACAGTAACAACTGCTGTTACAACTCTGGCTCAGCCATTCTTCTAAAATAAATGCAACCTGAGATTTGCCAGCAGGGTGCAACACATAACGTCAGTTGTTTAAAACATTGTTTTCAAAAAAAGAATAGAGTTACACGTCAACCACCCACACTTTGACAAGTTTGCCATTTCAATCACTGTCATACATTGGGATTATTGCTTAGCTTCTTTCAAGAAACTCAGTAAGAGTGGTTTGGCAGCACACAGAATAATTGTGTAACTTAATTGTTTTAACAAGATAATTAGTAGTGATTAAGGTGGAAGTGTCGCTAGAAACAGATGTGGTGAGTCTATGATTTTTGTCACCTCCATTTAACACATTCATCCTACTTCATGCATTGCCTTTGCACAACAGAAGCAGTAGGAGACATAGGTGTTATTGTTACAGAGAAAAAAATTGTCTCATTTGATAAGGAATCTACAACATTACTATTATGTTCCCCTTGGGCCCACACATGTTTATGAGTGCTTCTACTGTTGCTAGTCATGGCACCTGATGTGCTACTGGTGTGTTTCCCTACCAGACCTACCAGACAACAGATCACAACATATTTAGGTTTTGGATCATGAGTGCATTTTCTCCATACTGGAGATTTCCTGAGGAACTACTACTGCTTCTTATATTACTATACTACAGGGGCTAGATGTTGCAATAGTACTAACAGTAGGTATGTGTGTGGAGTGAAAGTTTGTCTGTTTGAAAATAATTAATGATTTATGTCTTTGTGTCTGTGACTATCAGTCTCTGCTCAGGCGTAAGAATGGGATCATCTGCCTCTCACTGTCACATATAAGTCAAAAATTTTTTTTAAATTGTCCCTGTAACCACTATTGTCTATCACGGTGCCCGCGTATATTGCGACATTTTGACACTAGTAGCCTGATGCTTTCCTATTGGCTAAGTGTTATGGCTCCACCCAATGGTAGCCTCTAAGTACTGTGATCTAACACTGTTACAGGTCCCTTTTGTGGTGTTCCGTTGCTTAGTGTCTTGCTGCCGTGATTCGTGTGATTTCCTGTGTATGACTCGGTTCGCCTGACTACTCTCTATCAGTTCCTATTCCTGCTCCATGTACTGACCCGGCCTGGCTGACGTTCCTGCTCCATGTATCGACTTGGATTGGCTGACGTTCCTGCTCCATGTATCGACTTGGATTGGCTGACTTTCCTGCTCCGTGTACTGACCCGGCCTGGCTGACGTTCCTGCTCCGTGTATCAACTTGGATTTGCTGGCGTTCCTGCTCCATGTTGACCATTGTGGAGTCCGTTGCTCTCCCCTGACTCCTGTTCTACCGGATCCGGTAGAGAGTTGCCTCAGTGCTCTGTCTCCGGTGTACTAGCCCAGTCGGTTGCTGTAGATACTGCACTAACATTATGTACTGCGACTCACTAGTGCCTTGCTGCCTCCATACTCCATACTCCGGGTTGTTGCTCAGCTTGTTGATCCATATACACTTGGCTTGTCCCATTGTCACTGGGGTTGGTCTCACGGGAGCCTCAGTTAGTCTCCACTCCTATTCTGTCGTTCCACAAGCCAAGCGCCCGTTCAGGGCCTTCCGTTTATACACCTGGGTAGGAGCTTTATTGTGGCACTATTACGCTGGCTTGTCATTCCACCATTAGTAGGTTGATCTCTGGGTGCCTCTGTCACCTGGCAGTTGCCAACAAGCCGTGCGTATCACAATAATATTCAGGGCGTTCCGTGATTCCTCCGGTTGCAGTATCACTATAGTCTGTGTTACCTCCTGGACCTCGAGCAACCATCCTGGGCTAGTCGCCATTTTTGCACTTATCAGAATTTGAGTGCTTCCTGGGCCTCGCTATTAGGGCCTCCCAGTCTCCTGGCCTAATAGCATTAACCATTTGTGTCTCACAGTATCACACGAACTGTTTCCGACCTGTGTCAGTATATTTACTACGTGTTATATGTATACTGGACCCGTGTGGGCAAATGTAATTTATTTACCTGTCCTGTATCAGTTCTGTTGTTCCATTACTGGACCCGCAAGGGTTAATTCAGTTTGCTTATTCAATAAAACTGTGTTTTACCAAATTGCCTGCCTCTGAGTGTACTGAAAACCGTTACATTGTCACTGTCCACAAATAACACCCACTCTCCCTTCAACTGCTCAGAGAACTGACTAGCACCAATAACTCAAGAAACTCCAGCTCTCTCTCTTTGTCTGTCTGGTTCTATACACTAGCAGTTAGTGTCAAAAATCTTAGTAGGTTTCTCTTTCTCAAAACTGCAGTGCTAATTTTTATAATACAGCACACTACCTGTTGGTAGGGATGGGCGAAAAGTCCAGTTTTGTTCCCAAGGGAAATTTAGTGACAAAATTATGACAGTTCCTACAATGCAGATAGGCTGTTGTACCAGGGAAATATCTGACTCCCATTTGGAGTCAGAAAGGACATTTTTACCCACTTGAGGCTTAAATGGAAATGGCTTCAATAGGCCGGTAGAGCTTTTCTATTATTCACTGTACCACTATTCTACATTGCATTGTACAAATCACATGTTATATGTGTATGCCAAACCCGCGAGGGTTCTCTTTAAACTTTCAATAAAGTTGTATCTTAACTCTGTGTCTGAGAGTCAAAACAAACCGTGACATTCTAACAAGCCTATGTCCTACAAATCAATGTTTCCTTTTTCCTTTGGGCTTGTGCCAAACAAGTCTACGTCCTACAAATCAATGTTTCCTCAAGGTTCTATCAAGTCAAGTATCAGTCCACCCCAGTGGCAGCTTATGTTGGGGGTTCCTGTCTTTATCACTTTACATACAAATTTCTTATTTTATTTTATTGATTTATTTTTTTATTAACTGCCCCCCCCAATACTAGTCAAGAACCCCCCCAAAACAAAGTCCCTGTTTAACTGATTATTTCCCCAGACTCCACAAACAAACACAGTCGCCCTCCTCAGACCATTTTTATACCATGTCTTATGGGTTTTTTTAATTGTATTTAGGATTTATTTTTTATTAATTGCACCCAATCCCAGTAAACAAACCCCCCAAAATAACATTTCCTGTTCAACTGATTCTTTTCCCACACCCCAACAACACAGACACCCTCAATGGAATGAGCTAAGCAAAAAATGAGGAAAATTGGCACTTTTAGTGGGAAATTATTCAAAAAGCGGTAAGTGCCATTATTCGCTGAATTCAGAAAGGGAGGGGGGGTGCTAATGGCATCTCAGGAATCCTTATCTAGTGCCTATTTGTATGCCTGGTACTAGTATATGATAAGGGATATAGACAATGTTCTTTTAGATATTAATGTGTAACATGATACATAGTAATTATTTTATTACGTAAGTATCAGCATAGCAATCGGTACAGATATACAGTAGTCAAAAGATATACACTTAGTAATACTACATACACAATTTGTATAAGATAAACAATATGTCCTTATGTCTATTTTAAGAGTACTAGTCTTTAAGTCCTTTTTCTTAATTTCCAATATTTAATGTCTGATATCAGAAGGACTGTATGATAAAGGTAATAATGGACACTTTTAAAAAAACTTGTGATTGATGGCTTGGAGAAACTAGAGGTGAAAAAAACAAAGTGCAATTTAACTAGGAAAAAAAAAGAAGCACTAGAAGAACTTCAGAAAAATAAAGATATAGTAATAAAACCGGCAGATAAGGGAGGAGGGATAGTGGTGATGGATAATGAAAAATATGTGGGCGAAATGATGAAACTTTTGGGAGATAGGACAACCTATCAAATACTCGGGAAAAAACCCACCACCCAATTTAGGAAGGAGTTGGAGTGCCTATTATCAGAAGGTAAAGATAAAGGAATATTAAATACAAAGGCGTATGAATACTTAAACATACAAAAACCTAGAATACCGGAATGCTGATACTTATGTACTAAAATAATTACTATGTATCATGTTACACATTAACATCTGAAACAACATTGTTTATATCCCTTATCATATACTAGTACAAGGCATACAAATAGGCACTAGATAAGGATTCCTGAGGTGCCATTAGCACCCCTTCCCTTTCTATATTTTATTCTGTCTGTGATAGAAGACTGTCTAAAGGCTGAACTATGGAACCTCTCTGAAGTTACTAGTTTGACCAAGCGCCAAAGTACCCTTCTCTAAATCCCATTAGCTGATTTCAGTTTGGGGCAAAAACCTTGCTGTCTACCCACTCTGTAAGTCTTGCTGTATGATCTTGGAGGCATCTGCACTTGCAGGTATGAGTTTTATAGTATTTACAATAAAGTTTGATTTTAAGAAGATGAAAGAAAGTCCAGCTATCTGATTGTTTCATCACAAGTGGTGCACTTGTATAAATACTCTCAAAAATTTTCACCCATCCTTATTATATATAAATATATATATATATATATATATATATATATATATATATATATATATATTTAAAAAGGGTGATGGTAAAAACTATCATGATAGCCTCTTATCATAGCACATAAATTTGTATCCTAGTACTCCTCACAGACAAAGAGGGTGAGAACTGAAGATCGCAAAACTTACAGTAATATAGAGCGGAGAAACCACTGAGTCCAGACTTGAATGAAAATAATTAAACACACAGATAACTTCTTATCTAGTAAAGTCAGCATCAAGTGAAAGTGCTTAATTGTGCATAAGCTTAGGTACTCCATATGGGGCTATAAAAGACTCTATGGCATCCAAGGGGCAAGGAGGTTTCCCAGAATGACTTGGGTCTATTAGGTTGTAAAGCAATAGTAATAAGTCAGAAAAGCATCTGCTATCTTATCATAGAATAAGTGTGGGGTAGATGTGCTATGTTTTATAAGATAAACATGTACCATATACCTTAACAACCCATGCCAAATGTTTACCCAATCTGTCCCCTATAGATATTGTTGATATTTATGCCACAGGCAGGTTTTCAGTTGGGAAGCCTTGAGGATTCTTGCAATCGCTTGCCTGCAAGCTTTTAACTTCCTTTCCTCCATAGAGATAGGGGACAGTTTAAGGGATTTCTCCAGCTGGAAAAGTTCTGTATTAAGTAGTCTAATTGCCTATGCTTAAGTTTCTTCTTCCAAGCCCCTCATTTAATGATAAACTTGTGGGCTCCCAAATCACTGTAGGGGGAAAATCCCCAGGGCTATTGAAAAAAAATGAAATATTGGGTCAAGGAAGTACATAAGTCAGCCACTACATCCGGGTCAGATAATGAAGTGCCATTAAGCTTCCAAGTCGGGTTGGTAGAATAAGGAAGGGGCAAGGTGAGAGAGAGGAAAATTGGACTATGGTCCGACCAGATGATGTTGCTGATTTGGGCACCCTTCGGACATTACAGCATATGTTGTTCTATTTCTCACAGGTTAATCCTGGAGTATTTCTGTATAGTGTTTTCTCATTGGGTTCAGTACTGTTCAGGTGTCCATTACATAATTCTGAGATAATACACCATTAAAATGTGAGATACACACTGTACTCAAACTAGACAGAGCAGGACTACAGTCAAACATGCGGTTGAATGGAAAATTAAAATCTCCTCCAATAATCAGAAAGCCCTCCCTAAAATCCTGAAGTGTGCCATATAGATTTTTAAAAAAAATTGTTTCTTCTTGGAATTGGGAAGGTAAACGTTCACCAATGTAACGTATAACCAAACATTGATAATCAGATATCTACTCTCAGTATCAATTTTAAGGTCTAAATGTTACCAAGAGATGGATTTATGAATCAAAATACCAACCCCACATTTTTTAGTGGTGAAGGAGGAAAACCACAGGTATGGGAAGGCAGAGGGATAATCCTATTGATCTTCAGCAGCTTAAAATGAGTCAAACTCAAGAGCAGGAAGGCTGGCTACTAGTGTTGAGCGAGCACCCGGATGCTCGGGTGCTCGGGTGCTCTGACCGAGCACCCCCTGAGGCTCGAGTGCTCGGCCGAGCACCCGAGCCCCATTGGAATGAATGGGGCGACACCAGGCACCCCCTGCTCTGATGAGGGGAGGGTGCCTGGTCAATGCCCCCTTCATCTCCGCTATGCCCCCTTCATCTCCGAATGCCCCCTTCAGCTCCGCAATGTCCCCCTTCAGCTCCGCTATGCCCGTCTTCCACAATGTGCCCCTTCATCTCCGCTATGCCCCTCTTCCACAATGTGCCCCTTCATCTCCGCTATGCCCCTCTTCCACAATGTCCCCCTTCATCTCCTCTATGCCATAGAGGAGATGAAGGGGGACATTGTGGAAGAGGGGCATAGCGGAGATGAAGGGGCACATTGTGGAAGAGGGGCATAGCGGAGATGAAGGGGCACATTGTGGAAGACGGGCATAGCGGAGATGAAGGGGGACATTGTGGAAGAGGGGCATAGAGTCTATGCCCCTCTTCCACAATGTCCCCCTTCATCTCCGCAATGCCCCCTTCATCTCCGCAATGCCCCCGTACCTCAAGTCCCTGGTGGTCCAGCGGAGCGTCTTGTGATCTGTGCCTCTTCCGGCACAGATCCCCGCCACCCGAACATGGCGGGAGAGCACATGGCGGTACTCGACGAGTACCGCCATGTGCCGAGCAGAGCGATGCTCGAGCCGATCCGAGCATCGGCCGAGCACGCTCGCTCATCACTACTGGCTACACAAACATTCAAACCTCTGGCTGTATGTAGGTGCTGGTGTAATATGATACTGGTATATGAGATGACCTGCTTATATTGCCACAATATCCAAGGTTTAGGGCACATAAATCTGCCTTGTAAATTGTGCAGGTTCTCGGTGCTCAAACTCATATAAAACATGCATCATTTAAGTAAATTATAAAGCAGCCAACTTGCATAAAAATAGTCATTTTAACAGTGTGGCATTATTAAATATTAATAACAGGTTGACCTGTCATTAATAGTGTTTAACAAAGCCACATATATATATATTATGTTTTTGTATAACAGGGCCCTAATTCCCAATGTAATTTAAAGGAATGTTGTTTTGCTTGAAAAATATGGCAGGTGAGCACAGGAGAGAGGATGTCTAGTGAGGCAAATATATTTGTGAATTTCTAGTGTATGGTATTTAATAGAGCTAAAAAATAGTGACTAATGATTCCATTTCCCAGTACATTTGCCAATACGCCACTTTTATAGATGCTTTGATAAATGTTTCTCTAGATATTGTTATAGATTTAACCCCTACATAAGGCTACATCTTGTTTATATTCTACTTTTTAAAAAAACTACATTTAGCTGCTATGAAAATGCCTAGTTAAATACAGTCTATATAGCTACTTGTACGATCACATGGGAAACTCAAATATTAATTTACTATAGTAAATCTATATTTAGTTATCTATAGCTCTTCTGGCAGATGTCAAACAACATAAAAGTAGCCAACTCATTTATACTCAATTATACTTTCCTTCATGAAGTGGTTATATATTTTTTTTTATCTAATATGATCTTTAAACTAGTTTAGTAACATGTAGATCATTTTAAGTGCTTGGGAATATAAATGTGTATTTTAAGCAATCTTGTAACTCATGCTTTCAGAAACATACTATAAAATTTGACAGAAAATGTGCCCATCTGAAATAAAGTTTCTCTGTATCTGAGAAGATAAATTTACATAGTCTAAATAAATGTTGTCTTACATTATATACCACATTTTTCTAGCAATTCTGTTTTTTCACCTTTGCAAGTCTCTAATAAGGTACTTTTTGAGTAGCAATTTTAAGCTGAATCAAATGTATGGGTGTTTTATGTTTAGCAATTCAAAAGCACTTTACAGTGGATAGAACATTTTACATGTGGATAAAAAAATTGAGTTAATTTTATATATCTAAAATTGCAAACAGGCATCTCATATGAAACCAGATGATTTAACTGTGACCTAAGTGACATTGGCATTTCAAGATGACTAGATGTATGCATATATTTCCTTTAAACATTGATTCAACAATCTTTTACATACCTATTACAAGCAACATTATATTCACTGGATTTGTTACTGCATCCTTTGTCTGTTGATCTTGATGCTACCTGAATTAAAAACATACACAAGTTATATAACTTCCACAGATACCTTGTAACAATAGATCTGATATTTTCAAGATTGCAAGTTCTGTCCACAGCATAAGAGACTCTCACATTTCAGTTGTATTCCAATAACAAACATTACTGGCAGCATATGAAATCAGACCAAGGACACCTGTGCAGTCCTCCTTACTCTGGGACAGAAAATATATTAACTGTAGTTCTTTTTTGTTGTTGTTGGGAACAAGATTCTCAGCAATAAAAGTGTTTTTTGTAAAAAAAAAAAAAAAAAAAAAAAAAAAAGTTCCAATATTATACTGCAATTTAACCTACCAGAGATGTTAAGACATGGATCAACAAGAAATGTTTTTTTCACAGATATATATCCTCATTTAGTGAAATTTCCAAGCAATTTATAATTTTTATGAAATTCTGGCAAGTACCCATTATTTGAAAATAAATTTTTTTTGGAAAATATGATTCACTGGGGGAGATTCACTAAGTTGTGATAAAGAGGTGATAACTTCTCCAGTGATATCACTTCTCCAGTTCCTATGTTATTCTATGGAGCCTATGCACTAATATTTCTTCAACTTTGGAGATCTTAGTGCATAGGTTCCATAGAATAACATAGGAACTGGATAAGTGATATCACTGGAGAAGTTATCTCCACTTTATCACCTCTTTATCACCGCTTAGTGAATCTCCCACATTGTGTATCCAGTTTTAGAAAAGTTTAACAAAGGCTAATTTCATGTATGGCATACATTTGTTTTTACAGCATAAGTCTGTAAGGTATCCTTGACAAGCTTTTTTTATATAAGAAATATTGTAATATTTCACCTCAGCACTGATTTGTATGTTTATTCAGATTTGATCCATATGCCTGGCAATGTATTATTACATCTGTTGATATCACTGAGCATTTTAAAACTTTTCATAGACACAGAAGAAAAATTGGAAGTGTTTTGTTTAGTCATAGACTGATTTGAATATACTTTGTCTTCCCATTTATTATATCCTCATAACTAATTATTTGAAAAGTTGCAGTGTTATTAATTATGTACTTTACTGCAGTTTCTTTAATGATTTATGGAATCAGATGCAGGGTTTTTGTCCATTCAGTCTATGAGTAAGTACTATTTGAGAGAAAGGTATTAGAGTACAGCTGGACTTTTCATTGTCCTGTGTTCATAACATATATACCAAAGAAGAAAAAAGAAGCTGAGGATTAACAGAGGCACAGAACCAATAATCATTAAACAAAAATAATATAAAATATATATCAACATTTATTTAAGACATCATGTCTAATAATCACAAAATAAAACTGGATATGGTAATATCAAGAGATCCCCCCGCCCTCAAGAACACATCAACCACCCCTATAGCCCATCAAATCACCATATATATATAGCATAAATAAAAAACAGACACCTACCAACAGATAAATCTAATAAAAAGGAGACCCTAGATTGTTGCCAACCCCCTACATGCTACATAAAAAAAATCCTATGACCATAATGAGGTGAAACTGCAGTTTAACAAAAAATTGGTACCAACAAAATATGTCCACAGATATACTTCAGTGGGCTGAAATATCTACTTATAGTAATCAGTATAATAACTGATAACTCCAAATAGCATATGAATATAATTATGTGGTATGAAGATGAATACACAGTCGTAACCAATGAGATGACGATATATATCGCTGTGTTAATATGTCTTTCACATCACAACATTGTTAGTCAATGGAAGTCCAAGTAGCATATGAATATAGTTATGTGGTATGGAGATGAATATACAATCACAACCAATGAGATGATATTTCGCTGTGTTAATATGTCTATCACATCACAACACTGTTAGTCGATGGAAGTGGAATGATGTTATCTTAATACTGTTTCCACCCAGCAGCTGAGTCTGGCCCATCACGGAGTAAGTGTAATCCATAAAGAGATGCATAAATATAGGGATACTCTCACACATCTTCACCCAACATGTGGGCCCTTAATCTCACCGCATCTCCAAACACCTACATAGTCACCACTCACAGGTTGTCACAATTTTGGTGGTGTCATCACTATGATTTTCATTTATTGAGACGGAGAGTGGGGTGATGCATTGATAGTCTGAACATTTATGCACTAAGAGATCTGAGAAACAGGGGTCTAAAATGAAGGGTTTCAATGGCTAGAGACTTACAGTCTTGATAGTTCAGCGAATAAGACTAGAAGAGCCTTTAGCAAGGCGGAGGAAGGAAAATAATTATTAAATGACTGATGTACTCTCTCAAGATTGTATGCTCATCCACTTAGAACCCTCAGACACACGTAGGGGTTGTGCCTCTGACTTTCCCCATGTGTCAGGGCTTATGTCAGTGAGTACCCTAAAACCAAGTGAAGTCCAAGAAGTCTCAAAATACCTTCCCTTGTAACAGAAACTGTTAGAAACTCCCTCTAGTGGCTGGTATAAGCAATGTGGAAACAGCAGTTCAGAGGGAAAACAATCCAGGGGAAATAATCTAACCTTCAGTGGGAATAACGCAGGTATCTGCAGAGCTGATGATTATTAAAGATCTAACAGCTGGAAAGACAGGCATATTAGCAACAACAGAAACTAAGGAGCCAAGCAGGTCACAACAGAAGATGAAGTCAAAGGAAGTCAAGTAACATGCCGATGGTCCAGACATTCAGATAGAATTTTAGAGAAAGAGATCTACAAGGTTTTGCTAACCATAAAAGAAAATGAAAATGCCATTTAAATCAATGAAAACAAGGCATCAGTAATGGGGGTGCTGAATTCAAAATAAAGTAAAACTGGTATGAATAAGTCAAGAAGATATTCACATAACATATCTTCAAGAACTAAGTACAAACTAACCCACCCTGCTCGAGTTAAAATCTACATAAATAAAAGAGGATCCTGTGTCCCTTTGAGGGCTAAGAATTTGGACAGGATTCAGCTGTGAAACACCATTCCTCTGCCCAGTCCTGCCAAATCACATATAGGAATATACTGGGTTGGTGATTTGGCTAGGATTTGGTAGGGCGGCTTTGCACTTAGGGAACAAATAAAACATTCTCAAATTCATGTTGATGTAGATTTCGCAAATTCTAATTTATTTTAATAAAGATTTTAATCTCTTGAAATCAATTTTTACACTTTTTTTCACTATAGTTTTCATATTTCTTTACAAATACATTATGGTTGGGATTTAGCAAGGGGTGGAACTTGACAACTTTGTGTTGTTAGATGTATTGTAGAGCAGAGTAAATCAAGCCACCCATGCAACTTACCTCTGATGTCCCTATGTCCCTATTTTACCAAGACCATATGAATGGGCTATGTCAGGCTCATCCAAATATGACTGGTTGACACCAACTTAATTTGCCAATGATTGGACCCTTGCAGTTGCAATCTGTGTATTGGCTCCATAGGCAAACAAGAATTTTGTGCTGAACAAAGTAAATCTGCAGCATTTTATATGCATGTAAAAGCCCAATAGGCAACAATCTGAAATATTTTGTGCAGTTAATATAGCAATTCTAGAGCAAACCACTGCAACAAATAAAAATGCAGAAACTGATTGTAAGTAGTTTTAACCCTTTAAATGATAAGAAGGTTTTAAATTATAATTTATATTATACATAGTTTATGCAAAGTAAATATACAAAGTTTTATGGTGGTTGGCAGACATATTTTTTCTGTACCGTAATATGAACTGAAAAGGCGTTCAATTTAATGATTGTGGCTTGTATTTTTTAAGAATGATCTTTCTCAGACCTTTTTAGAGTTATGATTCCTTAATTATCACTTAATACATTTTGAGAAAGCATATGGCCTCACCATTAATTTAGGGGATACAACGCAGTAATGTTTATGGAGAAAAACAAACACAGCAAATCATGTTGTTTATTGACAAGCTGTGTCTCATATGTGAATTCCTAAAATATCATTATTGATGTTATGTGACCCAAATAATACTCTTAGCTCAGTTGCCTCTCAAAGGAGTTGCAAGTAGAACTGTGGAGCTGTTAATGTTTATAATAAAAACTCAAAAGACAGCATTTACCTCCATCTGCTTAGCAGATTAAACCCCCTGTACATGTCTGTTTTCAAATTGCAGTTTGTATTCCAAATTTTAATCTCACACAAGCTCTTTAGAGCTGTGAACACAAATATATTATTAAAATATTATATATATTATAGATAGGGCTTCTATATAGGGAAAATTGCATTTTTGACCTTGCTCCGGAATTCCTTAAAAAAAAGTCCCATTTTTCAGCTGTTTTTTGAAAAATGTAAATCATTGATATTAATTTTATTCCTTGTCACATGTAGAGTTTCCCCACATGCTAAATAAATGTTAATGTAGTGTCCATTTACCTCATTGACAGTGATTGCTGGAAAAGAAGGACACTGGTAGTCTAACTGGTAGTCATAGAACCACACACACACACACACACACACTGATTCAACAGCCTTGTCTTACTTGTAGTCATAGAACAACACAAACGGACCCCCCCAACCTTTTTCCACAACCTTTTTCCTTTTTCCAGAGAACCACGCATATTCACCCCAGTTTGATCACACTGCAATGGTAGCCACAGAACCACACATACTGACCTCTACAGCATTCTCTTGCTGGTAGCCATAGAGCCAAACATACTGATCCCCCAACTTTGCTCCACTGCAAAGGTAGCCATAGAACCATGTACATTAACCCATCAGCCTTGTCCCACTGATAACCATAGGACCAAATATACTGACCCCTAGCCTTGTCCCTCTGCACTAGTAGCCAAAGAACCACACAAACCGAGTCTTACCCCTAATACTGTGATGGGACGTTACTATGAATTAGAAAGAATTGGAGGAAAATTAATTGGCAGTAGCAAAAAGGTGGAAATTGTGTTTTTCTAAGTGCAGGCATTTATATGGGGAAAAAAAATATCGTTGTTCCTCCCAAAATCCCTGAAGAAAAACAATATACTTTTTGCCAATCTAGTTTTGTTTTAATGAAGGTTCCATCCCACAACAGATTGGCAGTTGCTTCAAACTCTGCGAGTTTCATAAAAAATGGTTCTGTAGTTTTTGAGTACAAAACTGCTTAAAAATACATTTTGTCCCATTTTGTGGTATGGGAAATTTTAATCAGACCTACAGCCCCATCACACACTAAAAGTCCTATTTAAACATGGCCCTGTCACCAATTCTACGAAGCAGGTACGGACCTGCAAGAGAGGGAGTGCTAGGGTGCAATGCTGGGGTTAGGGGCTAGTAGCGAGGTGACTGCCTACTGCAAGACCGTGCTGCAGCAAGGGCCATATATAGGTGCTGGCCATGAAGCCAGATGTCTGATCCCAGTTGAGCTGGGACCCTGACCAGGATGATCCTGCCGTACACAGTATAGTCTCTCCTGCAGGGGGGAGCGCAGCCTAGAGAGCGCTGGCTAGGGATCGTAGCTGGAGCGCAAGGGCTACAGAGTAGCTAAAACTCCCCAGAAGCACTAATACAAGAAAACACCCTCAAGTGAAGTACAGACCTGAATGGTAGAGTGGCCTGAAGGATATCCAGAAGGAAAGTCTGGAAGCAGGGTCAGACAAGCCAGGGGTCAGCATTCAGCAGTCAGCTTATATGCAAAATCAGAAGGCTGAAAGCAGGGTCAGACAAGCCAGGGGTCAGCGTCGTGCAGTCAGTGTATATGCAAAATCAGAAGGCTGAAAGCAGAATCAGACAAGCCAGGGGTCAGCATCGTGCGGTCAGCGTAGAATATGAATCAGAAGGCTGAAAGCAAGGTCAGACAAGCCAGGGGTCAATGCACGGGAACGATCCACAGAAATTGAGACAAGAGAGGCAGCTGGAACTTAGGCAAGGAAACCAGGAACCCAGACATCACAGGAACACTGTGTCAGTGCACTGAGCATCTGGGAGCACGCCTGGATATAGGCGCCGACATAAGATGTCACCGTCACGTGCCGCGGCAAACCCAGAAGTGCAGGACCGATCTGACCCGGAGAACAAGGGGGAGAGATGGCCAACAATGCAAGAGAGAGAGAGAGCGGAACGGGCGGACAGCATGACAGGCCCCAAATAATTACCCATCTGGCAACTAGCTGTTCAATAGCGCTAGTCACCATAATTATTACCGCTTTATCAAGAATTCATCTTGCTCCTGGGACTGATAGCCAGGAAACAACGCAGATATCTTTCTACAGTGACATCTGCGCGCCTGCGCTGTCAGTCCCAGCCTGATCTAGGAGGCGTTGCTAGGAGCTGTTCGGCCCCAAAAGGGACTGACACCGCAGGCATCACTTTGGAAAAAGTCTGCGCTGTTTCCTGGCTGTCAGTTCCAGAAGCAAGATGAATTCTCAATAACTTGGTAATAATTCTGGCAACTAGCTCTATTGAGCAGCTAGTCACCAGATGGGTAATTATTTGGGGCCATGTTTAAAAGGGGTGGTAGGTCCACTTTAACTTTACACAGCATATAGCTACTTTATATACAATTTGACCTTCTATGAATATGGTGAGTGTGTGCAGAAATTAGAATGCATGTATGTATTAATTTTTACAAATGTTCATAAATGTATCTTTATACAGTGACTCCAAATTATGTCATATGAATATCTAAGTAGCTGGAGATCTGAATAGTGAAGGTGTATTGTGTCATAGGAATATATAACTAGATAAATCTAGGAATAATAGAATGGAATTTTGATTTGTATCCCGAAGTACACCTACTGGATATGTCCATTCATACACATACCAATGGTCTGTTCTGGTTACTAGTCATGACAGCTAGAGTTTAGAATTACAGATGGTTAGTGAAAAAAGTTACTTTTAAAGAGAGATTTAAGTTGTATTAGTTCTAACACCCCACACCACCATGTGCTTTGCTGATTACATCAGACATGACATCACAAATTATATCAATGTAACTCATGAAATACTTTGTAATGTTCCAGATATTTGTAATGTCACCAGTGATGTCACCTATAAGTTTATCTGTGATGCAATCAATTGTCATTAGCATAGAAAATGGGGACATGGAGTTGGAAGAATGTAACCTATATTTCCCCGTGCCACTTAGTAGCCTGAAATCTTGAACTTCCAAAATTGTATGTTTGTGTTTTAAAAACTTTTCAGTTAAGGAATAAATAAAATATGACAATAATACTCAGCAGGAAAAGAAATACAAAATATGTATTTTCATAACGAGGGTTAACCTCACTCAAATCATATAACTAGGCTACTTTTTGTTTTTCAATATTTTCTAGGTATTCATTTTAGCCCGTTTAAATAATACTACATAGTACTACGTGCCATATGAATATGTACTGAGTACACTATCCCCCCTAAACATTATAAATAACTCCTTCCTAACATGGAAATTTCCTCTCTTCTGCGGGCTGTTGTTTTACCAACTGTTTCATAGATCTTAGACTTTATCAGTTTCACTGGGAAAGACTAAGAAAGAAAACAACAAAATACCATGAATCTTCTTGAAAGAGTTAGCCTTTAGGTATATATATATATATATATATATATATATATATATATATATATATATATAGCTATTCTGTAAAAAAAAATAATTCAGAGCTAACTAGATGGGGGAATGGGTAAACTGTCATCAGATTATATTTCTGTGGCACATATGTATACAATCAAAGTGAATCAATTCTGGGGAACAACAACTGAATAAACAACCAATAAGAAGAAGAGGATAGGAAAGATATCCTTATTAAAAAATACCACTACAAGGAAAGGACCCATTCAATACTATATACCAGTCCGCTATATCATATTGAAGGGTCTTTTCCTTAACATCTTCTTTTTATTGGTAGTTTATCTATCTAATTAAGACCTGTGATACCATTGGTGTTTACCTCATATGCAGCTGGATTTGAATACCTACTGAAACACAGGAGGAAAGCAATTATTCTTTAACTACCTAGTGAGTTAAATTAAGCTTTTTAACTAATTCGGGGAGATTCGTTAAGCAGTGATAAAGAGGTGAAAAAGTGGAGATGACTTCTCCAGTTTATCACTTCTCCAGTTCCTATGTTATTCTACAGAGCCTATGAACTAAGATATCCAAAGTTGAAGAAATCTTAGCGCATAGGCACCATAGAATAACAAAGAAATTGGAGAAGTGATAAACTGTAAAAGTCATCTCAACTTTATCACCTCTTTATCACATCTTAGTGAATCGCCCCCTCGAGTGCAAGATGCATTGCTTTGAAATGTGATAGGGACATCTCTAGCATTTAAGGGGTTTAAAGGACCCAGTTAATGCAATGGTAATGTGTATATTTATCTATAGTATAGTTGGTTGCTTGCTCCAAAATTAACACAGCTAAAAGTCCATTCCAACAGAAATACTGCAATGTTATCAAACTATGACCTAGTTAAACTAATTACAGTATATTGAAAATCACATAGTGAATAAGTGTACTTATGTATGAGTTGTCATAAAATATATGAGGATCTCAGAGTCCAAATAATTTCTATCACAGGATCCTACTTCCACTATATAATGTTTATTGGATGAAACAGTGTAATTGATGTATTTGCAATCCCTTTAGAAACTGCCAAATGAAACTACCTATCGTTCAGAGGGGACATATCCACACCATATACTTTTATTATTCTTTGAGTCTTCAGTTAACACCAGGACCCCCAAATATGTGTGTACTACTCTCAGAATTTAATTGTGAAACCCTTTTAACAAGTCTATCCATCTATTAACACTAAGCAAAACTACTACAGTTAATGTGAAAATCTAGTCCTCTCAGTCTTCTTGTGCAAGAATTACCTGCTCTCCTGACAGCTCAACGGGGCTCTCTCCCACTGCCTATATTAAGTAAAATGTTTTCAGGTGAGTGTGTAGGATTCCTTATCTGCCCTGATGGTCCATTTCCTTGTCCAATCACTCAGCTAATTTCTACCATTATGCTATCTGCCAATTTTCTTGATATGGCCTGTACCGGACTCAAACAAAATATAGTTCTCAGATTACTGATCCTTCCTTATTTTTCCATATTAATTACCTATACTCACCCTGATCACATTTCAGCTTAAATCTATATATATTATGAGGCAGAACGTGGAAACCAGGCTCCATCTACTGTCTATTGAAATAAAAAAGTTGTTACTGTCTTTGTTGTCGTAAACAGATTACGTATTGTAAGTAAAGCCACTACCATGGAAACAAAGATAAAGTGTAACCCCTTAAATACAGGACATTCTATTAAGGTACTTCTTAGAGAGACCTAGGAGACCTTGAAAAGGATGGTTGGAATAAAATTAGTATCTACAGCTATTTATGAATAAAAGGATTACCATGTGATCATGAAGGGTATCTTCCAAACAATCTGCTCAGAGACAACAATCTCCTCTCCATCTCAGATAGAAACATCCAATGCAAAAGGATTAAGTATATACTATTTATTAAAAACATCCAAGGAAACACAAATGTCAATCAATCAATAAACAATGGAGAACTTCTTAAAACTGGAAAAGCTAGTTGCTGGCAGTCTAAAAATCCAATTAAACTTATGCTACTGAAAGAATAGTTATCAGTTTCCTACTCTCTGTTTTTAGATTTTATTTAAAACGTAGCAGCGTTTTTGCCCATAGAAAAGAAAAAATGCTGCAAGATGCAATTCAATTGACTGCACTATTATCTGTTAAGGCACCCATTTTATCATGGGAAAATCTGTACCCAGTTTTTTTGAGTGCAGAGTCACTTAACAGTTCTCAAAAGAACCAATGCATCAACTGAAAAAAAAAAAGTTAAAGGAAACCCTAGGTCCCCAGTGGATGTATGCTCCTAAACTGTTTCCAGTGTTAGTAGAATTAACCCTATGAGTGCCAGTGGGGTATAATAACCTCACTGGCACTCACAGAGTTAAACTGACTGTTACAAAGCAACAGCCCATGAAGACAAACACTTACCCGTAATCCTGATGTCCAGCAGAGTCTTCAGCACCCTGGTCGGCTTCTTTCCATCTTCTTCTTCCTTCTGTTCTTTCTTCTTTCTCTCTGTTCCGTCATTCCTGTGAAAAAGGAAATCAGACATAATAAATGTGTGCCCAAACAGAACTATGACATCGGTGCATAGTTTAACACCTTGAGTGAAAGAGGGGTATGCAACAACACATTGCAGAGCAATGTGTTATGTACTTATCTGGAACTCAAAGGGTTAAACAATTCACAGATGGCAAAGTTAGATAGAGAATGCCAACAAAATAAACTAATTGCCCCATACGTCCGATGTAAATTAAAATATGTTCTCCCATACAAAAGTTAACTTAAATGCCCCAAAAATATGGAAATTATGTCTTCTCCTCTGTCAGCATAGAGCAGGTTCCATCAATACCCTGCACAAAGCTGATTGGATGATTAGCACACATCCCAGCCAATAGCTGTGAGTCATTTTGAACAGACACTGCCCATATAAAAAGGTAGTCTCTATTTAAACTTCCCTTACAGTGGAACAGGCATCAGGTGCACCCGTCAGGTGCTAAGGCGGGGGAAGGGGGTCTGCTCACTTGTCCTCTCTCAGCCACCATCTCAGACAGCTGCTGAGAAGACCTCATTTCCACATTTTTTGGTCACTTAAGTTAACTTTTGTTTGGGAGCATATATTTCACTGGACTTACAGGGCAATGTATTTATTCTATCTAACTCTGACATCTGTGCATTGTTTAACCCTTTGAGTGTTCTGCTGGCATAATCTCTATGGACAAGTCTATTCAAGAAGGCAGAACTGGATAGCAGTATGAGCAGAATCACACATCAGCTGACTGCTGCTGCCTTTTTCTGAAGAAATGGCAAGTGTGACAGCATGGGACTCATCTGTCACACTTGTCATACCCAACCAGTCCCAAAATGCAGCAAGAGTCTTGTAGTAATGGTGGTGAGAGTGAGAGAGATGTTGCAGCAGCTAGTGTGGAGGTGGGTATGACAGTATTTTTGGGCAGAAAGAGATAGGAAATGAGAGAAAGAGATGCAAATAGGTATGTACATCACTACCACCTGTAGTTACATTGTGGAGTTGCTAATGCTGTAATCCCTGCTTATGAGTCATCAATCAAATGGTAATTTGTCACAGCAGCAGGATGATGATGAGCTGACTAGTATTCCACATCAACTGTGGCCACTATGGGGCTGGGTTCAGAAGGCATTGATATGTGACTAGGATAGGTTCTACATGCCACAATTGTCCTGGTCTTAGCGCTAGTGCTGATGCAGCAAAACATCACCTACCCCAGCCAGTGAAGGTAATTTTGGAGAAGGAGAAGATCATTAATTCCCATCTCTCCCCTCACTGAAATCATGGGTATAGGAATATTTTCCCTTGGGCCAAGCACAATGCAGTCAACAGTGACTAAACTGTGCACTATGAGTGATAAGTTAGTGAACAATGGTAAAGGAAGGGACACGCCTTGGCACATCTGCCCTCATTAAGCACCTGCAACATAGACACTACAACATTTATGTTAAGCATAGGAAAGCCAAACCCAAAAAAAGAAATATAGAGTTGCTGTCACTGTGCTCCCTGTCCCTCAACAAGGACACAAACAATGGGGGAGAAAATACCAGAGGAAGACAAGAAAAATCCAGCCTTGAAGTCTGATGACCAGCATAACACCTGTGTGCCATCATCTTCGTCTGTTAGTATCCGGTTGCAGGAAAATGTACCTATTTTCCCTGCTCTGGCACGTTCACGTTCCTCTAACTCTTCCTCTGGTGTATCATCCTTGCCTCTGTTAGCTCCCCCTCCAGCTGATAGTCTGTAGATGTGAGAATCTGGAAGTTCATGTCCAGTCATGGTGCACTGACCACACATGACAATGTGGTGGTGAGTAATCAAATGGAGGGTGTCAGGGAGCATTTGTAGATATTCCTTCCTGCTGAATATGCTAAACTAGTGTTAGGAAAAATTAATCATTTTCACTAAGACTTCTATCTTGATATCACATGTCCTTTGAGGAGTGGACAAATGCCATAGTGAGTGTGACGGCAGTACTTGGTTTCTTGGGGGGTGTTTTAAATTGCTGACCTAAACATCAAGGTGTTTGGTTACAGTTGTGCCTATTGTTTAATATGAGTGCAGATGTGTCAACTGTTGTGAGACTTCCAAGTTAATTACCCTATTTCACAATGTTTCCTTGTGCACACTGTGCACATTTCAGTTGCTGATGAAAGGCACAGTTCCTTCCCACTTTCAAGGGAATAAATAGTATTCCACCACAGCTAGGAGGTGAAGCAGGAGATGCATTATTGGCCAACACCTTTTTTTTTTTTTTTTTTTTTTTTTAAATAAGCTTTATTGATAAATTCAACCATACAAGAATGAGGCAAATGTGGGCAACAACAGCCCAGTCGATTGCTAACAAAGATCAGAACAGCCAGGAAAGCAACTGAAGTATTCATACATTATGAAGCTATGATTTTCATCAAAATCACTGTAGTTATTCTGAGCGATAATGTTTTGTAGAGAAGTAAACATAATATACTGATTAGACATGTTGCTCTCAGAGAGACAGTAAGACATAAAGTTGCGGGGGAAAGAGGGGGGTGGGAGAACAAGAAAAATAAAACAGGAAGGAAGGTAAGGGAATAAGGGGAATAAAGATAAGCTCCGAAACTGTAAGGAAATAGGGGTGAAACTCTGTTCCAGGAGGAAGAAATTAGTTTAGGAGCGTCTCAAAGAGTATGATGAGGTAATATCTTCAAAAGTCAGGGAAGGGACATGTAGGGATGTCAGAGCACTCTAGGCCCCTTCTGGGAGGGATAGGCCCCCCACAAACAGACCTGACCAGCTCAAGAGTCTACCTCCACCCCAAAGTAGGTATACCACTGCCTTCAGTAGACAGCAAAGTCTGATAGGCGGCCCATCATATAAGCATGGTGTGTCTCCATGTCAAAGAGAGCTCGTAGTTTGCCCTTCCATTCCCACAACTTGGGGGGCACCTCACTTTTCCAATGTAGCTGAATACAAGATCTAGCCTGTGTGGTAGCCAACATCCAACATCCATTGTACCCTAGTAACCCTAAAAGGAAGCTGATGCATGGATCAATAGCACCAAGGCAGGAGAGGCATCGGGCATGGGTCCAAACAGGTGCTCTAGTTCTTTGAGGACCACATTCCAGAAGTCCCTGATCAGATGACAAGTCCACCAAATCTGAAG
Source organism: Rhinophrynus dorsalis (assembly GCA_037306005.1). NCBI lineage: Eukaryota > Metazoa > Chordata > Amphibia > Anura > Rhinophrynidae > Rhinophrynus > Rhinophrynus dorsalis. Next base: position 337,109,521 of record CM074720.1, on the reverse strand, counting down.
GTATGAGCCCTCTTGGGAGTGGCACCTCCAACAGGACCCAGAGACACAAGGGAAAATTTTGAACAACCTTGACGGGGTAAGATACACCTAATAACCAGTTTATAATTAGTTTCCCGCAGATGGGTGCTGGACACATGTTCGGTAGCCATAGAAAAAATAACCTTCCACTTCCAAACCTTCCAAAACTGAAACCCATCCTGCCTCCCCATACCCAGGATGTGCACATGTGAGAATCACACCTAGATGAGTCTCTATAGTAAGACAGATTATCGGGGGACCCTGGGATAATAGGCCCAAGGGGAGCCTAAGTCATTTATAAAATAAAATAAAGCACATAGTAATTGAAATAACAGTCACTGAGGGATAGTCAGAGGGATAGTCTACAGCAGAAAGAGGATTTTAGGAAGGGCCACCATTTTTGCAATTTGTACTCTGCCAACCCAAAATATATATAAGGTGTGGCATCTCTGAAAATCAGCCTTCAGAGAGGCGATAAGGTAAGAAAAATTGAGATTGACTAAAGCCACCAAGTCAAAGGTCAAAACAATACCAAGATACTTAATCTGGTTGGTAGTTCACTGAAATGGGAATCATCTCATTAAGTCCTTGAGATCCACATGGGGATGTGGATATGCAGAATTTCAGATTTGGTCATGTTGAGTTTATAGTTCGAGAGAGATGAAAATCTAGATAACATATCCTGGACCACCAGAAGAGAATCCCTAGGGTTAGAGAGAGAAACTAACACATCATCTGCAAAGGCCTCTAACTTAATCTCACAACAGTGGACCACGACACCTGCAATTAAGGAGTGTTGACGGATAGAGGCTAGGGATGTGCGAAATCTCTCGCTATGTTCCCATGAGAAATTCTGCGAAAATCACATTGTTGTCAGCTTTTTTTGCGGGAAAATTCACTTTAAAACTAAAAATTAAAATGTTTGCATTTTTCACCGACTGGCCAAAATTTTCACCATTTTTTTAATAGCTAGAAAGTTTCCGCCCATTGATTTACGTTGTTTTAGACTTTTTGCTATAAAAACATGATGTATTTGCGGTAATCAAATACAACAGAAGCAGCTATAGAGCAAGATAGATGTGCTGTGCTGTTCTGATGTGAAAAATAATCAATGGAGGAGCTGGAAGGACCCTTATGTGTCCACTGAGTCTGAGGAGGAAGTGAGCACTACTGAACCAATGCTCATTGCTGTCCATTCCCCTAAATCACCCCAAGGGATCTTGGGGAATTTAATGGGAAGGAAGTGAGAAAAGGGAATGGGAAGGAAGGGAGAAAAGGGAAGTACTAGAAAGAGAGAGTGAGAGCAGGACAGGTCAGCTGCCTGTCCCTACTACTAGACGTGCAGCCTCTGCTGCCACCATTGCTGCCCCTCTTGAAATCAGTGTTTTGCCTGCTGCCAGTGTTGAAGCTGCTGCCACCAGTGCTGAAGCTGCTAGTGTGTCTTGTAATACTCAGGGGAATGGGGGAAGGAGAAGGTGATGCCAAGTGTGACATCAGGGGACCCTAAGTCACACTTGCCATCCCTAAGCAGTCCCACCAGTGCTACTACTACTACTGCTAAGAAGGTTCAGCAGCTTGTTAGTGTTAGGAATTATGGAGGGGGTCATCAATATCCTCATATTACTAGTTACTGTGAGGAGGAATACTCTGGGACTGAACTTGGTGTGCCTGGTGTTAGTAGTAGTAGTAGTAACAGTGATGGTGAAGCAGTCAGTGGGACTAGTATTAGGGGAGTGGTAGGGGAAGCATTTGATAACATCCAGACTAGCAGTCAAGGGAGCCCACACCATTGCCCTGGGAGTCCCCTACCCTTCACTACAGTGTCCAAGTTGAACATGATCATTAAGAGGCCAGAACTGGTGTTGGGGGAGAGCAGGCTCAGAATTAATACCCCCACCACCAGCAGGAGCACAGATCAGCTGCCTTTGCCCACTGCTACTGCTGCTAGTCTTCCTTCTTCTTCAGGTCAAAAGGAAATGCCAAGTGTGACATTAGGGGACCCTCTGTCACATTGCTCGTCACCTCCTCCAAGCAGAAGTGAGATGTCTGTGATAGAGCAGCAGCACGTAGAGGCTAATGGTGGTGGTGATTATGATGGTAGAGAAGCTGGGGTGGAAGAGACATTGATTGCCTTTTTATCAGAAACTGAGAAGGAATGGGAGATAGGGATGAGGATGGGCATCACCACCAAAACAATAAACTTTTGGAATTTGCAGAATTTGCAACTGCTCTAATTCCTGCTGCTGCTGAGATGCAAGTGCAGCAGGATGCTGAAGAGCAGGCTACTGTGCTACAGACCTCCGTGGACGCAGTGGGAATGGGGTTAACAAGTGATGCAGGACTAGGACAGGTTCCACTTGCCAACAGCACCAGCAATTCTTCTGGTCCTAGTTGCAGTGCTGAATCTGAGGAAATAGCAGCAACAGCAGCAACATCATCTGCTGCCAGCACAGACAGTGAAGGGGAATGTGGAGGAGAAGAAGAAAGAGGACATTCTTCTCTGCTTGTTCCCTCCCCCCGAAAGTCATTGGTGCGGGACTATTTTTCTCTTGGGGCAGGCACAGTGCAGTCATCATCACCAATGGCACTGTGCAAAATTTGTGACAAGTCAGTGAGAATGGGAAAGGAGGGAACACACCTTGGCACAACTGCCCTGATATCACACATGAAACACAGACACCATGTCATTTATGTCAAACATGTTTAAGCCAAACACCCATTACAGCAATCTAGCACCGCTGTTACTGTACCTCCTGACTCTCCAGAAAGGCAACAAGATGTAAGATGGAGATCAAAGAGGAGGAAGGATAAAGAAACCCAGATAGATGAGCGAAACAACTAGCTTGCCATCAACATCACCTTCTTCCTCTAATGTAACAACTACATCTTCTGCCAGTCCACCTCGTTCATCATTACCTCCACGCCAAATGATAGCTACTCTGTTGATGTTAGGATATAGCAGTTCATCTCTACCCATTGCACACTATGTGTTGCACTGACCACACATGCCAGTGTGGTGGAGGAGAATCAATACCAGGTCATCAAGCGGCATCTGAGGAGATTTCATCCCGCAGAATATGCTAGGATTCTGGCAGGGAGGGTTGATTATTATTATTGAACTGTCAGCAAGTTGTCCTGTGTCCTTAGCGGAGTCTGGACAAGGGGTATAGTGACAGCGGCAGTATCTGGTTTCAGGTGTCATGGTGTTTGGATACAGTTGTTCCCTAGATGTTATTTATCACACACACTGTGCACATTGCAGTTGCTGATGAGAGGCACAGTCCCTGCTCTCATTATTGGCCAAATCCTTCTTTTCTTCACATAGACTGAGGGCCACTTATTGTGCTGCTACTGCCTCAGTCGCATCACTGGAGATAGTCATGGAAAGTGGAACCTTCATCAACCACCCATGTTACTGCTATTGTTGATCCCATTCCCTTTCAGCTGCCTAATCATCCTGCTGCTTAAACATCTCAGCAGCAACAGCAAGAACAGCATTTGCAAATTCCGCAATTATGGACTCAGGATGGAGGATGACATTTGACAATGGCCAGTGACGACTAGCCAAAATGACCTGCTGGCACTAGGCCAAGAGGTCATTTTTTTCCACAGGGTTTGTGCTTTGAACCCCCCCCCCCCCCAAAAAAAAAAACATAGTCCTACAAAAAATAAACAAGTTTGGGAGTTTGTTCTAACAAGCCTAAGTCCTACAAATTAATGTTTCCTCAGGGCTTGGGCATCTAACAACAAATCTAACAAATTATCCTCTACAAAATGCTCTATCAAGTCAAGTGGCAGCTTATGTCAGGGGGTTCCTGTCTCTATCACTTTACATGCAAATATCTTATTTTATTATTTTTTATATTAACTGTCCCCAATACCAGTCACAAAACCACCCCCAAAACAAATTGCCTTTTCAACTGATTCATTCCCCAGACTCCACCCACCAACACAGGCACCCTCCTCGGACCCCTTTTATACCATGTCTTATGGATTTTTTTATATTATTTTATTTAGGATTTATTTTTTATTAATTGCCCCCCAATCCCAGTAAACAACCCCCCAAAAATCTTCCCCTGTTCAACTGATTCTTTTCCCACACCTCGCCTTTGGGAAATAAAATAATAATTGTTTTATGATGTGTGTAACTTCAATGTTCCCATTGATTTCAATGGAATGAGCGAGGCGAAAAAAGCTTGAAAAAGTGGAAAATCAGCACTTTTCTCCAAGCGGAAAGTGTCATTTTTCACCGATTTCAGTTTGAGGTGAAAAGTTTCACCCATCCCTAATAGAGGCCAACAGAGGTTCCAGAGACAGGACATAAATTAAGGGAGACAAGGGACACCCCTGCATGGTACCATTAGATATCGCAAAAGCAACTCAATAGCGCCCCATTAGCTTTCACCCTTGCTTTGGGCCCAGAGTACATGGACAGAATAGAGGAGAGAAACCTAGGACCTGACCCCACCCACCGCAAGATTGCCTCCACATAGGACCAACTCATTCAGTCAAAGGCTTTCTCAGCATCTGAAGATAGGAAAGCTAAGGGAGTACCAGATTGTCAAACAGCATTTAGAAGAGAAATTACGTTGTATCACAGTGCCCGTGATCTTCCTCTGTCACTCTTTGCTGTGATGCACTCCCATTGGCTGAGCTTGTTTGGCCTGCCCAGTATGGCCTTTTTATACCCGGCCTTTGACACCTGTCAGGTGCCCTTTCGTGGTGTTCCTGAGCCAGTGTTGCTGTGTAGCTGTGTTCCAGTGTTCCTGCTTCCTGTGTACAGACTTGGCCCGTCTGACTACGCTCCTTAGTTCCTGCTCCGTGATTTGACCCGGCCTGGCTGACATTCCTGCTCCGTGATTTGACCCAGCCTGGCTGACATTCCTGCTCCGTGATTTGACCCAGCCTGGCTGACGTTCCTGCTCCGTGACCTGACCCGGCTATGTTGCTAACCCTGCCTGTGTTCCTGCTGTGTGCTGTTCCAGTGTCGCCTGGGCAACATTCTGATTTCCGCTGTGCTTGTGGCAGGGTTGACTGTGTCATTGCCTCCGTTGTACTGGGCCTTTCCATTTACTCTTGCTGAGCCTGCTGCCTCCATTACTCTGGGCCTCAATTTACTCTTACAGAGCACTATGCATTCCGTTAACACTTGCAGAGCCATGCCTCCATTCACTGAGCCTCCGTTAACACTTGCAGAGCAGTTGTCTCCATTCACTGAGCCTCCATTAACACTTGCAGAGCAGTTGTCTCCGTTCACTGAGCCTCCGTTAACACTTGCAGAGCAGTTGTCTCCGTTCACTGAGCCTCCGTTAACACTTGCAGAGCAGTTGCTACCTGAGCCTTCCGCTACACTTGCTGAGCCTTGGGTCTCCGTACAGTGCCCGTGGGGGTGCCATTGGCTCTATCCAGCTAAGCACTTGAAGTGTAGTTGGTCTCTGTTACAGCGCCCATGGGGGTGCCATTGGCTCCATACAGCTAAGCTCTTGCAGTGTAATTGGTCTCCATTACAATGCCCGTGGGGGCTATTGGCTCTATTATCCTCAGCTCTCGCAGTGTCCTTGGTCTCCGTTAAACGCACCGGGTGGGTGCCATTGGCTCTATACAGCTAAGCTCTTGCAGTGTAATTGGTCTCCGTTACAATACCCGTGGGGGCTATTGGCTCTATTATCCTCAACTCTTGCAGTGCACTTGCTCTCCGTTCACGCACCGGTTGGGGTGCTAGTGGCCCTAGCTCATTAAGCTCTTGCAGAGTATTTTTGCCTCAGTTCCCTGCTCAGTAGTCTCTGTCCTGCTCTATTACTGGTGTTTTCTCATCTGGCACCACTTATCTCTCCTTTACCATCTTATGGGCGTGTCAAACACATCACAACAGAGACTGATTGATTTCTATTTACTTTAACCATTGACTACCCTGTATGTTACTTATGCCTGTCCTGTGACAGTATATATTTATTTCTCTGTATACTGGGCCCGAGAGGGCATCTGTACTTTACTGTTTATTTCAGTTATTCTGTATTGTGTTTTATTCTAACCTGCTGGTCTGAGTTTCCTACAAAACTGTTACACGTTGATAGTGTTATCTCTGATCAGCTGATCAGAAACAAACCCCACTTGGTCTTTATGAATCAGGGTCGGCAGGAGCCTACCAAGCCAGACTACTAAAAATTTAGCAAATAGTTTTAAAACAACATTGATTAAGAATATCGGTCTATAACTGCCACAATGTAGAGTGTCCTTATTAGGTTTATGAAGAACCGTGATGTGAGATTGAAGCAACTGTACAGGCCAAGCTGCCCCTGACAGAATTGCATTAAAGGTGTCCAGCATAAAGGGGAGACGTTTGGTCTTGAAGGTTTTATAATAAGATGTTGGGACTCCACCCGGTCCTGGACTCTTCCCAGGGAGATCCTGACTGAGCACTCGCGACAATTCTTCCAGAGTGAATGGAGCCTCCAGAGACATAGCATCCTCAACAGAAAGCTTAGGTAAGTCTGCCCTGGCTAGAAAATCCTGCAAAGGAGTCATCTGGGTCTCAGAGTGTTGAGAAACCAAGGTGGACAAGTATTTCCGGAATGCCTCAAAGATGTCCTCAGTTCTGGAAACTTGCCCAGAATTACTCGGTTTAATTTATGAAAGTTATGCCAGGTCCTGTTTAATTTTTATAAGTTTGGCTAACAGTTTACCTGATTTGTTCCCCATAAGATAATGTCTGTATTTCAACAATTGCACTGTAAAATGCCAGCCAATTGCGTGCGAGACTGAGTAGCAAAACATCTGGGGACAGTTCCGACTTATGAGCCACTTCCAGAGTTTTAATGGAATCCAGTGGATCATTGACTTGCTTATCCCTAGCCCTTTTGTGAAAAGTGCTAAGTTTAATAAACAACCCTCGAGCACACATTTATGGGATTCTCACACGGTAGGCAGAGGAGGCGCAGAATATAAGTTGGTCTCCAGAAAGTGATTTAACTCCTTTTCAATTTGCTCATGAATCTTTGCATCTTGCAGCAACAATTCGTCCAGGTGCCAGGTGACATTGGATATGAAAAACTGGGATGGACAGATCATTAACGATATGAGAGCATGGTCAGACAGAATCTGAGTTTTAATAGTAATGGATGAGACCATTTCCAGATGATAGTGATCAATGAAGATGTAATCTCTACTTGAGTAAGATTTATGCACCTCTAAGTAACAAGTATAGTCCCGTTCCCCTAAGTGTAGCAACCTCCAGGTGTCAATAAGTAGAGAGTGTCAAAGAAAAGATTTACTAGTAGAGCAATCTTTTACTGGAAACAGAGGCAAATTAAAATCAGCTCCCAAGATAAGGCTACCAGACTAGAAGGAGTCTAGTTGACCCAGAACACTGTGAAAGATTGGAAGCTGACCCTGATTTGGACAGTACACATTAGCAAGAGAAACCTCAAGGGCTCCCAGTTTCCTATTCAGAGATAGAAACCTACCATCTGGATCTACCATGGTGCTGATGTGTCCAGGGACCCCCCCTACAAAAATAATAGTGACACCCCTTTTCTTTTCAGGGGCTGAGGTCACTAACTGTTTGGGGAATTCTTTGGATATCAAGGTGGGGTGTTTGTCCCCAGCCAGATGTGTCTCCTGCAAAAATACAACCTGAGACTGTAAGCGCACCAATTCCTTCCTCACCATGAAACACTTAATAGGGCTGGTCAGGCCTTTAACATTATAAGACATCACCTTACAACTGGACACATATCTCACGTGGTAACTGCAAGAATACTGAGTCCGTGAAATGAGTGGGGGACACAAGGGAGAGGGAGGGGATAGGAGGAAAAGAAAAAAAAAACAGAATTATATAAGATAGTAGGAGAGGGAGAAGCAGGATCAGTGGGATGGTAAAGGGTAGATGGAGAACACATAAGTATAACTCAATACTCAAAGTTTGAGTATCCAGCAACAGTATATGACAGCATCGCAATATGTATGATACATAGAATGCCATAGAGAAATGCACACAAAATTGTGGAATAGTCATGTCTTGAGGTGTCCAATCACCCAATGTGGTAGGGCCTCTCAGGAGATACATGCGACAAGGGCCCAGAGGCCTGGGGGTGGTATCACGAGATAGATGAGAACAGAACATGAACAATTATAAGTAAGTAAAAAGTAACACAGAGCATCATAGTTTAACAAATACCCAACAATAGAGCACCATAATACAAGAGTATTTGGTCCTAAACAGTGCATAATTATACTAACTAAAGGACCACAGGGCAGAGCTGAGTCCTATCAGGGAGGGAATCCCAGAGCTGTGCAACATCTCAGGCCCATGGGGCAAGTGCATCTCAACAGGGAAGGGCATCTCTACAAGGTTAGATGTGGCAAAACGACAGTCACAGCAGTCCTAGCGAACATCACATGCAGTGAGAGTATCCCAACCTTCTACCACTCCGGGGAATGGTAGCCCTTCAACAGGCCATTCCCCCCATAACATGGTGATGTAGGGGATAAGGATCTAGCTGAGGGCAAGATAGCGGTTGTATCTTATAAATCTAAAGCTAGAGAGGCAGTGTCTCTAGTAAAGAAGTCCCGCATTGGTAGGTGACATCCTCCCCTGAGTCAACAGTGCATAACCCTCGCGAGGGGACACCTGAACACATTTTGGCCTTGTCCAGCCAGAGTCTTCCCCACTACAGAGCTGGGCCAAGGAGGAGATGTTGAGCAATTAGAGCCCACGGGTCTCAGGTAGCATCCATTTCCACCAGGACATGCAGTCACTCCGGAGGCGGTTTATTCTCGGAGAAGGCTCACCAACCAGGTGCCATTACAGTCTTTGGTTTTCCACCAAAGGAAACTGTGAATAACGCCTTTTATCAGTAGCAGGTGGGCGTGCCGAAATACCCAAAGAGGTGCAAATGGCTGGAATTTCTTCCAGAAATTTCGTAGTGAGAAACTGTCCTCTTGTTGAATCTGCAGGTGAAATGGAAACCCCATTTATATTTAATTTGTAAGTTCCACAGGTGATCCACAAGCAGCTTCAGGGCCCTCCTCTGTTGTAGGGTGAAGAGGGTAACATCCTGATATAGCTAAATATCACAGCCCACATATGAGAATTTGTCCATGGTCCTAGCCTTCTCCATAAGCTTATCCTTGTTAGCAAAGTAGTTAAGCCTACAGATAGTATCTCAGGGAGGGTCAGAAGCTGATGTTTGAGGCTTCAGGGCCCTTTGGGCCCTATCAATCATCAGACTAGAGTCCTGTCATAAATCCAGGATATGGACAAACAATTTCTGGAGGAAGGCCTGCAAATTCTTTTGAGGTACAGATTTGGGTACATTACTGATGCGAATATTGTTCCTACGCCCTCTGTTCTCAAGGTCATCTATCTTATATTGTAGCCTGGATATAGAATCCTGCTGGTCCGCAATGAGTTGTTCCATATTGTGGACTTGAATATGCAATCTGTCCACCGAATCTTCAATGTGGTGAATCCTTGTTACCAAGTATTGAACTTCTGAGGTCAGAGCCTCTTTGTCCTATCTAAGAGCGAACTTGATATCTAACACCAAAGACTGCAAATCTGCCTTGCTTGGCAAGAGCAAGAGAGCCTCTCTAGTCACAGGTATCATGTTACTGTCCGGGTCTTGCGGTAAGGCGTGGTATACCTCTGTAGCCTCAGATGAAAGAGAGGAAGTCAAGTGTGAGGTTGTGCTTGTAGGCATCTCTGGTCGCGACTCTTGTTTGTGATGATGCAGCAAAGAAACTATGTACGCACCTGGCGCGAGAATCTTACAGCCCTGTTTACACTTCTTTTTAGCGTTTTTGGAAGGGGAGCTTCAGACCTCCTCCAGTCATGTTTCCAAGCTAAATGGTGTTTAGGGAATCATAAAAATAGCTGGTCGCTCCGGAGAGAGCCTAGCAAACATCGTCAGATGCAGTAGCTCCAACCCCCCCACCAGCATCTCTTTTTTAGAGGCACGTGAAGCCTGTGTGGGCTTGTTGTGGTGTTTTAGCTGTCTCAGCAACACTGGGACAAGTGACAAGTAGAAGCATCATCATGCCACTGCCTGTCTTATATACGGATGGTTCCATGCAGCAGGCTGATCTTCCTACTTAGATGAGTCAAAGGCAGCAATTACAGCAGCAGAAAATGCCAGAATGTCACAAGGGGCATTTGTCACTACCATTTGTCACTGCTGACACTAGGCCAGTAGAGCATACAATTGTTTTAATGGCTTTATTTTTGGAAGCCTGTGGTCTGTAAACAAATCTTTCTAAGTACTTGTTTTAGCAAGCCTCATGCCTGCAAACATATTTTTCACAGGGCTAGCCTTGCTTGAAGGCTGTAATCATTTTTAAAGCCTAGTCTTACTGTAATGTTTTGAATGTGTAACTTTCTGTAAGTTTGTAAAAATATGATTCAGGATTTTCTTTCTGTAAATTTGCTGCTATTCTTGCTATTACTTTTAAAGAGATGATTAAAAAACAAGGTTACAACTTTCACTGAATGTGGCAGATGTAACACAGTAACACAGGAACACAGTGAATTAGGTTGAAAAAAGACACAAGTCCATCAAGTTCAACCTTCTCCTCATACCTCAGTAACTAAGAATTTTATAGCTTTCCTGTTACCAATTAAATTAGTCTTTCTCAGATCTTCCTAATCAGCCTACCGATAAACAGTATAACTCTGTATGTTCCCTTTTGAAAGAAATGTATCTAATCTTCTCTTAAATGTATCCATTGTATCTGCCATAACTACCTCCCTGGGCAATGAATTCCACAATTTGACAGACCTTACCGTAAAAAAAACCCCTCCTCTGCTGAAGTTTAAACCTCCTCTCCTCTAATCTCAAGGGGTGTCCCCTGGTCACCTGATCAGGCCTTGGAATAAATAGCTCACCGCAGAGATCCTTGTATTGACCTCTCATATACTTGTACAATGTGATAAGGTCTCCTCTTAGTGTATCGACTGGTTATGGACTGGTGTTGTGTGATTAGTTTTGTCCACTTCTGTTACCTGATACTCAAATGTTATAATAATGTTTCATTTTTTGAAATGTAAGTCTCCCAACACTGCTACTTGATAGCAGTGCCCTGCGGTCATTTACAATATAACCAGCAGCTCTGAAAACATACTCAGTCTTTGTGCTTGCTAGTGGGAAACTGTGTTTCCACTGAAGTACTTGTCAGTGCTGGCCACACACACTGTTTTGTTTGGCAGTAGTCAATGGGGTCCTTGCTTGTAGCTACATTGCAAGCATGCTGTAACAATCCCACATACACTGTGACCACTCCTAGGAGACGCACGGTGTTCTTGTGCATCGATTACCAACCCATACTCTTGGAACAAGCCCCATACAAATGTGTCACTACCACCAATATTAACGTTATGCTTCTGAGACACTTGACTTGCTTTCTGTGAAAATGAAGACGCATTCAGAAATACGTTGGGATATTCTTGTTGATGTTCCTGCTGATGCTGGTAAAAAGCATTTGCTGACTTCTTTTTCATTATGCTTGCTACTGGATTATTATTATTATTTTTTTGGGGGGCCATAACTTTCTCTTATCTTCCCAATTTCAACCCTCCACTCGATCTATAAGTATATCTTTACATTATTAGACAAACCGATTTTTTTGTCTAATGCTGCTGATCATCACACTTTGGCACAAATTGGCCATGTTTTGACAGTGATTTATACATTTTATGCTTAAATAGGGGGTCCAGTGAGGAAGCAAAAATGTACTGTGCAAAGATCCTGGTCAGAGCATGCAAGCATTTCCATCACTATCTGGTGCATTTCTGTGTTGTCATTATTGTAAGATTCATTAGCCCTGCTCTTCAGTAAATATATAATTGGGATAATCTAGCTAATTCCTGCTCCTGCATGACTAACCAGCAAAGTGGTCTTCTCTAAAGGTTTCAGTACCTCAAATAGGTCACACACATTAATGCCATTGCCCAGGTGAAAATATGCTCCTTCCAAAGCCTTCCGGTTTTAAATTGTATACTTGCTAATTACCTGATTCTGCTTGTGCAAACTCTCTAGCATGTACAACGTGGAATTCCACCTGGTAGGGACCTCTATTTTCAGCTGGTGATGGGGTATGTTGTTACTTCCTTGAATGGAATATAATGCATTTTGAGCACAGTAGGAGCGGCTAAAATGGGCATGGATTTTGTGGGCAATATTCAGCATCTCTCTGAGGGTTTTGAATTCTGAGCAGAGAAAAATTTTATTTCTCTCTGGGTAGGACATTTTTCATGAAAAGTGACACTTTTCTGCTTTTTCCCACCTAGCTTATTGCATTGAAATTAATGGTAAAACTGAACTTCCCCCACCATGTGGGGGAAAGTAAAGGTGAAAGGAAGTTGACCCAAAATACCACAAAATCTTGGTTGATTGAGAAAGGCAGCTGTGAGTGATCCAAGTTGCTTACGGATCTGGCTGTTATCACTATGCTAGCTTGCCGGTGTGAGAAGGAAGAAAAGGAGATTTATCCCAAATACTCCAACATTTTGTGCAACTGACTGGGAAGACACAGGCAGCCATGGTCCAAGTTTCTTCCTGATCTGGCTGTTATAGCTGCTGCAGGAGAGCCTGGGCTGTGTGAAGGGGGCAAAGGAGATTTATACCAAATACCCAAAACTTTTCTTGACTTACTGGGAAGACACATGGAGCTGTTATCCAAGTTTCTTCCTGATCTGGCTGTTATTATCTGTGTTAGAGTAGCCTGTGGAAAGAAACAGTTGGATGAGGAGTGTATTTTTTTGTTGAATGTGATAGAGATAGGGACACAATCAAAATATATTTAAAAAAACGATTTCACTGATAGGTACACCATTTTGTAAAGAGTAAGACATCACACACAATCAGTTCTGTTGTGTACTTCACTGTTAAATAATGTCCAACAAATATACTAGTAGCAAGAGTAGGGCAAATGGAATGCTAGCAGTGCAGGGACGTGTTAGTAAACAACAAATGACTGCAGCATGGTTGCTTGCTACATAGTGTGCAATAAATAATGATGATTCTTCTCCTCCTGAGGAGGCAGTTTGTCAAAGTCCCATAAAAGTTTCATCACAACCAGAAATATTAAAGTGGAACTACCACCCAGTAATAAGATAGCATCACATCATTGCCCATCTGGCGACTAGCTGCTCAGTAGCGCTAGTCGCCAGACTTTTTACCGGATTAAAGAGAAATCTCCATTCTTCATGGATTGAAAGGAAGATGGAGTGCAGACATCTTGACCTAATGACGTCCGCGCGCCTGCACTGACAGTCCCAGTCGGGTTTAGGAGGCGTTGCTAGGAGCCTTTTGGATCCGACTGGGACTGATAGCGCAGACGCGTGGACATCACTAGGGCAAGATGTCCGTGCTCAGTTTTGCTGTCTGTCCATGAAGAATAGAGATTTCTCTTTAATCCGGTAAGAATTCTGGCGGCTAGCGCTACTGAGCAGCTAGTCGCCAGATGGGCAATGATTTGATACTATCTTATTACTGGGTGGTAGTTCCGCTTTTAAAAAAAAACATGGAAGAGCACTGAAGAAGACAATGAATGAGTACTGCTGGTATGAGTGATGAAGGAAGGTATAGCAGTTCAAACAACTACTGAGTCTTACACTGAGAGTAAAAACACCAATCCTCAAAGTAGCACCACTGAGGAGAAAGATGGTTGCTACCATATACCACTGCTGGGCCTCTCCTAAGACCACTGATTAATATTTATGAATAATATATAATGATGGAAGGTAAATAGGATGTTGATCCACAGGGGAATATCTTGGAGTCAGAGAAGGAATTTTTGGCCCACTTGGGGCTTTCTTTAGAAATAGCTTGAAGGGTTTTTTTTCTGTGTCTAGCTTACCGGGGTCATGTGGCATATGGATATACTGTATGTGCCACTTGTAAAAACTGTTTTATTTGTCTCCATGATTTCTTTTCTTTTCATAAATTATGTCTTTTTAAATTCAGCAAATTCATTATTATTGTAATTATTATTAATATTTTGACATGCCATATGTAATTGGTGGATACTTCAAACATATTGATATGTGCTTTTATTATATTTGTTTTGCTGTTAGGTAAAGGAGGGCACAAGAAATGGGTGTGTTTTGTGTGTTGTTAGTTGTTACTATGATATATATACTTTATTGTTTTCTTGCTTGACTCAAAGTAGCACAAAAACATTTCCCTACTAAAATTAGCTCCATTATTTGGAGGTGGAAAGCTTAAAACAAAATAAATATATAAAGCTTGGCAGCAGCCTGTGGGAATATTTCTATATATAAAATAGCATTTCTATTGTCCTTTTACTTTAGCCAATATTTATTAAGAGACCAAACAGAGCAGTTAACAGTTACAAAGAGCAATACCTGTTTAATTTCACCAGGCAGCAAAGTCCCCTTTTTTGTCCCACTATGGCTAACACAATACCACACGTTTATCTTATATCACAAGGTCCAGCAACCTTGGTTGATCCCAGCCACACACAGAGGGGTAAGGATAGGCAGGAAATGGGGGAGGCGATGAAATACACAGGAGGGATCTGGAACCAGCAACAACAACAGAACAGGAATCAGAAAGGAGACAGAAGGCTTTTGTTGTATTCTTTTTTGCCCACTTTCTGACCCTGCCCTCCTTCCTTTGTATTGCCTAAAGGCCTTTGACCTTACAAAACCTGCCCCCATTCCTTTCCTACCATGTGCAAAGTCACCACATCCCCCCACTTTTACTTGTCCTATTTTGTCCGGTTTCAAAGTTTCTCCCCACCAGGGCAGGAAAATCCAGCAGGCACAAAAAAAAATTTTTTAAGGTAAAAAATTCACTCTGCTAGTCACCCACCATCCCTCTGCTGAGCAATTCCCTCAGTGACATGAGCTTCCCTGCAAACTTCCTAGGTTGGACACTTATCCTAACATTCCATCTCCAATTACAAACTTCTGTACAAAATGTACACCCATTTACAAGATACTATGTTCAGTTCTTTGCTACAAAGTCTCTACAGGACTGTGACCATGGTCAGTTCATGTTTGTATGGATGATTCTCTTTGTGGTGACTGTCTCCTGTCATTCTGTTGAGGATCAGTAGATTCCCTGCAGTTGAGGCCCATGATATCCATTGAACTATGATGCAACTCATCCAAGAAATGGTTCCTTGCATTCTTCTAGTTCCCTTGTTCCAGACATCTTAAAGGAATTGAACAAAAATTAAAATCCCACCATACTGGAATATTTGGAAACAAGTCAACACAACTCTTTGGGGAGGTAATTCTAATTTAATGACTTCCTTTTTTCATGAGACTCTCAACAGATCCTTACAATGTTATCTGTTTCTTTACTGACTGGTTTTTATACCTCTAGCATAAAATACACACTCCTCCCCCAAACTCCAATTTCAATTATTACAAATATTATTTCAATTACAATGTTCACTTACTGTTTATTGTAACTACTTCTCCATACCTGATCGCCTATACCCAGCTCTGTCCTGATTTTGATGGTACCCCAAACATAGTCCCTTCCACCTCTATCTCTCTCAGTTACCCTGTATATATATATATATATATATATATATACTAGTATGAAAGCCCGTATACACGGGCTAAAGTGCACCCAGCTGCCCCGGATCCGGGAGCAGAGACAGGACATGAGCCATCCAGAGCGGTCCAGCGCGTTCAGCGAGTCTCTACTACACATGACTGCAGTTATGCGCAGTAGAGACTCACCGAATGCACTGATCCTTAGTGGAGAGCTCCAGACGGCTCACAGCGAAGCTCCCTGTGTGCGAAACCACACATAAACAGTATAGACTATCTACTGCGCATGTGCAGTTACGGCTTACAGTGAGCAACGCATTCTACCACTTTATGTTATAGGATATATATATACACACACATAAGATTTTTGCCCTCAATCTTACTTAACATGCATTGTATCTACTAGTCTAACACATTTGCCTCCTTTTCCCATTGTGATACAATGTATACTCAATCCTGTTATGAAGTTCTACCATTGTCCTAACTCTATAATATACAATCAGCACTGTTAGAGAGAGAGAGAGAAATATAAGAATGAGAGAAAACACAGATGGAGAAAGAGAGAAAACTTATCGCGAAAGAAAGAAACAAAAACAAAGATAGATGAACAAAAAAAAGAAAGTGAAATCCTCAATGGAACTCCTATCTTTGTCTCCTTTTCAACTATTTTTTGTCCTGCTTGTCTCCTGGAGAAACAAAAAGAATAAAACTTTAGTACCCCCACCTCCCAAGAACCCACACATTAATTCCCTGGCATATGTATGTTTATTCCGGGTTAAACCGCCAAGGTAACACCCACAACAGTGTACATCATCCCTGTATACACATCCATACAATATTTATGTGCCCCCCAATTCCTAAAAAAAAAAATATTAGAGACAAAACAAACAACTGTAGTATTACTGCATGCAACCCTCCCCCTCACTATTAACTTATGGAAATGCACCCTCCCCTCACTATAATATTATGGAAATGTGAAAATTAAAAGTTGAAAGAGAAAAATAATTTAATTTGTCTCTGTGATAACTGTCAAGTAACCCTGCTTGAAGTGGCATAATTCTGTCTTAAGCCTGGTAACTTGCTCTTGTAAGAGATCACGCTCAATTTTTATTTTAGTGTAATCTCTTTAAAGATTTTAATGTTCTCTTTTCAGAGAAGAAAATAGTATCCATGTTCAAAAATTGTATTTTTTCAAACCTAGCATTCCTCTTCTTCTGCACGATTTTACCTTTCTATATCTCTCTCAAAAATTCCTGCACTACTTTCCGCATCCTCATCTTCCAGTTCTCATAGCTCTCTCTCTCTGCAGAGCTTCCCATCCCTGCTTAAAGGCCCTTACTGATGAGACTGTGCACACCTGTTCAACATATGGGTGGTCAATCCATCACTTATCTTCTCTCAGTAACAAAAATTCTAAATCTTGGGGGTTGGGTCAAACAACCTCGCAAATTCCTCACTTTGCCTAGGATGTGTGCCTAGAGTTCTTGCTATGTGTGCTGGTGAGCCATGTGCCATTGGCTGCTGTGGCTGGTGCAAGGTGCACCAGAACAAAACCCCAGTGGCAGCTTATGTCAGGAGGTTCCTGTCTCTATCACTTTACATACAAATTTCTTATTATTTTTTTTAATTAACTGTCCCCCCCAATACCAATCAAGAACCCCCCAAAACAAATTCCCTGATTCATTCATTCACCAACACAGGCACCCTCCTCAGACCCTTTTTACACTGTGTCTTATGGGTTTTTTTAATTATATTTAGGATTTTGTATTAATTGCCCCTCAATCCCTGTAAACAAACACCCTAAAAAATTCCCTGTTCAACTGATTCTTTCCCCACATCCCACCAACACAGGCACCCTCATGCCCCTTTTATACGGTTTACTTTTGAATGGTCGCACGCAGAAGAGCATGCAACCATTCAACTGTTTCAGCAGGTCATCTGGGTAAAAAGCGTAACGGGACAATTTTGCACTGAATGACAGCAAGAGATTGTCACATCATGCTGTCAATGGGTGCATTGAAGTACCACTGATCCCCGAAAATAATGGGTGCATTAGGCACACGGAGGCAGCTGGAGCACCTCCGTGTGCTGCAAACATCTTCTTAACACAGTACCACTAATCCCGCAAATAATGGCTGCATCTGTAGCGATAGTAGATGAAAGTGCACCCCCAATATAAACCACTCACCAGACGTCTATGGAAAAGGATGTGTAACAAAACTCTGGGGGGTGCGCTTTCATCTACTATCGCTACAGACAGACAGGATTGCCGCTAGGAAACCAGGGGTTATTTGTGGGGATCAATGGTACTGTGTGAAGAAGATGTTTGCAGCACACGGAGTCGCTCCAGCTGCCTCCGTGTGCTTAATGCTCCTGTGCTTAATGCGCCCATTATTTGCGGGGATCAGTGGTACTTTAATCCACCCATTTACAGCTCAATGTTACAATCTGGCACTGTCATGCAGTGCGAGATTGTCACGTTGCGCTTTTTACCCAGTCATCCTGCTGAAACAGTTGACTGGTCATATGCTATTCTGCTTGTGACCATTCAAAAGGATACCCCTTTATACTATACCTTTGTAATATAAAATATTTGCTATGTGTATGTGTATGTTCCCACTGATTTCAATGGAATGAGCGAGGTGAAAAAAGCATGAAAAAGCGGAAAATATGTACTTTTTGCAGGAAATTATTCACCAAGCGGAAAGTGCCATTTTTCGCCGATTTCAGTTTGAGGTGAAAATTGTCACCCATCCCTACTAATTACCCTATTGAATTAATAACTGCCTGTACCACTAAGCCTTTCATTCTGTTTCACTATTTCCTTGCTAGTCTCTAGGCATGTGTGACGGTCGTGTTGTGTTCCGGCAAAAAAAAAAAATTGTGAAAAAGACATAGTTGTCTGCTTTTCGAGGGAAAATCCGCTATAAATAAAGCAATTACATTTTTTGCTGTTTTTTTTTTTTTTTTAAATCTTTATTGAGATAAAGACAGGAAAGTACAAAATACAATATACCGCAGACAAGCGGTACAAACAATAGAAAAACAAAAAGAAAAAGGAAAAATTATGAACAATACAAAACATGATCTTGGATACAGAAAGTAGGCTTAAGTGTGGCTATCGCACAATAACATAAAATAACATAAAATAAGATCTGAGACAATATTAAGACAGTACCTCAAAGAATGAGGCTGATACTGTAAAAAATACACTATAAGCAAGATCCAATAGGAACTAGATAGTGGTTGCGAGTAAAGAGAGAGGGAGTGCAGATAGTGGGAAAGGAGCATAGGTGGGAAATTGAAGAGAGGATGTGTAAGTTAGGAGAGGGAGGGTGGGGGGGAGTCAGATCACGGGGAGAGCCACCAAACGGAGCATCAGGCATGACCAAAAAATGTGAAGCGGGGTACCCACATTGTCACCACATCTCCAGCATATGTTGGATTGACTAGAAGAGAAGCGGGTAGTTTTATCCGATACCAACTAGTCAAAAATTTATAATTGATTTTGCACAATTTAGCATCTCTGACGCATATCCATGACAAATAAAAAACCTTAGACCATTGGGTCATAGTCAGCGTTGTATCCAGTTCCTTCTCCCATTCCAGCAGAAAATACCATTTGTAATCAGTAGGCTTCATATTAAGTAATTTGTAGCATTCAGTTAAGAAACGTAAACAGGGAGGAGGAGAAGTAAGGAATACTTCAAATTTTGTCAAATTTCTATTGGATTGCCCAGAAGGATAAAGCGCTGAAGCCCCGTGTTTGACTTGGAGGTAAGACTACCACTGAATTTGACATCCGGGAGCAAGTTTATTCGATATATTGTGAAAAGTGGGAAATCTGTCTTTAGACATCAAGGAACCAAGGGTATCAATGCCAGCTGATTTCCAAAGCATAAAAGTCCTGTTCATAAGACCTGGAGGGAAGTCTGGAGCTCCCACCACAGATTTGAGAGGGGAGGGAAAAGGTGCTAGACCTAAGGGATTATTGAGCGAATGCCAGGTGTTTAATAGATGTCCCAGAATGGGGTGTGATATACATGTCTCTGGTACCATCGGTGGCAAAACCCAGAGTAATTATAATGGATCCCAGTGTGTCACACCTATGTCAACTGCCTCTGTCGACAGTGTATGATTATGTGGTAGGAAATCAAAGAATTTGGCCAATGCCGCGACTTGGTAATATTTAACCACATCAGGTAACTGAAGACCTCCATTCCGTAGAGAGCAACTAAGGATATCTCAACGTAAACGTGGACGTTTATTATTATTCCAAATAAAAGAAGATATCAGAGTTTGAAGAGTTCTAAAATAAGAGGGGGGGAATAAGTACAGGTATAGCATTCAATATATATATATAATTTTGGGCAACAGCATCATTTTAGTTAAATTAATCCGCCCAGACTGTAAGGTTCGACATTTTTTGCTGTTTTCACCCATTGCCAAAAATGTGCTATTTTTTCATTGGGTACAAACTTTTCACCCCTTTAATTACATGTTTTTCACTTTCAAGGAAGTGAAATACAATACAAGCAGCTACAGAGAACGAGAGAGAGAGGGATACTAGACTGTTGTGCCATGAGTTAATAGCAAAATTGAGTGACTGTTATCCCTATGAGCAAGTTGAATAATAAAAGGAGGAGCTGGAAGGAGAGTTATGCATCCAGTCAGTCTGAGGAGGAAAAAGTTACCATTACCAACATGAAACAGTCTGGATGCTCTGGTTCCCCAGAACCAATGATGACCAGTCCCCCTACATTACCCCTAGTAATCTTGGGAGAAATTTCTGTCACGGGAGGAAGAAGAGGGTTGTAGTGTGAGCATGACAGGTGTTTCTCAGGAGGGGGGTTGGAGATGATGCTAAGTGTGACAGCAGGAGATCCTGAGTCACACTTGCCATCCTCAAGCAGTCCTGCCACCCTAATAAGGTCCAGCAGCTTGTACAGAATGTTAGGAGTGAGGGAGGGGGTGATCATACTGCAAGTGAGGAGGAAGACTCAGGGACTGAAATTTATGTGGTTGGTGTTAGTAGTAGTAATAATAACAGTGATGGCGAAACAGCTGGTGGGGCAAGCATTAGGTGCATGGTAGGGGAAGTAATGCAGAATGGCCAGACTAGTGGTCAAGGGAACCCACAACATTCCCATGACCCTGGGAGTCCCCTTACTCCCATGGTGCAGATAGAACATGATCCTGGAGAACGCTGAATTGCTGCCTTGCAGCAATAATACCATCACCACCATGAGCATAGATCGGCTGCCTGTGTCTGCTGCTAATACTGACAGTTTGCCTTCTTCAGATAACCAAGAGATGGCAAGTGTGATATTAAGGAACCTTCTGTCATACTTTTCATCACCTTTTCAACTGATGAGATGTCTGTAATTGAGCAGCAGCAGCAAGGAGGGACTGGTGGTGGTGATGATGATAGTGGAGAACCTGGTGTGGAGAGATATTAATGGCCTTTTCAGTCCAAACTGAGAAGGAATGTGAGACAGAGATGGGGATGGTTATCACCACCACCAGCAGTGGCATTTTGTAATTTACAGATTTTGCTACTGCTCTAATTCCTGCTGCTGCTGAGTGCAAGGGCAACAGATGCTGAGGAGCATGCTAGTTTGCCACAGACCACCATGAACACAGTGGGAATAGGGTTTAGTGATGCGGGACTAGGACAGGTTCCACTTGATAACAGCAATACTCCTGGTCCTAGTTGCAGTGCTGATTCAGAGCCAGTTGCAGCAACATCATCCTCTGCCCCAGCCAGTGAAGGGGAATGTGGAGGAGAAGAAAGAGGCAATTCTTCTCCACATTTTCCCGCTCTGCGAAGTTCTGGGTGTAGGACTATTTTTCTCTTGGGGCAGGCACAGTGCAGTCATCAGCAACGGCACTATGCACAATTTGTGAAAAGTTAGTGAAAAAGGTGAAAGGAGGGAACACAACTTGGCACAACTTCCCTGATAACACACATGAAACTCAGCACCATGACATTTATGCAAAACATATGAAAGCCAAACTTCCACCAAAGAAATTGGGTACCGCGGTTGCTGTACTCACTGACTGGAACCAAGAGGTGAGGCAACAATCAAAGATACAGAAGGATAGAGAAACCCAGCCAGAACCTGTTAGTTCATCACCTTCTTGCTCTAAGGTAACTACATCTTCTGCCAATCCCCCTCATTCACCTTTCCCTCCCCCACTGGTTGATAGTCATTCAGTAGATTTCATGTCGACCCATTGCACTCTGTGTGGTGCAATGTGATGGAAGAAAATCGCAGACAGGGCATGAATCAGCATCTGAGGAGATTCAGTCCTGCAGAATACACTAAGCTGGTGGCAGGGAGGGTTCATCATTATTACTAAACTATCTGCAAGTTGTGAATTTTCCTTAATGGGGTGTGAACAAAGGGCACTAGTCTGTCACGCAATATGTTGGATTATTTTGGGGTCAACCTTTTTTGTACCTTTCCTGTCCCCCAGAGTGCCCTCAGACTTCCCCAATAAAGGGAACAAATGTCCTGCCTACAAGACACCCTAAAACTAAGCTTTGACTCCTATTTATTAGCCTGTCTTCACTAGCTGACAAATGTGCTGCTCTCTCTTCCTCTCACAAACACAGAATGGCATACTCTAGGACAGTGAGACCCTTTTATACTATGTCTGTAGGAAAATAATGGAGACTTTCCTCATGGTGGGTAGAAATTCATTTTTCTCATTGATTCCAATGCAAAGAGTTAGGTGAAAAAGCAGAAAACGTAATTTTTGGCTGGACATGTCCCCTTAGTGAGAAGTGCCATTTTTATCCTGTTTCTGTTTAAAAATTGTTCACTTATCCCTTCTATTGATTTCTCCGCTTCAGCCCTCATCAAGTAGTATTGTGATAGGATATCTTGCAGCCATAGAAAGTGTAGGTGAAAAAGAGCAACATAACCAATGGAGAGTAATTTGTAGTGCAAACGCCAGTAAATTTTATGTATTTTCTATGGGCAGGAATTTTCACATAAAAAGCTGGAAAATTATGGTTTTTCACAAAAAATTCCTGTAGGAAAATATCTGATTTTTCTCCCATTCCTAGTCATCAGATGCCATAACCCAAATGTATAACAGCACTAAGAGCTAACAAAACATACTTATAAAATATAATTTTAATGCACATATAATATGATTGATATGTTAAAAATGACAAACTCAGAGTGTCAGTGTGAAGAATTTAATTTATCCATGAGGCTGAATATCGATGTTTTCCAGATTTATTTTCAATACCTATAATTTTTCATGAACTTGTCTCACACTCATGATTTAGACAAAATGCTTAGGCACTTCATTAACCATTTTTTTAAGTATACATCTTCAATACTTCATGAATGGGCTATTAAAAGTGCATTTAGTGCTCCCCAATTACTGTAAATTATATTACGTACATTTTATTACATACATTTTAAAATATATTTGATGATTAATAAAATCTTGCATGTAAGAATTACAGCCATTAAAACTAGAAGAACTATATGGCTTGTAATAAAGTTTCAAGTAATATATTTGCATTTGTCACACCTATAGTTTTCTTTACTGTCTAACAGAACGATAACACAGATATCAATTTTCTATGTATTGCTGTCTTATTTTTGATGGTGGAAGATAACGTTTTACGTTCTTAGCTTTCTAAAAAAATTAGTGTGTCTCCCTAGTATGTTATCTCTAAATTTTGGATTTTGCTTTTACATTTTCCAATGTCTCTCCAAGATTTGTGTTATGCTGGTTGCTGAAAAGGCAAAGTGTATGGTACAGGTATCAGATCTCTCCTCAACAGCCACATGTCAGTATTGATAATAACAAGAATCATGGTAATGTTTAGCATACCATGGATAATGATCTGAAAGAGATAACAAATATTGATCTTCTAAACAGCAATGGATAAAAGTCATTTCTATGATAACAGGAAATTTGCTACTTTTCCAGCAAAAATTTCAAAACCATGATATCTAAAATGTTCACTTTCTTTGTAACACCTTAAAATTTTTACATGGGATCTTTGTCAGTTCCTTCAGGGGATTTAGACTCAAAAGCATGTTTCTATGGCTAGCAGTGCAAAAAAACCCAGCTGGGAGTTGGAGGATAGTGTGCTTCTTCTATGGCTACGATCATTAAATGCTAGTTGGACAGTGTGTGGTTCTTTGGTCACAGTAGAACAAGACTGGGGGCAGCATGGGGTTCTATGCTTACCATGAGCTAAGGCTGGGGAACAGTGTATGGTTTAATGGCTACAATGGGGCAATGCTGGGGGCACAGTGTATGGTTCTGTGGTCACCATGGGACAGTGAGTGATTCAACGGTTACCTTGCAACAAGGCTGTGGTCATTAAGTGTGGCTGCCAGTGCAGTGGGGGTTGAAAACTGCCATTTTTTGCTGTTTTCTCTTTTGTGACAAAATATGTCACAAATCCCTTTCCTAGAACATTTGATATATCTCTCAGATGAGGACTACAAATGAGATTTTTTTGGAAGCAGTATGTAGGTACGTAGGGATAGGTGAAAGTCATTTTTTTCTTGTGGGAACTTTAATGTTAAACCAGAAATATGCATATTTTCCTACAAAAAGTACGCCTATAGAAACGTCTCACATTATTATTTTTTGCTAACTCTAAAAAAATTGCCATGGGGGTTAGAGTAAGTATGTGAGTTTCTGTCTATACCAGTGCTATAGGACAAGGCTGGTGGTTGTGATGTGTGGATCTCTGTATACCAGTGCAGTGGTGTAAGACTTAAGGTTAAAAGAATGTATAGTTTTATGACTATCATACAAAGCTGGGGTTGAGTGTTAGTATTTTTAATTGTTAGTGTTAGTATTGTTTAATGGTTTATGACTACAGTGGGACTAATAGGGGTGGGTGATAGGTCCCATTTTGTTTCCACGAAAAAATCAATAGAAACCACTGCTTTTTCACAGGAAAATCCACTTTAAATAAGTAATTAAATCTTTGACATTTTTGCCCATTGCCAAAACTTTTTCGCTATTTTTTCAGTTGCTAGAAACTTTTCACCCCTTTAATTTCATGTTTTTCCCCACTTATAAAAACATGACATTTTCTAGGAAGTGAAACACAAGACAAGCAGAATGCAAAATTGAGGAAGGAGCAAATAGAATAATAAAAAAGGAGGAGCTGGGAGGACAGTTATGCATCCAGTGAGTCTGAGGAGGAGGAAGTGACCACTACCAACATGAAAGGGTCTGGATGCCTTGATTCTCCAGACCCGATGATGGCCAGTCCCCCTACATCACCCCAAGGATCTTGGGAAAATTTGTGTTAAGGACAGAGGACGAAAATGGTAGTAATGTGAGCAGGACAGGTCAGCTGCCTGTGCCTGCTGCTATAGCTATGCCTGCTGCCAGTGCTGTGCCTGCTATAGTGTCTTGTGATTCTCAGGAGGGGGAAAGGAAGAGATGTTGCCAAGTGTGACAACAGGGGACCTTAAGTCACATTTGTCATACCCAGGCAGTCCAGCCTACTACCACTAGTACTAAGATGGTCCAGCAACAACAGACTCAGAGTGTTAGGATTGAGGGAGGGTGTGATCATACTACTAGTGAGGAGGAAGACTCAGGGACTGAAATTGATGTGATTGGTGTTCATAGTAGTAACAGTAATGGTGAAACAGCTGGTGGGACTAGTGTTACCACAGTAGATCCTCATACTGGTGCTGAGGAGGTAGGGGAAGTACTGCAGAGCAGTCAGACTAGCAGTCATGGGAGCCCACAACATTCCCCTGATTCTGGGAGTCCCCCTTCCGCCACGGCATTGACCAGATGGAACATAATCCTGAAGAAGGATGAATTATTGCCACCACCACCATTAGCACAGATCAGCTGCCCATACATGCTGCTAGTGCTTTCAGTCTGCCTTCTTCAGCTTAACAAGAGATGGCAAGTGTGACAGTAGGGGACCCTCTGTCACATTTCTCATCACCTCCTCCAACTGGTGAGATGCCTGTAACAGTGCAGCAGCAAGGAATGACTGGTGGTGGTGATGATGATAATGGTGGAGGAGTTGGGGTGGAAGAGACATTAATGGTGTTTTTTAGCACAAATGGAGAAGGAATGGGATAAAGGGATGGGGATAGGCATCACCAGCACCACTGGCTGTGAGCTTTTGGAATTTGATGAGTTTGCTACTGCTGTAATTTCTTTTGCTGCTGAGTTGCAAGGACATCAGGATGCTGAGGAGCAGGCTTGTGTGCCACAGACTACCATGGACACAGTGGGAATGGGGTCCAGTGGTGAGGGACTTGGACAGGTTCAAATTGCCTGCAGTAATACTCCTGGTCCTAGGTGCAGTGCTGATTCTGAGGCAGTAGCAACAAGAGCAGCAACATCATCCTCTTCCATAACCAATGAAGGGGAATGTGGAAAATGATTTGTGATAAATCAGCAAAAATGGGAAAGGGGGGACACACCTTGGTACAATCCCCCTGATAACACAGATGAAACACAGATACCATGACATTTATATGAAACATGTTAAAGCCAAACACCCACAAATGACATCAGCCACTACGTTTGCTGTGTCCCCTGATTCTCCCCAAAGGCAACAAGAGGAGAGGCAGAAATCAAACAGAAGGAAGAATGGAAACCCAGACAGAGGCTGAAAGTTCAATGGAGAGTGAAACATTTGGCTCACCATAACCTTGTTCTAAAGTCCAGGCATGGGAAGATCATTTAACTACATCTTCTGGCTATCCACCTCATCTATCTTTACCTCCCCCACCACCTGATAGCCATTCAGTAGATGTCAGGATGTGGTAGTATCACAGTGCCTGTGATCCTCTTCTGTCACTCTCGCTTGTGATATGCTCTGATTTGCTGAGTTGGTTTGGCCCGCCCCTGGTGACCTTTTTATGCCTGACTGTGACACCTGTCAGGTGCCCTTTCGTGGTGTTTCTGAGCCAGTGTTGCTGTTGCTGTGTTTCTGTGTTCCGGATTCCTGTGTACCGATTTGGCCTGTTCTGACTACGCTCCTGTGTTCCTGCTCGTGATTGACCCGGCTTGTCTGAGAACCACCTCCGTGATCTGACCCGGCTTGGCTGACGTTCCTGCTCGTGATTGACCCGGCTTGTCTGAGTACCACCTCCGTGATCCGATCTGGTCTGGCTGACTTCCCGCTCCGTGATCCGAACCGGACTGTTCCAGTGACCTGCTTGATCCTGCTCCTTTTGTCACCGTAGCGACATTCTGACTTCCGTTGCTGCTGCCTGCCAGGCTGATAGTGTGACCTCCTTAACCCTTTCAGTGCCTTGTCCCCAGTGCTGAGTCTCCGTACTCACTTGCAGAGCTGTGCTTCCATTACTGAGCCTCCGTGATACTTGCCGAGCTATTTCCTGTATACTGAGCCTTCGATCCTTAAAGCTGCATATTAACCCTTGCTGTGCTGCCACCTCCTCAGCTGAGCCTTCTCACTCCTGTACAGACCCTAAGCTATATCGCACTACTTCTGCTGAGCCAGCCGCATATATGTTCAGGTTGGTCGGCGGCTCATCCTGTCAAACCACAGAGTAGCCGCGTTCGTTAACGCTCCCGGTAGGGTGCCATTGGCTCTTGCTCATACGTTGTTCGCTGGTTTGCACCCGTAAGGGCTAAAGGCTCCAGCTATTGCAGCAAAGGGTGAGCTCCAGTGGGAGGCTTTTGGCTTCTCCGCTTGCAGCATAGTGTGGTCTCCGTTGTTACGCCCGTGGGGGCTACTGGCTCAAGCTCTTGCGGGTTGTCTACGGTATATGCCAGTGGGGGCTATTGGCTCAAACTACCTCTGTTCAGTTGGTCTCCATTAGTACGCCCGTGGGGGCTATTAGCCAGCTCTTGCAGTGCAAGCTAGTACCGTTGTTACGCCCGTGGGGGCTACCGACTCACGCACTTGCAGATTAAGTTGTATCCGTGGTTACGCCCATGGGGGCTATTCTGGGCAACTTCTCTGCTGATTCTACCTCTGGTCACATATTTCCTAGCAGCTTCCCTATCTTAAAGAACTCTAAGTGTTGCACCATCTACACTTACAGCTGCCTATCACCACCTTGGTCGTGCCAAACACCATAACAGAGACGGACTGCTTATTACATTTAACCCTTGATGTATTTCACTACTATGTGCCTGTCCTGAGACAGTATATGTGATACTCTGTTTCTGTATACTGGGCCTGTGGGGGCATATCTGTCCATATTTTGCTATTATTTTGTGTTGCCTGTAGAGGGCGATCGTTATCCTAACTCTTCATTTAATAAAACTGTGTTTTATTTTACCAACTGGTCTGAGTGTCTTAAAAAACCATTACAAGGTAGTTTGCATCCACCCATTGCACACTGTGTGGTGTGCTGACTACTCATGACAGAGTGGCGGTGGATAATTCCAAGCAGGGCATCAAGTGTCATCTGAGGAGATTCAATCCCTCACAGTATGCTAAGCTGGTGGCAGGGAGGGTTCATCATTACTATTAAAACTACATGTTGTCACATGTCCTTAGCAGAGAGTGTACAATGGGCATAGTGACAGCAGCAGTACTTGGTTTCTGGTGGGTTGATTTCACACTGGGGACCCTAATCATCATGGTGTTTGGTCACAGTTATGCCAGGAGTTTGATGTGCCCATTATTCCCAGTTCTTCCCTTATTTACTACATATACTGTGCACATTTCATTTGCTGATAAGAGGTATAGTTCCTGCTCTCTAAGGGAATACTTTTTATTCTAGCAACACACCCATGATTTTGGAGGAGGAGCAGGTGTAGACACATTATTGGCCAACTTTTTCTTTTCTCCACATATTCCTGAAGTAGATGGGGCTAGTTTGGTGCTGCTAATGACTCACGAGCATCACTGGAGCTAGTAGTGGCAAGTGGAACATGATTATCCATCACCCATGTTACTGCTGCTGTTGATTCCATTCCCTTTGAGCTACCTAATCATCCTGCTGTTTAAACAACTCAGCAGCACTAAGAACAAGGACTTGTTTCTAACAAGCCTAAGTCCAACAAATGAAAACTGCTACAGGTACATTCAAAATGAATATTCTTAAAGGTTCCGTCTTAAACATATAACATATGAGTATGCACAATTTGGGAGCTTCACTCACTCCCAGTGTACAGCATCACTCAGCTCACAGATTAAATGGTGATTAAAGACAGCTGGTGCTGGATAAAAGGTAATTCCTTCTCCTCCAAAGATACGAACAAACGATCAGACATTCGCACTCAGGCTTTAATATCGTATATAAAATACAAAGACTTTATTACGAGTTTAAAAATACAGAAACATATATAACAGACACGGCATACTCATTCCAAAATAGTCCTTACGAGTTTCGGACCTATACAGTCCTTACTCATAGGCAACACTAACAGCAATGGCAGTAGCTTAAGTACAATATAGCTTTCCCACCCTTCCTGATTGGAACACATCTAAAATCAGTAGTGGATTAACACACAACTAACCAATGTGAAATAATGAGATAGAAGTATCTATCCAATAGTAATAGGATATAGCACAAGGGAAAATAAAAAACTTGGCCCTTCCCTATATATTTGTTATTATTTTGTATTTTTTCATTCTTACTGTTTTTTACTTTTTTTTTTTTTTTTTACTTTCTTGGATCTGGTGGGGTGTATCTGGAAGAACCTGGAGGACCTACATCTGCTGCAATTGCCTCTTAATATTCAAAGGCGAAGCTTTTTCTTTTCTCTTGTGCTACATCCTATTATGATCGGATGGATACTTCTAGCCTCAGGGCTTGTGCCTCTAATAAGTCCTACAAAATACTCTCTAAAAAACTCTATCCTGTCAGATGTCAGTTTGCCCTAGTTGCAGCTTACGTCAGGGCAGGGGGTCCCTGTCTCTGTCACGTTACATACCAATTGCTTATTTTATTTCATTTTTAATTGTATTTTTTAAGAACTGTCCCACCAATACCAGTCATCAAACCCCCCAAAAATATTCCCTGTTCAAGTGATTCTTTCCCTGGACTCCACCCACCAACACAATCTTCCTCTTCAGACTCCTTTTACACCATTTCTTTTTTTTTTTAACTTGTATTCCTTTTTTATTTTTTTATTAACTGTCTACCAAATCCCATTCAACAACCCCCCAAAAAAAAAATCCCTCTTCAACTGATTGTTCCCCACACTTCACCAACACAGGCACTCTCATACCCCTTTCATACTATGCCTTTGGGAAATAAAATAGCATTTTCTATGAGCTGTTTGTAAATTCAGTGTTCACATTGATTTCAAAGCAATGAGCTAGCCAAAAATAGTGGAAAACTTCTCTTTTCAAGGGAAATTTTCCACCAAGTGGGAAGTGCCATTATTTGCCAGTTTTGGATTGAGGAGAAAACTTCCGTCCATCCATATGGGCAAAGCTGGATTCTAGTATGTGTGAGTCTATGGCTATCATGAAAAAAAACTGAGAGGGGGGTGGTAATATTTATGGAATTATGGTTATCATGGGAAAATGCTTGAAGGTCAGTATGTGTGGTTCTATGGCTACCACTGGACTGTTGGTCACAGCAGTGGTGGGCATCATGAATCCATCCATCTGCTTCCAAACTACACCTCTCCTCATTCCCTGGGAGTTGTAGTCTGACAGAAGCTGGAGGGTCTCACATTGCCCATTGCTGTGGCTACAGGCAGTGGGGCAAGGCTGGGTGATAAGTAAATTGGGTTCTATTGCTATTGTGGGGCAATGGCTTGGGGTTCAGTATGTGTAATTTCATGGCTGCCATGGGACAAGGCCAAGTAAGCAATGAAAAGGGCTGTGCTTCTCAGATTTCACTGTTTGAAGATTTTTGCCCATCCCTACATGTAGAATGTTGGAACCTTACATTAAGCATTCTTCATTTAAATCTACATCTCTATTATCTTGTCAGTCCTCTGAGGGCAGACATATAGTATAGATTGATTTTACTAATTGGTTTTGAACAATTTTAAATCCTTGTGTCCTTGTAACTCTAAACCCCTGTCCATCAAGGAATTTTAATAAGGGAGAGAAAATTGCAATGAAAAATTTAAGTGGAAATAATGATGAAATTATATATGAAGCAGACAATGGAGAGTTGTCATCGTATAAAATATATTGGATTATCTTGGTGAGGCTTATAGATTGTTGGAAGATGATCAGTCAAATGTGCACCTTAATAAATGAAGAAAACTTTGATTTACCAACTTGAATTTGAGAAGATGATAGAGTAGGCACTGGGAGAGGGGGCCATTGTCTAAATCAGAAAGGAAATTATTATATTTGGCCTCCCCAAGGATCCCATTATTTTATCATCAAGGTGCCTATATACTGTAAAAGCATTTTATTTATAATAAAAAATGTTTTTAAGAAACTGATGTATATTTATTGATTGCACAAAGTTTAACCCCTTCGTGACACAGGACGTACATGTACGTCCTGTGTGGCTGTCACTTAGTGACAGAGGACGTACATGTACGTCCCGGAAATCCGGCTCCCCGCGCGGCTGCGCGCCGTTCGGGGACTCCGGATTGTTTTAAAAAAAAAAAAAAATGTTAGACGGGCGTTAAGTGACGGCCGCGTCTGCACGCGGCCGTCACTAAGGGGTTAACTTAGTTTCTGGGCAAGGTCAACACACTGTGCTATGAAGGCTGCCTTACTGGAACCATTTCTAACAGTACAACAAGTGATAAGTTTGACCTTGAACAGAACAAATTAGCATACTGCACAGGGAATTAGTATAAAGTGTCACACTGTGTCATCAAAATATTAAGGTTCATTTCTCAAACATTATTTATTTAACAGAAAAATATATAGTATAGCACATAGGCAGATTTTGATTCTAAACTTGTCTTAGGGTGACAGTTCATTTTATCAAGGGTTTTCTCTACAAATATCTCCATAGGCTTCAAATGTAATCTCACAGTGAAGCCAGTGATAATCACTTAACAAGTGCAATGGAAGACTAATAAGTCATAGATGTAGCTAGTGAGAATGTCATGTATTAGCATACGGAATGGTTAATATTAGCGAGTAACAGCAATCTGCACAACCAGTAAGAATTAGGTTATCATGAGCATCTTCAATTGTTGAAGGAGGTCAGGCAAAAACCTGGGAGAATAAATGTATATCTGGTTATTTTCTTGTTATAATACTTCTATTCTCAAAGGTGGGGGAAGTTATCTTTAAATAAAGACTGAACATTAACATATATATATATATATATATATATATATATATATATTTATTTATTTATGTGTTCGCATTTTATTTTGGTGGCCCTGTAACTCATTTAAAATAGATGTATATATTGCACAAATAAATAACATTGGAAGTGGGATGGTAAAATTATAAAAGAAAGAAAATATAGTTCAAAAATAACTGGTTACTTCTAATGGATTCATTAAATAAAACCAATATTAATATTTTTTTACCACAGAAATACAAATATGGTATGACTTAAAGACTTTTCACACAGATCTATTTAGTATGACATGCCCAATGCACAAATATGTGATTGGTAGTAAATTACGGTCTTAGAATTTTTATAGAAAACTTGGCCTTTTATAATTATCTAGATTATGATTTTTATGTTGCAGTGGAATATTACAAAAATATGTTTTACAACAAATCCTGGGGATTCTTAATTGCATCCTAATAAGAATACATTTTTCCCCAAAAGGCTTATCAAGTGACTAAAACCACAACATTGAAACTTCCCAGACAGGTATTTAATAAATATTTTTCTAAAGATTTATACTAAAACAAAATAGAATAATAGCATTTGATAATAAACTAAACAAACTCACCAAAGTATCATATAAATATAAAAGCTGCTCTTTTATAGGGGAAACCATTGATTGTCAATAATTTTTCAAACCTATGTAAAGTCATGAAAAAACAAAGTCTCATTACAGTGTTGCTCTCCTGAATACCTCTGTTAACTGGCAGTTTAACATAACATGGAATGAGAATCTGATGGTCTTACCTTTAGGAAAATAATTTCATAGAAGCATTAGAATGTTATCTTGAAAGAGGTGGATTCTAGGGTATTTTATAAAATGTATTATGTCTATGTGATTAGACTTATTATTAGGGTAATAATGGTATTATTTTAGTAGCTCACACTGTGAACAACTAAATTTCTATTTTGGTTACATAGCCATGTATCAACAAGTGTGATATGATTTTTCTGAACTTAATGGACACACATCTTACTGACCTTGTCAAAGAAAAAAAAACTGTTTAAGCCATTTCTAATTAAGCCCCAGTTGGGTAAAACAAATCCTTTCTGACTCCAAATGTCAATCAGATGTCTTCCTGGATCAACATCCTATCTCCACTGAAACCACCAATTATAATTCTCAATATTGTTCTAAAATAGAAATGTATCTAATGTGTTTTTGAAAATATCTACGCTACGTGCTAACAGACTTCTGTGGCAAATAATTACACAACCATGTATCCTTTACAGTGAAAAAAAAAAAAACCTGTATTTTAGTTGAAAGTGCCTAATGTGAAATCTTCCTGGAATCAATCTGCATTGCCACTTCAACCTATTTGTTGGAGTTTTCAGTATATTTCAACAGCACAAGCAAGATTACTGTTACAATACCTTCTTGAGGTTTTGTAATGCAGCTTGCATCCACCCTGTAATACATTCCACACATTACCCAGACCTATAACATGGATCTCCACTTTATACCCAAGCCCTGGAATGCTTATACTTACCCAATAAGTAAATCCCACACTCTGGGGAGGAGAGGATCAACCAGGGGCCTGGGTCGGGGCAGGAGATCTGTATCTTCAAGTCATGGCATTGCTTGTGTCTTCCCTTTACTAATAGGAATAACAACAACAATCTCCCTCTGGTCCTGGGCTTCTACCTCCTCCTCACCTGGTGTCAGCCTTTTGTATCAATGGCAGACTCGCTGGAGAGTTGCTTATTGTTTCAAAGACATGTCCCAAACACTTGAGGCATTATTTGCCCTGTGATGTGTAAACATCCTGGCACCCCATTTGATCAGTTTATCTGTGGCATCCCAAGAGCTGACTCATATAGGATTACTATACACACATACAGCAAACAAAAATAATTAAAATTGCAAATTGAAAACAGAGACTGATATATTTATATTTAACAAAATCTGCCTGTACTGGTCCTGAACAACACACATCTCTCCCAGTCTACATACAAAACACTTAGGAACAGATTTTCCAATAGGCAGAATAGACAACTGCCTAGTGCTCCAAATTTTGAGAGGTGCCACAGCTGTGATGGCCACACCAACATTCTGAATTGTGGATGTGGCCAGAGCAATCTCAATGTCTCTGCACATGTTTTATACCCCTTTACAAACTTTTATTTAAACCCTTGAATGATAGACACATCTAGAATTGCTCTGCTACCAAGGAGTTACCACTTTTGTTCTTGTTTTTTACAAGCCATTAGTATTTTATGTGCCTGGAAACAGTGAAAAGGACTAGGGGCAGGGTCATATGAGAAGTGTGGGAGTAGCCATGGATGGAGCTAAGGGCACCAAGAGTGCCTAGTCTAGGGGCTCCTGAGTAGGGATGGGCAAATATTTTTGCCTCAAACAAAAACTGGTGAATAATGGCAGTTCCCACTTGGCAAGAAAATCGAGTAAAAAGTGCAGTTTTTCCACTTTTTTCACCTAGCTCATTCCATTGAAATTAATGGGAACACTGAAGTTAAACACACAACACATAGCAAATGTTATTTTATTTCCCAAAGGCATAGTATAAAAGGAGCATGAGTGTGTCTTTGTTGGTGGAGTTTGGGGAAAGAATCAGTTGAACAGGGAATGTTTCTTGGGGGGATTTGTTTACTGGGATTGGGGGGGCATTTAATACAAAATAAATCCTAAATAAAATTAAAAATACCCCATAAGACATGGCATTAAAGGGGTCTAAAGAGGGTGGCTGTGTTGGTGGGTGGAGTCTGGGGAAAGAATCAGTTGAACAGGATTTTTTTTTGGGGGGAAAGGTTCTTGACTGGTATTGGGGGGACAGTTAATACAAAAAGTAAATAAATATAATAAGAGATTTGTATGTATCATGTTGATAGAGACAGGGACCCCCTGATGTAAGCTGCCACTGTTGTTAGAGGACCAAGCCCTGATGAAACATTGATTTGTAGGTCTTAGACATGTTAGAGGCCCAGGCCCTGAGGAAACATTGATTTGTAGGACTTAGGCTTGTTTGGCACTAGCCCTAAGGAAACATTGACTATTAGGTTAGAAACAAGCCCTGAAAAATTATTTATTTTTTGTAGGCCTATTTTTTTTTTTAAGCACAAGCCCTGAGAAAAAAAAAAATTGCTACGGGCCTAGAGCCATGTTGTGCTGGTCAATGGCCACTGTCAAATGCCCTGATGTAATTCAGAATAAGTTGGCCAATAATTCTCCACCTGCCCATGCTCCAAAATCATGGGTGTTTTGTTACTAGAATAGAAATGTTTCCCTTGAGAGCAGGCACTGTACCTCTCATCAGCAACTGCAATATGCACAGTGTGTGTGATAAATAACACCTGGCACAACTCTATCCAAACACCATGACATCAGAAACCACTTACTGCTGCTGTCACTATGACCATTGTCCAGACACAGCTAAGGACACATGACAACTTGCTGACAGTTTAATAGTAATGATGAGCCCTCCCTGCTGCCATCTTAGCATATTCTGAAGGATGGAATCTCTTCAGATGCTGCTTGATGCCCTGCCTGCGATTCTCCTCCACCACACTGCCATGTGTGGTCAGTGCACTGCACAGTGTGCAATGGGTGGACATGAACTGCCACATCCTAACATCTACAGAGTGGCAATCATTTGGAGGGGGAGGTAATGATGAATGAAGTGAACTGGCAGAAGATATAGTTACCTTAGAGCAAGAAGTGGATGGCGAGCTAATTGTTTAGCTCGTCATCAAACTTCAGACTGGCTGGGTTGCTCTATTCTTCCTCCTCTTAGACATCCACCTCGCCTCTTGTTGCCTTTCAGGAGAGTCATGGGGAACAGCAACAGTAGTGTTTGATTTCCATGGTGGTTGTTTGGCTTTAACATGTTTGACATAAATGTAATGGTGTCTGTGTTTCATGCGTGTTATCAGGGCGGTTGTGCCAAGGCTTGTTCCTTCCTTTACCCTTCTCACTCACAAATTGTACAAAGTGCTTTAGTTAATGACTTCACTGTTCCTGCCCCAAAAGAAAAATAGTCACACACCCATGGCTTCAGGGGGAGGGAAAAGGTGGAGAACAATGGCCTCTTTCTACTTGTCCTCCATATTCCCCTTCAATGTCTGTGGCAGTGGATAATGTTGCTGCTGTTGCTGCTACTGACACAGATTCAGCACTGCAACTAGGACCAGGAGTATTGCTGGTGCTGGCAAGTGGAACCTGTCCTAGTCCCATATCACTTGTTGAATCTATTCCCACTGTGTCCATGGTTGTCTGTGGCACACTAACCTGCGCCTCAGCATCCTGCTGCCTTTGCAACTCAGCAGAAGCAGGAATTAGAGCAGTTGCAAATTCCACAAATTCCAAAGGCTCACTGCTGCTGCTGGTGGCCCATTCCCATCCCTGTATCCCATTCCTTCTCAGTTAGGGTTAAAAAGGTCATCAATATCTCTTCCACCCCAGCTTCTCCACCATCATCCTCACCATGACCACTAGTTCCTTCATGCTGTTACTGCTGCTGTATTACAGAAATCTGACTGCTAGTTGGAGGAGGTGATGAGAAATGTGACATAAATGTCATGCTTGCCATTTCTTGGTGACCTGAAGAAAACAGGCACAGGCAGCTTTTCTGTGCTTCTGGTGGTGGTGGTATTATTCCTGCTAGATAACAATTCTGCCTTCTTCAGGATCATGTTCCACATAGACAATGCCGTGGGGGGAACAGGACTCCAGGGTCAGGGGAGTGGTGTTGGCTCCCTTGAACACTAGTCTGGAAGTTCTCAATTGCTTCCCCTACTAGACATGTGCGAATTCATTCGGAGACATTCGGATTTCGTCGAAAATGGGGTCATTTGGAGACATTCGGCCAATCCAAAACTCAAGGGTCATTCGGAAAAAATGATCCGACTCCGAACAGCCCAGGTCCGAAATTCGTCGAAACTTTCGGAAGTTTCGGCAATCGACACATTTCCAAAAGTTTTGACTACTTTTGACCAGGACATTTTGTACTTCCTGTGCGCGCTCAATTACTTTTCCTCCATAATTTTCCCTCCATGTCTCTAGTCCAATTCCATTTTCCATTTCATGCACTACTTCCCTCTTTTGTCTGTATTCGAATAGCCTTCTTCGTTTCATGATGGGGGTTGGACTAATGACACAGTCACACAGACAGACTGCCTGTATTTCCTCATTGGGTTGTTGGAGCTCAGAGAGAGAAGAGATTAGAGAGTGTACAGTTGTTGTGTAGGCAGGCAGGTAGCATTAGGCTAGGCATAGGTAGGCAGCCAGCATTAGTTCCAGTTATTGCCACTGCAAGAACAAGTAATATTTGTTCCTGTGCAAAATATAAAAAAATATTAGGTATTTGTTCGAATACAGGGCCAGCCCTTACATGGGTCCCAGTGGGTCCATGGACCCAGGCGGCACTTTGACAGGGGCGGCAATTTGCCGTCCCATAGCATGTTTATTTTGTGCTCTTCCGCCATTTCTGTGTTGCAGGGTGTCCCATCAGTGTGACTGTCAGCAGCCGGGCAGCCCTATGCTCACTCAGTGGTGATGCCTGCTGGCTGCTTCAGTGACGTGAATTATGTGATAGTGAAACATTATGCCTATTTTGTATTGTTTATCGCCCACCTAAAGTCAAGACTTGAGTAAACAGGTCTACCATCCCAGATTTGCTAGAGAAGTTTTACAAATACAGGAGGGTGCCCCCTGTACAAAATGTGTCTAAACATTTGGGATCCCTAGTATGAGTGCACAACAGTGCATGATGTGTCCTGAACAGGATTGCTGTGAGGTGTCTCCACCCAGAAGGTGCTGGCTTCAACATTGCGACAAGTGACCAACTAAGAGCACCGTGCCGTGCAGCCATAGCATCACCCCCTCCTACTCTCCGGGTCCCGCTGACTGGCAATAACAGGTGAGTCACTAAGAGATCTGAAGCCTTTCTGGAAGTCCTTTCACTTGGAAAGGGGCTAGGTATTACTTGGGGGAGTTGCCTCGTGTGTAAATAATTTCTAGGTGGGAGATGAATGTGCATCACTTATGTGTTTCCTAACAGTAGTTAGAATACAACTCCCATCATCCCCTGATTATGACATTGGGAAATGCCCGGCAATTACCGTAGAGCCCTGTATTGCACAGTCACGGAAAACGGTGATATTGCTATACTAAGACAATGCTGTGGACCCCTCTTCAGTATAGATGTCAAGCATTTTTTTTATTTCTCTCCTGTGTTGCAGTTTGTTCACAACAGAATGTCTCAATTTTTCTTTTTAACCCTTTGAATGCCAGAGTGGTATGCAACGTATTGCTTTGCAATGCATTGTGTACCACTCTGGCACTCAAAGGGTTAACACATTACATCTATCACATTACAATCATTGATGTTTATTCTTGATGTAGTATGAAACTCTACAATGTATATACACATAGAGTTATCTGATATGAGGGGAAATCAGGATAGGAAAACGAGAGAGAGGAATTTGGGTACTAAAGAGGGACAGTAGGGTAGGAGGCTGGTACCAGAAAATGAAACCTTAATCTTTACCCATGTACTAACATAGAATGTGACATGTAGTTTGTCCATATTCGAGTCGACCACTTATGTTGAGTAGGATGTGACAGGCATGGGTTTTCGATGTCGAGCATATGCTAAATTGAATGACAGGCATGAGGTTTCA
Organism: Rhinophrynus dorsalis; assembly: GCA_037306005.1. Taxonomy (NCBI): domain Eukaryota; kingdom Metazoa; phylum Chordata; class Amphibia; order Anura; family Rhinophrynidae; genus Rhinophrynus; species Rhinophrynus dorsalis. Next base: position 337,071,112 of record CM074720.1, on the reverse strand, counting down.
ATGTTCGAACATATGCTAGATTGAAGGACAGGCATGGGGTTTCGATGTTCGAACATGATAAATTGAATGACAGGCATGGGGTTTCGATGTTCGAACATGCTAAATTGAATGACAGGCATGGGTTTTCGATGTTCGACGTTTGCATTGTGACTGGCATCCCATGCTAGAGTAGAGGCATGCACAGACTTTCAATGTATGACAATGTCCGTTTTTGGGATGGATCTTTTTCTAAATGCACACCCTGTCTGCAAATAATGATAGCAGTGTGCACGGAGGAGCACTGCTATAATTTAACCCATGTTAAATTCGGCCGAATAATTCGGAATGGATCAGAATTTCGTCCGAATCGAATAGGCCCGGTCCGAAATTAGGATCATCCGAATTAGAAAAAAAAAAATTTGTCCGAATTCGAATTTTACCGAAAATTTTGCCCGTGCACAAGTCTATCCCCTACCACTCCCCTAACACTAGTCCCAACAGCTACTTCACCAACACTGTTACTAGTACTACCACTAATACTAACCACATCATTTTCAGCCCCTGAGTCTTCCTCGTCATAGTCACTAACAAGCTTCTGGACCTTCTTAGTAGTAATACTAGTACTGGCAGGACTGCTTGTGGATGGCATGACTTAGGGTCCCCTGCTGCCAACTTGGCAGCATCTTCTACTTCCCCCCTTCCTGAGAATTACAAAACATACTGGCAGCAGGTTCAGCACTAGTGACAGCAGGTTCAGCACTGGCAGCAGACACATCTCTGGTGGCTGCAAGGGCAGCATGTCTGACAGAAGGCACAGAAATGGTGGCAGCAGGGACAGCATGTCTGGCAGCAAGCGCAGGCAGCTGACCTATCCTGCTCTCAATGCTACCTTCTTCTTCCTCCCTTGACATTAATTTGCCCCAGATCCCTAGGGGTGATTTAGGGGAACTGGATGGCACTGGTTCTGTAGTGGTCACTTCCTTATAAACTTGCTGATAATGATAGCAGTCACTATGAGCCTCTCCTGCCTCAATTTTGCCTCAAGATCACAGCAAAACAGCACAGCACAACACCTCTCTCTGTAGCTGCTTCTGTTGTAACATAGTAACATAGTAGATAAGGCTGAAAAAAGACATGCGTCCATCAAGTCCAGCCCATGCCAAAAACACCCCTGTTGATCCAGAGGAAGGCAAAAAAAGGCCTCTGGAGCCATTTCCAATCTAGTCCCAAGTGTGTGTGTGGGGGGGGAATTATTTCTTCCTGACTCCAATTGGTAGTCAAATAGTTCCCCGGATCAATATCCTATTTGCTTTGAAGTCATCTGTCATAATTGTCAATATTGTTCTCTGCTAGATAGGCATCCATTGCTTTTTTGAATGCAGTTGCATTATCTGCAAGCACAACATCCCGAGGCAAAGAATTCCATAGCCTTACCGCCCTTACTGTAAAGAATCCCTGCCTTTGTTTTAGTCGAAAGCGCCTTTCCTCTAGTCTTAATGGATGACCTCTTTTTCTTAGCTCAGCTCTTTGTATAAATAATTCATTGGATAGTTCTTTGTATTGACCTTGAATGTATTTGTAAATTGTAATCATATCACCCCTTAGATGTCTCTTCTCTAATGTAAACAAACTCAGTTTGGCTAGTCTCTCTTTGTAACTCAGATCCTCCAATCCCTTTATCAGTTTTGTTGCACGTCTCTGTACCATTTCCAGTTCAGTAATGTCTTTTTTTAGAACAGGCGCCCAAAATTGTACTCCATATTCTAGATGAGGCCTAACTAAGGATTTATACAGAGGCAGGATAATATTAGCATCCCTTGCTTCTACACCTCTTTTTATGCAGGCTAGTACTCTATTTGCTCTTGCAGCAGCTGAGTGACTCTGCACACTGCTGTGAAGTCTATTGTCTATCAGTACTCCTAAATCTTTCTCCAATGAGGATTTCCCAAGTTGGCTCCCATTTAGAGTATATGTAGCAAGTTTGTTTCTACAGCCCAAATGCATAACCTTACGTTTATCTACATTAAATGACATTTGCCACTTTTGTGCCCATTCACTTAGTTTGTGTTTCACTTCCTGGAATTTCCTGTTTTTATAGAAAAAAGGAGAAAGACCCATAAATCAATAGGAGGAAACTTTCTAGCCATTGAAAAAATGTTGAAGAATTTTAGCAAGGGGCGAAAAATATGAAGATTTTAATTGCTGTTTGTAAAATTTACGAAAAACTGGACAACAATGTGGTTTTTGCGGATTTTTTCGCTGGAACACGACAGCACCTTTCGCTCACAAATGTAAATCCAGCCCTGAATATACTTAGCTCTTTGCACTGGACCAGGAAATATGAAGTGGGGCTGCCTAGCCAAGATGGTGGCAGAAAGAGAGCTTGACCTTTATTTAGGCCCTTCTTCAACAAAGGGGAACCTGTAACGCCAGATTGTTGCATCCCCAGGTCTGGGGACTATCCAGTCTTGGGGTGCTGAATAGAAAGTAGCTGTGCATGATTAATGGTGCTGAAACAAATTTGGTCTTTTGCTGAAGACCTTGGTGAATGTTCAGCCTAAACTGTTCATGTAAATCCATAGTCCCCACACATCCCAACTCCTTACCTCAAGATAGGAATTAATCCCAGGCTGCCCTGGACTATGCATCATAAGATTCCTCCACAGGTACATTATATGATAATTTCACTGATCTTCCTATCTAGAGAAGCCATCCATATTGTAAGCTACTGCCTCATCTATAGCTCAACATGAAATTGAAAGGTTGGAAAGCCCATATCAACCACAGAATGAATCTATTGCCCCCAGCTACAAAGTTCAGCCAGGTTAGAGAATTAAGGGCTTGATGCAAATGTTGGAGTTAAAACCAACGAGAAGAAAAAAAGGCCTTTGCGAGTTAACCAAGACCAAGTAACATGAGATTCAAATCTTCCTTACCTGGAAAGGTTAACGTGCGACGGCCTACAAAACACACAAAAACTACAAAGCTGGAGTCACCTAAAATCTGACCTCGTCGCTGTGAAAAAACACACACTAAATAACGTGAGAAACGTCCCAATAAAAGAAACAAGCGAAACGTCCGACGTTACCTAGTGGCCCAGCCAATCACATCACCCCAAAGTATCAAGCGCTCGATCCAAATGTTGGCGTCAGCAGAAAAACCTGGCGACAGTGGTTTTTTAAGTCAAGTATGCCATACAAATGTTCCCACAAGTAAGAAATAATGGCAGTTTTGAAAACACGACGCTCGTCGCCAAGATTTCAAACTATTGCCCGTTGAGGACAATGTAAAAGCTAACCCCAGAGCCATTCAAATGTTGGAGTTAGGGATAATGTGAGTTAAATTGCAACATTTACCGACAGAAATCTAACACCTACTTTTTTTAAGCGAAAATCACACAACTCAGAGCAGAAAACCACTGTTGAGGAAAACAAAACAGAGAAGCAGGTCATTCAAGTACACAACCCAAGCATACAGAGATCAGATTTAACCCCTGAAATGCCTAGCAAATACAACAACAAGGCCTACAACAGTGGTTCACAATCCTTCCATCCAAGGTACCTCTAACATGCAATCTGGATATTCCAGGGCACCTCTTAAAGGCACAAATAAATACCCAAACTGAAAAAACCATATGCCTAACATCAGGTCTCACTGTGTCAATGACAATGAAGAGAATATAGTGCATCATATGTCCCATACACACAGCTCCCCAAAAAATGTGTAAAATTAATATTACGAATTACTGATGCAGAATATAGCAACATGGGAAAAGTGATGCACCCTGAGCACATGGCACACAAACATGCCATGACACCCTGGTTGTGAACTACAAGCCTACACCATACAAACAAGTCACAGACAAACAATAATTCAGGAACTGCACAGTGACAGGGGGGGCACAAAGCAGCACAACATAAGCCATCACAACACACCCTGGAACAACAGGGGTTAACATACAACACAACATGCACACCTGGCACACAAAAAACAAATCAATCTCACCCATGTAACCTCAGCAACCAATGGAGCCAAAACACACACCTTACAGGTACATACCAATTACAACATATCACACCACCAAACACGGACACACCAGCAAAAAATTACCTGTATAACAAACAGCTTACCATTAGTCAATTATGACCACATGACTGCTCATGATCAAGGGGATGGCAAGCAGACATATGTATGTGTGTCACGTGGACCCAAAGCACACACCTCATCAGTAGAAATGGATTGTCTACTCCATGTCAAATGACAAAAAGTTAACCCATGGAGGAAGCTCTTCAAAGCATTGCTGTGTTGTGTACCCCACTGGCTCTCAAGGGTATGATGATGGTTCAGCAATAGCCTGACTGTTGTTTTTATACTGCAGTTTACAATCTTGTTTTCACTTCCTTGCAATGTTTTGTGTACAACTCTAGCAATCAAAGGGTTAACACATGGAATTCCAGAGTTGTATTCAATGCATTGCATTTCATTGCACTTTATATCCATCTGTGGCTCAAAGGGTTCTACCAGTGTCATGAGGGTGTTCAAATTGGTGGATGGAGTTTTCCATCAGTACAAAGCAGTATGTGATGTACATGGCCAATTTGCTCTACCTTTGATCCTTCCTACAATCCTTAAAAAGGTGTACCAATGGGTATACGTCACTTATTCCTACTTCTCCTCATGACACATCTGCTCAAGACTACATTGGATTGGCTGCCCATGAAATTACTGTTACCAAGACAATCTATGTAAACAAGTGTTCAAGGAGGTTATAGCAAAATCATAGCAGCAGACACCAGTGTTCTCTGTATCTAGATGCTCACTTATTTTTCTTATATATTTAACCCCTTAAAGACCCTTGATGGTCATAGCACGTCATGGGTTGTTTTGCGTTAACAACCCATGACGTGCTATGACCTTCATGGAATTCTGGGCTCCCCCCGTGGCTGCACAACGTTCGGGGAGCCCGGAACTGGAAGGGGAAAAAAAAAAGGTCTGTGGTCGTTAAGTGCTGGCCGCGTGTGCTCGTGGTCGGTCCTTAAGGGCGTTATCTGTCAGCCTCCCAGTCAAGCATTAAAATCTACGAAAGAACATAAAAACATCAAATCACCAACATGTCCATAAATACATTCCTTCCAAAACACCATATTATTCTCTTAATGATTAATGACATGTGTCATATTTACTCACAATCTGAACATGGTGACAGCAACTAGAAGTACTTAATTATCAAAGATATTTTTTTTTTTGTGGTGTAACAGTATCCAAAACATGTCCACTTTGCTTCTACCTTTAACAATAATTTATCCTTGTTACCTCCTTTTTTTAGAGGTACAACATGATCCATCACCTGATACCTCATTTGTGAGAGATGATGGCCTGCCCCATTACAATGTCTTGCAAATGAAGTATCTTTCCCTTTATGAATATTAGATTTATGCTGACTAGTTCTTTCTCTAAGGGAGTTACTTGTTTTCCTTACATACTACGCAGCATGTAATTAAATAAACATATATAAAGTCATTTAATCTTTAACTTCTTGCCTGTTCTTGGGTTTGTAATCTTACCTCCCCTAATAATACCATTACAATGTAGACATGAGTGGCATGGATATGTACCATTAACAGGGGTTGAACCACCCTATGGCTAATATTTTTTTGGTCATTTATATGCCATACAAGCCATTTCCTTATATAGTATAGTAGGACCACTTTGTAAGATTGACCAATTCTTAATTATTGATACTTTTTGTGTGATAATTAAAAGTATGGGCACATTTAGGGCTCAATGCAAATGTTGGAGTTAAAACCAGCGTGAAGAAAAAAACTGCCTTCACGAGTTAAACAAGACTGGGTAATGTGAGATGCAAATGTTCCTTACCCAGAAGAGTTAACGCGTGACGTCCTACTAAACACACAAAAACTACAAAACTGGAGTTGCCTAAAATCTGACCTCATTGTTGACGCAAAGCACATGATAAACGCGAGAAACGTCACAATAAAAAAAACCAAGCAAAACGTCCAACGTTGTCTAGTGCCCCAGCCAATCACAGCACCCCAAAGTATCAAGTTCAGTTAAATAAACTATATATAGACCCAAAATAACTGACACACCTTTGTCTGTGTATCGCGTTCATTAGAGCTAGAGCACATGACCCAGGAGCGGAGGCAAGTGAAAGAGACAGGTAGTAAAGAGGCGCACATTCACATAGCTAGAGGAGTTGGAGAGGACTGATATACACCTTGCGACATTATAAACCATTGCACATACCCATAACAAGCATCCATACACAAACACACACATACACACACAGCCCACAAATTTTGTTTTGTAGTAAAACACATAAACTTTACCTTTTTTTGACAGAGTGAGTCTGTGAGTGCAAGTGAGTGACAGAGAGTGAGTGATTGAGTGTGAGGGCCTGAGTGAGTGCCTGGGTGTGAGTGAGTGAGAGGAATGGAGAGGAGAGGAGAGAGGGGTGGGTAGTGTAGGAGGAGAGGAGGAAGAGATGCAGGTGGGCATCCCTGGTCAGGGTAGGGGAGGGAGAGGGAGATCCCTGGGGCAGAGGGGCAGCCACTCCAGAGAAGGCACATCAAGTTCATGGGCAGTGGAGAGAGTGGGATGAGGGGTGGTCTAGGGGGTGCACCACGCACAACCAGGGCCAGTGCAGGCAGGGCTGGAGAGCCATGGTCAGGGCTCTCATCGAACCTCTGAGGGTGAGGAGGAGGAGAGGGAGAGAGAGCCAAGATTCAGCGAGGAGGAGAACCTTTCCCAGGTGGAGGTGGTCATCTCCAGGGATCGGCTCCTGTTCTCCAAGGGGAAGGTCACCGGCATGGGGGCCAAACGCAAAGCTGCATGGCGGGAGGTCCTTAATGCCATCAACGCAGTGTCCAGCTGCTGTCGCTCCCAGGAAGCAGTCAAGAAGAGGTGGGCCTATTGCAAGGCCAGGGTGAAGAACAAGATGGGCCAGGAGGCCATGCATGCTACCAGCACATGGGGTGGTCCACCCCTGTGCATCCACTACACAGAGGGGAAGAGGCAGTGAGGAGAACCCTGTCCAGGACAGCAGTGCAGGGAATCCCAGGGTGGAGTGACACAGGAGATGAATGGAGCCTCCAGTCCACCAGTAAGTGCCTCAAGGCCTACACACACATCACATAAATCTTGACACCTACCAGACAGAGGCCAACACAGTGACACCTGAACACAAGGACAGCATTCCACACCACAATTCAGCAACACAGCTTGTAGAGACATCAAACAAGGACAGAATACTTGACAAACCCAGCCTGAATGGTAATGGTCAAGTCTCTGTTGAACCCCCTTCATGCTGTCCACAACAACATCATGCACAGCACAAAAACAATGCACACCGTCATGTGTCAGTCAAAGATATAATTATCATGAGTATCACAATGTCAGACAAAGAGGTCAGGACACAACCCCTTGAGTGCCACAGGGATAAGTAATGCATTGTTCAACAATACATTAGCCAGTCCGCTGGCACCCTAAGGGTTACCAGAGGATAGCAAGGAGGGGAATTGGTGTGTTTCCTATTGTATTGTTACTGCATGTCAGGGCTAGGCATTGTACATGTAGGTAGTTAGTCCAAGTGGAATATCCAAGGTTCAGCTTTCTGCATTATATGTAGCCTGCAGAGTGTGGATGGCCAGGGGGCATTCCCCACCATCAACATTCTTCAGGACTATGTGATTCACAAGGCTCAATCATGATGAGGGGGACATCCGCTAGGGTGTCAGAAAGAGGTGACTGTGTACATGACAACTATAGTGTCATCACACCTGCAATCCCTGTGTTATTCTGTGGAGCCAATGCACTGAGATCTAAACAACACGTGACATATCAGTGCTTACTCTCCATAGCATAACATAGGAAAACATAGAATTAACCTCCAATAGTACAGTATAACCATGCATATGTTTGGTGTGTGTTTGGATTTTAGCTATCCTGGGGTGTGTTTGTGTGTCCTCCAGCTGATTTTGCTGCTGGGTTCCACAGATCATGTTGGTAGGTGTGCTTGTTGTGTCTGTTACTGTTGCTGACATCATTGGTTTGACCCTGTACTCACTGGTCATCACTTGTGCATCACTGTGTTTAGAGGTCCTAGTGTGTTTGCTGTTGAGGCCTAGGTGTAGGACATGCAGTGGGTTGGAGTCACTCATGGTGTGATGGTTCAGTTTTGCTCACCACATGGATCCTCATGAATGGGGATAACAAGGAGGTATTTGCCTTGCCATCCCCACTGCTCAGGACACACATGATGACCAAATCTACGCCACTGTAGGTTAGTAGAATCAATGTATGTATCACGGTACCCGTGCTATACTGGCGACATTCTGTCAGTCTCTATCTTCTGCTAATGTTTATTGGCTTTATTGACTTTGTCCCGCCCAGTATTTTTCCTTAAATACTGGGCCTTGTCACTTGTCCGGTGCCCTTTCGTGGTGTTTCTGTTACCATCGCTTGTTCCAGTTCTCATGTGATCTCTGTGTACCGACCCGGACTGCCTAACTACTCTGTTGTATCTGTTCCTGCTTGTGTGCCGATCCAAACTGCCTGACTACTCTGCTGTATCCGTTCCTTCTCAGTGTACCGACCCGGCCCGGCTGACGTTCCTGCTCTGTGTACCGACTCGGATTGGCTGACGTTCCTGCTCTGTGTACCTATCACGGTGCCCGTGCTTTTTGCAGCAGGCGGCGACATTCTGACTACTAGTTTGCATTGCTGGTTATTGATTGGCTAACACCTTTTGTTGTCGCCCAGTGATGGCCTTTATATACCCTGTCATTTCCCCAGGATGGGGACCTTTCGTGGTGTATTCGTTCCTGCTTTCTGATCCGTTATTATAGACTGTGTATGACCTGGCCTGCCTGACGGCATTCCTGATTCTGCTCCACTTGCTGACTCTATCCGGTTGAGAACCTGCTCCATTGCTGACCTAGCCTGGATGAGTAATCACTTCCGTTATCGACTGCATCTGGCTGAGGACCCATTCCCGTTACCGACTGTATCCTGCTTTGTACTCGCTCCGTTGCTGACCTGGCCTGGCTGACAACCCGCTTCCATTACCGACCGCATCTGGCTGAGAACCCGCTCAGTTGCTGACCTTGGCTGTGAACCCGCTTCCGTTACTGAGTGTATCTGGCTGCACTGCTTCCATTTTCCAGTGCTGTTCAGGGCACCTGTCCTGATCTGACCCTTTGGGCTGCCAGTTGCCCTGTGCGCTTCCTTGAGTTTGGTACCATGCAGTTACAGATTACCACTGTGGCCTCGCTGTTGCCTACGTTACGTTTAGTGGTGCTGTCTGTTAACCCGTTGTGCCGCGAGGCGCTGTGTCTTGTCGTCCGTTAGCTAGACTTAGTGCCAAGTCTCTCTCCATACCACTTTTGCGGAGTGTACAAGCGAAGTACCGGTGCAGTGTTCTATCACTGACTGTGTTACTCTGATCTCTCTGTGTCCACCTCTCGCACCTCGCTGGGCTCACTTCCTCTGGGAGTTGCAGTATTATGGGCGCCACCATTTAACCCTTGGTGTACAACTGCAGGAGCCTCCAGCTCAAGAGCCAGCGTTACGTTGCTCCATCCTCTAGACATTAGTTGTTTCCACTAACGTGCTGTGCTGCGATCCACCCCTAGCGCTCAAGGGATATTTTGGGAGAGTTATCTCGGTCTGTTGCCATCCGGTACCAGGGTCAGTGGTGCCTTGATCCTTTGTTCTACACCACCCAGGCGTCTGGGTTGTGCCAGTAGAGTTGTCTTCCTTCTTGGATTCCGTGCCTTCCAGACTTCTGGGTGTGCCTACACAGTTGCCTTGCTCCTCTGGGTCGAACCAGTCACCCTCATCTGGACCACCTCAATCTAGGTCCTGTGGTCAGCCTGCTGCCTACCGATTCTGCCAGCTGTCCTGATCCTTTCCAGGTTCTCTACTGCCTAGTGATTGTTATTTTCATTATATGTAATACCTGTATTGGCATTCACTGTTATATTCATGTGCCTGTATATCTACTCCACTGTATTGGCCATAGGCCTATCTATGTCTTTGAACTTTTCTCTAATAAAGTTATTTTAACCTTACCAAACTGTTCTGAGTGTTCATCAAAAACCGTGACAGTACCGACCCGGCCAAGCTGACGTTCCTGCTCTGCGTACCGACTCGGATTGGCTGACGTTCCTGCTCTGTGTACCGACCTGGCCGGCTGACGTTCCTGCTCTGTGTACTGACTCGGATTGACTGACGTTCCTGCTCAGTGTACCGGCCCTGTAGGGCTACTGTTCCTGTGCATCGCTATAGCCTGCGGTCCCATTCCGGTTCTCAGTTTGGGCTCCTCTTCCAGGCTTTTTTCTCCGGACAGTCCCATTGTGCCTCTGTGCCTCCTGCAGTCTAGTCTCAGTTCAGTCATTGTCACATGGGCAACATTCCGGTGTCTATTCTATCAGTGCACCATGGTAAGCTTGACCCTCCTTCCTGCATTAACTGAGGTTGGTGTTACTTGGGCGCCTCAGGCTGTGCTTACATCAGGCAGACGTTATTGGTCTTAGCGTTTGTTAACCCATTAGGGGAAGGTGCCACTATTTCACCGGTCATTCTACCGTGCAGTCTCCGTTGGGCGCCCTCCCGGGCATACTGTCTTTGTCCTCCGTTACTGCTATAAGCAGTCCTAAGTTGATCCTGGTCCTCTGTTGTCTACTGGGCATTTCTCGCTATTTGTGTACTCCCTGCAGAGAGGGAGTCTTAAGGGCCTCGCATTATTAGGGCCTGCCAGCATTCCTGGCCTAATAGTAACCCATTCCTTGCTGCCTCAGTTGAGCTTTACATGAAAGTTACCTGACCTGTGTCAGTATATTGTAAATTCTGTATTGTACATATACTGGACCCGTGTGGGTATATATCTTGCTATTACCTGTCCTTTGCCAGTCCTATATTGTGAATACATTTACTGCTGGACCCGAGAGGGTTATCTTTTCTGAGTCTGTTCAATAAAACTGTGTTTTATCTCACCTACTGTGTCTGAGTGTCAATAAAACCATATCAGTATGTTATCACTTCAAGTTTAGCAATGTGTGTTAGGACGGTAACCAATGCATTGCAAAGCAATGCAATGAATAACATCCTGCCACTCAATGGTTTACATGTAAATGTAATAGTCCTGCACACTCATGTCATAGCTCACATCAATGATTACATCATGTCATTTCCCCACACAGCACACCAGGCATCACGAGCGGAGGACTCTGGAGGCACCTCCTCTGAGGAGGCCACCACGTCCAGGCTGCTGCCACCACAACCACCACTGCATCAGTGGCCTCATCATGGCTCCCAGGGTCCACCTCACCATCAGCAGCCACAGCAGCAGCAGTTGGCCTACCAGGCCCCACCGAAGCAGCAGCTGGGCTACCAGGCCCCACCACAGCAGCAGCAGCAGCTAGCCTACCAGGCCCCACCGCAGCAGCAGCAGCATCAGCTGGGCTACCAGACCCCACCATCACCAACAGGTAGGCATCTGATGCCAGAGATGGTGCCTATGCTGCAGCAGTCCTGGTTCGGGCCAATCCCTAGGCCACAGGGACACATGTGCCAGGAGGACACTCAGGGGTCCACATTTGTATGGCCATTGGGTATGAGCAAGTGGGGCTCCTGGGGAAGCCACAAAGCCCCTAGGCAAGGGAGGTGTTCACCCCACCACCAACGCCATCACCCCCACCAACACAAGTCAGCCACTCAGAGGCCAGGGAATACGAGGGGAGTGAGGGGGCCAGGGATCAGAACCTGTTCTCCCCACAAAGCATCCATGCTGTTGAAGGTCCTCCTGAGGCACTCCATGGGAGTCCGCTCCCCCACACTACACCACCGCCTCCGCAAGCCTCCATTGCCTCCACGCCTGTAACACCCACGGGCACAGCAGCCCTTGATGCGGCTTATGTGGCCATCCAGTTAGAGCAGCTCACGGTCATCAGGAGGTGTGCCCGAGCACTGAGACGAGTGGAGCTGACCCTGGGGCAGATCATGGGGTGCATCAGGGCCATTGAGGAATAGCAGGTGGTGGCGAACACGCAGCAGCTCCAGTTCAATACCGGGATTGATTTTTGTTTGGTTTAGTATACTCCTGTAGTGTGCCTCAGTTATTCGTTTTTTTTTTGTTTGTTTTTTTTGGGGGGGCACCGCCTGGTGGCTTTCCTCTGGTTTGTTAACTCCTTCCTTTCTTCCCTTTTATCTGTATCATGTGGTCATAGTGGACTAATGGTAAGGTGTGTGTTATCCAGGTAATTGTTTTCTGGTGTGTCTGTAGTTAGTAGTGGGATTATTTGTCATTGGTATGTACCTGTCAGGTGTGTGCTTTGTCTCCATGGATTGCTGAGGTTACATAGGTGAGCTTGATTTGTTGTTGGAGTGACAGGTGTGCTTGTCATGTTGTCTGTTAACCCCTGTTGGTCAAAGGTGTTTTGGGATAGTTTATGTTGTGCTGCTTTGTGTTCCCCTTGTCCCTGTGGGGTTGCTTGATTCTTATTGTTTGTATGGTGTAGGCCAGTGATTCACAGTCAGGGTGTCATGTCATGTTGGTGCACCATGTGCACCTGCTCAGGGTGTGTCACATGTCCCATGTTGCTATGTTCTGCAATAGTGATTTGTTAAATTGGTTTTACACATTTTTTGGGGATATGTGTGAATGGGACAGTTGATGCACTATATTCTCCTCATTGCCATTGACACAGTGGGATCTGATGTTGGGCATATGTTATTTTTATTTGGGAATTCCCTTGCGCCCTCAAGGGGTGCCCAGGAACATCATGATTGCAAATTAGGCATGTATCACGATACCCGTGCTACTTGGCGACATTCTGTCAGTTTCCACTCCTGCTTACGCTATTGGCTACTCTGTTATTGTCCCGCCCAGCATTTGTCCTTCAATGCTGGGTTCTGGCACTTCTTCAGTGGCCTTTTGTGGTGTTTCCGTACCAGCTCTTGTTCCTGTTATTTCTGAGATATCAGTATATCGACCCGGCGTGCCTGACGACTCTGCATCTTGTCTCCTGCCTGTGCACCGACCAGGATTGCCTGACCATTCTGCTTCTCATCTCTGCCTGTGTACCGACTTGGATTGGCTAAAGTTCCTGCTTAGTGTACCGACCCGGCCCGGCTGACGTTCCTGCATGGTGTACAGACTCGGATTGGCCTACGTTCCTGCTCTGTGTGTGTGGATCCTGCCCGGCTGGGCTGCTGTGGTGATGTGCCTCCTCTGCACACCCTGGCCGGTCTCCGGTTAGGGTAGTGTCAGTCCTTCGCTGTCTCCGGATAGCTCGCTGAAGATTGGTCTCGGTTGCCTCAGTGTCACCCAGGCGACATTCCTATTCGTCTGCCTCCCATGCAGTTCCTGGTTGGGTGCCTCTCAGGACAAGTTGCTCAGTCTCCATTACTGCTACGGCAGTGCTCACGTTGATCAATTTCCGTTACTGCTACGGCAGTGCTCAAATGGCTCAGTCTCCGTTACTGCTACGGCAGTGCTTAAGTGCTCAGTATCCGTTACTGCTACGGCAGTGTTCAAGTTGTCCAGTTTCCGTTACCGCTACGGCAGTGCTCACGTTGCTCAGTTTCCGCTACTGCTACGGCAGTGCTCAAGTTGCTCAGTCTCCGTTACTGCTACGGCAGTGCTGAAGCTGCTCAGTTTCCGTTACTGCTACGGCAGTGCTCACGTTGCACAGTCTCCGTTACTGCTACGGCGGCCCACAATTGTCTGGTCTCCATTATCTTGGGCATTACTCGAGTTGGAGCTCTCACCTTTGTTTGAGCTTCTTAAAGGGCCTTGCACTATTAGGGCCTGTCAACACTCTCTGACTAATATTAACCTATTCAGTACTGTTAAACTGAGACTCACACAAGAACTGCCTGACCTGTGTCAGTATATTGATCTCTGGACTATCTGCGTATACTGGACCTGTGTGGTCCTACCTCTGTATAACCTGTCTTGTGTCTGTACTATATCATGTATATATTACAGGACCCGTGAGGGTTATTTTTTTTATTGTTCAATAAAATTGTTTTATCCAAACCTACTGTGTCTGTGTGTCAAACAAACCGTTACAGTACGAAAGGGCCATGACCTCAGACAGTAAAGGTGAAGGTAATGCACAAAACATCCATTGGAGGATGGACTTACATGAGCAGAGATTAGACCAGTTGGCACTGGCCATACAAACTATCCTAGAGCGCACAGCTCGCCTTGATAAACCAACTCAAGCCCCGGTGGTCCACTCCGTTGCGACACCGAAAGCTCAATCCATGACACAAGTGGCCTTGTGTAAAGGGTTAACTGCCTCAGCTCCGTTACCGCTCAGATATGATGGTGAACACACACTGTGCAGAGGGTTTATTAATCAATTGGAGATTTCTTTGGCGTTAACCCCCCATGCCTTTCCTAGTGAGCGCAGCAAGTTGGGTTTCATGATGTCATTGCTGACAGGCAGAGCCCTGGCATGGGCCAACCCCTTGTGGGAGACTGCTAAACCCTGCACTAGGAACTTCAGGGAGTTTGTGCGTACCTTTCGCAGAGTATTTGATGTTCCAGGTAGAGCCGCCTCTGCTGCTAAACGATTCATGGTGATACAACAGGGCTCTCGTGTTATCGAATTTCGTACATTGGCAGCAGAGGTAGTATAGAACAACGAGGCGCTGGTGGCAGCATTTGCTCAGGGACTTGCTGACCATATCAAGGATGAGATGGCAGCCAGAGAAGTACCTAATGATTTGGACGAATTTATTGATTTTGCTATATTGATTGATTCTCGCATCTGTGAGAGACCAATGGCCAAAGACCGCAAGCAGCGGGCCAGAAATTTTGGACAAACCAGTTTAAATGTCCCACCCATGCCTCCCTCGCCTCCCATGCCTCCTGAGCTTACACATGACACCAGTGAACCAATGCAGCTTGGGTTCACCAAAATATCTGAGGAGGAACGGGCGCCTCGCCGAAGGCAGGGCTTATGTCTGTATTGTGGTAAGGCCGGACACCTGTTGCGTACCTGTCCTGTACTGCCGGAAACAAGCGCACCTAGGTTACCTTGGGGGACAGGCCCTAGGTGGTGGTCAGCAGTCCCTAGACCCTATTATGCAGAAACCCATGATCCAGGTGGCATTTACTTGGGCAGAATACTCGGTGGAGGTTCTGGCCCTGGTTGATTCTGGCTCAGCCAGATACTTTATGGACAGTTCATTTGCTGTGTTACATCAGATTCCATTGGTCGAGAGGTAATCCCCCTTAGCTATTGAGGCCATTGATGGCAGACCATTAGAACCAGCTCAGATCACCATGGAAACTATTCCGCTGTCGATGACTATTGGAGCTCTCCACACTGAGAAACAGCGGTTTCAGATTATCCATTCTCCCCATCATGCGGTCATTCTGGGGTTCCTATGGCTACATTTACATAATCCCCTGTTTGATTGATAGACTTGTGAGATCACGTCTTGGTCTGAGTATTGTATGGGGCATTGTGTGACTCATCCGATTAAGATCATGTGTACCGCTCCCTCTGTGCCATCTGAGTATCATCAATTCAGTGACATTTTCAGTAAGGGAGAGGCTAGCACTTTGCCTCAACATAGGGCCTACGATTGCGCTATTTATTTGCCTCCTGGTTCCATGCCTCCTAGGGGTCGCACGTACCCATTGTCGTGCGAGGAGAATCGGGCCATGGAGGAATATATTGATGATGCCCTTAAGAGAGGTATTATTAGGAAATCTACCTCGCCCGCGGGGGCTGGTTTCTTTTTTGTCAAAAAGAAGAATGGCGAGTTGAGACCCTGCATCGATTACCGAGGACTGAATAAATTAATGTCCAAGAATGCCTATCCCACACCACTCATTACTGAACTGTTTGACGGGTTGAAAGGTTCTTCTATTTTCACTAAATTGGACCTATGGGCCGCACATAACCTGATCAGAATAAGAGCTGGAGATGAGCAGAAAACGGCATTTAATATCAGATCTGGACATTACGAATACCTAGTAATGCCTTTTGGCCTATGTAACGCACCCGCTGTATTCCAAGAATTTATTAATGATATCCTCTGTAATATGCTGCAGTCTTGCGTAGTAGTTTACCTGGATGATATACTCATACACTTGTCTAGTTTGTCTCAACACATTAAGGATGTGTCCGAAGTTTTCCTCAGATTACGCGAGAATAAACTCTTCTGTGAGATTGAAAAATGCGAGTTTCACAAGTCCATGGTGCTTTTCTTGGGCTTCGTGATTTCTAGAGATGGCATTGCTATGGATTAGGAGAAGCTTGCAGCAGTATTGCAATGGCCACGACCCACAGGGTTAAAAGCAATTCAGCGCTTTCTTGGGTTTGTGAATTATTATAGGAAGCTTATTCGGAACTTCTCCACTATTGTGAAACCACTGTCTGACCTCACGCATAAGGGTGCCAATCCGTCCCAATGGTCTGAGGCAGCTGATCAAGCTTTTGAGACACTCAAGTCCGCTTTCACATCTGCTCCTGTACTGTCCCACCCCAACCCTTCCATTTATGTTGGAAGTTGATGCCTCTGTAAATTTGGTAGGGGCAGTACTGTCACAGCGTCCGGTCGCTGGGAGTACTCTGAGACCATGTGCGTCCTTCTCTAAAAAGCTGTCTAGTGCCCAGAGTCACTATGAAACTGGGGACAGAGAACTCCTGGCTATTATTCTTGCTCTGAAAGAATGGCGCCACTTGCTAGAAGGTACTAGAACTCCTGTATTAATCCTGACAGACCACAAATATCTGACCTATCTCTCGGAGGTGAAGAGATTGTCCTCACGAAAAGCCAGATGGGCCTTGCTTCTGTCCCGCTTTAACTTTATTGTATCCTACTTGCCTGGCTCCAAGAATATTAGGGCAGATGCCCTGTCCAAGCAATTTGTGCCAGAGATGGATAAAGATGAGGTTCCCGTACCCATCATTCAGCCTGATAGCATTTTGGCTATCTTACGTACTAGACTCACTTCGCCACTGGGGGAGGAAATTCTTGCTACCCAGGCTGCGGCTCCCCCAGATACCCGAGTAGGCAAGTGCTTTGTAGATGAGCCATTTCGTACCTGCTTGCTTGAAACCTACCATTCATCTCAGGCTGATGGGCATATTGGGAGGGATCAATTAATTTGGTCTCTTTCACAAATATTTTGGTGGCCTTCCCTTCGGGCCGACTGTATCGCATTCACTGCAGCCTGTACCACCTGTGCTCATGGCTAATCCCCTAGACACCTCCCAGTGGGATTACTCCAACCAGTACCTAATGGCGAGCGTCCTTGGTCCCACATATCCATTGATTTTCTGGGAGAACTGCCAGTGTCTAGGGGTTACTCTTTCATCCTAATGGTGGTTGATAGATTCTCTAAGATGGCTCACTTTGTGCCCCTTCCTGGCCTTCCCTCGGCCCAGGAATTGGCTGTTGTCTTTGCTAGAGAGGTGTTCCGGTTGCACGGGGTACCTAGAGTGCTGGTGTCGGAGCATGGGAGCCAATTTGTGTCCAGGTTTTGGAGAGCATTCTGTAACCAGATGGGCATTCAGCTGTCCTTTTCGTCTGCCTACCATCCCCAGACCAATGGAGCCGCTGAGCGTGCCAATCAAGGATTGGAGCAATTGTTGGGCTGTTTCATGTCCGATCATCATGATAATTGGCCGACCTGTTGCCATGGGCAGAGTTCGCCAGGAACTGTGCGGTTAATTCATCATCCGGGAGCTCCCCGTTTCTCATCAGCTACAGGTTTCAGCCATGTTTGCTCCCGGACTCATTCCAGTCGCAGCAGATTCCAGCTCTGGACGAGCATATCGAGCAACTCCACTCCACCTGGGCACAGGTTCAGAGGGCCCTCAGTAATTTGCTCCAGCGTTATCAGTGTTAATCGCAGACGGCTGCCAGCGGTCTCCTTACAGGTTGGGGACAGGGTATGGCTTTCCTCCAGAAACCTAAATTTGCAAGTTCCATGTAATAAGTTGGCTCCCCGGTTTATTGGTCCCTTCAAGGTGATCCGCAAAATTAACCCTGTTTCATATGCTCTGGACCTCCCAGCATCCATGCGTATTCACAATGTGTTCCACGTATCTTAACTGAAACCTCTGGTACGCAACCGTTACACTACCACTCCTGCGGTCCCCGGTCCTGTGAAAGTTCAGGGTCAGGAGGAGTACGAAGTTCAAAGCATCATTGATTCACGTATATTCAGTGGAAAATTGCAATATCTGGTCCATTGGAAGGGCTATGGCCCTTAGGAGCATTCCTGGGTTGATCAGAGTGATCCTCATGCTCCTAGATTGCTGCGCATTTTTCATGCCAAATATCCACAGAAACCAGGGCCCTCTTCTAGGAGATGGGGTCTTTGAGAGGGGGGTACTATCACGGTACCCGTGCTATTTGGCGACATTCTGTCAGTTTCCACTCCTGCTTACGCTATTGGCTACTCTGTTATTGTCCTGCCCAGCATTTGTCCTTCAATGCTGGGTTCTGGCACTTCTCTAGTGCCCTTTTGTGATGTTTCCATACCAGCGCTTGTTCCTGTTATTTGTGAGATCTCAGTGTATCGACCCGGCCTGCCTGACGACTCTGCATCTTGTCTCCTGCCTGTGCACCAACCCGGACTGCCTGACCATTCTGCTTCTCGTCTCTGCCCGTGTACCGACCTGAATTGGCTGACGTTCCTTCTCTGTGTACCGACCCAGCCTGGCTGACGTTCCTGCTCTGTGTACCGACTTGGATTGGCTGACGTTCCTGCTCTGTGTACCGACTTGGATTGGCTGAAGTTCCTGTTCTGTGTACTGACCCGGCCTGGCTGATGTTCCTGCATGTTGTACCGACTCAGATTGGGCTACGTTCCTGCTCTGTGTGTGTGGATCCTGACCAGTCTCCGGTTAGGGTAGTGTCAGTCCTTCGCTGTCTCCGGACAGCTTGCTGCAGATTGGTCTTGGTTGCCTCAGTGTCGCCCAGGCGACATTCCTATTCGTCTGCCTCCCGTGCAGTTCCTAGTTGGGTTCCTCTGAGGGCGAGTTGCTCAGTCTCCATTACTGCTACGGCAGTGCTCACGTTGATCAGTTTCCCTTACTGCTATGGCAGTACTCAAGTGGCTCAGTCTCCATTACTGCTACGGCAGTGCTTAAGTGCTCAGTATCCATTACTGCTACGGCAGGGTTCAAGTTGCTCAGTTTCTGTTACTGCTAAGGCAGTGCCCAGTTGCACAGTCTCCATTACTGCTACGGCAGTGTTCAAGTTGTCCAGTTTCCGTTACCGCTATGGCAGTGCTAACGTTGCTCAGTTTCCGTTACTGCTACTGCAGTGCTCAAGTTGCTCAGTTTCCATTACTGCTATGGCAGTGTTCAAGTTGCTTAGTCTCTGTTACTGCTACGGCAGTGCTCAAGTTGCTCAGTCTCCGTTACTGCTACGGCAGTCCACAATTGTCTGGTCTCCATTATCTTGGGCGTTACTCGAGTTGGAGCTCTCACCTTTGTTTGAGCTTCTTAAAAGGCCTTGCACTATTAGGGCCTGTCAACACTCTCTGCCTAATATTAACCTATTCAGTACTGTTAAACTGAGACTCACACAAGAACTGCCTGACCTGTGTCAGTATATTGATCTCTGGACTATCTGTGTATACTGGACCTGTGTGGACCTACCTCTGTATAACCTGTCTTGTGTCTGTACTATATCATGTATATATTACAGGACCCGTGAGGGTTATTGTTTTTTTATTGTTCAATAAAATTGTGTTTTATCCAAACCTACTGTGTCTGTGTGTCAAACAAACCATTACAGCGTGTCTTAGGTGGAGCGGTTGTGGACCACTATTGTAGGCCTTGTTGTTGTATTTGCTAGGCATTGCAGGGGTTAATATCTGACCTCTGTATGCTTGGCTTATGTCCTTGGATGACCTGCTTCCTCGCAGCCAGGCCAGGGACCTTCTCCCTTGGATAGAGGATGCTCTCCCTCTCTAATATAACCTCCATGAGGGCCCTGTTCTCCTTATCAGTGTAGTGAGGATCCCTTAACCTCTCCTCCTCAGCTCTGGCCTATGAGGTGTCGTAGCTGTGGCCGGAATGTCCTGCCTGTGCTGCCTCTGCCTGTGTGTGGTGCTCCCCAAAAGGTACCCTTCGTCCCACTGAAGGTTCTGTCCCTGCCCTCTGTGTGCCTGCTCATCTAGGCCGGGTCCCCCTCTGACCCACAGATCTCCCTCTCCCACTCCTACTCTCAACAGGGATGTTCTGCTCTCCTTCTTCCTTCTCCTCCACTACTCTCCCCATCCCTCTTTCCTGTCATCCCTCACCCATTCACACCCAGGCACTCACACAGGCCCTCACAGACACAACCTATCCCACTCACTCTCTGTCACTCACAGATTCATATTGAAAAAATAAAGTTTGAAATATGTGTAATGTGTTTGTATGGGTGTATATAATATGTGCAAAAGTGTGCCATGTATATATTTAAGTGCAAATCTCTCTGCTCAAAAAAACTCCTTCTACCACCAATGTCAGTTCCTCTCTCTCTCGCTCTAAATGCTATCCTCCACTGGGATCTAGCTCGCCAAAACTCGAAACACAGACAAGGTGGGACCATTTTTCTGGGCATATATAGGTGTATGTGAACATTTTTGATTCTTTGGGGTCTTGGAATTGGCTGTGGGCTGTTATGTTACTATTTGACTTAAGTCATGTTTTATTGGGTGATTAGGACACACAGTGATGTGAAAAAAGGTGTGACACAGGTTTTTGTGTTACGTGTTTTTGTTGTGCCTATGCTTGTTAGATATTCTTGTTGACTTCCAGTCAAATCCAACATAAATCATGTATTATTTGTGGGTAATGTGCCTTTTTTACTTAGCAGCTTTTGAAAGTAAAGCTTTAACTCTGGCCCCAAGGCTGTTCATTCTCTTACTTTAACCAAGCAAGAGGAAGTGGTTGGAAAATAGTCTTTTTTCTGGCCACAATCGGTTCACCTGGAGGATCTTTATCAATCACCTGCTCCTGAATCGCATTATTTAATACTATCTGAGCTATTTTAATAATATTAAACACTTGATCATTCTGGAGGACCCTATAGTAGTTTATGTTGCTCAACTAGCAATGTGAACTGCATGATATTTTGATTCATTCATGACCATTATAGAGCCCACTATAGATTCCCTCTTTTCTGCAGGTTTAATAACAATCATTTTATTAGTCTCCAACTCTTTAATAGCTTCTAGTACTTCTTTAATAACCCCTTAGTGACTGGCTGCGCGCGCACGCGGCCGGCACTTAATGCCCACCGAACATTTTTTGTACATGTACATCCTCTGTCCACCTGGGACATCCGCTCGGGACATACATGTACGTCCTCAGACAGTAAGGGGTTAATATTGGAACCCTTAAATGGTTTATTCCATTAAATAGCTATCAGAGCAGGATAAGTCATTGAAGGGTTATAAGAACTCGGTGGTCTATAGTCAGTTAAACGATACAAACATGGCAATTTGAGATCAAGAGGTTCAAGTATTTCATATTCAGTGTGTTGGCTGTCCTGTGGACTTTCCTGGGGTACCTTCCTTGCAAACAAGATATGTAAATTAATTGAGTAAAAAAGTTTTGTAAATACCATTGCCTACTTAATCACCTTACACTAAGCATCACTCAAAGTTACTGATGTTAAATTGTATACCCCTTCTGATGTTGTGTCCAAACTTGTAGCTGAGTTAAACGTTTTGGCACTTTTGTTTCCTTGACCTTGCCTTGTTTTCCTACAACTGCTGCTTTGATTTATCCTAAAAAAGGGGCATCCACTCTCATGAGCCAGTCTCAGAGTCAGATGAAGAGGATGCCGAAGCACTTTCAGAGACAGTTGTTGGTTCAGGGTTATCAACCTGTTTATTTGTTCTGCGGTCTCTCATAATATTTACCCAGGAATACACCCTGTCATCTTGGTAGTCCAAGCTACATTTTATGCTTTTCCAATAATTTATCCAATTCCACTAAGATGGTTTAATATAATTCAAAATCGATCTGCTTGTTCTGTTAACTCTTTGTTGAATATACTGAATCATGGAGCACTTTAATTTCCCTTTGCATCATCTGTCGGACCACAACAGGGATGTGGTATGAGAGGAGTTGGATAGGGGGTTGCCTGGGCTCTCAAGTCTTATCTAGGTAGGCATCTAGCTCAGTCAGCCCAAAGTGAATGTCCAGCCCAGCTGTTAATTTTTATGACTGAGGACTGCTCAGCTGAGGCCCTAGCTCTACATCCCTTACTGAACCCGGGCAGGGCTGGATTTACATCACAGGAGCCTGTAGGCACAGACACTCGAAGCCCCCCCCCCCCCCCGCGTGGACCATCTGCACTGGATACCTCCACAATGCTCCTAATCTCCACGTTGCCCCCCCCATCATCTCCATATTGCCCTCACATTGCCCCCCTTCAGCTCCATATTGCCCCATCAGCTCCACATTGCCCTCACATTGCCCCCTTCAACTCCATATTGCCCTCACAATGCCCCCATCAGCTCCATATTGCCCTTTCAGCTCCACATTGCCCTCACAATGCCCCCCATCAACTCCATATTGCCCCCATCAGCTCCACATTGCCCCCCACCCCATCATCTCCAACTTGCCCCCACCATCTCCACATTGCCCTCCATCGGCTCCAACTTGCCCCCCATTGGCTCCACATTGCCCTCTATCGGCTCCAATGTGCCCCCCATTCTCTCCAACTTGCCTCCAATTGGCTCCACATTGCCCTCTATCGGCTCCAACTTGCCTCCAATTGGCTCCACATTGCCCTCACATTGCCTCCCCCCCTGTTGTCCGTTTCCTACCTCAGTGGTAGGAGATCTGTACGTGCCTCCTTTGGCACAGTCTTGCACCTGATGGAGCTCCCGCGCGGTCTCCTATTCAGGAATGTATTCCCACAGAGCCGAAGAGGGAGCTCCTTCAGGTACAAGACTGGGGGGGGGCATCGTGAGTGGGTGCCGCCGGTGCAGCCAGCAAGGCAGCTAGTTTATTTTTTTTTTAAAGAATATTTAAAAAAAAAAAATCCAAATGGCAGGCTCCCCTCGTTGGCGTGCACCTGTAGGCAGGTGCCTACTTTGCCTAATGGCAAATCCGGCCCTGTACCTGGGTATGCACAACAGATCAGGCAAGTCTCCAGTGAGAAATTGTACGAAAACCACATTGTTGTCTGCTTTTTCTCCGAAAAATCTGCTTTAAAACCAGTGATTAAAATGTTTGCATTTTTTGCCTATTGGCAAAAATTATTCACCATTTGTTCAATGGCTAGAACGTTTCTGCCCATTGATTTACATGTTTTTCACCTTTTCACTATAAAAACGTGACATATTCCTGGAAGTGAAAAACAATAGAAGCAGATACAGAGTGAGGTAGACGTGCAGTACTTTTCTGCTGTGATTTGTTTGGAAAATTGAGGCAGGAGAGGCTCATAGTGACTGCTATCACTAAGAAAAAGTTTAAAAATAATAAAAGGAGGAAATGGAAGGACCCTTTTATGTCCACAGAGGAGAAAGAGGAGGAAGTGAGCACTGCAAAACCAATGCTGTCTAGTCCACCTAAATCACCCCTAGGGATCTTGGGGAAATTAATGCCAAGGGAGGAAGAAAAGGGTTGTCGTGAGAACAGGACAGGTCAGCTGCCTGTGCCTGCTGTCAAACATGCTGCTCCTGCTGCCACCATTGCCGTACCTACTGCCAGATGTGCTGCCCCTGCCGCCACCAGTGCTGTGCCTGCTGCCAGAGCTGAACCTGCTCCCACCAATACTGTGCCTGCTGTCAGATGAGCTGCCCCTGCTGCAACTAGTGCTGTACCTGTTGCCAGTGCTGAACCTGCTGCCACCAGTGCTGAACCTGCTGCTAGTGTGTCTTGTAATACTCAGGAGGGGTGAAGGAGAAGAGGATGCCAAGTGCAACAGCAGGGGACCCTAAGTCACACTTGCAATCCACAAGCAGTCCCGCCAGTGCTAGTAATACTACTAAGAAGGCCCAGCAGCTTGTTAGTGTTAGGAGTGAAGGAGGGGGTAATCAATATCCTCATATTACTAGTGACTGTGAGGAGTTAGACTCAGGGGTTGAACTTGATGTAGTTGGTGTTAGTAGTAGTAACAGTAATGGTGAAGCAGCCGGTTGGACTCTTGTTAGGGGAGTGATAGGGGAAGCATTTAAGAGTGTCCAGACTAGCGGTCAAGGGAGCCCACACCATTCCTCTGGCCCTGGGAGTCCCCTTCCCTTCACAACAATATCCAGGTGGAATATGATCCTGAAGAAGCCAGGACTGGTGATGAACAGCAGTCGCAGCAATAAAACCACCACCACCAGATCAGCTGCCCATGCCTGCTGTTACTGCTGCCAGTCTGCCTTCTTCACTGCACCAAGAAATGGCAAGTGTGACATTAGAGGACCCTCTGTCACATTGCTCGTCACCTCCTCCAACCAGCAGTGAGATGTCAGTAATAGAGCAGCAGCAGGTAGGGACTAGTGGTCATGGTGATGATGATGGAGGAGAAGCAGACCACCATGGACACAATTTGAATGGGGTCAACAAGTGATGCAGGACTAGGACAGGTTCCATTTGCCAGCAGCAGCAATACTGCTGGTCCTAGCTGTAGTGCTGATTCTGAGGAACTGATACTCTGCCCAGACAGTGAAGGGGACTGTGAAGGACAAGAAGAAAGATGCCATTCTTCTCCACCTTTTCCCTATCCCTATCCCCTGAAGTCATGGGTGTAGGACTATTTTTCTCTTGGGCCAGGCAAAGTGCAGTCATCATCAACGGCATTGTATACCATATGTGACATTCAGTGAGAAGAGGAAAGGAGGGAACACACCTTGGCACAACTGCCCTGACAACACACATGAAACACAGACACCATGACATTTATGTCAAACATGTTAAATCCAAACACCAATCACAGAAAGAAAGCACTGCTGTTTCTATACTCCCTGACTCTCCAGAAAGGCAACAAGAGGCAAGGCAGAGATCAAAGAGGAGGAAGAATAGAGAAACCCAAGCAGAGGCTGTAAGTTCAATGACGAGTGAAACAACTAGTTCTCCATCACCTTCTTCCTCTAGGGTAACTACATCTCCTGGCAATCCATCTTGTTTATCATTACCTCCCTCACCAAATGATATCCACTCTATTGATGTTAAGATGTGGCAGTTCGTATCCACTCATTGCACACTGTGTGGTGCACTTTGCACACATGGCAGTGTGGTGGAGGAGATTCACAAGAAGGGCATCAAGTGGCATCTGAGGAGATTCCATCCCACAGAATATGCTAAGATGGTGGCAGAGAGGGTTCATCATTACTATTAAACTGTCAGCAAGTTATTGTGTGTCCTTAGCACGGTCTGGACAAGGGGTATAGTAACAGCGGCAGTATTTGGTTTCCAGCATCATGGTGTTTGGATACAATTGTGCCCCAGATGTTATTTATCACACACTGTGCACATTGTAGTTGCTGATGAGAGGCACAGTCCCTGCTCTCAAGGGAAAAAAACTATATTCTAATAACAACAGACCCATTATTTTGGAGAAGGGCCAGGTGGATAAGAATTATTGTCCAATTTCTTCTGTAGTGTGGACAAGGGGTATAGTGACAGCTGCAGTACTTGGTTTCTGGTGTCATGGTGTCTGGATACATTTGTGCCCCCAAGTTATTTATCACACACATACTGTACACATTTCAGTTGCTGATGAGAAGCAGAGTTCTTGCTCTCAAGTGAAAAAATTCTATTCTAGTAACAACGCACCCATGATTTTGGAGGAGGGACAAGTGGAGAAGAATTATTGCCCAACTTCGTCTTTTCTCCACATATACTGGAGGCTAGTTATTGTGCTGATACTGTCTCAGGCTCATCACTGGAGCTAGTCGTGACAAGTTGAACCTTCATCATCCATCACCCATGTTACTGATGTCCTACAAAAAAATAAACAATTTTGGGGGTTTGTTTCTAACAAGTCTAAGTCCTACAAATCAATGTTTTTTCAGGGCTTGGGCCCACGTCCCTGTACTGCTCCACCTTTCCCTCTCCCACTTGTGCATTTGCTATACATTACTCAACTACCGTGCCTGTGTTTTTACTCTCTACAGTACACAACTGATGGAGTATGATGTCTTGCCTTAGCCCGCAACAAATTTCTCAATGTCATCTGCTGTCTACCAAGTCTGCCTTGGTCACAGAGCTCACATCAGTCTCCCAGTCAGCTGTGTTATATATTTATTTGTTTATTTATTTATGTATTTTTTATTTTTGTTTATTTTGGAGGAGGGACAAGTGGAGAAGAATTATTGCCAAACTTCTTCTTTTCTCCACATATACTGGGGGCTAGTTATTGTGCTGATACTGTCTCAGGCTCATCACTGGAGCTAGTCGTGACAAGTTGAACCTTCATCATCCATCACCCTTGTTACTGATGTTGTTGATCCCATTCCCTTTGAGCTGCCTAATCAACTCGCTACTTAAACATTCAACAGCAGCAGCAAGAGCAGCAGTCACAAGTTCTGTGTCTATATCAGGGCATTTGACAATGGCCAGTGGCCAACATGACATGAATGTTCTGCTGGCATTAGGCCAGTAGGGCATTTTTTTCACAGGGCTTGCGCTTTAATAAAAAAATAATAACAATAAATCAATAGTCCTACAAAAAAATAAACAATTTTGGGGGTTTGTTTCTAACAAGTCTAAGTCCTACAAATCAATGTTTTTTCAGGGCTTGGGCCCACGTCCCTGTACTGCTCCACCTTTCCCTCTCCCACTTGTGCATTTGCTATACGTTACTCAACTACCGTGCCTGTGTTTTTACTCTCTACAGTACACAACTGATGGAGTATGATGTCTTGCCTTAGCCCGCAACAAAATTCTCAATGTCATCTGCTGTCTACCAAGTCTGCCTTGGTCACAGAGCTCACATCAGTCTCCCGGTCAGCTGTGTTATATATTTATTTGTTTAATTATTTATGTATTTTTTATTTTTGTTTATTTATTTACTTTGTTGTCCACCCCATCTTATCACAGTTAGTCCAAAACAAATATATAGTTATATATACAATCAACAACTTCTTTCCCTAGACTCTCCAGCACAGCGACAATAAAAGCAAAATCAGCAAGCAATTTGGCCCCCAGCTGCCTCTTACAGTTTGTACGACACTCAGACACAGTAGGTTAGAATAAAACACAGTCTTATTAAAGACACAGTGCGAATACCCACTAAGGGTTAAAGTGAATCACAGAGAAATATCAGTCATGTACATATGCCCATACAGGCCAGTATACAATGGTATAGATATAGATATTGTCAAAGATCAGGCATAACCAGGCAACTTCAGCACAGCATGGGTTAAAGTTCATAGATCGTAATCAGTCTCTGATGTGCTGTGTTTGACAACACCCAGTATGATGGTAATAGTAGCAAGAGACTGTGGTGCGAGATGTAGAAGCACCTAGTCTGTAAAGCAGGACTGAGCCTATACCCTGTGCTGAGCAGAAACACACAATACTCTGCTAGAGCAAGAATACTTTGAGCCACGAGCACCCGACCGGTGCAGTAACGGAAACACTGTACACTGCAAGAGCTGATAGACTAGAGCCAATAGCACCCGACCGGTGCAGTAACGGAGAAACTGTACACTGCAAGAGCTGAGGGACTTCAGCCAATAGCACCGAACCGGTGCGGTAACGGAGACACTGTGCACTGCAAGAGCTGATGGACTAGAGCCAATAGCACCAGACCGGCTCGTTAACGGAGACACTGTGCACTGCAAGAGCTGATGGACAAGAGCCAATCGCACCCGACCGGTGCAGTAACGGAGGCAACAGTGCTCTGCAAGGGTTAACGGAAGGCTCAGTGTTAATGGAGGCAACAGTGCTCTGCAAAGGTTAACGGAAGGCTGAGTGTAACGGAGGCAACAATGCTCTGCAAGTGTTAATGGAGGCAACAATGCTCTGCAAGTGTTAATGGAAGGCTCAGTGTTAACGGAAGCAACAGCACTCTGCAAGTATTATCGGAAGGCTCAGTGGGATGGAGGCCACAACACAGTCTGCTAGACCAGCACTTGCGGAAGCAGGAATCACGGAGCAGGAACCGGTAGGAGTAGTCATACGGGCCAAGTCGGTACACAAGAACGCAGGAATACAGCAACACAGTAGCACTGGTACAGGAACACCACAAAAGGGCTCCTGACAGGTGCCAGAGGCCTGGTATAAGAAGGCCATACTGGGCGGGCCAAACTAAGCTCAGCCAATGGGAGCGCACCACACAAAGAGTGACAGACCAGAGCACGGGCACCGTGATACTGCCTGTGTCTTGCCAGTCAGTAACACCAAATTTTGGGGTATTTTGTGTCAAGCTTCTTCCTCCCTTCTTCTCCCTTAGAGTGCCCCCAGACTCTCCCTAATACAGAGAACAAATGTCCTACCTAAATTAATTACCTAAACTAGGTTTCAATTCCCCTTTATTTGCCAAAAGCTTCAATTCCCCTTTATTTGCCTATCATTTCTAGCTCAAAAAGTGCTGCTTTCTCCTCTCATAAACACAGAATGGCATGCTGTGAGAGCCTGACACCCATGTATATGGCTGTAGAAAACTAGAGAAAACTTTTGTGTTGTCAAAAAAAAAAAAAAATTCTCATTGAATTCAATGCATTGAGCTAGGCAAAAAAAAGAAAAAAGAGCACTTTTCGCAAGAAATTTTTCTCCAAGTGGGAAGTGCCATTTTTTTATTTCAGTTTGAAGCAAAAATTTCCACCCATCCCTACTTCCAGCTAGCTTGAAACTTGTTAGGATTAGGTTCTAGCAACATGACTTGCTAGCCTTCCTATTATTATCTGGTGCAAACCTGCTAGTCGTACCAAACCTTCTATCTAGTCTAGGTAGTCTTAAGATGTGCTTGTGTTAACTAAAATTTGCTTCACTGGCACTAGATGGTCATACTCTATCACGGAAGTAACAGATTCCTGTCTTTCTCCCTCCCAATACTCTTTTAGTAGGGTTAGAGGTCCCCTCACCTTACTCCTGTAAGCAACTGAAAGGGTGAGAACCCATGTGGATTTCAACGGTATATCTTGGCATGTAAACAAGATATATGGTAGGAATTTTTCCATGCCTCCTCAGATTCTATGAACACACCTGTAGCATCCTTTTCAGGGTGCCACTGAACTGCTCAAACAATGTTTGTACTTTACAGGTTTGTCGCAATTCCTGTACAAGCTTAGACAAAAATTGGATTCTCCTGTTGGATAGAATCGTACTAGGTAACCCTACACTAGGGAAGATGTCCACCATGGCATCAGCCACGTTTGTCACAAATATCAAGGATAGAGCAACAGCCTCCAGATATCTAGTGGCATGATCCACCATGAGAACATACCTCTTTTACTTATGACTGATTTTGACAAGGGGTCCTATGAAATCCATTGCAAACCATTAGAATGACTCATCGATTACCAGGACAGGCTGATTGGCCCCATCCTCTAGCAGGCAACAGAGGTACAACATAATTCATCTGCATCTTGAGAGGCTCCTGGCCAGAACAAGCTCTTGGTGGACCGGGCTCATGTTCTTTTGACCCCCAAATGCCCCTCAAATGGAACTGCATCCAAGCAGAGACCCATATCTTTTGGCACTACTACCTGATAACATTTCAGGAGTGTGTTGTCCTCTGGCTCTGTTACCTTATACAACAAGCCCCCTGACCACTCATACCAGTCCCTGTATGACCCTATCTCTCCCATTTCTGCCTGGGTTAACATCCCTGTCTGGGAGGAATCCCCTACCATTCCCAGGGTAATAGTAGGGGCTCATAACCACCAGCACCACTGGGATTGTTGAGCTCCAATGCCAATGTACTTGCCTGAGCTGTGTCCCTAAGAGCCTCCACACACTAAGGGCAGGGACTTTTGTCCGGATGGTTGGGGAGTAGTTCTGAGTCATCTAGACACCTGGGCTGAAACCTCAAGAGCTCAAGAGGGATGAAAAGGAACACAGGTCCTCTGTTGTGGCAGAATCTAGGTACTAAGTTGGGAAGGATTGAGACATAAATGGGAGGGGCTTATCATGGTCTTACTTCTGGAGAGGTTGTCTCCATCCCAGGTATTGTGGATCCAGTTGTTTGTGCCTTCACTCTGGTTTACCATCTTAACATATATGCAGTCCATTACTTCCATATTATTTCACAGAATTACATCTACTGTGTGATCTATAACCAAACAAAATATTATCTATATCCCTCCCAAAGTATAAATGCACCCATGCCAGACGTATCTGTCACTGGTTGACCCCAGCCAGTTTGAAGGCTATACTGGTATCTTAGAGGTAGGCCTAGGTAGGTAATCAGTGGTGCTTTATCCCCATTCTACAGCAGGAAATCCTTCAATCTGCATTGACTGTTGGTGTTTCCTGAAAATATAATTGGGGCATAGCACTTGCTGGTTAAACCATACAGTCCTGGTAACTCCAGAAGCTCCTTGTTAGTCACATAAAATAGCAAGTTTGCCAGAGCACGTGCCAGATCCTGTTCTGTGGTATACAGGGGAGGCTGAAGGTAATGCACACCTGGTGCTTATGCTATGGTAATGGGTCCTCTTTGAGAACACCAGCCCTGTGGATAACTTGTCTGGTAGCAAAGGCAGAATCACCAGGTTCCCCCCTCAGTTGGCCACATGGGCGGTTTGAGTAGCCTGCTCAGGGAGGGCTATAGACATTGGATGAGGCCTCAAATCACACATACCCCCCTGTATGCATAAAACACACTTAGTTCTTTGCACAGGACATGGAAATAGGAAGAAGGGCTGCGTACCCCAGATAGCAGAGGAAGGACTGACTTTTATTCAACTCCTCCAACACATCCAGGGGAAGAAGAGCATGGGACAGCAGGGATTAGCCTATCTGGAATTACAGATTCATCTCTGGGTCTAGGTACTGTCCAGCCTTAGGTTGCTGAATGGAGAGTAGCTGTCCATGGTGCTGAAACTCCAGGATGTAGACAGTGTTGAGTGTTTTGCTGAACAATTACCTAATGAATGTTCCACCTGCATTGTTACCATAAACAGTTTTTGTATTGTTCTCAAAGTATTAGTATATAATATCTTATCCCCCTTAGACATCTTTTCTGTAATGTAGAAGACACGGGATGGGAGTGCTCGATGGACGCACCAAAGTATCACAGACCAGTCAGCAGATATTCATAGATTAAAAAATCCTGGTTTATTCATATTTAAAAATCATAACAAAAGGCTGTATGAAAAGATAACACAGAAGTGAAGGAGGTAATGATCCGCCTTACATGTTTTGTGAAGGAAACGTCACTTAATCATAGCTAGAATTGTAACAAATAATCACCACTTTAAGTACAAAAATCCAAGTCCTTCTAAGCCAATCACCACGGAGCACACTAACTCAACAAACACTGGTGCGCACTGCACATTAGCCCAGTGTATCCGAGTTGCCTGTCTCATGATGAGATGCCTGAAATCAGACGCCAGTTAAATTAACCATTAGCGTTCACAAATAGAAGAAACCGAATGTCATCACAAACAAAACAACATAACAGAAATTATATTTCTTAAAACCATTAACGTAAAATGTATGCTAAGACATAAGAGCTCATGGTATCAACATTATACTAAAGGTCTTGGATATTAATATAAACTATGAATACATGACATACTAAAGGTCTTTGATATTAATATAAACTATGAATGCATGACACATCATGTTAAGAGTTCAAGCCATTTGGAACCCATGTATCTAAATAAAAAATCCATTTGACTTCTCTCTTATCCAATAAAACATTGATGTCCCCCTCCTAACTCTGGGAGAAATACTGTCTCAATGCCATAGAAGGAAAATGTTGTCAAATCAGAATTATTTTAGCTTACAAAGTGTCTTGCCACCAGTTTAGTTAGATCCCTGTTATTTACAGAGATAATTTGTTTGCGTACTCTATCCTTCAGTGCCCTGATACTCCACCCAGCATACTATGCAGTACACAGAAGGCAAGTTATTAAGTAAGCCACATGCATAGTTCTACAATTGTTGTATTATTTCATTTTGTACACTGTATTTGTATAGGTATGTTTAAAATCAAGACCTACACACACATATAATCACAATACAAGCACCATCTGGCCCCACACGTATACATGCCCACAGTGTTGAGTCAAGTATGGACAGTTATGTGCCCACTACGGACACATTTTTTCTACAAATTTACAACCCCTCAGCACCTCGGTCCTCGATCTGGAATTCCCCTGAAGGACAGGAACATATTTTTTAATAATACTTATTTGATTATATTCAGTGCTGTATTGTGTAACAAAGCACAACTCATTTTTAAAATTAATATCACTCTCTGTCTTGATTTTATTT
Organism: Rhinophrynus dorsalis; assembly: GCA_037306005.1. NCBI lineage: Eukaryota > Metazoa > Chordata > Amphibia > Anura > Rhinophrynidae > Rhinophrynus > Rhinophrynus dorsalis. The sequence continues at coordinate 337,038,743 of CM074720.1, read as the reverse complement.
TTATTTTTAGTTACAAGAAGATCTATTCTGTCAGTCTCAGTAGCTCTGGAATATGCTCGCTCAAAAATATCTAGAGGATTTTGCCTCTGTTTAAATCTCTTAGCTAAACTCATTGATTGATGATTGAACTTTGTGTTACTCAAGCTGTTTCTACTTAACTGCAAAAACTGTCCCACTGGTATGCCTCTAATCGCATGCCTAGGATGGCAAGATTTGCATTGTGATAGGGCACTACCAGCACAGGGTTTTCTGTATATTGTAGTATTAATCCTATCAGTGTCAAATGACAATTTAAGATTCAAAACAGTAATCTCTTTTCTCTGAAACTATTACATAAAAAGGAAATTCATTTGCTTCTCATTCATATAACTTGTAAAATCCCTAAACTGCTGATCTGACCCTGCCCAAATGAACAGAAGGTCATCCATATATCTTCTGTACATTTTAATCAGATGAAAAAACTTATTAGCAGCCCCAAACACATAAAACTCCTCAAACCACCCTATATAAAGATTTACAAATGATGTCTGAAAAGGTCTTCATCTGCCTGAAGACCTTTTTCATGAGGGATCATGGAGTAAAGCAAGGTAACATCCATTGATCCGTTGTTCTCCATGATAAATCTCCTGTACCAATACACTGATCCAAAATTTCAAGACTATGACTGGAATCTCTCATATAACACCAGAGGTTGTAAGTAAGCATCAAAAAATTCTGAAAGATGATTATTATTATTAAGTGAGAAAACCCCTGATACATTAAGATGACCCACCAGTGGTCTCTCCTTTTTGTGCACCATGGGAGGTGGTGAAATATGAGTATAACAGGATTATTGACTAATATAAACTCAGATTCTTATTTAGTCAAAACATCTACCTTAACCAATTCTGCCAACAAGTTGAAGTATACCTTGGTGGGTCTCTATTAAGTTTAGTAAAAGACTCTATGTCTCCAAGTTGCCTCAGGGATTCCTCATAAATACTCATATCCAGGACCACCACACAATCCCTGTTATCCTCATTACGTATAGCAAGAGAGTTATCAATCTAGAGATTCCAAGGCCCTTAATTCCATCTGACTCAGATTATTCTTCTTTCTATTACTGTTGAGTCTGACTTTTGCATCATAGGGACTCCTAAGTTCTTTTTCAACTAAAGTCTAAAATGTTTCAATACAAACTCCCCTAGAATGAATGGGATAAAAATCAGACTTCTGTCTGAACCCTCCATCCTGTCTAACTATGTCTCTATAACACAAGTTGCACTGGGATCACTCTCTCAGCAAACTCTCAAGATGACATAGAGCACAATTATGATTAAACCAGGATTTTTAAATTTATGAATATCTGCTGACTGGTCTGTGATGCCTTGGTGAGTCCTTTGAGCACTCTCATCCTGTGTCTTCTCATTTTCTGAAATCTTTGCTGGTATCATCACTAGGGTTGGTGAAAAGTGAGAAAAACTTCTCCTTTTCCCCAATGCTAAATTTTCCTCCTTTTTGTAGCTGAAAGTCAAATTTGGGAGTCCTACAGATAAATATACCTTGGAAAATGTGTTAGCATGCAGAGTGCCACTACCACTTTACTCCTGCACTGCTCTACCTTTCCCCAGTCCCCCTGCCCCTTTTGCATTTGCTGGACATTACTCAACTACTATGTGTGCGTTTTTACTCTTCACAGTACACAAATGATGCAGTGTGATGTCTTGCCTTAGACCTCAACAAAATTCTCAATGTCGTCTGCTGTCTATCAAGTCTGCCTCAGTCACAGAGATCACATCAAGCTCCTAGGCAGCTGTCACCTAATATATTTACGAGTTTAATTATTTATGTATTTTTTTTCTTTTTTTCTTTTAATTTTTTTATTCTACTTATTTAACTTGTTCACTCTATCTTATCACAGTCAGTCCTAAAAAACAAATTTCCCCAGACTTCCCCAGCACAGAGACAATAAAAGCAAAATCAGCAAGCAAACCGGATCCCACCTGCCTGTGTCTTGCCAGTCAGTCACAATGAATGTTGGGGTATTTGGGGTCAACCCCTTTCCTCCTTTGTCCTCCCCCAGTATGCCCACAGACTCCCCTAATACAGAGAACAAATGTCCTACCTAAAAGACTCCCTAAACTATGCTTCAATTCCCCTATTTGCCTATCTCCTCTAGCTCAAAAACATGATGCTTTCTCCTCTCACAAACACAGAATGGCAAGCTGTGAGAGCCTGACAACCTTGTGTATGGATGTATAAAAGTAGTGAAAACTTTCATGTGTTGGGGAAAAAAATTTCTTCCCATTGATTTCAATGCAATGAGCTAGGCAAAAAAGCGGGAAAATGGCACTTTTAGCAGGAAATTATGCACCAAGCAGGAAGTGCTATTTTCACTGATTTGGGTTTGAGGTGAAAGTTTTTGCCCATCCTTACTGATGAGTAGTGGCCCTTTTGGTTTGGCCAAGAGAAAACCATTGGCCACTTTAGTGAATGCAGTCTCTGTTGAGTGAAGAATGCAGAATCCAGAAGGGATCTGGAAGTAAGAAAGGTAGTCAGTATTGTGTGCTCAGCTCTCTCAAGGAGCTTTGACAAATAGGGGAGAAGATAGTTAGGATAGTAGGTATAGATAGAGGAAAGGCTCAGAGAGTATTCTTTTAAGATGAGAATAATCAGAGCATGTGTGATGGCATCTGGAAAAGTGCCACTGGAGAGATAGGTTGAAGAGTGCAGGGGACATAGGAAAGAACTGTGAAGGGAAAGTGTCAAAATGGCTGGTGGGATGCGTTGGGATGAGTGAAACATTAGAGAAATTATGAAGAAAAATAATTTTCCACTTTATTTTTTGCAAAAATTCCATCCCATAGAAAATACATAACATTTTCAACTTTTCGCCGCTGTGACTTTTTTTGCCTATGTTTTCTATGACTGCAAGATTTCTGGCCACAATATTACTTCTTCTGAGGCCTGAAGTGGAGAAATAAATAGCTGAAAGTAAAAGCTGTGAGTCCTTCAGCAAAACATAGCTTGAAAAAATTGTTAGCGGGCTAAATGCCTTTGTATTTTGCCCACTACACTGACTTCCTGCTTAACCCCTTAACGACCAATCGTGCAGACACGCAGCGGTCACTAAAGGACCACGGAGCTTTTTTTTTTTTTATTCCGGACTCCTCGAATGGTGTGCAGCTGCAGGGGGAGCCCGGAATTCCATGATGGTCATAGTACGTCATGGCTCATTAACTCAGATTGACCCATGACATCCTATGACCGTCAAGGGTCGTTAAAGGGTTAAGTAACATTTGCACAACCATCTTTGAAAAATAACTGCAGCTTGGGATATTCCAGCAGGGTGCAACACAGGACATCAGTCCTTTATAGCCTTTGTTTTCAACAAATGAAAAGGGAAACATGTCAACCGGCAACATTTTGACAAGTTTATTATTCCACAGGTGTACTTTTGTATTATTTTTGTGCTGGTTTTGACTTCTTTCTAAGAACTTGATTTAGGATGACAGTACATAATGGAAGAACTGTGTAACTTTATTGCTTTAATGCCATCACTTGAGGGGATGGTGAAGATGTTGGTGATATGTGTGGGCACTCTGACTCTTATCATCTCAAAAACCAATCTCAGAGTTATACTCTTTTGCAGCAGAAGCAGAAAATCTTGGCACACTCTCTGACACATAATCACTAGTGTTGAGCGAGCATGCTCGGCCGATGCTCGGATCGGCTCGAGCATCGCTCTGCTCGGCACATGACGGTACTCGTACGAGTACCGCATGTGCTCGCCCGCCATGTTCGGGTCTCCTCCCCGCACGTTTTGCGGCTGTTGCGCAGCCAATAAACGTGCAGGGAGGCTCTGACATCAGTGTAATGCCAGCAGCCATGTTGGCTGCTGGCATTACACTGATTGGCTGGCCAGAACCCGTGGTCGGGTGCTGTATAGCACCTGACCAGCGAGTTCGGCTCAGTCTTAGCCAGGGAGAGATGAGGATAGGAAGGGAAAGTCAGTGTAGGGAGAAAAAAAGCAAATTTGTGAAAAAAAAGAACCAAAAGTCCTTTTTAGGACTACTGTGTATGGGGGCAGCAGTTTATTTTGTGTGGGGGGAAAAAAACAAAAAAAAAAAAATTTCATATATTCTGTTTAGTGTGCAGAGTTGCAGATTAGAGCACATTCTGTTTAGTGTGCAAAGTTGCAGATTAGAGCACATTCTGTTTAGTGTGCAAAGTTGCAGATTAGAGCACATTCTGTTTAGTGTGCAAAGTTGCAGATTAGAGCACATTCTGTTAAGTCTTCAAACTAAAATATCAAAGTCACATATTCCATTCAGTGTGCTTCGCCGCAGTTTAGCAGCATATTCTGTGTACTCTGCACAGTTGCAGAATAGGAAGAAATACTGTTAAGTCTTCAAACTAAAATATCAAAGTCACATATTCCATTCAGTGTGCTTCGCCGCAGTTTAGCAGCATATTCTGTGTACTCTGCACAGTTGCAGAATAGGAAGAAATACTGTTAAGTCTTCAAACTAAAATATCAGTCACATATTCCATTCAGTGTGCGTCACCGCAGTTTAGCAGCATATTCTGTGTACTCTGCACAGTTGCAGAATAGGAAGAAATACTGTTAAGTCTTCAAACTCAAATATCAAAGTCACATATTCCATTCAGTGTGCTTCGCCGCAGTTTAGCAGCATATTCTGTGTACTCTGCACAGTTGCAGAATAGGAAGAAATACTGTTAAGTCTTCAAACTCAAATATCAAAGTCACATATTCCATTCAGTGTGCTTCGCCGCAGTTTAGCAGCATATTCTGTGTACTCTGCACAGTTGCAGAATAGGAAGAAATACTGTTAAGTCTTCAAACTAAAATATCAAAGTCACATATTCCATTCAGTGTGCTTCGCCGCAGTTTAGCAGCATATTCTGTGTACTCTGCACAGTTGCAGAATAGGAAGAAATACTGTTAAGTCTTCAAACTAAAATATCAAAGTCACATATTCCATTCAGTGTGCTTCGCCGCAGTTTAGCAGCATATTCTGTGTACTCTGCACAGTTGCAGAATAGGAAGAAATACTGTTAAGTCTTCAAACTAAAATATCAAAGTCACATATTCCATTCAGTGTGCTTCGCCGCAGTTTAGCAGCATATTCTGTGTACTCTGCACAGTTGCAGAATAGGAAGAAATACTGTTAAGTCTTCAAACTCAAATATTAAAGTCACATATTCCATTCAGTGTGCTTCGCCGCAGTTTAGCAGCATATTCTGTGTACTCTGCACAGTTGCAGAATAGGAAGAAATACTGTTAAGTCTTCAAACTAAAATATCAAAGTCACATATTCCATTCAGTGTGCGTCACCGCAGTTTAGCAGCATATTCTGTGTACTCTGCACAGTTGCAGAATAGGAAGAAATACTGTTAAGTCTTCAAACTCAAATATCAAAGTCACATATTCCGTGTAAGATGAAGAAGGCGGGTAAAAAGGGACGGGGAAGTGGACGTGATCCTGATAGTTCAGGGCGCGGGTCAGGACGCGGAGAAACTGTGCCTGGTGCCAGAGCACAAGAAAGAAAGACATCCACCATACCTAGCTTCATGTCTCATTTTACAGGGCGTCGCAGGACATCACTCTCGAGGTCCGACCACTGCGAACAGGTGGTCGGTTGGATGTCAGCTGATACTGCTTCCAGTCGGTTAAGCACCACCCTGTCTTCCACCAAGTCCACTCTCAGTAGCCAAGAGTCTGGTCAACATAATCCTCACTCTGATCATCCTTCCTCCCACCATAGACGGTCTGGTCAAAGAAGTGATCCCACACTGGGATATAGTGAGGAGCTCGTCTCATCACCAATCCTTCATTTGACCCTCTCTCCAAGCAGGCTTGCAGAGGAACATGACATCTTATGCCCTGATTCACAACCTCTAGAGGGTACCCAATCACAAGAAGATGACAGATGTGAACGGCATTTAAGGTCAAAGGAAGTAGTGGATGATGATGATGATGAGACACAGTTGCCATTAAATCAACCACTATTACTGTCTCAAGACCTTGTTGAGGAGGATGTTATACAGTTGTCAATGACTGAGTATGTGGTGGGATCAAGACATGAGGAGGATGATCAGAGTGAGGAAGTGGAGGAGGACTTGGTGGACGATGAGGTGACTGACCCCACCTGGGAAGGTGTAGAGCCGACCGATGACAGCAGTCCTGAGGGTGAGCCATCTGCAGCACCGCAACAGGCTGGAAGAGGCAGTGGTGTGGCTACAGAAAGAAGGCGGACCGCACCAAACCAGCCCGCAAATGTTCCACGGAGCACCCCCTTGCGTAAATCTCCCTTGCCAAGGGGTAGGTGTTCCGCGGTATGGCGTTTTTTTAAAGAAAGTGCGGACGACAAAAGAATTGTAGTTTGCAACCTGTGCCACACCAGAATGAGCCGAGGCATGAACACTAGAAACCTCACCACCACCAGCATGATCCGACACATGGCATCCAAGCACCGTAATAAGTGGGAGGAACGCCTGGATCGCCCATCTGTGTCTGCAGGCCACACCACTGCCTCCTCTTCCCCTGTTTTCGGTGCCGGCCAATCGCCTGTCGAAGGCGCAGGCCCGCATACCTCCCGCCCTGCACCTGTACCATCTGAAGCACCATCAGCGACCACATCCACTTCCCTGTCCCAGCACAGCGTCCAAATGTCGTTACCCCAGGCATTTGAGCGCAAGCGAAAATACCCAGCCACCCACCCACAGGCCATAGCACTAACCTCACACCTTTCCAAATTACTGGCCATCGAAATGCTGCCATTTAGGCTTGTGGACACTGAGTCCTTCCGCAGCCTGATGGCAGCAGCTGTCCCTCGGTACGCGGTCCCCAGCCGCCACTACTTTTCCCGGTGTGCCATCCCCGCATTATACCACCATGTGTCCCGTAACATCACCCGTGCCCTGACCAACGTAGTTACTGGGAAGGTCCACTAACGACTGACACATGGACAAGTGCTTGTGGCCAGGGACGCTACATTTCCCTGACGGCACACTGGGTGAATGTCGTGGAGGCTGGGAGCGACTCGGACCCTGGGATGGCACGGGTGCTACCCACGCCGAGGATTGCGGGCCCTACCTCCATCAGGGTTTCCGCCAGCACCTACGTTATTGGCTCCTCCTCCTCCGTTTCCACCTCCGAATTCTCTACACGCAGCGCCACTCCCCCATCAGCCGGTAGCTGGAAGCAGTGTAGCACTGCAGTGGGGAAGCGTCAACAGGCCGTGCTGAAGCTGATCTGCCTTGGGGACAAACAGCACACGGCCTCAGAGCTGTTGCAGGGGATTAGTCACCAGACCGAGCAGTGGCTCTCGCCACTCAACCTGCAACCAGGCATGGTTGTGTGTGATAATGGGCGTAACTTGGTGGCGGCTTTGGAGCTCGGCAAGCTCACACACGTACCATGCCTAGCGCATGTATTTAATTTAGTGGTTCAGCGATTTCTAAAAACCTACCCCAATGTGCATGATCTCTTGACCAAGGTGCGCCGCGTGTGTGCACATTTCCGTAAGTCATCTACAGCTTCGGCCGGCCTGTTGAAGCTGCAGCAGCGCTTACAATTGCCAGCTCACCGGCTGCTGTGTGACGTGAGCACGCGCTGGAACTCCACCTTCCACATGTTGGCCCGGCTTTGTGAGCAGCAGAGGGCAGTAGTGGAGTACCAGCTGTTACACGGTCGTCGCCTCTCCGTTCAACTTCCTGTAATCAGAAGTGAGGAGTGGGAATGGATGTCAGACCTCTGTGAGGTTTTACGCAATTTTGAGGAATCGACACAGATGGTGAGCGGCGATAACGCTATTATCAGTGTAACCATCCCACTTCTGTGTCTACTGAAACGCTCGCTGCTCACAATAAAAACTGACGCTTTGCATGTGGAAGAGGTGGAAATGCGGGAGGAAGAGCTTACACAAGGTGATAGCCAGAGCACCCTCACTTCGTCTTCTCAGCGACAATTGGAGGAGGCGGAGGAGGAGGAGGAGGAGGAGGAAGACACGGTTGCCTCCGCTACAGAGGGTAGCCATGGAACTTTAGTTCCATCTCTTCAGCGTGGGTGGGCAGAAGAGGAGGAAGAGGATGAGGAGATTGAGAGTCATCCTCCTGGTGAGGACAGCGAAATCTTGACTGTTGGTACTCTGGCACACATGGCTGACTTTATGTTAGGCTGCCTTTCCCGTGACCCACGCGTTATACGCATTTTAGACAACACGGATTACTGGGTGTTCACCCTTCTGGACCCCCGCTACAAAGAGAATTTCTCATCTCTCATTCCTCCGGTGGAGAGGACAAGCAAAATGGTGCAATACCAGAAGGTTCTTGTTGAAAAATTGCTCCAAAATTTTCCATCTGACAACGCTGGCGGCAGAGTACGTGCTACCTTGGCCAACCGAGAAGGGGAGAAAAGGGGAGCACACAGCAGTTCCGACAAAGGCAGGGCAACACTCTCCAAGGCGTGGGACACCTTCATGACACCCCGCCAGCACCCTCACCCTGATGCGCAGCCTAGTGTCACAAGGAGGGATAAGTTTTGGAAGATGGTGAAGGAGTACGTAGCAGACCGTGTCAGCGTCCTCAATGATCCCTCTGTGCCTTACAACTACTGGGTGTCCAAGCTGGACACGTGGTATGAACTGGCACTCTACGCCTTGGAGGTGCTGGCCTGCCCTGCCGCCAGCGTTCTGTCTGAGCGGGTATTTAGTGCTGCTGGTGGCATCATAACAGATAAGCGTATCCGCCTTTCCACCGACAATGCTGATAGGTTGACACTTATAAAAATGAACAAGGCCTGGATTTCCCCTGACTTCTCCACTCCACTGGAGGAAAGCCCCGGGGGAACATAAAGTCACTTTATATATGTTATTTACAATGATGGGAATACTCTGTATTCCCATTCACCCCTTCCACCCAAAAAACGGGTATATGGTTGACTCTTAATCTTCTCATCCTCCTCCTCCTCTTCCATATGCCCTGTGATATAATTTTTATATAGGGCCAGCTCACCAGCGGGCCCTGTTTGACAATTTTTATATAGGTCAGCTCACCAGCGGGCCTTCTCATATAATGTTTTATTGGGTCAGCTCTCTAGCGGGCCCTCTCATATAATGTTTTATAGCGTCAGCTCACTAGCGGGCCTTCGCATATAATGTTTAGGATGGTCAGCTCCGCAGCAGACCCTCACCCATAATGTTTTAGATGGTCGGCTCAGCGCACGTTTCCCTCTTAATCATGGCCCCAGTTCAGAAAAATCGAGGAAATTTTTGGGAGAATTTGCCTTTGCGCACGTTTCCCTCTTAATCATGGCCTCACTTCAGAAAAATCGATTAAATTTTTTGCAGAATTTGCAGATGATATACAAGTAAATATACAGCAAATACTGTTTGGTAACAATTTTTCGCCTAAAGTCGTTTTTATTTTCCTTTTTGTGTGTTTTACGGTCAGTCTGTAAAAATGGCGTACTACGGGCGAAAGATCGTTCCCAGCAGCGATGTTGGAGTCCAAGATGCATCCAGACATCCTCCCTATGCTGTCCCTGAACCATTTCTGTGGTGTTTCCATCCTTTTCTGCCCTTTTCCTATGGACCAGGCACCCTCCCCTCATCAGAGCAGGGGGTGCCTGGTGTAATGCTCGAGTCCTCCCATTGACTTCAATGGGGCTCGGGTGCTCGGCCGAGCACTCGAGCCTCCGGGGGTGCTCGGTCAGAGCACCCGAACACCCGAGCATTGGGGTGCTCGCTCATCACTAATAATCACTTCTATTAAAGGGATAGTAATACTTCGTTTTAACTTTATTTTCTTTTGTAGGCATTAAAAAAATATGAAGAATGATATAAGTCTTATCTCTCAGACCTTTATGGTTTAAGAGATATTAACAAGCAAAGTTTCCCCTCCAGCCCCTTTTTCCTAGTGTAAGCCATCTCTTCTCAGATGGGGAATCTAGTTTTAAGACCAGACAGATAACAGCAGGGGACAATTTTCTTTCTATTAGAACAATGAAAGCTCTGCCCCCCTTGACAAGCTTTTTAGGTTTTTCCCTTATCTTAATTGAAGATTGTCCCTCTGTGCAATCTACCTGGGCACCTCCCTTCTGCTCTGGCTGAAAAGTGTTACATCAGTAAAAGGGGCGGGAGGGAGACACTTTGTCATTGAATTACTCTTGAACTACAACTCTGACCGAATTGAAATAACACTCTACAAAGTCCAAATACTATGATGATTAATTAGAGCTGCTTTTATTATGAAACATTACTATCCCTTTAAGTAGCCCAGATACCCAGGAACTTTTATGTGTACTGCTGCTGCTACTAGTTGTGGCACTTCTGACCTGTTGATAGTGTGGGTTCCAGTCAGATGTGTGGTTGTGCTTCAGGTGAGATCTCAATGAGGAGGTGCCTAGATGTGAGACTCCTTCCCCCTGCTCACATGCTTCTTGCAAACAACAGATAGCAACATGCTTAGTTTTTGGATTGTAGTTAACCCTTTGAGTGCCAGAGGAGTACAGAATGCTTTCTGTACCCATCTGGCACTCAAAGGGTTAAAGTATCTCCAGACTGTGGATTAACTGAGAGACTGCTACTACCGCTGGGGCTAGATGAGGCTGAAATTGCACTGCTACTAGGTGTCACATGTACTGAATGTCTAATAGCAGCAGAGGCATTCATCATAGCTAGGTATGTGCAGATAACCTGTTTTTTTGCTGGTTACTCAACACTATTAGTGTTTGTGGCTGAATGGGACTTGGACTTGGAAGCTCATAATGACTTACAGGATATTTGTGCATTTTTATGCATCTTTGCTTATCCAGGATCAGACTTTCTAATTGTTTTCTCAGTTTATAGACAGGCACACTACTCCTTTTCAATCGTAAAAGGCTGAACCTTTGCCTTTCAGCTAACTTTCTGGCCATGTCATCATCTCTCCCACTCACAACTTCATCTGTATCAGAAAAAGAAGAAGATCCTGGAATGATATATTCTAGATATATATCATCAGTAATTAGGTCATCCTCAGCATTGCCCATTGATTTTCCCCACTACTTGAATAATCTTCTAGGCATTTATAGGTCGCCAACATTTTCTTTTTACTTTTTCACTTTGAGAGTTTTCAAAACGTTCGTGGTGGAACCTTTGGTGGGACTTTGACAAACTGCATCCCTCTTGTGAGGAGAGGAGTCACCATCATTTATTGCATACGTTGCAGCAACCAAGACTACAGTCAGTTTTTAGATTACTACTTTACTCGCATGTCCCTGCACTGCTCCTAATCCTTTCACTCTACCCTTGTACATTTTCTGGGCATTACTCAACTACTGTGTGTGTTTTTACTGTATAGTACACAGGTTCTCAACCCGTGCCCTCAGTGGCCACTAACAGGCCAGGACTTAAAATTTCCCTGCTAGAACACAAGTGTGTTGATCAGAGGCTTAGTCATATTGATTAACTCACCTGCGCTCTTAAGAGAAAATTCTCAAATCCTGGCCTGTTAGTAGCCACTGAAGGCACAGGTTGAGAACCACTGGTATAGTACACTATAGAACTGATTGAGTGTGATGCCTTGCATTGGATCTCTACAAAATACTCTATCTTGTCAAGTATCAGTCTGCCTCAGTCACAGCTTATGTCAGGGTCCCTGTCTCTGTCACCTATCATTTTATTTTAATGTATTAATGTATTTATTTATTTTAATTGACTGTTTCTATCACTGTCAACAAAAAAACATTAAAAAAAATCTGTTCTACTGCTTCTTTCCCCAGGCTACCCTAAGATAGAGATACCAGCCAGATCAGGAAGAAATTTGGATCACACACAATTTTGCGGCATTTGTGGGAAACCTTCTTTGCTCCCTTCTCAGACTTCAGACTCCCCTAGCATAGAGATCACCCAGATCAAGAAGGAACTTGGATCAAAGCTGCCTGCATTTTCCTAGTCAGTTAAACAGAATTTTGGGGTATTTGGGGCCGACCTCCTTTCTCCCTTCCTGTCTCCCAGACTCTCCCAGACTCCCCTAATACAGAGAACAGATTTCCTCTCTGCAAGACTCCCTAAACTAAGCTTCAACTTCACTTTATTAGCCTGTCTTCTCTAGCTCAAAAATGTGCTGTTGTCTCTTCCTCTCACAAACATAGAATTGCATGCTGTGGGAACCTGACACAACTTTTTATACTATGCCTGTGCAAAAATAAGGGAAAAGTGCAACATGGTGGGTAAAATTCTGTATTTTAATTTATTTCAATGCAATGATCTAAGTGAAAAAAAGAAAAAAAAAACACTTTTTGCAAAAAAAATCCCACTTGCCAAAAAAGTGCCATTTTCTCCTGTTTCTCTTTTTAAGCAAAAAATATTGCTCATCTCTAGATATGAGGAGAGGAGAGCAGAAACCTTCTCTTCCATCACAGGGGTGAATTTGATGAGAGTGCTTGTGGAAGTGGGCATTGAACAAGTTTGGGCATAAAGGGGAGGCTGTGTAATAGTATCACATCTAACAGTAACAATCGTATCTTTAGAATACATGACAATGTATTAGGCAGTTATTTGTGTGGAGAGAATATGTTGGTAGCGGCAGAGAAAAAGTTGAAGGCACTAAAGAGTTGTTTAGGGTTAGAGAGGATATAAGAGAGATTAAGTAAGCTTGTTTGGTAACAGGGAGGGCAGAACAGTGTGCGATAACATGACTGGAAGTACTGCAACAGAGATGGGCAAAAAGTCAAACAATTTTTCTGTGGGAATTTTTTTAAGAAAATTAGGAATTTCTCACATTTTCTGCAAACATTTCCACCCATAGAATTTCAACTAGACTTGTACATGGCAAAAATTTTCGGTAAAATTTGATTTCAGACTATTTTTTTTTTATTTCTGTGAATCCGAATTTTGGACCAGACCTGTTCAACTCAGACGAAATTCAGTGACATTCTGAATTATTCGGCCGAATTTAACACATTTTAAAAAATGACTCTTCCTTGCAGTGGCAACAGGACTGCCAAAATAAATGTGAGACTGGCTGTGTCACTATACTATTCAAACAAATTGCTTATATTTTGCCCAGAAACAAAGATGACTCTCCCTTGCAGTGGCAATAGGACTGCCAAAATAAATGTGAGACTGGCTGTGTCATTCTGAAAACTATTCAAATTGCTTATATTTTGCCCAGGAACAAAGATGACTCTCCCTTGCAGTGGCAATAGCCATAGTGCCTATGCTACCTGCCTGCCTACACAACAACTGGCACTATCTCCTTCTTCTCTGAGCTCCAACAATGGACTAACAGGAAATGCAGGCTGTCTGGGTGTCTGACGTGTCAATAGTCCAACCCCCATCATGAAACTAAGAAGCTCATTGGACTAGAGAGGGAGGGAAAATAAAGTGCGCACGGGGAAAATGTCATCTGAATGTCCAAATTTTTTTTACGAATTTCTGACCCAGTACCGTTCGGATTCAGGGAAAAAAAATGAATGCACCTTGCCTTTCAGCAGTCCCGAATGACAACCGAATGGCCAGAATTCGTACGAATTCCGAATTCGTACGAACCAAATCGCACAAGTCTAATTTCAACCTTTTTGCCAATGCCAACAAATTTCCCATGAGGACTACCTTTTTTTTCAGCTATGCTTTCTATAGCTGCAATATTTCCCACCTCAGTGAATTCAACAACTGAAAGTAAAAAGGTGTGAGTAGAGTCCAAAAGCAACATATGCCTTAAAAAATTGTCCTTATCCCAGGACATTTTCCACCTGCTTGTAAATCTCTAGCCTACTCATCCTTGAAAAATAACTGTGGCTTGAGATATGCTAGCAGGTTGCAACACATGACATTATTTTTTTAAAAACATCTGTTTTAAGCCAAAGAAAGGTGCAGCATATCAACCTCCAAAACTTTTGTACAGGTTTTGACTCCTTTCTAAAAACTCAGTACATAGTGAACATTCTAGTGTCTTTAGCTCACTTGCAAAACCACTCAAATCCCCAAAATCTTAGAGAGATAATGGTTTTGAAACAAAAGATGATTGTTTGCTTTAATAGGAATCTACAACAAAATGGCTAGTAACTATCAAAGGAATTCATTGAGCTTCAATAGCAAGTATAACATTTCAATCATTCTTGGCTGTCTTTGAAGAAAGTGACAGTAAACAATATTAAAGAGCAAAATCTCATTATTGGAGCTTCCTGAAACTCCCCTGTGGTTAAAAGAGGAAATAACTGGGTATAATAGTATAATGATTGTAATATTAATACTGAATAATATTAAAGTAGAAAATATAAACATATCCGTATAATTTTATATATATATATATATATATATATATATATATATATATATGTATCCTAAAAGGAAAATATTTACAGAATGTCATTATGTCACTTTCATTTCCCATTGATAAATTAAACTAGGGTTGGCAGATTTACATTGGACAGTGTCTCAATGCCGGTTCCAAATAATGAATTGCTTACTGAAGACAAAACTTCAAAGGTTACTATAGGACAGACCACTCTAGGGAACATTCATCTTATATTACGAGTGAGTTATATCAGTGTGTGCTGTCATAAAAATATATGTACTCTTATTGTGTTCTTGTCACTCCATCTTTATTGTACAGCTTAATAGAATCTATTGTCTACAAAGGCTTCAGTTAGTATCCAAGAAAAGTCCAGATTAATGAAGAGGAACAGAGTTAATGGGTACGCCCACTAATGGAACTGTAGGATGAACTTTATGCATCACATAGCTTTATTCATTCATAAATCCTCATATTCCTGTGTACTAATACAAGGAGCAAAGATTTCCAGAAGAAGACAGGTATATTGAAAACAATGACATGTTTTTTGTTTGTTTGTTTTATTATTATTCAAGCAAACACATTCATTTATACTGCTTTCCCACTTAAGCATTGAACACTTAAAACATTTACAATAATGCAAGTGTAAAGTTAATGTGCTTAACTCTTTGAGTGCCAGAGGGGTACTCAATGCATTGCTTTGCAATGGGTTGCATACCCTTCTGGCACTCAAAGGGTTAAATGTGTAAAAAGATTCATAGGGTGTTTTCTATTTGCAAAGGGTTAAATGTGTAAAAAGATTCATAGGGAGTTTTCTATTGCAGTGCGTTGCGTACCACTCTGGCACTCAAAGGGTTAAATAATAGTTTATGGTAGTTAATGAAAGTACATCATGTTTCAGGTAGACATATTGACTAAAAAGGCAAGGTGTAATTAACAGTTTATGGACTGCTTATTGCTTTTATATTAGTTTTTTTTACACATTTTATGATAATTCCTTGTTCTAACTATTTGAGAGTTAGAGGGGTATCCAACCCAATGCAGAGTAAAGTGTTGAACACCTGGCTGGTATTTAATCACTTAAGTCTAACATTAAAATGATTTATAAAGAAGACCCACATTTAGAATGTTAGATAATACATTTATCACATTACAATCTGTCAGATTATTACAGTGCCCTGATTAAATGTAGTTAACTCACTAGGGGGAGTGTGCAAATTACCCCAACACAGCTCAACTCCTTCATTTATATACAGGCTTTCAAATCCATAGTGTACGTGTGCTTATGTACACAAGTATACAGACAAAGGATGAGTTTAACCCTTTTAAGGACTGGGGCTATTTAAAGTGTTCATTCAGTGTCCAATTCTTAGGGAATTGCCCAAATATTCAACATTTTTGCTATCCATCAGTTTAGGTATGATTCTAAAGGTAACTTTCTGTCACACTGCATGGCTACAATGGCCTCACACTCTACTTTAAACTGTGACTGTGTACCACAAGACAAGTGTACAAGGGGACTAGGCTAGAGAGTGATGCTTTAGTATGTAGACAGACCACAGTACAGTCTTGCTGTAGCCTAAGCCTGTAAAAGTGCCAACTCCAAGGCTGCATAGCACAGACCAGTTGAGCTGGTCTATATGCTCAGGGTGACTTGACGGTATCTATAGAAATGTTCATGAATGGCATTCTAGAGTCAACTGGCAGAGGTCTAGATAGTATACTTGTGACTGACTGCAGTTACAGGATGTAAACACTATGTAGCTGGAATCATGTTTGTTGTAAAAGTTTCAATTGTTTTTAAAGCTCTACATACACTGAGTGCACTGATACCATCAGTATTTATATATAAATATATATTATAAAACAGCATAACAAATGTGATGTAATAAACCAACACATTTGTTTCTCCTTTAAGAGTGGGAGTGCTTTCTTTACTTCAGATGTTGTTATGTGATCACCGTACAGATCAGCGCCAATTCCTGGCATTTTAAGTGAGTGCTTTCAAAAATATACATGTTAATAGTTTATTCTTATGAACTAACAAAATGCAAAGTTGGTGAACAGAAGAGAAATCTAAATCAAATCAATATTTGGTGTGACCATCACTGACCAACCTTTGCCTTCAAAACAACAACAATTCTTCTAGGTACACTTGCACACGGTTTAAGGAACTCGGCAGGTAGGTTGTTCCCGACATCTTGGCAAACAAACTGCCTTCTGCTACAGCCAAATATTTCAAATTTTGGCTCAGGACTCTAGAGCACTTGCTTCCATTTTTCTCCCTAGTTCCTGTGTTTCTATTCATAGTCTGTAACGGTTTTCTGACACTCAGACAAGGGTATGAAGTAAAAACACAGTTTTATTGAAACAGAAATGTAAAACAATGCCCCTAAGGGCCAGCACAGGAATAACAGTAATGGCAATACTGACAAAGTGAATGCACACAATGGTAGTGATATGTGCTATGTATAAATGGGGAATAACCCCAAGGGGTTAACAGGTGCAATAGGAGAGATATAGTCAAGATTGGCCAGCGCCCAGGATATATAGCAGTCTCTGGAACACAGTCTTTCAGTACCTGAATAGGAGTAAAGTGTCTGCACTAAATTCACTCTCGAGTTGGAATAGGAATGCGCACCAATGCCCAGAGCTGAGCCAATACCACCTCCGTGGGCTTAAGAGGAATGCTACTGCCAACGCTGAAGTAACCAGAACCAGAATCAACCTTAACTGGAAATAGTAGTAACCCTGCGTGTGCCAATTGGATTGTGCCCTGACACCCCTTGGGTGCCTATACTGACGGTTACTGCACAAGCTGTAAAGAGCCGGCGCACTGGGAAGTGCAGTGGATAGCGTACCCTCTAGCGTATGTAGGCTGGAGCCAGAACAACCCTCCGGTGCCGTTCTCAATTCTCACAGTAGGAGTGAACAGACTACCAGACTCCAAACACCGGGCAGACAGTGCTCTGAGGGAGGATACTAGGCAGTAATAGAGGTACTCAGAGTAGAGGCTCAAATCAGTAACCGTATGCTTGGCAAGTGATATAGGAGGCACGAGACCAGAGACTACAGGCACTGCAAGGGTTAAGTGGTTCTGTACTGGAGCGAGCACCTAGCAACCAGCAGAAGGCAAAGCAACCTCAGGCTACAGCTAGACGATAGTGAGAGGAACAGTGAGTCACTTAAACAGTTCAGAATGTCGCCGGAGCGACCGGAGTGGTACTGGAACACTGGAACCGCAGACAGGACCGGAGCGGCAACCGGAACAGGATCAACACTGCAGCAGACACAACAGCCGAAGAACGGATCAATCACGGAGCAGGAACACCAGCCAGACCGGGTCAAATCATGGAGCAGGGTCGTCAGCCAGAACCGGATCAATCACGGAGCAGGGTCATCAGCCAGAACCGGGTCAAATCACGGAGCAGGGTCGTCAGCCAGAACTGGGTCAATCACGGAGCAGGGTTGTCAGCCAGAACCGGGTCAAATCACGGAGCAGGGTCGTCAGCCAGAACCGGATCAATCACGGAGCAGGATCAGAAGAGGAGTCAGACAAGCCAGGTCGGTACACAGGAGACATTGGAATTCAGCAATGAGGCGCAGCAACAGGAACACCACGAAAGGGCAACTGACAAGTGCCCAAACTACAGCATATAAAGGCACATCCTCCAATGCACAAGCAATTCAGTAAAGATTGACAGAAAAACACGGGGACCGTGATAGTACCCCCCTCTCAAAGACCTCCTCCCCTGCTGGGGGGTCTTGGTTTCTGAGGATATTTAGAGTGAAAGTTGCGCAACAATCATGGAGCATGGAGATCCTTGTGGTCTACCCAAGAGCGCTCCTCAGGCCCATACCTTTTCCAGTGGACCAAATATTGCAACTTGCCTCTAAATCTCCTGGAGTCAATAATGCTCTGAACTTCGTATTCCTCTTGGCCCTGCACATCCACCGGCCCAGGAACCACCGGAGTGGTAGTATAGCGGTTGCAAACCAAGGGCTTTAATAATGACACATGGAACACATTGTGAATACGCATAGTATTGGGAAGTTCCAATGCGTATGCCACAGGATTGACCTTGCGAATAATCTTAAATGGCCCAATGAACCGGGGGGCCAGTTTGTTCGAAGGCACTTGCAGGTTGAGATTCCTGGAGGAAAGCCATACCCTGTCCCCAACCTGGAAGGAAACCGCTGGCAGCCGTCTGCGATTGGCATGCCGCTGATGTCTGTGGAAGGACTGACTGAGGGACCTTTGTACCTGTGCCCAAGTGGAGCGGAGCTGCTCCATGTGCTCATCCAGAGCCGGAATCTGTTGGGACTGAAATGAGTCTGGGAGTAGACAGGGTTGGAACCCATAATTAACAAGGAATGGAGAGCTCCCAGACGACGAATTAACCGCACAGTTCCTGGCGAACTCTGCCCACGGCAACAGGTCGGCCCAGTTATCATGATGATCAGTCACAAGCAGCGTAAGAACTGCTCCAGTCCCTGATTGGCACACTTGGCGGCTCCGTTGGTCTGGGGATGGTAGGCGGAGGAAAAGGACAATTGAATACCCATCTGGCCACAGAATGCCCTCCAGAATCTCGACACGAATTGACTCCCCCGGTCAGACACTATCACTCTGGGAACCCCGTGCAAGCGGAATACTTCTCTGGCAAAAATTAATGCCAATTCCTGGGCTGAAGGAAGGCCAGAGAGGGGCACGAAATGAGCCATTTTAGAGAACCTATCCACCACCATCAGGATAATCGTATAGCCCTTGGAACTCAGCAGCTCTCCCAAGAAATCTATAGAAATGTGGGACCAAGGACGATCACCATTAGGCACTGGTTGGAGCAGTCCCACCGGGAGATGTCTGGGAGTTTTGGCACGGGCACAGGTGGCGCAAGCAGCAGTAAATGCAGATCAGTCAGCCTTCAGCGAAGGCCACCAGAATGTTCGTGATAATGACCATGCCAACTGATTTCTGCCAATGTGCCCAGCTGCCTTAGATGAGTGATAGGTCTCAAGTAACCTGGTACGGAACGGCTCGTCCACAAAACACTTGCCAACTGGGGTTTCAGGAGGTGCCCGAACTTGTGACGCCAAGATTTGCTCTCCCAGTGGTGAAGTGATGCTGGTACGAATAGTAGCCAGGATCCTATCTGGCTGAATTATGGGAACCGGGGCCTCATCCCTCTCAATGTCTGTGCAGAATTGTCTAGACAGAGCATCTGCCTTAATATTCTTGGACCCTGGCAGGTACGACACTATGAAATTAAATCTGAACAGAAATAGGGCCCATCGAGCCTGGCGAGATGACAGCCTTTTGGCCTTGGATAGGTAAATCAAGTTCTTATGGTCCATGAGGATTAACACTGGGGTTCTTGTGCCTTCCAGAAGATGTCGCCATTCTTTTAATGCCAAGATGATAGCCAACAATTCCCTATCACCAATTTCGTAATGGCTCTGGGCACTAGACAGTTTTTTGGAAAAGAACCCACATGGCCTCAGGTTACCCCCCTCCTTGGGGCGTTGGGAGAGAACTGCCCCTACCCCAAACTCGGAGGCTTCGACCTCTAGCGTGAACGGTAGGGTGGGGTTAGGGTGGGATAGTATAGGGGCAGATGCAAATGCCTTTTTGAGGGTTTCAAAGGCCATCTCAGCTGCCTCAGACCATTGAGAGGGATTCGCACCCTTATGCGTCAGGTCAGAAAGAGGTTTTGTAATGGTAGAAAAGTTCTGAATACATTTTCTGTAATAGTTGGCAAAGCCCAGAAACCTTTGGATAGCTTTTAACCCCTTGGGTCGTGGCCATTGTAGGACTGCAGCCAACTTCTCTTGGTCCATAGCTATGCCATCCTTAGATATGACGAAACCCAAGAAGGGTACTTGGGAACAGTGAAATTCACATTTTTCTAGTTTGCAGAACAATTTGTTCTTGCGTAATCTGAACAATACCTCTGAAACATCCTGGATGTGCTGGGTTAAATTAGCAGAATGGATCAATATATCATCCAGGTACACAACCAAACAAGACTGTAACATGTCGCGGAGGATATCGTTAATGAACTCCTGAAATACGGCAGGTGCATTACATAACCCAAATGGCATAACTAGATATTCGTAGTGGCCTGACCTAGTATTGAATGCCGTCTTCCACTCATCACCAGCCCTTATGCTTATTAGGTTGTAGGTGGCAGGTAGATCGAGTTTCGTAAAGATAGAGGAGCCTTTCAACCTGTCAAATAACTCTGTGACGACCGGAATGGGGTAAGCATTTTTGGACATTAGCTTATTGAGTCCACGGTAGTCAATACACGGTCGTAATTCGCCACTTTTCTTTTTCACAAAAAAGAACCCTGCACCTGCCGGAGAGGATGATTTACGAATAATCCCACGTCTTAGGGCATCCTCAATGTACTCCTCCATGGCCCTAGTCTCCTCACAGGACAATGTGTACGTCCTACCTCTCAGTGGCACCACTCCCGGAGGCAAATTAATAGCGCAATCATATGGCCGATGCTGCGGCAATGAGCTAGCCTCACCCTTACTGAATACGTCACTGAATTTCCTGTATTCAGCTGGCACAGAAGGAGAGGTGCACATAATCTTGACAGGACGAGATAGACAGTGACCAGAGCAGTGGTTGGACCATGACTTAATTTCACACGTTTGCCAGTCAAACTGGGGATTATGCAGCATTAACCAAGGGAACCCCAGAATGACCACATGATGGGGTGAATGAATAATCTGGAAACAAACCTCCTCCTTGTGGAGGACCCCAACAGACATAGTGAGGAGAGTAGTCTCCATGGTGATAAGAGCTGGTTCTAGAGGTCTGCCATCAATAGCCTCAATGGCTAGCGGAGTATCTCTTTTAGACAGAGGAATATTGTGTCTTTCAGCAAATGCCCGGTCCATGAAATAGCCTGCTGCACCAGAATCTACCAGGGCTAGTACCTCCACAGCTTGGTCGCTTAGGAGAAAACTCACCGGTATGGTGGGTTTCTTGGAACTAGGATCTGGGGACGATTGTACATCACCTAGGGCCTGTCCCCCAAGGTACCCTAGATGCGTGCGTTTCCCGGACGTACCGGGCATGTACGTAGTAAATGCCCCTTTTTACCACAATATAGGCATAACCCTTGTCTTTTGCGGTAGGCCCTCTCCTCCTTAGACAGCCTAGTGAAGCCGATCTGCATAGGCTCCCCTGTTTCAGGTACCTGGTCAGGAGGAATGGGAGGAGAGGGTGGGTTAAAAGACCTCTCGTGCCCATGGGTCTTGGAACTAGCCCTTTTTGCCAAGCGCCTCTCGCGCATGCCGGTGTCAATGAGTATCACGTAATCTATATACTCATCTACATCAGTAGGTACCTCCCTGGCAGCAATCTCATATTTAATGGAGTCGAATAGGCCCTGTGCAAAGGCTGCCAGGAGTGCCTCATTATTCCAGGCTACTTCTGCCGCTAGAATCCGAAATTCTATTGCATACTACGCCACAGTGCAATTGCCCATCTGTATTACCATCAATTTTTTTGCCGCAGAGATAGCTTGCCCTGGTGTCTCAAATACTTTGCGAAACTGTCTGACAAATTCGTTAAAGCTCAGAGTACAGGGTTTAGCCTGCTCCCATAAAGGATTAGCCCATGCCAGGGCTTTGCCAGTTAAAAGAGATATCATGAACCCCACCTTGCTACGGTCATTAGGAAAAGCATGGGGTGTGAGTTCTAGGAATATCTCTAGTTGATTAAGGAAACCTCTGCACAGTGTGGGTTCGCCATCATATCTTAGCGGTAACGGCGCCGCCGCCGTAAAACTTCTAGAGGAAGCCAATAATTGCCCAGTAGTATTATCCGGTGTCATGACTGGGAGGACCACCGGATTTTGATTCGGTTTATCGAGGTGTACCGTACGTTCAAGCAAGGTTTGCATGTCCAGTGCCAATTGGTCTAGGCGTTGCTCGTGAACATCCATCCTCCAGTGGAGGTTCTGTGTATTACTGTCACTTTTCCCGTCTGAGGTCATGGCCCTTTCATACTGTAACGGTTTTCTGACACTCAGACAAGGGTATGAAGTAAAAACACAGTTTTAATGAAACAGAAATGTAAAACAATGCCCCTAAGGGCCAGCACAGGAATAACAGTAATGGCAATACTGACAAAGTGAATGCACACAATGGTAGTGATATGTGCTATGTATAGATGGGGATTAACCCCAAGGGGTTAACAGGTGCAATAGGAGAGATATAGTCAAGATTGGCCAACGCCCAGGATATATAGCAGTCTCTGGAACACAGTCTCTCAGTAACTGAATAGGAGTAAAGTGTCTACACTAAATTCACTTTCGAGTTGGAATAGGAATGCGCACCAATTCCCAGAGCTGAGCCAATACCACCTCCATGGGCTTAAGAGGAATGCTACTGCCAACGCTGAAGTAACCAGAACCAGAATCAACCTTAACTGGAAATAGTAGTAACCCTGCGTGTGCCAATTGGATTGTGCCCTGACACCCCTTGGGTGCCTATACTGACGGTTACTGCACAAGCTGTAAAGATCCGGCGCACTGGCAAATGCAGTGGATAGCGTACCCTCTAGCGTTTGTAGGCCGGAGCCAGAACACCCCTCCGGTGCCGTTCTCAATTCTCACAGTAGGAGCGAACAGACTACCAGACTCCGAACACCGGGCAGACAGTGCTCTGAGGGAGGATAACAGGCAGTAATAGAGGTACTCAGAGTAGAGGCTCAAATCAGTAACCGTATGCTTGGCAAGTGATATAGGAGGCACGAGACCGGAGACTACAGGCACTGCAAGGGTTAAGTGGTTCTGTACTGGAGCGAGCACCTAGCAACCAGCAGAAGGCAAAGCAACCTCAGGCTACAGCTAGACGATAGTGAGAGGAGCAGTGAGTCACTTAAACAGTTCAGAATGTCGCCGGAGCGACCGGAGTGGTACTGGAACACCGGAACAGCAGACAGGACCGGAGCGGCAACCGAAACAGGATCAACACTGCACAGACACAACAGCCGAAGAACGGATCAATCACGGAGCAGGAACACCAGCCAGAACCGGGTCAAATCACGGAGCAGGGTCGTCAGCCAGAACCGGATCAATCACGGAGCAGGGTCGTCAGCCAGAACCGGATCAATCACGGAGCAGGGTCGTCAGCCAGAACCGGGTCAAATCACGGAGCAGGGTCGTCAGCCAGAACCGGGTCAATCACGGAGCAGGGTCGTCAGCCAGAACCGGGTCAAATCACGGAGCAGGGTCGTCAGCCAGAACCGGATCAATCACGGAGCAGGATCAGGAGAGGAGTCAGACAAGCCGGGTCGGTACACAGGAGACACTGGAATTCAGCAACGAGTCGCAGCAACAGGAACACCACGAAAGGGCAACTGACAAGTACCCAAACTCCAGCATATAAAGGCACATCCTGGGCGGGCCAATCAGCCTCCTCCAATGCACAGGGAATTCAGTCAAGATTGACAGAAAAACACGGGGACCGTGATATAGTCTTGCTATGGAGCATGACTTTTGACATTAAACTGTCTTCAGCAACCTTACCTTGTTAACTGAGTTTGGCTGTTCCTCACCCAGTTTTATTCCTCCCTATCACGGTCCCCGTGTCTTTCTGTCAATATATCCTGATGTACCTGTGCATTGGTGGAGACTGATTGGCCCACCCAGGATGTGCCGTTATATGCTGGAGCTTGGGCAATTGTCAGTTGCCCTTTCGTGGTGTTCCTGTTGCTGCGCCTTGTTGCCATATTCCAGTGTCTTCTGTGTACCGACCCGGCTAGTCTGACTCTGTTCCTGATTCTGCTCCGTGATTGGACCCGGCTTTGGCTGACGACCCTGTTCCGTGATTTGACCCGGCTTTGGCTGACGACCCTGCTCCGTGATTTGATCCGGCTTTGGCTGACGACCCTGCTCTGTGATTGTTTCCGGCCTGCCTCTGTTCCAGCATTGCTCCGGACCTGTCTGCTGTTCCAGTTACCGCTCCGGTTCTGCCTGCTGTTCCGGTTGCTGTGCCGGCCTGTCTGCTGTTCCAGTGATCGTTCCGGTTCTGCCTGCTCTTCCGGTTGCGGTACCGGCCTGTCTGCTGTTCCAGTGATCGTTCCGGTTCTGCCTGCTTTTCCGGTTGCGGTACCGGCCTGTCTGCTGTTCCAGTGATCGTTCCGGTTCTGCCTGCTGTTCCGGTTGCGGTACCAGCCTGTGTGCTGTTCCATTCTGAACTGTATAGCGACTCACGGTTCTTCTCACTTGTCAGTAGCTGTAGCCTGAGGCTGCTTTGCCTGCTGTTGGCTGCCAAGGTACTCGCGTGTGTACAGAACCATTTAACCCTTGCAGTGCCTGTAGTCTCCGGTCTGGTGCCTCCGATACTTCTTGCCAAGCATACATTTCTCTGACATAGCCTTTTACTCTGAGTGCTTCTGTGTGTCTCTTATTCCATCAGAGCCTTGTCAGTCCGTGTTCATTCTCTGGCTCAGGACCACAGACGTTGAAGGTACATTCCCATTGCACTCCAGAGGACATTGGCTCAATTACAGCTTGTGCAGTTACCATCAGTACAGCACCCAAGGGGTGTATGGGCATATCCTAGTGGCACATGCAGGGTTATTACTTTTCTAATCAAGGGCAATTTCGGTTCTGATCTTTACAGCGTGGCAATAGCACTCCTCTGTAGCCCCAGGCGTGGGTACCGGCTCAGCTCTGGACTTTGGGTTCTAGTATATCAACTTGAGAGTGTATTCAGTGCAGTTACTCCACTATCCTGCTATTGAGAGACTGTGTCCACTATCCTGCTATTGAGAGACTGTGTTCCAGAGACTGCTATTTATCCTGGGCGTTGGCCAATCTTGTATATCTCACCCATTTCAGTCTTTAACCCTTTGGGGATAATTCCCTATCTATTCTAGCACTTGTCATTATCATTGTGTGCATTATCTTTGTTATTTTTGCCATTGTTGCTATTTATGTGCTGGCCTCTAGGGGCCTTGTTTTATTTTTCAATAAAACTGTGTTTTTACTTCATACCCTGGTCTGAGTGTCAGAAAACCGTAACAAATATGCAGAGTAGTCAGGCAGGCCAAGTCGGTACACTGAGAATCACTGAGCAGAAATAAGCACTGGCACAGGAACACCACGAAAGGGCACTGGAGGGGTGCCCATAGCCCAGTATATAAAGGTCATATTGGGCAGGACTAACACATGGTAGCCAATGGGAGCAAGTCACAGAGCACGGGAACCGTGATAGGTTTACTTTGATAGGAAGTGAATCTTTAAGAAATACTTTTTACTTTTACAACTCAGTTTTCCAGGCATTTGTTAATCAAGAATCTGATTCCACCACATTGGTTCCTGTGACGGTCCCCTGTGCTCCGATCGGGCACACCCATCCGAACAGCTTCTTCCCAGCTGCCAAACCACAGATTTCCGGCTGATCTCGAAGATTTGGTCCTCTAACACTTTTTCCCCAAGAACATCAGACAACGCATGATGCTTGACATAAATACAGGAACTCCTTTATTTGGACACACACAGGGTTTATATATATGTCTGTGAACACAATCAACCAATAGCTTATAAGAATAACAAAAACCCCAATCTTACTGAGACTTAATTACGGAAAAACAGAATAGAATACAAACACACAATCCTTCTATCTATCTGCTAAGGTAATTACATTTACATCAGTGACTGACATAATACAATCGGTTTCACAAAGCAACATGAAAGCACGTAACCACAGGAAACCTACTTTGCATATAAACAGTAACAAGCCCGGTGCCACCTTGGAGTCTGTCCGACACCCTTCTCCATTTTGTAGTGTCTGTCCGACACCCTTCTCCATTTTGTAGTTCAGCCCATGCTTCTGTATGGCCAAATGGCCACTCCCAGTCCGGGCCACCCCAAACCAAAAGGGACCCTGATTCACAAGTGACGGTGGTCCGTCACAGTTCCTTTATAGTATAACCAGTAGTTCAGCAGTTTTCTTGGGTGGTGGTGCAGTGTAGAAGTAGACCCCACTACAGTATCCTGTCCACCTATCCTGGACTATCTGTAGCTTCAAATTTCAGTCTTGACTTTGCTTCCTTGCTCCCCAGGCAAGCCACATTGCTCACTGCTCTGTCCATTCTACTCTCCCCATAAAACCTTAGGAAGTTAATACTCCCTATTTCACCTTATTTCCACATTGCAAATGAATACTAAGACAATGTTCATCATCTCCCTTGCAATATTAAATAAATAAAAAATAAATAAAAATCAGAAAGCACAACTGAAAGGGACAACCAGGAACTAGTGAAAGTAAGCAACAAAGGTAGTGGCTGCAGCAGATAACAATAGTATACAAAACTACAACATGAAAATATAATGAAAATATCCCTGCACACTTCTAATCCAAGTGTTTACCAAAGTGAGAAAAATACACAGGATTACAGTGACAATATAAGGTGGACAACAATTTTTCCAAAAAATATATATATCACTCCATAGCACGAAAATCATGCAACAAGATTATGAGTGTTCACAGTTATTCAAAACACCTTCATGCACTTGATAATACTCACTGTCACTTCAGAGTCCATATATTGATCAATAAATATAGCTATCAAATATAGTAATTCTGTACAGAAGAATAAAGCCTGGATGTCTTCAACTGGAAACTCCAACCCAAAAAATAAACAAAGAGAAAGAGGACACACAATCGGGTAATATCATCTGTCACCAGATCACAGCCCACTGTGTATCCTACTTACATAGACCAGGTATACCTTAAGAGACAGAAATGGTCCGCACAATG
Source organism: Rhinophrynus dorsalis (assembly GCA_037306005.1). Classification (NCBI taxonomy): domain Eukaryota; kingdom Metazoa; phylum Chordata; class Amphibia; order Anura; family Rhinophrynidae; genus Rhinophrynus; species Rhinophrynus dorsalis. Next base: position 337,011,668 of record CM074720.1, on the reverse strand, counting down.
GCGTAGTATGTATAGAACAGTAGGAAGATACCCACCCACTGATCCTACTTACTGTTAAGGTGAATATATGCAACTCATAACAGGATATAGCATCAGCATTAAGTGGTAACCATAAAAAAGATATACTTTATTCTAAAAAAGAATAAAAAGGATAAAATACAAATCAGCAGTATCTCTCGTGGATGTCAAACCCAAACCCCGTAGTAAATTACCAGAAAGAAGAATGACCAGATCCTCTTCAGACACTTAGAAAAATATAGCATCTGATGTCACTGCTGATTCTGCAGTCCTGGATTCAGACTAAACCCAATGCGTTTAGTAATCAATATATATAAATCGAGTACACACCCATATAAATATTCTTCCCAAAAAATTCTCAGTTGGTTCAATCTTTAATGAAACAATTCAGGTCTATTGACACATTTAAACCAGAAGGCTGGAGGCATTTTAATTTTAAAAATCCATTCCCTTTTCTTTTGGGAGAACTTTTTAATCATATCGGCTCCTCTCCAATCCCTGGTAACATGTTCAATAGCAGAACATTTGGGTTACAGTTATGTGCTTGTTTAAAATGCTCTGTTTTGACTGAGTCTTTGTATTCCACACATGCACATTAATCCTGACATGTACAGGCCTTTTAGTGTGACCTACATATTGAAGGCCACATGAGTACTCCAGCATGTATACCACATCCACACTCTTACAGGTAATAAAATTCAGAATATCAAATGTCTTGCTAGTAGTACTGGATTTAAAACAGGCTATAGTGAAGACCACCATCTTGTGAAAAGAATTATTACTAAATACTGGCCAATTTTATTAAAGGATGTTGACATGAAGGATCTGCTACCTATGAGACCCCAACTGGAATATAAAAGGGCTCCAAGTATAAAGGATACATTAGTACACAGTTTTATTAAAGAAAAATCCAAAGAAGGGTATTTCCAACAGGGAGTTAAAGGTTTCTTTGGGTGTGATAGATGTAAAGCCTGTAGAACCAGTGTTAATAAAACAAGTAAAATGACATATTTTAAATCCAATACTACTACAGAGTCATTTGATATTCAGAAATGTGTTACCTGTAAGTGTGTCAATGTGCTATTGAGCCTATTACCAGGGATTGGGGAGGAGGGTATATGATTAAAAAGATCTCCCAAAAGGAAACAGAATGGATTTTTAAAAGAAATGCCTCCAGCCTTCCGGTTTAAATGTGACCTGAATTTCATTAAAGATTGAACCGATAAGAATTTTGGAAGAAGAATATTTAAATGGGTAGGTACACGATTTCTGACTGGCCCCTTATGAAGGATTGGTTTCAAAACACATTGGGCAGAGTCAATGAGTAGTCTGATCACCTACCCATTCTGTCTGAATCCGGAATTCCAAAACCGGTAGTGACATCAGATGCTGTATTTTGCTAGGTGTTTGAAGAGGAGCTGGTCATTCTTCTTTCAACTGGTAATTTACTATGGGGTTTGGGTTTGACATCCATGAGAGATACTGCTGATTAGTATTTTATCCTTTTTTAGAATAAAGTATATATTTTTTATTGTTACCGCTTGTGCTGGTGCTATATCCTAATATAAACTGCATACATACACCTTGACGGTGAAAGAAGGATCAGTGGGTGGGTACCATCCTACTGTTCACTACATACTAAGCTTTTGTGTGGACCATTTCTGTTTCCTAAGGTATACCTGAATGTGCTTTTTATCAAACTGTGGATTCCTATGAGGCCAAGAATACCTCTACATGCTTCATTGTAGCTGGGTCTATGTAAGTAGGATACACAGAGGCTCCAGGCTTAATTTCTCTATAAAGAAGATTATATTTTAAAGCTATATTTATTATTCATTATATGTATACTGTATGAAGTGACAGTGAGTATTGCTAAGTGCATGGAGGTGTTTTGTATATTTATGAACACTCACTATCTTGTTGCATGATTTTTGCCACTGTGGTGTTATTATTTTTTTTTCCTTAAATCATTGTCCACCTTATATTGTCACTCTACTCTTTTTGTATATTTATTTTTCTCACTTTGGGAAACACTTGGGTTGGAGGTGCGCACAGATTTTTGTTATATATTCCCTGAATCCCTTGCAATATTTCCAGTGATTTGCGCTAACTCATAGCATTGGGACTCTTGAGACAGTGCAGGCAATTTTATGAGAGAGATAGAGCAAGCAAGAGAGAGAGAGAGAGAGAGAAAGCAATTTTCCCCTTCTCATTTCCTACTTTATTTTTACATGTATTTGCTTATCGAGATCTAGATTTTGACCATTGTAAAAATATGACTAACATTGCATGAATGGATATAATATGTACTGAAAGCTATACTGTGAATATTGCTATATTGATTGCTCCCCCACTGATTACTCTATGTGACTATAAGGGTATACAACTTCCTATTCACTCTTTGATAAATAATGGAGATCAACTTGGCCAAAAGGTGATTAAACACATAAAATCACTTAATCAGTGAATGTTGTGCTTGGTAAATGCAGGCCACGTGCACTAGTGTGTGTGTAAATCTATGTCACGCACTTGTGATCTCACCCAGAGATTATAACTTGGGTATCACTACATTCATTTGCTATCACTCTAAAAAAGAAGAAAGCAGTTTCATACATGATATTAATCATAATAACTACATTATATATTTATCGGATTATTGGCTAAATACATTTTGTATCTTAGCTGTATTTATCCACTATAAATATGCATAAAACAGCAACTGTGTGTACACAAAATTTACAATCTTCTTGGCTGGACTAGATCCAAATTTACAGAATATTTTCTTGAATTCAGCTATTTATTACAAATGATTATAATGTCATACAGTTTACCTCCTTCTGGTTTACATTACTCTTGGAATCAAACAAATTAATCTTTCTTCATCAAATCAGTAATCTGAATAGAACAATCTGATCAGGACATTTTAAATAACATCCGTTCAGAAATCTGTGCCATTTGGCCAAATTCCAGAAACTCTAGCCAGACACTAAGTGAGAGAGCAAGCTGGAAATGAATGGACTGATCAACCTTTGTTCATTTTACTTTTCACTAGTTTATTATGCATTTCTCTCACTATATTTGAGAAAAGTAACACTTGGTTAGGTAAAATAATTTAAGAGAATAATTCCTGGAAAACATCAGACTATATTCTATGCAGAGCGTTATGAATATGCATTGAGGCTAACTGAATATGTAGAATGAGAGAAAATCTTATGCAAACCAAATGCACCATAAGTTTAGGCTTACAATGGTGTTCTGAATGCACTTTTTTGTAGCATGTCAAAACTAGTACATTATTCCTGTGTTCCCCCAGTAATGCCATCTCCAGGGGGTGTGTGACAGTGATGGACCAAAGGACTGGTCCACGGAGGAGATAGCCAAATATTATTGGCTGACACCCCATGGACGGGGCCATGATTGGATCAATGCTGTGAGCAAGGTATCAATCCAGTCATATGTTTGAACACAAAATGATGTTCACATAATTTAAACAAGTGGCACTCAAAGGGTTAACATTACCCGGACCTTGGCTCGTGTACATGGGCTTTTACACTAGTAAATCTATAATGGAGCTATACTGTCACTGGTCTCTCCTTTATAGCTGATTTACTACCTACTACAAGTTTGTATTTGATCCCTGCTGAATATGTTTTGAGAAATTGTGGAACATATCCAACAGACACCCTTCTCTCCACTTCCTTCCCTCATTTTATTTTGTTTTTTTTGCAATGGCAAAACACCTTGATTCTTGAAAAACATTTATTCTGTATCATAATATTGTGAAACTTATGTCATACACAATTTCTCACCTCTGTTCTCTGTGTGACCTTTTACAAGTCAACAAAAATGATGTTGAAAAAAATCCCCAATTAAATCAATGGGATATTTGTTTGTCTCTATGGTGCAGCTGGTTTGCCCCACATTTGCTCTAGCTTTTCTTATTAAATCAGCCTCTTTTATTTTTAGCTTGATATTTAACAGTTTATAGATGTATCATGTATTTCAATTTCAGTTTAATGAAACTGTAAGAAACTGACTAAATGTTTATATTAAACATTTCTAAAAAAAAATCTCAAAAATACATTTATGAAATAGTATACATCTTGGTAACACATTTTAATTGAAAACGCTGAAATTCATTTACCAATGTCTTCCTATTACAAAATCTTGTGCAATTTGATTGTACTAGCAAAGTGATTAACTGGCAATTTCAGTTTTAATATTTTTCCATAATAACCAGTGATAGGGTTATAAGGCAATATATATACTGACAAAGAGGAACAGATTTTGGTGAAAGACAGGTGCAACATAGGAATCAAATTAAAAATCAAAAAAGTCCCATTAATTTTAACCTCTTAAAGGGATAGCAATGTCCCAATAAAAGTATTTGGTTTATGATAGATAAATTTAAAAAAGATCATTTGATCTGATTCGTATCTCTCAAACCTTTATGGTTTGATATATATACGAAAATAAAATTCTCTGCTCCCTCCCCTTTCTGCTTGACGAGCTGTAAAGCTGTCAGAAGCAGAGTCTGGTCACTTGACCAGACACGGCTTTTCAGCAGCGTCGATATAATGATATCTAAAGATAAATACTTCATTGGAATGGTCTACAATGTGTGCTTACAAACCAGCCACAGGTTGTAGACCATTCCGATTACCTATTTACATACAGCTGAAGTATGAGAAAGGGGAGAGAGCAGAGAACTTTATTTTTGTATATATATCTCAAACCATAAAGGTTTGAGAGATACAAATCAGCACAAATTATCTTTTTTAAATGAATCTACCATTTACCTAATACTTTTTTTGGGACATTATTATCCCTTTAAATCATTTCCCCAACCAGAGTATCAAGGCACTTAAGTGTGTCATGGGTAATAGCATGGGATCCCACCATTTCTAATGGCTATTTAAACAATAGGTAAATTGCATAATTTTGTAAACAGTTGTGCACAATATGCTTATTCAGGCATTCTGGTTTTGAGACCCAGTACTAACTGTATTTATGTAAATGTACTCCTCCTCATTACAAATCTTACAGTTGACCTAAACCTTTATGGTTTGAGAGATATTCACAAGAAAAGTTTCCCCTCACTGACCGAAACAGTCAAGTCTGCCATCTAACTGTCAGATTTGGAATCCGGTCCACAGATCAGCCGGCAGCTCTTTAGCAGAGCCGAGATCGTAAGATATGAAAATAACTAGTTCATTGGAAATGTCTACAAGGTGTGCATGCAAACCAGGCGCACACTGGATATCATTTCAATTAAGTAGTTTTTCTTATATTTCGCGATCTTGGCTCTGCTGTAGAGCCGCGTCCCGTCTGTGGACCAGATTCCAAATCTGACAACTAGATCGGTGAAGACAGTGAGGGAGAAACTTTGCTTTTGAATATCTCTCAAACCATAAAGGTTTCAGAGATAAGACTGATATTGTTCTTAATGGATTTTTAATGGCTACAATATAAAATAACATTTTTTTGAAGTATTACTATCACTTTAAGTAAGCATCTTTCTTAAATTGAATAAATGTGAGTACTTTGAATTTTGATTTATTCACATTACCAAGTGTTACAGTTTTGCATTATCGGGCTCTCTCTCTTTCTTTTTTATTTTTGTACATGTGCCACTGGGAAGAGAGAGAGATTTGTGAGAAAGCAGCTCTACACTGTGTTTGAGAGGAAACCGGATGCTGCTACTGGGAGCAGTTTACTCCCAGATGCTTGGAAGTTGGTTCTGACATGTCAGAAAATCAATGGACATATTTATTTATTTATTTCATATAGTGCAGTTGATTTACCTCAGAATTGTGCCACTTTTGCCATCATACATGACAGCATAATAAGGTCTTGGTTCAAATATTTAACCAGTTCTGTACAAATATATGTAATTAAAATATTGTTTGCACTTTAATGCATTTTACTGAACACAAAAATCTATATTGTTCGTCAGTCATTAAATATCCTGTAGTCCAGCCAGCAACTATTAGCTTTACAGCTAATGTCTGTAAAGGATCAGTAATGTTTCATTATAAAAAATAGAATGCTATGGTTTTTCCAATGAGTTAACTCCTGAAAGACCAGGAAAATCTGGGGTGATTTGCAGTTAAGGACAGGAGCAATTTGACCTTTTTGGCTATCTCTTTGTTCAACAGTGTTTTCCCTCTAAGACTTTTATTCCAGCTATACAAATTACTGTTTTTTCATGCACAAGTAGGGCTTTCTTTTGATACCACACTTATATGGATAACCCACCATTTATTTTATTAAAAATAAAGAAAACAATAAAAAAGTAACAAAACAATTTTTTGTTGGTTCTTTTGTGGTCAATTGTGCCCAGAGGTTTAATTTTTCATGGACAGTGCATGGAAGGTATGACTGGTCATTCAAACCTACAAATTGTGCAGTTTTACGGGGGTGCTGTCCCTCTGGGGTGAAAATCCCCATGTCCCTCTTTCCCTCCCTAGTTTACCACTCTTTTGTAGATAAGATTGTGTGGTGTGTATAAGTGTATTACATTGCTCCACAACAGTAAAACTCCCATTAATGTTTGTTTAAACCTCAGTAGATGTGTTTATAAATTAGTCTGTGTAAGTAAAATACTTTGTTCTTGCTCAACTTTGTAAACCCCCCACCCAAAAAAAAAAAATATTTCAAAATATTTGCTGTAGGTCTACATTCATCTTGCCTCCCCAGCACCAGCACTGAAGGGGATATACCCTCAACTTTTACCTCTTTCTGTTTTGTGTTTGTTTTTTTAACTACTCTCTGCTTCTCTCTCCCTTACTCTCATAGTAAGGAAGAGAGGGGCAGAGAACAGTCAGAAAGGCAATGTGTAAAACACATTGCCTTTGTGAATAAAAAAGCCGGTACACCTGACCGCTGTAGCAGGGACCACATGTACCGGCACGGCATGGAATGAGTGAAATTTAGCTCTCAGGTCCATGAGCACTCAGTTTCAGCATTAATCTTTCTATACTGTTTTTTCCTACTACAATTATTAGTATTATTTTGCAATTCTTTGGGGACCTCTCTAGCATTCAGAGGGTTAAAAGCCCCATCTAAATCAATGGGGATTCTGCTGTATTTTATTCTTCCCCTATGATGCAGTAAATTTGTACCAGAATTACTCCAGCTCTTTGTATTACAGCCTCAATGGCACACACAAACAGATGTAGTCTTGACACTTATCAAAAACTAGTAGAGTAAAAATGATACCTTTATTGTCTAATTGAGTGGCTCTAGTATACAAGCTTTCAAGACAACATAAATATGACTGAAGAAGAAACCTAGGGCATGATTAAATAGGTGCCGAACCACCGTCGTGTAAGTGAAGTGTAATAAAAAATATATATATATATATATATATATAACCAAAAATGTGATCCCTGCACTAGTGACCCGTGGATGTGTTTAGGGCCCCATATCAATACATCCAAAGTATCCAAAAAATGTGTGTAAAAGAAAAATTAACCCTTTGAGTGACACTGGGGTATGCAACGCATTGCACTGAGTTGCATACCCACTGGTACTCAAAGACATATCCCACTGGCACTCAAATGGTCATCTGCACTCTGGTCTTCCTCTTCAATTCTTCTTCTGTAAGCTTCTATCTTCTTCTTCTTCATTTGTCAGCATATTCTTTCTTCTTTTCTTCATCTGTACTCTTCTTTAGTTTTCTTCTTTCAACTCAGTGTTTCAGCTGTAAAGAAAAAATATAGTTGATAAATAAATTTATCCTTAAAATTACTCTGAACCCCCTCCTTGCAACCTTTGGGCCATTGCCAATATGCACTTATGGGAATTTGAATAGGGACTGCTTTTTATATGGCCAGTCCCCCTCAAAATGCTTGGCACCTTTCCATTGGCTGGGAGGTGGGGCTATGCACAGCACGGAATGTGCCCTGTAGTAACCCACCTTCCACCCAAACAGCTTCTAGCACATTGAGTCATACTTCCAGCTAGAAGCTGATTGGCTGGGAGGTGTGGTTACTGCAGGGCATGTTCTGTGTCCTGCGAAACCCCAGCCAATGGGAGAGTGGGAAAAATTATGAACTGGGACCGTATATAAATGGTAGTCTCTGTTTAAATTTCCCTCTGTTGGCATCGGACAATGGCCCAAAACGTACGGTGGGGGGTTTGCTCTTTTTTCTGCTGCCGCATAACTTTAAGGATAGATTGATTTTAATATCTTTTTTATTTACAAGTGAAACTCTACGTTCACAGAAGAAGAATGAAGAAGAAGAAGGAAGAAGAAGACAGATGTAGAATATAGAAGCTTACAGAAGAAGAATTAAAGAGGAAAACCTGCGTGAAGAAGACTCCACTGGTTGTCAGGATTACAGGTAAGTGTTCCAGCTATGGGTGATAGATTAGTGTTAGGGCTAGTATGAGTCCACTTTACTTTTAATGTTAGGGGTAGTGTAAGGCCAATCGGGAGGGCTAATGTTTGGAAGTGTCACTGTTTGTAGCTCATGCTGGGTGTTGAGACTGGGTCAAACACAGAGCGTTTTCTGGTTTCCTTCAATGTTCCCATTTCTCACACTATTTAACGTGAGTTATGGTAGTAAAAAGAAGACGAATGTTGGGACACAACTCAGGCTCTCAATGCTCCTCATGAGTCATGTTGATAGGCAATTGAGTTCTGACGGTACCACTGTGTGTACCATTCGGTATTCATTTTTGCCTTCGTGGGTTTTACCAGTGGGAATTGGATTGAACCCTTAATTGTCTTGAATGCTTATATCCTCGAGTCACTTAGCCAATTAAGTTATAATTTTTGCTCCACTAGTCTCATGTTTTTTCTATGGGAAACTCGGGACCACGCTTTACCCATACTGATACTTGTTAGCAGACTTGCTCTGTAGCATTTTTCTGCTGTGGCATGTACTAGGCCCCTTTACTTTCAAAAGGAGCTTTGCACCTACAGTGGTAATCATACTTCCATTTTGTATTTTTATGTAGTGTTTTTTTTTTTTTTTTTTAAATAAGAACTGTACCTAGAAAAAAAAGTGCTTCTTAATCTGTTTAACAAAAGGACTTGCTAAAAAAGGGTTGTTCATACAGCTGATTGATTTGCTATTCACATATTCTTACAATATCTGAAAATGCCTGTATTTAAGCCACTCATTAAACAATGGACTTCATCTGTCTGATTGAGATTAGCCATTGAGAGGAAGCCAAACCCAACATTTAGAATTAAGGAAAAATTTTCAAGACAGTAAAATCTACAGCTACAGACTAAAGCAAAGTTCAAAGACAGAAAAACTGTAAATAAGTATGCCTGACTTCTGTATGACTAAATATATAACCAGTCAAGTTCTATTAAAGATGAGAAATTCTGGAGCCTTGAGGGAAGGGGCAGGAATTAACATTCCCAATTATTTAAATGGTGATTGTAACCCAATGAATGCTGACATTCAGTGAGATCAAAAGCCCCTTTTAAATCATTTGCAGTCTTAGGAATGTTTTTGACTCCATGGTGCAGTTAGTTTTCCCCATATTGCCCATTTTGCTACCTCAGGTTTAGTCCAATGTATTGTTATTGGAATTATCTTGATCACTAATCTGATCTCTTGTACTACAAATGTGTAAAAAATGTGTTTATAAACCTGGCTCTTTTTTCAGAATTCTCTGTTCAGTTTTGTGCTGTAGATTTTAATAAGGCCCTCTTTATCCACACAATTCCCTGAAGGCAGCTCAGGAGATATCTAATTTCTTTCCAACATTTGCAATTTCAAAGAGTCCTGCCAGTACCAGCAGATACATGAAATAAGCAGGAAGACATACAACTTCGAGGCAGAACAGGACAGGGAAAATGGAGACCGTGCCAAGGAAATCCCAGAGGATCTTGGATGCTAATGTTGAAATGACAGAACGCAACAGAGAATACACGTTCGCCTCAGCACATCAGACTTTCCCTCCTGCTAAAGAATGATATTGAAATGAGTCTGCAAATAATGAGGATGTAAACTAGGTTGAGGATATTAATTTTTGAAACAAGAATCTATTTACCACTCCTTTAGGCTGTACAAAGCAGATCACATCTATATTTCCAGACATAACATTAATTCTATATTTTTTTGTTCCAAAATTCTGGATGTTTTCCATTACTAAGTTGCTTTAATAAGAGCAGAAGCAATTCTGAATCAAAGCAACTGAACCAGGCGGGACAGATAAAAATTGGGCATTTAGCTGTTGAATGCACTGGAGACCTCACTACTATTCAAAGGGTTAATAACCCCATTTGATTGAATGGGGATTTTTAAATCTCCCCTGTGTTGCAGTTGGTTTGCCCCTTAATAGATACAGTTTTTCTTATTAAAGGAATACTAACACTTCTTAATAATAAATATCCACTTTCTTTAATCTGGGCAGAAAATGCTGACTAAAAAACAGTTCTGTGTTGACTGATTCTCAAAAATTCATCTTTACTTATGACTGCAAATCATATCCATTCAGGCAAACACGATTCTTTTTGTAGTACTTCAAACTCCTCTTACTTGACTTCATAGGAAGTCTCCTTTGAGGGGAGTTTTAGAGTCCTGCAACAAGAAATGTTTGCATCCTTGGACAAGATATCTAGTACTAATGGAAGGTTACCTCATATACTTCTATAGGATCAGGGGGAGATAATCTGAGGCCCATGAGATATTGTGAACCACAACTCCCATCATCCCCAGTCAGCAGCTGGTTGGATGGGGATGGTGGGAGATGTAGTACACAACAGCTGGTGCCTTCATGTTGCCCCACATATGCACTCTTACAATAGAATACACATTATTGTATAAAATGCTGCCAAATTTCCATATGAATGATGAAAACCTACTAAAGTTTCATTTTGCAGGCCTGCACAGGAACCAGTGCAACCTTGCAGTGTGTTTTCCATAATTCCTTTACTATGTAGAAATCTGATCCCATTAAGTAAGGGTTTCAAAATTCAGATTTCAATGGCTTAGACAGGCCAGAATTTAACCCTTTGAGTGCCAGAGGGGTATCTAATGCATTGCAAAGCATTGGGTTAAGCATTGTCCTGCTTGAGAACAGGTGATTTAATCAGAATGAATGAGTTACTATTTCATTCACCTGTGCTTAGCCAATGATCTTTAAGAACCTGGAATTTGACTCTAATGCATTAGTTAAAGGTAATAATAGTTCATAACCTAATTCTTTACTGAGAGGATTTCCTGTAATTCCTCACTACATGTTCTTTAATAGAGAGCTAAAAAAAAAAAAAAGCTATAAGGCTGCTACATCTTTTTGTTAAAAATGACTGCATTTAATAAGATAATTCCATGTGCTTTTTTCTTTCAAGATTGTGATCAATATGTTCAAATTGAGAAAACAGATATCCCATTTATTAATAAATTAGATATTGCTCTACATTCTATCATTTCACCTCCTGCCACTTGAAGCGTTATTAATCTAAACACAGGAAGCTGTAAATGGTATCAGTAAAGAGGCAATACACAGAGCTCAACAATCCTACACTGAGGGCTTGCATAGGAAATGCATTGCAAGATCCAGTCAGGTCACATGGCCCTTGCAGCAATTGGGTTTAATCAAAGAGAGCTCTGCGGGTGCCTTCAGCTGCATGGTTACAGAAAAAGCAGCTGTTATTTTTTCTAAATTGTATAGGATTAATCATCCTATCCCTTCCCCCTCTCTGCTTTTACTTCAGAATAAATAAATACATATTTTTGTCACAATGTCCTTTAATCCTTAGCCTGAGATAGTGTTTTGCTAAACATTCAAGCTCAGACCACCCCCTCTGTGTCTGCAGACTGCTTTTCCTCCAGCAATGCAGCCAAGATATTTTCAGTGGGTTGGGGGCAACATGGCAAGAAGTAGTTGTGTGTGTACTTGGTTAAAGTGGAACACCTTAAATCTGCAGGGAACAAATGAATGACTGACCAGGGGCGGATTTTAGGGGAATACCAGCCCGGGCATTTTTTTTTTTTAAAGTAGCCCAGTAGCTGCACCGATGTCCCTATCGGCACCCCCTTATGTCATTTCCTGGCGCTCTGCATTAACCCTTTGAATGCCAGAGGGGTACGCAAGGGTTAACAAGGGACGCAAAGGTTGTCACAGAGAGTGCCTGTGGCAACACAGACCTCTCCTTCAAAATATCGTGGGATGGTGAGGTGAGATCCTCTGATCTCCCCCACCGGCACATGATCTAGCAGCCCAGGGGGGGATGCACGATCCTCCGATAGGACAATCCGCCTATGTGACTGACTTTGTACTTCCGATATAGTTTATACATGTCCTTAATGTATATTATTATAAAAGGGTTGATGATGAAACTCAAAATAAAGAGACAGTAAACAAAGTGCTGCTGCACTGTTTATATCTGTCAACCAGAATAGTTTACTGTAATTGGGTGTTACTGTGTAAAGTGACAAGATCTCCACTGTAATTGAAGAGGTTTAAGAACTCTTCATTCTGCAGCTCTGCAAAGGAACCAGTACAACCCGGAAATGTGTATATTTTATAAGTATCATGCAATAAATCTGGTCAACATCTCTGTAACGTAAACCAACGCACAGACCAACCTACCTGAAAAATGATAGCTTTCACCCAAAACACACAAAGAACACCATCATATACAGCCAGGCCATCAGATACAATCGCATTTGTTCTGACATGGTGGACCATGACAAGCACCTCCAGAAACTCAGAGGAGACTTTATAAAACAGGGTTACAGTGCAGGGATTATTGACAGTCAGATACAGAAAGCTACTCACATACCAGGTTGAAGCTCTGCGCAAAATATCAAGAGAACTTCAAGCAACCTTAAAAACAGATGAAAGACTTAAAAACATATTCCCACAGCCTCCCTTACTCTCCTTCAGACAGCCTCCCAATTTAAAACAACTGATGGTAAGGAGTGCCCTGAACAAAAATACAAAAAATGGCACATTACCCTGCCTACAAAGTAGGTGTAAAACCTGTGCACCCATTTACACCACAGACAAGATTCCCATACCAAACACCCAGTTACACCATAAGATCAATGGTAATTTCAGACAGAAAATCTGCGCTCCTCCAGTCTAAATGTGAATAGTATGCCCTGTATTAGGCATATATTATAATACTGTGAATACATTTCAGGTATTAGTGCCTACATTTCTCGCCCAAAAACGAGGTTTAAGCTTACCAACCGCACCAAGGTTCCTCAAGTGTGGCAAGTCCCTACTCTAAACACTTGAAGTCCCAATCTAAAAATAAAAATAAAAATTAAAAATGACCCCTGAGGAAATGTGGTAGTAACGCGTAGAGCAGGGGGACCCTTTTTACTTTCTTTTTGTATGTGTGAAGGTCCCCATGTATGCAATTAAAAAAAAATGACAGAGAGTATTTAAAAAAGTGTAAGAGAAGACTTGTCCTGTATGCCTCGATAGAGTGGACACCCCCAAAGGAACTGAATCTCTATCAGCCCTTATATACAGCTTGTGACAACTCCCACAGGCTACATGAGGAAAAATCAGTTGGAAACAAACCTAGAATGCAAAAGCCATAGTTAACCTCTTAAAGGCCTAGAATGTAAAGAAAAGAATTGGTGCAATGAAACATTCATGTGTGATAATAGTGACAGTAAGAAGCAGCTACAATAAGATAAAGGAGATAGGTAAAGACAAAAGAAAAAACAACAGCTTACAGAGCTAACCCATCTTAGTGCATAACTATATATGTGTATATCTGTATAATACTTTTTAATTATTTATTTTCCATGAAGTGTCCATTGATAAAATTGGGGTTACTGAAGTGTGCAGCAAGGAATGAGAGGGTTCACCAGTCTCCCAAACATTAGGCCAGAGCCCAAAGTGCAAACAAAGAACAGACAGAAAACCTGCACTCCTCCAGTCTAAATGTGAATAGTATGCCCTGTATTAGGCATATATTATAATACTGTGAATAAATTTGAGCCATTAGTGCCTACATTTTTGGCCCAAAAACGAGGTTTAAGCTTACCAACTGCGCCATTGACTGATCAAAGAATCAGTATCTGGACTAATGTTCTTATCTGATTTCCATTGTAAACAATGTAGTGCGTACTTGTATTTAACCCCTTAAGGACCCTTGACGTACCAGGACCGTCACGGTCCTTGAAATACTCAAGGACTGATGACGGTCATAGTATGTCACATACTTTTTACTTACAGCGCTCTACCGGGAGCGCTGTAAGTAAAAATAGGGCCTGAACTTGACCGCTCCAAGATCGTAGCGATCTCTATCAGGCCCCATAATGACGCGCCGATACACACGACAGGTCACGTGTACCGGAGCGTCCAAGTGCTCCTATGCGGGCATTATGGGACGGAAATGTCCCAGGACCACCGGTCCTTAAGGGGTTAAGAGAGAAGTTTTCATATCTATCTGTATAACATGCCTGAGGAAGAGACCTAAGAAGCCTTAAAAGCTTGCATTTTAAATCTGTTTAGTTAGCCAATAAAGGTATCAACTAAATTTTGCATCCTGTATTTCTATGGCTAACACGGTACCAACTCTCATCTATGGTCAACTTCCACTTGGGTAATGGTACTAAACTCTTTAGGTCCCCAAGAAGCACATTCTTGTTAACCTCTTAGTATCATAGTGTACCGTTTATGCAAAAAATTCTGGAGATTAGGGCCATATACAGGAAGATAAAGATGATCAGTTTTGGTGCAAACCATCTGCACTATAGGGGAGGAGTGAAAATACTCAGTAATGTAAAAGGAACTTCAACCCCTTGGGGACCAAAGGGGTATGCAATGTATTATACACTCATCTGGTTTTCAAGGGGTTAAACACCTTGAATGTTAGAGAGATTACCAACTTAAAGGGATAGTAATGTTTCACAATAAAAGCAGCTGCAATTAATCTTCATAGTATTTGGGCCATGGAGAATGTTATTTCAATACTGTCAGAGCTGTAGTTCAAGAGTAACTGAATGATAAAGTAGCCCCCTCCCGCCCATTTTACTGATGTAACACTGCTCACCTCAGAACAGAAAGGTGTGTCCAGATGGTTTGCAGAGAGGGACAATGTTCAGTTAAGATACTGGAAAAACCTGAAAAACCTGTCAAGGGGGCGGGGTTTTCATTATTCTCACAATAAGAAGATTGTCCCTTGCTGTGAGCTGTCTGGTCTGTGGACCAGATTCCACAGCTGAGGGAGGTGGCTTACACTAGGCAAAAGGGGTGGGAGGGGGATACTTTATCATTCAGTTACTCTTGAACTATAACTCTGACAGTAGTGAAATAATACTCTCCATGGCCCAAATACTATGAAGATTAATTGGAGCTGCTTTTATTTTGAAACATTACTATCCCTTTAACCCCTTTACAAAGAGACACACATGAACATGCATGTTGCATTACTAAATGAGACCTATTACAGCCTAATAATGATCACTGCAGACCTGCAGCATATGTGTCCCTTTTTAAAGGGGTTCTTTGGTAATCCTCAGTATGGCACCAGTTAGGTTCTGTACCTTATGTACAAGAGGAAAACAGAGCAAATCACATTTCTATTGACTGATTACTTAAATTGGGCTTTTAAACTAGGGTTGCTAGATCATCACTTTAAAAAGAGGACATAAATGAAAAATGTCTGCTGAAGGGCTCCAGTGATTAATTTTAGATTGCAGTGGTTCCTATATATCAATGCAGCAGGCATTGATCATATGTATCTTTTAAAAGGATGATTGACAACCCTATGTAAACATTTGAATGCAAGCAATGGATCAAAAACTTCTCTGGCATTCAGGTTACTTTGCTCAAGAATTGTATCTCTTTTCTGTTGTCTATGAGGCCCAATGTGACTAGTGTGCTCACAATGGAAATGTAAGTTGCATTACAGTGAAAGCTAATAATGGATAATCACAAGTTGCATCCGTGAGAATTTCCTGTAATGGTGGACCACGTATTTGTTAAACTGGCAGTTCTTTCTCATATATATACACTGCTCCAAAAAATAAAGGGAACACTAAGATTACACATCCCACTGCTCCAAAAAATAAAGGGAACACTAAGATTACACATCCTAGATCTGAATGAATGAACTGACAACAAAATCACACTCAAAATCAAAATGGAAAACCACACTACAGGCTGATCCAACTTTGATACAATGTCCTTAAAACAAGTCAAAATGAGGCTCAGTAGTGTGTGTGGCCTCCACGTGCCCGTATGACCTCCCTACAACACCTGGGCATGCTCCTGATGAGGTTGCAGATGGTCTCCTGAGGGATGTCCTCCCAGACCTGGACTAAAGCATCCGCCAACTCCTGGACAGTCTGTGGTGCAACGTGGCATTGGTGGATGGAGCGAGACATGATGTCCCAGATGTGCTCAATCGGATTCAGGTCTGGGGAACGGGCGGGCCAGTCCATAGCATCAATGCCTTCCTCTTGCAGGAACTGCTGACACACTCCAGCCACATGAGGTCTAGCATTGTCTTGCATTAGGAGGAACCCAGGGCCAACCGCGCCAGCATATGGTCTCACAAGGGGTCTGAGGATCTCATCTCGGTACCTAATGGCAGTCAGGGTACCTCTGGCAAGCACATGGAGGGCTGTGTGGCCCCCCAAAGAAATGCCACCCCACACCATTACTGACCCACTGCCAAACCGGTCATGCTGGAGGATGTTGCAGGCAGCACAACGTTCTCCACGGCATCTCCAGACTCTGTCACGTCTGTCACATGTGCTCAATGTGAACCTGCTTTCATCTGTGAAGAGCACAGGGCACCAGTGGCGTATTTGCCAATCTTGGTGTTCTCTGGCAAATGCCAAACGTCCTGCACAGTGTTGGGCTGTAAGCACAACCCCCACCTGTGGACGTCGGGCCCTCATGCCACCCTCATGGAGTCTGTTTCTGACCATTTGAGTGGACACATGCACATTTGTGGCCTGCTGGAAGTCATTTTGCAGGGCTCTGGCAGTGCTCCTCCTGCTCCTCCTTGCACAAAGGTGGAGATAGCGGTCCTGCTGCTGGGTTGTTGCCCTCCTACTGCCTCCTCCATGTCTCCTGATGTACTGGCCTGTCTCCTGGTAGCACCTCCATGCTCTGGACACTACACTGACAGACACAGCAAACCTTCTTGCCACAGCTCGCATTGATGCGCCATCCTGGATGAGCTGCACTACCTGAGCCACTTGTGTGGGTTGTAGACTCCGTCTCATGCTACCACTAGAGTGAAAGCACCACCAGCATTCAAAAGTGACCAAAACATCAGCCAGGAAGCATAGGAACTGAGAAGTGGTCTGTGGTCACCACCTGCAGAACCACTCCTTTATTGGGGGTGTCTTGCTAATTGCCTATAATTTCCACCTGTTGTCTGTTCCATTTGCACAACAGCATGTGGAATTGATTGTCAGTCAGTGTTGCTTCCTGAGTGGACAGTGTGATTTCACAGAAGTGTGATTGACTTCGAGTTACATTGTGTTGTTTAAGTGTTCCCTTTATTTTTTTGAGCAGTTTATAAATATATATATATATATATATATATATATATATTTCTTGCTAGAACTTACCACCAGCACTCCTATGTTGTCTCAATAGAATGAAGCAATGATATTCTTCTTTCTCTAAATATCTATGGATCCAGTTTTGTCAGTTGGTCTTTGTTTTCTCTTTCTCCTCTCCTCACTAAACCTCCCACTTACTAAATCACAAGCAAACTGAAATAAACTTGGAGCAGCTTTATTGTCTGAGAAGGCTATGTGGGATTTCTTCAGTTGACATCACAGAGGAGGAGAGAAGTAAGAGCAAGTGATTTCTTGTTGCCATAGCAGCAGAATAAGCTTGCTAATTTTATTTTGTAATGCTTCATGTGAATAAGAAACTTGATGACAATAATAAACCTTAACAACCTATTTTCTTTCTTTAAAGTAAGAGTAAAACTTCTTCTTTATGAAAACATATAGATTATCGGGGTTGGATTATTATCCCAGGCACCCTTAGGCAGGCCGCCCCCTCTTGCCCCTTGCCACACCCCCATCTACTATTTCCTTGCACTGAAAATTCCCATTGGCCTATAACAAGCAAGGTGAAAAAAAAAAAAAATTTAACCCCTTGATTACTAGAGAAATGTCCAGTGCATTGCTTTGCAATGCATTGGACATCTCTCTAGTATCCATAGGTTAAATAATAGTCTATGCAACAGTGTTGTACCACTCCAGGTACACTTAATTGACCATGCAAAGTATACTGGTTCATAAAACAGGTATGGGGAACTTCACTCCCCCAGGTTGATGTTCAAATATATCCACGTGAATCCAAGTCGCTTGTTGGATAGCAGGTGCTGGGACTAGAGACTCTCCATCCAAACATTTGAATACATAGAAATAAATCAACCCACAGTTCTGCCATATGACTATGAGTCGAAATGTGAAATAAAATGGCTTTACTGAAACAACTTCAAAAACATATCCATGTCTGAGACAAAAACATATCAAGAGGAGCACATGGATCTATAACACCTAACGCGTTTTGGACAACACCAGTCCATAATCCTAGGTCTATGATTAAGTACCAACTTGGTCCGAAAAGTGTTGTGTTATGAAGCCATGTGCTCCCCCTTTATATGTGTTCATCTCTTTGACATGGATATGTTTTTTAAATTGTTCCAGTAAAGCTGTTTCTGTTTTACCTTTCAACTCATAGTTGTATGGCAGAGCTGCAGGTCGATTTTTTCTTTTCTTTTTTTTTTAAATAATAGCCCTTACAAATGAGTGTAAAATGGAGACATTGAGCATTCTCTGGCCACACCCACAATTCAGAATATGGGTATGGTCATCACAGATGAGTCACCCCTCAAAATTTGGCACTCTAAGCAGTTGCCTACTCTGCCTATTGTGAAATTCAGCCCTGTAGATTATAGTGCCTTTCCTCCTGAGTAGCTAAGAGTTTTTCATTCAAAAATTATAGCTGAAAAAACTTTCTTTAAAACAAATTGCTAGCAGCAGTACTAACTGGTGTTCAAAAGGTAGGGCATTGCATACCCCTCTGGCACTCAAAGGGTTAATTAGGAGACTTAGAGCAAACCAACTGCACCATATGGGACAACTAACTTCTCAAAATTCCCACTGATGTAAATGAGACTTTTTACCCGTGAATGCCAGAGATGTCTCCAGTACTTTTAATCAAATCTTTGGCGGCCTCTAGCATTTGACTGGGGTGAATCCCATAATATACCCTAATTTCCATTGATATAAAATTGTGCTTTCAAACTGCAATGTGTTGGAGATCTCTTTAGTATTCAGGGTGTTATAAATTCCCATTTCACTTAACCCCTTAATGACCAGCGGTCGCGGGGTGAGTGGTCCTTTAAGGACCAGATAGAGAATTTCGGCGTGCCGCCCCACCTGACTGATCACGTGGTGCGGCATGCCGAACTGAGGGACTGAAAGAGATCGCTCCGGTCTTGGAGCGATCAAATTCAGTCCCCGGTATTACTCTTGCAGGAGCGCGGTGAGTAATAGTACGTGACGTACTAGGACCGTCACTGGTCCTTAAGTGCCAGACCAGCGCGACGGTCCGGGTACGTCACCGGACTCTAAGGGGTTAAAGACCATTTCCCCTGTGGTGTAATTGAATTTTTTGATTAAAGGGATTTAGGGCCATATACACAAAGCCAAAAGCAGAGTTATTCTGGGGGCAAAGCAACTACACCACAATAGGGTACAAACAAACATTACCAAAGTAAACATTAACACCTTAAGGACCCATGATGGTCCTGGACCGTCATGGCTTGTTATACCCTTAAGGACCCATGATGGTCCAGGACCGCCATGGCTTGTTATACCCTTAAGGACCCATGATGGGCCAGGACCGTTATGGCTTATTAATTTAATATGAGGTTTGCAATGTGCTGAAGACGTCTCTTGCATTCAAGGTGATAAAAACCCTAATAAACACTTTGTGTGCCAGAGGAGAGTGCAATGCATTGCAGAGCAAAGTGTTGCATCTCCCTCTGGCAATAAGAGTTAAATTAATGGGAACTTGTATTTGACCCTTGTGCAGTTGGTTTACAGTACAATTTGCCACTCTTGAACATGTAATGTCTGTTTACAATGCACAAGTTATAGTTACAGTAGTTAACCCTTTGAGTGCCAATGCATTGCTTTGTAGTGTGTTGCAGGTCCCTCTAGCAACCAGAGGGTTAAACAGGACAACACAGAAATATTGGGGCTAGATTCTGTTACAGGTGGTAATTTTATCTCTGCTTTTATCTCTGGTTTTCTCCATAGACTTCAATAGGAAAATGTTTGATAAAACGGGTGTTAACATTTAGCACCTGCAATAGAATCTAGCCCCATATCTGTTGTAGCATCACTATATCACTGGTGTCCTATGGATTCAAACAGAAAAGCCCACTCTAACAATGAATTAGTGAGCAAAGCCTGCACAGTCAAAGTGCAATCTGTGCATTTAATTTAAAATCATACAGTAATCAAATATATCAATTTGCAAAACAAAATATGATTATTGTGGATCAATTCCAATACATTTACTAAATCATAACAGAGACCAGAGTTGTGAGTATCTGTAACATTTTGAATAACTATTTTTTTCAAAGGATGAACTTTCAGTAATAGTCCATTATAGAACTGGACTACCTTGGAAATGGCAGGAGAAAATGGTTTCCTGGACATTTTATGGGCCACAGCTCATTTGCTCTAAATGCATGTCACATTCATATATTTATGATGATCAGGTATGCAATTTGTGAAGATATATCCATTCACAGACTGAAACACACCATTAAATCACAATCTGAATTGTGTGCATATCTTATTTCCTGGATATAACCAAGAAAATTATGCTAGTGTGATTCCATACTGTATGTGATCTGAATTGCCCTTGTACAACATGTTGTCATAAAATTGTTGCCATATAAATATTTCATATACTATGTTCAATACTGAGTTACTATTGAGTTAATATTAAGTAAATATGTGGTAAGCCAGCTGCACCATAAGAAATAAATTCAATTATTTACCACTGATTTGCAGACAGAAGAATAAGCGTTCACCCACCCTGCATCAGTGATACAAGTGGGTCCTCTTATGCACAAAGCCAAATTAAAGAAATTCTGAGGCAAAAGCAATTGTATTATAGATATCGTTTCCAGATCATCCCTTTAAAAATGCATGTGTATGATTTATTGAGAACCATTGTTATCCAGTCATAACTGCTACATATATTTTTCCTGTGTCCCTTTTTAAGGGGATGAACTGGCAACCCCAGCTATAAGGTAAACATGAAAATCCCCACATTTACAACACAATGGAAACCGCTATCATTCAGTGTTTGTGTGTGTATATGCATTTCTGTACAACACAATTTTGGATTACCACCCCCCTCCCCCCCAAGAAAAGAACAAACACTTCACTCCACCAACAAGACGTAACCCCAAACTGGATAACTAGATAGAAAGTTTCCGCCTTTGACCTGCATCCTACATAACAACACAACAGAAAACCAACACATACAACCTATCACCACTAGAGACGTGCAAAAAGTGATCTAAGCACCAACCACGAAATCACCATTAAACTGGCATATAATGATCACAAACACTCAGGACTATATAAAAAAGGGAAACAGACAATTATTGACTACACAAAACT
Organism: Rhinophrynus dorsalis; assembly: GCA_037306005.1. Taxonomy (NCBI): domain Eukaryota; kingdom Metazoa; phylum Chordata; class Amphibia; order Anura; family Rhinophrynidae; genus Rhinophrynus; species Rhinophrynus dorsalis. Next base: position 336,990,024 of record CM074720.1, on the reverse strand, counting down.
CAATCAAGACCACACAATATCACAGTGGCCTGAAATTGTACAGTGGCGCTGTTGCTACACCATCCTATGGAGATTTATGGTCCCGGGACCAGAGCTGTCCATAGGATCGTGTAGCAACAGCGCCACTGTACAATTTCAGGCCAGTGTGATATTGCACCTAAAAAATTCAACTTTGAAAATTAATAACTTTTGAATGAAGCACCTTTCACCAGTGGGAGTACTCTTGTTTTACTCAGGGGGATAAACCCTACAACATATTTTTTTTTACATTTTAAGCATTACGATCCCTTTAATCCATTCCCAAAAGACTCACAACCAAAACTAAGAAAACTTATTCTCACACACAATTATTTTAACTTCAACCAGGATTTCTACCTACAAATAATGGGGTGTGTCATGGGCACAAAGATGGCACCACAATATGCAAATCTTTTTATGGTTGACTTTAAACAGAGATTTCTTGATACATACCTCTACAAACCTTATAAATATTTCCAATATATTGATGATATATTCATCGTATGGAGGGAAGATGAAGAAGTACTCAAAGCTTTTCACAAATCCTTCAATGCATTTCCTCCATCCAGTAAACTTAAAATGGATTTCTCTATGGGAAGTGTATTTTTACTTTACACAACCATAACTTTCACCAATAGCAAACTACACTCATCTACATACAGAAAACCCACAGACAGGTGCAGTTATCGTCACAACTCCAGCTTTCATCCAGCTCACATTAAACAAGGCATCATTCACAGCCAAGCTATCAGCTACCACCGCATGTGCTCTGATACCAATGACCACAACAGTCATTTAAAAACATTGTCTGAATCAGTCAAACAGGCTATAAAACAAGGACAATCACAAAGAAAATAACATCTGTATTGAGAACACCACATGAACATCTGTTATAATACAAAGAGAAGGAAATATCTTCATGTATGCCACTAGTGACTACATACAACCGCACACTAGAAGAAATACACAAGCTACAGCCTCTGCTAACAGACGATATAGTGTTAATAGACAAATTCTCCCAGCTGCCTATTCTGGCATTCAGGCAACCACTGAATCTGAAATAGACACCTGATCAATTGAAAACTGACCAATGAACAGACAAACACTGATAATGGGACGAAACCTTGAAACAAATCGTGGGGGACAAATACAAGTTCTGACAATCTATTTATTTCAATGTGGACTGTAACTCCTCAAATGGTAGAGAGTTCTCCAAAACATTATGAAGCAATATTTGGAGACCTCTCTACTACATTGACTAGTAAAAAAATATCAATTTAACCCTGCAAAAAAGTCATTGGATACCCCCTGGCATTCAAAGGGTTAAATCAAAAGAAATTATTTGTCCCCGTGATGCAGTTAGTTTCTTCCAGAATTATTCCACTTCTTTTGAACACTGAGCTCTCAGTTTGTGTATGTCTTTTTATGCATACCTCATGAATTTTCTATGCACATAACTTTGCATAAATGTAGCATACATGCATTACCTTGCTATAGTTGCATGATTGTGTTATATAAGCTGATTAGGTGTATTAAATGCATCAATAAAAGTACAAATATCCATATATTAATGCACTGGCTACCACTCTACTATCAAAGTGGTTAAACATAGGCTATGCAGACCTCACCTTTAAAGTGATAGTGATACTTATTTTTTTTTTATTTAGTATTGTAGGCATTAAAAAATATTAAGAAATATGTAAGTCTTATCTTTCAAACCTTTATGTGTTTGAGAGATTTTCACTACTAAAACTTTCCCCCTCCCTGATGTGAGCGCTCTAGCTGACAGATTTGGATTCTGGTCCACAGACCGGCCGGCGGCTCTTCAGCAGAGTTGAGATTGCGATCTTTAAAACAAAATACTTCATTGGAACGGTCTACAAAGTGTGCCTGGTTTGCAAGGACACTTTGTAGACAGGGCTGGATTTACATCACAGGAGCCCCCCATCAGCTCCATATTGCTCTCACATTGCCCCCATCATCTCCACGTTGCCCTCATCAGCTCCAACATGCCCCCCATCATCTCCATATTGCTCCCATGATCATCTCCATATTGCCTTTCACAGTACCCCATGATCATCTCCATATTGCCTCTCACAGTGCCCCCATGATCATCTCCATATCCCCTCACATTGCCCCCAGGATCATTTCCATATTGCCCCTCACATTGCCCCCATGATGATCTCCATATTGCCCCTCACAATGCCCCCATGATCATCTCCATATTGCCCCTCACAATGCCCCCATGGTCATCTCCATATTGCCTCTCACATTGCCCCATGATCATCTCCATATTGCCCCTCACAGTGCACCCATGATCATCTCCATATTGCCCCTCACAGTGCCCCCATGATCATCTCCATATCCCCTCACATTGCCCCCATAATCTCCATATTGCCCTTCACATTGCCCCCATGATCATTTCCAAATTGCCCCTTACATTACCCCCATGATCATCTCCATATTGCCCCTCACAGTGCCCACATAATTTCCATATTGCCCCCCGTGTCCGTTTCCTACCCTGGAGAGGAGAGGTCTGTCTGTGCCTCCTCCTTCTGCACAGAGCTGCAACTGCTAGAGCTCCCGCACGGTCTTCTTTTCAGCAATGCAGAGCGCTGGGAGATTATGTCATCTCCCATTGCTCTGCATTACTAAAGAGCCGACGAGGGAGCTCACAACAGCTACAGGTGTGTGTGCAGAAGAAGGCACAGACTGAGACCTCACCATGTTGTTGTGGGCCACGGGCGACAAGAGGGGGATCCAAATGACAGGCGCCCCTCTGTGGGCTACGCCTGTAGGCAGATGCCTACTCTGCCTAATTACAAATCCGGCCCTGTTTGTAGACTGTTCCAATGAAGCAGGGCTAAGGGTGGAAACTACTGAAATGGTTAGGCAATTTTCAAAAGTTGTCTGCATTAAAACAGAGATCTGGTCACCTTTACATAAATAACATAAAATCAACAGAGCATTATCAGAAACCATTAGTGCAATGCACTATTACATTACTATTATCCATTACAGTAATGTAGGCAGTTTGCCAATTTAATGTAGAAAATGAATGGAAAAACAAATGCTGCAGGATTGCACTGACTCCAGTGCAGACCATCAGAATAAAAACTGAATGATTGTTTCCAATAAAATGGCGATCTGATCATATTGCTAAGAGGGCAGTGCCTTTCTAGTGGCTTGTAATGGTATATTGCAGTACTGATCTCATATAATGAACAGGTAGAAAAAGAGAGTCATCAAACTGGTATAACCTGGCTTAACCCTTTGCGTTATGAAGGGGCGCAATCCTCACCAGAGCAATGGACTCAGGCAGTTGTAACCCAAAGGCTTTAAATCATCTCTGGGTTTAAGAATAAATGCAGAATGCTGCTTCCATTGCATCAGTGGCACAAAAGAGATAAAAATGGGAGGAAAGACATGGGACTAAAAGGTGCAATTATTGAGCAAACCAATTGCACAATTGGAGACAAATAAACCTTCCCCTTGGTTTAAATGGGGCATTTTACCAATTCAATGCTAGAAAAACTTCTCATGTATTGTTAAGCAATGTATTGGTGACAACGCAAGAATCCATGTGGGTTAAAAAGCTCCATTTACATCAATGGAAATTTTAAAAATGTTCATTTATCCACTATGGAGCAGCTAAGCTGTCACTGAATTGTATTACTTTATATTACTGAATTAGGCCCATGGACCCATCCTCAGCCCTTCCATATGGTTCAGTGTACCTAGTTCCTGCCCTAGTAATCTTTTGCAAGCACGTACTTACTATAAACATATTGGAGATCTCATTAACATAAAAGGGATTAAAAGCCCCATTTAAATCAGTGGGGAATTGGAACATTTTTATTTGTTCCCTACGGTACAGTTGGCTTGCTCCATTTCTTTGTCCAGATCTCCCACTGTGGCATACAGCATTGTTTCAATACCTTCTTGGGATGTAACAATAGCATTTAACCCCTTGATTGCTAGAGATATCTCTAGAATCCAAAGGATTATACATAATTGTCTCCCAGACTGATAATTAATGGAACAGTAAACGTTTTATGAAAAAGGCATTATTTTCTGCTGGTACAAGAAGGTATTCCTACTGTAAGAGATTTTTCATGCAAAAGTTACTACAGCGCAGGTAAGTGTGTGTGTATTTGTATGTATGTGTGTGTGTTTTGTGTGTGTGCTATAACACTTTGAATGCCAGATGGATGTGCAACGCATTGTTTTGAAATGTGTTGCACACCCCTCTTGTACTCAAAGGGTTAAAGTAAATTGCATTTTAGTACTTTAGTCTCCAAATAGTGCTGTTCATTAGTGTTGAGCGAGCGTGCTCGGCCGATGCTCGGATCGGCTCGAGCATCGCTCTGCTCGGCACATGGCGGTACTCGTACGAGTACCGCCATGTGCTCGCCCGACATGTTCGGGTGAAGAGGATCTGTGCCGGAAGAGGCACAGATCCGAAGACGCTCCGCTGGACCACCAGGGAATGGAGGTACGGGGGCATTGCGGAGATGAAGGGGGCATTGCGGAGATGAAGGGGGACATTGTGGAAGAGGGGCATAGACTCTATGCCCCTCTTCCACAATGTCCCCCTTCATCTCCGCTATGCCCGTCTTCCACAATGTGCCCCTTCATCTCCGCTATGCCCCTCTTCCACAATGTCCCCCTTCATCTCCTATGCCATAGAGGAGATGAAGGGGGACATTGTGGAAGAGGGGCATAGCGGAGATGAAGGGGGACATTGTGGAAGAGGGGCATAGACTCTATGCCCCTCTTCCACAATGTCCCCCTTCATCTCCGCTATGCCCCTCTTCCACAATGTCCCCCTTCATCTCCGCTATGGCATAGGAGATGAAGGGGGACATTGTGGAAGAGGGGCATAGCGGAGATGAAGGGGGACATTGACCAGGCACCCTCCGCTCATCAGAGCAGGGGGTGCCTGGTTTAATGCTCGAGTGCTCCCATTCATTTGAATGGGGCTCGGGTGCTCGGCCGAGCACTCGAGCATCAGGGGGTGCTCGGTCAGAGCACCCGAGCACCCGAGCATCGGGGTGCTCGCTCATCCCTACTGTTCATATCATTTCCTATGGAGTTCTCTATGGGGTTTACACACTAATGCAGTGTTTCTCATCTCCTGCCCTCAGGAACCAATAACAGGCCATGACTTAGGGATTTCTCTGCTAGAGCACAGGTGTGATGATCAGAGGCTCATTCACATTGATTAACTCACCTGTGCTCTAACAAGGAAATCATCAAATCCTGGCCTGTTAGTGGGTCCTGAGGACAGGAATTGAGAAACACTGCACTAAGGCATGATAAAGAGGTGATAAAGAGGATATAACTTCTCCAGTGATATCACTTCTCCATTTCCAGCTTCTCTAGGAGCATTTTTTTTTCGTGCCTGGGTTCCGGACTCCCTGAACAGCGTGCAGCCATGAGGGGAGCCCGGAATTCCATGACGGTCCAGTTCCATCATGGGTCCTTAAGGGTATAACAACCCATGACGGAACAGGACCGTCATGGGTCCTTAAGGGGTTAATACATAATCCCCATTGACTCAGCTCTTATACAGCATTTGTTATAGAAGAATTGCCCTTTGACCACTAATTGGCACTGTTGTTAAATGTTTCAATAAAAAAGATAAAGGTTTGATATGTAATAACATTTAAATGAAATAAATACCAGCAGTTGGAATATCCTTATTTGTCAGCAAAAAAAGCTCTATAACATATTATTCTTCATAAAGTTTTCTGCTCATTTAACTCTGTATTTACCTATATGACTAAAATCCAATTTCATAACAGAGAAGAGATTCACTCTGGGCCCCTGGCTATGGAAAAACTTAAATGTCCCCATATATGCGTATAATGTTATAATATTTATGGAATAATAAATAAAATGCAGTATGGATGAGGGTTACAGAGGTTAGTGGTGCATTTTATTTTGCAATGTGCTGTTTATCAGACAGATCTGAATCTATAAATCTGATCTTTTCCTCTTCAGTGGTGGGGAGTTTCCAGATATCTCCAGTGAAGGTATTTTGTATTATTATAACTGTTATTTACAATTTGCTGTGATTTCACAGTCTGCATTTAGAATACATGCCCTAGGTGAGAAGTCAATTTCAGCATAAATAAGCATTTGGAGTGTGTGAAGATTAGACATCAGCTTTGAACACTGATCTATGAAGACTCCTGAAAACATTGAACTTGTTTAACTTGAATTGTTTGTGAAAGGTGGTTTATGTTTGTAGTCATTGAGCCTTTTGTATAACAGCAAACAGGAGCAATTTTGGGGCACACCAACTACAACAAATTGCTTTTGATTCAATCTAACTTTAGACCCCTTGAAAACTAGAGAGGTTGCCAATGCTTTGTAAAGCAATTGCATGAGAGACCTCTCTAATATTCAAAGGGTTAAAAGCCCCATTTATATAAGGAAACTGGATAATCCTTTGTCCACTTAAATAAAGGTCAGTTTAAATAATTTGTATTACTTCCCTAGCTGGTTTACCTCAGAGTAACTGCAGTTTGCTATCATACATATGAGCCATTAATTATCTGTAAGAACTGCACATTCTCTTGATTTAATTCACAAGCGGTTAACACTGATATATTGCATATAAACATAAACAGCTGTGTAGAAAGAGACAGGTTTGACCTGCTGAAATTCCTTTTTACTATTGGGAATCAATTTCCCTTTAATCATAACAATTAACCTACTAGATCAGGGCTGTCCAAGCCTGTCCTTAATGTCTATATACAGGTTACGATTTAAGGCAGGGGCACTAAATCTTTGGACCTCCGTCAGCTGGAAACTGCAACTCCCATCATACCCAGCCAGCCAACAGCATGTTAGAGATAATGAGAGATGTAGTCCACAACAGCTGGAAGCCCAAAAACTTTCTGTCCCTGATTTCAGGATATATCTGATAAACCCCTTAATGACATGTGATGTACTATGACCGTCACGGTCCTTGAAATACTCAAGGACCGATGACGGTCATAGTACGTCACATACTTTTTACTTACAGCGCTCTACCGGGAGCGCTGTAAGTAAAAATAGGGCCTGAAATTGACCGCTCCAACATCAGAGCGATCTCTATCAGGCCCCATAGTGACGCGCCGATACACGCGACAAGTCCACGTGGTTCTATGCGGTCCTTATGGAACGGAAACGTCCCAGGACCGCCGGTCGTTAAGGGGTTAAACATGAGTGAAATAATCAATGTTTCATTCATTTTGACGAACCCACCTGTGCTCAAGAAAGGAAGTTCTTAAACATGAACCTGTATACGGCCCTTAAAACATTAACACCAGATAATGTGCAAGAAGAGTCAAACAATTCTGTCCTTTCAGGATGGATGCTGATCCTGGTATATCATAGTGTAATGATAACAGTATGCTTTGGGTCATGCTGAGATCATGGAGGAGAAGCTGGAACTGACTGCTCCAGTTCTAGCTGTTCCCCGGTGGTTCTGCACATGTGATTGCTGCTGCAGTGAGCACATGTGCAAAGGGATCCACATGACAAAAGAAATCTTCATAAACATTGAATTTGTCACTGTTCTCTTCCTCATTCCGCCTTCTCTACAACTCACAATAAATGATTTACAGCAAATCAAAGGTTTTTATTTACACAGACTAATTTATAAATATACACTGAAGTTTTAAACAGTGATTACTGTGAGTTTTATTGTTGTGGAGAAATGTGATACACATATTTGCACACACCACACAGTCGACGTTTCCATTAAAAAGAAGGACACCTGAGTAGGAAAGAAGGACAGCAACCCCCTCATCCATCCCGTAAAAAAAAAAAAATGCTCTAGCTGAGCACAAATGATCACAGGAAAACCTAAAAAAAAGTTGATTTTATTTATTTTTCCCTCTTTTATATCACTAAACAATGATGGGTTATATATAAACTAGTGTAAAAGCCCGTATACATGGGCCAAGGTCAGGGTAATGTTAACCCTTTGATTGCCAGAGGGGTATGCAACGCATTGCTTTGCAATGCGTTGCGTACCCCTCTGGCACTCAAAGGGTTAAGAGGCCACTACCTCACTGCTCCACGCGATGCAGTCTTGCGTCGCCTCCCTCACGTGATGCAATCATGCGCAGTAGAGAGTGGCCGAACACTGGCAGTCTCTACTGCACATAACTGCATCGTGACAAACATCCTAGCGAATTATTATATAGGATATGGAATTAAAAGAAAGTCCTACTTATCCTTGAAAAAAATGGTATATCATTTGTTTGGACATGCTAAATGAATGAGATGGAATATATGGTTGAACAAATACATACTAAAAAGGACAAATTTGCTGTGTTCTCTAGTGTAAGAAACAAACCCCTTGTCAAAATACTTGATAGGGAGTTTCATACACTTCTACTGCAGGTAGATTTCTCATTCAAAAGATAATATAGCTAAAACATATCTCTAACCTTTAAGCCTTTCAGTGCCAGAGAGTTACACAACACATTGCAAAGTAATGCATTGTGTAGCCCTCTGGCACTCAAAGGGTAAAAGAACAGAGCGGTGTGTAATGCATTCCTTCGCAATGTGTTGCATACTACTCTGCTCCTTCAAGAGTTAAGCAACAGTGCCAACTATTGTCCTGAAGCCATATTTTATGTTTTGTAATGGACTATATGGGATGGTTTGAGATATTGACTATGACTCTCCTAAGCAAGTCACAGGGAACACACCACCTGATGACCACATTAGAAAAATGCAGGTTATTATTATTATTATATTTTAAGCTGTAATAACTTTTGAATGAAAACTCTCCTTGAAGTAAGAGTATCCTTGTTTTACTCAGAAGGATTTTTTTGGGATGTATGCAGAAAGCAAGAAGATCATTTCTGGAGCTAACCATCAACATCAGATGGAACACGTTTAACACTCACATCAATTTAAAAAAGCAGACATTCTTAGAAAGAAAAAATATTATATGGCTTTTCATGACAAGGGCAGTACACTGCATAGAGTTATAGCCCAAAACCATGTGTGATATCATAATATCAAAAAGGAATCATTTTTTATCATGCACTCTGTGAAATTTTGAGTTAAATATTATGGCTTTCCATAGTATGTTATATGAACAGTGCCACATACTGGCTACATTAGAAGATAGAAGTTGATAAAATGAAAAATATCCTTGCTGGGCACAGTAGGAATACCCTTTATTTACTCATCAGGAAATTATATATACACAGATAAAACATTTATTGCTTCTTTAAATATTGTTAACCCCTTGAGTTCTACAGTAATCTCTAGTGTATGACAACGTAATGCATTAAAGTCCTCCTAGCATTCAAGCTGTCATCTGTATAAAAGCCCAATTTAAATCAATGAGAATGTGTGAATTCTCTTAGTTGTTCCCTGTGGTGCAGTTGATCTGACCCAGAACTTTTTTCTGCATACAGCATTATATATTTTTATTTGCCTGTAAGAAAGATACATATTGTAAGTAACCTATTCCCAAGAATGGCATTTCACATGTGTATAAAATCAGCCAGGCCTATAACCTCTCAGCTAGATATAGCACCAAAGGCTGTAACTTCTACCATAATAGATGAATTGTGTGCCTACTGCTAGAAGCAGTTCAAAATAAAATTCTTATATCATTCAGGTAGCTTTTAATCTGTAAATCACACGGTATACTGTGCAAAGGGCAACTTCATGTCTCCCAAATAATTTTATTCATATGACCTTCTTAAAAGATACACAGCGGAGAAACACCTAATAAATTCCTTGTAGGAGATACTAAATCATATCTAGCACAAAGATAACAGGGAAAATAGCGGAAGGAACCAGTGAAAGTGCATTATACAATTATATGAGTAATCTGTAATTTCCTGGCTGTAAACTTGATTGTAATCAAATAGTCAGACGCTGGATTTCAAATGCATGTCCCAGAGATGATGAAGGGCTTTGTATTTTGATAACAATGATCCTTGGCAAGTATTGTGACAATTAGAAGGAAATTTTGTCTTGGAATAAGTTTCTCAATCTGTTTTTCAGAAGACCTTGCATAGGTTGGTGTCATTACAGTATACAATTTAGTATATGTAGGTACCTTTTTTTGTTTGTTTACTTTTATGTAGTGGATAGAAACATTTTGCTATCTTGAGAATAATTATATGATTCTAAAGGGCAATGAAAGATGTCTCTCTTCATGGAATGTATTGCACACTCTTCTGGTCCATAAGTGATGAAACATATTAAATGCCTTATTGTCAAAATAATTTAGTCATTCTAGACCTTGCCCCAGAACTGTCTTATAGACACTTATTCTATAGATAAAGTTTCCCTTTAAACATTGAAATTACCTATTGGGAGATTGAAGAATGATAAGATAGCAGAGATGATTTTTCAGCTGGCTTGTGTCAGGTCGATAATCCTGAATCTTTTTTTTGTCTAGTATCACATTAGACCCAAGACAACCTTTAGCTCTCCAGCTGTTTGAGACTACAACTCACATCACCCCAACCAGCCAATGGTTTGTTTTGGATGATGGGATTTGTAGTCTCCCACACCTAGACATCCAAAACTTGCTTACCCTTACTTTAGACCAAACTAAGGAGCAAAATAATTTTACATCTATTATTGAGATGCCCTAGTACTTCTCTATTTAGAAAATCAAGATTGATCAATAGAATTAATTATTGGATTCTATTTGTATAAACCCATAGCATTTTTGTGGGGACACACAATGATGCTTCTTATCAGCACTTTTTTTTAAACAAATACATTATCCTATAGGGTAGTTTATTTTTAAATATTAAAACACGTTATATATGCTTTATAGAGTATCTGTGCATTTTTACCAAGAAAAGTAGCCCTACCTAAAGCATTTCACTAGACATACTTCAGAAATGTTGTGATATCTATAAATAAAAGCAGTAATATTGTTTTGAAAACAGTACACTGAACTAGAAAGAAATGGGGATAGAAAGGAAGAAAGGGAGAGAGAGAGAGAGGTAGAGAGAGAAGTTTTGGAATCAATGAGAGTTATGCACTAAGGCATGATAAAGAAATGATAAAGGAAAGATGACTTCTCCAGGTCCTATGTTATTCTATGGAGCCTATGCACTAAGATTTATCCAGCTTTAGAAATCTTAGTGCACAGGTTTTATAGAATAACATAGGAGCTGTACAAATTATATCACTGGAGAAGTAATCTCTGCTTTATCACCTCTTTATCACACCTTAGTGCATAAGTCCCCACATATCACTGGATATAATAAATAAAGTGTGCATAGTTTATGGGAGCTCTCTAGCATTCAAGGGTTTAAAAGACCCACTTTAATTAACAGCAGTTTTTATTTGCTGACGAAATGTAGCTACCTTGCCCCAGAATTACACCAGTTTTATTTAATACATCAACATTGCTGTTTTATGTGTAACAGAATACAGCTACGAGAGAGAGATGGAGAGAAAGGAGTAGCAAGTTCTGAGATACATTTCCACTTTAAGACCAGCATAGACAAAGCTCTTGCTCCCTCTACCTCCTGTAGGAGTCAACTGAAAAAAATTACTAAGTAGGCTATGAAAGAAATTATTTTTATTATTAACCAGGTTGCGACCCTGGATTTGATCGAATCCATCCATTACCCTTCAGTCAGGCAATATTGTCCAGGGAAGTGCCCAGGTCACTCTAGTGCACAGAATAAAAACAGGAACAAGTTAAGTACTCCTTTATTTTACTATCTATAGAATGGATGCACATCCAACACTTGGCTGCAGCGCTGTCCAATGAAATGCATTGGCTGTAAAAGGTCAGTGACAGTCTGTAAAGAGGGGTCCTTACCAGTGGGATTTCCCCTTCATCTTGTAAGGCATACCTCATCTAGAATCTCAAAATGAAGCCAGCCATTCATGATCCTCTGAGAGTCAGATAAGGCTGTAAGGATAGACACAAATACTCAAGAGAGACAAACCCAATTCAGGCGTGCAGTAGGAAGCTGCCTGGAACGCATTACAAATGAACTGCACAAATCCATAGAGGAGATAAGTCTGCTGATCCACATCATGCATCGCTAGCCAGTTTTAAAGTCCAATCGTTTTTTAGCCATGTTCAACAAGCCAAAACAATACAAGAACAAATACTATGCTAATTGTAGCCTTGCTGAGAAAATTGCAATTGTTTCTCGCCTAGACAGGCAGAGATGTGAAGGCTGATGAGTGTTTTCCTTGTAGCCCTGTATCAATTAATCTGCAGCAGGGTTCAGGCTGACAACATTCTGATTGGTACAGAAGCACCGATTGCTTTGTGATTATCAAAACTGGAATTCCTGTCATACTGTGAGTGGGAGATGTGGTGGGTGGAGGGTGACAGGTTATTGCCCCCCTCTTTAATTGTAACAATTTGAGTACCAGATGGATTTGCAATGAGCTGCACATGCCTATGGTACTCGAAAGGTTAATCCTTTGATCAGGAAGGTGTGCAACGCATTGTTTTTGAATGCAATGTACACATGCCTGGTTCTCGAGGGGTTAAAACATAATTCAAATGGCGCATTACCTTCACATCCATCTTTGCTTTGTTTAATCTAATTTCCGGTAACCCTTTAATGTCAGGGGTGTGCAAGGTACTGCAAAATAATGCGTTGTACGGCAGCCTCACATTCAGTAGGTTAACCCCTCCAGGGCCATTTGCACATAGACAGTGGTGAAGCAACTGGGGGGAGGCAAACGAGATGCACCATCGGGAACAACTGAACCTCCACTACTGAATTAAAGGATACTTTTTTTAACCCACTGAATGCTGGATAAGTAAGGCATCGACGGAGAACTTCGTATACCTGAAAGTGTTAAAAAGTCTCATGCTTAGCTTTGCATAGTTTCTTTTGCATCGAGTTGAACAACTTCCTGGAATCCAAAGGGTTAAACTCAACTAGCATTTTGATTTATTCACCAGGTTGCAGAGATTTGCCCCAGAATTGTTCCGCTTTTTACTTACGCATGTCGCCCATAGTGTCTCACACACGCTCCTCTAGCACACAAAATGCTGTTTAACCATGTGTGTGCCAGAGGGGTATGCAACGCATTGCAAAGTAATGAGTTACATACCCCTTTGGCACTTAAAGGGTGAAGCCACTATTTTCATGTACATAACAGTCTGTTTATTCTTGCCGTTTATATGCCTAGTGTTCAGACATTCCTCCAGCACGCAAAGTTTTAACCCGTTGAGCACCAGAAGGATAACCATGCATTGGATAGCCAAGTGGAACTCAAAGGGTTAAACTGTGAACAATATATATATATATATATATATATATATATATATATATATATATATATATATATATACACATATTTATACATATATATACGCTTTAAAAAGGATTCAATACATCCCCGTCCCCATTCCAATCTTCCCTCACTAGTGTCCACTTTAGTCCCCGTTACACATCTTCTGTACCCGGAGGCTGTTTCAGTGGGATCAGTTTTCCAGCAATACATTTTCCTCCATAAAGTTTCCAGTACATGAACACCCCCACCCTCCACTCCTGTCCAGCACTCTGTTACATCCACTTCATGCGGCGATCTCTTGAGCTCTAGTGATGAGGAATAAACGGTTAACAAGTCTGATTTCAGTCTGTGTGCCTTCCGTGTCCCTGTCTCCCCCAGCAGCACTTAACAGTATCCAGTAGTAAAATGAAGCCAGGGAAGAGAGAAAAGAATCCCTCACAGACTAAGAAAATGCCGTTCTGTGGACGTGCCTGGTTTTAGTGGCTCTGTGACATGAATTCGCAGCCCCACAGTGAAACTGGCACTCTTATTGCACTGGCTTGGTCTAATATCCCCTCCCTCTCACCGCTCTCTCCATCACCAGCCGAAGACTATTCTAGAGTCTAGCTACCCTGCCATCAAAGGGGAGAGAAATCACTTGCATTATCCGTTCGTTGTTGCCATCTAAACACTAAGTGAAGCTGACACACACGCACACACGCACACACACTCACACAGACTGTTCCAGTATCTCCCCCTCTTTCCAGCTTTCTCTTCCCCGCTCTCTCTATTTCTCTGTTATTCCCACAGTAATCTGAACATTTAACCAGATTTCCTCCAGCATCATCCAAGGATTCGTTTGTAACCGCTGTCCAGCCATCAGTACAGTACCTCAGGGGGAGGGAAGAGGCGAGAGGAATAACCAAATCAGCAGCAGCACCATCCTTCCCTCTCCACTCATCAGCATCCGATCATCGCCAGCCTCTGAGCCCGCCTGATCTCTTGCTTGTGTCATGCTGGACTTTCTTCCTACTCGCCCTGCAATCAACGTTGCATCACTGTCTCACTTTCTTTAATTCCTTAAGGCTTTGGGAGTGTTGAATTTATTTGGCTTTTTCGAGGATCTGATTACGATAAATCTGCATGGAGATGATCATTTTTATCCAAACCTGATCGAGGCAAAATGGGAATGAGTGGTTGGAAAGAAAGGGAGGATTTCCTTCGTTGTTTTTGGGACGTGTGCTTGTGGTAGTGTCCTATATAGATAGCCACGGATTTGAAGTGGAAGGTAAGCTTGATTGGGGGTCATTCTCCATCCACAACTGCAGGAGATTGTGCAAGTTCAGTCTGGGGATCTTGATCCACTATCCCCTATCGAACAGGCTGTAAGGGTTGCAGCTAATGCGTGTACACATTTGGAATTTTTCTGCAGAAACCCGAACTATGAGACATGTACACATGATAAAAGTGGAACAATTCTGAGGCAAACCAACTGCACTATAGAGAGAGAGAGAACAAGATCGCCATTGATTGCAGTGGACGTTTAACTCCTTGAATGCTAGATGCTAAGGTGGCGAGACCACCCCAGCATTCAAGGAGTTAAAACATTCTATGTAACCCTTTGGGCACTCACAAGTTTAAATCAATGGGGGGGGGGGGGTTTCATTTGGTTTGCCCCAGAATTCACCCACGTATCTTTGTTCATATGGCTTTACCTGACCTTTAAAAGTTAGAAAAGTATTTGGAAGGAATCTCCAGTATTTGAAATTATAGGATGTGTTGGGCAAGGAACAGTTCAATGGTATATAGGGAAAACCTTGACTGGGACACTTTACTTGCCTGTATTAAAAGGATTCGTGAGATGCTGGGGTTAATGGGAAGTTAAAAGATGCATTGGAAGGCTTATATTTTAAATAATAATGGATCAGTGAAGTCATGGCGCCGTCTATGTGTCCATAAAAAATACAGTGTCACCTAGAAAATAATCAATTTGGGGAATACCTAAAGAAAAATGCACGTTTGCTTTCCTTGAATAAACTATGACAAAATATAGTGATATCCAGTCTTCCAGGGAGACAGCAATATAATCCGTTTAATGAGAAACAGTCTGGCTGGTGGTTAGCTGGGTTTAACTTGGAATAGAATCCTTTGAGTATAATTAAATGCGATTTCTGAACACTTTTAAACCCAGGAGGATGTTTTTTTGAGGTGGAATATTGGTAAACGTTTATTGATTGCAACATCTATAGACATAATCCGGGTTGACAAGCATAGAATTAGAAACAGTAAAGGGACACAGAGGAAGATAACTTAAAAATGTTCCACTTTTTTAATGGTTTAAAACCCATGAGATTTTTTTGTGGCTGTTTTTTACCAAGTAAGATACTGTCACACTGGCACTCAACGCCTACACTAAACTGAATGACACTGCGCAGAACTGCAATGCCTGCGATCTCTTAGGGAGAAAATGCAAGAGCTCTCTTCCACCACCATTTCATATATGTATTATCTGATTGTAGATTTCTAAAAGATGTCATCTAGCCTGCTTTGAAGTACAGATTGCATTTACGATCCCTGGTGGAATAGACACGTTTTTCTGTTCCTATGGAAATCCGGTGCTCATTGTAAGCCTGGTAGTAGGCAGCTGTGCTATCATTTGGAAATCCTAGAGATATATAAGGTTGGTTTTTCGTTCTTCATTTGTTTCTAATAGACTAAGATTGCCTACATAGTGCTAGATTTGACATGTGTCCCCTCAGCCCTTAGTAAATGGATGCATTTATAATAATTGTTTGATTACCATAGCGATTTAGGTCTGAGAACATGGCCATAGGCAGAGACCTAAACTCAATTAGGCTGATGTACTAAGAACTAGAGCAATTCTGGGGCAAGAAAAACTGCACCATGTGAATCAAATAAAAATCCACGAAATGCCCTCTGGTTTAACCCTTTGAGTGGCGGAGAGGTATCCAACTCATTGCATGGGGCTTTCTAATTCCTTCAACGCTAGAGATTTCCAATGCATTGCTGGAGACTTTTGCAGCATTCGGTGGGATTAAAAGCCCAATTGAAATCAAATGGAGTTTTATTTGTTTCCTGTTGTGTATCTGGTCTGACCCAGAATTGTTCCAGTTCTACTTGGTACACCAGCCTCAATAACTGGATGCCCATTCCCACAGTGACATAGGAAGAATCTGGCAGGCTAACACTTAAAATTAACTTTGCAGCAATTCTGTCAGCTCAGATTTGTAGTCAGAAGCGTGGGGGGCAATCTGCTTTTCAGAGATAAACAACCTGCCTTTGGTTGCATTTGAAAACCTTCAAGTTATTTTATTTTGGACACCAGCAAGGTAGAATTATAATGCTCGAATTTCAATGCACTTATTGTATGTCTAGAGGAACCAGAGCAGAACATTTCATATATAGGTTTGAATGGAGACAATTAATGCAACATGTTTTTTTTTACCATGGATGTGCACATCTGCAAAATCACATAAAGCTGTGTCATAACAATATGTTCAGGAGTAATTAACTGCTTGATTCCTACATAACAACTATACTTTAGGGTGTTTAAACATTCCTTGAATTAGCATTTCTCCCACGCAGAGCAATTAATGCGCGGATCCACTCTTTGTCCCAAGAGTTTATGCCATTTTACATTGTATTTCTTGGGTTCATTTCTGGAGAACGTTTACTACTCAGTCAGCAGTGTCAGTCTGCAGCTGTGCACTTTATTAGCTCCTAAAGAAATCGGACATAATTTAGTTATATATAGTCAAGAATTCCATTAGTTTCAACGTATATGAACATGTTATGGATCTAGTGTTCCTATCTCTTGCAAGTGCCATCTAACAAAGCTTTCATTTTGTAGCACACACATAGACACACGCAGAAAGAAAGACTCACACGGGCACACACACGCAGACGCACACACAGACTCTCCCTCTCTCAGACTGATATTCTAAGAGGAAACTGAGCAATTCTGAAGCAAATCAATTGCACTATTAGGGACCAGTTTCATATCCCTCAATTGCCCGCTGATTTTTAACCTCTTGAATGTTAGAGATGTCTCCAACGTGATCTCTCTAGCTTTCAACGGGGTTATTATACAAGTCCAATTGAATCAATGATTATTTTATTGACCCCCTATAGTGCAGTTAGGTAGCACCAGAATTGCTCCAATGGAATCAGCCTCACACACAGTGACTAACATACCTATCTAGCTGCTGCTTTATGACATTTACCATGAACACAACACGTTACTGAAAATATTTATACGGAAAATAAAAAAATCTATAAATGTATTATGGATAAGTGTTCATTTCCTATTCAACGCCATGCAGTATTACGTTATGCATTGATGATGACATTGCGATGAAGACTGTGTATACTTAATTCGCAAAGACATAACCTTACCGTTAACAAAGTAATGTTTTATGAAATATTATTTTAGGGTTAGAGAGAAGGTGCAGTTTTATTGTCCACATGGTGGCACTGTTTGCACACGTTGAAACTATTCCTGTGCTTGGAAAATATATAAAAAATATATATATGCTCGCCCTTCTTTTTGAAAAGGTTTATTTTTTAGGCTAGCTCGAATCTTGAAAACAGCTGTCTAGAATATTGTCAGGACCCCTGTTTCAAATGCTTGCAGAATTCTACTTGCATTTTGATTTTATGTATTTTTCTACAGGCCAAATGACATAGGATGAAGGCTGTTCGTAATTTGTTGATTTATATATTTTCCACCTATCTGCTGGTTATGTTTGGATTTAATTCTGCCCAAGACTTCTGGTGCTCAACGCTGGTGAAAGGGGTGATTTATGGATCATATTCAATAAGTGAGATGTTTCCCAAAAACTTTACCAACTGCACATGGACGTTGGAAAACCCAGATCCCACCAAATACAGCATCTACCTGAAATTTTCCAAAAAGGACTTCAGCTGCTCCAACTTTTCCCTTTTGGCTTATCAATTCGACCATTTCTCCTATGAGAAAATCCAGGATCTTTTGAGAAACAACAATTCGATAATGCAGCTTTGCGATATAAAGAATGCCTTTGTGTTTCTGCACTATGATAAAAATTTTATCCAGCTCCGTAGGATATATCCAGTTGATTTCTTTGGAGTACATAAGAAAGAAGAAGAGGACCACAGATCGTTTTTGGAGTTTTTGGTGTTGAACAAGGTGAGCCCTAGTCAATTTGGATGCCACGTCCTGTGCACTTGGTTAGAGAACTGCTTGAAATTGGAAAATGGAAAGACAGAGCTGTGTGGGATTATGTATACAAAATGCACTTGTCCCCAGCATTTGGGGGAATGGGGACTAGACGATCAGTCCTTGGTGTCTCTAAACAATGTCATCTTACCCTTGAATGAGCAGACTGAGGGATGCTTGACCCAGGAACTTCAGACCACCCAGGTCTGCAATCTCTCAAAAGAAGCAAAACGCCCATCCAAAGAAGGTAGGTGCCGCGTTTTATCACTTACTACAATTTCCATCCACCTAGTAGGCGTCTAATAACAAATGTAAAAAGGATTATATGCACAGATTCAATAGTAGATCAATTATGGGGCAAACCAACTGCAATATCATAGGAGGAATATAATGAAAGCTTTGAGATGATTATCTCCCCAGAAATAAACACCCACATGAACTGGTTGAATATGAAGGATTTACAAGGGATTGCATTTGTGACCGGATTTGGCATTCAAGGGGGCAATTTGCCCAAGGGACCAATATGTTCTACTTCCGCCCTTGTGACAAAGTATTTGTGTTATAGGGCCCAAAATGTTTTACACAGGGGCAATCCAATGGCTAATCACGGTACTGAGTTGTAGTAATGGCAGCCATCCAATATATTATTAGTACTAATAGTAACAGTCACTCTGCTCTTTTGTGCACCATAATGAATAACTATAAATCCTAATTGAATCAAATGGGACTTTAAACCCCTTGGATGCTGAAGATGTCCCCATCGCACTGTGAAGCAATGCGTTGGAGACCTTTCTAGCATCCAAGGGGTTAAACAACCTCTAACGGTACATGTTAATGATTATTCCATGTGGTACAGTTTGCCGCAGAATAGTTCCACTTGTGATTGTGTACATAAAGCCTTAATAATTGGGTACTCATTTAGTAAATCAGTACCCAGTCACGTGGATAGGAAGCATTGCACTGAGTTATATGCATTTCACTTTTTACTCTACTCCAAGCTATTAAATGCTGTAACTAGGAGTATATTATTAATATCAGATCATATTGCCAATATTATTTCATGGTATAGTTGACATAAGAGTTTATTACGTTCTAACTACACGTCTACTTCTTATTCTTTGTAACAAACATGGACATCAGAAATGAATGAACTGTTAAATACAGTTGTGCAGTACTCTAAATCGAGTATGGCCCTTCAAATGTGTGTATGAAAACAAATCACTTATACATAGTGCACAGGAGGGAGGCGGCAATCAGTGAGATCCAGGTGCCATGATTACACAAATCCTTACAGTCCATGTCAGATGACACTTGTTCCTGTGTTTTGTAACCAAATCATGCATTTCCCCGTTTGTTATTTAAAAATAAACCTCTAGGCCAGCAGCGAAGATCACACTTTTAGTGACAAATTACCTTTCAGTTTCAAGTCTCTCCGGAGTGTCACCTGATCTATAGGGTGCACCTCTCCAGTTTGTTCAGTGTAGTAAATATATATAGCAGAAAGCAGCAGCCAAATGTCAGGTACCATATGCAGAAACACAGAACTGGAGCAATTCGGGGACAAATGTGCTGCATCATTGATATAACCTTGATGTAAATGGGTGTATGAAAGCCTTGAATGCTAAAGATTTCTCCGACGAATTGCGCAAAAACATCTATTGCATTCAAAGTAATAATTAGCGGGTATTTATGGATCTTTGTATGTCCCCTATTGTGCAGATGGTTTATCTCCCAATTGCCCCGCTTTTTGATGGATATGGTCCTAGACCCCCACCCCCCAAGCAACACAGGCACAAGGCCACCATTTTACTGTGGCAGTTTAGTTTGGCATTTGAATGCCACTACCACACACCCTATGGTATATATAACTGTCAGATAGCGTGTAACACCAGTTGATTCCGATCTCAACTCTGTGTTGTAACACATTGGCTTGCAGTACTACGAATGGCACTCTGACAGCAAGGTGACTGGCAATGCACTCACTACAGAATTCTGGTATCCTCCATATTCTTATATTCTTGTTATGTGCATAAAAATCTGGTATTTTTACATTTAATACACAGCATTTTTCTGTAACAAAGTACCATTGACATGAGTAGAACTGGCATATCGGGTTAAATACCCGAATAACTCGGTTTAGAGATTGGCATCTTGAGGCTCTTCAGCTGATGATGAGCCACAATTCACATTATCCTTAGCCAACGGCAGGCTAAGGCTGACGGGATTGTAGTTCAACAACACCAGGAGCACCACAGGTTGTCCAGTCTTGCATTAGTGACAAGCAAGAGTGTTCCACAGTATATAGGTACCCTGAGCCCATTCTAAACGTGGCAGCTGTGCTGGTCTCTTTAGTCTAGATAAACACTAACGCGTTGGAGGTAGAGCGGCAGTTTCCCGCCAATATCATACAAGTTTTAGGCCAATACAAGTTAGCTGCTCATACTGGCATCCATAGCATAGCATTAGTTTTCTGTATTAATTGGTGCACTTATTTTCGAATTGTTTCATTATAAATAATTGTCTCTTTAACCTCCCCGTTGAATGGCTCAGACAAAGCTTTGCCTCATCTTCCCGTGCTTTATGGATCCACACATCTTCAGCAACACAAATCAACTAGGCCTTTTCCACAGAAAGCAATAATTAATCACAGCGTTTAGAGGCTACCAGAAAAGACAAGAACATATATGTTGTTTATCTTCAGAAAAGTCTGAGAAAGTTATTTTTAAATAAAATGTTTCATCACAATTATTGCCTTGTCTGTTCCGAGACTATTATCAGGCAAGCAATAACGTTTGTTGCAATCCTTATGAATGGTTTTGTTTAAAGGCAACAATGTATATATTATTAAGATATAGTTACTTTCAAAATGATCAGCTACTTAGGATTTTTTTTCAAAGTGAGAACTTTAGGTTTAGTAGAAAATGTTGGTGAAAGTTATTTAACCCTTTGAGTGCCAAAGAGGTATCCAATGCATTGAAACTCAGATCATGCATTGGATACCTCTTTGGCACTCAAAGGATAACTCAAACCTCTCAATGATACTCTCAGTGAACTTACTATGGCTAAAAAATCCTAATGTTCCTGGTGGATTTTTGCCCTTGTGACGGTTGAAGCAATAATGTCTTCAAATCAGTCCTGGATGTCATGTTTATAATGGTGAACATGACAGTTGCTGAAACTGAAGCAACAGAATGCAAGATACTACTTAGCTATTTAACCCTTTGAGTGCCAGAGGAGTGTACAGCTTATTGCAGAGCAATGCACTGGACAACCCTCTGGCAATCAAATGGTTAGGACTATAAGAGGATGCAACACAATGTTGCACAATGTAACAAACACCACTCTGGTCTTAAAGGGTAAATATCTTGTTCAGTGAGCAGAATTTGAAGTCATGTGATCCTGGTAACAACTGTTATGTATGCCTCAATGGAAATTAAATTACACCTAGGACTGATCTGAAAATGCTATCCATTGAAGGAAGAAGTAGGGTTATAGTCATAAGTTTCATTAGGCTTTTCTGTCATTGTAAAGTTAGTGGGGGATGTTATTAGGAGGTGTTCTCCTTTAAATTAGTATACAGTGCAAACACAGAAATGTATATTTATGCAGTATACACACAGACACACAGACATACTCATGCACTAACATGTTTTCTCTGAAATTTCTATGACCAGAAAATGTCTGCTATTATGATGTATAAATCATGAAAACCAGGCATATGCACACTTATCACGGCATTAAAATATGACTTCAAAGACCACTAAAAGCTCCTTACAACCTCAAAAAGCAAATTAAGGCATTTTATGAACCAGTATAAGGTAAGCTTTACTGGTATGCACAATTCACCATGTCTTTCAGCAGATCAATAAATATAACATATTTGCAGGGATATTTCTGAAGTTATTTTCAAATCCCTATAATTAGTACTTTAACATTGATATTTCTAATGGGACTGGAAGAGCGATTTGACAATTGACTCATAGAAACTACATTAGTGACTGTGCTAGTGGTTGTGGAATATACTGTTGCTGGTCCAGAAGGTCTATTCTTGAAATCACATTATGGGTAGATATGAGCTTGAGAAATGCTAATGTAGACCAACAAGTGTACTCTCAATAGAGGCTGGGTTGAGCATGTTTTCTCATAGAGATTCATAGTGTGTAGTAATCCCTTTATATGACATTTAATCATGAAACCAATATCTCATTTTTGTGCATGTGAGCTAATCATTTTATGGATGGGATTACAACAATATGGTTTTCTGTTATATGATTTGTAAAATATGCTTCTATTTATGATGCAGTCAGAACTAGAATTGTTATATATTTTTGAGAAAATAAAATGCTTTTAACAAGAACAACATATGAAGAGCATAGGAATGATGGGGAGCCATCTTCAATGCAGAATGAACCAATCATAGAACATGACAGTGGTGCAAATGAATATAAAGTAATTCACATATTCCATGAATCCTACCAGATAGTCTTCATATCACAATAGCATATTATCAATCTGAAATCAAATTCACATTGCTATTTATATCACATTTGCATTCAAAATACTTTTTTTCCATCAAACATTGTTATTGGAGAATTTGTTGCGCCCCAGCGGTTGCAACACATTGCAGGGAAATGCACTGCTCACCCCACTGGTACTCAAACAGTTAAATATAAATAAATATGAGCATAGACTTTTTCTTTTTTAATCTTTTATGTATGGGGAAATCAGTAAGCTTATCAGTTTGAGTGGCAGATGGCTGAGCCATTCATTAATCTGCAATACATTTCTCAACCCATTGGCACTTATTTGTCTATTTATGCCATGGCTGGACTGTGTGTTCATGTTATGATTAGTGTACAATAATGATGATTTGAGGAACCAATCTGGACACATAAGCCAATATTCAGGATGCTAAAAGGAACACTTCTGGAGCAAACCAACTGCACCACAGGGGAGAAATAAATATCCCCCTTAATTTAACACTTTCAACGCCAGAGAAATATCCAGTGCATTGCAACATAATGCACTGGATACCTTTCTTTCACTAAAAGGGTTAAATGGGACTTTTAACCCCTTGAATGTTAGATATGTCTCCAGTGCATTACAAAGCAATGCATTGGAGACCTTTCTAGCATTCAATGGATTAGAAGCACCATTTAAGTCAATGGGAATATTTGGAATTTTTATTTGTACACTATGAAGTTGGGTTGCTATGGAAATTGCTCCTCTTTAGATTCCAGATTACATCCCATATAGATCTTTATTTGTAGTCTCTGTGAAAGATTACATATAATATGCACTTATTTTGCCTCTAGAATGAGTTTGACTAGGTAGCTTGGATATATTTGCAACATACTCAATAAATTGCCAGAACTTGCACTGAGGAAATAGATTGTATAACCTATTTATTCCTATTGAGCTCCCTAACGGATAGCAAAGCAGGCATTTCTTACACCCAGGGAGTTAAAGTGATTTGCTAGGTGATCATATCTTCACAAATACAACACTCTAATCAATACATGTATTTATTTATTTATTTATTTTATTTCTGTGATGCTATACTGGGAAGAATAATGTTTAATTATATGACTCTTATGGATATATTATACTAGCAATGAATATTAATTATCAGTCAAATGCTTAATGGATCAAAGGTTATTCATTTTTATAACCACTGGATACTGCCTGGATATGGTCACGCTGAAACGTTTATTGCAATTAATGGAATTCCTACATGAATTTGGCCTGACAGGTATGCCTTGATTTATCAAAGGGTATTCAAGTTATGTGCTCCTTAGATCCAATATTTCAACCATACATTAGTGTAAAAGTATTTTTTCCAATTGTGTAGTGTCCTTTGGTTTTGTCTTTGTGTTTCATGCATAAAACTATCTGAATTTATTGTATATTCTATGGATACTGTGTTCAAGAGAAAAGCGAAATTTTTCTGTATCAAACCAGCTGTACCACAGGGAGAAATCGAAGTTCAAATTGATATAAATGAGGCTTTTAACTCTTTGAATGCTAGAGGTCTCCAATGCATTATGTCACAATGCTTTAGAGATTTCTCTAGGATTCAAGGGGTAAAATGCATCAGTGGGTATTTGGGAAATTTGTACATATCCCCTGTGATGCAGTTGGTTTGCCACAGAATTACTGCACTTTTCAAAATATTTTTCTGTGTAAGCTGTTTAATTAGCTGGGGAAATGAGTCTCGCAGAAGAAACAGGCATGTAGAATTCTCTTATTAAGTAACATGTATCAGCACCTTTATGGTGTATAGTAAAATTACTGAGGGACCCTGCATCAATGGGAACAGTGAGGCTAATGTATTAAGTACAACTGGATAAATTCTGGTGCAAAACGACTGCACTAGATGGGAATATTAAATTAGCTCCAAATTCCTATTGATTTAAAGGAGCCATAAAAACTGACAAATACTCCCTCTCCTAAAGAGCATATAATCCTGGTGAAAGGAACACTATTCCAGTGCACAAAAGGTTAATACTAACCCTGTTACTCAAACAATCCCTCTGAGATTCTTTCAGGGACAGGTGAGGCCACCATCCACTTCCTGATTTGCACCCCAGTTGGGATAGTGGCTGTTAGCAAAATCAAACTTCCTCTCTACAACATTTTTATTTTGCACATGTTCAGTAGTGATATGGACTTTGCACATGGAGAAAATTTGTCCCTACTCAGAGCCTGTATTCCCTGTCAGTGATTAAAGCAAAGAGTGGGTGGCAGCTTAACCCAGTCCTACAGGAAAAGAATCAAGATTGGATCAGGTGAACATCAAGATGCCCATTGGTCTTTGGTACTCCTGATTATTGTCCCTATGATCAGTGCTACATGCACTGTAGGACAGCAGATACTTTTTTTCTGCTTTACCTCTCTATTAAATGGGACTTTTAGCTCTTAAAGGGGATCTATTAAAACGCTACTCGGGAGAAATATAAATAATAAATAGTGCCCTGACCCTATTTCTGGGCAAACTGTGGTTACCTTCTCTGTGCCGCAGACTGCAGCTCTGCCTCTGCTCCGCTTCCTCTATCCAGCCTCCTCCGAAGACGGAGGGTTTCTGTCTGTAAGCTGGAGCGATTTCATTGTCTAGATATTGATCTCTGCCAATGAGATTGCTCCAGTTTACAGACAGAAACCCTCCATCATCGGAGGAGGCTGAATAGAGGGAGCGGAGCAGAGGCGGAGCGGCAGACTGCGGCACAGAGCAGGTAACCACAGTTTGCCCAGAAGTAGGGTCAGGGCACTATTTATTATTTCTATTTCTCCCAAATAGCATTTTAAAAAGTGAAATTTATGACATACTAATCGCTATATATATATAATTTAACAATTAAGAGCAAGATGTATAGGGGGGATAGATACCCTTTAAATGCTATTGATGTTTCCAACACATATTGTAGAAATGTGGAGTCCTCTCTAGCATTCAATTAATTAATAGGAATTTTTAATTGTACCCTCACAGTTTGTCCCAGAATTTTTCCAGTTATTCTCAGTGGTACATCTGTATTATTATGTGCAAAATATTCCAATTCATAGTGAAACTTGAGTGCAGTTCTCCCTTTTAGTGGACAGTTAAAGAAAAACATATGAAAAACAGTTTATGTTAAGTTTATAATCCTTTTAGTAAATAAGATAATTTTAATATAAGCAATTTTGCTCTCCTTTATTTTTAAACATAAAGGGGCAATTTGATTCTTAAAGAGGAGCTATACATATAAAATGTTTCTCTTAACATGTTTAAATGATTTACTTACTTAGGTAGGAATCCTTCACATAGACATCAGATATATTTATTTATATATTTTTTGGCATAGTATCTGCACTTGACATGCATATTTTTGGTCTTTATTTAGTTTACAAATGTATCCATTAAAGAAGACACTATAAGTTGGAGTGATATTAACCATAGAAAGAGGCACAACCCCACATATACTCCTAATGGGATACAAAACTGTAGTGTTATCATAATATGCCCCTGTTCAGTTATAAATGATAGGAGCGTTCAAATACAAAAATATTTTTTAAATATAGTTGACTACTATATGAAGGATACATTCCTAAGCAAGTCCTTCTCATGAATAATTAATAATTAAGACCCACTTATTTCAAGTAAATAGTTTTCCTTCAATGTATAGCCCCCCTTTATGTCACCATATGGTAGTAGGTATACTTTCTGTTACTTCTCGATGTTAATATGAGATTTACTCAGGAAGTTGTTTTGTAATGTAGAACAAAAGTACTATACAGTAATTAGAGTGTAAGATCCTTGGGGCAGGGTGCCCTTTCCCAATGTATAATTCGCTTTGCTGATCTTTTCCCCCTGCTAATAATGCAGTGATCACACTTTACCCTGATGCTCTTAAATCAGTTCTGTATTTCTGTATTGTACTATTACAACTTCTGTAAAGCTCTGTGTACATGTATATATATTTATGCTATATAAATAAAGATACATACATACAAGTGCTGCACTTTCTAGGTAGGTTTTGAAAATGTGAAGTAATTAATTGCTGCTACACCACTCTTGTACTAAGAAAAAATATAAGGGGTTTATTTTTTACCATCTAGATTTTAGTAAATAGCCCCAACTTTTCATGCAAAACACAGTAAGACTTTATTAATTTCTGCATCAATCCCATAGGAGATATGGAAAAAGTAAATTTTACCACTATTACTAAATATATTGATGACATTTTTTTACCAGTTATTCAAGTGCAAAAAATATAAATTATATTCAAGTGCAGTAGGGCCTAATTCGGAAAGCTGGACAGTGGGGACTCTGGGACTAAATAAGCACACCACAATTAAACATTCTTAAAAATCCATTTGGTTTAAATGAGCTTTAACACCTCATTTAAATAAATTTGAAGTTTCATTTGTCTCATATACTGCTTTGCTCCATAACTGCACATCTTCCTGAATACAGCCTTTCATCTTCTCTACATGTGAATAAACGGTAATGAGTAATGCAATCTACCACCTTTTGATAAACATCAATCTTAATCTGGGGCATTATTAAACACTAAACATGCACCAACTGGCACTGTTGCTGTGAAATGAATAAAACCGACCTCGTAGATTATGCAATTTCTGTGTGGTACAATTGATATTCTAGACTACAGAAACATTTACAAGAGCTCAAACAAGTCTTCCTTTCAGTCTTCCAAGCAAGCACACAAGAAGTACTTAGAAAGCTTTTAGTGAGAAAGGATGTTTATTTCCTTACATGCTGAACGTTTTTTTTTATCAATCCCTGAACATGACCTGAGCACAGAGTACTGGGATTAGGCAGTAAGCTTCGGGTTTACATAGTTTGGTACCATAAAGAAAAACAAAACAAAACAATATTTGTTGGAAATCATATAATTAACAACCCTTTCAGTCTCAGGGGGTGTCCAGTGAATTGCATTATAATAAGTTGGACACTCCTCTGGCATTTAATATAGATATTTATATAGCTGTAACATGCTGTGTGCTATTTATTGCAAAATAATAACTGTTTCATAAAGATATTTCTAAACAAATGATGTTTGCATGTATAATTTATGTAGACATGATGGGGGAGCACTGTTTGCTCAAGTGCAGATCTGAGTATATAAACATAGTAACCATGGAAGAATAGCACTCATACGATTTCTTAAAGGAGTAATTAATGGTACCTTTAAGAAGTCCCATGAGTTCTATTCCCTTCATGGTTACAGTATATAGAACTATGATAGATTGTTCCACTTACTTGAAATCTGCATTCAAATATATTACTTTATACAGGGATCCTTTCTTTTACTGCAGAACAGAGGAGATGATGTGCTAAGAAGAAGTGAAGCAATTAATGGAAAAACCATGTACATAGGGGACATACACAATTTAACATTCTCATTGATTTAAATGGGACTTCTAACTCTTATAAACCATTAACCTTCGTGTGCCAGAGTGGGTAATCCCACATTGCAAAACCATGTGTTGGAAAACCCTCTGCACTCAAAAGGCTAAAATCTAGAAAGCCCACCAGTGCATTGCATCAGAGACCTCTCTAGTATTCAGTCTGTTAAAATCCTCATTTAAATCAATGGGGAAGTGAGGACTTTTTGTCACCATGATGCAAAATTGTGCCAGTACTTTTTAGGATATCCGCTTCAGGGTGACAATTGTAATATCTTGATCACTATGGGGAGATTCACTAAGTGGTGATAATTGAGGTGATACCATGGAGATGACTTATCCAGTTCCTATATTATTCTATAGAGCCTATGCACTAAGATTTCTAAAGTTGAAGAAATCTTAGTGCATAGGCACCATAGAATAACAGGAATTGGAGAAGTGATAAACTGGAGACGTCATCTCCACTTTATCACCTCTTTATTACACCTTAGTGAATCTCTCCCATTGTTTCTGTGTTTCAATATAGTGATCAAGATATTACAATTGTCACCCTGAAGCTGATATGCTAAAAAGTACTGGCACAATTTTGCACCATGGGGACAAAAAGTCCTCACTTTCCCATTGAAACTTCCCCAATGAATGCTTATGTTTGGTAGTATTATAGTGGCTGCTGCAGAAAAAAAGGAAATAAAAGAATCTAACCAAAAAAAGCTATACTTAAGAAATGAAAAATCCTTATTAAGGCCATTTTGTGCAGTGTTTTGGTGCTTTTGAGATCTCTTAGCTTTTGAAATCTCAAGTTAAAACTCCAAACTACATCTTGCATCACTATGGCAACCTCACATTCTGGATGTTGGCAGCCAAGTTTTAAATACCCAATAACTTAAATAAAAGGGTGCTTTTTGTTTGACAAATCAAAAGAGGATTTTCAAACCAAAAGGAAATTAAGGCTGTTCCTGACATTTCACAGGAACACATTTTATTGTAATTATTATTGAACTGCTCATTCAAAGCCCAGTAGTGATTCTTCCCAAGCAATTTTGGAAATTCTCTTCATGACACCTCCTTTGTATTAACTTTTTGATTGCCAAAGGTCTATGCAACGCATTGCAAAGCAATGCGTTGCATACCCCTCTAGCACTCAAAGGGTTAATCAGCCATTTGTGTTAGCTATGGATGATTTTCTTTTGTGCGCTTTGTATTTTTGTTTGTCCTGTCAATTTTAAAAGGTGCTAGTTATTTTTTTTTGTTTTATTATTTTTAAATATGAAGCATATAATAATCAATGTGTAGTCATTCAAGACGTATTCAGAATGTTCAATTTACAAAGAAATATTAACATTTTAAGATCACGTAATATAAACTTTAATACATTATTTTGTATTTGTTGTCCTCGTTTGGTTCCTTTTGGTCCATTCAAGATTAAAAGAGATCCAACATTATCCTTCTTTTTTATACAGCAATATAAACATGACACAAATCTTAAAATAAGTCCTCAGGGTCAGGCAACCAAGAAGGCTTTTTTTGGGGGGATAACAACAAAGGATCACTAGTGACTGTCAGTGTCACAGGTGGATCTGTGAAAATAACTCGGCCACTGAATAATTAATGTGGTGGATGTATGAAAAGAACTGGAACAATTCTCAAGAAGCAGATAAAAATTAATATGGATTTAAAAGGAGCTTTTAAGAAGTTGAATGCAAATCAATACATTGGAGATCTCTCCAGCATTCATGGGGTTAAAGCCCCATTTAAATCATATTTAGATTCATAAAAATTGAAACAAACCAACACAAATACACACACAGCAGTTATCCTATACTATCCATGATTACAGTACCTATATAATACATTGTTGTGTACACTTACATGTCTGAACATTTCCCCTTTATTCCCCAACAGGTTTTTTTTTTACATTTAAATGTACTCACAAATTTATTTATTTTTATTCTGTAATATGTATAGGGAAGGGATTTTATAATTTTTTTGCTCCCCATAACTTTGTCTATAGTAAACATGAGCAATGTCTGGGTCAGAGAGATACTTACTTAGAATGATCAATATGTAAAACTGCTGTGTTTATTGTATCTGACATCATACGACCACTTTTCCGAAAATGTGTTTAGTTAAAACGATGTATAAAATGGTTTACAAAGCACCCTTTTTTGGCATTATGCAGATTATGCAACAGCAAAATCTGGATGAAGACCAAACTCACAGAATTAATTTGTTCATTTTTACCTAAAATATATCTTAATTTGTGGCTTCTGCTAAAATATACCATTTTCTGTACTTAAGTTGTTGGTTTTTCCCTTAATATTTTATTGTTCATCTCGCGCAAATCAAAATATGATGCAGTTTTTTTATAGCTCTAGATTTCTTGTTTTTATAATTTATATTATATGTCCTTTTTGTAACTGGCAGCCATCATTATTTTGTAGTGTATTCCATAGGTCCACAAGTTGCTATTTGTTGATCCCTAATTGCAATTTAGAAACATGAGAAAAAAAATTGGTATTTTATGCTTTACTTCTAAAATTGGAATCTTTTTGAAAGTGGTACTTTGTGTAAAATGTGAACACAGCTCAGATCTAAAATGCTATTATGGAACTTTCTTTTTAAAACACATTTCTTGAATATTCCAAACATCTTCTATATAAACTCATTAGATGCTGGAGTAACATTCTTTTATTTTTACTGTTCTTAAATTGATTTCACAACTTACATAGTTACATAGTAGTTTAGGTTGAAAAAAGACTTGCGTCCATCAAGTTCAACCCTTTTCCTATTCCTGTTTACAGTTGTTGATCCAAAAGAAGGCAAAAAAAACCCTCAATACAGCAATTTCAAATTATGCTTTGAATGGTGGAAAAAAATTCCTTCTTGATTCCAAATGGCAATCATATTTCTCTGTGGATCAACAAGCACTAAATAAATATTAATCCCAATACTAACATACATAATCCTCTATTTTCTTCTCTTTTAAAAAAGTATCCAGACCATTTTTAAAGGCATCTAATTTATTCAGTACCACCACTTCCTCAAGCAGTAAATTCTATACCTTTATTGTCCTTACCTTAAAGAATCCCTTCCGCTGTTGCAGATAAAATCTCCTTTCCTCCAGTCTAAGCTGGTCTTTGGAGAGCCCTTTGTATGGGCCCTGAACGAATTTTTTAATGTTATCATATCCCCTTTAAGACACTGTTTCTCTAGTGTGCACAAGTTTAACTTTTCTAGCCTTTCTTCATAAATAAAACTTTCCATTCCCTTATTAGTTTTGTAGCCCTCTTCTGCACTTTCTCTAGTTCCATAATGTCCTTTTTCTGAAAAGGACCCAAGAATTGAACGGCATATTCAAGGTGGGGTATTACCATGGACCTGTAAAGGGGCAGAATAATATTTTCCTTCCGTTAGTTAATAACCCTTTTAATACATGCCAGTATCTTATTGGCCTTTGCAGCAGCCAGCTGGCACTGCACGCTACTGCTAAGTCTATTGTCTACCATTACACCCAAATCCTTATCATTAGTAGATTTCCCTAAAGAAACAAAATTTAAACTATATGTTGCGTACTCAACATATACTCAAAATCCATAACTTAACACTTGTCTATACTGAATCTCATTTGCCATTTGCCTGCCCAATTTGTCCATATCCTTTTCGAATGAAGATACATCCAGTTCAGATTTTATTACCCTAATTAATTTTGTGTCATTGGCAAACACTGATACATGGCTTTCTATGCCCACTAGGAGATCATTAATAAACAAATTAAAAAGAAGAGGTCCCAGGACAGATCCCTGAGGTACTCCACTTATCACATTTGTCCAACTGGAGAACTTCCCATTTACAACCACTCTTTGAATTCTATCTTTCAAGATACTAAGTTTTACTTTGTCGCCGGATTGCGCTGGGGAGGAAGGGAAGGTAGCTGGAAGCGCTAACATTTTTTTTTAGTGCTGAAAAAAACTATCGGGTATAATACGCACCCCCCACTTCACATAAGGTGAAGATGGGTAAAATTGTGCGTATTATACCCGAGATTTTACAGTATCTCTTTTCTGACCATCTCACCTGTTTCAGATAACAAAGATCCAGCATTATCAGACTTTAATTTGTATGATTAATGGTTAGATACATGCGCAAAGGAAATAAAATAGACTGAAAACTTTTCTTTCACACTTTGATAATTGACCACATATTTAGATATATAAAATGCTACTTAGTTATAGTAACACTTTTCTCAATACGTTCAACCCGTGAAGCATTTTTATAATAATCTTGTAGCTATCAGTTTTCAGGTTTACTTTATTTTTAGTTTTACTTAAAGTATCGTTATTAAATGCTTTGCCTATCAATAGTATGCACAACATGTACCGTCTCATATAAGATATAGTATACATATTATGGCACATGGTAAGTCTTATATTTTTAATAGAAAAATGCACTAACACCATGAAATAATTATAATTAATTATTCTCAGAACACACTGCATAAATCCACTGACTATATAACAGAGCTAGAATGTTTACATTTAATTTTATGAGAAATTAAGGTACACTTTACAACAATAAGTCAACCAAGCAGAAAACTTTAAAGTGAAAGAATATAACAATGCGGTATAATCTAATAGTGCAGAATATTATAAATAATAAGGGCTGTATTTGTGAAGGAATTCATTGGGGACCTCTGTAGTATTCATGTATATAAAAGCCCCATTTAAATCAATGTTTTTTTTCATTCTCTTCAATTGAGTTGTTTTTTCAAGAATTGTTAATCTTTAGTATACTGAATATGGTCCTGTAAGTACAAAAAACATCAATGAGCATTTTATGTTGAGAGGTTTACAGATATGGAGAGGCAGGCCATATTAAATCGATGTCTTTAGTACAATCTTTTGATTGCTAAATAATGGACTTGTAATATTCAAATCTTGTAATGGAAGCTTAACTTTTAAAACTCCAGCAAATACCATGAACAAGTTAATGGATACTAATGTTATGAATGGATAGTTAGAACATCAAACCTAATGTGGTATGGAATTCAACACTTAAGAATTATAGTGATTAGTGCAAAGCTATAAAGTATGTATGTTCTTAGAAAGGTGGCATTTTTGGATATATCTTTACCTTGCTTTGCCTTTTAAAATGGTTGATGATCATCTTATCAGAATTGAGTTAAAGGGATAGTAATACTTCATTTTATCTTTATTTTATTTTGTAGGCATGAAAAAAAACATGAAGAACAATATAAGTCTTATCTCTCAAACCTTTATGGTTTAAGAGATATTCACAAGCAAAGTTTCCCTCCCGCCCCTTTTTCCTAGTGTAAGCCATCTCTTCTCAGATGTGAATCTGGTTGTAAGGCCAGACAGATAACAGCAGGGGAAAATCTTCTTTGTATGAAAATAATGAAAGCCCTGCCCCCCTTGACAAGTTTTTCAGCTTTTTCCCTTACCTTAATTGAAGATTGTCCCTCTCTGCAGTCTACCTGGGCACCTCCATTCTGATCTGGTTGAACGGGGGGGGATAATTTGTTTGTGAATATCTCTTAAACCATACAGGTTTGAGAGATAAGACTTATATCGTTCTTCGTGTTTTTTTAATGCCTACAAAATAAAATAAAGATAAAACGAAGTATTACTATCCCTTTAAAAGCATTACTGCTCATAATAAAAAAAGAAGCAGTAATACAATATACTGTTTAACATTTAGATATACCGAAAGTATCAAATATATGTAATTATTATCACTGCGCTTATAAACACTGGACTATCATGTGAGCTGATAGATTATCCATTTTTTACAGAAATCAGACAACAGTGAAATAAACACTCTATTAATTTTTTCAATTTTACTTTATTTTACTATGTGGCACACCTTTTTAAATCTTCAGAATGTGTGTTTTCATTTAGAAGTACACAATATCTACTTTATTCAATCATTTGACATTGCTTACAATTTCCAGCAAGACCCAAAGCCAGTGATATTTAAAACGAATGTAGCTCTAATGAGTTGAAATAGTATTCAGGACATCATTAAAATGAGCAATCACTTCTAAGACAAAAGTGAACTGATGAAACTTTGAACTTCATTTATTCTACAAAAGTATAGTGAATTGCTTACATGCAATCTAGATTTATTCACAATAGATGTGATTTATCATGTCAATTAATAGAATTAGTATACTCTTTACTATTATTGACAACCCACAATTTCAATGTTTTGATCTATATTTTAACCATAATACAGTTGCTTATATTCCATTCTACACATCTCCTGAATGGAATGATTTTTATTACCAATTGTCAGTCTTGATTCAATGCCAAACCTCTATTTCTTTCTGAGTAATTCTATAAGTATTCTTAATATTATCTTTTTGATAATTTTATATTTTTATTAGTTGAGACCTTTTACATACTGGTCTCACCTCCTTGACCTATTCCATGACATTAGGATCCTATAAATATATTTATTTGTCATCTATGAGCAGAGTGTAACCATGCTGTATTACTATAAAATTATTCACTTCTGAAGAATTGTACAATAGACTCAACATTAGTAAACAGCATTACTAAACTGTATTCATGTATGTATTACCCTAACATTATTCCCTTCTAAAGAATTGTACAATAGACTCAGCATTACTAAACAACATTTCTAAACTTCGGCAGAGGACCAAAGTTGTTGGAGGCTTGACTAGGAGACCTTCATCCTGCAGTGGATCGACAATGGCTGAAGATGATGATGATGATATATAATCATTTACTCATTTATCAAATGTAGGATTTTTTCAGGAATGTATCTGATTGTTAAAACATGTTGCATATACAGGAAATTTAATCTTGTAGTCAGTGACATTGATTCAGCAAGTTGTATTAATGTGTGTATAAAGAACATCATGTAACTTAATCTGTGTGTGTAATTTTAAGAGCCATTAGCAGATAGGTATAGGTCAGTGGTTCCCAACCTTTTCATATATGCAAAATGGTAAGAAGATATATCAACTATCATGCAACTTATGCACAGCATCTTTTCACCCTTTTGCAAATGTTTGCCAATATCATCAACATGTAAACAGACCATACACCACAGATCACTAACGCTATAACTGACAATGTAATCAAACACCTTTAACTAGAATACCGCTGTATGGTGTGATGCTCTATCTTAGTTTAAAATTTCTTTAGTATTATGCAGCTGAATTGGAGGCCAGCTTTCACCTCCAATGTAGCTGTACTTCTGAGTATCCACTACAGGATATTATTAATTTAGTTAATACTGGTGCATAGACTCTACCATTTGTAATACTTTTAATGCAAACAAGCCCCATAGCATGTGCAGGGGAATGGTGTGAAGTTTCACCAGTTTCCTCTTCTCTTTAAACCCCCCCCCAACACAGATGCCCTCCTCTTGGCACATATGACAGTAAGGGATACATTTTCATTGTAAATAACTTAGTAAATTTGTGTTATACATATGTAGGGCAAGAAAAACTATTATATGCACTAAATTCAGGCTGTGATCTGTTTGGAGTTTTGTAGTGCATTTATCCTATTTATATATTTTTACACAGAAATATAGAAGGCTTTTAGCATTTTCAGCAATTATAGCATTTGCATGCTAAGCATAGAGATCTGTGTATGTTCATAGGCTTGCAATTTGGGTATCTTTGACCATCCAGTCACACTTGTTTGAGCTGTATTTGGTGTATTTATCACTCAATAATATAAGTTTTGATTTTACATTTATGTATTTGTATATAGTAATATACTAATTAATATACTAAATGTGTCAGTCATAGAGTGCATTACTTATAGCTAAGTATCCTTGTAGAATGGTGGTAGTTTCAAAACAAGAAATATTCACATTTCAAATATTGGGTGGTAACATAATGCTCAAGAAGTTTTATCTATTTTCTAAAATTTTCACACACTTGTATATCAGTGAGGATGAGAATGACACCCAGGTTAATTATAATTATACTAGTTGAACAGCCCGTTACACGGGCCACAGTGCCACTGCCACCCGGTCGTGGGGCAGTCATGCGCAGTAGAGAATGCACGCGCCTCGGCTGATACAGAGTTGGACACTCCTTCAGAGCGCCCAGCTCTGTGTCAGCCGCGGCGCAGGCAGTCTCTACTGCGCATGACTGCAGCATGCGCAGCAGTGTCTACCGCGCATGTGGTGGCGTTACACACGATGTAGTGAATTATTATATAGGATTATTTAACCAAATGTAACTCTCTATTAGTTATTCATATACCATATTGAAATAATAGGATATGGTTTGTGTCATTTAATTTGTTTACAATCAGGGTCACCAAATATATGGCATATTAATAGGAAGGATACTTTATTATTACGCACATAGTGATTATGGATAGGTAGATTTTTTTTTTTTTTTTTTTTTTATAATTATGCTGGCAGAATTTTTATGATACATTTAAACATGAGGTAATTATAGGGTTAACCCAAATGTTCATAAGTCTGGATAGATACTGGGTGATTTATTGTTCATTTATCCCGGAAGAAGTTGGGTTCATCTCATAGAAACAGTGGCCTATGTACATCGAAGGAAAAAAGGCAGCAGATAGTTTTCACAAATAACCACAACACTGGAGCGAATATAATTTGGAGTGAAGAAAGTGTGGGAGGTAAGAAGTTAAAAGCCTGATATTACTGCAGCATATATTCTACACAACTAGTACCCTATAACATATAGTGGCTGGAAGCACGCATACCACACGAACTGACCACATTTTATTCAAGAGAATACCAGCAACAAGCATAACACATTTTGAGACCCCTGTACAGCAATATAACATTGTATATTTCACTGTCCAATATTCAGACAGAGTTTGATTACTGTATTGTCACATGGGTCTATAACATGTGAAGCACTTCATATCGGTATCACTGGAGTGGCCATAACTTTGATTTATCACTGCTAGTCTTCACTTGTCCACTTCCATTTATCATCACATTTGACTGGCCAACATTTTTTTTTATTTACTATTTTGCGTTTTTGATTTTAATAATTATTTTTATATTATTTTTTTTGATTTGTACTTTTCAGCTGTTCACTTCTTTATTCATCCAGCAGAAATATCGGATCATATTCACTCATTTTCCATTTTCACTTCAGTGGACTTTTAACTTTATTGGATTAATCATTAACTCCTTCATTCATTTCTCAGAATGATCATATTACTTCTTTTCCAATCACCATGAATTTGTCAGTTCCATTTTATTGGATATAATATCCATCATGTATTGGGGATACAGATGATTAATTTCAGAGATAGGCACATTGTCACAGTTTATTTAGTATAATTAGTATTAGTATTGTTATTGTACAGTGAATAGTTCTGAGGCCACATCAGTGATTGATATTTCATACAGTTTTTATTGTATTTTTTGTGTCATTATATATTAACATTTTCTTTTGAATATTGTTCCATTTTTAGTACTTTCCTATTTAGACATTTTATGGTAAAGAGGGTCCTGAAAACTTATGAGGCAGGTGCCTTGTCTGGGCCTGGGGTAGCCCAGGTCACTATGAGAAGGTCTTGGTTTAGGAAGGATGTGGTGTAGCTGGTATGGTCTCAGTCAGGAGGCCTTAAGGGAAGGGGTTGATTCTCACACTTCCTTTTCCTCCTGAATGACATCCTGGCAAGGTGTTTCCCTCCCTCCCACCTGTTGAAAAATGTATATGTATGTGTGTGTACTACACTACTATTCAAAAGTTTGTGGTCACTTAGAAATGTCCTGGTTTTTGAAAGAAAAGCAAATCTTCTACATTAAAATAACATCAAATGGATCAGAAATACAGTGTAGACATTCCTAATGTTGTAAATGACTATTGTAGATGGAAACAGCTGATTTTTAATGGAATATCTACATTTGCTGCAAATGGAGGATTCTTCAACGAAAGCAAAGTTTAAAGGACACAATTATTATTTATAATGCACCAGCTGTGTCAAATCCCTGGCAGGGGACACATATCTGACAACCCTCACTGGACCAGCATGGCAGATTACAGTCCATACCCTCTGCTTGCTGAGGAAGCCTTCATCCTGCATCCTGATTGACAGTGGCTGCAGCTTTATATATATATATATATATATATATATATATATATAAAGAGAAAATTAAGTTAGAATTGAAATGAGGTCTCTCTGATTCATGTATATAATTGTCACAGTGGTGCTTTTGCTGGTTGGCAAGTTGGGTTGGAGTAGGTTGTAGGAGCCTATGAGAGACAGCCCAGCAGGTCATTTGCTTTTTGGGAATGGTTACTACTGGAGGATCTCCGGGTCTAGCTCATTTTAGCAATCTTGAAGTGATGTTTTCCTGGTTGGTCCTGGGAGTTATTCATCTGTCTTGGTGTCAGAGAATGGTGTTTTTGGGCACAGTATCCATACTCTGCTACTTTCAACATATGATGTTATTCACTTGCTATTCCACACTAGGGTTTGTTTTATTTACATAATTTAACCCCTCAACCACCCTTGACTGTCCTGGTACGTCATGGGTAAAAGTGATTAAAAGACCCATGACATACCAGGACCGTCATGGATTTCAGGGCTCCCCACGCAGCTGCACGCCATTCGGGGAGCCCTGAGACGGATCAGCAAATAAAAAAAAAATGTTCGTGCCTGTGGGGCTGGACATTAAGGGGTTAAGTTAATAAACAGCTGTGGCCATAATTCATCTAACTAAAGTGTTTGTGTAATTAGATTAGTATAGGTTTTTTACAGAGTCCTGCAGTATGTGCATTAAAAATGTAAATCATGTTGAAAGATATTACATGTTATGGCTGGTATAAAGTTAAGCAAAGCAGGGTACCTTAATTCAGGAGAAAGGCCAGCAGATTAATTTTGCAATTTTCTTTAAACATGAATCCCTGCTAAATTCATGGAAGACTAACTTTACAATTGTAAATGTAAAGTTTATTTTGGTGTACTAAATATGGCATATTCATTTTCAGATGAGGATGATACAAGGCTGACGGTTTGCTTTAGGACACAGTCTTACTGCAGCTCTCATTTTATTCCAGAAGGGCTTATTAATATTTTAGGCTGTACTCTTTTGTGACATAACTACCTGAAAATACAAGTTAAAATGTAAGCTAAGCTATTATTTATTAGATAAATATTGTAAATATGAATCATTTGAGGTATAATATGTGGAGGTTTTTCTTACCACAAATAGCAATGATGAGAAATATCACATTAATAATTAGACCCAAATATATCAATGACGGCTCTGGATATTAACTGCAGTTAGCTACAGTTAAAATAAAATCTCCTTCTGGAATGCCAAATAGCAGTTAACATTTAATCTATTTGTTTATTTTGCTATATCAGTGTTAATAATGGATGTGAACTATCTTTTGCTATTGTTATAGCAGAAAGACAATTAGCTTCTTATAGTAAATGTGTTTGTTTTCTTCTTAGTCAACCTAATCTATAACCTATAATAATACATTTTGCTGTCGATGGTCTTCTACAAAATATGAATGTATAAACCTAAACACTGAAAAAATTATGGTAACAGATGCGTTTTTTATCAATAATATGTATAATCTTTGATAATTGGTCTGAATTAGAAAAGTAATTAAACTAGAGAGCATTTACTAAAACATGCAGTCATTTGGTCACTGATTTGGCTCACAAGATATAAAACAACCATGTCTATCAAATGGAAGGCTATTGGTTAGCCGTAAGTTGTGGGAGGGCCAACTGGAGGCTCTTAAGTGAGCTCCAGCGGCAGTTCAGAACCCAAGCGAGCTCTCAGACAGAGCTCAGTTACGATCGTAAACTAGAAGGAAAGTCGAGATTATGTAATCTCGACGTGATCATGTGTCTCGCTTCGATTGGGCAGGATTGCACAGATGCAGCTCGGTAGACCGGTAAAGAAAAGGAGGGGGGGATGTTATGTTACAATCACCAAGGCATTGCATAGGATAAGTATATTCGAAGATATTATACGTATACTCAGGCACTTAAGAGAATACCCAGCTGACTATGAGAAACTGTGAGACTTTCCACAATATTGCTTCACAGCTCCCATTTCAGGTTCAATTGACATGATGACTCACAATCGGCACATGAAAGGGGTTAAACATACATTAGTTCCATTGTGCTTACATGGGCCCCACTAGTCGGTCACTAGCTAGGCAACTATATCCAGACTGGCGTATAGGGACAATATATATAAGAATGGCATGTAGGCTTCATTATATAGACTGGCATATACAGCTATTCAGTATGGCAAACATGTAGCAATATCCAGACTGGCATATAAGCAAGGATATCCGGACTGACGCATAGCGTGTATACGACTATATACAGACTGGTGTGTTTGCTATGAATTACAGACTGGTATGTATGCTACAATATTCTGACTGCTACATAATACAGACTGGCATGTGTGCTACATGATACAGACTGGCATGTAGGCAACAATATCTAGACTGGGAAGTATGTAACACTATCCAGACTGGCATATACACCTAATATCCAGACGGACATGTAACTTGGTACACTTCCTTAGGTTAATTTTCCTTGTTTAGCAAAGCATGATACCGTAGATAATAATATTCTGGCATAGGCTCACAATTCTGGGTTAGCTATGCTTCTGTGTACTGGTTTAATCCTTATCAGACAGAATATTAGATGTGTCTGTTGCTGGAATCTTTCATTCCCACTGTGCAAATTACATGGAGGGTTCCCCAAGGCTCATTCTTTAACCCCAGCTTCACTGCTATTAATTCACACTATCTGAGTAGTATGCTCACATCTGCTATCTATTCAAATTTTAACCTCTGCTATACTACTAAGCATCCACTGCTACAACTCACTGACTATTCCAAACCACCTGAGCAGGATGATTACTCCAGCTCTCCATACTAACTATACCCACTGTCTATCCCATGTTAACTGATCAGTATGATCACTCCAGCTCTCCACACAAACTACAACCTCTGCTATACTTCTAACCCTCCATTTCACTGCCACAACTCACTGTCCATTCCACTCTGGGTCCAGACATGACAGCTGGACTCCCTCAGCTGACTTTTGCAGACAGGGGACTCTGTAGATACTAGTACATTGATCAGTGCATTTTCAGTTCTTACCATGGGAAGTTAACAACTATGAGCATACGTACGATCATGGTCATTTACAGTTATATATATCTTTCAGCTAGTCCATCTAACCTACACATCCGGTCCAGAGAATTAGGAAGTGGGGGTCCATATATCGAAGTGTAAAGGTATCATTTTAAATACATCTTGTTAGGTGTACACGTATAGTAACTAACCTATGTCATTGCCCAGTACGTCAATTTATGTCATCAGTGTCGCACCCAATTAAACAGAATCCTACCGTTTAAGGTATCACACATCTTATCTCATGAAAGCTTGTTTATCACCTATAGTATGTCTTTGGTGATGCAGTACGTTATGTTATTAACCCTGTGAAAAAAACCAAAAAAAACCCATGACTAATCGATACCACACCTGTATCATTACAGCCTCAACATTCAACAGGCCACAGCATACAGGTTCGTGCTCGATCTGTCAGTTATGTTTCTGATATAGGATCAGGTTACACATCAGAGTCAGTCTTCTGGATCATCTTTTAGGTTAGTATATGTGAGGGTTATAGTTATGTCCAATCATTTTGCTGCATTCCCCTCGGTGCAACTCATAGATAAAACCCATGTCTATTAATCTCTTCTATAAATAGGGAATAATCAGTCACACCCACTCATTAGGCTTAGGACCTTCATCTGTCTAGTGTATTGTCACCTCGGGACCAACACCCCAGACTATCGTATAGGCTATACGCCCCTCGATCCAATGCATAGGTATCATCAGCCACTTGATATTAGATAGGGACTCATCAGACACATACTCATAAGCTTAATATGATTTCCTCTTTTTTCATTAACTAAGGAGGTTAACGACCCAGCAGCACAAAAGCAGTTCAAATATTGATGTACCAGCTTTGTTTTAGAATGTCTTCCACAGCTGAGCAAGCGGAGTTGCAGGAAAGCTCAACCACACCAAACCAGGGATCAGAACAAGCAAGTACATCAGGATATAAAAACTGGACTATCTCTAAAATAATAGCGGAACTCTGCAGAAGAGTTGTCCCCTTTTCCGCTTCGGCTAGGAAAGCGGAACTCTTTAAGTTACTGTTCGGCACCCCCCCATACACCTAGGCGCAATCCCAGATACACACCTGGGTGTACCCCTAGACGTAGTCCTAGCCCTAATCCATCTATTAGAAGCACTGATTTAGTGGAGTTAAAATCATCATTAGCAAGCTTAACTGCCTCAGTAGCTACACTTCACACTTGGGTAGACATCATGGATGCCACCCAGCCCAGACAGACGGTCTCACAGATGGCACAGTCGGCTGAGTTCCAGGGAATGGGTAACATATATCCTTCTTTTGATGGCCAACCAATAGTCTCCCCAGCCCACATTTATCCCAGCCCACCTCAAGAGAGACATTTTAGAAGGGAAAGACACAAACTTGGTGTCGTTATTAGTATCCTCCCAGCACAGCATAGAAACCAGAGCTTTTTTCTAGTGAACAAGTCTCAGCCATTCTTAAAGCCAGGGACCCCAGGTTGAGCAAAAAACTAACTATAGGAGAATTTGTTATCGCCTCCAGCCTATATAGGGACATTCTATCTGTGTACCCACAGCTTAGGGAAAAGCTGGATCTGTACCTGTTTAGGGTGGTGGAACTGGGACACAAGTATGGGGGCCACACGTTCTTCGACTACCACCGATCATTCTCGGGCAAAGGCGGCGGCTCAGGCACAGCTGAATCTAGCTACGGACTGTAGCATGCTAGACAACGAGCTTCTCTGCCGCCATTTTGCAGGTTTGAGAACCCCTATGTGTGAGGTGTGTCAGTTGGCAGAGCATGCTACCAATTTGTGTCCCATAGCAGCCACCCCCTCTTATTCAATCTACCAGCAAAACCCCACAACCCAGGGGCCACCACAACCTTTTCCGGGCCACAAGACCACAGATAGATTACGTAGACCCATAGTCTACATAGGGAAAACACAAATATGTAATAATTTCAATTCTTCAGGATACTACTTCAATGGATGTCGTCTCTCACATGTCTGCCTGACTTGTCACAGGGCCCATCCCAAAACCATGTGCAACCAGAGGTTATTTCCTAAACCCTGACTAGGAGAGGTGAATGTCTCTAAGTTAGCAGGATACCTCCACACCCATCCATCACCTAGCTTGGTAGAATTCCTATTACAGGGTTTTACTTCAGAGTTTCACAGCGGGCTCATATCCCTGCCATCTGCTACCCTAGAATGCCCTAACTTAATATCAGCCCTTAAAGAACCAGGAATAGTGCATTCCTTGCTAGCCAGAGAACTAGACAGTGGTTACGTCACAGGCCCATTCCAGTTACCCCCCCCCCCGTATGAGACTTGGAGAGTTAATCCTTTAGGATTAGCAACAGGGAAGTTTAATAATAAAAAGCATTTGATTTACGATTTGTCCACCCCGCATTCCTCACATATTCCTAGTTTGAATTCTTTAATCCCATCAGAGGAGTTCTCTTTGCCTTATTCATCAGAGGACGATGCTATACAGTCTATCATTCAGGCAGGGCAGGGGTCATGGCTGTCAAAAATATCTGTTATGTATTCAAGTTGTTACCTTTGAATCCTTCCTTCTGGCACCTGCATGGGGTAAGGTGGAGGGAACAATATTACTTTGCTACCAGTCTCACATTTGGGGCTAAAAGCAGCCCCAAATTGTTTTAATATTTGCTGAAACATTATGTTGGATCCTCATGAACATAGGCAAATCCCCATTGGTTATCCATTACTTAGACAACTTTCTCACGATAGAGTCACTGAGTTCCGTACCACAGGGACTAAGGACCATCCAAAATATATTTAGGGACCTAAATATTCCAATGGCTATGGAAAAATCCAGAGGCAGTATTTCCTGTAGGCAATGTTCCCCTTAAAATGGAGTCTGTATGATGATGCACATTATGATGGTTTGCACTGAATTGATTCACTGAATCCCAAACTTTTGACAAGCTTCAATGACACATATTGCTTAGTGAACCATGGGAAATTCTATCTTTTCTAGGTAGTAACAATTGTTCGTGTACAGTACACTCATCTGTAAACAGTTTAAAGTAGACATGTTGCTGTATAACAGGCTACGTGGTTTCATAATCACAAAAACATTAT
This sequence comes from Rhinophrynus dorsalis, assembly GCA_037306005.1. Classification (NCBI taxonomy): domain Eukaryota; kingdom Metazoa; phylum Chordata; class Amphibia; order Anura; family Rhinophrynidae; genus Rhinophrynus; species Rhinophrynus dorsalis. Next base: position 336,945,377 of record CM074720.1, on the reverse strand, counting down.
GTTAGTCTTCTCTTGTTTATTATCTTAAGAGGCTATCTGTTTTTTTAATAATTTGGTATTGAACAAAAGATAGTTATAAATATTTATAAACTAATTTAGAAACATTCATTTTTACATTCTTTCTACTTTTACTTACTTTGCATTCATCTACACTATGGCCTGGATTCAACTGGCCCCATCGGCCAAAAAACAGCCAACGTGTTTTTCAAGCACGGTAAGCCATTCAATTACCTGTGCTATGAAAAAATACCGGATAAAAAAACACACGGTGGGAGCTAAAGTTAGCTCCTAGTGGTTCCCATTAAAACAAGTCTAATTTTGCCATTCAATTGCACTCGTTAGACAGAAGCATTCGTTAAGGGACCCAGTTTAATGGCTGAAAATCTGCACCCAGCTTCTTGGGGAGCAGAGTCCCCTAACACATGTTTACATCTGCCAATGCAGGAATTGAAGGGGGGAAAAAAGCCAAAACCCAACTAAGTGATCAGTGAGTGTATTGATATGGAGCCCTAAGCCCCATATCAATACATACAAAGTACTCTAAAATGTGTCAGATGTCAGTAGAATTAACCCTATGAGTGCCAATGGGGATTGCACAGCATTGCATACCCCACTGGCATTCACAGAGTTAATCTAAGTTAACAATATCCCCTAAAAATAAACATATATATTATGTCGGTCTTTCAGTCTTCTTCTGTTATCTTCTATCTTTGTCTTCTGTCTTCTCATCTTCTTTATTCTTCTCTTCATTCTTCTCTTGTTCATGTGTTTTCCCATTTTTGCCATAGAGCTGTTTTAACGTCCACAATTGAATCAAGGACTATATGTGCTTATCTCATATGACAATGCTTTGTACTTTATTTGTAATTTTTTTATGCACTTATCCACAGAAATGTATGGATTTCCTTCATTCACAATTTGTGCCATGCTATTGTTATACAGGCTTGTTTTTGGGTAATAAAACTTTAACTTTTTCACCTTCAGTGGAACCGCCTATGAATTCCAATTTTTTACTTATTTTCCTCTGTGTACATACTGACCCTGGCCATATCTCACTGCACTCATAATCTTAGAACTACACATACTGACCTACATCCTTGTCCCATGGCAGCCATAAAACAACACTACTGATTCACTAGCCTTGTCTCACTGTAGCCATAGAACCACACATACTGATTATCCAGCCTTCTCCCGATGCACTGGTAGCTATAAGTATGGGCAATGTCAGATTACAGGGAATAATGGGAGTTGGTATCTGGCAGCAGCAGTTGGAAGGCCTCACATTGCCCACCACGGCCATAGAACCACTCATACCCCCCCCATGACTTGTCCTATTACACTGGTAGGCAGCCACTGAGCTAGTATCCTTGGAACCACACATACACCTACACCCAGCCTTGTCCTACTAAAGTGGTAGCTATAAAGGCCTGCACATTGACCTTCAAGTCCCACTTTGTACCACGGCATTGAAAGAAACCAACAACGTTTTCACTGATAATTTCTTGAAATTAGCAAAAAAGGTGGAACTTTTGTGTATTTCTATGTTGAAGTATGTCCACTAAATATAGGAAAATTTCCAGTTTTCAGTAAAAATTATCTTTGTAAAAAAGCAGGACAATTTGCCCAACCCTACATACTATTCTCTATTCAATATTATTGCAAAACATCATCACGTTCCAAGAACTGGTATGACTAGCAGATCTCTAAAGGAGGGAAAACAATTAAACAAAAAGTATACAATTTAATGTTAGCAAACTGAACTAAAAAGAAAGTGTGGATTTTATCAATTATAAACAAAATATAGATTGTTATTGATCATGATGTATTTATAAAGTGCTTTTATTTCAAACTGAACCAACAGACTTTACATTTTTATTTTTATTTCTTTTTTAAATAAAACATTGAAAACACAAGAAAAAGTAAAAATGGAATACTAATTATTATGAGAAATGCATTTTTATTGATTGTTTACATCATTGTGCATTTACAAAATGCCTGAGAAATAACACCAAATGTTTCTACTTTTTAAAAAAAGAACTGGCTACACAAATCAAATGGTTCCTAAAATGATACTGAAAGACACATATTGTGCTTCAAAAACAATGACTTTCTATAGTCTGTGGATAGTGAATTGACCTTTGGCTTCACATCTCACTGTAGTGTAGAGAACAAGTAGCTCTGGAGTCACCCAGAAGTATGAACACTGAACATTCATGTTTCTATCCTTAGCGTCAAAAAACACATAATCTATGTTTGTTAATGTATTGAGATATTTCCTATAACATCAGCTGAGATAAAACAAGCTATTCTTTCTCAATGTCTGTGTCCTGTTTTCTCTTGCTGCTTAAATCTTGATTCTTGAATGTCAGCATAAAGTATAATAAATATACTATTGTATTAAGGATAGGCTGACCATACTGCACCTTTAAAAAGGGACACATGTGAAAAATGCATACTACAGGTTTGCTTTGATTTTAGTGCACTCCTGAAATATGCCTATTTCCTATGTGGCCCTTTTTTAAAGGTGAGGTATGATCAGCCTAAGTAAGGATGTTTGTTTCTTTGCAACTTCTCATTTTGTGACATTCCTTTCTAAAATATGTAGATGTTAATAATGCTATAATGGATCTTCAGTGGCTATGCAATAAGGAGTTAACATAGCAATATTAACTAGTGCACAAATGCAAAAGCATGGAATTGTATGTAGCATGCTTAAAAAGACCTTAAAAGAAAGCAAAATATATGGCATACAAAATAATAAAGGAAGGCAAGTCATCTGAAGTCTTAATTCCTTTAATTTGATAGTGGTTAAAGGGATAGTAAACCTTGAAAATAAGTTTATTTTATATTGTAGCCCTTAGAAAAACATGAAAAATGATATAAGTGTCAGAAGTAAAATAAGTAAAGTTCCCTTTTCCTGGCTGTTTCAGCCAAGTCTGCCATCTAGTGGAGAGATTTGGCATTCGGTCCACAGATCAACCAGCAATTCTTTAGCAGTGCCGAGATCACAGCAAGCCAGTCCAGACAGATCGTGATGAGGGACAATTTTCTTTCTGCATAAGGAAAAACTGCCCTCCTTTGTCAAGGTTACACCATCTACACCCTCTTACCTCTCCCGTCTCAAACCTTTTTTCACTTTCTGCTCCCTATCTATAGAAGTCCATACAAGTATATGAGAGGTCAATACAAGGATCTCTGCGGTGAGCTATTTATTCCAAGGCCTGATCAGGTGACCAGGGGACACCCCTTGAGATTAGAGGAAAGGAGGTTTAAACTTCAGCAGAGGAAGGGTTTTTTTACGGTAAGGTCTGTCAAATTGTGGAATTCATTGCCCAGGGAGGTAGTTATGGCAGATACAATGGATACATTTAAGAGAAGATTAGATACATTTCTTTCAAAAGGGAACATACAGAGTTATACTGTTTATCAGTAGGCTGATCAGGAAGGTCTGATAAAGACTAATTTAATTGGTAGCAGGAAAGCTATAAAATTCTCAGTTACTGAGGTATGAAGCGAAGGTTGAACTTGATGGACTTGTGTCTTTTTTCAACCTAATTTACTATGGTACTATGTTACTATACCTTTCTCCCTATGTCTAGAACAGTCCACCTCTGACTTAATTCTACCTTGAAATCTTATCTTTTGAGCATTTGGACCATGCACTGCCTTTTACCAAACTCAGCACTTGACACCCTCATACCATGTTGTCTCTTTCCTCTTACCCATTTAGACTGTAAGCTCCTTGGGGCAGGGACCTCTCTCCTATTGTTTGTATGACTGTGACACTTCTTTTATCCCCATTTATTTATTGCAACATACTACTATTGTAAGTCACTGCTTACACTGTGTGGCACCATATAAATATACATACATACAAGGGGCAGAGATTTTCTTATACTGATAGTAAGTAGATTGTCCCTCTCTGTGATCTATCTGGTCAGATGAACAAATTCCAGATCTGAAGGGAGGTCGCTTGACATATGTAAACGGGGTGGGAGGGGGAACTTTATTATAGAATAAAACTAAAACAGCAGTTATGGATGGTTATAAAGCTACGCATCTTTATACAAATGTATATAGAAGACTCGATCTTACTGTAATACTTAAACATTACTATCCCTTTAAGTGACAGTTCTGCAAGAATACTCTGTATATTTCTGCTATTAAGAGAGAATATCCATTACAGTTATATAAATGTATGTTATAATGGGATACAATTTAAAAAATAATTATATGAAGATTATTTTGCATGAGAGAGAGCAACATAAAATTATATTAAACTTAACACCTTAACGAGGCAGGATGCACATGTACATCATGGGTGGATGTCCCTAAAGGACCCATGACGTACATGTACATCATCTATTTCAAGGCTTCCCGCATGGCTACACGCCAATCAGGGAGCCCTGAATCCGATTTAAAAAAAAAATGCTCTGTGGTCCTTAAGTGCCGGCCGGGTGCATGCTCCCCGGTCCTTAAGGAAACTAACAAACAGAAAGTCAAATAATGCTCATAACATTTTTATTATTGCTGTTTTTACAAAATATCCTAATAAATACAAACAGTTACATTAAAATGAATCTGTAGGTTAAATGCATGATTTATTTTCTAAATTTAAACATCCACTTGAATTCTTATGGAATGTTGCTGTATATCTGCATCTAAAACAACTTTTATTGTTTCTGGGTTTAGCTTAGCTGAAAATGTCATCATATCATTAGAAATATACATTGCAGTATATCGTTTTCATCTAAATGTTTAGCAATTTAGAATTATTTCAGCTTATTCATTTCAATGTATGTATTTTTCCTAAATGAGCAACTGGTTTCTTGAAGAATGTATGACACTGGATTTGAGGGACTGTCATTATGATGTAAAGCAATGACAAGCTGCTTTTCAAAGAATATTGTAGGAAGATTTCTAATAGTGTTTTTTTATGGTATAATGCTTGCTCGCTAATTTAAAACGCAATATGATTAAGTATATTATATTTCATGGAGGTACTGTCCTCCCTTAAATGTAAATCTGACTGTAGGACCATTTTTATTATCTTTTAGATATAGATAAAGCAATTTATGTGTAAATGAGCAGCAACAAAGGTCTTGCAACTATAATTGGCCCGTATGTAAGTAGAATAAATTAGTGCCAGCTTGACATATAATTCTGGAACTTAATTCCAAAGAGCACATGTAAAGGTTTGTAGGACATGAAACTGGCCCTACTAAATTAATGTCAGTTAAAAGAAAACCTATCTCAAACATTTTATTAAGTTATGTAGTGGATATTATTAGCCACTAGATGGTCCCAGATGTACAACATGCATTTCTAGGTTTAATGTTTGAATGGAGTCATTAAAGGGCACATAACAAGGCACTAAAAAGAAAATGCTTACCGATGCACCTGGGCAATCTAGCTGAATTTGAGGCACATATACAAAACAAAGAGTCCTGCATTTTATAAATAGACAGAAAGGGAAAGGATCTAAAGAGGTAACACAACCAAATGCAACCTACCATGATCTACACTTCACTGAATACTCCCTAAAAGGGAAGCAATTCATTAATGTCACATAAAAAATAAGGATTAAAAGTAGCCTAAAAACAAACAAAAAAAAAGTAACAAACCCTCCTCCCTTTTCTACTGTCGCAAATACTAACCACTTCACGGTCATCTAGGATTGCAGTGCATTGCAAAGAGGGCTTCATTATTATAAAATATATAAAAGTATAAACAAGGACACAATTGCCTAAAGTAACCATTGGGGGAACCAAATAATCTAATGACTTAATAACTATCAGAGTCTACTATATTCCCAACCTGTGATTATCTGGGAGTATAGTTAGTATCTTATAATTTTCAGTGATTGACATATCAGCCAGTCAAAGTTCAAATAACTCCCTAAATAGTTTGCTAGGGAAAGTGTTGGTGATCATACCAATTAGAATTATTCTTTAGGGTTTTTATTTTTTTCAAAATACATCACTGCAGGAGTTATAGATATTTTATATTTTGAGGCACAGTTTTTTGGGAGTCAGTTGAGGGAGTCTGAGGCATTGTAACATGTAATTCCTTCTGAGTTCCAGAGGGATGGGTAACACTGCTGACTACTGTATTTGTGAGAGACTGGATATTTTTACCAACAACCCTATGGTATAATATTAGTTCAGAGCGGTCTAATCTAGAGATTGTTCAAATAAAGCAAGTCACAAATGCAGCCCTGATGTTTTATGCAACCTACTCCTTGTTTGAGAAACCCCCCTGCATTGATTCTTATAATGCCTGAAGAAGAGAGCTAGTTGTCTTGAAAGCTTGCATCCTAGAGCCTCTCAGATAGCCAATAAAGGTATCATTTTATGCTACCAGTCTCTTACGTTGTGATAGCATCTGCTTGCTAATATTCCAATAAAGTGTCTAGAGCTATTAGTGCATTCTACTCACCCTCCACATCTTCCTTTCTCCTGTCTACATTAATCTTTCACTGTCCCCATCATTTAAGAGACACATCTCAATCATTTTTCTAGCTTTGTCAGTATTTCTTTGTTAGGGGTATGACTTTGGTTGTTACATTATATTAACTATATCCTGCCCATAAAGCAGTATATACAGGGAGAGCTTAACCAAAGCATATTTGTCAGAGCAGAAAAATACCATAATCAGAAGTGTGCACTCCAAAGAAAATACCCCAGATGATTAATAAGTACATTGCCTATGCAAGTGAAGCCCTTGTAACTGATCTAGAAGCAACTGCCTCCCCCTCCATCCCTTTTTGAGATATTGGAATCCTGTGACTGGGTGATGATAAGAGAAGGTGACATTTGGACCACCCCAGTGGACAATTTTCTATCATGGGATCAATAGAATCCTGTTCATTTTTTTTTATATTCCACCTTACAAATGACAGGTTTGGGGTAGAGATGGGATTATCATTACTATCCATACAAGTACCATCAACCAGTAACAGATTTGATGTGGCTGAGAAAAGATATACGTCCATCAAGTTCAGCCCATGCCATATCACCCTTGTTGGTACAGAGGAAGACAAATTAAACCCTATAGACTGTTATGCTATCATAAATTCTTTTTTATATTCCACTTTACCCATGACATGTTTAGGGTAGAGATGGGGTGGCATTAGCTACCCCCAATATAGTAACATAGTTGATAAGGATGAAAAAAGACATGCATGTTCAGCTAATGCTATAACACTCTTGTTTGTCCAGAGGAAGGCAAAAAAAAAACCTTACAGAAGCCTTTTCCAATTAAGTTCCATGCAAGTAAAAAAAAGATCCTTCCTGACTCAAAATGGCAGTCAGATATATCCCTGGATCAACATCCTTTCTGCTCTGAAACCAACTGTCATAATTCTCAGTACATCCCTGAGCTAAAAAGATATTCATTACTATTTTGAAATCAGCTACAGTATCTGCAAAGACAGCATCCCGAGGCAAAGCATTCCATAACTTTACTGCTTGTACCAAATTTCCATTAAGATCTTTTTTATTATCTGTATCCCCCAGTGCATTTTTCATCCGAGAGGATATCTTCATTTTTACTGGACCTGTTATTAATAACTTCTTTAATAATAGATTTTACGACATGCTTTACATGTAGACATAACCCTCACCCCTTATTAGCCCTATCCTTCCTAAAAAGTGAATAACTCTCTAGATTTACTGTCCAGTCATGTGTATCATCTAACTAGATTTAATTCATACCAATTAGGTTATACTGCTCATTGATTGTAATCAGTTCCAGTTTTCCCATCTTTCTAGCCAGACTACAAATGTATACATCCATAATTTTTTTATTACTGTCAATCTGAAGAAGTATATTCTTTGAAATATGTATTTGCTTTTTATCAGGCTGTAATATAGGCACCTCTTTATTAGATGAACTATCCCATCATCCCTCATCCCTTGCCACTCCATGTCCCTTCTCAAATCCCATTTCCTCCTTTACATTGTCAACCCATCCCTGTGTTGTACCATCTTCCCTTTTCTAGTTTAAATAATCCTCCAACCCTCTAACTATCCTAACTCTAGCCTCATTTCCTCAGGTTAACCATCTCTACTGTAAAGATTTCCCCCATGGGAAACAAACTACCCAGTGTTCTAGAAAACCAAAGCTGTTTTGCTTTTCCCAAGTCTCTAGCCATGCATTTACCGCCATAATTTCTCATTGCCTTTCTGGTGAAGCACATGGCATAGGTAGTTTTTCAGAAAATACTACCTTAGAGTTTGTTTGTTGAAGCTTATAGCCTAAATCTAGGGATGGGAGCAAAAGTCAAAGAAATTTCCCACAGGACTTTTTGTGAAAAAAAAAGATTTTCTGCTTTTTTCACAAAAGTTTTCGCCCATAGACAATACATAACATTTTCTCATTTTCACCACTGCCGATAAATTTACTGTCAGAACTTTGCCATATTTTACCTATGATGCCAAGACTGCAAGATTGTCCACCACAATATTACTTCTTCTTCCTCAAAGTCTTTTTGTGACCATGATCTTTTGCAGACATTTCTTTTAATTTGGTGAAATAGTGTTTTTTTTTTGTTTTTGTTTTTGTGGTGGGAGGGTTGGGGTTAACTTTTTCATCCATTTGTATTGAAGTTGGTTATTTGGAACCCCAATGACTCCTAAAGTGTGTGCCAGAAAATTCTTTGTTTTACTGCATGATTCCGTGTCTTTTGTGGGAATTCTAGAGAGCAACACCATTCAAAGGATATAGCATTGATTCTCATTTCTTTGTCCTTATGTACATTCCTGATATAACGTTATTCCAATAACTTATAGGACTACATAAGATTCAACGACAATGGCACAGGTAATATCTGAACTATTTACTACACTACTAATGTCATTATGGAGTCTTGATCTATTTCCAAATAGCACACATTTTCCCGGGTTGTATTCTGCTCAAGAACTGGCAAGAGGGAGTTTTTCAAAAATCAGCCCAAAGCAATTAGGTTTATTTTACCTGTCCCCTTCCTGGATATTTTTTTAACTCTTTATTTGCACTAGTGTTTTCTTTCCCTGATTCTTTTCCATTAACCCACTACCTCCTTGTTAACCGTTTCCTTCTCATATCCCTCCTCCCACTTTAACTCTTTTTACCTATAGTGCCCCTTAATAATTCCCCCTCTTTCCTTATCCCTGTCCCTTCCTCGCTTTTTTCTCATAAACTTCACCCCAATAACCCTCTCCATCTTCTTTGTCCATGTTTCTCTTACCTCTTTAACCCCTGTCCACTTCTTTACACCCTTTAACCCTTGTTCTCCTCTCTCCCCCTCTCTCTATCTCTCTCTCACCCTTAGCATTTGTTTACTTTTCACCCCATTAAATCTTGTCTACTTTATTTTTCCATAAACCTTTTCTACCACTTTTCCCCCTCAACCCTTCCCCCTTCCTTCCCACTGTCTAAACCCTTTCACATCCTCTTTTACTCCCTTAAACGTTTATCCCTCTCCCCATTTTCCAAATATCTCATCCCTCTCTTTCTTTCCCAAACCTATTGTTCACTACTTTCCCCAAAAGTTTTTCAGCCCATTTTTGCATAATATTTGTGACCCTCCCACACTACTTATCTACTTTTCCAGGTGCAGAGGGGGGATCCTTCCCTAGTGTTCCAATAAGGGAACATAGATCTGTGCCTCTTCCAGCAGAGATTTCGTAAAGAGTGTTCCTCTTCGCTGCACCATGCTGATGTCATATGCCGGCACTCAGCATAGACAGGACACTTGTCATGTGTGATCATACTTTGCAGATCTTTGTTGGAAGAGGCACAGATCTATATTTCTGCACAACAAAGCACTGGAATAGAGGAAAACTATTGAACCTATATTCTCTGTTATCCTGATGAACATGGGAAGGGTGGCCTATGGTCCATCTGGTATGTGGCCCACTGGGACATGTTTGAATGCCCAGTGGGATGATCCTCCTCTGTATATTGTTTCTGTATTAATAGGGTTAGCTTAAATGTGCTCTGTTTAACCCCATGGATGTTAGAGACTTTTTTCAGTGTATTACTTTGCATTGCAAGCCTCTCTAGGTTTTCAGGGGTTAAATTAAAAAATGAACTTATATCAAGTAATACTGATTACAATTTATTTTTATTATTATTATTATTATTATATCAGTACTAGTGTAAAAGCCCGTGTACATGGGACAAGGTCCGGGTAATGTCAACCCTTTGAGTGCCAGAGGGGAATGCAACGGTACCCATATGGCACTCAAAGGGTTAAGAAGCCGCTCCCTCTCTGCCTTACTCCCTCACTGAGTCGCCTCACTCACTCAATGCAATCATGTGCAGTAGACTGCACATGACTGCATCGTGATAAACATCCTAGCAAATTATTATATATGATTAGACATGAGGTAAAATTACTCAACATTTAGTTATGGAACTTAAAATAATGATATTTTAATATAACACTTTTCAAGGTACTTTTTAAAGACAAGCATTCCTTACTCTGAAGAATTTGCATTCTAATTTTGATGACTAAGATACAGGTAGATAGCATAATATAATTTTCCATGGTCACATGAAGAGCATTCAATTTGCTGTGATTCACTCACTTCAGTCACTAACTAATTGCATTACTTAGCATCTGACTGTAACCAAAGGATTAAGCTTCTCCAGGACTTAGCTTTTAAAATAATACAGTTTACAAAAAAGTTCCCAAAAAACACTTAGATGGATTAAGGCAAAAGTGGAGCAATTGTCTGTGCATTTTGCTACCCATTTAGGTAACTAGAAAGTTATATATAGAAAACAATATATTGCTTATTTAAAAACTAATTTAGGTTTTTCATAGTTCCTTACCTGAAGTAAATTATTAATTGTACAACAAACTATGATGTTATAAATATAAAAAATGTAAAATGTATTTTCCTAATGCCATACTATATATAAAAGTTCAGAATGCCACAGGTACATCAAAAACAAATATGCACATGTAAAAGGTTATTTTATACTTCATCAACTAAAACGCACATGCCATTGTTTCAAGTGAGAAAAATAGCACTTTTCATCTTCTTTGGTAATTTCTGTGTAAAGGTCAGTTTCTCAGCTTTTTTTCCACCAAATACTAACTCCCAATCTTGTCCCATGGTAGCCATAGAATCACATATACTGATTTCCCTCTCTTGTCCCACTTCCCAGTAGCTGCAGCAAAGGGCAATGTGAGACTCTCCACCTGTTGCCATACTACAGCTCCCTATAATGATGGGAGTTATAGTCTGGTCTTATGTTGGTCTTATGTGACCCCCATTGTATGCATAGAACCACACATACTAACCTTCTCAGCCCTGTCACCCGGTCATACATCTACACAGACTAACACCCAGTACTGTTCCACAGTAGCAGTAGACCAATAGATAATACCCTTCACCACCCAGACTTGTCCTACTGTAGCCATAGAACCACACTATCACAGTCTCCCTTTGAGGCCTAGGTGATCCTTTGCTTACCTCTGTATGGCCGCCGGCCATCATGGCCTCCGGCCACTTCCTCATTGCTATAGCCATGTTTCAGGCACTGGCACGGACGCCTGTTTATGGGCCTATTCTGTTGGGCATAATTGGGTCCCGTCTCCTTCTGCTGCTTTATAAACCTCATTGAGGCTAGGACTTGTTGCCCTTTCGTGGTGTTCCTGTGCACATCTAGTTTTTTCCTCTGACCCTTGCTTGGCTTAAACTGTCTCCTGGTGTTCGATCCTTGGCTTGTCTGACTACTCGATCCAGTTGTGACCTTGGCTGTGGCTGACTCCCTGATCCGTGTATGACTCTGGCTTGTCCGACTACCTGCTCCGTGCTGACCTTTACTGTGGCTGATGACCCAATCTGATTCCTGATTGACTGATGCTCCATTTGTGCCTCGCTCCTGTCTGACTACCACTAGGCCTATCCAGGGCTCACTCCTTTATGTAGTAGCTCAGCTACCAGCTGGTCACTTGCAGGTTGCCTTGGTGCCTTCCGTTTGCCTCCGGGCAGCTACAGCAACCAAGTCTGGTTCTAAGACTCAGTACCATAGACCTACAGTGGTTCAGTGTAGCTCCTGGGTAGTGGACTAGAAACTGTCCTCATGTCTATCTCCCCTCTGACTGAGGAAGTGTTCATTATTACTACTAGTATTCTTATTATCTATTGCTCAATAAACTGGTTTACATTCACTTGTACTGTTTTGTGTGTTTCTTTACTGAGAGTCCGTGACACACACATTCTGCTGATTTCCAGGCTTGTTCCACAGTACTGGTATCCACAGAATCATGCATTCTGACTCTAACCCCACCACAGAAACTGGTAAAGTGGAAGTTAAGAGGTTGGTTCCCCGAGGGTTAACACAGGGGTAATCATTTGTTAGGCTTCCAGCTGTGGAGAACTACAACTCCTATCATAAGCAATCAGAAGTTGGCAGATCTGGATGATAGGCGATGTAGTCCTCAACAGCTGGAGGTCGGACAATTGACTACCCCTTATGTAAAGGGTTAAAATCCCCATTTAAATCCATGAGGATTTTTTTTTATCCCCATGGTACGGTAGGCTTGCCCAAAACGGCTCCATTTCTTCTTAGATACATACAAACATTATGCATTTTTTGTATAGGACCCAAACACTTTATTTTATGTTATAGGTATTTTCCAGATGAGTAAAACAGTTTAATCACTTCCTGGAAGTTCAAACTGTGGACTCACGTCTCCCATAGAGTGAAAGAATAAATGTCTGAGCACCAGGTATACTACATGTGGACTTTCTGGCCTCTAGGTAGAACTGTTAATGTGAAAAACAACATATTAAATTGTATTAACTCTGGAAAGATGCATCTCCCAGCAGTGGGAATACCCTTGTGTTACTGAACAGGAAAACTATACAATATATGTTTATTTTATTTTTTTTTTTTTCACCGATTTCATCTGACTCACACCAGAGTTTACATATACCCTTTACATTCAATATATGTCTTGGTCTTGTGTATTTTTTTATTTAAATGATATTTGTCCAAGCACTGTGTCTGTTTGATAAATATTCCGTAAGCTGTTCCATTTGAGGAGGGGGGATTTGAAATCAAAGATCTATTGGGAAGCTTGTCAAACTGTAAAGAAGTGGCTCAGCAGTATTTATATTCTATGGAGCACTGTTGTCAGTGAATCAATTCTCCACTAGAACACAATAAAATAACTGTCTGACCACCAGGTGGAGATATATTAAAGAGTGATATGTGTCTTGAAATGTGTGGAAAGCAGATCTCCTTGTCAACAGAAACACACAATGCCATGTGCACTAAGGGCCATATGTTCAAAGAAGTAGCGAAATAGCTTTTTTCATTTGTAAAGATATTTCAAAGTACAGTGTGATTGGGCACATTAATATTTTCAGAGAGTGTCGGTTGCGATAGGAAATATGTCATTTTGTCATTGAAGACTGAAATTGTAATATGTAAAGACAAAAATGTCTTAACTAAAGGCAATAATGTCTATATATAGGTATGGTAATTGTGCTTGTGTTGTGTTTCCTTCAGTTTCTATAGGTTTCTCACATTAAAACTTCAATTCCCTCCACTTTTGTCTTAACGTACAAATTTTGTCTTTTGCAAGACATTTTTTTGCCATTGTATATCACAAATTTTATTTTCCTCTATAAGACACTGGAGAATAGTTTAGCCATGACCTTGCCCCGCCCCTTTGCCCGGCAATTCTGAGTTGTATGGCACACAACGGACATTACTAGTTTGAAATCAAATATGCTGTTCATGCATACTATTACTTCTTTTTGTCGTTCATATGACAGTTTTTTGTTGTTATCCCTTTGAACATATGGGTCTAAGAATTAAATATTCATTAATATGCAGGGTTGTCAGACTGCTAGGGTTGTGTAAGGGATGCACTCCCTTACACATGTCCAGCAATATGACAACTCTGAAGTTTAAGAGCATCCCCTTTCCTCCCCCACTTACCCCCTGAAGGAGTGGAGAAGATACGCTCACACTTCCACACCATAATCAGCATTGTTCAGTAATCCTTTCAGTGCCATAGTGATGTGCATTGCACACCTCATCACAGTAAAAGGGTTAAGAACAAGTCTACGAATAAATAACTATGGCGCTCACTGGTACTCATAAAGTACTGCACATAACCAGCAAATATCAGGTGAAATAAAAACACAACAGTAAGGATCTACCCACTCTAGAGGAAATATAAATTGCAGATAATCCAATACAATTAAATATATAAGCGTTTTAAAGATTGTGATAATTAAAATGACAAAAAAAGTAGATCAAAAGATCTATTGAACAGATGACCAAAATACCAAAAAAAAAAAAAAATCAAATGATATGAGAAGTAATAGTTAATAAATCAGAGTAAAATGTGTATGTCACCTCAGGGCAGGAATATGTGAAAATAAAAGCACAAACACAGCACAGCAAGAGATCTATGTGTACAGAACAAAACTATACATTTATTAAAAGCGTTAACAACATAAAATGCATTCTTATAGAGAACCACATAACCAACAGCGGTTAAAAAAAAGCATAAACAAACAATCCAAGTGGAAATTAAAATGGGTAAAAAATAAACAAGACCATGACATATATTGGGTGTAAAGGGCATATGTAAACTCTGGTGCGAGTGAACAGTCAGAACATAAAACAACACATGGAGCTCATTCAGCCTGTCAGTGTGTAAGTTTATCACATTCACAACTCTGACAGGCTCCACCGCAGGCTGACATTCTTCTCTTCCGCTTGCTGCCACCTTCCACTCCTTCACCAGGAGAAGATTCTCATTCCATCACTTAAAGGGGAACTACCATCCCGCAAAAACCTAATCTTATTTAAGTTTTCATCTGGCGACTAGCTGCTTAGTAGCGCTAGTTGCCAGAAATATTACTCGGTTTACAAGATCTTCTACTTACTCTGAGGCGGACAGTAGCAGGAAGCACGGACATCTTGTCAGTCCCTTTTGTTCCATCAAGACACTGTTAGTGAGACACAGCCACACTTTGCGGACTCTTCTGAGACTTTTCTCTAACATATGTATATAAGTATACACATTTTAGTCTGATTTATAATTACCCATTATTTCTCATATTTTGTTTGCTAATTTTAAAAAATCTATTTAGTAGTTATTTTTGGTCTGCTTATTACTGGATTGTATTGCATTATTTGAAATGTATGTTTCCTCTAGAGTGGGTAGGTCATTACTGTGTTGTTTTTATTTCACCTGATAATTGCAGGTTATATGTAGTATTTGTTTGAGTAGAAGTGAGTGCTATATTTATTATTAGGCCTTATTGGTATGCAATGCACTGAAAGGGTTACAGGAGGACAACTGCTTTCTCTGTTCTTTAAAGGGATAGTAATACTTCATTTTAACTTTATTTTATTTTGTAGGCATTAAAAAAACATGAAGAATTATATAAGTCTTATCTCTCAAACCTTTATGGTTTAAGAGATATTCACAAATTTTCCCCTCCTGCCCCGTTTACCTAGTGTAAGCCATCTCTTCTCAGATGTGGAATCTGGTTGTAAGACCAGACAGATAACAGCAGGGGACAATCTTCTTTATATGAAAACAATGAAAACCCTGCCCCCCTTGACAAGCTTTTCAGGTTTTTCCCTTATCTTGATTGAAGATTGTCCCTCTCTGCAATCTACCTGGGCACCTCCCTTCTGATCTAGCTGAGCAGTGTTACATCAGTAAAAGGGGAGGGAGGGGGACACTTTGTCATTGAATTACTCTTGAACTACAACTCTGACAGAATTGAAATAACACTCTCCAAAGTCCAAATACTATGATGATTAATTAGAGCTGCTTTTATTATGAAACATTACTATCCTTTTATTAAGAAAGCAAACTGTCCTCTGGCACCATAGGGAGCTAGAAGACGATCCCAAGATCACCAACCTCAAGTTTGCAATATTGGGACTGTGAACTCCAACAGCAAAGAATGTTAAAAGAGCTTAGAGCATGTGGTGAACAGCCACATTAGCATATTAACACACCCACATGAATACTACAGTGGCTCATTAACCTGCATTTCCATATAAAATGAGCAGTTGTTAATATTTTAAGTGCAAGATCGTAAACCTTTGAAAGGCATGGTGGAATTATGGAGATGCAGGCAGATTGAAGTGGATTAATGGTGGATTTACAGGGATATGATTGTGAAGACATGTTAGTGCATGCTGTTGATTTGCCATCAACATGAATACACCACCATATCACCATATTGGTCTCTTATTACACATTAATTCATCTCCCCCAGGTATATTTGTGCCTCAGTGGTAAGCTAACTGTTACCAGATTTTATTCTGCTGACTCTAATCTACTAAGAAAAAATGGTGTTCTTCTGTAGTAAACAACTGTACCATAGGAAACAGAAATATACATTTTCATTGATTTAATCCATTGAATGTTAGGAGAAATGCCAGTTACATTGCAAAGTAATGCATTGGAGAACTCCCTATCATTCAGGTGATACCATTTAAAATTGAACTATCACTTTGTAACAAAGAGGTGATTCTTAAAGAGCTTTCAAAAGCTTCTTTACTTGTTAGCCATTTTTTTATTTAAAACAATAGTTTATAAGATATGTAGGTTTATTTATTTGTTAGTAAATGCAAATCTGGACGGCATGCTTGGCAGACACTAACATTCCACACTACTCATCCCAACTTCTAGAATTACCCACTTTCTCTTACATCAGCCTCATCCTGCAGAGCAACATTTATCAATTGGCCACTGACATCACAAGGGAGGGGGGATTGCCCCTGCAGTGCCAGCAAATCATTGATAAATGTACCCCAAAGGATTTTATTTGCCCAGTCTTATAACAAAACATTCCAGTCCAGTATTTCCTGTTTTTCACTAAACCTAGTAATTGCTGCTCATTTTCTTAGTCTACAAGCAGACATTCATGAGCTTGATTTAAAGCATGAACAAGCTTAAAAGCTTACTCCTAGAGTGCTTATCGTAACACAATTTACTTGTCAGACAAAATGCTCATGCAGGAATTCTAGTCTAGCCAAACTGGTTCCTGTATTAAAATACTTTATTGTATATAACCATTATTTAGCCTTAAATGCATCTAAAACATAACACAGCATCTTTTATAGTTATCTCATTTATCTCTATTTCCATATTACATACTCACTCTCACTTGGATTAGCTCAAGAACTGCATCACAGCAAATATACTCTATGGGGCACAAATTCCAATTTAAACATTATTTTGAACGCACTGCACATTCAAACTCAAATTTTGCCTACAGAGATTTAGGTGAAAGGAACTGTGGCTGCTTTATAAATATCCCTCCATTGTCCCTTACAGTAAAGATGAGCAAATCATTTGTGATTCATGTTGCAGATGGATATGTCACACATTGTAAAACATACATACAGTCCTGCCTTGTTCACAGAGTGAAAAGTAGTAACCCGCTATAGTATTTATTCAGCTTTGTTCAAACGAGTAGTGGCCCAGATAGGAACATGTTTAAAATAACATATATACTAAGGAAGAGTGGTAACCAATATCTAGAATGACACAGGTATATAATAATATGAATGATATTTCCCCTTCCTATTCTCTATATGCATACAGTAACACAGAGTATAAATGCAAATATTTTATTAAAAATATATATATATAACATACACATATGTACTACAAATATATCAATACATATCTAAGTATCTAAAAGTCTGAAAGGTATGTCTCAGATAAAAGTTTAAAAGAATCAGTGGTAGTACTCAGATATAGCTGAAATTAGGTTGTCATTGAAGCATAAACTTCATGTTAAAAAGTTCTGTGAGGTCTGTCCGATCTTTACCTCTCTTGGCTTAGAATGGCTGTATCCTCAGAGCTTGCTCTAGCTACTCAAAACAGCACGTCCACTGCCAAGATGATACTGTGGATGTATTTATCTGTTTTGCGGTGCCCCTCCGATGGCGGCCGCTATGTAGATGGACTTGCGGCTCACAGCACTCACCGAGTATGTGTTTCCTAGGGCTACCGCAATTGATGTAAGCAAATAGGTATGCGGGCAGAGAGTGGAAACCCTTAAGTCGGAAGCTATCAGAGGTAATCAGCCTTCAGTTTGTCTGTGTGGTCAGAGGGTTAGACTGGAACAGGCTCCGTTCTCTCTAATGTTCAGACAGCAATCCTCAAACACCGGGAACTCAGTTGAGCTAAATATTAAAAGTTCTCATCCTATACAAATTATTTCTCTGTATATACATCCTCTTTTTTTAATGTTTAAAATAACTGATGGTATGCAAACCTTTGCTTTTGTTAGCAATATTTAATAAACTACAGTGAGGAACTGAACAGCATTGTAGGGGAGAAAGGAAAATATCAATTGATTTAAATGGGGCTTTTAATCCATTGAATACTTGTGAGGTTTCCATTGCATTGCTCCACAATCTGTTGGAGACATATCCAACATGCAGTCCGAATTAGGGCTCCCCGAACTGGGTTGCAGCTGAGTGGAGAGCCCTGAAATCCATGACAGTCCTGGAACGTCATTGGTCCTTAAGGGGTTAAAGTAACGATTTTTGTCTCCTATGGTTCTGTAGTTTGCTTCAGAACTGTACTTCTTTAGCTCATTGAATATGGCCCATAGTTTTGTGGGGTTTTGCGGGTATCACATGATTACTTTTACTTCAATCTGATTGTTTTGCAAAATTAGTTTTGACCATTTTGAAACAGCTTTATTTGTATAAATAAAGATCCTACAGAATCATTTCTTTAACTATTATGTGTTGGAAATAAGTATATGCATCTTTGCGGTGATAGAGGTCTTAACCTGCCTATCACCAAGGTTTCCTTTGGACCACAGTGGTAAATCAGTCTCTGACAAGATTTTCTGTCACAAACGAATGTCTTCTTAGAGCTGGATTCAGAAATGAGGTTCTGGCATTGTATGGGTCCAGAATTAGCCAGGGAATGCCACTGAGTTTTTGATGAATGCTCCCATGTGTTTCTTGGCAGTCCTGTCACATTTTATGCTGAAATGCTTTGTTCTTTAGCTAAATGTGTGTTTTTATTTCAAATTGCAGGCTCATATATAGTAAGAAGACAGTACAATTCCCAAATAAACAAATACAATTTGTTTTAATGGGACTTTTAGCCAACTGAATACTATAGAGGTCTCCATTCATGCATTGCGAAATAATACTTTGCAGACCTGTCTAGCATTAATCTGGTTAAAAGCCCCATCAGTGGTAATGTTGTATATTTAATTTTTTCCCTATGGTGTCATTGGTTTGCTCCAGGATAGCATCTCAAACCCACTGTCAGTTTATGTACTTATGCTTTCCAAGAAGTGTCTCTCACCTGCTTTCTTATTTTTTCTGTATCTTTAGTGGATTGCCTTCACCAGCTTCTCCCACCTGCTGGTATCGGCTCTGCGTGGTATCCTCCACGTCTCTCCTTATTTCGCCACTTCCTATGATGTCTTCTGACATCTTGGTGTGTAAGTAGGCATGTGCTCGTCTTTTACATGAAATATATAATGGATTCTCATCTTGGGTTTCTGTTTACATCAATGATTTCACCATTATTATTGCAATCTCCCAACGTGTTCCAGGACCCCTTGGTCCCATCCCCTGAGCTCCATTTGGTATACCACCTTAGTTTATCCTTAGGACATAAGTGCAGCCCTCTAGAGAGGTATGTATTAGAACAGGGCTTATAATTTTAAGCCCTTTGCTACTAGCCAGACCTGAAAACTTTCTCGCCACTGCAAGCCAAAACATACCTGCTATTCTCTAAGGTAATGAAGTTTTTACTAAAGATTTCCCATTGCTTTACTACATACACATTGTGTGTTTTATACAGAAAGAAAGAGGTGAAATGCAGGAGCAAACCAACTACATCATACAGTGGGTGGTGTGAGGGTATTGAAAATTTTTTTGATTAAATGGAGATTTAACACCATGAATGCTACTAAGATCTCCAGTATATTGCTTCAGATTTGCTCATGTCCTGCTATCTAAATAACACCATAGCATGACACTCCAGAAAAATAGAGATTGGGTTACCAGGTTTCCTGTCCAAAGTATGACATTCCAGATAGATAAAATTTGGGTTAGCAGATTTCCCTTTAAACCAATAGATGCTAGCAATATTTAAAGCACACTGAGACTGATTTACTGAGAAGATCTGGCTGTAAAACAAATGTACCACAAGGATCAAATAAAAATTCCCGCTGATTTAAAAGGGGCTTTTATTTAACCACTTAAAAAGTGGGGATGTGATAAACATATTACACATTCAAGATCACTCTAGTGTTCATGGAGTTAAAAAAAAAACATTTAACCTTCCCTGCTTACCATATTAACTTCATAACATGATGCCTGATACACATAACCTAGAAATATTATCTATCAACAGGAAAGGATTAAATTGATCTCAAAGAGATCCCTTCTCTATAGAGAATGTAAACAATCTCAAAGCCATATATGCTTCATCCAGGAAACTCATTATGATAAAAACTAGTGTAAAAGCCTGTGTATATGGGCCAAGGTTCGGGTGATGGTAACCCTTTGGCGCTCAAAGGGTTAAGAGGCTGGTCCTGCTCTGCGTCCTGCCGCCAGTGCAATCATGAACTGCAGACTGACCGAAAGCACAGAATGCTCCCAGCACAGAACTCCCATCATTCTGTGCGTTCGAGCAGTCTCTACTGCGCATGACGGCTTCTGACAAACATCCTAGCAAATTATTATATAGGATAATTTACCAAATCTAAAAAAGAAACATTTACCACAACCATTTTTAAGTTCTACTGATCAAAATAAAAGAGGTGTAGCTATCTTTCTGAGTAAACACATACCTTTTATAAAATCTGGTATCTTTGAGGATTCAGATGGGAGATACATATTTGTTAAATGAAGCTTAGGTGATATGAAACTCACAATAGCCAATCTCTATGCCCCCAGTACTAACCAATTATTTTTTCTATCTAATGTATTAGAACAAATGAAGCTGTTCCAAGAGGGGGTGGTGGTTTTAAGTGAGGACTTTAAAGCTCCATTCGATCCATCCTTTGACTGTTTACAAGACTTAAAAACTCCAGACAACGCAAAATCTTCAAGACATCTGGAGACCGACTTATACTTCTGAAAAGGATTTCACATACTCCAGGTGGAGCAGAGTTGCTTGATATGCTCGTCCAGAGCTGGAATCTGCTGTGTCTGAAATGAGTCCGGGAGCAAGCATGGTTGGAACCCATAGTTGATGAGAAACAGGGAGCTCCCGGACAATGAATGAATGAACCGCACAGTTCCTGGAGAACTCTGCTCATGGCAACAGGTCGGCCCAATTATCATGATGATCGGACATGAAACAGCGTAAGAATTGTTCCAATCCCAGATTGGCACCCTCGGCGGCTCCATTGGTCTGGGGATGGTAGGCAGATGAAAACGACAACTGTATGCCCATCTGGTCACAGAATGCTCTCCAAAATCTGGACACGAATTGGCTCCCGCGGTCTGACACCAGTACCCTGGGTACCCCATGCAACCGAAACACTTCTCTGGCGAAAACAATAGCCAACTCCTGGGCCGAGGGAAGGCCAGGAAGGGGCACAAAATGTGCCATCTTAGAGAATCTATCTATTACCATCAGGATGAAAGTGTAACCCCTAGACACTGGCAGTTCTCCCAGGAAATCATTAGAGACGTGGGACCAAGGATGCTCACCATTAGGCACAGGTTGAAGTAACCCAACTGGAAGGTGTCTAGGGGACTTGGCATGGGCACATGTAGTACAAGCTGCTATGAATGCGGTACAGTCAGCACGTAAAGAAGGCCACCAGAACAATTGTGACAGAGACCAGGTCATTTGATCTCTCCCTATGTGCCCATAGGGAGTGGTATTTTTCGAGTAGGCGGGTATGAAATGGCTCTGCTACAAAACACTTGCCCACTGGGGTATCAGGGGGAGCAGCAGCTTGGGTAGTGAGAATCTCTTCCCCCAGGGGAGAAGTGATGCTGGTACGTAAGGTAGCCAAAGTGCAACCAGGCTGAATGATGGGTACGGGGACCTCATCTTTCTCTATCTCTGGACCGAATTGTCTGCCCTAACATTCTTGGAGCCAGGCAAGTAGAATACGATGAAATTGAAGCAGGACAAAAACAAAGCCCATCTGGCCTGTTGAGAGGACAAACTCTTGGCCTCTGAAAGGTACGTCAGGTTTTTATGGTCTGTCAAGATCAACAAAGGAGTCCTAGTACCTTCCAGCAAGTGACACCATTCTTTGAGAGCAAGGATAATAGCCAGGAGTTCTCTGTCCCCAATCTTGTAATTACTCTGGGCACTAGACAACTTTTTCGAGAAGAACCCACAGGGTCTTAGTATACATCCAGGAACTGGACTTGAGACAACACCACCCCTACACCAGTCTCAGAGGCATCAACTTCCAGAGTGAATGGGAGGGAGGGGTTAGGGTGGGATAACACAGGAGCGGATGCAAAAGCAGACTTAAGGGTCACAAAGGCCCATGCAGCTGCCACAGGCCATTGGGAAGGATTAGCACCCTTATGCGTAAGATCAGACAGCGGTTTAACAATCGTGGAGAAGTCTCGGATAAATTTCCTTTAATAATTGGCGAAACCGAGAAACCGCTGAATAGCCTTAAGTACCTTGGGTTGTGGCCATTGCAACACTGCTGCAATCTTCTCCTTATACATGGCAGTGCCCTCCGTAGAAATCACAAAGCCCAGAAATGGCACCATGGACTTGTGCAATTCGCATTTCTCGATTTTACAGAATAGTTTGTGCTTACGTAATCTGAGCAAAACTTCCGACACATCCTTGATGTGTTGCGACAAACTAGAGGAATGTATAAGTATATCTTCAAGATAAACCACCATGCATGACTGTAGCATATCACGGAGAATGTTGTTAATAAACTCCTGGAATACTGAAGGAGCGTTACATAGCCCAAACGGCATTGCTAGGTATTCGTAGTGTCCAGATCTGGTATTGAACGCCGTTTTCCACTCATCCCCGGCTCTTATTGTGATCAGATTATAAGCAGCCCGTAGGTCTAACAGTGAAAATTGAGGAGCCTTTCAACCTGTCAAATAGTTCAGTGATGAGTGGAATTGGATAGGCGTTATTGGACATAAGGTTATTCAGACCACGATAATCGATGCATGGTCTTAACTCGCCATTTTTCTTCTTTACAAAAAAGAAACCAGCCCCTGTGGGCGAGGTTGACTTTCTAATAATACCCCTTTCAAGGGCATCAGAGATGTATTCCTCCATGGCCCGATTCTCCTCGCACGACAACGGGTACGTGCGACCCCGGGGAGGGACGGAGCCAGGAGGCAGATCAATAGCGCAATAGTAAGAGCAATGCTGAGGCAAAGCGCTAGCCTCTCGCTTACTGAAAACATCACTGAATTGACGATATTCAGCTGGCACGGAGAGAGAGGTATACATGATTTTAGTCGATGAGAGACACAATGCTTCATACAGTTTTCAGACCAAGATGTTATCTCACAAGTCTGCCAGTCAAACTTGGGGTTTTGTAGATGTAACCATGGGAACCCCAGGATGACCGCATGGTGAGGGGACTGGATAATCTGGAACCATTGTTTCTCCGTGTGGAGCGCCCCAGTACTCATAGATAGTGGCATTGTTTCCATAGTGATATGAGTTGGCACCAGGGGTCTGCCATCGATGGCCTCAATGGCTAGCGGGGATTCCTTCTCAACCAGCGGAATCTTGTGTAGCACAGCAAATGAGTTGTCCATAAAATATCCAGCTGCACTGGAATCAACCAGGGCCAGAACCTCCACCGAGTTTTCCGCCCAAGAGATTAGAGCCTGGATAGTAGGTTTCTAATTTTCCGGATCTAGGGACTGCTGTACACCACCTAGGGCCTGTCCCCCAAGGTACCCTGGGTGCGTCAGTTTCCCAGCTGTATAGGACAGGTACGCAACAGGTGTCCAGGTTGGCCACAATACAGGCAGAGCCCCTGTCTGTGACGATGCGCCCGTTCCTCCTTAGACAACTTGGTGAACCCTAGCTGCATGGGTTCATTATTCTCTTGAATACGCTCAGGAGGCATGGAAGGCAAGGGAGGAGTGGGTGAGAAATTTTGACTTGCCTGTCCAAAATTTCTGAACCGCTGTCTGCGGTCTTTAGCCGTCATACGTTCATGTATACGAGAATCAATCAGAATAGTGAAATCAATGAACTCATCCAGATCGTTAGGCAAATCTCTAGCTGCCGTCTTGTCTTTAATGCGATCCGTGAGTCCCTGAGCAAATGCTGCCACCAGCGCCTCATTGTTCCAGCCTACCTCTGCTGCCAACGTACCAAATTCAATCGCATAGTCCGCCACCGTACGTGAACCTTGTTGTATCTCCATTAATCTTTTGGCAGCAGAGGCGGCTCTACCTGGAACTTCAAACACTCTGCGGAAGGCACGCACAAATTCCCTGAAGTTTTGTGTACATGGTTTGGCAGATTCCCACTAGAGGTTAGCCCATGCCAGAGCTCTGCCCGTCAGTAATGAAATCATAAAGCCCACCTTAGCACTTTCATTCTGAAAGGCTTAAGGAGTTAGTTCCAGGTATATCTCTAGTTGGCCCAGGATCAACTTAGGACTGCTTATAGCAGTAACAGAGGACAAGACAGTATGCCCGGGAGGGCGCCCAAAGGAGACTGCACGGCAGAATGACCGGTGAAGTAGTGACACCTTCCCCAAAGGGGTTAACAAACGCAAAGACCAATAATGTCTGCCTGATGGAAGCACAGCCTGAGGCACCCAAGTAACACCAACCTCAGCTAAGGCAGGAAGGAGGGTCAAGCGTACCATAGTACACTGACAGAATAGACACCAGAATGTCGCCCACGCGACAATGACTGATCAGAGACTAGACTGCAGGAGGCAGAGAGGCACAATGGGACTGTCCGGAGACAGAAGCCTGGAGGAGGAGCCCACCCGAGAACCGGAAGCGGACCGCAGGCTATAGCAAGCACTGGAACAGTAGCCCTACTGGCCCGGTACACAGAGCAGGAACGTCAGCCAATCTGAGCCGGTACACAGAGCAGGAACGTCAGCCGGGCCGGGTCGGTACACTGAGCAGGAACAGATACAGCAGAGTAGTCAGGCAGTCCGGATTGGTACACAGGCAGGAACGGATACAGCAGAGTAATCAGGCAGTCCGGATCGGTACACAGGCAGGAACAGATACAGCAGAGTAGTCAGGCAGGCCGGGTTGGTTCACAGAGATCACACAAGAACTGGAACAAGCGCTGGTAACGGAAGCACCACAAAAGGGCACCGGAGAAGTGACAAGGCCCAGTATTTAAGGACAAATACTGGGCAGGACCAGTCACTACAGCCAATAAGCGTCAGCAGTAGATAGAGACTGACAGAATGTCGCCAGTATAGCACAGGCACCGTGATATGCATTTAAAATGTATTATGAACCCCCAATACCCTGTGTACAGAAAGACTTTAATTAACTCTTATATTCATGACAATTAGTAAGTCGGAAGATTTCGATTTTGATATTTCCAAAAATGAAATAGAATTAGCTATCCACCAAATGCCCCCTGGGAAGACGTCACAACCAGATGGGTTACCATTATCCTTTTATAAAAAATGTTTTCACCTGTTTAAAAGATTATTTACCAGATATCTTAACTCATTACCTTCTCTGATTAAACATAACTGACTACTCTACTCTTTCTAAATCAGAATCTTGAATACTTGTGATCAATGCAGAGAAAGCTAAAAAACAAATACTTATGTATTTACACTACAATAGATTGTTTTCTGTTGTGCACTGTTGACGTTATTGTAATGCTATTTGTGACACTTTTCCTAATTTCATGCTATATTATGGAAAACTCTAATAACTTATTAAAAAAAAAAAAAAAACATTTAAGACCATAGGAATTTGGGGATATCCCCCAATATGATAAAGTTGAAATGCTCCAAAATTGCTCATCTTTTGTTTTCTACATAAGGACCAATATAATTGCAAGGGAAAACTCTCAGATTAGAGTTAGGAAACCGGTGCCTCGATTGGTATCAGCCTGTAGTTCTCATCATCCTCAGCTGGCTATTGGCTTCAGAGGATTATAGGCATTATAACAGAAAGCTAGATGATCACAAGTAGCTCATCCTTGATGAATATCATACATTTCATCTTGATCATTCCACCATTTATTGTAATACCTGGGAACTTCTTACTTGGGGCTGCCCAGAGGACAGCCCTCTAGTGCCGATGATGGTAGAGAAATGACGCAATTTGCATCATTAAAAAGGGGCGGGGCTTAATCGTGAGGAGGGACGGGACTACTAAACATAAAAAAACATATAGAATGCACTAGGGAAGGGGTAGAAGAGGGCGCGGAGTGGGAGGAACAGGGTGGGATTGAGCACAAGTGGGCAGGGTTTCCTCACATCCGAAGAATTTGACTTTGTCCTGGAGATCCGGTAATTCATTGTAAAACCCGGAGTCTCCGGGGCAAAACCGGAGAGTTCCCAGGTATGGTAATGCCATGCAGTTGCTTGGATTCTTGCCAGAACAGAATCAAATTCTTCACCACATGACTCTAACACACGGCATTGCCATTTGACTTGATTGACAAAACAATGTGGTAGGTAGATAGGGCAGGTAAACTGTTCAGCTACCATAATTAACATTTAACAAAATTAGCTTAACAGTTAGACAAAAAACATTTAACCCTTGGAATGTCAGAGGGGTAAGCAGTGCATTGTAGAATTCTTCACTCTGACACTCTAAAGGTTAAAAACAGCAGAGATATGCTACTAAACTAAAATATTTATTGACTTAAAATTGAAGAGCTTCGAATATAATGCATAATTTCATTTGTATCAACAAAATTAATCTGCTGTGGGAGAGACTGACTTAAATTATGTAAACTTTTCAAAATAAGGCAATTGACTAAAAAGAATGTACTGTGTTTGCTACTAGTCAATTAAATCATGAACAGTTAAAAGGCTGACTTTCTCACATATTCTTCTAAATCCATGATGGGTTCAATGTCATCATTAACCTCAATTTCTGATAAAAGGTCATTGTCAAATAAAATAGATACAAACTAATCAAAATTAGATTGATTATTGTTAATATGGCCAAATAGCACATTTTCCTCACTATGTCATATTCTATTAAAGACATTGTGGGAGATTTACTACCATCTAATAATGCACATTTTACCACAGTCCCATGCTAATCAGCATTCAAGTCAATAGCAATAAACACAGAATGACTATAATTATGAGTAATATTTTATACATATTGAATAAACAAAATCGGATATCTACAGTGGCATGTGGATAAATACAAGAGTCGGGGGGGGGGGTTCTTTGTTTTATATATTATCTTTGGAAAGGTATGAAATATATCATAAGCTTTATACTCTGTCTGCTAAAGAGAAATGTGAAACCATTCAAATTTTTCAATTCCTTATCTGATATTGATCGGGTGTTATTACTGAATGTAGACAAGTTGGATGTGCTGACATTAAAGGTCATAGGTTCTGTTTCCCTATTTCACTGTAAGGTCAATCCACTAAGTGATGTTGTATGTCATAATTTGGCATTTTAATGTTTTTCCATTAGTGGACAAATTGCTGGTCATTTTTATGCCTAACTAGTACATACACTGAAGCGGTCATTTTTTACAATTTTTCACTTATATGTGACGTGCAGGATCTCATTATTATCAGCATTGCTCTAAACCAAATTTATATGAATTAGTCACTGTGTCCTTCAATGTCCTCTGTAATTCGAATAGAGATTCTGTTACTTTGGCTGAGTCCTTGGTATCTGATGTACTTAAATCTGTTGTCTTAATGTTCAGACACTATATGCTAGACTTTTCTTAAATTAGGAAGAACGTTAATGAGAAAATATGTTTGAGGAATAAATAGTTCCTTAATTTGTTTAGCAAATGGAATTACATAGGTATGTTCCTTTCATACAATGAGTTATTTTTGTGTGTTTTTTGTAGTCTTCTACTCTGTTAAAGAAAATGTACTTTTATATGACATTCATGTATATTGAAGTATATTGTATGCTGTGAAAAGATGCTAATAAAGAGGAATCTGAAGAGAAAAGGTACAATTTTGGAATCTAAAGATGTACTATTGTGGAGCAAACCAAATGAACCATGGGGACAAGTAGACATTCTGGTATAGATGAGGCTTTTAACCCTTTGAATGTTAAGGAGCTGTGCAACACATTGAATCTTCTCCAGTCCACAGGAAATTTAGGAATGTTTATATGTCTCCTATGGTACAATTAATTTGCTCCACATCTTTGGGTTTCAGAATCGCACCTTTAACTCTTTGAGTGCCAGAATTGTAAAATACAAAAGGATGGAAAAGTGGCCTTGCTCGTCCAACCTCATGAATGTTGACTATTTTGGCTTCTTTTGGGGTCCTTCTATTTAGAAAAAAAAAAAAAAAAACAATAAAAAAACCTAACTGAAGAAACAGCAGGGAATCACTTAGATCCCCCTGTTATTTCAAGCTCTACAGTTTGTGGAGTTAATTAATCTCATTCAGTCTTATCTTATCCTCTGGAGGCCTGGGTGAGATATTGCTGACCAGTTTATGGCCATATACTATGTATTATTAATCTGTGCTTTTGTCGCTCTACATAACTACATGCAGTTCCAGGTTTGAGTACCTTCTCCATGATCCCAGGTGTCAGTGGTACATTAATGTAAGGGATCATCATGTCCTGGAGCCCAAATCTTATAGATATGTTCTGGGAGCATGCAATGTTTTTTCTCTAGGAGCTTGAATGACCAAACTCTGAACACAATAGTTTATGTTGCCTGTATGCAGCTTTAATGTAAAGTAAAACACAGGATTATAGAAAACCACATTCATAGAAGTTTTCATTGATGGTGAATTATGCAGAATGGTTTATTTAGATATAGGTTTTGATGCTCATCAATCTTAATAAAGCTGTTAAATTCAGCACCAAAACAATCTAAATAAACCATTTTGCATATTTCATCACCATTGAAATATCCTTTGAGTGTGCTTTTCTATTATCATGAGTTTTTGTGTTAATATAGAAAAAATGTTTGGGTGGTGTTGAAAATCAGAACAGAAAAGCAGATATATTATTGTCAGAATGTCTCACTTAAGGTTATTGATCAATCCAAAACTAAGAGATAACATGAAATACCCGCACACATATGGAATAAAACATATACACGGATGTCAATATATTAAAATCTATATATACATATAAAAAAGTAAATCTTATGTAGACATGTCTCAATATTAAAAGCTATACTAACATAAGTGGTATTATTCATGATATTAAAAGTCCTTATATTAAGAATCCTTATAATAAAAATCTATATATTAAAAAAGAAGAACAATTAGGGAATCTGCTTGCAATTTTTAAAAACAGGTGTATGTCTAACCTGTAAGTTCAATAATGTCCACAGTCTCAATAATGGAGGATGGAGATGATAATAGAAACATGAGGGGAAAGATGATATAGAGATGTTGAAAGTGTTTGTAATAGAGGATATTATGGTTTGTGCAGCTAATCAAGTAAGGTCTTGTCAACCTTTGTACAAACAATCTGGAACCAAAAAGGAGAGAATCTCACCAAAAGGAAACACAGGAGATAAAAAGTATTTCTAAGTGTAATGTCTGATGTGATAAAACAAGAGTATATAAAAAGCCAAATGTATATTTACTTTTGTCCTTCTTAGGCTTTATGCATCTTAGGGTCTAGAAGCATTTGTCAGCCATTATGCTGTGTTATCTTGAAGTGGACAGAGGTCCATGAACACGCTTTTTTGGTCTGGTCCTGCCCCTAGAGCCCTGTTGTTCCTTCCTCTTGGTACCGAGTGGTAATCTATTTCAGTTCCAGTTGAGTTTATGATCTTTTGCTTTCCTGATGGGGTACTAACAATATGCCAAATGTTGGTGTCAATTATAACATCAATATGACAACTACACCCAAATGTAAGGAGAACTCAATTAAAGACTACTTCCATTAAGAAGGACAAGCAAAGGAGGACACAGCAAGCATCAAGACTGACATGGGGTTCAGGACCCCCACATGCATAAAGAGCAAGAAGGGCAAATGTGTGTGCGTATTTGGCTATTTATTTATTCTTGTTTTATACTTTTTATCTCCTGTGTTTCCTTTCTATGTACTTCTCTTTCCTTTGCTTCCAGATTGATGTTTTAACCATTTGAGTGTCAGAGGGGTACGGAATGCATTGCAAAGCAATGCGTTCTGTACCCCTCAGGCATTCAAAGGGTTAATATCTAGAAGGCAGTTGTGAATTCTGTGGGGTATCTTTTGTCAGTAATGTATGCTTAATGGAGTTATTTGGTGTTAAAGATCAATTAGGCCATCTCAACCATCTTTAGTATTTCTGAGATATTGCAGTGGAAATACAAATTGTAAATATTATGAGCTGATACCAATTTTTGCCCCCTGGGAGTATGTAACTTATACATACTGGGTTATACTGTAACTGGGAGAAATGCACAATTCCTAGATTCTACATTTTTGTTTCATTAAGCTTATGATAGAGTCTGTGCTGCTAATTGTGACTTTAGTGTAAATTTCACATTTTTTTCTGATAATTTTATGTAGAAACTAACAGGTGTGGGGCACGGCTTTGCCTATGCAGTGAACCTTGTTTTTTTAACACTTTGGGGAGATGCACTAAGGTGTGATAAAGATGTGATAACTTCTCCAGTGATATCACTTCTCCAATTCCTATGCTATTCTATGGAGTCAATTTATTAAGATTTCTAGAAAGTTGAAAATCTTAGTGAATAGGCTCCATAGAATAACACAGGAGCCGGAGAAGTGATATCACTGGAGAAGTCTTCTCTGCTTTGTCACCTCTTTATCACTCTTTAGTGTATAACCCCCCCCCTTTGAGTGTCAGAGTGGTATCCAATGCATTGTGTTGCAATGTGTTGGATACCTCTGTGGCACTCAAAGGGTTGAATTGTATTAAAGTCAGACCTCATGGTGGGGCATCAGGACCCTTTTGGATGATCCCCCAGCTACTGATCCCCCTGCCCATTTGCCCTTTTGCACTTCAGTTAATTGATGCATTCTTGGTATCTGTGAATGCTGGAATGTTAATACAAATTAGCTACAGATTTAAATCTTTTAAATCTAGATTGTATGATAGGAAAATGTGTAATTTAAAAAATGATATTTATTTCATCATATGATGCAAAAAACAACTTCACGTGCAGCATAGATGAAAAGCTTGACTTTTGCTGAAACTAACAATGTACAGATCTCATATGTTAATAGTAAATTAGCTGTGTGAGTCATGCCTAAACAGATGTATATCAAAATGTTGAAATTCTGTCTGGCTGTTGCAGAGATAAAAATCCCTCAAACCCTCAGCACCCAAAGGATTCAGACAAAAATATATTGATGGACATACCTGACTGCTGTGTAAAGGACACCATAAAATTAAGAGCCAGTTATTGCAATGTTATGGTTCTCTTTGAGTGAATGTTTTAAAAAGGGTAAAACATTGAAGTTGTATACATTCATATGTTGTAACTCTGTGCAGTCTTTTTAAGAAATCTCTTTTCAAATCTCTTCAATGCATTGTTTCAAAATGTGTTTGAAACCTATCTTGCATTCCATGCGTTTAGAGTCCCCATTAATTATCCCTTTGCATATCACTGGTGTGTCCAACTCATTGTTTTGAGATGGACACTCTTCTGGCACTCAAACTGTTAAATCACTGAGCATTTTATTTGCCCCCTAAGATGCAGCTGGTTTGCTCAAGAGTCACTCCAGTTCATATTAAAACAACTTCAGTAACTAAATGGCTTAATTTTGGCAGATAGTTGTACATCTAACATAATGTGTACTTTTTTACTTTTTTCCAATAAAATATTCTGTTTTAAATAGAATGTTGCCCACATCCATATATAGTAAAGCACTATTCTATAAAAAGTCCTGCCTGCAATGTTCTTAATGGTTTGTCTCAGCAGTATCCTAGCAGCCTTGGCAAACTTAATCAGCTTAGCTCTAGCTATCTGTGTTTTAACTGTCACAACTACTGACATATAATTTAAAAGCATCCAGTATCCTTTTTATTCCATTATTTAGAGATAAATGAGTCACACACCACATTCAAATTCTAGAAGAGTAATAGCATGCTGGTTCATAATAGTGATTCTAGTTTTTGTAGATGTTCTTTTCTCGTCATTCGTAGGTCATATAATTGTATTTCATATCAAGTATAGCAATTTATCAAAATACAGATGGTTTGAAAAGCAATACCTGATTCATAATTAACTGAAAGGGGGAAAAAAGCCTAAAGTGTATTTTATTCTAAGCAATGTGTGCTAAATCAGTTCAATAATATATTCTATCCTGTTATACATATTGAATCTTTTGGAGTACTATACTATATTATAGTTTAGTGCTATAGTACTATAGCACTATAAAAACAGCATAGTGTGAACAAAACACAATAAAACCACACCAAGAGAACATTGTTTACACCTTAACATGCATTTAAGGTCCTTTTTTGTTGGGTTTCTTTATGCTGGGAATTAGTTGAGATGTAATGTTAGGAAGCGTTAGCTTCAAAACACAATATTAGGGTCTTATAAGGAAGAGATGAGCAGATCAGGAGCATACCAATTGACTCATGTTTAACAAATTACAGGGATACTACTGTTTCAACATACAGTAAATGCAGCACCAATTGTTCTTTATAGTTTTTGGGCCGTTTAGAGCGTAATTATCATTCTGTACAGTGGTAGTTCCAGAGTAATTGAATTGAACTGCCCCTTTTACATATTGTAAGTCAACCACATTTAGATGTTGTGCACCCAGAACTGCCTCCCTCCTCACTGGCCATCTGACCAACAGATTAAATTGTGTCCTTTCTGTTAAAATGGACCTGTTGGGAACTCAAAGACTCCTGAGACTGGAGGTCTCCAGCAAATAACTTGGTAAGCCCATGTATAAAAATGTCCATGAATGGGACTTTTAACCCCTTAAATTCCAGAGAAGTCTTTAATGAATTGCAAAGGGGATACAATTACATTTCTCATGCTTGAGATGTCTGTAACACATTGCTTAGAAATGTACTGGAGGCATCTCTGACATTCAGAGGGTTAACCCTCTGAGTGCAATGCATTTCCTACCCCTGTGGCACTCAAGGGGTTAAAAGCCCTATTTATGTCAATGTCAATTTGGGGAATTTTTATTGCTTCACTGTGGTGGAATTGATTTGCCTCTGAATTGTTCATCTTTTCTTGTATACAGAAGGCCCTACATGTCTGATTGCTTTTCATCACCCATGCTGGTCTAGAATAATTCTCAGTCACTTTAGATGTACTCAAAGGTCTGTTTAGTACATGTAAGATATGAAACAGAGTGTAAATTATGTTAAACCGTAACTTTTATTTACTACTCTTTTACTGCCTTAATAAACATATATAGTACATTAAAGTAGAGTCAGGCAAAACACGTAGTTGTGGAAGTGACTAGTGGTAATTTTAGAGGTCCTGTAAAAGTGTCAAGCAATTTTATAGTTATGTATAGAAATAGCAACATGTCCCAGATCATTTCACGTGAACAAGTTGTTGCTCAACAGCTGTTTCTCTTTTTTTCCTCTTTTTTTCCTGCAGCTTTCATTTCATTTCTAATGTCAAGATTATAATTTTTAATATTTCTCATGATCGGGTTCAGTTCAGTTAATTGATTCTATTCACTGAGCTATAAAAGTAGCCATGTGGTTGATTTTCTGTGCCTTACTTGTAAAGACACAGTAATTCAATTCTGGGGCAAACCTTCACTACGTGGGACAAATAAAAAAGCCAGTCATTTAAATGGGACATTTAGCCCTTTGAATGCTAGAAAAGTCTCTAAACCCTTGTGAAGATGGGTTGCAAACATCTCTGCCATTCAAAGTATTAATATCCCCATTTAAATCATTATAAATCTGAGGAATAATTTCCCTCTTTAGTGCCATTGGTTTACTCCAGAATTACTGAACTGTGCCTTTATGCACAGGACTCTGTGTCACTCTAGAAATGGCCACACAGAAGTCTCTATGCTAACATGAATAAGAAATTCTGTGTGTGCATTTTTTAAGAGAATTACTATGCATAAAATCTTAATAATTAAAGCCATACTTAAAATTATGGGAATTTTTATATGCCATTAATTTTCACCACAATTGCCCCACTCCTTCCTAGCGCATAAGCTTATACTTTTGAAGAATTAGCCCCTTGATAAACTGGGGCCATTGAGTTTGTTATGTAGTTATCCTATTTCAATCATAGATATCTTTATTGTATTATTATATTCTCTAAGTCTGTGACTACCGATATCATATTTCCAATTTAAAATAACACACAAAACCTTAGATTCTAAAGACATGTCAATCACAGTGTGAATAAATGTGTTGGAGGTACATCAAAGCGTCTACATGTTAAAAATACATAACCTTGTTATGGGAACATCAGGGCACTTTCTGTGGGTGCAGAGATCACTAAGATCACTAAGGGAAAGAATAGGAGAACACCGGTGGAGTATTCTTAGAAAAAGATTCATATCATAGTGTATCGAGGCACTTTGATATATGATATATGGCTCAAATTACTAGTGGAGTTGACTGGTGTTCCACAAGAAAGAAACTGTGGGTCGTCCTTTAAACATTATATACCTGTATACTGAGAGGCTGGTGAAGGTGAAGCCTCCATGTCTAGTGAGTATATATCTTGAGTGGGTCGTATCACTTGAGGCATCTCCTCATCCAATGTGTCTGTTTGCTTCTTGTTTTGTCTGCAAAGGACAAAGACACCTTTTAAAGGCATATGTTGTTGTAGTACTCACAATTTTGACATTCGGCTATTTGTTTCTCCACTTCAGCCATTAAAATAAGTAATATTGTGGTGGGAAATGTTGCAGTGATAGGAAACTTAGATGAAAAATTATTGGCAGTGACGAAAAAGGAAAAACTTTTGCAGCGGCAAAATGTAAAAAAAATTCATGAAAAAAGTGAAAAATCATTGTTGTTTTCATGAAAAGTCTTGCAGGAAATTCTTCTGACTTTTTGCCCACCACTAGACTGTAACTATTGCAGACATGAAGGATACAATTTGGATAAATGACTATTGAAAGTCATTTTGATTTAAACCAGATGCATTAGAGGGGACAAATAAAAATTCCCCAAATCCCAATTGATGGGAATTTTCAATTTGTCCACTGTGGTGTGGCTGTTTTTCCACAAAATTTATTTTTAGAAAGTAAGCCTCAGTGGATGGCATCCAAGAAGTTAAAAAGAACATAGGTAAAAAAAAGACACAAGTCCATCAAGCTGAACCTTTGTCTCATCACCTAGAAAAATGAGAATTATATAAGCCACAGAATACTGTAAAGATGGACGTATACTCAAGAGACAATGGCTCAATGGTCTGCCGGTTGAAGACCTTCCTATGATCTCCTGTTGACCATAAGCAGACAGTTGTGTAGAAAGGAAAACACACTCACAGCTAGGTTCAACGGTATTTCAGCTACAGCTGAATATTACTTGATGAGAAAAACATCATGGAAAAGATCATGGAAAACCATTATGTGCGTGGATTTCCACTATGTACCCATCAGTTGTTAAAATTCTCAGTCCAAACATGTCCAACAATCGTTATTTCCAACAATCCATCAACTTACTCTGCAAACTTTTGCAAGATGTGTAACGACTATCTATTCTATTTTCCTGTTTTAATAGTCTTAAAGGGATAGTAATACTTCGTTTTAACTTTATTTTATTTTGTAGGCATTAAAAAAACACGAATAATGATATAAGTCTTATCTCTCAAACCTTTATGGTTTAAGAGATATTCACAAACAAAGTATCCCCCCCCTGTTCAACCAGATCAGAAGGGAGGTGCCCAGGTAGACTGCAGAAAGGGACAATCTTCAATTAAGATAAGGGAAAAAGTTGAAAAACTTGTCAAGGGGGGAAGGGCTTTCATTGTTTTCATACAAAGAAAATTGTCCCCTTCTGTTTTCTGCCTGGTCATACAACCTGATTCACATCTGAGAAGAGATTGCTTACACTAGGTAAAAGGGGCAGGAGGGGAAACTTTGCTTGTGAATATCTCATAAATCATAAAGGTTTGAGGGATAAGACATATCATTCTTCATGTTTTTTTAGTGCCTACAAAATAAAATAAAGTTAAAACGAAGTATTACTATCCCTTTAAAGGAATGTAAATGTTTCAAAAAAGTTGTTCATATGGAGAGCCAAACTTTTATAATTCTGGGTATGACTGTCAACCTTCCAAATCTTTATTGTTCTCTTTATTTCTTAATTTATACTCTGACCTTTATAGCAGGCTGACAGCTTATTTATCTCATTGGATTTTATAGTCTATGGCAGCTGCTCTTTTTTTTCTCTTTTCACTCCTCACTGTTGGACTGCTTCATAGTTTTCAAAAACAGCCATATAAATATGAAAATGATGCATAACACAATGGACAGATATTAGGTCAGTTGAATTAAAGGGATAGTAATGATTCACAAAAACAGCAGCTCCAATTAATCTTCATAGTATTTGAGCCATAGAGAGTGTTATTTCATTACTGTCAACGTTGTAGCTCAAGAGTAATTGAATGATAAAGTTTCTCCCTCCCACCCCTTTTACCTAGTGTAAGCCCCCTCTCTTCAGATGTGGAATCCAGTCCATAGACCAGACAGTTTACAGCAAGGGACAATCTTCTTACTGTGAGAACAATGAAAACCCTGTCCCCCTTGACAGGTTTTTCAGCTTTTTCCCTTATCTTAATTGAAGATTATCCCTCTCTGCAATCCACCTGGACACACCCTGTTGCTTTGAGTTGAGCAGTGTTACATCAGTTAAAGGGGTGAGAGGGGGATACTTTGTCATTGAATTACTCTTGTACTACAACTCTGACAGAATTGAAATAGCACTCTCAAAGGTCCAAATACTATGATGATTAATTAGAGCTGCTTTTATTATGAAACATTACTATCCCTTTAACACTGTTGTGGTAAAACATCCTTTTCAACAGGTGTGACTGTGCTTACTTCACAAAACGTCATGGTAATGTTACCAGTGGAGGAGAGAGTTATAAGAGTGCCTAGGCCTGCAAAAGAAAACTATAAACTAGAACATTTTAACCTAATGTCTGTTACTAAGTATTACATTTTTATAAGCATTATTCATCTTTAATTCAGTGCAGTATATTTTAATTTTGTTGCCAGTTTGCATATGTATTATTGAACTTAAACTCTCTATTGCTTTTTTTAATTTAAAAGATTAATTTGTTACATATTACACACAACAGGCCTTACTCACTAAAGAAAAGATGAGCATTTCTGGGGCAAACCAACTACACCATAGGGAAAATAAAAATTCCCTAAACATTCAATTGATTTAAATTTGGCTTTTAACCATTTGAATGTGAGAGGGGTTTCAAATGAATAGCTTCACAAACAGTCGGAGACCCCTCTCGCATTCAAGGGATTAAAAGTAGAGATGGGAGAAAAACCATGTTTTGTTCCAATGGGAAAAATGATTTTCGGTTTCATCTATGGGAATTCACTTCAATAAAGAAACCCATAGATTTTTCACCATTTTGCCAACACCACAGATTTTCTCACGAGAATGGTTCCATTTTCCAACTATATTTCCAATGGTAGTGGAATCCCCACCCCACATCCTATAAAAACCCAGAACTTCCCACCATGCAAAATGTGGCAGAATAGCAGAGAAAGAGAGTGTAAGTTGACAGGGAGACAGAGAGACTATTTAAAAAAAAAATAAAGTTCTTTTCAGTGCTGGCAGTGACTAGAACAATTAACAGCAGAAGAAGCTGGAGTGACACAGGGGAATGTTGCTGGATCCAACCAGGAGGATCATGCAGTACCATCTGTAAAGAGAGCCCACTTCCCTCTGTCCACATGATTCACAGTCTCCCAACAGCTCCTAAGGGATCTGCAGAAGTATAGTAAAGACACTGGGCAGAAGTATGAGCAACACAGATCATTTGTCCTTCCCTGCTGCTGTGTCCCTGCTGCTGTTGTCAGACTACCTCCTACTGAGATGATTAAGTGTGAGAGCAGGGGACCCTCTGTCAAATTTTTCTTCATCAATTAGATAGGGCAGCAAGAGACTGGTGATGGTGGTGATGACAGTGAGGGTGGTGGAGCAGCTAGTTTGGAGGTTATTTCTGTCAGAAAGCAATTGGGAGAAGGAGATACAACTGGGTATGAGTGTCACCACCACCAGTAGTGACATTCTGGCTTTTGTTGTTGCTGCAGACCACTGTGGCTACCATGGGATTGGGTTCAGGAAGCAGTGATATGGGACTAGGACAGGTTCCACTTGAAACCTCTACTCCTGGTTTTATCTCTAGTGCTGATGCTGAGGCAGCAACATCACCTGTCCCAGCTAGTAAAAATGATGGTGGAGAAGAAGAAGAAGAAGGCAATTCTTTACCACCTCTCCCCTCACTGAAATCATGGATCTGGGAATATTTTTCCTTTGGAGCAAGCATAGTGCAATCATCAGTGACTGCACTGTGAACTATATGTGTTACGGTAGTGAAAAGGTGAAAAGAAGGAATACCCGTTGGCACATCCGCCATGACATTTATGTTAAGCAAGTGAAAGCCAAACCACCCACTAAAATTGAGTGCCACTCTCACTGGACCCCTTACTAGATGTACCTGAACTGGTGAGGATTGTTGTGGTGCTGCTGCCTCAGCAAGTGGAACCATTATCTTACCACAACCTTACCACAATCTTTCTCATGTCACTGTTAACGATCCCAGTCATATGCAGCAGCCTAATCCTCCTGCTGCTTAGATGACTCAGCATTTTTTCCAGCCTTGCTGTAATTAGTGGTAGGTCTGCAAAAAATGTTTCAGGCTTTTCTTTCTTTAAGCCTACAGCTATGCCAACCATTATTTTAAAAGCTATGAATAAAAGTAAAATAAACATATGATTAAACTGAACATGGCAGATGTGCATGCGGTGGTGGTGGCGTGACCTAATGTATATATGTGTATATATATTGTCCCTCTCAACCCCTATCACTCTGTGCTCATTCTGCATAGATTCTAATAGACTTTTTCCAAGACTTCCTATTCAATCTGTGAAACAAATAGCAGATGTTTTAATCATCGTTATTAAATGATAAAAATGCATGATAACATGGAGAACTGAATTCCAGTACCATTTTATGTATTTTATTGGGTTACTCAGACCAGACATAAATCTTTCATCAGCTAATCAAACAGATTTAATTTTTTTTAATATCTTTGAGTGAGGTGACAAGATTAACAGGATCCATCACAAAGAATAAAGGATGGACATTCCATCCAATATTGTTTTTGTCAAATATATACTAATTACAGTAAAATGTAATAATTATGAACTGTATCAAAGTAGAGTATCTGTCAATAGCTATTTCTCTATCTATTCAGCCATGGACTTTGTATCATTGATAAAAATGATTGTGAACAATGTATATGCTTTTCTTCAGCATATACTAATTACGTCAGATGCAGAAAGCTAAGAGTAGTGATTAAGGAGGAAAACAACTTCACCATAAGGGACACATACAAATTTCCACAGTCCAATAAATGTAAATGGGTTTTTTAACCCCTTATTATAGAGAGGTCTCCAATGTTTTGTGAAGATTGGAGACATTCAAGACCTCTCTAGCAGTCAAACAAATTCAAAGTCAAATGATTAGAAATGTTCATGTCTCCTTTAGTACAGTTTCCTACTCTTTGGCTTTTTGTACATTGCCCTTTGTCATCTAAATGCTCTTTAGACTGCAGAATGAAATACAGTAGTTGTATTACTTATGTGTCATAATAGTTTTGCATTGTAGGCGAAGTAATGTCCTGTGTTTCTTGATTTCCTGAGCTTCGAGTATGTCTCCTTAGACAATAAAGGGTCCTGTGCTGCTTGCTCAGTTTGATTCATTGGGACCATGAACTGAGAATCTGATCTGTCTGTAGGCGTAGGTAAAGACTATATCGATCTTGTAAATAGCCCTCAGTCACTCTGTATATTATCTACTCTAAAACCTTTCACTTCATTCATCACTGTAAAGCATATTCCTCAACAGAGCCTTGAACTGATTCTTCAAAATCAGATCTTGATTAAATTTAATTTCCTGCCTAAACATATATAACTGTGTGTCCTCTTCCATCATGGAATCGTCCTGTCAGTCTCTTTGTTAAGGGCACATTCACCAATTTACTTGGAATAACTTCTCTGTCACTTGTTCATGGAAACATTCACAGCACATAATCACAGTTGAGAAACAAGAGACATATATATCATATAGAATAATGAACATAGTGTAAAATAAATTAACATTTTAAGGTGTCTTAATGTTTCTTTTGCAATAAGCTCATTTATTATTGAGTGGATTTAACCCTTTGAGTGCCAGAGGGGTATGCAACAAACTGCAGAGCAATGCATTGCTTATCCCTCTGGTACTCAAAGGGTTAAAGGAATGGAACATTATTTTTATGGACACCTATATATTATAGAGCTTTTCCTGCCGAGTAAAAAATGGTTGCTCCCACTGCTGTCAACTGTGGGAGCTGTTTTATTCAAAAGCTATAACGGTTCAAACTGTAATTAAGTGAATTATGGTGTCATTACTTCCTGAAAGTTCAAACTGACAGCTTGGCCCAGCAGTTTCTTTCATGTTCTATGGAGAACTGTTCATCAGTGACTCACCTCTTCTTGTGAATACAACAGAATATCTAATTGGAATAGGACCACTAGAGGGCACTGTTAATGTAAAAAAACAATAGTTTAATCTGTTATAACTGAACATGGGTAACCCTTAGCAGAGGGAGTACCCTTGTTTTACTCAACAGGAAAGTACCTACAAAATATATGTTTTTGCGTAAGAAAAGTTTACTGGTCCTTTAATTTTACTGTCATGTTGACTCCTGTGGGAAATGCGCTAAGCCAAACTAAAGGTGTAATAAAATTGACAGACACTCTCCAGTGTGATAACTTAGTTTGGAGAGATTTTAGTGCCAAGGCACAATAAAATAACATAAAAATTAGAGATGTTATAATACCTTAGTGCAGGGGTATGCTACTTGTAACGGTTATTCAGACTCTCAGACCAGAGGTAAAAAATAAAACACCTTTTTATTAAGAAGAAAATAAAGAACACTGCCCCCTAAGGGCAGAAATAGGTAATGACATGTAATTACAGGTGATATGGTAATTAAGTAGACACAGTACAGGTAAAGAGCAATACTGTACAACAAGGAATAGGTGTAGCAAGGGTTAAGTCCAATGTAATAATCAGTCTCTGAGGTGGTGTGTAAGCCAGTGCCCAGTGGTGGATAAGAACAGTCAAAGGTTGTGGTGCCAGATGGAAGCACCTTGAAGTGAGTCCACACAGCAGTACTTAGGGACTGGCGATTTGCAAGACTAACCACTATGCAAGAGCCACTTAAGACAAGAGCCAGGTATACTATTGTTGTGCGTAAACGGACCCACACTGCTTGAGCTGAGTATAATCTGAGCAAAAGGCACTCGCGGTGAAGAATGGGTTAATGACACTGCGTGAGTTGAATGAAACCTGAGCCAGCAGCACCCCTTGGTGCATCAACGGGTACCCACACTGCCACAGCTGAACGGGACCAGAGCCAGTAGCACCCAGCGGTGCGTAATGGATATGCCAACACTGCTAAAGCTGAATAGGACCAGAGCCGGTAGCACCCTTCCGGTGCTTAACTGAATCGAGTGAATGGCAAGAGCACTAGGTGGACAGTAACGGAAACACCACGGCTCTGCAAATGAACAGACAGGCTCGGTACGGATAGCAAAGAGCTCAGCAAGTGTAAGAGGAGAGGCTCGGTATCGGAGGCAACAAGCTCTGCAGGGGTTAATGGACAGGCTTGGTAACGGAGGCAACAAGCTCAACAAGAGTTAGTGGAATACTCAGAATCTGAGGCCACAAGTATTGCAAGTGTCAGCGAGCAGGCTCGGTAATGGAGGCAACAGACTCAGCAGGTGCAATGGAAGGCCCTAATTGGAGGCAACAGGCACGTCAAGGGTTAATGCACAGGCTCAGTAACGGAGGCAACAGGCTCAGCAAGCCTGGTGGAGGTCAGCAATAGAGGCACTGATTAGACAATTCGAAATGTCGCCAAGCGACATAGACAAAGCCTCAATGAAGCCGGATCACCAGAAACAGGAGGTAGAGGTAGATCAGGCCGGGTCACACACGGAGCAGGAGCGTCAGACTAGCCGGATCAATCATGGAGCAGGAACTTCAGCCAGGCCGGGTCATGCACGGAGCAGGAACGTCAGCCAGGCCGGGTCATACACGGAGCAGGAATGTCAGACAAGCCGGATCAATCGCAGAGCAGGAAAGTCAGCCAGGCCGAGTCATACACGGAGCAGGAACCAGGAGACGTGTCAGACAAGACGAATCGGTACACAGGAACACAGCAACAGAAGCACTGGTACTGGAACACCACGAAAGGGCACCTGACAGGTGCCAAAGGCCCGGTATAAGAAGGCCATACTGGGCGGGCATAACAGGTACTGCCAATAGGAACACACCACAGCAGAGAGTGACAGCAATCACGGGAACCATGATACAACTTTTGGTTTTCCAGCTGTTGGAGACATTTGCTGGTTGGGGATCATGGGAGTTGTAGTCTTCAGCAGCTAGATAGCCAAAAGTTGCCCGCTACTGCGTTAGTGCACATCCCAAAGTCTTAATTATTAAATTGAAATTTATATGTGGATCACTTCTACGTGCATTCTCTGGTAACGTGCGCTATACATTCCACATTATTGTTCTACTAGGCTTAATTGGACACTAATGTCTTATAAAAAAATTCTTCTTGTTTTGTAGAGATTAAAAACATAAATTATTTGCAGCAAATCCCATCTCTCAAACCGCAATGGTTTGAGAGATATTGGCATTAAATTTCTCCCCTCCCTTCCCTTCCCCTGACGTCAGCGCTGTGCTGACAGCAGGAGATCCTAGTCCGCGAACCAGCCGGTGGCTCTGCATCAGAGCTGAAATTCTGTTATTTAAAAATAATTACTTCATTGGAAAGGTCTACAAAGTGTGCCTGGTTTGCAAGCACACTTTGTAGACTATTCCAATGAAGTAGTTATTTTTAAATAACGTGATTTTGACTCTGCTGAAGATCCTCCTTGAGTTGGCCAACTCGAATATCCTACTGTCTGCTTTACAGCTGACAGCAGGAAAAGGGGAACTTTCAATCTGAATATCTCTCAAACCATAGGAGTTTGAGAGATAGCATTTGTGCCACATCATTTATTTTTTTTAAACTCTACAAAACAAGATTTTTTTATGGGACATTACTGTCCCTTTAACATGAGATCCAGTCTGAACTGCATTTACAAACACTGCATGTTAAATGTATTTTATTCTGTTTATTGTATGAGGACAGTATAGTACACTATAGCTAATATTATATTCTCCCTGTGCTGCTGTAATTCAAGGAATGCACTGCACTGGATTTATATTTTCATGCTTCTTGGTACA
Organism: Rhinophrynus dorsalis; assembly: GCA_037306005.1. Taxonomy (NCBI): domain Eukaryota; kingdom Metazoa; phylum Chordata; class Amphibia; order Anura; family Rhinophrynidae; genus Rhinophrynus; species Rhinophrynus dorsalis. The sequence goes on along the minus strand of CM074720.1, from coordinate 336,901,796 downwards.
TTCTACCATGGATAAGACAGCATGAGCCTGTAGCCTGTGCACTAAAATCTAAAGTTTTCTCCATGCCTTGTTAGTCCATAACATTAAACAAGGAGCAGAGAAAAGTAACTCCCCAAAACACACATACACTTCCCTACTACCCTCTCGTCGTGACAAATACCAAAGTAAATTGGTTTAGATATCTGTAGTCGATATCATGGTAGTTTTTGGTATTTTGAAAAAACTAAATAAAAATATGTCTATATCTATCTGTCTGTCTATCTGTCTATCTATTTATCTATCTATCTTACACACACTTGCATGCAAGTTAATTTTATCTAAAATTATATTGTTATTTCACTATGACTACTGTGACTTTGGCTTTTAAATCTATGCCATTTACTTGCCATTCTAGCAGTTAACCAGATTCTTATTTGGTCAGTCTCTTGACCTACTCAAATATGCTTGATTCTGGTGTCAGTATGTATGGTTCTAAGCTATCAGTGTAGTGATGCAAGACTGTTGGTGTGCGGTTCAGTATGTGTGGTTCTATGGCTATGGTGGGACAAGTTTGTCCGGTTCTAATCAGTGGTGGGCAACATGTGGCCTGTTGTCAGACTACCACTCCCATCATTTCTGTCAGCCATTGATTACAGGGGAAAGATGGGAGTTGCATTATGGTAGCAGCTGTGTTATATATTATGTTAGCATGCATTTTGATACCAGTGTAATGGTATAGAGAAGGCAAGGTCAGTACATATAGTTCTAAGCAGGAGTAAGGAACATGAGGGCCTCCAGCTGCTTCCAGACTACAACTTCCATAATTTTGCACAGCCATTGACTAGCAGGGAATAATGGGAGTTGTAGTCTAGAAGCAGCTGGGGGCCCAATGCTGGCCATCCCTTTGGTTACCTGTATAGTAGGACAAGGCTTGTGGGTCAGTATTTGTGTTTTTCAGGATACTGTGGACAAGGCTGAGAGGGTCCTTACATTTGGTTCTATTGCATGATAGTGCTCATTATGAGTGGTTCAATGACTAAGGTTTCCTGTGGAAACTGCCATTTTTTGCACTTTTCCCTTTTTAGGCAAAACTTTTCTCCTATCACTAGTTCACAGTTTTTTTGCAAGTGACATTTACATTATTCCATTAATATTTGACTGTAGTAGTAAAGTGATAGAAAACAATATGTAAAATTCCACATTATTATTTATATAATATAAACCTTTAGGGACATAGTCATATATCACTTAGCATCTAATCAGTCTCTTAATATAATTTACTATCATTGTACAGCTTCAATGCTCTTATTTTGTGTGGGTCTTATTCACACATGGCTTGTAGTTATTTAAAGTAGCTTAATGCATTTCATTTAAAAATCTAACTAGCTTCACTGCACTGCCAAGAATAGTTGAATTATTTCATTACATTGAAACTATTACGTTTCCATGACCTCATACACATTTATATAATACATACAAAAATGCACAAAAACCTGATGACTGCTACCTTATTTATCAATAGTGTTCAAATGGTTACATATATGTGTACATAGTTAGAAGAACAATAAATACTATATTTGACTACATATACACAAAGCAAACCTATAAAAATATATGTGCTATTTGTCATTTTATGATGAAACCGTATAATCAAATTACCTTTTTACTTATGGCTGATGTTGTACATTTTTAAATGTTGTTGTATTTCCAAGGTTAGTTTACATTTTAATATTTCCCACTGCAACACTTTCATTGATATAAAATTGACAGGAACTTGATATTACTTGTGTATTATGTGCATTAGTGTAAATTGTGGATGTTTGCCCTGGGTTGAAACCAACCTAAACTATTAATTTATATACACTCAAAATTCAAATTTGTCAATGTTTTTATGTTTCTTAATCCTTCAAGCCTTTCATGTTTTTCTAGTAAATTGTTCATGCTTTGTTTCGATTTTATTTTCCTTGTAAATGAATAAAGATGAAAAATGAACAAATTTAGTAGTTGGCAACAATGGAATGTAATGACTTGGGGCAGGAATCTAAACAAATTCATTGGCATTCATATTATAAAATAGCCCACAATAGATAACAAAAATTCTTATTTAATAATACTGCAGCTGATTGAAAGAAATGATCAAGGTAATAAGTGTGCTAGAGTTTCATAACCCATTTTCCCCAAGGGATCTAACAAAAATGGTGCTTTATTAAACTATTAAGCATTGTTGTCTGTCTCCTGCATGTTGAACTGGGGCAAAAGTAATGCATAAAATATAATATTAAAAAAATAATATTGCTGAAAGCTATTACAATTTATACTATGATAAATGTGGTACAATCTATCTTTACTACTTTAGCTGTAATCATAGTAAACAAACAATAAAGCTGATGCTAGTTTTTCTTAACAAAGATAATAACCCACTTTGTCATTATAAAAGAAAAGTAACTGACCTTTCCCATTTTATCTGAGACTTTTAGAAAGACACTCTCGTTGTACAGAAAGGTGGGGCTCACTAGCAGTAAAATTAATAATTTTTAGTTCTGAAGTAATTAGGCTTCCTTAAGTATAAACTTGCAAAACACGTAAAGACCCATATGGGTGAACAGTTAGAACTAATACTACAGTATGAGTGAAATGAGTTCAGTTTGGTGGATATGGTGACTGAGTTTTATAGAAATAAGCCTATTTCAGAACTAAAGTTATTTAAGATTATTTTCTAATACGAAGTCCCACAGATAATATTTAAAGAGTTTTATGGGTATATACATTTGGCAAGTGTTGCATATCCTAATGCATTAAAATACTTTAGTTAATCATGCGGGTGTATGTGTATGCTAACAGTGGGACAAGGCTGGGTGTCAAGCAGTGTATGTGTAACACTGTAACCACCAAATCTTTTCCACTGGTATTCACAATAGCACACGTACACTGTCTTCTTTCCTAGTCTTATACTGCTGTCCACAGGCAACCACTACTCCCTGCATCCTTCATCCTATTCCCATACTGCTTAGCCTCCATGCCTCTCCTGAGTCTCCCCAACCAGCTTCTCAGTTGCCTATCCATGACGGTATCCTTTTAAAAGGTTGCACGCAAAACAGCATGAGATTCTTATGTCACAGAATGAAATGTCACCTCTCCCCTGCTTAGCAACCCTTCCCCGTGCCAGCTATCAATGTGTGAAAGAAAGAAAAAAAAAAGTACCACAAAAATGTACCCTTCTCAGGTCCTCTTCCCTGCAGTGCTTTCAGTGCTGTTCTGGTTACCTCATCCGTATCTTGCTGAGAGCCTCTCTCCCTACGCCAATATTGTTTGATTGATAACTGTAAGGTTTATATAAGAGGAGTACACATCAGGATGATGGGAGTTGCAGTCTGTAACACTTGAAGGAGATGCCCTAAAGTGCAATTCTCTTGATGAACAGAGTGCAGAAGGGGAGAGAGACACTCAGCAAGATGAGGATGAGGTGGATGAGGTAACCAGAACAACACTGGATGCACTGAGAGAGAGTCAGGGCAATACGTTGCTGTGGTACTGTTCTTCTTTCTTTCACACATTGATGGCTGGTGCAGCGAAGGGTAGCTAAGAAGGGGAGAGGCGACATTTGATTCTGCAACATGAGAATCTGGCACTTTCCTACAGTGCAATATTCTCATGTCACCCTTTTAATCTGGGCAACATGCTTAATGCGCCCTGAAGTTGCATGCTGTTTTGCGTGTGACCTTTTAAAAGTGAACCATCAATGGCACAGGCCCCACCCCCAGAATGCAGTCTACCAGAGAGGTTCAAGTCAAGGAAGAGAGTCAGCTTGAGTGTGAATGCTAATTGAGGGTGGTGGAGGACAAGAGTGTGAGTGAGTGGGGCAAGTAGGATGGGCATGGGATGGAGGGTCATTGGCAAAGCAAGGGGGAGGTCCATGAGTGTGGATGCTAAGGGAAGGAGGGATGCGGAGGAGAGCAGATGAACGTCTAGATATGGAAAGTGAGTGAACCGGGGCATGGAGGGTGTATGAGGGCAAGCATAACAACAAGGTAAAAAGAATGATTGAGTGAGTACAAACTGGTCATGAAAGGTGAATGAATGGGGTCATAACTACCTGCAGGGAATGCGTTCAGAAATGAATATCGAATTCACATGCATGCATTCTGGAAAGCATTCCCTGTCTGTAAACATAACTCTCTGCAGGGAATGGTTTGCTAAATGTATGTAGGCTTAACACACATGTTTTTATCAGACCATTCCCTGTTTCTGTACATATTTTTTGCCAGGCAAAACTCCCTCTGGCAATGGCTGCCCTTGCATTGTCTAACAACATCCATTGCCAGCCCAGGGGTGTGGCCGACATCCAGTAATGTATTAGATGACTTTACTTTCAGATTATTCTAAAACATTTAATGTATATTTACTTTTTAGCTGAATTAATACAGCAGAATAATAGTAATGCATGAGACAGTTATTTTTCTCTTATTTGCCAGATATTTTTGTAATCAGTAATAAGTAATAAGTGAGTAAAAAAAGTACCACAGTACCGAATTCCATATAATGCTAGGTTGTTCTCTATTACATTGCTTTTCAACATGTTGAATTAAGAGTTTAAAACAGATTGAATATGCACATTTAAAAATACATTTTTAGTTTGCAGATACTTTTAACTTTAATATTAAAATGAAATATATAAATGCATATCATATTTTCATTCTTTTTTCACTTAGTTCCCAATTGCCTTGCTCCAGATTATGCTGCTGCAAACCTAGAACACATTAAATCTTTATTGCTTTTCATGTAGGTAAAGAAAGAATCTTACACTGCAGGTATTTCAGCAATTAAGTAATAAGAGAATCAATTCACAACATGAATCCAGTAAATGAAAATGGTAAAAGCAACAGATTTTATTTTAGGAAATGTTGAATGAATGTTAAACCAAAGTTGCCATTTTATAAAAGAGAAGATTCCAAATAACTGGTTAGGTCAAAAACTATTCTCACCGTTGTAATTATCTAAATGTTTTCTTTTGAATTTTGACCACTTATGTAAGGTGAAACCCTTTATGTCTCACATAAGCTCCATTGACTCACATAACAAGCCTCTTTACTCTAAAGCAGGTGAATGTGGTATATGAGAGAGCATGTGCATTCAAAACCTATGTATGCATATGAATTATTTCAGTGACAACAGTAAGACATTCCAATCTGAATGTTTCTAGCATTTTCTAGCACAGCCTATGCCAGATGCAATGCTAAGAAAGAAAATCTGCCATTCGTTAAAAGAAACCCAAAGAACCTTATGAAGAAGCCAGCTGGTCCATATAACTGGACATGCAAATTCCCAGTATTCATATTGATTTTAATGGTTCTTTTAACCCTTTAAATTCTATAGAGGTCTCCATCACATTTTCTTTGCAATGCCTGGAAGACCACTCTAGCATTCCAGGATTTTAATGCCCCATTACATCAATGGGACTTTCAATTACATTCCTACAGAGGCTAACGCATCTCATACTCTGTCCTCCATTGCCATGTAAATAAATTCTCTTTCTAAAAAAAAAAAAAAAAAAAAAGGTGCCAATACTATGTAACACATTTTAAAAAATGTTGCACAAAAATACATTTAGGATAACCTATTTTTTAGTTTTTGAAGAAGAAGAAATAAGAGGATAATCCTGAATATCGCTAACACAAAGAAAGCACTGCTTATGACCTTTCTCTATCATAACATTCATTGTCCCATGTTCTTTGAATATGCTTTATGACAGGGCTCAAAATTTCCACTCGCCACTAGCCAATGGCGAGTGAAAATTTAGCCCTGGCGAGTAGATATTCAGCCCTGGTGGGTATGTTATGGATTGCAGTCGTGAGTAACTTTTCAGATCTGGCTAGTAGCAAAGGACTTCAAATTTTAAGCCCTGCTTTATGATATGTAACAGACTTTAAACTAAACACATTCAATGTTATTGTTTTTGCCCCAAATTGCTTTTACTTCACCATAACTGTGTTTTGTTCATATCACTAACATGGGCTGAAAATTGAGATGATAATGGGAAGTGCAGGAAACAAATCTCCTGCAACCAGAAGAAACATCACTATTTTGGTGGTATGTATTACAACTCACATGCTGCAGTTGGTTATGGTCTTTTTTGTACTAATGAATGCAAGCACATGTATTTCTCCTTATGACTTTGTCTGAGTGACTATTGTCAAACAAAAAGAAAGAAATTTATATACAAAGGGACCTTATGCACAAAGTTAAAGAAAACAATTCTGAAGGAAACAACTTCTTTATAGGAGAGAAAATCAAGGTTCTGTTATGATGAGAATAATTGTACTAATTGATCTTTAAAAAAAGTGAACCTTATTCCTAAGCGATAAACATTAGTGTTCCTTTAAGTGATGCTTAACCCCTTAAGGACCGAGGATTGTCAATGGTAAACTTCACTTAATGACCGATGATGGTCCTGGCATGTCATGGGTTAAATAATATCAACGTGCCTCAGTGCACATTGCTATCATGTTGGGGAGGCTGAAAATGAGCGATCCAGGACTGAAGCTCTCAGTTTCAGTCTTTCTGTGTTTTGACAGTACACGTGTTTGCTACTACACTGGTCATGTGTACCGGCTTTTTCATTCACAAAGGCAATGTGTTTTGCATATTGCCTTTGTGACTGTTCTCTGCTTCTCTCTTCCTTACTATGAGAGTAAGGGAAAGAGAAGGAAAGAAATAGAGGCCAAAGTTAGGGGTATTAACTGCTTCAGATGAATGTAGGTCCATTTATGACCTACTGAGAGCAACTTGTTTTTTTTTTTGTTTTTTTTAAATACATTTGAACAAGACCAAAGTATTCCATTACACAGACTAATTTATAAACACATCTACTGAAGTTTAAACAAATATTGGGAGTTTTACTGTTGTGAAACAGTGTAATACACTTATAAATGCCACACTAAAACTGCACATTTTGTAGGTATGAACGGCCGGTCATCCCTTTCATGCAGTCTGCATACAAAATTAACCAACTGGGCACACATGATCGCAAGAGAACCAATAAACATTTATTTTTAAGATAATGTTATTGTTTTCTTTATTTTTAAAAAAATAAATGGTATGTTATCCATATAAGTGCTGTATGAAAAGAAAACCCTACTTGTGTGTGAAGAAAACTGTATATCATTTGTGTGGCTGGAATTAAAGACTTAGAGGGAAACACTGTTGAACAAAGATATTGTCAAAAAGGACAGAATTTCTCTGTTCCTTAAGTGCAAACCACCTCAGATTTTCCTGGTCCTTTAGGGGTTAAAAGCAAATTGCTCTTATGTGAAAAAAACAATTAACATACACAAGTATTTGTGGGAACATTTATTTATCTTGCTGTAACAAAATTAAAATGGAGGAATTCTGTGTCAATCCAATTATACCACAGGGGATAAATAAAACATCACAATATTCTAATGTATTTAAATGGGGATTTTAACCTTTCTAATGCTAGCAAAGAGCTCCAACACACACACATACATAAACACAACCACAGGAATCCAAAATGGCTCATTAAGCTGCATTTCAATATGCATTTGAATCATTGTTCAAGGAGACATTACTACATTGGGAAGAAGAGACAGCAACTACCACCCCTTAACCTATTCAGTGCCATAGGGATGAGTAGCACATTGCTCTGCAATATGTTGTACACAGTGATGTATCTTGGCCTAGGCCAACTAGGCCTAGGGCAGCACTTTACAGAGGATGGCATAAAAAGTCACATGGCTTCCTTTTTTATTTTTTTTGCCTGTCTTCTGCCCATATGGAACCAGTGACAGTCACAGAGACCTCTGCATTGAAGTGGGTACATGCCTGGCTTTCCTTCCACTATTGCAGCACAAGTTTCAATCATGCTCTCTTACAACAGCAAGTCTGAAGTGAAACTGGAGCTTCAACAGCAGAAGGAAAGGCCGGACACATACCCATGTCTTTGCAGAGGTCTCAGATGCCTCCTGTCACTGACTCCATAACCAAGGGAAATAGGACACAATCTTCACTTTACATAGGGAGAGGCAGCACGAGAGTGATGAGAAGTAAACAGCTGTGGCATTATGGTAGTATCCACCCTGGGCTTCATTGTGTATGTTTTATCGTATGATTTGATGCTGTATCTAATTTCAGTTAGAATAGGTACACAGAGCTTCCCTAATTAGCCAACACTCTTTTGATGTTACAGAAATATTATGGCCCTATATTTATAAAACAATCATTTGTTTTATAGTAGGGGAAAGGAGTTTTTATGAAAGCCACATAAATCCAGTTTTCAGTCTGTTTTAAGTTCAATATAGTGCCGGATCATTGATCCAAAAGAGTTAAACAATAATTCTATATATAGTTTTAACTTCCTCTGCCTTGGTGGTCTTATCTCTCCCTATAAAGTCATACAGGTCCTATAATGCTAATGACTTGCTGTGTGTCTTTCTCAGTTGCTTGTGCTGTGACATCGAAGCTCATGCAAAAGTTATAGGGTGGGGGGTAGACAGCGCAAAAAAATCTAAGCGTAGGAGACAATGGTATAGATGTAATGAATTTCAATATAAAAGACAATAAAATCAAAATCTCTCAAATAGTAGTGATATACAATAATATCAATGCTATACTAAACATACAATGCAAGCATAAATTAATTTCTCATATGATCACTATGTGTCAGATCTAGAGAGGGTATGACTAAGTAGTCTGGTAGGAGTGTCCCACGATTATAGTACCAAGGATAATATTATCCTGGTGGATAGTGTGATATAAGTAATGTCTCCTTACAATCAATATAACTGTAAAGGACCGCACACACTAAGTGGAAAACTATGGTGATCTACATCACATTTTGTATCCTTCTCTTTACTACTATCTGTATATATTTTAATATAGGGACAAGTCAGGACAGAAGAAATAAACCAAAATTGCTGTAGAAAGGTTAATATTTACACATGTTAGCTAGTGAAATACATAAACTAAATCACCTATTCAGTGGCTTTGGTCATAATAAAATAATCCCTTAAATATCAAAATTTACGATAAATTAACATATGATACCTGATGGCTGGCTTTTTGTTTTTTTAAGTTTTTGTAATAATATTTTGATATTTATTTATGAAGAGATAATTTAAACAATTGTTTTATGTTCTGTATTGACATTGTCATTTTTTTCTGTCAACTTCAAGATAGCAACATAGTAACATAGTAATTTAGGTTGAAAAAAGACTTGTGTCCATCTAGTTCAACCCTTTTCCTACTCATGTTTACCATCGTTGATCCAAAAGATGGCAAAAAAACCCCTCAATACAGCAGTTTCAAACTCTGCCTTGAATTGGGGGGGGAATTCCTTCTTGATTCCAAATGGCAATCAGATTTCTCCTTGGATCAACAAGCACTAACTAAATATTAGTCCCAATCCTAAAGTACTTAGCCCTCTATGTTCTGCTCTTTTAAATAAGTATCCAGGCCCATCTATTGTTTGTGATAGTGCCACCTGTCCTTACCTAAAGAAACCTTTCCGCTGTTGTAGATGAAATCTCCTTTCCTCGACTCTAAGCGGGTGGCCCCTTGTCCTTTGTATTGTTCTGTTAATGAACAGGTCTTTGGAAACAGAGACTAAATGATATATCAGAGCGATATCAATGGTGGGGAGATGGCTTGAAGGAAAACACTAGATAATAGATTAAAATATAGTTGCAAAAATTATTGTTGTAATTCAACATGATTGTATGAAGCAAAAGTCTTGTGAAAAAAACAAAGTCTACGAAGAAGTACGTTCAGACTATAAAAGCATTTACAACATTACTACTTTGGAAGGAACTAGGTTTAAGAGAAATAATTTATGCTTGGATAGAAATCTTGTTGAAAGTAACATTTAGTTGTAAATGGAACTTTTCAAAGACTGGAGTACTGCTTTTGAAGTGTGTATAAACAAAATATTCATTCAAATTACATCAAATTGTGACCTACATTACATTTTGGTATGCTTCATCAATTATTTTATCTAAAAGATTTCCATTTCAGTCTGTGGAGACAATGGTATAATAAACCCTTGATTAATCTATCAACTAGAATGAATTCTAGCCTATGTCAGGTACTTATCATACAGCATACTGTTTTCTCTTCAAATAGATTTGGATTATATATGAAGTTGAGCAGGTAAATGAGGTTTATTGCAAAACGATGTAAAGTTATTGTCTTTGGAAGTAGAAATAAGCATGACCATTGTAAGCTCAATTAGATAATTTTGCATGAAATATTCACCAAAAAAATAGGCTACTTGAAGACTGGAGATATGGCTCAGTTGGTTAAAACACCAGCTGTAGCATCTGCTCAGAACATGTGGTTGCAGGTTCTAGTTCTGGCAAGGTCAACTCAGCCTTTCACCTCTCTGAGGTAAATAAAATGAGTCCAGGACATACTTAAAAATGAGAGATAATCTCAATGTATTCTTCTTGGTAAAATACTTTCATAAGAAAAAAAACCAAGGCAGTAAAATATATTATCATTAAAACAAAAAATAACGTGATGGATAAAAGTAGGTGCATAAGTAGCAAACCATATTGTACTTTTTTGTGATTCTCTGTATTCTGCATGACACAGAATTTACAGAATGTATATCTATAATGATGGCAGAATGATGTAAATCAAATTAAGGTCCTGTTATGTTCCCTGGTCCTATTAATCTGCTTTTTTGTACTTCCATTTAGGTGCAATATTGTTCCATTAATAATTCTAGTGTTCTCAGTGACATATATTGTGTTCTATGTTCTTACATATTATCTGTCCAATGTGTGCCAACATAATAAGAGTGCTGTTTGTTTCTAGATAACCATTAAGTATCAGGGTGATATATAACTCATTGTTCCTTTCCAAAAAAACAAAACATAAAAGCACATTCTGATATCAAAGGCAAAATAATTAATCAATTGCTTTGTCTATGGGGATACCTCAAGGCTCTGCTCTGGGTCATCTGTCCGACACGATATCCTTTTAAAATATCACACACATAAGAGCCTCCGACATGAAGGCTCAATAACCAGGTCTCCGGCTTGAAAAGTGCCGCATCAGAATCTTGCCCAAATCAAAAGGGCGAGATTCTTATGCTTCAGCCCAAAGCTGCTGGGAAGTGATGGCAGGCAGGGGAGAGATGACATGAGTTATCCGTGCATGGAGGTCGGAGGCACAAAGAGGATTAAAGCTTAAGGTATGCGGGCAGTGGATGGAGGGATTGTTTTGGGCTGAAGCATAAGAATTCCACTCTTTTGAGTTGGGCGAGATTCTGATGTGGCACTTTTTAAGCTGATGACCTGGTTATTGGACCTTCATGTCACACGTTCTTATGCATTCAACATTTTAAAAGTGAACCATTGGTCATTACCTTCTGGATGGCTTCTGGATGACTTGAGCTTGCCATATCCCCCCTCCCCCCCAGACCTGGCCCAAAATCCAGCTTCACCATTACATATTGTGGAACTGATATAGAACCTGTTAGCTTAGCATGCTGCCTTAAGGAGACTACATTTCAGAATCTGATTTGCTTCTATACTTAAATCTTGCACATACTAACTGGCTTTCTTACTCATAATCTAACCTAAAATCAGTTGCAAGAACCATCACAAACTCTCTTTCTGAAAACGAAATCTATTTATACTCTCCTTAGGTCTCTCCTGACTTCCTATTAAGCAACACATCACCTGTAAAGACCATATTCTTTCCTTCAAATATCTCCAGTCAGCACCCCACCCACTATATTTGTGTAATTAGCTCTACGTATGTTTCTGGACTTCCTCTGCTCAACAGAAAGCCTTCTACTTGTCACCGCATCCTGCTCCACTTCCCTTACTTGCTTTAAACCATTTTTTTTTCTGTTTCATACCTCTGTAACTGTACCACTTGTCTGCAACATCTAGATCGCCATCTTCAAAACTCTTCTTATATCTTACCTTTCAGGGCAGTAGCTTGACAAGCAGTCTGTCTACCCTACTCACACTTACCAATAAAGTCAACTCTGTAATTTATAGCACTTGTTACCCTCCCATATATTTCAAAAAGTGTCAAATTAGACTATAAGTCTTCTTGGGCAGGAAACCCATTCTGAGATTAACACACCTGGGAGATGGCAAAGAGGAGTAATAAATGCTGTAGCATGGCTTTACTAGGAACTGTTTTATTATCTGCCACATGTCATAAATGTAATTGCTCTAGTCTCAATTACAATATAATTTTTAAAACTTTGTTCTATGCTTAGAATAATGGGTAACAGATTTTACAGTTTTGCAGTCACTGTTAATATGGCAAAGGTAGCTGGGATTTACCTTAACAAAGCAGTGATCTGCAAAGTGTGGCTCTCCAGCAGTTGTTGGTTTTCAGCAGTGGTACAAAGTAGAGAATCAGTATTTAATTACAGTACAAAAACATGGTGCATGTCCTATAGGATACTGATGAATTAACTCAGCTTGGGCCTCCAGCATGAGACAACACTCATCCAACAGCAAAAGGTGAGAAAAAGGTACAATTAATTCCATCAGTGTAACATGCCAAATGTTTTCAAACCACTACATGGCCTTCACAAGTAGGTGGCAGGACTTAACATACATGTGGAAAAGTGTTAGGAATAGGGCAGTGAAGGAGGAGAAATGGGAGGGAAATGGAAGTTTACATTGTGAGCAATTTGAGGACACTTCCCCTTATGCTGCTGTTTTGTCCTGAACACAACCCTGTGGGAGAGAGGGGGATATGTGTGTACTTGATGACTGCCTGTCCTCTGTCTTGCATGGAAAATGTTGACACTCATGAAATAATTGAGCAATGAGGGCCTACTTTAGCCCTCTGAGACATAAATTATGCAATGAGGCTTTCTATATATATATATATATATAGATATAGATATAGATATACATTATGAGAAAGAGAGAGAAGTACAGGCATATTATGAGTGATCATGAGTACAAAACATAGAGTACAATACAGACTACAAAGCCAGCAAGAAAAAAAGAGCAAAACAGAGATGAAGGAAGATAAAAGAGACAGGGAACAAGACAGAGCAAAAGTGCAAATTAAGCAAGAGATGGGGAGATGCACTAAAGTGTGATAAAGAGGTGATAAAGTGGATATGATTCTCCAGTAAAATCACTTCTTCAACTGCTATGTTATTCTATGGAGCCAATGCAGGATTTCTCAGATGGGTGAGATCTAAGGGCAGGGGCTCCATAGAACAACATAGGAATTGGAGAAGTGATGTCACTGGAGAAGCCATCTCCACTGTATTACCTCTTTATCACACCTTAGTGCATAACCCACACAGATTTAAAGTGAACCAAACACTGAGAGAATGCAATACAGGCAGAGAGACAGCAAAACAGTACCAAATGCTGAGACGGTGCAGGAGCTGGACCTCGTTTTTCATTAATTGAGTATCTTAGTTTATATATACAAGTCCACCAGTGCACAATTTCTGTGCAAACAAGCCCTTAGCTGGGATTAGGAAAAGGTAGAATGATATGCTAATTTTCTTTTCTACCAGTTTTTGTACATGTATGAAACAGTGAGCAGAGGAATAACATGTTCAGAAATACTCAAACACTCTCACATTAACAATATTTTGGCATGTGGTACAAAATATCCATTTGAATGTACAGAAAGCTTTCTGCAAAAGTGTAAGGCATGAAAGACACACATACAGTTCTTTGCTCTTATTTTAACATAGGGTATTTGTTTAAAACTGCGTGGAGGGCAATATCAAGTTTACTAGCAAGATATACTTCACCTTTTCAATCTTGCTCCTGGCTTGCATTTTGCTGGTGCATTATGCATCTGTATTCCAGTTAAAGATAAGTCAAAAGCATATATCTTACCTAGGTGTATTTTGCTTATGATGTTATCTGACACTCTGCTTTTATTCAAGTTTTCTTCTTGGCACAGTCACCAGTTACCACTATACATCGTACAGATTAGAGATTTCCAGGGGCGGACTGACAGGACCCAGGGCCCCTGGTCCAAAAAGAGGTCTGGGCCCCCTGCAGAAATCTCCACAATGCCCCTTCCACCTCCACAATTCCCCCATCATCTCATCGCCACAATGCCCCCTTCTCTCCACAATGCCCCCTTGATCTCATCGCCACAATGCCCCCTTCTCTCCACAATGCCCCCTTGATCTCATCGCCACAATGCCCCCTTCTCTCCACAATGCCCCCTTGATCTCATCGCCACAATGCCCCCTATCTCCACATTGCCCCCTTCATCTCATCGCCACAATGCCCCCTTCTCTCCACAATGCCCCCTTCATCTCATCGCCACAATGCCCCCTTCTCTCCACAATGCCCCCTTCATCTCATCGCCACAATGCCCCCTTGATCTCATCGCCACAATGCCCCCTATCTCCACATTGCCCCCTTCATCTCATCTCCACAATGCCCCCTATCTCCACATTGCCCCCTTCATCTCATCTCCACAATGCCCCCTATCTCCACATTGCCCCCTTCTCTCCACAATGCCCCCTTGATCTCATCTCCACAATGCCCCCTTCTCTCCACAATGCCCCCTTCATCTCATCTCCACAATGCCCCCTTGATCTCATCTCCACAATGCCCCCTTCTCTCCACATTGCCCCCTTCATCTCCATAATGCCCCCTTCTCTCCACAATGCCCCCTTGATCTCATCTCCACAATATTGTCCCCTTCATCTCCACAATGCCCCCTTCCACAATCCCCCTTCATCTCCACAATGCCCCCTTCCACAATCCCCCCTTAATCTCCACAATGCCCCCTTCCACAATCCCCCCTTCATCTCCAAAATGCCCCCTTCCACAATACCCCCTTCATCTCCACATTGCCCCTTCCTCAATGCCCCCATCTCCACAATGCACCCGTCTCCACATTGCTCCTTCATCTCCACAATACCCCCCTTCATCTCCACCATGCCCCTACCTGCAGTCCTTGGTGGTCTAGCGGCGTGGGGCGCGCCTCTAGTAATGCAGAGGCTGGGAGATGATGTCATCTCCCAGCGCTCTGTATTACTAGAACGGCCCGGCGGCCGTTGTAGGAGAGCTGCTGAGCAGCTCTGGAAGTGGCGGCGGCGGCGGGCCCCCTTCGGTCACGGGCCCTCGGTCCGTGACCGAATGCCCGATGGTCAGTCCGCCCCTGGTCAGATTTCTGTTTTTGAGGACCTATCTCAGGTGCTCTGTAACCTGACTGATTGGACTGTGGACTTTTTGGATACACCATCATAGTGGAATATAGTATTATTATTATTATTATTATTTATTGTCATTTCTTTTAGAACATTTGTTCACGTTTGATATTTAGATTATTTCCTAGCATCTGTTCTACCTTTCTGGTTGAGTATAAATTAAAGCGGAACTACCACCGCAAAACAACTTTAGCTTAACTAACTCCCCATCTGGCAACTAGCTGCTTAGTAGCGCTAGTCGACAGAATTATTACCTTATTCAATTGATTTATCCTTTCTTCCATGGCTGACAGGCAGGACAGATTGCGGACATCTTGCTATAGTAACGTCCGCACGTCTGCTCTGCCAGTCCCTTCCAGAGCCAAAAGGCTCCTAGCAACGCCTACTAGAGCCAGCTGGGACTGACAGAGCAAGCACACGGACGTCACTATGGCAAGATGTCCGCAATACGTTCTGCCTGTCAGCCGTGGAAGAAAGGATAAATCAATTGAATAAGGTAATAATTCTGGTGACTAGCGTTACTAAGCAGCTGGGGAGTTATTTAAGCTAAAGTTGTTTTGTGGTGGAAGTTCCGCTTTAAATAATAACTGAGATGTTGAACTTAATTTGGCATTGTTTCCTTTACAGTAGCAAAAAGGCATAATCTGCTCTCAATGTCACAATTCCTTGATGTATTTAAAAAACATTTATGATTGGTATAAGAACTCAAGGTTTAGCATAAAAATAGTGATATAATCAGCTAGTAATAACATCAAAATGGCTACTAAAATGTAATCATTGAATAATTATATTATCAACATAGAATTCTGATAAAGCACGTGTTGATATATAATTTTGTTTGATGCATCCTATATAATAATTCGCTAAATCGTGTGTAACGCTGCAACATGCGCAGTAGACACTGCTGCGCGTGCTGCAATCATGCGCAGTAGAGACTGCCCGCGCCGTGGCTGATACAAAGCTGGGCGCTCCGAAGGAACATCCAGCTCTGTATCAGCCGTAGCGTGGGCAGTCTCTACTGTGCATGACTGCCCAGCGAGCGGGTGGCAGTGGCACTGTGGCCCATGTAACGGGCTATTCAACTAGTTTCTGATAATAGTTATGTTGAACCCTAGTTGGTTTTTTTTGTTTGCACATGTAGTCAGAATTTAAGTAGCCAATTGTGTGTAGTATTCTGCTCATTGATCTGACAGTAAATTCTACAGGCACTGAAAACGATAAATGCCTTTTCTCTTAACAATAATATGCTGTTTATATAACTGTATGAAACTTCTGTATCTTGTTGACATTTAATCCATTATGTACAGTGATGTTGCATGTATGATATGAATGTTGTTTATTTCTTACATATGGGAATTATGCTTTAAGACATGATAAGGAGATTTTTTTATTTTATTCTATGTAGCCTATGCACTAAGATCTCTCAGACTTTAGGGATCTTAGTGCATGGGCTCTACAGAATAACATAGGAAATGGAGAAGGGATATCACTGGAGAAGCTATCTCCAAATTATCCCTTCTTTATCACACCTTAGTGCATCTCCCCCATTATGACCTATATTATTTATGGAGTGTGTGCTCTAAGATCTCTCAAGTTAGAGATTTCTTAGTGCATTGGCTCAAAAGAATAAGATAGAACTTGAAGAGTTAAGAACACTGGAAAAATCTTCATTACTTTATCACACCTTTGTGCATCTCCTTCTATGTGTTTTAATCAAACTAGTGCTTATTCTACCATGTCATATGATGAATACTTATTTTACTTATCACTGGAGATTAGTGTAGAGCATTAGAAAAGTCACAGTACAAATCTACTGCATTAATAGAACAAATCACCTTGAGCTTATGCATCTCCCCATTTAATATTTGCAGTTTCAATATTAACAAATCCATGCATTAAATATATAGTCATTAGTACCAATCTGAGGACATCCTTAACCATTTGAATGCTGGAGATGTACCCAACCCCTTGGGGTTTATGCACTAAGGAGTGATAAAGGGGTGATGACTTCTACAGTCAAATCACTTATCCATTCCATATGTTACTCTATGGACCCTATGCACTAACATCTCCAAAACTGGAGAAATCTTAGTGCATTGGCTCCAAAGAATAACATAGAGCTCGATTACTGGAGATGTAATTTCTGCTTTATCACCTCTTTATCCCGCCTTAGTGCATCACCACCATTGTGTTATAATGCAACCAATATCTCTCTGTCACTCAAAGCATTAAATAAACTATACTTCTTAGTATGAGTAATGTTTATATACTTATACTGCCCTGAAGGCTACATGAAACATGTATTTCTTTATATGTGTTTTCATATTGTTACTCTTGTTTTGATGATAAGCGTACCTTTCTGGTGCAGTAATAAATGGTAGCAAAAACATAAGCTCTGCATCACTTTCATTTGCAGGTAATTACTGGGCTCAGCTTTCAGGTAGTCATCTTAGTATGACCAGAAGTTATCAGAATAGTGATGTAATTTCTGGTTTTCATGGTGCAAAGCACAGTCATAAACCCTTTCTCAAGGATATGCCAACAATAATAACTTTAATTACAAAGTGGGAACCCACGAGAGTTAGTTTATAACCAAGAGTGCCTACCAAACCAAACCATTGTGCCAGATTGATCACTCAATCAAAATAATTAGAGTTGATTGTGTGATTAAATGTAGTCAAAAAGGGGCCATGCTCTAACTCACTATGATTTTCTGTGAAGTTACTAGTAAAAAGCATAAATACTGAGACAAAAAATAACTCAGTGTAAAAAAAAAAAAATATATATATGTTGAAAATATAAACATTACAAGATGTATGTGTGGCATTTAGAAGTAAAATTCATATCCTTTTACTTATCTTCTCTTGCAATAATATACTAACTATTGTGTGATGAAATGTATTACAAATAAGAGCCTCTTTTAAAGAAGGTTGAGATAAAACCAGAAAACACACACATATAATGGCTACATTTGTGGAGTTTAAATCGAATATTTTAATTCTTGGCTTCCAATGTAAATTGCTACTTTTTAACAGTGCTTACATATTTCCATAAAATTCCTCAAAATCTTTCCTTTTCATTAATTGAAAATACTGAGAGAGTGTTATATTCTCAGTAATAAATCTCCCTTATAAATAGTTTATAGACAGTTTGACACAGGACATGACTTTAAATGTGGCAGAGGACAGAACCTTCATTCATAAATCTTTTGTGTATATAACGCTGCACTTAACAAAATTATTAACTGACATAATTTATAAACAGACCACTTAAAATAAAAATAAATTATGACAATGAAATGTACTTGTATATTTTTGGTAGTTTTTTTTTATACCTTTATTTAGATTACATAGTTCTTTTTCTGTATACATTACATAGTTATTTGTCTCCATTCATATCACTGGCTTTTTTCTTTTACTCACATGTCCACTAAATCAGTGGATTTCAATGGATAAAAGTCACAGCCAGTCAAAGTCGATCGGCTGCATGAAAAGCAAAAGTGCAAAAGAAAAAAAAAAAGCTACACATTTGTAATGTAGATTTTTGAGCAGGCATTCAGAATATGTTTGCTAACAGTTGTTTTTATAAATAAAAATGAACAATACATCTTTTACTTGTACATGTAAAATGGACTGCTACTACTTCTGAAAATATCATTAGCTGTAATTTTCATGAGAATAAGTCTGTGAACATTGGAGTGCTTGTAAAGTTCTGCACTATTGATTTTGAATTCAATACAAAACTCTTAATACAAAATAAAATGCATTTGTGGAGTGCAGAAATACAGAATATATTTTAGATCCATACATACAATTTAAACATAAAGATGTATTTTAAAATATGGAGACCATGATATAATTGTTTTGTCTGTTATATATTATCAGTGTTTTTTCCTATATCTGTTTTTTTATTTTTGCAGCCTTGGCAGATGATATTTTTTGGATGGGGACAGTTGGACTATTTTTTTCATTAATAAATAAAATAGTAATATATTTATTATTTCTGCCCTTGTTATTTAATATGAATATGCTTTTATACAAGAAAGGCTATTCAAAACTAAATGAATATTTAAACATGTAACATCTTTAATACATTTATAACATTCACCTTAAAGTAGAGGTTATGGTAAAGTTGCTTTATTTTAATGCATTTTGCTCTTCCATCAGTCATGTCTCATTTGCTCATTCAGATGAAAAAAGTTTCAACTGAAATAAAAGAAGAAAACTGCATAATATAGATATGCAACATCTATGCTCATAAAAAATTAAAACCAAGTAGTACACATTTTCTGTATTGTTAATTAATTGTGGTTTTGTGGCAGAAACAGAATTACCATTTGAGAATATGTGATACATTTCCACATTGCTTGGGGATGTCATTTTGGAATTGTACTCGTGTACTGCATAAATTGTATTGAAAGAACAAAAATCCCTGCCAGGGATGTTTTTTTTTATTTGGATAAGTAGATGCATTTGCAGACAGATTATGCCATTTTGCTAAGTTTTTGTAGATATTTTACATTTGTCAGCATTTAAGGCTCATTGTTTTCTGTTTGTTCCCTAATCTATAATTGTATTACTTGGACCAGTAAACAGTATTTATTTCATATTTATTTATTTATTTATTTATTTATTTATTTGCATTTTTAAGTAATGATATCCATTTACCACAAAATGCCTGCTCTTCTTTTACTGGACAGTTTTATCATGCATCATTAAAGCAGCCTATCAGAAGTATTCACTGATAAAAACTCATAGGTATATATCAGTTACTGAGAATAATGCCCTTTCTGTCATATAAAAGCAAATTCTAAGGAGGAAAGTACACTGAGATTAAAAAGTACTTTCCATGTGATAAACACAACACATACACCATATGTATATGTCTGCCATAAAAGGCTACAATAGGATACAGCAGCCAGAACCTGAGAACATGAAAACAGCATATTTCATGGTGTATCAGAAAATAAACACAGTAGAAAATAGTTTTGTTTCCTTTTATATTGGCCATTCATTGCTTTATTAATGGGTGAATTGTTTTAGCTCTGAATTCTGAATAACAAAGTACAAAATACAATTAATGCTTTTTATAAATTGGTAATTGGAGAGAGGGTTATACACTAAGGTGTAATAAAGAAGTGATGAAGAAGAGATAACTTCTCCAATACCTGATATTCTATGGAGCCTATAATGTAAGCTATCTCAAGTAGGAGAGATCTTAGTACATTGGATCCACAGAATACATTTGGAGAAGTGATATCACTAGATAAGTTATTTCTTCTTTATCACCTCTTTATCACACCTTAATTCATAAACCACAAGGGAATAAAAGTATTTATATGCATATATAGTCATTTTATAAATATAATAATTTTTGATTTGTAGATCAAAATTCTATCAACCACTTGGATTGCATACTACAGAGTTTTCCAAGTATTCAGAAAAATTATTGCAGACATCTTTATCATCCAAAGGGCTAATAATACTATTAATAGTTTTCAAATATTACATATAAGTGATTGTATTGCTTTTCAGCATTTGATTTTTATATTCCATCTTCGTTAGCTACCACTTCCTTTATCATTTTGATTGTATCCTTTTAAATGTATTGTTTAAATTTCAGAGTTGAACACTATGCTAAGGGCACATTATAATTGATATCTTACTGTTATGAACATGTGTATTACATAACTATAATGAAGCATGGCTTCTTCACATGTAATACAGTAAAATAGTTTTGTTTGTGCTTCACTTTTTATTATAATTTGAATCAATAGGCTAAATATTAGACTTCAGAAATATCTGAAGAGTCTAAACAAACATTTAATAAAGACATTTTATAAAATTGAACATATGCAAATGTTATTTAGTTTGTGATATATTTTTATAATGAAATCCAAGGAATAATTATACATTTACATTGCTAACTTAAAACAATAATACAATGCTTGCAGGGACCTCATGGCTCTCCTAGATGGGGAAGAGAGAGAGGGAGGTCTGAAAATGTTATCATAAGAAGTGTTATTATCATAAAATGTAACTTACTGCTAACACATAAACATCAAATGTAATTCTTTAGAGTAACTGGCAGTACATAAAATCACCCTGGGACATGTAGCTGATATAGCGCTGAGAGCTACATTCTAGATATATGAGTGATGCAATCTTTCTCTGCATGGTGGAAAAGGATGGCCATCCATCAGCTAAGTAAAAAAGCTGTGACATTTGTGGTTGTTATAGTGTGTAAATGCCTAAGGTCTTTTATCATGAGGACCCATATACTGTGGGAGTCAATCTTGCAAAGTAAAACTGAACATTATCTTCTTCAGTATCTGCTTATGTAGGTATTGCATGGAAATACAACTATTTGTTTACTTCTGCACATTATTTTCTTTGCAAAACAATCTAAGTTGCTCAATTGTTGCCTTCATTTTCAAGTCAGTTCTATGTTGTTCTAAGTAGAGCAGAGGATTCAAACTATAGATATAATTACATGTATAGTTTTTTAGTTATAGACAATGGAATCTGAAACCCTACCTTGATAGAATCTCCATATAATCAATTCAGAATAATCATTAATTATTAAGAAATATTAATCAGAAACACACTCTCCCCATATACTAGAAGGCTGATGAGAATAACATAGTTGAGTTTTTTTTTCTACCATAAGTGAACAGATAAGAAAATGTATAAGATAGATTTCAAAAGATGATTATGATTTATGTATAGTAATGAAATTCTAGGAGACTAGTAGAGTAAACATGATACCTTTATTAGTTAACTGAGTGGCTCTAGAATGCAAGCTTTCAAGGCAACTAGGACTCTTCTTCAGGCTAAATAAGAAGGCTGAATACACAGTAAATGACTTTAAACACACATGCACATTATTTTAACATTTAAATTCTACTGGCTGTGTATATTCTTATCAGTATGTCCATAATTAATTCCATAGGCTCCAGTAAAGTCTCTTCGAAGTAGCGTGGAAAATACAAACAAAACTTATTACCTTTTAGATGCTCCAGTAAATGTTATTCTTTAGCCAGAGATGGTTGTCTATAGAATATATGGATTAACCCTCTAAGTGCCAGAGGGTTGCACAATCCATCACTTGCAATGAGCTTGCAACCCTCTGATACCCAAAGGGATGAAAAAATGTTTATTTTGTGGGATAAGGTGACATAAATTCCTTATTACGGGTCAAAACCAGTTTCTGAGTATTAAACTTTGTTATTAGTTTATATTCCCAAAACTTTGTCTCTCTGTGTCAGAAAAACTCCACCTCTGTGCAGTCACTTTGAGATCTTTAATGTTGTGATTAGTTTTTCAAAAAATGTTGACCCACTTAGTCTCTTTTGTTATTCACACTGCATTCTCCTCCTTCTCTCAGTCAACTCCTATATCCACACTCTCAGCCTTGTTCACATGACCCCTCCCTTATTAAATATGAGGCCATCTGTTCACTCCTCCCATGCTTTAGCCCTTCTCCCTGTAACATACTCAGCCCCCATCCCACACACCTTTACATTCTGTCCCATGCTAACACCTTCCCACTAGGGTGACCACATTTCCCTTCTGCCATTCCGGGACGTGGTCACCCTATTGCCTTACCTTGAGTCCCTGGTGGTCTAGCGGAGTGCGGAGTGCAAAGTGCTCTGTGCCTCCTCCGGCACAGAGCTGAAGCTCCCACGCGCTGTGCTCAGTAATGCAGAGCGCTGGGAGATGATGTCATCTCCCAGCGCTCTGTATTACTAGAGCGCTTGCCTCCAGATCAGGTAAGTTGCATTGCCGCCCTGGATGTCAGCCTGCAAGCGGCGTCCATGATGTGACACACCGCTTGCATGCTGACATTCAGGGCGGCTTGGCTTCATTCCGGGACACTTCATTGTCCCGGTTGAAGGGGACCCGGGACGCGGGACATGTCCCTGAAATAAGGGACAGTCCCGGACGTTCCGGGACCCGTGGTCACCCTACTTCCCACCTTACCTTGTCCCTTCCTCATCCTGTCTATCCTTAATTCATAAGAATTCAGCATTTTTTCCAAGTCCTCTGGATTGATCCTCAAAATTAATTGCATATGTTTCATTTATCATTAATTTTGCTTAAATGCCTTTAGTATTTCAGTGTACAATTGTGCCAATTCGCAACTTCTAAGAAAAGAAGCCATTAACACACACACACATTTTGAACTTTTTTTACAGACATGAGAACTGCTTCTTCATAGTGTGTGCCGTTTTTATATTTCAATAAAATTGGTTTCACTTTATCCATCTTGTGAAGTTATATCTCTGGCACAAGAATCTAGGTTTTCCTTAATGTAAAGTTTCTCAAATCCAGCCCCCCCGCATCATCACAAGAGCATGAACACATATGGATTAATCATTATCACAAGCAAATCTATTAAAAAGGCAATCTTTAAGAACTGATGCCTTACTATATACATTTCTCTTCTGAAAGGTTGAGAAGGTTGTCCAAAAGCTTTTTTTAATGGTTTGTCACATTTCTCTTGAACTTGCCATCCTCCAGCTTCAAAAGATAATAATCTAAAAGACTGAGTCTTTCTACTTTAGTATTTTAGTTAACTTATTGTCAAGAATAAGAATTTGCAGCAGGTATCAAAATCCTCTACAGTGAGGTTAACAATTTTCTCATTTAATGAGAAAATTACTTTTTTGGATCTGATTTTGGTAACAATAAAAAGAACTTGGTTAGAAGATAAACCTTGTATCATTTACTATTGAACTGTAAATTGCAACAACCCTTTTGTTAATAAAGCTGCCAGGGCATCCAGCTTTATCTGCTTGTGCGCATTGTTCTTTTCATGTTTTATTCAGTTTGAAAAAATACATTAACCCTTAATCTCTTGAAGTAATTTCCCTCACCTGTGGTGGATTGCAGGTTTATGTGACGAATATAACAGTTCGCTAGGTTAAATGATCTTGAACAAGACACAAGTCCATCAAGTTCAGTGTTTGTCACGGTGGGCAAAGAATAAAGAATTGTGAAACGAAATATAAAAAAGAAATATAATAATAAATAAATAATGAAGAATCTAAATAAAAACTATATAAAATGAAAGATACATAAAAATAAAAAAGTAATTAAAGGGATAGTAATTCTTAAAAATTACTATCCCCCATGTTGTAGCAAGTAAAAAACAGAGTTAAATGAGACCAGCAGTTGAGAGATATCTGCTTTCAAATTTCCCTCTTTTTGGCTTGTCCCCTGATGTCAGCATTCTAGCTGAGAGCAGGGGAATCCTCGCCTGGCATCAGCCAGCAGCTCTGCAGCAGAGCCAAGATCGCATTAATAACAAAGAAATCCTTTACTAAAAGGTCTTCTACATGTGCTTGGTTTGCAAGCACATGTAGAAGACCTTTTAAGCTAAAGATTTATTTTTTATTAACACGATCTCGGCTCTGCTGCAAAGCCTCTGCCGTGCCCGGGACCAGATTCCCTTGTTGTCAGTTAGAACGCTGACGTCAGGGGAGAGGGAACTTTGAAAGCGGATATCTCTGAAACCATAAAGGTTTGAGAGATGCCGCTGGTCTCATTTAACTCTGTTTTTTACTGGCTACAACGTGGGGGATAGTAATTTTTAACTATTACTATCCCTTTAAGTGGAAAAAAAATTCCAATCACTAAATTGACTCCCATAGTCAATGCTCTTACATAGAAATTCCTCCAAAATCCTTAATTGATTAACATCAATAAACAAAAAATAAAAATTAATCATAGTAAGAAACCAAAAGGAAGAGGAGTAAATATTGGATGCCATGCCTATGTGTTATGTGTTACCACTAAGTCAAATAAATTATTATTTCTTGTTGGCACTCCTGTCTGTGAAATCTAGTTATCCCTAAGCATACTCACAAACAAGCTACCATTACCTACTGGACAAGTCTCATCATTTCAGACTATATCTGGATAGTTAGAATCTCCCATAATTACAGCATGCCTGAGAAGTGCAGCTTTCCTTTATTTGCAATATTATCTGGGCTTCTTCATCATTCTTAGCAATATTGTTTTTTTGTAGCATTTACAAAACAATACTTTCTTTACTTTTTAAGCCACAATTAACTTCAATTTCTACCTACAAGGAATCCACATTATCAAACAGTTTTCTCACAAATATCTTCCCTTAAACTTGGGATTAGATCTGGCCTCACATATTGACAAATAACTCTCTCTGTACTGTTAACCCAGCTTCTCCTAGACAGGGAGTAGTCTTAAATATTTACACCCCAGTTAACTTACAGTTCTGTTTTAGACGTATATTACTACCTACATGCCTTTTTTCTATATCTGAATTTAACAATGGTTCCTCTCTGTTGACTACATTTGTCCCCTCCCTTATCTATCCCCATGACCCCCTTACATGTACTTAGTTACTGTTTACATTATCTACCTAATTATTTCTAGCTATACCCTTCCCCAATGTAAGGTAAATGATTTGGTAAAAATAAGCTACAAATATTATATTTCTTTGCTTGCAACAATTGTCGTGATACAGTCTTGATTTTTTTTCAGCAGATAAGAATGAGTCCATTCGTTAGATTGATTTCTATAACAGATGAATGAGAGCTGATAGCCTTGAACAAGCAGATGAACAAGGGCAAAAGGTTTTCAGAATAAATTTACTGCCCCGTCATGAAGCAGATGAGGGATGCTATGCAGATTTGGATACTGTAGTGTTTGAACTTTTAGTTAAGGAAGCAATTCTTTAATGGAAATTATACTGGAAATGTATTCAGTAATATAATAAGGTGGTCCTTGTATTATATTCAGCGTGCCTCCTTTTGTACATGTTTAACTTTTTAATGTTCCCATTAGATGATAGTGTAGAGAAAACACCCACTTTGTAACATATAGGTAATACATATATTAAATATGAATCGTAAAACTCTTACTTGAGTAATATATCAGTGTATTGTGATTGAAAATGTTAGCGTTTTTTGTCTGACATTATTTCTTTATTAGTCTGTTTCAAAGTAAAGTAACAGAAGGAAAATGGATTATCAAAGGTCAGAATTGGCACCTTATGGCTTCTTCCTTACTATAACATTAGTTACATTTTTTTATCTTAATGACTATTTCGGATTTTCAATGTCATTTACTGGAAGTGTCTGTGGTTTAATTTTGAAAATACAGATTTTCTAGTCAGAAATTGGATATTTAAAGTAAAATGACAATAAACCTGCTTTTTGACGTTACACATTCTGCAAGTCAAATTGGCTGTGTTTTTTACCATTTATTTTAAATTGTTTAATCCTTTTTTGTCCCTCACAGTAAGTTTACTGAATTTTTGTTTCCAGGAAGATTTCTTTTAGAGACTATAAATCAGATACAGTGAACTGTAGCACTATATATCCTCTATATGTAGATTTTTCATCTGCAGGGATAGTGTTAAATTATATCACTATTTGTAAATTACCTGTTGGTAGGTCTTGTTCAGGTGCAGTGTGGTACACGCCTGTACAAAACAACACTAAAAAAGGAAAAGGGACAGAGGGTGAAGACAATGACACTGCTCAGTAAACATCCACACAGGTCCTGGGGTCAGTGGTATCCACAGGGTTCAATGCCAAGTGAAGAGCACAGTATTCTCTAAGAGCAACCTCTCACCTCCAGAGCCCCCAGTTTTGCCCAGCCTTGATCTGTATACTGGAAGGTCCAAGGTGAGGTACAAGGCCAGAATCCAGCAATCTAAGTCAAGGACAGGGCACATTATCTCTTAGAGGTTGATCCCACAGGCTTTTGTGTGCCACAGGATACTGGCAATTCCAAGTGAGATACCAAGTTGACAGGCAAAGGCAGAGTCAAGTAATCAAACCCAAAAGTGCTCAAAAATGTGTTTGTTCAAACCATTTGCATATATGGTACCTGGCCAGAACAAAAATGGTATGGTATATTTGTGTGAAAACTCAGGAATAATACTACTTTAAAACAGGAATAATCACGAGCATAGGCAGGAAAAAAGCAAGCAAAGGGCCCTTAATCAAGGTACTGAATGCCATGGCCATGACACTATACTTGCTTTCACAATCCGTGACAGAAATCTCTTTTGGAGCCATAAATTCAGTGAGTTCATTATCAGGACCATAAAAATGTAGAAAAAGCTAGGTGAAGATGAAAAATAAAATGCAAAATATAGGTAAGTAGACTTTACATATTATGCACTTGTAAAGTCAAAAAGGAAGTTGATGGTCACTTTATAATACATAGGGGGTTATGCACTAAACTGTGATAAAGAAGTGATAAAGCAGAGATGACTTCTCCAGTGATATCACTTCTCCAGTTGCTCTGTTATTCTATGGAACCTATGCACTAAGATCTCCAAAGTTCTAGAAATCTAAGTGAATTGGCTCCATAGAATGACTTGGAGAAATCAAATCACTGGAGAAGTTATCTCCACTTTATCACCTCTTTATCATGCCTTAGTGAAAATCCCCCATAAAGTTTCTACTCAGTTAAGCTAATGTTCTCATCAAAGTAACCGTATTTACCGTAGATAGATAGATAGATAGATAGATAGATAGATAGATAGATAGTGAATGAAATTTGGTGCTCACAGGTAACAGTACTCGATGACACCCCCACCAGCAAGGAACTGAGAAAATGGTAAATATACTGTATGTATTTTAATTAAGAGAAGACTACCTTAACATTAGGCTTCTCTCACATGTGCAAAAGAACTGTCCTCTGCAACAGTTAATGTATTTTTTTTTGTTGTTCACCTTCTCTTTTGTTCCACCACCGATCTGGACTCAGGAGAGGCCTGTGTTACAGTTTACCCATGTGAGTGCCAGCCAATAATGGGTTGACCATTCATTAGAAGTTGAAATGCCCAAGTGATCATGTTAAGATTCTGAAGGAATCCTTGAAACTCCTTTGGTGTTATATAAAAGTTTGAAATGATTACAATATAGTAGATTCCTTATAATGATATGTACATGTTCCTGGAATCAGTCTTCATTGGAGGTACTCACTACCCTCTCCTGTTTGAAGAGATGAGATATTGTGCTGCAAACTCCTTCCACTCTCTTCTTTTGCAGCAGATTGTTACGCTTAAATTCTGCAGGGTTTAGAGGCAGAGGAGCTACTGCCTGGCACAAACGAGTTTGTATCAAATTCATTTGTTTGTACTTCTAGTTTGTGTGATGTGCTCCCTATCATATACCAACTGCTTTTGGACTGCTGTTATAGCATACTAGTTTTAAAGCCTGTGTATACGGGCCAACAAAGGTGGCGCTGCAGTCATGCACAGTGCAGACCAGCCACGCTGCGGATGATATGGGGCAGGGCACTCTGAATTCTCTGCGCACCTTCCTGGGTGACTCTGGTCTGAATCTGAGCACCCTGCTCCGTATCAGTGGTGACGTGGGCAGTCTGTACTGTGTATGACTGCAGCGCACACAGCTGTCTCTACTGTGCATGACGGCTTCTGACAAACATCCTTAACGAATTATAGTATAGTATAACTGTAGGTCAAAAACAGGAGATGAGCCACATGTGGGCCACCTCTGTCCCCTATACTAGAACGCAGTTCCCCTGAGATAAGTGTATTTTATTTTGAAGAATATTTATTTTGAATCCTCTATTCTTTATGAAAGGCTTGAAAAATTATAAGCTTGTACATCAGAGATTGCAAAGAGCATTTCTACTCTGGTACCAGTGGGTTTCCATAGCCCCTATCTTCATGACACAATGTAAGGAGCTGTAGAGTCCTCCCTTCAGCAGAGTGGTAGTAATGGATTTACTCTGACAGCTACCTCTTACTTGTTTCCTGTTTACCATGTGGTAAAACGACCACTGCCGTTCGGCTGAGACACAGATCTGTGCCCTATCTACAATGTATGTGATGGTAGAGTCACCAAACTACCCCCTGACAGCTAGTGTTTTGTACCTGTGCTTCATTGTGTTTATTTCAAAGCAGTATGATTGTTTATTATCCCTTTGAATGCCAGAGGGGTACAAAATCCATTGCTTTGCAATGTATTCCATACCACTCTTGCACTCAAAGAGTTATATCTTGGTGCTGTCAGCTCAACTCTATGAAGAGTAAAACATTTCTTAACAGTTTGACAAGTTGCTGCTGTGCTAAAATGCATTATATGTTCTGCCCAAAGAATCTCAACCCAAGACAGCCCAAGAGCCACAGGTTACTCACCTATCTGGCACAAGCCCTGTGATAGCCTTTAATGTTGACATAACTGCTTGCAGTGCCATTGTTGTCCTCGCTACTTAAAAATATTAATGTCTGTGGATGGTAAAATAGTAAGGAACACAAGGTCTATATTTTGTTTATTAGGTAGATAACATAACAAGGCCAGATGAGACAATGAATATGGAGACTGTATGAATGTGTGCTTCCTTGTGTTTGTGGCTGAGTGTGTGACTGCAGAGAGACTATAAAAAAACTGCTGGTATTGAGGGCGACAGTTAATAAAGAAAAATAAAATAAGAAATTTGTATGTAAAGTGATAGAGACAGGAACCCCCTGATGGAAGCTGCCACTGGGGTGGACTGATACTTGACTTGATAGAGTATTTTGTAGATGATAATTTGTTAAACTTGTTGTTAGTGGTCCAAGCCCTAGGGATTGATTTGTAGGATCTATGATTGTTAGAAACAACCCCCCAAAAATTATTTATTTTTTTTGTAGGACTATGTTTTTTTTTTTTTTTTTTTCAAAACACAAGTCCTGAGAAAAAAAAATGCACTACTGGCCTAGTGCCAACAGAATCTACAACTGCTGTTCTTGTTGCTGGTGAGCTATTTAAGCAGCAGGATGGTTAGGCAGCTGAAATGTAATGGTATCAACAATAGCAGTAACATGGGTGATGGTTCCACTTGCCACAACTATCTCCAGTGATGTGCCTGAGTCAGTAGCAGCACAATATGTAGCCCCCAATGTGGAGAAAAGAAGAAGCTGGCCAATAATTCTTCTCCACCTTCCCCTCCGCCAAAATCATGGGTGTGTTGTTTTTAGAATAGACATTTTTCCCTTGAGAGCACGAACTGCAATGTGCACAGTGTGTGTGTGGTAAATAACATCTGGGTGCACAACTGTATCCAAACACCATGACACCCAAAACCAAGTACTGCCACTGTCACTATACCCCTTGTCCAGATCCCATTAAGGACAAATGACAACTTGCTGACAGTTTAATAGTACTGATGAACCCTCCCTGCCAGCATCTTAGCATTTTCTGCAGGATGGAAGCTGCTCAGTTGCTGCTTGATGCTCAACTTGCATTTCTTCTCCACCACACTGGCATGTGTGGTCAGTGTACCACACAGTGTGCAATGGGTAGAGATGAACTGCCACACCCTAACATCAACAGAGTGGCTGTCATTTGGTGGGGGATGTAATGAAGAATGAGGTGGATTGGCAGAAGACGTAGTTACCATGGAAGGAGATGGTGAGCTAATTGTTTCACTTATCATTGAACTTCCAGTCTATGCCTGGATTGCTCTGTTCTTCCTCCTCTTTGATCTCCGCCTCGCCTCTTGTTGCTTTTCTGGAGAGTCAGGGGGTACAGCAACAGTGGTTCTTGATTTCTGTGGTGGGTGTTTGGCTTTAACATGTTTGACATAAATGTCATGGTGCCAAGGTGTGTTCCCTCCTTTCCTCTTCTCACTGACTTGTCACAAATTGTGCACAGTGCCATTGCTGATGACTGCACTGTGCCTGCCCCAACAGAAAAATAGTCCTACACCCATTACTTCATGGGGGAGGGAACAGATGGAGAAGAATGGCCTCTTTCTTCTTGTCCTCCACATTCACCTTCACTGTCTGTGTTAATGGATGTTGCTGCTGTTGTTTCTACTGCCTCAGATTTAGCACTGCAACTAGGATCAAGAGTATTGCTGGCGTTGGCAAGTGAAACCTGTCCTAATCCCGCATCACTTATTGACCCCATTCCCACTGTGTCCACGGTGGTCTGTGGCACACTAGCTTGCTCCTCAGCATCCTGCTGCCCTTGCATCTCAGCAGCAGGAATTAGAGCAGCTGCAAATTCCTCAAATTCCAAAATGTCACTGTTAGTGGCGGTGATGCTCATCCTTATCCCTGTCTCCCATTCCTTCTCAGTTTCTGCTTAAAAGGCCATCAATGTCTCTTCCACCCCAGCTTCAACAGCATCATCATCACCATCCCCAGTAGTCCCTTCGTGCTGCTGCTGCTCTATTCTGGACTTCTCACTGGTGCTTAGAGGAGGTGACGAGAAAAGTGACAGAGGGTCCCCTAATATCACACTTAGCATTTCCTTTTGACCTGAATAAGGCAGACTGGCATCAGTAGCAACAGGCACAGGCAGCTGATCTGTGCTCCTGCTGGTGGTGGTATTAATCGTGTGCCTGCTCTCCCCCAACAACAGTTCTGGCCTCTTAGTCTTCAGGAACCTGTTCCACTTGGACACTTTAGTGAAGGTAAGGGGAGGACTCCCAGGTTCAGAGGAATGATGTGGGCTCCCTTGACCGCTGGTCTGGATGCTCTCAAATGTTTCCCCTACACTCCGGCTGCTTCACCATTACTGCTACTACTGCTAACACCAAGCACATCAAGTTCAGTTGCAGAGTCTTCCTCCTCAGTCTCACAGTCACTAGTACTATAAGGATATTGTTGTAGATTACCCCTCCTTCACTCCTAACGCTAACATGCTGCTGGACCTTAGTAGTAGTAGTAGTAATAGCATTGGCAGGACTGTTTGGGAATGACAAATGTGACTTAGGGTCCCTTGATATAATACTTGGCATCATCTTCTCCTTCTCCCCTCCTAAGTACTACAAGCCACACTAGCAGCAGGCAAAGTATTGGTGGCAGCAGGATCAGCACTGGTATCAGGTACAGAACTGGTGGCAGCAGGGCCAGCACATCTGACAGCAGGCACAACAATGGTGGTAGAAGTTGCATGAGCAGCACATCTGGCAGCAGGTGCAGCACTTCTGGCAGCAGGTACAGCACTAGTGGCAGCAGGGGCAGCAATGGTCTCAGCAGGTACAGCAATGGTGGCTTCAGGTATAGCAATGGTGGCACTGACAGCAGGGGCAGTACGTCTTGCAGCAGGCACAGGCAGCTGACCTGTCCTGCTTTCACTAGTACTTCCCTTCTCTTCCTCCCTTGCCATTAATTTCCCCAAGATCCCTTGGGGTGATTTAGGGGGACTGGACAACATTGGTTCAGTAGTGCTCACTTCCTCCTCCTCAGACTCAGTGGACACATAATAAGGGTCCTTCCAGCTCTTCCTTTTACTGCTCATAGTGATAGCAGTCACTATGAGCCTTTCTTACCTCAGTTTAATGAACAATTCACAGCAGATAGCACAGCATGTCTACCTCTGTCTGTAGCTGCTTCTATTGTCTTTCACTTCTGCATATATGTCAGGTTTTTATAGTGAAAAAGTGAAAACAAAGTAAATCAATGGGCAGAAACTTTCTAGCCACTAAAAAATTGGCAGGAAATTTTGGCCAATGGGCAAAAAACACGGACATTTTAATAGCTGTTTAAAAGCGTATTTTTCCATAAAAACAGACAATAATGTGGTTTTCACTTAATTTCTTGTGGGAACACAGCAACACATTTCGCCCATCCCTGATGTACTGATCTCTTTACATTTGTTTGAGTGCTGTACGATGCTGGGTACTTCAATATTGATTTGGAATGTACTGTACTTTAAAGTTTCCCTTGACATAGCTACAATATACGTTTAAAATGAACAAGCTGTACTTTATAATATTGCTGAACATCTATACACTGAAAATGATTGTGCATGTTGCGTACTTGTATTGTGTACCTCTATGACAATAAAGGGCAATTTGTGGTTCTCCATTTGTTCTAGGACTGCATCTCTTACCTTGTCTAGTCAGTGGCTTGCTGGGATGACAGGAGTAATTTAACAGCAACTGGAGGGCTTCCAGTTGTCTGCCCCTCTCTATGAACCAGAAGGAGCATGAACATGCTATGTGGAATATAAACAAGTAATATACATCATAGCCACTGAATATATGCATAATCTTTTACTGTGCTTACCAGTTCAGTGACACGGGGAGGCACTAAGGCATGATAAAGCAGTGATAAAGTAGAAAGAACTTCTCAGTGATATTACTTCTTCAAGTCCTATGTTATTCTATGGAGCCAATGTGCTAAGATTTTTCTAACTTTGGAGATCTCAGTGCATAGGGTGCATAGAATAACATAGGAACTAGAGAAGTTATATAACTGGAGAGTCACCTCCTCTTTATCAGCCTTATCCAGTCTATGTCCATAGGCCGCCTTGCACACATTTCATAGTGCTTCTCTATTACTGTGGGAATGCAGTAAAGAGGCTGCATGCTGGACTTTGAACTGTTCATGTGAGACAACAGTCACCCAGCACTGGACCTTTCACAAAGAGCAAAATAACCAATGCAGCATCAATGCATTAGAGTTGCCTGTGTGAAAGGGGCATTCAATCATTTAGCTAAAGTAATTATTATCAGTTATGCTTCAATATAAAAAACATTAAACATGAAGCTCTGTACGGAAATATACAAAAACTGATATATAATATTGGAATCCTTTGGACTATGGTTTTATTCTCATTGAACAAAGCAAATCTCGCTATATTCCTCATTTGCACTGTAATTTTAATTAGTTTTCCAGGTGTGAATGTGTAGGAGGTATTTAATTCCTAGTTAGTTGTCTGAGGAACAACTGGGAAAAATCTCTAAAATAATTTCTAAGAATAATAAAACAGATTTATTTCTAAGGTTTGTTGAATTTTACATGTGTTTTCTTCCTACGAACAACCTAATAGTTATTTTCTCATGTTTTCAATATAAAGTTACTTGGATTAAAGAATCTTGATTCTTGTCCTGGGGTAGTATGCAACAAGTAAATCAACTTTGGAGCAAACCAAATGCACCACAGGCAATTACTTGAAATTCCCCAAATTCCCACTGACTTAAATTGGGCTTTTAACCCACTGAATGCTAGCGAGAGGTCTCCAACACATTGATTACCATAGCATCTCTAGCAATCTAGGAGTTAAGCACCCCTTTAAAATCAATGTGAATCTTCACTTATCCCATATGGTGCAGATGTTTTTTTCTCCAGAATTGATCCACTGCATATGTGCAATAGTTCACTCAGTTCAAAGATATGTGGGGTAATTCTGGTGCAACCAACTGCAATATAGGAGGAAAACACAAATTCATAAACTTGACATTAATTTAAATGTGATTTTTAACCCCTTGCATACTAGAGATATACTCAGATTCTGGATTTTGCCACTGATTACCGGGTCTCCGGGGCAGAGGCGGATTTTCCGGATATGGGGAGTTTTTAATCAAACTGTGCCCATTTTTGCATCTTCCCAGTGTGTTCTTCCCACTCCCCACCCACTTCTCCTCCTTCCCCAGCCTATTCCACCTACTCTGGCCACTCATATTAAGCCCTGCCCCACAATTAAGCCCAACCCAATCATGTATTTTTCTCCCCCCAGCAGCATCTCAGGACTCACCTCCAGGGAATCCACAAGTCAAAGTTTACAGGTATGGAGATACTAGTGAGAGATCACATATTCGAGACAAGCATTTGTCTTATATGGTGAAGTTGATTTGCCAAGGAGTTAGGATCAAAGTCTGTAAAAAGTGGTGTAGTGAATTTATAAAGAAAGATCTCTATTTGCAACAATTTAGCAACAGCATTTTCACCAAATATTTAAGGCCATGTATGACCTGTTCTTTTTTTGCTGTCATTTATAAATGTAACTTAGATGCTTAGAGTGTCTTGCCTAAGGGCACCTGGGATGCCTTGCCTATGGGTACCTGGGATGCAAATTCAGCACTATATGTAGCAAACCAACTGTGTTTAAATAAATTGTCATTTACTAATCAGAACCCTTTGAGTGCCAGAGAGGTATGCAACACATTGCAAAGTAATACATTGTGTACCCCTCTGGCACTCAAATTGTAGTTATACTTAGTGTTTACACTGAACATTTATATGGGTTGAGAGCAACACTTTGAGGCATAGATATTAAGTGTATACATGGAACAATTCTGGGGAAAGCCAACTACACAAGGAACAAATAACAATTTTCAAATATTACATCAGGGCTTTTAAACCTTTTCATGCTCACACTGCAATGTTTAGCATCATAATTCTCAGCAATGTTTTACTAAGCAATGCTTTGGAGACCCCTTTAGTATTAACCCCCAGAGTGTCATGGTAGTATGATGTATGGGCTTGGGCAGTTGTTCCCACTGTCCCAAGCCTGTATGTCATACCACAAATTACTGGCATGTGGCAGACAAAATAAAAAAAATATATATGTCAGCCCTCGTGGGGGCATTAGATGACATCTTGATTGCCCCCAGCTATTGATCTCACAGGTGATTCAGCCTAGAGGCAAAATAGGGGAGGCATCAGGGAAAGCCTATCACAACATGTTACCATTGATATGAAAGGCTTTCACGGATTCCTTCTACTCCTACCCGGTAGTTAGAATTAAAGCGAGGGAGCCATGCTGCTCCTCTGCATCACCTCCATTGATCTCCCTGAATTAGCTTGGAGATTAATAGCTGGGGGCATTAGGACCCCTCCTGATGTGCCCCCACAAGGTCTGAGTGAGTTTAAATCTTTGTGACAACAATGCATCAAATGCACTGGATACCTTTCTGGCACTCAAAGGGTTAAAACACACACACACACACACACACACACACACACACACACACACACACACACACACAAAGTTTAATGCTGTAAAATAAGAACAGATGAGAGTTAGTACCGTGTTAGCCGTAGAAATACAGGACGCAAATATAGTTTTTGATACCTTTTATTGGCTAACTAAGCAGATGTAGAATGCAAGCTTTCAAGACCTTAGGTCTATTCCTCAGGCATGTTATACAGATAAATATGAAAACATCTCTCTTAAATACAAGTACACATTGCATTGTTTAGAATGGAAATCAGATAAGAGAACTCAATCCAGATCCAGATACTTTGATCAGTCAGTGGTAAATTGCACTCTGAGGCTTTAGAGGTATTTACGAGCTCTTGGGTCTGTTGGAAAGGTCAACCCACTAAGTGATAATGTGACAAGAATTCTCTGTCCTTATTCAAACAATTACAAATAGCATTAAATTTTAACATTAATTTTACCTCCCATACCTTTCTGTCCCTCTGAGTGCGGAACCGTCCTATCAATACAGTTAACTTAATGTCCCTGACACTGTGTCCATTTTGACAAAAATGTTCTCCCACTGGTGTCTCTGTCTTTTTGTTGTTAACACTGGATCTGTGGGAATTAAACCTCTTATGTAGTGCCTGGCCAGTTTCTGGCTGTAGCAGAAGGCAGTTTGTTCACCGAAGGGCTGGAGAGAGGAACAAGAAAGTGTCTGCAGGCAACAGTGATGCATTGTGGAGGTTCCTTGCAAGTTTGTGGCTGCATTTCTGCAAATGGAGTTGGAGATTTGTTCAGAATTAATGATATCATCAGTGCTGAGAAGTGCTGTCAGATACTTATCCATCGTGCAATACCATCAGGGAGGCATCTGATTGCCCCCAAATTTATTCTGCTGCATTACAACAACCCCAAACATACAGCCAAATTCATTAAGAACTATCTTGAGCTTAAAGAAGAACAAGAAGTCCTGGAAGTGATGCTATGGCCCCCACAGAGCCCTGATCTCAACATCATCAAGTCTGCCTATGAAGAGAGAGAAGCAACTGAGGCTGCCTAAATCCACAGAAGAACTGTGGTTAGTTCTCCAAGCTGTTTTGAACAATCTACCTGCCGAGTTCCTTAAAAAATTGTGTGCAAGTGTACCTAGAAGAATTGATGCTGTTTTGAAGCCTTGTTCCACTGGTATCATGGTTTCACACATATTCTGCCTGCTCCCCCAGTAGCCATGCTTCTGGCACCCAATACTGCATGTCAACTCTTTTTCTATAGCACCACATACAGGAAATAGTTGTGAACACCAGCCCAGGTGTGAAAAGGCAAGATACCACTCATTTGGTGTTGGTAAATATCTAGTCTTCAAAATAGTATGCCCTACTGGCTTTTATTCATATATGTAATGGTTATGGGAATTTTAGTTCAGGTAGGACATTTCACAATAGAAAAGTGACAGGTATAGTTTTGTGCTTCTGACATGCCCCTACGGTATGCCAACCCATAAAAATGGGCTAACATTTTTCTTGCTCTGGTAAAGGGCACTGAATACAGCAGGAGATGCCATGGTTTTCAGAGATTTTTAGTAACTTTAAAGTGGTGTAAATTGTAAAAAAGGTGAATGTTTACTTTCCAAAATTGTTTACCATGCCTACCTTTCCATTATTTTCCCTAATAGGAACATTTTAGTGCAGGCAGCCTATTGAAAAAACTAACAAACAAACAAAAATCAGTTAAGTGTAATTTGTGCTTCTTCTAGCACAATGGGGTAACATTTTTTGGATGAGTAGTAGATAATGTATACAGTAAGAAATGATATAGTTTCCAAAAATTTTAATACATTTGAAGTTGTGGAAATATAAAAAATCTGTATTTCTTTCCTTTAGTGCCACCTTCTAGAAACATTTGTGTACACTAGGATAGGGGTAGAAAGGCACTGGCACCCTATTGGCACCCTAATTTGATACAGTGGTTTATCTTCATTCAAAATGTGCTTTATCTACCTTTTATTAATTTCTGTAGTTGCTGCAGTCATTTTAGTACAGGAAAGTTAAGTTTGAAAAAAGAAAAATGAGAGCTTGTAGTTAGTGAAGTTTTATGCTTCTGGGGTGCCATTTTTCTCATAAGAGCAGTAGATAATGAGTACAGTGGGAAAGTACATAGATTTCAGTAGATCTGAAGGACTGAAATATAAAAAAATGCCATTTTTTTCCATTAGTTCTAAATTCTGGAAACATGCCCACCAGGCTAGGGGTATAAGGGCAAGTTTTTGATATATATATATATAGTTTATGATACTGGCAAAATAAGTAATTTTTTAAAACTTTTTTGCAGTTATGACATCATAACTTGTCACACAACACAAAATTTAGTTCTCATGAGGTGCCATGAAAAAGCTGAATTAATTCTGAAAAAAAACCCTGGATATAGTATTCTAGAAAGTTACAAGAGGTAATCATAACGAAACAGATTGATAGGAAAATTGCTGAAAATGTGGACAGCCAGCAGGTTAAAAACAATTCTCTAAAGCACTGGCACTGGAATGGTTTAAGGGGTTAAAAGCCTAATTTAAAAGAATGGGAGTTTTTCTTTTTCTCTATGGTGCAATTGTTTCATGCCTTTCTTGCTCCTTTTTAATCTTTGTACATATTCTTTAGTGTGTCCATGTCAGTAAGCAGCTGAGTGAGCTTTCTTGTGAAAATTTAAACTTAACCCCCTTAGAACCAATACTTTCCATGATTCTCATCCTTAGGGTTAAATAACACACTGCAGATGCAGTGCAATCATAACTATTGCGATGAAAATTTAGTAGGAACACTAAGAATTGCAGATAAATATGTAACTTATTTTTAATGAGAAAAAATGAATTGTCATAGATAATACCATCCTAGTGTCCCAAATTACCAAATGTGTTTTAAACCAGTTCCCAAAATGATATTTTATAGGGGTATAATAATACATTAATGCACTTAAGGTACAGGAAGATAGTATAAGGTTATCTCTCTCTAATAAATTGAGCTTGGTTTTGTTTCTTACAGATCTGTTAATGCAAGTATTGAAACAGAAATGTATACAAAAATCCCCTAAGGAACTGACATGTAGATTTTCTGTAGCAATGTTCATATTTAAATAAATATTGATTTGCATCTACATTACTAATCCCATTGTGGATGGGTCTCTCCAATTATGCACATACGAATCACGCTTTTTGTCCTTGGATAGTATTCCCAGAATATAGTAATCTGTGAACACTACAGTATACTGATTGCCATACACACATAAAGCATACACAATCATTTTCACTTTCCCTTTCTTTAGATGTCAAGCTCCTTCAGCAGAAGACATAAGGCCTCTAAAGAGTGTGGGGGTATTTTATCCACAGGGCTAACCATAACTTTTTGAAGTTGGCAATTCATGGAAAGAAAATGTATATATAGTTAGCTTTAGCATCCAAAGGTTTAGAAATAAGAAAAAAAATTCCCTCAGTGTGTTTCAAAAGTGTGTATGTATGTGAGCATATATGAGTATATGTGATAAAATGTGCAAATTCTGTTCAAATATATGCATGTGAAATGATCTTGCAAATTAAGATTGGTTTCTTTCTTAGATTATCCTGATCCAAAGCAAAATATCTGAGAAAGTCCTAAACTGACTTGGATCATTGATACTCTTATGGGTTCAATAATTGATCTATGATATATAACATATGTTAGCTCTCTCATCTCAGTGCCATTGATAAATAATTGGTTGTGGTTTGGATATGTATCCTTTGCAATGTTTAAAAATTTACCAAGGTTTTATCATGACAAGAATATGTTTTATTACTTTTCTGGCTGATTAGTATATTATTATTATTATTTTTATGCCCACTGCTGGAAGCTGCTTTATTGAAATGTTATAACAGTCCAAACTGTCACAAAATGATGGCACAGTTACTGTTACATTATATGAAGAATATTGAGAGTGGATTACCTCTCCCATATAATGTAATAGAATAGCAGGAGAACTGCCTGAGTACCAGGTGCACTGTTAAAAGAAACATTTGAATAATAATAACTTTGGAACAAAGCAACTCCCTGTAGCTGGATGACCAAGAAAACTCTCTCTCTCTCTCTCTCTCTCTCTATATATATATATATATATATATATAACGATCTGCAGATGTAAAAACATCATACATCAAGTGCACACTCAGGTCTTTCTTAAACATTAAAATCCTTTATTCAAGACATTATTGAATATTGAATAAAGGATTTTAATGTTTAAGAAAGACCTGAGTGTGCACTTGATGTATGATGTTTTTACATCTGCAGATCGTTATATATTTTTGTTCAAGTTGCACCAGGCATTAACTTTGGAGTTTGGTGTTTTGGAGTGCCCACTTTTTGTAAATATATATATATATATATATATATATATATATATATATATATATATATGTGTGTGTGTGTGGGATCCATTACAAAATTCATTTGGTCTGCTTACCGTCAGGTCTTCTTGATCTGTAGTCTGTTTCTTTTCCTACTACAGGTTTACTACCCATTAAGGTTATTTGTTACTGTCCCAGGTATATGCATGTTTATAAACTTGTAAGGTTTTAAATATTAGTTTCCTTTGTGCTGAGCTTTAGTTCATTCAAAGTAGGTTTTAGAGGATTTATTTCCACTTAAAGAGACAATCATAAAGATATGTACCAGTATACTCTCAATGCTAGCCTTCTATTGTTCTTCAGGATTTTAGGTAGACAACTTCTACTGAGGCAAACCATTAACATTTATTAAAATTCAGTATTATATTGAAATTCAAACATTTCTTTCATTATTCTAAGATTGATAAGATCATCAGTATTAAAAAATAGTAGTTATAAATGCAAAAAAAAAAATTTTTACATAGTAATGTCAGTTGAAATTTAATTAAGTCACTGTACTTTTCTAATTCTATTAATTTGCACATTTGGGGCTGAGTAATTTCACAACTCTTTACTCTTAATGCTATATAATTAAAACTGTAAAGACTATCCAAGTTGACTTAACACTGTGGTACTAATTGCTCAAATTAATAGTTTTCAAATATCACAGTTTCTTTGGTATAGTTTTTATCAATTAATTTAATCTCTTGTTCACTTATATGCAAAATTACATTATATTTATATTAAAGGAAATATGACAGCACTGTAAGTATACAAAATGATCTGCTTCATTTATCTTCATAAATAATGAGCTTTTTATGGCCTAACACTTTAGGTAGTAATGAATAGGTTTGTGTGACAGGAGGGCAGAAAGCCAAAACGAGAGCAGAATATCAAAGTATTAAAAAGCTCTGCTGCAAATCATCAGGCAGTGAGCACAGCAAGATAAAGAGACAAAGAAAAGGAAAGAGAAATGAATACAACACAGCAAATCATTCAAAGCATAGGCTAGTGTATGCATGTGAATTTGAGAAATCCAAGAATCCTCTGTTGCATAGGGATAGCTTTTTGCCGGTTGAATGCCCTGCCAAAATTCAATAGCAGCCTTCAATTGACATGTTGCATTTTAATGAGTATGTCACTTCCAAAAAAATGCTGGGGGAAGGTTGTCAATTTGACCACAATGTGCATTCCTTTAGAACAAAAAGGTAAACGTATTTTTCCCATAGGAAATATAGGTGACCAATATTAAAGTAGCAAATACAATTATATTTTGATAAAGAAAATATATTTTGCATATAAATGATTCCCTATTTAATAATGAAATATTTGCACCTATTTTGTTATATTTGCTCATAATCAAGCCTATCTAATTTCCTTTTTGGCAACTACACATACAAACTCTGAATTTTTAATCTGACTTGAAGAATAGCCTGCATATTTTGAAGATGGCTAATAATTAATTAAGGGACTGTTTCTTAGCTATTTTGCCAAAATGTATAACCTGTAGCATCAATAGGTGACTCAAACATTGTATAAATAACATGTTTATAATGCTGCATCTTGATGCACGTATTACTTGTATAATGCACTCATGCCTGCATATTGAAAATCTCTAATGTTTTCTAAAAAATGTGGATTTAAGCATATCAGGTTTTAATATTTTTGATAAAACTCCAGAATTCTTTAGCCGTGTTTTCCCAGCAATTAGGGATCATGGGAGGTAAGGTTACTTGTGTGCCATTTGGTGCCTTCAAGTTGAGATTAAGGTTGTTGTCATTTAGTTAAATGAACACATACCTAAAATGAAATAAGTTAATGTAACTTTAAATATCATACACTTACAGCTAGTATAAATAAAAAGGAATTATCTCTACATTACATCCCAAAAGTATAATCATAATCTTGCTTCTGAAAGTATATACTTTGATTGGTTCCCTCTGTTCTTGTATTCAGAAAGCCTGCCTATCTATCTATCTATCTATCTATCTATCTATCTATCTATCTATCTATCTATCTAATCTCTGCCCTACAGACAATCCTAGATAATTAACTCAAGATTGCTGTGGTACTTGTAGCTCTGAAAAAGACAGTAATGTCTGCTTCCTCAGAGCTTATCTAAGACTAGATGTTAGGTCACAGAAAACTAACAGAACTTTTTCAGATGCTAGCATGAAGAGCAGGGTATTTCAGTATATAAAACTACAAACCATTTTTTAAGCGACAGTGTTACGTGTGTGTGTGTGCGCGCATGGTGGTGGTGGGACATGGAATATATAAAGATTTCCAATGGCAGTAATTTTTCTAATTAAAATTCAAAGATATGCATGCATGTATGTATATATATATATATATATATATATATATATATATATATGGTACAATACAATAGAAGCAGAGCCTGGAAAGGAAATATAACACACTTTAAAGAGCTCCATAAATATAACACACTTTAAAGAGCTCCATATCAGGTTTATATGTGTAGATCAGGAGTAGGCAAACCTTGACTCGCTAGCTGTTGAGAACCTCCATCACTGCCTAAGAAGCCATTGGCTGGTTGGGAATAAGGGATGTAGTAGTTTTCAACAGCTTGTGAGCTAAAGCTTACTTTCCTCTGTGGTAGATTAATGAAATAGAGGATAATTCAATGCAGTAAATAGGAAAAACAACAACAAAAACTGTGTTTAACCTTTTGGTTGCTTGAAATATACCTAAAGCAAGGGATTGCAGTCTTAATAATGCTTATTACAGACTCAATGACACATACAAAAAACAAATAACATGAGAATAAAATAAACAGGTAAGTGTTTTTAATTATATCTTTAAACATTTTGGTAAGAAACTAAAACAACAATTTACAAGCATTTTATATTGCTGCTGTAATGGTTGAGGTGACTGCATGCTCTTAATCCCTCCTGTTCTGGTTTACCTACCTGAAGAAGCCTTTCATCTTAGGCCTCCCATATATTTTTGTTCATGTATTTGTTTTAAATATATGTCTCTGGAATGTTTTCTACAATAGTAGAGGAGACACTGTAGATCAATGGTTATCTGTAATTTTCTTGCTACTTTATTCTATTGGGAATTTGTATGCAAAATCAGTAGAAAGTGTTTGTTATAAACAATATCCAAGCCAAAGAAAGAGACTTGCAGATGTCACATAACATGCTTTAGGGATGAAATGTCTTGTCTCATTACACCAACCTGTTCACCTTCATTAGATCACTTATAAAAAACATGGATCTGTATTCCTATGGGCTATAGTTTGCTCACATTTTTCATCACCTGTCAGATAAATGAAAGAAAAAGGAACATCTATTGTTTACATGAAATTATCAAACTCGTTATGATTACCTCTTACTGGGATAAAAGAATTGTTCAGATTATTCTTAGTATATGAGCCGTTTTTCATTGAAAGGAGTCTACTAAGTCTACAAAAGTAAGCATTTGTGGAATCATTTGAGTGGGAAGACCTTGATGGAAAAAGACCTTCCACATCCAGTGGGAATTTTGATGAGAAGGCCCTTTCCATCAACATTTTCTGCATGACAAATGGAGGTGAGTGAGCATGTGCATGCTTCCATGTCTGATAACATGTGTTTTCATGATGACGTTTTGTGAATGGTGACTTGCTCTGGCATATCAGTAACACATCCAGACAATTACATAACGATTCACAAGAAAACAGCTCATGAAGGTTTCACCAATTGCAATTAATGGGCTTAACCTTCCACAGTGAGGCTTCACCTGGTTTTCTTGCAAGTAGAAATTCCCGTGGAAAGGAAAACCTCCCCAATACCCAATATAATTACTTCTAAGCACTGTTTCCACTTAGGAGTTGTTATCTATGGTAATCAGCATATTTTAGTTCATTCAGTGTTAGACACACCTCCACCGCAGTGCTTCAGACTGCATAGAAGACTGCTATTGGAGTAAAGGATATTGCTTCACATTAGGAGCCTTGAAGAAGTCAATATGCTTCTCTGTGCTACCGACAATCGAAATATTGTTGGAGGACAACTAT
Organism: Rhinophrynus dorsalis; assembly: GCA_037306005.1. NCBI lineage: Eukaryota > Metazoa > Chordata > Amphibia > Anura > Rhinophrynidae > Rhinophrynus > Rhinophrynus dorsalis. Next base: position 336,857,527 of record CM074720.1, on the reverse strand, counting down.
GTCCTAGGAGTAAATTGCTCTTAATCCTTTGAGTGCCAGAGGGGTGCACAACACATTGCAATGCCTTGCATCCCTCTGGCATGCAAAGGGTTAATTTGCTTAACAGAAAGACTTACCAGGCGACAATTGCCCCCTTTATTAATTAACACTTTGAGTGCCAGAGGGGTATGGAACGCATTGCCGTGCCCCTCTGGCACTGAAAGGGTTAAAGAGCATATAACCTATGTTTCACATAGGTTATATGCTCTTTAATTAATAAAGGGGGCAATTGTTGCCCCCATGCTAGGGGGGTGTCATGAGGGGTCATGATACCCCTCTTGAGGTCTGAAGTACTTTTTTAATACAAATGACATATATAATTTAAAAAAGAAAATCATTGTTACACATAAATTAAAAATATAATTACATTTCCAAACAAATTACATATATAAAAAAATCAATCACCTTTTTTTTTTATACATATACAGGTTGCCCATTAACCCTATGGGTACCAGAGGGGTAGCAAACACATTACAATACCTTTCTGGCACTCATAGGGTTAATCTTGCAATACAAAATACAAGGGCATGTCGAATATAATAGGAGAAGAAAAATGTCAGATAAAAATGGTGAAAGAAAGTCATGGGAGCATAGTCGACTTTTCAAGGGAGAGGGGGGTTTAAAATGTCGGATGTACAATATTTGTTGAATTAATATTGTGAAAGAAAGCACTGTAAGTCGGATTTGGAAGGGGAAGGGTTAATTGTCTACTATGAACAATATTTGTCGGCTTAATGTTGTGAAAGAAAGCACTGCAAGTCGACTTGTAAAAGGGGGGTTAATATGTTGGGGGGGCACTCTGTCAGATTTTGTTATGTGGAGAACACATCTAACACCGAACTTGATCTTTCTGCCGTTAAATTACGCCTATTTCCTTGGACTTTGACATTTTGCTCATTTTTTGTAGGCGGTAGTTGGAAAAGAACAGACAGCGCCAGTTTTGTTCCTACTCTGAAAAGTGCTGTCTACTCCAGTTTTGTTTTACTGTGGTTCTGCAATAGAACACCGACGTAACACATGTTTGCAAAATTCACTCTACTTGTTTTTCTTGTAAAGCCGGTTTTAGCTCGGGTAATAGAATTGAGCCCTTGTTCTGGAAAGGCACCTCTTTTGTTTGCTGCATTAGGCACCAATACCTATAGCAGGCCATCACTTGACTTGCCTGTCACATGACTGTGCTTAGACTGATTAATTCTTTTAAGTCCTTTTGCTATCAAATCACTATATGAATAAGGCTGTTATAATTGTTCAGCATTCATACACAAGCACATTTGAAATGCAAGTTGATACATGTGCTCAATGTTTCCAAATGTAATCATTTTGATTTGCAGTGCTACAGTCCACTTTTCTTACCTAATTTCACAAATTATATGTGCACTGAATAACAGTGGTAAAATTCTTATTTTCTTATGCCAGGACTAGGAGTCTGGGATAAATGCATGAAATAGTAATCAGTATCTTCTGAGGATGAAATTATACATAAAAATGCATAATAAATCTAAAAAGCATATGAGTGCTGAGAGCAGTGCAGAACATAGACGGCCAGATCCCATCAGAATGGACTATAGAAAGCAAAGCAATGAGTTGGAGACCTCTCTAGCATTTAAGGGGTTCAAATTTCAACTCAAAGCAATGGATAATGTTAACCGTTCCCTGTGGTGCATTTGATTTATCTCCAAATTGCTTGAGTTTTACTGAATCAGCCTAAATGATTCAAGATACAGAAGAGGATAAACCTGTCCAGTTTTGCATTATATTTCCAGTTTTCTGTATACAATAATCTCTATTGAAATCTCCCTCTAGGTCTCACCTTTTCAAAGCAAACAATACGCTTGAATAAACTGGAATGACTCATAAGGGACATTAGTCTTAGTCAGGCTGTAAAACTGAAACAGCTAGAAGCAGATTAAAAATTAGTTCTAATATATAAAAAAAACAGCAAATATGAAGGACTCCTGATAAATAAATTAAGGGTTCACTTTTAAAATGTCACATGCAAAACAGTGTGCAAGTAAACCGCGCATGAACCATGTATCCGTGAGTAAAAGGGCAGCATGAGAATCTCACCCTGCATCAAAAGAGAGAGATTTGCATGTCGCGGGAGAGATGCAAGGGAGAGATGCACTAAGGTGTGAAAAAGAAGTAATAAGCAGGTAATAAAGTGGAGATAATTTCTCCAGTGTTCTAAATTTTCCCAAGTCCTATGTTATTCAGTGAAGCCAATGGAGATCTCAGTGCATAGGATCTAAAGAATAACATAGGAACTGGAGAAGTGAAATCACTGGAGAAGTCATGTCCTCTTTATCACCTATTTATCACACCTTAGTGCATAACCCGCGGGTAACAAATAGAGCAAAGCAGTAATGTAACATTTATCTGTATGTCAATAAACCACTATAACATAAACAGACTATTACACTCACGTTAGAGATCTAATTGGTAAGTATGTGGGACACTAGCTATTCTCTTATAGGGAGACTGAACCCCATTATTGCTCAGGTATTTCTTAGATTGCAACCACTCAGTATTGTGAATGGACAGCAGAAGATAGCTTAACAGTGGGGATGTATAAAAACTTAACTTTTTTTTTTTAATTATAAATGTTTATTGAAGCAAAACAAGGCAGTACAAAGAAATTAAACAGTAAGTAGGATCTTCACTAGATCCAATGCACATAAAGGAAGTCAAGTTAAAGAATACAATAAAGATACTTGATCTAACTAACGTGAGAGAAATATAGTATCGTTAACAATGGGGGTTGTAGATGCTCAACTCGAGAGGCATACAGATAGAGGAACTGTAACTAAGGGAAATTAGCAGGGTATATGATGAAAGCAAGTGGGAAGAAGAAGATTAAGGGAGAGAATAGGGGGAGAGAAGGAAAGTAAAAAAAGAGGAATAAAGATATAGAGAGAGAAAGAAAAAAGAAGTCCCGATAACAAGAGCGGTGTCCCATATGAGGAGAGAAAGTGCCGCTTATATATCTAAAAGGACAGGGGGGCAGGAAACTATATTAAGCAAGAAGGATAATATATTTGTACTAGCTGAAGTGCCCATTACACATGCCACAGTGCCACTACCAGCCGGTCGTGGGGCAGTCATACACAGTAGAGACCGGCCACGCCACGGCTGATATACTGCCAGTCGGTTACAGTGCAGTCATGCGCAGTAGAGACTGCCCACACCATGGCTGATACAGATCTGGACGCTCCTTTGGAGCATCCAGCTCTGTATCAGCCGCGACACAGGCAGTCTCTACTGTGCATGACTGCAGCACGCGCAGCAGTCTCTACTGCATATGACTACAGCACGAGCAGCATTTCTCTACTGCGTATGACTTCGTCGTTACACATATTTCAACGAATTATTATATAGGAGGATAGGGCACAGTCAGGGCTAAAGATAGGCTTGGAAATTTAAGTGAAATGCCCAGGAATCAAGCAACAAACATCCGGTGACACATAACCAGTAGCAAATGTCCAGTGACCAGTATCCAATGAAAGAGACCCCAGAAGGAAAGGGAGTAAGAAGATAAGTGAAGGGGAAGAACTTAATAGGATAAATGCAAATGAAAGAGAAAATGAAAATGAGAGGGGAGTAAGAAAAGAAACCAACAGGGAGTGAATTACAACATGCCTAATTTTAGTGTTCGTTTGAGTGGCATGAAAAGAAGCCCAAGGAAGCCAAATTATTTGATGTCTAGTAAGAGTACCAGTGGACAGGGCATGCAGTCTTTTCGCAGACTCTCTAGCGTTGATCCTCCCGTATCACATAGAAAGGGGGGGGGGAGTAACATTTTTAACCCTTTGAGTACCATAAAGGAATCCAATGCATTGCATAAAATTGCATTGGTTACCTCTCTGGCACTCAGTTCTTAATAAAAATTAAAAAGAAACAGAGTAAAAGAGCTGAACCCTGCAGAAGAAATAAACGTTCCTAAAATTCACTTTGATTTAAGTTGGACTTTTTAATCCCTTGAATGCAAGTCTCCAATGGATTGTGAAAAAATTAACTGGAGAACTCTAGAATTTAAAGGAATAGTAATGTTTCATAATAAAAGCAGCTCCAATTAATCATCATAGTATTTGGACTTTGAAGAGTGTTATTTCAGTTCTGTCAGAGTTGTAGTTCAAGAGTAATTCAATGACAAAGTATCCCCCTTCCGCCCCTTCTACTGATGTCACACTGTTCAGCCAGAGCAGAAGGGAGGTGCCCAGGTAGACTGCAGAGAGGGACAATCTTCAATTAAGATAAGGGAAAAACCTGAAAAATTTGTCAAGGGGGCAGGGCTTTCATTGTTTTCATAGGAAGAAGATTAAAATCCCTGTTTAGATAAATGGGAAGTTTTAGTTGTCCCCTATGGTATAGTGGCTTTGCTCCAGAATTGGTTCAGTATTTAAACCTTTAAGTGTCATTGGGATGTGCAACATATTTCTCTGAAGTGTGTTACACACCCCTTGGCCCTCAAAAGGTTGTATCAGACTCCTTAAGAGCAGTTATGGAATGTCTGGTCTGGAAAAAGATCTAATCCTGAGCACAGCTTTTACTTACAGTACATATATTATATCTGGCAATTAAATATGGCAATCTTTATACTCTCAACATGATCAGTTTGAAATAAAGTAAATATATATAAAAAAGTGATCCTATTTACCTTTGTAGTTAGTTTAACTGTCGAGTAATAAATAACAGAGATGACATGTATTGAGTTATAATATATTCTGGACTTTGTAGAACATAACAGCTATTAGAGAGGACTTTGATACATGCTCAGATAGAGAATGTTCAATACATTTGTTCTGAACTATGAAAATGTAAAACATTTCACCAACTTTTTATTTTTTTCAGCATCTCTATTTACTTGTTTTCATAGTCTGATCTTAAAATCTGCCCAGCACCTATCAAATTTTGTTTTACATGTACCTTTCCAATTTAACTTTGAGTACATAATATATTTTATTTTTAGATGTGTGATTTTCTTATGGGTGCTTGTAATCATCTTTCCGATTACTTGTTTGATTCCCTTACATCCTCTTGAGTGCATAAAAAATTAATTATCTAGGTCTTGGGCTTCATACACTTCACTTAAGCAGTGAAAATATGATAGTGAAAAACATAGCTTAGAAAAGTAAGAAGAGATGTTTTATGACAGACTATAAAATTAGAACTGTTCACAACTAGCCTATGATTTTTTTGCATTAACAGCATTAGGCTTCTCTGATTCTCCTGCCCCTTGGCAGAAAGAGACACAGTTTGAAATATTTTAATATTACTGGCAATAGTACCCCAGTTTAATGAATTACTGCAGTGCTGCATAAAAGGACTTTGAAAAGGCTAGGAATAAGGTTAAACAATTATACGCTCTGACACAAAATTAATGGTGAAGGTTGAGTAACTTTTGCGTCAATGTCATTTTTCTGTTATTTTCCTTTTGTTTCTGTTAATAAAAACATTTTCACTTATTGTTTTTTTTACACAAGACTAACAGATTGTTATGTTTCAATTACTTCTCATTTTTCATACTTATGATCAATGAAATACACAAAATGAATAGCACAGAGCAGCCATTCAGGCACATTCTGATAAAGACAAAGTCGGCAATTTACCAATACAATAGACATGCCACAATACCTTAGATAACACAATTAATATCATTTTGAGGACATTTATATGACACTCTTTGTTTCGGAAGCTATAAGAACATAGTTCAGAAAATGTACTAATGCATTTATTATACAATTCTCGTGCAAAAGTGATTAATATGCTAAAGAAGAATTGGAGTATTTCTGGAGCCAACCAGATGCTCCATATGATACAAATGAAAATGACCATTGATTTAACTGTTTGAGTGCCAGAGAGGTATGCAATGAATTGCAATGCATTGCGTACCTCTCTGGAACTCAAAGGGTTATTAAATAGGGAGGTCTCCAGTGCATGCAAAACCAAGTATTGGAGGCTTCACTAGCTTTCAAGAGATGAAAAGTCTTGTTTAAATCTATGGCAGTTTGGGGAGTTTTTATTTTTTTCCCTATGGCATACTTTTTTTTGCTCCAGAATTTCTCCCCATTCCCTAGTATATCTGTCACAGAAGTGTCTAAGGTTTCTTAATATTGGTAGTGTGAACTTATCATCCTAAGGCAAATTAGTATGTTTTAAGAATATTTACCTCTCCAATTCCTATGTTATTCTATGGAGCCTATGCACTAAGATCTCCAAAGTTGGTGCATCACTCCCGCCTTGTGTGGTAATATTGATCCTGCAAAGAAACTAATCAGTGCCACCAACAAATAAAGGGTTATTTCACAAAAGATATTTAAACTACAAACAAATGGCTGGCAAAATATATAGACAGAATATATGTATGTATGTATATTTATTTATATAGCAACAGACAGGTACAAAGTGCTTTATAGAAATAGTACTGTACAAAAATAATACAGGACTTGGATACGAGTATGATGCTAAATTGTGATTATTGCATTATTAGTAGAGGAAACGTGCAGAAAAGTGAAGGTAGAGGAAGGAGACCCTGCCCTAAAGAACTTACAATCTAATTATTAATTGTGATAAAATAAAGAGATGGTAAGGGGATTAGAATTAGTGCAAGAAAAGGGATTCTGCAGAATGATTTGGATGTGATTGTCAGTGTGCACAAGAAGAATATTGTTATTGATGTACTTTCTTGAACAGATGAGTTTTAAGGAGATGCTTGAAAGTGATGAGTGTGGACGCTTGGAAAATGCTAATGGGTGAGCATTTCACTGCCCCGGCCAGTAAAAAATGATTGAAGCAGAGAGATGGCTTGACTTGTGTAAGGATTGGACAGAAGGAATTCTTGAAAAGAACACAGGGGGCAGGAAGGGGTGTGGCAAGAGATTAGAGCAGAAATTTAAAAAGGAGTGAAGAAGAGAAAGACTTAAGGGAGAGAGAAGAATTTTGTATGAAATATAAGACGTTATGGGTATCCAAGAGAGACATTTTAGGAGCATATGAAAGGGAAGATATTTGGGAGTAAGCATAGTTATTCATGCAGCTTCATTAAGAACATACTGAAGTGGAGAAAATAAAAGGCAGGAAAGATCAGAGAGAAGAATACTGCATAATCTAATCTAATGAGAATTAGGGCCTGAGTGAGAGTTTTTGCTGTTACATGCAGAATATTTGCCATATTTTGGTAATATTTTTACGGAAAAAATTGTAGAATTTGGTGACATCTTGGATATGGGGGAGAATGTCAAGGTGGAATCAAATCTAATCCCAAGACAGTATTTCATTATCTTTAAAATTAACTAAATGTATCTTAGGGCAGGCATGTCAAGCATCTACCCCCACCACCCTTAACTCAAAACAATGCATTGGACTCCTACCCAGCATTCCATTGGTTAAAAGCCCAATTTTAAAGCAATGGGTATTTTTATCTGTTGCTTATGATGCGTTTGATTTACCTCAGAATTACACCACTTTTGGTACATCAGCTTTCATCCTTTCAAAACAAACTGGGCCTAGTTAATTTAGCTAAAGATGCTAAAGAGCAAATCAACTACACTATGGGATGAGTGAAAATTCTGCAAATTGACTTAAGCTTGACATTTAACCCCCTGAATGCTAGAGCAGTCTCAAACCATTGCAAAGTATTAGGGCATCTGTTTGTGTTGGGTGAGATCTGTTGGGAGGGCACATGTGTTTTGGGGATGGAAAAAAACTTCAGAGATTTAGAAAGAATTTTTGAACATTTGTTGGTTTGTGAGGGCAGGGAAAGTGATAGCCTTGCTAGAAGAGAAATGGAGGGAGAGACTTGGCCGAAGAAGATAAAGGCCTCTAGAGGTGGAGAAAGAGAGACTTTGTGGGGAAGAGACATTTGGAGGAATGAAGATTTGACAAACATATGGGGAAGGGTAAAAACTATGACTGGAAAAAGTCAGACAAGGCTGAGTTGTCAGAGAGTGTAGATGTGATTCTGTGACTACCAGAAGGACAAAGTTGTGGAAGCCGACAGTATGTATTCGACATTATACGCATGTTCTGTGGATATATGTGTGTGTGTGTAAAATAACAAACAAAATTAATATCTTGTAATACCTTGTTTACTGGACTAACAGAATTATGGATTAACAAGGTTTCGAGAGAATCTCCCTTTCTCAAGTCTAAAGCATTTCTAAAGCATTAGACTTGAGAAAGGGAGGTTCTTCTGAAAGCTTGTCAATCCATAATTCTATTAGTCCAATAAAAAAGGTATTACAAGACATTAATTTTGTTTGCTATTTTACATCTGCATCACTGGACTACTACAGCTATAATCTCCACTCTCTCTCTCTCTCTCTCTCTCTCTCTCTCTCTCTATAATATATATATATATATATATATATATTAAACATATACACACGCAACGTAGCAGCCAATATTGCAGTCCTCCTTTTTAAAAATGCTTAGTATGCAGCCTTCAACTGTATTTCAGTTTGAAATACCTGGCTTAAGGTGACAGGTCCACAATTAACTTGTAGATGTTTAAAAGAAGAAGGTGAAATCTTTGCCACTGTTTGTGGCGTAATATAATATGGAGTAACACTTTCATTGAAGTCTATGGTGAAACCTGGAGATAGAAGCAGTGCTAAAATTAGCAACTGCAATAGAATTCATCCCATAATCCATACTGGCTTAGTTTCATTTTTATATTAGAAACACTATGCTGCTAATAGATATTTTTTAAATACAAATTATTTATGTTGATGTGTTTATAGTTCTGTAACTTCTGTTGCAGTCAAGGTATAATAGGTTGCATTCTCAGTGACACAACAGTATAAAATGCATGGCAACGCTTCGGTTTTTCCAGAAGTGGAAATATATTGTTTATTAAGGAATTCATTTCCCACACATACAAACAAAAAATAATTTACAAAAGCTTATGTACAATTAGTTCATTCCTGTTATATAAAGCTAAAAATAAACATGATGTTGATAGGATTATAAATTATATAAAAGCAAAAAAAGAAGAAAAGGATGGATAAAGGTATTGCTCTCTTAATGTTCCTCTATTAGCTGAGGCATATCAAGGTGATGTGTTCATGGTAACATAAGCCTTTTAATGGGCAGCAATTTTGTGGAACAAATTTACCTTTCTCAAATTGATTGAAGTCTTGATCATTCACTAGCAGTTTCATCTCCCAAGAATACTGTTACTATTTGTATCTACCACTGGACATGTACCTAATATGTGCTTCCAAATGTATTATATGTATGAATATGTGTGTGTGTTTCTGAGTGTAAAAATATTGTAATCCCCATGGCTTGTAGCAGGTCACAAGTACCTCATGGCTATCTTGTAAAATAAGTTAAAGAAAGTGAGCTTGAGACTGAAGTAATAAATTATGGGCAGAATGATTTATGTTAGGGAAGCAGTAACTAATCCTTTTAATTGCCAAATCACACAGGCCCAGCAGATTGATTAAATCTTCTACAGGGACATCTGAGCATGAGCAACCTTTCACTTGCATACTGTATAATATTGGAATATTCCTAAAATCATACTAGTGCGAGAAGGATCTGCCTAGACAGTATATGCTGCTTCCCAGCATTTCAATCAATCACTCAGTCAGTGAAACATCTTCAATATAAGCCATGTAGAACTCTGTATGTATACACCGTGTTTACTTTATTTTGTGATAGTCTAATAGTTTTCAACAAGTAATTCAATAAGAAAAAAATCCATGATTAGTACACTCCAGATGTAATAATGTTTTAATAAGGCTAAGAAACACAGTTTAATGCATCTGGTTGGTTATGGAAAGGTTGAACAACAGCAGCTCTCTGTATGTTGTTGGACTACAACTCCCATCTGTATGAGACAGCTGTCAGCTTGCTGAAGATGATATGGAAGAACAACATGAGGGCTGTAGAATGCCCTCCCCAAAACACACACACACACACACACACACACACACACACACACACACACACACATTTTCCTAGATTTTGAGGTTGAAATGATACTCTTATTTAAAGAGACATTATTGTGTGAAAAAGAAAGTTTGTATCCACCAACTTAGCATACCAACAGGAGTAATGTGGAATGGCCTAAACTTGATATATGCATGTCTTTTTTTTCAACCCTCATCAACAATATTACTATGAATAAAATAGTATAGTATTATACATGTGGTTTATGTATTTAATTGTTATGCCCTCTGTTTCTGCTAGCTTTTGGGACTTCAGCTAATTCTGTAAAAGTATATCTAGCTGCGTATGATTATTTGTTGGGTTAATGTAGGTAAAGTAACTCTTCATTTGTTTTAACTTTATGCATTATAAATTGTACTGTAGAAGATATGTTGTAGAACATTACACAAAGTGAACAAATTATACTTTGTTTTAAACTCCATATGATAATGACCTTGTGTGAGAGATCATCCAAATGTGTTACTTTTTATTCTACTGTGCATCACACTGGTGTACAACTGGGGCATTGTGCTTAATATATTAAATAATTCTTATTCTTATTTTTTTATTTAGCTTTTTTGTGTATGGATAAGGCATTGGTAACTAGTTCAGAGCTCTAGCAATACAGGTGTATCTCTAATAAAATGATGGTAGGCATTTAAATCTTAAACTGGCAGTTTCTTCAGATCAGACTGTTATATTGAAACAGCTTCAAAAGTTGACAACAAAGCTTCAGATACAGTTTCATTACAAAAATTACGAAACTATGATGGAGTTATAGTTTATCCTATCACTGGTGTTAAAGTGCCTTTCATAGTGTGGAAACTTGAAAGGCCTGCAGATTTTACTTCCAAAATAATTTCTCAAATCACTATTGTCATAATGATAGATCAGATTAGTATAACCTGCAATATGGCATTAGGAGATTTGGATTTTTAGATAAAATGTAAGTACAAAAGTGTTCTACTGATTACACCATGAACCTACAGTTCAATGCATTTTGCAGCAATTTACGCAGATTACTCTAGATATGTAGGTAACCTTTTGTCTTGAGAAAGCAGAGAAACTCTCTGCACATATGTATACACACAGCCACTTACAAATGTGAGTGTAATATGTTATGGCTTTATTTATTATCAATTTACCAGTGTACTTCATGAGCGGAGGTATTAAGGAGAGCTGCCATTACACTATATAAGATCCAAGACAGCTGTTTGAGGGATCTTTAACGATCCCTAAGCCTTTCTGCAGGTTTCACACATAAGCATTTTTCCAGCCATCATACTTGTGAGTAGCTTTTCATTGTTGGTGTTAAGGTGATTGAACGTCTTCATCTTTTTGTACAATAAAAAGATTGTAGTCTTTTGTGTATACCCTTGAGTGTAGCTGCTGGCATAGGAAGCTAGAGTTGTGCTGGGGGAATCATTAATTCCCCCTCACTGACTTTAGTATTTTTAAGACCATTTGGGATACTAATCACATGTCTTAGTATACCACCTAAAAATCTCAGTGGCACTTTTCTTTCTTTTGGGAAGGGATTGTTTTATAGGGAAACAATTTTCATTGGTTATATAAAATATAATAAGTATATTCACAGATGTTTTGAATCATGGAGTAGTACAAGCCTTTTCCAATCTGGGATTGAGCAGAAACTGAAATAAATCAGACTTTTTTAGTAGAAACATAATTTTACCATGTTTATATACATCTATTCACAAACAATTATTTTTCACTCATGCCATATTAAATAAAAATGTGTTACATGCATATATAGAGATTTATGAACTGTAAAACAATCATGTTAATCATGTAATTTAATTCAGGGGGTATAAAATAACTAAAACATTCTGATAAATTACATTAACAAATTAGTATATTTGGTTCCTCTCTGATTCTTTAATTGGCAAAACAAGGAGCACCAATAGATCTGTACCCATTCATTTTACAAATAAATATTCAAATAAGATATTGGACATCTGATAAAGGACTAGATTACATTTGTGGGGTAAAAGACTCATCACACAGCTGTTTGTGATCACAATTACATTTGCACCAACTGGAAGTTTTACTCCCAAATAACCCTTATATTTGCATTGAAATCATGCCATCAGAACATGTGAATCAACACTGAGATAGAAGAAAAATTCTCCTGAATGTCCCAAAGATAAAACTGCCAGAAGACATGAACATGAAAATGTGACAGTTGAAAATTCTGAGGTAATTAAGTAATATGTGAGCTGTAACCCTTTGTAAGCCAGTGTGAGATAAGAAATTGAGGCAAGAAAGTCAAATGAGTAGAAACATAAGATAAAGAAAATAATTAACCCTATATATGAACATAGAAGTTGTCTATAATGCACACATTTTTACTCAATATTAAGAGACACAAAATCAGTACATTGCCACATTACAGGCTTGTATTAAATATTCCACGCAAGTGGTTGTGAGATATTAAAATACAAATCTGGTTTTATTATGGGCGTAAATGACTATTGTAATCAAGACTTCAGTACTGGCTACTTTATTTGACACTTGCAGATTCTAACCTGTAAAGGAAGGACATCGGAAATCCTCATCAGTTACAATGCAATTACTGAACTTTCTGTTATCAATGGTGTTCTGTGAGTAATATTTTTGGTTCCTTATCGGCCCTGATCATTGATTCAGCTCCAATATAATCCATGCCATAATGAGACTGCTGTACTGATAGAATTGGAGCAATTCTGGGGAAATCCAGTTGCTCCATAGGTGATAAATTCAAATTGTTATTCATTTAAATGGAACTTTAACCCCTTAAATGTTAAATAGGTATTCAATGCACTACAAGTCAATGGTTGCTAATTGGTTTGGATGTTATCAGTCAGAGATGGATCATGGATGCCGTACAACAACTCCATGCTATAAGATGTCCCTGTCATACTGTTTTGCTGTATGTTGAAGATGTATTTAGCATTTAAGGGTTTACGAAGCTATTGATCCTGGTATGGCTAAGGGCAAGCCCATGAAAGTTAGTTCCAACAGTAAACAGAAAACATCACTCTGAAAAAGGATTACTTTTTCCCAATGCCTAGAATATATGTATGCCCATGTAAAATTTATAAATCTCTAACTGAAAATATATTCCTTTCTATGCCCCTGGTCATTAGGCAGCAGAACACTTGTTTAGATTATCAAATAAAATGTAACAAATGAATATTTTTACAACAATTCATACGTACTACATAAAAATATGTATGTGTTGGCATTGTACAATGAAATATGCATGTGTATAAGAAGCTGAGCCATATATACAAAGTCAAAAGTAGAGCAGTTCTATCACGGTGCCCGTGATTTGCTGCAGTTACTTGTCTGTCACCAGTAGGGGGCTTCTATTGGCTGTCTGCAGATAGCCCGCCTCTTATTGACTATTTAAACCTGGATTGGGCACCCTTTGAGTGCCCTTTCGTGTTGTTTCTGACCTTCTTGCTACCACTATGCTAGTGATAGCTGGGCCTCTGTTCCAGTGTTCCTGAGTTCCTGATCTCATGTGTTCCTGAGTTCCTGATCTCTACTGTTCCAGTGTTTCCTGCATGCTGAAGTACTTCCAGTCCTGGTTCCGGCCTAGTCTCTGGTGTTGCAGTTCCTGCTGAACTTCTCTGCTGTTTTCTGACCTGACTGATCGTTGCTGGTTCCTGTCATCTCATCACCTGTCTTCAGTATCCTGGCGACCTTCTGCCTGGTCGCGTTGGTGACATTGCTACAATTCCGTGTTGGTCCCAGCGTGCGGACGCTGGTTTGCTCCCAAGCCTTGCGGCTATACAAACTCGCTTGTTACACCAGTGTGCGGTCACTGGTTTGCTCCAAAGCCTATCAGCTATACAATTCTGTGTTGGTCCCAGCGTGCGGACGCTGGTTTGCTCCTAAGCCTTGCGGCTATACAAACTCACTTGTTACACCAGTGTGCGGTCACTGGTTTGCTCCAAAGCCTTTCAGCTATACAAATCTGTGTTGGTCCCAGCGTGCGGACGCTGGTTTGCTCCTAAGCCTTGCGGCTATACAAACTCGCTTGTTACACCAGTGTGCGGTCACTGGTTTGCTCCAAAGCCTATCAGCTATACAATTCTGTGTTGGTCCCAGCGTGCGGACGCTGGTTTGCTCCTAAGCCTTGCGGCTATACAAACTCACTTGTTACACCAGTGTGCGGTCACTGGTTTGCTCCAAAGCCTTTCAGCTATACAAATCTGTGTTGGTCCCAGCGTGCGGACGCTGGTTTGCTCCTAAGCCTTGCGGCTATACAAACTCGCTTGTTACACCAGTGTGCGGTCACTGGTTTGCTCCAAAGCCTATCAGCTATACAAATCTGTGTTGGTCCCAGCGTGCGGACGCTGGTTTGCTCCTAAGCCTTGTGGCTATACTACTCGCTTGTTACTCCAGTGTGCGGTCACTGGTTTGCTCGCTAAGCCTAACGGCTATACTATTCAGTGTTGTTTCCAGCGTGCGGACGCTGGTTTGCTCCAAAGCCTTGCTGCTTAACGATTCTGCTAATTTGCCAGTTCCATCTGACTGCTGCTATTATCTCTGGGCTGCCCTGCCCGGTATTGGTAAGGCCGGTAGAACCTTTTGCCACATTCCATCTGAGGTTGCCTTACCCGGTATTGGCAGGGCCGGTAGAGCCTACATTGTGTATCTATTGAGGCTGCCTTGCCCGGTAATTTGGTAAGGTCGGTAAAACCGTTATGCTATTCCATCTGCAGGTTGCCTTACCCGGTATTGGCAAGGCCGGTAGAGCCTAAAGACTGTCCTGTCCGGTATATTGACAGGACCGGTAGAGTCTGCCTTCTGTCTGTGCTATATTCTGTATATATATATATGTATGTTATTGCCATCCTAAGTTATCATTTATTATTTCAATAAAATTGATTTTTTTTACCCAAAACTTGTGTCTGAGAGTCATAATAAACCGTGACAGTACGAAAGGGCCATGACCTCAGACAGCAAGGGTGAAGGTAACGCACAGAATATCCATTGGAGGATGGATGTGCTCGAGCAACGTTTGGATCAGTTGGCAGTTGCAATTCAAACGATCCTTGAACGCACGGTACCTGCTGACCAATATAGCTCTAGCCCGGTGGTCTCGCCAAGTCAGACACCGGAAAGTGATACCAGACCCCTAGGGGGTACTGTTAAAGGGTTAACGGCTTCTGCACCCTTGCCGCTAAGATATGATGGTGACCCTAGTCTCTGCAGAGGGTTCATCAATCAACTCGAAATCTTTATGGAATTGACGGCACACGCATTTCCCAATGATCGTAGTAAAGTGGGGTTCACGATATCACTGCTCACTGGCAGAGCATTGGCTTGGGCTAACCCCTTGTGGGAGAATGCTAAACCTTGTACTAAGAACTTTAGTGAATTTGTGCGTTCCTTTCGAAGAGTGTTTGAGCCTCCTGGTAGAACCACCTCTGCTGCCAAACGCCTTATGGAGATACAACAGGGCAGGCGTACAGTGGGCGACTATGCCATCGAATTCCGCACATTGGCAGCAGAGGTAGGTTGGAATAACGAGGCATTATTGGCAGCCTTCTCTCAAGGCCTGAATGACCACATTAAAGACGAAATCGCTGCTAAAGATCTACCTATTGATCTAGATGATTACATTGAGTATGTTATGATAATTGACTCCAGAATACGTGAGAGATCAATTGCCAGAGATCGTAAGTTACGGTCAAAAAATAATGAGCCTAGTAGCATGTTTTGCCCACCCATCCCTCCCTTGGCATTGAAGTCTAGTGAACCAGTACGGGAAACAAGTGAACCTATGGAAATAGGCTTCACTAGACTATCCAAGGCAGAGAGACTATATCGCAAAAAACAAGGGTTATGTTTATACTGCGGTAAAAAAGGGCACTTGCTAAATTCCTGTCCGGTACGTCCGGGAAACGCACACACCTAGGGTATCTTGGGGGACAGGCCCTAGGTGGTGTACAATCGTCCCCAGTGTCGGGCATAATGAAACCCACCATACAGGTGGTATTGTCTTGGGCACAACGCTCTGTGGAGGTTTTGGCCTTGGTTGACTCCGGTGCAGCAGGGTATTTTATGGATAATACCTTTGCTGAATTGCACGGAGTTCCACGCATTGAAAGAGAAAACCCCTTGACTATTGAAGCGATTGATGGTAGACCCTTAGAACCGCCTCAGGTTATATTTGAAACTATGCCATTGTCTATGACTATTGGGGCACTTCACAGAGAAGAGCAGCAGTTTCAACTGATTAATTCCCCGCACCATGCGGTGATATTGGGATTTCCGTGGTTACAGTTACATAACCCACAATTCGATTGGAAAAAGTGTGAAATTGCTGCTTGGTCCCAGTTTTGTATGGACAAGTGCGTCATCCAGCCTATTAAGGTCATGTGCACCTCCTCTGCTATGCCGGATGTGTACCAACAGTTTGGCGATGTTTTTAGCAAAGGAGAGGCTAGTATGCTACCCCAGCATAGACCTTATGATTGTTGCATTGAATTGCAGCCTGGTGCAGTACCTCCGAAAGGACGCACTTATCCATTATCTTGTGATGAAAATAAGGCTATGGAGGATTACATTTCTGATGCCCTTGCTAGAGGGATCATACGTAAATCTACCTCTCCAGCTGGGGCTGGGTTCTTTTTTGTAAAAAAGAAAAATGGCGAATTAAGACCATGCATTGACTACCGGGGCTTGAATAAACTAATGGCAAAAAACGCATACCCAATACCACTCATCACCGAGCTTTTTGACAGGCTTAAGGGCGCTTCGATATTTACCAAGTTGGACCTACGGGCCGCTTACAATCTGGTTCGCATTCGAGCAGGTGATGAGTGGAAAACTGCCTTTAATACTCGAGCTGGGCACTACGAGTATCTAGTAATGCCTTTTGGGCTGTGTAATGCACCCGCAGTTTTCCAGGAACTGATAAATGATGTTCTGAGAGATATGTTACAGACATGTGTTGTGGTGTACCTCGACGATATACTGATTTACTCCCAAAACATGGCACAGCACATCAAAGATGTATCCGCAGTATTGCTACGACTCCGTGAGAACAAATTATTTTGTAAAATGGAAAAATGTGAGTTTCATAGAACCAGTGTGCCATTCTTGGGGTTCATAATTGGCAATGATGGCATTGCCATGGACAAAGAAAAGTTGTCAGCTGTCCTACAATGGCCAAAACCCAAGGGTCTTAAAGCCATACAGCGTTTCCTGGGTTTCGCTAATTATTATAGGAGGTTTATTAAGAACTTTTCTTCCATTGTCAAACCTCTGTCCGATCTTACGCACAAGGGTGCTAATCCTTCTTGTTGGCCGGTATCTGCTGAGAAAGCCTTTGAGAATTTGAAGCTGGCATTTGCTGCGGCTCCTGTGTTATCCCACCCCAATCCTTTACTTCCATTTACGTTAGAGGTTGATGCCTCAGATATTGGGGTCGGGGCAGTACTTTCGCAGCGACACGAGAAAGGTGGAACTCTCAGACCTTGTGGGTTTTTCTCTAAAAAGTTGACTGTCACTCAAAGCCACTATGAGATAGGTGACAGAGAATTATTGGCCATTATCCTCGCTCTTAAGGAATGGCGTCATTTGCTTGAAGGTACTAAGAATCCTGTCTTAATCCTAACAGATCATAAGAATCTGACCTATCTCTCGGAGGCCAAGAGATTGTCCTCTCGTCAGGCCAGGTGGGCACTGTTCCTGTCTCGATTTAATTTCATTGTATCATATTTACCAGGGTCAAAAAATATCAGGGCTGATGCACTGTCAAGACAATTTGAGGCCGACAGTGACAGAGTGGAAGCACCAGCTCCTATCATCCAACCTGATAGAATACTGGCTACTATACGCACGAGTATCACTTCTCCTCTAGGGGAGGAGATCCTGGCCTCTCAGGGGTCCGCTCCCCATGAAACCCCAGTGGGCAAATGTTTTGTCGCTGAATCATTTCGTACTAGGCTGCTCGAAACCTACCATTCCTCTAAGGCTGCGGGACATATTGGTAGAGACCAATTGTTATGGTCCCTTTCTCAGTTATTTTGGTGGCCTTCCATGAGAAACGATTGTGCCGAATTTACGAATGCCTGTGCCACCTGCGCCCGCGCTAAGACCCCGAGACATCTCCCTGTGGGCTTGCTTCAACCGGTGCCTAATGGCGAACGCCCCTGGTCTCATGTTTCCATTGATTTTATGGGAGAGTTGCCTATGTCGAAGGGGTACTCCTTTATATTCATGGTGGTGGACAGGTTTTCTAAAATGGCTCATTTCGTGCCCCTCCGTGGTCTTCCTTCAGCGAAGGAATTGGCAATGGTGTTCGCCAGAGAAGTATTCCGGTTGCATGGAGTGCCTAGGGTACTGGTGTCTGACAGGGGGAGCCAGTTTGTGTCTAGATTTTGGAGGGCATTTTGCCAACAGATGGGCATACAGCTGTCCTTCTCCTCTGCCTACCATCCCCAGACCAATGGAGCCGCTGAACGAGCTAATCAGGGCTTGGAACAATTTCTCCGTTGTTTCGTTACTGACCATCATGATAATTGGTCCGACTTGTTGCCTTGGGCAGAGTTCGCCAGGAACTGTGCGGTCAATTCTTCATCTGGGAGCTCTCCGTTTCTGATTAATTATGGGTTCCAGCCCTGTTTGCTTCCAGACTCATTTCAGACGCAACAGATTCCAGCTCTGGATGAGCATATCGAGCAACTCCGTTCCACATGGGCACAAGTTCAGAGGGCACTTGGTCAGTCATTTCAGCGTCATCAGCGCCATGCTAATCGCAGAAGGCTTCCAGCGGTTTCCTTTCAGGTTGGGGATAGAGTATGGCTTTCCTCCAGAAATCTAAAGCTGCAGGTTCCGTCTAATAAGTTGGCTCCTCGGTTTATTGGTCCATACAGAGTTATTCGCAAAATTAACCCTGTCTCCTATGCACTAGACCTACCTGCATCCATGCGTATCCATAATGTGTTCCATGTGTCCCTTCTTAAGCCTCTGGTTTGCAATCGCTATACTACCACACCTGTGGTGCCAGGACCTGTTGAGGTCGAGGGCCAGGAGGAGTACGAGGTTCAGAGCATTATTGATTCCCGTAGGCTTAGAGGAAGGGTACAGTACCTGGTACATTGGAAAGGGTATGGTCCTGAGGATCGATCATGGGTGGATAGTACGGACCTTCATGCACCTAGGTTAACTAGGGCCTTTCATGCCAATTACCCGCAGAAACCTAAACCCTATTCTAGGAGAGGGGGTCTTTGAAAGGGGGGTACTATCACGGTGCCCGTGATTTGCTGCAGTTACTTGTCTGTCACCAGTAGGGGGCTTCTATTGGCTGTCTGCAGATAGCCCGCCTCTTATTGACTATTTAAACCTGGATTGGGCACCCTTTGAGTGCCCTTTCGTGTTGTTTCTGACCTTCTTGCTACCACTATGCTAGTGATAGCTGGGCCTCTGTTCCAGTGTTCCTGAGTTCCTGATCTCATGTGTTCCTGAGTTCCTGATCTCTACTGTTCCAGTGTTTCCTGCATGCTGAAGTACTTCCAGTCCTGGTTCCGGCCTAGTCTCTGGTGTTGCAGTTCCTGCTGAACTTCTCTGCTGTTTTCTGACCTGACTGATCGTTGCTGGTTCCTGTCATCTCATCACCTGTCTTCAGTATCCTGGCGACCTTCTGCCTGGTCGCGTTGGTGACATTGCTACAATTCCGTGTTGGTCCCAGCGTGCGGACGCTGGTTTGCTCCCAAGCCTTGCGGCTATACAAACTCGCTTGTTACACCAGTGTGCGGTCACTGGTTTGCTCCAAAGCCTATCAGCTATACAATTCTGTGTTGGTCCCAGCGTGCGGACGCTGGTTTGCTCCTAAGCCTTGCGGCTATACAAACTCACTTGTTACACCAGTGTGCGGTCACTGGTTTGCTCCAAAGCCTTTCAGCTATACAAATCTGTGTTGGTCCCAGCGTGCGGACGCTGGTTTGCTCCTAAGCCTTGCGGCTATACAAACTCGCTTGTTACACCAGTGTGCGGTCACTGGTTTGCTCCAAAGCCTATCAGCTATACAATTCTGTGTTGGTCCCAGCGTGCGGACGCTGGTTTGCTCCTAAGCCTTGCGGCTATACAAACTCACTTGTTACACCAGTGTGCGGTCACTGGTTTGCTCCAAAGCCTTTCAGCTATACAAATCTGTGTTGGTCCCAGCGTGCGGACGCTGGTTTGCTCCTAAACCTTGCGGCTATACAAACTCGCTTGTTACACCAGTGTGCGGTCACTGGTTTGCTCCAAAGCCTATCAGCTATACAAATCTGTGTTGGTCCCAGCGTGCGGACGCTGGTTTGCTCCTAAGCCTTGTGGCTATACTACTCGCTTGTTACTCCAGTGTGCGGTCACTGGTTTGCTCGCTAAGCCTAACGGCTATACTATTCAGTGTTGTTTCCAGCGTGCGGACGCTGGTTTGCTCCAAAGCCTTGCTGCTTAACGATTCTGCTAATTTGCCAGTTCCATCTGACTGCTGCTATTATCTCTGGGCTGCCCTGCCCGGTATTGGTAAGGCCGGTAGAACCTTTTGCCACATTCCATCTGAGGTTGCCTTACCCGGTATTGGCAGGGCCGGTAGAGCCTACATTGTGTATCTATTGAGGCTGCCTTGCCCGGTAATTTGGTAAGGTCGGTAAAACCGTTATGCTATTCCATCTGCAGGTTGCCTTACCCGGTATTGGCAAGGCCGGTAGAGCCTAAAGACTGTCCTGTCCGGTATATTGACAGGACCGGTAGAGTCTGCCTTCTGTCTGTGCTATATTCTGTATATATATATATGTATGTTATTGCCATCCTAAGTTATCATTTATTATTTCAATAAAATTTATTTTTTTTACCCAAAACTTGTGTCTGAGAGTCATAATAAACCGTGACAAGTTCTGGGGCTGAACTGCATCATAGGGGCCAACTACACATTCCCATTTATTTAAATGGAGCTTTTAATCCATTGAATGGTAGAAAGTTCCAAAAAGTGAGTCTCAAGGTTTATCTATGAAATTACACCTTTTATCTTTAACATATAAAATATTAAAATAGTTAAAGTGGAGTGTAACCACACGTTAGCAGGAATTATGAAGGTATTTGTCTAGATCAGGAGTGGGCAAAGTAAAGCCCTCCAGCTATTGTCTGACTATAAATCCCATCATTCTCCACCAGCCACTGCTTGGTTGGCAATGATGGGGCTTGCAGTCTGACAGCAGCTGGATGCCCTGACTTTGGCCTAACTTTGTCCATCACTGTTCTAGCTAAAGTTTGTTCTAATAAACCAGTTCTCCATGGCCCATACAGGGACTGTTTTTCTATATTCAGAAATATATATGTAGATTATGAGGGGAATATATGAAAATAGGTGACTTTGGAGAAGACTAACTTTACAGTAAGGGAGAAATAAAAATTCACAATAATCGAAATTGATCTTTTAACCTCTTGCATGCTAGAGATGTCTACAACTTATTGCTTCACAGTGAGTTAGAGACCTATTTACCATTCAGTGTGTTAAAGCCCAATTTAAATCTTTGGGAAATTGTAGAATGATTATTTTTCACTTATAGTGCAGTTCTTTTGTTTCAGAATTGAACCTATTTATCTTATTACATTGCAAATATCAGTGCATAACTCCTATAGCATACAATATCCATGGGAACAACTTATTAAATCCATCCCTACATCAGGTATAATAAAAATTTGTGAACTGATTCCACAAAACCCCATTACTGTCAAACTAACCACACAGGGTGAATGTGCATGAAAATGGCCTTTTTGTTATGTATAAATGTTAATCAAGTTCTAGATAATTTAAAACACAGAAATAGTTCTTCTAGTTATTTTTGTGTAGAATACTATTTGTAAATTAACCTCCATGTGTATCTTGCTTATCATTTTGATGATGATCTTGATGATGATAATAATAATAATAACACCCCACTGGAGGCCTTTATAGTATTTAAATTGTTGGATACCTATTTAAATCAATTAAAATGTAAATGCATACCCTGTGGGGCAGTTGGTTTTCCACAGAATTACTCCACTTTTGGCTTTATACCTATGACCCATAATCTAAACAAGAGTCTGGGAAGAGAATAATAAAACTCCACATAAAAATCAACACAAAGTACATTTTCTGTGCTCTGAATGGTCTTGTTCATGCCTAATGCCTTTGCACATAGCTTTTTGAGTGACAAAATGGTGGATTTGTACCAGGAGCACCAGGGGGTTACTGGTTTGTTAGTGTGTGGGTATTTTGTGCAGTAACATTTTTCTGCTTTTGAGTGCAGAATATGTGCATTATTCATTAAGCTGAAGAGATGCAGTTCTGGAGCAAACCAATTGCACCATAAAATAGAATGAAATAAATATTGTTTCACAGTACATTGGAGTCCTGTTTTAAATCAATGAAAATCTGCAGAATTTTCATTTCAGCTCAATGGGACAGTTGGTTTGTTCCAGAATTGTACCTCTTTAGCTTGATGAAAAAGGCCCACTGGGAACTGAGAAAATCAGTATAAAATGGCTTCTCTTCACTACTCTACCTGTAGAGGTAGCATAAATAGAGGTGGGTGATGGACTTGTGCACTGAATGTAAGAGTGCTCTATTAGCAAAACTACAGTATTTATTACTAGTGCAAAACAATTCTGAGACAACTGAACCATGAGGTGGAAATACAATATCCCACTAAGTAAAATGGGTCTTTTAACCTCTTGAGTGCTAGAAACATCTCCAATACATTGTAAAGCAAATTATTGGAGACCTGTCTAGGAATCAAGGGATTATTACAAGCATGACTGAAATCACTGAGGATTTTAGTTGTTTTTGTTTGTCCCCTATGGTGTAGTTGTTTTTTTTTCCAGAATGACTTCAATTTCTCAGTACATCAGCCTGAGTAAATAATGCAAGTGTAACTGAAATATTAAAATAATTATTATTATTTGTATATCTCTGATAGCGAAGCTAAAACAGTAGTAGTAAAACTGATATGTGTTTATTTAACTCTATCGAAATTCTTCTAATTGGTTTCATCCTTTGTTACTCATGGCATTCCTAAATAATCCAATTATTCAAATGTGCTGTTTGTATCTTATCATGGCTCATTATATATTAATCAACATCTTTAAAACAATCACAGTATACTGTTTATGATGTTTGCTTTGTTTAATTATGCTGTAGAAGTAATTTCTTGTATTAGTTAAATATCTTTAATCTCTTATAACAACTCTGAAATTCAAATATTCACATACATAAGATATAATCTACTAAAATGTTTATATATGTATTAAACATTTGTTCACATAATTTTATACTGTAAAATGAACTAACTTATTTATCTTTCTATTAAAGAAATTATGGCCCAGTGGAATCGTTTGATACTTATCTAAATAAACACTTATACAATGGATAGAATCATTTTAAACAAACAAAACACACTGTTTTGCTATTTCTGCTTAAGAAAACAAATTACTATTGATTTTCAAATGCACTGCTTGCTTCCACTGGATATTTATAGAAATTTCAACATGCTGTTACATAAATACCATAATATCGCATATGTGGGTTACTTAGAGATCTTTATATATTGTCTTCTACTTGGACACTGATCAGCACATATCTTTTAATGCAGTTTTAACACTCACATTTCCTAGAAAATAATTGAAAATCAATTTCTGCTAATTGCGGACTTTCAGTCCCAACATATTAACTTCCTTCATACAGGACCACTTTATTCAAGACAACTAACACAGTTTCTTGGTTTTTCCTTAATGTAGAAATTATTTTCTTTAAATTTAAAATACACTTTTAACCCTCTGAGTGCCTGAGAGGTACTAAATGTATTTAATTGAAAAATAAAACCTTTTCTCAGTCATAGAAAGCCTAAAGCTTGTTGTGTAAACATTAAATTCCATCCATATAATCTTCCTTGGTGATACAAATTTATTTGAACTACTTGACTTATTGTCAATAGCATAACTACTTTATCATTGCTTTCCTGTCATAGTAGCTATCAATAACATTACTGTATTTGTGCATCAAAATTCAGTCTGTCCAAATATTAATCTATCACTTAAAACCTCATCAATCTGCAACCTTATGCAACCTCAGTCTTACCATTTTATTCCCATACCATTACCCCTTGGATGCTAGACACATCCTTAATGCATTACAATGTAATGGAATGGAGATGTCATGAACATCCTAGGGGTTAATAAGTCTGCTAAGTAATTGTCTGTGATAGCAAGGCAAGAAGAGCCACAAAATACAGTATTGGGGACATAATCCTTAAAATTTCTGGTGGTCCCATTACAATTTGTTTTGAATATTTAGTTTTTATTTTAATTTATCTGGATCCAGTAACTTATTGTTGTCTCCCCTTCCTTCTGTCCATTTTCACTGATCATTACACTTGCTTGTGATATTAAAGGGATAGTAATACTTGCAAATTACTAATCTCCAAATTGTAGCTTTGTTAAAAAGAAACGTATTGCCCCCAGTGTCATCTCTCAAACCCTTATGGTTTGAGAGATAATAGCGCTCAAAGTTCCCCTCTCCCTCCCCCTTCCCTGACTGAACGCTGAACGCTGACAGCAGGGGAAGCTGTTGTACAACAGTCTTATGTGCATCAGGCGGCTCTGCAGCTGAGCCAAGATCGCGTTTATAAAAAATAATTCTTTCATTGAAACAGTCTTCTATGTGTGCTTGGTTTGCAAACAATGGATTGTAATACTCTTGTGGGACTTGTAAAGGACACTTGTCTTTATCAGATTGTAAACTAAAACAGCAGTGTGCTACAAGAGAGCTCAAAAGCAACTAAAACATTATATAGAAATAACCAGCTTAGCAAATTAAGGGACACTTATGCCTTAGAGTATATTTCATATTTAATGTGATAGGTTAACCACCGACTTGCTACTGCCTCGATATAACACCAACGTTTGCTCAAATAGGGATAGAAATCATGGTAAAAATAACTATATGAGGAATATTTTTGCATTGCTTTGTCGGTTTTAACACATTTTTGGACAGTATATGATTTTATTAATAGCAATTTGGCCAATATTTATTCTGCAAAATGAGCTTTTGTTTGAGGACAAGATATGAAATAAATAAAGTCTGCATTAATCTAAAATAAACAATACTAATAATGAAAGCAAAAATTTTAGTCAGATGCCAAAATACCAGCAGGTCTTATTGGACAGAGCATGCCTTTTCATAGGGAGAACAGATGGCCTCAAGCAGCAGTTCTCACTGCTCATTTATTTATTAATTGTTTTGTGGCTGGTATGCTAATTTTTTTACTTGGGGCAACTTTCTATTTGCAGCTTTTTTCAACACACTGTTAGTATTTTACACATTTATTTAACCATAAATGTTGTGTGTAAAAAATGAGAATAAACATGTGTCATTGCTATTCCTTTGCTGTTTCATGATATGTCTAGATTCTACAAACCAGTCATTGAGTTATTGATGTATTAACAGTTGTTGTATTTCTGAGGTAAGCCACTTGCATCATAGGGGGCAAATAACATTTTCCAAAATTCTCATTGATTTGAATGAGGCTTTCATCCCTTGAGTTGTATCCAATACATTAATCTCCTTGTGGGAGACAGCTCTACCAATCAAAGGGTTAAGGTCTCAATTCAATTAATCCAGCTAAAACTGGCATTAGGGCAAAATTGGCTACCGATCAAAATAAAAAATCTATGTGTCGGTATTCAATTGTCCTGAAGACTGAAACCACAACAAACGTTGGACCACAGAAACCTACTTGTGGTAAATGTCTGTTTTGTGTTTTAAGTTCCCAAAACTCATGCTAACTAGCATGAGTAATAGGAACAACAAAAGAAAAAGAGCTAACGACCGGTGCCTGACACACTGTCAAGCACTTAGCATGAGCTCAAACACACAGTAAACCTCCGAAACACTAATCCTACACTACCCTAACAGTGAAGTGCAACAATAATAGCCCTAACACCCTCAGCTGTATAACACTTAACGGTCATCCACTGTTTGTCTTCTTCTATTAGCTTCCATCTTCCTTTTTTTTCTTCCTCTTTGTCTTAATCTTCTGTCTTCTCCCCTTCTGTTTTCTTCTCTTCTGTCTTCTTATCTTTCTTGTTTTAAAGAGGAAAAAACCTTAAACATAAAATTTTGTCAGAAAACATAAATTGGAAATATGTGCATTGTTTAACTATTTATCTGCCAGAGGGGTACACAAAGCATTGCACTCATAGGGTTAAATCCCAAATCAAAAGACAATATTCCTCCAAAAGAAAAATAATTCTCCCAATCCTTTTTACAAAAAAACAATTATTCATTCTAAATTAAAATGTTATCCATAAAGCGAAAACATTGTTGCTTTTAAAACAAAACCCAAGTTGTGGTCTCTGCATCTGTCGCCAGTGGTGGCTGAAGGAAGTGAGACAGACAACCCCTCCCCCTTTGTGCCTTTCGGGCCGATGCCCAAGCTAGTGTGTGGGAAATTTCAACAGAAACTGGCTTTTATATGGCCAGTCTCTATTCAAAATGTCTCCCAGACATCCATTGGCCAAGATCTGTGTATACACAGCTCCTAGTAATTCAACTCCTAGTGTGAGGATGATGAAAGTCACTAGGAGCTGATTGGCTCCCCTTTTATTAACCCTATCCCTCCTAAAGAATGAATAACCCTCTAGATTGACTGCCAAGGCATATGTATCACCTAACCAGACACACCAATTAGATCATACTTCTCATACATTGCAGTCATCTCTAGTTTCATCATCTTTCTAGCTGGGCTACGTGCATGTACATTCATACATTTTATCTTTTTGCCATTCTGAAAAATTAAATTTTTTGTAAAATGTATTTGCCTTTATCAGGCTGTAACATTGGCATGAATTAGACCACAGATTTATCCAAAGAGGATACCCGATTTGGGCATTAGATAGAGCCTTGATGCGCGCAAGACAACAGAATAGGAATGATCTTTTGCATTATAAAATACAGCCTGAGAATTTGGCTAGGGATATAGTTGGAAAGAAAGTGACCTAATCTTCTGAGCAGGTTACTTTTTCTACTGCATACAGTGTGGAATTTAATGATATTACTAAAATAATCAAACAACATTTACCCATTCTGTATGAGGATTCTGAATTGCATAAAACTTTAGAAAAAGGATTCAAATTTGTGTCACGTAAAGCTCCAAAGATATCCTCTCGAATATCACCTAGTTTATTTACATCAAAGGGTAGAAAACCAACTTGGATTGATGTTATTGGTACTTATAGATGTGGTAGCTCTAGATGCAGTTGCTGTAAGTTGATTAATGTCACCAAAACTTTTTCTTCCTCTGTTACGACCAAAATTTATGAAATGAGAGGATATACCAATTGTGTCACTAAAGGAGTGGTATACCTTATAACATGTTCCACTTGTCATATACAATATGTGGGTAAAACGACAAGAACTATGAGAGAAAGAATGAATCTGAGTGATATAAGGAGCAAAGATTTTCGCTCTGGAATATCCTCTCATTTCAAGGTTGGTTTATGTAACAACTCTGGTTTCACTGTGCAGGGTTAGTTTGGGACCACGTGGAGGTTGCGTTGAGGATAAATTATCCAGAAGGGAAGTCTTCTGGATCTTTGAGTTAGGAACCAGATATCCACGTGGTCTCAATAAAGAATACGATGTCACTGGTTATATTTAACCCCGATATTAACACAGTGATAATGTTCTGGTGCTTAATGATATGAATTGGTTAAACATCTTCTATTGGTTTTTGTCTGCTGAAAATACCAACACAGCTTACAGGGTTAACATCTTTTCGACCGACAGTGTTTTTATATGTAATACCATTTGAGGATTTTAATTGCTTTGTACAATGCAGTTTGTTGTTTGGTTTGGATTTTTGTCATGCTCCAGCATATACGTAAATTAAACTGTATGTGAATATGCCTTTTTTGACAGTTAACTGTTGCGATCTATTATACTAACTGTTTTTATAGATGCAAGATGATGGTGTCCGGAGTGATTTCTTATTATTACTACCAATTTTGAGAATGGATGGTAGGTATTTAGAGTTTATCTCTCTTTGTTTATTTAGGATATTTTCCTCTATACGTGATATAGAGAGATGTCACTTCGGGCACTGACATGATCTTTAGGATTGCTGATTGTTTGTATTTAGATCGCAGCGGGATTGGTCATAGGCAAATGGTTTAATGGTCTGATTGGCTGGAGCAGATTTAAAATTCTTAACGAACAACATTGTAACTTATGGTCATGATTAAGAGCATACAGCGCGAAACGCATTGATCTGTGAGGGGTCGTGTATAGCACATTTTGCTGGGTATATTCGAACACCTCCAAAAGTATCTCCTCCATTTCTTCGAGATATCGATCTGTTAAGGTACTCAGTATTTTACATTGTGTTGCAATAAAGGAAACAGTGTTTTTATTTTTAATTTGCAAGTGTATTTATGTGAGCGGACTTGTTTATATGTGTTATGAATTAGCCCATTCCCTCTCTCCACCCCAATGCCCCTTCTCTAAACCCATTTTCTCAGTGGTACTACCTTCCCCATCCTGTGTTGCATCAACCCCCCCCCCCCCCCTTTTTCTAGTTTAAAGTCTCTTCCAATGCTCTAACCATCCTAACTCCTAGCACTGTGGCCCCCTTTCCACTAAGGTGCAATCTATCTTGACTATAAAGATTGGCCCAAGGGAAAAGACCACGCAGTGCTCTGAGAACCCAAAGCACTGCTGCTTACACCAAGTCTTTAGACACACATAGGTTATTTTGTTAATTAAATTAAGACACACTGCCTCCTAAATGTATAGTTTTCATTTAAAGGGATAGTAATACCTAAAACCCCTGAGTAAAACAAGAGTACTCCCACTGCCGCAAGGTGTTTCATTCAAAAGTTATTAATTTTCAAAGTTGAATTTTTTAGGTGCAATATCACAGTGGCCTGAAATTTTACAGTGGCGCTGTTGCTACACCATCCTATGGAGATTTATGGTCCTGAGACCAGAGCTGTCCATAGGATCGTGTAGCAACAGCGCCACTGTACAATTTCAGGCCACTGTGATATTGCACCTAAAAAATTCAACTTTGAAAATTAATAACTTTTGAATGAAACACCTTTCAGCAGTGGGAGTACTCTTGTTTTACTTAGGGGGATAAACCCTATAACATATTTTTTTTTACATTTTAGGTATTACTATCCCTTTAATGATTGGATATTATGGTAAAATACAACAGGGAACTGGTACATATATGAGTTCCTATAATGGCTTATGTGGGTATTATTTATATAACAGATCATGGATTTGCTTTTTAGTGAATACTAATTGTTGACGAATATCTTTAAAAAATATACCATAATCTCTACAAAATAAAAATATCTAAATTGATATATTTCACTAATTAAATTAATCTCTCATTTTGTTTAAAGCCATAAACAATGGACCCACCCCCAATATTAAAATATGATGTATTAAATGAGCGCTGAAAGGGATTAACCAATAAGCATTAAATGGACTATATCATTACAAATGAATTGCCAGCACTACTCATAGTTATTCAGCTGCTTTTCTCCATGGATTAACCTTGGCTGGTTACATTCGCTAATAGACATGCTCTTTCGAGTGACCCAATTCTTAGTAAAGTTGTTAACCTTTATATCTAGTCGACTGGGAAACATTTGTATGTATTGCTATGGACTCTATTTTTCACAGACCTAATACAGCTGATTTGTGCACCAATTATGGCCAAACATCCATTTAGTCTTGCAGAATGAATGCATTCTGGCTACCTTACATCAATTTTCCATAGGACAGAAAAATCTTCATAGGAATCTCCTTAGGGATTTTGCAGTGAAAAAAAATTGTTACATAACTGGTTGTTAATATAGATCAGGATACTACATGATGTTAAGAAAAAAACATACAACATTTTATTTCACAAATTCAGGCAGTAGCATTTTAAAAACAATGAATTAACCCTTTGAGTGTCAGAGGGCTACAAATGCATTGCATACCCCTCTGGCACTCAATGTGTTAATGATAAGCTTGGCATGACAGTTTTTAAATGCAAATGATATGCCATTAACATTTTTCTTATTATTACTAGATTCCCTCTTGTCTCTTTTTAATCTAAATTTCTCTTGAAAGGGCACAGAATAGACATTTCTTAATTAATGTACTTCAAGCTTTCCTTCAGGAAAGTAACATTTATTGACCTATTAAATGACTACAACACACAGAGTTTTATTTTAGATGCAGTAATTCTGCATTTTTATTTTACCCTTCTCATTTGGTCATTTTGAAGTCCAACTCCTGTACAACTTTCCATCTGTATAAAATAACACAACCTCTTCTAGGAAGAGACCATCAGTGTATTCTCATTTTCCATCTGTATAAAATAACACAACCTCTTCTAGGAAGAGACCATCAGTGTATTCTCATTTTCCATCTGTATAAAATAATACAACCTCATCTAGGAAGAGACCATCAGTGTATTCTCATTTTCTGGGAGAAGGAACTAGTTCACCATTTAAAGTTAAAGGAGATAACTTACATTCTCCAAGAGATCATAAAATGAAAGATGAGCAAACCAAAGGAAATGGGCAAACTAGATGGGTCAGATGGTTCTAGTTTGCCATCAAAATCTATTTTTTTAACTTTGACTGGTTTACCTGGATCAGTTTTACTGACGCAGAATCAACTCCATTTAGAGGATACTTAGTAAATAGCTCTAGGCTTCACTGGACAGTCAAAATGTTTCTATCAGCCATTTGATCCCCCTCTTACCTCCCCACCCACCGCCAAGGGGCTTGCTAATCATTCGTGAGGCCCACCCCACCCTGTGGTTTGGGGTGATGAGCTACCATATTTCAAAGTAACCCTTTAATTCTGAGCAAAGCATTGAACAGCAATGTGTTTTCCACCATCAAACCACAAATAGGGTTAAAAAGGTAAAAACCCTGTTAAAAATCAGTAGTCTACTGACCGGAATAAAACTCCCACTGTGCTCAACAAAGCCTCATCTCCTTCTTCAACTGAAAAACGAGGGGGCATATAAAATGGAAATTCTCATTGGTCTCAATAAAATACTGACTCAGGTATCAGTCTAAATGGACCTTGTTCAAACTCAGAAAATGTTTCCTGTAGAGCCTACACAATATAAAACAAATCATTCCTCGGATACTATATCTATTGAAATAACTAAGTTTTAGGCACTTACATAGGTAGGGGTCCTTAACAGCCGTCATATGTATCTATTTATATACTGTTTGCATTGTGTCTGTAGTTGCATGTATTTATTTTCC
The DNA here is from genome assembly GCA_037306005.1 of Rhinophrynus dorsalis. NCBI lineage: Eukaryota > Metazoa > Chordata > Amphibia > Anura > Rhinophrynidae > Rhinophrynus > Rhinophrynus dorsalis. The sequence goes on along the minus strand of CM074720.1, from coordinate 336,826,225 downwards.
ACATATACACAATAAAGAAGAATAGACTTTTCAGTCTGAAAGAGATTACCAATAGAGCGATATATAGAGAGAGAGACCATTCCGTGATTCTACTGGGACATGAGTATTTTCTTAAGATAGTAACCTGGCCGTGTTCAGCTATAGACTACAGCAGTTGTCAACTGAAAAAAAAGCACACTGAAACACAATTGACAGATATAGCAAGTATTGCTGACTGCTGTGCAAAGGACATATTCCTAAGTAATTATTTCTATTAAACAAATTAAGAGCCACTTATTCTCATTTAATTTAATTGACAGTATTTCTTTTTGACATTGTACTGAGAAGCAGATGAGCTAGGTAAAAAATGGGCAATATGAACCTCTCCAGCTGTTACTTACGATAATCCCCCATCATCCTTCCATCATTCTCTGGGGTTTTTCCTGAACTAAAAACGATTACATGCAAAACAGCAAATTTCATACCCTTCTTAATACATTCAATTATTGTCCAAAAACTGTTCTGCAACATAAAACATACATAAAATCTTATCTTATCTTAATCATAGCAGAAAAAAAGTAATTCTATTTATGTAGGCAGTAGGCAGGTATAAACATTTGGCTTTTATGGGGCTATAGGTAGGGCCTGTAATCTGCTTTTGCGTGCACTTTTTAATCTTCTTCTCTTTAGATGAGGTAAGAAGTCATCATATCATAGGCAGACAAGATCTAATCAATCCAAGACCAATGCCCAAGCTGTGTATAGAGCTAAGCAATATATATATTTCCCATAGGTATATAAATACCTATCCACAGAAATCCAAGGTTAACAAAAAAAAATGTACCCAGACTAGGAGCTGAGAGAAAAACCATGACAATAAAGCGGTAAATACTACATGATTTATGTTATTTCAAGGAAATAAATCACATGGGGCTATAATCAAGAAGCTGAAGATGTGCCATGCTGGTACAAAACATCTGCATATGAACATTCCTATTGATTTAAATGGACTTTTAACCCCTTGAATGCTAGAGATCTTCAACCAACAGCATATCTAGTCATTGGAGAGCCCCATCATAAAATATAGAGGCATAAATGGAAGCTATAGGACCCTGGGGCACATGGCCCTCCTTGGATGCAGGACCCTGGTTCAGCTTCACTCTCTGCACTCATGGAATTACTCCCCTATCTCAAACTCATTGATCCTCAGTACATTTGGGGACCTCTCCAGCATTCAAGGTGTTAAATGCTTCATGACATTTACAACATTTTGATTTGTTTCCTACAGTGAAGTTAGCCCCATAATTATAACTTCCTGAATATGCTCAATGTAGCTCCATTTCAGCGGTAATCTCTGTGGTATCACTAGTGTTGCTCCATTTAAGTTGTAAGCTCTGTGGTATTACTTGCCTTTCTTTACAACATTAATTCCAATTTTAACATTAACAAAAGGGGATGGGCTATGACGGCAGACTGGAGGGATAATTGGGGAAATGGGGTATAAATATGGATAGTGCATAACTGAGGGTGGGGTAAAAGGGGCCTGTGATCTCCATTTTCCTCTGTGTGCTGTTAGTCTGCCCCAGCATAAGCTACTGCTTAGAGAATACAGCCAAACTTAATTTCTCATAAATGTTTTTGTTAGAAGTTCAAGCTACACTGATTGTTATTTGTGATGCCTTAAAGACCAGAGGGATGTGCATCACAACAATGATTTTGTACCCCCCACCCCCCAGTCTTTAAAGGGATAAGAAGAATTATAGCAATTCTCGAGCAACCAAAAACACCAGCTTACTTTCCTTAAATACCTGCCTCATCACGGGGGTTATGCACTAAGGTGTGATTAAGAGGTGATAAAGTAGAGATGATGTCCCCAGTGTAAAAAACCCTCCAATTCCTATGTTATTCCTGGAGCCTATGCACTAAAATCTCTCAGAATGGAGAAATCTTAGTGTGCTGTCTTAGTGATTTATCATACTGTAGAAGTCATCTCCACTGTATCACCTCTTTATCACATCTTAGTGCATCTCTCTCCAAGTCTTTTTCTGATCATTCAAACCCACACTATAGTATAGTTTATAAGCAAAATGATGTGTTAACTAGAATACTTTTTTATGAAAAACATTATCTGTTCCTTAGCAGGTCTAAAAATTAGGTAAATACAACCTCAGATGAAGAACAACAACACATGACATATTAAGGTGAGATAGCTCAGTGGTAAATTCCCTGACTATAGCGCCTGTTCAAACCTCAAGGTTGCAGGTTCAAATCCCGGCAGGGTCATCTCAGCCCTTTATCCCTCCAAGGTCGATAAAATGATTACCATTGATAATAATAACATCTATTATTTCAGCTGCCGATTTAGCTAGTTCCGAGAGCATGCGCTGAAAGCACTTTCAGTCCCACTGGGAGAAAGGCTCTATATAAATACTAGTTATTATTATTATTACACTGTGTCATGATTTAATTAACAAAAATAAAGACAAAATGGAGAAGCCATGTGTGAAAAACTAAGTACACCTTATGATTCAATAGCTTGTAAAACTATTGAATCATGACATGTATGACTTTATTAGTCTCTCACATTATTGTGGAGGAATTGTGGCCCACTCTTCTTTACAATGTTGCTGCAGTTCATTGAGATTTGAGGGCATTTGTTTATGCACAGTTCTCTTAAGGTCGCGCCAAAGCATTTCAATCGGGTTGAGGTCTGGACTTTGACTGGGCCATTGCAACACCTTGATTCTTTTCTCTTTCAACCAGTCTGTTGTAGATTTGCTGGTGTGCTTGGGATCATTGTCCTGTTGCGTGACCCAATTTCGGCCAAGCTTTAGCTGTCAGACAGATGGCCTCACATTTGACTCTAGAATACTTTGGTATACAGAGGAGTTCATGGTCGACTCAATGACTGCAAGGTTCCCAGATCCTGTAGCTGCAAAAAAAGCCCAAATCATCACTTCTCCACCACAATGCTTAACAGCTGGTATGAGGTGTTTGTGCTGATATGCTGTGTTTGGTTTTCTCCAGATGTGGCGCTGTGCAATATGGCCAGACATCTCAACTTTCGTCTCGTCTGTCCAAAGGACATTGTTCCAGAAGTCTTGTGGTTTGTTCAGATGAAACTTTGCAAACCTAAGTCATGCTGCCATGTTCTTTTTAGAGAGAAGATGTTTTCTCCTGGCAACTCTTCCAAACAAACTATACTTGTTCAGTCTTTTTCTAATTGTACTGTTATGAACCTTAACATTCAACATGCTAACTGAGGCCTGTAGAGTCTGAGATGTAACTCTTGGGTTTTTTGCAATTTCTCTGAGCATTGCACGGCTTGACCTTGAGGTGAATTTGCTGGGACGTCCACTCCAGAGAAGATTGGCAACTGTCTTGAATGTTTTCCACTACTGAATAATCTTTCTCACTGTAGAATGATGAACTTTAAATTGTTTGGAAATGGCCTGGCCTTATAACCCTTCACAGATTGATGGGCAGCAACAATTGCTTCTCTTAGATCATTTCTAATGTCTTTCCTCCTTGGCATTTTGTTAACACACACCTGAATGTTCCAGACCAGCAAACTGCTAAAATTTCGGCTTTTATAGAGGTGGTCACACTTGCTGATAATCAATGAATCAAGGGCATTTGATTAGCAGCACCTGTCTGCTACATAATTCCTATGGAAGCAGTAAGGGGTGTACTTAGATTTCACACATGGCTTCTCCATTTTTGGCTTTATTCTTGTTAAATAAATAATGATACATTGTAATATGTCATGTGTTGTTGTTCATCTGAGGTTATATTTACCTAATTTTTAGACCTGCTAAGGAACAGATTATTGTTATTATGTCCTGATATGAAAAACCATTGAATTTAAAGAGGGTGTACTTTATTTTTCACACAACTGTATATTACATCCAATGATGAAGTACTAGAATATAACTAGTCTTTATTGATCCATATTAATTATATGAATAAAATAGCATTTTTAATAATATATTTCAAGCACAAATTCTTTAGCACTGATAACATTATTTTGCATACAGAATGTATTCCTCAAAATGGCACAGACAATGCTTGTTTGTGTTTCTGTTGCTTCTATCAACCATACAATTGCCATTTCTTAGATTTTTAATTTAAACCTTTGTTTTCTGGGGCGGGGAGGGTTCACAACTCATTGCTAAGCTGTGCGTTGCATAGCCCTCTGGCATTCAAAGGGTTAAATGTATATTCCATATTGATGATGCAAACTGAAAGTGAGAAACATTTCTGACACTTTGTGAGTGATATAAATCAATATTGCATGTAGAGCTTTTTAAGTCCTTGAGGCTATTACAGTGTTTCAAGAAGTGCACAGGGAGTTGGTTTGACCTGAGGTAAAATAACACTGTGAGTGAGGATGAAATACTGATATTACTTCATGGCAGCCCAAAATCAGAAAGCAGTCAGACCAATTTTTTCTCATAATGATGATGAGTAATCCAAAAAAAACGATAATGTTATTTATAAATGCAAAGAGAAAGGAATTTTTTATATAAAAGTTTAGTTTGTATTCCCTGTTTCCTGATTATGTGATTGAAATGGCCTTAACCCTTGGAATGCTACGGGGTATGTGGTATTCAAAAGGTTAAAAGAATTCCAGGTCTCATAATACTTCATACCTTTTTAAATAGATAATAGATAGACGTGGTAATACAAATCTTCTCTATAACATCTACTGAAACCAATCTATTAGTCCTGTTTCTGTGTAATTCTGATTTATTTAGCAGCATATGTTTAAAATTCTCCCCTTAATACCTATTGTAGTAAAGGGAGGCCAGGGGAAGTATATGGATGTTTCTTAGCACCTTTTTTTACCACCATAAATTAAGCAAGGCTCATAGGAAATGGCATAAACTTATCCTGCTTACCTGTCTATCATATTGGGAAGATGTTCAGGGTTTGCTGAGGGCAGAGTGTGTGCACCGGTGTGCATTACACAATTATAAACTCCACTGTATACACCAAAGTGCAGGTGTAGGAGTAAAGTCTGGCACAGACTGGTGGTTTTGTACATTACTCTATTTTTTGTTTATGTTTCAAAAAGCATTGTGCCAGTTTCATAGAAAAAAAGTTAGGTGCTTATTTTTGTTTTTTGTTTTGTACAAATTTTTATTACCATTATGATTACACAGTAAAACAGTTTCATATATACTTACTACTTCCTTACTGTTCATATCAATTCTACCAAGAACTAACTCTAAGGCTGAGTGAGGTAAGGTTGCCAGACGGGGTACCAACTGGTAATTATAGTCTGTTAATCAGAACCAGCAATATCTAATATAGACCTAAGGTAGAGGCTAATTTTTCTATGATAAAAGGAAAATAAGTAAGACAGTAGCCTAAACCTTACCTTCCAATGTGCATATTTTCCCAAGCTAGGAGAAAGTAAGGGATAGGTTGTGAATCTAGACACTATTGATAGCCTTACATTTATATATGTCATTTCAAAGCAAGTTGATAAATACTTCATTTCTTCTCAGCATATCTGGTTCTCATATAAAATATAACAAGGAAAAAATCTACTAATTGAGATTTCCTGTTCATCTTTTTTTAGCAATGATCATCATACGGATCAACTTACATTCTTCATCTATAGTCATATTAACATTCTTATAAAATGACCTCCCTTTCTTTTATGTAACCATGGTCTGAATTTCAGGTGATACATGTTTAACTAATTGAAGTCTTGATAACACGATCAACTGTAATTGGTTGCAGGCCAATGTAAAAATATGCACATATTACCATTGGGTAAAGTATTCTCCAGCCAGGAGGGCAGGGTACTTGCCTGAAAAGGTCTCTGCTCCACAATATCTCCCTCAAAGGAGGTGCATCTGTGCAAAGATTATCTTAGGTTTCTTGTTTCTTTTTTTCTGTTTGGATGGGTCTGTGTAATCACCCATTAAGTGGTCTCCTATCTCTGGTCTCCTTTGTCACTTTGAACTAGAGTGCAGACTGTTACAGGACCAGAAGGACAGCTTGTTCTGTCAGAATTTTTTCTTATTTTTACTTAGCTTGCATAGCCAGGGGTTTCTGCTCTAGCTTATTGTGCATCCATTTTTCAGTGGGTGGCTTTAGGGATTCCAGTCCTTTGTGAGACTGGACCTTGGAGTGTTCCAAAGGCTTCTTTCCAAGCCTCTCTCTTTCCCTTCACTCTTTGACTCTTAGGACAGCTTTCTTTTTCTGAACTTTTGTCTGTTTGGCAAGTGACTGAGTTACAGGCTTTGTCCAGTAATCCTCCCTTTCTGATAGAGTAGACAGGAGAACTCCTGTAGGTCCCCCGCTTATGCTGTTTCTGAGTTTCTTATTATCCAGAATTGTATTCTTCCTTTTCCTTGTCCAGCTCTTTCTAACAGACAAGAGCTTCATTGTTTGCATGTATTTAGGCAATTGCAGTGCTACATTCCTCACACAAGGCCTTTATGCAGTTCATACTTGCTTCTTATCATCCCTGAGGTCCCTTGTGCAGGCCTAGTGGTGTCTTAAATAACAGTGGTTTAGTGGGTTAAGAAAACAATTTGTATGGCCTATGCCCCATGGAAAAAGTAGGTCCCCTTTAAAGTTACAACTCTTTTGTCTTGAGTGGTGAGCGCATCTTGGGTCTTCAAGAAAGGCATGGATGACTGTCACTACACCCATTTGTTTAAAGCTTCTGTCTTCCTTTTCTGGGTTCATCTGAAGCCAGTTTTGGTTTATATGATCCTACAGGCCATTGTGCTGCATAAATGTCATTCTTGTATCATTTTACCACTAATCTGTTCATTTCCTTTTTAACAGAGGATCCTACAGGTTGTTGGATGTGTGGGTTTCCTTCTTTTCTTTTCTTTCGGTAACTTGTGTTTTCCTGTTATTTGGTTTGGTGTGTAGGTGTCTCTGAGGTTGACTCTGTTCTAATTCCTCTCCTTTAGAACTGGTCTGTGTTTTGGAATCTTGTTGAATATATTTGGTATATCCCCATGGTTCCTGTGTTCTGCATTGGATGAAGAGAAAAGGGATTTTGTGTACTTAGCGATAAATCCTATGCTCTTAGTTGTATGTGAACAGAAGACATCCCTCTTGGAGAAAAATTAGTTATTTGAGTTCCTGGCACAGGGATGGTTTGGTTCTCTGGTTCTGATTATCTTCTTTTTCCTGCCTCATTTCTGTTTTTGGAGGATACTTTAACTCATGATTCCGATGTTACACATGGAGTGTCTGAAAATTATTTATAGGTAAGTGCACAAAAATAATTTCAGTTCTTATTTTTATTAAAGATAAAACATACTTACTGCACTTAGAGGGTCCTATCTTTTTGTTGCCCTTTCTGTTACCCTAACATAGCTTATTTACACATGCTTTAGGTGAGTAAAAAGTAGATTTTCATATAGATAGACCAGAGACCTCTATGTACTATGTACTATTATGAGTCTGCATGTCTGTACATTAGCATATATGCTTCTTTGACAAGCTGCAATATTTGACACAAAATATTCAGCGTACAGGTATTTTTGTACATGCTTTTCATTGACTTCTACTTTGTATCTTTAAAATATTCCATTTTGCAGTAAATTATGGTACTTTCTAAAAAAAATATTATTAATATTATTGTATTGTAAGGTCTGCTGTTTGTGCTCTGAAAGGAAGTGCAGTTCTCCATATATCATACATTACTACCTTGTGGCAGTTTGTACTTAATTATGTTATTTGTAAGTGACATCTTGAATTGTGTTGTACTATGTGCTTATTATCCATAACAAAAATATGCTAATTTATGTACTTACAAAGTACATCTACTCCTTTGTTGCATCAGTGCCCAGAAATGCATTTTATGCTAAATGCAAGAAAGTAAACAATCTATCAACATACCTGCCAAATTTTTACTTACAGTGTCATAAAAAGTTATTTGTTTTGTTTTATTATATTACGTGTGACACAAACCTATTCATTTGACTCAGTGTCATATTAGCTCATAAAAGGAAGAAAATTATTGGTTTCACTTTGTACAGTGTCTTAGACAATTAAAAGAGTTTTGGCAATTGTTGAAGAAGTTATATAATTGAACAAATTATGAATGTTGAGAAATTACATTTTTCAAACACCACCTACATATATACATAAAAGCAGAGAATATTGGTAGTTGTCTTAATGATAGTAATTGACAAAGTGAAAAAATCAATAGATATATGTTACAAAAGTGCTATAGCAACATGCAATCTGACACATCAAGTGGCTGATTTCTGTTTATTAGCTTTAATAATACTTTGAAACCTCAGGCATATTATACAATTTTTCCCTTTTTCAGCTAATTCAAATTAGGGTGTGCGTATTATACAGAATATATATATTTTTTTTAAATATATTTTATTATCAGATTGCTCCATACATAACTCAGATACAGAGAAGTACAAAGAAACATTCAAATGTAACAAAAACAAATAGGCTCTTGTAACAATTAAAAGAGTACAGTTATATTAATAGAAGGTATAGAGACAACCTGAAGTTTTGTTGTTATTACAACTTCCAGTAACCACAACTCTCTAAACCTAACCTAACTAAATTACTAAAACACTCCCCATCCCCAAGTCCTCTCTCCCCCAAACCCACAGCGACTCCCCCGCCCGCCCACCAGTCAGCAATACCAAAATATTGCGATATGTACCGGGTGCATCCAGAACGTCACTCATCAACCATACTTCACAAGCAGCCACTCATCCAGTAGGTAAAACCTCCATCAACCAGCGCTAGTAATTAGCCCATCATCAAGTGCCACATTATTATCTGCTCTACTTGTCCACCATGTCTGCCATCTTCCCCAGATCTTGTCGAACTTACTCGGATTATCCCGGTGTAAATAAACAATCTATGTTGTGGAATGCACTGCGAAACTAGATCTATCCATGCCTTGCAATTGGAAGCTCTGTTTGACATCCAGTTCAAGGCCACCACCTTTCTCGCCATCACCAAGAGCTCACTCAGCAAATATCTGTCAGCGACATCCTCAATTTCATCGGGAAAAATAGATAAAAGACATACCTTCGAAGTCACAGGGACAGGTCTCCCCAACACCAGAACCACAATACTCATTACTGCACACCAGAACCTCTCAACTCCAGGACATCCCCAAATCAAATGAAAATACGTACCCTGAACACCAGCACACCGGAGACAATAATCAGACCTGGAACTACCCATTCTGCACAATCTGACCGGCGTATAATAAATACGATGTAGAATATTCAGCTGTATCACCTGGTGCCTAGTCGACATTGCCACCACCGCAGGTCCCGCTTTAGCCATATCCCATTCCCAGTCTTCTAATTGACCCAAGTCCATTTCCCATTTGTTCCGAGAAGGGAGCTCCCCACCTCCGACACAAGAATCCAGCCAATGATAAATAAAAGAAAGAGGTCACGGGGGCTCAAGAAGCATCATCCTAGCAAGTAACGGTAGTGTAGAAACCACCGGGGTCTGATCCCCCCACTGAGCACGAAGAGCGTGTCTAATACATAAATAAGAATAGAAGAGAGTATGCGGTACATGGAATTCATCGTGCAATTGCAGAAAAGATTTCAGCTGATTATCTTGGTATAGCTGCCCGAGGCAAGTAATTTCATACCTAGCCCACAAGGGGCCAAAGTCGCTATTAATTAAGTGACGTAATCCCACAGCACCCCACAAGGGGGTATCCGGGTCCATGAAGATGTATCCCAATAACCCATTCAACTCCTCCCACGCCTCATGTAAGGTCATTATTAGTGGGGTTTGAGTTATAAAAACCGCAGGGCCTCCATGCAAGAACTGGGACAACGTATAAGCAGGGTGTAGCAATAAAGCATCCACCCGGGTAGTCTGATATCGAGGGCGGGAAGAGACAAAATCCAACGCATATCAACATTGCGCCGCCAAATAGTATCTATAGAAATTGGCCAATGCAATCCCCCCCTCACGTTTAGATCTTATGAGTGTAGTCAGCCTGATTCTAGCCCTTCCCCCCCGCCACAGAAAGCGTGTGATAATTCTATTTGTCTGAAACATTTTTTAGGTATGGGGACTGGAGTGTTTTGAAAAACATACAAAAATTTAGGCAAAAAATCATTTTAATGAGATTTGACCGACCAATGACATTCAAGGGCAAGGAAAGCCATGCAGTTGTTTTATCGTAAAAATATTGAATGTTGTGTATCAAGTTCAATTCCAAAAAGGAATCCATCACTGCTGCCACCCTAATCCCCAAGTATGTACACTCTTCCACATATTTAATTGGAACAGTGGTCGGATTAGAGTCCCTTGATCTACTATCAATGGAGAGCAAAGAGGACTTAGCACAATTTATTTGGAATCCAGAGTATGTACCAAAATCATCCACCAAGCCCAATGTGGTCTCCAGAGAGCATCCATCATCTTCCAAAAAAAACTGGACATCATCAGCGTATAGGGCAATCTTTTCCTCTCTGCCTTTCCGGGCAAGAGTGGGCAACCCTGCCTGGTACCGAGCTGCAAGGAGAAATACTGAGAACTCATACCACCTGTCACCACAGAAGCCCTGGGTCTGCTATATAAAATATATAAAATATATATCCAGTTAATAAAGGAAGGGCCAAACCCAAAACCCAAAACCCCTGAGCACATGCCAAAGATAAGGCCACTCGACAGAGTTACATGTGTTACCGGTTTTAACTGGGTCAGCAATAATGTAACCCAGAGAAATATGTATGTATATATAAATATGATGATTGTACATGTACATATACATAAACATTTCTGGTTATGAGGACTCAGGCACAAAAGAGATGGTTCAATCAAAAACAGAATTTATTAGAACACCACAGAGTCTTAAAATGTACACGGCAAATCAACCTATACTTCCTTATAAGGAATTAAATGGCATGCACAACAGAAATTAGACTAACTACAAAAATACATTTAGGACTACAGAACACAAAACATTAATACATTTCTATATACATAAGTGCACTGTGCGTTCTGGCATAGTTACCTGGGCAGAATCTCCTCCAGCACATGTCTTGTTATAGCTCTCCTTCCTTCTCTCCTTTCCTCCATCTTTCTCCTTCACTTCATCTTCCTTCTCCTTCTCCTCCTTCTCTCTTCCTTCTCTCTCTCTCCTCCTCTTCTTCTTCTCTTTCACTAACTAAATGAAATCTAATCCCTTACTTTATACTATTTACTGCCCATTGCTTTCAATGTAAAATAGGCCTAAATACATGATAGTGCACTTATTTAAGACACTTCCCTATAAGGATAATTTTAAGAAGTTAACTTGTGTGTGTAAAAAGAAACACATTAGAGTGGACTTTGTGATACACTTATTTTGGGACCCTTCTGAAAATGCCTATTTCTCTGAAGGATAAGGGAATGTCAGCCTAAGGTCAGCAACCCTCCTCCTGCAAGATATGCACATCTCTATTGGTTCCCAGGCCATTTGCATTGTCAGTGAACAGGTGATACCCTGACTGAGTGGGTAAAGGCAAGGATGATACATACATCTGATTTGTGTGTGTGTATATATATATATATATATATATATATATATATATATATATATTTACATACACCGTCTGCATTTGCAGAATAAATATTATGTATCAGTATCATGTGTGCACTATAAAACATACTTGTACATCCCATTATCATTGATACATATTCACTCATACATTGACCATCCAAAATAGATCTTCCAGTGCCCACAGTGCCCACCTGTCCACAAACAAGCTGACCCCTGTTATTATGAGAGAAAATAGATCTGCATCTCAGCAAGCCTGTGGGCCACCTGTCCCAGAACAAGCTGCCCACTGATTGTTGTATAAAATGTAGACATATTTCCCTATCTATCTATCTATCTATCTATCTATCTATCTATCTATCTACTGTATTGGTATAAAAACAACATCTATTTACATGAATTTTTACATGAAATGCAGATATTACACAAGCAATAACCCATCTGGTAACAAATGCCTTAGAGGCATCTAGAGATGCAATCACTCGAGATCCAGTGATGTCATGAGAGAGCTGCAGGTGCATAAATAATCGTCTAACATTGTGTGATGTTGATTTTCCCGGTATAAAGCCAGTTTGATCTTCATGTATTATAGTTTCAAGTACCGCATTCAGTCTAGCAGCTAGAATCTTCGCCACAATTTTGGCGTCTGTAGTTAATAAAGAGATGGGCCTGTAAGAGTCACAGAACTCTGGCTCTTTCCCTGGTTTGGGCAAGACAATAATTGAAGCATCGTTCATAGACTCTGGAAGATATCCGTCATCTATAGCAGCATAAAAGGTATTCAGCAAGTGGGGGGCCAAAACATCCACAAATTCTTAATACCATTCTCAGGAAGACAATCCACACCAGACGCCTTACCCGCTGGCAAACCGCGGATAGCCTCCACCACCTCTCTCAGAAGAATAGGAGCGTCAAGCATTTGTTTATGCTCAAAGGAAAGCTGCGGAAGGCCACAATGGTCGATAAAATAGGAGATCTGAGAGTCAGAGTGGGTCAATCGGGATTCGTAAAGTCGGGAATAGAAGCACCGAAATTGCGAATTTATCATCTGTGGATCAAGAAGAAGTTCCCCCCCTGGGTCTCGGAGGGAAGAAACCGACGAAGTCCCCCAGTTATGAGAAACAAGATGAGCCATTAATTTGCCTGCCTTATCTCCATTTTCAAATATATTCTGTTTCAGGTAAAAAACACGGCGGACACTTAAGTCAGACAGTTTCATGGAATACCTTAAGGAACAGGAAACAAATTTAGTATAAGATATTGAATCCTTTTTTTCTGCTTTTTGGCCTCAGCGGCCGCCGACTCCAGATCCTCAACTTCCCTATACCCTAACTTGTTTTTCATAGATATAAGAGAAATCAGGGATCCCCTTGCAGATGCCTTAGCAGCCTCCCAAACAATGCCTTGGGCAGCAGAGTCAACATTGTTAACAAAATACTCGTTCAGATCTTCCCTGTGTTTGGTCACCAATTGTGAATCATTCAGCCAGACAGGACTAAGCCTCCATACCCCAGACCTAGGTCTCTGGTCCCGTTGTAACAGTAACGAAAGTAGAGAGTGGTCAGAAGCGACCCTAGTCAGAAAACCACACTCCGTAGCCAAGTTCAAGACCAATCGATTAACGAACACAATCAATTCTAGATAATGTTTTATAAGTAGCCGAGTGACATGAGAACTCCCTGGTCTGCGGATGGAGGGTCCTCCATACATCTATGAATCCTAAATCATCTATGAGATCAACTAAGGTGTCTCTATGCACTTTGGAATCAACAGCCGCCCCACCCAGTCTATCCAAGTCAGAATTAGTAGCAATATTAAAGTCACCCATGCAGACAATATGATGTTGTGGTTTATCGGAAATATACAAGAGTATGTCCCTAAGGGTGGAAGGGTCGAAAGGCGGTGGTATATAAATATTTAGTAGGACAAACAGAGCTCCCTGCAGTTTGCATGTTAGAAAGAGGTAATGTCCATGGGGGTCTGATTTGAGATCTATAAATTCAAATGACACTAGTTTGGTAATAAGAATAGAAACTCCCTTGGCATATGTGGAATATGTGGCATGATAATGACTTTGTATCCATGGCCCCCGAAGAGATAGAACTCTACTAGCAGAAAGATGTGTCTCCTGCAACATGACCACCCCTGGAGTCTGTTTTCTGATGTGGTTTAGGACAAGGAAACGTTTCACAGCATCATTCAAACCACGTACATTCCACAAAATTTAGTCATACCTGATCTTGTGCTGATATGTAGGGTGTGTATGTTATGTTTGATTAGGATAAGGAAAGAGTAAGAATATTCTAGCGGAATATAGAGGAATAGAAGATTGTAATAGAGATAGACTGTTAAAATATTGTGAAAATTAGAAGATAATGCAATACTCTATATTGATAGATATAAATGAATGTATGTATGTATGTTTTGTCATATTTTATATGTGTTTTCTTTAAAACTGAATAAAAAAATAATAAAAAATATCATAATAATCTTAACTAATTAAAGTAATAGCAGAATCTCTTAATATTAAAGATTTAATCTAGCTAGAAAATCCTAAAGGCTACCATGAATCATTTGAACATAGTTTGGTTTCCCCAGAGCTAATCTTTAGTTAATATTGGACACCATGGAGAAGGACATGTTTCTTTGTTGCTTGAATTCAAGATCACAAGGTCTTTCTACTGAAGATTTTTAAGAAAGAAGAACAATTAATTAGGAGGAGTTTGGAGTCCTAGAATAAGGCATCAAGAACCATGACCATCTCTATGGGCATGATATGTGGTACCAATTAAAGATTAATTTTGTGGAATACCAATCCACATAGAATTGATGTAGAGCTGCCATTCAAATTTTCTGCCAAGGTAAAGGTAATTAGGATTTAATTGTTATGATGTTAGATTGTTGTTTAAGTAAATCTACAACAATATTTACTTATTGTGCTATACTACATATGGTAATAACTGTTTTAGAATTATATGATCTTAGAAGTGTTTGACTTTCTCTTACTAGATTAGATGGACATGCGTCATTGACTTGATTTTGCTTCATTTTTTTTTAAAGAACAGTTAAGAGAATATAAAAGAACAAGGGTATTCACAAATGATGGATGTTAAACAATATATATTAAAAAGTCAGACATTTTATATATAAAAAGTGTAGTGCTGAGTTTGACTCATTGAATCTGCTTTTGTAAGAAATGTTTGAAAATTTACACAATAAGCAATGGGTATTTTAGACTTCTTCAAAATGAATTATATTTAGAGATGCTTGCAAGTATTACTATATATTTAAATGTATACATCATAACTGAAGTCCAAATTCTGTTTAATATCAACATTAGCTAAATAATGTATTATATGTAAATATCCAAGGTGCCTGACTAAATTGAGTATGAAGGCATTTTTAATTAGCTGGAATGGGGTTTTTTGGTTATGCAGTGGTTACTCTGGTGTCTGCAACCTGTCAAGACCAATAACTTGTCAGTGTTAGTTTTAAGGTTGGGTTTAATATTTGGGTTAGATTGTACAGACAGGAACGTAGATTTAGGTATATGAGATAGTATTAGAGTCCAGGATTAGGGGTTAGGGATAAAGTGCTACGTCTAAACTAAATATGAGATTAGAGTTAGGAGTACATGAAAAACACTAGGTAATAGGATATTAGGGTGATAGAATAATGACTCTTTCTTACTATAACTAAATATACCTGCCTAATATATGCTCATCAGCCAGAAGCAGACTATAAATCCATTTCCTTTTTGTGTTAAAGGGACAATCCCACCCAAACACAAAGCTCTTTAATATTAAAGCACACTCATTGGGTTCTTTAATCCTGTGTCTGTCTGACAGGGTTCAGTTTTCTTATTCTTTATAGATATACTTCAGATAGGGGTTTTTGGAGATGGGGAAGCCGAACTTGACACCCCTGATACCTTGTCCAATGTACCCTAACGGGTGTCTCTTTGGCTGCAGGCCCTGCCTTCAGTGTGATGTCACAAACCTCTCTGCTACTGTGGGGTGGTGTGTGTCTCTTTTGACCCAGTTTGAATGTACTGTCAGAATGGGGCAGGCTGCTCCATCTTCACAATACATTCAGATAGTGTTAAAATGTATAAAAAGCCACACAGTGCACCTTGGTAGTGGAGTGGCTTTTGACATCATGTGGGTACAGGGTACAAGAAGTGCACTGCAATATTCCCTTGTCCCCCCAAACCATCCCATCCCCTGAATGCTCCCTCTAATGGCTACAGAAGCTGCAGAATAACACATTCAAAGCTATCAGTTTAAATACCATATAACTTACAGGAACAAGAATACATAGTTTTAAAACACATTATAAATGGGGTTCTTGTGGAGTTGTCAGTATATTTCTCTAAATTAAGAGGAACATTGGACATTTTCTAGAAATATATAATATTCGTAGTTTCATACTTAATACTGCATTACATAGAGACACTAGATAAAAAATAGCACACCCTACTGTATATATAGTTGAAAGGTACGAATAATGCATTTAAACAAGTATAAAATTATCATATAAATCAGGAGTGGACAATTTGTGGCTCCATGAATATAACTAGACTACATTTCCTCTCATGCTCAGCTAGTCAACAGCCAGCTAAGGATAACTGGAGCTGTAATCCAACAATAGATGGAAAGCCATAGGTTGTCAATTTAAGCAAATAAATGCTATTACTGGGTTTGTCTCACAGATACCTCTTGAAGAAAAATCAATAAGGGTGATATGGAAAAGGCTGGACTTGATGGACACGTGTTTTTTGACCGGACAAATGTCTTTTTCAGCCTCATGAACTGTTACTACATTACTGTGTTATTTTATTATCACCTGCAGCGGAAGACCCCATAGATAGTCAATGCTTATTGCTAAATGAGTATTGTCCTTATCAGTGCTGAAAACCCATGTTACTAGAAAGCCCATCCATATTGACCCTGAATACAAAAGTCAAGGAAAAGTTTAAAACTTGATGTTTCCCACTTTTGCTGTTGCCATTAACCTAACCTAACCAGGAGTTATTTTAAAAGAGCAATATTTTTTTTATTTATTTTTGTTTTAGGGCAATGTTCCACTGCTCTTTTAATCTCAGATAAAAGGAATTTCATCCCAGACTGATGATAGCAGCCCTTTACAGGTTACGCACACAAGAGAGCTATATGAATTGAAAATACAAAAGATTGCAATTCTGATTTAATAGCAACCAGTGTTCTTCCATTCCCTGAAAAAATGCAACTGATTGGCACTGCTTCAGGATAAACATGTTTCTCTGGGAATGCAATATATAGATTAATAAAATTATACCTTGTTTTTTTCTTCAGCTATCTTAGCACCTGTCTCATAGTGTTGGTATATAGGTTACAAATACAGATATGATATTGAATAGACTGCTCAGATACTCGCAGCCTACCAACACGGCAGCATGTGTTCCTTTGTTGCCTACAATCAAGTTTAATCAGACAGGATCCGTTCTCTTCTAAGACCTGAAATCCAGCTGAGCACCACTTTGTGCAATGAAAACCCCTGAAGCATTATTGCTACCTTGAACTCCTTGGGGACCGACTGGCAGAAAACATATTCCTCCCTCCCCTACATGAAGGCATTGTTTGCTTTGATGAAACTTATTAATGTTTGAACCTCTAAATAAATTGATCTTTTTATACTCCAGTCTTGTTTTCTTTATTCTAGATCGATGTGTATGCTCTAGGGAGAAGGAATGCATTTAGAGTTGCCCAGAAGACAAGGTTATGTTGCATAATAATGATATAACATTGTAGGTAGCATGCTGGAATTATTTACAGGTTTCTAGTGTAGTGGTGGGCAACCTGAGGCAGCTTGTCACAATGTCACTTCCTCAACAGCTGGAGGGCCTCAGGTTGCCTAACCCTTTTCTAGTGTTATTTGTGTACTTGGCATTTCCTACCCAAGATGTAAGGAAAAAAAAATAAAATTAAAAATACAGATATATAGATAGATAAACAAATGAAGACTACTAAGAAAATAGACCATTGGTAGGCAATATTTGGAAGTCCAACTGTTGGAGACTACAAGTCATCACTCCCATCCAGAAAAAACTGGTTGGGGAGATGGAAGTTGTAGTGCCAAACAGCTGGAGTGCCAAGGGTTGTCTACCTCTGAAACTGGAAGGATCCATTGTAAAACGTATTTTAGATGACAATAATAAATGATGACAATAAAAATTATTGATTGCCATCTCTGAGTGAAATACAGACAGACAGTGATAACAGTAACTAGAAGTGAACTTTAATACTTAATCCCTTGTATGCTAGAGATATGTGATAGATATGTCTCTTGTCTATGGAGTTAAATGCAGTATATATATATATATATATATATATATATATATATATGCTAGTTGAAGAGCCCGTTACACGGTCCACAGTGCCACTGTCAGTAGGTCGCAGGGCAGTCATGCGCAGTAGAGACTGCCCATGCCGTGGCTGATACAGAGCTGAATGTTCCTTCGGAGCATCTAGCTCTGTATCAGCTGCGGCGCTGGCAGTCTCTGTTGTGCATGACTGCAGCGTTACACACGTAGCGAATTATTATATAGGATATATATACACACACACACAAACACACAATTTTTTAAATGCATAGGTTTGGACATCTAATTATACACTAGTTTCCTTTATTGCTTTGTGTTCTATTGATAATGTGTAAAAAGTCACTAATTTACAATTTGTCAAGCATAGCAGTTTAATTGCTATTTTCATACATTCATACATTTCCTTTGGCATTAATGTAGCCTTCATGCTTTTATGATATACTGTAACCGTTACTGCTGAGTGCTTTGGTGTTTAGTGATACCAAACTTGACCTGAAGAAGAAAGTTGCCCTCTCAAAAGCTAGTCTTAAAATATAAATGGCAAACAAAAAAGGTATCACCAAACATCAAAGTACTCATATCTTTGTATTACTAAAAATGGACTAATACTGCTACTACAAATTAATTCCCCACAGACAGTAATTAAAAAAGAGTTAGTCTGCAGAGTATAAGTCCATCTCAACTTTAAAAGCTGTCTACTTGGCTTGTTAAGTGTAAAACATGTTTCTTTCAAATGGCTAATAAAAAAAAATACTTGCATTAGTACATATTATAAATAACTAGTGTAAAAGCCTGTGTTCACGGCCAAGGTCCGGATGATGTTAACCCTTTGAGTGCCAGAGGGGTATGCAATGCTTTGCATACCCCTCTGGCACTCAAAGGGTTAAGAGATTGGTCCTGCTCTGCATCCTGCCGCCAAACATGCACTGTAGAGACTGTCCGAAAGCACAGAATGCTCCCAGCACATAACTCCCAACATTCTGTGCATTCGGGCAGTCTCTACTGTGCATGACGGCTTCTGACAAACATCCTAGGGAATTATTATATAGGATAAGTATGATAATATTATTTTATATAATATTTAACATCATGGATGTTATTATGTATTATTATGTATTTATAAAGAACAAACAAGAACATTCCAAAGCACTGTGGATAACAGAAAATATATTGTAAATCTAGGTAACAGTGCATACAGCTATGTCAACAATTCAGTGATAATAACATTAACCCTTTGACTGCCAGTGGGGTATCTGACACATTGCTTCTCAATACGATGGATACCCCCTGGCACTCAGAGGGTTAAAATAAAAGCATGTGAGGGACCTCTATAACAGAGATTTCAATCTCAATGACGTGAGGAAAGATTGATGTAAAGTATTTAAATCCTTGGCGGTGTTGTATGGTACAGATGCATAATCATTAAGAAGAACAAACTGAGGGTGCAGGTGGATAAGACTGCACAGAAGTATACTGAGATACAATAAACCAAGCAGCTCAGCTTGTCCCTGTCTAGAAGCAGAATAAGGGTTCAGTAGAAAGGTATGTGAGTGTGATATAGTACAGGGAAAGATGATACAAGTGTGTTACCTGGTAAGTAAGTTATTGAAGGATATTGAGATGATATTCTTCTCTGATTAAATAAATTTTCTGGGCTCTTTTGAAGCTCTGGAGACTATGATAAAATCTGATGGTGTTCAGTAATGTGAGAACAGCTCTAACAAAATTTTGCAGATGGAAATGAGCTGAAGCTTAAGTAGTGGGGAGAACTGAGGTATCTAGGACAAGAGAAGAAGGTGGTGAATAACTCTTGGTGCTTTGTTGGTTAGAATCAGAAACTGAAATATAATTTCAAATAATAAAGATAGCCAATGTTGAAACTGAACAAAGGTGTAGTGATAGTAGAGTACAGAGAAAGACCAGTTAGGTTGTATCTTGTGTGTAGAAAGGCTTCTGCAAAGGTCACAGTGATGGTAACATCTAGTGGGAGATGGGTTGATGGGGTACATTTTAGAAATTTAACTTCAGGTCACCAACATATTGTTATGCAATGAATTGGAGCCTCTCTACAATCCAAGGGGTTAAAGTAATCAAAATAAATTGGCTCAACAGCAGTTATGTTATAAAAAATGTTATATTAACACAGAAAAAACTATCTGTCCCCATGGGTAAGAGGATCCAAATTATTTGAATTAAATATTAATTAGAAAATTACACTTTCCAGTGATATTGTTTGCAGGAGTAATCACATATTAGTTATTAGAATGCAACTCCTGTTCATAATGAATAGCAAATGTTTAACATACAGTAATACAAGG
Organism: Rhinophrynus dorsalis; assembly: GCA_037306005.1. Lineage (NCBI taxonomy): Eukaryota > Metazoa > Chordata > Amphibia > Anura > Rhinophrynidae > Rhinophrynus > Rhinophrynus dorsalis. Next base: position 336,806,034 of record CM074720.1, on the reverse strand, counting down.
AAACTATAATTTGTTAGACAGAAGGACATACTTAGGTAGGGTATAAAAAAACCACATTTAAATAAATGGGGAGTGCTTATTTGTCTCTTATCGTTCAGTTGGTTTGACCAATAATTACTCCAATTTCTCTGTGTAAATAAAGCCTGTTGGGGTGTATATACATGAATTTGCCCGTGCAGCCAAATAACATTAGCCTCTAACACCAGCGACTGCATTTAAGGGTATGTACTACAGCTGTGATCACTGTACTGCACACCAGGGGACACACTCCACCAGCATTAGACCATAATGCTAGAAATCCTCATATGCCTGTCCCGTAGCATATACAGGGAAACTGACACTGACAGTGACCAAGCTGTCTGTGCCATGTTAATACACGGTGTAGATCTTGGCACTGACTAAAGGAACACCACAAAATGCCAACAGACTTCCTCGGTGAACTGAAAGTGACTAGCTTTAAATTACAGCAAAGCTCCAAAGCAGATTAAGACAGAAAATGTATAAGGTCTCCATGGCGAGGCTCCAGCAAGAGTTTGCATATATTCGCACTTTCAACTGCATACGTGGTCACCTTAACAATTAAGTACATCTATGGTTTCTATGATTACTTAATATAGCTTTTCCCATAATACTAGACTATTGCATTAATGACACGTATACAGGTAAGTCATTCTGTTAAACCAATTATTCCTATATATGTCTAACTTTAATCTGAAAGTCATCTGACAAAAAAAAGCAAAAACAACAAAAAAAAAGAACAACCCCCTACCCCAAAATAAACATTTTACAACTAATATTACATTGCATATTATCTAGCATAGTAAAGGGATTTTCCTCATTGCAGTGGTAATCATCTATTCCAGTAGGCAGCATTTCCATGACACAAAACATTTACTCCATGTTTAGAAACCAGGGCCATCATTCGATCATGCTGTGGTATTGCACAGCAGTGTACCCCTTGCAATTAATCAAGGAATTACCTCTAAATATTAATTTAATGCTTAATTTATTGCACAGTATTAGAAGCCTAAAACTTCAATCATATGTCCTTTTGAGACATGGACAAACAATTTTAAAGGGTTCTAATAAAATGTATTTTTAAATAAAATGTGGTGTGATAAGATATTGTAACCTTTTAACTCTTTGAATGCCATATAGGTACTTAAAGGGTTCAAGAGTTTGAAATGGTATGCGCCAAGTTGATTTAGTGTGCAGCTTGTGTGTTATCAATGCACATAAACATCCCTTAGCATGTAAAGGCCAGAATGGTGTCCTGTTTATGCAATTGTGTACCACAGGTATACAGGTCAACTGAATACAACAATGTCATGTTGTATTATGTTTCTGTACACTTGCAATTTACAGTATGAATGATTTTGTGGCACTCAGATGCTCTATACTCAAAATGTACAGTCTGCATGATTTTGTGGTTTGCAGCAGCTCAATATTCACAGTGTACAGTTTGCATCTGCACTTGCAATATACAGAATGCATGTTTTTGTGGTCTATACTCAAAATGTACACACACAATTTACAGTTTACATAATGTTGTGCTGTTCAGGTATACATGCAATGTACAGTTTGCATGACTTCATGGTATTCAGATGCTTTATACTCACAATATATAGTTTGTATGATTATGTGGTATTCAGCTGATCTATGTGTTGTTGGCCTTAGTGGTTAATGAAAAAGCACGGTGAAATGTGGGGCTAGTAATCCATTTTTCCAGAGCTGGCTTTTATTCCCAGTCTAGCGCTGTTTATATATCAACATCAAAGCTGTCATAATGCTATTTATCATGGAGACATCTAGGGCTCGATACTGTTAGGCCACCTAGAAAAAAAAAAAACAGGTGTGTTTTTTTTTAAGACAGGTTTTGTTTTCCTATTACCTAATTTAAAACAAAACAATAGGTAATTATATGCACTGCCAGTCTTGTGTTTTGTGGTTATATTTTCTACTGGGAATCCTTTGCCTCAGAGTTGAGGCGTAGAAGCCACAACAACTGTTTTAAACCATCATTGTTTCAACAAAAGCAGTGCATAATATATTCAAAACACTGCCACATTTCATATACAAGGAGGTTAACGAATGTCAAATAAAACTGGAGAAAGAAGAATGTCGAATGGGAGCACTATATGTCGAAATAACAATGGAGAAAGTTAGTCTGCCAAATGGGAGCACTATATAATATTGCTATACCCATCCTATATAATAATTTGCTATGATGTTTGTCAGAAGCCATCATGAGCAGTAGAAACTGCCCAAACGCACAGAATGCTGGGAGGTGCAGGAATGCTGGGAGCATTCTGTGCTTTCGGGTAGTCTCTACAGTGCATGATTGCGAGTGAGGCAGGACGCAGACCAGGACCGGCCTCTTAAACATTTGAGTGCCAGAAGGGTACACAACGCATTGCTTTGCAATGCGTTGTTTATCACTTTGGCATTCAAAGGGTTAACATCACCCGGACCTTGGCCCGTGTACACAGGCTTGTACACTAGTACCAATATATTATATTGGTATATAAAATAATACTGGTATACCCGTATTTATATATTTTGTACAGTTCTAATACATTTCCATGCATATTATTATTGTCAAAGTATGTATTTGTATTTTTAATTTTATAAACTTGATATATTAAACTGTATCCAGGAGCAGTAGATAGGATACTCTATTTAAATTGACTTGGTCATATTTGCTTTTTGCATTCCCTTTGGGAATTACTTTCACACCAGTGTCAACCTTTTCATTCACTGCATGCTGATTTCTCATTTATTGAGTATCTGTGAACCCTGTAGGGGATAATGTCAGATCAAACTACACATCACTTTTTTAAACAATGCCATAATGAAGACTTGCTTGTCTAAGCTCTTTTAATGTTTGTAATCACTATTGACATTTACAAGTTTTTAGTCTTACAGAAATGATTTTATATATTTTTATGTGATAAATCATTTCAGGTCTAAAGCAATAAATGTTGGGATACAGCTTTAGGCCCGGAGTGGGAAAGTGGATTGCTCATCATGATACTCAGAAGCTGTTGGGTAGAAGGTGGTCGTGTTCATAATATGCTTTTCTGTTTTTCTGTACTTCATGTATCTATATAATAAAAGGCCAGAAAGTTTATCACGAAGCAGTAATGTGCAGTAGAGACTGCCCGCGTTCGACCACTCTGCATCTGCATTTGATTGCATCGCATGAGTGAGGCGGCACAATCGCGTGGAGCAGTGAGGTAACGGCAGTATGTAGAGCAGGTCCGGGTAATGTCAACCCTTTGAGTGCCAGAGGGGTATGCAACGCATTGCTTTGATCCGTAGAAATAAAGAATCAGCACATTCGGGTCTTTTTTGAAGTGAAAAAACAAATGTATAGTCAATGTTTCAATGTGTACTGTGTGTGTACAAGTCCTCACAACCCCCTATATATACAGAGATAAAAAACTATTTTGGCGGTTTTTATCTCTGTATATATAGGAGGTTGTGGGGACTTGCACTTGGCCCTGATGAAAATGTGAAATACACATTGAAATGCTGACTATACACTTTTTTTTTTGCTTAAAAAAAGACCAGAGTGTGCTGACTCTTTATATATATATACTAGTTGAAGAGCCCGTTACACGGGCCACAGTGCCATTGCCAGCCAGTCACGGGGCAGTCATGCACAGTAGAGACTGCCCACACTGCGGCTGATACTGTGCCAGCCGGTCGCGGTACAGTCATGCTCAGTAGAGACCGCCCACGCCGCGGCTGATACAGAACTGGACACTCCTTAGGATCTCCCCTCTCCATATCAGCCTCGTCATGGGCAGTCTCTACTGTGCATGACTGCGTTGTTACAAACTTTCTAGTGAATTATTATATAGGAAATATATATATATATATATATATATATATATATATAAAATACAAATACATACAATATCCTTTGTTATCATTTGCTCTCTTTATAATTTGGATAGCTACCTGCTACCTGCTAATCCTCCTTTTTACATGTTCAGAATATATGAATAAATTGCATATACATTTTTATATCACACAGTTATCTAAATGTTCTTTCTGTGTGGGACTGCGAAAGGAGAGAGACTGCAACAATGTAAAAAAGATAGCATGTAAAAAGACTCTGAAACAATGTAGAAAAGCCTTCAACTACAGCACCCAGATCACTCATTCCTGCAGAAAGACTGAAACATTGCATAAATATATCTGCTTCCACAGTCCCATATTAAAGTTCTCTTGAAACTGAGAGCCAAAGGGTTACATTTCAGAGACATAAAAAGTGTAAAAAATAATATATAAAAATGCAAATTTTATAATAAACAGAATAGTATTAATTAATAAACGTACTGATAACTTTACATTGCATATTTTGCACTTGTAGGATATCTAAAGTCAAAAAGGAGGTTTACTGTCTCTTTAATAAGCCCAAAGTTTAATTCTTGTTAATTAATCAAAATGTGCGTTTTACTATGTATATTGTGCACAAGTTTATTCTCAGTGTGTTCTAGACTAGGGGTCAGCAAATCTACTATATTCAGCTTTTATAGGACTGCAGTTTCCATTTTTCTCAGCCAGCCTGATGTTATTGCAAGTTGTATTGCAACAATAGCTGGTACCACACAAAACCTGAAAAAAAACCTGCATATTTCAGGCCTCTTTGATATGCTTATGGTGAGAAGATAGTAGAGTTTTCTTCAATATTTAACCATTCATCTGGCAAGTAACAACTAAGTTAGTATTTAATGGGACCAGTGAAGGATATGAAACCTCTCCAGGTCTACTATAATAATAATTAAATAACAGTATTCATCTATATTTTATTTAATTTTTTCAGTACCATGGACAGATGGTAGGACTGCTCTAGCTCACATAACTTCTGTCACCCTATTTTCTCTTCTATATTAAAGAATACTTCACTGATTAGTATGTGGCAGCAGTAAAATGGTGCTAGAAAGGTTGGGTGCAATTTGTTTCCACTTCTGCCATAATATATTTTCCTTTTCTATTTAATATTTATGACAAGTAGCCTTGCAGGAGTCTAGTAGAGTAAAAATGATACCTTTATTGGCTTACTGAGCTAGAATCTTATTATGCCTGAAGAAAAAAACAAGTTGTATTGAAAGCTTGTATCCAAAGCCACTCAGTTAGCCAATAAAGGTATCCTGCATTTTCTATGGCTAACACTGTACCATGCTTTACCTGAGTAGCCATGCCTCCCCTCTAAAAACTCTTTGATATCTTTCAGTTTTTACTATTCTGATTGCTATGGCCTATCACTTTCCACTCTGCTCGGTCAGACTCAGTGGCCTGACCACACAAAAACACCAAACGCTTATTTTATTAATAGTCTACCAAATGAGTCCCACAGTTGTTCCACTTCAATGTATTTGTGTTTCCTTTTTGTACTTCACTACATAATTTGATGGAACTTTATAAATAAATTAGATTATATATATATATATTTTACCTTCTCTTTATTTATCTTTTGAAATACATAAATATATAAAAATACAAGAATACAAATCACAAACAAAAACTGTATTCCTGAACATAATTCAGCGATTCCTTTCCAATTTCCACTTTGATTTTCCACAAAAAAACCCCCAAAAAACAAACATATACATACATACATACATAGGTTCACTCTAAAAATATTCCAATTACAATGGGAATTTCCGAAAGAGATACTCCATCTCAGTTTTCTAGTTAGTCTGTTCTTTGGCTCTGGCCCATACAATTGAAACTCCAACTTATATTTGTAATCAAGTCTAGACATTCTTCCCATTTCTTAACCCCTCTTTTGGAATAATCTAAAAATTGGCTCAATCCCTTCTCCATTCTTATTTGAAAAATCAGTTGGGTCTGGAGCTGCCTCCATATAAAATCTCGTGGTTGCTTCCATTCCTTAGCTATTATCTTTTTAAGTGCCAGGAAAGTGCAAATAGTCAACACTAGTTGAGTAGGTTTCATACAAGGCCACCCCAAATGTAATAAGGCAGCTCCTGGATTTATTTGAACCTTAATTTTAGCTACTCTGTTCAGAAATTCAAAAGCCATACTCCACAGGTGCTTAACCTTTTTACAATTCCACCAAGTATGTAAATATTTGGCCTCTAGAGATCCACATCTCCAGCAACTTGTTTTTGCCTGTGGATACATCTTTCCCAAGTAAGCCAGAATCAAATACCATTGATTTATCAGTTTAAACTGAGTCTCTATAAGGTATATGTCCCGAACATGGCTATTAATTTTTTTTAATGCACAAAGCCACTGTTCTTTATCAATACTAAATGTCCTTTTCCCACTTCACCAGTAAACCTCTACTATCATCACTTTTAATAATTCTAATACAGGATAAACATTTAGATATAGCCTTCTTAGAATTTTCTGATCCTAAAACTGTCTCTACCTTTCCCTCTATAAGACTATCCAACTGAGCAAGGTGAGACTTTAAACAATTATTCACCCGTAAATAATTAAAAACAGAAGAACTGGGAAGGTTGTATTCAGACAGTAGTTGGGGAAAACTTTTTAACTCCGGTCCACTTAAAATATCCCCTATTTTATTAGTACCTTGTCTTTTCCACTCCATCAAAGATACATTTTCCACACCTTGTTCTATAATGAATAAAGGCAGATATGGAATCAGCTTATTATTAATAGCCAATTTCTTCTTTTTATTATATCAAATTGGTAAATATTCATATTGTCTATTTGACAAGTGGCATTTTCCACCTTGTACCAGACTTCTTTCTCATACCAGATACAGTAACTTAGGTAAAACAATCATCTTGACCAAGTTTATCCAGCCTATCCAGGAGACAAAAAGCTTTGACCAACGCCTGAAATCAGCATAAAGAGAGGATATAAAAGGTAGATAGTTAGCTGAATATAGATCAGCAGGACTAGAGGTCAGACGGACACCAAGATACTTCAGGCTACCAGACATAGCACGGAATGGAGAGGATTGCACCAACTGAACCCAATGACAGGGTGGGACTGAGACATTCAAAATCTCTGACTTTGAAAGATTGTGTTTAATGTTAGAAGCCCAACTGAAGTGGTAAAGCTCCTCTTAAACTGCAGAGAGAGGGGGGTATCAGGATTAGAAAGGACGAAAATGAGATTGTCTGCAAATAAAGATAATTTATGTTCTCGGGAGCCAGATTGAATGCCCGTTATCAGAGGATTGTGCTGAAGGGCATTAGCCAGCACTTCGACAGTCAACACAAAAATAAGGGGGGACAGAGGGCATCCCTGGAGTGTACCATGCTGTTGATTCGCTACATCTGCAGAGCCGGCCGCATTGTAAGCCTGGTCTAGCTCTTGCAGTGTAGCCATCTCCGTTGTTATGCCCGTGGGGGCTATTGATTCAAGCACTTGCAGTTAAAGTTGTCTCCGTTGCTACGCCCGTGGGGGCTATTCACTGCAACTTCTCTGCAGACTCTACCACTATTCTGGTACTGCCTAGCAGCTTTCTAGCCTTAAGAACTTTAGGTGTTGCATCATCTAACACCAATTGCTGCCTGATCACCACCTTGGGCGTGCCAAACACCACAACAGAGACTGACTGATCATTGTATTTAACCATTGAGTATCCTCGCTACTGTGTGCCTGTCCTGATACAGTATATGTGATGCTTATGCTTCTGTATACTGGGCCTGTGAAGGCATAATTCTCATTATATCGCTATTATTTTGTGTTGCGATCTTTCCTCTTTATTTCCTTTTTAATAAAACTGTGTTTTATTCTAACCAGCTGGTCTGAGTGTCTTAAAAAACATTACAGTGGGCCTCCATAAAATCAGGATGATCCGAGACCAGATCCGGCAGGTCATTAAATACCTGAACCAAGAGAGGAAAAAAAAGATGAGAACATTTTTTGTAAAAAACCAAGGTGTAATGATTTTATGGACACTCAGACACAGTAGGTTTAGATAAAACACAGTTTTATTGAAGAAACACAGAATAATAATAACCCTCGCAGGTACAGTAATATATGTACACAATATAGTACTGGCACAGGTCAGGTTACAGTAATCAATACCCAAACGGGTCCAGTATAGATATATATATATATATATATATATATATATATATATATATATATATATATAATAGCAGCAATATAATACTGACACAGGTCAGGTATAGTTTGTGTGATTCCCAAATGAGACAGCAGTGAAATGGTTATTATTAGTACAGGAAGGCTGACAGGCCCTAATAGCGCGAAGCCCACAAGACTCTCACTTTGCAGATAGTGACAGAATAGCGAGTAATGACACAGGAGTAAATGGAGGCCCAGGACAAGTGGTAGACTGCCGTAGCAGTAACGGAGGACTGCAACTGTAGGCACTGAAGAACACCCAATGGTGACTGCAATGACTGTAACCCGATGGAATATGGCACCAACCCTGAAGGGGTTAACGAACGCTCACACCTAGAGTCGACTGCCAGATAGTGAGAGCAGCCTGAGGCGCCCAGGGTTAGACCAATCACAGCTTGCAGCAGTAAAAGGTCAAGCGTACCGTGCACTGGAGAAGTGACAAGGCCCAGTATTTAAGGACAAATACTGGGTGGGGCAAAGCCACATCAACCAATAAAAGGAAACAGGAAGTAAAATTGACAGAATGTCGCCAGCAATAGCACGGGCACCGTGATACAATGGGAAGCCATCTGGTCCCGGGGCCTTACCAGAAGGCACCAGGCTCATAGCTTTCACCAGATCCTCTACAGTGAGATCACTTTCCAGGGCATCAGATTGAGCCATAGAGAGCGTGGGCATATGGCACTGAGCAATATATGAGAGAGGGTTGAAATCCGACGGAGTATTGTCAGTCGGGAGATTATAATGTTCTGAACAGAATTTTGAGAAGGCTTTAGAAATAGAGGGGAAATAAACCCCGGTGCTGTTTCAACCTGAGTAAGAAACAGGGGAGAGTTGCGAGCTCGCGTTTGCAAAGATAGAAGACGACCACATTTATTGCTGAATTCATATTTTTCAGCCTGTGATCGATGAAAAGCACTAACAGTGTTGGAGCGAAAGAGATCAGAGAGTTGTGATTGGAGCATGGTCAAAGAGTGTAAATCAACAGGATCTAGTGAGGATTTCTGTCGAGACTCTAAAATTGAAATATCAAGTAATAACTGGTCAACCTCCTGATGTATCATTCAATTCAGGAAGGCTAAACGTTTACTAAAGATATCCCTCAAATAACATTTCAGAGCCTGCCAGACCGAAAAAGAAGAAGAGACCGAAGGTTGATTAATAGAAAGAAAGTCCGCAATATGGGATTCAAGGTCCTTGCAGAATGTATCATCAGCCAGTAGAGAAGGGTCTAGTTTCCAAAAGGAGCAGTGAGGAAGAGAGAGGGGGATAAGCAAATCCAGACGAACAGGAGAGTGGTCAGACCAAGTCATAGGAAGTATCTCAGAATCCGCTAAATAATGTAGATGAGCCTGGGATAGAAAAAGGTAGTCAAGACAAGAGTAGGAATTAGCAGGATGGGAAAAGAAGGTGTAGTCACGAGATGAAGAATGTTGAAGTCTCTAAGCATCAACAAGGTGTTGCTGACGAAGAGCCTTCTGGATAATGGTGAGAGCTGAGCGAGACAGCGAAGAATGTCCTGTAGAGCAATCCTCAGCAGGGACAAGGGGAACATTAAGATCCCCTCCCATTATCAATAAAACCCCTGGCAAAGACAGATATGCGGGAGAACATCTGAGACAGAAATACAGCCTGCCATTCATTCGTGGCATAAATGGTAGCTAAGGTCATTTTCAAATCACCCACCGAGCACCGAACAAAAAGAAACCTACCCTCCTGATCCTCCAGGCTAGTATCAAGGACAAATGGTAAGGAATGATGAAGATGCAAACTTACAGCCCTTTTCTTCACTCCTGCAGAACTATAAAATTGAACGGGAAAGTCCGAGCATGACAATATCATTTTGACACATGATTTATGATACTTTCTTATTGGCTAGAGTGTGTTTACTCCACCCAGTGGTAGCCTTTAAGTACTGTGCCCTGTCACTCATACAGCGCCCTTTCGTGGTGTTCCCGTTGCTTAGAGCTTGCTGCGTTAACGTGTGATATCCTGTTTATGACCCGGACTGCCTGACTACTCTCTCTGATCCTGTTCCTACTCTGTGTACCGACCCGGTCTGGCTGACGTTCCTGCTCCATATACCGACTTGGATTGGCTGACGTTCCTGCTACGTGTACCGACCCTGCCTGGCTGACGTTCCTGCTCCATGTATCGATTTGGATTGGCTGATGTTCCTGCTCTGTGTACTGACCCAGCTTGGCTGACGTTCCTGTTCTGTGCCTCCAGTCCGGTGCACTACCGCATCCGGTAGAAAGTATCTCCTGTGCGCTCTCTTTAGCGTGCTGGCCCAGTTGGTTGCCTCAAGTACTGCAATACTGTTCCGTGACTGCGACCCATTTGTGCCTTGCTGCCTCCTTCCTCCTTACCCAGGACTGACGTTGATCTCGTTTGCTAACTATACGTTTGGCTTGTTATTGTTACCACTGTGGTTGGTCTCCTGGGCACGCAGTTAGTCTCCGCTCTTATCAGTCGCCAACAAGCCAAGCGCCCGTTACCAGGGCCGTCCGGTACTCCCCCGGGTAGGAGCTATTCTTTGGCACATTATATGCTGGCTAGTCACTACTCCGTTATTGAGGTTGTTCTCCGGGGTGCCTCAGTCGGCTCTGTCACCCGGCAGTTGCCATAGAGCCTAGCATTATTACATCTATTGTCCAGTACCGTTACCCTGGGTCAAAGTCTGTGTGTATTCCTGGGCGTTCCATTGTTCCTCCGGTTGCAGTACTACTGGTAGTCGTGATCCATCTGGGCCTCGCTCACCCTTCCTAGGCCTAGTCACTATTTTGGCACTCATCCACAGAGAGTGCTTCTTGGGCCTCGCTATTAGGGCCTCCCAGCCTCCTGGCCTAATAGCATTTACCATCAGTGTCTCACTATATCACACGAACTGTTCCTGACCTGTGTCAGTATATGTATTGCTCTCTGATATATGTATACTGGACCCGTGTGGGTTAATGTTATTTAGTAACCTGTCCTGTGTCAGTACTGTTTGCTAACTATTGCTGGACCCGTGAGAGTTACTTTATTCTGTGTGGTTTCAATAAAACTGTGTTTTACCAAATTGCCTGCCTCTGAGTGTACTGAAAACCATTACAGGGGAGCTAGCAGAAAAATGAGTTTCCTGAATTAAGTAAACCTGTGCACCTAACCTCCTTCAGTCTTGAAGTAGCATACTCCTTTAAAGGGAGAATTGAGACCCTTAACATTCATGGAGACACAGGAGAGCCGCATCTCGTCCGCCATTGGCCATCAGTGGGAAAGGAACCAGAGCCACATTCTGAACTGCCAAGGAATGAAGAGAAGGAAAGAGAGCAGAGGGAAACAAGAAGGAGATGCAGTAGGGAGAACCGGAAGACAAAGGGAAAGGAGAGGGTAAGAGGTGTCACCCAGAGTATCCAGGGGAGTGCAGTAAACCACAACCGGATCTGATAGACAAAGAACCCAGTCAACTGCTGTGATCTGCGATCCAGCACCGGCATGCCACACAACCCACCGGGGTCAACCAGGCCAAAAGGAGCAAAGGAAAAAAAGCTGCAAAAAAACAGAGTATAAAAGAGTGTAATAGAAGAACCATACATTGCGGATGACTCCAGAGGTGATAGCAAGTGTGAGACAGAAGAGCCAAGGAGAAATATGAATACCATCCCACGTCACACGGGCCATCCATACCCCGGAGAAGAAATTTGATGGGGTGGAAGGGATGAACGGCCTGCGCAAAAACCCCAAAAAAACACAGGGCGAGCGACCAACGTCCAAACCACAATTCAACTTGTAGTCCCATAATACAATAACTGCAAGTGCCACACACCCAACTAAAGAAAATAAGGATATAGAAAAAACTAACAAAATAAAAAATAAAATTGCCACTACCCGAACCTGAACGCCACCACAGCATAGGGATTCCAAGGAGAAGACCCAAAGAGTCAAAAAGCACCTCATATTCACCAGCACCGTGGGGATAGTAAGAGGGAACCGTCTAGTGACAGGTCATAGTGCATAGAGCATCAGTACAAGATTAAAAAAAAAAAAAAAAAAAAAGGAAGAGGGGGAAAGGCAGAAAACTCACCCAAAAATGAAATCAGCGAAAGTCTGGGAAAGTGAGGGGAGAAGCCTAGTACGGAAACCTACATCAACAGTAAAGACTCCCCGTTGTGGCGACACCCGCGAAAGCCAGCAGAAGCAGGCAAATAGTCGAGTGAACTCAAGGTCTATCATATCAGAACTTAACAACCTGCAGGGTCTGGCATAAGGCCGGCCTCCGTGAGCGGCCAAGACAGCAAGGACACCGATAGAAGAAGAGTTGACCTGATTGCAGTCAAAAACATATACATAGTTAAAGAAAGCACTATAAGAGAAACATAACAGAACATAACCCAATAGTACAAAGGCTACGAAGTAAGCTGTTTATTAACTAAACACCACATTTTGGGTCCCACATAGGATCAGCAGTACTAGAAGGCATGACATAAATAGGGCAACAATTCAGGCAGAGAGGGGCACCACCAGGGAAGCTCCTGGTTGGCTCGGATCCCGCAGGGCACCACACCCCGGCACCAAGACCCCACAACCCAGCAAGGTGGATACTAACAAGGCATACCCAATAATTCCCAAAGTCAAAATGTTTCCCTAAATAAAACAAAAAAAAAAGAGAACAAACAAGTACAAAGTCCCAAGTTGAACCAGTAAAACCTGAGGTGTAGCATCACATTAGGCCTAATGAGCAGCAGCCTTGGCAGAGGAAGCACCAGCAGAAGAGTTAACCTGTCTCCTTTTTGATGAGGCCCTCTACCATTGTGACAGTGGATTCAGCAAGGCCAAGAGACGCTTTTTTTGCATACAGGGGTCCAGGAGCTGGACCTGAGCAAAGTTCAAGTGTTCGCAGAACGGAATTCTGTCCGCTGAAGTCTTCAAAACATGAGTGGTCCCCTCGTGAGGTGCAATCAGCACTTTCAGGTCATCGGTCAAGTGTTTGAATGCCCTTCACATTTGTAGAGTATAGGGCGAAAGATTATTGTATAGTTGGAGAGCAAAGCCTTCAAACTTAATTTCATATAGTTGTGTGGCATGTCTCATAACAGCATCCTTTTGGGTAAAAGATAATAGACAACAGACCACATCACAGGCCCTATCATGGTCCAGCATCCGCGGACGGAGCGCTCAGTGCACCCTCTCAATCTTAATGTCAGCCGCATCACAAGTCAGCATCGTGGAGAAAACTTTTTGCAGGCTAGAAGCCAGGTCTTGGTTGGCAAAGGTTTCAGGTAAGCCACGGATCCGATTGTTATTTCACATACCCCTATTCCCCACATCATCAATAAGGGAGCGTAAATGGCAACGTTCGTCCTCTTGCGAATTAAGCCGTTGATGTAAATCATGCTGTGAGGCCAGCAGGCCTTCAGTTGATTCTTCCAGGATCTCTACACGGGTGCTCACTTTCACATCTTTGCGAATGGAAGAAATATCCGACTGAAGAGCCGTACAGAGTGACAGCATCATCGTTTCGAGGTCGGAACAAGTAGGAAGGAATTGGATATTTTCCTTGCATAGAAAGTGTTTCAGATCCTCTTTAGTGGGCAAAGACAAGAGATCCGAGTAATTGCATCCGGACCTGCATGTGGCCTATTCTCTTTGCCTGTAGCGGCCATCTTGGGATCCATAGCTGCGTAGGGGATTGAGAGACCGACATCGATTTCTCCAACAAATACTCCTTTATAGTAGATGTTTTGTGCTTCCTATTGGGCATCTCAGCAAAAGTAACAAGGGCAGTAGGAGTGTGACACATTAAGCAATGGAGTAGCTTTGGGGCGCTTTAAGTTCTCTGGGGATGGGATCTCACGGAGCAAGCAGCCATCTCGAACACAGGCAGGATACGCCCCGTCCTTAGGAATTTTAATACTCAAATACTCTAATTCTTTAGTTTTACTGTCAAATTGGTATTTCTTCTGTATCTCCTCTATATCTCTTACAGTAATATTTTGAAAAAGTGGTACTGTCTTTTGAATATTCAATTTATAATTTGAAACTTTACTATACTGTGCAATTTGATCCAAAAAAAGCGGTAGACTCTATTCCTCTTATTTGGGTAGTTCAATTCCTGGGCATTAACCAAAAGACCCCTAACCATCTTCTCTTATCATCTTCCCCTTTGCACCATCTCTTTCGGTTCCCCAGCACCTAAAAACACACACAAATCAAATACAATAAGACAATTACATAAAAGTGAGCACTTCTTGCTCGTAAATATACATAAATCCTTGGTCAGTAACTCAGGAACAATACTCGGACTGACCAGTAAAGATATAAAGTCGCTATTTATTTGCATCTTAGCGACCTTTGTCCTCCCTGAGTTCCACAGAACACAAGGTGTGGAGACCTTCTATGGTTTGGCCCAGAAAGGCTAACAGTACCAATAGGAAGAGAAAGGCACTTCCATCCCTGCCCCCATCCTCCTTCTAGATTTATATTGCACAGTTCAATGATCTAATAACATCGGACTGTGTGGTACCAATTGGATATCATTTCCCGGTCCCAAAGTATCCATAAAGTATTTAAGCTTTTATTCAACCAACCATTTTTCTTTTACATTCATGAAATGTCTAAACAATTTCCTCTACAATTAGAGATTAAGTCATATCCTAGAGTGGACATTTTTACCCTTATCCTGTCCTTCTAAAGGTTCATAAATTATGCTACTGATAACAATATCCTTTTATCCTACTTCCTAAATAAAGAACTTACTTAAATCCCCCCCCAAAAAAAATTACAGACTAACTTAAATTTTTGATGTGTCAGTTCTATACCCTCTTCCCGTCATCTCCCCTTGTTAAATAGTCATAATATTCGTACTATTTCATGTTCTTGAAATATCCAACAAATTTCCAAATAGAAAAGGACTTATCTCTCAAGATATCTGATTTTACTCTTTTATTTCTATCCAAGGCTTCATAAGAAATCTTACCAGTCCCAAAACCCTTTTCCTTTCTTTATTCTTTCACCTTCCCCTAACTATCATAAAATGCAAAATACCTTTACCAATTCCTGCTAAGGCTGCATAACAAGTACAGTTCACTACAATACCATTTTATCCTATTTTATCCTACTTCCAATAAAAATATAACTTCACCTAAATTCCAGAATAGTTAATGTGTTTCCCCTTATAATACATACATTTTACCCTCCCTATTTCACCCTAGTGAATATTACAAACACATACTATTTTATTTTCATGAAATATTCCATGTATTTAAAAAAAAAGAACTCCCCTTTTTCCATTCCATCTTGCCTTTTCCCCATATCCACAAAGTATCTTAACTATGGCCTGTGCTTAACCCAATGTGATACCATTACTCGTATCCTTATATATTCTGAAATACAAAATAAACTCCCCCTATCTATAAAAAATAACTTATATCATAATATGTATCATACATTTATCATTACCTTCTATAGCTCTATAGCCTATACCAATGTGGGGCCCAAAAATTTGCTCTTTTCCTTTCTATACCCTTTCCCACTTTATGATGCCCCATGAAGTATAGTACTTATAGTTTAATATCCACAACAATATCTATAACATGAGTCCAACTCTAAACAATCTTCTTCGACTTAATCCAATCTCTTAATTCTTCCACCATTGAAATAACATAATTATGATCCTCATGAAATATATGGAGAATCTTTGGGAAACCCCAACTATATTTCACCTCCTTGTTCCTTAAATTCTTTAATTCTGCAGCCAGTGAATTCCTCCAGGCTCTTTATTCAAAGAGTCCGATGAATCCACTTTGTCCTCTAGAAACTTTATTTTACCCAATAATCCAATTATATCTGTTTTTATTTCCTTAGCACTGTTTTGAATCTCTTTTTGTATGGGACTCAACAGCTCTTCAATTGTTTTAAGAGTGCCTGGAAAACCATTATATTTTCAGCTCCCTTTCGATTCCCCACAGTCTCTCCCAATAGAGTACCTGAACCCCCTATAGATTTGTTTAGACCTTCCTTTAAAGATCTTGGTGAAAAACAAATTCCTGAAGCTCTGTTCGCCTTCTCTTTCACCTTTTCCTTATCTTTCTTCGTCTGATGCACGTGATGCTCTTTAGGTGGAGCCATTATGTACCGAAATATATAGTACTTTTATTAACAAATCTGTACCACTATCTCAGTCACATATTATAATTCTTCAATAGCTCGTCAAAGGACTCCCAGTCCAGTACCACCTGTTCTTTCTTTATGGGGTTATATAGAAAAGGAAAAAAAGTATAATATCCACCCCTTTCTATTTTCAGTATATTGCATACCAGATCTTAACATGGGGCTTTTCCAGAACTATTTTCCCCATATACAGTTTGAAGTATATTAAAATTTTAATTATCTTATTTTCAGTCAAGCATAGCTTCGTGTTTTATCTCCTTTCCCCCTGCACCCTCGAATCGCTCCCGCCTCCACATGAATACTCATTTCGGCCAGCAATCCACCAGCCGTGCTCTTCCTTTATCCTCCGAAAGGAAAAAGACTGGTGTAACCACAAGATTTCAAGGTCCTCACCACTGGAGAACTCATGCTTCTTCCGCTATGGGATCGGTTGGGTTCACCCTCTCTTCTTCTGAAAGAGGCCAGTAACTCGGCTACCACCACAGCTCTAGTATCAAAGAGCTTTCCCGAGCGGGGGAGACTAAGCAAACAGGCAATAGAGCATTACTATTCACAGCTCCCTCTGTTGCTTCAGCGCCATTACGGGCCAAAATGCCGTTCTCCTCCACAGCACGTAGCGTGCATCACTACGCTACGTCATTCTCCTCCTCAAATTAGATTATATTTGGGATGGTGTTGTTGTGGTGGTTGTTGTAATGGAAGACAGAAAAAATATTTTAGTGACCACAGTGTTTACATTAATAGTGGCAAACTGATTTTATTAGTACATTATCTGTTTCTATGATATGCACAGAAATTTTGTATTCTTTTTTACAGTATAAATTACCCTAAAATTAAAGCTTTATTTGAAGCAGTGTCATGATACTTGATAGGCAGGCAGAGGAACCCATTATGTAGAGGTTAAGTAAGGCTATGTAAGGCTATGAACAACTCATTGCTTTCCCACCTGTTGAGTTATGAACTGTCAACATTAGGTGGAACAGTCTTAGAAAATCAATCTCTGACGCCAGAATACTCCACATTTGAACTAAGGGAGTGACTGGGGCAAGCTCCCCTATTTGAGCCATTAATGCCGATACCTCTGCTTGAGTCAGAGGTGTCATTGGAACTTTGATTTCTATGGTAGTAACATGTCAACGGTTGAGCCAGGAGAGTGACTGGATCAAGCCCCACTAGTTGAGCTAGTAGCATTAACACCTCCAGTTGAGTCAGGGGTGTCATTGGAACAAGAGATAGACAGTGGGGTAGTGAGAGAGTGGTAATGACCAGTGCGAAACATGGATACCTTGACTGAACACATAAGTAGTTAATTCTAGGCTAGGACACAGCAGAAGCAATAGTCATAAAAGAGGCCAGGTCAGGACTGGCAGCTGACAAGGTAGATAGTCATAAAACAGGTCTGGTCAGGACAGGCAGCTGGCAAATCAATGATCAGGAAACAGACCGTGTAGGACAGGCAGATAGAAATAGTGATGGTGTAAAAAAAAGGATCTCCTTCTTATCAACTACATACAACAGATTTCTAGATTGTTTGTAGATATTTAAGATAGATTTTTATTCTGGCTCAAAATGGATTAATATATTGCACTTCTACATAACAGAAAAAATGAGAACCAGAGGTATTATAAAAGTTCAGAATAAGTTATATAGATAAAAAACATGAATACTCCTTATGATGTGATATACAATGTCTCTTTTAGAAACTTTAAAGATGTTATAAAGTAGTATAATTGCCTAAGAATCTGGACATTTGGCCAAAGAGTAATGTTCTGTAATGAAATATTCTAAAGTCTTTTAGCTCTTAAATTCCACGTTGACCAAAACTTTGTTTTTACCCCACCACCAGCCAGTTCTAGGAAACGTGTAGAGATGTTCTGGATCAATAGCCAGTTACCATTTTTTATTCTCGTTTGATTTAACTCCTACATTACCAGTAAGCTATATATTATAAAGGCTAGATATATGTAAATATCATATGCAAGTATGTATGGTTCTATGTTTTCACATAAGGCCAAATATTAAACTTACATTCTAAAAGATGGTCAGGATTGGAAAAAGGCTGGGTCAGGAGATGCAGAGATTGTCTAGGCTGGACCTCTGCAGGTGAGCACAGATTAATTCAAGCTTGGACAGACAGTAATTCTCTGGACTGGAATGATGTAGCTGAGCACAGGCAATTCCAGACAGGGGCTGTCTTGACCGGATCCTTACAAACATCATTTAATTAATTTAATTTCCTACCTTTTAAATAGTCATATTACTGATCTCTCCAGCATATGACATATATGTATTATTTTCCTTAAATACCATTTTTCTACCTAACCTTTTATTATTCTTGGTGTTTCTCCAATATTGGCAGATTGCATAGGTAAACTGAGATAATGATTGCACTTTCCTTTTATGATAACAGATTTTATTTCTAGTTATTCAACTAGCTCGAATTAATTTAAAAAAGGTATAAATATTTTCTGGACATAAAGAACCATGTGCTGTAATAAAGGTCACTCTCTCATTTTATATTCTCTCTGTTTTGAAAATGTGAGTTCCTCTAGTATCTGTACACTTTGCCTTCAGATTAATAAAAAACATGTGAAAATGAGCCCAGCCTGACACATACCATTTATAATTTGTGTTACAAAAACATTAGGCTGTGACTTTTTTGCAATGTTTGAAGTCAAATTCAGAACCAGCAAATTATGCAAATTATCTCTTTTCTTTCCAGGCACTGAAAATTTAATGTCAGAAAATGCATATTTTAGCATCTATTAGTTACGAGTTCACTTTCAAAAGAAAACCTTAGGTATTATTTGGTTTCTTTAGATTCCTTTTGTATATTTTCATACCCTTTTAGCAGTCATAACAGTAGACGATATTGTTATAGTTAAAATGAGGCATGAAAGCAGCAGGTTTCTCAACTATAATTAAGATATAACTGCTTGAAAGTTTTCTAAGATTTTCCATTAAAACTGTATTTATCCAGGGTTCCTGTCCTATACAGTCATAATAAGAAGGGATAAAATGACATCATCTGCACTGACATATTGGACTCTACTATTTCAGTTCTGATGGTACAAATCAAGACACTGATGTGCTGAAATTCCTTTTCATTTAATTTGACTGATGGTAACACATTTTAATAAATAATCTTCTGATACGTTTGTCATTTAATGGTTAAAATGAAATTCACTAAGTATAATAAAAAAAAATCCATTCCTCAGCTAGAAGAATAAACACAGGACTATAATGAAGATAGACACCTCTCATAATACATTGGATTTACCAGTTCATCAGAATTAGATTTACAAAAACATTTTTTGGAATGTGTTAGTATCCCCTATAAAATGTATAAATGTTAGAGACAGGTTTACTCTGTTCCTCAGAAAGCTTCATATACTATATATGAGGAGGGAGGGTCATGAACTGAGAAAATCATGTCAGTGAGTCATTTAAAGTGACTGTCAGAGCTTCAATTTTTAATATAGATCTTTAAAACTGATAAGCTTTCTTATGACTCAATCTTATAGAAAGTATTAGGGACTGACAATAGAGGATTTCATAATAATATCATGTTATTGCCTTCATCTTCCTTATTTAAAGGGGGCTATACTTTAGAATATAGGCTCTTAACCTGTTTAACAGAACTTACATGGGTAAGTATCTTTCATACAGTGGTCAAGTTCATATACTTATATATTTTGCATTGTATTAGCAGGTTCCTGTATATATCACCTCTGTATAAGTCTGCCTTTAATTCCCACCTCCTCACAACAAAGGGTCAATAACACATTTTTAATAAATGTTATATAGATAAGACAGCACACCTGTCATCAGTTCCACTTACCTCAATTCAGTATTACCCCAGCAATGTTGGGTTTATTTCAGGCTAAGACAACCTGTCTGTAGTCCCTCTTACCTCAGTGCAGGGCTTCTCCAGTAATCATAGGATTATGTGGGCCTAAGACAATATGTCTGCCCTTTGTCCTACTTAATCAAGAGTTTATTTTTCGCTAAGAAAACCTGTTTGCCCTCCATCCCACTAATGTCTTTGTATGACTACTCTACAAATGTTGGTATCATATCCACGTATGTCTTCATGTCCACTTAGTTTGGCGGTTCCTCAGTGGAAGTGCTGGATTTATGGTTGCAAAATTATAATAGGTCCTGGGTTTTGTAAAACTAAGGTTGTTGTGGAATTTCCACAAAAATGCAACTATTTAGACATATTCAACAATTAACTAGTTTAATTCATTGTGAGAAATCCATGGTTTAGCTTGAAGTGCTGGCCAAGATATAACCAAGAGAGAATAGTACAATATCTACAAAATGCTTATAACAATATTGCGTTAACCTTAGTAGCTATGAGCAAGGATTTACATATTGTACTGCTTTTTAATGGTTAGTATTTGTCATATATGGAAGCTTTTCATTGCTGCTTATTCTATTCTATTTGTTTAACTCAGTCAAGTGACTACTATTTGTATAATGGTATTATAAGAACGCTACACCTTTAACTGTATGTCTTGATAATAGCATAAATATGTCTTTATGTCAGTATATATATTTAGCTATACTTGATTTTTAATTTAAATTTGTTTTTAATATGAAGGTTCTCTGCCAAACACTGAAAATCTAGACAATTCAATATAAAGGTACCGTTAACCTTAACTTCACCTCTTTAGCATTGTTGCTCTTCAGTGTCCACAGTAGCCACATGACATCTAACATCATTAACAACATCAACAATCAGTGAAGTCAGAGATTTAGGGTGAGATGTTCAGAAAGTGGTGGTAACTGAAATTGTCTGTAATCAGAATAAAAAAGTTCTTACACCATGATCCGTCATTTCTCAGACATGTTTCAGTCATTTTTTGCATCCAATTCTGCCATCTCCGTCAAAGGGAAAAAGCTGTCTTAAAAGTGGGTGTGGTTTAAACTTCTCTCATAATGTAAGTTATTTTCAGAAAAAAATATTTGTTTGAATGTCATTTTTTTTGGTTCTTTTTTGTTATTTTTTCCCAACATAATAAATGTCTTTCTTTCATTGAAAATTTTCATTTCAAAGACAAAATGAAAGACAATTTTTAAGATCAGAATTTTTAACGCCAATGTTCAATGAGATCTTCTTACAGTCCTTTTTAATTCTTTAGATGAATTTTCAGACGTTATGGATTTACTTCTGAAAATATTGCCCTTCTTTTACCACCAACTCATGATCCGACAAGTTTTTCATTATGACGACTTTTTGAACATCTCGCCCTAAATGTAATTAGAATAGTGTATCACTCTAAAAATGTAAAATCAATTAACTTCAAAGTAAGTTTACAGATGAAAAATTAGGCCCATAAGTAAATAAAATGATTTTCCCAAAATAACACAGTGATGGCAAACTTCTAAGAAGAAATGTCACAAATTTGAAGCAATCCAACTCTGCCATAGACAATACATAATTATCCTCCAAATTCTCATGGATGGGGCTTTACATCATTTGAGTGCTAAAGCTGATTATAAGCCACTCCTATGTGGTAACACTCCATTTCCCTGCATGTGCTGTAGGGGAGGGATCCTAGGACGTGTTCTCATTAACTATTTACCAATATAAGTATGTGCTTCAGTATGCACTAAAGTGATCATACACACTAGTTCATACACTGAAGCATTCTTATGAGCTGGAGGCTAATGCCAAAGGAACTACACTGTGGATTTTACATATTCCCATCAATATGTTTCTAGTATCTTCTGGTTAAGGACCCTTTCTACTTCTGTGTAAATGAAAAATAAAGAACTGCAAAGGCCAGTAACAATTTCTGGAAATCTGGAAATAGCTTTAACTGCACTTTGTTATTGACCTGCTTCTGACTTATTACTTAGAGCCAGATTTTGGACGTCAGTACTGATTTATCTTTTTAGTGTGTAAATATGCCCTGTCAGAAACTGTCAGAATCTATAGTATGCTATAGTTTTTATGTTATTAATTCCTTAAGGACATGATGGGTGTGCAAAGTTTTTTATGAAAAAAATATATATGTGAAGTAAAACAAATACTGCTGAGAGATGCATATTTCCATAGTTATTAAAGTTTAAACTATTTATTTATTTATTTTTAACATTAACAGTGCTCTTGAGTCCTCAGACTTTAATTGGTTATTCTGTCGCATTCTATGGGAGAGGCAAGTCACTGACAAACAGTTCTACATAGAATGTGATAGAAATTGCTTAGTGACTTCCAGTCAGTTTGACATTTCTGGAATTAATGGGTTGTGGACCCCTCTGGCACTTGGGGGGGTTAAACCATACACTCTATTGACTTAGCAATCTCTGGCTAAATACTGGAATTCATTGGAGCGTCCAAAAGGTAATTAATCTTGTTTGCATTTTCTTGTCCACTTCAAAGAAACTTTATTAAAGCCTAGAGAAAGGTTTATGATCCATACTGATAAGAATATTGTAGCCAGTCAAATTTATATGTTAAAATAATGTGCACATATTGTGCATTAAGCCTTATGCCTGAAGAAGATTCCTAGTTGTCTTAAAAGCTTGCATTCTAGAGCCATTCAGCCAATTAAGCTATTATTTTTTTACTCTACTTGTCTTCTGAATTTTCTATTGCTAACATGGTGCCACGCTTTACCCATAAAAATATATAGTATTAAGCTTTGAGATGTGGATTGCATTGCTTTGCAACATTCTGAACACTCCTCTAGCACTCAAAAGGTTAAATGTCCCTGTCATTATAAGCATCCTGCTATTTAGGGAGTCAGATGCTGCTTTACTGTCCTGCATAATCACTTTAAATGGATTTAAATACATTATATTAGGCAATCCTGTTAGCGTGGAAAAAATATTTATAAACTAGAGGAATACATTCATGCATTAAACATATCAAACGCTACTACCAGATACATTGGGATGGGTATACAAATTTGTGAGTGTAGCCACACTGGTTAACCCTTTGAGTACCAGAGTGGTACGCAACACACCGCAGAGCAATGCGTTGCATACTCCTCTGGCACTCAAAGGGTTAAAAGATATTATTTTGTGGACTGCTGTAAAGGGGTAAAAAAAGTGTGACCTCCAAATATGATTTTATTTTCAGTTTGATGTTATTGATATTTTCAGGTATATTAAATGCTTTAAACTTTGAAAGACAGAGCGTTACACGAGCATTGAAAAACAATGCTTTGCACACTCCTCTGGCACTCAGTGGGTTAATCTCTTTTTTATTTACTGGAAAAAAAGAAATGTGTAATGAAGCACTGGTGCTCTAAGCAAAAATGTTGATGCATGAAGACCAATGAATCATCATGCAGTTCAGAACATCTGCACTGGGAAGTCTGGTTGCAGATATAAGTAAAATTGACGTACAGTGTGCAACTAAGTGGAACATACAGATTTTGCTTTGTCTTCTCAAAGGTGATTGCAACCTATGCAGCAGTCAGAACACTCTAGGGCATATATATATATATATATATATATATATATATATATATATATATATATATATATATACTGTATATATAAGCCAAACGTGGAACAATTCTGGGACAAACCAAATGGACAATAAGGAACAAATAATGTCAGTGGATTTACATTCATGGAAACAGCTGATCCACACAAGTAAAAAAAAAAAAAAAAAAAAAAACACAACTCCAAGGGCTTTAAAGGGATAGTAATGTTTCACAAAAACAGCAGCTCCAATTAATCTTCATAGTATTTAAGCCATAGAGAGTGTTTTTTCAATACTGCCAGAGTTGTAGTACCTCCCCGCAGATGTGGAATCTGGTCCGTAGACCAGACAGCTGACAGCAAGGGACAATCTTTACCTTATCTTAATTGAAGATTGTCCCTCTCTGCAATCCACTTTGACACCACTCTGCTGTTCTGAGCTGAGCAGTGACATCAGTAAAAGGGGCAGGATGGGGATACTTTATCATTCAGTTACTCCTCAACTACAACTTTGACAGGATTGAAATAATACTCTCCATGGCCCAAATACTATGAAAATTAATTGGAACTGCTTTTATTATGAAACATTACTATCCCTTTAAAGGGATAGTAATACTTTGTTTTAACGTTATTTTATTTTGTAGGTATTAAAAAAACATGAAGAATGATATAAGTCTTATCTCTCAAACCTTTATGGTTTAAGAGATATTCACAAACAAAGTATCCCCCCCCTGTTCAACCAGATCAGAAGGGAGGTGCCCAGGTAGACTGCAGAGAGGGACAATCTTCAATTAAGATAAGGGAAAAAGCTGAAAAACTTGTCAAGGGGGGAAGGGCTTTCATTGTTTGCATACAAACAAAATTGTCCCCTTCTGTTATCTGTCTGGTCATACAACCTGATCCACATCTGAGAAGAGATGGCTTACACTAGGAAAAAGGGGCGGGGAGGGGAACTTTACTTGTGAATATCTCATACACCATAAAGGATTGAGAGATAAGACTTACATCATTCTTCATGTTTTTTTAATGCCTACAAAATAAAATAAAGTTAAAACGAAGTATTACTATCCCTTTATGTCGAAAAGAAAAAAAAAACTGAAGACCTCCATCAAAGGGGGAAAAATACAAATTCCAAAAATAACCATTGATTTAAATGGGAATTTTAATCCCTTGACTACTAGAGAGGTCTCCAAAGCATTGCATTACAATTGTTTGGAGAACTCTGTAGTATCCAAATAATTCAAATCTCCATTTAAAGCAATGAAAATGTTTAGCTCTTCCCTATAGTAAATACTGTTGGTTTGTGCCAGAATTGTTCCACTTTTGTTTTGAACATATTGCCATTTGCACTGATTTAATTTAAAAACAGCATTGCACCATAAGGATACAACTCTGGTATAGAATAACTGGCTCGTACATTACATGCATAAGGACGCTTGCTATAAATGTATGTACATTTATGTAAATGCCCTTGTGAGGGAAACATTTGAAGCAGTTAAAAAAAACACACACAAATATACAGAATGTGTATCTTCCTGTCTCTTTGTGGATCAGGCTGCATTTTTCTGGTCAGTAACAAGCGGTCAAAACTTGCAGGCCATGGTGAGTGAAGTGAATATTGAAGAGAGAGTAACCGTTTATGTTGCTGCACTACCTGTGGTAGCTACTAGCTAGCAGAGCTGATAATCCAACATGCTTCTATGAAACTGAAGGATCTCCAGTTCACTCTTTCAGTTTGATAGAGGTATACAAGGATCAGCAGCTCTGCACATATATAGCTGATCTTCATCTGTATTAGAATACCGGTAGGGTCAGGAAATATTCCACTGGTAAATATATGAGCAGAGAGGACCCTTAAACATCAGGCATGATGTTTAAGGGATCCAAAAAGGACTTATTTAATACATAGCACTGAGCACTGTGCTGTAAGTGCAGACCTGAGGAAAAGATCTCTCTAAACTCCTCCCCGTCAGTCTTTTGAACAGCAAGGATAGTGGTAGTTTATATCTCTATTTTTGCTTTTACAATCAGGGACCAGGATCTAGGTAGAGGGCCTAGTACTGTAGATAACATGGTTAGAAAAGTGGGAAAAGGGGTTAAATGATAAGAAAAAATAAAACGTATAGGCAATATGACTATAATTGACTTTGAATTCATTTATTATGCCCTAGCATTTCAATTGTTTTTATAAACCTTAAGTAGAAAGCAAAACATACGCAATTTTGGATGTTTATCGTCAACTAGTGTATAAGCATAAGTTAATTTCCCTTTGTCATTTAAAGGGCATGTATCACCTTATAATATTTTTTTACCCATAACTTTTGCTAATAATGCTGTAATAGAAAATCTGTTTTTTTTTAATTTAAGTACTTTAAAAGATATTTAATGTTCTGTGCTGTGCACTTCCGCATAATGTGCACAGCACAGCTATTCTTCTCCTCCCTCCCAGCTACCCCAAGGAGCACGTTCATGCTTCCCTTCTGTGTGCTGTGAACGGCTTCTATCATTACATCAAGCTCTGGTTAGCATTATACTGAGGTTGCAACCTCCATATAATGCTAACCGGGGCATGAAATAACGATAGAAGCAGTTCACAGCACACTGAAGGGAAGCGTGAACGTGCTCCCTGGGGTAGCTGGGAGGGAGGTGGGAGGAGATTAGGCAGTCAAGAAGAGCTTTGCCAAAGAATCAACAAGCAGTATCTTATAAAGTACTTAAATAAAAAAAAACAGCTTTTCCTACATTATTAACAAAAGCTATGGGTAAAAATTGTTATAAGGTGATAAATGCCCTTTCAGTTTAAACATTGTATATAGTGGCACATGCCATTTTTAGGCTTTTAAACGTATGCCCTATGGACCTTAGGCATAAATAAGATGAGCAATTTTAGAGTAAATCAGCTGCACCATAGACTAAGAAAAACAATCCTGAATTCCCACTGATTTAAATTTAACTTTTAACTTCTTGAAACCTAGGGAGGTAGCCAATGCATTGTAAATGTGATGAAGACCTCTCTGGCATTCAAGGGGTTAAACCCTTGTAAATCAATGAGAATGTTCATTCCCCCTATGCTTTGCTCCAGAATTAATAATAGTGACAACATATAGGGATATGAAGAGTGTGATAAGTGTGAGTACATGGTGATTGTATTGGAGGTGTAGAGAGATTTTGTGCATGCAAGTGCTAAGAGACAGAATCTTGCTATTGAGATGCCAACTTGAGCAGGTCATTTTTCAGGAGTTGTATGACTATGGTTGCCTGACATATGATCATAGGAATTCTATAACTGGAGGAAAATTGAGGCAGCCAATATAATTTTGTAGTTGAGACTAGACAGAAAGAAACACTGAGAACTACTCAGGTGGTGGGAAGGATGGTAGCAAAAGATAAGAGCAGAACTATAAGGAAGAACAAGAGAGCTGATTTTCTGGACATGTGAGTAACTGTGTAGGCGTTATATGACCAAGTCAGAGAACAAATCGCAGTGAGATTTGATTCCCCAAGTATAAAACCAAAAACCTCTCAAATTGTTTATTTATTTAGAAAACATGTTACCATGAAATTTCCTCTCACGTCCTGGAGTGCTTTTACAGTACGAAGTTTAAATATTTGCACACATAGAGAAACCAAAACAAGTAGATACACAGTTACATATTGTTTTTAAATACAAAGAAACTGTTATTTTTATGGATTTTAGACTGGCACTCAAAGGGTTAAAGATATATTAGAAAATGCAAATGTGCATATGCTTAAAGGGTCACATAAGCAATATTTAGACATTAAATATTCCATTGATACATGTTTTTGTTTTATGACACTGTGCTTGAGATGTAAATACTTTTTTCTCTTTTGCCAAACCATTGGCAGGCTTAACTTTCTATGCTTAACCCTTTGAGTGCCAGAGGGGTACGGAATGCAATGCATTGCGTACCCCTCTGGCACTCAAAGGGTTAATAATTTGATGCAAAAGGGAAGAAGCAGAACAAGTGAAGAGAAAAATAAATAATTGCTGGAGCATCCATTTCTTTGAGTTATCAATGAACATTTGTTTTAAGAGGTTTTCATATGTCAGTGGTCTAATTTTTAACTGATTTGTAATCCAGTATTACAATATTTGTAATATCCAAAACGAATATTTAATTTATACTTGATTTCATGTCTATAGAGGAAAACAGCATTCTTTGTTGAAGGACACCAGGGAGAATACATTACAAATACACAGACATCACCATGGTTTTACCATGCCTTCACCAGGTTTATGATGTTGCAGTGTCTACTTCAGCAATGGTTTATTTGCATTTTGAAATGCAGTTTATTGAGCCCTTATTGTATTCCTGTGGGTGTGTTTATATGTTAATGTGCTTTAACACATGTTCTAATGCCTATAACTGGCTATGCTCTCAAAGTGCATAGCCCCAACTTTGCCAAAATGAGAAGCCATTAGGGAGCTGGACATCCTCTCTGTTCCCCCACTTGCCCTCCCTAACATATCACCAGTATTACTCAACTTCATATTTTAATGCTCAATATGTCCCCCCTCCACCCGTTTGCATAGATATTTCTTAGTACAGATGGTGGTGTGTTGTATTCCCTATGGTTAATTGATCAACAGACCCACTTTGCCAGTGCATCCCCCTCCTGGTCCACAAACACCTCTCACTAATGGCTTCCCAAGAAAACTTCATTGGGAGACTTTTGTAGTCCTTGGTGGGGTGTGTTAAATGATGATAACATTGTGATAAAGAGGACATAACTATCTATCTATTGTTTGTGTTTGTTTTCACAGTTACTTTAATATCCATTTAAAGTGATGTATAGGTAAAGTGTGGTACCGTGTTAGCCAGAGAAAATACAGACTAGTAGAGTAAAAATTACACATTTATTGGCAAACTGAGTGACTCTAAGATGCAGGCTTTCAAGAAAACTAGGTCTCTTCTTCAGGTATACCAATAATTAAAGCTAAATGCACAATACGTGGACATTATTTTAACATGTAAATTCTGCTAATTATCAGTATGACCATAATTCATTCCCTAAGCTCTCTTAAAGTCTCTTGAAGTGGACTAGAAGATGCAAACAAGATTACTTACCTTTTTATGCTCCAGTGAATTCTACATTCCAGTCTACTGAATGTATGGACTAACCCTCTAAGTGCCAGTGGAGTGCACAATTAACTGCTTGCCATTGTCACCCAAAGGGATCCAAATATATGTTTATTTTATAGGATAATCAGACATAAATTCCTTGTCATTGTTCAAGCCACAGTTCAGAGTGTGAAACGTGTTTATCATTTTATACTCTCAGATTTTTCTGTCGCTCTGTGTCTTAAAATTTCCCATCAGTATAGTCACTTTGAGATATTTAATGCTGTGGACCATTCAGCAAAAATGTTGACCCACTGGGGTGTCTCTTTTGTTGTTCACACTGGACCTATGCAAATTCATCCTTTTTATTAGGGTTTGTCCTGTCTCACTTACATATGGTCCCATATGGGGACATTTTACACACATAAAGAGATAGACAACATTAGATAAGCCACAGGAGAATTTGCCTTTAATATTATGTTTCAGGTTGGTGGGCTAGTTGTAGGAGAGTACCAGAGGTCTTGTGAATATTCTTTTTAATCTGCCATCAATGTGTTGTATTGTGTGGAGTTCTTTGGAGATTTTACTTAATACTGGGGGTTATAGGTGACTACTAAAGGCACTGTTCTCTTCCTGTTATTGATTGTATTCCAGGAGATTTCTTCTGGGTACACTGCTCTCTATGAATTTGATTGTCCATGATCTTGGCATTATATCCATGACTGATAAAATCTTTCCTGAGATTTTTAAGATGTTGATCTTAGTCATAAGTCTCAGAGCATTTGTAGTTATACCTTAGGGCCCGTCTATAAACAATAGAGGTTTTTGTGTATTTGGTATGGAGACTGTCACTAATACTGATTGTAGTATCCAGAAAATTAATTTGTGTGTGAATGGCTGAGTTTGAGGTTAATGGTGGGATGGAACGCATTGAAATTTATGTGAAATGCCAAAAGTTAATTTTCTCTGACATTCCAAATGATTAAGATTTCATCTATGTATCAGAGATAGAAAAGAGGTTTTATATGGCATGTGGACAAAAACTCCTCCTCCAATAATGCAATAAATAGGTTTGTGTATTTTGGTGCCATTCATGTTCCCATGTCAGTTCCAGTCTTTTGTAAGTATAATTGTTGCCCAAATGTGAAATAATTGTGCATAAGTATAAAGTGTATTAGGTGGGTTACTGGTTCTGTGGATAAGCCCTCTTGCTGTAGGAATGCTTTGTAGGCTGCAATGCCATCTTCATGTGGAGTGTTGGTGTAGAGTGATTCCATATTCAATAATGCCTATAATGGTTTTCCTAGGGATGGAGCCAAAGTCAGACAGTTTGTTTAAGAGGTTGGTTGTATTGTGAATGTAGCTGGGTGTTTTTTGATTACCAATGGTTTTAGAATCCTCTCCACCCAGCATGAGATATTTTCTGTGAATGTGCTTGTTCCAGATATTATCAGCCTTCCAGGATTCCCTTCCCTGTGTATTTTAGGAAGCATAGAGAAGTATCCCACCCTTGGGTCTTCCAGAATGAGGGCCTAGATGTGGAATCTTCTTGTAATCTGAAATAGTATCTTTCATCCATAAGTTGCCTGTCTTACTCTTCTGTATTGTCAGTTGTGTTCATGATTACCACCATGCCACCTTTGTCTGCAAGTTTAATGACTATGTTTTTGTTGTCCTTTAGCGACTATATTGCTTTTTTTTCCTTGGTAGTTAGATTTTGTGCCAGTTTGTATTGACTTTCTGTAGAAAAGAATATTCTGTAATGTGAGCGCTCTAATATAAGGTCGCTGAATATAGATGTATAGAAAAGTATATAATAAAAGAAGGAAACAAAATATTGATAATATAGTATAACACAACAAAATATTAGTAATATAGTATAACACAACAGATAATATACAAAAAAGATTGATAATAAATAAAAAATAGTAGAACTAGATATAGTTAATGCTCATAGAATACAAATGATAATGAAAGTGATAAAGCACAAACAAATAGTTAGATGTTGATGAGAACACCTTTACCAGTCCTGGTTAGTGGTTCTGGTGTATAATGATGATGATGAATGATGATGAAATTAATATAGTACAAACAGAAAGTTAGATGTTAATAGAAATACAGTTACCAGTCCTTGATTGTAGTTCCAGTGTGTGGAGAAGATGAGAAAAATTCTTGATATTAGTATGAAATGAAGATGAAATGAAATGAATATGAAAACATGGAATTGATGATGATGGTATCCTTAGACTGTCTTGGAAAAATGCTGCAGGATGAGGTACAAAGTGGCCTTGTCCACTTTAGGAGAAAACTTTTTCTGGGAGAGCCTCAAAAACAGCGCACATAACAAAGACAGAGAAGGAGAGAAGATCTAAGTGTAGTATTCATTTGAATAACAAATATAAAAACAAATAATTGCACTTACAAGAGCCCTTCTTGGGCTTAAGGCATATAGCAGGTCCTTTCCCTTGTAGCCAAACGAACTGTGTCAACTCTGACCTCCTGCCGACCCAGAATGCAATCTCACGACTTGGTTGAAGTGTAGATGATGATATTATATTGTAGAACCGACAAGGTCAGGAATATGTATCCTTGGTGTAATGGTCTCTTGGGCATGTGCCTTTGAGAAAGCAGACAGTAAGCCTGTGAAAATGTTTGGGCCATTAGCACATCCATCAAGTCTCAGGTCCTTTCCACACCCCCTGTGAGTTTCCCCGCTCGGCCCCCATTATCTCCTCACTTACAACTCCGAGTGGAGTGATTCATCTCAACACGAGGTCTGTAAACAAGTGTCGGCAAAACGCCACTGGTCTCTATAGGAGAACTGCCCCAAGAGACCATTACACCAAGGACACATATACCTGACCTGGTCGGTTCTACATATATGTATGTGGTATTTTATGGTATTTTCCATTGTAATATGAGTAAAGCATGGTACTGTGTTAGCCATAGAAAATCCAGGAGGCTAGTAAGGTGAAAATTATACCTTTATTGGCTAATTGATTGGCTAAAGGTATTGCATACCTTTTTTGGCTAACTGAGTGTCTCTAAAATGTAAGCTTTCAAGACATGAAAACTGAATTCTCAATACATAACTTTAAAACCTGTGCACACTATTTTAACATGTAAATTCTGCTTATCAGTATAACCATACATCATCCCTTAGGCTCTTGTAAAGTCTGCATTCTGCTTTCAGTCTTATCTTTCAGTATTATTCTTATAGAAGATACCTAGTGGTCTTGAAAGCTTGCATCTTAGAGCCATTCAGTTGGCCAATAAAGTTATAGTTTTTACTCTACTAGTCTCCTTTAAACTGATGGGTTCAGTGGCCATAGTAAAATAAAAAACGAAACTTTCCATACCATTGAAACAGATTAAATATTTGGACAGACAATTTTGTTTTACTATGGTATGAGATAATATGCTCATATAAAAATATTACATTTTAAAGTCTTTAAGTAAAGTGGTTTATAGACCTGAAATTTTGATACCTGCTGAGGAAAAGTTCATATATGATTTATTCATTTGTCAAATTTATGTGATTAATAAAAAAACTGCTAACGTACACTGTACCTTCATAATTTACTTTATGCCATGATATGGGTTTTTTTAATGGTATTGGATTTTAAAACTGGAAATAACCTTTTTTTCTGGCATAGCAATACATCTCTGCTGCTTACAGGGGAAAATACGTTGACATATATTTATATACTCTGTAAAATCTCATGTTTGCATATTTCCCTGAAGGGCCCTATTGTCTAAAATAAAAGGAAAAAATCTACTTAAAGAAAAAAATGAACAAATGTTAATTTTCTGTCCACATCAGGATGTCTTTGTTATTAATCCCCTTGGATGCTTGAGATCACCTATGCATTGTTTCAAAATGAGTGCTGGATTCTACAGCGTGTTGCTGGAAGTGATAAGGTGGTTTCTCTAAAACCTGAACAAGACAACAATCAAGATCAATTCGTAACCATCAGACAATCTGATAATTTTAACGATTATGTAAAGTTTATAGTTTGGTGTAGGTTTTAGAGATTGATTTTAGATCTTCCCATTTCTTGAAGATTTCATAAAGTCTCCAGCATTAAATAGGTTGAAAGCTCTGTTTTAAACAATGGGAATTGTTATTTGTTGATTTTGCAGTTGACGTTCCATAATTGCTTGATTTTATTTTTATACATTTGCCCTAGTGTGTCAAAAATAATTTAACAACTCTGCTTGCTTAAAAGTTGTTTAGGCATGCTAAAAATGTCTTCTTCCTACTTCCTAAAAAAAACAACAGTTTTGTGATTTCATTTAAAGGGATAATAATGTCCCATAAAAACTTGTTCTAGTTTTGTACAGCAGGAAAAAAAAAGCTGAATGGCACAAACCCTATCTCTCAAACCACTATGGTTTGAGAGATATAGGCATTGAAAGTTCCCCTCTTCCTCCCCTTCTCTTGATGTCAGCTTTACAGTTGACAGCAGGAGATCCATGTAGGCCGACACAAGAAGGCTCTTCAGCAGAGACAAAATTTCGTTATTGCAAAAGAATTACTTCATTGGAAAGGTCTACAAAGTGAGCTTGCAAACCAGGCACACTATGTAGACCTTTCCAATGAAGTAATTTTTTTGTTAGGGTTTTCATGGAAAAAAGCAGCAAATTGAAAATATTTAATGATAATTATCAAGGGGGAAGCAAGTTTCTGCTTCTCATCACACTCTGACCTTCTGAGTCCCAAAATAAAAATCAAGTCAAGATTCAGCCAAAAGATTGAACAGAATCCATGATTCAGTATAGTTGTAATTGGCATTAACCCTCTGAGTGCCAGAGCCACAGCTAAATGCATTGCATACCTCTCTGGCAGTCAAACGGTTCATTATTGTGGCTATTTAATAATTATAAAACTATTAACTATTAATCAGTGTATTCTTTTAACCTTTTGAGTGCCAGAGGGGTAGATAACACATTGCAAGGCAATGCATTGCGTACCCCTCTGGCATTCAAATGGTTAACTAGTACACAAGTGGCAAGCTTTTTTTTTTTTTTTTTTAAATAAAAAACTGTTCTAGAGGTATGGTATGGCAAATGACAATTATATGCCAATGAAGGATCAGCATGTCCATTTTGTGGCTCATTTCTGCCTCTATGTGAGATTATCCCATAAGGCACTGATTCAGATAACACTGTGAAAGCATGTTTAGATATGCCTTCAGGCTTTCTCTTTATTAAATTTTAGTGTCAAAGCTCATAGAAGTTTGAAATTACTAAAATGGGATTTTTAAAACAAGATTATATGAGACTTATATCTAAAGCTAAAGTGGATCATTTCTGGGGCATACCAAGTGCACTATAGAGGAGAAATAAAAACTTGAAAATTCACATTGGTATAAATGGGACTTTTAATTCCTTGAATGCAAGAGATGTCTCCAGTGTATTCTGAAATAATGTTAGTGATCTCCCTAGCATGCAAGAGGTTAAAAGCCCCATTTGTATCAATGTGATATTTATTTTGTACCTTATGGTGCAGTTGGTTTGTGCTAGATTTGTTCCACTTTTCCTTTATACATGAAGTCCTGGCCATGCACTTCTAATGTAAACCATTTGAGTGACGGGTGTGCACAATGCTTTCTAGACCAATATTATGCATAACCCTTGCAACTCAACGGATTGAGTGACCACAATTCTCATTATAGTTAAAAGGCTTTGGTATTATTTATTGCTATAGATATGATTAAAATAGTAGTGAGCTATGGCACTGTTAACTGATGAGTTTTAAGAAACATTGTAAAGAATATTACCACCAATTCACATGAAAGTGAATTGCAATTTTTGTATAGAAGTTTTAAGCCTTTGAGAGTTAGAGTGGTATGGAATGCATTGCTTTACTGGCACGCAAAGAGTTAACCCCTTTAATGCAAGATATGTTACCAATGCATTGGTCCAAAATGCTATTCAGACAACATTAACATTCAAGGGGTTATTTAACCCTATGAGTGCCAGAGAGGTATGCAGCGCTTTGCTTTGCATTGCCTACCCCTCTGGCACTCAAAGGATTAACCCTTTGAAGAAAAATCTTTTGGAAACCACTGTGAATGGGGTTCATGATATTGTTCATGCTCCCATAGTTCTAAAATAAGCATTTAAAGGGATACTAATGTTTCATAAAAACAGCAGCTCCAATGAATCTTCATAGTATTTGGGCCATGGGGAGTGTTACTTCAGTACTATAAGAGTTCAAGAGTAATTGAATTATAAAATATCCCCCTTACACCCTTTTTACCTAGTATAAGCCGCCTCTCCACGATGTCGAATCTGGTCCTGGGACCAGACAGTTCACAGCCATGGATAATCTTCTTACTGTGAGAATAAGGAAAACCCTGTCCCCCTCAGTTTTTTCCTTATGCTCCTCTCTGCGATCCATCTAGACAGTCTTGTTGCTCTTAAAGGGATAGTAACACTTCGTTTTAACTTTATTTTATTTTGTAGACATTAAAAAAACATGAAGAATGATATAAGTCTTACCTCTCAAACCTTTATGGTTTATGAGATATTCACAAGCAAAGTTCCGCTCCCCGCCCCTTTTACCTAGTGTAAGCCATCTCTTCTCAGATGTGAGTCTGGTTGTATGACAGTACAGATAACAGAAGGGGACAATTTTCTTTGTATGAAAACAATGAAAGCCCTTCCCCCCTTGACAAGGTTTTCAGCTTTTTCCATTATCTTAATTGAAGATTGTCCCTCTCTGCAGTCTACCTGGGCATCTCCCTTCTGATATGGTTGAACGGGGGGGGGGGGACTTTGTTTGTGAATATCTCTTAAACCATAAAGGTTTCAGAGATAAGACTTATATCATTCTTCATGTTTTTTTAATGCCTACAAAATAAACTAAAGTTAAAATGAAGTATTACTATCCCTTTAAGTGAGCAGTGTTAAAGGGATAGTAATACTTAAGTATTACAAATCCCTATAGTAAAGTCCTATTAAAAATAAATGTATTGCCGGCCGGCTCCAAAAGGGACTGACAACGCAGGAGCACGGACGTCACTGTGATGAGATGTCCGTGCTTCCTGCTCCTGTGAGCATCAGTAAAACGGCAAAATCTTCGGAACCAGGTAATATTTCTGGCGACTAGCGCTACTAAGCAGCTAGTCACCAGATGAAGAATGAATGCAGGTTAAGTTATTGCGGGGTGGTAGTTCCCCTTTAAGGTGTAATTCAGCAGCAGATTAATTGCATCATAGGGGAGATATGAAAGAGCCCAGTGATGTGGTGCAGCTTATTTTGCCAGAAATACTCTAAGGGGTATTCATTAAGGAGTGATAAATGTGAGATAAACTTTCCATTGTAGTAATATCTCTAATTACTGTGCTATGCTATGAAGGTGAAGCTTTTACACAGAGTTATTTCCACCTTTAGAGATCTTCATACCTAGACTTGAGAGATTATCCCACCTTTATCACACTTTAGTGTATTGCCTCCCCCCCAGTTTTTTGTACATCAGCTTCAATGTATGTATATGTATCATTTTATTTCTGTTTTGACAACAGCTATAAATGTAAACATGTATAAGGTTACAAAACAGGACATTTGTATTTTAGTACATATTACAGTGAATCTTGTGATGTGCATTTAAAGGTACTTTTAAATAAACATTTATATGTATAGTTCTGCTTAATTTGCATGCAGTTTGGACAACAAGTTTATACAAAACGTTCTTATACATATATCATTTTTCAGGATACATATCAAAAGGTTAACCCTTTTTCTACATAAAACGAATGTGGAAAATAGCACAAAATCTTTATTAGGTACAATATCTTAACCCTTTAGGAGCCAGATGAATATGCAATGCAATGTATTACAATATGTAGTACATCCACCTGGTCTTTAAAGGATTATGGTGACAAAAATCAAAGCAAAATCTCATGTTGATGCAGATTAAAGCGGAATTACCACCCCATCTAAACTTGCCCCAAATAATTACCCATCTGGCGACTAGCTGCTTGATAGTGCCAGTCATCAGAATTATTACCTGGTTATAGAGAATTCCTGCTGCTCCTGGGACTGACAGCCAGGAAACAGTGCAGACATCTTTCCATAGTGTCGTCAGAATTATTACCTGGTTATAGAGAATTCCTGCTGCTCCTGGGTCTGACAGCCAGGAAACAGTGCAGACATCTTTCCATAGTGTCTTCAGAATTATTACCTGGTTATAGAGAATTCCTGCTGCTCCTGGGACTGACAGCCAGGAAACAGCGCAGACATCTTTCCATAGTGTCGTCAGAATTATTACCTGGTTATAGAGAATTCCTGCTGCTCCTGGGATTGACAGCCAGGAAACAGCGCAGACATCTTTCCATAGTGACATCTGCGTACCTGTGCTGACAGTCCCTTCCGGTGCCGTGCGGCTCCTAGCAACACCTCCTAGAGCAGATTGTGACTGACAGTAGGAATTCTCTAAAAGGAGGTAATAATTCTGGGGACTAGCACTATTGAGCAGCTAGTCGCCAGATGGGTAATAATTTGGGGGCAAGTGTAGAAGGGGTGGTGGTTCTGCTTTAACTTTGTAGTGATATTATGTTGTTATATAATTTATATCAGAATATTTTACTATGTGTACTCACTTTGGAGTACCAAATGTGGGTCTCTGATTTGCATACAAACAAAAGCTGTGTACTAAAAAAGCATAAAGAGAAAGTAAGCCGAAAATGAAAAACGATACAGTGGATAAAATATCACTGAATCTGTGTGATGGATAACCCCCATATTTTAGAGTGAATAAGCCCAAATGTTCTAAACTGCAAGGATCCTTTTTGACATTTGTGGCTGTTATCAAATGACACATACTACAGAATGCTGTCAATAATCAAGTGGAGAGATAAATGTAGCTGTCATATCTGCTTGCATAATGTTTCTTTGGGTTGGCACCTCAAATGAAGCGTACGTTTCTGAATGTGTATAAATAAGATTTGGATTTTGAACAAAGGTATACAATGGCTGCTAATAATAGAAAAATACCCTACACTTTAGTAACCTTAACCCCTTGAGGTCCAGATGGATGTGCAATGCACCACATAGGTAAAATAAAAATTCCCATTAAATTTGACTTTTAACTCTATGAATGCTTCACAATGCATTGGAGCTCTCTGTTGAATTCAAAGGATTTGGGATTTTTTTTAACTATGGTGCAGCTGATTTAATTTCTCACCTCAGTACACCAGCCTTGCTGAATTAAGAGGTCTAACTCTAACCCCTTTTATGACCGTTGACTGTCATAGTACGTCATGGGTAGATCTGACTTAACGACCCATGACGTACAATGACCGTCATGGATTTCCGGGCTCCCCCCCGCGGTTGCATGCCGTTCGGGGAGTCCGGAATCTGAATTAAAAAAAAAAAAAATGCTCCGTGGCCCTTTAGTGACCGCATGACAGGTTTGAACTCCAGAATGATGGTAACATACCAGGATGATGGTAAATACAAGGGGCGGGAGCTAGATATGATGCATACATATAACTATGATGGCTACCAGGCTGCTGTGATACAAGAGGCTATTCTAGGCGTTGGGAAATGCGTTGTCAGAGGAATGTTAAATTTCTGTGAATTCTAGGGCAATGTTGTAATATGACAGGTAGTCTGTGGTTTGTTTTGGATATTTTGATGTATTTTAAATGGGCACTGAAGAGTAGAATTTTGGTTTGTGTTTTTTTCTTAGATTCTACCTTCCTCCTTGGGAGAGAGGTATGAAAGTGTGATAAATGGGTGATGAAGAGGAGGTGACTTCCCCAGTGATATCACTTCTCCATTTCCTATGTTCTTCTGTGGAGCCTATACACCAAGATCTCACAAGTGGGAGTGATCTGAGTGCATTTGCTCCACAGAATAACATAGGAACTGGAGAAGTGATATCACAGGGGAAGTCACTGCATCCTCATCACCACTTTATCACATCTTAGTGCATAACCTCCTCAAGACTTCTTTCTCTTTGCGTTTTTATTTCCTTCTTTGAAATGATGTTGTGGCTTTATACAGTGAATAGGTACCATGAGCTACTATAGCATTTCATGACTTAGGTTAGACAAGTCATAGAGTAGGTTGTGACCTCATTTCCCTCAAACAGCTGCCATAATACTGCATCAGCATCAGCATCACTCATGTCATCGTTCTCTGACCTTTTTGAGTCAATCAACTATTAGGAGTTTTACTGTAAAAACAATAAGATATAGAGTCAATTACAAGGGCCCATTTTGTGTTTGTTGGCAGCTATGTGCATAAAGTTATGCAGAACATATTCATAGATCACACTTCCTGCTTACAGGATGTATAAGTAGCAGCAACATCAATGTTTTAATATGCATACATATAGTGATTTATTCTACACTAGAGATTGAAATATACTTATGTAGAATTGAAGGTAGGAATAACCCAGTGATGTTATAAAATTAAACAAGCCATTGCCTTTACTATTCTAAATCATTTAGTTGAACCTGTAGTTGCTCTTTAGTAGTCA
Organism: Rhinophrynus dorsalis; assembly: GCA_037306005.1. Lineage (NCBI taxonomy): Eukaryota > Metazoa > Chordata > Amphibia > Anura > Rhinophrynidae > Rhinophrynus > Rhinophrynus dorsalis. Next base: position 336,766,755 of record CM074720.1, on the reverse strand, counting down.
TGGTACAACACTCTGATAAATTATGAATTGTATTCACCACCATTACTAGAATCTGGTTTAACAGGATGCATTTTATAATGAAAGTGCTTTTAATAGGATTTACCGTAATTGGAAGACAAGACATAATTGCCTAGAATCAAAAGTAATGCTGTGAGTGAAATCCTTTTAAGTAGTCTGGAATGTACACAGTTTTATTATACTCAGTCCGATAGATTGTCAGAAAGAAGAATTAGACCTTGATAAAGGACACAAAATAGGCACTACAGTATTCCCTGGGATATAACGAGGCAGCTCCTCAGAAATCATTTAAACTTTGCCCTATAAAAACAATAGTGACAGATGAGGCTTTTATTTAAAATAAAGGATTTCATTTGTTAGGAATCAGACAGATTATCATGTTCTTCGTCAGTTACCAGTACCCATTAGCAAGCATTATTTTTGACATTTTTCTTGAACTATAATTTGTGTGTGCAATAAAAGTGTGTCCTTAAAGATTAAAAGTATTGGTATAGAAACTAGGAGAGTTTAAACAAACAAAAATGTAAACGTTTCTAAAACATTATGGGCCTGATGTAAAAAAGTAAAGTGGAACAATTTGGGGCTAAACTTACTGCAGTATTAGGGAGGTAATTATTATTTTCTAGCATTACCATTGATTTAAATGGGATTTTTACCCCCCTGAATGATATAAAAGTATTAAATACATTGCTTCACAATGCATTGGAGACATCTATATAATTGAAGGGGTTAAACGCCCAAATTAAAGTTTTTTTGTACTCTCTAATGCAATTGGTCTGCCCCAGAATTATTCCACTTTGGTTTTATAAACAAGGTCCAAAGAATACAATAGATTAGATAGATGCTAATTATATGATTGAGATTTAGAGGATGGTTTGATGTTTGTAGGCATACATTACCTACAGGATCATGCAGCTATTACATAGTATTATTTAGAAGAAAAATGCAAGTGAATTATTAGGTTCCTTATTAAGGTACTTCTGCAAGATAAACGTCTTTCTTGGTATACTAATAATTGGTGTAATTTATTAAAAGTAGGTTACTTATTATAAGTATTACAGCTAATATAAATCAACCTTTCATTCCAGGAATGACTCACAATGAATTGCAGGACCTTAAAAGGTTCATTTTTTTGTCCTTCTTGAACCTTGCTTATTATTATTTTTTATACATTAAATTATACTGTATACTGGAAGTTTTTCAACCACTAAGGACATTTTAGTGGTCATTTTCATTTAAACTAGAGCCTGCTTATGTTCTTTTCTCTGCTACTGCAAAGATTTTAGTATTTGAATTACAGCCAGAGCCCTCAAGCTCCAACCTATACATAAGAAATCCAAAAGACACAATCTGGTTCCCAATGGGATGACACATTTTATGACAGTGTGAAAGTCATGCAGGGATGCAACTGCTTAGCTGATAGATTCTTTGACTATCATTTCCTACCATTTCAGCTAGTGATTGATGTACCGTATAAAACCTGGAGAATTACCATTTTACATGACTTGGCCTTAAACATATCCAAGCAGGTTTTGTTTCAGTAGTTTGAAGTATGAAACTTCCCTCACACCCATCAAAATGACTAAATTCTACTATTAAAAAAAATCAACAAATTTACAAGGTTTCTATTAAAAATGGGCCTTATACAGAAAAAAAAAAAGAGCATACAATGGGGTATAAATAAAAACTACCAGCATATTAACCACGTGAATTCTAGAATAATGTCCAGTACATTAATTCACAATGCACAAAAGACCTCTCAAACATCCAAGGGATAAAATGTCCGATTTAAATCAATGTGAACATTTTACCCCACCCCAAGATGCAGCTTGTTTGCTATAGTGTTACTTCTATATTTCTTTCTGCATAAGGCCCAATATAGCTAAAAGTGCAACCTTAATTACTATTCTACATATGTATTAATTTATCTTTACATTTTATTTGTGTGTTCTTTTTAATTTTCACAAGTAATGCATAGTTTTCTTTCATTTATCCACTGAGTAAATTTCAGAAAAAGTCAGGGAAACCCTGGGGGAGAATCACTAAGCGGTAATAAAGGAGTGATAAAGTGGAGATATCTTCTCCATTTTATCACTGTGTTATTATTTGAAGCCTATGTACTAAGATTTCTTCAACTTTGGAGATATTAGTGCTTAGGATCTATAGAATAACATAGGAACTAAAGTGATAAACTGAAGAAGTCATCTCCACTTTATCACCTCTTTATTACCCCTTTATCTCCACTTAGTGTCTCCCCCTTTGTCTGTTATTATTAAAGGGACAGTATACCCTGCTACAAGAAATTCTGTAGGCCTATCCTGTAGAGTAAAAACTGGGTGCTGATAAGTTGGCATTTTTCTGCTAACTCGATTCAAGTTGTTTGCAGCCAGGTGGCACTGTTTCTATAACAAACTGTGAAAAGCTGTGTCACAGACATAATTACAATTAGCTCTTTGAGGACACCCAATGAGCACCAAACAAATCTTTGGCATAATGCTGTTTGCAGAAAAACAGTGACAGTGAAAAATTAAAGCTGCTAAAGTAATGAAGTCTAAGCCATAACTAAGTGATTGTTGGTGCTAGAATGAGCTAGCATTTCATTTAGAACTAAATTGTGCTTACCATACACTACGTCTGTAATCTATGGCTATTAATGTTTAACTTGAAGGTATTGTATACCACAATCAATAGTGTTGTTACATGTTACGCAAAAGAGGTACAAACATTAAGTCAGAAGTGAGTGAGTCTGAAATACTAAGAAGGACTGGAACAAACCAACTGCAACATAGAGGTGGCATATACAAATTCTCAAATTTCCCATCATTGCTCTGCAAAGTTTTCGAAACCATTCAAGCAGCCCAGGGGTTTATAGTCCCACTGAAACCAATGAGAATGTTTATTTGGTGGAGTTGGTTTGTCCCTGAACTATTTCAGTTCTTCTTAATGCATCAGTCTCAGCACAGGGGATGTGTTATACAGTTCTTCTCTAAGGAAGGCACTAGAGTCAATTGATTAGTGCTATACCTGCCTAGTTCCATTTACTACGCTAGCTGTGCCAAAATGTCTCCCATTACTGCCTCGGGTGCCAAGAACAGGGCAGTGTGGAAGTATGTGGGTGTTCTGGAACATTATTTTCCTCTGGTCCATGTTTTACTTCATTTTCTGACATTTCTCCACTTTTACTGAGCATGCTACTGGGGAGTAGTTTTGGGCTTGCTGGTATGAAAATTGTAATGACAGCAGAGTGTCATTACAATGGATCTGGGAATCAATACTCTAGTGCATACCAAAGTGAACCTGCCAGATTTGGAGCATAATGCCAGTGGAGCTGTGCTGGCAGAATCACACAATCCACTCATCCCAGAGTGCAGATCCTGCAATCAGGACTTGTTACAATATGAGATCTTCTTGCTTTTTTATCTATTTTCTAGCTGCAGTGGACTGCTGTTATTTTTATCATTGCTCCAGCAAGATAAATATACTTTATACGGGGCATAGTGTCACATTCAAGCTTCAACGTAAACACATATCACCTGAGTATACACAATATGAATATAAGCTAAAATGTGAATAGCTGAGTAGCGGACAATTGGTTTCTGTTCAGTAAGCTAAAAAGAAGAAATTAAGGATCTAACCAGCTATACCATAGGAGAAAAATTAAAATGCATAATGATTTAAATGGGCTTTTAACTCATTGATTGCCAGATGGATACACCTCTCTGGCACTCCAAGGGTTAACCATCTGAATGCTAGAGTGATCTCTAACATATTGCTTTTCAGTGCATTTTCGACTTTTCAAACATTCAGTATTTGAATCTATGGGAAATCATATTTTCCTTTGTGGTGGTGTTGGTTTGCTCCAGAATTGGTCATGTGGAATACGGTCCTGTGTATTTAAGTTTCTGTATTGACTTTAGTGTTTTTGGTATATTTTTTATTTTTTTTCTCATCAAAATAATAAAGATTTATACTACCTGGAAAATATTTGTCAACAGATAATTTGTGATTTGTTTAAATGCAACTTTATACCCCAGCAGCACTCAAAAGGTTAATGTTCTTTATATGGAAATGAAGCATTTAAATGAGTACTGTTCTAACTATGAAATTCCCCAATTTTGTAAATACTTTTTGTGGAATATGTTGATGCTTCAAAACTTTTCATTTTCTGGCCAAAAGCCAGACAATTAATGCAACTTTCAACCAGGAGTAAAGTTGTGGAAAAATGCTTGTCTTAAAAAGTACACTTATGTAAGGTGACTCAACATTTACCAATGATGCACAAAAGCATCACTAAAAGCTTTCCTGGCAAGCGCTCTGTTATCTGTTTCACGGTTCAGTCTTTTTTTTTTCAATATTCCTTTGCGTTTGTTTTCCTTCATTTAATGTTATCTTTACTATTGGGGATTTTTCTCTTTATCTTTAATACAGTTATGAGAAAGCTACTTGAATTTTCTTACACACCTTATTGAATAAATATTAATTTACATGATATTGTATTATAACGCAAACCAACCAAAACATCATACGAATATTTAAGGTTAATTAATTATTTGTTAATAAATGCTACATACATATATACGGGTACATATTTGTTAATTTTATATTTAACATTTTATTCTTTTTCATAAGTATCATATAGTAGCAAATTAAAAATCCATATATACAGTGTTTAGAAAATGCATAATGGAAATCATATATTGCACATAATTCATTTTCCATCCATATGTAGTTTGCTAAGGAAAGGTATTCTAATGCATGTATGTTGGCATTCTGGTCCAGACCGGGTTGTTCTAACTACCTTGAAATGTTGTTTCCAGAAATCTGAGAATGTGGAGAGGTCAGTTGTCACCTTGAAACCCAACACAGGTAGAAAGACATGCATAAGTTGATGTGAATATAAAGCGTTATAAATAAAATGCTTAAAATGTCAAGCTTTGAAATGCATGCCTCCTATATCACCATTTGAATGATGGTAAAGGTGCCCCTAACTGTTACCTGGCAGATATGATTGATATATGGAATTGCAAATAGGGACAATGCATAATAATCACATAAACTGTAAAGCTCAACACACTCAAACTAAAATGTCAACTTCTGTTTGGTGAGCAGGTGAAAGATTGTTTACATTTTTTCTGGGGAAGTAAGCAATTACATGAGGCCATCACTAACATGCTAACATCATTAAATTATGCAACCCCAATCGAAGTGCTGCGTTATTTGTTAGTTAATTTGTTAGTAAGTTAATTAGGTAATCTGAAAAAGACATAAATAAACCTTTGCACATTATACCCGCAGAAAAGGAATCCTAAAAATGAATAATATTTCCTGACTTAAAGATGGCAATACGCCTATTTCTCAGATCTCCTAATTAATGACAAATAGCGTAACCGTGTATGCCCTCTTCTGTTAAAATATTTTTAATTCCTTTCTTAAATATATTTGCTGTATCTGCCATCACCACAGCCCTAGATAATGAATTTCACAACTTAAAGGTATAGAAATGGATGCCAATAAATACAGCTCTGATAAATGTTCATATGTTATGGTTTATGTAGCACTGCATATCAATTGTGTCCAACTTGTAGTTCAAAAGTAATTCAGTTTTAAAGTATCCACTCCCTCCCCTTTTACCTATGTAATGCACTCCCCCAGCCGTTCCAGGCAGAGCGCAGTGAGGGACAATCTTCAGTGAGCATAATAAAAACCATGCCCTCCTACGTCAAGTGTGGCAGGGTTTTCATTACACTCACAAAGAGAAGATTGTCCCTCGCTGTCAGCTGTCTTCAAGTGACTGGATTCCACATCTGCAGGGAGACACGTACAATAGGTAAAAGGGGCTGGAGGGGATACTTTAAAATGGAATTACTTTTGAACTACAAGTCGGACACGATTGATATACAGCTTTACATGAACCATAATATATGAGCATTTGTTGACATCCATTACTATCTCTTTAACAACCTTTACTGTAAAATTAACCCTTTCCTCTGCTTACTTTGGTTTAATATGAAAAAAATATTTTTTTCCTTCTAAGCCTACTTTCAGGTCAATATCATATATATGAAAAGGCATGTTTTAATTTTTGAAGTCTGGTTTTATGAGTGAAAACCCGAAAAAGTGAAAAGTCCCCAAATTGCCCCTATCAGCCATTTGGCGAGTCAGAAAACAGACTCTCTGGGCTGCTAGGGGTGCTGGAAGCTCATGGCCACAAACTTTGCATGGTTGTGCGAATAGGTTTGAAAACTTCTAGGGTCAGTAAAAAAAATGTTCGCAGTCTATGGTACTGTGAATCATAACATCAACAGCGGGAGAGCAAGGTGACCATTACACTTAATATTTACTGATTCACTTTCACCAGGCATAATGCCCTATGACTGGAAGAAAGCTGATTATTCAAAAAGGGCAAGGTTGATAACAAATATGTGAAAATGCAAGTATTATGTTTTTAAGTCTGCTTTTATGAGCGAAAACTGTTCAGCCCCAAAATTGTTCCTGACAGTCATTTGGTAAATCAGAAAACTGACTGTTTGGGATGGTAGGGGTGCTAGATACAACCTGGAGGTTTGTGGTTCACAGTCACAAACTTCTCATTGTTAAGTGAATAGGTTTACAAACTTCTAGAGTCTGGATAAAATTCTTAGCAGTCAATTGGATCATTGGATCAGCAGCAGAAGTTCAGTGCCCTGTGACTGCATGAAAGCTGATGTGGTACTATTATCCAAAAAGGAGGCAAGCACTAAACCAGGAAATTATATTAATGTAAGCTTGATTTCCATAGGTAAGATATTAGATGGACTACTAACTAATAGTACACAGGAGAATAGATCATGTCAGACTAATTAAGTTTAATTTTACAAAAGGGTACGTAATAATTAGGACAAGGGAATTGCTGTTGTATATTGTATACTAGGATTTTGCAAAAGCCTTTGATACTGAGCCTCAGAACAGGTTACTGCATCTTTCAAAAGCCTTCACTTTTGGAGGTGATAACTGTGCATAGATGGAGAACTGGCTAAATGATGGATGGCACAGAGTTGTTGTAAATGGAAATGTTCAAGTTTGTCTAAAGGTGTAATTGGGGTGCCACAGGGTTCAGTCCTGGGCCCAATGCTTTTTAATTTGTTTATTAATTATCTAGAAGTGGAAATTGAAAGTAGCATCTCAATCTTTGCTAATGACACTAAGCTGTGCAAGGAAATACATACAGAGAAGGATTTTTTTTCTCAGCAGAAAGATTTGGATAAACTGAGTGAATGGGCAGAACAATTGCAGAGAATTCTTAATGTAGATAAATGCAAGTTTATGAATTTAGACTTTAGAAACAAACATGCTACTTATATACATAATGGGAAACTACTTGGGGAATCCTTATTAGATTTAGGAGTACTGATAGACAATAGACAAGCATTGTGCAGTGACTTATCTTCTGCAAGAGCAAATAGGGTACAATGCTGTATAAAAAGGGAATTATGACAGCTGGTTTTAAAGCAGATTGTATATTGATCCAGGAAAATATCCAACTGCCATACTGAGTCAGGAAGTATTTTTTTTTACCCAGTTAGGGCTTAACTGGAAATGGTTTCAGTGTTTTTTTCCTTCCTCTGGATAAACAGGGTTGATATAGCATGGACTGAATTTGATGGACGTGTTTTATCAACCTCATCAATTATGTGACTGTTACTTTTTTCTGACCCCCATTTCCTCTGTCCTGCTATCCTGTAATGCTCTTGATGCACCCTTCAGCAGACCTGCAGTACCCACGTACTAACCTTTAGTGCTCTACTTTAACTGAGTTGGATTGCATTTAATTAGTATCACCAACCTGCTCTGTATCCTTCAAGCAATTTTATAGCCAATAAAACTTATTTCCCAGACTTAGTCCACTTATATTATAGGCAAACCTCCTCTGTTAAAAATGATTTTACATCTCTATCAGCAATGTCTGCTTCTTTAAATTGGGAGCAGAGGGTGTGACATGCATTGAAAAGCAATGATTTGCATACCCCTCTGGTCCTCAAGGGGTTAATCAATGAATGTCTTATGTGTATCCATGTGCCATGCTAGGGGGGAGATTCAGTAAGTGGTGATAAAGAGGTGATAAAGTGGAGATGAATTCTCCAGCTTATCACTTCTCCAGTGTTATTCTGTGGAGCCAATGCACTAACATTTCTTCAGCATTGGAGATGTTAATGCATAAGCTCTATAGAATAACATAGGAACTGGAGAAATGATAACCAGGAGAAGTCATCTCTACTTTATCTCCACTTTACCAACGCTTAATGAATCTCCCCCATGGTCGTATATGTTCTCATCTCTGTATCTATATATATATATGAAAAATACAATAGAGAAATCGAGGGAACTTTGAATATAAAAATGGCATTACTGAACACAGAGTGCCATTTTATGAAAGGGAGGAGATAAACAATTAATTTCACATAACCCTGTTTCATAATTTTTTTTATATTTTAATTACCTATATTTATTCAATTAATAATATATGTCACTGCTTCACTTGATGTGTGTGAAGAATCTGCACCTGTAAAGCACCAGCTAGCAATTTGCTTGTTTATATTTGTAAAGTAATCAAGAGAATGTAAACAGAAACTATAAATAGGATTTTAGTACATGCAAGCTTTGATTTTTCTTTTTCAGTCTTAAGCTTGATTGTCGTAAGTTGTAATTAATAGCTATCTTATTTTACATTCACATTAAAAATATTCTCAGTAAAACAGCTGCACAAGTATTCCATTATACAATGGAAATATGTGCTACATTTTTCAATCATATTATAACAAGCTGCAGTAGCTATGGATAGATAAACTGTTATTTTTTTGTATATTTGCAATTCTGATTCTTCAGGACTCCTCATTAATGTAAAAGATGTGTTCATATTTTTTTTTGGCTAGAGAAAATGGAAACTTTTTAAATTATTTTCAGAAACTCTATTATGGTTCAACACATCGTATTTATATGCACAACTAAATCAGTTCTGTTCTGCCTGTTTTGTGCCATAGGCAGCCCAGAAGGCAATACCGTTAGTATGAGACAAGGAAGCAGAAGGATAGAAGTGGAATCAGAAGCAAATATAACGTCATATCAAGAAATTGTCAGAGAGACTGAGTGTTTATTGCCTAAACAGAATTTAAATGAATACATAGCAATTCTATGTCTACTTTCATTCTGTTTTAAACGCCAAAAAATTTTTTTCCTCCTATTTAAATCACACAAGGAAAGTTTAGAACTCAAGTTGGTGACTTCTGAGTTACAGCAGCATTATAAAATTACCTCTCTTAAAGGGATAGTAATACTTAGTTTTATCTTTATTTTATTTTGTAGGCATTAAAAAAACATGAAGAATGATATGTCTTATCTCTCAAACCTTTATGGTTTAAGAGATATTCACAAGCAAAGTTTCCCCCTCCCGCCCCTTTTTCCTAGTGTAACCCATCTCTTCTCAGATGTGAATCTGGTTGTAAGATCAGACAGATAACAGAAGGGGACAATCTTCTTTGTATGAAAACAATGAAAGCCCTTCCCCCCTTGACAAGTTTTTCAGCTTTTTCCCTTATCTTAATTGAAGATTGTCCCTCTCTGCAGTCTCTACCTGGGCACCTCCCTTCTGATTTGGCTGAATGAAGGGGGCTTTGCTTGTGAATATCTCTTAAACCATAAAGGTTTGAGAGAAAAGACTTATATCGTTCTTCAAGTTTTTTTAATGCCTACAAAATAAAATAAAGATAAAATGAAGTATTACTATCCTTTAAAGTGTACAGGCTTTCTGGAACAGGTGCTCTGAGCTCTGGAAGGAATTAGTGATTCCTGTTTCCTGTTGCGTTATTGCACACACTTGCCTAACCAATAGGAAGAAGAATATCACTGACAACTTCATATCTTTAAAATGTGGGGCAGGAAGCTTGGAGTAGACCTGTACAGTTATGGCTTTAATTTTTTTTCCATTTCTTTACAAAACATTTCTTCAAATTATTTCATACCCAGTATAAATTCTGTGTGTGGGCAGCCCCTATAGGGCCCCCCACTCACACCACCCGTGGACCCCATCTGATCCATAGAAGACACCCCAGGAGCCCCAATAGCCCCCCAAATGGGCACCTGGCAACCACATGCCCAAAGCAGGTCCAAGATATCAACCCCCTTGTATACTTCTTCTACAATTACAACTAATACAACCCCCCCAAAAAAACAGAAATACTAGATCAGCATAAATGTACTGAACTGCCATCCATTCAGACAGACTCGCAGTTCACCGAAGTTTACTGGGTCACAAGGCAGGGGATGCTGGCATGCAGGTCACAGGAACATCTATAACCATATAACTGCCAGCAATCACAGGGTGGTTGAGTCCTCTAGACTCGTGCCCCACAGAAAGAGATGCCATCAGTCCCAATCCTTGAGGTGTACAGCTCCATTGACTGGCTCCAGATGTCTCATTTTCTTCTTGTTGGGACACTGGACTGGAGTCCAGTGATCTCAATGGCCTTTACCTAAGAAGGGCTGCAACTTCTCTTATCCAGGTCATCAAGTTTAGTAGTTAGGTAAGATATGGTATCATCATGTTGGGCGAGTAACTACTCAAAGGTGTGCTGCTGCTGGAATATATCTTCCCTTTCTTTCTCCAAAATATTCATGCACTGGCCCAGATGGGAAAGATCATGCCATGGTCTGCAATCTCCTCTCGCATTGCCGACTTGATCTCTGACACAAAGGACTTCAAGTCCTCTTTAGCAGGGAGGCGAAGCAGGGCATCTTTAGTAAGAAAATCTCCCTTATCCATGACTAAGGAATAAGCAATAGGGGCTCAGCTTGAGGGCAGGTTTGCCTGAATCGGTGAGAAAACCACTTCAGGGTACGGTGTACATGGGATGTGGTCACCCAGCTTGGCCTTCTCCGGCTGAAAAGTGCTATCGGATGGCCTATACCGCACAGACAGGTACTTTGTAATACTGGCTCCAGTAACCACTCTGGTTGCCTGTTTTTTGCAGGGTGGCAGTGGAGGCTCTATCCTGGAGAGAACCAGGAATATTAAAGCTTAGTTATGTAAAATTTAAAATTTATAGCCCATGCCATGAGGAGCTCAGCGTTCAAGTGGCCATCTTCTCTGTTGGTTGCTCCACCCCATCCCCCACAAATTCTTCTTTAACTTCAGCTTTCTGGCAGCAGGCAGCAGGTTGTGCAAATATATGTTTTTTTGTTTTTTTTAATATGTTGATATTGGGAATTATTCATTTTCTCCTCTGACTTGACCAGAGCCACTGTCCTATGCCTCTCTGATGAACTTTCCCCTTGCCTAGTCATCAGTTTTGAAGAGACTTCATGATCTTTGCAATGTACTGGTGATGCTAAATGTCCCCTACCACTGAGGTCAAAAAATACGTGTGTCACTCTTTGTAAGAGTGACACACATATTTTTGACCTCATAGGTTGCTGTGTATCATTTTTCTTATATTGTTAGAATTTATCCTGATGTGATTATTTTTGTATGTTTCGGCCTGTCGTTGTTAGAGCATGGACGGGGAAGTCCATCTTGATCTTCATTCATCAGATATTGTGTTTCCTGGTCCGGCAGATTGAGGTGGAGCCCCACAGATATCCTCTTTCATTTTGGTAAATCCCCATTGCTCTTAATTGCTTTGTAATTGAGTTAATTCATTTCTTGAGGTATATACTTTCATTTCAAGCTATAATCTGCCTATGATTAAGTGATAGACGGCTCATGTTTATTTGTTCACTCTGAAACATCACCTCTTGATGCTGTCTGTATGGAGTTTGTTTTAATTTGTTGACAGTAACATTTGAGAGATTTTTATCCTTTGAAACTAGTGACTGGCTGTTCATCATCTGCTGATCCGTTGAGCACTCCCTCCCTGTTGTCTCAATATTTGTTGAAACCTTTGCCAAGGTTGTTGGGGGCTGCCCCACATCTGCAAAAGCCATTTGTCTGGGAGAGTTTGTGATATTTATCTTCTCTGATGTATTGAGCAAAACTATATATGTATTTTTCTTGTCATTGAAAACAGTTACAATCCCCATTGTAAAGGGTGTGCACACTTACGCAACAAAGTCGTTGACAGTTTTTACTATTTTTCCAAGACATGACCCATTTGCTTTTCACTTACATATTGTTGGTTACAAGATCTTGTTAAAGGTGAAAAAGGCCTGATTTATCTTGATTCAAAATTTACATCAACAAAAGCTACAATTTCAGTAAGGGTTCTTACACCTTTGTTATCCATTGTATAAACAATCCAGGATAACCTGCCTGCCGAGCCAAAGTTTTGGAAAATATGATTCTCCTGCGTATTCAGGGCAATTCTTTAAAAATATAGGCCTCATTATTATAGCATAGTGAAAAACCAGTTACAAAGCAGCCAAAGATTTCTAGAAATCAAGCATTGCATTACTCCTTTATCTTAATTTTGGCTGCTAAGGAAATCATGCAGCAGCCACAATTACATTGTCATGAATAATATTATTCATATTATGATATAGAAAAAAGAAAGAGAAGGCACACAAAAGTGCCTGTTATCTCAATAGCATATATATTTTCAAGATATCAGATATACTCACAAAGGAGGTACTCACAGAAAGAGATGCCATCAGTCCCAATCCTTGAGGTGTACAGCTCCATTGACTGGCTCCAGATGTCTCATTTTCTTCTTGTTGGGACACTGGACTGGAGTCCAGTGATCTCAATGGCCTTTACCTAAGAAGGGCTGCAACTTCTCTTATCCAGGTCATCAAGTTTAGTAGTTAGGTAAGATATGGTATCATCATGTTGGGCGAGTAACTACTCAAAGGTGTGCTGCTGCTGGAATATATCTTCCCTTTCTTTCTCCAAAATATTCATGCACTGGCCCAGATGGGAAAGATCATGCCATGGTCTGCAATCTCCTCTCGCATTGCCGACTTGATCTCTGACACAAAGGACTTCAAGTCCTCTTTAGCAGGGAGGCGAAGCAGGGCATCTTTAGTAAGAAAATCTCCCTTATCCATGACTAAGGAATAAGCAATAGCGGCTCAGCTTGAGGGCAGGTTTGCCTGAATCGGTGAGAAAACCACTTCAGGGTACGGTGTACATGGGATGTGGTCACCCAGCTTGGCCTTCTCCGGCTGAAAAGTGCTATCGGATGGCCTATACCGCACAGACAGGTACTTTGTAATACTGGCTCCAGTAACCACTCTGGTTGCCTGTTTTTTGCAGGGTGGCAGTGGAGGCTCTATCCTGGAGAGAACCAGGAATATTAAAGCTTAGTTATGTAAAATTTAAAATTTATAGCCCATGCCATGAGGAGCTCAGCGTTCAAGTGGCCATCTTCTCTGTTGGTTGCTCCACCCCATCCCCCACAAATTCTTCTTTAACTTCAGCTTTCTGGCAGCAGGCAGCAGGTTGTGCAAATATATGTTTTTTTGTTTTTTTTAATATGTTGATATTGGGAATTATTCATTTTCTCCTCTGACTTGACCAGAGCCACTGTCCTATGCCTCTCTGATGAACTTTCCCCTTGCCTAGTCATCAGTTTTGAAGAGACTTCATGATCTTTGCAATGTACTGGTGATGCTAAATGTCCCCTACCACTGAGGTCAAAAAATACGTGTGTCACTCTTTGTAAGAGTGACACACATATTTTTGACCTCATAGGTTGCTGTGTATCATTTTTCTTATATTGTTAGAATTTATCCTGATGTGATTATTTTTGTATGTTTCGGCCTGTCGTTGTTAGAGCATGGACGGGGAAGTCCATCTTGATCTTCATTCATCAGATATTGTGTTTCCTGGTCCGGCAGATTGAGGTGGAGCCCCACAGATATCCTCTTTCATTTTGGTAAATCCCCATTGCTCTTAATTGCTTTGTAATTGAGTTAATTCATTTCTTGAGGTATATACTTTCATTTCAAGCTATAATCTGCCTATGATTAAGTGATAGACGGCTCATGTTTATTTGTTCACTCTGAAACATCACCTCTTGATGCTGTCTGTATGGAGTTTGTTTTAATTTGTTGACAGTAACATTTGAGAGATTTTTATCCTTTGAAACTAGTGACTGGCTGTTCATCATCTGCTGATCCGTTGAGCACTCCCTCCATGTTGTCTCAATATTTGTTGAAACCTTTGCCAAGGTTGTTGGGGGCTGCCCCACATCTGCAAAAGCCATTTGTCTGGGAGAGTTTGTGATATTTATCTTCTCTGATGTATTGAGCAAAACTATATATGTATTTTTCTTGTCATTGAAAACAGTTACAATCCCCATTGTAAAGGGTGTGCACACTTACGCAACAAAGTCGTTGACAGTTTTTACTATTTTTCCAAGACATGACCCATTTGCTTTTCACTTACATATTGTTGGTTACAAGATCTTGTTAAAGGTGAAAAAGGCCTGATTTATCTTGATTCAAAATTTACATCAACAAAAGCTACAATTTCAGTAAGGGTTCTTACACCTTTGTTATCCATTGTATAAACAATCCAGGATAACCTGCCTGCCGAGCCAAAGTTTTGGAAAATATGATTCTCCTGCGTTTTCAGGGCAATTCTTTAAAAATATAGGCCTCATTATTATAGCATAGTGAAAAACCAGTTACAAAGCAGCCAAAGATTTCTAGAAATCAAGCATTGCATTACTCCTTTATCTTAATTTTGGCTGCTAAGGAAATCATGCAGCAGCCACAATTACATTGTCATGAATAATATTATTCATATTATGATATAGAAAAAAGAAAGAGAAGGCACACAAAAGTGCCTGTTATCTCAATAGCATATATATTTTCAAGATATCAGATATACTCACAAAGGAGGTACTCACAGAAAGAGATGCCATCAGTCCCAATCCTTGAGGTGTACAGCTCCATTGACTGGCTCCAGATGTCTCATTTTCTTCTTGTTGGGACACTGGACTGGAGTCCAGTGATCTCAATGGCCTTTACCTAAGAAGGGCTGCAACTTCTCTTATCCAGGTCATCAAGTTTAGTAGTTAGGTAAGATATGGTATCATCATGTTGGGCGAGTAACTACTCAAAGGTGTGCTGCTGCTGGAATATATCTTCCCTTTCTTTCTCCAAAATATTCATGCACTGGCCCAGATGGGAAAGATCATGCCATGGTCTGCAATCTCCTCTCGCATTGCCGACTTGATCTCTGACACAAAGGACTTCAAGTCCTCTTTAGCAGGGAGGCGAAGCAGGGCATCTTTAGTAAGAAAATCTCCCTTATCCATGACTAAGGAATATGCAATAGGGGCTCAGCTTGAGGGCAGGTTTGCCTGAATCGGTGAGAAAACCACTTCAGGGTACGGTGTACATGGGATGTGGTCACCCAGCTTGGCCTTCTCCGGCTGAAAAGTGCTATCGGATGGCCTATACCGCACAGACAGGTACTTTGTAATACTGGCTCCAGTAACCACTCTGGTTGCCTGTTTTTTGCAGGGTGGCAGTGGAGGCTCTATCCTGGAGAGAACCAGGAATATTAAAGCTTAGTTATGTAAAATTTAAAATTTATAGCCCATGCCATGAGGAGCTCAGCGTTCAAGTGGCCATCTTCTCTGTTGGTTGCTCCACCCCATCCCCCACAAATTCTTCTTTAACTTCAGCTTTCTGGCAGCAGGCAGCAGGTTGTGCAAATATATGTTTTTTTGTTTTTTTTAATATGTTGATATTGGGAATTATTCATTTTCTCCTCTGACTTGACCAGAGCCACTGTCCTATGCCTCTCTGATGAACTTTCCCCTTGCCTAGTCATCAGTTTTGAAGAGACTTCATGATCTTTGCAATGTACTGGTGATGCTAAATGTCCCCTACCACTGAGGTCAAAAAATACGTGTGTCACTCTTTGTAAGAGTGACACACATATTTTTGACCTCATAGGTTGCTGTGTATCATTTTTCTTATATTGTTAGAATTTATCCTGATGTGATTATTTTTGTATGTTTCGGCCTGTCGTTGTTAGAGCATGGACGGGGAAGTCCATCTTGATCTTCATTCATCAGATATTGTGTTTCCTGGTCCGGCAGATTGAGGTGGAGCCCCACAGATATCCTCTTTCATTTTGGTAAATCCCCATTGCTCTTAATTGCTTTGTAATTGAGTTAATTCATTTCTTGAGGTATATACTTTCATTTCAAGCTATAATCTGCCTATGATTAAGTGATAGACGGCTCATGTTTATTTGTTCACTCTGAAACATCACCTCTTGATGCTGTCTGTATGGAGTTTGTTTTAATTTGTTGACAGTAACATTTGAGAGATTTTTATCCTTTGAAACTAGTGACTGGCTGTTCATCATCTGCTGATCCGTTGAGCACTCCCTCCCTGTTGTCTCAATATTTGTTGAAACCTTTGCCAAGGTTGTTGGGGGCTGCCCCACATCTGCAAAAGCCATTTGTCTGGGAGAGTTTGTGATATTTATCTTCTCTGATGTATTGAGCAAAACTATATATGTATTTTTCTTGTCATTGAAAACAGTTACAATCCCCATTGTAAAGGGTGTGCACACTTACGCAACAAAGTCGTTGACAGTTTTTACTATTTTTCCAAGACATGACCCATTTGCTTTTCACTTACATATTGTTGGTTACAAGATCTTGTTAAAGGTGAAAAAGGCCTGATTTATCTTGATTCAAAATTTACATCAACAAAAGCTACAATTTCAGTAAGGGTTCTTACACCTTTGTTATCCATTGTATAAACAATCCAGGATAACCTGCCTGCCGAGCCAAAGTTTTGGAAAATATGATTCTCCTGCGTATTCAGGGCAATTCTTTAAAAATATAGGCCTCATTATTATAGCATAGTGAAAAACCAGTTACAAAGCAGCCAAAGATTTCTAGAAATCAAGCATTGCATTACTCCTTTATCTTAATTTTGGCTGCTAAGGAAATCATGCAGCAGCCACAATTACATTGTCATGAATAATATTATTCATATTATGATATAGAAAAAAGAAAGAGAAGGCACACAAAAGTGCCTGTTATCTCAATAGCATATATATTTTCAAGATATCAGATATACTCACAAAGGAGGTGGTTGTAGAAGGGCATATACCCCACAACAACAATATTAGCCTGCAGAGATATTCCCCTGTCTCTGCTCAGGTATCTTTTAATGTGGAAACAGGAAATCCCACGACTTCTGCTCTTAAGTCTCCAAAATATTGATTTTAAAATTATATATTGTATCAAACCATACAAAATAAATGTAAAATATTAAAAAAAATGCTTGCTATGTTGAATTGAATGATGTTTCATAGTGATCTGACATTATCCTCAGAAACAGCTCAGCCAAAAACACAGAAGACCAGGTGGAACAAGAGTTCTTCAAAAAGATATTGAAACCGCTGTGAGGAGAGTTATAATATCACAAGTGCACAGAATTCAGCTAACACATAGGTGATCAGTTCAACAAGATTTGTGTGACTATAATTCTCAAAAAAGGTGACGGGTTAGTGTGAACATCCCATTGAAACAATATTGCACCAGAGGCACCTTCTTCTCTGTTATTCTTCTGCAGTATCCATATTATGAGTAATAGCTGCATTAATTGACTATTCATAAGTATCAAATAGATATAGATGGATTTTGGTGCTTTTTAGTTTGCAGATTGGTAAAATTCACATTGATTAACCTTTCCACTGCCAAGGGTAACACTGGTGTCTGTTTGTTCACATGATATGTTTTGAACACTTTTCAAAAAGCTTTTGCAAATCATATACTGTTTTATCAGCAGTAAAAGTGTTATAAATTTCTCCCCTGTGGTGGGCTTGGTTTGTCCCAGAATATCTCACCTTTTCTGTGCGTAGTGAAACAATGTACAATGATGGGGAAAAATAATAAAATATTTATGTTCTGAATGAAGGTTGCTAAACTGTCTGTTCTATGAAAATCAATGTGTTGTAGACTTTTCTAGCATTCAAGGGGTTCAAAGCACCATTTAATCAATTGGTATTTTAGTAATTTTTATTTATTACCAATGGTCCAGTTTGTTTGCACCAGACTTGCTGCAATTCTTAGCACATCATCCTTGCTATGTTTTGTGCTACACTCAGCAAGAGTATCTATTTTTAAGTGCTAAGAGTAGCTATTGATACATTCCAAAACACTGCAATCTGACTTCTCATCTGCAACTGAAAATTGTTTTCAAATGTAGGCAGCTGTACAATATATTTAATAGACTAGTTGAAGAGCCCGTGTACACGGACCACAGTGCCAACCAGCAACAGCTGCAGTGCATTCATGCACAGTAGAGACTGCCCGCACCACAGCTGATACAGAGCGGGGCTCTCCAAATTCAGACCTTTGCTGCGCAGAGAGGACTACGGTTTGAATTCATAGCCCTGCTCCGTTATCAGCCAGGGCACGGGCAGTCTATACAGAGCATGACTGCAGTGATGCACCCCCGTCTCTACTGCACATGACGGCTTCTGACAAACTATCAAGGTGCCCGTGCTCTGGCCTTTCACTCTCTGTGTGGTGCACTCCCATTGGCTGAGCTTAGTTGGGCCTGCCCAGTTTGGTCTTTTTATACCAAGCCTTTGGTGCCTGTCAGGTGCCCTTTCGTGGTGTTCCTGTACCAGTGTTACTGTGTTGATGTGTTCCTGCATTCCTGTGTACCGACTTGGCCCGTTTGACTACTCCTTCTGTTTCCTGCTCCGTGATTCGACCCAGCCTGGCTGACGTTCCTGCTCAGTGACCTGACCCAGCTTGTCTGACGTTCCTGCTCCATGATTCGACCCAGCCTGGCTGACGTTCCTGCTCCGTGACCTGACCCGGCTTGTCTGATGTTCCTGCGCTGTGATCCGGCCTGCTGTTCTGACCCTGTTCTCCGTGTCACTTGGGCGACATTCTTACTTCCGCACTGCTGCCTTAGAAGACTGAGTGTTGTGGCCTACATCCCTCTGAGCCTTCCGTTTACTCTTGCAGAGCACTGTCGCCTCTCTACCTTTGTATACTGGGCCGGTGTGGGCATATGTACATGATTGATATTTTCCTGTGATTCACTATAGCCCATAGTGGGCATTCACATTGTGTCTTTTAATAAAACTGTGTTTTATTCTAACCAACTGTGCCTGAGTGTCGTACAAACCGTTACACAAACACACACTTGGCAAATTATTATATAGGATTTCATACAAACAATACTTGCAGTAGTGATCTGACTCTGATAAACGTTTGTACATTTGCATTGTTATAAATAAATTACCTTATTTAGCATCATTTAGTAGTCTAAGCTGAGACTATGGGTTCTAGTAGACATGAAATAATGAATTAGCATTACACTAACATGATCACTTGAAAAACTCATTAATTTACTACCTAGTTTACCTCTCCCAACAGCTTTGAAAAGTTTAATTATCCAGGAGGTACAGGAAACAACGTAAAAGTTTATTAAGAGAATACTAATAAGTCCAGTTGCAAAATTAAACACATATTTCATCTAGAATGAAACCCCTAATAGGAAATAAATTAATCAATTGCAGTGACATATTTAAGGAATAGCATATGCAAATATTGTTTTGTTTTTAGGAACTGTTGGCCACAATATTTATAGGTTTGTTTATTTATATATAATAGCAATTCTAGGTAAAGAAATCAAATTTGTTTCTGTTATAGATGTGATCTGAATATAAATAACATTTCATCATATGCAACATGCAAAGCTGTATATAATGATATTTTCTACTGGTGCCTGGAATCCTGAGTCCTCCTGTCCAAATTTGCATTTATTATTTGAAAATGTGTGTATGTGTATATAATTATTATTATTATCCTTTACTTATATAACGCCAACTTATTCTTCAGTGCTATGCAATAGGGAATTTACATTAAACAGTAGAAAAAGATAGAAATCAAAAGGATCAGAGGGTTCTTCTCATGATAGCTTACAGTCTAGAGGAAGGTTGGTGAAACCTAGAAAAAGTATGTGCAATGGGGTGAAAGTGCCTCCTGCCACATGACCTACAGGTCAGTGGGTGTGAGAAAGAAGTGCTCCCACCCAGTGCTGTATATATATTATGAGAGGTAGAGATAGATAGATAGATAGATAATCATAGTGGAGAATAGTCAACAGTTTGGCTCAGTCTCTGAAAGTTCAAGATTTTATCAAGTTTTGGTAAAGGCTTAGAGAGTAAGTTGAAATATTGGCTAATTTACACTATCAACTAATGTAAGTTTTACAGATCCTGTTATTTCAGCCACATGGCCTTTCTAAAGACAAGTGATCAAGTGTACAAACATTTATTGGGAAGTCCTAAGCTGCTTTGATCTTTATTATATATATATATATATATATATATATATATATATATATATATATATATATATATAATGTATAATTTATTATAATTTTTTAACACCTGCCTAAAACTTCTGCACTATATATATATATATATATATATATATACAGGGCTCAAAATTTCCACTCACCCCTAGCCAATGGCGAGTGAAAATTGAGCTCTGGCGAGTAGAAATTCAGTCCTGGTCGATATGTTATGGCTTACAGTGACAAGTAACTTTTCAGGTCTGGCTAGTAGCAAAGGATTTCAACTTTTAAGTTTTAGGCAGGTGTTAAAAAATTATAATAATAATAAAATGTGTAGTGAGCGAACAGAAAAAAAATCTAAATCAAATCAATATTTGGTGTAGCTACCCTTTGTCTCCAAAACAGCATAAAGTCTTCTAGGTACACTTGCACAAAGTAAGGAATTTTGTAGGCATGTAATCAGGTGTATGATTAAACAATTATACCAAACAGGTGCTAATGATCACCAGTGTAATATGTGGGTTGAAACAATCATTATCTGAAACAGAAAAACCTGTGTAGGAGGAACAAAACTGGGTGAGGAACAGCCAAAGTCAGCTAACAAGGTGAGGATGCTGAAGACAGTTTAAAGGGATAGTAATACTTCGTTTTAACTTTATTTTATTTTGTAGGCATTAAAAAAACATGAAGAATGATATAAGTCTTACCTCTGAAACCTTTATGGTTTAAGAGATATTCACAAATAAAGTATCCCCCCCCTGTTCAACCAGATCAGAAGGGAGATGCCCAGGTAGACTGCAGATAGGGACAATCTTCAATTAAGATACGGGAAAAAGCTGAAAAACTTGTCAAGGGGGGAAGGGCTTTCATTGTTTTCATACAAAGAAAATTGTCCCCTTCTGTTATCTGTCCTGTCATACAACCTGATCCACATCTGAGAAGAGATGGCTTACACTAGGTAAAAGGGGCAGGGAGGGGAACTTTGCTTGTGAATATCTCATAAACCATAAAGGTTTGAGAGATAAGACTTATATGTTCTTCATGTTTTTTTAATGCCTACAAAATAAAATAAAGTTAAAACAAAGTATTACTATCCCTTTAAGGTCAAAATTCATATACCATGGCAAAACTGAGCACAGTAACAAGACACAAGGTAGTTACACTGCATCAGCAAGGTCTTTCCCAGGCAGAAATTTCAAGGCAGACAGGGGTTTCCAGATGTGCTGTCCAAGTTCTTTTGAAGAAACACAAAGAAACAGGCAATGTTGAAGACTGTAGAAACAGTCTTCTGCCAAGGAAACTTAGTGCAGCAGATGAAAGACACATCATGCTTACTTCTCTACAGAGTTGGAAGATGTCCAGTGGTGCCATCAGCTCAGAATTGTCAGAAAACAGTGGGATCCTGGTACACTCATCTACTGTCCATAGAAGTCTGGTCAGAAGTAGAATACATAGAAGACTTGCAGCCAAAAAGCCATACCTCCAATGTGGAAACAAGGCCAAGCAACTCAACTATGCATGAAAACACAGGAACTGGGGTGCAGAAAAATAACAGCAAGTGCTCTGAACTGATGAGTCAAAATTTGTAATATTTGGCTGTATCAAAAGGCAGCTTGTTCACTAAAGGGCTGGAGAATGGTGGAGGAATGAGTGTCTGCAGGCAACAGTGAAGCATGGTGGAGGTTACTTGAACATTTGGGGCTGTATTTCTGCAAATGGATTTGTGGATTTGGTCAGAATTAATGGTCTCCTCAATACTGGGAAGTACAGGCAGATACATATCCATCATGCAATACCATCAGGGAAACATTTAACCCAAATTTATTCTACAACATGACAATGACCCCAAATGTACAGATAAAGTCATTAAGAACTATCTTCAGCATAAAGAAGAACAAGGAGTCCTGGAAGTGATTGTATGGCACCCCCTCATCTCAATATCATTGAGTCTGTTTGGGATTACATGAAGAAAGAAGAGCAACTGAGTCTGCCTAAATCCACAGAATAACTGTAAGATGTTTGGAACAACTTACCTGCTGAATTCCTTAAAAACTGTGTGCAAGTTTACCAAGAACAATTGATGCTGTTTTGAAGGCAAATGGTGGTCACACCAAACATTGATATGATTTAGATTTTTCTTCTGTTCACTAACTATGCATTTTGTTAACTGATAAAAATAAACTATTAACATGTCTATTTTTTAAAGCATTCTTACTTTACAGCATTTTTTACACCTGCCTAAGACTATTTCACAGTACTGTACATTTGTACTTATGTTGACAATGTTGGAGAAATCCTGGAATACCCAGTTGTCCTTAATACTTGTATCAAATACACACATCCACACACCTTTTCTAAAACAGTTAGCTAGATTGTGTTTTTTTTTTTTTTAAATCTTGAATCAGTTTACCAAAAACATACATTTTGAGGCAATCCAATGAATCAACTCATTTGCCAAGCAACAGCATATCCACTCATCTTTATTGGTTCCTCAATTCACACTGTAACATTATTTGGACATTTCACAGTTTTAAATTGAAGAAGGGAAAATTATAGAAATGCTGTATGAAAAGCCAAAGAACTCTAACATAGCATTGCTATTTTTTGTTGAGGCCACAATTAAGGAATTATGCTTTGGAACCTTTATATGGACCTTTTATTTTCAATTTGCAGTCTACAATAATGGAGTTATTAACATGGAGAAAATGTTACTATGGCTCACATTTATATTTAAAGATTTTTATACTTCTGTCTGCTATAAGTACGTATAGCTTCAAAATATCTGTTGTAAACTACATTAACATAAATGAATAACAAACCATGCACAATTGAATGCAGAACTGTTGTGTCATTGGGAAAGGAGAAAAAAAAGTTGTATAAATTACCTAATTTCTAGAAATAGTACTCTTGCTTGCCTAGGTATAATAGCCTGCTTCTCAGAGCTAGGAATTAAATTCACCATCAAAGATTGCTTTCAGAAACTGAAATGCAGAAAGCAATTAAAATAGAGGAAATCTGTTGGAAAAAACATTAAAGCTGTATTTTTGTTCAAAGTTTCAAACTCTACATACTTCAAACATGAGCACTTAGAAGCCCTGCTGGGTTAATTTCAGAATAAACCTAATTCCTTTTTTTTAACAGATTTGTGAGTGAAAATGAGATACAATGCTAGATGGTTATGCAAAAGTCATATTGAAAATGTGTTTTCTACACAATGTGAAATTATTTACATTGATGCTTTGTTGACGCTTGCATATGGATTTTTTTAAACTTTAATCCTTTCATAGACTTTACCAAGATTTTCATTACTGTGCTCTGCTTTGTATTAATTGGGATTAACAGAAGAAATTATGGTGCATTATTCTATATGTATTTTAATGTTAATCTCCATTGCATACATGTTTCTAATACCCATGGTAACTTCTTTTTACTATAAAACTGGTTATAAATTGATCTACAGATTGGAAGTAGAATGAAAAATGGAGGACACAAACTCCTGGATTCAACAAGCAGCTGATATAGGAAAATCCTCCCACAGCACAGTCCCACATGAGGGATGCACTAATCCTTAATCCAGTACACAAACACTAGCGGTAATATGCACTGTATGAACCAGAAGCCATCTTTAACTCCATGTAACAAACAATTTCTACACAGGTTAGATTATTTAACCCTTTAGAAGCTAAAGCAATCTCTATTATGTTGTAAGTAATGTGTTGGAGACCTCTCTAGCATTCAATGTGTTAAAGGGCAGATTCATGTTTCATTTAGTATGCTTCCATTGCAACAGACAATGAAAACACAGGGACTGCACTGTGCAGTCACAAAATTACACCTATCAACCATTTGGAGGGGTGGGATTAGGGATGGATTAAATGTTTCGCCTCAAACTGAAATCTGCGAAAAATGGCACTTTCTGCTTGGGGAAAAATTTCCCACTAAAAGTGACATTTTTTTCGCTTTTTCTCGCTTTTTTCGTCCAGCTTATTGCATTGAAATCAATAGGTAGAAAAATTTTTCTCCACCTCACGAAAGTTTTCTACAACCATATAAAAGACTGTCAGGCTCTCACAGCATCCATTCTGTGTTTGTGACAGGAGAGAACAGCATGTTTGTGAGCTAGAGAAGGTAGAAAAATAAAGGGGAATTGAAGCTTAGTTTAGGGAGTCATTTAGATAGGACATTTGTTTTCTGTAGTAGTGGAGTCTAGGGGGAACAATGTGGATAAGAAGGGAGGAATGAGGTTGACCCAAAATACCCCAAATTGCTTGCTGATTTTACTTTTCTTGTCTCTGTGCTAGGGAAGTCTGGGGAAAGAAGTTGTTGGTTTTGTTCTTTGGGACTAACTGTGATAAGATATGGTGAACAACTTAAAAATAAATAAATAAGAAAAACATAAATAATTAAACAATTATCTTATTCAGATGACTGGGAGTTTTGTAACTGAGGCAGAATTGATAGACAGCAGATGACTTTGAGAATTTTGTTGAGGGAGAAGGCAAGACATCACACTCCATCAATTTTGAGTAAAAACACACACAGTCATTGAGTAATGTCTAGAAAATGCACAAGTGGGAGGAGGAAAGGTGGAGCAGTGCAGGAATGTGGGAGTAAAGTGTTAGTACAAAAACTGACTGCAGCAATCGTTGCTGCAACATGTGCAATAAATGATGATGATCCCTCTACTCCCAGGGTGGATGCAGTTTGTCAAGGTTCCACCAATCACACCACGCTAGTCCCCCACCACCACTACCATACATATTTGTCAGATTGTAAGTTGTACTTTATTTTTTATTAATCTATGCCAGTTTTTTTTAAACTGTGCGAGTTTCACTTAAGCAGGAAGTAAATGTTGTTGGCAAAGGACAAATGCACACTGCATGCTAACACACTTTTCAAGGTTTATGTTGCTGTAGGAATCACAGCTTTCACTTCCAACTACTTATTTCTCCACTACAGCCCTCAGAAGTAATATTGTGCTGGGAAATGTTGCACCATATTAAACATAGGAAAAAATGTGTTGGAATAGGAGAAAAATATGTTAGAATAGGAGAAAAATGTGTTAGCACGTGTTAGAATAGGAGCAAAATGTGTTAGACTAAGAGAAAAATGTGTTAGAATAGGAGAATAATGTGTTGGAATATGTGAAAAAGAGGAACATTTTGCATTGGAGAAAAGAAAAATTTGGTGAAAAAAAGTGAAAAATCTTCAGTTTTTCGTGAAAAGTCATGCAGAAAATTTTTCACACTTTTCGCCCACCCCTAGGTGGGATGTCAGAAAACTTACCACCTTGACTGAAACCACAACCTGGAAGTATGTGGTTCTTATCCATACACTTCACTGGTTGTGTGTGCATCCTATATAGACCCTCTGTGTCAGGATTTCAAACCCAAAGAAGATGGTCTGTGAGGAATGCTTCATGATGGACAAAAGATTGACGTACAAAACTTCAATCTTGCAATTCAATCTTTTCTCATTGGATCATCTAAGGAACCCTGTTCTGCTACTCTATTGGTCCACTAGAACTCACAGTGTAGCCCAGGCTTCTTTGGCAGGTCTGTTACCAGGGGAATATGTCTGCCAATAAGGCACTAGACAAGTGGTAGTTAAACATTTAACCGCCAAAGGGTTGTGAAATGCATTACTTCACAATGTGTTGCACATGCCTTTGGTCCTCATGATTCCATATGTTTTGAAATATTTAGGGTACTTCTTCAGAGATTAATTTCAAACCCTTTATAATCAGCAGTTTCCATAATCATAAAATGCATATGTCTTATGCTAAACAAGTAATGGGACAGGTTATTGCTTTAGTGTTCCAGTTTAGGTAGTCAAAATACAATAAAGAAATCTACTGTGTGGCAATACAGGGAAAACCTCACTAACTTACAACTAATGAACACTTTAGGGGTTGACACAAATAGCAGACATGCTAGATGAACAAAAGCATGGTCATGTGTATTTTAAACACTGTTCATGTGTTAAAAAATAGATTGATACCAAAAGAACATAAAGCACCGAATATGTATATACTCCACCGCTGGTGAAGCAGTGTACAGAAGATAATTTTTGGTGTAAATAGCTTAGAAAATAGAGGTAAACAGGTGCAGTACACAAAAACATTTGCCAACACCTGCAATCTTACTAGTACATGCCCCCAGCGGAGTGGCAAACTTGCCTAAATGTTGGCAGTTGAGTTGACATTATGAGCTTTTATTTTTATTGGCAGATTTTCTAATTAAAACTTTTAAAGAACTGATTTCATGTGTTGCACCCTGCTGGCCTTTCACAAGCCACATCTATTTTTTAAGGTTGCCTGTGCTATGTACAAATAGGTTGTTATTGTTGTCGGCAAAGGACTCAGGCTGCTAACGTTTTTGGTCAAGGCAAATGTTGCTGTAGGACTTTGCCTTCTTACAACTTTTACTGTTAGCCACTGATTTCTCCTCTACATCCCTCACTAGAGGTAGGTGGGAAATACTGCAGCCATAGAAAGCTTACTTGGAATATGTTAAAGTTCTTGTGGGACATTTATTGGCATTGGTGAAAAGGCAGATATTTTATGTGTTTTATATGGAAGGGGAAGTTTTAGGGAGAAAAGTGGAAATTTGCAAATTTTCCACAAACACATTAATATTTCTTTCTAAAGTATCATAAACCATACTGAATATCTTAAGTATTATAATTCTTAAAATATAATGCACTTAACTTTGTGTGCAGTCTCATTTTGTCATTATTTGCTGACATAAATTATAATTTCTATGTTTCTTTGACCTTTCAATCATTTCTCTGCTGTACATAACATGTATCTTCCTTTGGCATTGAATTATATGGGTCAGACACAAAACTTGATACACATACACTTGCACTAGCAAATCTGTCAGCTGTCAGAATAGTACAGATTCAAAGTGAGTTTGCAACAGATTATTGCAATTGCTGTTATTTTTTAAATACATGAGATAAAATTTAGAGATGAATCAAAAGAAAACAAGTCCTTGCATTTATAAAAAAAATACTCTTCTTGCTAACCGATAATTGCTATAGCATGTAAATAATTAAAACACATAATAACATTAGACTGATGAAGCATAAGAGCAATCAAAACCCTAAAAAGGTCTTGTAGTTCAGACATTTGTCCTACATCTTCTGGTGGATCATTTTATGCTTATATTAAATATTCTATACTTCATACTCCCTTTAATATTCACTCCACTGCCAGCAACAAAATGACTATTTCAAACTACAAGGAAGAACAAGCTCTGAAAGCCTGGAATAACATACCTGAAAAAAATCAAATTTTCTGCTAGTTTAAAATCCCTAAAAAATAACTGCCTCCTTGTATTTCAAAAGAGCATGGAATTGCGTATAAAACTCTTATCTTTTCTTTTTCCCTTTTCTGTTTGTGAACAAAAGGAACAAGAATATACTTCTGTGTGTTAGTGCTTAACCACTGTTATCCTTTATTGCAAGCTGCTGATTCTGATTCTAACAAGGGTATCCTATAGAATCCCATGTAAAATTAACTCTGAGCCCAATGGAAAGTAAGTGTCAAAATTTCAGCAGCTTTTACTAACGACTAGTGTGAAGAGGCAGAGAGGCAAAGAGGGGGAGTTAGAAGTACTGCTTGTTTAAAGTTTATATGTGCTAGCCAGATCTATGGATGGATGCAGGGAGTGTGTGCGCGCGCGCGTGTGTGTTTGTTTTTTCATGTGTGTGTGATTTGTAGACAATGACAGTTTAAAAATTTAAAAGAAAATGCTTTTGACTGACGTCTGACAGATACAAGCAGAATGTCCTATTCCTATATTTTAACAGAGACTGAGAGGAACAGTGACTGAAATATACATCATACATTATTTTCAGACAGACAAATATCACTTCACATTCTAACAACCCTGTCATATAGTTTGATTAAATATATACATTATCATCAATGTCCAATAAATCATCTTAGTTATCATCATCACAATCACCTTTCCAAATATGACTCCCAGCACTTACTATTATTGACTAAACGGCAGCACTGGTTAACATTCAAAACCTTAGATATATGTGCCTCTGCTGCTGTTCAAATTGCAGCACCACTGAAACCTAATGCTAATAGTTTTGAAATATCTAGCCCCTGTACTAGAAGCATTAGTAGTAGCAGTAATAGCAGTAGTCGTAGTCCCTCAGGGAGTGCTTAGTCTATGAAACTTGCAGTATAAAAATATTACACTAAATCCAAAAACTAAAATCTTGCTAAAACGTGAGCAGTGGTAAAACACAATTACATCTAGGCATATCTTCTTTGAGATTCCACCTGAAACACAACCACAGGTCTTGTGAGCAACACATCAGAGGTGCGATGGCTAGCAGAAGTAGAAACACTCATGAGAGTACACATGGCCTAGGGTCACCTAATAGTATTGTGTACAATGTTGTAGATGTCTTGGGGAGTGTGACAACATTTTCCTTCATAAGAATAATACTCATGTCTTCACATGATGAGTTGAAAATACAGTTGGTTAGTGTCATGGGTAAAGGACAGAGGGACTAAACCTCCTAACATTTTCTGTGGGTCTCAGTCTGCTAACATTGACTTTCAGCTGTTGATATTTTATACTGTATTCAGTAGAAGTAGTATTGCAGTGGGACTACTCAAGTCCTATAAAACATAAGCATAAAACTGCAAATTTCCTCTGTAAAACTACAAATTTCTCCTGGGAAATGAATTGTCAGTAGTGAAATGCTGTAGAGATTATGTATTGTCTATGTGTGGGAAAATTGTGCTAAACTTTTCACGAAATCTTTGTAAACATAAAGGGTGAAATGGTAA
Organism: Rhinophrynus dorsalis; assembly: GCA_037306005.1. Lineage (NCBI taxonomy): Eukaryota > Metazoa > Chordata > Amphibia > Anura > Rhinophrynidae > Rhinophrynus > Rhinophrynus dorsalis. Next base: position 336,737,651 of record CM074720.1, on the reverse strand, counting down.
TGAGGCTCAGAATCCTAAAAGACCCATTGGCTCTGCATTACCCTGCAACCCACTGCAATTATACCAGTTTTTTATCTTGGTTGGTAGCCATTAACATCATCACATGAGGCTGCTGCCAGTCAAATAATATAAAAATAACACTGTTAAGCATGTTTTCTTTTATACATTAACACTTTGGACATGATAAAGGTGTCAATGCATTGAAACGCAATACATTGGATACCCCTCTGGCAAAGTTACCTCTTAGCATGTGGGTCATGAATTATCTCACTCACTGCAAATTAATTGCTTTTCTTCCCTGTTTTTCCCCAAAATGCAAAGACCTGGGCCTAGATGCACTAAAGGTCGATGTGGTGTTGGTATGATATTGTCGATGTGTTAGAATCACTCCGACAATCGATCTGCACACAAATCAAAATATTCACAAAAACTGAAAAAAAATGAAAGGGGAGGCTTGGAGAAGGTCCCTATTAGCATACAGGATTGTCGAAGTGCTGTCAGTGTGGAAGGGATCTCCTCCCCTCACACATCACCAACACTACAACAATTCTGAACAGCATTCTCTGTGTGGGTCAAACCGGGTGACTGATTAAGTGATCAGAGTGCAGGGCTGCTTCAAGAATAGAATTGTAAGATCCAATTCATTTCTACTTATCTAGCTCCTTTGTCCCGTTGCAATTACTACATTTGCTCCACTATATTATATTATTAATGTGAAAACAGTTGTTTAATAAAAATAAATGTTAAACACACACACATATACAGGCAAGGTATGCAGTCCATACCTTGCTTGTTAACCTTTTGTGTACCAGAGGGGTAGGAAACATATGCTAAGCAATGCATTTCTACCTCTCTGGTACTCAAAGGGTTAATTGTCAAATAAAAGACAGGTTCGACTACTATATGTGAGTCAATAAGGTGAATGTCGGATGGAGTTAGTATGTTGAATATATGCAATATATGTCGACATACTAAAGGGGGGGATGTCGGGGGGAACATTGTGTAGTGCTTGGTGTACTATTTCTGTTTATTGTAACCCTTTGAATGCCACAGGGGTGAGCAATGATCATCCCTATGGCATTCATTGCTGTCCATGGTGCTGAAAGCCTTCTCTGTATTCCCCTACTGGCTAGGTAGTGAAGCACAGAGAATGCTGTTCAGACTGCAGTAGTGCTCCCTGCTGTTACTCCATAGGAGAGTACTGGGAGATCCCAGCTACGACAGCCTGAAGCAGGTGAAGTGTAGACTGTGAACTCCGACAGCAGAGACTGCTATCAGAGTTTACTGAATGAGTCGAAGTGTCACATTATAATACGAACACACCCCCTTGCTTACGAGTGTATCTGATTATGCTTCATTTCCAAATGGAAATGAGCAATTGTCGATTTGAAGAATACAAATTCATAGACATGGTGAAGGCATGTCGGATTGATGTCGATGTGGGGTTTTTTTGTCAGAGTTCTGGTGAAGTTATGTCCTAGACACTTTGTGAATACTGCAGAGGTGGCTACAACACTACTCCGACAGAACATCAACATTCATAGCCCTCTTCAACCTTTAGTGCATCTAGGCCCTGGAATTCTCTGCTGGTGAATTGCACCTTGGATCTAACATGCGCTGGGATTTTAAATCAGATCTGTGTTGTCACTCCTTATTCAAACTTGTTCCAGGCCATGTGGCGGTGGGCAGGCTCATCCCAGATCCCAGTAGATTCTAGCTACAAACCTACTCAGGTAATTGCAAATTTGTGCTATAATATTTCTTAAGACCTACTATAATAATTTGCTAAAAAGTTTGTAATGATGCAGTCATGCTCAGCAGAGACTGCTACGCGTGCTGCAGTCATGCGCAGCAGAGACTGCCCATGACATGGCTGATACGGAGCAGGGTGCTCCGAAGTCAGACCAGAGGGGCAAAGACAGGACCCAGGTCTGAATTCAGAGAGACCCACTCCATATCAGCCGCGGCACGGGCAGTCTGTACCATGAATGGCTGGCACTGTGGCCTGTGTACACAGTCTCTTCAACTGGTTCTGATATAATTGAGAGGAAAGGTGAAGCAATTAAAAACAAATAAAAAAAATTCAAATTTCCATTGCTCTAAAATATACTTTTAAGCATTCAGGGGTTTAGAACAGAAGTCACATTCAGTGAAACTTTTTATTTGTTCCTAATGGTGCAGATGGTCTGTCCCAAAATTGTCTGTATGTATGTATATTTATATAGCGTGGTACATGTACACAGCTATTTACAGAAATAGTAATCGTACAATACAAAATTAGAAGACAGTGTTAAGAACATAGAGCTAAAATGTGATCACTGCATTATCAGTGGGGGAAGAAGTGCAGCAAAAGGACTCATGCATTGAGAAGTGGACTCTGTCCCATAGAGGTTCTAATCTAACAGTAATTGTGACAACAAGTAGGCTGATAAGTGCAAATACAAGGCTTTAATGCATTAGCCAAAATGTTTTTAATAGCATCAAAGCAGTTAACATTTTAACCAAAAGAATTTACTATGGTTTACTGAACTGAAACTATTGAATTCCCCAATCTATTATATGTTCCTTGATAACATTGCCATCAAATGATCGGTTTGTAGAATTTCAGTCTGAGATATTGCCACAAAGGTGGTACACTGTAGCATCATTAAAGACAACTAACAGCCTCATACAAAACAATGGATATCTGCATATGATGGCTTAGAATGTTTCCTCAGAAATATGTTTCAAAATACGCTAAGAAAAGCTAATAAGAACAGATGGAAGAGTAGGGATTTTGTTGGCTCTGTCATTTATTTGCCATGTCTATTAAAAAAAAATCATTTTCTATCAGTAGGCTTCATCTGAATTAAGCTTGGCTAATCCTATGGCTAGGCTTCAGCAGAATAGAAGAATGACAGGCATTTATACAGTAACAGTATCTAAAAAAAAACATATTTCTTAGAAGAAAACTAAAATGATCAAAATATGCATTGTGTGAAGTTTTTCTTTATACCCAATAATTAAATCTATTGTGAGCCTGAGCACATCTTCTTTAGGTGGAACCAGAATCAGGGTTTCTAATATACCATTTAGAGAAATAATATAATCCCAATGCTGTGAGTATAAAACACTATTAGAAACTATTTGGCTAAATGCGTAATATGCAATTCTGATCTCTGTTCTCTTTTCCAGAAATGTCAGTGAAGCTTACATGATAACATGAATACAATTTAACTTTGTAAACATGGAGATAATTTTAGTGTGGAGTATATAAATAGTAGTTAAGAAGAAGGGAGATTAAACAGCATTAGAGTCTTCACTAAAACAGATGATAATTTACAAGCACAGCTGTTGTTTGCATGAGGCCATGTTTGAGGATTTAAGGTATATTTTTTAAATATCTAATTCAATTATATCTTTAGTGATAAAACCATACAAAAAGATGTGAAGTGAGTTGAAGCTGATGCAAGATATCAGAAGTACTAATTACTTCATATTTAGGTTAAATGAGGTGCTAATATTCTACACTGAACTAATGTTCTTGAACCAATAAAATGGCCATGATAATTTAGTAGATTAAATCATGCCAGATCCATAAAGAGAAACAGTTTACATATACACTCCAAAATTGTTACCTTCTAAAAATAAGATAGAAATTGGAACAGTAAAGCTCTTGATGAATGCTTGTTTCAAGAATTGTTGCCAAGAGTTAATTAGATAGTTGAGATTAATTCTGCTTCAAAAATACATATTATTGTCAGTTACATGTGCTTGCTTTTGTTATTTATTTCAACATTCTAATAATACTTTAAGACCTAATTATATTGGGGCTGTTTTTAAATGCATAATTTATCTTTGTAAAGCAGCACTCTATCAGCTGTAGGAATTTTTTAAAGATTCCCATTACTACAGATGAACATTCATTGTTAACAATTTTTGAGTATTTCAGCATGAATACTACTTTCAGCTCTTAAAGGGATAGTAGTACTTCCTTTTCTCTTTATTTTATTTTGTAGGCATTAAAAAAAAATGAAGAACTAAGTTTCCCCTCCCCGCCCCTTTTACCTAGTGTAAGCCATCTCTTCTCAGATGTGGAATCTGGTTGTAAGACCAGACAGATAACAGAAGGGGACAATCTTCTTCCTATGAGAACAATGAAAGCCCTGCCCCCCTTGACAAGTTTTGCAGGTTTTTCCCTTATCTTAATTGAAGATTGTCCCTCTCTGCAATCTACCTGGGCACCTCCCTTCTGCTCTGGCTGAACAGTGTTACAGCTGTAAAAGGGGCGGGAGGGGGATACTTTGCCATTTAATTACTCTTGAACTACAACTCTGACAGAATTGACATAACGCTCTCCAAAGTCCAAATACTATGATGATTAATTAGAGCTGCTCTTATTATGAAACATTACTATCCCTTTAAATACAGCAATTCTAAAGACATAGCCTATAAAACATAGCCCCCAATGAAATATAAGAATTACAGTATATCTTTAGTATAAATAATTTCTAGAGAATTTGCCAACAACCTAATTTAGCCTGCTTTTAAGCAATTAATTTCTAAATAAAGCATTTCAATAGAATGAGAAAATAGCAATTCCCTATATTTACAGAAACATTTTATATTGTAAGTGCTTTTGCATACTGGGTAAATAATAAAACCAAACGCAAATACATACATTCTGTAAATGTAATTCTTAGAGTGTCTGTGCTAATTTATTCTAATACTAGTAGTTTTCAAGAAAAAAAATACTGTGCTTGTTGTGATCTACTTTCAGTGATATGCTAGTTATTCAGATATTAAATTCTCTAATTATAGTTTCAAAATTAATGTTTGAAAGCTGATTCTGTATTCATGTAGATATTTTCTTTAATTTTATGTCAAATTATATACTCTAGCTTTTGGGAATCTAATGTCCTCTAAAAAAAAAAAAAGAAAATGGGAAGAGTGATATTTTTGCAGTGCTACTGCTATAGAGGATTCTTCCAAAAGCAACAATTTGTGTCAAGTCATCTGTTGATACTAACAAACACAGTTAATACCAATGCAACAATACACATCCATCAATCACTCTGTTCTCTTGCACTTCCCATTGTTTGGACAACATCTCCCAATCTGCTTTCTCATCTAGACTGTGTTCATCATGCCTTCAGCAAATACAATACTTTCTTTAGGTAAGAAAGAGGTTATTTATCAAAGTCTCTGACTAGAACAAAAAAATGCATATGATTTAGTCAAATAAGAAATCATATAAAATATATTTATTGGGTGAGTAAGAAACTGCTTGACTCAGTTTTGCAGAAGGTAGCCTATCAGATTGCTTAGTTTGCCCCTGAAACTCAAAGGATGGGAGAAAATGTTAGAGATATGTGTCATGCAGAATACAAGAATGAGGACAACAATAATTACAATAATAGTCACAAAAGCAATAAAAGCAATAATACATATATGAAAAAAATAGTATTAAAGTTAAATAACAGTTATTCATACAGTATGTCTCAAATATTCTATTTTTCTGTTGTTATTATTAACTTACAGTTCTAGAAAGGCTCAGCAGAGGCAAACTGAACTAAACTGTTTTTGAGTCTAATACTAATACTTTAGATGGAAAACTATAGAGAACTTGTTACAATTCTCTAAAGGATGTTGTCTAATAGCAGAATGATAGCATCTTCACCCACACATCACACAGTTCCTGCAGCAGTAGATACCTGCCTGGACGTTGTTTTACCTCATGTTATGGTCACTTAAAGTGAATATCTCATTAGTTAAATATAATGTTTATATAACGTAAATTCAATAATTTTTCAGGAAAAAAGACTCTCCTATTTTTATACAGAAAATCTAAAGATAATTTCATATGTGGTAACACCTATAGACCAAATCTGGAGTTTTGAAAATTACCATTTAAAGGAAAGCCAAAAAATTGTTTGCTATTACTAAACATTTCATGTACTTACAGCTAGCACATGTAAAATGAATAATTCATATGTCACCTAAAATATAATCCAAAACATGCAAGTGTAAACTGTAAATGTTGTTTGTGGTGTTTGTATTGATAGATAAGAGCTAATGTCAGGTAATTGATTGTTATTAGTGCCGACTGCTCTGGTACTGTCATCTTATCTCAGCACAGTCACAGATAACCCTGGACAATTAATGATAGCTATGGAACCTAGTAAATCAGGAATGTCTGCTCCTTCTGAACATATGTTAGGCCTCAGAAGCAAACTGTGAATTTTTACAAATGCTAGCATGAAGTACAGGGTAATTATGTGTATCTATCTATATATATATACGTGGTTCATTTTTGGTGTTAATATTCCTTTAAATTGTTCATTTATCATTGACACATAGCTGCAAGCAACCTTCTTGCAGGACCAGTACTGTAATCAATATATTTTACTATAGCTATATTTGATTAAAAAAAAATTGTATTAAGTAGGAATGGGCAAAATTTTTGCCTCAAACTGATATTGGCGCATAATGGCACTTCCCGCTTGCGAATAATTTCCTGCGAAAAGTGCAGTTTTTCCTCTTTTTTTCACCTAGCGCATTCCATTGAAATAAATAGGAACATTGAATTTACCCACAACATATAACAAATATTATTTTATTTTCCAAAGGCATAAAATGGGCATGAGGGTGCCTGTGTTGGTGGGGTGTGGAGAAATAATTAGTTGAACAGGAAATGTTTTATTGGTGGGGGTTGTTTATTGGGATTGGGGGCAGTCAATAAAAAAAATAATCCTAAATACAATTAAAACCCCCCATAAGACATGGTCTAAGGAGGATGCCTGTGTTGGTGGGTGGAGTCTGGGGAATGTATCAGTTGAACAGAGAATTTGTTTTGGGGGGGTTTCTTGACTGGTATTGGAGGAGAGCTAATAAACAAATAAATAAAATAAAATAAGAAATTTGTATGTAAAGTGATTGAGACAGGATCCCCCTGACATAAGTTGGCACTTTACTTCATAGAGCAGTGTTTCTCAACTCCTGTCCTCAGGACCCACTAACAGGCCAGGATTTGATGATTTTCTTGTTAGAGCACAGGTGAGTTAATCAATGTGAATGAGCCTCTGATCACCACACCAGTGTTCTAGCAGAGAAATCCCTAAGTCCTGGCCTGTTAGAGAGTCCTGAGGACAGGAGTTGAGAAACACTATCATAGATGATGATTTCTTAGATTTGGTGTTTGAGGCCAAAGCCCTGGGAAACATTGACTTGTAGGACTTAGACTTATTAGAGGCACAAGCAATGAAGAAACATTGATTTGTAGGACTTAAGCTTGTTTGGCACAGGCCCTAAGGAAACATTGATTTGTAGGTCTTAGCCTTGTTAGAAACAAACCCCCAAATATTGTTTATTTTTTTTGTAGGAATATTTTTTTTTTGTAATTTTTTTTTAAATCACATGCCCTGAGAAAAAAAAATGCCATGCTGGCCCAGTGCCAGCAGGTCATGTTGGCCACTGGCCATTGTCAAATGTCCTCCTGAGTTCATAATTATGCAATTTGCAACTGTTGTTCCTGCTACTGTTGCTGCTGAGTTGTTTAACCTCTTAAGGACCCATGATGGTCCTGGCATGTCATGGGTCCAACATGCGATAAGGACCCATGATGTGCCAGGACCATCATGGAATTCAGGGCTCCCCACGCGGCTGCACGCGATTCGAGGAGCCCTGAACTGGATTGCATTTTTTTTAAAAAATGGTCTGTGGTCCATAAGTGCCAGTCACATTCGAATGTGGCCAGTCCTTAAGGGGTTAAGCAACAGAATGATTAGGCAGCTGAAAGGGACTGGGATCAACAATAGCAGTAACATGGCATCTCAAGTGATGCACCTGAGGCAGTAGCAGCACAATAAGTAGCCCCCAGTATATGTGGAGAAAAGAAGTTGGCCAACAAGTCTTCTCCACCTGCCCCTCCTCAAAAATTTTGGGTGTGTTGTTATTAGAATATACATTTTTTCCCTTAAAAGCAGGAACTGTAGCTCTCATCAGCAGCTGCAGTGTTCACAGTGTGTGTGGTAAATAAGATCTGGGGGCACAACTGTATCCAAACACCAAGACTCCAAAACCCAAGCACTGTTGCTGTCACTATACCCCTTGTCCAGACCCCTCTAAGAACACATGACAACTTGCTGACAGTTTGATAGTAATGATGCACCCTCCCTGCCATCATCTTAGCATATTATACCTGATGGAATCTCATCAGATACTGCTTGATTACCTGCTATGTGTGGTCAGTGCACCACAAAGTGTTCCAATGGGTGAACATGAACTGCCACATCCTAATATCAACAGAGTGGCTATCATTTGGCAGGGAGGTAACGATGAACAAGGCAGATTGGCAGAAGATGTAGTTACCCTAGAGGAAGAAGGTGTTGGCAAGCTAGTTGTTTTACTCATCATGGAACTTCCAGTCTCTGCCTGGGTTACTCTGCTCTTCCTCCTTTTTGAACTCTGCCTCGCCTCTTGTTGCCTTTCTAGTGAGTCAGGGGGTACAGCAATGGTGGTGCTTGATTTCTGTGGTGGGTGTTTGGCTTTACCATGTTTGACATAATGTAATGGTGTCTGTGTTTCAGGTGTATTACCAGGGCAGTTGTGCCAAGGTGTGTTCCCTCCTTTCCTCTTCTCACTGACTTGTCATAAATTGTGCACAGTGCCATTGGTGATGACTGCACAGTGCCTGCCCCAAGAGAAAAATAGTCCCACACCCATGACTTCAGGGGATAGGAACAGGGAAAAGGTGGAGAAGAATGGCCTCTTTTTTCTTTTCCTCCACATTCCCCTTCACTGTCTGTGGCAGTGGATGATGTTGCTGCTGTTGCTGCTACTGTCTCAGAATTAGCACTGCAACTAGGACCAGGAGTATTGCTGCTGCTGTCAAGTGGAACATGTCCTAATACCGCATCACTTGTTGACCCCATTCCCATTGTGTCCACGGTGGTCTGTGGCACACTAGGTTGCTCCTCAGCATCCTTCTGCCCTTGCTACTTAGCAGCAGCAGGAATTAGAGCAGTTGACAATTCCAAAAGCTCACTGCTGGTGATGGTGGTGATGCCCATCCTCATCCCTGTGCTCCTGGTGTTGGTGGTGGTATTATTATTATTATTTCTGCACCCAACAGTTCTGGCCTCTTCAGAATCATGTTCCACTTGGACACTGTAGTGAAGGGAATGAGACTCCCAGGGTCAGAGGAATAGTGTGGGCTCCCTTGACCACTAGTTTGGATGCTCTCAAATGTTTTCTTTACCATTTCCTTAACACTAGTCCCACCGGCTGCTTTACCATTACTGTTACTACTACTAACACCAACCACATCAAGTTCAGCCTCAGAGTCTTCCTCCTCACAGTCACTAATAATATGAGGATATTGATTACCCCCTCCTTCACTCCTAACGACAACAATCTACTGGAACTTAGTAGTAGTACTAGCACTGGCAGTACTGCTTTGGGATGGCAAGTGTGACTTAGGGTCCCCTGTTGTCACTCTTGGTATCATCTTCTCCTTCCCCCCATCCTGAGTATTACAAGACACACTAGCAGCAGGTTCAGCACTGGTGGCAGCAGATTCAGCACTGGCAGCAGACACAGCATGGCTGCAGCATGTCTGACAGCAGGCACAGTGTTGGTGGCAGCAGGTTCAGCACTGGCAGCAGGCACAGCACTGGTGGAAGCAGACACAGCATGTCTGACCGCAGGCACAGTACTGGTGGCAGCAGGTTCATCACTGGCAGTAGGCACAGGACTGGTGGCAGCATGTCTGACAGTAGGCACATTACTGGTGGCATCAGCTTAAGCACTGGCATTAGGCATAGCACTGGTGGCAGCAGGGGCAGCACTGGCAGCAGGCACAGCACTGGTGGCAGCAGGGGCAGCACATTTAGCAGCAGGACCAGCACTAGTGGCAGCAAGGGCAGCATTTCTGACAGCAAGCACGGCACTAGGGGAAGCAGGGGCAGCACAACTGGCAGCACGCACAGGCAGCTGACCTGTCCTGCTCTCACTACCACCCTTTATGGCCACCACCATATCTCTTGTCTTCAGCTATTGCTCTATCAGGAACAGTGAAAGCATGAATATTGAATCAGTAAAGACTGGAGGATAGGAGAAATGGATCTATTACCACCATTGATATGTTAGGCAGCGTGCAGCACATAATAGTTGTCTGTATGCAGAATATAATAGGCTAGACTAGAGACAGAAAGAACTTCCTAGCTCCCTCCCTCCAGTCTTTTCTTGGTGCAAGAATAGTGTTAAATTGTATCACTATTCCTGTTTTTACTGTCCCTAACAGAGAGATGTATGAAAACCAAAGATACAGGGAGTTCATTGTCAAAGATACAAAAGATACAAAAACTAGGTTAACATGAAAGCATAATAATTAAAACTATAAGAAGAATGACTTTATATATTAAGCAACTGGAGAAAATGCAAAATCAGAAATTATATTGACTCGTACTTTCAATGGTAATGGTAATTCAGTGTGTGCAAGAATTGGTACCACTACATAATTAAAGTTAAACAGCTCATTCATTAAAGACCTTTGTCTTTACATGATAGCACACTTGTGTTCTACCTGTAAAATAATAAAATGAAATGAATATACTTCTTACTAACAATTATTTTATTGACTTACTTGTACAGACTTTTCATGGGTTTTCTTGGTTTTGTAAAAGCTATAAAGAACTGTTCTTTAGATCTGAAATTTCTTGCTGTAAACTGTCAATAGACTTTACTAAAATAGTTTTAAAGGAACACTAATGAGGATGGGGGTTATATATGATTTAATACCCTGCAGTCTATGCTATCATCTGTAAAACTATTTCTGAAACCTAAAATAAATGATATATCTTATATCTGCTATAAGGTATCAGCCATTTCTGCCTTTACAGAGATCCAAGTGCTATAGCAGTGTTGAGATAATTGTCCTTGATTAATTATAATACTTTCACTGGTTTTAACTCTTTTTATCTCTTTACAAAATGCACAAACAAAATCAAATAAACACACTCTGAATAGGACAGTTCAAACATACATTAAATACAAGTTTAAAATATAGTTCAAGGATATAACATATGAATCATTGATTTACATATGCTAGCTGTAAGTACATGATGTTTAAAGTTATATCAGTCAATTTCGTATTAGGTGTTAGTGTTCCTTTAAATGATATAAATGGCAATAGCGTAATTGCATGGCATTGACCTTTTTTGAAATATAACATAGCTTGTTTATTACTTTATTTATGCTTTTGAAGATAACCTACTGAGTCTATCGGGATAGGTGAAAATTGCACAGGGAAAAAAATAGCACATATCTCCTTCCATGAGAAATGTCTGCTTTTCCTTCAAGGTTTTACACCTCTGAAAACAATGGGATTTCTAATTTCCTTCAGTATTTTGCTAATTTTGCCTTAGTATTAGTAAAACCTCTGACTGCAGTGGCACAACTTGCACAATGGCAAATCTTCCCACTGCACCAGTGATGTGGTAGGAATAGAGGTAGACATAGGAAACCTCACTTTTTCCACCTGGAAAACAGAACATTGTACAAACATGTAGAAACTCCTGCAAGGAGAAATGTGGTGTTTTCAGCCATCACCAGTCATTAACCACTTGTGCTCAAGTTAGTATATCTTTGAAAATGGTTTTATTATGTGATCTCTGGGCCAAAAACATAAATAAAAGACCCTGATCTATTTATATATTTCAGTAAATGTCCCTAAGTCAAGAAATGGTTTGCATTCTAGATTTTAATTATGAATGTAGCTTAATATTATGTGTCCTGTACTTGTGACATCATGAGATTTGTTATTTCTCCATGACATTGATGGTTCTTGATTATTTTCAGATGAGGATGTAGATGCAAATTATTCTTCCATTGTAAATAAGATTGAGCTAATTATGCAATTTAAAAAATGAGGACAATTCTTTCATACTTACTGTAATTTTCCATTTCTGGTTATTTCAATGGCAGCATTCACCTGTTTCCTATCTACAGCTAACTACATCTGATAAGGAGATACGTATTCCTTTCGTGATTGCTGTCCTCTTTAAATGCTTGTTCTGGTTAAAGGGATAGTAATGTTTCATAATAAAAGCAGCTCTAATTAAACATCATAGTATTTGGACCTTGGAGAGTGTTATTTCAGTTCTGTCAGAGTTGTAGTTCAAGAGTAATTCAATGATAAAGTATCCCCCTCCCACCCCTTCTACTGATGTAACACTGCTCAGCCAGATCAGAAGAGAGATCCCCAGGTAGATTGCAGAGAGGGACAATCTTCAATTAAGATAAGGGAAAAACCTGAAAAACTTGTCAAGGGGGGCAGGGATTTCATTGTTCTCATAGGAAGAAGATTGTCTCCTGCTGTTATCTGTCTGGTCTAGCAACCAGATTCCACATCTGAGAAGAGATGGATTACACTAGGTAAAAGGGGCGGGAGGGGGACACTTTATCCTTCAATTACTCTTGAACCACAACTTTGACAGTATTGAAATAACATACTCCATGTCTCAAATACTATGAAGATTAATTGGAGCTGCTGTTTTTGTGAAACATTACTATCCTTTTAAAGGAACACTAATACCTAAACATAAATTGGTATTATACACAAATAAATACCTGGTACTCCATTCTTGCCTCTGTAAATATTCTCAGTGGGGGCTCCCATGTCTGCCTTTTCCAAGGCTCCAGGATTCCCATAACAATCTTTATAGGGTGTTTAAGAAGGGATGTTTTCTGCATTGTATTAGTGGATTGAGATAAGTAATAAACTTTCTGAATAGAAGAGCAATATTAGATCTATAAGAACAATTAACCAAAATGTGTCCACATAGGCTATTCTACATGTGTTATAAATGTGTTAAAAAATAAGTTATGAATTCGATTTTATTAATCTAACCCCAAATAACTATATTTCACAGATGCTAGCTGGAAGTACATGATATTTAAAACTATATAACACAATTTCATTTTAGAAGATAGTGCCCCGCTAAATTCAGTGAATAGTTACAACAAAAAAGTTGTTGCTCTATGGAGCTGAACGTTTATTAACTATGTCCCGCTGTGTCATGTGACATTCTATCCATTAACAAAAGCAAAGGTGTGAAGGAAATGTAATGTGCAAATTCCTAATTATAACAATATATTTTGGATCACAGATAGTCTAATAACAATGTCAGTCTGGTTGGAAGCCTGAATTTGAGTCAATCATAATAGCACATCCCACAGCCTTATTCCTCCTGCTAATACTCCTTCAGGGAGCTACATAAATTGGCTTTATGATTACCATTAACAGCATGTATATTTCCACTTTCTGGGGAAAGATCTCTCACTTATTTCCTGGTACCAAAGAATTTGGAAATAGAGATAAGATTATATTTCATATAATTGTGTGTATATATATATATATATATATATATATATATATATGTGTGTGTGTATGTGTTTATATATTCATGCAAGGTATTAAAATAAATAAATAAATAAATACATAGATATTTGCATGTCAATGTATGTGTTTGTGTTAACCTGTCAGTAATTGTTAACATGTCTTTGTTGTATCTTAGCCCCATGCCTTCTTCTTGTCAGTTCCTTCAGTTGTCTCTAAATTATTAGTGGGATTATCTGCTAGGATCATGCAATGATCTTCTAATCAATGAAACACTGCTGGTAATCATCTTCCAATGAATGGTGCCACTCTTGCAACTCAAAGTGGACCTGTCACCCTAAGATACGTTTAGTTAAATTAGAGAACTAAAAGCTTCCTGTATGTCATACTAGCCATTTGTTTCCAAAGTAAGTAGCGATGGACTGCAAAGATGGACTTCACTTGTTTGACTTCTGCACAGGTCTAATGGAGTAAATGTCATGGTGCAGCAGGAGAATCAAAACAATTGTCTTATACCTGAATTGCTTTTTCATTGTTTGTGGGAACTACTTTCTGAGAAAGATATTGTTTATTGTTTTGTCTGAGCTAAGCTTGGAAATTAGCAGGAAGTAATTCATCTATCAGAAGTCCTGGGCTTGCATAGATCAGATAAACAGCAAGGAATTTGAACAAAAACTGCACTGTGAGTGGATTGATTAACCTCCAGAACTCTAGCTACCACTTCCATTCCTCCTAAAGGTTTGTTGGTATGATATTTCCCTTTTTCCAGGTGATTACTTGATCAACTGGCATAAAAATATATACAAAATAGGTATCTTTTTACATTTTAACCAGTAAAAAATATATAAGAAGCATGCAATGTCATCTGGAAGTAACCCATGGGGAAACAGAGTGGAAATGCCACAGCTGCAAAGTGGAGATGGAACAAGGATGCTCTGTTTGCACTGTATTTGACATTTGAAGAGTGGGGACAGGAGTTATATCATCTGAGTAGTAGACCCATTACACCAGTATTACCATAATTTGTGAACAGTGAAGAGAGCAGAGATCATGGCCGAAGCCACATTGCATGATGAGGACTATCAGGTGTGGGGAATTAACCTGATAACAAGTATCTCTGTGGTAGAAGTTCCTAGTTTTGTCTGCTTGCTCTACATTTGCCATGATTATCAGGAGACTATCTACCATCTAATATTACTGTTTCATAATGCTCTAATTACCATCAGCTAACCACTAACTATACCTGCCTACTCCCCTACTGTTAAAATAACGAATATGTTTATTTATATAGCACCACACGTGTATGCAGCTCTTTACAATTTAAGTGTTTTGCAAAGCGAAACACTAGAAGTGGGGTCCCTGTTTGAAAGCTTACAATCTAAAGTGGTAATGGGAGACATACAGTGTACATAATGGTCAAGTGTGGAATACGGTTGCATATTCCTAAATAGCCACTATACCTCTGTCCACCCCGCTAACAGTGTTATCCATGCGCTCTTTTTTGCAGACTTGGCTTTTGTGGATAATTTGTTTTTCATTGTGGTTAGGATCTCTTTTCATTTTATTACATTAATGTGCATGCCTGTTTACTTTATTCATGGTACATGTCATCCTTTATATCATGTACTATTATTACTTAACTTTTGTTCTATGTACATGTTGTCCATTACCATTTTCTCTTTGAAAATTCAATAAAAATCCAAATCCGTGAGAATATTTTGTACTGGTAAAATAAAGCTTTACTGCATGTCACAGAGATAAATTACATCATTAAAATGTATAAACAAAGGGGTTGTTCTCTATCTTAATAATACTCAGTGATATGTTGACTTGATCTATATCCTGTTGTGTCTAAAGACCATCTAAAATGTGTACATTCATATTTAATGGCGCAAGTTCATATTTTCTAAAGTATTAGAAAAGGAAAATTGCACTTAGCATCTCTGCTCTGTTGCAGGATCTGGATATTTATATTATAGACTATGTGGTTATTTATATCATGAAAATAAGATTTCTTGAAATTATCACATTTGATAAGTGCTTTAAAATTGCTCATGATTCCCAAAAAAGTGTATGTTTAGGATTCATTTTTGCAAGGTTGCCCATGACAGCTGCTAGAAAGTCTATTGAATTTTAATAGTTGCCTCAAAGTGTCATATAGGTTTAATGAAATGGATTTTGTTTCATTAAATGTAAAAATTTGGATAAAATCTGCTTTGTTCTAGGACCACAGCCAAAAATCTTTAATTAAATAAAAATCTGCCTGTGGTGCTGCCTGTGCATATTAAAATGGCAATAAGCATCCTCCTTTCTTCTCTTAAGAACTATATAACCTGCAGATATGCAAAATGGAAGCATTCAAACTGTGAGAGTCTGGAGAGCCAACTTAGCCTGAAAGTAAATGTGTGCTTTGCTCATCAACATAATTTTTATAGAAACAGAGACTCCAGAAGAAAATTTAGCAGAACAAAAGAAGTTACTTCCTCAACTGAATAGGCTGTAAAGCACAGAGTGGAATCTATGATGTCACCACAGTGACTGGAATACAAAGTTCCCTGTTTGGCAGAAACAAACACTGAACCACAACTGAACAAGCTGTGAGAGACAGTGAGAGCGAGAGAGAGAGAGAGAGAGACAGTGAGAGAGAGAGAGCGAGAGAGAGAGAGAGAGAGAAAGAATCAATGCCAGGGTTTTTTAATAAAACAAAGTTTTCTGATATTATGCACTGATTTAGAATTTTATACTGTTAAGCATGATGAAGATCAAAGCTATGGTGTAAAGAACTGTTTAACATAACGATTGTAATGAGCACTGTAATGCTGTTTTACATGACCTCTACAGTTCTCTAATTGTAAAAGGCAAGGGTATTAACCTTAGGCAGTATCTGCATTTTATTTTGCATACCAGGACACCAACATGATTTGAAATATTTATAACTGTATTAAAAGGAAAACTCTAGGTACAATAGTGAACAGTTTTACTGTCCTCTGGCCACATGCCTTGGCTTGGAGTGTTTTTTCAACATTATTATTATTATTGTTAGGGTTAGCCACAAAAAGGTATTTGTTTTTGTGGGACATAAGCTGAAATTCTTGAAGTTGGTATGCAAGCCTGGTTCTAAAAGAGTAGCGAGAACTAAGGTCAGACAAGACAAATGAGGTGGCTTGGAAGAGGCGTGCTCCTTTTTTTCAGATGTCTGCTGCCACCATAACCATAACCCTGGTATAATTATGTGAGCAGAGGTGATGCCAAATGGGAGTGCAGTGAAAGGACACTCACAGTTGTTTTCAATGTTTCTGTTTTGAAATGTGGTCTTGCCACCTTAACCACTACCTTACACCACTACAATTTATCATCCTTGGAGTCAAAGTTTGTCTCTGGAATATACTAACCTTTTCCCTGGAATATGCCACTCATTTTGAACAATCTTGGCAATAAAGTCATGAACAGGGAATGTTTTTGGCTTTTTAAAGTAACCTATGAATAGTGTATATGTCTTGTGTTTTTCAACATTTATGACTTCTCTGACACCTGGGATCAGACATTCCACTTCAACTGGGAATAGGAAAGGGTTTCTACTTACCATCTTCCTCATTTGTGAAGAAATATCCTCCAGAATGGACCAGTTTTCTTCTTTTGGCAGACACAGGCATCCCCACAAAGGAACAGCTGTAAAGCAGAGGAGGCCTAACCTTCAAGACAGAGAAGCATAGTTTTGAAAAAGCACACCCTGTTCAAGACATTTCACATAATCATGGAGAAACTGTAGCATAAACTATAGTTATGGCCATTCCTTTACAAGAAGTTGGGAAAAATATATCTGGTTAGCTTGTCTCTATTAAGGAGGACAAATCTGGGTATCCTCATGAAACCGCACACTGTCCCTGGGAGGCTGCTGTAGTGGGCTCCCATTGCAAGGGAAGGCAAGCATGCTCAAGTAGCCTTCTGCACATTAAGGCCGTACACAAACTGTTTCACAGTCAGTATTCAATTGCCCTACCAACCGAAACCACAATGAATATTGGGACACAGAACCTGACTTGTGACCAAACATCCATCATGTGTTTTAAGTTCCCAAAACCCAAACTAAATAGCGTCGGTAACTGGAATATCAAAGTAAATATCTAATGCTCAGTGCTTGACACACTGTCAAGCACTGAGTGTGAGCTCAAACACACAGTCACTTTCCCAAACACTAACCCTATACTACCCCACACAGTAAAGTTCAACAATACTAGCCCTAACACTATCCTCACACTCAGAACTGAAACACTTACCTGTCATCCACTGTCTGTCATCTGTCACTTTCTATCTTCCTTATTCTTATTTCTCTTCATCTTCTGTCTTCTTCTCTTCTATCTTCTGATCTTCTGCTGTGTCCAAAAGATGTCCCTGTAAAAAAGAAAGTTAACATTAAATATGTTTTAAAAAATATGTTTCCAAGTTATGCATTTTTAACTCTTCAGTGCCAGAGGGGTACACAATGCATTTCAGAGCAATGCATTGCACACCTCTCTGGCACTCAAATGGTTAAGTCTGTACAGGCTTTCCAATAAGAAATATATGTCCCCTGTGCTGCACAATTATTTTATTTAGTCCCCACAGAAAATATATTTGTTTTCATTCTAAAAAAAAAGTTGCTCAGGCAGTTAAAGTATTAAATGATGCTGAGGCCTTGTCCACTGTCGCTAGTGGTGGTGGTGGCAGGAATGCAGGCCAAAAATTCCCCTTCCTTCATACCTTTCAGACCATTGCCAAGCATAATTGTGAAAGAATTTAACAGAGACTGACTTTTATATGGTCAGCCTCTGTTCAAAATGGTTTCCAGCCTAACTTTGGCTGGGACATGTGTTTGCTCCCCTCCAGACAATCAGCTACTAGCGTGCGGGATGACAAAACCCTCTGTAAGCTGATTGGCTGGGAGGTGCTTAGGAACACATCCCACCCAACTGTAGGCTGGAACCCATTTTGAACATTCCTGCTGCCACCACCACTACAGAGGCAGCAGCTTCATTTAACATTTTAACTGCCTGAGCACATTTTTTTGAATGGAAACAAATATATTTTCTCTGAGGACTAAATAAAATAATTCTGCAACGTGGATTGGGGCATTTTTTGTTTCACATTGGGCACACAAATATTTGTTATTATTGGAATGCCAGCACAGATTTAATTATTTGAGTGATAGAGAGGTACGCAACACATTTCTCTGCAATGCGTTGCGTATCCCCCTGGCACTCAAAGGGTTAACACATGGATAAGGACACATATTTTTTTTTTTTAAACATATTTAATGTTAACTTTCATTTTTTACAGGGCATCTTTTGGACACAGCAGAAGATCGGAAGAGACAAAGAGAAAAAGATCTTGCTGGACATCAGGATTACAGGTCAGTGTTTGTGTTCATATGATGTTATCTTACAATTAACCCTTTGAGCGCAATTCTGTGCATTGTGTTGCATACCCCACTGGCACTCAAAGGGTTCATTCTACTAATATTTGACACTTTTTTCATACTTTGGATGTATCAATATGGGTCTTAGGGCCCTGTATCAATACATCCACTTTTTTCACCTTTGGTTCCTGCGATGGCAGGATGAAACATGATTTAGGGGACTCTGCTCCCAAAAAACTGGGTGCAGAATATCATCCATTAGAGCAGATTTGAATAGGAACATGGAACAGGTTTTAATTGGTTTCAATGGGTGCTGCTAACTTCTTTATCCAGTATGTTTTAATAGCACAGGTATTTTGTAATGCCTTTATTAATTTGGAATTCATAGAAGGATTATAATTAATTTTTGGAGCATTTATTTTATACTTATTAGAATTTAGTTTCACCCACCAAATGATCATGCTGATGTTCAACTAAATAAATCTATTGTTGAATTCTTTATTTTGTTGAAGAAATTATTTCTGTAATATTTTCTAAGTCTGTCAATGTCTGATTAAGGCATTGTGGCTTTCTTTTAGACCTCCTTAAATTATATTGTAATTTAACATTGAGATATTCCTTCTCATTTTAGAGGTCCACTTATTCATTAATGTATTAACTAGAAACAAATCATTATCAACTTTCATTGCAGTGTGGGATCAAATGTTAATTTTGCATTAAATGTATCATCATTAAGCTGTCTATGGTCCTCTTTCTGTGATATATAAAAATCCCAGTTCATAATAACCACAGCCCTCCTTAATCAGTTATCCTAATTAAAACAGCCTGTTGTCAGATAACTCTTTAATATATAATGTTTCCTTTCTAGTCATTTAGGTGATAATGTTAATATACACTGGTGTTCTATAGAAGTAGCACAGCCATAATGTTATCTACATTTCTTGACTCCATTAGATTAGTTTAGGGAGTAGTACATTGAAGATCTGGTTTCCTGGCTATGTGGGATAGGGTAGAAACATGACCTCCAAGGCCAAAAGGTTTTTATACCGTATACAAATCTCTACTCTTCCTTGCTTGAGTTAAAGTGATAGTAATATTTCACAAAATCAGCAGCTCCAATTAATCATCATAGTATTTGGGCCATGGGGAGTGTTATTTCAGTATTGTCAGAGTTTTAGTTCAAGAGTAATTGAATGATAAAGTGTCCCCTCCCACCTCTTTTACCTAGTGTAAGCTACCTCCCATCAGATGTGGAATCTGGTCCTGGGACCATACAGATCACAGCAAGGGACAGTCTTCTTACTCTGAGTATAAGGAAAACCCTGCCTCCCTTCACAGGTTTTTCAGGTTTTTCACTTATGCTCACTGAAGATGGTCCCTCTCAGTGATCCATCTGGACAGTCTTGTTGCTCTGAGGTGAGCAGTGTCACATCAGTAAAAGGGGCGGGAGGGGCATACTTTATCATTCCCATGCCCCAGTGACATTTTGACCTCAGAAAAACCTCCAGAACCTTTCCATCCAGTTGTCCTCCTATTCTTCTTGTATTGTGAAAGAGTTTGCCAGGTTAAAGATGGGTTACTTGATATTTAAGATTGAGAAGACAGTCTGTACTGCGCTCTGAGTTATAGATTAGGACAGAAAATAGAAGGCTAGGCTAAATAATTGCATACTACCAGGGACACAGATTCCAACACAGCTGGAATGTGATGCCAAACTGTGTAAAGTCTCATAAACAGCACAAACTGTCAATTGTCAAAGTTCCTGTTGTTACTTGTAAATACTATTCTGAGGAGTTTGAAGCTGAGTTCCTAGGAATTTGGAATAAGTGAATGATTCTGCAGATAAATCATATAACAGGAAAAGTGATACATGCTATAAAAATAACAAACAAAAAACATGGTGGTTTACCTTCAAACATCTATTAAATAGATTTCTACCCTGTAGAAGGTAGGAAAGCCTCTTTAGCGGAGTAGTAGGAAGACAGGACTGATGGATGATATCCCCCGCTCTGTCACTTCCCCCATCTATTTTTTCCCCTTCTCCATTCTCCCTTGATCTTTTTCCCATTTTCATACTCTCTGTTCTTCCCCTTTTCCCCTACTTTATTTATTCAAATTGTCCCTCTCTTTCTCCCACCTTGTCTCTCTCTCTCTCTCTTTCTCATATATGTTTCTACCTCCCACCCTAAACCACTCCCTCTGGCTTCCTTGTTTGCATTCTCCCACAATGACTTGTACTCTCATCTCCCTTCTCCCTATCATGCTGTCTCCCATGATTCCACTGTCCAACTCATCCTGTCAATCACAATTTGGTTTATATCAATTCAGACCAATGTGTAATTTTCTCCAGCTCCTCTAAATCAATATATGAAACTAGTGTAAAAGACCGTGTACATGGGCCAGGGTCCGGGTAATGTTAACCCTCTGAGTGCCAGAGGGGTACGCAATGCATTGCAGTCATGTACTGTAGAGCCTGGCCGAAAGCACAGAATGCTTCCAGCAGAAAACTCCCAGAATTCCTACACCTCCCAGCATTCTGTGCATTCAGGCAGTCTCTACTGCGCGTGACGGCTTCTGGCAAACATCCTAGCAAATTATTATATAGGATGCATTACGGCTGTTTTGCTCATCTCCAAGAGCACTTTGTAGCAACATTTAAGTATCAGTGTTTTTCCCTCCTTTTTTATGAAAAATGTCAAAGCCAAAAACAAAAAAGGGTCAGATTTTTCATTTACATGCATAAAACCTTGTTTTTAATTATTATTTATTTGATATTAAGTCATCTATACCTCTCCCATCTATCACTGGAACCATTTACCTAGTCCTCTCTGGCTCTGTGACATTTATATGCGTCTCAGCCTGGAATGTAATCCCATAAAAATAAATAGGAGAGGTTTTTTTTTGTTGTTTTCTTTACAGAGCTGGGTCTAAAGGATGCATGATGTATGTAAAAGACAGTTTCATCCATAGTTTATCCATTTATAGAAAACCTCCCATTCTTTTTTGTATAAGACAATAATCACCAAAGTTTTATATCAATGGCGTAATATTACTTTGTGGCAGAACTATCTGACTGATGAGTCTTGCAGCTCTAGTTAAATAAACATTCTTCAGTTTTAAGAAATGTAGTACTTTAAAATCCCAGTGAGAAGGTCCCAAACAGGTATGAAACAGAAAACTCATTTTGCATATACTTTTTTTATAAACTGGCATCAATATGAAACAGGAATTACAATAAACATCCAAAAGCTTAACTGTAAAGGGATAGTAACACTTCGTTTTAACTTTATTTTATTTTGTAGGCATTAAAAAAACATGAAGAATGATATAAGTTTTATCTCTCAAACCTTTATGGTTTATCAGATATTCACAAGCAAAGTTTCCCCTCCCGCCCCTTTTACCTAGTGTAAGCCATCTCTTGTCAAGTGTGGATCTGGTTGTATGACAGGACAGATAACAGAAGGGGACAATTTTCTTTGTATGAAAACAATGAAAGCCCTTCCCCCCTTGACAAGTTTTTCAGCTTTTTCCCTTATCTTAATTGAAGATTGTCCCTCTCTGCAGTCTGCCTGGGCACCTCCCTTCTGATCTGGTTGAACAGGGGGGGATATTTTGTTTGTGAATATCTCTTAAACCATAAAGGTTTGAGAGATAAGACTTATATCATTCTTCATGTTTTTTTAATGCCTACAAAATAAAATAAAGTTAAAACGAAGTATTACTATCCCTTTAAACATATAGGCCTAGATTCACTAAAATTCAAAGAGGGCTGAAAATGCTGATGTCCTGACGGAGCACAATAGTATTCACTAAAGTGTCTACGACATCATATCACCAGCTCTCTGACAAAATGATTGGGATAATTGTGTAGTGCTTGATGTACTATTTTTTTAACCCTTTGAGTGCCACAGGGGTGAGCAATGCACATCCCTATGGCATTCTATGCTGTCCATGGTGCTGAAACTGTTCTCTCCACTCTCCTACTGGCCAAGTAGGGAAGCAGAGAGAGAATGCTATTCAACGTCAGCATATCAACAGCACTTCGCCAATCCTGTATGCTAATAGGGACATTCTCCACCTCTTCCCTTGCATCTGAACATTTTAGTGAATAAGTCAATGTGTTTGTACATCGAAATGTCAAAGTGTTTCAAACACATCAACAAGATAATTTCACCACAGCATCAACCTTTAGTGCGTCTAGGCCATAGTGTCTTTAAGCTTCTACATGTGGTATTTTTTATGCCCTGGTCATCACCTGAGATATCAAATGGAATGTTGTTAATACTCTTTCTAGCTTGGATCCCAATGTACAGTGTTGAACTGGATCTTAAATATTGTTCCTACCACGACCCATTTTATTTAGTTTTTAACTCAAAGTTATAGCAGTACTCTGGAGTAGTTTTGTCTTATATATTACAATTCTTATTGTCATTGAAAGTTGATGAAATGATTGAAAAATAAAGTTGGTGTTTAGCTAGCACTCTAAATGTGACTTTTCCCCCTTTTACTGTTTGAATAGAAAAATGTGTTACATGACAAAACTTAATCATACTAGAACCACTTGGGTTCTGGAGTTATGTGAAAGTCATCTCAGCAATACACTGCACAGTCATCTTACATTAAGAAGCTTGATAGTTCTGTAGAAGACCTTATTCATTTTACAAAACAGCAGATAGCAGTGTACAATAGTCCTAAGAATATTTTAAGTGGAGTAGGTATCAGTACAGTGAAAAATAAAAACAATTCTAAAATTCAGCTTTGATTACATTTCCTTTATCCCCTCACATACATTGTAATTAGTTCAATAACACCCTTATCCTATATAATAATTCGCTAAATCGTGTGTAACGCCGCGACATGCGCAGTAGACACTGCTGCGTGTGCTGCAGTCATGCGCAGTAGAGACTGACCACGCCGCAGCTGATACAGAGCAGCTCTGTATCAGCCATGGCACGGGCAGTCTCTACTGCGTGTGACTGCCCCGCGACCGGCTGGCAGTGGCACTGTGGCCCGTGTAACTGGCTGTTCAACTAGTTATCATATATTCTTTCTAGAACATGATTAACACTGAAGCATACTCTAATCTATTAACAGTATTTTCCTAGTGCAAAAACATAGGGCTAGATTCAATAACTTTACCTTAAAAAGCCGGTAGGGTACAGACCGTCAAAAGAAAATGTCTAAGTTGGTATTCAATTGCCCTACCAGCTAAAAGCACAATGGGCGTTAGGCCACAGAAATGGTCTTGTGGCCACGTCCGTTTTGTGCTTTAAGTTCCCAAAATGCCACTAAATAGCGGAAATAATGGGAACTTCAAAGGAAAAAGCTAACTACTGGTGCCTGACATACTGTTAATCACAATCATTAACTTATCCGTGATACACTTACCTGTCATCCACTGTCCTTCTTCTATCGCCATTCTTTTTTCTCTTTTCTTCTCTTCTTTCCTCTGTCTTGTATCCTCTTCTTGTATCTTCGTGTCTTGTAGCTGTAATAAAAAAAAAATGCACGAATAAATGTTTCCTTAAAATAACCTCCACATTTATGCATAGTTTAACCCCTTGAGTGCCAGAGGGTATGCAATGCATTGCAGAGAAATGTGTTGCATACCTCTCTGGGTTAAACTATTTATAAGTGTGCTGGTAAACTGTTCAAAACATGCTCCAAGTTTTGAATAAATTGTGCCCATTTTTTTTTTTTTAAAATCCTTATTATTAGTAATAAAAATATTATTGTCCTGTTCTGTTTCTCCACAGCTGTGTATGGCCCTGGAGGTGGTGGCAGGGGAGAAACTGAACTGCAGCAGAGCCCCCCCTCTTTTACCTCATGGGCTGATGACCATTCCACAAAGAAGAAATTTGAACAGACTGCCTTTGTATATAGGCAGTCTTTGTTCTATTTCCTTCATAGCCATTGGCTGGAAGGTGCTTGAAGCTGATTTGCTGGGAGGTTCATTAGCAAACATCCCTACCAATGGCTGTAAAGGAATTGGAACAGAGACTACCCATATATAAAGGCAGTCTCTGTTCAAATTACTTCATTGTGGAAAGGGCATTAGTCCATGAGGTAAAAGAGGGGGGCTCTGCTGCAATTCAGTTTCTCAGCCGACACCCCCTCAGAGACCACACAAAGCGGGGAAGAAATAGAACAGAAAAGTTATATTTTTATTACTAATAATAAGGAATTTTTTTTAAAAATGGGCACAACTTATTCATAACTTGGGGAATGTTATGTTCAATTTACCCACATACTTATACATAGTTTAACCTTTTGAGCCCCAGAGGTATGCAACACATTTATCTACAATGCATTACATACCCCTCTGGCAATCAAGAGGTTAAACAATGCATAAATGTGCAGGTTATTTTAAGGAAACATTTATTCATGCATATTTTTTACAGCTACAAGAAAAGAAGAGACAAGAAGAGAGAAGGAAGAGAAGAAAGAAGAAGGGCAATAGATGAGCAGGGTGCTGAGGACCCTGCTGGACATCAGGATTAATGGTAAGTGTTACTTTGCAGGGGATGTTGCTTTGTTACTTAGTCGGGTTAACCCTATGAGTGTCAGTGGGTTAATTCTACTAACATTGAACACTTTTTAGGTACTTTGGATGTAATGATATGGGGCTTAGGACCCCATATCAATACATCCACTGGGGACTTGTTTTTTTTTTTTTTTAACTTTCAATTGCTGCGTAGACTGATATTAAAGATCTGATAAGGGTTGTCTCCGGTGTGATAATGTTCCGGGCACATACTTTCATATGATCTGGGATTGTCCTGCGGTTGAGAGATTTTGGAAAGAAATCATACATGTTGTGGTCCTGGTGCTGGGGAGACCCATTCCTGTGACTCCGAAACTTTGTTTATTGTCTATCTTCCCTGATGAGACTGAGGATGCAGCTGACAGATCCCTGCTAAGAGAGCTCTTGGTGTTGGCAAGAAAGGTGGTGGCCATGAACTGGATGTCGAACGGTGCTCCCAATTGCAGGGCGTGGATTAATTTAGTTCTACAGTGCATTCCACACTATAGGTTGGTTTACTTGCATCGGGCCAATCCAAACAAGTTTGACAAGATATGGGGACGTTGGCAGAACTGGTGGATGCATAGTGCTGATGCTCATATGGAACTTGATGCTGTACATCTTGATGGCAATGAATGATTTGGGTCATGCTGGCTGGTTGCGTGCGTGGCTGTGTGGCGTGGTCGATGTGTGATGCTGTGTTTGAGCCCTGTACTTATTGAGATCCTGCGGCTTTGTTGGCTGGCAGGCGGGTGGGGGGGGTGCTGCGGGCTCGGGGGAGAGAGGAATCGGGGATGGGGTAGGGGAGTTTAACAGAAGTTGTTAGGTTAGTTCTTTTGGGGGATTTGGTTTTACATAACAATAAAACCTCAGGTTGGCTCTGTACAATCTATTGATATGTTTATGTTATTTTCATTGTTACATGTACCTGTATATGTTTCCTGTATTTGAATGATTTTATATGTATTTCTCTGTATTTGTGATTTGTATGGAGTGATCTGATAATAAAATATATTTAAAAAAAAAAAAAAAATCTGATAAGGGACTTTAGTCAGGAAAAACTGGATCTTAAATGTAAGCAATAAAGTGAGTCCCTAATCGGATCTTAATAGCTAACGTAGTCAATTGAATTGCAACTTGTGGTGCTTTTTTTACTTTTCATTGGGCTAAAATACCTCTTACTTTATTGCCCAGCGGGGGTTTTTTTGCCAGCATTTTTTCATAGCACTGGTAACTGAATCGCTTACTGTGTTTGAAAACATACGGCAGGTTTTTTTTTGGCCTAACGGGGACAACTGAATTGAGCCCACAGTGTCTAAACATGAGATGGGGAACTTCCAAATGAAATGTAATGAGTTACAGCTTTCCTGCTACATTTTATATAACTACTCTCCAGAGAGTACACAATAAAAACCATAGACTATTGAAGGAAAGAGAGCATTTAAAATGTGTATATGCTGCTATTATGCCAAGGTATAATTTATAAAATGTAATACCTATGCTGAAATTAATTCAGTATGACCAAATTTAAAACAAAATTGCAATTGTAATGCAGAGATGGTGAGTAATTTTCCAGTAATTTTACACTACTTGTCAGTAATACATTTTTTAAAGGAGTTACTGGACAAATAGTGCTCATGAGGTAAATTTTAAGCAGGCTATATCACACTTTCAGTGTCATTATGGGAAAAAGAGGGTCAACTATTCGGTTAACCTACAAAGTTTCAGTAATCATTGATGATACATTCAATCAGGACAGGAGAATAAGCTCTTATGTATTAGGTGAGATCAATTAATTAACAGTGAAGATAGCAGTATATCACTAAACATCTTTTTTTGGAATTCTTGTAATGATTAGTTAAAGGAACTCTTAACACCTGATAATAGTAAACCCCAATTTACTTTTATCTGTGCAGTAAATCTTAATGGCCATTATGATTTAATTCTGCATAAATTAATGTTTCAGAACTGGATATGTTATCTATGAAAACAGTCATGCTTCTTTTTGTAGGACTCCAAGATCCTAAACTCCACCCACTGAAATATTCTTAGGAAGCCTTCAGACAGAGGAGTTTGGGGTCTGAGGGTAAGCTTTTGCACTTAAGGGGATAGTAATGTTTCACAATAAAAGCAGCTCCAGTTTATCCTCATAGTATTTGGGCCATGGAGAGTGTTATTTCCATACTGTCAGAGTTATAGTTCAAGAGTAATTGAATGATAAAGTATCCCACTCCTGCCTCTTTTACTGATGTAACACTGCTCTGCTCAGAACAGAAATGTGGTGTCCAGATGGCTTGCAGAGAGGGACAAGCTTCAATTAAGATAAGGGAAAAACCTGAAAATCCTTTAAAGGGGAGAAGGGTTTTCATTGTTTTCACAGTAAGAAAAGTGTCCCTTGCTGTGAGCTGTCTGGTCTGTGGACCAGATTCCACATCTAAGGGGAGGTGGCTTACACTAGGTAAAAGAGGCGGAGGGGGATACTTTATCATTCAATTACTCTTGAACTACAACTCTGACAGTATTGAAATAATATTCTGTATGGCTCAAATACTCTGAAGATTAATTGCAGCTGATGTTTTTGTGAAACATTACTATCCCTTTAAGTGAGATTAAGGTTAGATAAATTCTCCAGTGACCCTAGACTCTCCAGTTCCTATGTTATTCTATAATGCCTCTTTTTTCTTAGTACATAAGCTCCATAAAATAACATAACAATTGAAAAGTTTTTTTTTTCACTAGACAGTTTATCTGAACTCTACCAGATCTTAGGGCATCTCTTCCCAATGTTCCGCAACAAAGAATTATGCCCATCTCCATGGACATGACATCTAGTACTAATTAAAGATTAGTTTTGGAGAACAAATTCAGAAAAAAATTGGTTCATTGTGTACATTAGGATTTTCTGTTCAGATTTCAATAAGTGGGTAATTATCTTTAGGACATTTTAGTCTCCTTTTAAAGGAGAACTCTCGTTGTATGTTTTCATAATGCTGTTTAAAACCACGCTGTGTATAATTTATTTCATTTTTACATAACATTTTAACTTGCATTTTTTGTTTGATATGGTTTGGCTTACTGAGGCTGATGTATGAAGAAACAGAATAATTGTAGGGCCAGCCCAGCTGCACCACAGGGACAAATACCCCCACCCCATTGATACGAATCTGGATTTTAACTGCTTGAATGCTAGAGAGATCTCTAATAAAGTGCTTTGCAATTCACTGGGTTAGAACCCCTCTTTAAAGGGATAGTAATGTATCATATTAAAAGCAGCTCCAAGTAATAGTATTTGGGCCATGGAAGATGTCATTTCAATACTGTCAGAGTTGTAGTTCAGGAGTAATTGAATGATAAAGTATCCCCCTCCCTCCACTTTTACTGATGTAACACTGCTCAGCTCAGAGCAGCAGGGTAGTGTCCATGTAGATTGCAGAGAGGGATAATCTTTAATTAACATAAGGAAAAAACCTGAAAAACCTGTCAAGTGGGGCAGGGTTTTCCTTATGCTCACAGTAAGAAGATTGTCCCTTGCTGTGAGCTGTCTGATCTGTGGACCAGATTCCACATCCCCCTAGGGAAAAGGGGCGGGAGGGGGATACTTTATCATTCAATTACTCTTGAACTCTGACAGTATTGAAATAATACTCTCCATGGCCCAAATACTATGAAGATTAACTGGAGATACTGTTTTTCTGAAACATTACTATCCCTTTAAATCAGGGGACATTTTTATTCAATGCACTCAAAGGGTTAAATGTTTTGCAAGTCACTGCACTGAAGACTTCTTTTTAGTAAACAGTGTTGAAAGCCCCATTTAAATCAATAGGAATTTAGGGAGGAAGTGCAGTTTTCTCCCATGTCCTTATATGAAATATGCCAATGTACCAAAATTGTAACATTAGCATTTATAGCAAACAGACTATTCTCTTGCAAACTCCATACCGCTCCTTAGCTGCATCACCTCTCCTGCAGAGCCAGGATTAGTTTCCATTTGTGGTACTGAGCATGCATAAAATCATCTTATTATGCCCTGTTTCACTTGAAATCTGTCTCCCCAGAGCTGCTATATCACAGCCACCTATATTTGTATAATTCACAACACAGCTCATAACATGATTTTCGAGGACTCTGTATTCACGGCTACTTGACATTTTTCTTATTATGAACACAAGTTTGCTCAGTTTCAGTTTTCAAGATTCATTGTGAAAGTGTTCAGATTCTTAACTCATTGGAATTTTTGGTTTAGCAACAGTCAGTTATATCTGTCTATTTATATTTTGCATTATATCTGCGGATTCCTGTATATAGTGATCTCTGTTCAAGTGTGTTTCTAGGTTACATCTCTTGACAGCAAAAAATGGGTTTCCATAGATTTGAATGGATTGTAAGGGACACAAGATCATATCAGTTTTAAACTAACAATTTGCAGGGGCCTACAAGAGAGCTAAAAATAGTATATATAGATATTCCTGAACAATGTTCGAAGGACACCTACCTAAATAAGTTCTTGTTAACCCTTTGAGTGCTGGAGGGATATGCAACACATTGCGTTGCAATGCGATGCATACCTCTCTAGAACTTAAAGGGTTAAATAAATTAATAAACAAACAAAAAAAAAAAAAAACCTTTGCTAAAGTTATCAACTGCAATGGAATCCAGGCCCCTGAGACTTGGAACAATTCTGTTACAAACCAACAAATACAATTTCCCCAAATTTCAATATATTTAACCCTTTGAGTGCCAGAGGGGTATGCAATGCATTGCTTTGCAATGCAAAGCATACCCCACTGGAACTCAAATGGTTAAATAAATTAATAAACAAAAAACAAAAAAATCTTTGCTAAAATTATCAACTGCAATAGAATCCAGGCCTCTGAGACTTAAATATAAAGAAAGTGGAACAATTCTGGAACAAACTATAAATACAATTTCCCAAAATTTCAATGCATTGCGTACCTCTCTGGTACTCAAGGGGTTACACTGGGATTTTAACGCCTCAAATGAAAAAGAAGTTTCCAACACATTGCTTCACATGTATTGGAGACTTCTGTAGCATTCAAAAGGTTAATGGTCCATATAAATCAAAGCAAAATTTTATTTTTCACCTGCAATGCAATTGATTTGCTCCACTTTCTTTGCTTTTATACATAAGATATTTTATGATTATGTTTTTATTTCAGTGTGACGGTTTGTATAATCATTTGTGTTTTAAAACTCAGTAGCTGTCTAGACATTCACTGGAGAATGTAATCTCTTTAAGTCGTCAGCATCCCTGCTGCTTGTCATTTAATATTTAACTTTTTTTGTGTTGATTAAAATATATTATTAATTGAGAGGGAGGGACAATTATAAATATTTGACTTTTACCCCATGGGTTTATACTGTTGTCTTTGTAGCCTAATAAGTCAAATATATCAGTTTTATTTAACACAGACTAGATTACCTTCACCAGCCTTGTTTACGCCTCAGGGAAATCCTTGGGCAGCTCAAATTCTTTTCTTGTGAGTGCTTACAGTCGCATCTACTTACATCACCTTCTAGAATCAGACATCTGGAATTACAATAACTTTGCTTTTACAAAAGCTGTGAACTGTACCTTAGCACAGTAAATAATTCTTTACCTTGTATTTACAGTATATTTATTTGTGAATATGTAAAAGGTGGTATCTTGTTAGCCATGGCTAAAGCAGAAACATTTAGAGTAAATATGATACCTTTTTTGGCTAACTGAATAGCTTTTGAGTGCAAGTTTTCAGGTCTGCTTAGGTCTCTTCATCAAGCCTGATGAAGAGACCTAAGTGGACTTGAAAGCTTTCACTCAAAACTATAGCCAATAAAGGTATCACTTTTACTGTACTAGTCTCCTAGTTGTGTTAAAAGCAATAAGTAAATGTAAAATATTCCATAGCAAATAAAAAAATAAAAACTGCAATGCATAATAGTATTATCATATGCACGCTTATGTAGTCAGTTGGGTTTACTATAATATAGGTAATAGTGCAAGCATTTGATAGTGGTAGTTGGTTTATGGTGCTTCTTTAGGTCTTAAAGGGAAATTAATATGAAAATAAGAAAAGTTACAGCTCAGTATTTTGCTAGTTAAAAGGCAATATTCATGTTTCCTAACTTTACCCCTATGGGAACAGACTTAGTAAAAACACGGGCGATGCATTGTGAACCCTCATGTCTTAAAACTTCCCCCTCCAACTGGAAGCTATGCAACACAACATGGAGGTATGGCTGTAAGCCTCAGACTTTTTGGCTTGTATATCAGAGCCTCTATAAACCATATGATTAGACTTTCAAGCTAGCCACAGAGGGTTTTTGGGATAGTGTTGCCCAAGCCAACTATACTGATCTGGAAGAATTTCATCCTGCTGTTAAGTCTCTTCTTGTAGGCCTAATGTGGAAGCCCTAGCACCCCTTTTAGCAATCCATTCATGTAGGGGCTGTGGTTGTGCCTGTGGGCTGACATCATAGTACCCCAAGAGGATGATCAGATCCCTTTCCAAAACTCATAGCCCCAGTTATGTGGTCATATGAAGACACATCTTGGGGGAGATATAGTGTGACATTTGTTTTGGTAATGTGAACTGTTCACCATGAGGAACAAGACACATATCACCATCTGCATTAAGTATTCTGCATTAAGTATTAGCTATGCAAGAACAGAAGGAGAGACACTTATCGCTAGCAAATGATGTTTGCATAAAGCTATCAGTGTGTTGTAATGTTATGTCTTCATGCAGTCTGATCTGCCCCAGCACAATCTGATCTTCCCTTCTTATTCTAATCTACACTCACATAGTGTGGTCTGGCCTTCATTGCACACATATTGAAGCAACACCCCACAGACTGTTATTTTTGCACAGGCACTAATTTGCTCCCTGTACCAGCATTAACCCTGTACTACAGAGACTGATATTGGTGGAGAAATGTGAACGATAATGTAGGAGAAAGATACTTAAGAAGGAAGAGATACTGAAAGAAACTCAAAGCATGGAAAGAGAGGAATGGGGAGAAAAGAGAGAGGACAGGTGAGGA
This sequence comes from Rhinophrynus dorsalis, assembly GCA_037306005.1. Taxonomy (NCBI): domain Eukaryota; kingdom Metazoa; phylum Chordata; class Amphibia; order Anura; family Rhinophrynidae; genus Rhinophrynus; species Rhinophrynus dorsalis. Next base: position 336,705,311 of record CM074720.1, on the reverse strand, counting down.
AGGATTGGGGAGAAAAAGTAGATAATAGAGAAGAAAAGATGCTAGGGGTGTAAAGAAAGAGACTGGTGGATAGAAAAGGCACTGGGAGGGGAAAGAGACTGGAAGAGCAAAGATAGAGACTGGGAGTGGAAAGACTTAACCCTTAGAGTTTCAGAGAGGTGGTACCCAAAGGGTTAAAGAATTGTGGTGACAAGATCAGAAAATAGCCCCTCCAGACATAAGAAGTGACAGGAAGGAGCAGACCTACGATATACTATATAATAATAAACTTCCCTCAGCTGTCATCAGTTTATGATACTACTACCTACTTTGTGTCATAGCAGGCTTACTTAGCACTCAGATAGCTGGATGAATTTATGATGCACACGTTGGGATCTCATAATACGACTGTGATCGATAGCATTTCTCCCTGCTGCTTGCTTTACCATAGAAATAACAAAAGGGAGAAATGCAGTTGGTCAGAGTCATACTATGGAACCCCAGTGCATGCAGAGTACATTCATTCAACAAAAGGAGTGCTAAGTCAGCCAGATATGACACATATCAGGTCAGAATGTAGTTCACTGATAGCAGCTGAGGGAAGTTTACCATTTATAATATTACTATTATATACTATTATTATTATTATTATTATTATATATATTATTATATATTATTATATATGGCCTATCTCAGCTTGTTTCTGTCACTTTCAATATGTTAGAATGGAGAAGTGGTGGGCGGAGGAGGAGGCGGCCATAGAAAGCTATGGCAAGATCCCCAATTTGACAACCTCATGGAGGCAAATTTGTTTCTATCAGTTCTGACAGCATCACCAGGCACTGGAGCTTAATGCATATGGTGGATAGCCACATAAATATATTGCATACCCCGAATACAAAAATAGCTCATTCAGATAAATTTCAATGTGCATATTTTGAATGATGAAGGATACACTGAAACATCATTAATTTGTTGAAGGCATGTCGATGTACATGTATTTGGGGTGTGATCACAAGGATGGATTTGGATCAAACGTGCCACATTATCACCAGAGTAGATGCGAACTGGGTGTAAAAATATTTCAGTGGAGAGAGAGAGAGAAAGAGAGAGAGAAGGGATATGATAACATTCAGATACATAAAGGGATTTCAAAAAGTACAGAATGGAATTACAGTTCAAAGAAGTAGAAATGTTATGGCAGTAGGTTGTAATCTAAAACTAAAGGGGCAAGGGATATGACATAATGTAAAAAATATTTACTTCACTAAGAGGGTGGTAGATAAGTGAAATAGCCTACCAGCAGAAATGGTAGAGGTTAATACAGAAAGAGAACTTAAGCATACTTGGGATAGGCAAAAGGCTATCCTGAACATAAGACAAAACTAAGGATCAAATAAGGTTTGAGGTTTTTACGGTAGGAGAAATGGGCAGATTAGATGAGCCAAATGGTTATTTTGTGCCATCAAATCCTGCGTTTCTATGTTACTGAACTTTAGTGTATCTCCTGTCTGGTTTTTCCATGGATAACCTGGAAACTTTTTGAGGCTGATGTACTAAGAAGAACTGAGGAGATATGCAGTAAGGAGACATAAAGTTGTGACAAAGGTGAGATGACTTCTCAGTGTGATAAACTCTACAGTTTCAATGTTGTTCCATGAAGCACTAAGACCTCAAATCTTTTTTAGATTTTAGTGCATAGGGTCCATAGAATAACATAGAAGCTGGAGAGTTTATCAAATCTGATAAATTATCTCTTTTTCCTCATGCCTTTATCTTATCTTAGTGTGCCATAGAGAAAAAATGAAGATTCAAAATTATTTAAATGGTGATTTAAGACCTTGAGTGCTAGAGAAGTCTCGAATTTATAGAAAAGAAATGCATTGGAGACCTCACTAGTATTCAAGAGTTAAGAGCCTCATTTGGAAAAAAAAACATCTTTTTCCCCTGTGGGACAAAACTTTCTCATTATCTCTGAGACACATGTATTAATGCCATCCCACTCTCTTATTATTCATTTAACATTTGTAAAATGATGTTGGCACACTGTGGGATGGCTAAGGAATCTGCAATCTGCTACAGATTGCATTAAAAAGTGTTTAATTCCATAGAATAAAGAGCTTACTTTGTGTGTATGTAAAAATTGCACAAATATGTATATATAACACATGAAGGTGTGAAATACTCTTAGCAATGCATGCCCAATATATATTATTATTAATCATTATTTATATAGCTCCAACTTATTACACAGAGCTGTAAATAGGGAATAGACATACAGAGAATTAGTACAAATGAAACATGGAAAACAAAAGGATCGGAGGGCCCTGCACATGATAGCTTACATTCTAGTGGAACGTAGGTGGGACACCGAAGTAGTAAGTGCTATGGGGTATAAGTGCCTCCTGCCACATGAAATACCGTTCATTGTGTGTGTGTATTCCATACTTGTAACTTAGTGTAAAATGTATATATGGGTACTTAATGTATTTGGGTACTTAATGTATATATATAGTCGGCCTTATATGTCATGCAATTCTGGAACACACTATCTGTACCAAAGAATAAAAGTACCAATTGTTATAAAAAGGGCTTTTATGCCATTGAATGTTAGAGAGCTCTCCATCTCCAATGCGTTGTTTTACAATGATTAGAAACATCCCTAGCATTCAAGGGCTTAACTCTCTGAGTGCCAGAGGGGTATGCAATGCATTGCTTTTCAATACATTGAGCACCCCTCTAGCACTCAAGGAGTTAAAAGTCCCACTAAAATCAATGAGAATTCCCATTTCACTCCCATGATGCAGTTGGTTTGCTCCAGAATGGCTCCTCTTTAGCTAGATGAATCCAGCCCAATGTATAAGCATGTTCTGTTAGCACAGTAGAAAAGAGGAGCCATTCTGGATCAAACTTTCTGAAATATGGGGACACATAAAGTCCCCTTTTTATTAAAATGGGTGTTTTAACACCTTGAATGCTAGAGAAGTCTATATTGGAAACACTGTGAACACTTCTTTACCATTCATGGAGTTAAAAGCTCCTTTTACATCAGTGGGAACTTTTGAGACTGTATATTTGTGCCCTTTGGTACAGTTGGTTTGCTCCAAAATTGCTGCTCTTTTCTTTTTTTTTGTATAAAACCCAAAGTGTGTGATTATTTCCAGGTCAAAAATGAAAATAATGTTAACCCTTTGAGTGCCAGAGCACTTAACTCTCTGCTAATCAAAGGATTCACACACAAATGTGCCAGTGCAGGTCTACTGATACAGACTCCAGTTGTAGAGGCTTCAGGGTATACGCTGCAGAGTATGAACTCTGTCTTAAACAGTTTAATGTCAGCCATCATCTTAAAACCTGCCCAATAGTGTGATTAGGAAAATGTCATAAAATCACACCATTTCCTTCATGTCTTGTTTTACTTTATAGTGATAAACAAGGCCTAGAGGAAAGGAACACTGAAAACATCCAAAGAATGCTCTATCACACTCTCCTTGGAGCAAGCCAAGGGGAGGATTTTTGCCACATGTAGCCTAGTAACTTGTTGTTAGGCAAACACAGGAACAGAAAATCAATTCCTGATTCCTGATTCAGCTAAGAATATTATTGCTACCCCACTGGGAAAGAAAATCTTCTTCACTGTGTGAGAATACTACTTTACAAAAACATTCCAGCTGGCACGTGCTGTCCCTAAAATACAGGGAGGCTCCATATAATTTTTACATTAAAAAGACTGTAAGGGAGTTACAAGAGTTCCTGCACACAGGTACAGGTCAAAGGATATAACATTTACTCACAGTTTCATTCCTACCCGAGAGGTGACAAACCAATCCAGGTACAGAGCTTGTGAGGGTAATTAGAAACTTTCCTCACTTGATCCAAATCCTGTCTCCTCTGTCTTAGGGTGACTGTTCCATCTGTCTGATTACAGAATGGAATGTGGAGGGAATTTATATAATAATAAATCGCTATACACTGTGTAATTCTTCAAGAAGTGAGGACCCACAAGATAAGAATAAATCATAATATAAAAATTAAAATAAACAAAAATTATATAAAATAAATTAAAAAGTTACAGCTCAAAGCATTCCATAATGTTAAACTGGTTATTTCCTTAGGAGCGACTATTATGAATCAAAACAAATGTTTGATGTTTGAGATTGCTAGATTAGGTTATATTATATTCCTACACTAGCCTTCTAACACCTTTTATTGCGTATTCAGAAGTGCCTCCTACTATTATCCATTACACTATCACAGTATTTTGTGTGTTTAGTTCCAAAGGACCGTCTGATTACTGGCATGGTGAATTAATTCTGGAGAAAGGTATCTACACCATAGGGGACACATACAAATTCCTGTATGACCATTGATGTTTAATGGGGCTTCTAATCTTTCGTTTTGCATTAGCATCATTTAGTACATGCTTTCTTCCATTATTTATAGTTTATATATCATCTGACTGGACTGATTTTGGACTTTGGAGAGTGTTATTTCAATTCTGTCTGAGTTGTAGTTCAAGAGTAATTGAATGACAAAGTGTCCCCCTCCCACCCCTTTTACTGATGTAACACTGTTCAACCAGAGCAGAAGGGAGGTGCCCAGGTAGACTGCAGAGAGGGACAATCTTCAATTAAGATAAGGGAAAAACCTGAAAAACTTGTCAAGGGGGGCAGGGCTTTCATTGTTCTCATAGGAAGAAGATTGTCCCCTTCTGTTATCTGTCTGGTCTATGGACTAGATTCCACATCTGAGAAGAGATGGCTTACACTAGGTAAAAGGGGGGGAGGGGAAACTTTGCTTGTGAATATCTCTCAAACCATAAAGGTTTGAGAGAAAAGACTCATATTTTTCTTCATGTTTTTTTAATGCCTACAAAAAAAAGATAAAATGAAGTATTACTATCCCTTTAAAGGGTAAAAGCATTTTATCCTGCCGAAAGCAAATGATGAGCAATTCAAAAGCAAGCCCCCCAGACTGTGACTGGGGGGGTTAAAAATCCCCCATAATTGCAATTATATAAATTGGGCTTTTAAGCACTTAAATACTAGAGAGGTCTCCAACACATTGCTTCCTAATATGATGGAGACACCATTAGCATTCAAGAGGTTAAAAGACCATTTAAATAAAATAGGATTTTGAATTAACCCCCATGTTGCAGTTGGTATGCCCCTGAATTGCTAATATTTTGTTTTCTATATAAAGCCAATTGCATTTAGGGTGTTTTTCATGTTTTCTTAGTGGACTTAGTTTTGAGATCATGTATAAAATAATTGGATTGTGAAAAATGATAATCACCAGGGAAGCAGTTGTTCTCTTCTTCATTATGCGTCCATGAGCATTTATGCGTGTTCATTTAAAATGATCTGTTTCGCTTGATTTCAGCAGTGCAGCATCCTTGTTCAATTTTGCTTTATTGATTCGAATATAATATATTTCTTGACATTTAGTTATTTGAGCCTAGCTAGCCCTCTGAGTGGAACAATCTATTACTGTATGTAGCTACACACGATTCATTTACACAGCTTAAAATCTATGTTGGGTGCATTTTAGCCATTTTGAGTCTGTTTGTGATCAAAATGAAGTTTCCTGTTTCTATACGAGCTTTGTCTGAGTTTTGGTGCCCGTCAGAGTGCAAGGATTGGGAATGTGGACTGGAATTCTTATAGTGTGATATTATCTTTTACAGTGAGTGTCAGCTCTTACACTCAGAGGGTTAAACATTTCTTTAGATTTTTTTTCCGTCTAGGACATACAAATTAGAAAGCTAAAATCGGATGGCAGATAAAAACCAACTGGTGCAAGTAGCTTGCCAATTCCCTTACTGAATTAGTTCAGTCGTAGTTTATTCTTATAATAGCCATATATGTATATCCCAGGTATTCTTAACTATTTGAGTGCCATAGAGGTATCCAATGCATCACAGCGTAATCACTGAATATCTGTATCACTGAAAGTATTACATTAATTTACTGTTTTATCCTCAACGACTACTGCTGTTGTTTTTCTTATGTTTCCTTGTATCTTTCTACCTTCCAGCGGGTAGTCAATATCTGGACACATTGTAGTTAGTGACTACAAATCCCATCATCCCCAACCAGGCAACAGCAGGAAATACAAAGGCTTACTCCCCCTGCTGTAACACATCAGTGAATGCTGTGACCTCTAGAGTAAAGATTATTATGTACTTGCATTGCAGTAATCTCATGCTTTTTTATGTTTAAAGGGATAGTATGATGAAATATTAACTAAACTGTATCTTGTAGCCATTACAAAATAAAACTAAATGCCTCCAATCCTATCTCTCAAACTTTTATGGTTTGAAAGACAATCGTATTTAAAGTTCCCCTCTCCCCTGACGTCAGCTGAGTGCAGGGGAATCCAGTCCCTGGACAAGAGAAGGCTCTTCAGCAGAGCCAAGATCGTGTTATTGACACAGAAATCCTTCACTGTCTACAAAGTGTGCTTGCAAACCAAGCATACTTTGTAGACCATTCCGGTGAAGGATTTCTGTCTCAATAATGTGATCTTGGCTCTGCTGAAGAGCCTCTGCCGGCCCCGGGACTGGATTCCCCTGCACTCAGCTAGAGTGCTGACGTCAGGGAAAGGGAAGGGAGGAAGGAACTTTAAATACAATTATCTCTCAAACTATAAAGGTCTGAGAGATAGGACTGGGGCATTTAGTTTTATTTTGTAATGGCTACAAGATACAGTTTATTTAATATTTCTCCATACTATCTCTTTAAATATTTTATTGACTCAGCTACAGTGACCTATTATGTCTCAGAATACCCTTGGGGATGCTTAATCGTCCGACTATATTTTGTACTATTTATTATAACTGGGAGGGAGCTGTGCACATAGTTATGTCTCTACAATGATGAGTTCAATTCAACATCATTCATTACTATTACAGAATACAGAAAGGCTGATGTATTAACCCTTTGAGTACCAGAGGGGTACTCAATGCATTGCTTTTGCAATGCATTGCATACCCCTCTGGCACTCAAATGGTTAAAGAGAACTGGATGAATTCTGAAGCAAACAACCGTTACTACAGAGGACAAAAAACAATTTCCAAAATGCCTATTTATTTAAGTGAAGCTTTTAACCAATTGAATACTATTGAAGTTACATTGCAGTCAGTCATTGGACTTTATTCTGGAATCTACAGAGAAGCAATTCTAGACTACACCGTAGAGGACAATAAAAATCCCCTCCAAATTCTCACAGCATAGCATATAGTATTATCAATATGAGACCTGGAATGGATGTATATAATACTCAAGAACAGTTTCCTTACAGGGAAATTATACCTTAAGAAAAGTGGCTTTTATTATTATGCCTTATTTATATAGCACCGACGTCTACAGAACTGTACAATAGGAAATAGACATACACAGACATAAAACAGTACAAATGGAACATAGAAAACAAAATGATCAGAGGGCCCTGCTTGTGAGAGCTTACAGTCTATAGGAGCTTACATTCTCTTTTTTCTTCATTTACAAGGGCTCTTACCAACTTTAAGGATAAATATCATACTCAATATGGTTATTCCAGTAGCATTTGCTATAGTTTAAGTTCTTGACCTTTACAATGTATAAATTGCTCAATTTAGTATTTGTGTATCAGTATGTTGATTTGTTTTTGGAGCTTGCATTCTTAATGTGTTGAACAGATTAACTTACACAGGTAGATGTCCTTAATACAACAGTCAGGTCTATCAACCCATTTTTTCTAAGTCTAAGCAAAATTGTATTTAAGTTGAATTTTGGCACATAATACTGGTTCTCTGTACTGAACACAGATCTTCAATTCTATACTTAATGCAATCTCTCCTTCATTTGATGATAGTTCTTATTAAAACATGTTGGTCTGGTTAGCATCATTTCTCTTTATTTGTATAGCCATATTACTAGAGTTTATGGACATGTATAATATTTATAGAGTTTATAAATATGTATAGTATTCATATCCAGGTTTATCTTTTGTACAACATTGCTCAATATTATTTTTATTATTTTGTTACTGGATATATATCATCCAACTATTCCTCAATGTTGTCTTGTTCAGTGGTAGTGTAAAACCAATGTAGCATAAAATAATATTAGTTAATTCACTTGGAGCAATAGGTAGGCTCTGGAAATCAATGAGCTTTATTCAGGGAGGAAAACAAATAACATTTCAACTGATTTAAATGGAGCTTTCAAACCATTGAATGCATTGGAAACCTCTTTAAAATTCAGAGAATTAAGTCCCAATTTAAATAATTGGGAATTTATAATTATACCATTTTTTGTTATTGGTATGCTCCAAAATTGAGCCCATTTAATTTCCGGAATGCTGCCCAATGTGTCTTTTCCATTATTCTGTTACAAAGATATATTTTTGTAAATTAGCAGTATAACTGAATGAAGATGTGTAACAAGGCTGGAAACTGCCAGTGCCAGGGCACAATGCTAAGCTTCTGGATATTGCTCAATAAGTGAAGTCGACAGCTACCTAAATACTAATTTATAACATCTCTTCTACATAGATATAGGCATTTAAAACATGGTCAGAACTTTATTTTGGTATGTCTACTAGAATTATTTTTGTTACTTTTTCAGGAAATAGCTATTGGAACTTGTCCTGGGTTCAAAAAATAACTAGATATTCCTCTGGTCTTATCCCAGAATGTAGATTCAGACATTTATACACACTAAATATATATTTTAGACAAGAAACCATATTCTGGTATAATGCAGCATTCAGTTAAATATCTTGATACTGCAAAATGATCTGGGAGAACATGGGCAGTACAAGACAATGCATGAAACTAAAATAAGTGAGAAGAACACTTTACAAGGCAGATTTTCCCAAATCATGAGTACCTGGGACATATTCAGGAAGCTAGAGAGGAGCCATTGTGGAGCAATCCAAGGTCAACATGGAAAACAAATGAAAATCTTCAAAATTCCCTTTGATTTAAATAGAGCTTTTGTCTCTTGAATGCTAATGAGATCTCCAACACATTGCTTCACAAAACATTCTCTTTAGCCTTCAAGAGGTTAAAATCCCAGCTTAACCTTTTAGGGGTCAGTGGGGTGTGTAACATATTACAAAGCTTGAACCTGCAAATTTTCACTTGCCCCCTCTGAGGCTGTTGGTTTGCTCTAGAACTGTTCTTCTTTAGCATCCTAGGCCCTATATATTGTATGCATTTTATCTAGTCAATTGAGTGACAAGATGTCTTTTATTTACAATAATCTGAAGGATTGGTCTTCCATGGTATTTTTGTGGTGATGGTTGGTTGTATAATTAATTTATGTATATTTAAACATCTGCTTTTTAAAGGGGTATCCAACACATTACTTTGCACCCCTCTGGCACTCAAAGGGTGAAATGACTTTCTGTTCATATATTTTTGTTGTTCTTACTCAATGAATCCCGAATCAAGTTCATATATATATAATGATAAATCTGTTCTGGGTTGTTCTGTAAATATGTGACCTGGGTACTGCAGCGCACAAGAGAAATGACAACTCATCCTAACCAGTCAGTACATACCCAATACAAATAATAATTGTGTTATTACATTTTTTAGTTTGTATAAAAATATGTTTTAAGTGGATTTATTTTTTTTTCAGGGAACCTCTAATATGTAATTTTGATTTTCAAGGGCACCCCAAATACATTTTATATAATTTGTCTAGGGCATTATGAAGTGTTCAAATAAGTAATCTAAATTATTCTTAGGTCTCACAACAAACACATATTTTGCATTAAAATGTCCATAATTATGAGTTTAAACTCAACATTCACATTTTTGTAGTTATATTTATAAAAACAAGAAGCACCCTATGAGGGTGTCAATGACACACCAAAATACTGGTTGAGAATCACTGGTCTAACTGTTTAGCTAGTTTATCATGTTCTGTGTTGTTATTGGTTACTGTATGACATTACCATAGTTAATATATCTCCAGACTGATTAATTCTTATCTGTACAAAAACATTGGAACACTGGCAGGACAATCTGACAAATTAATTCTTTATCAAAGATTTCCTATGGCAAACTTTCAAGACTTAGAGGTAAACAGACAATAAATTCTGTTAACTGGGATTTATGCCCCTGGCATCAGATCAATAGGACAAAAGTATGGCTGATGGAAGGAAACATATCAAATAGGTCAATATAGGATTTATAAGCTTCTGGCAAGGTTTTTATCTATTCTTCTATAATATTGTTTCTAGTCACACTTCTTGATTCTAACTTTTTGGGGTCATCCGTGTTTGGTCTTTGAATATGACTTTGAAGACAAAATGCCTAACGCAGAAAGGAAAAGATGAGTAATTCCAGATGAATAAATTAATGAATATGTTTATTTATATAGCGCCACAAATGTAAGCAGCACGTTTCAAGTGCTTTCCAAAGTGAAACACCAAAAGTGAGGTCCCCGCCCAAAAGCTTACAATCTAAAGTGATAATTGGAGACATACAGAGTACATAAGTGTCAAGTGCTGAATACAGTGCCAGAGTTCTGGTTAGGCTAGGGGACATAAATAAATAAATCATTTATAAAGAGCCTAAGATGTACAAAGTCAGTGCCTTCTAGCATGTTTAAGTTTTGTTAAGGAAGTATAGTTTCAATAGTGACCATAAGAGAGGTGCGGTGGCTCAGAGTGGGAGGAAGAGCATTCCATAGATAAGGAGCAATGAGAGAAAAAGGTTTGATACATGAGAGGGCTATAGGCACAAAAGGAGATGAGAGATTACCATTGGTTGATTGTAAGTGACAGGATGGGGTATAGCGGGAGATCAAAGTGGAAATGTAGGAAGGGGTAGAGGAGATAAGAGTCTTGAATGAGAGAAGCAACATTTTACAAGAGATATGGAGTTTGATAAGGAGCCATTGGAGAGATTTGAGGAGGAGGGGGCAGGGACAGACCTATGTGACAATAGAGTAATTCATGCTGCAGCATTCTGTATGGATTGAAGAGGATGGAGTTGGAAGACAGGAAGGCAGGAGAGAAGAAGGTTTCAGTAGTTCATGTGGTAAACGAGTGCTTGTTTAAGAATTTTAGCTGTCAAGGAACAGATGAAGGAATGGATTTTAGCAATGTTATGCAAGAGAAAGCAGCAAGATTTAGCTATGGTGTTAATATGAGGAGAAAATGAGAGTTAAGTGTCAATTATCACCCTTAGGCACTGTGCTTCTGATACTGGTTTTATGGTGGTGCCATTCACAGTCACCTGGAAGAGCACTACTGGGCCAGACCTAGGTGGGATGAGTATTAGCTCAGTTTTAGACATATTGAGCTTGAGGTGCCTATGAACCATTCAGTCTGAGATAGCCAAGGTACACCAACAGAGAGGTGGACAGATCAGTTAGTTATATAAGAGGATAGGCAGTCCAGTGCTAAGTTACAGATTCCTGAGGAGTGAAGAATTTGGAGAAGAAGCTCATGATCAAACTGTACCAAAGTGAGGAACTAAAAAAACAATTGATGAAACTACGGTTTTAACCTAGTGAATACAAGAGAACATTCAAAGTGTAAAAGACCCCTTTACATAACTATACATTTCAGTAATTTTTATTTGCCTCCCTGTGGCGAAGTTGGTATGATCCAGATTGTTCATCTTTTGCTTTCTGCAGAAGGTCGAAAATTGTTTCCTGAGACACAAGATCAATTTGTTCCAATTGCCCACTGGACATTTATATTACGCTTTGTAAGCCAAGAGGTCAGTGAGATAAAGCCAAATAATATCTCTAGCACAGAAGCATGTCTAATAAATTAGAAGTCACCAGTCAGCAAAACATATCACCTAGGAATCTATAATTAAAAGCATGTAATATAATTTCCTTTTAACCACATCCTTGTGTGCCGTGTGGATGTTTTGATTCATATAGTTGTCAGTCACCATAAATGCCTATGAATTTGTGTGGTGTATGATGCCCTCTTTGTCTGTGACACATTAGTGTGGAGTCTTACATACTGCAGTGCCGTAAAAAACAGTGGTGGAATGCGACATCATGTAAAATCACCAAGGGTCTAATACAGATCATCTGAAACATAGTGTGTAGTACTGCAGCAGTGCATTTGCTGTATCACTATAATATGCAAACATTACTCTTTATGAAGTATAATACATTTCCTTCAAACTTTAATTTGTTAAAAATGAACAAAATGGATTAAAATAGACCTGGTACATTATAACAGGTCTAGTATGTTTTACAGATAATTATTCCTTTGAATGTCAGAGGGGTATGCAATGGTTGCAAAGCAATGATTTGCATACCCCTCTGGCACTTAAAGGGTTACAATTAACATGTACATTTTGTTGTACTTCGGGCTCAACATTTGTCTGTAATATATATAGATTTGATAAATTAAACTTGATGTTTTATATTAATTATCTCCACAGAAATGTATCAATATGTTTTTATTCAAATTACATGAAACATAGCTCAGTTTTATTAATCACACTGGCATGATAAACAACTATACTTCATAAACCTTTTTTATATAAATCACCAAAAACAAAAATATCAGATAACTAATTAACCCCTTTAAGGAGCAGTGGGGGTATGCAAAAGATGGTGTCCATAAAGGGTTAAAATATTTAACACATTCTATAGAAAGTACTTCTGCCTGTGTTTTCCATCTGGAGTTCACAGTCTACATGCAATTTCAGGGTTCACATCATTTGGAATGACACACTCCTGTCACCTTTTTCAAAATCTCCTGGTAACCTCAGTTGTGCACCTGGCGCACAGGTAAATCCTTTAAAGGAAATAACAGTGCCTGTTGCAATTCATAGCAAGCAAATTATATGGCAGTGACCTTGGATATTTACTTCTGTGTAGAACAAACAATATAATTATTGTACTGATCTACTGGTTTATGAGGGGCCCTGTTCTGATAATGTTGCATTGCTACTACATAGGTAACTCATTTAAGAGCTTTATACAAAACCTCCAAAAGATCCTGTCTAACTGCTGGTCTAATTCACCAAGGTATAATGAAGCGATGCTGGAACAAACCGAACAAATCAACTGCACCATATGGGAAGAGATAAAAATAGCTTTTGATTGAAATGGGGTTTTAACCCCCTTGAATGCTAGACAGATCTCCAACATATTGCTTTGTAATGTATTGAAGACCTCTCAAGGATTAAAGGTGTTGAAACCACATTTTATTCATTGGAAATTATACATTTGTCCCTTTTGATGCAGTTGGTTTCCTACAGAATTGCTCAACTTTATCTTGCTGATTTAGGTCTTAAATTATCCCTTCCAAGGAAGTACAGAGAATACAATATATATATATATACTGTATATATATATATATATATATATATATATATATATATATATATATATATATAAAATATCTCTAGATAAGTAAGGGCCTATGACAGTAGAGTAGAACTAATGTGGTTAATAACCTACTAATCATCTCATTGCCTTCCTCTCACATGGTGCCTGGAATGAAGTTTGTGCCAAAATCAATTTTACAGACTCTCATGTGCCACACAGCCTACTCCAATTACTCTGCTGACATTGAGGTTTACTCTTTTCCATACCACCTTCCGCTTAGCAAGTTGTGCCCCTCACTGGACTATTTTGCAGGATTCCCCTCTTCTAGTCTGCCATTCTAACTGGCACTCTTGCATATAAGGGCAGCTCCAGCCAGAGAAGAAGAGATGGGGAGCTTCACAGAAGAAAGAAAACATGTCAGGAAGCACTTGGAGGGTAAGGGTTGCATTATCTGTTTATATTATGCAGAATTATATCTCCCTCCCTCTCTCACCCTCCTTTTTTTACTTCCTTGAAACCTTTTTCCTTCTCTTTTCTTGCTTTCTCTTTTTTACCTGCTCCCTTATTATTTATTTCCTTCTGTTTAATCTCTACACCTCTAGTTGTTATGTTGCACACACAAAAAATCAATCAGGTGATTTTCATCATTCATATCCAGTTTTTTTTAGAAAACTGTAAACTGTACAAGTACAACCAAACACAATGACAATTACATTTAAATACAAGATACTGAATCTCATTTACAAAGAAAAACTGAATTAATTCTGGAGCAGACTGCCTACAACACAGGGACAAATAACATTTCCCATTATTTTATATGTCTTGAACATATTGTGATTCAATACATTAGCTATCTCTCTGGCTTTCAGCCATTTAAAAGCCCCATTTAAATGAATGAGATATTGAAGGGTGTTTTCATTTATCCCCCATGGTGCAGTTGGCTTGCTCGAGAATTTGCTCAAATTCTTCCTACTACTTGAGCCTCACCGTAATTTAAATGTAAGAGGGGAATGAAAACAGAATTTTCCATGCAAAAATGAGAGAGAAACCAAAAGATCAGAGCTTGCAATCTCTCCTCTGTAAGTATTCTGTTAGTCCTGCCTCTGTACTGGTAGAGCCTAACAGATTCCCTGCAAAGGCAGAAATGCCAGCTCTAATTCTTTGGCTAATCTTTTGTCATTTGGAAGCACATATTATTGGATCTCAGTTGAGTCATAGCAATATGCAATATAACAAGACAGGATTGTGAAAATGAGCCCAAATGACCATTATATAATAAGTGCCACTTACTTTGATAATGTTACTGTCCCTTGCAAAAATGAGTTCAAACAGTTGATTTTGTGCTTGAATAGTTTTTAGCCTCTTATTTCCTGTGTATAAGACTCATGTTTAAATGGTAGCCTTGCACTGCATCCATGCAGGCATGGGCAATATTTGAGTGTGGGGTCATTGGGAATTAACAATCATTTGCACCCAGGCTCAGGCTATATACACACTGGGATCAAAGAAAATAGGAGCATAAATCTACCTTTACCTTTTTTTTAGGACGAATGTTAAGTCATTCACCAGGATGTTGTATGCTGTAGAATATATATATATATATATATATATATATATATATATATATATATATATATATATATATATATATAATCGAGGTTAATCTAAGGTATGCTGTCAGGGGGCATGGCTGAAAAATGCTGAGGCCCCCCTGTCTCCTCAACCAACCACACGCCACTCTTTTTATAAGAAAAAACAAAAAAGAATGTTTGCCACTGGTTTAGGAGGGGGTAGGGGGAAAAGTGGCTGAAAGATCAATAGCTGGGGGGCATCACAAGGGTGTCTGATGCCCCTCCATGAGGTCTGACTTTTAATAAAATGTAACTCCTTCCGTTCCAGAAAGGGATATATATATATATATATATATATATATATATATATATAGGGCTTAAAATATGAAGTCCTTTGCTACTAGCCAGACCTGAAAAGTTACTCGCCACTGCAAGCCGTAACATACCAACCAGCTGAATTTCTACTCGCCAGGGCCAAATTTTCACTCTCCATTGGCTAGTGTAAATTTTGAGCCCTGTACATATATATATATATATATATATATATATATATAAGCAGGTTATGCCATTCAGCTCCAGCTTTGTTTTAGAAGAACTGTTCAAAGAACTATACATTCACTAAGATGAGTTAGCACTATATATATATATATATATATATATATATATATATATATATATATATATAAAATCATATTAATGCAGACTCGGTTGTGTATGTGTATTAAACTATACGTAAGAAACTGGAAGTCATCTTTCCATCATATATAACTTATAATGTAATGGAGTGTATTATTCCATATAGAGAAATCATATCATATGTTACATATGTTACAATGTTACATTTTCCATATTATAATAGGTTCTCAATGTTAATAATCACATTACTTTAGGTTCACAAAGTCAATCCTCATACCCTACCTACTGTGCTTGATTTAAAGCAGCCTTTTAAAGCCAGCAGGCTGTGCAACACAGTGAGAGGATAAAGTATCTCCTCACCTGATCTCAAATGTATTTCTCTGTGTCTCAGTTATTTTTATTGATCCAGTCTCCAAAGGCTGAATAATAGAGTCTCTACATAAAAGAGAAAGAGGTAAGCCATATATAACATATATATAACAGTGCTATTGGAACCTACTTCAAATGTATGTGCTTTGGTGTGGCCAGCAAGATTTGTCACATTTTGGCCTAAAATATGCACCCAAAGCCTTAACTTGGAAAATGAGCTTCATCCGTATTAAATCACTTTGTGGTAGAACCTTTCTTTAGCATTTTAACAAACACACAACCAAAGTGAGGACTAAGGGATCTAGAAGACATTCACTGCTAGTAAGACATGTGACTCTGATTTTTTAACAAGGCCAAAGCACTCATACAGGCAATTTTACCTTATTTTGCTTATACTTTTTTCATCTTCACCTTTATTTTATTATTGTATGTCCTTGTCACTGAATTGCTCTTTTTCTCTGAGAGCTTTCCATTTGTGGACTGTGAAAGCAGATATATGAATGCAATGTTGCAGTGTCCCTGCACCATTGATTGATCTATACGCTGTAGACACAGTTGCTTATACATTGTGTTATTGTCTTTTTTACATTGTTATATTCTCTCTGCTTTCACGGTTCCACACAGAAACGTCCCTGGAAATATATTCATTTTTTCAGGGGCATAACACTGTTTGTACATTCAGATTATGTAAAATCGAAATGGAAGCAGAACTATCCCTTTAGAATCACGTCCAATATCCCCTTGCAGCTCGAACATCTTACTAGCATTGTGATTCTATCTATCTATATATCTATCTATCTATCTATCTATCTATCTATCTATCTGTCTAATTCTTCTAAAAGCAGTGTTAAAGGACATTAAGTTGGATGTATAAAAATGCACAAAAAAGATGGAATTTGTTTAAAATGCTCTTATATAAATATACTAGTTGAAGAGCCTATGTTCACAGGCAACAGTGCCAGACAGTTACGGTGCAGTCATGCGCAGTAGAAACTGCTCATGACACAGCTGATATGGAGTGGAGTTCCCCTCTCCGTATCATTCGCGTCACTGGCAGTCACTATTGCTCATGACTGCAGCATGACCAGCAGTCTCTACTGCGCATGACTGTGTCGTTACAAACCTTTAGCAAATTATTATATAGGATGCATCAATATATACCATTGGGGAATAAATACAAGAGGAGCAAATTAGACCAATGTTGCTTAATAAAGCGGTTTGCATGGAAACAGGTTTTTAAAGTTTTTAAGCCAGAATGGTTAGATACATCATTAAAAAAATATGAAGTTTATAATAAAATCTACAAAGAAACAATTAGGCTAGGCTGAAATTGAAAAAGAGGAAAGAATTGCAAAAGAGAGCAATGCAAATCCTAAACAATTCTACATATATAAATAACAAAAAAAAATATTGTTTGATATTGGTCCTCTTAAGGCTGAGAGTGAGACAGGTGAATTGATTAGTGAGGTGGAGGATATAGCTGACACCTTAAACACATTATTTTCTTCTGTATATACAGAGGAAGCAGCAATGGCAGGCTATGGGCAAACAGACAAAATCATAGAATTTCCTCCATCATGTACATGGCTTACTGAGGACAAAGTCCAAAAGATATTGGAAAAGGTTATGGTGCATAAAGCACCTGGACCTGATGGCGTATACTCAAGGGTACTTAAGGAACTTAGTTCAGTAAGATTAAAACCATTATACTTAATATTTATTGATTCATTTTCAACAGGCATAGTGCCCTGTGATTGGTAGAAAGTAAGGATAGGTGAAACTTTCCGCCTCAAACTGAAATCAGCGAAAAATTTCCCTTGAAAAGTGCAGATCTTCTGCTTTTTTCCTCTTTTTTCGCCCATTGAAATCAATGGGAACATAGAAATTACACTCAACACATTATAATTAATATTTTATTTCTCAAAGGCATTGTATAAAAGGGTGAGGTTGCCTGTGTTGGTGGGGTGTGGGGAAGGAATCAGTTGAACAGGGAATGTTTTTGGGGGTTGTTTACTGGGATTGGGGGGCACTTAATAAAAAAGAAATCCTAAATAAAATAAAAGAAAATAAAAACCATAAGACATGGTATAAAGGGGTCTGAGGAGGGTGCCTGTGTTGGTGAATGAGTGAATCATTTGAAAAGGGAATTTATTTTGGGGGGCTTTCTTGACTGCTATTGGGGGGGACAGTTAATACAAAAATAAATCAATAAAATAAAATGAGACATTTGTATTTAAAGAGACAGAGGCAGGAACCCCCTGACATAAGCTGCCACTGGGGTGGACTGATACTTGACTTGATAGAGTATTTTGTAGAGGATGATTTGTTTGATTTATTATTAGAGGCCTTTGTAGGACTTAGACTTATTAGAGGCCCAAGCCCTGAAAAAACGTTGATTTGCAGGACTTAGGCTTGTTAGAAACAAACCCCCAAAAATTGTTTATTTTTTTTGTAGGACTAGTTTTTATTTTTATTTATTTCTTTTTTTTTAAACACAAGCCTTGAGAAAAAAAATAAAAATGCCCTACTGGCCTAATGCCAGCAGGTCATGTTGACCAGTGGCCACTGTCAAATGTCCTCCTGAGTTGCAACTGCTGTTCATAATGCTGCTGCTGAGTTGTTTAAGCAGCAGGATGATTAGGCAGCTGAAAGGGAATGGGATCAACAATAGCAGTAACATGGAAGATGGATGATGAAGGTTCCATTTGCCACGACTGGCTCCAGTGATGTGCCTGAGGCAGTTGCAGCAGAATAAGGAGCCCCCAGTATTTGTGTAGAAAAGAACAAGTTGGCCATTAAATCTTCTCCACCTGCCCCTCCTCCAAAATCATCATAGGTGTGTTGTTATTAGAATATATTTTTTCCCTTGAGAGCAGGATCAGTGGGTCTCCTCAGCAACTGCAATGTGCACAGTATGTATGTGGTAAATAACATCTGGGGGCACAACTGTATTCAAACACCATGACACCCGAAACCAAGTACTGCTGCTGTCACTGTACCCCTTGTCCAGACCCCGCTAAGGACACATGACTACTTGCCAACAGTTTAATAGTAATGATGAACCCTCCATGCCTCCATCTTAGCATATTCTGTGGGATGCAATCTCCTCAGATGCCACTTGATGGCCTGATATCGATTCTCCTCCACCACACTGGCATGTGTGGTCAGTGCAGCATACAGTTTGCAATGGGTAGAGATGAACTGCCATATCCTAACATCAAAAGAGTGGCTATCGTGTGGCGGAGGAGGTAAAGATGAACGAGCTGGATTGGCAGGAGATGTACTTGTTACCCTAGAGGAAGAAGGTGATATTGATGGTGAGCTAGTTGTTTCGCTCATCATGCAACTTCCAGTGTCTTTCTGGGTTTCTTTATTCTTCCTCCTTTTGATCCCCACCTTTCTGGAGAGTCTGGGGGTATAGTAACAGTGGTGCTAAATTTCTGTAATGGGTGTTTGGCTTTAACATGTTTGATATAAATGTCATGGTGTCTGTGTTTCATGTGTGTTATCAGGGAGGTTGTGCCAAGGTGTGTTCCTCCTTTCCCCTTCTCACTAACTTTTCACAAGTTTTCGTCGTACCATTGTTGATGATGACTTCACCGTGCTTGCCAGAAGAGAATAATAGTCCCACACCCATGACTTCTTGGGGGAGAGATAGGGAACAGATGGAGAAGAATGGCCTCCTCCTTCTTCTCCTCCACATTTCCTTTCACTTTTTGTGGCAGCAAATAATGTTGCTGCTACTGCCTCAGATTTAGCACTGCAACTAGGACCAGAAGTATTGCTGGTGCTGGCAAGTAGAACCTGTCCTAGTCCCACATTACTTGTTGATCCCATTCCCACTGTGTCCATGGTGGTCTGTGGCACACTATCTTGCTCCTCAGCATCCTGCTGCCCTTGCATTTCAGCATCAGCAGAAATTAAAGCAGTTATGATTTCCACAAATTCCAAAAGCTGATTGATAGTGGTGGTAGTGTTGCTCATCCTCATCCCTGTCTCCAATTCCTTCTCAATTTCTGATAAAAAGTCCACCAATGTCTCTTCCAGACCAGATTCTCCACCACCACCACCACTATTCCCTACGTGCTGCTGCTCTATTCCAGACATCTCACCGCTGCTTGGAGGAGGTGACGAGCAATGTGATAGAGGGTCCCCTGCTGTCAAACATGGCATCATTTTCTCCTCCCCTCCCTGAGTACTACATGAAACACTAGCAGCAGGCAAAGTATTGGTGGATGCAGGTTCAGCACTGGCAGCAGGTTCAGTACTAGCAGTAGGTTCAGCACTAGCAGCAGGTTTAATACTAGAAACAGGTACAACATTAGTGGCTGCGGTTACAGAAATGGTGGCACTGGTAGCAGGGGCAGCACGTCTGGCAACAGGTAAAACGCTAGTGGCTGCAGGATCAGAAATGGTGGCACTGGCAGCATGGGCAGCACGTCTGGCAACAGGTACAACACTAGTGGCTGCAGTTACAGAAATGGTGGCACTGGTAGCAGGGGCAGCACGTCTGGCAACAGGTACAACACTAGTGGCTGCAGGTACAGCAATGGTGGCACTGGCAGCAGGGGCAGCACATCTTGCAGCAGGCACAGGCAGTTGACCTGTCCTGCTGTCACTAGTACTACCCTTTTCTCCCTCCCTTCCCATTCCCTTTTCTCCCTTCCTTCCCTTTTCTCCCTTCCTTCTCATTCCCTTTTCTCCCTCCCTTACCATTAAATTCCCCAAGATCCCTTGGGGTGATTTAGGGGGACTGGACAACATTGGTTCAGTACTGCTAGTCACTTCCTCCTCCTCCACAAACTCAGTGGACACATAAGGGTCCTTCTAGCTCCTCCATTGATTATTTTTCACCTCGCTCATAGTGATAGCAGTCACTATGAGCCTCTTCTGCCTCACTTTTTGCAAAATATCAGAACAGAACAGAACAGCACAGCACATCTATCTCGCTCTGTAGCTGCTTCTATTGTGTCTGCTTTCAGCAAAAACGTCACCTTTTTATAGCGGAAGTGTGAAAACAATGTAAGTCAATGGGCGGAAACCTTCTAGCCATTGAAAAAATGGCGACAAATTTTGGCCAATGGGAGAAAAATGCGAAAATTTTAACCGTTAGTTTTAAAGTGGATTTTCCCACGAAAAAGCAGATAACAATGTGGTTTTCACTAAATTTCCCGTGGGAACACGGCGACGCCCATCCCTACTAGAAAGCTGATGTACTACAATTATTCAAAAAGGGGGGAATGATCCAAATGAGAAAATTATAAACCTGGGAGCTTGACTTTCATAGTGGTTAAGATATTAGACTTTTACTAACTGACAGTATTCAGAACTATGTTACGACCAACATTATTATTAGTAGGAGCCACCATGTTTTTTTTGAAGAATAGATCATGTCAAATTAAGTTACATGCATTTTACGAAAGGCTAAGTAGTGATCTGGACAATGTTGATGTAGTATACCTCACAACAGGTTACTGCATAAATTAAAAGACTTCAGTTTGGGAGGTGATATCTGTGCATGGATAGAGAACCGGTTATCTGATAGTAGGCAGAGCGTTGTTATAAATGAAACATTTTCAAGTTTGTCTAAAGTTGTAAGTAGGTTTGGGCGAAAAATGAGAAACATTTCCGGCATTACTTTTTGCGAAAACCAATTTTTCTCTTTTTTTCACAAAATTTTTCTCCTTTTCTCTAATGCAAAATTTTCTTCCTTTTCACCTATTCCAACACATTTTTTTCCTATTCTAACACATTGTTTGCCTATTCCAACACATTTTCTCCTATGCCAAAACATTTTTTTCCTATTCTAACACATTGTTTGCCTATTCCAACACATTTTCTCCTATGCCAACACATTTTTCTCCTATTCCAACACATTGTTTTCTAATTCTAATACATTCTAATACATTTTTCTCCTATTTCAATACCATTTTTCCTATTCCAACACATTTTTGCCTATGTTTAATATGGTGCAACATTTCCCAGCACAATATTACTTCTACTGAGGGATGTAGTGGAGAAATAAGTAGCTGGAAGTCAAACTTGTGAATCCTACAGTAACATATACCTTGAAAAATGTGTTAGCAAGCAGTGTGCATTTGTCCTTTGCTTACAACACTTACTTGCACTTATTCATGATGATGTCAAGTGATTAAACAAATGTTCTACCTAAATGATTCCCTAAACTAAGCTTCAGTTCCCCTTTATTTGCCTTTCTTCTCTAGCTCAAAAACTTGCTGCCTCTCCTCTCACAAACACAGAATGGTATGCTGTGAGAGCCTGACACCCAGAGCCTGATTTCAATGCAATGAATTAGGTGAAAAAAGCAATAAAATTGCACTTTTCGTGGGAAATTTTTCACCAGGTAGAAAGTGTCATTTTTCTCCGATTTCAGTTTGAGGAGAAAATTTTCACTCATCCCTAGTTGTAAGTGGGGTACCATAAAGGTTCATTACTGGGTCCAATGCTTTTTAATTTTTTATTAATGATCTAGAAGTGGGAATTGAAAGTAATGTCTCAATCTTTACTGATAACACTAAGCTGTGTAAGGAAATACATACAGAGAACAAATATTTGGATAAACTTAATGAATGGACAGAAAAGTGACAGATGAGGTTTAATGTAGATACAAATGTAAGGTTATGCATTTGGGCTATAGAAACAAAAATGCTCCATATACACTAAATTGGAAACTATTTGGAGAATCCTAGTTAGAGAAAGAGTACTAGTACTGATAGATGATATGCTTCATAACAGTATGCAGTGTCACTCAGCTGCTGCAAGAGCAAATAGGTTACTATCTGACATAAAAAGGGATATAGATGGATGGGGTGTATATATGATTCTACCTCTGTATAAATCCTTGGTAAGGCCTCATCTACAATATGGAGTACAGTTTTTGGCACCCGTTCTTAAAAAATACTTTATTGAACTGCAAAAAGTGCAGAGACATGCAACAATGGTAATAAAGGGATTGGAGGAACTAAGTTGTAAAGAGAGACTAGCCAAACTGGATTTGTTTACATTAGAGAAAAGACATCTAAGAGATTATATGATTACAATTTACAAATATATAATCAAGATCAATACAAAGTACTTTCCAAGTGCAACTATTTACTCAAAAAGCTGAACAAAGAACAAGAGGCTATACATTAAGTTTAGAGGAAAGGCACTTTTGACTAAAACAAAGGCAGAGATTGTTTTACAGTTAGGGTAGTAAAGTTATGGCATTATTTTCCTCAGGATCCTGTGCTTGCAGATACTGTAACTGCTTTCAAAAAGTAATGGATACCTTTCTAACACAGAACAATATTCAGAATTATGACATTTGGCTTCAAACAGATAGGTTGTTGATCCAGGGAAATATCTAAAAGCCATTTTGAGGCAGGAAGGAGTTGTTTTATCCAAATGGGGCCTAATAGGAAATGGCTTCAATGCTTGTTTTTTCTTACCTTCCTCTGCATCAACAGGGGTGATACGGCATGGTCTGAACTTGAGCATTCGCTTTTTTTTTTAAACCATAAATGTATGCACTATTTATGATTTCTCACCTTTTGATACTAAAAACATACTAATGCCTTTATGCTGAATAGCACATGCTCCTAAACTAACAACAAAATTAGCAAATGTTCCTAATTTAAAGGCAAAGTTAGTGAATGTGCCTAAATTAATTGCAACGTTAGCAAGACATATGAAAATGTGTATTAATTGCTTTACTGAATTAGACACAATCGTTCATCCTCACAAAACAGAGGACATTTTAGCCACACCCACTTTTTGAAACCCTTTCACAAAAAAAAAGCAAACGTTCACTAATTCTGAAAACATTGGTAATACTGTAAATAGCGAATTTGCGCATTTCTTGCATTCCGACCTATGATGCTATCTATCTATCTATCTATCTATCTATCTATCTATCTATCTATCTATCTATCTGTTGTCTATATTTCTCTGTGTCTATGTTTCTGTCTATTTGACATAGGAAAATGTATTAACCCCTTTTACTGCTAGAGAAGTGCATGTTTTGTGAAGCAATGCACTGGAGATATCTCTGGCAGACAAAGAATTAAAATAAAATATTCTTGCAAACTCACCCCCTAACCTAACTTTTCTCTCCTGCTCATACAAATCTGAATGTATTTTCCGTCATTTTGCCACATCTGAAATGTTCACCCATATATTTGTAGCAGCAGGAGCTAAATGTTAGTGCGTTAAATACATGTGTCTTAAAATCCAATGTAAGTATCACACTACGATAGCTTATATCTATATATCTACTTTCTATTTATTCTTATTCATTCCTCTGGTTTCTGAGGTTTATATTTGTCTTAATAGTGGGAATAAATTTTTCTTGTTAAGTTAGAAAGCAGGGTCTTTGTGAATTCAATTTAAAATAACCTTGGCTTTCAAAGTAATTAATGTCCAGGCAGTATGAAAGCAAGAAGATTAGAAACTGCAGAGGAGAGTGATATGCAAGAAAAATGCCTGATATGGTATTGTTGCTAATAAATAGATGGCTTTTAAGCTAGAATTTTTTAGGCTTCCATTCACAAAATGGATTTATTTACCACCTTGCCTGTTTTAATACATTTTCAAACCTGAGCCCTCTTGTTGAATAAAACATACTGACCTTGACAGCATTAATCTTAAAAATGAAATAAACAATTCTGCCCTTAATAACTATAGTCTTATAAAGTTACACATTGTGATGTACTAAAAAGAACTGGGACAATTCTGGGACAAACCAATAACTCCACGGGGTCAAATAAAAATGCCAATGATTTAAATATAGCTCTTAAACTCTTGAATGCTAGAGATGTTTCCAAAGATCGGCTCACAGTTCAGTGGAGATCTTTATAGCATTCAAGAGGTTAAAAACCTAATTTAAGTTAATCAGAATTTGGGGAATGTTTATATTTCCTCTATAGTAGGTGTGAACTAGCATTGCATCAATTACATCCAACTCACAGTGCAGTTTTAAGGCTGATAGAAATAAAAAAAGTAACACATTTGTTCATATATATTGATAAAGTTCTTGTGACCAAAACATGTATATAGATAGATAGATAGATAGATAGATAGATAGATATGGGATGTAGAAAAAACACTCTCACAGGTCTTTTGAAGGTGACAACATATGCTGATTTATTGGAATCGACCTTTCGGCCTTATCTTAGGCCGTTCTCAAGATCCTGAAAAAAGCCTAAGATAAGGCTGAAACGTCGATTCCAATAAATCAGCATATTTCTAAAGATCTTGAGAAAGGTCTAAGATAAAGCCAAAATGTTGATTCCAATAAATCAGCATATTTCTCAAGATCTTGAGAAAGGCCTAAGATAAGGCCGAAAAGTCATTTCCAATAAATCAGCGTATGTTTTCACCTTCAAAAGACCTGTGAGTGCGGTTTTTCTACGTCCTGTATCAACATTTTAAGGCTGGCACTCAGGCAAGTTATACCTTCATAAAAAGTGACTGCTCACTCCTACAAACTTTGCATATATATAGAGGAGCTGCAACATTCACAGGACTTAATAAAGGGTTACTTTATTAAACATTAAGTCAAAGTTTTGGCCAGCCTAGTCTAGCCAAAACATTATACTACCAGCCATGCCAGAGCATCATACCTCCCAAGTGTCCCTCTTTAGGAAGGACAGTCCCTCTTTGAGACCTAAATCCCTCTGTTCCTCTTTCCTACCCTGGTGTCCCTCTTTTTAGAAGATCAGACTGTGTGATGCGCATATGAGTGTATCACATTGTTCCACAGCAATAAAACTCACATTAATGTTTGTAGAAAAATCAGTATATGAGTATATAAATTAGTCTGTATGAATAAAATGCTTTGGTCTTGTTCTAAATCATTTATTCATTTGTACACAGAGGTGTCAATAGGTCATGAAATAACCTGCCAATCCCCAGCCACTTAAAACACAAGTGTCCCTCTTTGACCATTTGAAATGTTGGGAGGTATGTAGCACCCATGCATTTGCTAATCTCTGAAAGTGAGGTGTGCTGACATCCATATATAAATATATATATATATAAAATGCAAACAAGAAGTTTGTAGAAGTGACAATATATGTTACATAAGTTTGATCCAGCTGATATTATTTAATTTAAAATTGAAGATTATACTTTCCTGAGTGGATTTATAGCCCTTTTGTGGATTAAATCTAAGTTCTATAAATAAGTTATTTCAAATGTGTGACAGAATAAAATAATTATGCATTGATAACATTGGTGGCCATTTATGTTGGCTTATAGAAGCAATAAAAGTGTGAGGATATATCAATAGCTCTTTCTTCTTCTATTTTAAAATTTGCTGAAAGGCATTGGCCATATTAATCATCTTGATATTGTTAAGCATCTGAGTGCAAGATGGGTATGAGTATGTGTTGGACACACCTCTGGCTCGCAAAGGGTTAATATTTTACTGTATGATGGTCACTGTAAAATGAATAATCCTCACCCCAATGATATACTGTATAATTATATATTTATTATAATAATTAAGAAGACTATAGATTAGTACACAATACAAAACATTGAGAGGTTAACATGATAAACAACTTTTGGTTTGGGAACAGGGATATTTTATGCATTGTAATCTGGTGTGTGTGCTTCTCTGCTCATCTTTACAATATTTCTGGAAGGAAACAGGCAATGGCTTTATAATTCTACTATAACCTTGACTTGTTTTTCAGTTAATTTAAACTTGCCAAACTGGGTGTACTTTCCACTAGTACTGAAAAATGAATGAAGCTGATGTACTTGTAACATTATACATTAAATTAGGTTGAAAAAAGACTCAGGTGCATCAAGTTCAGCCTTTGCCTCATCAGAAAACTGAGAAATCTATAAGCCTTTCTTCACCAAAATAAGTATTTGTTTATTTACTAGAACATCCTATTTTTATCTGCTAATACACATTATAACCCTTTTATTTTCCTTTTTATGCATCAGATTTTAAATGTACCCTTTGTATCTGCCATTACCACATCCTTGGGCAAAGCATTCTGCAATTTGACAGACCTTAATGTAAAAAAGCACCTTCTGTGGTGAAGTTGAAACCTCCTTTCCTCTAATCATAAGGGGTAGCCTCTAGTTAGGCCGTGGAATGAAAATACCACTAAAGATATCCTTGTATTGATCTTGCATATACTTATCCAGTGTACAGTATATATACTATACTATATATATAATATACTGTTCCCTTAATTAATGTTATTGCTCTTCTTTGTACTTTCTGCAATATCCTTTTCTGAACTGGTACCCAAAACTACACAGCTTATTCGAGGGGAGGTCTTACAATCATTTATACAGTGGCAAAATTATGTTATCCACTTTTGCTACAATACCTCTTTTTATACAAGACAGAACTTTGTTTGCTTTAGCTATTGCTGTTTCACACTGATCACTCTTTCCAAGATTACAGTTTAGGACTTCCAGATCTTTCTTTAGCAATGAGTCTCCAAAAAAGATTCCATTAAGTTCATAAGTAGAGTTACAATTTGCATAACTCTACATTGCCTACATTAAATTTCATATTCCATTTGTTTGTCCAAACTGCCATTTTATGTAAATTCCTCTGTAGATAACAACTATTCTGTTCTGAATGTATTACCTTACATAATTTAGTGCCATCTGCAAATACTGAGATTTTTTTTTTTATACCTATTTCCTGGTAATTTCTAAATATGTTAAAAAGCAGTGGACCAAGTACTAAACCCTGACATACTCCATCTCAGCTTACAACAATACACTGTTTCCTATCCTTGAACAAATTTTCTATCCAGTTGTAAAGGTTTTCCCCTGGGTCCAATTTGTTTGTTTTAGACACCCGCCTCCTTTGTGGCACTGTATCAAATGACTGCAAAATCTAGATATACTACATCCACTGCCTTGCTATTATTTAGGTTGCTACATACTTCTTCATAGAAGCACAAAAGATTTGTTTGGTATGATCTGTTCCTCATAAACCCATGCTGATTCCTTATAATAATTTTGTTTTTCTCAGTACAATCCTGAATATAATTCTTTATTATCCCTTCAAGCTGTTTTCACACTACTGAGGTAAAACTTAGAGGACTATAATTCCCAGGTTCTGTTTTGTTCTTAAATATAGGCAATATATTGGTTTTATGTCAGTCTTGTGGCATTGAACCTATAGAGAGAGTGAGAGCCTTTAAATATTAAAAATAGTGGTCTTGCTAAGACTACACTTAATTCCTGAAGAACCCTTTGAAGTATACCAACTAGGCCCTGTGCTTTGTTCGTCTTAATTTTGTCCAATCTTCTCTTGACCTCTTCTAGTGTTTATCTTGTTTATATGATCTTCTACCATTCCATGTTCCCTGGTATAAACTCAGGAAAACAATGTGGTCAGAACATCAGTTTTTTCCTTATCCTCCCTAATCAACTCATATCGCATTTGAAAGGTCTAATGCACTGCCATTTATGTATCTGAAAAATATGTGGATTAGTCTTGCTTTCCATTGCTACTTTTGTTTCCTTTTCTGTTTTTGTTAGCCTAATTGCATTTTTTGCAATCTTTCTTGCACTTCTGTATTTCAGGAAAAAATGTTCTGTTCCTTCAGACTTAAATAGCTTAAATGCCTTTTTTTCTTTGCCATTTCCTTCTTTACATTTGTATTTAACCACATTGGTTGTTATCTTTTTCTTTAGCATTTGTTCCATAGTAATATATACTGATTAATATATTTTTGCAACCAAGATTTAAACTCTAACCATTTTTCACCAGTATTTTTCCTTTAAATAATTCATCCCATTCTATGTGTTGCATTGATGCTGTTAAAGTTTTGAAATTTGACTTTTTAAAGTGAAAAGTTTTGGTTTTACCTATACATTTTTGTTTCTTCAAAGTGATCTCAAGTGAAACCAAGCTGTGATCACTGTCTCTCAAATGTTTACATAATTTAACATTGGGCACCATAATTATGTTATTTATTATAACTGTATCATGTAGCTATTGCTAAGCATGCTTACAAACCTGCTTCCCTCTCTGACATGTCTTATTTCTCCAGTTTATATCTGGATAAGTAAATTTCCCATAATTTTCTTATGCCTAAAATATGCAGTTTTTTTATTGCAATACAAGTTGGGCCTTAACATTCTCATCAATATTTGGTGGTTTGTAACATATGCCCACCAACAACTTTTATATTTTACATCACAGTTAGCTTCAATTTCCACTCACAAGGACACTGCATTATCTCCATTTTCCTTACAAATATCTTCCCTGAAATTGAATTTAGATCTGTTTTCAAATATAACCCCCCATCTTTTATTAATTCTGTCCCTCCTAAATAGACGATAACCATCAATATTTACAGCCCAATCAAATGTATCATCCCACCATGTTTCAGGTATACCAATGATGTACAAATGCTCATTAACTGCCAGTAATTCCAGCTCACCCATTTTACCATACCATAGCCAATGTACAAATAATTTTATCATCATTATGTAATTGGCATTGAGTCCCTAATGTGTGTTAATAACCCCCAACGTACAATAGAAAAGCAGGAAAAACACACACACACACACACACACACACACACACACACACACACACACACACACACATACAAGCAACTAGGCACCCTTACATTAGTAACCCACAAATTAACTGATATTTGGACCAATATCCCCATAACAATTCATACAAGTCTGAAAAAAAATAAAAAACAAACGTTCCCTAACACCCCACTCCAAAAAACACTATGAGCACAAAACCCATGCCTCCTCCCAACACCTGTAACAAGTAACAGACTTACATTAATGCTGGATGTCCAGTGGTGCCTTCTATGCTGTGGTCCACCAGGATCTTCTCTCTAAATAAAACAAACACAAAACTACCTAATACTCCACAGCCACCATCACCTCTAAATTGGCTACCTGGAGCAGTGACAATCATGACCACTTCAGCTAGATGCTGATTGGCTGGGAAGTGAGGTTACTCCTGTAAACTCCACATCCCAGACAATGGGAGTATGGAAAATAATTAAAACAGGGATTCGCCGTATAAATGCCAATCCCTGTTCATTTTTCTTGCTCACACTGGCTTGTGCAATGGAATGAGAAGGACATGTGGGAGGGGAGTTATGTTTATACATGTGGTGGCAAGGCAGTAGGGTTTTTTAATGTTTGTTTTATTTAGTGAGAAGATCCAGGATGACCAGGGCATAGAAGACACCACTGAACTTCCACCAGTATGTTACTTATAACAGATGGGGAGCAGCCACTGGGCATAGTTTAGGATTAGGATTAGGGGGGCATAATTTTGATAGTGTTAAGTGTAGTAGAGAGGAAGGAGGTGCTTTTAGGATCTCTGTTAAGGAGGGTGGCATGAGGTAACTGTGAAACTAGCTCGAGGTCTATGTGTTAGGTGAGTAAGATATGGATACTCACTATCTGGATGCAGGAACCCAGAAGCAGGATAGTCGCTCTTACTGGAACAGCACACTGGGAGAGGGTCTGGAGAGAGAGAGAACACAGGCTCCTCCCCAGTGTGAACTGCGAGCACGAGCAACGGAGTCCAGGAATCAGGCCAAGGATAGGGGAGCCAGAGGTCAGCGGAATCCAGGAGTCAAGCCAAGGGTCAAGGAGCCAGAGGTCAGCGGAGTCCAGGAGTCAAGCCAAGGGTCAAGGAGCCAGAGGTCAGCGGAGTCCAGGAGTCAAGCCAAGGGTCAAGGAGCCAGAGGTCAGCGGAGTCAGAATGGATAGCCAAGGGTCAAGGAGCCAGGAATCAACAAGGAGCAGGAGCACTAGGAAGCAACTGAGCACAAGGGAAGCCACAGTAACACTGAGCACCATGTACAGGGAGCTCAGGGTTTATATAGGCTGTGGATGAGTAGCAGCTGAAGAGGGGCGGAGCCGGACGCCGCGTTGCCATGGCAACGCCCGGGAAATATCAGACCTTTGTTTGAGACGCGCACACAAGGGAGGGCGAGTGTGTGCGCGTCTGACAGGGCTGCCTGTCGGTCTAGAGCGGACGCCGGTCCGCAAGGAAACAGAGGGGACCCGGCGTGGCGGCCGCCATGGCTTCTGGGCAGGGGACCGGAGCCGAGTGCCACTGTGAGTCCGGGCACTGCGGGAGGTAAGACCGGGTCGCCGACGGGCGGCCTGACACTATGTTTGTAATAAGTATTGGCTAATTTCCTTTGATGTTCCCGCTATTCATACTATAACATGAGTTTGTTTGAAAAGAAAGCTGTGACTTGCATTTCCCCATAGCGTGAGTTCATGTGACCAACGCTTGTTGCAGAGGATGCTCACCAAACAATAGAATTCTGATGCTACAATGATACGTGAGCCAGAATTTTTTTCCTTGGCACTAATGCAAGGTTTACAGGGTCCATCAATTTAAGGGGTGATTTAATCAATATTGATAGGTCCCCACTGAATTACAAAGGAAGAAGCTTTTTGTTTGTTTTTTGTCCACTAAGGTTCAGTTAGTTTCTTACCAACAACTGCACCTCTTTAGCTTGCAGAATAAGGCTTATTATTTGGTTCTGTAATAAGACAGAAATATTCAGAAAATCTTCCAAACAATTAGCAAGCTATAGACTGGAACAGAAAATGTTTTAAAGAAGCTCTAATTAATTGACTTGACTTTAACAGTATCACCCTTCAGTACAGCAAGGCTTTAGGTTGTGCCCTGCAGGCACAAAAATGGAAGGCTATCTCCAGAGATTCGTACACTGTAAGAAAAAAGTTACACTTAATAGCAGCATATTCAGATCATATTACTAAAGACTTCTAGCTTGCTAGGTTCATAATTAGTTATGTAGCAAAGGCAAAATAAAGTAAGTGGAAAAGCGTAATGAATAAAGAGTAGAAAAATGAAAAGTATAACATTTAAGAAAGAAATATATTTGGATAGTGAGAAAGAACTGGAGCAATTTGGGGGCAAACCAATAAAACCATTGGGACAAATAAAAAATTACACATGGAGGTAAATCTGTTTTTAACCACTTGAATGCCAAGGAGATTTCAGCAAAGCATTGTGAAGCAATGGAGACCTTTTCTAGTGGTTAAAGTGCAGATGACCTAATTTCCTCATTATAAGAATTTCTGAGGGAAAGGGACTATATTACTCCTTTTATGGAACATCCTATGGGGAGGATATGTCAATTAAACTTACAGGTACAAAATCCTGAGCTGAGTTTCAGCATTCCCACACAGTGTTTCAGATATCCCCCAGACAACATCACGATGCAAGTAATCATGCATACATGTACGCATGCAAATGCTCACAGTCACACACGCAATGCCTCAGTGAGCAAGAGGCCAGCAGAAAGGGGCTTTTCCAAGAGGCCCTGTTTTCCACCACTTGTTTGCCACTAGGAAATATTGTACACATCCCTCGAATATTGTACACATCCCTAAAAGCCCTGTTAAATCAATGGGAATTTTGGAAATGTGTTCCCTATGGTATGGTTGGTTAGTCTTGTATTGCCCCAGGGAGAAGAGTCATTAAGGAGCAATGCTATGTTGATGTGTTTTGTGCGATGTGTGACAAACACATTACCTTGTTGATATAGATACACATTGCCTTATGCATTAAGAATTAAGTATACAAGGGGAGGGAGTAGTGTGATAATTAGCATTCAGGGCTGTTGTACTGCTGGGGATGTGTAAGGGAGGGAATCCCTTACACATCACCAGCAGTTTGACAACCCTGAAGTCTGAGAGCACCCTATCTGCTCTCCCACTTGCCCTCTGAGGGGATATGCTCAGACTTCAGCCCAACAAACAGAGTCACTCCCTAACCCTTTAATTGCCATAGGGATGTGCACTGTACACCCCGGTGACAGTAAAAGGATTACAACATTCAAATGTGCCACTGATCCTCAGAGAGCACTCTTTAATCTAAAACATTAAAACTTCTGCATTATATATAGCCATGACTGTACAATTAGTTGAAAGAGTAATAGTTAATAACCATTCCAAGCATAAGCAAGCTAATATTAATGAATATAGATGTACAATCAACCATCTGAGTGTCAGGGGAATGAGAAATATATTGCTTTTCATCCCTATGACACTCAAAGGGTTAAATCAAAACCATAGAATAATTGTTTCCATCACTCATGGGACTCACTCATATACGTTGTAGAAACAATGACAGTGACCACAGAGATAATAAACTATACTCAAAGTGCAATAAAATCAGATAGCAAGTAAAGAGTCATTAAGCTTATATCCATTATATGTCTGCTTTAACTTACAAATCATCCAAAGGACTTAATGGATGATGATGATGAGGATGTCAACGTGTGTAGGGTGATAGTCACTCTGCCTGTCTCCACCTTGGCAGCGCTCTTATATCTCATTTGCTCCACCTTCCATACTTCCACTAGGAAAGACAAAGGTGGTAATAAATGGGAAAGAAGAACGTCGGCACAAGATGGAGACCATCAGAGTGGAGATCAGCCTACATACATTGACATACTCATCACCATCCTTATCATCTTTTGGATCATTTGTAAGCTATACAACAAGTATCATGGACATAAACTAATTTACTCTTTTATTGAAACCTGGTTTTATTGCACTCTGGCAATAGTTTTTTTTATCTCTGTGGTTGCTATCATTGTTTCAAGGTGTTTACAACTTATTTGAGTTATCAAAGGTCCATGAGTGATGAAAGCAATTATAATAAGGTTTTGATTTAATACTCCATCTATAGTTATTATGAGTGGCTTTACCCATGAAATGGTTATTAACTCTATGAGCAGCATTATCAATCAAGCTTAAAATGCA
Organism: Rhinophrynus dorsalis; assembly: GCA_037306005.1. Classification (NCBI taxonomy): domain Eukaryota; kingdom Metazoa; phylum Chordata; class Amphibia; order Anura; family Rhinophrynidae; genus Rhinophrynus; species Rhinophrynus dorsalis. Next base: position 336,671,668 of record CM074720.1, on the reverse strand, counting down.
ATCACAACTACATATCATGTAAGACATTTTAACTTAGAGTAAAGCAGTGATCTCTGGGGGTCAGTGACAGTGGCAAATCTCAATACACATCACTATAGAACTGAAAGGGTTACAAGATAGAATCTGCTGTCTCTGCTCTTTAGCAGAGACAGCAAACGGTCGTCTGGCCCCATAGCGACTGTGGAACTGTGAACTCCTATACCAAAAAGCTTCTATCAATGCTGAATGCATGTGGCGATGTGCTGCATGAATATATAAAAAACCCAGACACATATGAAAATGGCTCATTAAAATGCATTTCCACATGCAAAAGAGCCAGTGTTGAAATAGTCAGTACAAAATCATAAACCTGTTGAAAGCATGGTGAATTCATGGCAATGTCAAGGTATTTGTGTCGTACTCACAGGGATATGATAGTAAAGACATTTTAGTGAATACTGTCTATATGCCATTGACACAAATTCAGCACAAGATCACCAAACTGGCCCCTTATCATCTGGTACACCGACACCGGTTCTCCTCCAGTTCTCCTAAATGGGCCTTATGCATGAAAGAAAACTACAGTAATTGTTGGTCACACTACCTGCACCATAGAGGAGAAATAAACATTCCAAAAACTCCCTCCAATGCAGACGTTTCTTTGACCCAGGATAACGCTAGTATTCTTTTGCACAGTACTCACTCTAAATCAGATTTCAAAATAATTGCAGTGGCAGAACAAAAGTTGCATGAAGCATTGTATAATGCGTACATTGTTAACCCTTTGAGTGCCAGATGGGTGTGCAATGCATTTTGCAGCAATGAGTTACGTACCCTTCTGTTACTCAAAAGGGTTAAAAGGGCAGCATATTATAGGCAAAAGAAGCACAACTACAGAACTAAGTGAAAATACATCATATCCTATATAATAATTTGCTAAAATGTTTGTCAGAAGCCGTCATGCTCAGTAGAGACTGCTCGCGTTCGGGCAGTCTCTACTGCACATGACGTGACTGCTTGTCTCTTTGAGTGGCACTCAAATGGTTAACATTGCCCAGACCTTGGCCCGTGTACATGGGCTTTTACACTAGTTAACAAATAAATTCCTTGCTTGTATAACCTTTCTTGCATTAGTCTAAGATTTCTATTTTTAGAAAATTCATTATATTCATATTTTATACTGAGGGCGTATAGGCTTTTGACCAGTGGAAAACACTGACATATTTAAAATGGAGCTTACAAACCCATGGCTATTAGGACATACTTGAAAACGAGAGAAATCTCAATGTATTCTTCCTGGTAAAACATTTTCTAAATAAATAAGTAACTATACATAAGTTATAAGTAGGAAGAGAATAATGAGCAATTCTGTGGCAAACCAACTGTACTACAGGTAATACACATTCCCATTTATTTAAATAGTTCTTTGAAACTCTTGAATGCTATATAGGGCCCCGACACTTTGTGAATCAATGTGTTGAAAGGTTTAAAAGTGTATTTAAATCAATAGGAAGTTTGGGAATTTTTATTTACCCCATAGTACAGTTTGCATGCTTCCAAACTGCTTATCATTTTCTCTCTGAATATGGCTTTGAATAGTAAAATCTGTCCAGCATTAATTTAATGGCAGCAGTATAGTAAATACACATCTACAGAGAAAGATGGAACACTCCAAGGGAGGTCTGCAAATATGGTGCCAAGCATATTATTTTTTCAAAGAGTTATATGCTCAAAGCTGGCCTTGTGCCCTCTTTCACTATGAGCAAATAATTTTGCTTCTAAGCAATCGCCTTGCTGCATGTGCCTCAAGGGGTGCGCTGACATTTCGGGATGTCCGATTACTCTGTGCTCAAGCACAGTATACTTACACAGTGATAGTAGAGGAACTACATGCAAAACCATTACAAAACCTCTGGAGAAGGGGGGGGGAGATGCTCTAACATGTGATAAAGAAGTGATAGAGTGGAGAAAACATCTCCAGTGATATCACTTCTCTAGTTCCTATGTAATTATATGGAACCAGTGCAGCCCATCTCCACAGAATAACATAGAAACTGGAAAAGTGACATCACTGGCGAAGTCATCTCCATTTTATCACCTCTTCATCACACCTTAATGCAAAACTCCCAAGGTGTGAATTCCAACATTTTTATGCCAAGTTGGTCTCCTTTTCTTTGGATTGTGGTGCTCCTTGATGCTCTAATGCAGTGTTTCTCAACTCTGTCCTCAGGACCCACTAACAGGCCAGGACTTAGGGATTTCTCTGCTAGAGTACAGGTGTGGTGATCAGAGGCTCATTCACATTGATTAACTCACCTGTGCTCTAACAAGGAAATCATCAAATCCTGGCCTGTTAGTGGGTCCTGAGGACAGGAGTTGAGAAACACTACTCTAATGTGTACATATAAATGCATAGGACACAGCACACATCATTGTGCCACTCAACATAGACACATAACATGTAATACGTTCCCCTTTAGTGCAACCTCTCCCAAATATTCCATATCCAATAAGACATATTTAACCGTATGAGTGCCAAAGGGGTGTTCAATGCAGATACATTTCTGGTACTCAAATGGTTAACAGAAAAGAAACTCAAGCAAATCCGCAACTCTAAAATTAGTGTTGGAAGGGTATTCAGTATAAACAGAATAAATGGGGTTTTAGCTAATAGCAAGTGTAAGATCAATAGAATATATTCTAGGAAATGGAAATGAGTGGCTTGAGTTACCCTCATGGTTTAAAATAAATTAGTATTAGAGTTGTAAGGTTAGAAGTGGAAATGAGAACTTGGTGGTGCAGATAAATATATTGATACACATTTCATTGCTAATTTCTGCTAAAATATATATATGAAAAGTTACCTGTTTAACATGAACAATGGTCTTGTCTTGCAGACATTTTGTTCTTAACATGCCCTGCATACAGGAAAAAATAGAATAAAGTGGGTGGAAGACAGACAGAAATTGTCAGCCGCATTTACGTCAAACCATATTTCATCAATATTTCTAGAAATGCTAAAAGTTAAAAACGCAGTGTGTTAAATATATGTTAATATTAAAACAATAATATAGTATTATACAATATTTTAACCCTTTAAGGATCAGATGTGGTGAGCAATCCATTGTGAGCAATGTGTCTCATACAACCTTTGTTCCTTAAAGGGTTAGTTTGCTAAGTAACATATTTTACTTGTTTTGTTCATAATGAAAGTTTAGTTTACCATTGACTGGTCACATCTTTTTTTTTTACTGGAATTTTATTGTATTTCTATCATGTCTTCCATCTGCAACAGCACCTTATAATGGATCTTTTAAAAATAATAGTAGCGTAACAATACATATAGCTATACAGTTCTTAAACAATGCTCTGCTGCTTGTGACAACAACATCCCAGTCCTATTCTTTAGATGTTCTTGGAATAGAATGTCTTCATCACTGAAGGAATAAAGTTGTTTGTTTTCAGTGAGTCAGCTATAGATAAAGTTTGAGCAACTGCAATGTCTGACACAATATAAATGGATATTTTAAGTTTTTTGTCTATGGAAATTATGATATCTCTGTGATAGTGGAACGACTGAGGGGCAAATCAATGACTGAGGGGGGATTGATTGAGGAGCAAATCAACTGTGCATTTGGGAAAAATAAAACTTTCCATTTATTTAAATGGGGATTTTAACCTGTACATAATAGAGAGGTCTACTATGCATTCTAGGACAATCCAACTGCACCATAGGGGTCAAATAACATTCTCATTGCTTTAACACTTTTGAATGCCAGATAGGTATCAAAAGCATTACATTACAATGTTAGATACCTCTCTGACACTGAAAAGGTTAAATGGTGCTTTTAATGCAATGCATTGAAATCCTCTCAATAATTCTTGAAATTTAAATCACCATTTAAATCAATGAGAGTTTTGTGAATATTTATTAATCCCCTATAGTGGAGATGGTTTGCCTCAGAATCGTATCACCTTTGTGTATAGGGCCCATTTTACAAAAATTGAGTAATTCTAAAGCAAACCAAAATGTAATATAGGAGACAAATACAATTTCTATTTATGTAAAATGGATTTTTAAACCACTGGATGCTAGGAGGTCTCCATCTCATTGCTTCAATTTCAAGGTATTAAAATCTCCATTTAAACTGAGGGGATATTTATTTGTTTCCAATGGTGCATTTGATTTGTCCCAGAATTTCTTCATATTTGCCCGTATATGCATGTCCACAATCTGGGAATTGTGGTATTTCCTCATGTCAGTATGACAGAGTGCCTTAGACTATAGGGTCAATGTATTAATTTTTCACTGGCTAAATATGCAAGAAAATGAATGAATTTTCTTGCAAATTAGTCATTTGCTAATTAATCAGTGAGAAGATGGCTGTTTTCTTCTCCCATTTTAATCAATCAATAACTATGAGGATACACCAAAGTAACACAGAAATAGGCTCATAAGAAAAATTAGAGCAATTTTGGGGAAAGCCAAATATACCATTGGGAACATGTAAAACTTTCCAACATTCCCATTGATTTAAATGTGTTTTTATCTCCTTGAATGCTGGAGAAGTTATTTTGCAATAAATTAGAGACACCTCTAGATTTTAAGGCATTATAAACCACATTTAATTAAAATATATATATATTTTTTTTTTGTGTGAAAGTATTTTGCCAGGAAGAATACATTGAGATTGTCTCTCGTTTTCAAGTGTGTCCTGGACTCATTTTATCTACCTTAGAAAGGTGAAAGGCTGAGCTGACCTTGCTGGGACTAGAACCTGCAACCTCATGGTCTTAGTAGATTCTACAACTGGTGCCTTAACCAGCTGAGTCATCTCTCCATCTATGTGGTTTAGTTGACTTGCTTCACAACTACCCCAGTTGTATTTGCCAATTTGGTCAGCTTTTTTTTGTTTACTCCTATTTATATATATATATTCAGTATATATACTGAAATAGATAAAGTGCATGCTATGCTATTGTGTTAATTCATTACATATTGAACATTTATTTTAATTTCAGATATTTCTGTTAAAATATTGAGGTAATGTAGCAATGTATAAAAGCAGTATAAATATGTCTTATACTAAGTAAGATGAATAATATAAGTTCAAATGCAACTCAAGGAATTAAAGAAAATATAAATCTAAGTCAGGGTACCTTCCTCATTAGCTGGACCTTGGTTCTGCAAAACACTCACAAGAAAGTACTTGGGATATGGTGCTGAAAATTGAGCTCTAGGAAAGGAATGTACTCAGAAAGATGCATTAAGGTTTGATAAAGCAGTGAAAAAAGAGGCTGTAACTCCTCCAGCATGATAAACTCTTAGTGCAGAGGATCCATAGAATAACAGGAATCAGAGATGTGATATCACTGGAGAAGTTATCTCCTCTTTATCACCTCCTTAGAATCCCACCAATATTTCATATGTTATGAATTTCCCTAAATGAGAAAAAAGTAATGTAAGCAAAATCCTAGTAAAATGGTACATCCTAGCAAAATATAACATTTCAGAAACCATATTCTACAAACACAATAAATCAACATATTTGCATTGTCTAGAGATGCTGAGATGTATAATTGTATTTATATTGTACATGACTCTGAATGATGCCAAAACCTACAATGCTGATTGAAAGACAGAAAAGGAATTAATTGCAAATATGAATAGTGTGACCAGATTGCCATTTTAATGAGGAACACTAATGAAAAACACACATTTCAAGACTGTACTAGTTCCTGTGCAATCCTGCAGAATGAAAATATAACAAGCCTCTCTCATTAAAATGGCAGTCTGGTCATATTAGATGTAAGTTGAAAATGCACTAATAAATTACAGAGAATTAAGTCTTTGCATTAAAAATATTATATTCTTCCATAAAATGGTCCACATGTTTTAGAGCCACAGTACTTGTTGGCTGGTGGTTTCCCTGGCTCATGAAGATGCTTTTAGTTTTGTTTAGCTACAGAAGTAAAAATAGTGACAGAAGCTTCCCCACTCATCTCTATCCATCTACATGTGAGTATTGTTTTTTTTTTTGTATTTCTCAGTTCTAACTATCTAGCTCAAATACAGTTAAAAATAAGGAAGGGAGATGAATGGGGCATAAAATAGCCTTATGCAGGCATAGCTTTTTTCCAAAAGAGTGGAGGGAGGTGGCCATAGTAGAGAACAACCTAAAAATTGTTTTGAATATAAGAGCAGGGGCAGATACACTAAAGTGTGGAAAAAAGGTGATAAGAGGAGAAAACTTCTCAAGTTAGATCACTACACCAATTCCTACATTATTCTGTGGAGTCTATGTATAAGATCTCTCCTGCTAGAGATCTTTGTGTATAGACTCCATAGAATTACATGGGAATTAGATAAGTGATATCACTCAAGAATTTTTTTCCTCTTTATCACCTATTTATCACACCTCAGTACATCTACACTGGAGTCTCTTCTTTGAGGGTGATGCACTAAGGGGAAACAAGGTGGTGATCAAGTGGAAATAACAATCCTTGTGTGTTAAACTCTCCATTATCTATGTAATTATAAGATCTTTCAATATTGAGAAAACTTATTGTATATGCCTCCATAGAATAACATGGGAATGGAAAAGTTTAGCACACTGGAGAAGTCATCTCCACTTTATCACTTCATTTTCACACTTTAGTGCATAAATATATAGGGCAAGATGCAGTAAGATGTGATAAGGATGTGATAAAGAGGAGAAACTTCTTCAGTGAGATCAGTTCTTCAGCTGCTATGTTATTCTATGGAGCCTATACAATAGCTCATGTGAGAGACATGTTAGTGTGTTGGATCTATAGAATAACATAGGAATTGGAGATGTGATCTCATTGGAAAAGTCATATCCTCTTTATCACCTCTTTATCACAGGGCTGAGATGTACTAAAGTTCAATAAGGGACGAGTTTGGCAATCTTGGGGGAGATGCACTGAGGTTTGATAAAGCTGAGATAACTTCTCCAATTATATAACTTATCCAACTCATATGATATTCTTTGGAGTCTATGCACAAAGATATCTCAGACTTTAGTGCATAGGTTTAATAGAATAGCATAGGAACTGGGGAGTTTATCACACTGGATAAGTTATCTCTACTTGTTCACCACTTTAGCACATCTTATTGCATCTCCTCCTGTATTTGTTTCGATACCATATTGACAATATGCACTCTATCATATCCCCCCACAAATATGCCAGTATCACCATGAATCAGCCACACCTTTGACAGGTTTACGATTTTGTACTAATTACTTTGACAATGGCTACATATGGGTGTGTTTAGCTTCCTATGGTGTCAGAGATCACAGTTCCAACATCACCAAGCTCAGCTACAGCCATGGTCACAACTTACCCATTGTCTTTTTCCTACTTATTGGTCTCATATGCAGTAATGCAGATCACCACATAAAAAAGTAACAATATGTGGCTCCTTTAGTTTAAAATGTTAACAACTAGGGTAGACTCATAACTCACTATTCAAAATCACAGCCTTACCCAAGGTGTTAAAGATATCCAGCTCCAGTCTTAACTAGGTAAATCTCCAACTTCTACAATCCTATTAGCGATTAGTGCAAGAAATGCTTTGGCTAGAAAAGCTAGAGTTGGAAAACCAACCATATTTGGATTATGCATATGCAAAAGTGCAATAGCCAATCAGAATATTGCTGTGTATACAAATCAGTACTGAGGTACTCAAAACCTCAGCAAACAATAGTAAAGCACAATCCTTACACAGTGTATAAAAAGCAAAATAGACAAGTACCATCACTTTTATCTATACTGCTGAGCTTTTTGAATTGCTCCTTTTCATATATTTACAATATTTTTAAACATCAATGACCTTTTAAATGAGAACGTCACACCCACACAAGCACACGTGCACACATACACAATTCATATACTGTATGCTCACATCACCAAACATGCTACACTAGGTCTGCTGGTCTTGCACAGTGTGTCTGACGATGTGAGCAGATGTGACTTTACAAAACATCACTGCTGACATGCTTTCATATAACCAGTTTGCAATGCAATTCATTTCCCCACATCCAACACAAGATGTACCATTTCAACCCATATAGTGGCCTGAAATACAGCTCCCTCAATAATGCTAGAGCTGTAGTTGCTCTAGTTACAGGTGTCCTTCCCCATAATTTTTCCTTGATGTGTAAGAGACACTACTAGTTACCAATGCACCACTCCCCAGACACATTGCGCTTCCCTTTTGCATGTGGCGTTGCATACTTTAAACAAGAAAAGTGAAAGGGCAGGCTTGGTTTTGTGTGAAACTTTTCTTTTGTCTTTGGGTGTGCTTACCAAAGCATTTACTGGAATATATATATATATATATATATATATATATATATATATATATATATATATATATATATTTTGGTAAGCACAACCAACTATATAGTTCTGAGAGCCAATATGATCCCTCAGCCTCCCCATGCTCCATGCTCTTGGAAAAGATGTGGAAGCATAGTCTGTGCATTTAAAGGCATCTGCTCACATCGCCAGCTTGCTCACCATGTCTGGTGATGTTAGCAATGCCATCAGTGCTGCATGGTGAAGACACTATGCAAGGCCAGCAGTGCTAATTAGTGCTGCCTTTGTGCATCATGTCTGGCTATGTGAGCAGATGCGAAGAGTGTGTGTGTGCATGCACACTCATGTGTGAAGTTCCCATTTAAAAGGGCACTAATGTTTAAATATATTGAAAAGGAACAATTAGAAAAGCTCAGAAGTGTGTCTATAAAAGTTATGGTAACTGTGTGTTTTGCTTTTGTATACACTGTAACTACCTTCAAAACTCCACCTTTCTTAGATCATAAGTTATAGTAATCCATTAAAGCAGTTCTCTTACCTTCTTTAGAGTAGTTATCTAGAGAGGAAGCTATTTAGGATGATTGCTTTTTTTTTTCCACCGAATATAATTTCATTGCTTTTCATGCAGTCTAAATGATTAGAATGGTAACCAACATGAGAAAAAAACACTTCTTTCACTAATATAGTGGATAAAACACAGCAAGAGGACACCCAATTGTACCTGTTACCACAATAACTACTGTTTGTGTGAAATACAAGTTATTCTCACAAAATTGGTGGTTGTGAGGGGGCTTATACCCACTAACAACAACAAAAGCCTGCAGAGATATTGACCTGTCTATGATCAAGTTATTATAATTGAAGAAAGGGGAATCCAATGAGGCGCTGCTTTAAAGTCTCCAAAAAAAAATCAAAATTCACCAGTTTTACATCACATAATAACATTTCCAATATAGTATAAAAAATAGTATAAAAAGTTATATAATATAAAATCAGGGCTAGCTTAATTTAACATTATGTAGTCACCTGACTGCTTCATCCAAATAAGCTAAGCCAGAAAAACAGAGGACTACAGAACATTATATTGTGCTAGTCCTGATTTTCTATTATATCTCTTTTTATACCATTTTGGACTTTTTAGCCTGTGATATAAAACTGGTGAATTTTGAAGTTAAAGATGTTTTTTTTGGAGACTTTAAAGCAGTGTCTTTTTGGATTCCGCTTTCTTCAATTGAAATAACCTGAGCACAGACAGATCAATATCTCTGCAGGCTTTCATTATTGTTAGTGGGTATATAAGCCCACCAATTTTGTAAGTATAACTTGTATTTCACATATACATACATATACACCCTCTTGTTGTGTTTTATCGGCTATGTTCCTGGCTTCCTGTTGGTCATATTGAGGAGCAGCCCTGATAAGAGTTCCAAGAAGATTCCTATGTTACTGAGACAGTTACTGGAACAGTTATAAAAATCCCTTTTGCGCAGATTTCAGTTAACACACATGTTTGGCTGAACACTAATTTTGTGAAATTCTTTAAATGGTGACTGGTTGGTGAGAATATTTTATCCAAAAATGTCATTACACCAGAAGCACCTTCTCTTTTTTTTCTATTTACACTCTTTCACTAATATGTTTTGGGTCTTACAAAATAGAATATACTAACTATCTGCTATACAACTGAATGAAAAGTAAGCCTTTACATGCAAGAGTATGAAACATACTCTAAATGTATTGCACACACACATATATGGCAGTTAAATAAGTTTGGAATGAATTATCAATTAAATATACTATTTACATACCACATATACACATATCTTAAAATACGCTAAACAAATCTAGTGAGTCCTGTAGTCCAAAAAAATACTTTACACAGTATATTGGAAGACACAGAGACATACTTTGACTATCTAGTTAGTGTGTTATAGAATACAAGATGCTTGACAGGTTGGCAGTACAATGCGACAAGTTTTATGTGCAACCTCTTATAAATCACTTTTTTTCCTTACATGAGCTTACAATGTGATTCTTTTACTCTGGAAGAATATCTTGTGTGACTAGTCAGTTGTGATATAAGTTACCTGTAATTTGCTTTTGACACAGGATTCTTACAGCTAAGCATGCAATATTAATGTCCTACATCATTAATATTTTGTGTTTTAATTTCCTTTTCTAGGTTAGTTAATGTTATCAGGTTTCATTCTATAAATGGCATTTAGTCATTTTAAATTCCATGGACAAGATAGGCTTAATGCTAGTCTGTAAGAGATAACAGATTTTTCTTCTAACTTTCATTAACTGAAATAAATTTAAAAGAGTAAACTCAATTTTCCATTACATTATTTGTCATTAAATTGCAAACAGTTTTATTTAAATGGATCTAACAAACATTTTCAGAGTATGCCAGAGGGGTATGCAACATCTGACACTCAAAGGGTTAAATCATGGTGTTTGTTTAACCATTCATTGTGGTTGTACATTTGACTATCACACTTTGGATGCTCAATGTAAACCATATGTAATGCACTCGATATTAAATATCATCATCTCTCTTGTCCAGCTAATGATTTTGAGAATAAACAGAAAATACTTATTGTTATTGCAACAACCAAATTATTTAAAGCCCCTTTGAAAACATTGCTAACAGGGAAATTGTTGACTGCTTCCATTATGTTATTTCACTTAACCTATAAATATTATTGTTAAAAAAACATAAAAGCAGATGACATTTTGAAAGACATGAATTTTAGATAATACAAATGTGTACATTGTAAAGAGAAAGAAAGGAAGATAACATGAAAAAAAATGTATGCACTGTGTTTGACATTTCCCCGAAATTAAATCAATACAACAAAAGACAACCAACTCAACCCTGGCGAAAATATTAACAAGTGTTGCAACTTATTTTTATGCATATATTTGCCAAGTGAAAAATGTGCATGTTAGTTTGAAAACTAGTTAATCAAATTTGATTTCATTGTATTGCCTCTTTCTCTGCATTAGTTAATTGCAACTTTAAAGTACTGAAGTTATTTGAAAAGGGCAATGAAATGCCATAATTATTTGTAAATGAATATGAATGTTAAAGGGATAGTAATGTTTCACAAAAACAGCAGCTCCAATTAATCTTCTTAGTATTTGAACCATAGAGAGTGTTATTTCAGTACTGTCAGAGTTGTAGTTCAAGAGTAATGGAATGATAAAGTTTCCCCCTCATGCCCCTTTTACCTAGCGTAAGCCACCTCCCCTCACAGACCATACAGCTCACAGCAAGGAACAATCTTCTTACTGTGAGAATAATGAAAGCCCTGCCTCCATTGAAGGTTTTTCAGGTTTTTCCCTTATGTTAATTAAAGAGTGTCCCTCTCTGCGATCCACCCAGACAGTCATGCTTGTTTCACAATAAAAACATCTCCATTTAATCTTCATAGTATTTGGGCCATGGAAAGTGTTATTTCAATACTGTCAGAGTTGTAGTTCAAGAGTAATTGAAAGATAAAATATCCACCTCCAGCCACTTTTACTGATGTAACACAGCTCAGCTCAGAGCAGCAAGGTGGGGTCCAGGTGGATCGCAGAGAGGAACAATCTTCAGTTAGCATAAGAGAAAAACCTGTCAAGGGGGGCAGGGTTTTCATTGTTCTCACAGTAATAATATTGTCCCTTGTTGTGAGCTGTCTGATCTCAAGACCAGATTCCACATCTGAGGGGAGGTGACTTACACTAGGTAAGGAGGGGATACTTTGTCATTCAATTACTCTTGAACTACAGCTCTGGCAGAATTGAAATAACACTCTCTATGGCTCAGATATTATGAATATTAATTGAAGCTGCTGCTTTTGTGAAACATTACTATCCCTTCAATACCATAAAGTTAAGTGAACAAGTCGCGTGTTAGTCCAAGAAATAAACAAAAGGTTAAGACACATCTTGTTTATTTTTGTTAGTCAGTAAAGAGTTACAACAAATATGTATTCATGTTAAAGGTCATGTTGTAACTCTTATTGTCCTTTTAAAAAGCTCTACTTTGCAATATCAGATGTGGCATGCTTTGCTGCAAGATGGATGTGCGTGGCACAAGCAGCTAAACTTGGCTAGACACCCTATCTGGAAGACACTAACACACATTTCTGTTGTGATATATCCCTGAGGAATGGCTGTTTCAAAAAAATCCAGGAAGGTAACTAAATATGTCCTGATGCAACTATAAAGACCAAGGCAGATTAAACAGATATCTCCTGCTAAACAATGCTCCCTAGTGAATCTTGCCAGCTGTTCATATGACAGCTGTCAATGCCCACAATTCCAGCTGACGAAGTGGAGGAGATTCTCTAGATTCCAACTATACGAACACTATTGGACAAATTTCAGGATTCCTTACAAAAATATTTAAACAAATGTGGCTTACTTAAATAGAGATATTGTGGCAGTCAAACAGTGTAAAGACACCCTGGAAGATGAGATAGATTACATAAATGTAAGCTCTCACCAACAGGGCCATCTGATCCTTCTGTTCTCCACAGTTGATTGTACTATTTAACACCTCTGTATTTCTATTCCCAATTGTACAGCGGTGCGGAATTAGTTGGCGCTATATAAATAAAGAATAATAATAATTAATGCAGCTCAAAAGTACCTCTATAATATTTTAGTAAACTGCAGTTGAAGCTGATAACACTGGAAGATAAACTTATTGACCATGAGTATCACTCTTGAAGGGACAACCTTTACTTCTGTGTTAGACCAGAATAATTTCTCCCTTCAGACCTACTAGACTTCACCTTCACCTGCAGGCTTTTCAAAGCCCTAGCGACAGAGATCTCAGATTGGAACGGATTCTGGATAGAATCTATCCAGCAATGTCATCACTCAAGTGCATTTATTTCATATAAAAGAACAATTGCTTAGGGCCACTAGGGCTTAAATGTATCCTTCACCTGGTCTACAAAATATTGCCATCTTTCTGGATTAATTATCAGCTACTCTAGCCACAAGATGGGACTTTGTCCACATCACACAGGGTCTTTGGGGATCCCTTGTTAAGCTTCTGGTGCAACATAATGAAACCATACACACACACTTTCACATCTCCTGCTTAGGCCCTACAAATACTCTAGCAGTGGGACATAAAGTATCCTAATGATGTACAGCAGAATAGAGCACACATGCAGAGCAGAAACTCTTCTAACCTTTACTTTATTTCTGCTTATCTCTCATGGTTTAATTTTTCATTTATTCACCTCTAAAGACTTATTTACATGTAACTATCTCAATGCTGCATCCAGGTCTTAGGTGATAAACCTTTAGTTATTTTGATTTATGGTACCTGATTTCTACCTACAGTGGTCTCTACCATGTTTAGTTCACCTGTAAACAGATCTAGCAAGATTGTGGACGTTCAGTACTATGTTTATTCTGGCATACTAGTATATAATGTAGATTTTTATAAGCTTCCATTTACATTATCTCTTATTTTGTGGTGCACTTTCAGTATATAAGACTATTCATAAGGTTGCCATTGTTCTGTACCCTTCTTATCCCTCTTACCCCACTTGTCTGTTCCATACAGGGTTTTGACAGGCCATTGTATACTTCATTCCTGTATTGAGAGATATTTCTTCTAACCTTGTTAGTCCCCACACCAAAGGTCTTAATGCCTCTACATTTATTTTATCATAAAAAAAAATAGCTAGCTGTTATTGCTTGGGGCAGGAGTCCCTTTTCTCGTCTCGGAATTCGCCAAAATTGTTGAACTATACATTCTCTTACTTCTCTTCTGCCAAGCTTAAAAAAAGGGTGGCTACTCTGATGAGAGAATTTTCAATTAAGGAATTAGAATATTTTATGCATTATGAAATATCCACAATGGGCCGTATGTTCAAAGGGATAACAACAAACAAATGTTGTATGAAATACAAAAATAAGTAATTGAATGCATGAACGACATATTTTCTATAGCGTATACGACAAAAAACTAGTAATGTCCGTTGTGTTCGACACAACTCCAGAATTGATAGGTAAAGGGGAGTGGCTAGGGCGTGGCTAATCTATTCTCCAGTGTCGTATAGAGGAAAAGAAAATTTGTTGTAACTAACAATAAAAAAATGTCTTTCAAAAGACAAAATTTGTACGTTATGAAAAAAGTGGAGGGACTGTGTTCTGAATGTGAGAATTTTTGTCTTTACGTAAGACATTTTTGTCGTTAGTTAAGACACTTTTAAAGACATTTTTGTTGTCAAGACATTTTTTAAGACATTTTTGTCTTTAGTTAAGACTTTTTTTGTCGTTCCATATGATAATTTCAGTCAGGACAAACAACATATTTCCAATCACAACCAACACTCTCTGAAAATATTAATTATCCCAACGACACTATACTTTGAAAAGTCATTACAAACGACAAAAGCTATTTTGCTACTTCTTTGAACATATGCCCCAATATGTTTCACATGATAGCTAATGTTTATGTATCTAACACCAATCAATGTTCTTGTCTTTCCTCTTATTTTTGAATCTATCTGAAAAATTTGAGCCTTTTTTTCCATAAACAAACCCTCTGATATATCAGTGATGACTATATGGTGTGCCCATAAGGATACCATATACTGTCATATTATGGTTAAAAAAAAACTGAAGAAATATATTCAGTTGAAAACTGAACTGAACAAGCACAGACTGTTAATATAACCCAGTCTATGACCCTCCATACAGCCTGAGTCTCGATTGCTAGAAAATAACTAAACAAACTGTTCTGTGACAAAAAAGAATTTAGTTACACCAGAATGAAGCACATATTTTACTCATAAAGTAACAGACCAGGTACATTTCAGGCATAATCTTTTAAAGTACAAATTATCAGATCTCATATTCCTTATTTAATTAATATTAATGGCAACTAACTTCATAATCCTGTTGACATGGCAAACAAGTTTGCCTCTTTCTAAGGGGAATTATATAACTTAAAACATTGCATTGAAGCCCTGCAACCCTATGAGCAACACATTGGGAATTTCTTGGAAAATAGTACATTCCACTCAAAAATATATATAAGGTCTAGCTCCAAAGGTTTTACTTGATCTGTTCAATGAAAACTCCACATCAGCTGTTTTCCCAACAGAAAAAAAATCCCTGGAAATGATATGCCTATTTCCCCATTGGATACAGATGCTAAAATATATGACCATTTTAGACATTATATTGGAGAAAATGTCCCCTCAATTTTTCTCCAACCAAATAAACTTTGTCAGTGGCATACAGACTCAAGATAATATCAGGAAATTGTTAGGTATCGTGGCTTTCTCCAGGCCTTTGACTTGCCGTGGTCTGATGCTGACACTTAACACTGAAAATATTTTTACTGGGTCAGAGCTGAGGGTACTTGAGAAATGTAACTTCGCCCCAAAGAGCATTAACTCCATTCTAAGCATTTGCTCTAAACCAACTATTCTTAACTCTGGTTTTAAATCCCGGAAATGCAGCAGTGCAGGGGTACCTCCTTTCTCTACTTAGTTTTATTCTAACCATAGAGCCCTTGGCCCAATTTATTAAATCCCTCAGTGGTATTTATAGTATAACCATTGGGCAAGAACCTTAGCAGAAAATGAGATTTTTGACACTATCCAGTACTTTAATTTCCCTTCTAGATCTCCAAAAAGCTCTTGATAATTTCAGTAGTATGTTATATTATAAGGTTAACCAAACTAAATCAGGAGCCCTTCCAATCAATGTCTCAAAATACAGGAAATTAGACTCAATTTCAACTAACATTGTCATATACAATATAGAATTCCCGTTTACGGTTTCTTAAAAAGTTTTACAGCAGTGGAGCTGTACATTTTTTGCGAGTAGGAAGAAAGAAAACTGAAATGGAAGGATGCAACTGAAATTCCTCCTAAAATATTGTATGTACTTAGGGCCCTCCAAATAATTATCTCTAAATTATATGTATCCCAGTGTTTATTTACATTTATATGAGACTATAAAAAGTGACTCCAAAATATTTGGAGGTTTGGCTATCCCCTAAAACTGATCATCATCAGAAAGCCTCCATCTTAGAGCACAGATAATAAGAGGTAATATAAGACCATAAAAGTGAAGTGAATAGTGGATTAAAATAGGCCATGTGTTGGAGCACAGTCCACTTACTTGTGTATTCAGGTCACTTGGTAGCTCCCCCAGGGAGCTCCATTAGGCTGCAATTCCATATGTAACTATTACAACAGCCCTTGGAGTTTGCTCTCAATGTATGTATACCAATAACTGAATCACTCAATACCGATGAGTGCCCTCCAAGCCAGACTCCCAAATACTAACTTGGATGGTTTGAGATTCCAATGTCCTAGGTGATATTTGATGAACTTTTCAGACTATCACTTTCTAAAGCACATTGAACTGACCTGTTTTCTCATATCACACAACTTGTTCTCATCTGATGTGAGATGTTTGAAGTACTGCTGACTGACAAAACTTTCTAGCCTTCATACTACTCATTTATATCTACAAAGAGTTAGCCAAACCTCCTAAATTTGTCAAACCCCATTATACATGCAGGTGGGAGATTGAGATTCTTCTCTATTTGATCAAATTTTAATGGTGCAAATCTTTGGATCTGGCCAAGTAGGATTCCAGTTGTATATCACACCAAGAAGCATCAATTAAAGATCAGCTCAGGTGGTACTATGCACTGACTGTTCTTCATTAAATGTATTCAATGTGCCCAGTGTCTGTTGAAGGAATTATGTTCAGTGAAGCTTTCAACATATAAGATAGAACTGCCAAGTTATCCAAAAACTAATGACATAGATATATTTAAGTTATTAGAACTATTACCTACTTAAGGCTCCATAGAAAGCAGGAATTAGCTCTGCTAGCTATCAGCCTATACCCACTCCCTAGAAAGTCTCATGTGCTTATAGTCCATATAGCTGGGCAAATTCAAGGAGGTGAAAGTACCATGACCCCCCAAGAAGGCATTAAACTGGATAGATAGTACCTCCCATATGAAGAAATGTACATGTATAGAGACAAGTTGATGAGATATTACAAAATATGTTCCTCTTGGCTAAAGGTTTATATATGCTATATGTCTAATACAACTTAAGTCTTACTTTCCCCTCTTTCTTCCTCTTCTCTGTCCTTTCGTTTGCTATGATGTCACTTGATTTTCTTTTTTGTACCTTTTCCTCAATCATCTGTTCTTCTACTCTCTTGTGAATGTTCTTTCAGCTCTTATCCTCTCATACTTGATTTCTTGTTTAATATGTGCATTTGTACTGATATATTTTTTTCTTGATGCCATTTTGTAATGCTAACTACACTGAGATTTTATCTAGAATGTGTATAAGGATTCTCTGTGTTTTGTTTGTTATTTTTCCATTTCCTGTATATGCTGGAAAACAGTATAAATCAAGTACTAAAATTCTCTCATACATGTTATGTTAGATAAAAAGGGATATTTTAGTAAAAAACATAATCAACCACGTGCACTCTGACTCAGGTATTCCAAGCTCAATATGTATTTTTATTAAAGTGGGCTTATCATTATGAATTCAATTTGCATATTTAAAATCTTCATTCAAAACTACATTTTCATGTTAGTCAAAAGACCAGTGGATACATATTTTAAGATGGTCTGCCCCGACTTTAGTTACATGGAATCTACTTTTTTCATAGCCATTTGTATATCACATTCAAACATGATTCATAACATATGCATTTTTATATTGCCTGTCTATGTAGAATACATTTGAATCAACATGGACAAGATTGTAAAATATCTGTTAAAACAAGTAATTCTGGAGCAAACTTACTGTATCATAGAGAGCAATTAAAACTTTCCAAGTTCTCCAATTATTCCAATGTGGATTTAATCCCTGAGCCATGTAGTGCTTTGAAAGCAATGCATGGAGACCTCTCTAGCATTCAGGATGTTAAAATCTCATTTAAAAGACAGTGACATTTTAGTTGTCCTCTATGGTGCAACATTTAAATGATAAGCACAGACATACTCCTATGAGGGCTTAGCTTAATATACTTTGGTACCATGAAGGACTGACCCATAAATATATCACTGACACTAAAAGCAGACATATGTATCTTATAAACTCAGTGTGTGGATTAATATTTTTACAATGCCCTGTAGATAACAGGTCTCTGTCCCTCTATTAGCTGAGTAGTTAATATGTATTCAGACTGAGACAGTATTCATTCCTGGAAAGCCAGAATCACAGATTTGGTGCCAAATAGGCCCCATAAGGTAGGAAATGTACGTTCATCAGCACTGCAGGAATTTATGTGGTTACAGTTCCAATCTGACAACACATTCCTGACAGCACTGTAGGGGTTAATATGGTTATAGACTGTTGCCATATTAAATCGTTTAATGTTGGAAGGATTTGGCAAACACTACTCAACATGAATCTTCTTACTGTGTAACAATAAGCACTTACAATTGAAATCTAAGTATTGAGCATCCTGGTTAAAATATAGTAATATTTGTACTTGAAAAAGTGATCTCTCTGAATGCAGTACAGTATACTAATTAAGCTGTCAGTGTGTAAACAGAGCATAATTAGCATACAGTGCTTTACTGAAAGAGATCACTTCTTAGACATGAAAAAATCGATACACAATAAACTATGCAGCTACTGGTCTTTTGGCTTATACGATGCATAGGCACTGCTGGTGACCCTGCCAACCAACTGCAGGTATCCACTGAATGCATATAATTTTAAGCCTAAAAAGGCACAAAGCAGTTTGTAAACATATGCTATGGTACTATGTATTAGTTAGGACTTGTCTAAAATAGTTTGCCATTGGGTGGCTGGCAAGCTTGAACATATTCTGACCAAACTATGACACCAAAACCTTATCTTGAAAAAGAGAGTTAATATGTGGATTTTATGGGTAGTAATATATGATATATACATATGCTAATGCTGGTTCTGCTCAATTTTAAAATAAGTAAAGTTAATTGAAGTGAAAGGTCATTTAAGGCAGAAACTTTGGTATAATAAAGAGCACCTTCTATTCTATCAAGATTCTGTGAGCTCTATAACTTTTTTGTATTTTCTACATACTTGATATCCTTGTATAGCAGATGTCTCCCTTGACGTTCTTGTATAGCAGCATTCATAGGACTTTCAAGGTGCATAAAAGCAGAAGCAAGTTTATTGTGCCAGTGTTTCAGCCAAAACTTAAACCATTATCATTTACTAGTGTAAAAGCCTGTGTACACAGGCTTAAGTACATGATAAAAGGCCAGATGTATGTTTGTCCGATGCAGTCATGAGCGGTAGAGAGTGCCCAAATACACAGAAGCAGTCATGCGCAGTAGAGACTGCTGTTTGGGCAGTCTGTCTTTACTGGTGTCTCTCCTTTCTCCATCTGTCTCTCACACTCGCCCTTTACTGGTGTCTTCTCTTTCCACCTCTCTCTTACACTCTCTCCTTGCTGGTGTTTCTCTTCTCTCTTACACTCTCCCTTTGCTGGTGTCTTTTGTCTTTCCAGTTCCCTCACACTTCCTCCTCATGTGCGTCCTAGCGGTGTCTCTCTAGTTGTCTCTCACAATGTCCCCATGGTGATGCCTCTCCAGCTGTCTCTCACACTCTCCCCATACCAGTGTTTTTGCACTTCTTGCTGTATCTTCCCCTCACAATTCCTCCTCATGCTCATCCTTAGTGCAGTCTCTCCAGTTGTCTTTCACACTGTTCCCATGGTGATGCCTCTCCAGCTGTCTCTCACACTCTCCCCATACCAGTATTTCTGCACTTTTTGCTGTCTCTTCCCTTTCACACTTCCTCCTCATGCGTGTCCCTAGTGGGGTCTCTCCAGTTGTCTTTCACACTGTCCCCATGGTGATGCCTCTCCAGCTGTCTCTCACACTCTCCCCATACCAGTCTTTCTGCACTTCTTGCTGTCTCTTCCCCTCACACTTCCTCCTCACGTGCATCCCTAGTGGTGTCTCTCCAGTTGTCTCTCACACTGTCCCTGTGTTTGCCGTTCGGTCAGTCTTTACTGCACATGACTGCTTCTGTTCATTCGAGCAGTCTCTACGGCGCATGACTACATCGGGCAAACATCCTAGTGTTTTATTATATAGGATTGTATAATATACTTTAACCACAATTTTTGTGAATGAATAAACACACAAAGAAATGTTATAATATTTTATCACATATTTATCATTAGAGTTGTACTCTGTGCACTGATGAGCAAGTACTAGAAAACACCATTAAATGTGTGTTTTTATTTACAACATGATGGCTAGCATACTACTTGTTAGTAATTGGAAATTAACATTTCAATACACACGTGCTGTTTTTGTATATGTTTTTCTCATGAGAACTAGCCAAGGAATCAGTCATAAATAATAAACATTATTTCTCAATTAAAGAATTCAGGTGCAAAACCAAAGCATATATAAATGACATTAAATTACACAAACAAAAACAAAATATCACAGTATTTTGGGATACTGAACTTGCAAAATTTGACAATATAAATAATCATATATTAAATAAAATGTAGATTTTAACCATTAACCAATAAAAATAAATATGAAATAGTAACAGAAGTGCAGTACTCACATAAAAGTAGGATATGTTACCACAGGTGCATGCCACATCTCAAACACATAATTTGCCTTATGGTCTAATGATATAAAAACATTCTGTAGCAAACTATTTGTGTCAGAGGGAAGAAATAAATATTCCCATTGATCTATAAATGGGACTTTTATCCCCCTGAATACCATAGAGGTCTCCAACGCATTGCTATGCAATGTTTTTAGTCACCACAATAGCAGTCAAGATTTTAAAAGCCCAGTCTGCATCAATATTATAGGACTTTTTATTTGTCCCTTATGGTATAACCAGATTACTTCAGAACTCAGCCAGTTTTCTTTTGAACATAGGACACTCCAGTAGATGGGATTCTGGTCACATATACTGCAGTTCTGCAAGTGAAGCTGTTCTATTACATTTTTTATTGCAATATTACAAATGTTTGTATGTGATCAGGTTACATGGGACTGGAACATCCTTGCACAAGCACCTTGTGATCTGCTTATGTGTTCTTAACGTACCAGTATAAAAGCTAACAAGTTTATTCTTAATCATCTCCTTGCAGACAGCCTGAGCCCTTATTTACTCATATCCTAGTATACTAAACCCAAGATGTAAAAAGACTCAACTTTTGTAAATCTGATATTTGAGCTGTTCACAAGACAACAAATAATTATTATAATAATGGGGCTATATTGTCATAAATCAATATGTGTGGGCATAAGTGATTTTATTTGTAAGAAGAGGAACATGATACAGTGTGGAATACAACTTAACTGTTATCTAGGGACATATTATAAATGCTCAAAAGCTTACAAAATAACATCTTTAGTGTGAAATTCCACTTCCTATCAGGGGGGATTTATGACAGAAACTTTTGGAACTTTCTTAATATGCTAAGCATTATCAAAAAGTATAGAGAAGTACATAATCAACAGTAATGTGCAACTGTCTAATGTTCACTTGGATTTCAATTTATATAATAAAAGCTTTTTTAATGTGTTAGATTAAATCAGACTGGCACAGGACCAATCTGTCAGATTTTTGCCAGTATTTATTCCTTCAGACAGTTAGAAGCATAACTTTTGAGTGAAGGCTGCAATGTATTTCTTTAGCACTTAAATTGGTTTGACTTTCTGGTTGAATGTTCCACAGTCTTGTTTGCACTTGTAACCACCCCAGGGACAAATACAGTTTTATAGTCATTTAATGTAGATGTTTCCTTCCTACAGTATATAATTTCTGATTCTTTGGAATAGCAAATTGACTGTCTACAGGTTCCAGAAATCTTGAGAACCCAAAAGGTATTTTAACCAAGATGTGATACAATAGTTTTAAAAATGTGGTACTGTGTGCATAAAAGCCACTAAAGTTTAGCATGTGTATATATTGCATAATATTAACATTAGTTTAATTACATTTTTAATATATAAAGTATAAAGTGTACAGAAAAAGAAAGTAATTGAGTTTTGGGAATATAATTTATACTAAATAATAAATCAATAAGCATATAATAAAGTATGCACCCTAATTTACTATAATTAGGTAATATGGGATATTCTTAATGCACTGTTTGGGGTAGTTGAGATCTAAAATTACGCACTTATGTGTGATAAAGCTTTTATAAAGAGGAGACAGCTTCTCCAATAATACAAGCCTACAAACCATATGTTAGACAGCGATCTTACTGCATAGGTCATGTAGTAACACAGGAATTGAGGAGTCAAGCTCACTTTTATCATCACTTTCTCACACCTTAGGAGTTGAGAAATACTAATGTAGAGGTGGTGTTCAGAGCTATAACCCTTGTTCTGGCAGTGCATTAATAAGGCTTATAAATTACAGTCAACAACAAAGTGCATTATTAATGGACAGCGTAAAGTAAATATGTACATAAATAGAGTTTGAAATTAAGGTACTACACTGCAGCCATAAGGTCGGTATTCTATATTAATGAAGGAATGTGTGTGCTGGTATGCATTAAAATACTCATACGTTTCTTACCCATAATGCACATAAGCACAAATGAACTGTGCTGGTGTATTTGTACATTAATAGGAGGAATTTTCATTCCAGCATTGCTCTTTTCCTTGTATTTTTGTAAATGTCTTTTTGTATTTTGTATTCAGCATGGATATCTTTCAACGTATAAAGGCAAAAGCAAAAGTGTGTGCACTTACTGTTAGTGTCTGATATTCAGCTCTTGGAGGTTCTCAAATTCAGTATCTTATTGAATATAACTATATAGTAGGCAGCTGGAACACACTCATTTGAAACAGTGGGACTGTGGAACCCTTCTGGAACAACCCAAACTTACCAAATCACAGGCATCAAATACAAATTGCCATTGATTTAAATGCAGATTTTAACTTCTTGAATGCTAAAGATGTCTCCAACTCATTGTGAAACAATGCATTCAAGAAGTTAAAAAAAAAAACACACGTAAATCAATGAATTGGAAGATTTTCTGTTTCACCCCTATTGTGCAGATGAATCGCACCAGATTTGCACCAATTGTTCTTAATACATCAATCTTACAATTGTTATAAAACAACAGCTTAGTGTGCCAACATGCAATCATTAAAAGTCAGTAAGATTAAAAGAAAAAAGCTAAGGTTTGTGTTTGCTGTGCAACAGAACTGTAAAACAGTATGAGATACTTAATAACACTTAACAGAAAATATCCATGTTCATGTCACAACATTCCTGGATTTAAATATTAAGGATCCTTGCATAATGTCTGTATTGTTTTTAACTGTGTTAACAGCTGTTTTATTGTTTATTTTGTATATCCGTATTATTAAGTACTGGGCTGTGTTACAGTTATACTTACACACAACATGGAGGCTACAATTTCCTTTATGGAGATTTACTTTTGTTTTTGGAGATACATCTTTTAGTCTTTTTATATTCGGAGCTTAGTGGGCATCCTGAAGGCCCCCGTCTGTTTAGGACTACAATGTCATTTTTTGATAATGGTGGTAGTTGTGTTGAAGGTCATTCCTTATTCCAAACTTAGTTTCATATCAGGGAGAGATGAACACCTGATTAAACTGTTTAGTTATCCAGAATATAATTAGAACTGCATTGCCTGATTAAGTCTATATTCAAAGGATAACTTTTCCCCTAAATTATTGATATAGGAGAAATAAATGTGCTCCCAGTTATTTTTAGGGAGATGAAATGTAGTTCAAGGGTTGATACATATCCTCAGGTGCTACCCCAACACACTAGTATATACAGGAGACTAACTAAAGAGAAAGAGATGAATAAGAGTGCACCTATCCAACATTCTTTTTAGTTAGTCTCCTGTTTAATTATCCAAGCAACTAAAATTATCATGGCACTGACCATAATGACTGAATGATTATGTTTATTTATAAAGTGCCACAAGTGTATGCAGTGCTTTACAATGTAAGGCTTTAGACAATACAGGGTTACAAGTTCTTTGTAGAATGAAATACTGGATGTGTGGTCCCTGCCCAAAAGCTTACAATCTGAAGTGTACAGAGTACATAAGGGTCAAGTACTAGAGTTCTGGTGATGATAGGAGACACAAGTAAAGTAAATAATTTATAAGGGCATTCGTTATACAACGTCAGTGCCTTCTAATATGTTGAAATTTTATTCAGGAGATGAAGTTTCAAGCATGATTTGAAGACCATAAAAGAGGTGCAGTGGTGCAGGGTTGGAGGTAGAGCATTCCATAAATATGGCACAATGAGAGAAAAAGGTTTGATGAGTGAGAGGGCTGTAGACACAATAGGAGCTAAGAGAAGAAGTCATTGGCTGAACGTAAGTGGCTAGATGGGGTATAACGGGAGATCAGAGTGGAAATGTAAGGGGATAAAGGAGAGAAGGGTCTTGAATGAGAGAAGTAAGATTTTGCAAGATATCCCTAGTTTGATAGGCAGACATTTGAGCAATCTGAGGAGGAGCAGGGCAGGGATTAACCTTGCTGACAAAAGAGTAATTTGTGCTGCAGCATTCCGTATTGATTGAAGTGGATGGAGATGGGAGGCAGGAATGCCACACAGAGGAAGGTTGCAGTAGTAGTGGGATGAGTGCTTGTATAAGAATTTTAGCTGTGGAGGAATAGAGGAAGAGACAGATTTACAATGTTACGCAAGAGAAAGCAACAGGATTTAACAACGGCTTTAATATGAGGAGAGAATGAGAGAGATGTGTCAATTATCACCCCTAGATACTGTGCTTCTGATACTGGATTTATGGAACTGCAATTTACAGTCACCTGGAAGGGCGCTACTGGGCCAGGCCTAAGTGCGATGAGTATTTGCTCTGTTATTGACATTTTGAGTTTGTTAGATAAGAGGATAGCCAGTCCAATGTTAAGTTATGGTTTCCTAAGGAGTGAAGAATGTGGAGGAGGAGAGCATGAGCAACAGTGTCAAATGCGCTGAGAGATCAGTCAGGAAAATACTAAATAGTGACCTTGCGATTTGGAAATGTGAAGATTATTGACCACTTTTGTGCGAGCCGTGGAGTGAGCAGTGCGAAATCCTGACTGTAAAGGGGTGAGCAGTTCATGCGTGTTAAGGAAGTTGAGCAGGCAGGAGTAGGCTAGGTGTTCCAAGCGCTTAGAGATAAAAGGCTTGAGATAAACGGGTCTAGCTAGAGGGTGTGTTACTGTCAGAGGAGTTGCTCTTGAGTTACCAAGGCATGTTTGAAGTCATCAGGAAAGGTAGCAGTGACAAAGGAGGAGTTAAAAATCTGTAATAGGATAGGAATTAGCATGGGTAGAGGGACTGGACAAGGAGAGAGGGGAGCAGATCAAGTGCACATGTAGTGAAGGGAGAAGAGGATAGCATGTTAGTCAATTCCTCCTCTGTGACTAGAGAAAAAGAGTCCAGAGTGCCAGAAGGGGAACCAGGGAGGATAGGAGGGGATATACAAGATGGGATATTATCCCGGATGGAGTCCACCTTGGCTTTGAAGAAGTCAGCAAAGTCTTGTGCCTGTATGGCGTTTGTGAGGGAGGCAGATGGAGGGAGTCAAAGGTGGAGAAAGGGAATTGGAGGTTGGATTTATGAGTGTTAATGTAATTAATTAATTCATGTTTTTTAGCTAGGGACAGAGAAGAGTTAAAGCAAAAAAGGAGGAACATATAGTGAAGAAAGTCTGCCAGAGAACCAGACTTTCTCCAGAGTTGTTCAGCTGAATGGGTACAGGACAGAGGAATCTGGTGTCTTTATTAATCACGGCCATGGATTAGTTTTATGGGTGCATCAGAGAAAGAGAGAGAGAGGAAGCAATCCAGATGGCCAGTAGTAAAGTTGTCCTTGATGAGGATAAACTCTAAAAGTGCATTTATTATATTATCAGAGATCTACTTGATGGATAGACTTTAATTTGTTTGGCAATTCATTGGTGTGGCTTTGCAAAAAAAAATAAAAAATTGGTTCAGTCCATCCTTAATAAATTATTGGACCACCAGAGTTGCCATGTATTTGGATTTTAAGAGCCACATAACATATTGTTTCTGGTGGTGAATTAGTAATGTTTTCTAAAGATATTTTCACTTTACCAGATACAAATAAGAGTGACCTTGTTATATTCAAAATTTAGTGTCGATATATGGTGTGCACTGGAGTCTGCTATGTCCATTCAAACTGCAGCACTTCAGTTGTTAGAACTGTTTTACTGAAATGTGAAAGTGTTTGTGCATCTTTTTTTTTTTATAGGTAAGAAAATATTGTGTGCTGGATGTTTGGATAATGATATAGGATTGAACTTCAAGAAAGCAGCCTTGGTAGGCATCTAGATCTTGGAAAAATTGATAGGGAAACCCCACCATAACAAGTGTGGAAATTTATATTCTAAGGGCTACTAGTATAATGACAAAAGTGAAGCAATCCAAATGACCCATACAGACAAAATGCAAATTCCCATTAATTTACCCCCTTGAGGAAAGATGCAAAGCAATGTTTTTTACACCACTCTGGCCCTAAGGGGTTAAACAGAGATTTTGGGTTTTTAAAACAGCAATTAAATCAATTATTTTATATATGCGAGGTGGGAATGAGTTAATCACTAGGGTGGTGTTAAAGGGATAGTAATGTTTCACACTAAAAGCAGCTCCAAATAATCTTCATAGTATTTGGGCCATGAAGAGTGTTATGTCAATACTGCCAGGGTTGTAGTTCAAGAGTAATTGGATGATTAAGTATCTCCCTCCCACAATTTTACTAATGGAACACTGCTCCCATCAGTGCAGAAAGACTGTCCGGATGGATCTCAGAGAGGGACAATCTTCAGTGAGCATAAGGGAAAAACCTGTCAAGGAGGGCAGGGTTTTCCTTTTACTCACAGTAAGAAGATTGTCCCTTTCTGTGAGCTGTCTGGTCAAGAGTAGGGATGGACGAAACTTTCCTCCTCAAACTGCAATCAGCGAAAAATGGCACTTTCCACTTGGATAAAAATTTCCCTCGAAAAGTGCCAATTTTCCTCTTTTTTCCTCTTTTTTCACCCATTGAAATCAATGGGAACATAGAAGTTACACACAACACATTACAAATAATATTTTATTTCTAAAAGGCATTGTATAAAAGGGGCATGAGAGTGCCTGTGTTGGAGGGGTGTGGGGAAAGAATCAGTTGAACAGGGAATGTTTTTGGGGGGCACTTAATAAAAAAGAAATCCTAAATAAAATAAAATAAAAACCATAAGATGGTATAAAGGGGTCTGAGGAGGGTGCCTGAGTTGGTGAATGAATGAATGAATCATTTGAACAGGGAATTTGTTTTGGGGAGCTTTCTTGACTACTATTGGGAGGACAGTTAATAAAAAAAAATACATCAATAAAATAAAATAAGACATTTGTATCTAAACTGACAGAGACAGGAAACCCCTGAATTAAGCTGCCACTGGGGTGGACTGATACTTGACTTGAGAGTATTTTGTACAGGATGATTTGTTTGATTTGTTGTTAGAGGCCCTTGTATGACTTAGACTTATTAGAGGCCCAAGCCCTGAAGAAACATTAATTTGTAGGACTTAAGCTTGTTTGACACAAGCCCTAAGGAATAGTGTTGAGCGAGCATGCTCGGCCGATGCTCTGATCGGCTCGAGCATCGCTCTGCTCGGCACATGGCGGTACTCGTACGAGTACCGCCATGTGCTCGCCCGCCATGTTCGGGTGGCAGATCTTACAGACGCTCCGCTGGACCACCAGGGACTGGAGGTAGGGGGCATTGTGGAGATGAAGGGGGACATTTTGGAGATGAAGGGGGACATTTTGGAGATGAAGGGGGACATTGTGGAAGGGGGGCATTGCGGAGATGAAGGGGGCATTGCGGAGATGAAGGGGGGCATTGTGGAAGGGGGACATTGTGGAAGGGGGGCATTGCGGAGATGAAGGGGGCATTGCGGAGATGAAGGGGGACATTGTGGAAGGGGGACATTGCGGAGATGAAGGGGGACATTGTGGAAGGGGGACATTGTGGAAGGGGGACATTGCGGAGATGAAGGGGGCATTGCGTAGATGAAGGGGGACATTGTGGAAGGGGGACATTGTGGAAGAGGGGCATTGTGGAGATGAAGGGTGGCATTGACCAGGCACCCTCCCCTCATCAGAGCAGGGGGTGCCTGGTGTAATGCTCGTGTCGCCCCATTGAATTCAATGGGGCTCGGGTGCTCGGCCGAGCACTCGAGCCTCCGGCGGTGCTCGGTCAGAGCACCCGAGCACCCGAGCATCGGGGTGCTCGCTCAACACTACTAAGGAAACATTGATTTGTAGGATTAGGCAGCTGAAAGGGAATGGGATCAACAATAGCAGTAACATGGAAGATGGATGATGAAGGTTCCATTTGCCACGACTGGCTCCAGTGATGCGATGAGGCAGTAGCAGCAGAATAAGTAGCCCCCGGTATTTGTGGAGAAAAGAAGAAGTTGGCCATTAAATCTTCTCCGCCTGCCCCTCCTCCAAAATAATCATAGGTGTGCTATTATTAAAATATATTTTTCCCTTGAGAGCAGGATCAGTGGGTCTACTCAACAACTGCAATGTGCACAGTATGTGTGTGGTAAATAACATCTGGGGGCACAACTGTATGCAAACACCATGACACCCGAAACCAAGTACTGCTGCTGTCACTGTACCCCTTTTCCACACCCGCTAATGACACGTGACAACTTGCTGACAGTTTAATAGTAGTGATGAACCCTCCCTGCCACCATCTTAGCATATTCTGCAGGATGGAATCTCCTCAGATGCCGATTGATGCACTGATTGCGATTCTCCTCCACCACACTAGCATGTTTGGTCAGTGCACCACACAGTGTACAATGGGTATAGATGAACTTCCACATCCTAACATCAACAGAGTGGCTATCATTTGGATGGGGAAGTAATGTATGAGGAGGATTGGCAGAATATGTAGTTACCCTAGAAGGTGATGGCGAGCTAGTTGTTTCACTTGTCCTGTAACTTCCAGTCTCTGCCTGGGTTGTTGTATTCTTCCTCCTCTTTGATCTCCGCTTCTTCTCTTGTTGCCTTTCTGGTGAGTCAGGGACACAAAAGCGGTGCATGATTTCTGTGGTATGTGTTTGGCTTTAACATGTTTAAAGGGATAGTAATACTTCGTTTTAACTTTATTTTATTTTGTAGGCATTAAAAACATGAAGAATGATATAAGTCTTATCTCTCAAACCTTTATGGTTTATGAGATATTCACAAGCAAAGTTTCCCCCTCCCGCCCCTTTTACCTACTGTAAACAATCTCTTCTCAGATGTGGAATGCAGTCCATAGACTGGACAGATAACAGAAGGGGACACTCTTATTCCTATGAAAACAATGAAATCCCTGCCCCCCTTGACAAGCTTTTCAGGTTTTTCCCTTATCTTAATTGAAGATTGTCCCTCTCTGCAGTCTACCTGGCCACCTCCCTTCTGCTCAGGCTGAAGAGTGTGACATCAGTAAAAGGGGAGGGAGGGGGAAACTTTGCTTGTTAATATCTCATAAACCATAAAGGTTTGAGAGATAAGACTTATATCATTCTTCATGTTTTTTTTAATGCCTACAAAATAAAATAAAGTTAAAACGAAGTATTACTATCCCTTTAAAGTAAATATCACTCTGTCTGTGTTTCATGTGTGAAATGAGGGCTCTTGTGCCAAGGTGTGTTCCCTCCTTTCCTCTTTTCACTGACTTGTCACAAATTGTGCACAGTGCCGTTACTGATGACTGTACTGTGCCTACCCCAACAGAAAAATAGTCCCACACCCATGATAATTTCAGAGGGAAGGGGAAAGGTGGAGAAGAATGGCCTCTTTCTTCTTGTCTTCCACATTCCCCTTCATTGTCTGTGGCAGCGGATAATGTTGCTGCTGTTGCTGCTACTGCCTCAGAGTCAGCACTTCAGCTAGGATCATTATTGCTACTGCTGGCAAGTGGAACCTGTCCTAGGTCCGCATCGCTTGTTGACCCCATTCCCATTGTGTCCACAGTGGTCTGTGGCACACTAACCTGCTCCTCAGCATCTTGCTGACCTTGCATCTCAGCATCAGAAGGAATTAGAGCAGTTGCAAATTCCTCTAATTCCTTGCTAGTGGTGGTGGTGATGCCCATCCTCATTCCTGTTTCTCATTCCTTCTCCACCCCGGCTTCTCCAGCATCATCACCACCACCACCACCACCACCACTAGTCCCTACATACTGTTGTTGCTGCTGCTGCTCTATTCCAGACATGTCACTGCTGTGAGGAGGTGATGTGCAATGTGACAGAGGTTCCCCTAATGTCAAACTTGCCATTGCCTTTTGACCTGAAGAAGAAGGCAGACTAGCACTAGCAGAAATAGCAGCAGGAACAGGCAGCTGATCTGTGCTCCTGCTGGTGGTGGTGGTATTAATTCTCAGCCTGCTCTCCTCCCCAACACCTGTTCTGGCCTCTTCAGGTTCATGTTCCACCTGGACACTGTAGAGAAGGGAAGGGGAGGACTCCCAGTCCAAGGGTCAGGAGAATGATCTGGATGCTGTAAAATGTTTCCCCTACCACTCTGGCTGCTTTACCATTACTGCTGCTACTAATGCCAACCACATCAAGTTCAGCCGCAGTCTTCCTCCTCAGTCTCACAGTCACTAGTAATATCAGGATATTCTTGATTACCCCCTCCTTCACTCCTAAGGCTAACAAGCTGCTGGACCTTAGCACTAGTAGTACTAGTAGTACTAGCACTGGCAGGACTGCTTGGGAATGGCAAGTGTGATTTAGGGTCCCTTGCTGTCACACTAGGCATCATTTTCTCCTCCCCTCCCCGAGTACTACAAGAAACACTAGCAGCAGGCAAAGTATTGGTTGCTGCAGGTTCTGTACTAGCAGCACTTTCAGCACTGGCAGCAGGTTCAGTACTAGAAACAGGTACAACACTAGTGGTTACAGGATCAGAAATGGTGGCACTGACAGCAGGGGCAGCACATCTGGAACAGGTACAACACTAGTGGCTGCAGGATCAGAAATGGTGGCACTGGCAGCAGGGGCAGCACTTTTGGAACAGGTACAACACTAGTGGCTGCAGTTACAGAAATGGTGGCATTGGCAGCAGGGGCAGCACATCTGGCAACAGATACAACACTAGTGGCTGCAGATACAGAAATGGTGGCATTGGCAGCAGGGGCAGCACATCTGGAACAGGTACAACACTAGTGGCTGCGGGATCAGAAATGGTGGCACTGGCAGCAAGGGCAGCACTTTTGGAACAGGTACAACACTAGTGGCTTCAGATACAGAAATGGTGGCATTGGCAGCAGGGGCAGCACATCTGGCAACAGATACAACACTAGTGGCTGCAGATACAGAAATTGTGGCACTGGCAGCAGGGGCAGCACGTCTGGCAACAGGTACAACACTAGTGGCTGCAGGATCAGAAATGGTAGCACTGGCAGCAGGGGAAGCACGTCTGGCAACAGGTACAATACTAGTGGCTGCAGGATCAGAAATGGTGGCACTGGCAGCAGGGGCAGCATATCTGGCAACAGGTACAACACTAGTGGCTGCAGTTACAGAAATGGTGGCACTGGCAGCAGGGGCAGCACGTCTTGCAGCAGACACAGCCAGCTGACCTGTCCTGCTCTCACTATCCTTTTCTCCCTTCCTTCCCATTACGTTTTCTCCCTCCCTTCTTATTAAATTCCCCAAGAACCCTTGGGGTGATTTAGGGGGACTGGACAGCATTGGTTGAGTACTTCCTCCACCTCCTCAGACTCAGTGGACACATAATAAGGGTCCTTCCAGTTCCTCTTTTTGCTGCTTATAGTGATAGGAGTCACTATGAGTCTCTCCTGTCTCAATTTTTGCTAAATATCACAAGAGAACAGCACAGCACATTAATCTCGCTCTGTAGCTGCTTCAATTGTGACTGCCTTCAGCATAAACGTCACGTTTTTATAGCAGAAGTGCGAAAACAATGTAAATCAATGAACGATAACTTTTAAGCCATTGAATAAATGGTGAAAGTTTTTATCCAATGGGCGAAAGATGCGAAAATTTTACTCATTTGTTTTAAAGAGGATTTTCCCGCAAAAAAGCAGATTACAACGTGGTTTTCGCAAAATTTCTCGCAGGAACACAGCGACAACTTTTACCCATCCCTAGTCAAGATACCAGATTTCACATCTGAGGGCAGGTGGCTTACATTAGGTGAAAGGGGCGGGAGGGGGATACTTTATCATTCAATTACTCTTGAACTACATCTCTGACAGTATTAAAATAATATTCTCCATGACCCAAATACTATGAAGATTAATTGGAGCTGCTGTTTTTGTGAAACATTACTAATCCTTTTTGAAGGAATAGTAATACTTAATATGAATAAAAATATATATTGTAGTGTTTACCCCCTTAATAAAACAAAGGTATTCCAACTTCTGAGAGGTGTTTATTCAAACTTTATTACAGCTCAGTCTGGAGCTGCTGTTTTTTGTGAAACATTACTATCCCTTTAAAGAGCATTAATAGGGAATGAATAAGTTCAACTGAATCACCAAAAAGGCTGCCGATAAAAGGTGTCACTTGGGAATGAGGCTAGATTACACCATCAACTATAAAAGGGTTGAATGGTATGGAAGCCGGAAAGTGGCAATAAAGAAACATCGGTCTAACAAGCTGGGTCATGGGCTGGTGGCAGACAGTAGATTATTAATACAACAGGCAGTATTGAGGCAGGCCTCAGTCAAGACAACAAATTGGGTCATAGCAGATGGCCAAAAAGGCAATAGTTGTATAAGGCCATGCAAGTTAACAGACTGGCAAAAATGGAACATAAGGTATCTAATAGTGAAAGACTATACACTCACATTTCTGTGCTTGTATGGTTGTTTGCTGTTGCCAAAAGCATCTAAGGAGAACAAACTTTGTCATAGGTAATTGCTGAGTAGAGCAAGTGTGTCCAGATTATCAGATATGAAGAACTTACTGGAGCAGGATCTCACAGTTTGTGTTTGAAATACTCCACTATTTCCAATATACTTTATTACCCATATTGGTAAAAAAAAATGTTTTTTGAGGGACAGTCAAGAGTTAATATAAATACATACTTTTTAAATCATTAACAAAGGACAGTTGCCCTTTGTGTACTTTATGAAATGTGTTTGTTCATTTGCACTTTTTTATATCTTTCATTTATGATGATCCTACTTTTCAGTGGGAGGGTTTTATTTATTTCATATGTATCTCATCCAGGAGCATAATCCCAATAAAGTGAATGTGTGTACTGTAGAAAAGTCCAGGAATCAAAAAGTACTTTACAAGAGAAAGGTTATTGTTTTTTTGTTGTTGTTTTGTTTTTATTTATTTTTTTTGCTTATCATACTTATACATGCTGGGCCTTCAATTCATAGTTTTACTATATGCACATACATGTTCTTAAATAAATGTATATATATATATATATATATATATATATATATATGGATGCATCATGTGACTGCCAAGCTTTGCCTAAGCCAAACACAACCAGTGGTGGCACTAAGGAGGAGTTATGCATTTCTCCTCTATACTGCCTGTTCCATTGTGTAAGCACGGGGCATGAACTGTCAACTGACAGTTCATCTTTGATTCTTATCCCCTTTGACTGACAGTTCATCTTTGAATAACCTCTTCTTCAGCTGGCAGTTCATCTATGAATATCTTCCCCTTCAGCTGGCAGTTCATCTTTGAATCTCTTCCGTTTTGACTGGCAGTTCATCTATGAATCTCCTACCCTTCCACTGGAAATTCATCTTTAAATCTCCTCCTCTTTGACTGACAGTTCATCTTTGAATCTCCTCCCCTTTGACTGGTAGTTCATCTTTGCCTCTTCTCACCTTCAATGAAACTTTATCTTTGCCTCTCCTTCCCTTGCCACAAATGACAACCTTCCTTCTCCCTCAATTACACATCATGTGATAATTATTACTCTCTTCTACATAACCCTTTGCTTTCAATGTCTGAACACTTTGCTTTCACTCGCCAATTACCATTTCAGTATGAACTGTCTTATATACAAATACATAACTCACAATGCCAAGGATCATTCACAATGCCACATAACATGCAAAACACATTGCATCATACCCATGCTACCACCTTCACAAGCCTACCATCCCCTTATGCAAATCACAACACCATACTAATGCAAACTGTGTACATCTCCTTCTACACATTTATCATTTGTCAGTCTATGCTTGTATGCTTGGAGTAGAGAAAGCTGCTGAAATTTTGATGCTAGCCAGAGTAGAGGCAGATAGGCAAAAAGGGGAACCTACAGTTGCTTGGTTTAAAGCATGTTGGTGGTAGCCAGTTGTTTGCTGAGCAGGTCGAGTATTGATTGATTATGTCAATTTAGAATATGCTCCTCATCTTCTTCTGAGATAGATCAAATAGAGAGAAAAAGTGACATGGCAGAAAATCAGCTGTGTCTGAAAGGAAAATGCTCATTGTACAACTAAAAAGAAGCAATATACATTTTTAAAAACTCTTTGGTCTGTACAAGTAAGATCACCATCACTGCTAACACCCATCCAGTCAAATTCACTATTACTGACTAATAGGGGTGGGCGAAAAGTGAGAAAAATTTCCTGCATGACTTTGAGAAAAATGGCAGATTTTTCCTTTTTTTCGTGAAAGTTTTCTCTTTTTCTCCATTGCAAAATTTTCCTCCTTTTCGCCTATTCCAGCAAATTTTTGGCCTATTCCAACACATTATTATCCTATTCTAACACATTTTTCTCATAGTCTAACACATTTTTTGCCTATTCAATTAATTTTTTTTCCTATTGTAACACATTTTTCTTCTATTCTATCACATTCTAACACATTTGTCTCCTATTCTGAAACATTTTTCTCCTACTCCAACATATTTTTTCCTATGTCAACATTTTTTTCCTATATTTAATATGGTGCAACATTTCCCAGCACAATATTACTTCTTCTGAGGACTGTAGTGGAGAAATAAGTAGCTGGAAGTCAAATTGAGTCCTACACCAACATATACCTTGAAAAATGTGTTAGCATGTAGATTGCCTCTGTCCTTTGTCCACAACACTTACTTCCTGCTTAAGTAACACTGGCACATATTCATGATGATGTCAAGTGATTAAAAAAAAGTGCAACCTACAATGTGGCACATGTGTATGGTAGTAGTGGTGGGGGACTGGTGTGGTGTGATTGGTGGGACCTTGACAAACTGCATCCACCCCGGGAGGAGAGGGCTCATCATCATTCATTGGACATGCTGCAGCAACAATTGTTGCAGTCAGTTTTTGTACTACCACTTTACTCCCACGTCCCTGCACTGCTCCACCTTTCCCCTTTCTGCTTCTGCATTTTCTAGACATTACTCAACTACTGTGTGTGTTTTTACTCTCTACAGTACACAACTGATGGAGTTTGATGTCTTGCCTTGGCCCTCAACAAAATTCTCAATGTTGTCTGCTGTCTATCAAGTCTGCCTCAGTCAAAGAGCTCCCAGTCAGCTGTGTAATATATTTATTTGTTTAATTATGTTTTTATTTATGTATTTATTTTTTATTTTAAGTTGTCCAACATATCTTATCACAGTTAGTCTCAAAAAAATATATATAACTAAAAACAACTTATTTCCCCAGTCTTCCCCTGCACAGAGACAATAAAAGTAAAATCAGCAAGCAATTTGGACCCCAGCTGCCTGTGTCATGCAAGTCAGTCACTCCTTCCTCCCTTCTTCTCTCCATTGTGCCCCTGGACTCCCCTACTACAGAGAACAAATGTCCTACCTAAATGACTCCCTAAAACTAAGTTTCAATTCCCCTTTATTTTCTTATCTTATCTAGCTCAAAAACATGCTGCTTTCTCCTCCCACAAAAACAGAATGGCATGCTGTGAGAGCTGCCTGGAACTAGTTTTGCTGGGACCTTGACAAACTGCATCCTCCCTTGTAGTAGAGGAATCATCATCATTGACTGCACACGCTGCAGCAACCATTGCTGCAGTTTTTGAAATACTACTGTACTCTCACGTCCCTGCAATGCCCCTCCCTTCCCCTTGTGCTTTTGCTGGACATTACTCAACTACACTGTGCTTTTTTACTCTACAGTACACAACACAACTGATGGAGCTGTATGATGTCTTGCCTAAGCCCAGTCAGCTGTCTATCACTGTCACCTAATATATTTAGTTCTTTATTCGTTTTTATATATTTTTTCATTTTTTTTACATTTTTTTAAGTTGTCAACACTGTTTTCTTATAAAAAAAAATAATTATAACTGAAAAACAAAATCAGCAACTCCTTTCCCCAGACTTCCCCACCCAGCACAGAGACAATAACAGAAAGATCAGAAAGTAAATAGGTCCCCAGCTGCCTGTGTCTTGCCAGTCAGTGTGTCTGAATTTTGGGGTATTATTTGGGGTCAACCTCCTTCTTATCCCCAGAGTGCCTCACTGACTCCCCTAATAAAGGGAACAAATATCCTACCTAAAAGATTCACTAAACTAAACTTCAATTCCCCTATTTTCTCTAGCTCAAACAAGGTGCTGCTCTCTCCTCTCACAAACACAGAATGGCATGCTGTGAGCGCTTGACACCCTTTTATATGGTTGTAGAAAATTTTTGTGTGCTGGAGAAAATTTTTTATTCCCATTGATTTCAACGGGCAAAAAGGGCAGAAAAAAGCAGAAAAACAGCACTTTTTACAGGAAATTATTCAGTTAGTGGAAAGTGCCATTATCCTTTCAGTTTCAGTTTGAGGTGAAAATTTTCACCCATACCTACGGACTAAGCAGCAAGAAAGGTCAACATCAACAACTCACAATTTGAGTACTTATGCTGCTGTTCATGGTGCAAAGCTGCTGCTACTAGTATTATTGTAACATCTAGCCCCTTTAGTAGTTATGATGTAATGAATAGTGGACTCTTAGAAACCCCTCAGTCTATGAAATCTACAGTATGGAGATACTTCACTGACAATCCCAAAGTTAAACATGTTGCTTTATAGAAAAAATACAATATCAAGTGCTACTGCAGTTATATAGATAAAGGATATGAGAGAAATACAGAATTTCAATAGAATAATGTTTATTAAAATAAGATATAGATGTTTCTAACCAGCATACATAATATCAAAAAGTTCCTCACTTATGTATGGGTAAACCAGGAGCCCCATGCTCTAATCACAGACCAGGAATAAATCATTATCCAGCCAGACAATGGGTCCAAAGAAAATAGTTCCTTAATCCACATAGTATTATGTGCTCATTTTATTCCAATACTGGAGAAGACCTTCCCGATCCACCCTGTTCCCAGTGGCTACTAGTGACCAAACTAGACAAATGACAAACCATGTAAAAATGTATAAAACTCTATTTACTGATATAAAAAATATATATAAAAAATTTAAATATTATCCAACAATGAATGCACCCTGAAATGTAATTCCCCACATAAGAAACACCAGATTTCCGGACGATTATATTAATAGAAATGAGTACATATAATACCAAGGAGTACCTGTTTCCTCCAAGTACAAAATTGGGACCCTTCAGTCAGCCAGTGTGTCATTTTATCATTCAATTACTCTTGAAGTAAAACTCTGACAGTATTGAAATAACACTCTCCATGGCCAAATACTATGATGATTCATTGGACCTGCTTTTATTTTGAAACATTACTACCCTTTAAAGCAATGGTTACACAGTCCTTCTATGTGCTACCAACCTTCACTTACTTAGTTATTAGAAAGAAGTAAAAAAAAAGGCATAAACATTATCCAATGTCTGACAACAGCAGACATGACAACATTTGGAGACTGAAATGCTACAATATTCATTTGTATAAAACAGAGGTGTTAAATAACTAATGTTAACTTTTGATGGCATATCCCAACACAATTATTTTTCAATAGCAGTTTTGTATGAGCTGTACAAGGAGGTGCAATTAAATGTCAAGGGTATGGACAAGTGGCCAGAGAACAGACATTCTATAGAGTACTAAATCTACTAAAGCTTTGGAGTAAAGTAGGAAGTTCCCTGTTTTTATAGTACTGCAGGGGGAATTCTCATGCCTATAGAAATCATGTGTGGAAATTACCAAGTTATCGGTGGATTTTCATTAGAGGCAGCAAAAATGCCGAAATTTCTATCCTTGATCTAAACACTTATTAAAAGTTTACTTTAGGTTAGAAAATGAAATCCTCCATATTTCTACATACTCATAGTGTGATGCCATTTAATTAATTTTGATATCCATGTTTTAATTGCAAGGGATTAAAAGCCCCATTTAAATCAGTGAGGGTTTAATTCGTTTCCCATGGTGCAGTTGGTTTGCCCTGATAATGCTCTACTTTTGCCATTATACATATGGCCTACTGTGCTGCATACCCAGCTAGAACTCAAGAGCATGTACATCCATCCCTTACAAAGCACGTACAGGCACCTATACATGCATCAACAGAAGCAGCAAACATAGAGCTTGGAACTGCATTCAGTCTGTTAACCTGTTCTTCATTTTAAATACTTTGAGTAGTTGAGAGTTAAACACAGTAACAGTCAACATGGCTAATGCACTAAAATGAATTGGAGTAATTCTGAAGCAAAGTAACTGTACAATATGGGACAAATGCAATTTCCCCTCAGTGATTGGGACTTTTAATACCTTGAATAAGAGAGAGAAAAGTGCAAAAAGTAGCACCCCCCAGCCTTGACTCACTACATTGGTAGGCATAGAGCCATACATACTGACTGCCTTGTTCCACAGTAGCCACAGAACTACATATACTTTCCCCACCAGCCTTGTTCCACAGTAGCCACAGAACTACATATACTTTCCCCACCAGACTTGTTCCACAGTAGCCATAGAACCACACATACTGATCCCCCAGACTTGTATCACTGCACTGGTAGCCATAGGAATGGGCAACAAAAAGCCATTCAACTGCTGCCAGACTACAGTTCTCTTTGGCTAGTGGGAATGATGGGTGTCGTCTGAGATCCACACCACATGTACTTACCTTCAAGTACCAGCCTTGTCCCACTGTACTGGTAGCCAAAGAAGCATGCATACTGACTTCCACAGCCTTTTCCTACTGCACTAGTAGTGATAGGACCAAACATACTGACCTCAGAGTCATAGCCATGTTGTCCCACTGCACAGGTAGCCATAGAACTATACATGCTGAGTCTGAATTCTGGCTGGATGAATTGGGCATTGAAGGAAACTGGCAAAGCTATCACAGGCATTTTTTAGGATTAGCAAAAAGGAGGAGACGTTTTAGGGTTTCTTTGACCAGAATTTTCTACTGAAAAAAAGGAAACTGTGGGTTTTCTACAAAAAACAACTCCTACATGAGAAACACTGCAGTCTTTGCCCATCCCTACAAATAATATGGCAACCTAGGGCCATAAATAGGCACAAAGGGAAGTGGAACAGTTCTATAGCAAACCAAATTTGTGATAACATTTTTTGTTGACATGAACTGTTCCTGTTTACTCCTTCAGGATGATTAGAGACACCATTTAAAATCTATTGAAAATATGGAGCGTTATTATTAGTGCCCTGTAGTGACATTGCTTTCCCGTAGATTTGCTACTCTTTGAACACATGGGCTATGATTTTTTACATGGGTGACATGAATGGAGAACTGATGTTGTTCCTTTTCAGTCACCCATTTACAAACCTGTATATTATTGTCTAATGCACATGTGGGTAGGCTATTCATTTGAGGCTGCAGTCAGCTGTGTGAATGATCTACATGGCAGTCCAAGCAGCCTCTGTGCAGTTTTCTTATGTGGTAGGTTCTCTTCATTCAACTCAGAGAATTTGCTTTAACACAGGCTGCTTTCAAATGAAGTGATAGTTGTTCATTTGAATAGCTTTATAAGGGCTATTTGTTTGATAGTACAGTGCATGCAATCTTGCCGAGACTGAGCAAACCTACATGTACATTTATAATTGTATAAATCATAATATCCTGTTTACACCTGTTGTATGTATTATTTAAAATGTTAATTATAGCACTCACAAATGTTATTTTCAGAATTTATAACAATTTCACAGTTTTTTTTTATTTAACAGTGATTTTATTTTCAATCTAATATGGTATTAACATCAACAAACCAACAATTAACACTACAGTAATAACACTCCAAGATAATTCTTTATACATTCCTTTGTATGCAATATAATTTGCTAATCAGAATTATACAAAAAGCTTTTTTTCCTTTTAATTTATATTATTTTATAAACACCTCTTTTGCTTTTGTTGCATGATATCTTTACGTTTTTGGCTTACAAATTCCCAGAGTGCCTCTTCTTGTATTGTAAACAAAACTCTCCTATATTATACATGTAATTGTAGTGTTTAATTAAAGGTATAGTAATACTTAAAATGTAAAAAAAAAATATGTTGTAGGGTTTATCCCCCTGAGTAAAACAAGAGTACTCCCACTGCTGAAAGGTGTTTCATTCAAAAATTATTAATTTTCAAAGTTGAATTTTTTAGGTGCAGTATCACAGTGGCATGAAATTGTTCAGTGGCGCTGTTGCTACACTATCCTATGAACAGCTCTGGTCCCAGGACCATAAATCTCCATAGGATGGTGTAGCAACAGCGCC
Source organism: Rhinophrynus dorsalis (assembly GCA_037306005.1). Lineage (NCBI taxonomy): Eukaryota > Metazoa > Chordata > Amphibia > Anura > Rhinophrynidae > Rhinophrynus > Rhinophrynus dorsalis. The sequence continues at coordinate 336,630,696 of CM074720.1, read as the reverse complement.
ACTGTACAATTTCAGGCCACTGTGATATTGCACCTAAAAAATTCAACTTTGAAAATTAATAACTTTTGAATGAAACACCTTTCAGCAGTGGGAGTACTCTTGTTTTACTCAGGAGGATAAACCCTACAACATATTTTTTTTTACATTTTAAGTATTACTATCCCTTTAAAGTATTTCGGTAAAAAGAGGAAAAAAATGGCAACAGTGGTATACCCTTTCAGTATGCAGAGTTCATATTACACTCATTGGGTGTGTTTTTAAATTGCACCATTGCTGCTAAATGCTTTGATCACTCCTTTGGTCTTTAAAGGGTTAAAGGAATACTAATGCTACAATACAGTATAGTGTAACATTATATATATATATATATATATATATATATATATATATATATATATATATATATAATTTATATATATACAAAACACTAGAATTTATATGATCATAAATCTAACTTTATAATGTGCTTTGCAAACGTTTACATTTATATCTGAGAATGTTACAACATGGCCTTTCATATTATAGTAAGTGAATTTTAGCATCAGTATTACTTTAAGAAGGCAAAATGCATACATGAAGACAATATTATATTGTATATTAATACGTTTTGGAAAAGAGAATTAACCATTTGATTAATTTTCCAATTGTATTTTGGCATAGAGCTATCAAGTGCCTGCTCTTATATTTACATATTATGCAGGCTACATGTGACATTTTATACTGGATTGAATGCCACTGATTAGAAAAAAAATATGCAAATATATTTGCTCCATCTCTTCATATGATGCATCTGGCCTTTATTCTGGAGATGTTCATCATCATCATGTGCTTTGTATTTCTGTGCTTGATATTTTGATGCAAAAATGCTTAGTTAAATGTTGTTTTTAAAAGAAAAAAGCTATTTAATATTTTAATGAGTGGTATAGAAAATTAAAATGTTAACTGCATTATAAACTGTACAAACTGTGCTAAGTAGATTGAGGATTGTTTAGGTACATATTGCATGACACGAGTGCTGTAAATTTTTGAGAATGTCTACACACACGCTCTCATAAACCTTTATTCTGTCTTTAGAATTTGGAATGATGGGAGATCATACAATTAAAAGTCAGCGACCAAGATCTGTTCATGAGAAAAGGGTCCCACAGGAACAAGCTGATGCTGCTAAATTTATGGCACAAACTGGTAATTCATTAGTTACATTTTTCTACTTACTGTTATTAATTCTAGCAAAATCCACTGCATGCTTCCATAATCTTCTGCATATTTGTCAGTTTTTTTTCTAAGCTGATACTTTTTTTAATATTTTTTTTCACCAGTTACAGTTCCATAAATAAAGTAGCTGCAAATTAGACTGAGCGCACGCATTACAAATGTGGCTAACTAACTCATTCGTGTTGTGGTCTCTTTTCATTTAAGTGTAAGAATAGATATGAAAAGCATGCCATTAAATGTACTAAAAAAATCTTCCATTGTGAGTTTCAGTTACATTTTGGGCCTTATACATAAAGCAAAAAAAAATTGCAATTCAGGAGTATATCAAGGGCACTTTAGGGGATAAATATTAAATTCTCAGAATTTCATCAATTTCGCTTAGTTAGCTCCAGAATTGCTCCTTTTTCTTTCTGCTTAAAGCCCAATGATTGAAAATATAGATGTGAACAATTGCTTTAATGTTGTAAACTCTCTGACAAGTAAGATCTTATCTTAAAGCGGAACTACCACCCGACACAATCTTTAGCTTCACTAAGTCCCCATCTGGCGTCTAGCTGCTCAGTAGCGCTAGTTAGCAGAATAATTACCTTATTTAATAGATTTCTGCTTTCTTCCATGGGTGACAGGCAGGACGGAGCGCGGACATCTTGCCATTGTGACGTCCGTGCACCTGCACTGTCAGTCCCAGACGGAGCCAAATGGCTCCTAGCAATGCCTCCTAGACCCGGCTGGGACTGACAGCGCAGGCGCGCGGACGTCACAATGGCAAGATGTCCGCGCTCCGTCCTGCCTGTCACCCATGGAAGAGAGCAGAAATCTATTAAATAAGGTAATTATTCTGGAGACTAGCGCTACTAAGCAGCTAGTCGCCAGATGGGGACTTAGTGAAGTTACAGATTGTGTCGGGTGGTAGTTCCGCTTTAATCCCTTTCAACAAGTGATGCCAACCTGAGAGTTATTTAGCATTAAAAGGGATACTGACTTAGCAATAATTGAACAGTACAAGGGTTAAGCATTTATTTTATTTGGAAGACTAAATAACAGAAATGTTACTGGAGCATTGGCGACAAAATGCTCCAAATGCCACTATACAACGTAAGCACTTTTTGTTCTATAGATAACTTACTTTTACTCATTTTATGCTAAATTCCTTTTTCATATCTACTAACATAGGACAACTGCTCATTCATCAAACAAAATAACACTTATTTATTATAGCAAATAATTCATACATGTTTTATGACATTTTTAGCTTTTTTAAATCTGTTCTGGTTTTTTTTTGTTTATTTTACTTCAACATATCCTAAATTTTTTTAAAGAATTCCGGTACACTATGAAATCTAGACATGACATTTTTCTTATCTATTGATTCTATTGTGGTTCTGTATAATCACTTAAGTAATGGCTTGTATAATTAGTTATATTTATTGTTGCTGGGCATTGAGTCATTTAATATCAAAAGAGCTATAGGCACTAAGTGGATGCAATTTGCACACATATGGATTTAATGATTTTTGTGAAGCAAATTTACAGCTAGTTTGATGAAATTAGTACATTTTGAGCTCTAATTGTATCTCTCATTATTATAATACAAAATATTTCCATTTCTGTTTGATTTCTGTTTTGTTGCATAAGTGTTTGTATAAAACAGCACAAATTGCATCATTTAAGTAAATGCAACACATTTGATTCCTAAGCTAAGTTTCTTGAGTAAGCAATAAGACAGTACCATTTAATTTATCTTCTGTAATATAAATTGAACTCTGTACATGTAGTGCAGATATTGAAGCTGACACTCAGAAGAATCGAAGCAATTCTAGGGCAAGCCAACAGCATTATAAGGAGCAAATAAAAATGTGATAAAGGAACACTAACACCTTCTAATAGTAGTCTCCCACTTAACCCTTTCAGTGCCCTATATTGTAGGGTTTATCTTGCTGAGTAAAAGGGCACTCCCACATCTGAGAGGTGTTTAATTCAAAAGTAATTGCAGCTCAGACTTGAATTTTCTAGATGCAGTATCACAGTGGCCTAAGTTGTACAGTGACGCTGTTGCTACACCATCCTATGGACAGCTCCGGTCAGTGGACCATAAACCTCCACAGGATGGTGTAGCAACAGCGCCACTGCAAAACTGAGGACATTGAGCTACTGCATCTTAAATAATTAAAGTTTGAACTGCAATAATGTTTGAATAAAACACCTTTCAGCAGTGGGAGTGCTCTTGTTTTACTCAGGAAGATAAACCCTACAATATATATTTTACTATATATTAAGTTTTAGTATCCCTTTAAGGTAACTGGGGTCTATTATTAAGCACTTGAAAGCTAAATAGGTCTTCAGTGTATTGCAAAGCAATGCAATGCATTGGAAATCTGTCTAGTATTCAGTGAGTTAAAATCTCAATTTTAATCAATTGGAATTGTACTGAGTTTTATTTTACCCTATGGTGCAGTTGGTTTTCACCAAAATAAACATTTTGTTTGGCAAAATTGATGGTTTTTAAATTGTCATTGGTGGGTAGTACTGCAAATGCTATAGTTCCTGAGGCTAATGTAGTAAGAATAACAGTGGAGACATGTCTTAAGTCGTAATAAAGAGGAGATCACTTCTTAATTGTGATACACTCTTCAGTTCATCTTTTATATTATGGAGCCTATACATCTCTCTAACTTGAAAGACTTGGCTCAATAGAATAACATAGGTATTGGAGAGTTTTTATCATTAAAGACGTTATCTCCTTTTTATTGCAACTTAAATGGATAGTAATGTTTCACAATAAAAGCAGCTCCAATAAATCTTCAAAGTACTTGGGCCATGGAGAGTTTTATTTCAATACTGTCAGAGTTGTAGTTCAAGAGTAATTGAATGATAAAGTATCCCCTCCCACCGCTTTTACACTTCTCACCTCAGAGCAGCAAGACTGTCCAGATGGATGTCAGAGAGGGACAATCTTCAGTGAGCATAAAGAAAAACCTGAAAAACCTGTCAAGTGTCATAGTTTCCCTTATGCTCACAGTAAGAAGATTGTCCCTCACTGTGAGCTGTCTGGTCAAGGGACCAGATTCCACATCTGAGGGGAAGTGATTTACACTAGGTAAAAGGGGCAGCAGGGGGATGCTTTATCATTCAATTACTCTTCAACTACAGCTCTGGCATTATTAAAATAACACTTTCCATGGCCCAAATACTATGATAATTAATTGGAACTGCTGTTTTTGTGAAACATTACTAGCCCTTTTTAAAGGAATAGTGATAATTAATATGGATAAAAATATATATTGTAGTGTTTACCCCCATTAATAAAACAAAGGTACTCCAGCTGCTGAGAGGTATTTTATTCAAACATTATTACTGCTCAGTCTTGAATTGTTTAGGTGCAATATCTCAATGGCCTGAAATAGTACAGTGGTGCTGTTGCTACAACAACTTAAGGACAGCTCTGGTTAGTTGACCATCAATCTCCATAGGATGGTGTAGAAACAGCACCCCTGTACTGTTTTAGGCCATTAAGATATTGCACCTAAAATATTCAAGTTTGAGCTGTAATTATGTTTGAATAAAATCCCTTTCAGGAGTGGGAATACCCTTGTTTTACTCAGGGGGTATACTAACACTACAACATATATATTTTTTTACATTTTAAGAATTACTGTCCCTTTAATGTATGTCCCCACTGTTCATAGTACATTAGGGTCAGAACGTAAGGACTTTGTGATCATAGCCTGTAATGATAATTTAAAAATGATCAGAAACAAACATTTTTTTACCCTGATAATGACACACTATTACTTCTGTTCTGAAAATCAGCTTTAATGAAATCTACTTGATTAGGGCTTGAGTACATGCACTTTAAGTCAATTTAATCAAGTTATGACTTATCCAGCACATATCTTTACTGGTTATACTATGCAAAATGGTTTAATGTGTTACATCTCTATACAGACAATTGGTGTTTTATAAAATGGGGGCCAGCAGTTATATATACAATATCCATTAAAACTTACAGTATCCGTAACATTTTTGTTTAGGAAAATGTGCCAAACCAAGCATTCTCAAGACCAGTCCTAATGAGTCTGACACACCAATAAGATAAGGTTTTAAGGATATGCCTATTGAAGCACTAGTACAGAGTAGCCAATGTCTGAAACGCCAGCTATTGGTAGTAGATTATCGCTTGTGCTCAAGCAGGCATATATTTAAATTTTATTTGCTATGGTACTTATTCAGGAAGCTAAAGTAGAACAAATCTGGGGCAAACCAACAGTGCCATGAGGAAAAACAAAAATGTCCTAAATGTTCATTGCTTTAAATTGTGGCTTTAACTCCTTGAACGTTACAGAGCTTTCCAGCACATCAATTCATTATGCGTCAGAAACCTCCAATTTAAATCAATGGCAATTTTTATTTGCCCCCCCATGGTGCATTTGGTTTGTTCCAGATTTGCACATAATTACCTTCATGAATATGACTCAATTTCCTAAAACTTATTAGAATAGAAAAACAATTTCAAATACTTTTGTAAATATGGTGCTGTTTTACCCAGCTTTTGTCACAAAAGTCATCATAGATTTTGTGAAAGTGCAAACTAACCTAAACATACCTAGTTTTATTATACATGATTAGTTGAAGATCCCATGTACACGGGCCACAGTGCCACCCAGCAAAGGCTGCGGTGCAGTCATGCACAGTAGAGACTGCCCGCGCCGTGGCTGATACAGAGCAGGGCACTCCGAATTCGGACCGTAGTCGAGGACTACGGTATGAATTTGGAGCCCTGCTCCGTTATCAGCCGCGGTGTGGGCAGTCTGTAGTGCGCATGACTGCAGTGCCGTCTCTACTGTGCACGACGGCTTCTGACAAACAATTTAGCAAATTATTATATAGGATGAAAAAAATAAGTGACAAACATACCTATCACATCATTTTGAGATTTCAAGCACAAGTGAAAACTGAAGTAATTCTGGAAGAAACCATCTATATCATGAAGGACAACTAAAGCTTCTATTTGATTTCTTCTGGGATTTTAACCAATTATGTGCTAGAGAATGCATCCAGCATATTGCTTTGCAGTGCAAAGACATCTGTAGCATTCAAGGGCTTAAAAGGGGTGCTTTGGGACATTTTATTTCTGCTTTAACATGCAATTAGTTTACTTCAGAATTACTCCAGGTTTTTCTTTTTTTTTTAATCAAGTACTTAGAATTTGATATGTCTAATTTTATTCTAGTGCTCTAGAATAATTGCATTATTATGGTAGCTAGCTAAACAACAAGTTTGGACAACCCACACCACAGCTGTTACTGAACTCTTTATCCCATCATCATAGGCATTGTAGTCAAACAGTAGCTGAGCTGCTGCATGTTGTCCACCCCAGCAGAACAGTTAAAATAAGAAACAAAAAACCTGGCACTTAAATATAAACTGACTAGAGGAAAATAAATGTAAGTATTTGAACTGTTTATAGGTCTAATATCACCATTGTTCTAAAACTATAAAATCTTCTGTACTTAGACATTATTATAACCTATATACAGGAATTGTACCAAAATGCAACGCCTACTAATCGGAAGTGAGGCCATTTTACTACAGTATAATCAATCAGTTAAGTCACATATGCTATTTATATGGAATTACTCATAGGAGAAATTCACTCAGCATATAATGTGTGGAAAGAATGTTAAAAAGCATATCCTTTTATTTAAAAAAAAGTATACATTTTCCACAAAATAATAAAGGGTGAAGGTACAGTAATGATGATTTATGTCAAAGTGCCTTTTAGTGCATTAGACTTCAATCTTGTTATAGGCCCTTCTGTCTCAAAGTATTCACTTTTCAGTTGCATGGACAGTGCAGAGATGCTAATAATTCCATTTTATCTGTGCCTAGATTTGTAAAACCTGTACCAGGATTTTTTTTTATCTTTTTTTATCCGAAACCATATTCTATATTTTCTGACATTTTGTCATTTTCTTTCTTCAGTTGCTAAAAGAGAAGATTACAATCATATTACATTTACATTGTAGTCGTTCTCTCTGGCCAACAGGTATTGCAGTATAGAGGATAATAGCTTTCTCTTCTAATAATATTTATTGAGGGTTGTATTTGTTCAGCAGCCATACCCTGTGAAAAGTACAAAGAGAAATCCATCTTTCTGGTTATACAACATGCCATGTCTTCTATAAGTGCACACAATATGTTTTTTCCATTTTATTAGATATAAAGAATTTCATAAGTATAAGGAACAAGGGATTATTGCAATTAAAACTGCTAGTTGTAAAATACTAGAATTTATATTTAAAAAAAAAAAAAATATTGCCCAATTTGGTTTTAAATTGCCTTTTTCATATTCTAAAGGTTACAGGAAAGTTTTCCAATTCCTCCCTTCAGTGGGAGCCTCCATGTTGAAAAGATATGCATGATTATTCCTTCTTCTCAATTTATTCCAATTTCCAAACCCTCTTATGCAAACTTTTAGCAGCCAAATAAGATGGAGAGAGGGTATTTTCTGGGCATGTGAGTAATTCATTATGCACACTCAGAGAACAAAGCTTTGCTGAGAATAGTATCCGATAGCACTAGATCGTAAAGCATTGGAAATATTAACCCTATTAAAAAACAAAAACACACATTATAGGAATTTGTATTATTTGTGTATATATATATATATATATATATATATATATATATATATATATATATATATATATAAATATATATATATATATAAATATATATATATATATATAAATATATATATATATATATATATATATATATATATATATATTCTTTAAAGAGATGAACATCTGTCTAGGTCCACTTTATGTAGTTATGTGATAATAATTTGTAAGTTTAATTTTCATAAAAGGAAAAAGTAATAAAAATGAAGACCACAAATAATGAAATAGATATATGCATTAAGCAGTAAAATATTTAGTGATCAAAGGGTAAGTGACTAATGCTGCAGGGGAATACATTATTTGTTTTGTATTTAGCTATTTGCTTTTTTATTAATAGAGTTGTACTGGCACATTTATCACTAGAATTATACAATACTCATTTATCAATGGCCAAGGACGTTGTGCAGAAGTACGCTGTTTCTGTAAGCAATATTATAGGTTGTGTATACAATGCAAGTTTATGGGAGCACAAATATATACAATATATAGAGTGCACACATTTGCTTATATATGTTAAGTTTGCAAAGTAGAATTTTCTGTACAAAAAGCCCTATTCACACTGTTAATCACACTATTAATCTCTATTTCAGCAGCCAGGGAAGTAAGCTGGATCATAGATATTAAAAACATGCTTATGAGTGTCCATATGCAAGCAGCAACAAGTACCCATGAAGGGCAATCAAGGTTGTTGTGCTCCCTGCTCATTGATAAATTCTACCTTTGCAAATTAGTGCAATTCTGGGGCAAACTAAGTGTACTAAAGAAAAAAATAATAATAGCAGTTGCTTTAACCCCTTAAGGACCTGCTGTACACTCACACGGCCGGAAATTATGGACCATGGACCTTTCTTTGTTTGTTTTTTTGGGGATCCCAGTTCAGGGCTCCCAGAACAGCGTGCAGTCATTCGGGGAGCCCTGAAATCCATGGGTCCTTATGGCTGGCTAAACCATGACGTGACATGACCATCAAGGGTCCTTAAGGGGTTAAATGTGGCTTTTGACCTGATAAATGAAATGATAAATAAAAACAGGCATCCAGTGAATTATTTTCCAGCTAGTGTAAAAGACTGTGTACATGGGCCAAGGTCCGGGTGATTTTAACCCTTTGATTGCCAGAGGTGTACGCAACGCATTGCTTTGCAATGCGTTGCGCACCCCTCTGGCACTCAAAGGGTTAAGAGGCCAGTCCTGTTCTGCGTCCTGCCGCCGATGCAGTCATGCACTGTAGAGACTGGCCGAAAGCACAGAATGCTCCCAGAGCAGAACTCCCAGCATTCTGTGCATTTGGGCAGTCTCTACTGCACATGACGGCTTCTGACAAACATCCTAGCGAATTATTATATAGGATAAATTGGAGACCACTAGCACTCAAGGGGTAAAAAGTCCCATTTAAATTAATGGGAATGGGAGGTTTCACTTGATTTGCACCATAATTGTGCCAGTTTTCTTAATATATCAGTATAAGTAGAATTACAGTGTGTACATGTAAACAACACTCATGGAATAAAGGGCCCAGAATGGTCACTAGCACAGATATGCACCAGGTTAAAACTGGGAATGAAAATCTCAAAATGATCTGCTCTGACCTGCACCTGCATACACATCTGAACTTTCCATTTCTGCTCTGCTCTGCTTACAGTTCTCTTAATGTGCCCCTACCCTCCCTACACATTGCAGTCCTTAGACTGACTGGTGATTTCATCAAAGGTCCTGCAGAATCTAGCCAAGACCTATGTGCATGACTTCAGGACTAGTGAACACTAAGCCACAAAAACAGACAGGTGGCAACTCTAGGTTGAGGTGAGAAGGATGGGGGAAGATTCAAGGCTGCAGGACATTTACAAGTTTCCCTCTATGGAGGTTAGACTTTAGCAGCAAGAATCTGAATGCATCCCTTAGGCTGCATGTTTGAAATGCCTGTACTAAGAGGATAGAAAAGGATAAGACAGAGATGGTCATGAGGGATAATTCCCCAGGTCTCATGCTTAAAGCCATGTTGCTAACCTGGGACATAGAATGTTGCTTATCTCCCTATTGGTAATGATGTAACTGGGCTACATGGTGCTCTAATACTGCAGTAGGTTGGTGCAACCCCCAGGTCTCTAGAAAAACTAGCAACTTCCCTGTTTGAGGATGTTAGGGGGGGTTTAAGTGGAAGAAGATAAGAGTGAAATAGAGATAAATGTGATGGATGATATGATGGATATGGAGAGTATACTAAGAGTGAGAGAATAAGACAGTGGTAGTGAGGGTGGCATTGGGAGAGGCTGAGAGAAGATTCATAGCATACACTTGTAAAGAAGTTAAGAAAAATGTAAAAAGAAAACAAGTCATATAACTTTAAAGATTCTATAGGAGCTTTCAATGGTCACTAACATAAATAATTAGATATATTAAGGCTCAGTATTTTAACAGTTAATTTCAGCTACTCCAACTTCTGGGAGTACAACTATAAATGTATAGCTTTTTTGCATGAAGGTGTATGCTGGGATTGTTGCCCCACTAGTCTTACTTGCTACAGATGAAACTATAGGTAGCTACCTTATTCCTGGTAGTTGTAATAACACTACAGCGAAAAGGAATTATGATGCATTATGCAAGTATACTAATTCCCTACTGAACTAGACAGTGGAACTGATTTTTTTAGTGCTATACCTGGTTAACCCCTTAACGACATGTGACGTACTATGACCGTCACGGTCCTTGAAATACTCAAGGACCGATGATGGTCATCGTACGTCATGTACTTTTTACTTACAGCGCTCTACCGGGAGCTCTGTAAGTAAAATAAGGCCTGAAATTGACCGCTCCAAGATCAGAGCGATCTCTATCAGGCCCCATAATGACGTGCCGATACACGCGACAGGTCACGTGTACCGGCGCGTCCAAGTGCTCCTATGCGGTCCTTATGGGACGGAAATGTCCCAGGACCACCGGTCGTTAAGGGGTTAAAGGCATAGTAATACTTAATATGTAAAAAAATATATTTTGTAGTGTTTATCTCCCTGAGTAAAAAAAGGGTACTCTCACTGATGGAAAGTATTTTATTCAAAAGTTATTACAGCTCAAAGTTGATTTTTTTTAGGTGCAATATCACACCATCTTATGGACAGCTCTGGTCCGTAGACCATAAATCTCCATAGGATGGTGGAGCAACAGCGCCACTGTACAATTTCAGGCCACTGTGACATTGCACCTAAAAAATTCAACTTTGAGCTGTAATAACTTTTGAATAAAATGTGTTGCATACCCCTCTGACACTCAAAGGGTTAACATCACCTGGACCTTGGCCCGTGTACACAGGCTTTTACATTAGTGTATATATATATATATATATATATTACAGTTGTATCTTACTGTTTCACTTATTGCTTGTTTTAGAGGTTTTCTTTATTTTCATGAGCACTGGACAATGTAAGTTATCGATGGAACAGATATATGATGCAATGGGGTATTTCAAATAAACACATTCTGCTACTGAATTCTCTACTGCACATACATGCAATATATTACTGTACTCACCAGCTCTGAAAAAATAATGAATGTTTGTCTTTGTTACAATTATTGCTTCTTTAGCCTAAACTACTTACTACAGTGCATTATATCAATACTTAAGGCTGTATTCATTTTTATTTATTGTCTTGCATACAGGTGAATCTGGTGTTGAAGAGTGGTCCCAATGGAGTACTTGTTCAGTTACTTGTGGTCAAGGGTCGCAGGTGCGAACCAGAACTTGTGTACCACCTTACGGGATACACTGCAGCAGCCCCTTAAGAGAAACAAGGGTTTGCAATAACACTGCCCTCTGTCCAGGTAGTGTTAGAAGCAGATCAATACAAATTTCAATGTTGTAAAATGTATAATTCTAAGTAGCATACTGTACATTAACCTTTTTTGTCTGATATATTTCTATATCTACAAATGCTTATAAACAAAAGGATATTACTTTAGAAATAACAACACACATATCTTGTCTTTCAAAAGCAAAAAGCAAGCTGCAAACATTTTGTAACTTTTAAAATATGCTTTTTTATTTTTCTTTGATTAACTCAATCGTCAGACTGATGAAATTATGTTTTCTTTTCATTATCAGCAACCACCTCTTTACTTATTTTCGCAAATTCAGATCTGTGAATATGTAATCTCTCTGTTAAACTATAATTTAGTATTTTTTATATAGTCTCTTTTAATTTTTTGTTTAATTACTAGTTGAAGAGCCCGTGTACACGGGCAACAGTGCCGGCCAGTCCCGGTGCAGTCATGTGCAGTAGAGACTGCCCGTGGTGCGGCTGATACAGTGCAGTGCGCAGAGAGGACCACAGTCCGAATTCAGAGCTCCCTGTTCCGTATCAGCTGCACCACAGGCACTGTCTACTGCGCATGACTGCATCATTACAAACTTTTAGAGAATTATTATATAGGATCATAACTTTCCATGAGTCAATTGATTTATTCTGTAGTATATTTTATGGGACACAAATGATACTCATCTACTGATAATTAATAGGAAGCTATTGTTGATGTTTTATTATCATATTTGCCTTTAATTGGAAGTTTAGAAATATTTATGTATTTCTTTGCACATTTTGTTTTGTTACTGTAGTAAAGGTTTACCCTTTTTAACTCACCCATTTTACTACATCTGTCTGTAAGATTCTTTTAATCTTATTTTATTGCTGTAGGTGATTGGGTCTGTTCCATAGTAATAGATGTAGAGATTTGAGAAAGAAGAAAAGCATATAAACCACATGTCGTCAATAAAGTTTTCCAGGCAGAGTAAATATATTTTTTAAAAGGTCAAGATAGGTTCCTTCTAAATCACATGGTATGGTGTGTGTGTGTGTGTGTGTGTGTGTGTATGTGTGTGTAGGGGGGCAGTAGATCTCTAAATAAAGTTGTCAATTCTCAGTTTAAAGTATGACAAACAAGGAATCTGAATTCAGAATTTAAAGAACATCTTTATAAAATCCCAAAATACATTTTCTTCTTTTGCAATTTCAATATCAAATTAAGTCATCATAGCATTTGGCAAAATTGGCAATTTATAATATTCTAACACATTTAATGGTATGCAGATTTTCAGCAGTGTAGTTTCACTTGTTCATTTTTTACTCTGCCCAGTTTAATTGATGTTCATAGATGTCATTTGTAGCTGATGTGACTATTTAGAGATGGTGATAAAAGATATTTACAGCAACAGTATCATGATACAACTTGTGGTTTTTAACTATAATTATTGTTTAATATTCAAGTGGAACAAAAATCAAAATTTTCCATCAGGCCACAAATAAAGTCAGTTTCCAGAGATGTTTCTGTTTGGCTATTAGTGTACTTGAAGTTATGCTTGAAATTACAATAATGATTATTATATTTTTGGGGCAGTGGGGGGGGGGGGGGTCCCAGTTCTTTTAGGTGTCTTTTTATTGAGCAAAATGTGATATCTCTGTAAACCTTTACTTTAATACATTTTCTATTCTATGCAAACACACCTACCCTGTGAGCAACCTTCCAGCTATCTTAGTTTCAGATGCCCACATACCTAATAATGTTTTCTACAGTACCTCATAACACTACCACCTACCTTCATCTCTTGGTTCACTTGGCCCTGTTCCCTCTAGATTGTTATATCTCATGAGCAGGGCCCTCACTCTACATGTATCAGTCTGTTCATGTATTTTACATTGTTTGTATACATTCCACCCTTTCCTGTACAGTGCCAAGGATTATAATAATGATGATAATTATAATAATAATCATAATGTATTTTTTTAAACTATGTTATATACTTCAAAGTTTCTATTTCCATAGTAAATTGTCAAATTGGCTTTACTCAGCCAGACTGAAACAGGTGGTATCTCTACCCACTAGTCCATCCAAACATTGTGCATTTGTGAATTTCAAATTCACTCAGATAAACTGGAGGGAATGGAAAAAGAGAGTAAAAAGAAAACCTCTTAAATGCTCTGTGTAATTAGTCTGCTAGAGAAACAGACTGTGTGTGTGTCAGAATAAATGTAGTTAAAAATGTTGAAAAGCAATCTTCTCTAGGTGTAAAATCAGATAAAAAGGATTATCCTTCAATTTTGATAGTATAGAAGTGTCAGCACATTTCACAGCACCGTGTAATGTGGAACAATGTATAAAATAACTACTGACACTGCACTTCAATACACACAAACAACAAAAGAAACCCTGATCAGTCATGAGACAATACAGTCTAAGTCAGGGGTGTCCTCAAGTTCAGTCCTCAAGGGCCACCAGCAGGCTAGAATGTAAGGATTTCCCTGTTTCAACACAACAGGACCAATCAAAATGAATAAGTCACTGATTAACTCACAGGTGCTAAATCAGGGAAATCTTTAAATCCTGGCCTGTTGGTGGCTCTTGAGGCTTGAACATAGACACCCCTGATCAAATTGAAGAATTTAGTGTGGAATTGTGGCAGATCTCAATTTAGACTTAATTGCTGCTTCTAAAATCATGTAATAGTGTTTCAAATTCTCAACTTTTCACCTCAAATGTAGCCTGCCATCTCACGGGATTGTACTATTGGTTTGAACTCAAGCTGTTCTTATTTTGGGGATGGCAAGAAATAAAGTCACTGAAGCCATTAAAGTCATTGATCCTTTGTCAATTACATGATTCAGTGGCTGAAAAGGAGTACAAATGCATTTGATAGGCAAGTCCTTTGTGAGAGAAAGAATGAAAACAGAGACAGAATACCAGGAGGAAAGAGGAACATCTAATCTATGGGTGTGTGCCCTTATTCAGTCTGTTTTAATTGATAGCACTCATGGTCAGTCAAACAGATATTCATGCATTGGATGGCCAGTCAAACCTGATTTGTAAAAATGTTTCAGAGTGAATCTGGGGGAACAGAATAAGCTGATCCTGGTACAGGATCTTAGCATGTATTTAGTAATCTGTTTTTCTGGATATGTAAAAAGGGTCTCAGAATGAAATTTTAGTCAATGCTGGACTACTATGAGGTATCAGAGTACACTGGGTAATCAGTATAAGCATGGTTTACAACAGGTAGCTAAGAGTAAATTGGTGGTTAATTAAACGTGGACCTCCTATAAGGTTCACATTCACTGGATAGACAGTATGAGTTGGTTCTGCTATTGTGTTCCAGAACTAATTGGGTAGTCCATTAAATGTAAGATGCATCTACAACAGAGATAAAGTGCCAGTCAACCTCCTTCTTGACATTACATATTCTGCAAGTGCAGACTATGTAAGTCAGATTGCCTCTACTCTTTTATCTTAACCTTTTCTTGGCATTTTCATACCTCTGACAGTCAGGTATCTGAATTTCTTTTTCCAGAGAGATGTTTGTCAGGGACACTGAAAGCAGGGATAGTGATACAATGTAACATTATCTCAGCTGCACAGAATGTTCTGTTTGCAGTATTTTCTGGTGTAGTAATAGTGTTATATTGTAATACCATGCCTGTTTTCACAGTCCCTGACAAAAAATCTCTCCAGAAACAGGTGACTGTTAGTTATATAACATATACTAAGATAAACACTGTTTATGATTTCTAACTCATTAATAAGTATGGATATGGCCAAATATATATATATCGTCATTGAGATAATCAAACTGGACTCTGGGCAATACACAGAACTTACTGCCACAAATGCAAAACTTGTTGAAATGATTTGCTCTTCTTTATTAACTTACAACAAATATACATTGCAGGCACAAATACATAATTCAAAATTTTAGGGTTGAAAGCAAGCTTATTTGATTATATGAGATATATATATATATATATATATATATATATATATATATATATATATAATCTCTAACAAGAAAACAAAGATAAGGAATAGTAAATATAAATGTAGCAGGTAGGATAAAAATGTTCTGACTTAACCTAATTATAATACCTTAAAACAGGTTTTGGAACAAATGAGTCATCTAAATTAGCATGATTAAATATTAATGCATATATAAAGATTTTTTTATTCAGATTAGGTTTATAACTTGTTACTATGTGAATAAAATAGCAGCTACTTTTGTTTACTATTTATTTACAGAGATAAGATAGTAAGCTCAAATTTGAAACAAATCCGAACAAAGAATTCTTAGTTTGGATTTATTTCAACCTTGAGCATTCATGTGTCTTTATTCCTGTAAATGTACACAGAAAATGGTGAGAAGAGATTCACTTCTGATGGAATTTAAATGTAAAAACAATTGCATGAATGAATAACCCATATTTTTATTCAGCCTTTATTCTAAATATGCATGAAGAAAATATTTAAAGGGATAGTAATACTTTATTATTACTATCCCCCATATTGTAGATATTTGCTAAATAATTTAATAGCCCCCAGGTTCAATTCTCAAACCTTTATGGTTTGAGAGATAACTGAAGGCAAAGTTCCCCCCTCCCTCCCCCTTCCCTGAAGTCAGCGTTGTACTGACAGCAGGGGAAGTCTGTCATACGACAGGCTTGCGGCTCTGCAGCTGAGCCGAGATCTCGTTAGTGAAAAATAATTATTTCACTGAAACAGTCTTCTACATGTGCTTGGTTTACAAGCACACGTAGAAGACTGTCTCAGTTAATTAATTCTTTTTCACTAACGCGATCACTGCTCTGCTGTAGAGCCGCCTGATGAAAGTCAGACCGGATAGCCCTGCAGTCAGTACAACGCTGACTTCAGGGAATGGGGGGGAGGGATGGAACGTTGCCTTCGGTTAACTCTCAATCCATAAAGGTTTGAGAGATGAACCTGGGAGCTATTAAATTATTTTGCAAATATCTACAATATGGGGTATAGTAATAATAAAGTATTACTATCCCTTTAAGTTGCCTGGGAAGCTTGGGGGTCATTCGCTAAGGATGATAAAGAGATAATAAAGAGGAGATGACTTCTCCAGTGATATCACTTCTCTTCTTTGTTATTCGATGTAGCCTAAGCACTAAGATCTCCAAAGATTAAGAAATTTTAATGCATTGCCTCCATGTAACATAGAACTTGAAGAAGTGATCACATTGGATATCATGCTTTGGTGTATCTCCCCTCTTGTATCCTAACACTACTCAGTTAGACAATAAAGATATCATTTTTATTTACCAGTCTCCTGTTTAGTCACGTATGCACCATGAATAAAAATTATGTTAACTAATATAAGTGTAGACAGATAAGAATGTAGTTACAGTTTATTTTGTATGTTTGTATGTAATACACTCCATATTAAATATTTTCCTTTTTCATTGAGCTTTTGCTTTAGTCATAGAATCTGTCAAGGTTAATTTATCTCCTTATTGATTATTAAACAACTAGTTGAAGAGCCCGTTACACAGGCCACAGTGCCTCTGGCAGCCAGTCGCGAGCAGTAGAGTCTGCACTCGCCATGGCTGATACAGAGCTGGACGCTCCTCCGGAGTGCCCAGCTCTGTATCAGTCGCGGCGCGGGCAGTCTCTACTGCGCATGACTGCCGCACGCGCCGCAGTGTCTACTGTGCATGTCGGGCGTTACACACAACTTAGCGAATTATTATATAGGATATTTGTCGATTTAACTTTAATTCAGCAAGCTCCAGCTTTTGTCTATTAATGCAGTACCAGTTGATGCCATTGTCAAAAGCAGAAGGATTTTGTAAAATAAGTAACTTAAGATATATAGCTGAATTAGAATGTTTTCAGTAACATTACTTGTGATGTTGATGACCTCCATGAATTCCTAGAATATTGTCTTTGCATGGTTTTAAAGTAAAGTTTATAAAAAATAAGGCACAGCATAAGTGTCTATTGGGTAACCAATGTTCTTCTATTCTCAGGATCTGGACATATGCATTAGAAGCAGTACCTGAAATCTGCTTCTTAATGATTATTAGATTAATGCACTACTTTAGCACTAGCCATGAAAATGTTTTCATTTGAGTGCTGTGTGTCAATTTCTACACATCTTAAATCAGAACTGGTTCTATTTTTTCAAGGTCAAGGCAGCTGGCGTTACTGACCTGTTTATAATATCTAATTTTTATTTATTTATTTACTTTTTGTTTTTACTGTAAGTGTCTAGACTGTATTCACTATTTGACAACCTCATTATATGTACAGAAAAAAAAATCCTCTAAGGAATTGTTTCTGAAGCAAGTACTGAAGTAGAAAAATATGAGGATACTGCTGAGGGTACGTGTTCAATAAGTTGAGCATACTGGATACTTTTTTAAGACATTCAGAATGCAGTTTGTAATAGATTCAAGAATATTATTACATTCTTACTTCTAACAAAATATACCCTTTCAATGCCTTAAAACACTTACTGTGATTGTACCACTTCAATAATATTATTATTAACAGGCATACCTTAGACATGATGCATTTTAGTTTTTAGAGGTTTGTAGTTTTGTCTTGGCATATAATAAGTGGTGGGTAAAGAGTTGGAGATTTGTGGACCTGATTGCTAAGTGTGAGATAATTCAAGCTATTTTGAACATTTTTCTCTAGTCTACTCAAATATCAGATTACACATCTGAATGGTTTGTATATTATATTTTGGGCCTTCAGCCTGGAATATAATATAGAACAACTTGTTAATATGGTATTTATGACTGTGTTGGTCTAACCTTGGACTAAGAAACCTTTGTCTCCCAGTTGTTGAGGATCAAACCTCCCATGAGCTGTATTCCCCAACAACTGGTGAGCTAAAGGTTTTCTTTCTTGTATAATGCTGTAGGTATCTGCAGCACTATACACATATTTTGTCTAGAGGTAAGTTCCCATCGCGTTGATCACTAAATCTGATGTTTATGCCTAATGCACTAGGATATAAACTGACTTGCCTAAGGTTATGGGGGCTAGCAAGATGGTCCAACCAAAGATCTGTGTTTCAGTCTTAGTATTATTCATTCTGTCAAATAAATATCTCCCTTTCCTATCAGTTAATCCTAACACTTTCTAATTTAATTACATGTTCTGCATAAAAATATATAATTTGCACACCATATGTTTGATCATGATACAGATTTATACTTTTCATGTTCCCAATCTGTCTTCTTATATAAATGACACATTATTGCAGTCAGTTACTTCTCTGTATGGAAGGTGCTAATTGCCACTTAATGAGATAAAATAAGGCAGGGTTGCAAAATGAGGAGTCTCAAAGGACTAGTTTCAGAGTGCTCTATGACTGTGTACAAGTTGGCCAATTAGAGTTACCGAGCCACTATATACCTTATCTGTCCTGATCACTTAGCCTTAAATTCTGACTGTTGCATTATCTAATTTGGAATCATTTTGAAATACTACTGTATTGCAAACCTCCTCTTTTATTTGTTTATAGTCTGTTTAAATTTACTAAGCAAAACATTTATTAAGTCTTGTTTTAGCTTATTTAGCATCTTCGCTATATGCTGTTAAGGGAGATACACTGAGGGTAATATACAAATTGACATCTGTGCTAAAATAAGAGCAGTGGAGTGTTTTTGTGTGTTGCACCTTCCTAAGTACAAAGATTTCTAATTACTTGATTACCAGAGAGGTGTGCAATATCCTTTGATGAAAAAACAAGCAAAATGAAGGTTAGAAGGCTATATATGGAGAAGTTGTATGTTTCTCATTTGATCTTTTAGCACAGTAATATACTACTTTATTATGGGAAATTGACCCACATACATTATTTCCAGCTCTCAATGATTCTTATTAAATCTCAACAATTATGTAGCTGTGAAAACCCCTTAATAGCTGTATCTTACACAGCTACTCTCTCACCTGTTTTAAAATTATTTTTGCACTTAACTTAGTCTACTCACAGTTCAGTGACAATAGCTCTTTTCAGAACTGATAATTGCAATTAGGGCAGAATCGCTGAATGTGAATATGCTTCCATTCCCACACTTTTTACGGACATTAATGGTGTTCTTTTTCTGTTGCTCCTCACTACTCATTAGTATTACTCAAACGTGGCTGCCAACTGGCATAGCCTGAAATGGTCAGTTTTCGGGCTAATAATTACATGGGTAATTAGGTTGTTCTATTAGTGTACTTTCCTTCATCTTTTACATCTTTCTTAGGACTCCATATTCCTACTCTGTCCCAGCACAATCCATGACATGGCACAAAGGTCCTTTCTAGGACTGCTATCACCTACTGTGTAATGAGCATTCATGAATTTGTGTGTTTTTTCACTGCTTAACCTTATTTGTTTTGATGAGCAGTGAGTGATTGTTTTTACCCAGGAAATGGTTCTCTTTTAACTGGAGGGCTTTATTTAGATATTTTAGCAAGCTTGGACTTGTTTCCTCAACACTACATAGATAATACTTTTATAAACTTTTCCTTCTATATTATTAAGATTAATAAATTATAGTTTAGTTCTTTGTTTACCTTTTATGTTCTCTCATTTTTTTAGGGTCTGTTTGGATCATTCTGTGAGTTCTAATTCTGCAAAGATGTTCCTGTCTTTTGCACTGTATGAATGTCTTCTGTAGCACCTCGGGGGTCCATAGAGCAATCCTTCAGAAGTGTTATGATTTAAAGTGTGTATTAGGTTTTCTTTCTTGCATTGAATTATACACCCTTTGATACTCAAGGAGGACTGCTTTGCACCACATGTACCCAGAATTTGGCAGTGTGGTAGTGTATGGTTATCTTGGGAATGCTGTTCCTCTGCACTATATTCCTCAACATCTAATAACAGGGTACAGAGGAAATCAGAGCACAATGTTTCTTCCTTCTTATGCTTGCTCTGAGAGGTGTTTAGGGCTTGAGGCTGTGTGTTTTCAGAGTTGTATATGCCAGTATGTACTTATGGCATCTGTACATAAGCAGAGGTTCTGTAGAAACTTGCAATAAAGTAGCAGCAAACAGAAACTTAATGGCATATTCATAAAAGTGAGTTGTCTCACCTGTTTATCAAAGCTCTATGTATGGATTCATTAACTGCTTAGGTATATTTTGATAAAATACATTCAAGCAGTAACAAATCCCATTTAAATCACTTGGAATGTTTATTTCTTCTCTATGTTGTAACTGGTCTGCTTCAGAATTGCTCCTCTTATTTTTGTGATAAAACCCAGTTTGTAATGTGTAGTGCTCTAAACAAAGTTTTAGTCCTCTGCTGTGTAGTAGTTGGCACTAGTGCATTCAGAGGTTCCTTCAGTGATCAGTCCTAATTAGTACTAACTCATGATGTATATAAACAAAAAATAAAAATTATATTATTTTTCTCCTCATTTGCCACAATACCATTTAAAGCACACCAAGCCTTATGTATTCCTTAAACTGTTTTGCATATTGATTATTTAACATGTTTTAGATATCTCCAGAAAAGTGACATTCAAACTTCTGTTATATGCTGTCACCAGTTTTGTTATATTGGGCATCAGTGTACTCAGAAATATGTGGCTTTCATATTTCATACTTTTTTGGTTGTTACATTATGTTTGTTTAAAGGATTAGTAATGTCTTACCTCAATAAAGAGTAGTAATGTAGAGAATCAAAAAAAAATTGATCAATGCAACTCCTATCTCTCCAACCTTTATGGTTTGAAAGATATAATGTTTTGAAGTTTCTCCCTCCCGCTGCTTTCCCTGATGTCAGCATCTAGCTGACAGCAGGAGATCCTGGTCCCAGAACTGGCAGGTGGCTCTTCAGCAGTGCTGAAATAGCAAATAGCAAAATTTAAAAAGAAATACTTAATTGGAAAGGTCTACAAACTCTGTCTGCAAACCAAGCACAGTTTGTAGACCATTCCAATGAAGTATTTCTTTTTAAATCACGCTATTTCAGGTCTGCTGAAGAGCCACCTCAAGGTGACTGACACAGATCTCCTGCTGTGAGTTTACAGCTGACATCAGGGAAAGGGGAACTTTAAAACATTATATCTCTCAAACCAACCATAAAGGTTTGAGAGATAGGAGTTGCATCAATCGATTTCTTTTTTGATTATCTATATTACTACTCTTTATTTAGGAAATACATTACTATCACTTTAAGATGTAGCATGCAACTTGATTTTATCATACATTTCTGAAAACTTTCTGAAAGCCACTATTTTTCATAAAATTTCCTTGTTTCCTCATTTTATGTTTCACAAGTCTACTTTCAGGCAATATATGCTTTTAAATAGCTATTGAAGATGTTTTAGGGAAATTTTACCACGTAACCAGTGGAATGCACACTTTACAAAATATTATCCAAGCCACTGGGATTGAAAGGGTTTACATGTAGGGGTGGCTGAAAAGTGAGAAACATTTCCTGTATGACCTTTCGCGAAAACTGGCAGATTTTTCAGTTTTTCTGCGGACGTTTTCTCCATTTCGCCAATGCAAAATTTTCCTCCTTTTCGCCTATTTTACCAAGCTTTTTGCCTATATTTCCTATGGTACAATATTTCCCACTTCAATATTACTTCTTCTGTAGTGGAGAAATAAGTAGCTGAAAGCCAAAGCTGTGAGTCCTACACCAACATATGCCTTGAAAAATGTATTAAAATGCAAAGTGCCTTTGTTCTTTGCCCATAAGACTAACTTCCTGCTTAAGTGGCACTTGTACATATTCAAGATGATGAAAAGAGAAAAAAAAGTTCAACCTACAATGTGGCAGATGTGTATGGTAGTGGTGTTAGTGGACCGGTGTGACTAATGTGTTTATGTATATATATATATTGCTGCTGATCGTTATGAATCCTTGTTGTGACAAACTGCTGCTGGCCCTTTGGCAAAAATTCTGAAATCTTGTGTTTGAAGTGGGGGTCCAGCAAAGTGGCAAGAATGTATTTCTCATTGCTTTTAATGGACACTGTGCAAGGATTTTGTTCAAAGCATGCTAACACGTAATTTACCAACTGGTGCATGTCTGTGTTGTCATTATGGTAAGATTCCTCAGCCATGATCCTCATTTTTTTATTGCAATAAAAAGATTCATGGTAGTATTTCACTAATTCTTGTCCCAGTGCAACTCACCAGCATGGTTGCCTCCTCAAAGGGTTTCAGCAGCTCACATACATCACACATTAGTTTCCTTTGGCCAGGTGACAGATGCTGTGTCCAAAGCCTTCCAGTTTTGCATGGAGTACCTTATTTTGCTTGTACACATGCTCTAGCATGTACATTGTGGAATTCCACCTAGTAGGGACCTCCATTTTCAGCTGGTGATGGGGCAGGTTTTACTCTCTTGTATGGCACATAGAGCATTGCATGTACTGTAGGAGTGACTAAAATGGGCACAGATTTTGTGGGCAATAATAAGCATCTCTCCGAGGGTTTCATATTCTGCCAGGAATCTGGTCACAACTAAACTTCACACATGGGCAAAGCAGGGCAAATGCACCATATCACCTATTCTCAAAGCAGCAATTAAGTTGGAGCTTTTATCAGCAGACACAAAACCAGCTTTTAAGGAGTGGGATACAAGCCATTCCTTTATCACTTGCTCTGTCTTACTTAAAATATCTAAGGATTTGTGGGACTGTCTCTCAAAATTCTGCATGCACAAGATTGCATGCCGATGGTATGGGCTATCCTACTGATGCCTTTTAATCACACTGCCAGAACCAGAAGCATGATTATTGACTGTCACCTGATGCTGTAAATTAGTGTTGCCCACTGCTGGTGCTGGTTGAGGGAAACACAGTGAGCAGTCACAGTCATATAGTCTGTGCTCTGCCCACTTGTCCTCATATCTCTTGTCAGGTGGATTTTCTTTCCATAAGCACCTTTCAGACCTTTGTCCACCACACTAACCACCTGCTTGTACAGTTCAAGCGCAACCGTCCTTGAGAAATAACAGCGGCTTGAGATATGCCAGCTTGGAGCTGCACATGACATCAGTTCCTCTACTGAAATCTTGGCAACCTTACAATTCCACAGATGTACTTTGGTATTGTTTTTGTGAACTGTTTGACTCCTTCCCAGGAACTCAGTCAGTGTGGGTTAGCAGGACATGGCAGAAGAACCCTAGAACTTTATTGCTTTAACAAGATTACTAGTGGGCGTGGTGGAGGTAGAGACAGCATGTGTGGGCAGTCTATGATTCTTGCCATCTCCTACAGAAAAGTCAGAGTCATCATACTTCTCTGCAGCAGGAGCCATAGGTGTTATTTGGAATGAACTAACTGTTGGCAGTAGCACGCTCTGAAACATAAATAACTTCACTACTTCTTTTTTCTGCCCCAGAGCCATGGGGACTTTTTGGAGTGCTTCTGTTGATGCTGCTGCTAGTTGCGACACCTTTGACCCACTGATAGTGTGTCTCCCAGTCAGTCCTGTGGTTTTGCTTCAGGTGAAATTTCATAGAGGAGGTGCCTAGGTGTGAGCCTACTTTCCCCCTGCTCAATTGCTTTTTTGCACAGGATACTGATTGAAGTATGTCCATATTGTGGACTCCATGGACTGAGGTGTTCCTGAGGTGCTGCTGCTACTACTGGGGCTAGATATTGATGCATTTCTACTGCTACTATTACTACTAGGTGTCAAAGGTGCAGCACTTCCAGCAGCAGCAGATGCACTCGTCATATATAATATTGTGGATGTTAATAACCTGTGTCGTCATCTTTGGTGCTGCTACTGGGTACTCAACACAGGTGGGACGTGGACTTGGAAAAGGCGATGATGCTGATGATGACTGATAGGGTGACTTTGTACTTTTTTGACATCTTTAATCCAGGGTCAGACTTTCCAATGGTTTTCTCAAACAGTTTATAGACAGGCACAGTGCTCCTTTTCAGTGGTGGAAGATTCAGCCCTTGCCTTTCTGCTAACTTTATGGCCATGTCATCATCTTCACTCTCAATTTCATCTGTATCTGAACAAGAGAAGGATGCTGGAGGGATATATTCTAGATCTACTTCGTCATCATCATTTTCATCAGTCATCATTAGGTCATCCTCAGCAGCATCAGTATCATCTGCCCCTTCTTGCCCACTACCCTTATATTCTAAGCTTTTAGAGCTCTCAAAACATAACCATAAAATATGCTTCTTTTACTGTACTGGCACTGGTGGTGCTGGAAGTTTTGCTGGGACCTTGACAAATTGCATCCTCCCTTGGAGAAGAAGCATCATCATCATTTATTGCACACACTGCAGCAACCGTTGCTGCATTCAGTTTTTGAACTACAAATTACTCTCACATCCCTGCAGTGCTCCACCTTTCCCCCTCCCCCTGCCCCTTGTACGATTGGTGGATATTACTCAACTCTTGTGTTTATTTTTTTTCTACAGTACACAACACAACTGATGGAGTGTGATGTCTAGCCTTTGACCAATCAGCTGTTTTTCACCTAACATATTTAATTAGTTGTTTGTTTTTAATTTATTATTATTATTTTTTTTAATGTTGTCCACCCTATCATATTACAGTCTGTCCAAAAAAAAATTATAACTGAAAAACAAAATCAACAACTTCTTTCCCCAGACAGCAAGATAAGCAAGCAAATTGGTTCCAAGCTCCCTTGTCTTGCCAGTCAGTCCCATGGAATTTTGGAGGATTTGAGGTCAACCTCCTTTCTCCCTTCTTCTCCCCAAGGTGCCCCCAGACACGCCTGTTACAGAGAACAAATGTCCTACCTAAAATACTAACTAAACTAAATTAAATTCCCCTATCGTCTCTAGCTAAAGAAAACATGCTGGTTTTTCCTCTCACAAACACAGAATGGCATGCTGTGAGACCCTGACATCCTTGTATATGGCTGTAGAAAATTAGAGAAATCTTTTGCGTGGTGGGGAAAAATTTGTATTCCCTTTGATTTCAATGCAATGAGCTAGGTGAAAAAAGTGGGAAAACGGCACTTTACGCTGGAAATTTTTTACCAAGCAGGAAGTGTCATAATTTGCCGATTTTGTTTTGAGGCGAAACTTTTCGCCCATTTCTATATATATATGACCGTAATAAGTAGTAATAGATTTAAATAAATATTTTAGAAGTACATTTTTTATTTTTTGGAGTTTTGTAGAGATTTTAACCTCTAACATCTAAAACAGATGAATCATGTTGTCACGGTTTGTTATGACTCTCAAACACAGAGTAAGATAAAAATCAAACTTTATTGAAAAGTTTAATGGGGACCCTCACGAGTCCAGTACATACACATATGTCACAATACAAGAAGGGTTCAAACAGTAGTAGCAAGAAACTGCAATATGGGCTCTACCGGCCTTGCCAATATACCGGGCAAGGCAGCCAGAAAGATGGCACTAAAGAATGTAAACCAGCTCTACTGGCCTTGCCAATATACCAGGCAAGGCAGCCTGGAGGGTACACAAGCACTGAATGAGGCTCTACCGGCCTTGCCAATATACCGGGCAAGGCAGCCAGGACTGTGAGAGCAGCTCCACTAATGCTGAGTTGATAATGCAGCAGCCAAAGATGGAGAGTGGAGCAAACCAGTATTACAGTCAGGGAGCCCAGACCGGTGCACTAAAGGAGGCAGCCGCAACCGGTAAACAAGGTTAACAAGAACAGTCATAGACAATAATATAGCCCAACCGGTTCTATTCAACGGAATCAGCAACCGGTGAATGGAGAGTCTGTCAGTATTGCATACAGTACAAACGTATGGCCCAACCGGTTCTATCCAACGGCATCGTCAACCGGTATGTGGAGCAAACCAGTACCGCGTACTGGAGAAATGGAACGCCCAACCGGTTCTATACAGCGGAATCAGCAACCGGTATGTGGAGTAAACCAGTACCACGTACTGGAGCAATGGAACGCCCAACCGTTTCTATGCAACTGGACCAGTAACCGGTATTTGGAGTAAACAAGTACTGCGTACTGGAGCAATGGAACGCCCAACCGGTTTTATACAACGGAATCAGCAACCGGTATGTGGAGTAAACCAGTACCGCGTCTGGAGCAATGGAACACCCAACAGGTTCTTTACAAAGGGATCAACAACCGGTATATGGAGTAAACCAGTATCGCGTACTGGAACAATGGAATGCCCAACCAGTTCTATACAACGAGATCAGCAACCGGTATATGGAGTAAAGCAGTACCGCTTACTGGAACAATGGAATGCTCAACCGGTTCTATACAATGGAATCAGCAACTAGTATGAATGGAGAACCCAGTGATAAGAATGTCGCCCAGGCGACTAGGCAGCCAGACAAAGCTAATCAGAATACAGCATCAAGAACAGGATGCCCGCCCGGACAACCGCAGGAACAGCAGGACGGCCAACCAGGTCAGGAACGGAAGCAGGAACAACGCCAGCACCGGATCAGGGATGAGAGAAGAACAAACGGCAGCACCAGATCAGAAGCAGAAGCAGGAACAACAGCCCAGCCGGATCTGGAACGAAGACAGGAACCTTGCAGCAGCAGCTCTGACAGTGGAGAAATGCTGACACTGGTAGTCAACAGGCCCAAGGCTACAGTAAAGGCAGGTGACTGCAGACGCAGAGACACCACGAAAGGGCAACCAAAGGGTGCCTTAGCCCAGTTTAAATAGACAGTGCTAGGCGGGCGTTAGACAGGCGGCCAATAGAGAATACACACACACCTGACTGACAGCAAGGGCGAGCAATCACGGGCACCATGATACGTCTGACAAATAAAATAAACATTCTTTCAAATTTCTGGAGTTGATAAAATGCATTATATTACTTTTTTATGTGATAAACAGTACTATTCATAAAGTAGGATTTGAATATATAGCTTTTATTTTCTGGTGTATAAACACACTTCACTATTACCGTCATAATAATTACATGCAAACAAAAGGATGCAATATCTAATTTTGTTTAAATTTTCATCAGTTTAACCCCTTAACGACCCTTGACGATCATAGTACGTCATGGGTCGATCTGACTTAACGACCCATGACGTACTATGACCGTCATGGAATTCCGGGCTCCCCCTGCGGCTGCACGCCGTTCGGGGAGTCTGGAAGCGTAAATTTAAAAAAATACTCTGTGGTCCTTAACTGACCGTGCCGCACCGATCGGCCGGTCGTTAAGGGGTTAATAGCTTGTAAAATAGTACATTTTGATTTTTATTAGCAAAAACATTTACTAATTATTTCTGTAGTTGATATCTTCATTTGTTTGTTTTTGTAAACCTTTTAACCCATTGAGATCCAGAGGCATATCCAAGGCATTGCGAAACAATGCCTTGAATACCCCTCTGGCACCCAAAGGGTTAAGGAGTAGAGAGGTATGAAATGTATTGAATCCTAAAAGAATTAAAAATAATCCAATGCTATTTTAGGAATATTATGCTCTAAATATATTTACAATTAATATTATTATTATTATTATTATTATTAATAATAATATTCATATTATTATCAGTATTTTGCATTCTGTTATCTCTCAATTAAAAAAGGTTAGGCATTAAATGAAATTAATCGGCTAAAATATCTGGCATCCAGTTCTGCACAACAAAGATAAAGACTTTCTTTCACTGCTAGTATTTCTCTATGATAAAGATTAAGGATTAGAATAGGCCTTTATAATAGATAATATCTGTTCAACTAAGGCTGTATATTGAGTGCTAGACAGCCAGTGTGGTAGAGTACACTACATGTGACTTTCCTTCTGGTTCTATTCCACTCTGTATATAGCTTTGACTGGACAGATATTATCTGAAGCAATTGGCAATACTAATCTATAAACACTGACACTTGACTTTGATGCGCCTCAAGGACCCAGACACATTGCTCTGTAGCTTGATTTGTTAGTAGAAAACTTATTTTATATAATCTTCTTAAAGATTTATTATTAGATTAAAAACTTCCATTGAGAAGTTGCTTTTAGTTTTTACTTCTTTAATTTTATTGAAGTTAATCATAACAAGGATTTCATAGATAGCTCTGTATTTATATTTTATATTTCATGGTTATACCTGACATTTTAAATCTTGTGATCCATTATCTTAAATAAATACTGCTTTCTAAAAGAATGTAAACATATTATAAGAATCCTAAGAATAAGAGACTCTAAATTTGTTTTTAGAGTTATTGCTATTTACTGTTTTATGTGCTTTTAGACTCTTTGTAGTCCACCACTAGTTGCTTCAGTTTAAATCTTCGAGTGCCAGAGGGGTGGGCAATGCTATGTGCAAACATTGGTGCAGCTGATCTGTTAGCTCACACCTACTCATGAAGACGTCTCATGGTCTGTAAACTATTTATTCATTTTCTGGATACTTTGGAACTTGATGCTATTTGCATTTTGATTTACAATAAAGATACAATTGCTTTTACTGGGATACCTGGGCCTAGATGCACTAAAGGTCAAAGAGGGCTATGAATGTCGATGTTCTTTCAGAGCAGTGTTGTAGGCACTTCCTCAGTATTCACAAAATGTCTACGACATCACTTCACCAGAACTCCGACAAAGAAAGACCCACATCGACATCAATCCGACATACCTTCACCAAGTCTACAAATTTGTATTCTTTGAATCGATAATTGCTCGTTTGTATGCAAGGGTGTGTGTTCATATTATAATGTGACACTTTGACTCATTCAGTAAACTCTGATAGCAGTCTCATCTGTTGGAGTTCACTGTCTACACTTCACCTGCCTCAGGCTGTCGTAGCTGGGATTTCCCTATACTCTCCTATGGAGTAACAGCAGGGAGAGCTACGGCATTCTGAACAGCATTCTCTGTGCTTCACTACCTAGCCAGTAGGGGAATACAGAGAAGGCTTTCAGCACCATGGACAGCATTGAATGCCATAGGGATGTGTATTGCTCACCCCTGTGGTATTCAAAGGGTTACAATAAACAGAAATAGTACACCAAGCACTACACAATGCCCCCCTTCAACATCACCCCCCTTTAGTATGTTGACATATACTGCATATATTTGACATACTAACTCCATCCGACATTAACCTTATTGACTCACATATAGTAGTTGAACCTGTCTTGTATTCAACAATTAACCATTTGAGTACCAGTGAGGTAAGAAAGCATTGCTTAGCAAGGGTTAACAGGCAAGGTATGGACTGCATACCTTGCCTGTATATATGAGTGTTTATTTAACATTTATTTTTATTAAACAACTGTTTTCACATTAATAATATATACATTAGACCTCAAGGGGGATGTCATGACCCCTCATGACACCCCCCTAATATGAGGCCGACATTTGCACTGTAAGAACATGAAGCGCATAGAGGCTATGTTCCACATAGCCTATATGCGCTTTAAAGCTTATATTTTATAATCAGACCTCAATGGGGGCACCAGAACCCCTCATGATAGCCCCCCTACCATATATCAGCTATCCAAAAGGATAGCTGATACATGGGGCGACCCCCAAAGGCATTTACAATATTCCTGTTGCTGTCGGATTTATAGCCGCCGGCAGCAACAAGAATGAATAAATGCCTTGCGGTCTCATCATTTACTCAGTCACCTGGGTCAAACCGGGTGACTGATTAAGTGATCAGAGCACAGGGCTGCTTAAGGAATGGAATTGTAGCTAAGATCTAGTTCATTTCTACTTACCTAGCTCCTTTGTCCCATTGAGATTACTACTTTTGCTCCACTCTGGGAGAGTCAATAAGGGGAATGTTGGATGGAGTTAGTATGTTGAATATATGCAATATATGTCGACATACTAAAGGGGGGGGTGATGTCGAAGTGGGGGACATTGTGTAGTGCTTGGTGTACTATTTCTGTTTATTGTAACCCTTTGAATGTCACAGGAGTGAGCACTGCACATCCCTATGGCATTCAATGCTGTCCATAGTGCTGAAAGCCTTCTCTGTATTCCCCTATTGGCTAGGTAGGGAAGCACAGAGAATGCTCTTCAGAATTGTCGTAATGTTGGTGATGTGTGAGGGGAGGAGATCCCTTCCACATGGACAGCACTTTGAAAATCCTGTATGCTAATAGGGACCTCCTCCAACCTTCCCTTTCCATCCGACAATTTTTGTGAATATGTCGATGTGTGTGCAGATCGAATTGTGGGACTGATTCGAACACATCGACAATATCATACCGACACCACATAGACCTTTAATGCATATAGGCCATTGTGTCTGAAGGCTATGTTTAAGTGCAGCTGCATCATTGTTTGTTTGTATTGTGTGGCGTATTAGACAGATTCAAGGCTGGAACACATAAGCAGTGACACTTGTACCATAGCATTGGAAAATGGAGCAATATGAGCTTAATGCTTGAATGTTTCATTAACCTATCACTGCTGGAGCTGTTATACATGTTTGTGGATGTTTGTCAATGCTTTGTGCCCATGCCTCTGGCATTCAATGAGGTAAATCTGAGAAAGACTAGTGTCTAGTATGAGAAATCTAGTTCTATTGAAGAACATTGTGTGTTGTGAGGTGGTATGACCTAAAGCAGGCATGTCAGTCCTGAATCAGGTCAAGGGCCATTATCAGTATTGAGGACCAGAAAAGAGGACCAGATCTGTGTCAAAAAACCTGCATTTTAGTCAGCAGAAAAGCAAAAAAAAAAAGGCCAATTGATTTAAAAGTGGACTTTTTACCATGTGCATGCTAGAGGGATCTCCAATAAACATTTTGAAAACTTCTCTAGCATATCCAAAACTGATGTGTACTCTTCTTGCAAGTTAGAAGTGTGACACAGGCTGAGTGGCTGGTATAGTTCAGTTTTTGCAGTTGAGCTCCATGTATGTCACATTTTACTGTTATTCAGCTTTCACCCGGAATGTATCATATACTTCCTCCAAAATCCAAAAAAATATGAGACATGTGTCCTGTGTGACAGCTAAATAAAGGTAAAGTTTTACATACCTGGAGTTCCAAGGAAAGAACAGACCTCATAGTCCCTACCAAAAGAGTAGGCGACAAGAGGCCTTATTCACAAATGAAAACTGGAGCTATTCCAGTGGTAACCAACTATGTCATGGGGAAGAAATAAATATAGATTAAATAAGACTTTACTATGAGTTGAAGACGTCTCTAGCATTCAGTGGGATAAAGGTTCCATTTAAATCAATGAGAAGTTTTATTTGTTCTTTATGTTAACTGTGACGGGGGTACAGGGGTTACTGATTGGTAGGCCGAGGGTTAAGAGATTTATCCAGCCAGACAAAAAGATAATAAATTGCATTTATTAGGGTGGTCACGGCACAAAACATAGGACAACCATTACAGGCAAACAAACAGGGGTAAAACAAAAACTAAACACTTCTGCTGTTCTCTTCTTAGTTGCATAACTTGCCAGGGGTTACAAATAATACTCACAGTCCATTTTAGCTTAATGCTGGAGCTTATTCATAGTCCCACTAAAGGCAAAAGTAGGCATCCTGCCCACTACACATGCTGCTGGATTACATGAAGGTTCCTTGTATCTTTTAGTCCTGGCAGAGGAGTTGGGGAAGACATCCTAAGATCCTTGTGGTAGGAACATCAGGGTACTCTTTCTGTGTCTGAAGCCGCCTTGACTTACAGCCCACAACTGAAAAGGGGACCTGGCCCTACAGTGCCCGCTCACTCTAACTTTTCCGGTGAGGGCATTCACCAGTCCCAGTTTCTCCAGTACGCCTTTAGAAAGCACCTGGACCAGTCCAACTCCAGACTGGCCCCAGGCCACACCCCTCCATGCTGGGGACAGGCTCTCTCCTGCTCCTACATTCTCCTAACTCTCTCTCTGACTCCCTTCTCTCTCCCAGGTTTTCTCTACCCACCCCCTACAGGATGTGATGTCACAGGTACAATGTACCAGGTCTGTTCAGCTTGGCCTGATGTAGAGGGGGAAGGTACACACTCTACACACAGATTTGCCCTATCCCCTCCATCTGACCAACACTGCCTATCTCATAGCACAATCTCTGGGTTTAGCTAGACTGGATGGCACCATTCCTCTGTACATCCTACACACTAACCAACCCATTCACTGCTGGTAACTGGACAACCCTCTCTAATGCATGCACACACACAGGGGACATTAAGGTTTCAAGAATGGGAACACGTTAAGACAATGGCAATCACTGAAAACAGACACATTTCTTTCTCTGGGTGACAACCATTCCGTCACATTAACCCCTTAGTGACCGGTACACGTGGCCGGCACTTAACGGCCGCCAAACTTTTTTTTACACTACATAAAATGACTTCCAGGCCATACATGTACGTCCTCTGTCCAGCTGGGTCACCCGCTCGGGACGTACATGCACGTCCTCGGGTGGTAAGGGGTTAAAATTGTGTTGTTTCAGATCTGTTCCTCATTTATTTTGTGTATAAGACATAAAGAGGTCTAGTTAATTGGTTTGAGATATCTCAGAGCAGCACAAACTGTTGTGCTTTATTTAATAAAGTTGTGCCATCTCTTGTACCTTCTCACATATATTCACTTTGCACATATTTGATTTGAGAATGTACAGAGCGGTTCTCTCTGCATCTTCTTGCTTCTGGACAAGTGTAGTGGCAGCTTCCAGATCCTGCAGTCAAACATTACATTATTTTACTCAGAACTGTGTGAAACAACTCAATGTTGTTTCAATCAATCAATCAATGTACATGTACTGAATCTAAAATGGAGTCTATGAACAAAGACATAGGCTGTGACCTAGCACAAACAGAGTAGCTTACAGTATGCTCACATTAACAACTTAGGAAGAGACACTAACACAGGTATTGAAAACAAATGCAATTGCATAATTCCCCATAAGCCAAACGATTAATATATGTGTGAAAGTCCATGCGGTCGCAGCCCAAAATGGTGCTTGAGCAACACATGGCTGATGCACCTAGGTATACCCAGAGAAGTTTGTTCTAATGACCAATACCACAATTAACACAATAATACCCCATTACTAACAATAAGCAATAATATTTCATAACAAGCAATAATACTATAAGAACAATACACTGTATATTATCAAATATATTCTAGCTAAACACCTAATAATACTATCTAGACAATTACTTACTACAGTGCAAATAAACACAATATGCAACAAGTAGAAACACTACACATTGGTTACTAGGGTGTTTTTCCTAGAAATATAGTATAAAGAGAAAGCAAAAAGCAATACAGTTTTATACTTAGCTATCCTGGACATTCTTATGAGGATGGTGTGGCAGGAGTGGACGCAGGCAAGGAGAACTGGTTGCATTTGCGCAATGCACTTGACTGGGTCCACTGGAGGAGGTCAGGCATCCAAAAACTGACTGTCAGGCTCTGGCTTCTAGAACAGTTCTCCCACAGCTCTCCCTGACAGCTTCTTCTAATATTGCAAGCACCACCACTCAACAGCCCACTTTACCTGCCCTGAACTCTCCTCCTCCCTTCCCCCTAGCACCAAAAGAAACAAAGGGAGCTGGTCCTATCTTTGTCCTTTTCCCGCCAAAACAGACAAAGAAACCAGGAAAAGGGTTTGTTAAAATGGTTACTGATAGTTTGAAAACCGCATTTTACTACATGTAGTCGCAAAAATGTTGCAACAATACACCATGTAATGGTTGTTTTGTCACAAAATTGCTGCAACTTCATCTGTGTCCATAACTATGCCAATATATCATGTTAACCAAAAGACCAGCAGATGTATAGTTTAGGGGACATTCACACTTTTATTTCTGGGAAAAGTGAAATTGAACTTTTCTTGGTACTGCACAAACCTTAATTAGAATATGCCATGTCACTGAAATAATTAGCATATGGAGTGTCATTAACTAGCTTGATTAGCATATAAAATGTCACTGATACCTCGTGGGTACCACAATTAGCATGCGTTAGCATATGAAATAAGAGTGAATATCTCCTGAGTTGTACATTTGCTGGTCTTTTGGTTAACATGAAATATAGGCAGTTTTTAATGCAGTTTTCAAATATGCAAACTTGAATTAAGTGAAAGTTTTGCTTTAACCCCATTAGAACAGTGGGGAGATGCACTAAGGGGTGATGTTATGGGGATGTGTGTCTGGAGATATATGTCAAGTACATTGCCTTAGTGATGGAGATACACATTGCTGTATGCATTAAGTATACAAGGGGAGGGGGTTGAAAGTAATCATTAATATGGGATGCCATCCCTTACACTTCACCAGCAGTTTGACAATCCTGAAGCCTGAACACATATTCTCTGCTCCCCATTTCCCCACAAGGGAATGGAAAGGATACACTCAGTTTTCAGCAAGACAAACAGCATTGCTTCTTAAACTCTTTTTGTGCTATATGCATGTGACTTGCAGAATGAGAGGACGTCAGATAAGTTATATATCACAGCTTCTCTTCCACTCTGTTCTGACAGAACCAGCTGAGCTCTATATGCACCAGTTGGCTAATTCAAGTAAACAAGTACTGGGCAAAAATATAATATATATGTATTAAAAAGGTGCACTACTAAGGAGAAGTAAAGGGTGTTCATATCTAAACTATATATAAAGAAAGAAGATATATAGGCAGCACCCCTAAAGGACAAATGAGTAAAGCTGATCGAAGAGGAGAGACTGTAAAGATCATGCCGCACATCAGAACCACAGTAAAGCTCTTATGCACTTTTGTAATGAACTTTTTTCAAAGCTCTTGCTTTTACCTTAGGGAAGTGTGTGTCAGGGATGTGAGGATAGTTCACATGAGCCTTTCCTTTATTATCATACCTCTAGTGGTGCCTTGATCACTGTTTTACACCACTTTTCACATTACACTTGAGTCTATTACCAAATTATTTTAAGGCAATTTTCTCATAGATGTCATTACTGGACTTATTAATTAATGGTCCTGGTTTTTGCAGTCAATCTTCATGTTAATTAACATTAAAATTAATGAGTTCACTCACTGTTTATGGATAGCTGTTCTCTGTATGGTCTTTGACATCAACAACTACTAACAGGATTTATCTTATAACTTTGGGATGTATTACCAGCTTCTTTATTGGGCTGTCTGATCATTTTTGCTATAGGTTTATTATTTAAGCTGATACACATATATAACGATAATTATCCATGTTTGTCCTAGTAGTTATTAGTGTCAAATATCACTATCCCTGAGATATTTTCTGTTACACTGATCATTACTGTGACTGTATGCAGTACTGAGCATTTAGTAGTATCTTGATACCTGTGATTTATCTGCAAAGTGTTCCCGATTATACTTCAGATTGCACAGTCATTATACATAAGATCTTTACTACAGTTCCGATGTGTGGCATGATCTTACTTTTAATTTTCTTTGAATTCACTTTGTTTTTAAAGTTGTTTTTTTTGGACTAATAGTTAAGTTTTAATATACATCCATCACACTCTATACAATGGCCCTCATGGATCTGCCTCAACCATTTGTTATATATTTTCTTTCCTCTTCTCTTTTGATATATACATTATTAATTACAGGTTAGAACATTTCCTTTAGTTTAGATATGAACACCCTTTACTTATCTCTAGTGGTGCACTTTTTTCTTTTTTTTACATAACATTTTGTCCCAATACTTTGGGGGTTATGCACTAAGGATAGATAAATAAGCATACCTGGGAACTTTTTATTGTTGTCTCCCTGGAGGAGAGTCCTCTGCTGCCATGGGTGGTGTGAAGAATGACGCATATCGCTTCAAAAAGGGGCGGGTCTTAGCGCAAGTGTCGGGGGAGGGCTTAAAAGAAGGCTGGGGGAAGGAGCTACACTGGGGGAAAAAGTGGAAGTGGGTAGAATTTCAATAGAAATTCTCCACATCCGGTGGACTCAGCCTCTGCCCCGGAGACCCGGTAAAGCAGTGCCAAAACCGGAGTCTCCGGGGCAAATCCGGAGAGTTCCCAAGTATGTAAATAAGTGATAAACTGGTGATGATTTCTCCAGTGATATTACTTCTCCAGTTCCTATGTTATTCTATGGAGCCTATGCACTATGACCTACAAAACCTAAGAACTGTTAGTGAATTGGCTCCACTTTATCACCTCTTTATCATGCCTTAGTGAATAACCCCCTTTGTCTCCTACTGTCCTGTGTTGACTTGAATCAGTTGATTGGTGGATAGCTGGCTGATCTGGTTCAGTCAGTACAGAAGGGCAGAAAATCTGTGATATATAGCTTCTCTCCCATCCTCTCATTTTGGAACCCTTTCAGTGCCATAGGGTTGTACAATACACATTCATTGAGGTGTCAGTGGAATGTGGTGGATTGGTGATGGAGTCAATGGCATATCATAGTGATTAATGAAAGCATCTCAGCACATATTGTTGATTTGCCACTGACATGAATTCACAACCATATTTCCATCCTGGCCACTTATCACCCTATAGTGCATATCCCACCTCCAAGAGGTGTGCAATGCATTGCTTTACAACGTGGTGCACACCACTTAGGTTTCAAGGGTTTAAGGAATTTTTATTAGCTTTTGTTAGATTTTTGAATGCTACTAAATAATGTCATGAACTCTAAGCACTAAGCATTGTTTGGTCTTAAAGCTAAAATACATATACATGATTATTATTAGGACAATCAATATGTACACTCAAAGCATATTTTTCAACAAAAGTATTAATTAACTTTAGTATCTAAAATGACAGTTTTGCCGCTGTCAGTCCTTTCAACATAGCCAGCCTACCAGATTCCAATACATAGTTATAAGCAGATGATTTGTAATGTGTTTTCATATAATACCCCCTTTTGGTGTTCACCAGACCCTGACCATATTTATATATTGATTTGAATGTTGTATTTCCTTTACAGCAGATATGTTTATAAACCTGTATGCATGGGCTTTCTGCCACATGTATGTGTACCATGAGTACAAACAATGCAAACCTGCTATTGGCAACTATTGTTTGAACCAGCCTTTCCCAAATTTCTGACCATGATCACTTTTTGACAATTAGAATATCTTAGGTTGCATAGTGCATTAGAATATTACCTCTTAAGGCCTCAAGCTCGCTTGAAAACATCTCATGCCTCCCAGGGGAGTGCACACTAAAGTTTTAGAAACACTACTGAAAACCCAGGTTTAACTCCTTGTTAAATTAATTACTGGATTCCTCAAGGAGGTACACACTGGGTTATGAGTAGCCTATGCTTTTCACAGCAGGATGGTTTATACAGAATGATCATGGATGCATGTTTCAGCTTCTGTTTTGTTCTGGGACATCTCATGATATTTTAACAGCAGCAGTGCTATTAAAGTAATCTTGTGTGTGTGTGTGTATATATATATATATATATATATATATATATATACACACAGGTGTTTCTCTAAGGCATAACCTCTATTTGTCATCATCAATGAAGGAGGGTGCCCAGAAGTTACTTAAAAATGTGCTCATTGTTTGTTTTTAACAAGATCTTGATGACTAATGGGTATACACTCTTGTGCTGCCCTTTCCATTTTTGTAACAGCAGGGAGTAAGGATGGATACAATCAAGTCTAATATCTCTATATTATGGGCTCTTGCTGGGTGGCACATATCACTAATCTAACAGCCCAGAACTATCTCCAGCAAACCACAATCTCTGTGAGTTACTGATCTACTAATCAAAAGTGGATTGATTCTGAACTGGACATTAGGGAACAACTACCAATTCCCCCCAACTCCTTATTGATTCAAAGGGACATTTAATACCTTCAATGATAGAGAGGTCTATAATGTATTGAAAAACAATACTTTGGAGACCTCTCTAATATTAAAGGTGCTAACCCTTCCATTTAACCCTTTGATTGCCAGTAGGGTATCCAATGTATTGTTATGCAACGTGTTGGAGACCCCTCTGCTACTCAAAGGGTAAAATCAATGGTAATTGTTATTTGTTCTTTATCTTGCAGTTGGTTTAGCCCAGGATTATTCTACTTGCTCAGTATGAAAACCTCACCACTTCTAGCTTAGGGAAATTCTCCCACTAACTTGTAAGTCTGCCCCCCTTACTCCCAAGTAGCTACCCACTTAAAAGGGCAAAACGAAAGGGAAAAGTTTGAAAACAATATCATGAGGGCTACAAAAATGTGGAGGAAGATCACAATTACTTTTGACTTTCAAAGAATGAAGAAAAAAAATAAAAAGAAATATGTTAAACTACACGGGCCACAGTGCCACTGCCAGCCAGTCGCAAGGCAGTCATGCGCAGTAGATACTGCCAGCGCCGCGGCTGATACAGAGCTGGACACTCCTTCGGAGCATCTAGCTCTGTATCAGATACAACGCAGGCAGTCTCTACTGGGCATAACTGCAGCACGAGCAGCAGTCTCTACTGTGCATGACTGCATCGTTACACATGTTTTAGAGAATTATTATATAGGATATTATCACTTTAAGGGAAAGAAGAGTATATGATGCATTTTATTCTCCTCTTCCTTAAAGGGTTACGAAAACATTACAACAATGTAACCTATCCTATCCTATAATATAAAAGGACAGATGTCTGATGCAGTCATGCACAGTAGAGGCTGCCTGAACACACAGGAGGATTCTGTGCTTTCGGGCATCATGTGCGCTGTACACGAAGCAGGACCGGCCTCTTAACAACACCTGGACCTTGGCCCGTGTACACGGGCTTTTATACTAGTACACAAATAAACAATTCATGCTTCAAATTGTGTTTTTCACTTTAGTTGTCAGAACATTTTGCAATACTTGTGCGATTTTGTCTTGCTGCCAGAATTAATACAGGGAATTAGCAAACGGAACAGATGTTAGTTCTATATTCTATTAAATAGTCTTTTCCTCTGAGAACCCTTACATCTAGTACAATAATACTCCCACATTTGTGGCATGTACTAAGAGGACACCCTGCATTGTCTAACCATTAATTTGACTGCTTACTGGAACTCATTCGCTTTCTCTATTAATTCAAAATGAAATATCTAAAAAACAGTATCTGCACAATGCACATAATGCAACTCTATATATTGGATCTGAAAGTGTGCTGATGTCAGCACAATTTATAAAACAGTTGCAGTCAAGAGCTTCTTGACACTTCCAATACTGTACAATAAAAGATCTCCCAGTGACCCATGTGCATTTTCCTCTTATCTCTCATGTTGAAGTTGCAGTGTATCCTATCTGCTCTTTTTAGCCAAGCTTTTTTGGCAGCATGGAGAATGGAGTTTACCATTTTCAGTTAAAGTATTTAATCTTTCCTTAAACTTATTATCATAAAAATAACAAAAAGTAATAATAATATGCCTTCTAATCAGTCTCTATAGAAAGCAAAATAATCTTATAAAACAGTCTGCTTGGGTTGCAGTGACGTACTAGCATTTTGATTAACCCTCTAAAGGCTGGGATGGGGGGGGGTGAAACACATAGTGAAAACATGCATTGCACTTCCCACTGGTCTTTAAGAGAATAAAAAGGAAAACAATCCTTAGTTTATCTTGGATTGTTTTAATTAACCCTTTGAGTACCAGGAGTTCACAATGCATTGTTTTGCAAAGTATTGTGTACCCCTTTGACATTCAAAGGGTTAAATAATAATGCTTTATTTATATAGCGCACACAGATTACGCAGCGCTTTACACTCATATCAGTCCCTGTCCCCATTGGGGCTCACAATCTAAATTCACCTATCAGTATGTTTTTGGAGTGTGGGAGGAAACCGGAGTACCCGGAGGAAACTCACGCAAACACAGTGAGAACATGCAAACTCATTGCAGATGTAAATAACTAATATACATAACTAAATTACACTGGGGGATTGCAGGAATTGGTTTTCTATCTCTGCTCTTGCATAACATAAGTTTACTAAATATTATCTCCTCAATATTTCTTGTGACAAAGAAGAATAGTGGGGCAGTATACGGGTGCTTCAGGGTGTTACTTCCATCCATGCCTTGTTTGACAACATGTAATAAACAAGGAACAAAGCAAATGAGATAACTTTACTCTATTTTCCTGCTCGTGGTGTGGGGCAGGTGCAAGGGGCTATCTGACATTAAATTCATATGATGGTGTAAAGTAGGTTCTGCTGTGCACTAAAGTGGGTAGTATGAGGTTAGTCAATCCTAGTTGTGAAGAACTAGCAAGAGGGCATGTATTCAGAATATCTCTAATATCTCTAATATCTAATTAATGACTCATTCATGGATATCCTGAAATCATGCACTTTTTTGGTAGCTGTTGAGGACTGGGGTTGGCTACACACCATGGTGCAGCCACTGGAATTGCAGGATAATGACAGTAGAGTTGTGCTGGTTGATATGAACATTCCTCAACTGTTCTTAAAGGGAAATACTTAAAATGTAAAAAAATAAAATATTATAGCGTTTGTCCTCCAGAGTAAAACAAGTGCCCTCCAACTGCTGAAAGGTGTTTTATTGAAAAGTTATCACAGCTCAAACTTGGCTGTTTTTTAGGTGCAGTATCTCAGTGGCCTGAAATTGTACATTGGCACTGTTTCTACACCATCCTTTGGAGATGTATGGTCAACTGACCAGTACTGTCCATAGGATGGTGTAGCAACAGTGCTACCATACAATTTCAGGCCAGTGAGATACTGCACCTAAAACTCAAGTTTGAGCTGTAATAACTTTTAAATACAACACCTTTCAGCAGTGAGAGTTTCCTTGTTTTACTTGTGGTAATAAACACTACAATATATATTTTTACATACTAATTATTACTATTCCTAAGAAAGAAAGAAAGAAAGATAGCTGAATACACAAGATGCCCAAACACTGTTGCTATCATAATACTATTCAGCAGAATGCACTAAAACAATATTTATTTCATCAAGGTAAATCCAAAAGGGCTAGCAGTGTAATGGAATATTTATTAAATGGATCCTGGGTAATAATCTTTATACTTATAACATATGCAAAATATACATTATAAATTACAGTCTTTTATCGGTCAATCACTGTGACTACCACTAGTGGGAGTAATGATAGTACATAAAATTATAGTCACCAGTGTGCAGGTTGCCCTCAGATTTCTACGCCCTAGTGTTAGTTTTGTGAACCATGGAAATCTGGAAAGGCAGTTGATAATTTTTTTTTCTCCTGTTGTCTGACACCTACCTGCAGACCCAAAAGTAATCATGTTACTGCTGATAGCGTTAGCTCTTACAGGAAGTGGGATAGGAAACGTGAATAGTAATAATTCACTATAAAAGTATCAGATTTAACATATGTATTTTTTTCATTTTGTCCTTTAGGATTCCTGGTTACGTTTTTTTCCTTAGCCATCATTTTAAAACTAGAGATATCACAAACAGATATGCATTTTAGTTTATAACCTTTAAGAGCCAGAGTGTTGCACACCCTCTGGTCCTTATAAATGAAAATTTGGGGTATAAGTATTAGGCCTCAATTATACTGCAGTTGATATGTGTCTCAATTTATCCAAACAGATTCTCTTTGATGTCTAGGAGAAATACCTACATAAAACCCTGACAAAATTATCAACTGCAATGGAATCTAGGCTTACAATTTTCATATTGTTAAAATAAACTAAAAATTAATTATGAACAATGCAGTATCATATTTTTAAAGAAAAAAACAGCAATTATTTATCTCTTGAAAACTAGTTTTGTTATTACTTTCAAGTAAGCAAATGCCTGAACTTGGCCTAGATTGAATGTAGTTGAAAAGTACTTAGCACTGGTTTTAACAGGTCTCCATCAATTTCTATTGAGACTTTTAAAGCTATAAGCCTTGATAAAATTACCAACTGTAATGAAATCCAGGCTACAGTTTGAATACAATCATATGTTATCATTATCCTAAAGTAGGCTAGTAAAATGTGGCATATTGTCTTAATGTTATTATCTATTATGCTTAATTATTGCTCTCTGTAATTTAACAATTGTGTGTTTAAAGGCAAAGTCTTGGTATCTCCAAGAGTCCTATGTTAAAAGGAAAAATCAAGTAATTCTGGGTCAGACCAACTGCACCATAGAGTTCAAACATTCATTCCCTAAATTTCTATTGATTTCAGTGGGGGCTTTAACCTCTTGAATGCTGGAGATCCCTCTCTAATTAAGTTAATGGAAATTTGCATTTGTCCCTGATGGTGCAGTTGATTTGACACAGAATTAGTCCACATTGATTTTAAGCATAAGACCCTGTCACCCTAAGTCACAGAGGCAAATATATAAAAAATCTCCAGTGGTTGCAAGAGTCAATTCCAAGTCCAAAGTTATGAATAGGGGTGGGTGAAAACTGTAGAAAATTTCCCCGCATGACTTTTCGTGAAAACATGGTGATTTTTCACTTTTCCAGCAAAAAATTTTGCCTTTCCACCTATGCAAAAACGTCCTCCTTTTTGCCTATTTTTACACATTTTCCGCCTATGTTAAAACATTTTTCGTCTATTTTAACACAGTTTTCACCTATATTTCCTATAGGTACTACATTTCCCACTGTAATGTTACTTCTTCTCAAGTAATAAAAAAAAATAAAGTACAACCTACAATGTGGCAGAAATGTATTATAGTGGTGGTGGGGAACTGGCATGGTGTGATTTGTGTATGTATTTTTTTTTTACCATTGTCATACTCTATCCTCCTTCTCAGATTATTGATCACATTACTTATCGGTCATAGCAGTGGTCCCATCTATCCTCTACCTCCTCATCTGTGCTGCTGTTAATATATTTGTCCTGGCTTTGTCTGTCATTTGTGGTTTCTGCTACTACTACTACTGGAGCTAGATGTTGATATAATTCTACTGCCACTACTACTAGGTGTCAAAGGTGCAGCACTTACAGCAGCAACACCAGAGGTACTCTTCATATCTAACACTGTGGATGTTAACCTGTGTTGCTGTTGCTGGGTACTCAAAACCGGTGTGTGGCTGAGTGGAACTTGGACTTTGAAGAGACTGATAGGGTAACTGTGTGCTTT
This sequence comes from Rhinophrynus dorsalis, assembly GCA_037306005.1. Lineage (NCBI taxonomy): Eukaryota > Metazoa > Chordata > Amphibia > Anura > Rhinophrynidae > Rhinophrynus > Rhinophrynus dorsalis. The sequence continues at coordinate 336,587,128 of CM074720.1, read as the reverse complement.
TTGACATATGTGCTTGCCCAGGGTCAGACTTTCCATTGGCTTTTTCAAACACAGTTTATAGACAGGCAGAGTGCTCCTTAAAAGTGGTGGAAGATTCAGCCTTTGACTTTCTGTCGCCATCCTCACTCTCAACTTCATCTGTAGCTGAACAAGAGAAGGCTGCAGGAGGGATATATTATAGATCTGCATCATCATCAGTCATCATTAGGTCATCCTCAGCAGCATCAGCATCACCTGACAATTCTTGCCCAATACCCTTATATTCCTCAAAGCTTTTGGAGGTCTCAAACAATTTATTTTTACTTTTACTGTAGCAAAATTCCCTACTATGGGTGTTTTGGTACTTGTTTGTCTCACTATCTGATGCAGCAGGCAGTTCAGCTGCTACACCTTTCTCTATTTTGCTACTGTCAGCATCATCAACACTTGAATGCGACTTGTCGTCTTCTTCAGTGTTCTTCTTATATGGTTCTTTATTTCTACTGGCACTGGTGGTGCTGGAACTAGTTTTTCTGGAACCTTGACAAACTGCATCCTCCCTTGGAGAGCAGGGATCATCATCATTGATTGCACATGCTGCAGCAACCTGTCAGTTTTTGAACTACTACTTTACTCTCACGTTACTGCACTGCTCCACCCCTCCCCCTTCTCCTTGTGCATTTGCTGGACATTATGCAACTACACTGTTTTTTTTACTGTACAGTACACAACACAACTGATGCAGCTGTATAATGCCTTGCCTAAGCCCTGTCAGCTGTCTGTTACTGTCACCTAAGATATTTAGTTTTTTATTGTTTTTTATTTTATTTTGTTTTATTTATTTTTTTAAGTTGTCCACCCTGTTGTCTTATCACAGTCTGTCCAAAAAAAACTTATAACTGAAAAACAAAATCAACAACGTCTTTACCCAGACTTCCCCACTCAGCACAGAGACAATAACAGCAAGATCAGCAAGCAAATAAGTCCCTAGCTGCTTGTGTCTTGCCAGTCAGTCACATGGAATTTTGGAGTATTTGAGGGTCAACCTCCTTCCTCCCTTCTTATCACCTAGAGTGCCCCTAGACTCCCCTAATACAGAGAACATATGTCCTACCTAAAATATGTCCTACCTAAATGACTCCCTAAAACTAAGCTTCAATTCACCTTTATTTGCCTATCTTCTTTAGATAAAAAATGCTGCTCTCACCTCTCACAAACACAGAATGGCTGCTGTGAGAGCCTGACACCCTTTTATATGACTGTAGAAAACATTTGTGGGGTAAAGAAAAATGTTTCTACCCACTGATTTCAATGCAATGAGCTAGGCGAAAAATGCGGGAAAACTGCACTTTACACAGGAAATTTTTTGCCATTGATTTGAGGCAAAATTTTCACCCATCCCTACCTGTCAGTAGTCTTTCTTTGCTGAGCAGGATGAAGCTGCTTTGATTGATATCTTTGGGCAAAAGTCTATTTTGAAGACTTAAATTCAATATAACATTTAGTAGTGTAAAAGCCCGTGTACATGGGCCAGGGTCCGGATAATGTTAACTGTTTGAGTGCCAGAGGGATATGCAATGCATTGCTTTGTAGTGCATTGCGTACCTCTCTGGCACTCAAAGGGTTAAGCAGCTGCTACCTCACTGCTCCACGCAATGCAATCTTGACCAGTAGAGACTGCCCGAATGTACACAGTCTCCACTGCGCATGACGGCTTTTGACAAACATGGCTATCATTTTATTATATACGATATTGATAAATATACCACACATAATTTTGGCGCATAGTTATAAAAGTTATTCTGAAGTAAACCAACTGCACCAGAGGGGACAAAATAAAAATTCCTAAATTACCATCCTCATGAATAGAGCTTTTACCCACTTGAATGCCAGAGAGGTCTCCAATGCATTGCATTTAAAACCCAATTTAACAGGAATTTTTATTTGTGTTCATGTTGATGTTGCAACTCTACTATGCATTTATAAATGTGTGCTTTAGTAATTAGCCTGTTAATAATTGTTAAAAATTATAATACTGGTATTCAAACAGTGTCTTCTTTTTATTCTTTCTGGACTGAATAGCTTTAATGAATAGGGCAATAAAGAAAACTAATGTTAAAAATGAATACAGCCAGCCGTTTTATTTAGTCACCTTTGCTAAGTGTAGGCTTTTATATTCACTGTAAGTTTCTATTCTTTTTATATGAAATGAAGCTGAGAAAAACCAAAGTAAATATTAATCATGTTGAATCATTTCATTTGACTAAAATAATCTATTTATTCAACTCTAGCAAAATGTCCACTAATCCAAGTGAATCTAATTTCCTAAATGTGGCAGCAGACTTTAACATATGATGTACTGTAATTGATGCATACCCTGTAATTTCCTGAATGCTGTCTTACACAGAATCTGTGTAAAAAAGCTATTTGTTAAGAAAATAACATACGTTTTCTGTGATGTTATTACAAAATACATCACAGCTTTAATCTAGTAATTTTCTTACAGCTCTACATAAAAAGATTAATCTTGGAAAATGTGGCACTTTGCAAAGGAAATCACTTTTCTATGTTTAAACGCTGGCCATTTTAGTGTATTGGTATTTTAGGGAATATTATACCTCTCTATTTTAATTTGCAGTTATTGATTACCCTACCATTAAGAACAAAACATGACTTTTGTTACATTTTCTACCGATAAATACAAAAGTGTTAGAGGAAACCTCTGTCTTTCAGAATTTGTGAGAAAATCTATCTATCTATCTATCTATCTATCTATCTATCTATCTATCTATCCATCTATCAATCATCTATCTGTCTGTCTATCTATTTATGTATCTGTCTGTCTATCTGTCTGTCTGTCTATCTATCTCTCTAGTTTTCTATCTCTCTAGCTATCTATAGGTATAAACCAGTCTGTCTGTTTTCATCTATAACAAATCAAAACAGGTCCTAAAGCACATATTTTGTTTACAATGTGGACACAATTATTAGGATTGTTACTGATAATAATGCCTTTGAAGCATAAATAATATTCATCCCTGTCAAGTATTTTTCACAATTCTCCAACATTTTATACTAGTACCACCCTACCCTAAAACTAAAGAAGATGAACCATTAAAATATGGTTCTGGCAAATATGTTCAGAATAAATTATTTACAAATGCAAGATGATTAGTTAAAGACACTTAGGACAGTCCTTCTTTGCTTTTCTGCATTTTGATTCAGATGTGCAGATAGGCTCATCTAGCTGTTTTAAGTAAATACATTCATACTTTTTTAAACCAGTCATATACTTACCAACAAACTAAATATGTGTGAGGCTGTATAGAATAATATAGGAACTGGAGAAGTGATATCACTGGAGAAGTAATCTCTACTTTATCACCTCTTTATCATGCCTTAGTGCATAACTCCCCAGAAATAGTATCCTTATTAATCCACTGATTAATTACCAAGAAAAATAATAAATGAATATGCCAAATAATGCTAAAAAAAATCACCCTTTCCTCTATACAATTCTTAATGTTGAATTAAAAACCATAACACCTCCTAGTAGATCTGTACCCCAGAAAAACAGTACCATAAATATGCAAAAATCCTATCAATACAGAGACATAATATGCTTGCTGACCTTCATTCAGCCATATCTCATTTCATACACTTGCTGTGATTCGGTGTTGCTATAACAGTCATATGGGAGATGCTTTTAGTAACTCAGCCATGGTGTCAACATTCTTCTCTAAAGCTTCCAATTAGAAAGTTTGAATCATGCTTTAGGATTCTTGTAATATCAGCAAATATCAGCAAATATACATCATTACTAACAATGCTACTTATGCATAAGGGCTGATTTTTAAGCCACTTACCAATCATTTGTTAATAATTGGCATTTAGAGATTAATATGGACTAGTAAATTACCTTTCCACTTCCTATTTATTTTGCATCACTGTATTTCATAATTTATATTCTTCCAAGATTATATGTTTTTGTCTCTTAATTTTTAGGGTATTGACATATTTACTATACCTTATGAGGGTGCTGTGCTGCTTGTTCCCTTAGTATTTGGGGTATTGTTTTTAATAGAATGTTGTGGATTTTATAGTGGAGGGGGTGATCTGGTTCCTTTGATGGCATTATTTGGTATTTTAGTATGTTATTTTTATTATTAATAAATGAATGGATTATGATGATGCTGTTTATTTAGTTATTATTTATAAATTGTTTCACCAGATTGAATTGTAAGTGTCAATAGTGGGCATCCTTTTTCTTTGTTATGTTTTGTAGTATTCTTTGACCCCCAGCACCACAACACCCCATACATGTGGGCTTTATCAATTACAGTTACAAAGTATGCTTCCTATAAAATGATATCTTATATTCATACCTAGAACAGTGTGCAGTTTACATAGTGTCACTCTTTTTAGTAAAAGAGAATGTAAAGCTAAAAATACTCATAGAGAAATATACAAAACACCAATGCAGATATTTTTCTGCTTTTATACTTAAAAATCCTTGTTTGCTTGGGATATGGACAAATGTGGGGAACACAACTAGGTATGGGTAAAACAGGTGAAATTGCCACTTCCCACTAAACTGGAATGTTTTTGTGAAAAATGCAGATTTTCTGCTTTTTTCTGTCTTTCTCATTACATTGAAATCAATAGTAAGAATGCACCCACCCCAAAGTGGAAAGTTTCCCTTCTTTTCCCACTGGGATAGTATAAAAGGCAAGTCAGGTTCCCACAGGATGCCATTCTGTACTTTTTAGAGAGAGAGAAAGTAGCATAAAAGAAAGTGTAGTTGGGTTTAGTTTAAGAAGTATTATAGGCAGTCAATGTGTTTTTTGTATTAAGGGAGTTTTGAAAATGTGGGAGACTGTGCATAATAATAGTGCTATAGATGTGTTAGAGAGTGAGCCAACCTTACTTTCATTTACAATAACACCCATGTCTCTGACTGCCATTCTGCAAATACAAAACACGAGTTTGTTGGAAGGGATGAGAAGAGGCAACCATGCCTGTTACAACCACCACCACATGTGGGAGTGGTGGTGGTGCCACCACCACCACCACTGCCAGAAGTCATGTTGTTAAAGCAATACAATTACACAGTTCTTCTGATAGGTACTGCCAACCCACAATTACTAAGTTCTTAGAAAGGAGTCAAACCCTGCATAAAAATATTCCAAAAGTATGCCGTAGGAATAGCAAACTTGTAAAAATGTAGGTGGTTGACATGCTGCCCTTTTCTTTTGTTTAAAGCAACCTTTTCAAAGAACTGATGCTATGTGTTGTGCCCTGCTGGCATATCCCAAGCCACAGTTATTTGTGCCAAAGTTATCAAAGCAGGGTTCTAGTGTCGTAGACAAAGTACAAAGGGACTAAGGGCTCGATCCAAATGTTGGCGTCGCCAGAAAAAACTGGAGACGCTGGTTTTAACGTCAATTGAGCAATGCAAATGTTCTACTAGAAACAAGCGACACCAGTTCTGAAACAGACATCGCCCGTCGCCAGAACAGCAAGATCTCACCCATAGAGGATAATGTACAAACGACGCCAAAAGCTATTCAAATGTTGGAGTTAGGGCTAACTCGCGTTAAATTGCAACATTTCTCTCCAGAAATCTAACGCCTATTTTTTTTGGAGTACAGCCCACAAGTAAGAGTAGAAAACCAACGTCTCCAGTTCTGAACAGCATTCTCTGTGCTTTTCCCTACCCAGCCACTAGGGGAACACAGAGAAGGCTTTCAGCACCATGGACAGCTTTGAATGCCATAGGGATGTGCACTGCTCACCCCTGTGGCATTCAAAGGGTTAAAATCAATAAAACTAGTACACCAAGCACTACACAATGCCCCCTTCCACATCCCCCCCCTTAGTATGTCACATATATTGCATATATGGGACATACTAACCCCATCCACATCCACCTCATGGACTTCCATGTAGTGGACAAATCTGCCTTTTATTCCACAATTAACCCTTTGAGTACCAGAGAGGTAGGAAAGCATTGCTTAGCATGTTTCCTACCCCTCTGGTACCCAAAGGGTTAATAGGCAACGTATGGACTACATACCTTGCCTATATATATATATATATATGTGTGTGTTTGTGTGTGTTTTAAACTTTTTTTTAATTAAAATAGTATTATTAGACAGTTTAACTTACATCTCATTCATTGTTAACCCCCTACCTCCTGTGTCCCATTGCTATTAGTACTTTTGCTCCACTCTTCTTCAAACTGAGAGTGGAGCAAAAGTACTAAAAGCAAAGGGACACAGTAAGTATGGCATCATTAATGGTTGAGATCTAAGTTAACCCTTTGGGTGCCAGAGTGGTTCGCAACGCATTGCAAAGCAATGCGTTGAGTACCACTCTGGCACTCAAAGGGTTAACATACAACTGAGGGAGCAGCCTGCACTGTGAATGCAGGGCTTCCCTCAGTTTTAATTATACATTCGTTATTTTTAATAATGTATTTATTGTTCTTATTTATTTTTTTGATGAATTATTTATTTATTCCCTTGCTGCGGGCGGCTGTGAAGCCCGCAGCATAATAAACCCTTGTGCAGAGAGGCATTGGCGACAGCGGGAGGAGGGGACAGAGACATTGGAGGAAGCGGGTGGTAGGCTTGTACTTGCTGCCCGCTTCCTCCAATACCTCTCCTCTAGCAGTGGCATTGTGCCAGGCTGCCTGATCGCCTTGTGCAATTCGTCCCTTTGCACAAGGCGTTGTACAACGTTGTACAACGCCTTGTGCAAAGGGACGAATTGCACAAGGCGATCAGGCAGCCTGGCACAATGCCACCGCTAGAGGAGAGGTATTGGAGGAAGCGGGCAGCAAGTACAAGCCTACCACCCGCTTCCTCCAATGTCTCTGTCCCCTCCTCCCGCTGTCGCCAATGCCTCTCTGCACAAGGGTTTATTATGCTGCGGGCTTCACAGCCGCCCGCAGCAAGGGAATAAATAAATAATTCATCAAAAAAATAAATAAGAACAATAAATACATTATTAAAAATAACGAATGTATAATTAAAACTGAGGGAAGCCCTGCATTCACAGTGCAGGCTGCTCCCTCAGTTGTATGTTAACCCTTTGAGTGCCAGAGTGGTACTCAACGCATTGCTTTGCAATGCGTTGCGAACCACTCTGGCACCCAAAGGGTTAACTTAGATCTCAACCATTAATGATGCCATACTTACTGTGTCCCTTTGCTTTTAGTACTTTTGCTCCACTCTCAGTTTGAAGACGAGTGGAGCAAAAGTACTAATAGCAATGGGACACAGGAGGTAGGGGGTTAACAATGAATGAGATGTAAGTTAAACTGTCTAATAATACTATTTTAATTAAAAAAAAGTTTAAAACACACACAAACACACACACATATATATATATATATAGGCAAGGTATGTAGTCCATACGTTGCCTATTAACCCTTTGGGTACCAGAGGGGTAGGAAACATGCTAAGCAATGCTTTCCTACCTCTCTGGTACTCAAAGGGTTAATTGTGGAATAAAAGGCAGATTTGTCCACTACATGGAAGTCCATGAGGTGGATGTGGATGGGGTTAGTATGTCCCAAATATGCAATATATGTGACATACTAAGGGGGGGGATGTGGAAGGGGGCATTGTGTAGTGCTTGGTGTACTAGTTTTATTGATTTTAACCCTTTGAATGCCACAGGGGTGAGCAGTGCACATCCCTATGGCATTCAAAGCTGTCCATGGTGCTGAAAGCCTTCTCTGTGTTCCCCTAGTGGCTGGGTAGGGAAGCACAGAGAAAGCTGTTCAGAACTGGAGACGTGGGTTTTGGATTTTCTGACTGAACTTGATACTTTGCAGTGCTGTGATTGGCTGTGGTGCTAGGTAACATTTTTATCGTGTGTTTTTAGGTAAGATTTTCTATGCGACGCAGGTTTAAGATTAACGTGTATTTTGTTGGTTATCGCTCGTTAGGCTTTCTAGGTAAGGAAGATTTGAATCTCACGTTACCTGGTCTTGCTTAACGAGCGAAGGCAGTTTTTTTCTTCACGTTGGTTTTAACGCCAACATTTGAATTGAGCCCTAAGACTGCTAACAGTTTTTAAAGGCATATGTTGCTATAGGACTCAGCCTGTGCACAACATTTACATTCAACTGTTACAAAATCAATCTAAGTGCACAAAGAATTCACATAAAATTATATAATGTAAGGTATGTAATAACAAAACAGATCTGATAAAATATTATGTATATTAATAACTAGAAAGAAATCTTTATCCTTTATATGCACAATGTAGTCTGAGCCGTCTGCTATTTATGACAACAGCTTATTTCTAATGCATAACAGGATGTACTCAAACTATAGAAATAGGTAAAACCCTCATCTCAGTAAGGACAATCCGATAGGTAATTAAGTATGGCCAAGTCATAAAGAGTCTGGGGACTGAACCTGGATCACAATGTGCAGAGACAGAATGAAAAAACACATGCTAGACACTTGAAAAGTATATAAACCAAAAAGAAATATAGACATCTCTATATCTTCCAATATGAAATTAGAGTATAGGTTTAGAAGATAAAACAGTGTTCTACATTAGTTAAACAAATGAGAAGCACCAGTGAATTAGATACACAAAATGAAACAATCCAAACATTTACTAACCATCCCACATACTGAGCTAAAACCACCTAAACAAAACAGTAAGATAGACCATAAAAATATAAAAAAATGTGTATATTAAAATATCAGTAAGTCATCTTTAAAATATTATATTAAGTCACATTTCTTCTAAGTTTAAATAATGTATCAGGCTCTTTTGTGACTGCCAAAAATTGTATAGCACACTCCAAAATTATATGTACACTAGTATGGAAGCCCGTATACATGGACTAAAGTGCACCCAGCTGCCCCGGAGCCGGGAGCAGAGACATGATGTGAGCCGTCCAGAGCGGGGCAGTGCATTCGGCGAGTGTCTACTGCGCATGACTGCAGTACACGCTGATTCTTGGCGGGGAGCTCCAGATGACTCACAGCGAAGCACCCTGTGTGCGAAACCACACATGCACAGTAGAGACTCTCTACTGTGCATGTGCAGTTACGGCTCACAGTGAGCAACGCATTCTACTACTTTATGTTATAGGAAATTACAGGCTAATCCAATACCAAGGTATTAAACCCACACAGAATCCATAGAAAAACAATTCCAATGTGTCAATTTATTGAGAGAAAGTATTTATTTTGTTCAATAGATATTATAGATACCATTTTTTACCACATCATATGCAACTGCTTGAGAAGTCAAGGTTCATATAATTACAGGTCATCCAGAATATATACTGTTGTGTGTCATGTTATTCTTCCTTGCTCTTGATTAACTTCTATAATGCCACCTTGGCATCTTTTTGCTCCTTCCTCCCGCTGATTCTTCAGGCTTCTTAAGTGCTTCTGTCCAGCACTTTGGATGTTCTGTGCAAAAAAGCAAGCAAAAATATATGACCTGGTGAAACAAATAATAGATAGAGCTTACATTCATATCCTCCAATCAATATATGTTTCTCTCTCTTCCCTCCTTCAACCCTATCTTTTTCTTATCATCTCTCTTTTCTGCTCCTAGTTCAGCTCCTTTTTACCCTCTTTTTTATATTTTCCCTGCATGGTAGGCCACATTCATAGTCATTTTTATTGCATTTGTGAACCATCCTTTGACTGTGTCATTTTTCTCAATCTTTGAGATATACAATGGGGGTTATGCACTAAGGCATGATAAAGAGGTTATAAAATGGAGATGACTTCTCCAGTGATATCACTTCTTCGGTTCCTATCTTATTTTATAGAGCCTGTGCACTATGATCTCCAAAGTTGGAAAAATCTTAGTGCATAGGTGATTAATTCATTCATGAAAGCACAGCAATGCACTTCTTATGAATGAACACGGTGACAGGGTTCACTACTACCACTTCTACTGGAACTGGCTTATACAGCTGCTCCAGTAGTAAGAAAGGAAGGCAGAAAATGCCTTCCTTGTTGCCCTTTGGATCACTTATTCTTCTGGATAGGTCATCCATGCAAGAGGGATATCAGGAGGGATTCTGCTTCCCCCCTCGAAGTCTGAAATCACTGTAGATTAAAAGAAAGCACATATAAACATAGGTTATGTGCGCTTAATCAAAAAAAGCCTGCAATTGTCATCCCATGGATCACCTATCCAGAAGGATAGGTAATCCATGCTAGTGGAATGTCAGGAGGGGTCCTGATGCCTCCTCAACATCTGACCTATGTATTTTAAATAATGTAAAAAAAACATAATAAGAAATCCCATATAACACACGTTATATGGGCTTTATTGAAAATGCTGACCATTGTCGCCGCATTGATCATCTATCCTAATAGATAGGTGATCACTACTACAGGGGTGTCAGGAAGGTCCTGAATTTTAGTTATTTAAATACAATAAAAAATACAAAACAAAATAACATTTATTACACATATACAGGCAAGGCATGCAGCCACATACCTTAACAAAAGAACAGGAAAGAAGAGGAGAGACTTATAGCGTAGTATGTTTGTGAAACGATAAAACAATATCTTCCACAATAGATTTATGTACTCACATTTGAAAGATGTCACCGGTCTCCCTGATGACAATATGAGCTTGTTGGGGATGGTACCTCTGCCCCCGTACAGATAGCAATCCGGGCCAGGCTCAATCCACGACACACCACAATCAACAGACTGAGCTTTAAAGAAACAAACACAAGGAAGAAGAGAGGAAAGCTGCACTGTTGCTTAACAAACAGATACAATGTGTTTTGCAATATCCAGCTTGTATACTTACGAGTGCCTGATTGGTCCCAAAGCCTTGGACACCAGTCAAATAGCCAGCGGGGAAAGTGGGCACTGGTCTTACCCGCTACAGAACCTCACGATTGTACTTTTTGGTCTGCTCTAAGAAGGTTTATTTAAGGTTTTCCATTTATTTGGTGAATAACAGCCCTTACTGTTTGATGCACAATTGTGAGGTTCTGTGGCAGGAAGGACCAGTGCATCTTTCCCCGCTGGCTATTTGACCGATGTCCAAGGCCTTGGAACCGGTCAGGTGCTCATTGTGAGTATACAAGCTCAATATTGCAAAATACATTGTATCTGTTTGTTAAGCAACAGTGCAGCTCTCCTCGCATCTTCCTTGTGTTAGCCACATACCTTGCCTATTAACCCTTTGAGTAACAGAGGGGTAGCAAACACATTGCAATGCGTTGCTACCTCTCTGGTGCTCATAGGGTTAATTATGCAATACATATACAATGAGGGCATGTCAAATTAAATTGGTGAATAAGCAATGTTGAATGGGAGCAGTATTTGGTGAATTAAAATGGATAAAATGGAGAAAGAAGGACATGGGAGAACTATAAGTCGAATTTCAAAGGAGGGTTTATATGTCAGGGGCAATATTTGTTGAATTAAAATGGAGAAAGAAAGTCATGGGAGCACTATATGTTGAATTTCAAAAGAAGGAGTTAACTTGTCGAAGTGGGACACTCCATGTTGAATTTTGATAATGTGGGAACACATCTAATGCTAAACTTGATCTTTCTGTCATCAATTGTACGCCTATTTCTTTGGACATTTAGCATGTTTTTAGGCGGTATTTGAATAGATGCAGACAGCACCTTTTTTTGTTAGGATGTTGAAATGTGCTGTCTACTCCGGTTTTGTTTTACCTTGGTTCTGCAATAGAATACCGGTAAAACACATCTGCAAAATACACGTTGCTTGTTTTTAATGTAATGCCGTGTTTGGCGTGGGCAATAGTATCAAGCCCCAAATGAGCAAATAGGTGACTGTGAGATTTACATACCATTTTGCTATCTATGAAGCCATCTTGTTTTGTTCCTTCAGAAGTGTTTTATATATAATTGTACCCCTTAGCTTAAACCCTTGATTGCTTGAGATGTCTCTATTGCAATGGGATGGAATGAATTGCAAGTGTATCTAGCACAGTGGTTCTCAACCCTTGCCCTCAGTGGCTACTAAGAGGTCAGGATTTGAGAATTTCCTCTTAAGAGCACAGGTGAGTTAATCAATATGACTGAGCCTCTGATCAACACACTTGTGTTCTAGCAGGGAAAATCATAAGTCCTGGCCTGTTAGCAACCACTGAGGGCATGGGCTGAGAACCTCTGATCTAGCATCCATGGGATTATGAGGTAGTTGTTTATCAAATGTTCTGCATTGTATGTATTATTTTTGCCTTCGATAATTGAAATTACTCATTGGTATATGCCACTGCAGCCTCTCCCAGGATCTCAGTTTGTTAGGAACATTTACAGGGCTGGATTTTACAATAGGCAGAGAAGACAACTGTGTAGAGCTTCACATTTTGAGGCGAAATAGATTGTGGGTGTGGCCAGGGCAAACTCATTGTCTGTGCCACAGGTTTATAACTCATTACATGCTATTATTTAACTCCGCTGAATGTTAGAGAGATCTCCAACACACTGTGGAACAATCTGTTGGAGATCTCAGCAACTAAGGGGTTAAAACTTGTTTTGGTTCTTGCTTTTTATAGGACAAGGCTATTTTCTGTGCCAGGAAACAGTGGATGGGACTGCGAGGTGTAGGGCTGTAGGGCCACGAGTCTTGCCTAGGGATGCCTGGGATGTAAATCCAGCCCTGAATATTTGGAAAATATGTGTTTGTTTTTGAAAAGTAAACTATAAAATGAGTTGCCAGTATTATATAATATTTTTTGAAGAAAAGTACTATATATGATAATGGATTTCCTCTTATTTCTAGAAGAAAGGTTCTGGTTGAACAATCCTATAAAATGACATGTATTGGCATAAAAATCTATCTAAGGCATTATTTTGGGATTATCTATGGATTTTTTATGGGATAATGTTGACTTTACCTATGATAAAGAATTAGCATTTGGGTTAACACATCGGTAGTCGATATCCCATAAATCTTGTATGTCCAAACTTTTAATCATGAGGTCCAGACTGAGAAAACTAAAAAGAATCAAGGAGGTATGACTTACTTATTTACTGTATTGCATTTAATATAAGCAAAAGAAACAATTAGAGTTCATACCAACTATTATATGCAATTCATGGCTAGTCTAATAAGCTACTTTACACTGTGCTCCATAAACTTACATGTTCAGCATCAGAAACTGGCCAAAAAGAAATGTGTGCTTGGGCCAACCTATGGCTAGATTCTATTGCAGGTGATAAATGTTGATGCCTGTTTTAGCAAACATTTTCCTATTGAAGTCTATGGGGAAACTTTGAGATAAAAGCAGAGAGAAAATTAGCACCTGTAATAGAATCCAGCCACTAATGCATTGTTAGTGCACCCTGAGGAACAATTGCCTCATTACTAATAGGGAGGATAGGGCCATTCCATCCATACCCCTAAACTGTCTGTAAGACCTGTTATTTTAATAATACAAACTGGGGCTTTAGTCTCCTCAGAATGTACCTAGCGATTATCCCAGCATTAAATATCTCTCTAAACACTAAATATTTGATCTGTATATATCCTGTGCTAGACAGGTTTCAGGGCAACTTGAAATCTTCTTTTGGTTTGTCCATGAGCTTATAATTTTAATGCAATCATTTTCTTTATATAACTTTCTAGTAGTATTTTGTTGAATTAATCATATCCCTTTGAGTGCCAGAAGGTGCACAACGCATTGCTTTGCAATGTGTTGCATACCCTTCTGGCATTACATGACATTTAGCTTCCACAGCAGTATTCTTTCGGATTTTGACATTTTTTTCTGTTGCAGTACATGGAGTTTGGGAAGAGTGGTCACCTTGGAGTTTATGCTCATTTACATGTGGAAGAGGCCAAAGAACGAGAACACGGACATGCACTCCTCCCCAGTATGGGGGAAGACTTTGTGAAGGACTTGAAATGCAGCATAAGCCGTGCAATATTGCTCTCTGCCCTGGTGAGATGCATATCAATATATGTGTTTTCTCTTCCAAGCTGATATTTGATTTAGTAATGAAGAATATTAAACAGTGCTAGCTTATGTGTCTGTTTACTAGCAAAAAATATATCATACCACGAGAAACTATGGTATATATATCAGAAGCCCATTCAATTAACTGAGTTACATTTATAAAATCCAATTTAAATATAGGTCAGAGGTATCATGATACATATTTATCAGCTTAGCAAAGGGAAAAAAGCTGTTTTGACATCACATATGAGGTTTTGTCTCTGCATAAATGTGAATTTTGAATAATTGCTAAATTAATGCAAAGTGCCCGATTAAGGAATTCTAAGTCACATTCATTATTCTACAAGTTGTGCCGTATTATTTACACACAATGCACCACTTTTTTTCTACTGCACTTTTAACCCTTTGAGTGCCAGAGGGGTACGGAACGCATTGCAAAGCAATGCGTTCCGTACCCTTCTGGCACTCAAAGGGTTAAGTAATCTGTTGTCCGTTTTATGAGCAGTGTTAGACTTGACAACTCATTATCATTTGTAAATAATCTGCTAATAACCTGCAAATAACTGTAACATTGTAATTGTAAAGTTCATTTAGTTTCTTTTGTATGTCTATGTGTGATAATCTATGTATTTATGTTAGAATTTGTACTGAAGTTTTCCAGTAGTGTTTGTATGTTATGATATTTTAAATTTGTTATTATTAGAGGAACAAATGCACATTCCCCTCATTCAAGTACCTGCAGGTGTCATAATCCACATAAGCATGCAATTTATTTTGATTACCACCAAAGATACAAGTATCATCTGAATCCAAATAGTATTTTTTCTAGTTCAGATCATATGGTTAATGAAATAAAATGGGAGAAACATTTTCATCAATGCGTACAGGAGACTTTTTCAGATTATTGTTATTGGTCATTAAAGGGATAGTAACCCCCCCGAAAATCGTGAAGCCAAATGCTAGGAATCATTAAAACATACTTAACTCCCATATTCCAATCTCTCAAACTGTTATGCTTTGAGAGATGTAAGAGAAGACCGACCTCTGCTCCCTCCCTCTTCTCATGCATCCGCTGTATAGCAGACGTCATGAGAACCTGCTTCCAGGACCAGACGGCGGCTCTTCAGGAGCGCTGTCATCTAGATATCTTGGTATAATTACTTTATCAGAATGGTCTGAAATGTGTGCCTGGCTTGCAAGCACATGTTGTAGACCATTCCGATGAAGTAATTATACCGAGATATCTAGATGACAGCGCTCCTGAAGAGCCGCTGTAAGTCGGTCGACCGGATTCTGCCTCTGACAGCTTTACAGCTCGGCAGGCAGAAAAGGGAGGGAGCGGAGGTCTTTCTTCTCTTACATCTCTCAAACCATAACGGTTTGAGAGATGGGAATATGGGAGTTAAGTATGTTTTAATGATTCCTAGCATTTGGCTTCACGTTTTTCTGGGGGGTTACTGTCCCTTTAAGGTTTCATTGTAGACATATCAGTTAGAGAGACAAATATGGTGGAGATTATGTTAAATGTGTATATTATGATTATTATTATTCTTTATTTATATAGCACCAACTAATTCCGCAGCGCTGTACAATTGGGAATAGACATACAGAGGTATTAAATAGTACAGTCAGATGTGGAGAACAGAAGGATCATAAAAACTATCTATGTTAATATGGCAAGAAGTTTCACTAGCAACAACAGATCTGCTTTAACCCCTTAGGGACCCTTGACGTACCAGGACCGTCAAGGGTAAACTTGCTTGAAAGACCCTTGACGGTCCTGGTACGTCACGTACTTTTTACTTACAGCGCTCTACCGGGAGCGCTGTAAGTAAAAATGGGGCATGAAATAGACCGCTCCAAGATCGGAGCGATCTGTTTCAAGCCCCATAGTGACGCGCCGATACACGTGACAGGTCACGTGTACCGGCTCGTCAACGTGCCCCTATGCGGATGTTATGGGACGGAAATGTCCCATAATGTCCGGTCCTTAAGGGGTTAAAGCAGCACACATTATAGGAACACCTATGTTAGTATTTTTCCTGCTGATAAAACAAGGATACTTTCACTGTTTTACTCCAATTGTCAGAAAGTGAATTAGAGCACATTTATTTACTGTAAATTTTAACTGATAGCATGACTCAGCAGTTTTTGTCACATTGTTAGGAGAATTGTTTGTTAATGAATCGCCTCTCCTAGAGAATATGTGTCAGAATAATTAATTAGAAACTGACCACTAGAAGGAACTGTTGATGTATAAAAACAAATATTTTAACTGTAATAACACTGGAAATATACATCTTTCAGCAGTGGGAGTACCTTTATTTTACTCAACAGGAAAAGACCACCAGTGTAAATGCATCATAGGGAGAAACAAACATTCCAAACATCCCCACTGGTTTAAATTGGACTTTTACCTTCCTGAGTGCTAGAAACAATGAGTTGGATGCATCTCACTTATCCAAATGGTTAAAATGTCCAGGGAAATCAATGGGAATTTTTAGATCTCCCTTATAGTGCAGATAACCCTCTATGGCCCTATATAGAAAGAGTTGAAATAGAGTTGAAGTTTATATATTTATTTGTATTTAAGCAATGTATTGTACATAGTTGACTTACCCTAATTAAGGCAGGCTATGGTAATGTTAAACATTTTACCACCTACATTTGTTTGCATATTTTTTTTCCATTTCATATATGCTTTATTGTAGTTCTAATTAATTTATATAAATATTCATAGTAATAGATTTATTTTTAGCGAATGACCAAACTTGTAATTTGCCTGGATTCCATTGCAGATGAATTATTACAAAATATTAAAGATAATATTCATAGACCCTAACTATCCAAAAGCTAAATCAATTTTAATTATGCTCACTACCTTGACATTAACTGAATTAGAATGCTTCTCACTGCCTAACACTAAATCTCACTCATCTGACCCTCACTGCCCTAATCTTAAATCATACACACTTCACACACTACACAAATCACGCATTTTATTTTTATGAGCTCTTTCCTCTACAGGAAACACTTGACACCTCTCTACTAACAAACACTGAAGTGCAGCAGAGAGAGTGAAAGAGTGCAAGAAATTAAGTGCAGTGCATTAGCACTGGGAGATTAACAATAAAAAAAGATTTTGAAAGCTGACACTCCCAGCTGCTTTCCTCTCTCCCACAGAAAATACATAAACAAACACAAATTAAACTTTTTCAATCAAAGAAGGAAAAAAAACAACCAGGGGTGGGGAAATGGGTCAGGAGTAGGGTGGGTGAAAATTTTCGCCTCAAACTAAAATCGGCGAATAATGGCACTTTCCACTTGGTGAATAATTTCCTGTGAAAAGTGCAGTTTTTCTGCTTTTTCCCACCTTTTCAGCCCATTAAAATCAATGGGAAGAAAAATATTTTTCCACCACACAAAAGTTTTCTACAGCCATATAAAAGGCTGTCAGGCTCTCACAGCAGCCATTCTGTGTTTGTGAGAGGAGAGAGCAGCATTTTTTTGAGCTAGAGGAGATATACAAATAAAGGGGAATTGAAGCTTAGTTTAGGGAGTCATTTAGGCAGGACATTTGTTCTCTTTATTAAGGCACTCTAGGTGATAAGAAGGGAGGAAGGAGGTTGACTCCCAAATACCCCAAAATTCCATGTGACTGGTAAGACACAGGCAGCTGGGGACCTATTTGCTTGCTGATCTTGCTGTTATTATCTCTGTGCTGTGTGGGGAAGTCTGGGGAAAGACGTTGTTGATTTTGTTTTTCAGTTAAAAATTTTTTTTTGACAGACTGTGTAAAGACAACAGGGTGGACAACTTAAAAAAAATAAAAGATAAATAAAAAGAATATAAAAAAAAAAGAATAAAAAAACTAAATATCTTAGGTGACAGTGGCAGATAGCTGACTGGGCTTAGGCAAGACATCATACAGCTGCATCAGTTGTGTTGTGTAACGTACAGTACAAAAAACACAGTGTAGTTGCCTAATGTCCAGCAAATGCACAAGGAGAAGGGGGAGGGATGGAGCAGTGCAGGGAAGTGAGAGTAAAGTAGTAGTTCAAAAACTGACTACAGCAATGGTTATTGCAGTGTGTGCAATCAATGATGATGAACCCTCTACTCCAAGGGAGGATGCAGTTTGTCAAGGTCCCAGCAAAACTAGTTCCAGCATCACCAGTGCCAGTAGAAATAAAGAACCATATAAGAAGAACACTGAAGAAAACAACAAGTCACATTCAAGTGTTGATGATGATGGTAATAGCAAAATAAAGGAAGGTGTAGCAGCTGAACCACCTGCTGCATCAGATAGTGAGACAAGCAAGCACCAAAACACCCATAGTAGGGAACTTTGCTACAGTAAAAGTAAAAATAAATTGTTTGAGACCTCCAAAAGCTTCGAGGAATATAAGGGTAGTGGGCAAGAATTGTCAGGTGATGCTGATGCTGCTGAGGATGTCCTAATGATGACTGATGATGATGCAGATCTACAATATATCCCACCAGCATCCTTCTCTTGTTCAGATACAGATGAAGTTGAGAGTGAGGATGTCGATAAAGCTGAATCTTCCACCACTTTTAAGGAGCACTGTGTCTGTCTATAAACTGTTTGAGAAAGCCACTGGAAAGTATGACCCTGGACAATCACAGATGTCAAAAAGCACACAGTCACCCTATCAGTCATCATCGGCGTCATCGCCGCTTCAAAGTCCAAGTCCCACTCAGCCACACAAACCTGTTTTGAGTACCCAGCAACAGCAACACAAGTTAACATCCACATTGTGAGATATGACGAGTACCTCTGGTGCTGTTGCTGTAAGTGCTACACCTTTGACACATAGTAGTAGTGGCAGTAGAATTATATCAACACCTGTCTCCAGTAGTAGTAGTAGCAGAAACCACACATGACAGACAAAGCCAGAACAAATATATTAACAGCAGCACAGATGAGGAGGTAGAGGACAGATGGGACCACTGCTATGACCGATATCTAACGTGTGTCAGTTTTACAATGGTAAAAATACATACACAAATCACACCATGCCAGTCCCCCACCACCACCACTACAATACATATCTGCCACATTGTAGGTTGTACGTTGTACTTTTTTATTACTTGATATTATCATGAATATGTGCCAGTGTCACTTAAGCAAGAAAGTGCTGTGGGCAAAGGACAAATGCATTCTGCATGCTAAAACATTTTTTAAGCCATATTTTGCTGTAGAACTCAAAACCTTGACTTTCAGCCACTTATTTCTAAACTTCAGCCCTCAGAATAAGTAATATTACAGTGGAAAATGTAGTACCTATAGGAAATATAGGCGAAAAATGTGTTAAAATAGGTGAAAAATGTGTTAACATAGGCAGAAAATTTGTTAAAATAGGCAAAAAGAGGACATTTTTGCATAGACAGAAAGGAAAATTTTTTTCTAAGGAACAGCGAAAGATGGGTACGTTTACTCGAAAAGTCATGCTGGAAATTTTTCACAATCCCTCTCCCCCTAGTCAGGAGAGTGAGGTAGAGTTGTCTGGGTCTTAGCAGTGGAATTATTACCTCTTCTAGCTGCTGCGAACACCTCTTTCTCTACATCCTATTATCTGGCTAGCTTTTTTCCACTGCTTTTTACTGAACTGCTTGCCTACCTTCAAGTCTTCTGAAGTAATCATTCAGAAATCCCTTTTTTCTGTTGTTCTTGTCCCACCACTGGGATTTTGTTCCAAAAAAGGGATTATCTTGCATTCTGCAAGAACCGACACTCTTGTCTATTCCTACAATTTTTCTAAATCGCTATGCATTTTTCTATTTCATCCCTCAGTGTAAAACCTGTTACAGGCTGTGTGTCATCTGCTAATACCTTGAATACCATTAAAAATATCACTAATTAATTTCTGAATATATTCCCTTATTATACCTTCAAGCAATTTCTCCACTTACAAGGTCAAACTCAGTGTCTGTAATTCCCATCATCTGTTTTAGCTGCCTTCTTAAATAAAGGCACCACATTGGCTTTATGCCAGTCTTGTCACACTGAGCCTGTGGAGATTGAGCCTTTAAAAACTGAAAAGAGTGGTCTTGCTAACATTGCACTAATATCCTGAAGATTCCTTGGATGTATACAGTCAGCTCTTCTACAACTGTTTGTTCCTTGGTTTATACCAATAAAAAGAATGTGTTTAGAACATCAGCTGTTTCCTTATCCACAGTAATGAACTTACTCGTCTCATTTTTGAAAGGTCATGTCACTTCTCTCCTTATTGTATTTTTTTTACTATTTATGTATTTGAAAAACTTTTTGGAATAGTCTGATTCTCCTGTACAGTTTGAGTTTGAGTTTCTATTTTAGCTGACATAATTGCCATTTTGCAATCCTTTGTTGCAATCCCTGTCTTTAAAGAAAGAATATTCTGTTCCCTCAGACTTAAATAATCTAAATGTCTTCTTTTTCTTGGCATTTCTTTCTTTGCATTTGTATTTAGCCACATTATAATCTACTTTTTTTACATTTGTTCTCCAAAGGTATATACTGTTAGATATATTCCTTCAATCTAAATATGAATTCTGACAATTTATTCTCTGTATTTTTACTTTTGACAGTTCATCTCAGTCTATGTATTGCATTGAAAAAGAACAAGGGTATGGGAAAGACAGCACAGAAAGGAACTTTCTAAGTCTAGAATGGTTACTCAAATTTATTATACAGCAAGAATAAAAATATTGGTAAAAGCAGCATGAAAATAAATAAAATATATAGGGCTAAGACGCATTATAAAAAATAAGCATAAAATATATGAATCAATACATAAAAATATGTACAACCCAATAAATGTGGCGAATATAAAAAATTCTATAGAGATAAGTAAATTCATGGTAACTAACAGAAACCAATATGGCCAGCAGAAATGTCAAATGGGTATCTCCACTGAGCCAAAAGCATCACACAAGTGACTACTCAGTCACTATATAGGAACCCTACAAGTGGCTATGATGTTCAAAGTTATGCAAATACAGCACTGTGCAAAAGTTTTAGGCATGTGTAAAAAATGTTGTAAAGTAAGTGTTCTTTCAAAAATAGACATGTTAATAGTTTATATTGATCAATTAACAAAATGCATAGTGAGTAAACAGAAGAAAAATCTAAATTAAATCAATATTGGGTATGACCACCCTTTGCCTTCAAAACAGCATAGATTCTTCTAGGTATACTTGCACACAGTTTTTTAAGGAACTCAGCAGGAAGGTTGTTCCACACATCTTGGAGAACTAACCACAGTTCTTCTGTGGATTTAGGCAGCCTTAGTTACTTCTGTCTCTTCATTAAATCTAAGCAGTCTTGGTGATGTTGAAATCAGAGCTCTGTAGGGGTCATACCATCACTTCCAGGACTTCCTGTTCTTCTTTATACAAAATATAGTTCTTATTGACTTTGGCTGTATGTTTGGGGTCATTGTCATGCTGCAGAATAAATTTGAGGCCAATCAGATGCCTCCCTGATGGTATTGCATGTTGGGTAAGTATCTGCCTGTACTGCTCAGCATTGAGGGTACCATTAATTCTGACTAAATCCCCAACTCAATTTGCAGAAATGCAGCCCCAAACTTGGAAGGAACCTCCACAGTGTTTCACTGTTACCTGCAGACACTCATTCTTGTACCACTCTCCAGGCCTTCGTTGAACAAACTGCCTTTCAAATTTTGACTCATCAGTCTAGAACACCTGCTGCCATTTTTCTGCACCCCATTTCTTGCTTTTTCATGCATAGTTCAGTTACCTGGCCTTCTTTCCACATCAGAGGTATGCCTTTTGGGCCACAAGTCTTCCATGAAGACTACTTCTGACCAGGCTTCTGCGGACAGTAGATAGTTTTACCAGGGCCCCACTGTTTTCTGCAGACTCTGAGTGATGACACTGCTAGACATCTTCCGATTTTGAAGGGAAGTAAATATGAAGTATCTTTCATCTGCTGCTCTTTCCTTGGCCGACCACTGTTTCTATAGTCTTCAACATTGCCTGTTTCTTTGTGCTTCTTCAAAAGAGTTTGGGCAGCACATCAGGAAATCCCTGTCTGCATTGCAATTTCTGCCTGACAGAGACCTTGCTGATGCAGTATAACTACTTTGTGTCTTGTTGTTGTACATGGTGTATGACTTTTGACATTAAATTGTCTTCAGCAACCTAACATTGTTTGCTGAGTTTGGCTGTTCCTCACCCAGTTTTATTCTTCATACACAACTGTTTCAGCTTTAATTAATGATTTTGTTTCAACCTACAAATTAAATTGATGATCATTAGCCCCTGCTTGATCTAATTATTTAATTATACCCATAACTATATGCCTACAAAATCCCTTACTTTGTGCAAAAGTACCTAGAAGAATTGATGCTGTTTTGAAGGGAAAGGAGGTCACACCAAATATTGATTTGATTTAGATTTTTGTTCACTCAGTGTGCATTTTGTTAATTGAGAAATATAAACTGTAAGATATATAGAAATATAAAATGTCTATTTTTGAAAGCATTCTTACTTTACAACATTTTTCCACACCAGACTCAGCAAATAGAATATCGTGTAGGTATTACAAGCCCGACCCGGCTGTGATTCTCCAAAGAGGAAAGGCGTGTTCATAGCAAAGATTGCTTTATTAATAAAATAGGCAAATATCCCTATGCGTTTCGTTAACCCCTGACAAAGTGGATGGAGAGCCACGAAACGCATAGGGATATTTGCCTATTTTATTAATAAAGCAATCTTTGCTATCAACAATCCTTTCTTCTTTGGAGAATCACAGCCGGTTCGGGTTTGTAATACCTACACGCTGATTCTATTTGGTGAGTCTGGTCCTTTGTGGGGACACCTTGGGTTATACCCACTTTACAGATTCACTCTCAGATCAGCTGTATCTCTTCTAGGGACATTTATTATACCGAGTCCTTGACATTTCCTTCTCATACCTATACGGCACGTAGAGAGAGTTGTCCCAAGAGCCGGGTCGGGCTTTCATGGTACACTGCCTATACTCATCCGGTGTGTCTGGTCCGTGCAGGGGGCCCTAGTGATTTTTACATTTACACAGACTCACTTTTAGATTGGATATTTTCTGTGTTTATACCTTCACAGCAAGAACTCCAGTAAGAATCTAGAAATCTTACACCTACTGTACAAGATGACAGTCCGGACCTCTATCAGATCCAGCATCACGGATAAAAGACTGTTGTATTATGTTTCATTTATTCTTTTTATATCTTTTTTATTTATTTTTTCAATAGATACATATTTGGCATACATTTGTAAAGTAGTATCTTGCTTACATTCATCCTATTTTTTTCCACTTGATTTATATAGCAATAATTGGTGACCCATAATAGGAGGCGCTCTTCCATATTTATTAGTTTTTTTCTTTTAGTTTTCTTAAATGTGTCCATATCGGGCCTTAGTATCCCTTTAAATCTTGGATTGTCATCTCTCATTCTCCCGTGGAGTCTCATATCAGCCCATGGGTAAATATAGTTCAATGCATTTCAACACTAGATTCAATGAGTGCCTTCTTCTGGAGAATTAGGGTGCCAGGCCAGAAAATATCCCTAATCCTAGGACTAACTGATTAACAATCACTACCTAATACCTCTCATATTGTCTCTCCTTTCAAAAGCATATTAAGTATTAAAATAACCATAGATAGTATCAAATGTGAAATAGATAAAAATAGAATAAAGTATAATAATCTAAGAATAAAAGTAAAAAAAATGTAAAAAGAAACTCAATGGTTAAATAGATACAACGTATATATCCCAAGCGGCAAAAAATATACCTAACCACCAAAGATGGGGTATGAAAATTGGAGTGTTGCAATTTAATGCATGAATGAGATAATGATCACTTATCCCAGGGCTGTCCAAGTTCAGTCCTCAAGTGACACCAACAGCCAGGATTTAAAGATTTCCCTGATAAGCACAGGTGAGTTAATCCATGGCTCATTCATTTTGACTGACTTACATGTGCTTAGCAGCCAAATCCCCATATTGTAGCTATTTCAAAAAGAACTGAATTGCCCCCAAGTTTATCTCTCAAACCTTTACTGAACGCAAAGTTGTCCCCTCCCTCCCCCTTCCCTGAAGTCAGCGTTGTACTGACTGCAGGGATATCTGGTCTTATTTTCATCAGGTGGCTCTGCAGCAAACCAAGCACATGTAGAAGACAATTTTAGTGAAATAATTATTTTTTACTAACGCAATCTCGGCTCTGCTGCAGAGCCGCCTGAAGAAAATAAGACCGGATATCCTGGGTCCCAGAGTGCCTTGCCTAGGGGAGCCTGGAATATAAATCCGGCCCTGTCCGAATGCATATTACATACAGACCGGGCTCAAAAAATGGAAAGGCCGATGCCTTGTCCAGGATGTACAGTCCATCACTGGACTCTGCCGGTACTCCAGATACAATCTTACTGCCTCATCATTTTTTATGCCTCAGTAGTGGCCTTCTTTCTAAGATAAGACAAGAGACCACACCTGCTCCTTTTCTAGCACAGAAACATGCCTTAACTTTTTCCAATGGACTCCTTTACAAACAGGACTACATATACATACTGTCCTCTACACGACAGGACATCCTTCATTGATAGACTTTTTTTTTTTTGCTTATAGGAATTTACCAGTTTAATTGTTGAACTTCTCAAAACCCACAGAAATTAATCAGAACTCTTTCTTCTTGCTATGGTACATTTATATAGGGAAGCTGCATTAAAATATACATTTCAAGTGACTATGCTTATTTAACAAAGGCCTTCACACGATTTTCTTTCTTCTCTTACAAATACCTTAAACTTGTATACAGTATTATCAGGAAAATGTTTCTTAAACAATGAAAACATATATTTTATTTCATTTCTTCTACCATGGAAAGGCATCACACAAGTAATAAGATTAGCTGTGATATTCATCTTTGTTCACTTTCGTGAATTGGAAAACAAAGGGGCCAAATGACTGGCAAAATGCCATGATAACACACGGGCATAATCATAAGCTGCCAGCAGAAATTGTTTGTAGGTATTGAAGCCAGCTGGCAAGGCCATATATCAGTCAGTCCTACAGAGGATGGATTAGGACAGCAACATGTGGTAATAGGCTCTGAATTTAAGTTTAGCTTAGAAAATAGCAGCTGTACTCTCTTCATATATAGAGCAAGTAATGAAGAAGTACATTACGCCTTATCCCATTAAAAAGTTTTGCACCTGTTTTGCAGTTGTCCATATTAACTCCTTGAGTGCCAGAGAGGTATCCACTGCATTGAGTTGCAATGCATTGGATAACTCTCTGACACTCACTTGAAAAAGCTATACACATTATACAACACTAAAAATGTAAAAAAGCAGAAACATACACACTTTTATCAATGCAAGTAGAAGATGAATAGCCAATTTGTGTATTACCATTAAAATAATAGTTACTGTGTGATGCTAAATTTTTTCCAGTTGTAGGCAATTATACGGCTTGAAAATGAATGATCACAAAACATGAACTTAGCATTTGCAAAATCACCAAAACTCTAAACATGAGCAAAGATAAAAAAAACCTTATTTTCCAAATACTATTTCATCTATAGCACTATCTTGGAAACACACTCAAAAAAAGATTTTATTGTCTATGAGAAGGCAAACAAGATAAAAAAGCAATTTTCTAGCTAATTTTCTTAAAGTACCATTGTTATCTGCAGAGATTTCAATATGTTGTAATATATTAACTGGGCTTCTAACTGCAGAGGGTGTTACATGCTACAAAAATAGATTAAATCTATTATTGCTCTCTATGTAGTAATTTTTTCTTTTCTTTTTTTTTTTGCCACAGTGAGGCTGATGTTATTAGAACTATAGCAATGCTGAAGCAAGCCAACTACACCATATAGAACAAGTAAAAGTTCCCCAAATTATCATTAATTTAAATGAAGCTTTCAATGTCTTACATGTAAGAGATGTCTCAAATAAATTTCTTCACAATTCTTTGGAAACCTATTTAGCATTCAAGAAATAAGCCCTATTGAAATAAAAGTGATACAGTGCAGTTGGTTTGCACCAGAATTACTCCATTTCTTCAAAGTTCATTAGCTACAATGGATAGAATGTATGATTTTTCCCTGCAGCTAATTTTCAGCAGTTGTATGCATGTATATGTACTGTATGTATAAATGTATTCATTTGGCAGCACATAATGCATAATGAGCCTTGCAAAAGGGAAAAAGGAGTACATTAAATAAAATAAGTGTTACAGTAAGTGTGATAATGGGGTTTAATTAAGTTTAATGAGCACAGAAACAATTTGAAAGAGTTTGCTGCCCCAGAACGTTCATAGTCTAATTGGATACAAACTGAAATGTAGGAGGGTTCCAGACAGGTATGGACAAAAACTTTTGCCTGAAAAGAGAAATATGTGAAAAACAGCACATTCCACCTTTTGTTGAAATTCCTGTGAAAAAATGCAATTTTTAAATTTTTCCCCTTATTGAACTATATGGTTATAATGCATAATGTTCACCCACCTTTAGAATGTATTTACATGATTTAAAAAGAGGAGACAGTTTACCATTGTCAGTCTATGACCTGCCCAGCCTTGACCCACTAGTAGTCTTAATACCACACATACTGATCTTAATCTTGTCCCACTGCATAGAACTATACATGCTGACCACTCTGCCTTATTCCATTGCACCAGTAACCAAAGAACTACACATATTGACCCTCCAGCCTTGTACCACGGTACTGGTAGCCATAGAGCCATACATACTGACCCCTTGACTTGTTCCACCAGTATTATGGCAGAAGTTCTTAGGCCATATGTCATATAAGCAGAAAATGAAAAAGTCTTCACAGGAAATTTCTTGAGTTTAGTGAAAAAAACAGCAATTTTATGGGTTTTCTGCATGTGGGAATTTCCTCAGAAAGATGACCATTATTGTGAAATTATTGTGGGAGAAAATGGGACTTTTAGCACATCTCTGGCATCAAATGCTGTGACTCACAGTGCTAATTTTGTCCATAAGCTGCACATGATGCTAGTGCTCCAAAATATGGGGTTTAAGGTTAGTTTTCAAGATGGAGTGGCCATTTCTAGGCATAGGGGGAGAGGTATGGAGTTTTAAAGTTAAGGAGAGGAAAGTGAAAAAATTGAGCTGGGAGAGGGCAGTTGTGGATGTTTGACACGAAAGGAGTTGTGTGCTGAGTGGTGGAAGCAAACAAAAATATAAATGGAGATGAGAGAAGAAATGTACAGGGGGCAGCTGAGGGGAAGGCATTAAAGTGGAAGTTTCACCTCTTTAAAACATAATGTAAATATATTGTTATACTAGTGTAAAAATGTTTATTTTTTTTATTTGTTAAAAACAAAGAGATATCATGCTTCTAAAAAGTACCTCAGTGCTGTGCATATGGGACCACATGGCTTCTAAGTACCTCCCCTTATGTTAGCAATTCCTCCATCAACATGTCAATAGTATGTCCCTGACCTGGCATACAGTCAGGCAGTGTACACTATATAGATTGGGACAGTCTTTCCATGGGAGAGCACTGCCAATCAAACATGGCTTCTTCAACTTGGCAGCGCTCTGGTCAACAACATTTGTATTATTTTAATAGTGGTGAGTTTTTTCTTATTTATATTCCTAAAATGATGTATTGCTTGCAGCAATACAGCAATTGGGGGGGGTGAGTTTTTTTAAGGCGAAAGTCCCATTTTAAGAAAAGGAGGTTCAATGCTTAATGGGAAGCAATGAGAGAGATCTTAGGAGAACATGCATAGGTTCAGTTTTGGGAGACAGTATGGCAGTTCATGCAGCTGAGTTTAGATTAAATTTTAGAGGGGAGGGGAAAAAAGCAAGGAATCCAGTTATTAGTAAGACACAATAGTCTAATCTTATAATTAGTTTAAAAATCCCGCATATCATTATGTTTATATACTCTTTCATGCATACTGCAGCACACAGTTTGGTTAAAATTAAGACTTTTATGTGAAAAAGCCTATATGCCATCCTTATTAGGGATGGCCGAATATTTTCACAACAAACCAAAACAGGCGAAAAATGGCATTTTCCACCTGGCAAAAAGTTCCTATTGAAAAGTGACATTTTCCCACTTTTTTCACCTAGCTCATTGCATTGAAATCAATGGGAAGAAAAATGTCCACCACCCCCAACCTGAAAGTTTTCTGTACTTTTCCTGCAAGCATATAAAAGGGTGTCAGGCTCTCACAGCATGCTATTTTGTGTTTGTGAAAGAAGGAAGCAGCACATTTTTGAGCTAGAGAAGAAAGGCAAATAAAGGGGAATGGAAGCTTAGTTTAGGGAGTCTTTTAGGTAGGAGTGGGGGCACTCTGTGGGGGGAAGAAGAGATGAAGGAGGTTGACACCAAATACCTCAAAATTCTGTGTGCCTGATTGGCATGACAAAGGCAACTGGGGTCCAATTTGCTTGCTGATCTTGCTGTTATTATTATATCTGTGCTGGGATGTGTCTGGGGGTGTCAGAAGGGAGCAAAGGAGGTTGACTTCAAATACCCTAACATTCTGTCTGTCTAATCTGATTTGAAAGACACATGCAGATGCAGTTCAAGCAATTTTCTTGCTGATCTTGCTGTTATCTCTGTGCTGGGGAAGTCTGGGTAGAGAAATTGTTGATTTTGTATTTTAGTTTTTTGGACAGTGGTAAAAGGGTGGATAACAGTAAAAAAATATTAGGTGACAGACAGCTGACCCTGATGTGAGCTGTGTGACTGAGGCAGACTTGATAGGTAGTAGACGAGATTTAGAATTTTATTAAGTTGAGGGTCAAGGCAAGACATCACACTCCATCAGTTGTGTTGTGTACTTTAGAATACTTTAGTAGTTGAGTAATGTCCAGCAAATGGAAAAGGGGCGGGGAGGGGAAAGAAGGAGTAGTGAAAGGACATGGGAGCAAAGACATTGTTCAAAAACTGACTCCAGCAATTGTTGCTGCAGTGTGTGCAGTAAATTATGAT
Source organism: Rhinophrynus dorsalis (assembly GCA_037306005.1). NCBI lineage: Eukaryota > Metazoa > Chordata > Amphibia > Anura > Rhinophrynidae > Rhinophrynus > Rhinophrynus dorsalis. The sequence continues at coordinate 336,558,201 of CM074720.1, read as the reverse complement.
AAAACCTTTCATCCCAGAAGGATGCAATTTGTCAAGGTCCCATCACAAGTTCCATCACTACCATCACTACCACCAGTGCCAGTACTATAAAAAAAAATATAAGAAGAACATTGAAGATGACAACGAGTCACATTCTAGTGCTGATGATGGCAATGGCATAATGGAGAAAGATGTAAAAGCTGAACCAACTGCATCATCTGACAGTGAGACAAACATGCACCAAACATGCACCAAAAACCTGTCCTCAAAATAGTAGTGAACTTTGTGAAAGTAAAAATTAAAAAGAAATTGCTTGACACCTCTAAAAGCTTAGAGGAATATAAAGGTAGTGGGCAAGAAGTGGCAGATGACCTAATGATGACTGATGATCATAATATAGATCTAGAAAATATCCCTCTAGTACCCTTCCCTTCTTCAGTTACAGATAAAGTTGAGAATAAGAGAGGTAATGACATGGCCATAACATTAGCTAAAAGGCAAAGGCTCAATCTTGCACCTTTGAAAAGGAGCATTGTGACTGTCTATTAATTGTTTAAGAAAAACATTGGAAATTCTGATCCTGTACAAGCAAAGATGCCTAAAAATACACAGTCATCTGTCAGTCATCATCTGCATCATCACCGCTTCCAAGTCCAAGCCCCACTCAGCCACACACACTTGTGTTGAGTAACCAGCAGAAACAACAACAGCAACATAGGGTAACCCCCACAACCTTAGCTATGATGAGTGCCTATGCTGGAAGTGCTGCACCTTTGACACCTAGTAGTGGTAGCAGTTGAATTGCAGTAGCAGTAGTAGGAGTCCCATATGAAGTTCACAGTAAGGAGATACTTCACTCAGGATCCAAAAGCTAAGTATGTTGCTGTTGTCTGTGCAAAAAGCAAATGAGCAGAGAGAAAGCAGGCTCCCTTCTAGGCTCCTGCTCAATGAGATCCCACCTGAAGCACAACCCCAGGTCTGACTGGGTGATACAACATGATACCCCACGTCACAGGTGCCACAATTAGCAGCAGCAAAACCACTCTAAAAACGTCCCAGGGCTCTTGAGCAGATAATAGAAGTAGTGATGTTATTGATATCACAGAGAGTATGCCACTGCCAACAGTAAGTTCATTCAAAATAACACCTATGGCTCCTGCTGGAGAGGTGTATGATGATTGGGTTTGCTGTATAAGATGACAAGAGTCATAGAGTACCTACACATACCACCACCACCTCCACAAGTCATGGTGTTAAAGCAATAAAGTCACACTGTTCTTCTGCTATGTATAGCCATCCCACACTTACTAAGATCTTAGAAATAATTCAAAACCTGCACAGACATAATGCAAAAGTACACATATGAAATAGTAAATTTGCCAAATTTTTTTTTGTGTGAAAGTGTTTTAAGTTGCAGTATTAATAGATTCTACAGGTGGTGCATTAACCAGCTGAGCTATCTCACCAGACATGCTTCCTTTTCTTTTGTTGAAAACAGAGGCCTTAAAGAACTGATGTCATGTGTTGCTCCCTGTTGGAATATCCCAAGCCGCAATTATTTTTCAAGAATGGTTGTGCCTGTGTTACTTAAGCAGGAAGTTAGTGTTGTGGTACAAGGACAAAGGCATTCATCCTGCTAAGAACCTTTTCAAGGCATATGTTGTTGTAAGACTCTCAACTATTTATTTCTCCACTTCAGCCCTAAGAAGAAGTAATATTGTGGTGGGAAATGTTGCAGTCATAGGAAACATAGGCAAAAAAAAGTATTGGCAATGGTGAAAAATGAGAAAACTTTTGCATTGGTGAAAAGGAGATAATTTTTGTGCAAAAAGTGAAAAATCTTTTGCCATGTACGAAATTTCTCTGACTTTTCAGCCACCCCTAATCCTATAGCATGATCAGAAAAATGGAGTAATGTTATGGTTGTTTCTGCTGCTCCTTGTTGGTACCTTGAAATAAACAAGGAGCACAGGAACTGAATGCCATGAAACATCAGTACATTCCCAAACTGCAGGCCCTTTGGTGCAAAAAGTGTAAAGAGTAACAATCTGTACCTATTGTAATAAATTGTATTTCCCCTGACTGATATGTACGTCACAAGGCTTTTTTAAAGGAACACTAACACCTAAAAATACAAATTGGGTTATATAATTTTTAGATGTGTACTTCGAGCCAGCACCTGTAAAATTATTTTATGCTAGATCCCTAAATTATAATCCTAAACTTGAATTCTTAATGCAATTATAGACTCGGTTTGGTTAATTGTGCAGATTTAATGCCATTTGTGCTTCTATTCAGAAAGGCTATTTACATTATCTCAGGGCCACTTGCCATTTAAAACATTATCACTTCTAAAACACCTATCAAGATTATCCTAGTGCTCTGGAATAGGAAGACACATGAACCCTCAGTAAGTATATTTAAAACAAATAAACCAAACAGGGAAAGTTTGCAGAGGCTGGAATGGAGTACAAGGTGTGTATATCCCCAAATCATGTTTAGCTGTTTAGTGTTTCTTACACCTCAATGGCATCTACAGATCTGACTAGCATCCAAGGGGTTGAAATGCATTTCATCTTGGCTGGAAAGACCAGATGTTAAATCTACTGCTTTAGATGCTTACTTTTTCATTTGCAGTTGATGGGCTCTGGCAAGAATGGAGTTCTTGGAGCCAGTGTTCAGTAACCTGTTCCAATGGTACACAGAAGAGACAGAGGGAGTGTACTCCTGCATCACATGGTGGCTCTGATTGCAAGGGACCATATAGTGAAACAAGAGAATGTCATAATCAGGATTGTACAGGTAAATATCTGGACATCATTTACTGAATGACTATCTTTGATAAATGTTATAAAATCTGATATATTATCTCATGTGGATTTTATAGACATAAAGGGAATAATATTATGGTTTTCTTTCCCTTTAATAGTTTTGTCACAACACAAGTTATTGTGTTTTTCTTGCAACTATGATGCCATCAATTTTATTGAGTGAAACATTTTATATTACAGAAAAGGAGCAATATGAGATCTATGTAAAAAAAATAATTTGAAATGAATATTATATTGCATCAATAAATGTATTAATTGAGCACAAAATTAGATGAAAGAGGCTCTTAAAGTGTTATGCTATTGTTTTATTAAACGGGGCTTTCTTCTGGTTAAAAGCTATTATGTATGGTGTTGAGATGAAAATCCATCATTTACATGTATCACATGCTTGCTTTATGGAGTTGTCAATTTTCTATTTACATAATTATAAAGGCTACAGTCCCACTGGGAGTTATTAGTAAAGTAATTAATTATGATCCAGGGGTTAACATGTCTTTTATATCTAGAAAACATCACATTTGTAGAAACTGTGCACTTTAGTGAATTATATCAACAACATAGTTGACCTTTGTTTGTCATGTGAGTCTATTAATAATTACAACATGCATCTCCCTTGCACCTTTCTAAGCTTTACAAGGCTTATTAAAAGTCAGACAGGTTATACTCCAGAGTTTTGTTTTTCTAATAATTAGTAAGATCCCCAGAAACATTATTCCCCTTTGGTCATTAGTAGCTGGCAGTGTTGTTGTTCAAATTAGAACACAAATCTCTTATTGCATTACTTGCTTGTCAAAGGTCACATATATTTTCTTGGTAATCATGTATTGCTGGATCCAGTGTCTTAAAAAAACAAGTAATTTATTTTAAATAATTGCCTAAGGTTACATTGTTCATATCTGACAATGTAATTATGAATTAATAGCAAACACCACTACAATCAAATTAACCGAAATATATCTATCCCCCCAATCCTCATCTGTCTTCTGGGGAATACTGAGGCTCTGTATTAATTTAAGGCACAGAGGGTTATCTGCAAATATGGATCAATAATGTTACTTCAAGATGATCATACAATAAACAATATGTATAGAACAAATATGATTATCTAAATAACATAAAGCTCTAGAATGCGTTGCTCCCTGCGTGCGTAACCACACATGCACAGTAGGGAACGATGCAGTCACACGCCGGCTTGCAGTTAGAGGCTTTGCTGATCTGGAGCGGGGTACTTCGAATGGCCCAGCATCCCCGGATCTGTGGCAGCAGCCGGGGCCACTGGCTGCCAATTTGGCTCGTGTACCCGGACCTTCAGTACTAGTTTATATATAACAGCAAAGTAGAGCAGCTCTGGAGAAATGTCCACCATGGGAGACAAAAAAAAAATCATCAAATCCCCACTGATTTAAATGGAGCTTTTAAACAACTGATTGCCAGAGATGTTTTCAATTCATTGTTTTGAAATAAAGTGAAGATCTCCCTAGTATTCAAGAGATTAAAAAAGACCCATATAAATCAATAGGAAATGCTATTTGTCCTATATAATGTAATCGGATTGTTCTAGAATTGATTAACTTTGCATTTACAAAGGTAATGGCAATATCAGCTAAATGAGGCATCATTATCAGTCCATTGACTGCTAAATTAATACATTAAATATTGATTAGTTGAAGTGCCCATGAATCCTTCTCTGTTTCTTAGAGTCAAGAATAGAGATGGGCAAAAAAGTCCCAGGGGTTGTTTTGCTACAATTTTCATGTAAAAAAACATAATTTGCCACTTTTTCTCCAAAAATTCATATAAAAGGAATTTACCATTTCCTGCCTATGCCTTCTGTAGCCTTCAGAATTTCTGTCCCATTGTATAAAAATCTGGAACATCAAGCCCTGGTGTGAGGTACCATTCTGACACTGAAAGTTTAGAAGCAGAGAGAGCTACAGGGAGTAGTAGTCATTCAGAGTTAGTAGCAGTAAACCTGTTGCTGCTATTGCCTGCTGCATGGTGATGCAAGTGTATGCTTAAAAAGCTCAGTTAGACATGCTACGAGAACCGACCTAAGCTCTTTAATGCTGCCTTGATAACATCAAAACTCCTCATCCTGTAAACAGATGAGTGTGCACTGGTTAACATTAACAGCTCTCCACAATGGGGGCCCCCCTTCTTTATAGTTAGCTGTTTCCTTATTTCCCTCTAGGTACCATTTTCTGACTTTTTCTCTTTACACTAATATATACAAAGAAGGTTTTGTCTCTTGTTTACAGATGTTGCAGTTGTTGTCTACAGCTTGGCATTTAGCATATTTTATAATGCCCTAAACTACCCTCTGTTTAACCTTGTAACCATCTCTGTCTTTCTTTGGCTGAGTCTACCTATATTTAATATATTTAAATACCTGTCACCTCTCTAGAGAACAAGGTTAGTTAACTTTTACCTTTGTTTACATACCTGATGTAGATTTCAGGTGCAGATAAAATGTAATATTTTAGTTGTTCCCATTGTCACTGTACACCATCAGGCAAACCTCTGCTAAAAATCTTCCCTTCAAAGAGCTAAGAACTCTGTTTAATATGCCAGCATATCAGTTTTTGAGAGAACCAAATCTAGTATTGTTTCCATGTGAGCTGGTTCCATCGCCAATTGCATAAAGGATGCCCCTAACAAAGAATCCAGGATGACACTACCCTATGATGATAAACAACAGGAACCTGCACATCCACATCTGGCATATCAAAAACACTTGTAATAGAGGTCTATGACTTACTCCTGTCAGAACAACTTTTTATCTGGCTTCAATAGTTACATATTCACTCTCTAATTTATACTCAGTACTGTGCATTTATAGTGACTTAGTGTTATCGCTTACATAAAAGAACAACTCCTACTCCTTTCTTCCTTGTCTGCCTTTTTCTATAAATATTGTAACCAGATATAATTACATCCCAGTCATGAGGATTTTTGTGGACAGAAGTGGTTGCAGATGACTGGGAAATTGCCAATATGGTGCCACTGCAAAAAAGGGCAGTAGGGAGGACTGCCGATTATAGACTTGAGAGTCTGACATCAGTAGTTGAAAAATTAATGGAAATGCTATTGACATGAAGATGTGTTTCCTATATGAAGCTTAATGACATGCAGGATCCATGGCATCATTGCTGTATGACAGGCAGATATTGCCAAACATATAGGCAAGGGTAGAGCAGTAGATGTTGCATATTTAGATTTTAGTAAAGCTTTTAATACTGTACCATATAGGAAGCTAATTCATAAGATGATTAGTTTGGGACTAGACTTAAAGGTAGTAATCAATGGTATAGATTCAGAAGCAGGAGGGGTCACACGTGGAGGGTCATAGAAGTCAGTACTTGTTCTCTTCAGTATCTTCATTAGTGACATTACTATAGGTATTCAAGGTAAGGTGTGCCATTTTGCAGATAGTATACAAATCTGAAAGAGGGTTGACTCCCATGATGGGATAAACAAAGTGCATGTGGACTTAGAAAAACTGGAGGAATGGACAAAGGTTAAGGTTCTAAAATGTAATACGGAAAAGTGCAAGACAACTCATTTAGGACACATAACAGAAACCCAGAGGTGGAATACAGTCTGTCCATTCTGCAGAATATATGAGACTCATATAGAAGATGTTTAATTATCTTTATTGAGTGGTAATGACTCACTGGAAGTGTCAACCATCCACATCAGTTCTTTGTTGTTTTTGTGGGATGGACAAGAGGCACAGTGACAGACACCAATTAATTTCTTCGGAAATGTTTTAACCATGTCAATATGCAATTAAAGCAGATGTGCCAATGTGTATGCTTCCAGTCCTACCCCCTCTTTATACCATTTTCATTGTGGGATGGACAAAAGGCACAGTGACAAACACCAACTGATTTTTTTGGGGATGTTTTAACCTTGTAAATATACAATAAAAGAAGATGTGCCAAAATGTGTGCTTCTAGTCCTACCCCCTCTTCACAACATTTTTACACATTGCACACATTGCATTTGTTAACTGCATTGTCCCTCCCTGTCCCCAATGAAATATATTGCAGTACCAATGTTTTTATGGGAAGTAGAGGAGAATAAGGGTTATGGTGATTTTACAACTTCTCCCCAGATGTACCTGAAGTGTTGATGTCTTATGGTAGTGGTGCTGCTGCCGCCTCAGCTCTAGGTTAAGATAGGAAGCACCACCACCTATGGTGTGTTTGGTTTCAAAACTACAGTGTATGGGTTTGATAATCTATGTGTGATAATTTCACTCCCACCACCATTACCAATACCCATGGGCATGGTAGATAAACCAGTCTGATAATGTAATTTGATATTTGGTGCTAAGGTGACTCCTAAGCAGCAGGGAATAAATTAGGTAATCCCATACTGTCACTGGTAGGTGTCAGGTAAAGTGAAGGCAAGGATACACCACATCTAGTTGTTACATTTGTAATTACAGCCATTGCATTTCATACATTTCTCTCACTGCAGCTAATCATTTTCAGTACCTACAAAACATGTAATATGTTGTAGAAAGCACTACAGTGCAATAAAAGCTTTCTTTTGTTCCTTCTTTAGTCATTAAAGGTATCTTTACATCCCTTCTAATATTTATATTATACATCATTACTTAATTGTTGTAATCACACTTAATGCAAATATTGGGCTTTATTTAAACATAAAAATATTAGAACTTCTAGAGCAAACCAACTGCAAAACAGGAGAAAAATACAATTTCCCTGGATTCCCTCTGTCTTAAATTATACTTTTATACTTTTTTTATGCTAGAATTCATCAGCAAGGAAAAAATATTTTCTTTACTAACTCTTCCTTTAAATGTCAATGTAATTGTAGATTATGTTAGCGTTAGTGTAGTCATAATCTTAATTTTAGTAATGACAGGAGGCGAGTATTTTGCTTAATCTTTCTTTACTGAATCTCCATAGCAGCACAGTAACCAATCAGAAAACAGAACCAGAAAGTATAAATAGCCTGGTATATGTAGAGTACTTCCTCTTTCGCAGCATAACAACAAGCTGACATATAAAAACCAAATGAACAACAAAACAAATGAGCAACAAAACTCCTGCGGACGATCTTCTAACCACCCGAACTTCCAGGCGTCACCGGAAACAATTTAAACTGAAAAAGAAGGAGACTTGTGAAAGGTCACTGAATAAAAACAAACAATACACACAAATAAATATCATGAAACAAGAAAACATGAACATATTCAATAAACAATATAAAGTCATTACCACGATCAATACAAAAGAAATATTGTCAGGCGGAACCCCAAGAAAACAGTCAGTACTTACCCTTTAATCATGAGAAAGGAAAAGAAAGGGAAGGACAGGGAGGGAAAATACTCGCCTCCTGTCATTACTAAAATTAAGATTATGACTACACTAACGCTAACATAATCTACAATTTTACCACATGACAGGAGGCTTCCTATTTTGCAATTTTAACACTAAGACACTAACACCTGTGACGCATGGGATGTAGGGCGAAAATAAAAAAGCCGAAAAGTGTGTTCCCTCGACCAATCTGCGGAACGTAAGATATCAGAAAGAGAAGCCCCCGCTAGTGCCGCACCAGATGCAGCAGCCCCTCTAACAGAATGAGCACCAAAACTAGAATCTATCCCAGCCAAGGATAAAACCCAACGAATCCACCGAGCTAAAGTGGTAGTGGAGACGGGATTATAAGGTTTAACGTAAGAGATGAGAAGTTGCCCCGAAGGGGAAGCACGTAAAGAAGACGTCAAATGAACATAACGAAGTAAGACCTCCACCACACAAAGCTGAGGGACTTCCCTGAAAAAAGGATAAAACACAGAAACAGAGTCAGATTTAGTACGACGAGAAATAGAAAAAGACACCCCTTCAGGAAGCACAGAAAACCCATCAACATCGAAGGCTCGGACATCAGAAACCCGGCGAAAAGAAACTAGACAAAGAAGAACGGTAAGTTTAGCCGAAATCTGTTTAAGGGACAAAAGATCATTAGACGGCCAATTACGTAAAAAACGCAAGACTACCTCCACGTCCCAAAAAGAAGAATACTTAGACCCCGGAGGTCTAGCTAACTTAATCCCTCGTAAAAGACGACAAACTAAGGGGTCATGACCCACCGGAACCCCCGCAACCGGAACATGGGCAGCAGAAATAGCCGAACGAATGACGTTCAGCGAACGAAAGGAAAGACCTGAAGAAAAACAAAAAGATAAATAATTCAGGATGGCAGTCACAGGTGCCGTAAAGGGATCGTAACCCCTCTCCAAACAGCAGCCAGACCAGGCATTCCAGGCGGACATATAAGACCGTCTTGTACCAGGGGCCCAGGAATCCCACAAGAGTTCCCTAGCCTCCTGCGATAAGCCAGCGACTGCCCAAGCACCCCTGAAATCTTCCAATCCGCTAGATGTAGCCGCCCCTGAAGGACGAGAGGATGAGGGTTCCCCTGAGGATCCGAGAGGAGAAAAGAATGTAAGGGAAGAAGAAGAGGATCTTGGCACGACAACTCCAGCAGGTCCGGGTACCAAGGTTGACTCGGCCACAACGGAGTAATCAAAAGAATGCTCACCTGTTGAACGCGAACCTGGTGTAGAACTCTCGCCAGCATCGCGAACGGAGGAAAGGCATACGCCCCTTGAGTCGGCCACGTCTGAAGGAAAGCGTCCACTGCTCTGGATTCCGGATCCGGGAGCCAGCTGAAATACGTTGGTAGTTGACGATTGGTCCTGGAGGAAAACAGATCCAGGCGTAGAGGACCCCTGAGGAGACACAGACGATGAAACAGAGATACATCCAGCTTCCAATCGCTCGTGTCTCTCCAATGGCGGGAGAACCAATCCGCCGTGAAGTTGGAAACCCCCGGCAGGTACTCTGCCCTCAGAGAAATGTTGTGGCTGAAACAAAACTTGTAAAGTTCCTTTGTCGCCTCCGTCAGGACTCGAGACCTGGCGCTTCCTAACTTGTTGATGTATTGTACTGCCGAGAAATTGTCCATCCGAAGAAGAATGCAACAACCCTCGGCGTCTTTGGCGAAACTGCGAACTGCAAAGGACCCCGCTATCAATTCCAAGCAATTGATATGAAGCCCTTCTTCCGCCACTGACCAAGGACCTCCTGTAGACAGATCTGCACAATGGGCGCCCCAGCCCCAAAGGCTGGCGTCCGATTCTACCACAAAGTCTGGGGTAGGACCAAACACTGCCCGGCCATTCCAGGCTTGCATGTGAAGGAGCCACCAACGAAGTTCTGCACGAACCTCCGGAGACAGGTCTACTAAATGATCGTAGGACCTGCCCAGACGCAGATGATGAGTCTTCAGGCGTTGCATAGCCCGATAATGGAGCGGCCCCGGAAAAATAGCTTGAATTGAAGAAGAAAGGAGACCGACTACACGAGCTAGCAAATGAAGAGGAACTTGAGACATACGAAGAACACGGCGAATTTCCTTTCTGATTGCCGTCACCTTGGACGACGGCAACCGAAGAAGGCAACGAACAGAGTCTATTTCGAAGCCCAGAAACTGTACAACCTGAGAGGGTTCCAACGCCGATTTCTCCCTGTTTAAGACAAACCCCAAGGATTCCAGAAAATGCACCACAAAGTGCACCTGAGATCGAAGTCTGGCAGCATCGTTGCAAAAGATCAAAATATCGTCGAGGTAAATCAGGCAACGAACACCCAGAGCCCTCAAACGAGCTACGACTGGTTTCAGCAACTTTGTGAAGCACCAAGGTGCCGAACTGAGACCGAAAGGTAGGCAAGTGAACTGTCACGGACGTCCGTGCCAGCGGAACCGAAGGAAAGGGCGACAACTCGGATGTATCGGAACCGAAAGATACGCGTCTTTCAGATCCAAACGAGCGAACCAATCTCCCTTTATCAAAAGATCGCGCAAAAGATGGATTCCTTCCATCTTTAAATGATGATAAACTACGAAAGCGTTTAGGCGTCTCAGATTGATGACCGGACGAAAATCCCCTGTCTTTTTGCGAACAAGAAAAATGTTGCTGAAAAAACCCGTCTCATCCGGAGCGTACTGAACAGCGCCTTTGGAAAAAAGAGAGACGATCTCTGTGTCTATCAAATCCTGATCTTGTGTCGAGAAAAGGGAAGAGGGAGGCGCCACCAACTGCACTGGAGGAGACTGGAACTCGATGACATAACCTTGAACGCACTGAAGGACCCATGCATCTGATGAAATCTCCTGCCATGCCTGCAAATGGGAAGAGATTTTTCCTGCAGTAAAAAGCATTGGGGACATTGTAACAGGAGTTGAAATAGGAGAGCTTACCTGTTGGAAACTTGGGTCGTCCCCTGCCTTTTTGGCCTCGTGCTCTGTCTGTCCCTCTGGAGAAAGAAGTGGAGTTGAAGGGAAAAATCCTGGTGAGGATGGAGTGGAACGGGGGCCTGAACTCCAGAACCTGCTGGTGGCACGGCCCCGCTGCCGACCAGCCCGACCAAAAACACCCCTGGTGGAGGTAGGGCGGAACACCTGACGCATAGAAGACTGCGCCTTGTTGAGGGTAATGAATAAATTCACATGACGTTTGAGTTCAGCAATAAATTGATTGCCAAAAAGTAAACCATTGGCTGAAGGACCCAGCTCTTTTGAACCCAACTCAGCCAATTTGGGATCGATCCTCAGCAGGGCCGCCTTCCGTCTTTCCGCTGAAAGAGCTGCATTTGCATTTCCCAAAAGACATATAGATCGTTGGGCCCATTCTCTGATAGCGTTGGCATCCAAAGAGTCGCCATGTTCCAAGGCTTGGTCAGCAAAGAACAAAATCTTGGCTAGAGGGCCCAAAATATCCAGCAGTTTATCTTGAGAGGCCTTGAGACCCTTCTCTATGCCCTTACATGGATCCCGGACAGAACGAGCCATAAAAGTGAGCACGGTGGGGTCAAAATCCGGAGTAGCTGCCACTTTGTCTGGAAGGACAGGTCTAGGACATTCCGCGCGAAGGCGACCCCTCACCTCTCTGTCCATGGACTGACGAAGCCAGAAATGAACAAAGCGGGCCAAATGGTCTGGCAGGCACCACTCGGAAGATCTTGGGTGGCGAATGGAGCGTGGATCAAAGAGAGGCACCCCACGAGCATCCACAAAACGGTCCTCTTCGGGAAAGGAGCTATCCTGAGGGATAACTGGAGGTGCATCTATTACAGTCTCTTTCACAAAGCCAGAAGAAGAACCTGGAACGTTATCCCAATGCTCGTCGTCCGATCCTGAGGCTGCACACCATTTGTCCACGACAGCCAAAGTAAACCTCATCATCAGAAGAATGAGGAGACTGAAGAACAGGAGCAGAAGATTCCTCACGCCTGGGGCGCTTCAAAGGCGTCTTCCCCTTGGCATCACGTCTGCCAGACAAATCATCTGAAGATTCATTGTGATGAGAGGGGCCAACATCTCTAGCAGGAAAAGAAGAAGAGGAGTCTTGAGACAGCACTCTGGACATCACTTTTTCCACAGACGCAGCCACAGCCGCATCAATGAGGGCCTGCAAGTCAGAGGAAGGAGCACTCATAGTTGCGCAGCTCAGCAAATGGAAACAGACAAATCCACCTGGAAAGGGGGGAGAAAAACCCAGTGTAAGGACAAGGAAATCAAACCTATACAGTAGGTGAGTCCCTAGAAGGTACAGACTGGGGCTCACCCAGTAAAAAAGGAGACAATCCTCCTTAATGATGAGAATGGCCAAGCATTCCAATAAAAGAACAAAGGGGGCTCACCCCTCTAAATATACATAATTTATTTTTTTTTATATACCCATGAACAGCCTGGGTGGATCCACAAAGGAAAAGAAGAAAGGAGGGGGCTCACCCCTGATAACAGTGGGGCTCACCCACTAATAGGAAAGTGGAAAGCCAGTAAGGCTTACATTACCTGAGGCTCACCCAAGGGACTTGAACAAAATGAAGGGGGCTCACCCCATATGTACCCCGGGGCTCACCCAGGTTTAATATCTAATAAAATCAAGACTAATCGTTGTTAGTTAAACAAAAGAAAAAGATACACCAATAAAACAGAGGCTCTCAGAGTGCTTACTGTAGTGCAGAACGGACCGATAGGACTTAAGTCCAGCACAGTTCAAAGAGAACAGGTTACAACATTAAAGATACCTTTATTATCGTTAGAAAAAAGAAAAACGCCAAATGAAGAGAGAGGGAGGCCATACAGGCCTGAAGCACGCCGCTCCGAAGCCAGAGCAACCCAGCCTCTGAGCGGAGCCCACAATAAAGATGGCCGCCAAGAATCTCGCGAGACGAGATTCAAGATGGCCGCCGCAACACAAACACGGTCCGCGGACCGCAGCCAACAACCAGACAACCAGATAAGGAGAAATGAGCGTTGACTGCCGCGAAACCGCCACCCCACACCACCCAGCAAAGCAAACACCTCACAACGCGCACCGGAGCGCAAAGGAGGGGAACAGAAGATAATCTTACAAAAGGTAAAAGCTGTTAAGAGAGCAAAGGGCTGATGTGGAGCAGTGGTAACCAGGCAGCCAAAACTCAGCAATATAAGTAAAATCTTTTAAAGCATGGTAGACACATAAATACTGTTCACAATATTTTCTTTAAACTAAATAGCACTCTAACAGGGATTTTCAATTAGAACTACCCTTAGAAGGGAAACATTGCCTGGAAAAATAATCAAAGATTCAAACAGACAATGTAATCAAATCAAAAGAGCAAGAAACTCTGACCTGTGCAGCTTGTTGGCGCAGCAAGAAAGAGGAAGTACTCTACATATACCAGGCTATTTATACTTTCTGGTTCTGTTTTCTGATTGGTTACTGTGCTGCTATGGAGATTCAGTAAAGAAAGATTAAGCAAAATAGGAAGCCTCCTGTCATGTGGTAAAATTCAGAATTACCTGACACTTTAGCTTCTTTTAGACAAATATTTCTCTATTCTTTTTGGAAATGCTCAAGTTACTTTCATTATTTCATAATTTAAGTTTCTTACTGTAAAAAATATTTTTCTGGAAAATATTAAAAGTGCTACTGATGAATTCTTGTACACAGCTAATGGTCAGTGGAACCAGTGGGGTCACTGGAGTGGCTGTTCCAGGTCATGTGATAGTGGCTGGGAAAAACGAATGCGAACTTGCCAAGGAGCCTCTATTAGTGGCTATCAATGTGAAGGAACTGGTGAAGAAGTTAGACGTTGCAGTGAACAAAGATGTCCCGGTAAGTGTAAAATATAAATAAACTGCTTTGTAACAATTGGCTATAACATTTCTTAATCCTTTTAGTGCCAGAGGGGTGCACAAAGCATTTCAGAACAATTTAAAAGAACTCTTACATCTAACAATGATTTGAAGCTGCATAAATGTAAACATTAAATACTCCAAGCTACCATCTGTTTTTATTATTAATCCCTGAAGTCTAATGCGAAAGTTGGTTTCTAAATGCATACAAGTAATTTTCATTATCTGTATGGCCACTGGTTGATTCATTTTGTTTGTGTGAGCATGTAATGAGTAGCCAGATCTAAAGCAGCCATGGCAGTGGCAGGTATACATTTTCTTACATTTTACAGGTCATTAATGAAATATTACTTATGAGATAACTTATCTTAAAAAAATAAGGATTATGGGGTTCTGGGGCTCTGGGCCAAGCATATTTATCACTCAAGGGGCATAGCACACACTCCTTTGGCACTGAAATGGTTAAGTTTATATTTAAAGTGGACCTGTCACCTTGAATTTTCTTTACATATTTGAAAACTTCATTCATAACTGCCTATGTGTCAGAATTCCAGCAGATGTCTAGTTTAGAGGATATTCACTCTTATATTTTAGGAAAAGGGAAAGTGAACATTTCCTGGTACTTCACTGGCTTCATTAGAATTATGACACACCACTGAAAACCTTCTTTAGCATATGACACATCAATGAAAAGGTTTACTTATCATATTAAATATCATTGGTACTGTACAGGTACCACAATTAAATTAATTAGCATACAAGTATGGATATCTCCTTAACTGTACATTTGCTAGTCTTTTGACTAACATGAGGCAGTTTTTAATGAGGTTTTCAAATATGAAAGGACCTCCTCAATAGAAGAAAACAATTTTAAATATATACTTTGGGTATATTTTGTTTCAATATTTATGACCGCATTTAATATTTATGTGTTAGGCTGAAGTAAATAGAAGACTGGATCAATTCTGGAGCAAGCCAACTGCATCATACTGTGACAAATACAAATCTAAATTCTTAACCCTTTAGTATTCATGGGTTAAAAAACCAATTGAAATCAATGGAGATTTAGATACTTTCTGTTTCCTGTGGTAGAGTTGGTTTGCTCCAATATTAATTTATTTACTTTTAGTGCATCTGGCAATAGAGTGCCCACAAAAGACCCTTTTGAATTATTGGCTATTTCCCAAGTGCCATAGGACCTACTTCACCCCTCCCCTTTTGCCTTACAGATCACTTTGGTCTGCAAGCCTATGTTGCATCAGCACCGACTGAGTGCTCATGGGAGATTTCTCACGTCTGCTTTGAACTTTATAGAAGCACCATGTCATTGAATCCACCATTAATGGGATTTTATAGAGAGGTGAGGAATATTCCATGAGCACCTGACTTGTCTCTGACGTCAATTAGCCTGCAACGCACATGTGGAATTAAAAGAGCATTTTGAGATATGGGAACTCAGTTCAACAATTTAAAGGGACAGTAATGTTTCACAATAAAAGCAGCTCCAATTAATCTTCATAGTATTTGGGCCACGGAGAGTGTTATTTCAGTACTGTCAGAGTTGTAGTTCAAGAGTAATTGAATGATAAAATATCCCCTCCCGCCCCTTTTACTGATGTAACACTGCTCGCCTCAGAACAGAAAGGTGGTGTCCAGATGGCTTGCAGAGAGGGACAATCTTCAATTAATACAAGGGAAAAACCTTTCAAGGGGGCAAGGTTTTCATTGCTCTCACAGTAAGAATATTGTCCCTTGCTGTGAGCTGTCTGGTCTTAAGACCAGATTCCACATCTGAGGGGAGGTGGCTTATACTAGGTAAAAGAGGGGTGAGGGGGATACTTTATCATTTAATTACTCTTGAACTACAACTCTGACAGTATTGAAATAACACTCTCCATGGCCCAAATAATATGAATATTAATTTGAGCAGTTTTTATTTTGAAACATTACTATCCCTTTAAATAGGTCTTATGTGGATTCTGTACTGCCCCTTTAAAGAAAATAATTTATCAGAAAATGCCTGGATGGAACCTCCAGAAATACATGGTTCTAAATGGAAGGGTAGTTTGGCTACTTAGACTTACATGTTTTTGTTAATATAATTTGTGAAAGCACAAGATGAACTCATTCTGAGCGTATCCATTTAATAGACTTTGTCCTTTAATATGTTCTACACAAGTGTTCACTGCTTAGCATAAGGGATTCTTAGCACGTACTAGTGTTCAAGAAAATGCAGCATATTTTTAAGGGGAATGATAAATGACATGGCCAAGATGAAACTCATTTAAAAGATACCCATGTAAAATGTCTATTTGGATTGGGTGGATGTCATTGCGTGTTTTGTTAATAACTACAATACATATGCAAATCCAAATATTCTGTTAGTGAAATGAAATAGGCTGATGTCCTTATGACATAAAAAATTGATGATAAATGTCTGCATTCATTTATTTAAAAGGCAGTTCTTGGTATTCTGAAATCTGCATCAGAATAAGATGTCGAAGTCAAAATGGACTTTTAACCCAATAAGTACACATCTCTAATCCTTGAAGAGTTAATATCCTTAGTCATGAAGGTTTTCGCAACCCATCATTATCTATGTTTTGAAAATGTCTACTTACAAAGCAATATAATGTGTATGTGTTGAAATAGCAGTTGCTATAACAGTCTAAAAGTGCTTTCTGATTAAATGAATATATATTAATAATTATAAGAATATCTAGTCTAGAATAATAACAATACAGCAGCATTTTCTGTTTCCCATTTTATTTTGTACATCTGCATGTGAAAAACAAGAAAAAAAAAGCAGGAGGCTGCAGTCTTGTTTTCAAAGGTTGCCACCTGCTGTTAATAGAAATTTCTACAAATGCATTCATGAGAGGAATATTACAATGTTCGGTTATGTTTGATGTTAGATTTGCTAAGCAATAGATAACACACTGTATAAGTAAATGCAAAATTCATATAGTGAACTTTAAGCATGCTTTACATTACTCATTCGTTGGTATGCAAGAAAACTAGGCATTCAGATAGCAAGGGCCTTGATGGTATTACACCTGAATTCAGCTCCTGACAGAGCTACTTTAGTTTCAGATTTTCCAAATGAAACTTTGAGCTAATACCATGCAGAACACTTCAGAAGTTGGACTCCTGAATAAGTCTTATTTAACCCTTTGAAGGCCAGAGTGTTACCCCTTTGGAACTCAAAGAATTAAATGCTGAAATGTTGCCATCAGAACACCATGAAAACGTTCTCTATTCAACGCAAATGGTGCATCAATTGATTATAGTGCACAGCTGCAGATTGTTGCACTCAGGGGATATGGATATTGCGATGAATATTCCACATCTAATGAATGGTCAACCCACATAGGTGATATTTGGCTGATAACCATGTAGGCCACCCACATGTAGCCACAACCTCTTAACAAGAGAATCAACACGGAAACAGCGCAAAACAATGCAGATATGAAAACTATTGGGTTTTTTTGCATTAAAAAGCTGTTCAAATCTCCTTAAATGGGAATGGCAAGGTTATTAGCTACTTGAGGACCAGTGGAGAGATGCAATGCAGTGTGAAGCAAAGTACTGTACATACGTCTGATCCTCGAGGGGTTAAACGGAAACCAAACGTATGTTATTTTAATTACCTAAATATAATGTATGAGTTTTAAAGTCCGTGTACACGGGCCAACAAAGGCAACGCTGGTCCCAGGAAGGTGTGCAGAGAGGACTCCAGTCTGTATTCGGAGCTCCCCACTCTGTATCAGCCAAGGTTCATGCAGCCATCTCTACTGAGCATGATGGCTTCTGACAAACATCCTTAGTGAATTATTAGATAGGATAGTGTCTCATTTGATCATTCTTCTTTTCCATGAAATTGTACTCTTCTGACTTTAATAAGTGAGAGTTGTAGGTCTTCTTAAGCAGGTTTCAATTTGTTTTCCTAAGATGAAAGACAAACTATACATATATTTTAAGGTTAGATCAGCTAAAGATTAGCTTACTTTTGGATGATACAGATGTAGAAATGTTTTATTGTACCTTTTTCAATGCTATATTTAGAATTCTTTGTTTGCTTGTAAAGAACAAATCCAACACCAGATGGCTCTTACTGTCGGAGTTTTCTGAGCAATCCTGGACTTGGATGGAACAAAGAACAGTACAATAAGCCCCAAAGAGAAATTCTTGAAAGTAGCATTGAATTAAATGGAACGTTTTACCCCTTCAGTATTAAAGAGTTTTCAAACAAATTACTTTGCAATGCATTGTAGACCTCTCTTTGATTCAAAGGGCTAAAACCTCATTTACAGGAAGTGGAAGTTGCTTTCTGCATAAAGGCCCTTAGAGTACCCACTAGCCAACCACAATTCATGGCCAATGAGTCAAAGTTTCTGTAGACTGTTGAGTGGTGCAGGAAGTACAGTACACCACAGTAAACACTGTGAGCACTAACAGAAAATGTCACCTACGTAACACAAATGGTACTCAAGAGGTTAAGTTGAATTCACAAACAAGCTGCTAGGTGAGCAAACTGTTTTCTGTTTCTGTAGAAATACTCCACTAAATATGGTGTTCATACAGCTAAAGTATCAGGGGCACGAATGCTTTAAAATATTTTACTGACAGTACTGAAAAAATATGTATTGGCAACCAACTTTTTTACCAATGCAGTTCCATGTACAATCATATTATTCCACCTACAGTTCTTCTGAAACAACTGAGCTATTTCCAGAGAAATAAACTATTTCAGTGCCAGATACTTTTTTGTACCTAGAGGTCAGACATATTTTCACAATTTTTGCTATTTATTTAGCTATGACTTCCATACGTAACTTTCTAGTTAGACACAGAAAATTAGATATATAGTTTTTAGAACAAAATCAAGTTTTCATCATGGTCTACCTTAGAGGCCTAGTTATCCTGTGCTTCCTTCCTCTGTGGTGTGCCAGCTGGCATAGTTGCAGCCACCTCCCCATTGCTGACATCATGAAACAGGCACTAGCTAGGACACCTGTTTATGGGCCTATTCTGTGTGGCCTAATTGGGTCCCGCATTCTCCTGCTCCTTTATAAACCTCCCTGGGCCTGGGAGTCATTTCCCTTATGTGGTGTTTCTGATATTGTCTCTTGCGCTTCATTGTGACCTGTGCTCTCCTGAGAAACTGCTAGTGAATGACCCCGGCTTGTCTGACTACCCACTACAGTTCTGACCTGTGGCTCTGGCTGACTAACTCGATCCGTGTAGTCCCCAGTTTGTCTGATTTCTGGCTCCTGCTGCCTATTGCTCCGTGTAGTCCTCGGCTTGTCTGACCTGTGGCTCCAGCTGACTATTTGCTCTGTACTTTCTGAACATACCTGGCCATCAGTCTCAGTGTTTCATGGTTCAGGTCT
Source organism: Rhinophrynus dorsalis (assembly GCA_037306005.1). Lineage (NCBI taxonomy): Eukaryota > Metazoa > Chordata > Amphibia > Anura > Rhinophrynidae > Rhinophrynus > Rhinophrynus dorsalis. The sequence continues at coordinate 336,538,769 of CM074720.1, read as the reverse complement.
GCTCTTGCTCCCTGTTGCCTCTGGTCGCGTGACCCAAGGTGGAGACTTGTGCCTCAGTTACCATTCCCTCTGGTGTTCCACCCACACCACGGTCCTAGTTCCCGGTATCTTGCAGTAGTGCGGTGTGCAGCACAGTGTGCAGCTCTTGGTAGTGAAGTAATTTTTACATTGTGTGACACAATATGATGTCATAAATTAAAAAAAAAATGTAAAACATTACTTACTTTGCTAATGTCATGCACTATTTTTCAAAATTATAAGTCCTGAATCCCTGAGTTCACTGATAACAAATATTTATTGTTTTATCCACATGCATGGCCTGCACAGACCCCTAATAAACAGAAGCGCAAAAGAGAAAATTTTCAGCTTTATAAACTAGACATTGCAATGGTTAAATGGTAAAACTACCCCAAAAGAGCCCAATAATTATATAAAAGCATAAATTATCTGAAAATAGTTTAACTTATGAATCAGAAAATGGCTGAAGTGTATTCCTGTACAAAATCATCAATTAAATTTTTTTTATAAATGTTGGTTTTTAGAAAGGTCTCAAGTTTACAGTAAAGTCACAATTTACTGTACAACAAACTAGCAAGAATAGATGTATGTCTTTTCCTTGGGACCCAAATTTGTAGCAGCACATAACAGAATTTCAATTGACAGTTTCAAGGAGTAAATCAAAATGCACAAAACATACTTTAAATGCATAATTATCCTATAACATCAAAATAACTCTCTAAAAGCATTTTCTGAAAGCAGATATGCCACTGCTTCAAATGAATTGTCACTTACCATTCTACTCCTACCTTAGCATGTGCAAATGTTTCTAGGCAACTGAGCCAAAGAAAAAAAAATAGGAATTTCTTTTACATTCCCACCCCTTAAAAGGCACACACATATTTGAAAACTATGGAATTTTCTACTGTATTCATTGGCAACTGCTCTTCTGAGAAAATGACAATCCAGTTGTATGAATTTACATATTGTAGGGTGGGGTTCCTCATCCTATTCTGTGACATTTACACTTTGAAGTTATTAAGTATAAAAACACTTGCATTTAGGCACTCACACATACCATACTCACTTCTAAGTAATACTTTATCCAATTTGGAACAACAAGCATGGGGTAAGGTGTCCTACAGTCAGGAGTGCAGGGCACTTGACTTAAAAGGCCTTTTGGAGAAGAGACTGCTTTCCTACTCCAGTTTACCCCCCACCAGCCTTGTTCAATTGTAAAAGTGACCTCAAAGTGGTGCAACAGGACAAATATTCTCTTTGTGTTAGCCTTACTTTTAATTTTCTTAACTTATGTAGGATTGTCTAATCTTCCATTAGGCTGGCTCCTATCACTAGTTTCCTTGATGTATATGGACCAGAGTGCAGGCTATTACAAGACCTGGGTCTGTTAGAGGAGGGCTATGTTTCTCTGTCATTTTTCTCTTTCTGTGCTTGGCTATGCCTAAGCACAAATTATACATGGGAGTCTGAAGACTGAAGAGAATTCCAGTTTTCAGAGTGCTCAGGTACTGTGAGTATTTCCCTGTCTATCTGTCCACATCCATATTCAAAAGGTTTGTGATAGAATCACTAGTTGTATACTCTGCTCTTCTTGTCTGTCAGCCCAATTCCTCTTCCCCTCTGCTCTGGTGCTAGCTTCGTACATGACTTTACATAATTTTAGCGAATTTTAGTAAGTCTTTGTTATGGGTCAGTGGTGCGTTTAAGAAACAAACTGCCACTGCTGCCATATTGGATTTCTGCAGTGCCAGGTGGATTCTGGTAGGCAAAATAGGGCTTATTCTTCCACCCTTTCTTACTACAGTTAAGGGATGCCCATGAACACCCCTCTGCTGCTGGAGCAGCAATTAAACATGACTGCTGGAGAGACAATGGGCCATTTTATGTTTGTAGGGAAAACAAAACTCCATTTCCCATGAGGCACTGTTATTTTCCTGGGAGATTCTATGGTTACCCTCTTCCGCTGTCTTGTAATGTGTGATACACAAAACTTGAATTTCCCTCTATGCATTCTGCTTTCACCCTTTTCAAGCAGATAAGTATTCTTCTATTACATTTCTGTCCTGAATTCTTTATCTTGACGTCTCCTGACTATGTCTGAGCAGAAAGGTTTATGGGCATTTGGGCACATCTAAAACCATCAGGACTTCAGGGGTCTCCCCATTGACCCGTTGCTCCTCATGTCAGATTAGTCTTCCTAGTGGCTTTACTTCTTCTTTATGCCAGTGCTTCTTTACTGCTTCTTTATGTCCCTCTTGTCCTGTGGTCCCTACACATACAGACCCCACCTTCTACTGGACAGCAGCCTGCATGGGTTAAAGCCTTGATATTTTCTATGAATAACATACCTTCCTTTATTCAGGGTCTTTGAAATGAATAAAAAAGAAAGAAAAAAGAGGATAGAATAGTAGTACATAGGCTCCATGATTAAATTATACCCCGGAACCTTTTATAAATATAGTTCCGTCATAGAGACTATAATTGGAAGTCAATTCAATGTTATCAGATAGAGGATATTCCAAGAAAAAGAAAAGACTCTCGTCCCCACAATTTTATTAATTACTAACAAATTATTAAAAACATTTAAAAACCAATATTATTTTATCCATGAGTCGTCAACTAAGACCTTCCAAGACAGATAACCAATGTACAGTACACATAATGGTTAAGCACTTGCTACTTTTAGTTCATAGATAGTTGTACTTATATGTCAAAGAGCACATTCAATTCAAAGTATGGAGTTATTCATAGTGGCACTTATCTGGTTAAGGTGACATCCTTTCTGCCTTGCTTATGTATTCATTGAAACTGTGCATGTCTGGTGAGAGTAAAGTAGACTAGGGAGGGAGTCTCTCTCTCCAGAGATCCTTTTAAGGCAAGTGCCCTGCTCTTTTAGTCAGGGGATACTTTACCCCATGTTCCACATGGAATTATTAGTTTAATTTAAAATCCAAGTTTAAGACCTTTGTTGAGGGAGTTATTACTAATATGGAAAAACAGTTGAAAGGGGTATCCAACTTTAGTTTAATAAGGAATGATGTTTCACACACTCAGACATACACATTCAAAAAACATATATGCTTGCACGTACACACAAATACATACACACACACACTTACTTCCCTGGGCACACACATACATACAGATATAAACACACATCCTTTCCAAACACACATGCACAGAGTCAGCAATAATACAGTACAGAAGTGATCTATCATTTACTAGCTACAGGTAACTGGGAAACTGAAACTGAAGAATAAAAGGAGGTATGACAAGTGCACAATGAGAATGAGTAAAACTTGATTGTTGGGTCCATGTGCTAATGCAAAGAAGAAGTGTCCATATACTATTAGTGTGTTCCTGCCCACAGACAGTCTAGCACTGAAATGTCAGGTAAATTTCTGCTCGTGTGTGAGAGAGAGAAAAAAAAAACAGCAAAATCTCAGGAATATGTTTTGGCCTTTTTTGAGTTTAGTTAGCGAGGTACAGCTAATTCCCTCTAGGCACCTAGACAACAAGGGCCTATACCTGGGATATCCTTCTACGTTTAGAACCTAAAACATAAAAATGAATGCACTGAAAAAAATAAACTTACCGGTTTTATTCTTGGTGATGGTGACCCCTCAGATGCTGCTGATACAGCTAGCTAGCGACCATACTTCCTCTCTCTCATATCCAATCCTTGTTGCATATGGCTGCATGTTGCAAGCCACTACCCACCAAGTCTCCTACCTTGATGATGGCAGAAGCACTCTATAAGTATTTACCTAAATTTAATTAACTGGAAGTCATACCCACAGAATAGATATGTATAGATAATGCTGCTGAGGTACAACCTGGAACAGCTATACAGTGGACATGTTCTCCCTGTGCTATATACCCCTTGATTATGTGGGAGGTACGCCCAGGAGTACTATTACCAAAGACTTAGAAACACTGCTGTAGGGGGTGCTGCAAGCACACAGCTGTGCCAACTACAATCTCATCTACAGAAATTAGGAAAAGTTAGACAAAGCATACCATTTTGGAAAGAAGATAACCCACAGCATCAAATATGGGATCACTTAGCTTCCTAACCCTATCAGGTGTGCACAAATATTTCCATAAGATGTCCACCCCATCAAAGGTACTGACATACTTGAAAAGTACTGTTGTTTCAGACAAAAAACTGTCATATGTGTAGACATTCCCATTCCTATACTCTATTTAGTACCAAGTGAGCCTGATAAAAATTATATCTCATTATTATGAGCTGACATACCACAGTGAATGCCCAGTGCCAGGAGCACCAAATTACACCTACATGCTTTCTTTTTTTTTAATTGTCTACCTGTATTAAAATAGTCATAACCATTAGACATATGAAAGAAAATTATTCAAATCCTGCAATTTAGGAAAGTAGGCATTCTCCTACATGAAATGGGGGGTTGTTTGCCTTTTTTACCCATAATGTTGGTTTTTACACATTTCTATAAGCATATACTACTACTAAATTTACATTTACACTTTTTCAAGAATAATAAAATCTTTGAAAACCTTTGAATTTCCTACTGTATTTACAATCTTCTACCAGCCTGAAAAATGATGCCCCATTTGTATGGCCTAACATACCATAGGGGGTGCCACAGCCACTAACCAATGCTTGCCTACACTAAAATGGCCATAACCATACTATTTTAGAAAGAAGACCTTCATATGCATAAAATTTCTACCCCTTCAAATATACTGCCAGATTTAAAAAGCATGCAATTTCTTACTTAGATGCTGCTTTTGTAAGAAAATGGCAGTCACTGGAATGAGTTTTTATACTGTAGAGTATGCCAGAACACAAAACTATTCCAACTACAATATCTTATATTCAATTTTTTTAAATATGACTTGGCTTCAGATGAGTTGAGTGTGCCTCAAACTCCTCTTGATCAACCCAGAAATGCTGGGTTGAGGAGAGAGAGAGAAGGAACATAGTAAGTGCCTTCCATCTCACTAGTACTGATGACCTAATGCAATTTTATAGACAATCTATACCAGGAGGTGGGGGCATCAGGAGGGTTCTGATGCATCCCCCAAGGAGGTTTGACTGCTTTTTAAAGGAGTAGGAAGGAGGTAGGATGGAACATGGTAGTCTTCTGTTTCTTGTGCAGTCTGCCTGCCTCGATTTGAAAGAAAAAAGAACACACAGATACACACACACACACACACACACACACACACACAGGTTCCAGTGGGCAGGATTTGATTCCAGCTGTCCTGCTAGAAACAGTCAAGTCCCCGGTATACTTCACAATAGCATCCTAGAATCTTATGGGGTAAGGAGTGGGGAGTGTGACAAATTATCCCCTGACTGCCATCACTTTTCTCCCTCCTGACATCATTTTTAATGTTTGGCTATAGTTGGACATGAAACCTATCTGGGCCACGAATCAAAGCAGCCTTGCTTTGTCCCCCCCCACGTGCCGCATCTAGACTTGCACGCTTAAAAAGCTGCCATTGCTAACTTTTCTTTCCTGACCCATACTCTTAGTGTTCTATGTATGGGCTGAATTTAAAAGGCAGCTTTTCTTGCCAGTGTACCCATTTTAGGCTCCCTCTAATTTTCTCCAGTATTTCCCTGTGCGCTCAGGGCAGGACTGACTCCACTCTGCTATTTACCTCACAGATCACTGGCTGGTAATAGGCTCTATCTACTAATTAAACACCATAAAGTGAAAAAGCAGCTCCATTCAAATCCTTGACCACACACACACAGAGAAGGACTCAATGACCGTAAAAACGTAAAATTGTAATAACAAGTTACTCCTCAAGAGAAATACAGCATGCAAATATGAAGCGTTCTCTTCTAAACTTCAATAGCAATATATAAAAAAGAAAATATTCGCACCACTTTCTTTTAACTCTTCAGAGACAGGATGTAATGAGCCAAACGGGTTATTATTATTGTAGAATCCACAAAAAAAATCACATACCTTCTTGGCGTAATAACGGATCAATAAGAGGCAACACTAGCAGAGTGGAAAACAACCAGTGGGTTTACAGCTCCTCCGATCAACGCGTTTTGCACCTTACTGTGATTACTCATGATCAAAGACGAGTTACTGTTTAATTTAAAGCCCTAATGTCCCATAAACCCCTAGCACCCAATCGGAAGTTGCAAAACTTTAAACTGACCAATCCAATATCATTGTCCGGATTAAACAGTCTCTTAAGGGCAAAGTACATAAAGTAGTATCTACAATGTAAACTATCCGAAAAAAATGCCTTTTAATCAGACTTTTAATCCAGTCTCGTACAGGGGAGATTTAACCCCTTTATTGAATATCAAAATATCTCCATAATATCCTCTATCCCCCAGGAGCAACATAAAATCGACAGAGTTAGGGGTCCAAGTGATACCTGGGTTTACATTAAATTTAATGCAAACACAATGTTCCCTAGCTAAAATCATAATAAAAACATAAAAATGTTCCTAAAGAAAAATAGAGGAAAAGTTACTGGATATGAAGAAATAAAAATTCTTATTATACCAATCTTAAATGCGACCTATATAAGCGTAAATTACTTGAACATAATATAGAGTGAGGTACCTCTTAACCCTGACCCACTAGATATAATTAAAAGCTATAGGCTCTGTAAATCTTAAAGGGAAGGTCACTTGCTATGTACTAGATATAACATTTTACATCATATTCCTTATTGAAGCCTTTAGGGTTTCTAGTCTCCAACTTAAAAATACAATACACCTCTCTTCTCAAAAGGACTCTGTCCAAATCTCCTCCTCGCACTGCAAGTTTAACTCTTTCAATCCCCTGTATCATTAAGTTTCTGTATTACCTGAGTGTACATTCTTGAAATGCGAGGAGACATTGGATCTAAAAGACTCACTTCTGATATCACTCATTGAGTCTTTCACTCATCCTTCTTAAGGTCTTGCCCAAATGCTGCATTTGACACTCCAAACAGCTGGTAACATATACAACTCCTGTGGTAGAACAGTTAGTATAATGTTTCATCTTAAATGATTCACCCATTGTGGATGAAGCAAACTCCTTTGACGTATTCATGAATTTGCAACAACCACAACGGGAACCACATCTATAAGATCCAGTTGTTGTTAAACAGTGGGTCTGATTGTTCTGATTTCTAATAAAGAAACTAGCTGATACCAAATTAGCTATGGTGGGGTGCCTTTTTAGGGACAAATTTGAAACCCTTGGAGACCACTCTCTGTAGTCACTCATCCCCACCCAGTACTGGCACATGTTTCTTTATGATTGTCACTATATATTTATATTCAGCACTGAAAGGGGAAGAGAGCAGCACAGTATCAGTCATGTCTTCCCTGAGTTCAAATATGTCCGCTCTTTTCTATATTGTAAAAGATACTCCCTTCTCTTCTCTGCAGCTACATGAAACGCTCTATTGATCATCCAGTCTTGATATCCTCTAAGTCTTAGTCTTTGTTTCAAAAGATCAGATTGATGTATAAACCTATATTCAGTAGAGCATATCCTACGCAGATGGATAAACTGGCCAGTCGGAATACCCCTGGTGGTGTGTGGGGGGTGACAGCTATCTGCCCTTAAAAGGGAATTCCCTGCAATCTCCTTACGGTATACATCTGTCATAATGGTCCCATCCAAAGGATTACCCTCAATTTTTAAATCCAGAAAGGTGATTTCAGTCGGATGGCAATCACTTGTAAAAACTAAATTCAAAGTGTTGTCATTTAAACATTCCATGAATGGGGCTATATCTTTACCATCACCCCTCCACACCATCAAAAGGTTGTCAATATTTCTGCAAAAAAACAAGAAAGAAGATTTGAAAGGGTTCATGTCTCCAAAGATGCGGGACTTCTTCCACCAACCCATGTATAGGTTGACATATGAGGGTGCAAACTAATAAGCTCTACCCTTACACCCTAGGCCCTCTGTTACCCTTCAGGGGATTTAACAACTAACTACCCCTTCATAGATTGAACTCACATTTAGGTCTCATTGTTCTATAATAGAGTTTTAGTATACGACCCGGACACCATGTATCGCAGGGCCAGATCTGGGTAATCATAAATTGGCACATTCTTTTTTTTTTTTCTTATATATGTACATTATTGCTACTGTTGATTTTCTACATTGTTTCCCATATCCCTCACCTCAGCTAATCTCCTCTCATTATTACCTCGCTCTTTCTACCACCATGGAGAACTCTTCGGAATAAATAAAGGGGCTTTAATTGGGGGGGGGGATTTGCTTTCCAGTTTCACACTACCTCAATGTATAGATTGGCATTTTAGATTATCTATCCAAGTCCTGTACTACCAAAAGTTTATATAACTGCATAGGTAACAGATTGTAACCCTCTTCTTTAACTTCTGCCTTTCCTCACACTTCCTCTTAACATAGAATGTACGACCATATACATCCATATGATATTTGTCATGCTTGGACAACGTCACTCCCTGAAGTTACTTTGTCTTATTATCTGCCACACACTCTGTAGTCACTTAGCTCCTACAGGAGCTCTTATCCTTCTCACTTCTGTATGTTACTCCTTCTTCTACTTCTCATAGGACTACCTGTGAGGGCCACCCTCTACGAACCTTTCTCTTTTGATGGCTCACACTATACTCATCAACCTCAAAACTGTTCCTCACATATCACAAGCCATGTGACTCACATAGGACCAAGAAGTTCTTCCCTCCTCCCTTCCCCCCTTTTTTGTGTGGTGTACCGTGGGGTGCTATCTGCTATCCCCCCTCTGCTTGTTTTGGTGCCCTCCAGAGCAGCCAACTGGATTGTCATAAATGACTCCTCTTAAGTTTCTGATGGAAAATGTCAGGGGCCCCAACTCCCCCGAGAAAAGATCTGTGGCACTTAGAGACTTCGACCAGTCCTCCGTAGACATTGTGTATGTCCAAGAAATGCACTTTAAATCCCAGGCCTCACCTAAATTTTCCAACCGACACTACCCCACAGCTTACTTTTCTTCCACCCTGGTTAAAAAATGGGGATTTGGGATCCTATTTAAGGCTAACTTCCCTTGGGTTCTCCTGGATACAGATTTCGATGCTGATGGGCAATATCTCCTTCTCAAAGGCTTGTTGTACAACAAACTATTTCTAATTCTAAACATTTATGCCCCTAGCACTAACAAAATATATTTTCTATCCAAAATTCTGGGAGGAGATTTCAATGCTGCACTTGATCCCTTGGTAGACTCTTCTACAGGGACCTCTCACCTCTGTACAGCTCAACTATGTAACATTTGAGATCGTTTATCGCAACTCTCACTGGGACTATTCCTTTTACTCCTTTTCCCACTCATGTTACAACTGTATAGACTACCCATTTATCTCACAAGCCTCCCTGCATCATTTTACCTCCGCTTCAATAGACCCTGTGGCCTGGACTGCCCACTATCAAATCACTTGCACTATTGCTCATCCTGAAAAGGAAGCTGTATTTAGTTTGTGGAGACAGAACAAACTCCTTATTCAAGACCGTGACTCTTGCTCCCACCTCCAACAACAACTAGATGAGTACTTCTCTTTCAGTCCCTCCCCAGACATGTCTGTATCCATAGTATGGGAGGCATATAAAAGGGTTCTCTGAGGGCTGCTCATTAAAGGGGAACTTTCATGTTCATTATATTGTCCCCCAATCCTTTCCTAATGTAGTGATATGTAAAGCCATACTGTTATTATGATAAAAATGTTTGTGTTAAAAAAGAAAGCAAACGTCTTTTGTAGGCATCCGGGCTCAGAGCTTACAAGAGAAGCTCTGTGTGCCTGCACCTTCAGCAACTTCCATTACCTTAAGGTAACAGAAGTAAGTCAATACCAGTCCAGGCAGAGCACGGGACACACAACACAGACTCAGAGGTCATTTACCTCTAAGATGTCTGGGCCTTTGTCTGCTGGATGCCTACAGAAGAAGAGGCTTGACTTAATAACAAGGACGTTTTCATCATAATAACAGAATGGCTTTACACATCACTAAATTAGTAAAGGATTGGGGGTAAATATTATCAAGGTGATAGTTCCGCTTTAAACTTGGCGCATACATGAAATGACAAAAATGGAGATGCATTAACGAATTGCAGGATAAAATCCGTCTCGTGGAACATCAACACAAAATTTCCCTTGCCTCGGCTGGCTTGACCTCTTTACGCCTACTCCTATTCATTAACTCGTTCCAATGTATAAAATACAAACAATACATTTCTGACAACAAATGCATCAAACTTCTAACCAAACTAATCAGAAAACAAAGGAGCAAGAACACCATTCCACAATTTCATCTCTCCTCAGGCAAAGCAGCACATACTTTTCCGTATATTGCAGAGGACTTTTGCTCCTACTACAGTTCTCTCTACAACCTGGAGCCCTCAACTTACAGCCGAAGCAGCAACACTGTCCCCGGGCTTGCCTCTTTCCTAGGCCAATCCCTTATACCCTCTCTATCTCTGACTCCGCCTACATTGAACTAGATCGGCTTATCTTGGAAGAAGAAATTCGACAAGCAATAAGACAGATGCCTACTGGGAAGAGCCCAGGTCCTGACAGATTTCCCCTGCCTTATTACAAAACGTTCCTCCCCTCTCTAATTCCCCATCTTGTTTCTACCTACAATGCAGTTATTGATGGTACCCCTTTCTCACCCCAAACTCTAATGGCTCACATCACAGTACTTCATAAACCAAAGAAAGACCCTGCCCACTTTAGAAGCTACAGGCCCATCTCACGTCTCAGTGTGGACCTAAAAAATTATGCAATGGTGCTGTTGAACAGACTTCAACAGACTTATTCATCTGGACCAAGCAGGGTTTGTCCTGGGGTGAGAGGCTAGACACAACACCTCCACAGCAATCTCACTGATGCACTTACTGAACAGCAAGTACACCCCATCAGTCATTCTGTCTACAGACGCAGAGAAGGCTTTTGATAGAGTGCAATGGAGATACTTAGAAGAAGTCCTCAAGAAAACAGGTGTGGCCTCCAGGCTCCTCACTGGTATCATGAGTCTCTACTCCAGCCCAAGTCCAAGTTAATGCTCTACTGTCAGACCCATTCACGATGTCTAACAAAACACGACAGGGTTGCCCACTATCTCCCCTGCTCTTCATAGTTGCATGGAACCCCTATTAATTTCTGTACGTCTTCACCCAGAGATAAGTGGGGTGTGTTCTGAAAAACAAATTTTCAAAGTAGCTGCTTATGCAGATGATGTCTTGTTTTTCTTAACTGATCCACTCCACTTGCTCCCCCTTCTTCTGCACCTTCTGGACGAATACTGTACCTTCTTCCAGGTGAAACTAAATTATGACAAATCTGAAGCCCTTATTGTCCACTGTAAACCCTCTTCTTTAGCTTCCTTGAAACGCCATTGTACCCTGTATTGGACCTCCAAATCCATCAAATATCTGGGTGTATATCTATCTCCTTTGATTTCTACAATTCGGAACCTCAACCTTACTCCCCTCCTGAATACTCTGGATTCTGACCTGGCAAGTTGAATGTCTCCATTCCTCCTGGCTTTGTCTAGGCACTTTACCCTTGTCAAAATGATGGTCCTCCCCAACGTGCTGTACCTTTTTAACACTCTTCCAATGCCCTTCCTCTCCCACTTTTCAACCGCCTGCAATCTCAGATCTCATCTTTTGTTTGGGAAAAACAAACTCCACGCATTTGGAGTCATATACTATGCTGGCACCCTAAATCAGGTGGTTTGGGCCTCTCGAACTTTATGAAGTATTACAAGGGACCCTTTATAGCCAAGATATTATACTTTTGCCCCCATGCTTGGAAATATTGGACTGATTCTTTGGGTGAAGCTCTGGGCCCCACTGACTTCCTTCAGCTGTTATGGACCCCTCCTCATTTAGTTCTCTCTGCTTGCTCTTCACATGTGGTCGCAGTCCATCTTCTCAAAACTTGGCATGCTGTTAATACCTGCCATAACTTCTCATCCTTCCCATCCTCGCTCACCTCTTATCTAGGAAACTCCTCCTTTCTCCCAGTCTTGAACTCTCTCGCTTTCTCTATCAGGAAATCCCATTGGATGGCCCCTTTGAACAGCGTTTTTTCTAGTTCTGACTTTCTGTCCATAAAAAGCCTTCCAACCTCTCTGAATCTCCTCCGAGTCCCATGGTAGCAAGTCAGACATTGGACAACCAACACTATTAAGAATGGTTACTCCCGTAGAAACGTGTATCCTTTTGAAAAATGCCTCAGTTCTCCTCCCCACACTTTATATCCACTTACCTACTGCTATTTCCTTTTTACCCCTCCCCCATCTCCAAATTCTACTTTGTTCAACAATAAGAATTGGAAATTTCTGTTTCTCTCCCTCCTGAAGTTTAGCCTTCCATCTTTAGTTACAGTATTTCAAGACCTGTAGACACAAACACGAAAGAAGCAAACTATAAATTACTGTCCCGCTGGTACAGAACCCCTTTCCCTGATCACTCAAAAGTGTGCTGGCATTGTCAGACAGCAGATGGGACCTTGAAACATCTTTGGTGGACGTACCCTCTTTTAACTGCTTACTGGACCATTGTTGCTTGTACCATTTCTACTGTCCTACACATCACATCACACTATCTCTAGACCACCTTCTTTTTCCATTCTCTTACTTTCCTCTGATCAGCCATGGCACACAAAACCCGAGAGGTCTCTTCTTCACTCTCTCCTAACTACTGACAGACTCCCCATCCCTAAATCATGGCTTTCACCTGAATCCCCACTCCAAATCTATGGTTATCTTTGGTTAACTCCCTTATGCTTCTCTGGGGGCTACGCAACCAGCACAGCATCTTAAGTAGTAGGCTTAGACATCCCTTCTCCCCCTCTTCCCCCATTTTTTTTTTCTTCTCTCTCTCCCTACCTCCATCAAGCTCCAGTGCAGGAACCATAAAGCCGTATTTCCTGTTGTAGCTCTGAACTCTCCACCTTGAATCTTCCCCTCCTTTTTGCTACTGACTTTACATTCTTGACTAAAGCAAGACACTTTAACTTGGAGAATATATCACTGTAATTTAAGATTTGTTTGGTGTATGATTTTTTGTTTTCACTATTATGACATGCTGTGATTTGTTTTTCAGAATTCATTTTGTATGCTTCTTTAATTCAATAAAGCTCTTTTGAAATAAAAAAGTAACAGTCAAGTCCATCTTCATTGTCATGATATCCAGATTGATTGAACTTGCTATCACTTGAACAAATGGTTTGAGGGCTAAATTCAAAGTTGCCAATAGGATTTTATGACCATGTCAAGATAAGTGGGAAGTTATTATTAAGGGGTATTAATTAGGTAAATATATACATTGCATACTATGTAATCTCAAAAGCACCACTGAATCATAGTATTACTAGGTTATTCCTAAGAATAAGGAGGTTGTGCTATGAGATTAATCAAAACACTAAAGAAAAAAGAAAAGGGACAGAGAAGAAAATCTCCTTAAAGCACCAACCCCTCTCCTATATTGTGACGTAGTGAGGTCAATCAGATATGTGGAGATAGGGAAAGGCCAAAGTAAAATCAAAGATAAAAATTAACCTTTATTAATTCCCTCAACTAAAAACAGCGAATTTAAAAACAAGACTGTTACAGCATATATAACTAGAGTAATTGAGCAAGATTCACTCTCACTACGATTATAGTTATAATATCGCTCTCTACTCCTAATGTTTGTATAAACTAAAATCCCTCTAATGATAAACTAGAATCCACAAACACACATCAGATCATAGTATACTCTGAAGGTTCTTGTTGTATAGTATCCTACCTACCACCTTATCTAAAGTAGGAAGAGAGTGTGGCCGCAATGATTTTTGCGGACTTAACCGCTGGGGCTTTGGAAGCGATTTGCTTCTGTTTTTGAGTGATCACCTTTTGCGGCCACACTCTCTTCCTACTTTAGATAAGGTGGTAGGTAGGATACTATACAACAAGAACCTTCAGAGTATACTATGATCTGATGTGTGTTTGTGGATTCTAGTTTATCATTAGAGGGATTTTAGTTTATACAAACATTAGGAGTAGAGAGCGATATTATAACTATAATCGTAGTGAGAGTGAATCTTGCTCAATTACTCTAGTTATATATGCTGTAACAGTCTTGTTTTTAAATTCGCTGTTTTTAGTTGAGGGAATTAATAAAGGTTAATTTTTATCTTTGATTTTACTTTGGCCTTTCCCTATCTCCACATATCTGATTGACCTCACTACGTCACAATATAGGAGAGGGGTTGGTGCTTTAAGGAGATTTTCTTCTCTGTCCCTTTTCTTTTTTCTTTAAATATATACATTGCACAGATCACCTCACTGGCATTAGCCTCCAACTCCATTGGCTGAACTTCAGGGTATGCACAACAGTGTACGATCACGTGCAGATGCATTCTACATCATTAAGAATTTAATGCCAATAAGCTCCTTACACTTGCCCCATAGTATGCTCCTGAAAATGGTATAAATTTACACCAAATGCATCTGTACCTTGTTAGTACCTCATGAATAACAAGGTCCAGAGGAAAGCAATGCTAAAATGTACATATACTCCCACACTACCCTCCCGTTGACATATTAATGGGAACATTTTAGGGATAAGAAGCTTAGTAAATGAATGTTAGGCAGATATAGCACTATATATTGATTTAAGCACAATATTGAATTCATAAATTCCCTCCGTGTAACTTTAAATGTAAACATGCAGATTATGTGAAATGAATAATAAATGAAAGAGGGACTGTGTACGTGGACTTGTTCTCCTCTCCCTTTTATGTATATATTGGATTAATTGAACACAATAATGTACATCTAATAAGCATATCCTTCCAGATAAATCCAGTGTGCTTCTCATCACCAACATTGTATTTCAATCTGCTTTTGTTAGACAGTGAACAATGTTCTTATACAAATGGAATACCTTGAATATTTTTGAATATTTGAACATTTTCTAGAGTCTTTAAAGCTAGTTAGTTTTTTATCTTTATCAGGTTATATTTCTTTTTGAACTTTAACCTACCATCTATGCAGCAAAACGAATAACCTTTATATTTATCACCATGTTATTATGTTAGTGTGGAAGTTTCTTAGTTTGCAATAGGAGATTGCCTGTCATTTTTCAAACACAAATGGTTAGTCCATGAAAATAGTAAAATCTAACATGAAATAAGTGTATGATCATTAAAAAAACATGTAAACCCCTGCCTTTACAATAAAACTGCAGTGATTTCTATTATTGTTACTATGGCATATTTTTGTGATACAAATTCCTGCAATAACTAAAATTATGATCCATTGTTCAACTCTTCAGACTCTTTAGGATATATATATATATATATATATATATATATATATATATATATATATATATATATATATATACACACACACACATATACACAATAATATATTTTATTGGTTTGAAATCAAGAGGTTTAAAGCCCCACTGAAATCAAGGGACTTTAGTGTAATTGGTATTTGTCTTATATGGTGTTGTATATATGCTCCAAAAAATCACTCTACTTTTCTTTTGAACATAGGGCCTTCAGTTGTATGGAGTAAGTCATTTTCTCATCATTTAGATCATGATTTTATATGAAAGAAATATTTTATAAATGCCAAAGGGATGCAATGCAAGACATATGAATAGAATGGTTATTCTCCCCACAAGCTCAGCCAGTGAGATCACTTTATGGGTGTTCTCCATTGTTGTTATTTTGCTCTCCATTTCATGTTATCTGGGTTTAAATGAATATAATGAAAATGCAAATTCCTCAAAAAAAAGGAAGAATCAGTTATAACATTCAAAAGTGTGTGTGTGCATGTGAGTTTGTGTGAACATGTGTAATGTGAGTGTGTAAGTGTGTATGTATGTTTATGTACAATATGTGTGTGTGTTTGTGTGTGTGTGCTTCTGTAAAAATCATTACTTGGATGCATAAGCCAAAAGTGCATGATCTTTGTTATTTTCCAGTTTGGATGTACATGTAGCTATGCATACCATTTGTCCAATCAAAAAACTCACTCCCTTAGTACAGGATGGTTCAGACTGGGAAACTAACCTAATTCAAAATTAAGTATTAATGATTACAATCAAGCCAAGAAGCGAAGAAAATCTCTCAATTACTTTAGTGAGACAACTTTATAATAACCTCTTAAATATCACAAACAGATTACCCTTATGCAAGGTTACATATTTTGTATGCATTGTTTTCCATAACTAACACATTTGTATATAATTACATGGATAGCTGACACAGTTTTGTTTCACTATTTATATTGCAGCCAAATAACACTGCAAACATGAGGTTATGTTCTCTGTTTTAGAGTTTCTCAATTACTCCAAACAGTGCAGGTATTGAGTATTTCCCTACCTGACCACAGATGTATAATTAGTGGATCTTTCATTCTGACAAGATAATCTGTGCTCAGGTATGGAAATCAAAAAACATGCAGAAACTGAACTTTAAGATAATGTCCATGTCTCCTCCTCTTGCACCAAAGCTGCAGGGCGAACAAGCCCTGAGCATGATTGTTTAGGGCCATGCTGGAGAATGAATCAGCTAGGACAGTGGTTCAAAACCCTATCCTCAGAGACCCCCTAAGAGGACATTTTGTTTACATTTTCTTTAGATTTCTCTTGCTTGAGCTAACCTTTGCACTACAAGGAAATCATAAAGTCATGGCATCATCATTATCACAAAGCAGGTATTGTTTTAGATGTTTTCTTTCTAGGAACATATATTGCTGCTATCTACTAAGAAAAATTAGATACATTCTGGGACAAACCATCTACACTACATGGAACAAATAAACATTCTACTGGTTTAAATGGAACTTTCAACCCCTTGAGAGGTTCCTAACACACTTCAAAGTGATGAGTTAGAGGCCTTTCTAGAATTCAAGGGGTTAAAAGTCCCATTTAAACCAGTGGGAATTTTAATTGGTCTCCTATGGTGCAGCTGATATGCTGTGGAGTCAACTTCATACATCATCCTGCTTGAGCTTTGTGCATCTGATAAATATTATTACATTGTTTATATAAATGCTGTAAAATATATATGAATAAATATATATATTTCCTGAAATACTTTTATGAAAATGGAAGAAAACAAGCCAAAATAAAACATTTGTAAAATAATACACAGCATTTTAAGTACCATTCTGCCGCAGAGAGCCTTTACCTTCTATCTATATAAGATTTCCAGTCATGAAGGAGTTAGCAGTTAGAAGCATCTGTCAGCTTGATAATAATTTGGTCAGTTTAATCTGCCTGATACACTGAATTATTGTGATTTATTCTGTCTTCAGCTGTTACTGCACCACTGACATCTTAAAATTTGTAATATATGACACGTGTAGCACAAAGCTTCAGCTTTACTTCCTGCATGATTCTACCAGCCACCTTGTCATATTTTGGTAATAAATGAAAGATAATTGAAAATGACTTATATGTTGCACCGGGTTTTAGGTGCCCAATGCATTTTAAATCCCATTTAAATCAATGAACAGATTTGGAATCATTTATCCATTATTGTACAGCTGGTTTTCCCCAGAAATGCACCATTTCTTCTTAGAACACAATCCTCATTTTTCCTAGCAGGTGAATAGGGGACAAAATAAATACGTAAGTATGTCCAAAACTGTTAAAAGAACTAGTATATTTAAGTAGACATTATATAGGATTCAGTGTAGAAAAAACTCACAAGAGTGATATAAAGGTGATAGTCCAGGGCTTAAAACTTGAAGTCCTTTGCTACTAGCCAGACATGAAAAGTTACTTGCCACTGCAAGCCATAACATACCCATGAGGGCTGAATTTCTACTCGCCAGGGGTAATTTTCACTCGTCATTGGCTAGTGGCGAGTGGAAATTTTGAGCCCAGGTCATACCATTTATTAATTAAAAATTAAAATATCTAATGCCCATTAAATATAATTTACTCATAACAAGCATCTATTTTAATCGTTTGGTCTAGAGCGCTAAAATGTGTAAGGAAACTAGAGGCTACTTTTGCTTTCAAGCCTGTTAAAACACTAGTAAAACCTAGAACAGAGATAATAACTTTGAGAGTACTACACCACGTTTTTTTGGTTTATTTTTAATAAGAGACTCTGCCCTGCTTGTTTATTTACCTCATTTTTGATGGTCATTGCTAACTGCCTAAGCAAACCAGGGTCAAATTATCATGAATAGCTGCAATTGCATTTTCACCTTAGAAACTTTGGGGGGGTTATGCACTAAGATGTGATAAAGAGGTGATAACACGGAGATGATTTCTCCAGTGATATCACTTCTCCATTTACCATGTTATTCTATAGAGCCTAGGCATTAAGATTTCCAGAGTTTGAGAAATCTTAGTGCATAGGCTCTATAGAATAGCATAGAAATTGAAGAAGAATTATCATTGGAGAAGTCATCTCCACTTTATTACCTTTCAATCACATCTTAGTGCATCTCCCCCTGGAGTTCTGGGGGAGATGCACTAATGTGTGATAAAGAGGTGATAAAGTGGCGATAACTTCTGCAGTGATATCATTTCTTCAGTTCCTATGCTATTCTATAGAGCCTATACACTAAGATTTCTCCAACTTTAGAGATCTTTTTTTTAAATTAAGTTTATTGGATTTTTCAATCATAGAGAGGTACAGAAGGGGAGTGGTGGTACAGAATATACCATATGAGTCTACAAACAGTGTAACATCATAGTATTGAATAAAGAATCACAGCACTTTTTACCCATGAAAGCACTTTGCAACACTCGGCCGGGGGATCGCCTGGAGCCACAGCTCAGTAGTATGAAGCCGTTAGCACTGCAACACCAGGCTCCCCCAGCTTTCAAGCACAGGCAGCCTAAGAAATCACGGTGCTGCATGGGCTGACTTGGAGAGGATGACTGGTAGTCACTTGTATGGATGGAGTGGGAGAGGAGGTGTAGGAAAGCTTGGGTGTAGGGTATCCTGGGAACAAAATGGAAAAAAAAGGGGGTGGAGTGGTAGGGGGGTAGGAAGGGGATAGTTCCCTCTCAGGGGGGGTCAGTCCAGGGGGTGAGGAAATCCAGGTAGGGCGGTCACCGTGACATAGTCTCCCATTGACCCATCACCATCGGGTTGGTCCAGATATGACAGCCATGGCTCCCACACCTGCAGGACGCATCCCTGAGTATCTGAGAGAAATGGCATTTGTCTCTCCATAGAGTAGATCTTCCATATGTATCCATCAGTGTTGCAAGGACCGGGAGCCTGGTTCCAATGGGAGGCCAGGGCTTTTTTTGCCACGAGGAGCATGTGGGTGTAAAATCCTGTAAATCCTGCTTCATAGACAGCATGAAAGCTTTCAGGTCCGCAATGTCGGCTTTGGTACAAGGTATATCTGTCACTGGGGTAGGCCTTTGAGTTTCTTGTGTCTGGTCCTGGGACCACGATCTCAGGGTCAGCTCCTCCACCTCTTAGGAGGAAGCATGCTCAGCAGATTGTGAGCAAGAGGGCTGCACCTCCGTCCTAGTGGAGAAATAATCTAGATCCTTAGAAGGTTTGCGCTGAGATTTAGGCCAACTCATGGCTATAAAGTCTAGGTATTGGGTGAGTCATTTTCAAAAATAGCTGGTGTGGCTGGTTGTGTTGTTTGGACATGGCTCCTCAACCCGCCATACTGGTGGCCTGGAACTTCCAGAGAAAACTGAGGGATGAAACAGGGACTAGGAAGCTCCCATCAGCAGTAGGACCCAGAGGGACGTGATACAGTGTGAGACAGCTGGCAAAAAGGGGGGGGAGTTGTGTTCAGCGTCAAATCCCCTTGAGCTCTAAGGCCTTCTAGAGTGGCAGAGTCAGTAGCTGGAACAGGTGACAAAGGCTGGATCTTGCCGTAGGCCAGATGGAGGTGAGCCCAGAATCCCTCCTCTCAGGATGCCCCCACTCAGATAGAAAGCCAATGGGATGATAATAGGAAAAGTCTCTGGGTAGGGATTCTCTCCTATTATGTAGCTAGTCTGGATCTGCAGCTCTGGGCAGCTACAGAACCTGAAATGCACCTTAATGACCACTGAAAGTAGACCCTGAGCATTTGTGCGTGAAAGTGTGTATAGAGGGAATAAAAAACAGACATGGAAGGGAAAGTGGGATCTAACTGGTTTCTGTTTATCCGTGTAGGGAGGTCAATGCTGCTGGTTAGCGACTGGCCATTACAGGGCCTAATGAAAGCCTGCACAGCCCACAGGGTGGCTAAGCAGTGATGGGAGATAGGGAAATAAATTTGTTAGTCTTAGAATTGATGGAGGTAGGGTGTAGGGGCATCCTCGGTAGGTGGAAGTGTAGAGATGAAGTGTCTAGTGTTCCCTGGTTAAGAGCCCCTGTTACTCACACTTGATCCCAGCCAGATGAGGCCCATTCAGAGTCTCAGTCCCCTGGCTCGGGTCTCCACACCCTCAGGACATTGGAACTGCCCCAGTCTTGATGTCATTGGAACCTTCCACAGAGAGCAGACGGGTAGATGCGGCCCAACAGCAAGCCGCACGTATCCGGCATTCGAGGCCGTGGATGTGCAGCCTAAGCTTACATGCTCCGGTACTCTCCTTATCTCTGCCGGGCCGGGTGAATCAGTGCTCAATACACTCAGGGCAATGCAGGGCAGACGACCCTGTGGTATAGAAGCATCTCCAGTCGCTGCAGCAGTGGATGGAGAGCGATTCGGTCCCAAGTTTTGGAGAGCCGCTGTGAGACACATGTTTCCAGTATGGCTGTCAGGTCATGCCCCCAACTTTAGAGATCTTAGTGCATTGGCTCTGTAGAATAACATAGAAATTGGTGAAATCATCTCCACTTTATCACCCGTTTTTCTACCCTTAGTGCATAGCCCACCATGATGTGCCATTTGAGTCACGTAGGTCCTGAAAGACGTAAATGATGCATTGTCTGAATTGATACATACACTGGCTGACACCGGTAACAGTCCTGCATGTATTTCATTACACAAATGACTGAACGGTGTGTGTGCCCTCTGCAAGATGAATGCAGTGGGAAAAGTTCACTCAGTTCATTAACTCAGTTAGCTGACCCACATGGGCATCCACATTAAGTCAAATAGTAACATAGTTGATGAGGATGAAAAGATACATGTCCATCATGTTAAGATAATATTGATCCTGAGGAAGGCAAAAAAAATGTAAGCACTTTCTAGTTAAGCCCCATGTGAGTAAAATAAAAGTTACTTTCTGACTCCAAATAGCAGCCTGATATTTCCCTGGATCAACATATCAACATCACCTATATGCTTTGAAACAAACTGTCATAATTCTCAATATTGTTCTGCTCTAGAAAGGTATACATTACTTTTTTGAAAGCAACTACAGTATCTGTAAGTACAACATCCCGAGGCAAAGAATTCCATAACTTAACTGTCCTTACTGTAAAAAATCCCTTCCCTTGTTTTAGTCGAAAGTGCCTTTCTGCTAGTTTTAATGGATGACCTCTTGTTTAGTTATTTGTATTGACCTGGAATATATTTGTAAATAGTAATCATATCACCCCTTACATGCCTCTTCTCTGATCCTCCAGTCTGTTTGTATGTCTTGTTTCACATCTTAGCACTTTTTCCAGTTTAATAATGTGTTTTTTAAGAACAATAGCCCCAAACTGTACTCCATATTCTAAATGAGGCCATACCAATTATATATACAGAGTTGGAATTTAGGGACAGGTGATGTTTTGTGCCTCTTAAGTAAAACAGGTGAAAAATGGCACTTCCTCCTGAGTGGGAAATTTCATTAGAAAAATTTAAATATTTTTGCCACAATTCCCCATTGCACTGATAGCCATAGAACCACATATACTGATCCCCTACTTTGACCCGCCTTAGCTATAGAACAGCAAATACGTATCCTCCATCCATGTCCCACTGCCCTGGTAGCCAATATAACCACACATGGCATCTCAGCCTTGTCCCACTGCACTAGTAGTCATAAAATCACATACCAACTTCCAGCCTTGTCCAACATACCTGTAGGCACAGAAACACTTATTGACTCCCAGCCCTCCACCTACTGCTACACTACAACACCCATCATTCCCCCCACAATTGTCTGGCAGGGAATAATGGGAATTGCAGTCTGTAATCAGATGGAGAGTTTCTCATTGCCTGTCATCCCAAACTTGTCCAGTGGTAGCACAGAACCACACATACTGACTACCCAGTTTTGTCCTACAGCAATGGTGGCCACAGAACCACAAATTCTGACCTTCCAGCCTTCTCCACTGCACTGGTAGCCATAAAACTCCAAATGCTACCCACCCAGGAATCCCAGCCTTGTTCAACTGCATTGGTAGCTATAGAACCATACACACTAAGTCTGCATGGCTGCAAGAATTCTTGGAAATAGTCATAAAATTCTCCTGGGAAATTTACTGGAAAGGTGAAAAGGCAGATATTTTATGTATGTTCTATGGGCAGGAATTTTCAAAGGAAATGTGGAAAATTATTTTTCTGTGAATATTCCCTTTGGATTTTTTTTTTACTTTTTCACCCATCTATAGTAAAATTATATTCCCATTTCATAATCTATACCCATTTTTCTACATGATAATACTCTATTGGTTCTTGAAGCAGCAGCTGTATGACACTGCACACTGCTGTGAAATCTACTGTCTATCAGAACTCCTAATTTATTTTCTCTAATGAGGATTCCCCTAGTAGTTTCCCATTTAGTGTATACATAACATGTTTGCTTCTGCAGCCTAAATGCATAACCTTACAATTATCTTTGTTAAACCTCATCTGCTACTTTTCTGCCCATTCACTCAGTTAATCCAAATCTCTGTGTGCAATTCCTTACACAGCTTAGTGTCATCAGCAAAGACTGAGATGTTACTTTCCAAACCCACTTACAGATTATTAACAGACAAGGTAAAATGCATTGGGCCCAGGGCAGGACTGAACTTTCCTGTGGCACCCCACTTACAACGTTAGACCAACTTGAAAAGGTTCTGTTTACAACAACTATCTGCTATCTATCATTTAACCAATTCTATATCCATGCACCAACATTAACTCCCTTACAAAAGCCTTTTAATTTGTACAGTAACCTGTTATGAGACACAGTAAAATAAAAAATATACTACATCAACAGCAACACTGTTATCCATATGACTACTTACACTTTCATAAAAGGGTAAATTAGGGTAAATTACATCCAAGGTATCAATAACATGAGTGAATCCAAAATAAAATGTATCCTATGAGTGGCAGTTACATTAAACTTACATTAAACACTTACCTGGAAGTCGGAAGTCCATTGAAGTCTTGTGCACCCTGGTCTTCCTCTTTAATACATCCTTAAGTCTTCTTTTCCAAGCTTCTTTCTTTTTTCTTCTTCTTTCTTCTTCTGTAAATTTTCTTCTGTCTCTATAAAAAAATAATAATAAATTAAATCCATTGCCTCCATAACCCCTTGCTGGTGCCGCCAGCAGAAACAGAAAAATCTCCTATTGTATTACCTTTCAGGTGATCACCCCATTCCCACTGTCTTCTCTTATTTATATCTTCATTTAATCTGTAGTGTGTTTTGTTGGTTAAGGATGTCCTATATGGGGTACATGCATTCTCTGTGGGAGCTGTGTGCATTGTGTAATCTGTATGGGATAGAGGATTTCTGTGTGGGGCATACGTGTTGTTGGCTGTTTAAAGAGATGATAATGTTCCTCATTTTCCAGATTTTTTTTCCTAATCTGCATTCTAAATTATTAAGGATTGTGACTAATGCCAATCACAATCTTCAATACACAGAAGTTTAAAATATATGTCTAATTAACACTTGTCTCTGTATTAGGTGTTTTAATGTTCACAAGCAATGATCGTGCTCAGGACACATTGAGACAAATGCCTCCACATAAGCAAGCTTTGTCAGGTTCCATGACAACCAACCAACACAGATTTGCTATCTACAGCAGTAGTGTTTCTCAGCCAGGTCAAGAACCTGGTACTTTTTGTATCTGGTATTACATGCCACCACCAGTGCTACGCATCATTACATGCAACCAGCAGATCATCACCATTAAAAGCCATCATTAGGACAATATACTATTAAACAATGGGGTGATCTGTAGGCATGGATAAAAATGTTCATTTCTTCCACAAAAAGTTTCTTGTACATATAAACACCACCTTTTCACTAACAGTAATGAATTTCCCATTATGGCTTTGCCATTTGTTTGCAAGAATTCCTTCTGCAATACTACTGATGCTGATTGCTGAAGTGGATAAATCAGCAGTTGAAAGTAAAATTTGTTAGCAGGTTGTGTCTTACAACAACATATACTTTGAAAAAATTGTTAGCAGTCCCTTTGTCCCTTCACCAAAACACTAACTGCCTGCTGGTACAAATTTGGCAAATAATGAAAAATAACAGCAGATTGTAATATGCCATCCATTGTTACATAAATTACATTAGTTCTTAAAACCTCACTTGGATAAGTGCCACAGGTATACTTTTGGATTATTTGGGTGCATATTTTTACTTCTTTCTAAGAACTCAGTAAGTGTGTTTTGGCAGCACATGAAATGTGTAACTTAATTTTTTTTCAACATGACTAGTGGTGGTGGAAGTGGTAGTGGCTGTGGGAACTATATGACTCTTGTCACATCCAGCTAACACAAATCCATCCTCCTATGTGCTTTGTATTTGCACAATGACAACAATTGGACACATAGGTATAATTATTACAGAAGAAAATGCTGTCCCACTCCCTGAGACATTTACAACATTATTTTATGTGCCTCTTGGCCCTGTGCATTGCTGCTAGTTGTGGCACCTTTGGGTTACTAATCAGGCATGTGGTTGTGTTTCAGATGGGATCCTAATGAGGATGTGTATAAATCTGATCCTGCTTTCCTTAGCTCACGTGTTTTTTTTTTTCTATAGAAACATGTTTAGTTTTAGATTCATGAGTAAAATATGTCCATACTGGCAATTTTATAGAATGAGGGGATCCTGAGTGATTGCTACTATTATGACATGGGTTAGATAATGCTAGCATTAGGGGACACTGGCTCTGCAATTTGAACAGAATCCCTCCTAGCTAGGATTGTGAATGCTGACCTGTGTTACTCCTTACTCTATAATAGTGAATTCTACTGGGTTAGGGCTGGACTTTGAAAGCTGATGCTGATGATAATGACTGAGATTGTGTATTTTGGGCCAGTTTACTTGTCCAGACTTTCCAAATGATCTCTCAAAGAGTTTATAAACCAGCATACTGCGCCTTTCCAATGGTGGACATCAAAGCATTTTCATTTCAGCTAATTTATGGGCCACATCCTCATTACTCTCACTCTCTACTTTATCTGCATCTATAGAGGAACATATTCTGAATCAACATCATCTTCATTAGTAATAAGGCCATCAGCAGCATTAATAGCATTATCATCATATGATTCCTCCCCATGTCCAATGCTTTCATATTCTTTTCGTTTTTTAAAGGTCTGAAACACTTTATTTCACTTTTCCTCTTAGGGGCATTTATAGAAGATTGATCACTAGTTTGCAGCAGGATGTTACAGTCAATGTTTGATGCAGAAGATCTCTCTCTGACTTACTCCTTCTCCACTGTGGTAACAACACTAGAATGTGGCTGATCAAAATCTTTAGGTTTAGTACTACTATAGTTGAGATAAACTGTCATATCAATTTTACAAATGGCCTCTTCATGTAAAAGAGACTCATCATCATCAGTTACTGCACAAGCTGCATCAACCATGACTGCAGTCAGTTTTTGTCAGTTTACTACCACCAACATGTTCATGAGAGCTGAACACCACAGTATGGTCACGTGTCACCCGCCAGTATCTAAACAACTTTTTTTCAAACTACATAGACCCCCCCAAGCAAGTGATAAGACAACTCAAATAGTTAAAGCACAAGATTTTGTTAAATAAAGATGAACTGCTACAGCAATCTTCAGGTCATTCTAATATCTGTGCTGTTCTTAGTGATCAGCATAAAGTACAAACATTCCCAGAGGCATGATATCATGCACAGCATATGAATAAAGTCAAATATATGGCAACTGGCAAAAATTTTGTAGACAAGTGAAGTGACTGCATGTGTGATGAATAATGCAAAGCTCTCCAAAAAGGCTTTAATCAACTCACTCTGTAAATTCCTCCATCATATTACTGTCGATCACAAGTCCAACTAATGTCCAAGTTACATATGAGTAATGCAAGGCTGTGATTGTGATATATCAGATTCTGGTGCACAATATCTAGCAGAAATTAAGGCAAGACATTTACAAGAAGAAAAAAAGTTGGAGCTCATGTATAAATTCCCTTGATGTCATTATGTCAACAAAAAACATCAGATAGGCTTACTGATATAGCAACATTTTATGATGATTGCCCTTCTGAATAGTTTCTGAACCATTAATATTTGTCACAATGCCTAGCAGATGACCAAATCTCTAAATTCAACTGCCACTGTAAAATGCAAGGTTCTGGAGAGCAGTGCTAGAATGTGGCACTGGAGTACATTTAAAGACCACTCCCAGGCACATACTACGTTGAGGATGAATGGGTAGGAACTGTAGAAATAGTCATAAGTGGAGTTCTAAAGGCTATTACCAGGCAGTGACCATCAGGACTGAACAAGATACTGAAGATTTGTTGTAGTACAGGAAATGAACACTAGAGGGAGTAGCTGCACTCAATCTGCAATTCAGAGACTGGACACAAGGTGGACTAGCTGGAGATGAAGTTCAGGATCGTAATTCTGGTAGAATTGTAGGGGAAACCAGCAAAGGCACAGCTGTAGAGCCACCTGAAAGGGACACAATGTCACAAAATCGTAAAGGTATAGAGGTCCTCAGTGCCCAGGAGTGCAACAGCTACTGAGAAGTAGGGCAAACACATATGTATGGAACAAGTTCAAGACTGCAGCACAACAGAGCTAAGAACTTACCAGGCTGGAACTAGAAGGAAGTAGCACAAGCATACTCAGAAAACGAAGGACTGTAACAGGACTGGTTCAACAACAAGCAAAAAGGCAGTAAAGACAACAGGTTCTGTTCAGTAACTGCAGATATACAGAAGCAAGCAACAAACAATACTGTAGACAGGAGCTAGTTAGATTTAGCAACAGGACTGGTTCAGAAACAGTGGGTCAGTGCTGGAACAGGCAGTAAGCAATGCCATAGACTGGAGCAGCAAAAAGTCCTGGACAAATGAAATCATAGTGTTTTATGCCTGATTAAAAATAAATCTAATTGTTTATATTCTGTGTTTCCATTTGCTGTTGTTCATTGTCAATAATTGGAAACCTCATAAAGCTGGAGAGAAACAGAACTGCAAAGGTCAATCAAATGAAAGCACTTGTTTTAGAGACTAGAGGGCAGTTTAAACCAAAGGAGAAGTTAAGATTTAGATCCTGATGATACAGAGAACATATTTTAAATCCATACACAAAAAAAACTGTTGGAAAAACACAACTGACCACTGAAAATATTGTAACTGTTAAGCAGATTATTATTAGTGTCACACACATAATTTAAGTATGCCAAAAAAAATCTACATTGAGGATAGAAGTAGGAATTCTCAGAACTGTTTAATAGTTTTTGTGTGCTTCTGTTTTTGTGACATGATAGAGGCATATACTGAAGGAAACACAAGTTATAGTTAGGTTACTTAACAAAAGACCATTGTTATTTGTTATTGTAATTTCCTAAAAAATGCATATTGGAGGAATTCTGCAGTAAATCAAAGGAAGTGCAGGGTTAAAAATAAACATTTCCCAAAATTCAAATACTGAAAATGGGTATTATACTGTAGCAAAACAACAAAATATATTAAAAAAAATGGAGACATTAAAACTGATTTTTATCTAAAGCAAACTTTTTAGAGTGTGAGTTAAAATAGTATGCAGTCAGTTGAAGCTGTTGTGATTACTGCTTGTGGGGAGCTGATTTTCATACAAAAAAAAACTTCCCATTGATTCACATGCAAAATATCAAGAAAAATGCAAAAGTTCATTCTATAATATCTTTTAATTGAAAATTCCCCCAGAAATAGGATTACTCTGGTTTTACTTAGCAATATAAGCATATGTTTCCTAATAGGGCTTAATACCGGTTTATACTAAAGTTCAATTGAACTTAAGTGCTGTTGTTTTACTGCCAGTGGTATCATAGGTAACATTATTGACTGTCTGAATAAATATTTATTGTTTTCAAAGTCTTTCCCTATTTTTCTTTGTTTTGCTTCCTCCTGTTAGCTATAGATCAGTGTTTCTCAACTGCTGTCCTCAGGACCCACTAACAGGCCAGGACTTAGGGATTTCTCTGCTAGAGCACAGGTGTGGTGATCAGAGGCTCATTCACACTGAATAACTCACCTGTGCTCTAACAAGGAAATCATCAAATCTTGGCATGTTAGTGGGTCCTGATGACAGGAGTTGAGAAACACTGCTACAGATGATATATTTTTTGTTCTTGATTCCATGGGATTTTTTTTCACAAATTTATGTTTTATTCATTCTCTAGTGTTTTAAAATCTTTTAGGCTAATTTTAAAAAAGAGCTGAATCTTTTCAATCTTAACTCATAGAACTTCCAGGTTAGAAATTGGTTTTGTTGACATTATTTATCAAAGTAGCCACCCAAATTCTTAGCAACATCTCTGTACATCTGAGAATTGGACTGGTGGTCATGAGAACATATTTCTTCTGTAATGGCATAAGAAATCTAAAAATGATATGGATGTCTCCAAAGTCTGTACCATCACATAGAACAAATTATACAACTGTTAAGGACCAGAGGGGTGTGTAGTTAATCATTATTTAAACACTGTTTATTCTTGGTGAGTGTCTCTAATTTTTTTAATCTTTATGTTAATTTCTCTGACAGAAAATTGTAAAGTGGATACTGCTATTAAGGATCTATTTTTTTGCAAGAAGCACATGACCCTGATTTTATAATGTGGTTACAGGGATCATAGGTCTTTGTGTGTGGTCTTCAGAAGTGGAAACAATTCAGTTACAATTTTATACATCCCAGACTCTAGAACCTGTATTCTGAGAAAAGACATGGAATATATGCAAAGTATAAACAGACCTCAAACAGGGGAACATAAAAGTGTGGGAGAGTTTGATGGTAGAGCTACTATTATTTTCAGTGGTATTGTCATGGGTAGAGTTCCTGTAATAAATAAATAAATAAATAAATAAATAAATAAATAAATAAATGTCCTCACTGGGGTGCACAATAAGGAGGGTACAGACACACACAAACTGAACATGAATTTCATTGAACGGTAAATAGGTAAAAGGTGGTAGAATGTATATAGGTATATATATATATATATATATATATATATATATATATATATAATCAATTGAGTGGGCACTCCTAATTAACCAACTTAATATAAGAAAAAGAAAAAAATTGCCTAGGTGCTATTTAACAAAATGTTTAAAATAGAAATGGTATGTAACCATATAATAAGAACACTCTCAGGTCTTATAGAAAATATGCTTATTTTAATTTATCGTTTTGGTCCCCTAAAGGGCCTTTATCAAGACAATCAACTTATACACCAAGTGACCTTATATACAGTGAAAGTTGTGTGCAAAACCCACCAAACCCTCTTAGACGTGTCATCAATGACGTCACAGCTAGATGACCTGCATCTCCAGTGATCGCTGAGGATGATGGGACTTGTGTCCCTCATCTAAATATCCCATGAAAACATAATAACGTGTTTTATAAATGAATGAACGTCAGGGAATAAAGTAGAACACACATATTTACAGATCTCTACAAGGATCCCTAGAGGGAAAAGAACGGGACCGATTCAAAAACACTGCATGGAACATCATAGACTAAAGAATGCACTGTACTAGTAATTCAACTGAATAATCGGTGCTTAAAGTGTTAGTAATGTCCAACAAAAAGTTTTTTGCATTTAGATGAGCTTAAAAAGCTGAGTTAAATGAAAAAAAAAACGTATCTCTCAAACCGCTATGGTTTAAGAGATACAGGCGTTTAAAGTTCGCTGTCTCCTACTGACAGCTGTAAAGGTGTCAGCAGGAGATTCGTGTCAGTCGACACGGAGGCTGTTGAGAAGTGCCGCGATCTCATTACTTACAAGGAATCCCTTCATTGGAATGGTCTAAAACCTGTGCTTGCAATCCAGGCACACATTTTAGACCATACTTTTTTTGCATTTAGCTCAGCTTTTTAAGCTCTTCTAAATGCAAAAAACTTTATGTTGGACATTACTAACACTTTAATAGCAACATGTTACTAATAAACAGTAGCTTCATCGAGATGTATGTTAAAAAGATAACCTGATGATAATGCTATAGTACTATATATATAGTACAATAAAATAAGGAGAGCTCTAAATAATGCTGTAGCAAAAATATTTTACTAATATAGCTCAATAAAATAAGCAACAATGACAATAATACATATTCTATGTGCAAATGAATGCATAGACACTATAAGAACAAATGTTGTATGCTCTGGAGCAAAAATAGTATACTCTATTAAAATAAATATAAAGAGAATAAAAAGTCTCAATATTCCCAACCTTGATTGGTAGTGCTCTGTGGTACAGGCGACCTTGTTATCCTTCGGGTTGTCGCTCTGGCCTAATAGCTATTCTTATAGGCCACTGCTGTCTCCGCCCACATGCTAGGCCTTATAGGCCTCAGCCTCACCATACACCCTTGCCCTTTCGTGGTGTACCTGAGTGTTGTTGCTTCTGAGTTCTGATTGCTGATTACTGTGTATGGCTCCCGTCTGACTTCCATTCCAGTTTGACTCCTGGCTTCGTCTGACTTCTATTCTGGCTTGACTCCTGGCTTCGTCTGACTACCCGATCCATCTGAGACTCCTGGCTTCGTCTGACTATCCGATCCGGTTGAGACCTCTGGCTTCATCTGACTACCTGATCCGGCTGAGACTTCTGGCTTCGTTTGACTACCCGATCTGGCTGAGACCCCTGGCTTTGTCTGACTACCCGATCCGGCTGAGACCCCTGGCTTCATTTGACTATTCCTTTCTGCTTTGGTTGCCTCTTGCTCCACTGCACTCCTGGCTTTGGTTGACTTTCCTCTCTGGCTTACCCAGCTCCGGCTGACTGTTCCATCCTTGGTCCGCCCTGGCCTACTGTTGCTGCAACGCTTACTGCCTGCGGGCAGTATTCAGTATTGTCAGCCTTGTCCTTGTCCTCATACGGCCTATTGTCTTGGTAGCCTGTTGTCTCCCTTGGCGTTCTAGGATTGTCACCATTGCCTGTCAGACTCCCAGCATTCTGGAGATTCTTGCTCCTTATAGGTGCTCCAGCGTTCTGGGGCAGTGTCCGTGATCTGTCTTCACCTGTCTAGTGAAGGGTTAGGAAAGTGTTGTTACACTGTTTCCATACCTGGTCTAGTGTAGGATGGAGAGGTGCTTTCACTCCTTGTAGGTGCTCCAGTGTTCTGGGGTACTGTCTGTAGAATATCTTACACCTGTCTAGTGAAAGGTTGGGGAAGTGTTGTTGCACTGTCTCCATACCCGGTCTAGTGAAGGAGGGAGAGGTAGTCTTCTTCCTTTTTATTTTTAATAAATTTTAATTTTATTGTATCTGTTCTTGTCAAGTGTCATTATTTCACAAGTCTCCCCATGACAGCGCTCTCTTTATTTTATTGTACTTTGTATTTTTGTTTGTTTTGGTCTCGTCACACCAACGAGTCCGGGGATTGTAGCTATTATTAATGCTGTACATATACAACAGGGCTGAATTTTCAGGTCTGCTTAGAGCCGTGATCAGTATTATAAATAGTGTGGTAAAAATAGATTGAGATAGATAGATAGATAGATAGATAGATAGATAGATAGATAGATAGATAGACACACACTCACACACAAGACATTGCACAGATATATCAGTTTGTACATTCCTCTTTCCTTGAAACATATTTCTAATTGATTCTTTTACTGACCCACAATGTATTTATCCACCAATGGACATCTACCTTTTTCCAGGGAAATAACAATAGTCATAATGTTTCAGTCATGCAAATGAATTTATGTTGCATTGCAAGGGATTATTTGATTGTTTTTATAGAAACCAAATGTTTGTGTATTCATCCGGTTTAGGTGATTGCATTTTAAATAAAGCTTCGCCTTTTAGATACTGAGGTTTATGTATATCACATGGTTGGAAAATCAGAAATAATGAAAATTGTTATGTGCTGTCCTGGTCTGGACAGCCAAGTTGAGATGATTTATAGACACTTTGATAACTAGACTTTATAGTATAATACACTTTCACTGAAGATTTTTTTTTGAAGGGATCATACTCTCTGAATCTCTATTAATAAATCTAAGTCTAAATGACAAAACATTTACTAGCCTTAGTCTTTTTTAAGACATAATGGTTAAAAGGTTGAGCCTTTTATTCCAAGGTCACAAGAATAGTTACTTACTGGCACTATTCACTAAATATAAAACTTTAAAATGACAGTAAAGATGCCTACTTGTCAGCAGAGTCAAAATGTATGATGTTCTCTCACTAAAAACAAAATACATGCATTACTTCCTGATATCCATCATGATATACTCTACATTAAAGATCTGTCTCTGAAACCACCACTACAGGGAACAATTTTCTGTGGCTTCTACAGCAGATGTTATTGCCTTCTGTCCCTACTTCAACACACATGAAATACAACTGGCAACTTGCCACATCACATCTGTAATATAAAAATAACTTCACTGTGTTTCAGTACACATTGATCGAGCTCACTGGTTTTTCAATACCTACTGATTTTTCTTCATTATTTTTATATTTTAATTATTCATATTTATTTAGATTTACAATACATTATAAAAGTGATGGAGATGTACCCCATATTTTTATTTCAATCATTTTCCATCCTGATCTGGTCACTGCTGAGAGATATTATCCCACCACAAATTATTTAAGGCTGTTTTGACTTAAATAAAACAAAATCTATCTTTTTATGACAAGTTTAACCCTTCGTTGGAAAGCATTCCCAGTCAATCTGACAAAGGAGAGGTTGGTGATGGGGTAGTTTAATTGTTGTTTCATTTAACACCTTCATACTGATGAGTTTCCATTGCATTGCACAACAATGCATTACAATCTCTATTGCATCTGAAGACCATTTATTGTGGAATGGAGTGTAGACCTTAGTTTTATGCTGCTCATTGTCCGTCTTCATCTTTTTGCTACTAATGTTTATATCTTATTCTCTTTTTTCAGTTCTTTATTCACTAAAATGTATTTTTTCTAATTACTTGTTTTCAAATGTTATTGCATTGGTTATAGCTCTTAAATGATGCATTGACACTTCAGACAAACAGTTTAAAAGCCTACTTCTTCCTTCCTAGAAATCCACACATCTCTTTATTAAGCCATTTAGGTTATCATTTGTTCTTCTTTGACTTGTTTCCCAATTGTATATGCTGATGGATATATTTAGAGTATCTAAAAGCAATCTGAATTAAGTCTACTTTTACTTTTTTTTTTTTTTTTTAAAGATTGCATCCCTGCTAGAATGATTTTTAATGCCTACAGGAGGATCCTGATCTGCAGACTTATAGGCCATTCTGATGAATCCCCTTATCTGTCTTGCTATAAAACCCTTTGATCTTGCTGTATGCCAAAAAGGTGTACAAAAAGGGTGACTGACTTCCTGATGTCTTCAGTTCTATCCAGATAAGTTGAGATACACCTAAATAGATCTAGATTATGAAGCTCTTTCTCCTTCTAATTCCAGGGATCCACACAGAAAGAAGGAAGTACTATCTCTTGGCTAAGATGAAACTCCAAACCACTTTAGATCTGAAAGAGGCCTTGGTTCTCAATACTACTTTATCTTGACTGAAAATCAGAATAGGAGTACATAAAAGAGCTTGTAATTCACTTACCCCTTGGCAGATGTTATAGCTGTCAGAAAGACTTTCTTGAGAGTAAGGTTCTTGATGGGCTCAAAGTACTCATACAAACATACTTGACGAAGCACCAGATTTAGATCCCATGAACAAATTATTTCTCTGATGACTGGCTTAATCTTAGATTTTGCTTTAATATATGATTTGAATAAGTATTGGTCCTCAAAAATGGTGCTAGGACTATTGACAGAGATGACAATCAAACCTTTATAGATGAGGGTTTTAACCCTTTTTGAAAACCCTCCTGCAGGAAATCCAAAATCCTTCCTACAGAGATATCGTTCATAGAGATAGTCATCCTTTGGCACCATCTATAAAATATCAACCATACCCTATATTATATTCTTGGTGAAGACTATATTATTCCTGCTATAATGGTGCTCACTGATAACCACTTCTTCTGTGAGACCTCTTAACCTGAAGGAATGTAATTCAGTCTACATGCCATCAACTTCTAGAAGGCCAGATTGGGATGCAGAATTTGACCTTGTGATAATAAATCCACCACATGTAGAAGGCATATTGAAGGCCAAACTGACATTCTCATTAGATCTAGGTACCAGATCTTTTTCAGCCAATCTGGTACTATCAAAATCATGTTTGCTTTGACCTGCTTGATCTTATTGACCACTTCCTAAAGTAGAGGAATGGGGTGAAACACATAGGCTAGCTAAAAGTTCCTCCTTCATAGATAATTCTCCTGGGTCTAGTATCTTCCTGCAAAAGAGGTCCACATGATTGTTCACACACCCCAAAGTATGAGATGCTGATAAAGTTACCAGGTTTCTGTCTGCTCAACAGAGGATTGACCCTGATTGAGGAGGTACCTCACCACTGATAGATTGTCTGACCTGATCAAGACTTCTGTACCCCTCAGCTCTTACTTCTGACTTGTTAAACATTTCTATATTTATTATAATTCTAGCAGGTTGATGTGAAGAGAAGATTCCACCCTCTTCCCTTTCTCACCCAAACACCCTGGACTAACCTCAGATGCCTCACCAGCGCTTCTTGCTGGTATCTGTTGTTATTCTATCCCAATGTGGGTCCTGCAAAGGTGCGACCTTTGCTATGTTTGACTGTATCATCCTCCACTTCAATTCTCCTCTTGTTGAAGGTCTTACTGGGATCTTTTAGGATAAATCTGAGGAATCCCTTTTTCCCTACAAAAGAGGCAGATTAAAAAGAATATTCCCCAAACCTCTCCTATAGACTGCCTCCAATCTTAAAAAAACGTTGGTGACTACTAGAACTCCTTTAAGAATGCAACAGAAAATGGTACTTCTCCCTGTCTACAAAACACGTGTTGTACCTGTGCACAATGTACTCAATATATATAAAGGAAAAATACCTGCACTCAAAAATTAGTATACCCTGTACAGATTAACCCAACATTTCATGTTGAGGGTGCCCCTGAACCATATACTATATATGGAAAAATGGACAGAGATATAAGTTGGAACATTAGTGTGGCACACATTTGACATCCTAATTCAACCAATAAAGTAATATCAGTACAACATATCAAAAAATACAAACATATTTATTTAATCATACAAAATATATATATATGTGATATCAGCTACTTCAATCCCTAATCCACCCATTCCCTGCCGGATGAAAAAAAGACTAAAAGTAAAAAAAAAAGTCTAAAAAAAGTCCAACTATGATCCAATATTCTCAATATCCAAATGATGTTCACAGTTGCATTTCCAATTAGATCAAAAACAGATCTTAAACTTCATCCTCAGAAGACAACCTCCTAAAATACATGTTATAGCTGTAATTTGGATGAGGTAAATAGAGATAGTGGTATAAGGCATATATATGCACACAGATGTTATAGGTTAATAGCATGTTTTCAGCGGGAGAGGTTTAGTGCGACTAAAGCAGATAAAGGGTTAGTTTACATTCAGCATACTCATCTCCTGGAGTTAGCACTTTTTCATATTCCACAGAAGTCACTGTATATCAAGCGTGTTCCAAATATAATCAGACTCACCAGAACCTCCACAGAGTTATTTTCACCTCCTCTGCGACCAATTTTTACACCCTTTTTTTCCCTCGCACAATTACGCTTACCTCATTAGCTTCTATAATTCTCAAATTGATTGTAGCTGATATCATATATATATTTTTATGTGTGATTTAATAAATATTTTTGTATTTTTTGATAATATGTTGTACTGATATTACTGTATTGGTTGAATTAGGATGTCAGATTAGTGCCTCACTAATGTTCCAGCTTATATCTGTGTCCATTTTTCAGCACACATATGTACCACAGATAAGGTACTCATACCACATTCCCACTGAAACCACAATCTCAAGGACAAATTCTCCTGCTGCACAACTAGGGCTCGATTCTATTACCAGAGCTAAATCCGGCGCTACATTAAAAACAAACAATGTGTATTTTGCAAACATGTGTTACACCGGTATTCTATTGAAGAACCATGGTAAAACAAAACAGACTTAGACAGCACATTACTAAGAACTACCAAAACTGGCTCTGTCTGCTTCTATTCAACTACCGCCTTAAAATAACATGAAAAATGTCAAAGACCAAGGAAATAGGCATATGTTTGATGACAGAGATATAGCTTTAAATGTGTTTCCCACAGTATCAAAATCTGACATAGAATGCCCCCTTCGACATAATAACCCCACCTTTGAAATTTGTCTTATAGTGCTCCCATGACCGTCTTTCTATCACGGTTTGTTTTGACTCTCAGACACAGAGTTAAGATAAAAACACAACTTTACTGAAAAGTTTAAAGAGAACACTCGCGGGTTTGGCATACACATATAACAACACGTGATTTGTACAATGCCATAGTGAATAGTGGTACAGTGAATAATAGAAAGGCTCTACCGGCCTTGCCAATACCGGGTAAGGCAACTTTAAGACTGGCACAATATGGAAATAGGTTCTACCGGCCTTACCAATATACCGGGCAAGGCAGCCTGGAGGCTTGCACAACGAGAGAGGAGGCTCTACCGTCCATGCCAATATACCGGGCAAGGCAGCCTTGAGACTGACACAAAGAGAGAGGAGGCTCTACCGGCCCTGCCAATATACCGGGCAAGGCAGCCTTGAGACTGGCACAATGAGAGAGGAGGCTCTACCGGCCTTGCCAATATACCGGGCAAGGCAGCTGTGGGACTGGCACAACGAGAGAGGAGGCTCTACCGGCCTTGCCAATATACCGGGCAAGGAAGCCTCTCTAGACCCAGAGAACTGCAAGTACTGGTGCATAAGCGGAGATGGCCTCAGCAACTAGAATATAGGTGGAGTAAACCAGTCGCCTATACTGGGCACACAGAGGCCTTGCCGGGGCGGTATAGATGTCAACGAGCACCGGGTAATGATGGAGTAAATCAGTGCCCACGTACTGGACCAACTACGACACTGCCGTGCTATATGGATACTGTGAGCAACCGGTTATAAATGGAGCAAACCAGTACCCGCGTACTGGACTACACAAGACTCTACCGGTGCTGTATGGAACGCAGCAAGCAACCGGTTATACATGGAGCGAACCAGTACCCGCGTACTGGAATACACAAGACTCTACCTTTGCTGAATGGAACGCAGCAAGCAACCGGTATATATGGAGCGAACCAGTACCCTCGTACTGGACTACACAAGACTCTACTGGTGCTTGTATGGAACGCAGCAAGCAACCGGTTATACAAGGAACAAACCAGTACCCGCGTACTGGATTACCCAAGACTCTACCGGTGCTGTATGGAACGCAGCAAGCATCCAGTTATACATGGAGCGAACCAGTACCTGCGTACTGGATTACACAAGACTCTATCAGTGCTTGTATGGAACGCAGCAAGCAACCGGTTATACAAGGAACGAACCAGTACCCACGTACTGGATTACCCAAGACTCTACCGGTGCTGTATGGAACGCAGCAAGCATCCGGTTATACATGGAGCGAACCAGTACCCGCGTACTGGATTACACAAACTCTACCGGTGCTGTATGGAACTCAGCAAGCCACCGGTTATACATGGAGCGAACCAGTACCCGCGTACTGGATACACAAAACTCTACCGTTGCTGAATGGAATGTAGCAAGCAACCGGTTATACATGGAGCGAACCAGTACCCGCGTACTGGATACACAAGACTCTACCGGTGCTGTATGGAAAGCAGCAAGCAACCGGTTATACATGGAGCAAACCAGTACCCGCGTACTGGATTACACAAACTCTACCGGTGCTGTATGGAACTCAGCAAGCCACCGGTTATACATGGAGCGAACCAGTACCCGCGTACTGGATACACAAAACTCTACCGTTGCTGAATGGAACGTAGCAAGCAGCCGGTTATACATGGAGCGAACCAGTACCCGCGTACTGGATACACAAGACTCTACCGGTGCTGTATGGAAAGCAGCAAGCAACCGGTTATACATGGAGCAAACCAGTACCCGCGTACTGGATTACACAAACTCTACCGGTGCTGTATGGAACTCAGCAAGCCACCGGTTATACATGGAGCGAACCAGTACCCGCGTACTGGATACACAAGACTCTACCGGTGCTGAATGGAACGTAGCAAGCAACCGGTTATACATGGAGCGAACCAGTACCCGCGTACTGGATACACAAGACTCCACCGGTGCTGTATGGAAAGCAGCAAGCAACCGGTTATACATGGAGCGAACCAGTACCCGCGTACTGGATTACACAAACTCTACCGGTGCTGTATGGAACTCAGCAAGCCACCGGTTATACATGGAGCGAACCAGTACCCGCGTACTGGATACACAAAACTCTACCGTTGCTGAATGGAACGTAGCAAGCAGCCGGTTATACATGGAGCGAACCAGTACCCGCGTACTGGATACACAAGACTCTACCGGTGCTGTATGGAAAGCAGCAAGCAACCGGTTATACATGGAGCAAACCAGTACCTGCGTACTGGATTACACAAACTCTACCGGTGCTGTATGGAACTCAGCAAGCCACCGGTTATACATGGAGCGAACCAGTACCCGCGTACTGGATACACAAGACTCTACCGGTGCTGAATGGAACGTAGCAAGCAACCGGTTATACATGGAGCGAACCAGTACCCGCGTACTGGATACACAAGACTCTACCGGTGCTGTAAGGAACGCAGCAAGCAACCGGTTATATATGGAGCGAGCCAGTACCCGCGTACTGGACTACACAAGTCACTGAATGATAAGAATGTCGCCCAAGGCGACATGAAGGAGGAGACACTCTGCACGCGATCCAGGAGCAGGAACACAGCCAGGTAAGGACAGGAATGGCAGCAGGAACAACAGCCCAAACCGGATCAGGAACGGAGGCAGGAACCAAGACAGAGAGGAAGCTGTCAGGCAGGTACACAGGCGATCTCTGGAGCGTAGTAGAATCAGTCACGGCCCAGGAAGCTCAGGAAAACTGTGCAGGTGCTAGTGACATAGAGACACCACGAAAGGGCAACCAAACGGTGCCCAGGCCCAGTCTATATAGGCAATACAGGGTGGACTGAAGACAGGCAGCCAATGGAGAGCCCAATCAGATAACTGACAGGAAAAGGCAGCAATCACAGGCACCGTGATACTTTCTCCATTTTAATTCGACAAATATTGTTCACATTTGACATTTTTACCCTCCCCCTTTAAAATGTGAATTATAGTGCTTTCTTTCACCATTTTAATTTGACAAATATTGTTCACATTCAATATCCTAACCCTTCCCATGACTTTCTTTCTCCATTTAAATTCTCTAAATTTGCTGAAAAGTGCAGACTCTTTATATATCACAGTGATCCCTGTGAAACAGTGTATAACTTGCCGTGCTAAGTGTAAAAGACTTCTCACTCCTACTATTTGTTGGATAAACCCATTTGATGTGTTAATACTACAATAAGAAGTGATAATAGCCCCTTCTTTATTGTTGTGAGGAAGGTTACCGAATAAGTGTGACCCAATTTACATAGCAATACATGAAACTATTTTAAAAAGGAGACTAACACACTAGCGCTATCCATTTACAAGATCACAGTAACTGAAAATTAGGAATTATGAATATAAAGAAAAAGAAAATCCCTGCAGTATCAGGCTAATCCTGAAAGTTCATGGCCCACATTACCCCTAGAATACCTGTAATAAAGAGACATCAGTGATCACTATCAATCAGAGTTTATTATAGTGAAATGCACGTTACATCATTTATCTGACATCTCCATTTTTGAAGTGCTGTTTGCTGTTTTTGATAAATAGTACTTACATACCACCTGGATGCACTTCATTTTGGATATTCTCCTGTTTCATATAGATATCCACATGCCTTTTAAATAGAATTAATAAAAGTTATGTTTTAGGGTCATCTTGCTGTGACTAATAGGGGCCACAAACTTTCGGGATTAGCCTAGATAGAGTGCTAGTACTGCAGGGTTTTTCTTTTCATTTATATTTATAATTCCTAATTTTCAGTTACTGTGATCTTGTAAATGGATAGCACTAGTCTTCAGTGTTAGTCTCCTTTTATAATAGTTTCACATATTATTATGTAAATTGGGTCACACATTCAGTAACCTTC
This sequence comes from Rhinophrynus dorsalis, assembly GCA_037306005.1. Taxonomy (NCBI): domain Eukaryota; kingdom Metazoa; phylum Chordata; class Amphibia; order Anura; family Rhinophrynidae; genus Rhinophrynus; species Rhinophrynus dorsalis. Next base: position 336,498,234 of record CM074720.1, on the reverse strand, counting down.
CTCACAACAGTAAAGGAGGGGTTAATATCACTATAAGTATGAATTTTAAAGGGATAGCAATACTTAAATTTTACTAATTAAATGAGCCCAGCGGCATCTCTCGAACCTTTATGGTTTGAAAGATATCCGCTTTCAAAGTTATGGTTTTTTCCCTCTCCTCTGACATTAGCATTCTAGCTGAAAACAGGGAAATCTGGTCCCGGGACCGGCAGAGGCTCTTCAGCAGAGCCAAGATCACATTAAGGAAGAAGAAATCCTTCACTGAAATGGTCTTCTACTTGTGCTTGGTTTACACTTAGAAGACCATTTCAGTGAAGGATTTCTTCTTCCATAATGCAATATCAGCTATGCTGAAGAGCCTCTGCTTGCTCAGGGACCAGATTCCCCTGCTGTCAGCTAGAATGCTGACATCAGGGGAGAGGGAACTTTTAAGGGCTACAAGATGGGGGATAGTAAAATTTAAGTATTACTGTCCCTTTAGAGGGGAAGGGTTAAAATGTTGAATGTGAACAATATTTGTTGCATTAAAATTAAGTTGAATTTCAATGGTGGGTTAATATGTTGAAGGGGGGCACTCTATGTCAGGTTTCTATGATGTATACTCTATTCTGAATGGCTTTTGTTCGAACAACAATGGTTTTGAAACCGTCGTTGTGGCTTCTACGCCTCAACTCTGAGGCACAGGATTACAGACAGAAAATGTAAGCACAAAACATGCGGTAATACTGAGCATGGGTAATAGAATGCTACTTGGATGTTGTTTTTAGTTGTTTCCTATTGGCTTTTTTTTTTTTTTTACCTCCGGTTTGTATAATTACAGCAGATTTTTTTGTCACAAGTCGGGTAATAGGATAATAAAACCTGACTTAAAAAAACACAACTTTTTTTTAGCAATAGAATCGAGCCCCTAATGTTGTTTGCCTCATCATGTACATAAACAGCAATATACCTAAGAAAAAGGACAAATTATCTTAGGTCAAGTGCAAACAGCAAAAGAGACAAACCAGCAAAGTAACTGTATAGATGGGAAACTTTAGGACTTACAGAGACAAAAAAATGTGTGAGCATAATTGTATAAACAAGTTTAACATTCTGGATGTGGCTTGAAGCATGACAATGAATTTATGTCACAATATCGCACACGATAAACATATTCTGGGCCCTTTTGGTGCCAGGGGGCTGTACAGCTCATTGCAAGCGATGGATTGTACTGCCTCCTGGTGCTTTGAGGTTAACCCATATATTATATAGACTTAGCCATCACTGGTTAAAGACTAAAATTCACTGGAGCATCAAAATGTTAATCTTGTTTGTATTTTGTAGTCCACTACATGCATTAGCAGTAAGATGCATTAAGGAACCCACTCTAATGGGTGAAAATCTGCACCCAGTTTTTTGGGGGAACAGAGTCCCTTAATGCATCTCAAAACTGCCAATGGGAATTGAAAGTTAAAAAAACATAAACAAAGCTAAGTGACCAGTGCATGTATAGATATAGGGCCCTAAGTCCCATATCAATACATCCAAAGCACTCCCAAAATGTGTGAAATGTTAGTAGAATTAACGCCACTGGCACTTACCCCATTGACACTCATAGGTTAATCTGACTAAGTTACAAAACAGCTCCTGACAAGAAACACTTACCAGTAATCCTCATGTCCATCAGACTCTTCAGCACTCTGGTCAGCTATTGTCCATCTTCTTCTTCAATCTCCTATCTTCCTTCTTTTTCAATCGCTCCATTTTCTGTCTTTGTCTGTTCTGTCTTCTTCTCTTCCTTGTTTCAAACAGTTACCTGTAAAAGAGGAAAAATGTAAACATTTAAAATGTCCCAAAAACATAATTTGGAAATATGTACATTGTTTAACCCTTTGCAGAGCTATGTGTTGCCTGCCTCTCTGGCACTCAAAGGGTTAAAGTAACGCATACATTGTAAGTTGAAAAACAATATTCCCCACAATCAAAAGTCAGTGTCCTAATCCATTTCACAGAAAATATTATTCGTTCCAGTGCAAATACGAACATATTGCTGAATTGTAATAAAGAAATTATTATGGGTCCCTGCGGCTGTCACCTGTGGTGGCTGCGGTGGTCGCAGGAAGTGAGGCTGACAACCCCCTCCCATTGGTATCTTTTGGGTCAATGCCCAAGCCAATGTGTAGAAAATTTAAACAGAGACTGGCTTTTATATGGATAGTCTTTGTTCAAAATGTCTCCCAGAAGTCTATCGGCTAAAATGTGTGTTTACGAATCTCCCATCCATTCAGCTCCTAGTGGGGTGATGACGAATCACACTAACTGATTGGCTGGGAAGTGTGTAAGCACACATTCCAGCCAGTGGACGCCTGGGAGACATTTTGAACAAAGACTAGCCATATAAAAGCCAGTCTCTGTTCAAATATCCTACACACTGGCTTGGGCATTTGCCGAAAGGTATGGGGGAGGTGTCAGCCTCACTTCCTGCAAACACCAGAGCCACCACCAGTGGCAGAGACCCATAATAATTTCTTTATTACAATTCAGCAATATTTCATATTTGCACTGGAACTAATATATTTTTTTTAATTTCCCACACACTGGCTCGGGCGTTGGCCCAAAAGGTACCAATGGATAGGTTATCCATGCTAGGGGGGTGTCATGAGGGGTCAAGATATCCCACTTGAGGTCTGAAGGTTTTTTTAATAAAATTAAAAATATAATTAAAAAAACAAACATTTTTTACACATATACAGGCAAGGTATGCAGCCGCATACCTTGCCTATTAACCCTATGAGTAACAGAGGGGTAGCAAACACATTGCAATTTGTTGTTACCTCTCTGGTACTCATAGGGTTAATTATGCAATGCAAATACAAAAAAGGCATGTCGTAAAAAACTCTGTCGGATTTTGATAATGAGGGGAACACATCTAACACTAAACTTGATATTTCTGTCTTCAAATGTATGCCTGTTTACTTGGACTTTGACATTTTGCAAATTTTTTTAGGCGGTAGTTGAATAGAAGCAGACAGAGCCAATTTTGTTAGTACTTTGAAATGTGCTGTCTACTCCAGTTTTGTTTTACTGTGGTTCTACAGTCCTAGAGGCCCTGAAACTGTGTGGTTCTGTGAAGAGGGAAAAGTACTTACTTGCTCTATATCAGTCAAAGGCTTTTATTAGAGGCAGTCATGAGTACCTGTGGTTAGCATTGTCAAGATATGGTACTCCAGAGAAATGTGTTAATTGTTGCCCCTTGAATAAAGGGTCTCTTAACTCTCCTCTTGTGAGTAGTTGGCGGTGAGAACTATTTAGAGTCTGTTTTGCGGTTAAGCAAAGTTGCTTTCTCTCTCTCAGTCCCTTGCTACACATGTGTGCACTGGATCCTTCTCTGAGATGGGTTGAAGGCACCACTTGGCAGGGAGTTAATTTATAATTGTCATAATAATATGTAATAACTCACATAAAAAGTCATGCCTGCTAAATTCTAACCACAATGCATTAAAACTGAATGCAGATAATAACTTATACAATTTTTATTGCTGTCTTCATTTGTAACACACATATAGATCAATCAGTGTATTTGATGTAAAAAAAAAATATTTTCAATGTCACACATCATTCTGCTGTAAATCTATACTGCTGCCTTGGATATATCAGAATGTATGCTGTATATCACATATTCTTTACATTTACGTTAAGTAAAATGAAATGGTAATTTAAAAATTTGGATTCAAGGGCATCTTCTGAGTACATAAAGATTTATAGTTCATTGCAGTTCTGTTAAGTCACCTTAAAGTGTTTCAAAGAATGTGTTTGTTGTATGAAATAATTATAAATTCCATTTTCTTAAAATATATCTAAAACCACGTTCAAGACAATATTTTATAAAGCTGAAATAATTCAAATAAAACAATATTGTGACCATTCTATTGTACTTCATGGCCCAGTAAAATGTATTGTCAACTTTATTTTATTCAGACATACCATATATATCTTATATCACAATGCCTCACGATAAGTGGATGGATGTTTCATAAATAAAAAAGGATAGACTTGGTAGAATATTAGTACATAGATTAAAAACTTAGTGGGATTCAAACTTCTTTCTCTCAAAAAAGCCATGGGTAGCCTGCCATTGCCATTCCACTTGTTCCACCCATGCCAGGGGAGTGTCAGTCTTAGTCAAGAGATCTATACCTTATGAGTTTCTTGAACTTAAATCTGAAATAGAGGGTAGATATTAGTGATGAGCGAGCACCCCAATGCTCGGGTGTTCGGGTGCTCTGACCGAGCGCCCCCGGAGGCTCGAGTGCTCGGCCGAGCACCCGAGCCCCATTGAAGTCAATGGGAGGACTCGAGCATTACACCAGGCACCCCCTGCTCTGATGAGGGGAGGGTGCCTGGTCCATAGGAAAAGGGCAGAAAAGGATGGAAACACCACAGAAATGGTTCAGGGACAGCATAGGGAGGATGTCTGGATGCATCTTGGACTCCAACATCGCTGCTGGGAACGATCTTTCGCCCGTAGTACGCCATTTTTACAGACTGACCATAAAACACACAAAAAGGAAAATAAAAACGACTTTAGGCGAAAAATTGTTACCAAACAATATTTGCTGTATATTTACTTGTATATCATCTGCAAATTCTCCCAAAAATTTCCTTGATTTTCTGAAGTGAGGCCATGATTAAGAGGGAAACGTGCGCAGAGGCAAATTATCCCAAAAATTTCCTTGATTTTCTGAAGTGAGGCCATGATTAAGAGGGAAACGTGCGCAAAGACAAATTCTCCCAAAAATTTCCTTGATTTTCTGAAGTGAGGCCATGATTAAGAGGGAAACGTGCGCAGAGGCAAATTCTCCCAAAAATTTCCTTGATTTTCTGAAGTGAGGCCATGATTAAGAGGGAAACGTGCGCAGAGGCAAATTATCCCAAAAATTTCCTTGATTTTATTGAACTGAGGCCATGATTAAGAGGGAAACGTGCGCTGAGCTGACCATCTAAAACATTATGGGTGAGGGTCTGCTGCAGAGCTGACCATCCTAAACATTATATGCGAAGGCCCGCTAGTGAGCTGACGCTATAAAACATTATATGCGAAGGCCCGCTAGTGAGCTGACGCTATAAAACATTATATGAGAGGGCCCGCTAGAGAGCTGACCCAATAAAACATTATATGAGAAGGCCCGCTGGTGAGCTGACCTATATAAAAATTGTCAAACAGGGCCCGCTGGTGAGCTGGCCCTATATAAAAATTATATCACAGGGCCCGCTGGTGAGCTGGCCCTATATAAAAATTATAGCACAGGGCATATGGAAGAGGAGGAGGAGGATGAGAAGATTAAGAGTCAACCATATACCCGTTTTTTGGGTGGAAGGGGTGAATGGGAATACAGAGTATTCCTATCATTGTAAATAATATATGTAAAGTGAGTTTATGTTCCCCCGGGGCTTTCCTCCAGTGGAGTGGAGAAGTCAGGGGAAATCCAGGCCTTGTTCATTTTTATAAGTGTCAACCTATCAGCATTGTCGGTGGAAAGGCGGATACGCTTATCTGTTATGATGCCACCAGCAGCACTAAATACCCGCTCAGACAGAACGCTGGCGGCAGGGCAGGCCAGCACCTCCAAGGCGTAGAGTGCCAGTTCATACCACGTGTCCAGCTTGGACACCCAGTAGTTGTAAGGCACAGAGGGATCATTGAGGACGCTGACACGGTCTGCTACGTACTCCTTCACCATCTTCCAAAACTTTTCCCTCCTTGTGACACTAGGCTGCGCATCAGGGTGAGGGTGCTGGCGGGGTGTCATGAAGGTGTCCCACGCCTTGGAGAGTGTTGCCCTGCCTTTGTCGGAACTGCTGTGTGCTCCCCTTTTCTCCCCTTCTCGGTTGGCCAAGGTAGCACGTACTCTGCCGCCAGCGTTGTCAGATGGAAAATTTTGGAGCAATTTTTCAACAAGAACCTTCTGGTATTGCACCATTTTGCTTGTCCTCTCCACCGGAGGAATGAGAGATGAGAAATTCTCTTTGTAGCGGGGGTCCAGAAGGGTGAACACCCAGTAATCCGTGTTGTCTAAAATGCGTACAACGCGTGGGTCACGGGAAAGGCAGCCTAACATAAAGTCAGCCATGTGTGCCAGAGTACCAACAGTCAAGATTTCGCTGTCCTCACCAGGAGGATGACTCTCAATCTCCTCATCCTCTTCCTCCTCTTCTGCCCACCCACGCTGAAGAGATGGAACTAAAGTTCCATGGCTACCCTCTGTAGCGGAGGCAACCGTGTCTTCCTCCTCCTCCTCCTCCTCCTCCTCCGCCTCCTCCAATTGTCGCTGAGAAGACGAAGTGAGGGTGCTCTGGCTATCACCTTGTGTAAGCTCTTCCTCCCCCATTTCCACCTCTTCCACATGCAAAGCGTCGGTTTTAATTGTGAGCAGCGAGCGTTTCAGTAGACACAGAAGTGGGATGGTTACACTGATAATAGCGTTATCGCCGCTCACCATCTGTGTCGATTCCTCAAAATTGCGTAAAACCTCGCAGAGGTCTGACATCCATTCCCACTCCTCACTTCTGATTACAGGAAGTTGAATGGAGAGGCGACGACCGTGTAACAGCTGGTACTCCACTACTGCCCTCTGCTGCTCACAAAGCCGGGCCAACATGTGGAAGGTGGAGTTCCAGCGCGTGCTCACGTCACACAGCAGCCGGTGAGCTGGCAATTGTAAGCGCTGCTGCAGCTTCAACAGGCCGGCCGAAGCTGTAGATGACTTACGGAAATGTGCACACACGCGGCGCACCTTGGTCAAGAGATCATGCACATTGGGGTAGGTTTTTAGAAATCGCTGAACCACTAAATTAAATACATGCGCTAGGCATGGTACGTGTGTGAGCTTGCCGAGCTCCAAAGCCGCCACCAAGTTACGCCCATTATCACACACAACCATGCCTGGTTGCAGGTTGAGTGGCGAGAGCCACTGCTCGGTCTGGTGACTAATCCCCTGCAACAGCTCTGAGGCCGTGTGCTGTTTGTCCCCAAGGCAGATCAGCTTCAGCACGGCCTGTTGACGCTTCCCCACTGCAGTGCTACACTGCTTCCAGCTACTGGCTGATGGGGGAGTGGCGCTGCGTGTAGAGAATTCAGAGGTGGAAACGGAGGAGGAGGAGCCAATAACGTAGGTGCTGGCGGAAACCCTGATGGAGGTAGGGCCCGCAATCCTCGGCGTGGGTAGCACCCGTGCCATCCCAGGGTCCGAGTCGCTCCCAGCCTCCACGACATTCACCCAGTGTGCCGTCAGGGAAATGTAGCGTCCCTGGCCACAAGCACTTGTCCATGTGTCAGTCGTTAAGTGGACCTTCCCAGTAACTGCGTTGGTCAGGGCACGGGTGATGTTACGGGACACATGGTGGTGTAATGCGGGGATGGCACACCGGGAAAAGTAGTGGCGGCTGGGGACCGCGTACCGAGGGACAGCTGCTGCCATCAGGCTGCGGAAGGACTCAGTGTCCACAAGCCTAAATGGCAGCATTTCGATGGCCAGTAATTTGGAAAGGTGTGAGGTTAGTGCTATGGCCTGTGGGTGGGTGGCTGGGTATTTTCGCTTGCGCTCAAATGCCTGGGGTAACGAAATTTGGACGCTGTGCTGGGACAGGGAAGTGGATGTGGTCGCTGATGGTGCTTCAGATGGTACAGGTGCAGGGCGGGAGGTATGCGGGCCTGCGCCTTCGACAGGCGATTGGCCGGCACCGAAAACAGGGGAAGAGGAGGCAGTGGTGTGGCCTGCAGACACAGATGGGCGATCCAGGCGTTCCTCCCACTTACTACGGTGCTTGGATGCCATGTGTCGGATCATGCTGGTGGTGGTGAGGTTTCTAGTGTTCATGCCTCGGCTCATTCTGGTGTGGCACAGGTTGCAAACTACAATTCTTTTGTCGTCCGCACTTTCCTTAAAAAAACGCCATACCGCGGAACACCTACCCTTTGGCAAGGGAGATTTACGCAAGGGGGTGCTCCGTGGAACATTTGCGGGCCGGTTTGGTGCGGTCCGCCTTCTTTCTGTAGCCACACCACTGCCTCTTCCAGCCTGTTGCGGTGCTGCAGATGGCTCACCCTCAGGACTGCTGTCATCGCTCGGCTCTACACCTTCCCAGGTGGGGTCAGTGACCTCATCGTCCACCAAGTCCTCCTCCACTTCCTCACTCTGATCATCCTCCCCATGTCTTGATCCCACCACATACTCAGTCATTGACAACTGTATAACATTCTCCTCAACAAGGTCTTGAGACAGTAATAGTGGTTGATTTAATGGCAACTGTGTCTCATCATCATGATCATCATCCACTACTTCCTTTGACCTTAAATGCCGTTCACATCTGTCATCTTCTTGTGATTGGGTACCCTCTAGAGGTTGTGAATCAGGGCACAAGATGTCATGTTCCTCTGCAAGCGTGCTTGGAGAGAGGGTCAAATGAAGGATTGGTGATGAGACGAGCTCCTCACTATATCCCAGTGTGGGATCACTTCTTTGACCAGACCGTCTATGGTGGGAGGAAGGATGATCAGAGTGAGGATTATGTTGACCAGACTCTTGGCTACTGAGACTGGACTTGGTGGAAGACAGGGTGGTGCTTAACCGACTGGAAGCAGTATCAGCTGACATCCAACCGACCACCTGTTCGCAGTGGTCGGACCTCGAGAGTGATGTCCTGCGACGCCCTGTAAAATTAGACATGAAGCTAGGTATGGTGGATGTCTTTCTTTCTTGTGCTCTGGCACCAGGCACAGTTTCTCCGCGTCCTGACCCGCGCCCTGAACTATCAGGATCACGTCCACTTCCCCGTCCCTTTTTACCCACCTTCTTCATCTTACACGGAATATGTGACTTTAATATTTGAGTTTGAAGACTTAACAGTATTTCTTCCTATTCTGCAACTGTGCAGAGTACACAGAATAGGCTGCTAAACTGCGGTGACGCACACTGAATGGAATATGTGACTTTAATATTTGAGTTTGAAAACTTAACAGTATTTCTTCCTATTCTGCAACTGTGCAGAGTACACAGAATAGGCTGCTAAACTGCGGTGACACACACTGAATGGAATATGTGACTTTAATATTTGAGTTTGAAAACTTAACAGTATTTCTTCCTATTCTGCAACTGTGCAGAGTACACAGAATAGGCTGCTAAACTGCGGTGACGCACACTGAATGGAATATGTGACTTTAATATTTGAGTTTGAAAACTTAACAGTATTTCTTCCTATTCTGCAACTGTGCAGAGTACACAGAATAGGCTGCTAAACTGCGGTGACGCACACTGAATGGAATATGTGACTTTAATATTTGAGTTTGAAAACTTAACAGTATTTCTTCCTATTCTGCAACTGTGCAGAGTACACAGAATAGGCTGCTAAACTGCGGTGACGCACACTGTATGGAATATGTGACTTTAATATTTGAGTTTGAAAACTTAACAGTATTTCTTCCTATTCTGCAACTGTGCAGAGTACACAGAATAGGCTGCTAAACTGCGGTGACACACACTGAATGGAATATGTGACTTTAATATTTGAGTTTGAAAACTTAACAGTATTTCTTCCTATTCTGCAACTGTGCAGAGTACACAGAATAGGCTGCTAAACTGCGGTGACACACACTGAATGGAATATGTGACTTTAATATTTGAGTTTGAAAACTTAACAGTATTTCTTCCTATTCTGCAACTGTGCAGAGTACACAGAATAGGCTGCTAAACTGCGGTGACACACACTGAATGGAATATGTGACTTTAATATTTGAGTTTGAAAACTTAACAGTATTTCTTCCTATTCTGCAACTGTGCAGAGTACACAGAATAGGCTGCTAAACTGCGGTGACACACACTGAATGGAATATGTGACTTTAATATTTGAGTTTGAAAACTTAACAGTATTTCTTCCTATTCTGCAACTGTGCAGAGTACACAGAATAGGCTGCTAAACTGCGGTGACACACACTGAATGGAATATGTGACTTTAATATTTGAGTTTGAAAACTTAACAGTATTTCTTCCTATTCTGCAACTGTGCAGAGTACACAGAATAGGCTGCTAAACTGCGGTGACACACACTGAATGGAATATGTGACTTTAATATTTGAGTTTGAAAACTTAACAGTATTTCTTCCTATTCTGCAACTGTGCAGAGTACACAGAATAGGCTGCTAAACTGCGGTGACACACACTGAATGGAATATGTGACTTTAATATTTGAGTTTGAAAACTTAACAGTATTTCTTCCTATTCTGCAACTGTGCAGAGTACACAGAATAGGCTGCTAAACTGCGGTGACACACACTGAATGGAATATGTGACTTTAATATTTGAGTTTGAAAACTTAACAGTATTTCTTCCTATTCTGCAACTGTGCAGAGTACACAGAATAGGCTGCTAAACTGCGGTGACACACACTGAATGGAATATGTGACTTTAATATTTGAGTTTGAAAACTTAACAGTATTTCTTCCTATTCTGCAACTGTGCAGAGTACACAGAATAGGCTGCTAAACTGCGGTGACACACACTGAATGGAATATGTGACTTTAATATTTGAGTTTGAAAACTTAACAGTATTTCCTCCTATTCTGCAACTGTGCAGAGTACACAGAATAGGCTGCTAAACTGCGGTGACGCACACTGAATGGAATATGTGACTTTAATATTTGAGTTTGAAAACTTAACAGTATTTCTTCCTATTCTGCAACTGTGCAGAGTACACAGAATAGGCTGCTAAACTGCGGTGACGCACACTGAATGGAATATGTGACTTTAATATTTGAGTTTGAAAACTTAACAGTATTTCTTCCTATTCTGCAACTGTGCAGAGTACACAGAATAGGCTGCTAAACTGCGGTGACGCACACTGAATGGAATATGTGACTTTAATATTTGAGTTTGAAAACTTAACAGTATTTCTTCCTATTCTGCAACTGTGCAGAGTACACAGAATAGGCTGCTAAACTGCGGTGACGCACACTGAATGGAATATGTGACTTTAATATTTGAGTTTGAAAACTTAACAGTATTTCTTCCTATTCTGCAACTGTGCAGAGTACACAGAATAGGCTGCTAAACTGCGGTGACACACACTGAATGGAATATGTGACTTTAATATTTGAGTTTGAAAACTTAACAGTATTTCTTCCTATTCTGCAACTGTGCACAGTACACAGAATGTGCTGCTAAACTGCGGTGACGCACACTGAATGGAATATGTGACTTTGATATTTTAGTTTGAAGACTTAACAGTATTTCTTCCTATTCTGCAACTCTGCACAGTACACAGAATGTGCTGCTAAACTGCGGCGACGCACACTGAATGGAATATGTGACTTTGAAATTTTAGTTTGAAGACTTAACAGTATTTCTTCCTATTCTGCAACTCTGCACAGTACACAGAATGTGCTGCTAAACTGCGGCGAAGCACACTGAATGGAATATGTGACTTTGATATTTTACAGTTTGAAGACTTAACAGTATTTCTTCCTATTCTGCAACTCTGCACAGTCCACAGAATGTGCTGCTAAACTGCGGCGAAGCACACTGAATGGAATATGTGACTTTGATATTTGAGTTTGAAGACTTAACAGTATTTCTTCCTATTCTGCAACTCTGGACAGTACACAGAATGTGCTGCTAAACTGCGGCGACGCACACTGAATGGAATATGTGACTTTGATATTTTAGTTTGAAGACTTAACAGAATGTGCTCTAATCTGCAACTTTGCACACTAAACAGAATGTGCTCTAATCTGCAACTTTGCACACTAAACAGAATGTGCTCTAATCTGCAACTTTGCACACTAAACAGAATGTGCTCTAATCTGCAACTTTGCACACTAAACAGAATGTGCTCTAATCTGCAACTTTGCACACTAAACAGAATATATAAAATTTTTTTTGTTTTGTTTTTTTCCCCCCACACAAAATAACCTGCTGCCCCCACACACAGTAGTCCTAAAAAGGACTTTTGGTTCTTTTTTTTTCACAATTTTGCTTTTATTCTCCCTACACTGACTTTCCCTTCCTATCCTCATCTCTCCCTGGCTAAGACTGAGCCGAACTCGCTGGTCAGGTGCTATACAGCACCCGACCACGGGTTCTGGCCAGCCAATCAGTGTAATGCCAGCAGCCAACATGGCTGCTGGCATTACACCGATGTCAGAGCCTCCCTGCACGTTTATTGGCTGCGCAGCAGCCGCAAAACGTGCGGGGAGGAGACCCGAACATGGCGGGCGAGCACATGCGGTACTCGTACGAGTACCGCCATGTGCCGAGCAGAGCGATGCTCGAGCCGATCCGAGCATCGGCCGAGCATGCTCGCTCAACACTAGTAGATATCTCTTTTTTGGTGAGTAACTTGGCAGGTCTTCCCAATATACTCATTAACATATATATTGCTCCACCATTCTTCAACTTTGTTCTACAGGAATCCTTGGCGTTTATCTCCACCAGGTCAGGATACCTTGTGGCTTGTATGAGTGACTTCAATAATGTCCTGGACTGTGAACTTGACCATTTGGGGATGTGTGTTAAATACTGCCTCTAGTGCTATACTTACTTTTATTGACTGGGTGGGAGACAAAAGGCTTATTGATGCTTGGTGTATCCTCCACCCGACTGACAGAGGATATTCCTGTCTCTCCTCCATGCATCGTACCTTGTTTCATATTGCCCATGTGTTTGTTTTTGGGGCTGCCCATGGGAGTATCATGGGGTGCGTGTATCTGCTGTTGCTTTCCTTGGACATCAGCGGCTGTCCCGACATTCACACCTGGTCATTGAGACCTGCCTGGCTGTCTGTAGATGCTGTTGCTGTTCCTCATGCCAAAGACTTCACTCAGTATTTTTACATTAATGCTGGATCGACGGGTGGCTGTATGGTGTGGGGGGCAGACAAAGCTTATGATAGTATCCACCTTCACGAAGAGCGGTACCGCAGAGACCCAGTGGTTGGAGGATGAGGCCTAGGGGGCTGAGCGGGCATATGTTGCTGATGGTGGGGAGGTCTCCGACACCGCATTTGTTTCTGCTATGCTGCAACTGAACCTCTGTGTCCTGTGGCCTTGTGTCTGTGAAAATGTTTTTGAGCATGGTGATAAGGTGGGCAAGATGCTGGGCCATTTAGTGTGATATAATCTTGATACACCACAGATCCTTTCTATACATGGTGATGAGGGTCATTTGCTCACCTCGCATAGGAACATCAACACCCAATTTGCAACTTTCTCTATACCAATCTAAACAGACTAAGTCAGTGATGGACATTAAACTGTATTTATCAGAGCGCCCCTTGCCAATGCTTTCTCATGTTGACAGACAATTCATGGAGTCTATCATTTTGCAGGAAGTGGTTGAAGCTATACAGGCTATACCCTGCAGCAAATCCCTGGGGATCGATGGCCTCCCCACAGAGTGGTATAAACAATGCCTTCATGTCCTTGAGCCTCAGTTTCTTACTGTTTTTTCTTTTGACCTTAGATTCCTGTTCTCTTCCTCCCTCAATTAACAGGGCCTCCATCATTGTATTCCCTAAATTGTGGAAGGATGTCACTCTTTGTGAATCATATTGCCCCATCTCACTTCTAACCATGGACTTTATTGGCTTAGATTCTTGTGTCTCGGTTGAACTCTGTCATCTCCAATCTTGCACACTCAGATTAGATTGGGTTTATTCCAGGTAAATCGATGGCTTGCAATTTCCTGAAGATATACACCCATCTCCAGCTTCCACATGATAATCGAGACAAAGGGCTATTGCCTCCCTTTGCACTACCAAGGCCTTTGCTCATGATTTGGTCCTCATGAGGAGAGTCTCTTTCCCGGATTTAGTGCTGGGCAGAGGCACCAGGCAGGACTGCCCACTGTCATCAGAGCTGTTATCCTTGGTGACAGAACCCTTGGAGGAGTGTATGCAGGATTCTAAGATCACTGGATTTTGTTTGGGGGGTCCATTTGAAAAACTCTCTCTCTATGAGGACCACATGCTCCTTTTTTGGGTGACACAAGCTCTTCCTTAATGTCCTTACTGGACTGGGTGAACACCTTTGGGTTCTTCTCTGGTCTTTTTATAAACTGGTCAAAAATCCTCCCTTTTTTTCAGGGACTGCACACCAGGCGACAATCACTTGTCCTCCAATACCATGTTAATCCCTGACTCATTCAAATATTTGGAGATTTGGTCTCTGGCCCTCCTGCTGTGTGTTCATCAGGCATAACCTTGTCCTCATTATAGATCACTTTCAGAATAAGATCAAAGCATGGCAAGCTTTATAGGATGAGCTAACCTTACAAAAAGTCTATGTTTATGTCTTTCAGAACTCACCTATCCACATTTCCAAAGTGTTTTTAGGGAACTGGACTTGATTACAGTTCCTCTAGCAGGGTGGAGGCCCTGAATAAGGCTGTCAACACTGCGTAAACCTAGATTGGTGGGAGGTATTGCTTTGCCTGACTTTTACAGATGCAACCTTGTGTCATAGGCCCAACATGTCAGTGCCAAGTGCCAGCTTTCTGGTGTTGGGAGGGAGTCGCTACTTACAGCAACATCTGACGATGGGCCCAATGGTGAGTAGATCGGTTACAACCATGGCTGAAGCTGTCTATGTATCACTTGCCTGTGATTGCCTTTAGCGATGCTGTGCTTGCAGGTGACATTGCTGTACTTCCTGGTTGTCGCGTTGAAGTACATTCACTATTCTTATTGGCCACTGCTAATTGCCAGATGGAGTCTCCACCTACTTACTAGGCCTTATAGGCCTCCGCCTGCCTTTACTCATTTGCCCGTTCGTGGTGTACCTGTGCGCTATAGCTCTTGTGATTCCGAAGCTCGATTCATATGAATGACTCCTGGGTACATTTGACTTCGGCTCAGTTGATCCCTGACTAGTTCTTCGCTCCGGTTTGACTCCTGGCTCTGGCTGACTACCCGCTCCAGTTTGACTCCTTGCTTTGGCTGACTACCCGCTCCAGTTTGACTCTTAGCTTTGGCTGACTACCCGCTCCATACTAACCCGGCTCCGGCTGACTATTGATCCTCTGTACCCTTGGCCTACTGTTTCCGCCCGCACTCTCCGCGCTCTGGTATTTCCTCCATCAGAGTGGTACTCAGTTTGCATCAGTCCGTGCTACTGACCTTCCTGCTGCCTACCAGTCCACTCTGTGCCATCAGGTGCTAGGGCTAATTAGTCACTGTTGCATGTTGGTTCACCCTAGTGCTCTAGGGAATCTCAGTCACCACTGCCTGTCTGGTTACCCTAGCATTCTAGGGAGACTCAGTCACCACTGCCTGTCCAGTAACCCTAGGGTTCTAGGGAGACTCAGTCACCACTGCCTGTCTGGCTACCCTAGCATTCAAGGGAGTGTCAGTCACCACTGTCTGTCTGGCTACCCTAGCATTCTAGGGAGATTCCATTAACATTGCCTATTTGGTTACCCTAGCATTCTAGGGATCCTTAGTTCCCACTGCCTGTTGGGTTACCCTAGCATTCTAAGAAGATCTGTCTCTGCTCTGATACACGTACCAGGGGAATTTCCTGCTGTTCCCAGGAGCTTGACAGTTGCTACTGTACTAGTAGCTACTACCATCCTTGCTGCTAATAAATATATTCAGTCAGAGTGGTACTTGCCTCCTTTCAGTCAGGTGATCCTGTGCCTTATCCTTACCTGCCCTGTGAGGGTTGAGGAAGTGCCCAGTCACTGACCTTACACCTGATCCTGTGAGGGTTGGAGAGGTGCTATCTATTTTATGTTGTTCTATTTCTAAATAAAGATAATTATTTTAATGTATCTGTAATTGTCAGTGTTGTTATTCCAGAGTCACCCTGTGACACTATGGTGCATGGGGGAGATTCAGGCAGTGATGGGCTTTTGTGACCAGTCCACCTCTCTCTGGACTAATGTAACCCTGAAACACCTGCTTGGCCTGGACTTTGGTACCACCTGGGCCAAGTATGGTATCACAGTTCCTTGAAATCATTTGAACACCTTCACAGGGAGCTTGGTATCCCCTGTTGTTTCTTTTATTCATAGCTATGTCTGTGTCATGTGCTTCAAGCGCAGTGGGGTGGTGGGAGCCTACTATTGAGCAGCTCTGTCTGCTGTTATCCACATTGGCTAATTGGCCGCATAGGCCACTGTCATTTATCTGTCGGTGGTTTGATGCTTGTGCTCCGCAGGATGATTCCTAATTGAGGCAGTAAGGGAAAGGGGATCTGGGGATGCTGGAGGAGTAGGAGTGGTCCATGGCTAAGACTAGTCCACATGTGGAATCTTTGTATTCTCAACATCAGCTCATCCAATTGAAAATTCGTCACAGGGAATAATTTACCTTGGGAGACTGCATTGGATGGGTGCTAGGGACAGTGACTGTTGTGATAGATGCTCTCATACACCTGGTACTTTTCTGCACCTTGTTTGGATCAAGGTCTGCCGATTTTGGGAGTCTGTTTTCCTCTGTCTGGCAGGGGGTCTGGACAGATATATCCCGACTCCAAAACTGGGTATACTATCCATTTTTCCAGATGATCTAGATCAGAGGTTCTCAACCCGTGGCTACTAACAGGCCAGGATTTGAGAATTTCCTTTTAAAAGCACAGGTGAGTTAATCAATATGACTGAGCCTCTGATCAACACACTTGTGTTCTAGCAGAGAAATTCCTAAGTCCTGGCCTGTTAGTGGCCACTGAGGGCATGGGTTAAGAACCTCTGATCTAGATACTAGACCCTCTTCTGAAGGAGACTCTAGTTATGGCTAGTAAGATAGTCACTATGGAATGGATGTCTGCCTCTTTACCCTCACATGAGTACTGGGTGAATCTGATTGCTCAAAACCTCCTGCACTGCCACTCAAAGAAGGACACTGCACAGGTTCCATGAGGCATGGGGGGCTTGGGTGTCCCACTTTGGGATGGCTTCTTCTCCCTACCTGGCTTAATCAGATTGCCTGAATTGGTGCTTGGGACTTGTGCATCGGGAGTGTCAGGGGGGTGGATGTCTTTTGGGAGGAGAGAGATCCCCTTGTTCTTATTCTCCCCCTTTTCTATTTTTCGTGTGTGTTGGGGTTGTTTTTGTTATGTACAAAAAGTTGTGGATGCTTCAGAATGAGCAATCTATACTTACATCTGCTATCCATGCCTGAAACAGTACTGAACTACTATTATTGTTTGTTTTCATGCATTGTCTTGCTTTGTGCTGCATCTTGAGGACGTCCTTAATAAGAAAAAATACTGGCATCTTCAAATGCATAAATATCAGGCCACACTTCTTTTGCATACCTCATTAACCTCACTTTTTGCATTTTGGTTTTAATGAATTTAAACTGGTTACTTTATCTAACATGTTGAACTGCTCCTTCTTTTTTCATGTGAAACTTATCATGTTAAAATGCTCCGTTTTGATGACTTTGTCTATTTTCCATTTTATTGTGCTGTTTCTATAGTATGAATAATGTTAAAAATAAGATCATGCAAGGAAATTGTGCTATCAGTTTTTTGCATTAACGCTGCATTCTGTAGTTTTTCTGATCTTTCAAAAACAACTAATAGCTCATTGATAACATATGTGCACATGCTGTTCTGACAACATTGTACTCAAAATCCTAGACTGATCAAGGCTACTGTTGTCAGTGAATTTCACACTTCTAAAGTAATTTCACATATTGCATTTCTCGTTTCATCATTCAAAAGTAAAAGTTGTAAATTGTAAGTTTACAGTATCAGGTTTCAGCTTTCTTTCATTTCCTTATGCACTGAAGGAGAGTGACAATACATTACACTTCTACAATATAAAAGTACTGGGTTTCATTTCTGATGGTTTTTAAATATACAGTATGTGGCCTAAGTAACAAGTGAGATAGGTGGACATAGTTATATTTTTGAAGGATAATGAACTACTGTAAGCTTACAATTCAGTTTCTTTTTAGAAAGGAACATTAAATATTTGTTGAGGGGGACATTTTGATATAAAAAAAGAAGGTGCAGACTATGATTTAGAGTGTGTATGTTTAAATCTAGTCTTTTCCCTGAATCTGGGTATTTGGCAAAATTATGCTATTCCAATGTTCATGATGTATATAGCTTGCATCCCATAGAGTTAACAGTGATAATAATAGCCCCAGTATTATGCCAACATAAAAAGTAAATTATTTAAGGTATATTTTGGATACCTTTTGTCAAATTTTTAATTCATTTTCTTCTGATGTTTGGTTTCATAATTAATGATCTGTGTTTTTCTAACTATAAGATTGCCTCATTTACTGTAACACATAGTTATAATGACTATTTCAACATCAATTATAGTCATATTCACTGTTAATAACTACTTATAATATATTTTCTTGGGCCTTAGGGCTATTAGACAACCATGCCATATTGCATTTGCCCTCTAGGCGGACCTACACTGCTCAGTTCTTGCACTATGTATCACTTTACTTGGATCTTACTACATACTTATTTTTCTTCATACTGGATGCCCTTTCCATTTACCATCTTTCCTGCAGGGTGAGCAGCTCGGCACTTTCTATCCACATGTGATATATATATATATATATATATATATAT
This sequence comes from Rhinophrynus dorsalis, assembly GCA_037306005.1. NCBI lineage: Eukaryota > Metazoa > Chordata > Amphibia > Anura > Rhinophrynidae > Rhinophrynus > Rhinophrynus dorsalis. The sequence goes on along the minus strand of CM074720.1, from coordinate 336,479,666 downwards.
ATATATACTTTTTTTTTTTTTTTTTAAATATATTTTAATATATTTATTTTTGTGAATGTACATTACACATGAAGTATACCGGTATAACCAGCATTAATATGCGGTCGTTATAGAGGTTTACTGCCTAATGCTTAGGGTGGAAATACATCCACTCCTTGTTGACAGCTCACCCAGGTCGCATTAACACTTCAATCTCAAAATGGAATACCTTGCTTGTTTCTCATGGATTTAATAACAATGAACAGGTAGAGTTTATACATGACGAATAATTGAGGTTTGTTGGTTAATAGCTCACCCAGGCCATGTTTTCCTCTGCAGTTTAACAATGAGTATCTCTTATGCTAGTAACTAGTTATTATAGTATAGTATTCCTGCATTGGTCTAGGTGTACTTTTTAATGCTGATGACCAAAGGAGAGTAGAAATGCAGTAGACCTACCTATGACTATATGTAGCACATGTCTCTTGTAAGATATCACAGGTGCTTTGCCAACTAATGCCATTCTAGATACTTGTTTTTATGTCACAATTATACCATCAATACCTCCCATTTGCACTTTTGTTTGATCGATAAAGGTATTTGTTTTTAACACACAATATTGTTAGATATAATTCTTGGCCGATTACTATATCAGGGATTCTAGCCAAACATCAACCAATTAATCAATCATAGGGTATGTAAGTGTGCCTCACAAGTAGTTTTCTTTTATCTTTTTTATTTTGAGTATCCTTAAAATACTACATGGAACATTCACTAAATATATAAGTCTTTATTATCCTTTATTATTAAGGTGGTGCCTTCATTCAACCTTTTTTTGCTTTCTTCTTGTATCAGTTAACCAGGGTATCCTGGCCTTTAGACTGTTTACTTGACCTCCCTCTTGTCTTTCTGATTTGGCACTTCATTTCATTGTTTCCTGGTTATTGACTTGGCTTCCCTCCTTGACTTGGATTCTTGTTTCCTAATATGGTACCTTGCTTGATTGATTCTTCGGTCCCTACTTGGCTCAACTCCTCGACTTCATCTATTGCTTTCTGGATTGGCTGCTTCAAGTATCTCCTGGTTGATCTTGGCTATCCTGACCATCCGCTGTAGTTCTGGTACCCTTCAGTCTTCCTCCTTTTGATCGCTCTACTTGTTCCCATAGCACCCCTCTGTGGTGAATTTTATCTGTCTTGGTCTTCAGAAATTGTCCTAGCCTCCTCCTCAGTCTCCTCTCTCTTTCCCTTTCACTTGCCTAGTTCTCTGATCTCACCACTCCTTCTATTCACTTGTTCTCCTATTCTCTGCTTTTGCCTCTTCAACTGTCTCTCAGTTCCCTCTCACATCTGTCTTTCCTTCAGTTCCTGACCTACTATTGTCTGCTTTTGCCTCTTCACCTCTGCTCTCCGTTCTCTCTCAGGTCCTGCCTGTTACCTGCTCTCCTATTCCCCTTTGATTTTGCCTCTTCACCTCTGTTCTCGACTGCTTTTGCCACTTTACCTCATCTGTCCTCTACTTTTGCTTCTTCACCTCCACTCTCCTGTTCCCCTTTGCTTTCTCCTCTTCACCTCCATTCTTTTAAGCTTTCACATCTTTGCACTCCTCTTACCTTTGCTTCGCATCTTCTCCTCTGATCTTTTCTTTCCTTTGGTTTACCTCTTCACCTCTGCACTCCACCTTAATTTCACATCTTTACTGGTCTCTCTCATCTTCTCTTCTATCTGCCTCTTGTCTTTCTTATATTTTTCTCCTTTTCGTGGTCGATGGGGGAAGGTTGGGGATACTGGTACTTCCTCTGACATTACTTGGCTCTTGAGCAACCTATACTGGCTTCACATGGGGAGAATCATCTGATCTTGAGATCAGCATCATTAATCGCAGCCCTAGCTGAAGCAAGCATTACTACTGTTGACTTCTCCATTGCCTTTAGCATTGTTCCCCAGATTCTCAGTTGCATTAGGAGTAATGCTTTTTTCGTGGTCGATGGGGGAAGGTTGGGGATACTGGTACTTCCTCTGACATTACTTGGCTCTTGAGCAACCTATCCTGGCTTCACATGGGGAGAATCATCTGATCTTGAGATCAGCATCATTAATCGCAGCCCTAGCTGAAGCAAGCATTACTACTGTTGACTTCTCCATTGCCTTTAGCATTGTTCCCCAGATTCTCAGTTGCATTAGGAGTAATGCTTTGTCTGTCTTAAAATAATATATAATATATTCTCTGTTATTGTAATTTTCAATATCATCTTAGGTGTAGGATCTCCTGCCTGTCTGTCAAAATATTTTTAACTACCCTTGTCTGTTACTGTCATTGTCACTGTGTACAGCAGTAAGCAACTCCAACTTCCTTTCTTTTTGTGATTGCCTCAACAATAGCAACTAGTTTTAAAAAAATCAGCAGGTCCTGCCTGACACCTGCTCTCCTATTCCCTTTTGCTTTTGCCTCTTTACCTCTGCTCTCCACAGCTTTTGCCTCTTTTCCTCCGCTCTCCTCTACTTTTGCCTCTTCACCTCCACTATCCTGTTCCCCTTTCCTTTCTCCTTTCCACCCCACTCTACTAAGCTTTCACATCTTTGCACTCCTCTTACCTTTGCTTCACATCTTCTCCTCTGATTCTTTCTTTCCTTTGCTTCACCTCTGCTCTCCTCTTACTTTAATTTCATTTCTTTACTGGTCTCTCTCTCTCATCGTCTCATCTATCTGCCTCTACTCTTTCTTATCTTTTTCTCCTTTTCTAGGTCGACGGGGGGGGGGGGGTCGGTTGGGAATACTGGTACTTCCTCTGACCTTACTTGGCTCTTGAGCAACCTATCCTGGCTTCACTTGGCCTCCCTAAGACAAGCAAAATGACTGCTATTGTGATATGTGCCTGTTCATCACCTACTTGCAAAGATGTTTAACCCTTTGAGTGCCAGAAGGGCATGCAATGTGTTGCTTACCCCTCTGGTCTGGCACTCAAAGGGTTAAGTGAAAATTGACATATGTGCTCTGTTTGCCCCATGGTGCAGGCAATGCATGGTAGCACTGGGCGTGTTGTTTCACTGCTGTGTTTATCTGCATGGTTATAGAAGAAACTGACTGAAGTGCTTGCTTTCATGAGCGTGAGTGTGCTTGTGCATGTGTGTGTGCTTGTACATGTGTGTGTGTGTGTGTATGCCTGCATGTGTGTTTACAGTTATTAAGCCCTTCAAACAGGCGTGGGAATTTTCCTGTTGTGGATAATGAAATGTATGTCTAACAGCTGGAGGGTCTCACATTGCTCACCCCTACCTTAGATGCTAGTGACATCTTCCCATTTGAGATGTTTCTACCATGCAAAGGGTTAGTTACTTTAAGTGTGTTGTTACTACCAGATGCTGAACAAGAACTGGAACTATTCTGTGGAATGCAACGCACCATAGAGGACAAAAAAAAATCCAATTTCCACTAGAATGCTGGGGAGGTCGCCATTGCTTTGGAAAACAAGGTGTTAGAGGGGGTAAAGCAATACAAATTTGGGCAACCTTTATTTGTCCACCATGATGGAATTAATTTACCCAAATTTTGGTTTAACCCTTTGAATGCCAACACATTGCTCAGAGGTACTTTGCACAGCGCTCTGCCACTCAAAGGGATCATTTACTCCCCTTATTGAATCCGGATCCATGTGTTGCCCTTAAAATCTGTTCATTTACTTGTGAAATAAATACAGCTTTGCCCTTTTTATTGTGTTTTTAGCAAATCAATGCAAAATTATCCTTTCAAATTCAATGAAAGCAATATTTCATAATTTCATGAATACCACACACACACACACACATATATATATATATATATATATATATTCAATGTTATGTATTAAAAAGAATGTTGAAAAATACTGGCAATGCTATTTTTTATCCCTCTTTCTGATGTTGCTTAAAAAAAAACAAAAAAAAAAACAAAACAGATCATTTCGTTTTTTTCCTCAGGCATGTTGAAAACTGAGTAGCGTGACAAATAATCTCAAAATCATGGATGTGTGTGTGTTTAATATAAATCTCACTCTTATTCACAGCTCCTTATGAAATCTGCCCTGAGGATAATTTCATGTCTATGGTATGGAAAAGAACCCCAGCTGGAGACCTGGCATTAAATCGATGTCCTCTTAATGCCACTGGTAAGTTTTTCTCTGTACAAAAATCTATGTTTATATAAGGCTATATTGTACTATAATGTCTCTCTCTGTATATATATATAACATAGCAAACAATATGTGCGCTCTCATGGTCAATATATAATATGAAGGTGGCCTGGGTGTCAGGTCCCATACAGTATACATACAGTTTGTAGTTCAAGAACCACAATCTCAGGTCTTTCAAAATGAAAACAAGTGCAATTTATTGTATCAATGTTTTGGTCCCACTATGGGCCTTTGTCAAGATAGTCCTATAAATAATTGCACATCTTTTCATCTTTTCTTTGAAAGCCCTGTGAATGCGGTTCTTGAACTGCAAACTGTATGTATCTCTCTCTCTCTCTCTCTCTCTCTCTCTCTCTCTATATATATATATATATATATATACGTGTGTGTGTACATAATCAAAGCCTCAAAAAGAGAACAGTTCTGTATTCAATCATGAGGTTCAGGCAGATGTCCAAATCACCACAACAAAATGAGGGTTATGCACTACGGAGTTATAAGGAGGTAATAAATTGGAGATGACTTCTCCAGTGGTATCACTTCTCCAGTTCCTATGTTATTTTACTGAGACAATACACTAAGATTTCTCGATTGTTGGAGATCTTAGTGCATAGGCTCTATAGCATAACAAAAGACTATCAGTCTCCCTTTGAAGCCTAAGCTCTTACCTCTGTATGGTCGCCCGCCGGCAGGGCCTCCAGCCACTTCCTCATTACTAAAGTCATGTTACAGGCACTGGCATGGACGCCTGTTTATGGGCCTATTCTGTTGGGCCTAATTGGGTCCCGTCTCCTTCTGCTGCTTTATAAACCTCATTGAGGCTAAGACTTGTTGCCCTTTTGTGGTGTATCTGTGCATTTCTTCAGTGTTGCTCTCGTTTGACCCTTGCTTGGCTGCCATGTTTACTCCTGATCTAGTCTGTGGCTTTGTCTGACTACCCGGTCTGTGTATGACCCTGACTTGTCCAACTACCTGCGCTGTTTTGACCTTGGCTGTGGCTTACTACCCGATTTGGCTCTTGACTGTGGCTTGTCTAACTTACGCTCTGTGCTGTCCTTTGCTCCAATCTGACCACCACCTGTCTGGGCTAGCTGTGGGCTCACTCTATCGGTGTAGTACAACTGCTACCTCCATGGTACAGTTGCTGGTTGCCTCTCGCTCCGTTGCCTCCATCCTGTGCCGTTGTATATGTTACCTCCTGGGCCTGTTGTATAACCCTTTGCTCTGTAGCCTATGTACAGTACTTCCCTCCTCCCCGGCTGGTGCTGGTTTCTTTTTCATGAAAAAGAAGGATGGGGAATTGAGACCTTGCATCGACTACAGAGGGCTAAACAAACTCATGGCTAAGAATGCTTATCCCATGCCATTAATCACGGAACTGTTTGACCAATTAAGGGTTCAACAATATTCACTAAGATTGATCTAAGGGCTGCATATAATCTGGTCAGAATTAAAGAGGGGCACGAGTGGAAATCGGTATTTAACACTCATAGTGGTCATTATGAATATTTGGTGATGCCATTCGGCTTATGCAATGCTCCAGCAGTATTCCAAGAATTTATCAATGATGTATTAAGAGATCTACTACAGAAGTGTGTAGTAGTACATTTGGACGACATCCTTATTCACTCTTCGACCTTGGAAGCACATCAGGCAGATGTGACTCGGGTTCTACAATTACTGAGAGAAAACAAACTATTCTGTAAGTTGGAGAAGTGTGAGTTCCACAAGTCCCAGGTGACATTTCTGGGATAAGTGATCTCCTCTGTCGAACTGGCCATGGATCCACTCAAGTTATCGACAGTTCTGCAGTGGCCCCGTCCAGTGGGTTTGAAGGCCATCCAGAGGTTTTTGGGATTCGCACATTACTATAGAAATTCATAAACAATTTCTCCTGTGTGGTTAAACCGCTCACCTATATGACACACAAGGGGGCAAATGCGTCCACCTGGTCCCTCATTGCTATCCGGGCATATGAGGAATTGAAGGCTACGCTTGCCAGGGCTCCTGTTTTGTCTCATCCCAACCCCGCCCTGCCCTTTACTTTGGAGGTTGATGTGTCTGAGTCAGGAGTAGGCTCTCTCCTGTCTCAGAGCTCGGCTCCTGGTAAACCCCTACTTCCTTGCTGGTATATTTCCCAAAAATTGCCTAGGGCACAGAGTATTGGGGATTGACAACTTCTGGCTATTATCCTCGCACTTAAGGAATGGTGCTACCTGTTGGAGGGGACAAGTTCCCTGATACTAATCCTCACTGACCACAAAAACCTGACATATCTGTCCGAGGCCAAGAAGTTGTCACCCAGACAGGCCAGGTGGGCATTATTCCTTTCCAGGTTCAACTATGTAGTTTCATATTTGCCTGGTACCAACAATGTCAGAGTCGATGCTCGCTAAACAATTTGGATCGGATCCTGAGGTTGAGCCAGTTTATTTCTCGATTCTGGAAGGCCTTCTGCGGGCAAATGAGCATACGATTGTCATTCTCCTCCACCTACCCCAATCTAATGGTGCAGCTGAGAGAGCCACCAAGGCTTGGAACAGTTTCTACGATTTTTCATTTCGGACCACCAAGACAACTGGGCAGGTTTGTTGCCATGTGTGGAGTTTGCTAGGAATTGTGCCATAAGCTCTTTTTCTCAGATCTCTCCATTCCTGATCAATTACAGGTTCCAGCCCACTCTACTACCTGAGTCTTTCGAAGCAGAAGATATTCCGGCTCTGGATGAGCATCTTAGGCAGCTTGGGTCCACTTGGGTATAAGTTCAAAGATCCCTGCAGAGGTCCACTCAGCGCTACAAGAAGCATGCTGACCATCAGTGTGGGCCGACTCCGGTGTTTCGAGTGGGGGAGGGAGTGTGTGGCTGTCCTCCCGTAATTTCAATCTCCGGGTGCCTTACAAGAAACTGACTCCTCCTTTCATAGGCCCCTACCGGGTTCTTCATAAGATTAACCCTGTCTCTTACGCTCTAGAACTCCCTGTGGGTATGCGCATTCATAATGTATTTCATGTCTCCCTGCTCAAACCCTTGACTTGTAATTTTTATACCACTGTACCGGTCTGGCCTGGTCCTTTCAAAGTCGAGGGCCATGAGGAGTACGAAGTCCCGTTCATTTTGGGTTCCCACAGAGTCAAAGGTCATCCTCTGTATTCTGTGCTTTGGGAGGGGTACAATCGCGAACAGCACTCCTTGGTGCCGAGTGGTAATGTTCACGCTCCTGCATTACTCTGCAAGTTCCATGCTTGCTTTACGCTTAAGTCTGGTCCTCTCTGTGGGGAGGACATTGTTAAAGAGGGGCTAATATCACAGTCTCCCTTTGAAGCCTAAGTGATCCTGTGCCCTTACCTCTGTATGGTCGCTGGCCAGCACGGCCTCTGGCCACTTCCTTATTGCTAAAGTCTTGTTACAGGCGCTGGCACGGACGCCTGTTTATGGGCCTATTCTTTTGGACTCTCGCTCCGTTGCCTCCATCCTGTGCCACTGTATCCGTTACCTCCTGGGCCTTTTGCGTAACCCTTCACTCTGTAGCCTACGTACAATACTGCCTTCACATACTGGCTTCGCGACTGGCGACGTTCCACACTCTTGCCTCCACTCTTTGCCTACCTAGTAGACCAGTTCCGTGACTCTTTCAGAGTACTAGTTACTCTCTGTATCACTCCTCCTACCACTCTATGATAGAGTCACTACTTCGAAACATCTGTCTGCCTGTCTCGTGTCTCGGAGTTTAGCTGTCACTCCAGTGATCAGGTTTCCTGGCATTCCAGGTTTCCATTTGCTAGGTATAGAACCAAGCCTGGTTCGGCTCCCATCTATCTCTATAGGCTGCTGAGAACCAGTTAAAGTTCAATGTCAGTCCTTGGGACTCGGCACTGTCCTCACACCTGTTCCTACTAAGGTTGGGGAAGTGCTTACTCTTGTTTATTTAAATAAACTGGTTAAACTTCACTGTACCTGTGTCGTGTGTATTATTTACTCTGGTGTCCGTGACAAGGACTTGGAGAAGTGATATCACTAGAGATGACATCTCAGCTTTATTACTTCTTTATCACACCTTCGTACATCTCCCCCATTGTTTTGGATGCCACCCTGGCACACAAAGGGTTAAACCTCTCCATAGACCCAAAAGGGCTTTTTTCAAGGCATTGAAAGCTATAGAGGTCTCCCAACATAGTAGTAAACAAGGTTTTTTTTTAAAAAAAAACATTAAATTCTCATTGATTTAAATGGGGATTTAACCCCTTGTATGCTAGAGATCTCCATTAGGTCAAAATACCCATTTAAATCAATGAGAATGATTATTTGTTATTTATGCTATGGTTGCTTTGCCTCAGAATTGTTCCATTTTTGACTTTGTACCTATAGTCTATGGGTAGGCAACCTCTGTCTCTCCAGCCGTTGGAGGCTACATCTCCCATTGTCTCCAGCCAACAGCAGCTGGACAAATGTGCCTTATGTGCTAATTGCAGCAAGTTAACCCTTTGAGTGTCAGGGAGGTATCCAGTACATTGCAACGCAATGCATTGAATACCTCCCTGGCAGTCAAAGGGTTAATGATTAAATGCCAGAAAGAATCATTCTTATAAACAGATTGAAACTGCAAATTATAAATTCTACAATATCAAGACTACCATTTTACAGCCTAATAATAGCAATGAATAGACTGCATCTGAGTTATTCCAGCACTGCTGATTAGCCTAACAAATATTTTCTGCATCCTGTGTGCCTCATAGGGACCACTAGCAGACGCTGCTCGCTCAATCTTCACGGAGTAGCCTTCTGGGAACAGCCAAGCTTTGCAAGATGCATATCAACTGAATACAGACACTTGCAGCTTTCAGTAGGTGCAAAGCCAGTTTATTGTCCTTGTAATATTTATTTGCAATTATATAACATTTTTACTTCAATAATAATAAGGCTAACCACATAACAACATCTGGCATTCATTTAATACTGAGGACATTTTTGTTAATGTAAGAATCACAGACAATGCAGTGATACCACTTGCTATATATAATAGCAAAGCTACCAAGGTGTAATGGGGGAATATGTATAGAGAAGTGGTGTAATTCTGGTGCAAACAAACTGCTCCATATGGAAAAAATAAAAATGTCCATTGAATTAAATTGGATTTTTACTCCATTGAATGTTAGATAGATCTCCTCCAACCCATTGTTTCATAAGAGTTGGAAACCTCTTTATTACTCAAGCTCTTAACCCTTTGAGTCTCAAAGGGGTACTTAACACATTGCTCAGCAATGTCTTGTGTACCCCTCTGGCACTCAGTGTTAAAAGATCCAATTAGTTTTCTTTATATGACCACAGAATTGCAGCAGCCACCTGCTAAAGATCTGTTGTCCAGTCCTTTCACTTACCTTCTACTGTGTTCCACTTCTGATCTGGATGCAGTAGGGACATGTCTGATGGCTGATCCACTTGAACATTAATGCAGTACTATTTAACAGCGGCCATGTGGTTCATCCATTCATTGGACATTGAGATGAGTATTATAACCTAGACTATTGCTCATTTGAAAACTCTATCTGTGGCCTCATAGGCTACCATTCTGACCTTCCTAGCTGCACGTTTACTGTATTCCTGAGGAAATGCAGTAAATATTCAGTGTTCTGGACTTTTCTGCATTCACACAAGGATACAAGAATATAGATACCCGAGTTAAAGGCACCATAATCCAGTATATGAACTTTTACAATGGGTGACATGAAGGTCTTGCACAGGTATAGCCTGTGTAATTGTGGCTTTAAGCTAAAGGGAATCTTGTGAATTTTGCATTTTATTTCTCTATGGTGCTGTTGGATTAGTCTACATTTACCTCACTTTTGCACTGATATCTGTATCTGCCCTTATGTTTGAGGCTATAACTGTCAAAAAAATTCATACATTCATTTTATTTCCTTTTACCGCAGTTAAACATGAACATACTAGAAGGCATGTACTAAGGGTTTTAATATACAGGAGGCTATTTCTAGACTTAAAGCAGGTTTGTACCTCCTTCTACCTGTTTATAAGCCATTTGCCTCAACAAAGATCAAAGCAATGAGTTTGCTGGCAAAGACAAGACTAACCCCACAGGGCCAGTGGAGACCTTTGACCTTTCCTTTCTCCCACCTCTTGGCTTCATAATGCAAGTGAAATGATTTTCAGGTGCCTTTGACCCAGGGTCGCTCACCACCCAAATGACTAGTAATTTGGGAATTTTTTTTGAAAACCTATACATTATAGGTATTTTACTGCTGTGTAAAACAAGGGAATTCCCACAGTTGTCAGTTGTTTTATTCGAAACAATTCAAACTGTCAGGAAGTGATTGAAATTATTTTGACTCAGCAGATCCTATCATATTCTATGGAGATGTTTGTTGATGACTCCCTTCTGCTACTTGAATGCAACCAAAAATCTGACCACTAGAGGGTGCAGCTAATGTAAAAAAAAAAAATAAAATATGTAATATTTGTTATTGCTTACTATTGGTATTCAATATACGTACTTTGCTGATTATTATTATTAACATGTGTTGGTTTATTTCTATGAGCAGAGATGCAATATATAACACGTTCATAAAATAACAGTACTGCTCTAACTGCCAAAAACCAGGAAGTGTCTACACACAAGAGTGATAGCCACGCCTACTAAAAACTGATTGGCTAAAGTCAAACTAAAGAATACTACAAAATGTTTAAACTGTAACAGCTCTGAAAATATGTATCTATTATCAGTGTGAAAACCATTGTTTTACTGAACAGCAAAAATCCCTACAATATATGTTTTTCCATAAAAAGGTTTACTACTTCTTTAAACTGAAGGTTAGAAGATGAAATTTCCCCTGGTGTTTTTCTAACATTTTCCTGTATCCATCAAAGATCAGTCAATACACGACTGATTTCCTGATTTCACCAAGCAACAGGTACCTAAAATGTTAAGGAAAAAAAATCTGCTGCTTCTGGGAAAACAAAGCAAAAATATGCAGATGTAAATGGACACCATTTTAAGGCCAGTATCCAATGCTGCTGAATGAAGATAGATATTACAGGGAATTTTATCTGCCCTGGAAATTCAAATCCAAGCAGCTTTTCTGCTGCTGGCTAGGATAGAAACCAAAGGAATGGAGGAAAATAAGTTTAAAGTGGATCGATACCTGCTACTGCTGCCAGATTTTAGTTTAATTAAAATAATCTATTTAAATTGCCTATACTTTGTGCCTTTTGATTTTTTTCAATCAGTATAACAATTAAGATTTTTTTTGGTTTAGTAGTTAAAGACTCTTTAACCTAAACAGATCTGAGTTCTGACCTGTATGGTCCAACCCAAATAATTACATGACTCCTTCTTCTGAGGCTGCTAGAATAAAATTGCCTATACTTTGTGCCTTTTGATTTTTTTCAATCAGTATAACAATTAAGATTTTTTTTGGTTTAGTAGTTAAAGACTCTTTAACCTAAACAGATCTGAGTTCTGACCGGTATGGTCCAACCCAAATAATTACATGACTCCTTCTTCTGAGGCTGCTAGAATATATCAGCTTGCATCAAGGCTAGGAAATAATTGTGCAAATTCTGTCAATATTGATACTTACACTCCCACTGAGATGAAGTTACGCAGGTTACAGTTCCTTGTTAGTGGCCCTTTTATGTACATATGTAACCCTCACCCAAAAGCCATGGACCTAAATTAGGTTTTTGCTAAATCACAATTCCAAAGCCAATGAAAAGGTCCGTGGTCTACCTTGAAGAATATTAGCCCCTGAGTGCATGTGATAGTATTTGATAATCTATCATCCTTCTTATAGATTTGTACAGGATCTTGGGAGAACATATATATGGATTAACCTTTCTGCTTCTTTAGAGTTCATTGTCTATTGCTTGGCAATGAGTTTTAGGATCCAAAGCAGTAAAGGGAGTTAACTTGGCTTATTGTAGGTGAGGAGAGGGAGGCATGGTTTTATATTTGTTTCATTTTTTAACACCTCCCTATTTCCCATGTCCAAGTAAGGCAATATATTGCAGGCTTATTGTGCAGTGAAAAAGTTAGTGTTGTGTGGGAATTATATGTTTAGGACACTGAAGGAGTTACTGCACTAAACCCTGCAATGTAATTTTCATTGATTCATAAGAGTCAAGTAAAAATGCATGTCTATTTTCATTTTATTCAGTAACATGGGAAGGTTAGAAATTTTTTTTGTGGCTATATCTTTATCCACGAACATAAACTGTTGTTCCTACATACTAGTTCTCTTTAGCTGCATCATCCTAATTAAGGTGGCTGGAAAACAATTGGAAGTAAATGTGCCACACTGTGAAAATGAATGATACATATACTGGAATTCTTTACAGTCTGTGAAGAGCTTTGTATCTGATACATTGCTCTTCACCACATTCATTTACAGATACCTTTGGGTATTCATCAGTGATCAGTTATATTTCCCTGTCTTCTATATGCATGGCAGGAAAACACAATAAAAATGTGGCATAAATACAGCAATTACATCTATACATCCATACCGCGTAGATTTACAGCATCAGAAACCAACAGTAGGACACAAGTAGGAAGCACTGCTACTAAGAAGAATTGGAGTAGGTCTGGAGCAAACCAGCTGCAGGCTAGGGGACACATAAACATTGCTCGTATTCAAGGGGTTACCAGCACAAATTAATTCATTTGAAACATGTATTTATCAAATATGGTGCAAATGGCCTGCCACAGCTTTTACTCCAGTTCTATTAGTACATTAGCATCACTGTCTGATCAGTTTCAGTAGTGATAGGATATTTTACAAAGACACAGGACAGAAGGAGATGGGAACTAAAATGCATTAAAGTCCTGGGGAAATGTACACTAAAGTGAGAGAAAGTTATCTCAGCATGAAGTGAAAGGATTATCTCCAGTTGCTTTATGTGGAGGCTCCTTTTCAAGTTGGAGAGTCGGTTCTGCGTACCCTCCATGATTTATCTGACCATTGTCTCTCCTTAATGCATCTCTTCCCCTTGACTCTAAGAGTAATGTACTCAACTAATATATTGTCTTATGACCCTTTATTATATAATCCTATTAGGGAGGCATGAACATTGCTACTTGTCAACTTTATTAAGTTGGAACCACACCTTTGTCAGGCCCTTGCAGGCTAAACATACCTACCTACACCCTGTGTAACACCTCTGTATATATTCAAACGAATGTGAGCTGCCACATAACACTTGAAAAAGCCATTGTGGATATTATAGCTCTGAACACTAAGAAGAAAAATTAAGTTGGTGTGCTAAGAGGTATCTCCAACTGCACCAAATGTTATCCCCCTTAGAGTCAAAACCAATATAGCTATGAACAATCTGAAATGTATACTTTGACAGAAAGAACTGAATTTGGTATATGTTGATAACATGTAGGAAACCATTATTTCCTAAAACGTATCCAAAAATATAAAATGTTAATGCATGATGGTGTTGGGGAACCTTTTTTATTTGAATTTAGAGCCTTATGTATAAAAGAAATGTGGAGTAATTCTGGGGTCAACAAACTGCATCATGGGGGAGAAACAAAAATTCCCATTGATTTAAATGGGGCTGTTATCCCCTTGAATGCTAAAGAGGCATAAATTGCGTTGATTGTCAATGCATTGGAGACTTCTCTAGAATTCAATGAGTTAAAAGTTCCATTTCATTTACAGGGCTGTTTTTGAATCTGCATTTATCACCTATAGTGCAGTTGGTTTGCCCCAGAATTACCCACTTTTGTTTTGGACATAAGGCCCTTAGTGTAAACAAAAAGGCTCACAAAACATCAACTTACCTATAGCATTGTATCACTACACAGGACTAATATGGCTAATTTAATTTCAGTTACGGAATGAGTCAGAACACTGTAAGATGTAGCAGTATCCAGCCTGTTTCTAATTTCACAGGAAAGCAGCACTAGTCATTCAACAACTTGTTTACACATTTATTTGCCCTTTCCCCCACCTCAGCACTCTTACATGAACACCCTAGAGTGTCCACTTGGTCCTTATAGATATTCAGGGTGTTATTGAACCATTTTTATGGCCCAGTTCCTATTGTCCTGTGTCCATGTACTAATTTGGTACATTGGCAGTTTAGTCCATGTTACAGATACATACTACACAAACTAATTTGAGTTTCATTGCTTTATGGCCTATATGGCCACCATGCAGGTTGTTCAGATGGAAAACTGAATTGTTATGATGCTCATTGAAACAGTTCAGTCACTGGCTGGACCAAATGGCCACCAGCAAATCATGCATAGCTGGTGTCCACATAGGCCAGCCTTGCACTTCCTTCTCCTCCTGCTGTGACTGGCTTGCAAGGAGAGCACAGTGCATGTACAGGTGGGGGCATGGGCAATTACAATGTCACATTTGAATCATCAGTGTGAATATAGGCTACCTTGTTTATAACACACATTTCATTTACATTGAACATACCTCTATTTAGGAGCTTGCACACGCAAACAGAAGAAAAATGGTAATTAAAACTACCTACATATCCAAATGAAGAGCATGTTTATCAAACATTTTAATGCTTGTGCACCTAAGACATAATTGTACAGATGCCACCTAGTAGTAAATGATAGCATAAAGTTGTGAACCTCATTCGGTTTTGTGTGTCCATTTAACTGTATGGCACCAGCGGGCCTAAACACCTAAGGGAGAGCATCTGGCAATACAATTGTAATACATGAATGTAAAAAAATTTTTTTCATGGAAATGTATGACATGTTAACTATGCACAAACCCTGATATGGACCCTATATGAGAGATGGCTAAAACATGGCCAGTGGGTTGAATCCAGGCTGCAGGACAATGTTATCTGGCTCTTGGGTCTGGCTGACTGTGAACATACAGCAATGCTGCTGTACTGAAAAAAATGTAATTTCTGTCTTTCTCTGCAGAGGACGGATGGTACTTTTTTATCAAAAAAGCACAATCAAACTATAATGAATCATTCTAATAGTGCACAGTGCACACGGAGCCATAATTGATACATTAGCAGCTCTTTTGAAGCACAGAAAAAGTAATGTGTGATCAGATGCTTACACAACTCTTTTGTTATTTATACACACATCTCAGTCATTGTGTGTGAATGTGTGCGTATGTATATATATATATATATATATATATAGAGAGAGAGAGAGAGAGAGAGAGAGAAAGATATATATATATATATATATATATATATATATATATATATATATATATATATATAGATATAGATATATATATATATATATATATATATATATATATATATATATATATCTATAGATATATAGATATATATATATACACACACACACACAGACATACACCCACACACACAAACACACACACATTCATTTGGTCTGCTGATGTGCAAATATGGCCTTCCAAAAATATTTCAGAAATATGTCCCTCAGGCCAAAACATTTTCCCACCCTTAGTCTATATGTTGAATCATTAATTTAAAAAAAGATAAAATATTGCACCTGGTGATATTTGCCTTTCTTGTCGTGGTTTCTTTGCAGGTACATGGGAAACAGCATGGGGTTAATTTAGGCCTGGATTGATTTGAAGGCATTATATTTATCACTTTATCTTCATAATTCTCCATAGACCTCAAAAGGAATGTATGATATAAAACCAATTATAGCATGTTTCATTGGTGATGTAATGAAGCCTTAACCCTCTGAGTTCCAGAGGGGTGCACAAAATGTTGCAAAGCAGTCAAAGGGCTTATAAAAAGAACTGGGACAATTTGGGTACCCACTTTGCACTCTCTCGCATTCATGGGGTTAAAAGAGACCCATTTTGCTTAATGGTCATTAATATGTGCCCCCAATGTTGCAGTTGTCTTTCCTTGGATTATTCCAGTTCCTAATAATTCTTCCTCTATGAGGTGCATCTGCTGTTTACACCACACATTAAATCACATTGTAAGGCGTTTATGGGTGTAAAGTACATTTACCTGCAAGATATAACTGTATTTCTGTAACATATAATATTGTTTAATATCAGTTATAATAAGTATACCTTGAAATGAGCTTGCAGATTGCCCACCTGCATCTTCAAGGATTTGTTAATATGTGCTCTAAATAAACAAAAAAATATTAAAGAGTACATAGCTTTGAACATGTTATCCAGATATATTACTGCCTGGCTTGTCATGGGCCAGGAGGTCTTGTAGAAGGTGGGGGTTAGCAAATAACAGGAAGAGCTGCTGTTTCATACTTAATTAAATTAACTCCCCAGAGTAATATATGGCTTTACACCTAGTATGATACTCCTTCTAGTTTGGAATTTTTTTTAAAGCTTGAGAAAAGCAATTAAATGTGTAATGAAAACACATGCCATATGAATCATTTCTAAAATTATAGATTTCAGTCTTAGAAAACATTCATTTGCTTGTATGCTTCCATATTGTTTTCATCATGTATTTATCTTTGTCATATACCCATAGGTCATCCTCAAAATATGGTTTAGTTAGAATTTGCAAAAATTAAGGTAGGTAAATTTAAGATGAATCAACATATTACTGAACAATACATATCAATGATTGTTTACATTGACAGTACTTTATTCTTTGCCAGTGGTATCCAATGATTCTAAACTCAGATATTGCAGATGAGTAGTGTAGTAATTGGGTAGGAAGAGTCTAGTAATTCTGTTTTGGATCAGAGTGGGGGCAGGCAATTGAGGGGACAATCAACAACAAATTATAGTATTCATGGTGGAATGAGATCACAAAGTGAATTCAAGGAATACTAACATATCAGAAGTGTTAGTGTTTAATTGTTGATGCACCTAAGATAATATATCAGCCTTTCTGAAGAGATGAGCAGTGGGTAATAATATCAACACCTTAACAGCTGTGCATAAACAGTTAACTCAATTGTGTATATATAGGATATTCTACACGGATTAATAATGCAAGTTTCAGACTAGATATTTAGGATCTAACATAAAATAACAAATTCTTAAGGATGCTAGCTGGAAGTTCATGATTTTTAAAATGCTGTAACACAATTTCAGTTTTTGGCATTAGTGTTTCTTTTAGCTGAAGCTGTATCTTGTATCAGGCATAACAAAATTCTAAATACACTACTAAGGAAATATAAATATTAATTTGTGTTGTAACTAATAGGGGAATTAAAGGAAAGACCACTCAAAATGACTCCCATAAATATGACTCCTAACACAGACAACAGAATTTTGTTGCTAAGAATGAGAAAACGTTTTTAAGAGGACCAGCTTTGTATTATAATCTCAGTTTCAGAAGTCAGCCTTGACGCAGAAGAGCATCCTATATAGTAATTTGCTAGGATGTTTGTCACAATTCAGTTATGTGCAGTAGAGACTGCCCGCGTTCAGGTAGTCTCTACTGAGTATGATTGCATCGGGTGAGTGAGGTGATGCAAGACTGCATTGCATGGAGCACTGAGGTAGTGGCCTCTTAACCCTTTGAGTGCCAGAAGGGTATGCAATGCGTTGCAAAGCAATGCGTTGCAAAGCAATGCGTTGTGTACCCCTCTGGCACTCAAAGGTTTAACATTACTCGGACCTTGGCCCGTGTACACAGGCTTTTACACTAGTTACGTAATAAGAGAAATAAATATTTTAGTGAGATTATTGATCTATTTTTCTGCAGTATAGAAAAGGTATAGAAGGTGTTGAAAGCTGAATGAGTATACTGCATGCCAAAATAGCCTCTACTGCTAAGCCTTGTGGCCATCAACAGAAAGTAAGAGTAAAGAGCAAGTCGTTTTAGGTGAAGCAAACCTTGAAGAATGATTCCTATATGTAAGACAGGGGGCTAAATCATGGAGGCCATTAAAGAGGAAAATGCTCAACAATGGTTATATTTGTCAATGGTTCCGAGAGGATAAGTGGTTAAAAATGAGGAGCTAAACTGAAAAGTTGAGTAATGACATGGTTTGCAACAGGAATGATTTTCTAAAAATAAAGGTACTGGGTCTCCTCCTTTTGTAACAGTGTTTCGGTTTAGTGGTGGCATGTAACAGTGTAGCAGTTTGTTGATCTGATATAAGTCCACATAATAAGGTAAGAATACAAAAAATATAACTACAGAGCTAAGGTGTCATATAGTGAGAAACCATCTAAACAATACATCAAACAATCAATAAATAAAAAATAATTAACTAAAAATAAAAAAGTAGAAAGTGAGTACAGCTATATTTAAATAACACAACCAAAATGTGTCATAAAAAAGGAAAAGAGACAAAATATATATGTGCTACCAGTAAAATATACCAACATTAAAGACGTTAGATACTAAAGCTTATTTAGTCAATGAATTTCCTCAAAAACAAGGAGAAATTATAGTGTAATACAATATACAATTTATTACAACGATAAAAAGCATAAAAGACAGCTAGAACACTCACAAACTGAATGCAATTAAATATTGGACTAACAAGGCTATCCTAAATGATATGAATGATATATATATATTTCATTTAGGATAGCCTTGTTAGTCCAGTTAGTCCAAATGAATGAGTACCTTTTTAACTGGGCTAACTTTCAATTTCAGGGACAAGCTTTTGAGAGCAATGCTCCCTTTTCCAAGTGTAAACATGATGGTTTTAAAAAATTAAACATTTACATTAAAAGTTCTTAACAGAAGATTGGGGAGGGGAGAGAGAGAGACACACATATCCTTAGTACACAGATATAAATAGAAAAAGTATATGAGAAAGATGGATAAACATGTACTGAAACAAAATAAATAGACGGAGATATTAAATAAAGATGTATGTAGAATCCCAAGTCCTTATTTAGTCCATTGTGTTTGGTGTTGTAAAAAATTGATAGTCTTAATTTAAAATGTCTTTCTGTCCTGTGTAGTTTTCAAGTTCTCTGTACGTATATTGAGTTTAAAGCTATGGATGGAGTAGTTTCTCTGGGTTATGGTTCTTTGTTTTGTGGTGTTTCTCAATAGATTGTCTGTTTGAATTCATCCTTAGATTTAGTGGTATTCCTGTTTCACCGATGTAACATTCAGTTTCACATTCAGTGCATTGTATAATATGTACAACATAAATACGATTGTTTAATGCTTTATATCTTGTTGTGTTGTACAGTATTGTTTTCACAAATGTGTTGACATCATTTGCAGAGAGGTTTATTGCAATGTTTTGGTCCTATTATCAGTGTTTGTTCTTTCATTGGTCAGTTTTTTATTGATCAATTGTGTTTCCGATTCACTGGCTGAATGCAAGAATAGATGGTTGGGGAAATAAGGCTTTTAGAACTACATTATCTGTTGGAAGAGACTGTAGCTCTTTGATGATGTTGCTTATTTCTTCTATGCTGGGTTGTATGGAGTTACAAGTGGTATACATATAGAGATGTCCTTCTCTCTGTATTGTAACCGGTGTTCACATGGTGTTCTTAATGCAGATGTAATTTTCTTTGGGATTGTCCATGGTTTGTATCCTTTTTGTTTGAATGATTCAGACAATGTTTTAGATTATTATTGCATTTGCTTGTATCAGAGTATATGTGGTGGAATCTAATAGCTTGGCTACGAATGATGCATTGTTTAGTGTGAGATGGATGAAAACTGGAGTTGTGGAGATAACTGCACTTGCCTGTGGGTTTTCTGTATATAGATGAGTATAGTTTGCCATTGCTAAAAGGTATGGTTGTGTCCAGGAACTGTACACTTTCTGTAGCAAATTCCTTTTTTAGTCTGATGGATGGTTGGATGGTTCTTCACCATTTGTCCATATATATATATATATATATATATATATATATATATATATATATATATATATATATCAACACCATAAGAGTTGAGATTGTAGCCATATTAGTCCAGTGATGCAGATGTAAAATAACAAAATAACAAACAAAATGAATATCTTGTAATACCTTTTTTATTGGGCTAACAGAAATTTGGATTGACAAACTTTTGGGAGAACCCCCCTTTGTCAAGTCTAAAGCATTTATGAGCAAAAGGACACAGAATTCACAGTGATACATACAATTCAAAGTTTAGCTGTATTCTGGGTTAAAGCAGCATGACTGCAGATAAGGCAGGGGTCTAAGAGAAAATCTACACTCTTCTTGCAGAGGGTCGTAAATACCTTCTGTAAGGCTCACAGAGTGGGGGGGAGAAAAAAAAATGAAGGAGATGGTAATGGAGGGAGAGAGTTAAAAAAGATTGCACATATTAAGAATGCTAGAATTCACATCCAACGTGTGTGTGTATATAGGTGCTTTTTTTTATATCTATCCCCTCCATTGCCATCTCCTGCATTCACCCCCACTCTGTGATCCTTACAAAATGTATTTACGGCCCTCTGCAAGAAGAGTGTTAGTCCAATAAAAAAGGTATTACAAGATACAAATTTTGTTTGTTATTTTACATCAACCCCACAAGGTATAAATACCTTATCCCAAGTGAATAATGTGACGTGAACCAGAGTGTCAAGGAGACTGAAAATTGAAAGCATGTATCAAAGCCCACTGATAGATGGAGAATTAGGGTAATGATCAATAAAATCATGCATTCATTTACATGTTGAAACATTGTTAGTAAAGTTAAAAACAACTATGTGTGTTGTTACAATATATGTAGATAAAAAAGTGATAAAGTGAACATATGATTACTTACGTACAAATGTGGAGAAACCACATAACCTAAGTAGATACACAAATATGAAAATATTTTACATCTACTGGACAGCGATGTGAAATAATATATAGTAAAAGTATGCACTCATTCAAAGCCCAAACAAGTAGGGAGGATTAACATCTATTTCTAAAGATTGAATAACTATCTGTTTTAGATCTCCTCTGAAAGTCTTTTAATACATGTTTAAGGATATAGATATATGTATTGCTATCCCTAATACAGAAAGATAAGATCGGGTTAATAACTCTGGGATATTGGATTGGCTGTTGATTGTTGCCCTAATCAGCCAATCACTACTAACATGGACATTTAAAAAGAGCGTTTGAATCGGCATCCTTCGGATACACTAACTGTGAACAAGCTAATGTGTGAAACATGCATCAGTTTTTTATTTTAAAGGCTGACTTTGATGTCGGCATTTATGTCTGGTGTTTGTATTTTTAAAAGAGTAATGCTGTTGTGCATTTCCGATGCAATTTGGCTGTTATATGGCTACTTGCTCGAAACATAATGCACTTTTTTCTTCTCCCTTTTCTCTTTTTTGAGAACTGGGAACCCTTTGACTCATCAATTTAAGAGATGAAAATCCGCCAGCAGAGGTTTTCTTTGTAAGCAGAAACACACCTCAGATAGATTTTTTGGCAATCCGGAATCAGCACCGGTAACAATTGAGAGAGGGTACAGACTCTTATATTCATTAACACACTGTTGATAGATGTATTGCTTTACACGTGTATGATTAGAATATCGGCTTTTGATAGTCAAAGGTGTTTAAAAGATAAAAGAAGATGTGATAATATGTAACGCTATGTTTTGACTAGATACTATATAATAGTTAACTATTTACATCTTTTGCTCCAAGTGAAGTTTTGCTTTATTAAACTAGTGTCTAGCTATAGATAGTATTGAATACAGGTTGATTACCTTTGGAATAAGATAGAATTATATATGGTAGCCATAAACGAGTGACTTAGTTAACCCTATGGATACTAGAATAGGAAAATGTTCAATGTAATCCTACAGCCTTTTGATGTGGACATTGAAATTATAAATCAGAGGTTGATTTAACCTAAGTTAACATCTGAATAGATAAACACTTGGAGTCAAATTAGAGGTTCTGATTGCATCGTATGTGACCACAACAACTTATGTAGTTTATTTTTATCTGTCACCCAGAAGTTTAGGGTTATTTTAATTAGATGTAATAAATGTTACGTTTTAATTTTCCCTCTGTCCTCTTTGTTCCATTTTTTGACTGGGAAACAAATAGGGGTGGAGTAGAGAAGGTGTGCTTGGATCTGCAGGGTTTCTATCTTTCTCAGATAGGATTAACTTCTTGAACTGAAGGGGTTGATCCTTGAACACAGACTGTGTGGCTTCCACATGGAACTCTCTTGTAGCAGATTCAAATTTCAAATTGCAACCTGGAACTGTACCACTTCTGGTTGAATTTATCGAGCAGCAGGAATCTCCACTCATTGTGGTTAACAGTCCTCAGTCTCTTAGAACCACCTTAATCAACCTATATCAACCTGATTAAATAATTATCTATGTCCTTAATGGGTGGCACACACATATATTTGGTCTGTTTACCAGATAAAAAGGTAACAGGCCTAACATGGCCTGGCTGAAAATAATGACATCTGGCTTGCATAAAAAAAGGTTACATTTTGTGGCATGATTTATATGAATTTCATTATAGCTAATATAAACCTAGATTGCATTGCAGCTAATCAGTGTTACCACTGTTTTGTCTTTGAAGTCTATGGAGAAATATATAGTTAAATCCCTTCATAAATGTATCAACTGCAGTGGAATTCAGGCCTTAGTAATATAAGAAACTTCCTTGGCATATAGCAAGAACTAATAGCTGGAAAAGAAGAGTATTTACATAAAAAAATTATGGTTTACCAATGTTCAGTTGATCTAAAAAATGAAAATATACCAAACCTCATCTGGACATTAACAAAAATAGAGTGTTCCAATCTTAATGACCTTGAGGCAAGACCCAGATGAAACATGCAGATCACATGTTTGCTTCTTTTTAGCCTGCTGGGGCTGACATAATCACATGCCCACATTCTTTCTATTGTGCATCTCTAATGATTAATAAAGTAAAATAAATGCTCGAAATAAAGAAACAAACCATGTTTAAACAGATGGCAGGCTTCTCTTTGACAGAAAACACACTTAGTCTTATGCATGCACAAAAAATAAGATTAGCAACTCTATAGCAAACCAACTGTACCATAGGGGCAAAATAGACAGATGCAGTAGTCTTTAACTGCTGTCTTTCTGAGTGTAACCATCTCAATGTGATAAGCAACTTCCTTACCTACATCTGTATGCAAAATTCCAATTAATTTATATGAGACATTCAACCTATTGAATTCTATAAAGGTCTTCAAAGCATTGTTTCAAGAGACAGTGCTAGTATTCAGTGGGTTAAAAATCCCAATTTAAATCAATGGGAATTTTGGAAACATGCATTTCTCTCTATTTCTCTCTCCATACATTAGCCTCATTTTGTCTATTCTATTTTATATTTAACTTAAGTACAATATTTAAGTGTATTTTTCGTTGATTTAATGCAACAGTAACTATTAACCCCTTGAGTGCCAGAGGGTATGCAATGCATTGCAGAGCAATGTGTTGTGTACCTCTCTGGCACTCAAAGGGTTAATAAAACTAGCTTTCAAGGTGTGAAAAACCACAGTTTTTATTTATCTGTTATGGTACAGCTGGTCTGATTGAGATTTGTCCCCTTATTATGACATCATGAAATGCACATTTTAACCCACATTTTAGTGGCACTCAACAGGTTAAAGCACAGATTGGTGATAGCACACTAGATGAAAGTGCACGCTGTTACTTTAAGTAGGTCAAGTGGCAAAATGAAAAAAACAGATGCATCATTCTCAGTGAAAAATTCCTAAGTAAACATTCACCTAATTTACAGTATTTTGTAGTGATGTATGGACTCACATAAATGTGTTGTTAATCTTCAATATATGTGTTCATAAATGAATGTGTGTAATTAAAATACTTTGGTCTTGTTCTAAATTGTTAATCAGTTACACAAAGAAGTGCAAATAGGTCAAGAAGTAACCTAAAAATTCTTGGAAATGCCCCGCCTACCAGCCACGCCCCCAGAAACTCCACCTAAATCAGAGGTGCCCCTCTTTGGCCATTTGAAATGTTGGGAGGTATGCAATGGAGATGTCTGCAGCATACAGGAAATGCCATTTTAAAATTGCAAAATAACAAAACTTGTTTGATATGACTGAGATTTAGATATTTAATATGATAAAACAGTAGTTTTAACCTTTAAGGACTGGAGAGGTCTGCACTACATTGCTTAGTAATGTTTTACATACCCTTCTGGTTTTTAAAGGAAAAACAAGGTTGCCAAAGACAGAAGACATTCATGCACTGCTTCATAAAAAATAAATGTGAACCCTGTGTAGAACATATATTATATCAATGTATTAATTCACTTGTTTAAAAAAAATGAGGGTTTTGTCAAATAGTTTTGCCAAAATATGTTTATGCTCACTTACGTCGCCAAGGAACCCTGTTTTAAGTGAGTCTTTTCTAATACATATTGCCATCATTACAGTTTATGATATGCTTTATATTGAAAGATAAATCTATCTAATTCCCTCATGACAAACAGGGATCACTTGCATTGAGTGGGTGGGGACTTCAAAAACTGGAACCTCACAATGAGTAAAAATCACCATTAATCTTTATTGTTTACTTAGCATGCAATTGTAAAACATAATTTAATTAAATTAAATGTAATCCATAATTCCCATTATAAAGTATATTATATAAAGCAGGGGTACTAAATAGATGGACCTCCATATTTTGGGAATTACAGCTATTATCCCTAAATAGCCAATGGCTATTTGGGGGATGATGGAGTTGTAGTGACCAACAGCTGGAGGTCCAACAGTTGACTACCTTCAATTAAAGTATGCAGAACATGCTGAAGAAATGTGATCAGGCTCTAATCAAGCTCTGGCAGCACACAGAAAGTCAAAACATAATTCATTTTCTGCACAAGTGGTTGCCTTAAAGGAGAAGTAACACCTCCTATTAATAACCTTTCACTTTACTTTATATGATCAGAAACTATTAAAGGCCTTTATGAATTTTGCACTTCTGCCTTTGATCAAGAGATAACCTCTTCAATCAGTTCAGGATGTCAAGGCCATGGACTGAGACACGACAGTTGCCGGCATGACCACATGACAAAAACCCTGCCAAATGCACCTGGGGGTGGTGTAATAAAGGGCAATGAAATGCGTGTGTGGTGATATGTGTAGATCATTTTGCCATGGAGAATATGACACACTTCACCATATGCACTAACAATTAGATATTCAGTGAGAGATTCTGATAATTAGTGTAAAGCTGATGATGTGTTGGGATTCACTCCTTCTTAAATGTCAGCACTAAGAACAGCAGCAGCCCTCCATTAACACTTTGTGTACTACAGGGATGTGCAATGCATTTTTCTGCAATATGTTGCACAACCCTGCAGCACACAAGGAGTTTTAACATGTGCAGTCCCATGCCCAGGCCACATAACAGCTGAGATATAGGACTATGTATGTAATAACCCTTTGAGTGCCAGAGGGTGTCCGATGCATTACACATCTTGCTGGCATTCAAAGGGTTAAGGGAAGGCCGTTGATGTTTTTGCTCTCCATTAGAGATATGGCAAACTGTCTTCTGTGGCTGTATGTAATTCACTATCCACAGGGTGGCAGATCTGTTTCTGTGAGCCCCTACAGCATAGCCAGCTATTGGAGCTTAATTCATGTGGTGAATAGCCACATTAACGTATAAACAAACGTTCGGGAATGTGAAAATGGCTCATTTTGAGTAACATTTCAATATGCAAATGAGCCATTGGTGATGAAGACATTGCAACACTAAAAACATGATGAAACCATGGAGAAAGCATGATGATGTAGGTTTAGTTGAGGTGCAATCACAGGGATGAGATGGCAAAGACACCTTAGTGCAAACCTCAGTATGGATCCAGGTCCAGTTCACCACTGTGTCAAAAAACTGGACCCTTGTCGAACCTTAGTACATCTATCATGGTAACATTAACCCTTTAAGGTCCAGAGAGGTCTGCAATACATTGCTTTGCAACGTGATGCATACACCTCTGGTCCTTAAGGGGTTAAGTAGGCTCATGCACTCTGCCTGCTTTAATTTGAAGAAATATGCCAGCAACTGTCATGTCTGCCTCCAAGGACATAACATCCATGAGTAATTGTAGGTATTATGTCTTGAACAAATACACACAATTTTATGGCCACAATAAGATAAGCTAGGGACTTATTATTAGGTGGTATTACATCTCCTTTAAAATGCTACACCTGCATAACCCCACCCCATTCCCAGTTATCAAGAGAGGAGCATATGTAGGAGTGATATTTTAGGTAACTATTTATATTGTAATAAATACATTTTATTTGTTCTCCCTATGTACCATATTAACTTGATACTAGCTTGAGTGTATTTCTTAAAGGGATAGTAAAGTCCCCAAAAAAGTATAGCCCAAACGATAGGTACAATAAAAAAATATGTAATGCCCTAATTCCTATCTCTCAAACCTTTATGGTTAGCGAGATATAAGAAAATAAAGTCCTCCGTTCCCTCCCCTTTCTACCTGACGAGCTGTAAAGCAATCAGAGGCAGAATCTGGTTGGGTACCAAACGCGGCTCTTCAGGAGCGCTGACATCGAGATATCTAACTATAAATACTTAATTGGAATGGTCTACAACGCGTGCCTGGTTTGCAAGCACATCTTGTACACCATTCTGATGAAGTATTTGTAGTTAGATATCTCAATGTTAGCGCTCCTGAAGAGCCGGCGTCTGATCCCAGAAGCAGGATCTCATGCCGTCAGCTATTCAGTTGACACATGAGAAGGGGGAGGGAGCGGAGAACTTTATTTTCTTATATCTCTCAAACCACAAAGTTCTGAGAGATAGGAATTAGGGCATTATGTATTTTTTTATTGTACCTATCATTTTGGGCTATACTTTTTTGGGGACTTTACAATCCCTTTAAGGAGACTGGTAGAGTAAAAGGGATACTTTTATTGGCTAAGTTGTTCTGGGATGCAGTCTTTAATGACACCTTAGGTCTTTTCTTCAGGCTTTTTTTTTTACAGCTAATATGATGCCACCTTTTATTTGTATTTCTTCAGTGTGTTCTAAGTACTTTGATACTGCCTCTTTTATCGAGCTAACTCTGCCTACTACATACTATTATTATAATGAGGTCTTAGAGTGCTACTGTTTTTCATTTCCATTTCATAAAATGTGTACACATTATTTTGAAAATGAATTATTTTATTTTCTGAAATATATTTGCATGTGTTCAATGCAGATTAAAGATCATCTTGCCAAGGGACAACGAATGCTGGCTGGGGAAGGGATGTCTCAGGTGACTAAAACATTGCTTGATTTAACTCAGCGGAAGCATTTTTATGCAGGGGATCTTCTGATATCAGTGGAAATCCTCAGAAATGTCACAGACACTTTCAAAAGAGCAAGTTATATCCCTGCATCTGATGGAGTGCAGGTAAGATAGAAAGCAATCATGTATGACTTATAAATATATCTGGTGCATTTGTTGGAACCCTTTGTATAGGCTGTGGTGATCATCTATATTGTAATGTATTGCTTAGGAGCAAATCCTTTTAATATTATTTGCTATTATTCAGCATTTTGTATGGGTCTTATTCTGATTTGTTTCATCTGGCATTTTCTTATAGCTGTTACTTTTTAAATCCCTTTTCTGATTCTTGGCAAAACTCATCTTGTAAAGCATTGCTAAAAAGATATCAAAGAAACTTGGCAGAATTGTATAAGGCGGTGGTTCTCAGCCAGTGTGCCATGGTATTTTGGTGTGTTTTGGGCACCATTTTAGTGTGCCACATTTTCTTTGAAGACATTTACAAAAATGTACATTTTTAGATTTGATGGATATTTATGAAAATTATTATTAACATGTTTTTATCATTATGATTGTGAAATACAATAATATCTATATATTTATGTACTTGTTCCCTTCAGTACTTCCTTCACAAACAATCTTCAAAATGATAGGGGCACTCAGAAAATTCCAATGTGCTTGTTAAGGTCGCCTTGAGCATTAAAGGGATAGTAATACTTCATTTTATCTTTATTTTATTTTGTAGGCATTAAAAAAACATGAAGAACAATATAAGTCTTATCTCTTAAACCTTTATGGTTTGAGTAATATTCACAAGCAAAGTTTCCCCTCCCATCCCTTTTACGTATTGTAAGCCATCTCTCTCAGATGTGGAATGCAGTCCATAGACCAGACAGTTAACAGCAGGGGACAATCTTCTTCCTATGAGAACAATGAAAGCCCTGCCCCCCTTGACAAGTTTTTCAGGTTTTTCCCTTATCTTAATTGAAGATCGTCCCTCTCTGCAATCTACCTGGGCACCTCCCTTCTGCTCTGGCTGAACAGTGTTACATCAGTAAAAGGGGCAGGAGGGGAATACTTTGTGACTGAATTATTCTTGAACTACTACTCTGACAGAATTGATATAACACTCTCCAAAGACCAAATACTATGATGATTAATTAGAGCTGCTTTTATTATGAAACATTACTATCCCTTTAACAGATTGAGAACCATTGGTATAAGTTAATTGCATGGTACCTATTTCCTGAGGAGCAATATATTTTTGTGTGTGATTCTTATTCAGCTAAATGATCTACCAGTCCCTCATTCTCTAAACCTATTTTGTGTATTTTCTAAACAATGAAATACGCTATCTAGTAAATTCACCATTTATATTTGTTTCCATTAAATGAATACTAATTGCTTAACTATTTATGTGCTGCACTGCTCTCTGGTCTTTAACCCTTTGAGTGCCAGAGGGGTACGGAATGCATTGCAAATCAATGTACCCCTCTGGCACTCAAAGGGTTAAAGGGGTTAAATGGATAATTCTTAAAGAACAAATTGTACTTTAAAATATTTTTTGTACTTATCAGTGGTAAGTCCAGCATCTAAGGAGGTAAGCACATGAATTCTCTCTTTTCATTAAATATGAAAAAAATTGGTGGAAACCATTTTCTTTAATGAACCACTTTTTTCACTCTAAATAATAAACACACTATGTACATTTTTACACATGCAACTCCAAATACAAATGCAGCAAATGCTATTATACCTTTCTTCACAGAACGTCATGATCTATGGAGTGCAGAAACAAAAGGGGTAAATGAAAAAAGTAAATTGCATTATGGGTTCCTCAGCAGGGGCAGGCAAAGCACTTACACAGGACCAGTAGAATTTTGAGTGTCAAACTGTAACACATTCTTTGTGACAGAGTTATAACAATGGACAAGAACACCTAAGAATCCCCACAATGTGCAGGTGATCAGGCATCTGTTTTACTCTTCTCATACTACACACACTATTCAAGGACCTGTCATTAGCCCTTTTAGTGCTCTCTCTAGCATTCTTAAGTGCTGACCAATGTTGCCCCACTTAAGTGCACAGAGTGCTCTTGGGGCCAACATAACAACATAACATGAATATGAGCATCTTTTGGCACTAGACACATTATTGTACACTTATTCCATTTTACACTTGCTTATACATGAGTGTATCATAGCATAGTAGAATGTCATGATGCTTGCCAACCAGTGGTGTAACTAGTAATTGGAAAGCCCTGGTGAAAACATTGTTTTGGGCCTATTAAGCAAAAACATACTATCAAGAGAGTAATTAGAACCTACTGAGCTCCTTGGATACTGGTCTGGTCACAGATCAACTCTCTGCACCTACTGTGACTATGTCCTTGTCATGGATTCACTCACTGAAAAATCCTACTATATTTATTAACGAGCACATTTTTATCCTCCCTCCCATATTAAACACACATTTATCTATCTACCTCAGAAGTTAAATACTAAAAATACATTAGCAGCAAGACATTCCATGTGGAACTTCCAGCTAAAGCCAATGATCAAAAAACATACATAGGCAATTTGTTTATGCATATGTTTTTTTCCTATAGACTAACATAGCCGCAATCTGTTCCAACAAAGTGTAGGATTTATAAACAGCTGTTTGTGATGTGTATGGGGACTAATACACATTCACGTATACACATACTGATGCAATATTTCACAAAGCTCCAATATAATATCAGTATTAGTCAAGCAAAAGATAAATCATTGGCATATTGAGGTGATAAGCAAGACTCTCTCCCTATTAAAATATACTTTTGTACAGTACTGTGCAAAAGTTTTAGGCAGGTGTGAAAAAATGCTGTAAAGTAAGAATGCTTTCAAAAATAGACATGGTAATAGTTTATATTTAACAATTAACAAAATGCATAGTAAGTGAACAGAAGTAAAATCTAAATCAAATCAATATTTGGTGTGACCACCCTTTACCTTCAAGACAGCATCAATTCTTCTAGGTACACATGCACACAGTTTTTTAAGGAACTCGGCAGGTAGGTTGTTCCACACATCTTGGTGAACTAACCACAGTTCTTCTGTAGATTCAGGAAGCCTCAGTTGCTTCTCTCTCTTCATGTAATCCCAGACAGACTTGATGATGTTGAAATCAGGGCTCTGTGGGGGTCATACCATCACTTCCAGGACTCCCTGTTCTTCTTTACACTGGATATAGTTTTTATTGACTTTGGCTGTATGTTTGGGGTTATGTCATGCTGCAGAATACATTTTGGGCCAATCAGATACCTCTCTGATGGTATTGCATGATGTATAAGTATCTGCCTGTACTTCTCAGCATTGAGGATACCATTAATTCTGACCAAATCCCCAACTCCATTTGCAGAAATGCAGCCCCAAACTTGAAAGGAACCTCCACCATGCTTCACTCTTGCCTGCAAACACTCATTCTTGTACTGCTCTCCAGCCTTTTGTGTATAAACTCCCTTCTGCTACAGCCAAATATTTCACATTTTGGCTCATCAGTCCAGAGCACCTGCTGCCATTTTTATGCACCCCAGTTCCTGTGTTTTAGTGCATAGTTGGGTCGTTTTACCTTGTTTCCGTGTCGGAGGTATGGCTTTGTGGACCAAGTCGTCCATGAAGACCACTTCTGACCAGACCTTTCCAGGCAATAGATGGGTGTACCAATGTCCCACTGTTTTCTGCCACTTCTGAGCTGATGGCAATGCTGGACATATTCTGATTGTGAAGGGAAGTAATTAAGTAATCATGATGTCTCTTTCATCTGCTGCACTAAGTTTCCTTGGTCAACCACTATGTCTATGGTCCTCAAAGTTGCCTGTTTCTTTGTGCTTCTTCAAAAGAGCTTGAACAGCACATCTGGAAACCCCTGTCTGCATGGGAGAGACCTTGATGACCTTGTGTCTTGTTGCTGTGCTCAGTCTTGCCATGGTGTATGACTTTTGACATTAAACTGTCTTCAGCAACCTCACCTTATTAGCTAAGTTTGACTGTTCCTCATCTAGTTTTATTCCTGCTACACAGCTGTTTCTGCTTATGTTTCAACCTACATAGTAAATTGATGATCATTACCACCTGGTTGTTATAATTGTTTAATCATACACCTGAAAATATGCCCACAAAATCCCTGACTTTGTGCAAGTGTACCTAGAAGAATTTATGCTGTTTTGAAGGCAAAGGGTGGTTACACCAACTATTGTGTTTAGATTTTTATTCTCTTTACTCACTATGCATTTTATTATTTGATAAATGTAAATTATTAACATGTCTTAATTTACAGCATTTTTTGACACCTGCCTAAAACTTTTGCACAGTACTGTATATGTGTTACTTTATACAATATCATTTTGGGATTGGATTTTGTGCAGTTTAAATCAGCATTTCTTTTAATGGCTAGTGGTGGGTAATTGTGTAACTCTCATGTGTCCATTTAACAAACACGTTTTCCTTTATGTGGTCACTCAAGTAACTATTTCAGGGGCTGGTAATACCAACCACCATTAATCTAAATACAATTTTCTTTTTATGCTAGATTACGTCAATTGTCCTTTCATGGGCCGGTAAATCTAAAGGGCAATTTTGTAATCAGAAAACACATACAAATTGCATTTTAAGGATACATTTATTTATTCACTGACAAAATACTTTTGAGTTTATAAAACACATTCCAAGATTGGGTATATAGTGCTTATTGATCAAATAATATTCTATAAAACACATTGGTCAAAAGGATTAAATTCCTTTAATGAGCCTGGTGGCAAGGCAGATTTCTGTCTGGGCAACACTTTAGTTAGTGTTCAGTTTGTAAATATACCCTAATTTTATTTGCAGCTCTTAATAATCATTTAATGAAGGTTATGTTTAATTGTACTATTTTGTTTGGCCAGCATTTAGGTATTATATACATCATATAGTTATTCTTCTCTGTATTATCTTAGGTTCCAAATGTACTATCTTGGGAGCTTGTGTGTTAGTCTGAAATTCATCATGGTACAGTAAAACGTATATCAAATATGACAAAACTTTGATGGATACCTTCAAGTACTCAGTAATCTATCATAGTTTCCTGCCTAGTATGCATAGCAGAGAAATATGATGACAAATGATGCAAGTGTACGATACAGTGTGTTTGTATACGTGTGTTTCCCCCCATTGCCTGGAACTGAATCAACAACCTTGAAGCTGGTAGATTGAGTTTGGTGATCTATCTGATCATCATCCATTGATGAATAAACAATGGTCAGATAAGATCAGGCCATTGCTGAATAAGCAAATGGCTAATGTGGAAGAAAATCCTCTGAGCCATTCACTGTTTGATGAATTTCAGCTTGAGCTCATATTGCCTGATGTATTAAAGCTTATGTGCATAGGCTTAGGTGCTCATTTAGCATGCTTATGTACAGGCATATAGTAAGTAATGCAGCCTTGTTTCATAAATCCCTGTGAATGCAGTAAGACTGATGTGCTAAGAAAATTAGAGCATTTCTAGAGCAAACCAATTGAACATGGGATTTTTAACGCTTTATATGCTAACCAAGCAATGTGCCTCTCTAGCCTTTAAGGAGTTAAAAATGCTAGTTAAAATCAATGGGAATCTGGAGGCTTTTTATTGGTCCCCTGTAGTGTAGTTGTTATGACCAAGACTTGCCCTGGTTCTTTTTAGTACAACAGCCATATTAGGGGGGATCTGCATGATTTAGATCACTATTCTAATTCATGTAAAGTTATTTTCAGAAGTTGCATTCCATATCGGTGCACTTCAGGCTATTCAGTTCACTGAAAAACAATGCACCTGGTCCCTCTTCTAAATCCCACAAAAGAGACATCTCTGATTTATGTATTAACCGTTTGCATGAAATAATTGTCTCCAAAGCATTGCTTTATATTGGTTTAGATATGTTTATAGTGTCCAAATAAGCTGAAGCTGTAGCTTTTCAACTGATGTTGAACTACAGTTCCCAAAATCCTCAGATTATAAAAGGCATAAGATTCAGCACTAAGAAGGAACAGCAGGCTCCACCCACATGTCCAGCCCACTAGAAGTAGGTGTATAACTAACTGACAGTCGTAGAGTCATGTGAGACAAAGTCTGCTGAGCCTCCCTTCCCATTTCTGAGTCCTCTGTCCATTACAGACTGAGGATGCTAGTAGTAGTCATGATTAAATATTGTTTCAAGAATCACAGTTTGACCATATTTATAAGCATTACATAGTTATTTTGTTCATTTATTTCTTAAAGGAATTACTTTCTTTAAGCAAGTAGCAAAGGTAAAATGGAACAATTAACATTAACAGACATGTTTTTGGGAGATTAAAGTAATTGATGGGAGAATAAATACACAAGACATCCCAGTTATCCTATACCATATGTGTATGTGTGTGTGTGTGTGTGTGTGTGTGTGTTTGTGTGTGTGTGTATGTTTGTGTGTGTATGTTTGTGTGTGTGCCAAGCTAAAGAGGTGCTAATTCTAGAACAAAAAAAATTACACAATGGGGGGGACTACCATTAATTTAAATGTGGATTTTACCCCTTGAATGCTAGAGAGATCACCAATATTGAAGGGGTTAAAACTAAAAACCCTTTTATGACAATTGGAATTTGGCAAATATTCAAACCAGCCTCGCAGTTGGTTTGCTCCCAAATTACCCCTTTTTAACTTTTTACCCATTTAACCCTATGAGTGCCAGAGAATGCTTTGCATACCCTACTGCTTAAGGCCTCCATAGTTTCAATATTTTGTAAAATATGTTTAATTTTTTAATCTCTAATTTTGCATGGTGGATTGATCTCTGAAATACCATTTCAAATGAATACAGGTTTTTATTAGTTATGGCTAAAAGCCCTCTGGGGAGATCTGATTCATTAAAGGTCGATGCTGTGGCGATATGATTTTGATGATGTCTTAAAAGCACTTCGACATTTTGATGTAGACACACATTGCCATATGCACTAAAATTTAAAGATGCAAGAGGAGAAAAGGAGAAGGTCCCCATTAACATAAAGGATTATCATAGTCCTCTCAATGTGGAAGGATGCTCTCTCTCACACATCTCCAGCATTACAACAATCCTTCAGTCTAAGAACATTCTCTCTGTTTTCCTACTTGCCTAGCAAGGGAGTGGAGAGGATACTTTCAACACCATGGACAGAATCACTCCTTTATCCTTTTGAGTGCCATAGGGATGTGCATTGCTCACCCCTGTGGCACTCAAATGGTTAAAAAAACTACATTCATGATCTGCACTTCCAAAGGAACAAGGCTGGGGATACCAGCTTCCCCCAGCCTTATTCTCTTGGCCACTGGTAGCTAAAGAACCCCATTCACACTGTCTGAACCCCTCAACCTTTTTCCCTTGCCTACTGGTAGCCAAAGATCTAAATGTGCACTGCCTGGGCAAGGGAAGGAGGCTGGGGTGGTGTATGTGGGGCTAACACCCAATGGTGATATTCCCCATGTTGCCTCACAATATAGAAATCTAACATTTTGCCCCATAATGTAAAAATCTGTCATGCTGTCTTCCACCTAAAAACTCAAACACGATGCCCCTTAGTAAACTCAGACATGCTGCCTTTCCCGTATAAACTCTGACATGATGCCCCTAGTAAACTCTGACATGATGCCCCCTAGTAAACTCTGACATGATGCCCCTAGTAAACTCTGACATGATGCCCCCTAGTAAACTCTGACATTCTGCCCTCCCCTATAAACTCTGACATGATGCCCCCTAGTAAACTCTGACATGATGCCCCCTAGTAAACTCTGACATGATGCCCCTAGTAAACTCTGACATGATGCCCCCTAGTAAACTCTGACATTCTGCCCTCCCCTATAAACTCTGACATGATGCCCCTAGTAAACTCTGACATGATGCCCCTAGTAAACTCTGACATTCTGCCCCCCCTATAAACTCTGACATGATGCCCCCTAGTAAACTCTGACATTCTGCCCTCCCCTATAAACTCTGACATGATGCCCCCCTAGTAAACTCTGACATTCTGCCCTCCCCTATAAACTATGACATGATGCCCCCCTAGTAAACTCTGACATTCTGCCCTCCCCTATAAACTATGACATGATGCCCCCTAGTAAACTCTGACATTCTGCTCTCCCCTATAAACTCTGACATGATGCCCCCTAGTAAACTCTGACATTCTGCCCTCCCCTATAAACTATGACATGATGCCCCCCCTAGTAAACTCTGACATTCTGCCCTCTCCTATAAACTCTGACATGATGCCCCCCTAGTAAACTCTGACATTCTGCCCTCCCCTATAAACTCTGACATGATGCCCCCTAGTAAACTCTGACATGATGCCCCCTAGTAAACTCTGACATGATGCCCCTAGTAAACTCTGACATGATGCCCCCTAGTAAACTCTGACATTCTGCCCTCCCCTATAAACTCTGACATGATGCCCCTAGTAAACTCTGACATGATGCCCCCTAGTAAACTCTGACATGATGCCCCTAGTAAACTCTGACATTCTGCCCTCCCCTATAAACTCTGACATGATGCCCCCTAGTAAA
Source organism: Rhinophrynus dorsalis (assembly GCA_037306005.1). Lineage (NCBI taxonomy): Eukaryota > Metazoa > Chordata > Amphibia > Anura > Rhinophrynidae > Rhinophrynus > Rhinophrynus dorsalis. The sequence continues at coordinate 336,443,800 of CM074720.1, read as the reverse complement.
CTCTGACATTCTGCCCTCCCCTATAAACTCTGACATGATGCCCCCTAGTAAACTCTGACATTCTGCTCTCCCCTATAAACTCTGACATGATGCCCCCTAGTAAACTCTGACATTCTGCTCTCCCCTATAAACTCTGACATTCTGCCCTCCCCTATAAACTCTGACATGATGCCCCCCTAGTAAACTCTGACATTCTGCCCTCCCCTATAAACTATGACATGATGCCCCCCCTAGTAAACTCTGACATTCTGCCCTCCCCTATAAACTATGACATGATGCCCCCTAGTAAACTCTGACATTCTGCTCTCCCCTATAAACTCTGACATGATGCCCCCTAGTAAACTCTGACATTCTGCCCTCCCCTATAAACTATGACATGATGCCCCCCCTAGTAAACTCTGACATTCTGCCCTCTCCTATAAACTCTGACATGATGCCCCCTAGTAAACTCTGACATTCTGCCCTCCCCTATAAACTCTGACATGATGCCCCTAGTAAACTCTGACATGATGCCCCTAGTAAACTCTGACATTCTGCCCCCCCCTATAAACTCTGACATGATGCCCCCTAGTAAACTCTGACATTCTGCCCTCCCCTATAAACTCTGACATGATGCCCCCCTAGTAAACTCTGACATTCTGCCCTCCCCTATAAACTATGACATGATGCCCCCCCTAGTAAACTCTGACATTCTGCCCTCCCCTATAAACTATGACATGATGCCCCCTAGTAAACTCTGACATTCTGCTCTCCCCTATAAACTCTGACATGATGCCCCCTAGTAAACTCTGACATTCTGCCCTCCCCTATAAACTATGACATGATGCCCCCCCTAGTAAACTCTGACATTCTGCCCTCTCCTATAAACTCTGACATGATGCCCCCCTAGTAAACTCTGACATTCTGCCCTCCCCTATAAACTCTGACATGATGCCCCCTAGTAAACTCTGACATGATGCCCCCTAGTAAACTCTGACATGATGCCCCTAGTAAACTCTGACATGATGCCCCCTAGTAAACTCTGACATTCTGCCCTCCCCTATAAACTCTGACATGATGCCCCTAGTAAACTCTGACATGATGCCCCCTAGTAAACTCTGACATGATGCCCCTAGTAAACTCTGACATTCTGCCCTCCCCTATAAACTCTGACATGATGCCCCCTAGTAAACTCTGACATTCTGCCCTCCCCTATAAACTCTGACATGATGCCCCCTAGTAAACTCTGACATTCTGCTCTCCCCTATAAACTCTGACATGATGCCCCCTAGTAAACTCTGACATTCTGCTCTCCCCTATAAACTCTGACATTCTGCCCTCCCCTATAAACTCTGACATGATGCCCCCCTAGTAAACTCTGACATTCTGCCCTCCCCTATAAACTATGACATGATGCCCCCCCTAGTAAACTCTGACATTCTGCCCTCCCCTATAAACTATGACATGATGCCCCCTAGTAAACTCTGACATTCTGCCCTCCCCTATAAACTATGACATGATGCCCCCCCTAGTAAACTCTGACATTCTGCCCTCTCCTATAAACTCTGACATGATGCCCCCCTAGTAAACTCTGACATTCTGCCCTCCCCTATAAACTCTGACATGATGCCCCCTAGTAAACTCTGACATGATGCCCCCTAGTAAACTCTGACATGATGCCCCTAGTAAACTCTGACATGATGCCCCCTAGTAAACTCTGACATTCTGCCCTCCCCTATAAACTCTGACATGATGCCCCTAGTAAACTCTGACATGATGCCCCCTAGTAAACTCTGACATGATGCCCCTAGTAAACTCTGACATTCTGCCCTCCCCTATAAACTCTGACATGATGCCCCCTAGTAAACTCTGACATTCTGCCCTCCCCTATAAACTCTGACATGATGCCCCCTAGTAAACTCTGACATTCTGCTCTCCACCATAAACTCTGACATGATGCCCCCTAGTAAACTCTGACATTCTGCTCTCCCCTATAAACTCTGACATTCTGCTCTCCCCTATAAACTCTGACATGATGCCCCCCTAGTAAACTCTGACATTCTGCCCTCCCCTATAAACTCTGACATGATGCCCCCTAGTAAACTCTGACATTCTGCTCTCCACCATAAACTCTGACATGATGCCCCCTAGTAAACTCTGACAATCTGCCCTCCCCTATAAACTCTGACATGATGCCCCCCTAGTAAACTCTGACATTCTGCCCTCCCCTATAAACTCTGACATGATGCCCCCCTAGTAAACTCTGACATGATGCCCCCCTAGTAAACTCTGACATGATGCCCCCTAGTAAACTCTGATATTCTGCCCTCCCCTATAAACTCTGACATGATGCCCCCCTAGTAAACTCTGACATTCTGCCCTCCCCTATAAACTCTGACATGATGCCCCCTAGTAAACTCTGACATTCTGCTCTCCCCTATAAACTCTGACATGATGCCCCCCTAGTAAACTCTGACATTCTGCCCTCCCCTATAAACTATGACATGATGTCCCCTAGTAAACTCTGATATTCTGCCCTCCCCTATAAACTATGACATGATGCCCCCCTAGTAAACTCTGACATTCTGCTCTCCCCTATAAACTCTGACATGATGCCCCCCTAGTAAACTCTGACATTCTGCTCTCCCCTATAAACTCTGACATGATGCCCCCTAGTAAACTCTGACATTCTGCCCTCCCCTATAAACTCTGACATGATGCCCCCCTAGTAAACTCTGACATTCTGCCCTCCCCTATAAACTATGACATGATGCCCCCTAGTAAACTCTGATATTCTGCCCTCCCCTATAAACTATGACATGATGCCCCCTAGTAAACTCTGATATTCTGCCCTCACCTATAAACTCTGACATGATGCCCCCCTAGTAAACTCTGACATTCTGCTCTCCCCTATAAACTCTGACATGATGCCCCCTAGTAAACTCTGACATTCTGCCCTCCCCTATAAACTCTGACATGATGCCCCCTAGTAAACTCTGACATTCTGCTCTCCCCTATAAACTATGACATGATGCCCCCTAGTAAACTCTGACATTCTGCTCTCCCCTATAAACTCTGACATGATGCCCCCTAGTAAACTCTGACATTCTGCTCTCCCCTATAAACTCTGACATGATGCCCCCTAGTAAACTCTGACATTCTGCTCTCCCCTATAAACTCTGACATGATGCCCCCTAGTAAACTCTGACATTCTGCTCTCCCCTATAAACTCTGACATGATGCCCCCTAGTAAACTCTGACATTCTGCTCTCCCCTATAAACTCTGACATGATGCCCCCTAGCAAACTCTGACATTCTGCCCTCCCCTATAAACTCTGACATGATGCCCCCTAGTAAACTATGACATGATGCCCCTAGTAAACTCTGATATTCTGCTCTCCCCTATAAACTCTGACATGATGCCCCCTAGTAAACTCTGACATTCTGCTCTCCACCATAAACTCTGACATGATGCCCCCTAGTAAACTCTGACATTCTGCCCTCCCCTATAAACTCTGACATGATGCCCCCTAGTAAACTCTGACATTCTGCCCTCCCCTATAAACTCTGACATGATGCCCCCCTAGTAAACTCTGACATTCTGCCCTCCCCTATAAACTCTGACATGATGCCCCCCTAGTAAACTCTGACATGATGCCCCCCTAGTAAACTCTGACATGATGCCCCCTAGTAAACTCTGATATTCTGCCCTCCCCTATAAACTCTGACATGATGCCCCCCTAGTAAACTCTGACATTCTGCCCTCCCCTATAAACTCTGACATGATGCCCCCTAGTAAACTCTGACATTCTGCTCTCCCCTATAAGCTCTGACATGATGCCCCCCTAGTAAACTCTGACATTCTGCCCTCCCCTATAAACTATGACATGATGCCCCCTAGTAAACTCTGATATTCTGCCCTCCCCTATAAACTATGACATGATGCCCCCTAGTAAACTCTGACATTCTGCCCTCCCCTATAAACTCTGACATGATGCCCCCCTAGTAAACTCTGACATTCTGCTCTCCCCTATAAACTCTGACATGATGCCCCCTAGTAAACTCTGACATTCTGCCCTCCCCTATAAACTCTGACATGATGCCCCCTAGTAAACTCTGACATTCTGCTCTCCCCTATAAACTATGACATGATGCCCCCTAGTAAACTCTGACATTCTGCTCTCCCCTATAAACTCTGACATGATGCCCCCTAGTAAACTCTGACATTCTGCTCTCCCCTATAAACTATGACATGATACCCCCCTAGTAAACTCTGACATTCTGCCCTCCCCTATAAACTCTGACATGATGCCCCCCCTAGTAAACTCTGATATTCTGCCCTCCCCTATAAACTCTGACATTCTGCCCTCCCCATAAACTCTGACATAATGCCCCCCAAGTAAAACCCAACATAAGGTTCCCCCACACTGTTAACTGTTTGGGTGCTAGTAGGGTATGCAACGCATTGCAAAGCAATGCATTGTGTACCCTTCTTGCACTCAAGGGGTTAAAGTAAAAACAATATTGTCCTATTTTGTTTTCTCATATTAGACCTGCTGCATAACTTGTATATTAACCCTTTGAGTGCCAGATGGGTACGCAAAGCATTGAAGTCTACTGTGTTGCATACGCTTCCAGCATTAAAAGGGTTACTGTCAAAAAATAATGTCCATTTTCTGTGTTATAAAATCAGAACTCATGAGGGCATTTATCACCTATCAAATAGGATAGTTGTTCAATGCGGCGACCAGGAAGGCGATCAGATCCTTCCACTTCTAGCTCCTATCCTACTAACGCTGGCATTCTGTTAATGAGTGATTGATTGGAGGATCAAGTGCCCATTCATAGAAAAACTTTTCAGGAACTCGGTCATTAAAAGAGGCTGCTATCGGATTTTAGTGAATGTGGTGAAGTGCTATGTTTACATATAAACGCATGCCCATGAACACAATAATGGCTCATATCCTGCATTTCCATATGGAAATGAGGTATTATGCTTAATTTTCATGTTGAAATAGGCAATTGTCAAAGTGATGAGTGAAAATTCATAAACCTGCTGAGAACATGTCAGATGGATGTCGATGTGGGCAGATTTTTGTCGGACTGATGGGCGTCGACATTTTGAGCCTTCTTCGACCTTTAGTGAATCTCCTCCATTGCCTTCTTGGTTTATATTTTGTTGGTAGTGCTCATAACTGAGATTCTGACTTACTTTTCTGTGGGTAACCTTTATTTAATTTTAAGGAGACTCTAATGAGAAGGTGTTTAATATGGCATTAAAGTAATACAATAAGTATGTATTTATAAGAAAGGATCTGATTCCCCTTAATGCTTTGAGTGCTAGAGGGATATCCAACATCTTGCTTTGCAATGCATTGATATCCCTTTAGCACTCAAAATTTAACCTTTTGAATATTAGAAATCTGCCCAAAGCATTGTGAAGCAATGTGGTGGAGAAGCATCTCATATCCAAGTGGTTAAACACATTTCATCTCAACACAAGAATAATACTCTAAATAAAATCTTCCCATAGTACACATATAGGATATGTATTAATACAAAATGTATGACAGAGATCCAACACAGAAACAGAGTTTGGCAGCAGATAAGACTGCCTATTTCACTATCTAATTTTATCTGTCTTATTTTATTCTTAGAATAACCATAGTAACATACTGTATAATATGAATCTGTATTGGGTATAACTTATTTTTTCTGCTTTAAAAATAATTAAAAAAAAGATATATTTAAAATTAAGATGTTAACCCTTTGAGTGCCAGAGGGGTGCACAATGCATTTCTTTGCAATCAAACAAAACCCTCTTTAACCCCTTAGGGACCCTTGACGTACCAGGACCGTCAAGGGTAAATTTGCTTGAAAGACCCTTGACGGTCCTGGTACGTCACGTACTTTTTACTTACAGCGCTCTACCGGGAGCGCTGTAAGTAAAAATAGGGCATGAAATAGACCGCTCCAAGATCGGAGCGATCTGTTTCAAGCCCCATAGTGACGCGCCGATACACGTGACAGGTCACGTGTACCGGCGCCTCAAAGTGCCCCTATGCGGTCGTTATGGGACGGAAATGTCCCATAACGTCCGGTCCTTAAGGGGTTAAGAAAGCTTCAAAAACAATTCTGTGCTTTGTGAAGCGAAACATATGACAATATTGTCCTGGGGTCATATTCCAAAATTCTGATTAATGATGGACTGACTATTTGTATTTTATCTTATGTGACATGAGTATTTTCACTTAATTTGGGGAGAGGGGTTAAGGTGAGTTAATCTTTCACAAAATGTAAAGGCCCAAAAGGAAACATACCAATTGTTTAAGCATGTAGGCACCCCTACCTGTTATTTGACTGAAGAGGTTACTGCTGAATTGCTTATATCTGTTTATGTACATACTAGTTGAAGAGCCCGTTACACCGGCCACAGCACCACTGCCAGCCGGTCGCGGGGCTTTCATGCTCAGTAGAGACTGCCCACGCCGTGGCTGATACAGAGCTGGACGCTCCTTCGGAGCGCCCAGCTCTGTATCAGCTGCAGCACGAGCAGTCTCTACTGCGCATGACTGAAGCACACGCAGCAGTGTCTACTTCGCATGACTGTGGCGTTACACACGTTTTAGTGAATTATTATATAGGATTCCTGTATTGTGTTTGATCAAGACATAAGTAAGATATGAGTCATATTAGTGGGCTATTTTATATATTAGTGAATAAAAGAGATATTGGGGTGAATGTATGAATATCAGCAAAGCTCTGTGTTAGCCTCCAACACTAGTTGCTGCACTTCAGGATTTGCATTACAGTATTCAACATCTGTAGTGCATTCTGGTGAATACACTACACATTCTATAGAACGTACCCCTCTGAGTACCCAGAGGGGTTTACAATGCATTGATTTGCAAAGAGTTGCTTACTTCTTCGGCATGGATTAATGCCAGCAAGCCCCTTAACTTGGCCCATAACATGTGTAGGCCCTCAACTTTGAGCAAGTAGCGTTAAGAAGGCAATTTTTATTGCGTCTTGGGAAGCTATGATTAGGCATCTGATTGAGTGTTTATATATTTACATACCACATACATATGTTGAAGAGAGCTTGAGGAATATCTAGGATCTTATGCAGAAAGCAAAAGATGAACAAGTCAGATGCACCATAAGAGGTATGCAAACATTCCCATAAATTGAAATGCCCTCCACGGTGAAGTTGTTTCACTCCAGAATTGCTTCCATTTCTCTAATTGAATATGGCCAAAGGGACTTAAGCATGAAGAATATGATCAGCAACTCCGAAATAAACCAGCTGCACCATAGGGGAGAGATAAAAATTGTCCTTGATTGAAATGGGACTTTTAACTACTTTAATGGTAGACAATTCTCTAGCACCTTTGGAATTTTGTGAATTTATGTTTCACCCATATGGTGCAGTTGGTATGCTCCAGAACTGTTTATTTTTGCTTTCTACAAAAGGTCCTTCCAACTCTTCTCAACACTGCAATGTCCTTATCTTCTATGCATCCTTTATGACCTACTTCTGCTGCCTCCAACTGACCTACAATTCAACTTATCTATTCCCCAGTGAATCTAACCATGAATAAATAAGTTCAATCTTAGGTTAAGATGCTTCATAAATGTATAAGGAGGGCTGCAAATAATATGAAAGTTCTAAATATTCATGAATCACATGTGATGCCATGGATTTGAAAAACTGGTTATTGATCACTAGCCATGGATTTTGAAACCTGGACAATGCTGGATCAAAATTATAGATGTAAGGTTATAAAAGCAAACTGGAGTTATTCTGGAGGAAATCAGATGCACCATAGGAGACAAATTCTAATTCCTAAATGTCCTTGCATTTGAATAGAGCTTTTTAACCCTTGAATGCTAAAGAGGTCTCCGGCATTCACGGAGTTAAAACTCCAATTAAATTTAATGGGAACGTTTATTTGTCACCTATGGTACAGTTGGCTTAAAGTGTTAGTAATGTCTATATTTTACTAATACTAATATTGCAGCTATTATAAAATGAAATTAAACAACCCCAGTACCATCTCTCAACCCTTTATGGTTTGAGAGATACAGAAGGCTAAAGTCCCCCTCTCCCTCCACTTTCCCTGCTGTCAGCTTTACAGCATACTTCATCAGAATGGTCCACAAAGTATGCCTGGTTTGCAGGCACACTTTGTAGGGTGTTCCAATGAAGTGTTCCTTTTTACAATTTGCTATTTCAGCTCTGCTGAAGAGCCACTTGCTTGTCCCGGGACCACGATGTCCTGACGTCAGCTTACAGCTGACGTCAGGGAAAGCAAGGGGAGTGGTGAACTTTAGCCTTCTATATCTCTCAAACCATAAAAGTTTGAGACATGGCACTGGGGTTGTTTAGTTTCATTTTATAATAGCTGAATTATTAGTTATTATGTTAGTAAAATATAGACATTACTAACAGAATAACTCCAGTTTGCTTTTATAAATATGGCTTAAGCTAAATGTTTATTCATTTTATGGTTAGCAAATGATCTGGCACAAATGTAAGAATGTAATTTCTGTTCTATAAATTATACTATTACTTTAATTGGAACGCAGTGTCCTGATTGCACAAATAACTGGCAGCCTTTTAATCTATTATTTCTTGTTCTAAAGCAAATACTGCAAGAGCCATCAAAACACACAAAACTAGAACACTCATAGCACTGTTGATAAAATTGGAATTTTCCTTTAATATTAGATTGCAAAGTTAACCATTAATATATGCTACCTAGAAAGAGGCTGGGAAAATGTGTGGATATTCAAACTTTGATTATACTAATATTTAAGAAAGCACAGCTATGTGAACTGTAATTGGAGTATTGGTATATGCAGAGAGTTTTGCTTCCTGTAGAACTAGAATAACAGTAATTCTTAATCTATTTTTCTTCAAGGCACCCATAACTCGCAATCTGGCATTTTTGGGGGAACTCTTAATATTTAATAGGCTATTTCCCAATGTTTGTAATGAAGGGGACAAATATAGAGTTATTCTAAGGTCACATAATCAGAATAACAAAAATTCACAAATTGTGCTAAATGATTTCCATAAATATACATTTGAAACTCAATATTCACACTTTTTTCCAGACATCATAAGAGAATGTGGCACCCTAAATGGATGTCTATGGTACTTTGCCATGGCACCCTGGTGAATGACCATTGGGTTATTGGATATTAAAGATTTCTGCCCAATGTATTGAGCTGGAGACTTGTCTCTTTCATCAAGGTAGTTAAAGGGATAGTAATACTTCATTTTATCTTTATTTTGTTTTGTAGGCATTAAAAAAACATGAAGAACGATATAAGTCTTATCTCTCAAACCTTTATGGTTTATGAGATATTCACAAGCAAAGTTTCCCCTCCCACCCATTTTACCTAGTGTAAGCCAACTCCTCTCAGATGTGGAATCCAGTCCATAGACCAGACAGATAACAGAAGGGGACAATCTTCTTTCTATGAGAACAATGAAAGCCCTGCCCCCCTTGACAAGTTTTTCAGGTTTTTCCCTTATCTTGAAGATTGACCCTCTCTGCAGTCTACCTGTGCACCTCTCTTCTGATCTGGCTGAACAGTGTTATATCAGTAAAAGGGGTGGGAGGGGGATACTTTGTCATTCAATTACTCTTGAACTACAACTCTGACAGAATTGAAATAACACTATCCATGGCCCAAATACTATGATGATTAATTAGAGCTGCTTTTATTATGAAACATTACTATCCCTTTAAGTAAGGAAACTAAATTCTGGATGTTTTTGTTTCTAGCTTTGCTTCAATGGATCAGTAAATCAAAATAAAACTCTAGGCAGTGATGGTAGGCATCTGATATATTTGAAAATATCCAACAATTGATTGAATATTTCACATTATAATATTTTGGTTACATTCTTAATTTCTAAAACAACAGCAGGTTTCTGATCATACTAATAATACAAATGATTTTTGTGAGCCTTTCTTGTTTGCTTATTTTTCAGAATTTCTTTCAAATAGTTAGCAATCTCCTAGACGAAGAAAATAAAGAAAAATGGGAAGATGCACAACAGGTAAGAACAACAAAATGGTCTAATGTAACATGAGTAAGGTAATCAATAAAAATTGTCTTTCTGTCCCCAAATTTAACCCATAGGGATTCATGCCACATCCCAGAGATAAAAAAATAGAGTCAAAGTATTAATAGCATATTATTGTTAAATTAACCGCTTTCCTTGTTGTGTTTCAAAAGATATCTGTTTTTGTGCAACTTCGCACAAGTAAGGTAAATGGTTAATATTATAATGGCACCCTGATTATGACACAACACAGAATTAATTTATACAAAATCCATATTTATCATCCTTAAACATTATATATATTAGAAATAAGGACTCCAATTAAATAAAATAAGTGTACCTCCATTTTTGGGAAACCATTTATCTAAAAGTTATTACATCTCAAACCTTTTTTTCTTTATGTAACCTTTTCACCACAGCAACAGCAGGGGAAGATGCACTGAAGTTCGATGCTGTGGTTATGTGTGATGAGAACATCCCCTTGGAGTTGGAGAAATACATCACCATATACACTAAGAATTAGTGATCCATAGGTAGAGGAGAGAATACCTCCATTTGCATACAGGATGCCCTCCCTTACACCTCACTAACACTAGACAACCCTGAAGTCTGAGAAAATTTCTTTCACGCTTGCTCAGTGGGGGACCGGAGAGGATCTTCTCAGACTTGAAATGTAAAATAAACCCTTTGATGTCCAGCACATGTTTATCTATCCTCTAGTTCTCCTCTCCATTGGCATCTGCTCCAGCACCTAATAAATGCTAGTTATGCCTCTTTGAAAATATTTTGTTTTAGGGGCCCCAGAAAAAATTTGCATCAGGGCTCTAAATGTTAGTTATGTCACAGCTGAATGCCCTGTTCCCATATTCCCTTTCCTAACTTTCTAGCCATTCTGTCTGTCAGCCTTGTTTAATCTTTCCTCTTCCTACTGCTTGACCATAGCCTATGTCAACAACTTAAAATAACATATCACATTACATATTTTATTTAAGGAGTTGCAAACCCCATTAAAATCAATGACAGTTTTTTGCCATTCTGCCACCCCTACTTAACCCAGTCTCAACTCTGCCACTCTTACTCCACCTGTTCACCACTCTGCCACCTGTCCTCAACCCCATTCATCTCCTTCTCTACCCTTTTCTCCCTTTGTCATCTACCCAAGCACTTTCTTCCACACTGCATGGAGAAAATTTGCTCCGTGCAGTGTGGAAGAAAGTGCTTGGGTGCATTACAAAGGGAGAAAACGGCAGTGAAGGCAGCAAATGGGATGGAAGCAGAGTGGTGACATGGCAGACGAGGAAGGACAGAATGTGAATGGTTGTAGGGGAAGCAGTGATTGCATAGGTACACTAAATAAGAAACCAGTGAAACCTCATTTATCACACACAGATACAGCAAGAAACACATTAAATTTGACTTGATCCATAATAGGTAAAATAGCCCCAGTCCTTAAGTTTAAATATAAAAGTATCAGTTTGAGCTTTAGTTACTTTTGAATTAATCATCTACTGGTGATGGGAGTACCCTGATTTTACTCACCAGCAAAAGCCCTACTTTATTTAATCTGTATAATAGGATTTTAGTGTTCTTACCTGTTACATCCTCTTCTCTTCTGTGCCATATGGAATACAGGTAAAATGGGGTTGAGTTCCTTCTAGGTTTAGACTCCCAGCCCTCATACAGCTCATCCCTTGATCCTCCTTCTAACCAGTATGAATGAGACCAAAGCCACACTAACTAGGCGAGCAAGAGAAGAAGAAGGAAATCTCCTGTCAGAACAAAGACCCTAATTGGACTCTGCATCCCAGACAGACAAGCACAAAAGAGGTCCTCTTCACTGGATTGGAGACCTGTGTCCAATATGGAACATAGGTACCATAGGGATATACCCACACTAAGCTTCCAGGGCGGGAAGAAAGGAGAAAGGACCTCACTCCAGTCCCAATGATACCAGTGTTGTCGAGGACTATCCAGAATTGGAATAGCCCAAACACAGCACAAATTATTAAGAGCCAGGGGGCTCAAACAATTGAACAATAGTATGGTAACCAAGTGTGCAGGTCCTTAGACAGGCAAAGCTGTCTGAAGGACCTTCCAGCTGCAGTTGGCTGCAGCTGAAGCCAAAAAATTGACACGGTAATGCTTAACAAAGGGGTGCAGGGAGTTGCTGCCTTGCACAACTGCTCAGCCAAGGCCTGATTCGTGTAGGCCCAGGAGACCTCCACAGACTTAGTGGAATGTTCCATGACTTTGAAGGAAATATGTTTCTCATACACATGGCGTATAGAGGCCACTGTGACCTTGGAAGCAACTTGCCCTGCCCTAGGACCCTTAGGTATAACAAAAAGAGAGTCAGCATTGTGAAAAGGCTCAGTACGGTGCACATAAAATTTAAGGCACCACACCAACAAACGGAGATCCTTCTTCTTGTCAGACATTGGGTCAGCACAAAATGAAGGCACCACAATCTCTTGACTGATGTGGAACTCAGAAAACAACTTAAGAAGAAATTCATTAGAGGTCCTAAGCACTGTATTATCCTTGTGGAAAAACAGAAAAGGCGGTTTGCTAGACAAAGCCTGCAGACTGAGACAACTGCCAGAGAAAAAGCCATCTTAAGCATCAGTAGAAACAAAGGAATGGAAACATGGGGCTCAAAGGAGGCCTCTGCTACACTACCAAAACCAGATTAAGGTCCCACAGAGGAGTAGGAGCCTTAAAGGCAGAGAAGGCATGAGCCACCCCCTGAAGAAACATCTGTAATTATGGGAATGCATCTCTGAAAGGTGCTCAGACTGAGTTCCTTGTTCATGCCATCATTGAGAATGGATAACACCATGTCAAACTCCTGCGAGGACACAGACCTGCCCATGCACCATGAATAAAACAGAGTCCATACCCTATGGTAGGCCTTGGAAGAGACAGGCTTGGGGGCCTGAATCATAGTAGAAATGGCCTCAGTGGAGAACCTTTTTCTCCTCAAGATGTGGGCATCAACAGCCATGCTGTCAGTCATCTTTTCCACATCCTCTTCCCACAGGTAACCCTGGAGTAGGAGGTCTGGCCTAGGAGGGAGGTGAAGCAGGTACTGAATGGAAAGACTGACAAAGTCTGCAAACCATGTCCTCCTAGTCCAATAAGGACCAACCAGAAACACAGTGGCTCTGTCCATCCTGATCTTCCAAAGTACCCTGGGTATGAGAGGAATTGGAGTAAAGACATTAGCTAGATGAAAGCTTCACTGAATCGAAATGGCATCCATGGTGAAGGCCAAACAGTCTCCCTTCTGGGAACAGAAGGACAGAACCTTTCTGTTTTCCCTGGGGACCATGAGTTCTATTGTGGGAATACCTCAGTACTGAATTCCCACTCTCCGTGATCCACATCATGGTGACTTAAGAAGTTTGCTAGCACATTTTCTACCCCTGGAATGTGTACGGCACAGATGGACAAACCATGGGCTTCTGACCAACCGAGGATGTACCTTACCTCTCACCAGGTGGTGGCACTTCAAGTGCCCCATTGACGGCTGTCTAATTGAACCCTCACCAGCTTTTCCTCCAATTGTGAGGTCCAGTACACAAGGGCCGGGTGAATTGTCCTGAGTTTGCAGAGCATTGATGAACTGAAGGACTGCAGTGTCATGGTTTGTTAAGACTCTCAGACGTAAGGTTAGGTAAAAACACAACTTTATTGAAAAGTTTAAGATAATCCCATAGGGTTACATACACATATAGACAATACATAGAATAGGCAGGTAATCAGTGACATTAGCACTACAGGTTCTACCGGCCTTGCCAATATACCAGACAAGGCAACCTGGACGAGCACGTAATAGGTGGCTCTACCGGCCCTGCCAATATACCGGGCAAGGCAGCCTAACGGAATACCAATGTAATAGGCTCTACCGGCCTTGCCAATATACCGGGCAAGGCAGCCTAACGGAATACCAATGTAATAGGCTTTACCGGCCTTGCCAATACCGGGTAAGGCAACCTCAAGTTGGAGTAATGAAAGGTTCTACCGGCCTTACCAATATACCGGGCAAGGCAGCCTAACGGAGTACCAAGGAGTAGGCTCTACCGGCCTTGCCAATACCGGGTAAGGCAACCTTGAGATGGAATAATAAATGGTTCTACTTGCCTTACCAAAATACCGGGCAAGGCAGCCCAAGGGAAGGTGACAACCACAATGACCTTGGTGACTGTCAGATGGTCAATGACAGTATAGATGGAAGATAGAGGTTACCAGGTCAGTGGTTTCACCAGTAGTCTGAAACTCAGTACCCATGTACTGTAGGAATAATAGCTGTCTAGGACTGGACAGCACACTGAAAACCAACAAGTGCATGAGCAAAGAGACAAGGAGTAAACCAGCGCCCTTACTTTGGGAAACATCAAGCAGGATATTGAGTAAACCCACAGGTCATGGAGCGAACCAACGCCCGCGCGCTGGTAACCAACAGACAGATAAATATTGCCAAAAGGCAGTGGAGCAAACCAGCGACTGCACGCTGGAAGGAACAGACTAGTAATAGTCCAACTGTAAGGCTTGGGGAGCGAACCAGCGTCCGCACGCTGGGAACCAACAATACTGCATATAAGGCTGCAAGGCCAAGGAGCAAATCAGCGCCCGCACGCTGGAACCAACGGGCTGTAAAGTGTAGCCACAAGGCTAGTGAAGCGAACCAGCGTCCACACGCTGGGAACCAACAGTGTTGCGTATGGGGCCGTAAGGCCAAGGAGCAAACCAGTGTCCTCACACGGAACCAACAAGCTGTAAAGTTTAGCTGCAAGGCTAGTGGAGCGAACCAGCGTCCGCACTCTGGGAACCAACAGTGCTGCGTATCGGGCCGTAAGGCCTAGGAGCAAACCAGTGTCCGCACACTGGGACCAACAGGCTGTAACGTGTAGCTGCAAGGCTAGTGGAGCGAACCAGCGTCCGCACGCTGGGAACCAACAGTGCTGCGTATCGGGCCGCAAGACCAAGGAGCAAACCAGTGTCCGTACACTGGAACCAAAGGGCTGTCAAGGTGTAGACGCAAGGCTAGTGGAGCGAACCAGCGTCCACACGCTGGGAACCAACAGAAGAAATGTCGCCGAAGCGACCGAGGAACAATGTCGCCACAGATGCAGGAACTGGAAACAGGACGAACAGGAACCAGCAGAGATGGTCAACCGGATCAGGAATGGCAACGAAGACTGGCAGCAGGAACAGCAACCTCTGATGAAGACAACCGGAACCGGTACTGGAACCGGCACAGCAGGCAGGATACTCAGGAACAGGACGACTCAGGAACTCAGGAACACAGCAACAGGCCCAAATAGCTACAGTAGCAAGGTGGAAGTAGATGCTGTCAGAGACACCACGAAAGGGCAACCAAAGGGTGCCCAGACAGAGTTTAAAAAGGCAATGTAAGGCGGGCTGAAGGCAGACAGCCAATGGGAGCCCCCTACAGGTTATAGACACAGGAATGCAGCAATCACAGGCACCTGCCCTGGACTCCCAGGTGACCCAGAACTGCACCTCACCTGCCCAGGATGGTGCCTATCTTGACCAGAGTCAATTCTGGTATCACAAAGGGTTTCCCATGTTCTAGGTTGTGCCCATGCAGCCATCACTGAAGATCTCTGCAGACTTTCAGAGAGAGGGAGATCTGACAATCCAGGTGTGCCAGATTCCCTGACCAACTCTGAAGAACATGTCTCTGAAGCTTCCTCATGTGTACCTGGGAGTAAGGCACAGCCTCTAGTGTTAACATTAGCCTGCCCAACACTCTCATATACTCTCTGAATGTGGTGAGGGCCACTCTAGGGCCTGAGACACCTCCTGCATCCCCAGAGAGGTCTTCTCATATGGTAGGAAATCTTTCCCATATCGGGTGTTGAACCTCATCCCCAGGAACACCAGTTCCTGAGAAAGCACAGGAGCGATCTTCAGCATATTCAGAATCCACCCATGGTGGACCAAAAGTCAGGCAGGTCTTGGGAGTGCTAAACCAGGAGCTCCTCTGAGGGAACTCTGAGCAAACGATTGTACACATAATGTGTCATGGAGATGTCCCCTATGTGAATGAAGGTGTTAAGGCCCCCATGACTGTGGTGAACATAGAAGCCAGGTCAAATGGCTGAACTGTGAACTGGTAGTGATCTGAGCCATAGGCAAGAGCAGATAGTATTGGCTGTCTGGATGGATGGGGATGTGTAAGTAGACATCTTGAAGGTTTAAATACACCAGATACACCCCAGTGCATATTGCTGTGATGACAGAAAGCAAAAGATTTCATCTTGAAGTTCGTAGTCACCACATATTTATTGACAGCCACTGTCCTTTAGAACCACAAACATGTTGGAACAAAAACCTGAACCATGCTCTGGGAGAGGTAGTGGAATCAGAACATTCTTGACCAGCAGTGAATCCACTGCTTTCTGAAACAGGCATACTTTACTTGGCTATTTTTGCACCCTGGACAAAAAGAAACAAAAAGGTGTAAGGGACTCAAAATCTATGTGGTACCTTTCTGAGATTATATGTGAAACCCATTGGTCTGCTACCGAGGACTCCCGGTCTCATGAAACAGAAGAATCCTCCCCCTACTGTTAAAAGTGGACCAAGATTCCCTGAGTCATACGAAAAATTGTTTAACAGCCCTTGAAGCTGCTCACTTAGGTTGCTACTGCTGTCTGGGCATTGTGGAGTTGTGTGCAAATTTTACAGCCTTTGGGCCTCCATTTGGTTGGGACAAAAAAAAACACAGTTTTCTCACCATGGTTGGACGTTTGGAGGACATCTGAGGCAACAATGTGTTCTTGCTCCCAGTAGCATCACTAATGATATGCTTCAATTCTGGTCCAAACAGGGACTTGCCCTGAAAAGGCAAAGAAACTAGTGGCTTTTTAGAAGCTTGATCCACGGACTAAATCTTAAGGCACAAAGTGTATCACAAACCAACAGAAAAGGCTGAGGCCTTGGCGGACAATCTGCCCACAAAAAAGTACTTATCTGGCAGGAAAAGGGTTAATCTGTAGAAGGAGGGCAAGGAGAGTCACCTTTGTGTAGGATAAGCAAGAGAGAAGTAAAATGGTGACTGCAAAACAGGCAGCCAATTGGAAGAATACTGTGAAACAGGAATTCTGGGAAACTTCTCAGTTGCTGTTGCATAGTAATGGATGTGGATCACCATGGGCCCCAAGACACTCAGGGTTTGTGAACCAGATGACAGGGCATGAGAAGACAAGAAGAAATAGCCCACTGACTTTTGTATGTCAAACAGACACAGGGTTATGTCCCAGAGAAGTTCACCCATAGAAGTCAATGAAGAAAAGATAGAAGTCATTGAAGCAAAGGGGCCACAGCACAATTTTGATCAGCACCAAGCAAGGTACCCAAAGACCCCACAAACGCCATGGAACATGTAAGAACAACAAAAAATAATACCCCAGAGAAGAGTAAGTTGAAACTGTTAACCACAATATCCCCAAACTTGTGAAAACCAGCACAGAAAGAGTTAACCCTGGAAAGCTGCAACCATCTTTGCCCCAAAGCACTGAACTGTCTAAAGTATACAGTCTCTGACTCCCCTTCACCCATTCACCACTCTGTCACCCCTCCTCTGCCATTTCACCACCATGCTTCCATCCCATTTGCTGCCTTCCCTACCCTTTTTTCCCTTTGTCATCCACCTAAGCACTTTGTTCCACACTGTGTGGACCAAATCTGTTCCACATAGTGTGGAAGAAAGTGCTTGTGCAATGACAAAGGGAGAAAAAGGGTAGGGAAGGAGATGAATGGGATGAAGGAGGGGTGGCAGAGTGGTGAACAGGTGGAGGAGGGGTGGCCGAGTCGAGAATGGGTAGAGGAGGGGTGGCAGAATGGTGAAAGTTAAAACTGCCATTGATTTTAATGGAGCTTGCAACCTCTTAAATAAAGGATTCAGGGAGCACTGCCGAATCTATGTACAGTAGGGCTGGGTCACTATATGAAACTTATTTCCTGTTTTTGCTGCTGGTGTCTATTAACCTAGTGAAATGTAAAACAGGAAAGTTTTCCTCTGTTATTGTTAAACAATACTTTTTAATGCAAGAAGGGAAACTTTAACTTTGAATTCACCTTTGTAGCTGCTAAAACAATATTATATTTAAGAGTAAGAAAATCACTTTATACAGACTATTAAGATGCTTTTGACCAACTAGCAGCTTTATCAAAGAAGTTGTTCACAGAAAATACATTCAAAGGAAAGGTTGGGTGAAGATTTTCACAGAAAAAGTGAAAAGTGCTAAAAACATAATGTTCTCATTTTGGGCTAGATTCTATTAAAGGTGATAAATATTTACACCAGTTTTATCAAACATTTTTCAATTGAAGTCTATGGAGAAAAACTGAGACAAAAGCAGTGATAAAAATAGCACCTGTAATAGAATCCAGCCCTTTGCTGTAATTTATTTGAAATACCCAGTTTTTCCACTTTTTCCACCTCATGCTAAACCGACAGTCTTGTACCAATGACTAATACTGACACTCCAGCCATGTCCTGCTGCTTGGTAATCAGAGCAATGGGCAGTGAGGCCTTCCAGCACTGCCAGACTACAAATCCTATTAGTCCCCACCAGTCAGAGCCGGTCAGAAATAAAGGGATTGTAGTCTGAAAGCAGTTGGATGGCCTCACGTTGTCCACCACTACTGTGACCCCCAGTACCATTGTAGCAATAGAAACGCACATACATCCCCCAGCCTTGTACCACAGTAACCATAGAGCCATGCATTCTAATCCCTCCACCCCATCCTTGTCCCACAGTAGTAATATACCCACATTCAGCCTTATCCCATGGTAGCGATAGACCAACATATATTAACTTTCTAACAACCTTGGCCCACAGTAGCCACCAAACCACACATTCTCCTAACCTCTAGACTTGTGCTACTGCAGTAGTTTTGCCAGAAACACCCATACTTAGTCTAACCCTCCTACCCCTGTGGAAACTGGCCAATTTCCCAAGGGAAATTTTTTGGTGTTAGCAAAAGGGAGGATATTTTGGTGTTTTCTATAGACATTAATTAATTAAAAGTGGCACATTGCAAATTCACTCTGTGTTACAGTAGCTTTACACCAGAATTAATCCATGTTTATTTTTGCTCATATATCCCAATTTTGTTTTCCTTTGGATATTCCCATTTGCCACACTAAATTTCATGAAAGCCTTATAAATCTGTGGAGCAATACAAATTAATTTATGAAACTATTAACACTCTGAATGCGTGCACTGACATTCAAAGTGTTAAGATGAGGATAAAGCAATATGGTTCAAATTAGAGGATATTGTTTCAATAAAATGTTCCAGGTATATTACAAGAGTAACAGACAAATATAATGGATGCTAGCATCTAAAAGTAAATGTGAAAGACTGCTTGTGTTTTACAATAAAATGTTTAAAGCTTTTGTTTGAACATTCATGAACTAGCTTCCAAGGCATTCTCTGTTGCCATGGTAGCATGCATGTGTAGCACCATGGGAATTGTTGATCCTGATACAATTGCATTTGAAAGCCTTTTGTAAGAAAAGTGCAAATAAAAACTCTTAACAGCAATACTGACTCTACAGTGTATAAAATAGTATTTTAAACATACTAAAAGATAAAAGTTATCCAAGCAATATTTTTATGTATCATTTTGGGATTTGCTGTATCCACTTTTTTCTTGCAAAGAAATGTTACTTTTCTATCAGAAAATGAATTACTTTGTATGAAGTGCAGCTGCAGAGGCTAGCACATCCTCTTCAAATTAATTGCCGGTGTGACAAACCAGTAATTATGGTTTATATATGGATCGGATGTATGGCAGCACCCAATTTCTGACAAAGCTGTAATAATGCAGCTGCCTTCAGTACTTTAGTAAAGTTCCTATTAAGATAGCAGATGAAGTAGAAGCTAAATGGCCACACTACTATACATTTCTGATGAACAAAAAATGACTGATAAACAAAAATGATGTTCATATGAGATTTATACAGTATATAATCTTCTTCAGCCATTAACAGTCCATTGCAGGATGAATGCTCCTCAGCAAGCCTCCAACAACTTCAGTCCTGTGCCTTTTCTTGCCATTTTGTACCAACAAATTTGCTAAATTTCACCTACCCATCTTGTCTTTGTCTTCTTCTTGGGTGTTTTATATCAAGTAGAATCCATTCCAAAATTTGTTTGGTCCATCTACCATCAGATCTTCTTGCTATGTGGCCTGCTCATTTCCATTGCAGGTGCTTTACTCTTTCAATGATGTCATAGACCTTTGTTTGCTGATGAATCCATGCACATGTTTTTCAGTTATGTTTAGAATTCGGCACTCCATAATTCTCTGTGTCCATGTTTCACAGCCATACATAAAGGATTGGGAGGACACATTGGTCAAAAACCTTACACTTGAGGCAGAATGGTAAATTTGTCTTAAAGACTGTACTACTAAGTTTTCAAAATGATTGCTATCCCAATTTTATTTGTTGCTCAATTTCCATTATGGTATTTCAATCTGTTTTAATTTTCTATCCAACTTGCCAGCTTCTTCTATTTCTAGTCCATCTATTATGATTTTCCTTGGTATGGTAAATTTGTTAAACATTACTTGCGTTTTGTTGATATTCATCAGACCAAAAATGTTTGCTTCAGACCAAAAATGTTTGCTTTCCTGTTATAGCTCTTCAATGAGTTCTTGCAATTCATCAAGTCTATTGGCAAACAGATATCATCTGTAAAACATAAGTGATGTAGGTAGTGTCCATTGATCTTAAGTCCTTTTTTCTCTCAAGATAATTTGTGACATTTTTTTCTCAATAAGCAGATAATAGTTTTGGGGAGATTGTTTCTCCTCATCGGACATCTTTTTCTATGTTTATCAGGACTTTATCATTGTTGAACTGTATTGATACAGTTGCATTTTCATATATTGATTGTAGGATATTGATGTAAGCTCTATCTATTCCTTGGTTGATCAGGGAATCAATAATTGCTTTCTTTTTCACTGAGTAAAAGGCCTTTTCGTTTTCAATGAAGGCAATGCATAATGGACGGTTTTATTCATTATGTCAATCTATAACTTGTTGCACTCTCTGAATATGGTCCATTCTACTGAAACCATTCCTAAAGCCTGCTTGCTCTTAGGCTGTGCTATATTAAGTATTGTATCCATTCTTCTTGATAGTACCTTTGTGAAACCTTGCAGACCACTGGCCATAGAATTAATGGCCGGTAGTTTTTTATATCCTTTTTTTGGTGCAGTAGGAGGATTTGCATTTTTCCATGTTTCATGAAAGCAGGCATTTTGAAAATAGTTTAGCTAGGGTTTTGAATAAGGGTTGACCTCTGACTTTCAACATTTTAACAGTAATTTTATTAGTTCAAGCTGTTTTGTCATTTTTCATTGAGTTTATTGCAGCTTCTTCTACCAAAAACATCTGCAACAACTTCAGCCTCTGGCACTTCATTAAGTTGTTGTCCTTCATACTTATAAAGATTTGAATAAAATTCTTCCACTCATTTTAGTATTTGTTGTTTCATTGTCCCATCTTCAAGCTTTAATGCAAACATTTGGCTCTTTGGTTTTCTTCCAATGTGCTTTTGATGAGCTCAGCATTGAACTTGCATATTTCTTCTTTTATGCTCTTCTTTATGGTCTTGCACATTTCTACATTTTCTACCCTATTTTAAATATTATCGTTTTGCTTAATATCTCTTCACTTTTTCATCATGGCAACTGTTTCTTTTGATAATAGGGACATTTTTTTTTGTTTCCCAGTAGGGCATGAGCAGTGTCTATGATAGTCTCAATGACTTTTTCATTGTGGGTTGAAATGTCTGTGTCTGGAAGGTCTTGCAGCACACTGAAGCACTTAGACAGTGCTTACTGAAAAATTCTTATGGTTTTACAATAGTTGGTTAGTGGCGATCTTCATGTTTGTTGACTTGATCATTTTCTTTCTTTCTCGCAGTCAATTTTGATTTTTGCTCTCACTAGATGATGTTGCTTCAAAAGTTGAAACGATTTAAGACTGAGCAGTCGTTGAATATTGTTTAATTATTTGCAAGTATGAGGTCAATTTCACTTGTGTTACCATTACGGCTTTTTCCATGTCCATTTTCTTTGGGCCTTTTTCCTGTAGAACAAGTTCATGATGTACAAATGTTGTTCTTCTGAAATTTCAATCAGTTGGTTGCCTTTATGCTCTATTTTTCCAGTTCCATGTGGTCTAATACACTTTACACCATTTTGCATCTTACAGTTTTTGCATTGAAATCTCCCATTATACATTTGTAGTGGCAATTGTCCTGTTTTTTAGAGGCGTAATAAATCATCATTAACTTCTTCAACTGCATCATCACTGTGGCTACTTGTAGGGGCATAAACTTGAATGATTTGAAGAACATAGCAACTGTTTAGTTTGAAAGCATAGGAAGTGATTCTTTCAGTAATTCCTTCTGCTTTTAAGATTGAGTCTGTCAGTCTTTAGTTAATCAAGATCCAGTTCCTCCACACTGTCCATCATTGGTTCATTTATAGTGTAGCCAGTGACCATTTTGTAATTTGACTAAATCTACATCTTTTTCATGTGACTCACATATGCTGATAATGTCTCGATTGATGTTAATTAGTTCTTGTACTAGTTCCTTTAAGCAGGAAACTATACTAATAGATTGAATGTTAAGCATTCCAATGTCTAAAGACCAAAGGCAGCCAGATAGAACCCAGTAATTCTTAGCTCCCTCTGCCACTGAGCTTGTCTTCCCAGTCACAAGCCCCCAGGGAATGAGTGCCATTTTTTTTTGTGTGTGTGAAACCATGCTGAGGGAATGGACTATAATCTTCCACAATGGTACATTGAGGATTGGCAAATTTTGGATCGATTTAGTCTGGTGTCTTAGCTTTGATCTGTCCTCCATGGGTGACCCTGCCTGTAGTATATGCTCCCGATGGCATAGTTATCAGCTTCATTGACACATGCAAACACTCCTGCCATGATAAGGCATCAACTTATATAGATAGATAGATAGATAGATAGATAGATAGATAGATAGATAGATAGATAGATATGTGTTATTCAGGTAGGAAGTAAGAATGCTTTAAAAAATAGACATGTTAATAGTTTATTTTTATCAATTAACAAAATGCATAGGTAGTGAACAGAAGAAAAATCTAAATCAATATTTGGCGAGACTACCCTTTGCCTTCAGAATAGCATCAATTCTTCTAGGTACACTTGCACAAAGTCAGGAATTTTGTAGGCATATAAGCAGGTGTATGATTAAACAATTTATACCAAACAGGTGCATATGATCATCAATTTAATGTGTAGGCTGAAACACAATCATTAACTGGAACAGAAACATCTGTGTAGGAGGAGTACAACTGGGTGAGGGACAGACAGACTCAGCTAAAAAGGTGAGGGTGCTGAAGACAGTTTAGTGTCAAAAGTCATACACTATGGCAAGACTGAGCACAGCAACAAGACACAAGGTAGTTATACTGCATCATCAAGGTTTCTCCCAGGCACAAATTTCAAGGCAGACAGGGTTTTCCAGTTGTGCTGTCCAAGCTCTTTTGAAGAAGCAAAAAGAAGCTAGGCAAAGTTGAGACCGCAGATGAAGTGGTCGGCCAAGTAAACTTAGTGCAACAGATGAAAGACACATTATGTTTACTTATCTTCACAATTGGAAGATGTCCAGCAGTGCCATTAGCTCAGAATTGTCAGAAAACAGTAGGATCCTGGTACATCCATCTTCTGGTCAGAAGTGGTCTTCATGGAAGACTTGCAGCCAAAAAGCCATACCTCCAATGTGGAAACAATGCCAAGCGACTCAACTATGCATGAAAACAGAAGAACTGGGGTTCAGAAAAATAGTAGCATGTGGTCTGGAGTGATGAGTCAAAATTTGAAATATTTGGCTGTAGAAGAAAGCAGTTTGTTCGCCAAAGGGTTGGAGAGCGGTACAAGTATGAGTGTCTGCAGGCAACCGTGAATCATGGTGGAGGTTCCTTGCAAGTTTGGGGCTGCATTTCTGCACATGGAGTTGGTGATTTGGCCAGAATTAATGGTATCCTCAATGCTGAGAAGTACAGGCAGATACGTATCCATCATGCAGTACCATCAGGGAGGCATTTGATTGGCCCCAAATTTATTCTGCAGCATGACAATGACCCCAAACATACAGCCAAAGTCATTAAGAACTATCTACAGTGTTAAGAAGAACAAGGAGTCCTGAAAGTGATGTAATGGCCCCAACAGAGCCCTGATATCAACATCATTGAGTCTGTCTGGGATTACATGAAGAGAGAGAAGTAACTGAGGCTTCCTAAATCCACAGAAGAACTGTGGTTAGTTCTA
The DNA here is from genome assembly GCA_037306005.1 of Rhinophrynus dorsalis. NCBI lineage: Eukaryota > Metazoa > Chordata > Amphibia > Anura > Rhinophrynidae > Rhinophrynus > Rhinophrynus dorsalis. Next base: position 336,419,372 of record CM074720.1, on the reverse strand, counting down.
CACGATGTTTGGAACAACCAGCCTGCCTAGTTCCTTAACAGTGTACAATTATACCTAGAATAATTGATGCTGTTTTGAAGGCAAAGGGTGGTCACACCAAATTTGGATTTGAATTAGATTTTTCTTCTGTTCACTCACTATGCATTTTGTTAATACACAGATATCTTCAGCAAAACATCCTTATAGAGGCCAACTTATTTAAGTTTATAGTTACAGCTTATTGTTTGTGTAATGCTATGCTTGCACTTGCTACTATAATTTTTCATTGCAGATTTACCCAGGCTCTGTGGAGTTGATGCAGGTGATTGAAGATTTTATACACATTGTTGGAATGGGAATGATGGATTTTCAGAATTCATATCTTACAACTGGAAATGTAGGTAAGATAATATTTTTCTTCTTTTCTATATCAGTTGGTCAAAATGCGGTTGATTGGACAAATCTCTTGACACAGAGAGGAACTGCACGTACATGTCATATCATCCTCTATCAACGTTGGCTTTTTATTCACATGAGACAAACTCAGAAGAAAGTCTGCAACTGCAAATGTATGGTCCTAAAAGAAACTTTACTTAAAAAAAATTGTTTACAAAATTGAATGTAATTTTAAAGTACATGTACTCTATTAGTTTTTAAAGTTAGACATTTTACCTTTGGCATGTATTAATCAGCTCCTAAAATGTGCATAAGCATCACACTACTGCAAGTCTTGTGTTTTTAGTTTGTATTAAGAATGTCTATTTTATTACAATTATGATTTGGGAACCTAAATAGGAGCTAAACCCTTAGCAATGCATTAGACACCTTGGTGACATAGGGTTGATAACTTCAATGCTCCCGAGATCCACATACATGGGGATGAGATGCACTAAGGATCGATGTGGGCTTAGTATGGTGATGTTGTGCTAGATCTGTTTCAAAGGCACATTGCCAATATGCCAAACATGTGTTCACTATCATATCTACGTCAATCTACCACCAATCAGCCCTCATTGCCATGAATCCACCATATGTTTGACAGCGTTACGATTTTGCACTGAACACATCAACAATGAGTCATTTCCATATGGAAATGGAGGTTGATGAGTCATTGTCATATTTATGTGGGTGTGTTTATATGTTAGTGTGAGTGCTTGCCACATACACTAAACTCTGATAGCAGCCTCTGTTGTTTGAATTCACTGTCCCAACATTAGTGATGTTGGACTCTCTATAGCTCCTATGAACCCAGAGGATAGTTTACTGTTGCTGCTAAAGGTCAGAAATAGCAACTGCCATCACTTATAGCTATCGATGCCATAGGGATCAAATGACAGAGAAGCTATATATCACAGTTTCTCTGCCGTTCTCTACTCTCTGAACCAGCTGCGCCAGTTACCCACCAATCAGCTGATTCAGGTAAAAGATAATGACTGTTGGTGAGAAGAGAATAACAAAAGAGAATATTTAGTAAATTGAACCTTAGATTAAACTGTGGATTTGGCTGTGGGTTGTCTGACAGCTCTAAGCTTAAATGACTGAAGCAGGTAAAAATTATCTTTGGTTTCAGAATGTAATTTAAGCCTGTCAATGGTTGATAGCAAATGTCACGGTGGAAAGTGTGTGTACAAATTGTTTTAAATAGCACAGGTATAACAAGATGTCTCATGTAGCACTGTGGTCTTTCATGGGAAAGGAGTTGACAGTGGCAGCAACTGGGCAAACACCAGCAAGTGGAGGCAGCGGAGTGGAGCTATGTTTCCAGAAGTTTTACAATACATTGGAGACCTCTCTAGCATTAAAGAAGTTAAAATCCCCATTTAAATAAATTGAAATTAGACTTCAATATTTCTTTATAAACATGATCAACTTGTTTTAAAAATTCAAGTGGAAACTAGTCTCCTGCTTCTTTTGTGTTTATCACTCATTATACTTTCTGCCTTCTACCCTGATACCTTTCCATTCTCACTTTGCCTTTTTCCTATCAGAATAGACAAATTGGCCTCAGAGTTAAAGGGACACTAATGGCTTTTAAAAAAATAAATTATGTGGCACAAATCCTATCTCTCAAACCTTTATGGTTTGAGAGATATCACATCTAAAGTTTCCCTTGTCCTGATGTCAGCTGTAAAGCTGACAGCAGGAGATTCAAGTTGGCCAGCTCGAGGAGGCTCTTCAGCAGAGCAGAAAATGCATTATGTCAAAAGAACTACTTCATTGGAACGGTCTACAAAGTGTGCTTTCAAACCAGGCACACTTTGTAGACCTTTCCAATGAAGTAATTTTTTTTAAATAATATGATTTTGGTTCTGCTGCAGAGCTGCTGGCTGGTCCCAGGACCGGGATCTCCTGCTGTCAGCACATTGCTGACTTCCGGAGAAGGGGAGGGGGGAACTTTACATGCGAATATCTCTCAAACCGTAAAGGATTAAACATATAATATATGTAGAAAAAAATCTGTGTAGAAAACACCAGATTTCTTTTAGTTATAATTTATTTCACATTGCATAACAGTAACGATTTAACTTATCATAAAATATCTATTTATTGCATGTTTTTGGTGTTGAGTACCAAGCTAAATAACAAAAAACAGGAAGAAAAAATGAGTAGGCACTCTATCTAACCCCATAAGTAATAAATGTTATTGTCTTTTGGCAATAAACAGAAGTTACTAAAACTTAACTTTTATTAGTCACTTAAAAGCACATAGATTACAAAAAAAATAAGAAAAACAAAAGCTTGAACTGGACCCACAATAAAGATTAGTAATAAGGGAGTTGCTAAATTTGGAAACAAATCATCTTGTTGTATAGTGTATCATACTGTGAATATATTCCCTGTAGTATGTTGTGAACTATTCTCCCAATGTTATTTTATGCAAACTGCTCCATTTGTGTACATTAGTATAAATATGTAGTTGTGCTTATGGGCACCCATCACAGGTTCCGAATTAGCAGGTTCAATGTGGGAGACTGGGATACTCATTTTGGCTGGAGGTACAAGGGAGCTGCTATAGAGAAAAACTAACACACACAGATGTAATTATTCTTTGTGGATGAATAGCCTCTATGTCATATTATGTCATGTTTTTCTGTTTTTAGTAAAGTTATAACTAGAGCTTAATATGGTAGATTGAATTTCTACTTCTTTATTTGTGGGCTGGATTAGAATGCAGGTGATAAATATTATCACTAAATTTTTCATCACGTATTCCAACCAGGGATAAAACCAATGATACAATGATCACCATCAGTGGAACCCAGCACTTTTATGAAGCTGAGTTGCTGCCTTAGGACATTATATTCACAACTTTAGCCCTAGATTAAATTGCATTTGGTGAGTGTTTCCACTGGTTGTATCCAATAGATTGCCATTAAAGTTTATGGGGAAAATTTGTAGACAAAACCCTTGATACATTTTTCAGCTGTAAAGGAATCCAGGTGTCATGGACACTGGAATGCCAGAGCGAAGAAGAAATGCCCTGTGAGCCCATCCAACTTCACATCTCAGGTAGCAGGGTAGAGATGCTAAGGTTCTTGCCAGAGTGTGCTGATGACCCAAGACCAGTCTCGCTGTAGTTGTACTACAGTGCTGACCACAAGGTGGCATACCCCCTCATTGGTGGTTGACCCAGTAAGACATCAGGAAGACTGAACCTGGGATGTAAGAGAAAGTGATGTTGAAGGGAATAACTGAGCACTAGTGCCCTGAGGGAGACAAAACTAGACAGACTAGACTAAAGATAACGTTAACAGTTGCAAAGGGGATATCATGAAACAGTGATCAGCAAAATACAGGCACATGTAATCAGGCTTGAAGGAGGATAATATTTACACTGAATTCAAGAGCTCTTGGTCATAATATAAAAGCAAGTAATAGGTAGTACTGAAAAACCGGGAAGTAAACTGGAGAAAAGTACAACCTACAGTGTGGCTAATATGTATTGTAGTGGCAGTGGTGAGGGACTGGCATGGTGTGATTTGTGTATGTATTTTTAACATTGTCATACTCTATCCTCCTTCTCAGATTATTGACACATATTACTTATTGGTCATAACAGTGGTCCCAAGTGGTGGGAAGTGGTAGCACCCCTACTTCACATCCCTCCTCCACCTCCTCATCTGTGCTGCTGTTAATATATTTGTCCTGGCTTTATCTGTCATGTGTGGTTTCTGCTACTACTGCAACTACTGGAGCTAGATGTTGATGTAATTCTACTGCCACTACTACTAGGTGTCAAATGTGCAGCACTTATAGCAGCAGCACCAGAGGTACTCGTCATATCTAACACAATCTGTGTTGCTGGGTACACAAAACTGGTGTGTGTGGCTGAGTGGGACTTGGACTTTGAAGAGGCAATGATGCTGAGGATGACTGATAGGGTGACTGTGTGCTTTTTGACATTTGTACTTGTCCAGGGTCAGACTTTCCAATGGCTTTGTCAAACAGTTTATAGACAGGGACAATGCTCATTATAAGTGGCAGAAGATACAGCCTTTGACTTTCTGCTAACCTTATAGCCCTGTCATCATCCTCATTCTCAACTTCATCTGTATCTGAACAAGAGAAGGATGCTTGAGGGATATATTCTAGATCTGCATTATCATCAGTCATCATTAGGTCATCCTCAGTAGCATCAGCATCACCTGACAGTTCTTGACCACTACTACCTTTATATTCATCTAAGCTTTTGGAAGTCTCAAACAATTTCTTTTTACTTTTACTATAACAAAATTCACTACTACTTTGAGGACAGGTGTTTTGGTGTCTCACTGTCTGATGCAGCAGGCTGTTCAGCTGCTACACCTTCCCCTATTATGCTGTTGCCAGCATCATCAACACTTGAATGTGACTTCTTTTGCCATCTTCAGTGTTCTTCTTATATGGTTCTACATTTCTACTGGCACTGGTGGTGCTGGGCCTAGTTTTGCTGGGACCTTGACAAACTGCAGCCTCCCTTGGAGTAAAGGGATCATCATCATTGATTGCACATGCTGCAACAACCATTGCTGCAGTAGGTTTTTGGACTATTACTTTACTCTCACGTCCCTACACTACTCTATCCCTCCCCCTTCCCCTTGTGTGTTTGCTGGACATTCTGCAACTACACTGTGTTTTTTTACTGTACAGTGCACAATACAACTGATGGAGCTGTATTATGCCTTGCCTAAGCCCGGTCAGCTGTCTGTCACTGTCGCCTAAGATATTTAGTTTTTTATTCTTTTTTATTTTTTTTAATTTATTTTATTTTTTAAGTTGTTCACCCTGTTGTCTTATCACAATCTGTCCAAATAAAATTAGAACTGAAAAAGAAAATAAACAATGTCTTTTTCCAGACATTCCCACCCAGCACAGGGACAATAACAGCAAGATTAGCAAGCAAATAGGTTGCCTGCATCTTGCCTGTCAATCACATGAAATTTTGGAGTATTTGGGGACAACTTCCTTCCTCCCTTCTTATCCCCTAGAGTGCCCCCAGACTCCCCTAATTCACCTAAATGACTTCCTGAACTAAGCTTCAATTCCCCTTTAATCTCCTCTAGCTAAAATACATGCTGCTGTCTCCTCTCACAAACACAGAATGGCTGCTGTGAGAGCCTGACAGCCTTTTATATAGCTGTAAAAAACTTTTGTGTGGTGTAGAAATATTTTTCTTCCCATTGATTTCAATGGGCGGAAATGGCGGAAAAAAGCAAAAAAATGGCACTTTACGCGGGAAATTTTTCACCAAGTGGAAAGTGCCATTATTCGCCGATTTCAGTTTGAGGCGAAAATTTTCGCCCATCCCTAGCCAGGAATATGTGCTTGACATTTCAGGTAAAAGAACTTTATTAAGACAGTGTTCAATCAAAAGCATGTTTCTAAAGCCTGGGGCTTACCTGTTGGGAGCCAAAGAGAGGCCTGTGATGTCATCACCTGCAGTCAGTAAGGTGACTGCAGTTGCTGACACCACCCACACAGTAACCAATCAGAGAAAAGTGGTATACAAATGGTGATAACCCAAATAATGATATACTAAAAAAGAATGAAAAGAATAAATGAAAAATATAAGAATGCAACCCAAAAAATTTGTAATAGAGAACATGTACCAAAATATATATATGTACATTCAAGTATCACTGTGTATAGGGGTGGCAGTAAGTAGGAGATGTTCAGACATCCTTCCTATTGCCAGTACTGGAGATACAGGGGTGTGTGATTTTGACAGGCATGGTCAAGGGGCACCCTGGCCACACCTTTCAAAATCTCTGCAAATAGCTAGCCCACCCTCAACATTCACCTGAACAAAAAAAAAATAACATGGCTGACACCCTCCGCTCCATGAAATAACCCATCTCTTCACAACATTGCAGGTATTTCAATAAAAATACAAATCCCTAAAATGCACCCCTCATCTGCACACCACCCTCAACTTTGCTACACACTCACCCCCTTTCAACTCTCTCCTCAATCCTCTCCATGTTACCCATGCACTTGCATCTCTGGTTCTGACACCTGGACCGTGGCCTGCCGCTGTGTATTCATGTTCCCCTCATCTGAGGTGCTGCGCAATGTGATGGAGACTCACTCCACCTCATACTTCAACTCATTCTGTGTGCTTCCAAATTGTAGCCACACACAATGAGCTAAAGTATGAGGTGGGCCTACTCTCCCTCACATTGAACAGCACCTAAAATGAGGGAAACAGCAATACACAATGCCAGACCATGGTCCCAGTGGCATGCCCAATGCCATGCCCAGTGCCATCCCACATTGCTACATGCATTTTTCATATAATTCATCTGCTTTGCCCCAGCATTATCTGCTTTGCCTCAGAATTACGGCAGCTTTTACTACATCAGCCTCAATACATGTATATCTTGCATATACAAGTGCACCTTTTCTGCAATACGGGAAGTGTCTGTTTACTGCAGTAACAGCAATAAGGCTATCAGTATAAAGCCAGGAAAAACTTGTCTCTCTGATAAATAAATAAATGACTGAACACTTCTGCCCTTTCCCCTTCACCTTTCCCCCCCGAGTTCTGCTCTTTCCCCTCCGAGTTCTGCCTTTTCTCCTTCACCTTTTCCCTCCCCATTCTGCCCTCTCCACTTTACCCGCCATCTTCTGCCTTCTCCTCTTCCCTCTGAGTTCTGCATTTACCCTTCATCTCTTCTCTCCATATTCTTCCCTTTCCACTTCACCTCTTCTCTCCACATTCTGCCCTTTCCCTCTTCCCTCAGAGTTCTGGCCATTCCCCTTCACCTCTTCCCTCCGAGTTCTGCCCTTTTTTTTGTTTTAATACTTAGTTTTGGCCCATATTTACTAAGAGGTTATATGTTTTGTTTCAAGTGTAAACTTACCAACCTAATGAAGTTTAAGGGTCTTAAGGTATAGTGTTTATGACAAATATTTAACAAAATGTAATTCATGTTTACGTTTTTTAGTGCCAGAGAGGTGCACAATGCACTGTATACCCCTTTAGCACTCACAAGGTAAAATTAGTAATTATCAATCTTTCCTAAAAATAATTAAATTACTGTATATAAAGAATATGCATACCTTTTGAAAAGGCCTGTATCTTCCACTCACAGACTGAATGAAAGCTTCACTGTTCTACATGCCTGTTATTTATATCAGTTAATGATTTGTGCACCAACAATTTTGTATCAAGGAACTGGTGATATGGAAATAAAAATGTTTAAATAAACTTGCCATCATCTTGCAGCATGTTATGACACTAGACATACCCTGCACAAATATATTTTCCTTTCATGAAATAATTTTCATTTTAATGAATCTCAAGAAAATAATAATGATTGATTTGGACAGATTGTCTTAGAAAAAATGGATCTATTAAAAACACTTTAATTTTCTGGATAAATAAAACCAATGTAGTATTTACAGCAAATATTTAGTAGATTGTACATTAATTCACATTATTATTGCCTCCAAAAACCAGTCTGCTGGTGACAACTTTTTTGTACCTTAGTGCAGTTTAGCCCATTGAGTAATTGTAAGATCTCCAACGCAATGCTTCTCAATGGAGATGGCATAAAGTAGTACAACTTGCAAGGTGAATGTTTGTCATATGGGACATCTGTACATTTGGAGATCTATGGGAAAGAAAATGAAAAAGCAAGGTAAAATTGTATTATTGGGAAGTTTACTAAAGTACTGACAGAAGGAGGACAGAGGTTAAAAACGGAATACAAGCTTGAACTGGGTTTATTTAAATGTGCATTAGAAATTTTAGAAATGGTCTTAAAGAGAAAGCATATATATTTTTTTAATCACTAAAATCTTACATGGAGATAAAATTGCAAGTGGCAATTGGATGGGTTAGTATAATGTCACATTATTTAATTTAAACTAAAGGACAAAACTTTAGAATCTATCATTTTATGGTATAATAATCATTTAAATCTCTGAATCCAAAAAGCACAAACTGCACAACACTGTCAACAGCAACACAGAAAAGGGACCAGTGAGTTCAAAAAATTAAAATATGTTAAAATTTAAGGAACACTAAAACCTAAAAATACTCTAGGGCTGTGCACACTTAAATGCCTTGCACTCCATGCTAGCCTGTATACAAATTATACATTTGTTTTCTGAGACCTAAAATCTAATCTTATATAGTGTCTCTGGGGTCTCTTGTTTGTACATTTTCTAGGGCTCCAGGACTCCGATTACAATAGCAATTTTGATGTCTCAGAAGTGATATTGTTTTATTGTCTGTTAATGATCCTGTGAATAAATATCAGCCTTTCTGAATTAAAAAGTGGACATTAATAGCATTAGCTCTACTCAAGCAATTTACCGAATTGTGTCTACAAGACAGTCTATGCATGCATTCAAATACAAGTTAAGGATTAGATTTTAGTGATATAAGATAAAATAACTACATTTTAAATCTGGAAGTACATGATAGTTAAATTTTTGAACCCAATTCAATTTTTGGTGTTATTGTTCCATTAAGGATTGAAAAGTATTTCAGTAAACTAGACAGAAGGACTTCACGTTCTATACTCAGAGGCCTTAGCACCAAAAAGAAGGGATACTACTGTACTTCAGCTCCCTTAGATATTTCCTAGGCTATTCTGTTGAGTGTCATATATCTTTCAAATAGCATGAATACCATGGGGTCAGTTCAAAGACTACTAAAAGTTTGCATGATAACAAATACCAAAAAATTGAAAAAAATATGGCTCAAAATGGCAATTCCCATCCTGAAGAAGAACTGCCATGCTTCTGGAGCAAACCAAATTGATTCCAATGGGCAAATGAAAATTTATAATGATTTACATGTTGCTTTTTTGTCTCTTGAGTGCTAGAATAATCCAATGCATTGCCTCTGGTGCTCAAAGGGTTAACCAGCTGGATGCCAGGGGATCTCAAACTCATTGTGAAGCAAGTGTTGGAAACATCCAAGATGTTAATAGCCCCTTTTGCAACAATGGAAATTTGGGGAAGTTTTATTTTTCCTCATCGAGCAGCTGCTTTACTTCAGAATTAATTCAGTTCCCCTTAGTACATCAGTCTCCCTACATTTTACAGTTATTGTAATAGTCCTATATATAATACAGTTCTACAAACAAGTAATTAGCATACTGTACATGGAAACATAGAAACATAGATCTTGACGGCAGATAAGTACCATTTGGCTCATCTAGTCTGCCCATTTATCCTACTATAAAAACCTCAAACCTTATTTGGTCCTTGTTCTTGTCTTATGTTCAGGACAGCATTATGCCTATCCCATGCATGCTCAAGTTTCATCACTGTATTAATCTCTACCACTTCTGCTGGTAGGTTATAACACTTATCTACCATCCTCTGGAACTGGCATAAAATCAGAATGTAACTATTATATTTAATCAATCAAAATCTTAATTTTTTTCAGAAAAATGGCTTTTACAAAGCATAGGCAGAGTTTAATTCTCTCTAAAACACAGAAATAAATTTATTTTAGGGTGATAGGCCCATTTAATAGGCAGCCAAAAATAAACATCATTTGGTCTATTTTCTTCAGTTGTTATGTTCTTTCTACTTTCCAATGTTGTATAGCTGGAACTGCTGCACAAGTTCACCATATATTCGAGGTGCTCAAGGCCCAAACAGCATATCGTAACAATCCATAGAAGTAAGCCAAGTATCCTCAGATTAAAACTGTTCTTTATTCAGCACATTTAAAAATAAATGAAATGTAAAAAGATAAAAATGCTGGTGTTTGTACCGGCATTTTTACAACTGCATTTTTACATTTCATATATTTTTAAATGTGATAAATAAAGAATAGTTTCAATCAAAGGGGGTGCTCAGCTTACTTCTGTGGATTGTTACTTTCTACTTTCAACACATCTCTGTTTTTGAGAGTATTTCCATAACACCATCTTGCCGATACTTGTTTTCACTTCATTAAAAAAAATAATTATATTGCAGGATACATGTGGCCTGTTAGCGCTTTCTTAAGTTTAAGTTGGCATACAAATGTAGGCAGTCTACCTGAAAGCTCAGTCTTCAGGTCTAAGTTCAAGTTACCTGTCAAAACAACATTACTAAGACGGCCTCTAACTGACCCACATGTAACATAAACCCTTTGAGTCTCAGTGGGGTATCCAAGACATTGCTTCACGGTGTGTTGGCTACCTCTCTGGTGTAGCCTGCTTTTGCAATGCATTAGATACCTATCTGGCACTCCAAAGGTTAAATCTGAATCTTTATTTTCCTATGATGTAGCTAATTTGTACCAGAAATGTTGAATATGGCCCTATAAACATGTTTGCTTTAAACCATTCCAATCCCAAAAGATTTTATTTCCATTCTCCCAAGCTTACAGTGTGACTATTATGGGTTCATGCAAGTATTCAAAAGGGTAGGTTCAATTCAGTCTTATAATTTAATACACTGTATACAGGCATCTAGATTGCTGATGCTGACACCATCTACGTGTAGAAACATTGGAATACTCCTGTCACAGATTTGATGCAATGTATAATATTCTATGATCCATACTAAAAAAGCAAAAACTGCAAAAAAATGGCATCAAGCAACAGTAGAAATAACAATTAGCATTATGTGTATATTTAATACTTAATTTTACTAACTGATAATATTGGAACACATTTATGTTCCCTCATCCAGCTTATTACTGATGACAGACTTTCTATCCTTTTTTGGCCCATTTGGCTGCATTTTCTGGATTGATTTGTAGGTATCAAAATACTCCTTTTGTGATGCTATATTTTACTAACGCACTGCTTGAATAACAGTGAGTGTACATGATATGATAATTATCATTGCTTCAGAAGTGTCGCATACCAAACCTCTTGTCCTTTGCAGTAAAAAGTGTACTCATTTTCACTTTCTTTACAAATCACTGGGGCAGGTGAAAATGTTTTTTGTTTTCCTTTATTACTAAATAATTGAATCTCTAAGGGAAACACAGAAAGATGAAGAACTTCTTTCATGATGTTACAGCAAGAATATTCAATATTCTGCCAAGCATAGAAACATGAGCACTTCTGTTAGACTAGAGAGTTTATATTATGCATGAATTGTTTCTCTATTTGCCAGCAGGTCGACTTCTAGCTCAGCAATAAATTCTACAATCTTGGATTCATGTGCAAAATGAATGTGACAAAATTGTTCCAAAATGCATGAGATGTGTTGGATTAACCATTTGTATTTTTTTTATATACTCATACTTCTTAATGGGTTTGTTGAATATTTGATCTGGTTATATTTTACTCATTGGGTGGTAGAGTGATAACATGTTACAATAGATACAACTCTGACAATCAAGGACTTAAAGGAACAGTGAACATGTTTCCTACTGAATAAAACAAGGGTAACACCACTGTTGGGAGATGCATCTATCCAGAGTTAAACAGTTTAAAGTGTTATTTTTATATTACTGTTGGCCTCTAGTGTCCAGATTTCAGATATTCAGTTTCATTCTATGGGAGTAATGAGTCACTGACATTAGTTCTAGATGGAATGTGAAACACTGTGTCACTTCTTTGTGCTTCAAACGTCAGGACGTAAACACCCTGAATCTTTCTTATATCTTTTCAATATCACAACCGACAACAGCAACAGTACCCTTGTTTTACTCAGTGGTAAATGCCCTGCAACATATAAGGTTTTTTTAGAAAAGTTCACTGTTCCTTTAAGAATGAAGAGATTAAATATACCACTAGAGGGCTTCAAGGCTTAGACATGTTTCACAACTGCATGATAAAAAAATATATTCCATATCCATTGAGCCAGTTTTAAGGGTTTTACTCAACTGAAAAATGTTGGAAACTGCTGTGATAAGCATGAACCTTAACTCTGATCTCTCTGTACTTTTCTGATGACATCATACATAACTGCACAATGCGTCATCAAAGGCCAATAAGATCAGCATCCAGTTACTGTCACTATTCTATTTTATGTATATATTGAGAGAAATACATATACCCATTGAGCTATGTACTTTTATATGCACACTACAACGTGGTGTTGGTATATATTTTTGAGTGGTGCCATGCATAAACACATAACACAAATGTATTTAACATAACATTATGAAGCACCTTACACATCAAAAAGTGGTAATATAAATCAATGCTGCTATACGTATTCCATTATAAAGCTTCAATATAAACACCACTCTGCAGTACTAAGTACATTTAGATGCTATACACATTGCATGGAGGTACTGTGCACTCCACCAGGATAGTGGTTAGCTAATAACTGAGAGGGCTAAAGCCTCAGGTCTCATGTTTAAAGGGATAGTAATGTTTCATAATAAAAGCAGCTCTAATTAATCATCATAGTATTTGGACTTTGGAGAGTGTTATTTCAACTCTGTCAGAGTTGTAGTTCAAGAGTAATTCAATGACAAAGTATCCCTCTCCCGCCCCTTTTACTGATTTAACACTGCTCAGCCATATCAGAAGGGAGGTGCCCAGGTAGACTGCAGAGAGGGACAATCTTCAATTAAGATAAGGGAAAAACCTGAAAAACTTGTCAAGGGGGGCAGGGCTTTCATTGTTCTCATAGGAAGAAGATTGTCCCCTTCTGTTATCTGTCCGGTCTATGGACTGCATTCCACATCTGAGAAGAGATGGCTTACACTAGGTAAAAGGGGCGGGAGGGGAAACTTTGCTTGTGAATATCTCTCAAACCACAAAAGTTTGAGAGATAAGACATATCATTCTTCATGTTTTTTTAATGCCTACAAAATAAAATAGAGATAAAACGAAGTATTAATATCCCTTTAAAGGGGAACTTTACCTTTGAAATAACAGGCTCTTAATTTGTTCAATAGGGTAAATTGATTGTCCCTCATACAGCAGTCAAGTATATGTGTTTACCTTTTTTATATTTCAACTCTCTTGTAGTCTTTAAAAGAAGAGGGATGTATTACTGTGTTGTGAACATTATTGTGCCCTACTGGACCTTTACTCTCTGTTATGCTCTCTCTATGAACTAAATACAATGTTAAAAAGGTGCACACCAAATACAGACAACTACAGATATTATGCAAAAATATATACATTTATTAATCTGAGTGCTGTATGACGGACTCCCACCTAAATAAGTATTTTTGTTACACTTCTTAAGATCCACTTTTTTACTACATAATTCTTCTTTAAAGCACTGGGTCTTGTTGCCAGCTTGGACCATGTAAAGGTGTTAATCTAAATGCTAGTAATGGTGCTCTGGACAGCATTGTGCATTACAATGCAATGGGTTGTCCCAAGCACCAGGTGTTTAGGGAACTTAGTTATTCCTCTGCACTCCACATAAAATTGGTAAATACAGTACAAAATAGCTGTGTGTATTTTGACAGTGATACATGTTCTCTTCTTGTTGTACTCCAGCACACTGTATTTGAAATCAAACAATGAAAAATAGGATAAAATATAGTCTGTCATCTTTAATTTGAGGTATCTGCATCCATAAACTGTGAATTGTGTAGTAAATACAGCCCATTTTATATACAGTCCCTCAACTTTGTAGGACTAAAAGTAATTGGACAGTTGGCTGCTCAGATGTTTCTTAAACTGGTGTGTTTTAATGCATCATTAGTTCATGCACAAGAGAGCTAACAAAAGGTCTAGAGGTGTGGCTATTGTTGAGAAAAAGAGGTGTCAATCCCAGTAAAGCAGGCCATATGAGGCTCAATGATCAGAATAAACTGATCAGAGACATAGCCAAAACATTAGATATGTTAACATAAAATGTGTGGTACATTGTTGACCCCTTAAGGACCCATGATGTGCCAGGACCATCACGGTGGTTCTACACTTAAGGATCAGTGATGGACCTTTCATGTTATGGAATTCAGGGGTTCCCTTGCAACTGTATGCCACTCCAGGACTCCAGAATCCAAATCTCTTTAAAAAAAAAAGTTCCTTATCTGCCGGCAGCAGGGGTTAAGAAGAATGCACACATGTGCTGAGTAATGGCAAATAACTTTGTAGACCATAGAAGACATTGAAGTGTACAACCAAAGAATACTTGTAATTCTGAAAAAAAGCTTATTTTCAGCTTGAATAGATCACAAACAATCACCAGGATATAGACCAGTGGTTCTCAACCCATGCCCTCAGTGGCCACTAACAGGCCAGGACTTAGGAATTTCCCTGCTAGAACATAAGTGTGTTGAGTCACTCATATTGATTAACTCACCTAACAAGGGAATCCTCAAATCCTGGTCTGTTAGTAGCCACTGAAGGCACGGGTTGAGAACCACTGATAGAGACACAGAAGTGTCAAAGAGTACCATAAAGAGAAGACTTCATCACCATGACCACAGAGTGCTTACCACTGTACCATATGTCAAATTTTACTGGGTTCGGGCAGCATATATTGAATTTTACTGAGGGGGTAGCATATGTCAAATTTTAAGGCAGGCAGCTTATGTTAAATTGTAATGGCGTGGAGGCAGCATATGTTGAATCTTAACTGTGGAGCAGCATCTTGAACATAAGTATTGTGGGGAAACATGGGGAACATCACCATTGTGTGTTAGCCACATATACACTGACTGATCCACCCCAACCTTGCTCCCTTCCCAGGAAATACCCATGGGTATTTGTGGCTTCCAGTAGGCAAGGGAGAAAGTCTGGGGTGGTCAGATAGTGTAAATAGGGATCTGGGGCTACCAGTAGGCAAGGGAACATGCTAGCAGACACACATCCCCATGGATGCTGCCTGACCCCCTGCCTTGTTCCCTTGGGCATGTACAACAAGTGTGATATACGATACAGAGCTGTGAATTAAGGGAGTGATGCTGTTTGTGGTGCTGAAAGGATCCTCTCCACTCCCCTACTGAGAAAGTGGGGAAGCAAAGAGAATGCTCTCAGACTTCAGGTTTGTCTTCTGCTGGTGATGTGTAAGGGAGAGCATCCCTTTCACATTGACAGCAGTTCACAACCCTCCCTGCTTATGACTGATTGAGGGCTGTTACAGTGTAAGAAACTACACGGAGATCCCAACTTCATAAGCCTCAGGAAGGTGATGCTGAGACTTTGAACTCTGACAGCAGAGACCTCTGTCGGAGTTTAGCACATGTGGTGAAGTGCCACATTAACATATAAACACACCCCCTTGAATAGGAAAATGACTCATTATACTGCATTTCCATATGGAAATAGGCCATTGTTGATAGGATGAGTGAAAATTCTTAAACCTGTCAAAGGCATGTTGGATGGATGTCAATGTGGGCAGATTTTTGTCGGATTGGTGGGGATATTATGTTGAGGACACTTTAGTGCATTCTGTTGATTTGCCTTTGACATTGCTCAGAAAGTGCATTGACATTATGAGCTTTCTTCTACCTAAATTCATCTCCCCCCTTGTGTTTTTTTTCCAGCGCAAATATACCTCTTTTCTGGCCATTATTTAGCCCCTTGTTTCCATAGAAGTTTCCAGTTGCACTGCAAACCAATGCACTGGAAACATCTTGGATTTTGTTAGTAGGGAAAGAGGAGTAGGGTTTTACTTTAGGAGAGTAGAGAACTGTCAATAACAAAATCTGTAATTTCTGAAATTTGTGAAGTGTGTGTTTGTGTGTGACTTAGTGTTAGGTTAATGAGTGTCTTTAAAGTGATAATTTGTGTTAGGGCAGAGAGGGACCTTCAAATTGTTTAAGTCAGTGTTAGGGCAGTGTGGCAGGTCATTCAATTTGTGAGTTAGTATTAGAGCCAGGAGAGTGATTAAAATTGTGAGTTAGCATTAGGGTAGTGAGGGTTATTAAAATTGTGTGAGTTAGTGTCAGGGCATAAGGGTCAGCGAAGTGTAAGTGATGTGTGGTTTTTAATTTTTGTTTAATCTTTAATATTTTTGCTATTTTTTTGTATAATTCGTATTTTTTTGTCTATAAAAAGAGATGTGCTCAATGTCAAACAGAAAGACTTGGTGGGGAAAGGGAGGAACTTGAGCATCATCTACATCAGGGGACATAGTTCACACCTAAATCTGGGTTCTCTATCACTTGCCAAGGCGGAATGAAATCAGTTACTAGTAGCAGTGCCACTGTTACTGCCAGCCACCACTGGCATAAGCACAACAGTTGAGCCCCAGGCACCTGCACCAACAATGGTGGTGACACAGGTCCAACACAATTCTCACCAACCAACTTAGATAGTGGTGGTGGTGGTGATTCTGATTCTTTAGAGTCTTTCAGTGCACTCATAGGCTTTCTTCACAAGATTATCATGGAGTGACACAGAGAGGGGACAGAATGGGGTGAAGATGAAGATGATGAATACAGAATATAGTTTGAGGCAGGAGTAGACCGGAGGGATCATCTTGTGAGTGGGAAACATTAGGATATAGTGGAGGAAGAAGTGGGCAAGAAGATGTGCAGGTAACTGTGGGCATGTGCTTACTGTGAGTGGGCAAGAAAATGGGCAGGATCCTGTGAATATGCAAATATAGCAATATGTTTACACTCATGTGGCACAGTGACTCCACACGGTAATGTGGTGGAGACAAGCAGGATACCAAGTATAAGAGAACACTTAGTCTGCATCCTGCAGATTATGAGTGACTGTTAGTAGGAAGGGTGAATTATTTTCATTTATTTATTTATTTTCCTGTTAAAGGTTTTTGTGATTGAGGCTACTGCTGGGCTGAGTTATATTTTTGTGTTTATTTTATACATTTATTTTGCTTTAAGTTTCCCACCTCCAAATAATGTTTCTTGGCTTATAACTGTGTAGGCTAACATATAAACCAAATATATTTTCTAGCTCTAATTTTAGTAGGGCAATTTTTTTAGGCTACTGTGAATCAAGCAAGCAAGCAAAGAGTAAAAATGTCAGTCAGGACTATTAAATGTATAAAACAACAAAATGCTCCTCTTTTCCTATTTCTGTCATCAAAAGAAATATAATAAAAACAGGTACATGAGGCAGATATAAAAATATATTTTATAATATTAGTGGTAGTGGTGGTGGAACTTTTTATGGGACTTAGACAAACTCAGGAAGAGAAGGATCATCATCATTTATTGCACATACTGCAGCAAGCATAGCTGCAGTCAGATTTTGGACCACCAGTTTACTGACATGTTTTGGTACTGCTACTTCTCCTTTTGTCCTAACCCTGCCACTAGTATATTTGCTGGAACTTATTTAACAGTGAAGTACACAGCAGAACTGTTTGTGTGTATGATGAGTGCCCTTTACAAAATACTCTGACTTTAGTATCCATCTGTCTTAGTCACAGATCATGTCCAGAACCCTGTCATCTCAAACTATTTTTATAGTATTTTTTGTTATTTTATTTTTAGTTTTTTATTTATTTTACTAAGTGTCCCTATCACGTCCACAAAAAAAAATACAAAAATACTCCCTGTGCAACTGCTACTTCCTTCTTAGCACAGAGATAACAGCCAGATCAGAAGGAACTTGGATTACAGCTGCCTGGGTCTTCTCATTCAGTCATGCAAGAATTTCGATTGTTTGGGATGAATTTCCTTTGCCCCTTTCACACACACCCAGACTCCCAGAGTGACTCCACTAATACAGGGAACAGTCCACAGAAGTGACCTTGGATCACATCCACCTGTGTCTTCTCAGTCACACAGAATATTTGGCTATTTGAGGTAAATCTCCTTTTCTCCATTCACGCATCCCCACACTCCCCTAACACACAGAAAACAGTAAGATCTGGTAGGTACTTGGATCACAGTTGCCTGTGTCTTCCTAGTCAATCACACAAAAATGTGGGGTAAATCTCAGTTGATTCTTTCAAACTTCCCCAGACTTCCCTAACACAGAGAATGGAGGTAAATCTCATTTGCTCCCCTTTTCACCCCCTAACACAGCTAACAGCTAGAACTTGGATCACAGCTGCCTGTGTCAGGGGTATTTTGAGTCAACCACCTTTCACTCTTTCACTTTTACTGCAGGAAAAAGGCAGGTAAAAGACAAATGATTACCCTCATAGTAAACAGGATCATACAAATGTTGATTACTTTATCCAAAAACATTATGATAATTCTTCTAGTGCCTGAGATTTTTTTTAACATTTTCATTCTATGTACCTCCACCTTTTAGAGTAGCTCAAATCTCCTTTCCTAGTTGCCTTGGCAATAGGCTAAAAATGCTTATTCTTGAAATTTGCCTGACATGTAATGTATAGGTATAGGGGTTTTTCAAAGCTTATTGTTTGTGTCAAAACTCTCAAAGAGGAAAAAATATTGAATAGTCATAATTAATCAAGAAGACTTGAGTGCCTACATTTCTTTCTCTGTTTGCTACACCCACACAGTTCAATAAGGCAGGTTAACTTTATCAAATGGTGTGTCACTTTTCACCATGCAGAGCATGTGGATGACATTTCAAAGACTATTTTAGTTATGTCAAAGATTCAGAGTTGTTTATCTTATATCTGGGTAGGCAATTTGAGTTCTCTAGCTGTTGTTGGACTAAAATGTCCATCATTGTCAGCTGACCATAGGCCAGCAGACAATGATGTAAGTTTCAGTCTATCAGGGACTGGAGGTACACACATTACCCACACTGCCTTATATTTCTATATTTTTAAAGCTTTTTTCAACTTCCCTAGCACCTGGAGAGAGAGAATACACATATTAGAAATGTCAATT
Organism: Rhinophrynus dorsalis; assembly: GCA_037306005.1. Classification (NCBI taxonomy): domain Eukaryota; kingdom Metazoa; phylum Chordata; class Amphibia; order Anura; family Rhinophrynidae; genus Rhinophrynus; species Rhinophrynus dorsalis. Next base: position 336,400,297 of record CM074720.1, on the reverse strand, counting down.
TTGTATTAGAAAACCAATGAAACATATATTCATGTAAAATGTACACATTTAAAATATGAAACATGAGTTGAATACTTATTTTTCTCTCAGCGTCTTTGCTGCTCATCTTCTGTTTGATTGCAGTAGTACACATTGCTATGTGCAGCTGTAAATGTAATCTACCAGTTGCCATGGAATTGGATATCAGCCTTAGGAAGAAAGATAAAACAAGGGAAATAGCAGCTCAGAGGGAAACTACATGGATTCTAATACATATTCTAAAAGCAAAATCATTTAAGTAGACCCCAAAGTAATTTGTAGAACCAGGATGGTTTATCAAAAATGAGTAAATCAAATCCCAATAGTCTTCTTACTTGAGGAGAAGAGCACATTATTTTAAACAAATATACCTTGCCCCAGTGTGTTTTTCCAGAACTCAGTTGCTCCCATGGTAATAAAGAACAGTGGTAAGCTGATGTAATTTACTTGAACTAAAAAGCTTGTTACCATAGCATTTCTACATATAATATGCTGCATAACATGTGCATGATTAGGAGAAAAAAAAAGAAAATCATAAGTGTGTGTGGTTTAACCTCCTGTATGCCAAAGATGTATGAAACACACTTTGGTCCACATGTTCAAAGAAGTAGCAAAATAGTATTTGTCGTTTGTAATGACTTTTCAAAGTACAGTGTCGTTGGGATCATTAATATTTTTAGAGAGTGTCGGTTTTGATCGGAAATATGTCCTTTGTCCTGACTGAAATTGTCGTATGTAACGACAAAAAAAGTCTTACCCAACGACAAAAATGTCTTAACTAAAGACAAAAATTCTCACATTCAGAACTTCACATTCCCTCCACTTTTTTCTTAACTTACAAATTTTGTCTTTTGTAAGATTTTTTTTTGTCATTAGTTACGACTGATTTGATAGGCTTCAGCCTGCTAATAACATGATATTACTACCAAGAGCATAAACATCCGTCCCATCACTAGCTTACAGTGGAGGTCCATTTCAACTAGCTAACAGTTTAGTCAAGGTTAATGTTTCAAACACAGTTTGCTACCAATTTTTTAAGGCTAATATTTATGCTGCTGTAGGTCTCAACCTGTTAGGTCAGAACAAACTGACAACCTTTACTTACCACTGTGTATTTCACTCACCAGGAGTAGTACTGCAACAAGACAACACTGCCATAGAAAGCATAGGTAGAACCCTGACTGGAAATTGGCAGTTCTTACAGGAATTTAATTGGCAATAGTAAAAATATCGACATTTTAATTGGCTTTCATCTGTGGGAAATTATGTGAAAAAAAGAAAAATTGTGTTTTTATGTGAAAACTTCACCAAACATTAAACTTCACTTTTTATCCATCTCTCATATAATATAAATTTAAAATGACTGTTGGCTGATTGAAGTGTGTGGTGTATTGCAGTGTATTTCAATGTATTTCACTCACCTCTAGTTCTAAAGTGTTAAGAATTTTAAGTGACCTTTGGATATTTTAGTAATTTTACTCATAGAATATGTATGTAAAAACATTATTTTGATGCACATATAACTATAATACATCGACTATACTATAGTTTATTTCGTTTGGGGAAAAGATTTAAGAAACCTGTTCATAATAATTATTTGCTCAAGACCTCATACACATTGTCAACGCTTCATTAGTCAGATTCTTGCAGTTTTGTCTTCAAGAGCTGTTTACAGAAATGTTATCCTTGTAATGTCACTTCAAATCATTTCAAATTTTGGTCTAAAGAAATAGTGAAAATACTTCATACTTGTGAATTGCTTCATCTATCTGTAAGCTTTTTATGGCTATAGTTGATAGCTTGCCACAAATGTAAGAGACAAGTCAAAATAAACAAATTTATTTAAGTTATCAGTAGAGGTACTGGAAATTTAGTCTACATTAGCACATTTATTTGAAAACATAACTCAACAAACTATTATGCTACATTGAAAAAATTTCTCTCACTATATGTTCTTCTCTTGCCAGTTGCAAGCATTCAGAAACTCCCAGCATCATCAGTGTTAACCGATATCAACTTTCCAATGAGAGGAAGAAAAGGAATGGTAGATTGGGCACGGAACTCTGAAGACAAAGTGGTAATACCAAAAAGTATCTTCACTCCTATGCCATCAGGTATTACTATATATGTTTCTAAAATGTTGCTAAAAAATTATTAAAGGATTTCATCCTATTTTGTCAAGGATTTTACAGTACATAGTTAAAATACAATATAGATTATGAATATTTAAGTAGGCATTTGACAGAAGCATGAAAAACAGTTAAATAACTATTTATGGTTAGATTTTGTGGACTATACTCAATGTTTTAGAGCTCCACACCATTTTATTAATAACTAATTCTGCACCACTTTCAAAAATCTGTTCATTATTATGGCTAATTCCTGGCTTTTTCGGTAATATTTAGATGAATCTGAATCCTCTACTTCTGTTCCACTTATAGATGATTTTATTAACTTGTAATCCCATTTCAATTTGGGCTAAACCTTTTGTTAGTTTCTGCCATTTAGCCAAACCCTAAAGTGATGATACACACACTGCTTTAACCCCTTGAGTACCAGTGGGGTATGCAACTCAATGCAATGGTTTGATATTAAATAATGCAATAAATTAAATTGGAAGTAAAATAAATGCAATGTGTTAACAAATATACAGGCCTTAACCACAAAAGAAAAGAGATGCCATTCAGGAGCAACCCAACTGCTCATAGGCAATAACAAAAACTTCCTATTGATTTAAATGTAACTCTTAACACCTTTAAAGAGATGGTAATGTAAAAAAAAAACTTGGTATAGGATTGTTTATTTTAATTTGTTATAATGCATAGCATATTTTAACATTTCATTAACTTCATATTCTTCTTCAAATTTGATTTAAAAGATTTCCCCTACCCACCCGGTTCCATTACATGAGGCAGAGATCCCTCAGATACGAAAGCCAGTTGCTTCACCAGACAGATGGCAATGAGGGTCAATATTGTCCATATAAGGAAAGCCCTTCCCCCCTTGATGAAGCGAGGCAGGGTTGTCCTTATCCTGACACAATATTGTCCCTTGCTGTGATCTGTCCAGACCGGCTTTCGGATCTGCCTGATGTAATTGAAAAGGGAGGGAGGGATGATCTTTTAAATCGAATCTGAAGACAAATATGAAAGTAGCAAGGTTTAAAAATATGCTATCCTATAACATAAAGTCCTAGAATGCATCTCTCACCGTGTGTGTAACCGCACGGGGACTCGCAGAACAGGCTGATCTGGAGAGGAGAGCTCTGGATGGCTGACAACCTGTCTGTGGTCCCGGCTCCTGTGCAGCAGCGGAGGCAGATGGGTGACAAACTGTCACCCAGTGCCTCTGCTGCTGCTCCGGAGCTGGGAGCACAGACAGGCTGTGAGCCATCTGTAGCTCCCTGCTCCGAATCAGCCCGTGTATACGGGCTTTGTAACTAGTGAATTTATAACAAATTAAAATGAACATTCCTACACAGAGTTTTTTTTACATTACTATCCCTTTTATACAAAAGCATATACTATCCCTTTATTACAAAAGAGCTTTCAAAAACACTGCCTCACAATGCACTGGAAACCCCTCTAACATTCAAGGACTCAAAAGCCCCACTGAAATCATTAGGAATATATGAATTCATATACTTCCCCTCTTCTGCAGTTGTTTGTTTCAGAATTACACAAAAAAGCAAACTGGGAGTACTGGACACTAATAGCAATATAAATATACAGTACTGTCAAGTGGAAGAGTATTATAACTTACATAATGATGTATGCAGGCTGTATCTGCTCCAAGCTGGTAATTTCTCTTGTAGGGATATATAACACCCCCTGCTCAGGTGTCAAACTCTCTCCAACTTCCCCTGAGCTTGTTGGTATCCAAAGAGCAAACGTGTTTGGTATAACGTATTAAACTTGAATAAAGATTAAAAACATTTAAAAAGTGAAAATAAAGCAGTTTAACCCTTTGAGTGCCAGAGGGTTAGTCAATGCATTGCTTTGCAATGTGTTGTGTACCCCTCTGGCACTCAAAGGGTTAAAACTGGCCAGTATGTCCGATGCATTTCTGAGCTCTAGGCTCTTTCATCAGGAATGTAATGATGCTCTAATGAAAGAGCCTAGAGCTCAGAAACACATTGGACAACACTGACAAATTTTAAATTGTTTTATTTTCACTTTTTACGTTTTCATAAAATGTATTCCAGTTTAATTCTTTATACCAACCACATTTGTTCTTTGGATATCAACAAGCTCAGAAGAAGTTGGAGAGAGATTTACAACCAAGGAGGCGGGAGGGTGTTATATATCCCTACAAGAGATGTTACCGCTTGGGGTAGATACAGTCTGTATATATCATTTTGTAAGTTATAATATTCTTCCACTTGAGTGTATTACATATTTATATATTGCTATTAGATTCCAGTGCTCCCCATTTGCTTTTTTTGTGTTGTTCTTCAGAGGGTGGGCTTTTTTTTTAATGCCCTTCGAAGAGAAGCAGCAGATTCTTATCGGTGGAACCAAGTGGAAGCAGTGTATTTCCTCCACTTGTCTTAGCTGTCCATTTCTAATGGACTGATATATTGTGAGTGCCCTGGTGCTTTGGTGTAGGTTTTGAACTGTTGTCATAGTGTTACACTATGAGCGTCCCTTGTGTTTTGACTTTTATTTCAGAATTGCTCCTGTTCTCTTTTGCGAAGTCACAAAGTATGTAGACTAGTACAGTAAAATGATACATTTGTTGGCTCTAGGATGCAAGCTTTTAATACAACTATGTTTCTTCTTCAAGCATAGCAAGGATGAAAGCTGAATGCACAATATATGAACACTCATGCATAGTATTTTAACATTGTATGTTCTTGTATGGACCTTAAGAGTGTTTGTTATTACCAGTATGGAACAAAATTAATTCCCTAGGCTCTAATACAGCCTCTTTGAAGTGGATTACAAAATGCAAACAAGATTAATTACCTATTTGATACTCCAGTGAATTTTAGTCTTTAGCCAGAGGAAGAAAATAATGTACATTAGTGTTTAAAGTCATGTATTGTTCATTCTTCCTTCATTATTTTGCCTGAAGAAGAGACCTAGTTGTCTTGAATGCTTGCATCCTAGAGTCACTCAGTTAGCAATACAGGTATAATTTTTACTCTACTAGTTGCCTGTTTTTCTCTGTGGTTAACACGGTACCACCCTTAACCCAAAGTATGTAGGTTCCTGCTTGCAGTCTAAGTAACAGTGTAGAAAGATGCAGAGAAAGAAATGGTTTAAGTCAGACATTTTGACAATCCTGATTAGAGCAATGTACATGTGCAGCTGTGGTTATTTAACAGTCACAGATAGTGATTGTCATCATGCAGAGGAGTGTGAGGATGATTTATACTGAAGAACAATGAGTAGAGAAATACTTGTGATGTGATAGCCAGGAAATGTGAAAGTAATATTTCAATGGATTATACAGAATTTTAAGAGAAGAGTTAGAAGGAGTTGGTGAACTGTGTTGCTACAGATATAATAAGATGTATGTGGAAGGTAAGAGCAGTAAAAAGAGAAATAGTATAACATTTTACAAAGTTCTGAATAAGACTCATATTATTGTATAATGCAAACATAGATATTTCTTGATAGCTGGAGCATTGAAGTTTAGTCTCTATTGATGTCTCCTGCAGTTCAGTCTAAACCGGGGGCCACAAATCTCTCCTATCCTTTCCCTCTAAATATTTAGGAATCACTTGCCTAATGTATAACAAAGCCACATACTCATACATTGTTTTTCAGTTTTTTGTCTTCTTACCCTAGATTGTAAACGATCAGTAGCAAGGCTAGCTTTTAGGCAGGGACCTGACTTCCAGTGTTTCACTTTGCAAAGCACTTGTAACCCTGTATTGTTTAAAGCTGTAAATTGTAAAGTACACATATTCATTCAGTGTAACTGTCTGTATCTTTGTAATACCCCTTCTTTCTAATTCTACAGAAATGTGAACTATGATTATGCTTTATCCCATATAATAATTTGCTAATGTATGTTTGTCAGAAGCTGTCATGAGCAGTACAGATGGCTGCACTAGCTGCAGTCATGTGCAGTACAAACTGACCGCTCCACGGCTGATAACAGAGCGGGGCGCTCCGAATTCAGACCGTAGTCAGTGCGCAAAGAGGACTACGGTCTGATTTCGGAGTGCCCCACTCCGTTATCAGCTGAGGCGCAGGCAGTCTCTGCTCTGCATGACTGCACAGTGGCCGTTGCTAGTAAGTAAATAATTGAGGGTGTTCACTAAAATTTCAGCCACTTTCTTCTGCAACTAAATTTCCTCCTGACATCACTATAACACAAACACACTCTTTTATTAAATAGGCTAAGCATATTATTTCTTCTTTTTTATGGAATTATTCTAACCTGCATTTGTTCTGGACTTAATGGCATTCCTATTAGTCAGAGCAGTCCTCATGATCCACCAACAGACCAGGAATTAAGGATTTCCCTGATTAAGTACAGGGGGCCATTCAAAATAAACTGGAGTTAGAAACATGGATGTTGGTTTATCTAGTTACTTCAGCAATTGTCCTTGGAATACATACAACAGATACAGGAAACACTGAAACATTAAAAAAAACACCATCACGTGTATATCTATATAATAGCCTATTTATTATTTATGTACGTGACTTAAAGTACCTAGGGGAGGTGCTCAGGTATCTAGTTTGTTTCTAGAAAATATAAAAGGTAAACCTGAAACAGGTAGAACATGCGTAATTGTTTATGCTTTAAAATCAGACCTATAAACCATAAGGAACATGAACATTAAAATGAAAAATACTTTTTTAGAACATTCAGATATATATATATGCAATAGCTTCCATATCTTGATAGAATTTCCTGTCTTTCTTGAAATTATTGGAAATGTGTACACACGTAAATGCTACAGCATGCAATAATGTATAAGAACAATTTTATTTTAGCATTATTTTAATCAAGTAGTAAATCATTGTTTTCAAATCTTAATGTTGGTCTTATCTGTTCAGTCTATAAAATAATGATTGGTTATTGATTTCCAGGCTATGTTGTTGATCTGCTGGAGAAAAGAACTAGCATTTACCATGTCTCATGACATTATTAATTAGAATATGACAAGATGGTGATTGTTTGGAATTTTTATTAGGCATTCTTAAAAAGTTATACTTGTCTTATCAGATTTGCTTTAGAAAAATAGATTTATAAATAATTATTATATATTATGCAAATTAATAAATTGTGTTTTAATATGTTTATCATATTTACACACTGATGCTATTAAATTATTGCTCCTGAATATAATCGCACTTTATGGCTCCTACTGATGATCTATGGTGAAACAGTGATTTCACTATGACGTTAGTCATAGCTTCAACAATAGCTGACATTTATCAAAGGTTAAATGGCTGTAAGCTATAATATATGAATCTTTTTCTAAGATTTATATCCAGCCGTATTCAAAGACTCTTTATTTGATTCAGTTATACACATTAGTCATTTTTCTCTTATCTTTTTATGTACAAATGTATAAGCTTACTGATTATATACAAAAATGTGTCACTTGACCATAAGAATATTAGTGAAAAGTAGAAACTGGGAATTTCCTTTGATACATACCAACCATTTTTGTCACTAGAGGGTAGAAAATTAAGAGTTTTGCTGGAAATTCATTAATGGGTAAAGTTTCCCTGTAACACATTTTTTATTAAAAACTATAAGCAGGTGCTTTAGAATAAAAAAAAAAAAACGTAAAAAAAACCTCAACAAAAATGGCTATATAAGGTTTATAAAGATATAAAAAACAGAAAAGTGCTTTTATAATTACTACAATAGCATTTTATTAGTAATTTAATGAACACCTTATTTAATTTTCATTTATCAACATTTTATTAAAGAGGGTTGGTTTTATTTTCTTCTAGACCTGGATGAATCCACAGTATATGTACTTGGAGCAGTGTTCTATAAAAATTTAGGATTACTGTTACCCACCTTAAGGTGAGTCCTCAATATTTTTAACATTATTTACTTAAATAAACATTGTTTTCACTTTATGAGAACCTGATTTACAGGACTGATTAATAAAGCATTTATAAATATATTTTCTGTCATAAGCTAAATATCCCTCTATGAAGGTGTTTGGTGAAATTATTTCACTGGGATTTTGTTGCCATCTTGAATCATATGAGAATAATAAAAAAGTGCCATATTTGCTAAATATACATAATCAAAGCAATATATACATGTATACAGGGTTGCTACTCATTGGAATGTACAAAATCTTATCATCATGACATTCACTGAGCCAAATGGCACTGTCGGATCCGGGGCTACTCCCAACAACCTCAGCCACAGCTTTCTACAGACAAGAAGACACAGATACACAGAGTCTCAGGAAAGCCAGTCCAGCCAAGTAGTAAAAATCCCTATTTTATTGAAATTTTTTTAAAAACACTCCAATGGACATGGAGAGCAAAGGAAAACATGATCTGCCTTACACATCTAGTGAATGGCTCACTTAATAATAGGCATCTTACAATATTGGAACATCAAGATTATTTAGTCACATCTGTAATCAGCAAAATCATTACAGCTGTTAATGTTCGTAATGGAACTACAGTGCCTATGCAAACCACACATTCTCTCTTATACATACAAACTACGGATCCCCATAAGGGTAATTTTGCTGAATGACTTAATTAGACTGGATGTGACTATATTATCTTGATGTTCCGATATTGTAAGTTGCCTATGATTAAGTGATCCATTCAAGAAACGCCTTTAGGCGGATCATGCTTTCCTGTGCTCTCTATGTCCAATGGAGTGTTTTTTAAAAATTTGAGTAAAATCGTGATTTTTACTACTTGACTTGACTGACTTTCCTGAGACTTGGTGGATTTTTTGAGCACTCATTTCCAGTGTCTTCCTGTCTATATATATGTGTGTATATATAAATATATATATATATATATATATATATATATATATATAATCATCTGATTACTGTGTCTTAGAAAATGAAATAAGTTAAATTAAAGTCATTCTGCATCTCACACTCACTCAGTCTGCAATGTGACTGCAAACATAATGATCCATATAAACAACAAACCTGTACTTGGCTTCAATTTCAGTTTTGGTCTCCTTGGGTTAACATTCTATGTGCACTGAAGCCAACAGTCATAGTTACTAATATTGCTTTGAATTAGGAAAGTATCCAGTTCATTGAATCAAGCTCAGTGTTTCTGTTTTTTTTATTGCAATGCAATTATATAATGTTTTTCACTACTACAAATCCATGCATTTATTTTCTCACCTACGGATGAACATTTGCCCTCTGAGAATACTTCCAGTCTTTAAGCCTAAGCTCTTTATTTAAAATTTGTATTATACCTAAAAGTACAGTCATATTTTTCTGTTGAACGCTACAATTATATTTGAATCAACCAGTTCTGATGTATTGATTTGTCTGTCACCTACTACAGATAACTCTTCTGCCAACTTTAAAGTAAAAGTATTGTTTTTATTATGAGACTTTATAATGTAGAACTCTATTTTCCTGTTAAGTAAACAGGTGTTTTCTAAATGCTAGGAGATGCTTTTTTAATTATCCTGCAATTTTCTATTTTAGTCACCAGGTGGAGATGCATCCATCAAGTTCAACATTCACCATTTCCCCTTTCTTGCTTTTTTTTTTCCACAGGAAGGCAAAAAAACCCTACCAGTTTGATCCAAGTGGTTCATAAAATATTTCTAACACATGAAGTCAGTCAGATATCACCTTGTATTAATATGCTATCTGAGCTGAAAACAGCAGTCATTGTTATTTATATTTGTTCTGAGCTAGAAAGGTATCCAATGCAATATTTTAAGTGTCTACGTTATCTGCCAAAACAGCCTCCTAAAACAAGGAATGCCACATTTTTTCTGCTCTTAGGTTAAAAACCCCACTGTTATTTAAGTGATAAGTTCCTTTCCTCTGCACTTATAGGATGCCTCTTTGTTTTTTACTCAGCCCTTCGTGTAAAGAATTCCCCAGCGAGTGTCTTGTATGGGCCTTGAATATTTTTCTATAATTCATTAGACACCTAGTAAATAAACTTGGCTAGTCTTCCTTTATATCTAAAATCTTCTAATCTCCTTATCAATTTGGTTGCATGTTGTTTTTCCAGTTCTAAACTTTACTCCATGTTATAAATGAGTTCTTTCCAAGGATTTATAAAGGATTTATACTGCTTTTGATACATGATAGTACTCTACTGGCTCTTTCAGAAGATGAGTGGCAACATATACTGTTTAGGCTACTGTCCACCAGTACTCCCAAATATCTCTCTAACAAGAATTACCAGTTAGTGTATATATAGCATGCTTTTTTCTGCAAACAAAATGCCTAATTTACATTTATGCACTTTAAGCCTAATCTGACACTTTTTCCTCTCATTTTCCAAATCTTTCTGAAGATAAAAAAATATCCTGTTCTAAGTATATTTCCTGACATAGTTTAGTATCATCAGAAAATATTAAGGCACTGCTTTTAACACCCACTTAAACATTATTAAAAAAAACTAAATGGACCCAAGACCAAACAAACTTTGGATCAGCTTTAAAGGGTTCCGTTTATGAAAACTCTACATTCTCTCGTTATCCAGTTTTCTGTCCATGCATTCCAAGCTGATCCCTTCAGATTATAGATTATTCACTTGTTAGTCACAGTATCAAACCTTTGTTTACAACCCCTTATACTTTTGAAGAATGCAAGTAAATTCATTTGACATGATCTATCTCTTCAAATTATGCTGACTCTTACTAATAATATTGCTGGTCATCACAAAATCCTGAATAGTATATTTTAGTAACCCTTCTAAGATCTTCCCCATTATAGAATTCAAACTTACAAGTCTATAATTTCCAGGTTTAAATCTTGCTCCCTTTTTAATCATCCTCATCCAGTCACAGGACACCATACCTGATGAGAGGGAATCAATAAATATCCAGTATAATAGCCTCATTAATACAGTATCTGCGGGTGTATACAGTTAGGGCAATGCATTTTATTCACTTTAACCTTTTCAAGTCTATTTTGGACTTTTCTTCAGATAACCATGTACCTGTGATTGCCCAAAGGCTGTCACTGTTGCTTGCTTTGTATATTCAGATGAAAAAAATGTATTTAAAGCATCAACAACTTAATCCTGATTAATTAATCCACCTATATTTTAAAATATAAACGTTCTATTCCATTATTTCTGATATGTTAACTGTATCTTAAAACACCTTACCAATTAAATAATCTACTGGATCACTTAGATCCAAATGTCTTTTTGGAGCAATCAGTCAAGCTGCAATCCTTATATAATATATTTAAGGACTATAGTTCCTTAAAAGCATGTTAACAGATTGGTTCTCCACTGATATCAATTATTTATATGTATGCATACATGCTTTGGGTCAGCATGAATAAGAATATAAGAGCTGGTTCTAGGGTTTGTGGGGCCAAGTGTGAAATAATTAGTGGGGCTGTAACAGTAATGCAATGTAATATATACACACAGTGGGTGATCGAAAAAGGTGAGTACTGTATCAGGAATAGCAGTCTCCCAATATCACCACCACACTGTCTGAGACTAGGCCTCAGCCTGCTGGAATCTCACGGTAAGGTAACGCCCAAGAGTGATACTGACTCAGCCTGCAGTCAGTAGCTGGGAGTCTGCTAGCCCCAGGTCAATACTAGGAAGTTTGTCTGAATAATGGAACCAACCCTAGGAGCGAACAGACAGGGCCTTCTAGTAAGCACCAGATAGGATAGTCAGACAAACACGGAGCAGGTAGTCAGCCAGAGCCACAGGTTTGCACCAGATAGGATATCCACTGAAGTGATGGAATGCTGGATGCGCAGTGGACAGAGCCTCAAGTCAACACCAGAGTGGGTAGACAGACAAGCCTAGGTTATACACAGATCGGGTAGTCAGCCAGAGCCACAGGTTTGCACCAGATAGGATATCCACTGAAGCGATGGAATGCTGGATGCGCAGAGGACAGAGCCCCAAGTCAACACCAGAGTGGGTAGTCAGAGAAGCTTAGGTCATACACAGAGTGGGTAGTCAGCCAGAGCCACAGGTCTGCACCAGAAAGGATATCTGAGCCAAATTGGAACGCACAAGGAGAATAGTCAGACAGAGCCACATGTCAACACCAGAATGGATGGACAGACAAGCCGGATCATACACAGGAATCAGGAATACTAGATAATGACATTCCAGTGTTGATGGCATAGTGCAATAAGCTGCAGCAGCTCAACCAACTGCTACATCTGACAGTGAGACAAACAAGCACAAAAGCAACTGTCCTGAAAGTAGTAGCAGACATTGTAAAAATCCCTCAGAATGGGAAAGTACAAAGAAAATGTTCAAACTGTGACCTCTAAAAGCCTTGAGGAATATAAAAGTAATGGGTAAGAAGATGTGGGATATGCTGAGAATTACCTAATGACTCATGATTATGATTAGTTCTAGAATATATCCCTCCATCATCCTCTTCTTCTTCAGATACAGATGAAATTGATAGTGGCGTTACATATCCAGATAGCTGAAAGGAAAGGCTCAATCTTCTACCACTGAAAAGAAGCACAGTGCCTGTATATAAACAGCTTGAGAAAACAATTGGAAAGTCTGACCCTGGACAACCAAAGATGCCAAAAATACATAGTCATCCTGTCAGTCATCATCAGCATCATCAACGCTCGAAAGTCCAAGTCAAACTCAGCCACAACACAGGTTAGCAGCACCTATGGGCTTAGATTTGATCAGTGCCTCTGCTGCTCTTGGAAGTGCAGCACCTGTGGCACCTAGAAGTAGTACAATTTCAGCAACATCTGGCCCCATCAGTAGTAGTAGCATACATTCAGGAACCCCACAGTCTACAAAGTCTACAGTATGGGGATACTTCACTCAGGTTCAGGATCATGTAGCTATCTGTTGTCTGTGTAAGAAGCATGTGAGCAGGGGATTATGACTCAGTTTTTTTGTAGAGATAAAAAGTGCTTACACATACCTTCACAAGTCATGTCATTAAAGCAATAAAGTTACACAGTTCTACAACTATGCACTGCCATCCCACACTAACTAAATTCTTAGAAGTCAAAACCTGCACAAAAATATTGTAAAAGTATGCCTATGGAATAGTAAACTTGCCAAAATATTGCCGTTTGACCTTCCACCTTTATTTTGTTGGAAACAAAGGCATTAAAGAACTGATGTCATGCGTTGGAACCTGCAACGACTGACTATTTTACTTTCAGCTATTTATTTTTCTACTTCAGCTCTCAGAAGAAGTAATATTGTGGTGGGAAATCTTGCAGTCATAGAAAACATGGGACAAAGATGCCAAAATTCTCAAAGGAAATGTATTGTCAGTGGCAAAAGAAGGCAGAAAAAGAGAGGACTCACAGGAGGTTTCATGAAAAAGCTGGAAATTGTTGTTGTTTTTTCACAAAAAGTCCTGCAGGAAATTTCTCCCATTCATACTGGTGCAGTTAGGTTTGGGGGGCTCTCAGTACTGGCTCTGTGAATTTGTGGGGTTGGATGCATTACACACTTGGCAATGGTACCTGCCCAAATCTGGCCCTGGTGAATATATTTTTGTGCCAAATTAAATGCACACTGAAATATTTGTGTGTCTGAGTTCAGGATGTAGGTAATCCTAACCCTATGAAGAATGTTTTAAACTATGTTGAAAAGTGCTGCAGATTTGCAATTTATGTTTTCCATCAGTTCAAACAATGTTTCATTCTTATGCTAACAAAGGCCACAGGTGAGTTTGGTTGAAGGACCTTCCATTAAGTGCTCAGGAAGAAGACTATTTCAATTTACACTGATGAAATATTAATTTTTTATTCTGCCTAAAAAACCAGTCTAGCTATACTGGATAATTTAGAGGAAGATAAAGAAGTACCATTACCAACTTTCTTTATTATGACATTATAATTCTAAATACTATACAAAAATAATTTATTATACAAAAAAATTCCATATTTTGCCATGTAAATTATTTCAGATATACAAAAAACTGCAATTCTAATAACATAGGATTATTTGATTATAAAAGATGTAAAAATATGTTGAATTATAAATGTTATCATCTGTTTTATTCCATCTATGTAGCATTTATGCTTGTTAAGGATATTAAATATTTATGAAATGTTTTTTCAAATGGTTGCCCACAATCCACATCTTGTGAGAACTACTTTCATCTTTGTGATCTCATCAAAAATCAATAACCCCCTTGGATTTATTCCTAACCTATTGTTAAAACAGAAAGATTTATCTGGATTTTTTAAAAATGTTATATTTTTCTGAAATGTCATACAACGCTAACCATTAAAAATTGCATCACTGTATACAGTTTCTCGTAAACAATGAGTCTGTGTGACCTTTATGGTTATTTTGACCAAAAGTAATGGGTCCAAGATTAAACAAGGCTTTGGTGCTATACATTATAAAGGAGATGCACTAACTGTAATAAAGAAGAGATAAAGCAGAGATAACTTCCCCAGTGAGATCACTTCTTCAGATCTTGTGTTTTTCTATGGAGACTATGCACTAAGGTTTCTCAGTTGGGAGAGATAGTAACTAGGGGTGGGCGAAAAGTGTGAAAAATTTCCCACATGACTTTTCATGAAAACGTGCTGATATTTTCCTGTGAAAGATTTCACCTTTCCACCTATGCAAAAAGGTCCTCCTTTTCACCTATTTTAACAAATTTTCCGCCTATCTTAACACATTTTTTGCCTACATTTCCTATCGCTACTACAGTTCCCACTGTAATATTACTTCCTCTGAGGACTGAAGTTTAGAAATAAGTGCCTGAAAGTTAAAGTTGTGAGTCCTACAGCTTGAAAAATGTGTTAACATGCAGAATGCATTTGTCCTTTGCCCACAACACTAACTTCCTGCTTAAGTGACACTGGCACATATTTATTATGATATCAAGTAATAAAAAAAATAAATAAAGTACAACCTACAATGTGGCAGATGTGTATGGCAGTGGTGATGGGCACTGGCATGGTGTGATTTGTGTATGTATATTGTTTTTACCATTGTCATACGCTATCCTCCTTCTCAGATTACTGACACACATTACTTATCAGTCATATCAGTGATCCCAAGTGGGGTAGATGTGGAAACCCTTCTTCACATCCCTCCTCCACTTCCTCATCTGTGCTGATGTTAATATATTTGTCCTGGCTTTGTTTTTCATGTGTGGTTTCTGCTACTGCTACTACTGGGGCGAAAGTTGTCACCATGTTCCTGCGGGAAATTTAGCAAAAACCACGTTGTTATCCGCTGACTCCCTCTGACTCTCCAGAAAGGTGGAGATCAAAGAGGAGGAAGAATAAAACAACTAGCTTGCCATCGGCATCACTTTCTTCTTCTAGGGTAACAAGTATATCTCCTGCTGATGGAAGCCACAGTTCCTATTCTCAAGGGGAAAATATATATTCTAATAACAACACACCCATGATGATTTTGGAGGAGAGGCAGGTGGAGAACATTTAATGGTCAACTTGTTCTTTTTCTTCTGATACTGCCTCAGACTCATCACTGGAGCCAGTCGTGGCAAGTGGAACCTTCATCATCCATCTTCCATGTTACTGCTATTGTTGATCCCATTCCCTTTCAACTGCCTAATCATCCTGCTGTTTAAACAACTCAGCAGCAGCAGTACAAACAGCAGTTGCAACTCAGGAGGACATTTGACAGTGGCCACTGGTCAACATTACCTGCTGCCATTAGGCCAGTAGGGCATTTTTATTTTTTTCTCAGGGCTTGTGTTTAAAATAAATAAATAAAAATAAAAACTAGTCCTATAAAAAATAAACACATTTTTGGGGGTTTGTTTCTAACAAGCCTAAGTCCTATAAATCAATGTTTCCTTAGATCTTGTGCCTAACTAGCTTAAGTCCTAAAAATCAATGTTCCTTCAGGGCCTGGGCCTCTAACAAGTCTAAGTCCTACAAAAGTCTCTAACAACAAATCAAACAAATCATCTTCTACAAAATACTCTATCAAGTCAAGTATCAGTCCACCCCAGTGGTAGCGTATGTCAGGGGGTTCCTGTCTCTGTCATTTAAATACAAATGTCTTATTTTATTTTATTGATTTGTTTTTTTTTTATTAACTGTCCCCCCAATAGCAGTCAAGAAAGCCCCCCATAACAAATTCCCTGTTCAAATGATTCATTCATTCACCAACACAGGCATCCTCCTCAGACCCCTTTATACTATGTCTTATGGTTTTTATTTTATTTTATATTATTTAGGATTTCTTTTTTATTAAGTGTCCCCCAATCCCAGTAAACAACCCCCAAAAACATTCCCTGCTCAACTGATTCTTTCCCCACACCCCACCAACACAGGCATCCTCACCCTTTTATACAATGCCTTTGGTAAATAAAATATTATTTGTAATGTGTTATGTGCAACTTCTATGTTTCCATTGATTTCAATGGGCGAAAAAAGCGGAAAAAAAGCTGAAAATGTGCACTTTTTGTGGGAAATTTTTCACCAAGCGGAAAGTGCCATTTTTCACCGATTTCAGTTTGAGAAGGAAAGTTTCGCCCATCCCTAACGTTGATGCAATTCTACTGCCACTACTACTAGGTGTCAAAGGCGCAGCACTTACAACAGGAACAGCAGCAGAGGCACTCGTCATATGTGTTGCTGTTGCTGGGTACTCAAAACAGGTGTACGAGGCTGAATGGGACTTGGACTTTAAAGGGTCGATGATGCTGATGATAACTGATAGGGTGACTGTGTGCTTTTTGACATCTGTGCTTGCCCAGGGTCAGACTTTCCAATGGCTTCCTCAAACAGTTTATAGACAGGCAAAGTGCTCCTTAAAAGTGGAGGAAGATTCAGTCTTTGACTTTCTGCTAACCTTATAGCCTTGTCATCATCCTCACTCTCAACTTCATCTGTATGTGAACAAGGGAAGGATGCTGGAGGGATATATTCTAGATCTGCATCATCATCAGTCATCATTAGGTCATCCTCAGCAGCATCGGCATCACCTGACAATTCTTTTCTATTTCCCTTATATTCCTCTAAGCTTTTGGAGGTCTCATGCAATTTCTTTTTACTTATACTGTAACAAAGTTCCCAACTACTTTGAGGATGGGTGTTTTAGTGCTTGTTTGTCTCACTGTCTAATTTAGCAGGTGGTTCAGCTGCTACACCTTCCTCTATTATGCTATTGCCAGCATCATGTCATAGCTTACCTTGTTTCCAACGCCGCCACTTCAGCAACACTCAGCGTCTTTCCACGCGTCATCTGCAGGCGCGAGGCTTCAGAGTGAAAAAGGCCTCTGTTTTATGCCATGCTTCCTGTAGTCTCCTCCTACCTTCGTCCTTCCTCTGAGCCTGCTCCTTCTACCTACTTCCTGAGAAGGGGTTTAAAGGGATAGTAATACTTCGTTTTATCTTTATTTCATTTTGTAGGCATTAAAAAAACATGAAGAACGATATGTCTTACCTCTCAAACCTTTATGGCTTGAGAGATATTCACAAGCAAAGTTTCCCCTCCCGCCCCTTTTACCTAGTGTAAGCCATCTCTTCACAGATGTAGAATCTGGTTGTAAGACCAGACAGATAACAGCAGGGGACAATCTTCTTTCTATGAAAACAATGAAAACCCTTTCCTTCTTGACAAGTGTTTCAGGTTTTCCCTTATCTTAATTGAAGATTGTCCCTCTCTGCAGTCTTCCTGGGCACCTCCCTTCTGATCTGCTTTTATTATGAAACATTACTATCCCTTTAAAGGGCAGTCTGAGTCCTGACTCAGTTGCCCTTATGTTGTTGTTCATAGCAGTTCTATAACCTTGGGCTCTGTATATGACCTGGCTTCTCTTCCATCCAACCGGGTGCTGACCTGTGGCTCTGTCTGACTGACTGCAGCAATGGTTGGTGGACACCCAACCTGGTGCAGACCTGTGTCTCTGGCTGAATGCCTGAACTGTGTATGACCTGGCTTGTCTGACTACCCTCTCTGGTGCTGACTTGTGGCTCTGTCTGACTGTTCTTACGTTTGTCCCTTGTACCTAGCAGACACTCAATCTAGTACGGACCTTGGGGCTCTGGCAGACTAGCTCTGATACTGACTGCAGGCATGAGTCAGGTATCCATTTCCCTATACTGACTGCAGGCATGAGTCAGAAATCACTCCATACTGACGGCAGGCGTGAATCAGTATTCACGCTACGTCGGATCAAGATCCTGTGTTTCTGTTCCTGCTCCTGGTTCCTTCAGAGACCACCAGTGGCTGAGGCCTAGTCTCCAGCAGTGTGGTCAAGCTTGGCAGCCTACTATTCCTGATAGCAGTGCTTTCTGGCTTGTAACCCTCTGCTTGTTCCTGTTGTATTACTTGTGTACTACCTTTCTTATATTATAATAAATTGCATTTAACTATACTGTACTGACTCCTGAACATCTATGGGGAACTGTGACACATCATCAATACTTGAATGTGACTTGTTGTTGTCTTTAGTGTTCTCCTTATATGGTTCTTTATTTCTACTGGCACTGGTGGTGCTGGAACTAGTTTTTGATGGGATCTTGACAATCTGCATCCTCCCTTGGAGTAGAGGGATCATCATCATTGATTGCATATGGTGCAGCAACCATTGCTGCAGTCAGTTTTTGAACTACTAGTTTACTCTCAAATCACTGCACTGCTCCACCCATCTCCCTTCCCCTTGTGCATTTGCTGGACATTACGCAACAACACTGTTTTTTTACTGTACGGTACATAACACAACTGATGGAGCTGTATGATGCCTTGCAGTCAGCTGTCTGTCACTGTCACCTAATATATTTAGTTCTTAAAGTTCTTATAATGACTGCAGGCTTGAGTCAGAATTCTCTCTACCTCGTATCAAGACTTTGAGTTCCTGTTCCTGTTCCGTTCCTGTTCCAGTTCCTGGTTCCTGCAGAGACTACAAGTGGCTTAGGCCTAGTCTCAAGTACAGTGGTCCTCCGTGGCAGTTTACTATTTCTGGTAATAGCACTTGCTGGCTGTGAACCTCTCCTTGCACCTTTTATTAACCTCTGTGTGCTACCTTATTGTTATTTTAATCAATTGCATTTTTCTATACCGTACTGACTCCTCTACTTCTCTTGGGAACCGTGACACCACTGTGGGAATGGAGTCCAGCACTAGAGATGCAGGACTAGGACAAGTTCCACTTACCAGTAATACTCTTGGTCCCAGTTCTAGTGATGATTCTAAGATGGTAGCAGCATTATCCTCTGCCTCAGCCGGTGAACAGCATTCTCCACTTTAAGTAAACAGGTGTTTTCTAAATGCTAGGAGATGCTTTTTTAATTATCCTGCAATTTTCTATTTTAGTCACCAGGTGGAGATGCATCCATCAAGTTCAACATTCACCATTTCCCCTTTCTTGCTTTTTTTTTTCCACAGGAAGGCAAAAAAACCCTACCAGTTTGATCCAAGTGGTTCATAAAATATTTCTAACACATGAAGTCAGTCAGATATCACCTTGTATTAATATGCTATCTGAGCTGAAAACAGCAGTCATTGTTATTTATATTTGTTCTGAGCTAGAAAGGTATCCAATGCAATATTTTAAGTGTCTACGTTATCTGCCAAAACAGCCTCCTAAAACAAGGAATGCCACATTTTTTCTGCTCTTAGGTTAAAAACCCCACTGTTATTTAAGTGATAAGTTCCTTTCCTCTGCACTTATAGGATGCCTCTTTGTTTTTTACTCAGCCCTTCGTGTAAAGAATTCCCCAGCGAGTGTCTTGTATGGGCCTTGAATATTTTTCTATAATTCATTAGACACCTAGTAAATAAACTTGGCTAGTCTTCCTTTATATCTAAAATCTTCTAATCTCCTTATCAATTTGGTTGCATGTTGTTTTTCCAGTTCTAAACTTTACTCCATGTTATAAATGAGTTCTTTCCAAGGATTTATAAAGGATTTATACTGCTTTTGATACATGATAGTACTCTACTGGCTCTTTCAGAAGATGAGTGGCAACATATACTGTTTAGGCTACTGTCCACCAGTACTCCCAAATATCTCTCTAACAAGAATTACCAGTTAGTGTATATATAGCATGCTTTTTTCTGCAAACAAAATGCCTAATTTACATTTATGCACTTTAAGCCTAATCTGACACTTTTTCCTCTCATTTTCCAAATCTTTCTGAAGATAAAAAAATATCCTGTTCTAAGTATATTTCCTGACATAGTTTAGTATCATCAGAAAATATTAAGGCACTGCTTTTAACACCCACTTAAACATTATTAAAAAAAACTAAATGGACCCAAGACCAAACAAACTTTGGATCAGCTTTAAAGGGTTCCGTTTATGAAAACTCTACATTCTCTCGTTATCCAGTTTTCTGTCCATGCATTCCAAGCTGATCCCTTCAGATTATAGATTATTCACTTGTTAGTCACAGTATCAAACCTTTGTTTACAACCCCTTATACTTTTGAAGAATGCAAGTAAATTCATTTGACATGATCTATCTCTTCAAATTATGCTGACTCTTACTAATAATATTGCTGGTCATCACAAAATCCTGAATAGTATATTTTAGTAACCCTTCTAAGATCTTCCCCATTATAGAATTCAAACTTACAAGTCTATAATTTCCAGGTTTAAATCTTGCTCCCTTTTTAATCATCCTCATCCAGTCACAGGACACCATACCTGATGAGAGGGAATCAATAAATATCCAGTATAATAGCCTCATTAATACAGTATCTGCGGGTGTATACAGTTAGGGCAATGCATTTTATTCACTTTAACCTTTTCAAGTCTATTTTGGACTTTTCTTCAGATAACCATGTACCTGTGATTGCCCAAAGGCTGTCACTGTTGCTTGCTTTGTATATTCAGATGAAAAAAATGTATTTAAAGCATCAACAACTTAATCCTGATTAATTAATCCACCTATATTTTAAAATATAAACGTTCTATTCCATTATTTCTGATATGTTAACTGTATCTTAAAACACCTTACCAATTAAATAATCTACTGGATCACTTAGATCCAAATGTCTTTTTGGAGCAATCAGTCAAGCTGCAATCCTTATATAATATATTTAAGGACTATAGTTCCTTAAAAGCATGTTAACAGATTGGTTCTCCACTGATATCAATTATTTATATGTATGCATACATGCTTTGGGTCAGCATGAATAAGAATATAAGAGCTGGTTCTAGGGTTTGTGGGGCCAAGTGTGAAATAATTAGTGGGGCTGTAACAGTAATGCAATGTAATATATACACACAGTGGGTGATCGAAAAAGGTGAGTACTGTATCAGGAATAGCAGTCTCCCAATATCACCACCACACTGTCTGAGACTAGGCCTCAGCCTGCTGGAATCTCACGGTAAGGTAACGCCCAAGAGTGATACTGACTCAGCCTGCAGTCAGTAGCTGGGAGTCTGCTAGCCCCAGGTCAATACTAGGAAGTTTGTCTGAATAATGGAACCAACCCTAGGAGCGAACAGACAGGGCCTTCTAGTAAGCACCAGATAGGATAGTCAGACAAACACGGAGCAGGTAGTCAGCCAGAGCCACAGGTTTGCACCAGATAGGATATCCACTGAAGTGATGGAATGCTGGATGCGCAGTGGACAGAGCCTCAAGTCAACACCAGAGTGGGTAGACAGACAAGCCTAGGTTATACACAGATCGGGTAGTCAGCCAGAGCCACAGGTTTGCACCAGATAGGATATCCACTGAAGCGATGGAATGCTGGATGCGCAGAGGACAGAGCCCCAAGTCAACACCAGAGTGGGTAGTCAGAGAAGCTTAGGTCATACACAGAGTGGGTAGTCAGCCAGAGCCACAGGTCTGCACCAGAAAGGATATCTGAGCCAAATTGGAACGCACAAGGAGAATAGTCAGACAGAGCCACATGTCAACACCAGAATGGATGGACAGACAAGCCGGATCATACACAGGAATCAGGAATACTAGATAATGACATTCCAGTGTTGATGGCATAGTGCAATAAGCTGCAGCAGCTCAACCAACTGCTACATCTGACAGTGAGACAAACAAGCACAAAAGCAACTGTCCTGAAAGTAGTAGCAGACATTGTAAAAATCCCTCAGAATGGGAAAGTACAAAGAAAATGTTCAAACTGTGACCTCTAAAAGCCTTGAGGAATATAAAAGTAATGGGTAAGAAGATGTGGGATATGCTGAGAATTACCTAATGACTCATGATTATGATTAGTTCTAGAATATATCCCTCCATCATCCTCTTCTTCTTCAGATACAGATGAAATTGATAGTGGCGTTACATATCCAGATAGCTGAAAGGAAAGGCTCAATCTTCTACCACTGAAAAGAAGCACAGTGCCTGTATATAAACAGCTTGAGAAAACAATTGGAAAGTCTGACCCTGGACAACCAAAGATGCCAAAAATACATAGTCATCCTGTCAGTCATCATCAGCATCATCAACGCTCGAAAGTCCAAGTCAAACTCAGCCACAACACAGGTTAGCAGCACCTATGGGCTTAGATTTGATCAGTGCCTCTGCTGCTCTTGGAAGTGCAGCACCTGTGGCACCTAGAAGTAGTACAATTTCAGCAACATCTGGCCCCATCAGTAGTAGTAGCATACATTCAGGAACCCCACAGTCTACAAAGTCTACAGTATGGGGATACTTCACTCAGGTTCAGGATCATGTAGCTATCTGTTGTCTGTGTAAGAAGCATGTGAGCAGGGGATTATGACTCAGTTTTTTTGTAGAGATAAAAAGTGCTTACACATACCTTCACAAGTCATGTCATTAAAGCAATAAAGTTACACAGTTCTACAACTATGCACTGCCATCCCACACTAACTAAATTCTTAGAAGTCAAAACCTGCACAAAAATATTGTAAAAGTATGCCTATGGAATAGTAAACTTGCCAAAATATTGCCGTTTGACCTTCCACCTTTATTTTGTTGGAAACAAAGGCATTAAAGAACTGATGTCATGCGTTGGAACCTGCAACGACTGACTATTTTACTTTCAGCTATTTATTTTTCTACTTCAGCTCTCAGAAGAAGTAATATTGTGGTGGGAAATCTTGCAGTCATAGAAAACATGGGACAAAGATGCCAAAATTCTCAAAGGAAATGTATTGTCAGTGGCAAAAGAAGGCAGAAAAAGAGAGGACTCACAGGAGGTTTCATGAAAAAGCTGGAAATTGTTGTTGTTTTTTCACAAAAAGTCCTGCAGGAAATTTCTCCCATTCATACTGGTGCAGTTAGGTTTGGGGGGCTCTCAGTACTGGCTCTGTGAATTTGTGGGGTTGGATGCATTACACACTTGGCAATGGTACCTGCCCAAATCTGGCCCTGGTGAATATATTTTTGTGCCAAATTAAATGCACACTGAAATATTTGTGTGTCTGAGTTCAGGATGTAGGTAATCCTAACCCTATGAAGAATGTTTTAAACTATGTTGAAAAGTGCTGCAGATTTGCAATTTATGTTTTCCATCAGTTCAAACAATGTTTCATTCTTATGCTAACAAAGGCCACAGGTGAGTTTGGTTGAAGGACCTTCCATTAAGTGCTCAGGAAGAAGACTATTTCAATTTACACTGATGAAATATTAATTTTTTATTCTGCCTAAAAAACCAGTCTAGCTATACTGGATAATTTAGAGGAAGATAAAGAAGTACCATTACCAACTTTCTTTATTATGACATTATAATTCTAAATACTATACAAAAATAATTTATTATACAAAAAAATTCCATATTTTGCCATGTAAATTATTTCAGATATACAAAAAACTGCAATTCTAATAACATAGGATTATTTGATTATAAAAGATGTAAAAATATGTTGAATTATAAATGTTATCATCTGTTTTATTCCATCTATGTAGCATTTATGCTTGTTAAGGATATTAAATATTTATGAAATGTTTTTTCAAATGGTTGCCCACAATCCACATCTTGTGAGAACTACTTTCATCTTTGTGATCTCATCAAAAATCAATAACCCCCTTGGATTTATTCCTAACCTATTGTTAAAACAGAAAGATTTATCTGGATTTTTTAAAAATGTTATATTTTTCTGAAATGTCATACAACGCTAACCATTAAAAATTGCATCACTGTATACAGTTTCTCGTAAACAATGAGTCTGTGTGACCTTTATGGTTATTTTGACCAAAAGTAATGGGTCCAAGATTAAACAAGGCTTTGGTGCTATACATTATAAAGGAGATGCACTAACTGTAATAAAGAAGAGATAAAGCAGAGATAACTTCCCCAGTGAGATCACTTCTTCAGATCTTGTGTTTTTCTATGGAGACTATGCACTAAGGTTTCTCAGTTGGGAGAGATAGTAACTAGGGGTGGGCGAAAAGTGTGAAAAATTTCCCACATGACTTTTCATGAAAACGTGCTGATATTTTCCTGTGAAAGATTTCACCTTTCCACCTATGCAAAAAGGTCCTCCTTTTCACCTATTTTAACAAATTTTCCGCCTATCTTAACACATTTTTTGCCTACATTTCCTATCGCTACTACAGTTCCCACTGTAATATTACTTCCTCTGAGGACTGAAGTTTAGAAATAAGTGCCTGAAAGTTAAAGTTGTGAGTCCTACAGCTTGAAAAATGTGTTAACATGCAGAATGCATTTGTCCTTTGCCCACAACACTAACTTCCTGCTTAAGTGACACTGGCACATATTTATTATGATATCAAGTAATAAAAAAAATAAATAAAGTACAACCTACAATGTGGCAGATGTGTATGGCAGTGGTGATGGGCACTGGCATGGTGTGATTTGTGTATGTATATTGTTTTTACCATTGTCATACGCTATCCTCCTTCTCAGATTACTGACACACATTACTTATCAGTCATATCAGTGATCCCAAGTGGGGTAGATGTGGAAACCCTTCTTCACATCCCTCCTCCACTTCCTCATCTGTGCTGATGTTAATATATTTGTCCTGGCTTTGTTTTTCATGTGTGGTTTCTGCTACTGCTACTACTGGGGCGAAAGTTGTCACCATGTTCCTGCGGGAAATTTAGCAAAAACCACGTTGTTATCCGCTGACTCCCTCTGACTCTCCAGAAAGGTGGAGATCAAAGAGGAGGAAGAATAAAACAACTAGCTTGCCATCGGCATCACTTTCTTCTTCTAGGGTAACAAGTATATCTCCTGCTGATGGAAGCCACAGTTCCTATTCTCAAGGGGAAAATATATATTCTAATAACAACACACCCATGATGATTTTGGAGGAGAGGCAGGTGGAGAACATTTAATGGTCAACTTGTTCTTTTTCTTCTGATACTGCCTCAGACTCATCACTGGAGCCAGTCGTGGCAAGTGGAACCTTCATCATCCATCTTCCATGTTACTGCTATTGTTGATCCCATTCCCTTTCAACTGCCTAATCATCCTGCTGTTTAAACAACTCAGCAGCAGCAGTACAAACAGCAGTTGCAACTCAGGAGGACATTTGACAGTGGCCACTGGTCAACATTACCTGCTGCCATTAGGCCAGTAGGGCATTTTTATTTTTTTCTCAGGGCTTGTGTTTAAAATAAATAAATAAAAATAAAAACTAGTCCTATAAAAAATAAACACATTTTTGGGGGTTTGTTTCTAACAAGCCTAAGTCCTATAAATCAATGTTTCCTTAGATCTTGTGCCTAACTAGCTTAAGTCCTAAAAATCAATGTTCCTTCAGGGCCTGGGCCTCTAACAAGTCTAAGTCCTACAAAAGTCTCTAACAACAAATCAAACAAATCATCTTCTACAAAATACTCTATCAAGTCAAGTATCAGTCCACCCCAGTGGTAGCGTATGTCAGGGGGTTCCTGTCTCTGTCATTTAAATACAAATGTCTTATTTTATTTTATTGATTTGTTTTTTTTTTATTAACTGTCCCCCCAATAGCAGTCAAGAAAGCCCCCCATAACAAATTCCCTGTTCAAATGATTCATTCATTCACCAACACAGGCATCCTCCTCAGACCCCTTTATACTATGTCTTATGGTTTTTATTTTATTTTATATTATTTAGGATTTCTTTTTTATTAAGTGTCCCCCAATCCCAGTAAACAACCCCCAAAAACATTCCCTGCTCAACTGATTCTTTCCCCACACCCCACCAACACAGGCATCCTCACCCTTTTATACAATGCCTTTGGTAAATAAAATATTATTTGTAATGTGTTATGTGCAACTTCTATGTTTCCATTGATTTCAATGGGCGAAAAAAGCGGAAAAAAAGCTGAAAATGTGCACTTTTTGTGGGAAATTTTTCACCAAGCGGAAAGTGCCATTTTTCACCGATTTCAGTTTGAGAAGGAAAGTTTCGCCCATCCCTAACGTTGATGCAATTCTACTGCCACTACTACTAGGTGTCAAAGGCGCAGCACTTACAACAGGAACAGCAGCAGAGGCACTCGTCATATGTGTTGCTGTTGCTGGGTACTCAAAACAGGTGTACGAGGCTGAATGGGACTTGGACTTTAAAGGGTCGATGATGCTGATGATAACTGATAGGGTGACTGTGTGCTTTTTGACATCTGTGCTTGCCCAGGGTCAGACTTTCCAATGGCTTCCTCAAACAGTTTATAGACAGGCAAAGTGCTCCTTAAAAGTGGAGGAAGATTCAGTCTTTGACTTTCTGCTAACCTTATAGCCTTGTCATCATCCTCACTCTCAACTTCATCTGTATGTGAACAAGGGAAGGATGCTGGAGGGATATATTCTAGATCTGCATCATCATCAGTCATCATTAGGTCATCCTCAGCAGCATCGGCATCACCTGACAATTCTTTTCTATTTCCCTTATATTCCTCTAAGCTTTTGGAGGTCTCATGCAATTTCTTTTTACTTATACTGTAACAAAGTTCCCAACTACTTTGAGGATGGGTGTTTTAGTGCTTGTTTGTCTCACTGTCTAATTTAGCAGGTGGTTCAGCTGCTACACCTTCCTCTATTATGCTATTGCCAGCATCATGTCATAGCTTACCTTGTTTCCAACGCCGCCACTTCAGCAACACTCAGCGTCTTTCCACGCGTCATCTGCAGGCGCGAGGCTTCAGAGTGAAAAAGGCCTCTGTTTTATGCCATGCTTCCTGTAGTCTCCTCCTACCTTCGTCCTTCCTCTGAGCCTGCTCCTTCTACCTACTTCCTGAGAAGGGGTTTAAAGGGATAGTAATACTTCGTTTTATCTTTATTTCATTTTGTAGGCATTAAAAAAACATGAAGAACGATATGTCTTACCTCTCAAACCTTTATGGCTTGAGAGATATTCACAAGCAAAGTTTCCCCTCCCGCCCCTTTTACCTAGTGTAAGCCATCTCTTCACAGATGTAGAATCTGGTTGTAAGACCAGACAGATAACAGCAGGGGACAATCTTCTTTCTATGAAAACAATGAAAACCCTTTCCTTCTTGACAAGTGTTTCAGGTTTTCCCTTATCTTAATTGAAGATTGTCCCTCTCTGCAGTCTTCCTGGGCACCTCCCTTCTGATCTGCTTTTATTATGAAACATTACTATCCCTTTAAAGGGCAGTCTGAGTCCTGACTCAGTTGCCCTTATGTTGTTGTTCATAGCAGTTCTATAACCTTGGGCTCTGTATATGACCTGGCTTCTCTTCCATCCAACCGGGTGCTGACCTGTGGCTCTGTCTGACTGACTGCAGCAATGGTTGGTGGACACCCAACCTGGTGCAGACCTGTGTCTCTGGCTGAATGCCTGAACTGTGTATGACCTGGCTTGTCTGACTACCCTCTCTGGTGCTGACTTGTGGCTCTGTCTGACTGTTCTTACGTTTGTCCCTTGTACCTAGCAGACACTCAATCTAGTACGGACCTTGGGGCTCTGGCAGACTAGCTCTGATACTGACTGCAGGCATGAGTCAGGTATCCATTTCCCTATACTGACTGCAGGCATGAGTCAGAAATCACTCCATACTGACGGCAGGCGTGAATCAGTATTCACGCTACGTCGGATCAAGATCCTGTGTTTCTGTTCCTGCTCCTGGTTCCTTCAGAGACCACCAGTGGCTGAGGCCTAGTCTCCAGCAGTGTGGTCAAGCTTGGCAGCCTACTATTCCTGATAGCAGTGCTTTCTGGCTTGTAACCCTCTGCTTGTTCCTGTTGTATTACTTGTGTACTACCTTTCTTATATTATAATAAATTGCATTTAACTATACTGTACTGACTCCTGAACATCTATGGGGAACTGTGACACATCATCAATACTTGAATGTGACTTGTTGTTGTCTTTAGTGTTCTCCTTATATGGTTCTTTATTTCTACTGGCACTGGTGGTGCTGGAACTAGTTTTTGATGGGATCTTGACAATCTGCATCCTCCCTTGGAGTAGAGGGATCATCATCATTGATTGCATATGGTGCAGCAACCATTGCTGCAGTCAGTTTTTGAACTACTAGTTTACTCTCAAATCACTGCACTGCTCCACCCATCTCCCTTCCCCTTGTGCATTTGCTGGACATTACGCAACAACACTGTTTTTTTACTGTACGGTACATAACACAACTGATGGAGCTGTATGATGCCTTGCAGTCAGCTGTCTGTCACTGTCACCTAATATATTTAGTTCTTAAAGTTCTTATAATGACTGCAGGCTTGAGTCAGAATTCTCTCTACCTCGTATCAAGACTTTGAGTTCCTGTTCCTGTTCCGTTCCTGTTCCAGTTCCTGGTTCCTGCAGAGACTACAAGTGGCTTAGGCCTAGTCTCAAGTACAGTGGTCCTCCGTGGCAGTTTACTATTTCTGGTAATAGCACTTGCTGGCTGTGAACCTCTCCTTGCACCTTTTATTAACCTCTGTGTGCTACCTTATTGTTATTTTAATCAATTGCATTTTTCTATACCGTACTGACTCCTCTACTTCTCTTGGGAACCGTGACACCACTGTGGGAATGGAGTCCAGCACTAGAGATGCAGGACTAGGACAAGTTCCACTTACCAGTAATACTCTTGGTCCCAGTTCTAGTGATGATTCTAAGATGGTAGCAGCATTATCCTCTGCCTCAGCCGGTGAACAGCATTCTCCACTTTTCCCCTCCCCCCTGAGGTCCTGGGTGTGGGACTCTTTTTCACTTGGGGCAAGCCCAGTGCAGTCATCAGCAATGGCACTGTGCACAATTTGTGATGTCCGTGAAAAGGGGAAAGGTGGGAATGCACCTTGGCACAACCGCCCTTATAACCCAGATGAAATACAGACACCATGACATTTATGTGAAAGATGGTGGAATGATACATTCTACTTCAACATAATCATCATCAGTAATCAGGTCATCCTAAGCATTGCCTGCTGTTCCATCCTACTAGTTTATATTACTGTATGCTTTTTGAAGTCTTCAATGAATTTTTTTTACTTTTGTCTTTAGGGGATTTTCAGTACCTTCAATGCTATTTTCAGGTTCAGGTTCATGTTACTTTCAGAGTATGATATAGCAGTCATTTTAACTGCTACACCCTCCTCCTCATAGTCACTTTCAGTTTTCTTAAATGGTTTATTTCTTCTACTGCTTACAATGGTGGACATTTTCATCTCAATTTTACAAACAGCCTCCTTAAGAGTAGGAAAATCATAATTAGTTATTGCACATGTTGCAGCAACCATGACCAGAGTCAGTTTTTGGACTATCACTTTATTAACACATCCCTGCATTGCTCCTACTCCTTTCACCTTACACCTGTACTTAGTATATTTGCAGGACATTATCAATGTAGTGTTTTATAGCAATGTACACAACAGAAGTGTTTACCATTGATGTTTACCATTGATGTCTTGCCTGTTTGAAAATACTGTGTCATGCACATCTCTCTCTCTCTCTCTAATATCTGCCACTGTTGGTCTTAGTTACATCTCACATTATGGTCCCTGATTGACTCTGCCACCTATCTGTCAAAAGTTTGTTTTTTATTTTTTCATAAACTGTCACTATCTGTCACCATCTTCAAAACATACACATACACACTCATTCTCTCACTATTTGTCTATCTATCTGCCTGTTTCTAGTGATGAAATTTCTTCAGCTTCTTCTTCTCTCTCCCAACATCACTTCAGTCTTAATTTTTACAGCACAGCATGAGGATAGATCAAGGACCAAATAAGGTTTGATGTTTTTACAGCAGGAAAATGGGTAGACTAGATGGCCCAAATGGTTCTTATTTTCTATCAAATTCTATGTTTCAATGTTTTTATGAATCAGCAGTTGGAAATAAGGGATAAATTATGCAGCACCTGTGCACTACCCCATCTTAGTCAATATGTTGGTTTCTCTACTTCTGGCACTTATAGGAGTCAGTGTCATTTGTAAATGTCTGCCTCTCCTGTTCTTCAGATACAGATGAATTTAAAAGTGAGAGATCATGACATGGCCAGAAGGTTAGCTGAAAGGCAAAGGCTCAGTATGGAAATGAGCACTGTGCTTGTCTATAAACTGTTTGAGAAAGCAATTGGAAGGTCTCACCATGGACAAGCAAAGATACCCAAAATACACATTCATCCTGTCATTCATCATCAGCAACATCATCACTTCCATGCCCAAGCTCCATTCAGCCAAACATACAATGTTGAGTAACCAGTAGTAGCGAAAACCCCAGGTTATTAACATCCGCAACCTTATCTCTGATGAGTGCCTCTGCTGCTGTTGGAAGTGATTCAACTTTGCTGTTGGAAATGCTGCATCAAAATCTAACCCAAGTAGTAGTAGCAGTACTGGAACAACGCAATCTATGAAGTCCACAGTATGGAGATACTTCAATCACAATTCAAAAGCAAACATGTTGCTATCTGTTGTCTGTGTAATAAGCATATTAGCAGAGTCAAAGCAGACTCACCCTTACCCACTTCATCAATGAAATCCCACCTAAAGCACATCCATCTTGTGCATACAGAGTTTTCAGAGACAGTTCCACAAAGCTGCAGCTTTAGTAAATAAATTAGAGCAGGTGATAGGAGTGGCTTGTACCCTGCTCCTTAAAAGCCGGTTTTGTGTCTGCTGATAATGGCTCCAGCATAATTGCTGCATTGAGAATAGGTGATCTGGTGTATTTGCCCTACTTTGCCCATGTGCTAAATTTAGTTGTGACCAGATTCTTGACAGCATCTAAAACCCTCAGAGAGATGATTGCCCGCAAAATCTGCTCCCACTTTAGCTGTTCCTACAGTCAAGCAATACTTTATATGTTTTATAGGAGTGTAACAACTTGTCCCATCACCAGCTGAAAATGGACATCCCTACTAGGTGAAATTCTACACTGTACATGCTAGGGCATTTGTATGAGCAGAATAATGTCATTGATGAGTACACAATGCAAAACTGGAACACTTTGTAGGGTGCCTTTTTGTCATCTGGGAAATGGCAACTACTTTGTAATGCAAGTGAGTAGCTGAAGCCTTTTGAGTAGTGATGATCGAGCACCCCGATGCTCGGGTGTTCGGGTGCTCTGGCCGAGCGCCCCCGGAGGCTCGAGTGCTCGGCCGAGCACTCGAGCCCCATTGAAGTCAATGGGAGGACTCGAGCATTACACCAGGCACCCCCTGCTCTGATGAGGGGAGGGTGCCTGGTTCATAGGAAAAGGTCAGAAAATGATGGAAACACCACAGAAATGGTTCAGGGACAGCATAGGGAGGATGTCTGGATGCATCTTGGACTCCAACGTCGCTGCTGGGAACGATGTTTCGCCCGTAGTACGCCATTTTTACAGACTGACCGTAAAACACACAAAAAGGAAGATAAAAACGATTTTAGGCGAAAAATTGTTACCAAACAGTATTTGCTGTATATTTACTTGTATATCATCTGCAAATTCTGCAAAATATTTCATCGATTTTTCGGAACTGGGGCCATGATTAAGAGGGAAACGTGCGCAGCGTAAAGCAGGTGTTCAACGTGGTTATGGCCCGGGTAAGGTACAGCATTCAGGAACGGAGGCCGCAGCTACCACAGGTTTTACAACATGTCCGTTTGCCCTTGTTAAGTCCAAAATTTATAGTCGGAACAGTGGGGTCTGATCCATTGAGTAAAAGTGACGAAGTGACTTAGTGGATGAAGCCAAGAACTACCTTCTGCTCTGTCGAACACCCCAGCCCTATTTAATTCAATGGGAGGACCTGAGGCACTCCGATACAACCTGTATATCACAAAATGGAGGGCCTCATTCACATTGTGGTACAATAGTTCAGGTAGTGGTCCAACACTCATAAAGCCTATGCACTAAGTGAAAGGGCTGCCAAAAATTAGACTGAAATGTCACTCCAATACACCCTTTATTACACATAAAGGAGGGCATCATACACACCCTTGAAAAATTAGGATTAATGGCCTGCTGGTGACCCTCTAAAACATTAGGGGCGAGGGCATGCCGCTAAGCTGACCATCTAAAACATTAGGAATGAGGGTCTGCTGCTGAGCCGACCATCTAAAACATTATGGGTGAGGGTCTGCTGCGGAGCTGACCATCCTAAACATTATATGCGAAGGCCCGGTAGTGAGCTGACGCTATAAAACATTATATGAGAGGGCCCGCTAGAGAGCTGACCCAATAAAACATTATATATATATATAATTGTTTGTATAAGATTATATGAGAAGGCCCGCTGGTGAGCTGACCTATACAAAAATTGTCAAACAGGGCCCGCTGGTGAGCTGGCCCTATATAAAAATTATATCACAGGGCCCGCTGGTGAGCTGGCCCTATATAAAAATTATATCACAGGGCATATGGAAGAGGAGGAGGAGGATGAGATGATTAAGAGTCAACCATATACCCGTTTTTTGGGTGGAAGGGGTGAATGGGAATACAGAGTATTCCCATCATTGTAAATAACATATCTAAAGTGACTTTATGTTCACCCGGGGCTTTCCTCCAGTGGAGTGGAGAAGTCAGGGGAAATCCGGGCCTTGTTCATTTTTATAAGTGTCAACCTATCAGCATTTTCGGTGGAAAGGCGGATACGCTTATCTGTTATGATGCCACCAGCAGCACTAAATACCCGCTCAGACAGAACGCTGGCGGCAGGGCAGGCCAGTACCTCCAAGGCGTAGAGTGCCAGTTCATACCACGTGTCCAGCTTGGACACCCAGTAGTTGTAAGGCACAGAGGGATCAGTGAGGACGCTGACACGGTCTGCTACGTACTCCTTCACCATCTTCCAAAACTTTTCCCTCCTTGTGACACTAGGCCGCGCATCAGGGTGAGGGTGCTGGCGTGGTGTCATGAAGGTGTCCCACGCCTTGGAGAGTGTTGCCCTGCCTTTGTCGGAACTGCTGTGTGCTCCCCTTTTCTCCCCTTCTCGGTTGGCCAAGGTAGCACGTACTCTGCCGCCAGCGTTGTCAGATGGAAAATTTTGGAGCAATTTTTCGACAAGAACCTTCTGGTATTGCACCATTTTGCTTGTCCTCTCCACCGGAGGAATGAGAGATGAGAAATTCTCTTTGTAGCGGGGGTCCAGAAGGGTGAACACCCAGTAATCTGTGTTGTCTAAAATGCGTATAACGCGTGGGTCACGGGAAAGGCAGCCTAACATAAAGTCAGCCATGTGTGCCAGAGTACCAACAGGCAAGATTTCGCTGTCCTCACCAGGAGGATGACTCTCAATCTCCTCATCCTCTTCCTCCTCTTCTGCCCACCCACGCTGAAGAGATGGAAATAAAGTTCCATGGCTACCCTCTGTAGCGGAGGCAACCGTGTCTTCCTCCTCCTCCTCCTCCTCCGCCTTCTCCAATTGTCGCTGAGAAGACGAAGTGAGGGTGCTCTGGCTATCACCTTGTGTAAGCTCTTCCTCCCCCATTTCCACCTCTTCCACATGCAAAGCGTCAGTTTTAATTGTGAGCAGCGAGCGTTTCAGTAGACACAGAAGTGGGATGGTTACACTGATAATAGCGTTATCGCCGCTCACCATCTGTGTCGATTCCTCAAAATTGCGTAAAACCTCACAGAGGTCTGACATCCATTCCCACTCCTCACTTCTGATTAGAGGAAGTTGAACGGAGAGGCGACGACCGTGTAACAGCTGGTACTCCACTACTGCCCTCTGCTGATCACAAAGCCGGGCCAACATGTGGAAGGTGGAGTTCCAGCGTGTGCTCACGTCACACAGCAGCCGGTGAGCTGGCAATTGTAAGCGCTGCTGCAGCGTCAACAGGCCGGCTGAAGCTGTAGATGACTTACGGAAATGTGCACACACGCGGCGCACCTTCGTCAAGAGATCATGCAAATTGGGGTAGGTTTTTAGAAATCGCTGAACCACTAAATTAAATACATGCGCTAGGCATGGTACGTGTGTGAGCTTGCCGAGCTCCAAAGCCGCCACCAAGTTACGCCTATTATCACACACAACCATGCCTGGTTGCAGGTTGAGTGGCGAGAGCCACTGCTCGGTCTGGTGACTAATCCCCTGCAACAGCTCTGAGGCCGTGTGCTGTTTGTCCCCAAGGCAGATCAGCTTCAGCACGGTCTGTTGACGCTTCCCCACTGCAGTGCTACACTGCTTCCAGCTACCGGCTGATGGGTGAGTGGCGCTGCGCGCAGAGAATTCGGAGGTGGAAACGGAGGAGGAGGAGCCAATAACGTAGGTGCTGGCGGAAACCCTGATGGAGGTAGGGCCCGCAATCCTCGGCGTGGGTAGCACCTGTGCCATCCCAGGGTCCGAGTCGCTCCCAGCCTCCACGACATTCACCCAGTGTGCCGTCAGGGAAATGTAGTGTCCCTGGCCACAAGCACTTGTCCATGTGTCAGTCGTTAAGTGGACCTTCCCAGTAACTGCGTTGGTCAGGGCACGGGTGATGTTAAGGGACACATGGTGGTGTAAGGCGGGGACGGCACACCGGGAAAAGTAGTGGCGGCTGGGGACTGCGTACCGAGGGACAGCTGCTGTCATCAGGCTGCAGAAGGACTCAGTGTCCACAAGCCTAAATGGCAGCATTTCGATGGCCAGTAATTTGGAAAGGTGTGAGGTTAGTGCTATGGCCTGTGGGTGGGTGGCTGGGTATTTTCGCTTGCGCTCAAATGCCTGGGGTAACGACATTTGGACGCTGCGCTGGGACAGGGAAGTGGATGTGGTCGCTGATGGTGCTTCAGATGGTACAGGTGCAGGGCGGGAGGTATACGGGCCTGCGCCTTCGACAGGCGATTGGCCGGCACCGAAAACAGGGGAAGAGGAGGCAGTGGTGTGGCCTGCAGACACAGATTGGCGATCCGGGCGTTCCTCCCACTTATTACGGTGCTTGGATGCCATGTGTCGGATCATGCTGGTGGTGGTGAGGTTGCTAGTGTTCATGCCTCGGCTCATTCTGGTGTGGCACAGGTTGCAAACTACAATTCTTTTGTCGTCCGCACTTTCCTTAAAAAAACGCCATACCGCGGAACACCTAGCCCTTGGCAAGGGAGATTTACGCAAGGGGGTGCTCCGTGGAACATTTGCGGGCCGGTTTGGTGCGGTCCGCCTTCTTTCTTTAGCCACACCACTGCCTCTTCCAGCCTGTTGCGGTGCTGCAGATGGCTCACCCACAGGACTGCTGTCATCGCTCGGCTTTACACCTTCCCAGGTGGGGTCAGTGACCTCATCGTCCACCAAGTCCTCCTCCACTTCCTCACTCTGATCATCCTCCTCATTTCTTGATCCCACCACATCCTCAGTCATTGACAACTGTGTATCATCCTCCTCATCAAGGTCTTGAGACAGTAATTGTGGTTGATTTGATGGCAACTGTGTCTCATCATCATCATCCACTTCCTTTGACCTTAAATGCCGTTCCCCTCTGTCATCTTCTTGTGATTGGGTACCCTCTAGAGGTTGTGAATCAGGGCACAAGATCTCATGTTCCTCTGCAAGCGTGCTTGGAGAGAGGTTCAAATCAAGGATTGGTGATGAGACGAGCTCCTCACTATATCCCAGTGTGGGATCACTTCTTTGGCCAGACCCTCTATGGTGGGAGGAAGGATGATCAGGGTGAGGATTATGTTGACCAGACTCTTGGCTAGTGAGAGTGGACTTGGTGGAAGACAGGGTGGTGCTTAACCGACTGGAAGCAGTATCAGCTGAAATCCAACCGACCACCTGTTCGCAGTGGTCTGACCTCGAGAGTGATGTCCTGCGACGCCCTGTAAACTGAGACATGAAGCTAGGTATGGTGGATGTCTTTCTTTCTTGTGCTCTGGCACCAGGCACAGTTTCTACGCGTCCTGACCCGCGCCCTGAACTATCAGGATCACGTCCACTTCCCCGTCCCTTTTTACCCGCCTTCTTCATATTAAACGGAATATATGCCGGTAATCTGCGGCTAGGCACACGAAACAGAATGTGATGCTAATCTGCGGCTAGGCACACTAAACAATATGTGACGCTAATCTGCGGCTAGGCACACTAAACAATATGTGACGTTAATCTGCGGCTAGGCACACTAAACAATATGTGACGCTAATCTGCGGCTAGGCACACGAAACAGAATGTGACGCTAATCTGCGGCTAGGCACAGTGAACGGAATATGTGACGTTAATTTGTGAATTTGCACACTAAACAGAATGTGACAATAATCTATGGCTAGGCACACGTTTAAAATGGCCCTTTTTGTCGCTGCGTTGTAAAATCATTGGCCCTGTGCACCTAACAGAATATGTCAGCTTGTCACTGCACTGTGAAATATTTGTCCCTGTGCACCTAGTACAATGTCACCTTAGAACATGTCCCCCCCCACAAAAAAATGAAATTCTGCCACCCCCAAAAAAAATTAAATGCTGCCCCCACACACAACAGTCCTAAAAAGGACTTTTGGGTCTTGAAAGAGTTTCAACAATTGTATTCTCCCTACACTGACTTCCTGTGCATCTAGTATTATATGTCACCTTAAAAATATTCCCCCCACAAAAAAAAGGAAATTGTGCCCCCCCAAACAAAATATAAATGCTGCCCCACACACAACAGTCCTAAAAAGGACTTTTGGGTCTTGAAAGAGTTTCAACAATTTTATTCTCCCTACACTGACTTCCTGTGCATCTAGTATTATATGTCACCTTAAAAATATCCCCCCCACAAAAAAAAGGAAATTGTGCCCCCCCAAACAAAATATAAATGCTGCCCCCACACACAACAGTCCTAAAAAGGACTTTTGGGTCTTGAAAGAGTTTCAACAATTTTATTCTCCCTACACTGACTTTCCCTGCCTAAGCGCATCTCTCCCTGGCTAAGAATGAGCCGAACTTGCGCGTCGGGTGCTATACAGTACCCGATCACGGGTTCTGGCCAGCCAATCAGTGTAATGCCAGCAGCCAACATGGCTGCTGGCATTACACTGATGTCAGAGCCTCCCCGCACGTTTATTGGCTGCGCAGCAGCTGCGAAACGTGCGGGGAGGAGACCCGAACATGGCGGGCGAGCACATGCGGTACTCGTACGAGTACCGCCATGTGCCGAGCAGAGCGATGCTCAAGCCGAACCGAGCTTCGGCCGAGCATGCTCGCTCATCACTACTTTTGAGCAGGCAACCATGCTGGTTAGCCACTTAAGGGCAGGAATTATAGAAATTATACCACTGATATATTTATTGCATAAAAAACTGAGGGGCTTGGCTGAGGAGTCTTACCATAATGAAAATACATACATGTACCAACTAGTCAATGACATGTTAGCATGCTTTACACAAAATCCTCACATAGTGTCAATTAAAAGCAATGAGGAAAACATTCTTGACACTTAAACACAAAATTTCAGAATTTCTGCCAAAGAGTCGTCATTTTTTGACAACAAGGAGTCCCGATGGTCAACAGCATCTCTCTGAGGAACCTAATTCTGTCAAGAAATATAAAAATATGCTCATAGATCAAGAGGAGGGTTGCATTGTGGAGGAATGAAAGGGAGAAAGTTAGGGTCAAAAAACCTGCTAGACAGCTTAGTGAAAAGGAAGGTAGAAACTGGGTTTATACACACAGCAGCTAAATTAGCATTTTGTTGTATTCTTTTCATGGTGGCAAAAACCAGAATGAGACTATGCTCTTTGTAAATGTATACACCAGGATTGCCAGTCTTTGGACCACCAGCTGTTGGATGCTGCAGCTCCCATCACTCTCAGAATTTGGCTGGTGTGATCGGAGTTATACACTCCAACAGTCCAAGGTCCAAACATTGCCTTCCCCTGCCCCCCTATACAAGTTTGCATCAATTAATGGACAATTAAAACATCCTATATCTTGATCTAAATGATATCCATGTTTTCTAAGTTATTTAAATATAAAAAAATTAGATAGCCTGTGGGAATGACATCACACTGTAATGTATGGTACTGCAAGCTACAAATGGTTCCCTAGCTGTATTCTGCCATTTTGTGACAGGTCCATTTTAAATACTGCAAGTGTGCGTTTTTTTATTTGGATAACCTTGTATCTATGAATGTAAAGACTACTGAAACATAATAAAGATTGTTAAGTCTGACAACTGTAGGTTCTACATTCAGAGATAATTGCTGTTTCTAGACAGAAATATACTTAGGTTACATATAAAATTGTTATGCACTCAATAAACTACATGGAAGATAAATAACAAAACCATAAACAGTATACAGTTCATGAAGTGATTTGCCAGGAAGAACTGATATGCCAAGCACACTATGATGTTACCTTAGCATCTTACAACATATATAATGTCACATTTTACTGTATTTCAGTGATTTTTAAATGCTTTTCAAGTGCTGAGTTTGTTCTGAGGCCACATTATACATGCTAAAAAAAAGATACTAAACAGCATGTTGTTGTACTTCTATGGCATGTTTTATCAAAGTCTCTTCTGAGCTGAGAACTTTGAGCACACAAAAGTCCCAGGGATACATAGACTAAAAAATATTTTTCTTGGAATCCAAGGAGATTTATTTGATTGACACATTTAGTGCAACATCAGATGTATCCTTACCTTTTTATAGTATACAATATCTGTGTGTTTCAATCAGCTCAGTTTGGAATAGGAAGAAACTGAGCTCAAGAGACCACCTTAATACAGAAGTAAAAGTTATTTAGAGGAATCTAGTTACCTCCAGAGTGCTACACTAATCCTATCAAGACTAAACACAGTCAAATGGATAAAAAAAGAAGATAAATACATTATACCAAAGCCCTCTAACTTAGGAGGTGCCAGAGCCACAAAACTGCTTTGACCAAAATCTGTCAGATTTCATTTTTTTATAGATATATGAACTTAAATGTTTATAATAACTACAGACAGAAAGAAGAAAAGATACACAATACATACTAACTTGGAAATAAGACCACCACCTGCATCAAATAAGGAATAATCTGCCTTTCTACCCTTAGTCCTGTGTGTATAAATGTTTCCAGATGGTGGTGCTGCTAATGTAAAAAAAAATATGCATTTTTTCCATTTTTACCTACTAAAAACGTACTGAAACCTTTGAAAACTATGGAAGTTCTACTAAATTCATTAGGTAAGAGTTGGCATACTGTAGGGGGTGCAAGAAGCACAAAACTACCCCTATCAAAATCTGTCATTTTTCAAGCATTCTTCAATTATACTCTATACTAAAATGGCTGTACCAACTACAGATATGAGGACAAAGCAGATCAAATATACTATTTGGGAAAGAAAACAACCTGCTGCATCAAATGTGGTGTCACTTTCCTTTCTACCTCTAGGCAGGTGAGCAAAATGTTTATAGAAAGTGGTGCTAAAAGAAGAAATGTATATTTTTAATATTTCCTCCATGGCACACTCATCGTCCTCTTCCTCCTCCTCTGGCATTCCACCTTTGCCTCTGTAACCTCCCCAACCAAAAGAAAGTGAGTCTGTAGATGTGAGAAGTTCAGGTCAGCTCATTGCACGTTGTGTGGTACACTGACCATTCATGACAATGTGGTGGAGAGCAATCAAATGCAAAGTATCAAGAAATATCTGCAGACGATCCATCTGTCTGAATAAGCTAAGCTGGTGGCAGTTAGGATTTGTTATTTTTATTAACTCTATGATCTTGACATCATGTGCCTTAAGCAAAGTGGACAAAGACCATAGTGAGAGTTTTACATTGCTGACTTAAGTGTCAGGGTGTGTGGTTGCAGTTGTAGTATTTGCTTAATAAGAGTACAGATGTGTCAATTTTTGTGATACTTCCAGTTCTTCTTTTTCATAATGTTTCCTTGTGCACACTGTGCACATTTCAGTTCCTGATGAAAGGCACAATTCCTTCCTGCTCTCAAAGGAAAAGTATTGTACCACAAACATGATTTTAGAGGTGCTGTGGGGAGAGTAGCATAACTGACCAATTGTCACATACTACCCCTGCGGCTCACAGCCACCGCCCCCTAGTTCCGTTTTCATGCGGCTTACGGCCGCCATTGCCTAGTCCTTCTGTCGCCTCTTCTGGCTCACGGCCACTTTATTAGTCTTGAGCCATCCTCTCCAGCGGTTCGCTTACCTCACAGCCACCCGGATGCCTACAGGTCCCATTATCCTCTGTTTGGGAGCCTTACGAACTTAGCCCGGTTCTGATTGGTTTAAAGAAACCATTCCAGTGGGAGCCTCAGACGAGCCCCTCTTACCGGGTTATTTAAACCCAGAGATTTCTCTTCCTGTTGCCCGTTCCACGAACTTTCTGTGTATCTTAATGATTGATGCTTATCTGATTCCTGGTTTGACCTCTGCTTCCACTGACCAACGGCTTTTCCAATTCCTGGCTTGACCTCTGCTTCCACTGACCATGGCTTATCTGATTCCTGGCTTGACCTCTGCTTCTACTTCTGACCATGGCTTCTCTTGAACTCTGATATCCTCTTCCATTGGCTTCTGACCCGGCTTGTTGACCACTCTTCTATTACTCTTGTTCTAGACTTTGTTATATCTATGTTCTTTGGTTCTGGTTCCGAACAGATCCCAGTGAACGCCCATCCTGGTTGCATCCCTGCTCAACTGGGGTGGAACAATCTGGTTTCGACCAGCACCTATACCCAGCTTCGGTTGCAGCAAGAGAGTACCTGGTATACCATCTCCGAACACAAGCATCGCTCTCTAGTGTTGCACCCTAGCTACTGAACCAGTACCAGGCTACCGGGGTTCCTACCCTCTGGGAGCATAACACCAATGTCTTTTCTCTAGATGCATCTGAACTGTAGTTGGGGCTTGTTGTGGTATTACTGCTGCCTCACGAACACTAAGACTAGTTGCAAAGTAGAAGCATCAACGTACCACTGTCTGTCTTATATCGGAGCTGATTATCCCAGTCCAGTGCAGCAGCGTAATATTCCTACTGCTTAGGAAGGTGGAGAGTCCTAAAAGGTAATTTTAGGGATTTAGGCAGTAAGATTAGGAACAGGACCTCCAAGGTAGTATTCTCAGAGATACTACCTGTGCCATGTGCTACGCCAGAGAGACAGCGGGAGATTAGGGAGCTCAATGCATGGCTGAAGTCTTGGTGTAAGAAGGAGGGCTTTGGGTTTTTAGAGAACTGGGCTGATTTTGCTTTGGGGTACAATCTCTATAGCAGGGATGGATTGCACCTGAATGCAAGAGGGTCTCAAGTGCTTGGGGAGAGGATTACTAGACGGTTGGAGGAGATTTTACACTAGGAAGGGGGGGGAGGGGCCAATAAATACTGGGATAGATAGTATAGAAAGGGAAGGCGATGTAGTTAATAACCAGGTGGGAGGATCTGGGGGCGGGGTTAGTACAGATGATAGGGAGAAGCCTATAAACCACATCAAAATTAAATCACAAATGGAACACAGCAGTGGCATAAATTGTATGCTTGCAAATGCCAGAAGTTTAACTGGTAAAAAAGGGGAACTGGAGCTGGTAGCTGAAATTGAAAACTATGACTTGATAGGCATAACAGAAACATGGTGGGATGACACACATGATTGGTCAATCAATTTAGAGGGCTACATGTTATTTAGAAAAGATAGGTCAAGCAAAAGAGGTGGTGGGGTCTGTCTGTATATCAAACCAGCATTATTGCCTCAATTTGCGGGAAGATATATGTGATGACAGTAGAGAACATGTGGAATCCCTGTGGGTTGAAATAGTCACTGGGGGTAAAACTGCCCAGAAAATATTAGTGGGTATTTGTTATAAACCACCAAATATTGGTGACCTTGAAGAAACACAGCTATTAATGCAAATAGAAAAGGCTTCCCAAATAGGGAGAACTATAATTATGGGGGATTTTAATTATCCAGAAATAGACTGGAAAAATGGAACAGCTAACTCTGCTAAAAGCAGCAAGTTTCTGAACTTGTTGAATGACAATTTTTTGTCACAACTAGTGCAGACCTCAACCAGAGGGAATGCATGTCTGGATTTGGTAATAACTGACCATGAAGAACTTATCTCTAACATCCAAGTAAGGGAGCACTTGGGGAATAGTGACCATAACATGGTATCGTTTGAGATTAATTCAAAAAAACAAGTTGATATGAGTTCCACCAAAACACTGAATTTTAAAAAGGCCAACTTTAGCAGGTTTAATTCATCCCTTGGTCTCGTTGACTGGGATAAAATATTTTCAGGAAAAAATACAGAAGGTAAGTGGAATGCCTTCAAAATAACATTGCAAAAATACACATATAAATTTATCCCTGTTGGAAACAAATACAAAAGAAGCAAATTAAAACCAATGTGGCTAACAAGTAAAGTAATTCATGAAATAAATAACAAGAAAGCGGCATTTAAACATTACAAAGCTGAGGGATCAGCAGAGGCATTTGCAAAATACAAAAATGTCAACAAAACCTGTAAAAAGGCTATTAAATTAGCTAGACTGGAGAATGAAAAAAATATTGCTAAGGAGAGCAAAAGCAACCCAAAAAAATTCTTTAAATACATAAATGGCAAAAAATTAAAGTCTGATAATGTTGGGTCCTTGTTATCTGAAACGGGTGAGATGGTCAAAGGGGACAGAGAGAAGGCAGATATTTTAAATAATTTCTTTTCTTCTGTTTTTACCAAGGAACACCCATTGGACAAGAATCTGCAAACTACTTTTACAGAACAGGCACAGCAAGCATGGGACTGGCTATCACAAGAAAAAGTGTTAAAACAATTGAATGGTGTCAAGGTAGACAAAGCTCCAGGGCCAGATGGTATACACCCACGGGTACTTAAAGAGCTAAGCCAGACCCTGGCCAGACCGATATATCTGATTTTCAGGGATTCTTTTATTTCTGGTATGGTGCCCATGGATTGGCGTAAAGCAGATGTGGTGCCCATATTTAAAAAGGGATCAAAGTCCCAGCCAGGAAACTACAGACCCGTAAGCTTGACATCTGTGGTAGGGAAGCTGTTTGAAAGATTGCTAAGGGAATATATTCAAGAATTCTGCTGGAACATGAATATCATTAGCAATAGCCAACATGGCTTTGTGAAAGATAGGTCTTGTCAAACGAACTTGATCGAATTTTATGAAAAAGTAAGTAATAATATAGATGAGGGAGCGGCGGTTGACGTGATCTATTTAGACTTTGCCAAGGCATTTGATACAGTTCCGCACAAGAGGTTACTGTACAAATTGAATGAAATAGGACTAGGGGAAAATGTTTGTGTGTGGATTGGAAATTGGCTGAAAGATAGAATGCAAAGAGTGGTAGTAAATGGCAAGTTCTCCAGTTGGATAAACGTGATAAGTGGAGTGCCTCAGGGATCTGTCCTGGGTCCTCTTCTTTTTAATTTGTTTATTAATGACCTCCCAGAGGGCATAGGAAGCCATGTATCAGTGTTTGCCGATGACACAAAATTAAGTAAGGTAATAAAGTCTGAACTCGATGTGTCTTCATTACAAGAGGATTTGGACAAATTGAGTAACTGGGCAGGCAAATGGCAAATGAGATTCAATATAGACAAGTGTAAAGTTATGCATTTTGGGTATAATAATAAAAATGCAACATATAGTTTAAATGGTGTTTCTCTGGGGAAATCTACTAATGAAAAGGATTTAGGAGTAATGGTAGACAATAGACTTGGCAGTAGCATGCAGTGCCAGCTGGCAGCTGCAAAGGCCAACAAGATATTGGCATGTATCAAAAGGGGTATTGACTCAAGGGAGGAAGATATAATTATGCCTCTTTACAGGTCCATGGTAAGACCCCACCTAGAATATGCTGTTCAATTCTGGGCGCCCTTTCTGAAGAAGGACATTATGGAACTAGAGAGAGTGCAGAGGAGGGCTACAAAACTAGTAAGGGGAATGGAAAGTTTTAGTTATGAAGAGAGACTAGAAAAGTTAAACTTGTACACACTAGAGAAACGGCGTCTTAGAGGGGATATGATAACACTATATAAATATGTTCAAGGCCCATATAAAGGGCTTTCAAAAGACCTGTTCATTAACAGAACAGTACACAGGACAAGGGGCCACCCGCTTAGACTTGAGGAAAGGAGATTTAATCTACAACAGCGGAAGGGTTTCTTTACAGTAAGGACAATAAAGGTATGGAATGCACTTCCGGAGGAGGTGGTGCTATCAAATACATTAGATGCCTTTAAAAGGGGCCTGGATACTTATTTAAAAGAGCATAACATAGAGGGCTATGCACGTTAGTATTGGGATTAATATTTAGTTAGGGCTTGTTGATCCAGGGAGAAATCTGATTGCCATTTTGAGTCAGATGCCTTCTTTTGGGTCAGCGATGGTAAACAGGAATAG
Organism: Rhinophrynus dorsalis; assembly: GCA_037306005.1. Taxonomy (NCBI): domain Eukaryota; kingdom Metazoa; phylum Chordata; class Amphibia; order Anura; family Rhinophrynidae; genus Rhinophrynus; species Rhinophrynus dorsalis. The sequence continues at coordinate 336,355,586 of CM074720.1, read as the reverse complement.
GAAGAGGGTTGAACTGGATGGACGCAAGTCTTTTTTCAACCTAAATTACTATGTAACTATGAAACTAGATGACTCAGTGTCAGCAATTACAGTAGTAGCAAATGCCAGAATGTCACAAGTGGCATTTGCTGCAACCATCTAGCACTGCCTTAAGCTTGCAAACCAATTTTTCTCAGTGCTTTTTTGTCAAATGACAAAAAGAAGGAAGAAATGTTGTATGGGTAGACTCTAGAACCGACAGGAATGTTTTGTTTTGGCAAGCCTGAGGGTTTTGAAACCTGTAATTTCTCAAGTCTAACCTTGCTGTAATATTTTGAATGTTTAACTTACTTTACACCCACAAAACATATTTTTCTGGTTCATCTTTCTGTAAGACTGCTTCTATGCTTCCTAACCATTATTTTTAAAGATATAATTATACAAAAATGTCTATAAAAAATTAAGATTACAGCTGAATGTGGCAGATGTATATAGTGGGGATGGGGTACTGGAGTGGTGTGGGCGTACTAGAGTGGTGTGATTGTTGTATATATATATCATCATGATTCATAGGGCTGAAAGGTAGACAAATTATTTTAATTATCATATTTGAGTCTAATTACGATGACATTATTCTGAAATTGTTGTCAAACATGACTCATTGGTGATAGCAACAAACCCCTCCTTATCCTTAGTTCTGCTGTTAATAGTAATTGTGCAGTGAGTTTCCCTGTTATGTGTGGTTTTGTTCACTTCTGCTACCTGATACTCAGATGGTATTAGATTGCAAGCTTTCGGGCAGGGACTTCACTTACAGTGTTTCACTTTGCAAAGCAATTGTAAGCCTTTATTGCCTAAACCCTTAAATTGCAAGGTACTGTATACATTTGTGGTGCTACATACATTAATTAATTCATAACATATTTGTTAATGTTTATAAATGTGAGTCTACCAGCACTGCTGCTTGATAGTCATGCCCTGCAATCATTTATAGTATAACTAGCTATGCTAAAAATCTACTCACACTGCTTGCATGCTGTGGGCAGCTAAGGGTTTCCCCGGCAGTACATGTCAGTGGTGACCACACACTCTCTTTTGTTTACAGTATCCTGCATGTATGCTGCAACCATCTCACATAGTGGGATCACTCCTAGGAGCTACATGGTGTTCATGCATATCAGTTACCAACCCATGGCCTGGGACCAAGTTCCCTCTGTTTTACTTTTGAAGTGAAATGTTTCACCATTCCTATACATAAAGTCCATTACAGACACAGTAACACAGCCTTGACCCATGGTAGCCATATACTCATCACCCAGATTTGTTCCACTGTCTGGTAAACATTGTGATAGGCATATGAGTAGGGGTGGGTGAAAGTTGTTGCCGTGTTCCCTCAGGAAATTTCACGAAAACCACGTTGTTATCCATTTTTTTGCGGGAAAATCGTCTTTAAAACTAGCAGTTAAAATGTTCACATTTTTCACCCATTGGCCAAAATTTTTTGCCATTTTTTCAATGGCTAGAAAGTTTCCTCCCATTGATTTACCTGGTTTTCGCACTTCCGCTATAAAAACGTGACGTTTTCGCTGAAGGTAGACACAGTAAAGCAGTCACAAAGTGAGATAGACGTGCTGTTCTCTTGTGATATTTTGCAAAAAGTGAGGCAGGAGAGGCTCATAGTGACTCCTATCACTGTGAACAGGGTAAAAAATAATCAGTGGAGGAGCTGGAAGGACCATTATGTGTCCACTGAGTCTGAGAAGGAAGGGACCACTACTTTACCAATGCTGTCCAGTCCCCCTAAATCACCCCAAGGGATCTTGGGAAATTTAATGGGAAGGGAGAGAAAAAAGGGAATGGGAAGAAAGGGGGAAAAGGGAATGGGAAGGGAGGAAGAAAAGGGTAGTACTAGTTGCAGCAGGACAGGTCAGCTGCCTGTGCCTGCTGCAAGCTGTGCTGCCCCTGCTGCCAGTGACACCATTGCTGTACCTGCAGCCACTAGTGTTGTACCTGTTGTCAGATGTGCTGCCACTAGTGTTGAACCTGCTGCCAGTGCTAAACCTGCTGCCAGTGCTGAACCTGCTGCCACCAATACTTTGCCTGCTGCTAGTGTTTCTTGTAGTACTCAGGGTGGGGGAGGAGAAAATTATGTCATGTGTGACAGCAGGGGACCCTCTGTCACGTTGCTCGTCACCTCCTCCAAGCAGCAGTGAGATGTCTGGAATAGAGCAGCAGCACATAGGGACTAGTGGTGGTGGTGGTGTTGGAGAAGCTGGGGTGGAAGAGACATTGATGGCCTTTTTAGCAGAAACTGAGAAGGAATGGGAGACAGGGATGAGGCTGGGCATCACCACCACCACCACCACCACCACTAGCAGCCAGCTTTTGAAATTAGCGGAAATTGCAACTGCTCTAACTTCTGCTGCTGCTGAGATGAAAGGGAAGCAGGGTGTTGAGGAGCAGGCTAGCATGCCACAGACCACTGTGGACACAGTGGGTATGTGGTCAACAAGTAATGCGGGACTAGGACAGGTTCCACTTGCCAGCAGTAGCTATACTCCTCCTGATTCTAGTTTCAGTGCTAAATCTGAGGCAGTAGCAGCAACAGCAGCAACATTATCCGCTGCCACAGAAAGTGAAGGGGAATGTGGAGGACAAGAAGAAAGAGACCATTCTTCTCCACCCTATCCATCCCCCCAAAAGTCATGGATGTGGGACTATTATTCTCTTCCGGCAGGCACAGTGCAATCATCATCACAATGGTACAGTGCAAAATTTGTGACAAGTTAGTGAGAAGGGGAAAGGAGGGAACACACCTTGGCACAAGCGCCCTGATAACACACACAAAACACAGACACCATGACATTTATCCAAACATGTTAAAGCCAAACACCCGTTACAGAAATCTAGCACCACTGTTACTGTACACCTTGACTCTCCAGAAAGGTGGAGATCAAAGAGGAGGAAGAATAAAGAAACCCAGACAGACAATGGAAGTTCCATGACAAGTGAAACAACTAGCTCGCCATCAACATCACCTTCTTCCTCTAGGGTAACAAGTACATATCCTGCCAATCCACCTCATTTATCGTTACCTCCCCCACCAAATGATAGCCACTCTGTTAATGTTAGGATATGGCTGTTCATCTCTACCCATTGCACACTGTGTGATGCACTGACCACACATGCCAGTGTGGTGGAGGAGAATCGATACCAGGTCATCAGGTGGCATCTAAGGAGATTCCATCCCGCAGAATATGCTAGGATTCTAGCAGGGAGGGTCCATCATTACTATTAAACTGCAAGTTGTCATGTGTCCGTAGCGGGGTCTGGACAAGAGGTACAGTGACAGCGGAAGTACTTGGCTTCGGGTGTCATGGTGTTTGTATACAGTTGTGCCCCGAGATGTTATTTACCACACACACACTGTGCACATTGCAGTTGCAGATGGAAGCCACAGTTCCTGTTCTCAAGGGAAAAATATATATTCTAATAACAATGCACCCATGATGATTTTGGAGAAGGGGCAGGTGGAGAAGATTTAATGGTAAACTTGTTCTTTTCTCCACATATACTGGGGCTACTTATTCTTCTGCTACTGCCTCGGGCTCATCACTGGAGCCAGTCTTGGCAAGTGGAACCTTCATCATCCATCTTCCATGTTACTGCTATTGTTGATCCCATTCCCTTTCAGCTGCTTAATCATACTGCTGCTTAACCAACTCAGCAGCAGCAGTACGAACAGCAGTTGCAACTCAGGAGGACATTTGACAGTCACCACTGGCCAACATGACCTGCTGGCATTAGGCCAGTAGGGTTTTTTATTTTTTCCTCAGGGCTTATGTTTTGAAAAATAAATAAATAAATAAATAAATAAATAAAAGAAAGAAAACTAGTCGTACAAAATATAAACAATTTTTTGGGGGTTTGTTTCTAACAAGCCTAAGTCCTACAAATCAATGTTTTCTTAGGGCTTGTGCCAAACTAGCTTAAGTCCTACAAATCAATATTTCCTTAGGGCTTGTGCCAAACAAGCTTAAGTCCTACAAATCAATGTTTCTTCAGGGCTTGGACCCCTAATAAGTCTTAGTCCTACAAAGGCCTCTAACAACAAATCAAACAAATCATCTTCTACAAAATACTCTATAATGTCAAGTATCAGTCCACCCCAGTGGCAGTTTATGTCAGGGGGTTCCTGTCTCTGTCACTTTAAATACAAATGTCTTATTTTATTTTATTGATTTATTTTTTGTATTAACTGTCCCCCCAATAGCAGTCAAGAAAGCCCCCCAAAACAAATTCCCTGTTCAAATTATTCATTCATTCACCAACATAGGCACCCACCTCAGACCCCTTTATACCATGTCTTATGGTTTTTATTTTCTTTTATTTTATTTAGGATTTCTTTTTTATTACGTGCCCCCCAATCCCAGTAAACAACCCCCCCAAAACATTCCCTGTTCAACTGATTCTTTCCCCATACCCCACCAAATACAGGCACCCTCATGCCCCTTTTATACAATGCCTTTGAGAAATAAAATATTATTTGTAATGCGTTGTGTGTAACTTCTATGTTCCCATTGATTTCAATGGGCAAAAAAGCTGAAAAAAGTGGAAAATCAGCACTTTTTGCTGGAAATTTTTCGCCAAGCGGAAAGTGACATTTTTCACCGATTTCAGTTTGAGGCAGAAAGCTTCGCCCATTCCTTCATATGAGTCCCTCTAGTTGCTGCCAAACTACATTGCCATCACTCCCTGCCAGCCAAAGGCTGGTGGGGAATGATCAGAGCTGTAGCCTGGAAAGATTTCATGTAACCCATCATTGCTGTGACCATAGGAATCCACAGAACCACACTGTCACGGTTTTACTGAACACTCAGACAATTTGGTTAAAGGAGCAGTAAACTTTTTTTATGAAAAAATATATATTGCAGGGATTTTCCTACTGAGTAAAATAAGGGTACTCTCACTGCCGAGAGATTTATATTTCCAGAGTTATTACAGTTTAAACCCATGTTTTTTTACATTAGCAGTGCCCTCTAGTGGTCAAATTCTAATTAGATTTCCTGTTAGATTCTAATGGAGAGGAAAGTCAGAAAAGTCAGAGACATACAGTTCTCCATAGAATGTGATAGAAACTGCCTGTCACTTCCTGTCAGTTAGAACTATCAGGAAGTAAACACAGTAAATTCACTTCCTGATTATTTAAACTGCTATAAATTTTGAATAAAACAACTGACAGCGATGGGAGTGACCTTGTTTTATTCAGCAGGAAATTCTCTATAAAATATGTGTTTTCATAAATAAAAGTTTACTGCTCCTTTAAGGTAAAATAATGAATCTTTATTAGACAAATAATACAGAAAAGAAATGCCCTTCACGGGTCCAGACCCAAACAGAGGAAATCACTATGGAATCAGGGCATTAACAGAATAAAACAAAATACAGAAATGTAAAAATGACTGGAACAGGAACTGGAACAAAACCAAAAGCAGTACAGGCCAGGAGAAGCCCCTAGAGGGGCTGGTACTGCAGGGCAGACACCTCAATAAGTTGGGGAGCGGATAGACTCTACTGGCCTTACCTATAACCGGGTAAGGCAGCCCACGTGACGGTACAAACGAGTATACTGAGGATTGAGGAGTGATAGGCTCTACCGGCCTTACCTATAACCAGGTAAGGCAGCCCACGTGATGGTACAAATGAGTATACTGAGGAGATGCCCAGAGGCAAGCAGAGTAGGCACAGTCTGCATGGAGCGCAACCGGAGGTGATGGTAGGCAGACTGAGTCTAATGAGCCCGGAGGCAATAAGGAGAGCAGCGGTACAGCAACGCAACCTGAGACAGCTGATAGGTGCAAACGGACAGGTCGAACCACCACAAGTGACCGTTAAGGCACATGCAGTATAGTGACAAACAGAGGCTACAGTGAGGCACAGGCTGTAAGGTAGCGCAACCGGAGGCAGCGGACAAGTGCAGATTGGTGGTAGAACCACTAGTGACCATAAATCACAGGCTGTATCACATGCAAACGGAGACTGCAGGGAGGCACAGTCTGAGCGGTAATGCAACCGGAGGCAGCGGAGAAGTGCAGACTGACAGGTGGTAGAACCGCCAGTGACCGTAAAGCACAGGCTGTATAGTATACAAACAGAGGCTGCAGGGAGGCACAGGCTGAAAGGCAATGCAACCGGAGGCAACTTGATAGTACAGACTGGCAGGCAACCGTATGGCAAAGGCAATAGACACTTAGACTAGGACAACAGAAGCACTAGTGATAAGCGGATGCTAGGCGACTAGCCAAAGCCTGGAACAGTGCACAGAGAGCGGAAGTCAGCCAAAGACTTGATCGGTACACAGAGAGCGGTAGTCAGCCAGAGCCTGGATCAGTACACAGAGAGCAGTAGTCAGCCAAAGCCTGGATCGATACACAGAGAGCGGTAGTCAGCCAAAGCCTGGATCGGTACACAGAGAGCGGTAGTCAGCCAAAGCCTAGATCGGTACACAGAGAGTGGAACCAGCCAAATCGGTCACGGAATCGTAGTCAGGCGAGCCGGGTCAAAACAATACAGGCAACGAAAACAGGAGCAAGGTCAGACGAAAACCGGATCATACACGGAACAGGAACACAGCAACAAACATCTGGTCAGGAACACCACGAAAGGGCACCGGACTAGTGGCAGGAGGGCGTATATAAAGGCAAGCCCTGGGAGGGTTGAAAACCCAGAGCCAATAAGAAGCAGCCAAAGCAAACCTGGAAGTAGGAATGTCGCTCAGGCAGAATCACGGGCACCGTGATACACAAATATTAACTCCCCAAAGTTGGCCCATGGAAGCCATAAACCCACACAAACTGACCCTTCCCCCAGCCATGTCCCACAGTATCAATAGGACCACACATACTGACCCCCCCCAAACCTTGTCCCATGGTAGCCAAAGACCCATACACAATAACTCCCCTACAGCTTTGTCCCATAGTAGCCATAGAACCACACATACTGACACTACTACATTGTTCCATGGTAGCCATAGGTCCACACACTAACTTCCCCCAGCCTTGTCCCCACCTGCAAACTTTTCCCACTAGAATACTGGTGGTTATGATGCTCAGCACAACCTCCAATATATGGCAACCCATGTGGGCACCAGTGAGTAGTATTTAACTGGTGCTCACATGGGCCAAACATCAAACATGCTCCCCCTCCCCATTTCAAGATTGGTAATAGAACACAGGATAATGGTAGGGTTACAACACATATAGCAGAACTGATAACTGATTATTTAGAAAGGTAATTTGCCTTCACCTGACATCAGCTGAAGTGAGTCTGGTTAGCCATAAATAAAATCAACTATTCCTATAGCATTTCTTTGAAGTGTTCTTGGTTGCATACTTCAGAGATAGCCATGGTCCACAAAGAGCTAACAAATGATCTACTGGATCTTATCATTGTAAGAGATATGGATCAGGAGAGATATATATAAAAAAGGAAGCATTACATATGTCATGGGACAATTTGAATATCATGAAGAAGTGGAAGAAATATAGTACCACCAGGACATCCCTTGAAAATTAATGACTGGGCTAGGAGAAAGCTTGTCAGATAGGCTACCAAGTGACCAACAGCAACCATAAAGTAGATGGAGGAGTTTACAGCAGTGCCTAACTGGCCAATCCCTGCATATTATAACCATTTTGCTTATTCTCCAAAAGTCTGAACTGCGGGGTTGGATGGCAAGAGGGATGCTGTATCTCTCAAACCTGTATACATTTTGCAAGAAGTTACATATAATGTCCCAAAACCATGTGGGAAAAAGTCTTATGGTCTGTTGAGAACAAGGTAGAAAACTTTGGCCTAAATTCCATAGGATATGTTTGGCTCGAAGTCAACACAACAGGTGTTTTCAGTCATGGTGGTGGCAGCATTATGCGATGGGACTGCTTCTCTTTAGTGGAGACAGGGGCTTTGTTAAGGATAAAAAATACCACTTGTGTAAGCACTATATCGCACAAACGTGATCTCTAAAATCCTACCAGTCCCAATATGAATCTAGAAAAAAGTCCAAAGGAAGATACCAATCCTCCTTGACTCTTCACATGGAACCGCTGATACCTCAGCTCCCCACGTATGTGTAAAAAGAGAACAAGAAGAAGAGAAGAGCACACATGTAGACCGTAGAAACTTTTTTTGGACCGTCACCGCTGATAATCACCTTTAACATGCTCATTGGTTCTACTCACATGTTTCAGAGGCATATACCAGCCTCTCAGTGTAAATGCATCCACTGGATAACCCTCAGTGCAGGTATCTGTAAGGCTCGATCCTCGTCCTTGTCCTTCTTCCTTCTGGGTATGATCATTACTCTGCAGCTACTTAAAAATATCCTGGATCTCTATTTCTAGGGATATAATATCCACAGAGTCCCAGTAAATGGATATATTATGTCTGAGTTATCACTAAAACCCAATCTTATAGAAAAATGAGAACTCTTTGGGGAGTAGGCCTCACTGAATGTAATTATTGAGACCAAACCAGATCACCATTATATCAAAAATATCAAATTTAATAGGTCTCAAAACTCTTTTTATAAATGTTTATACAAACAGTCAGATACACATAGTAACATAGTAATTTAGGTTGAAAAAAGACTTGCGTCCTTCTAGTTCAATCTTTTCTTATTCCTGTTTACCATCGTTGATCCAAAAGAAGGCAAAAAAACCCCCCCTCAATTTAAAATTCTGCCTTGAATGGGGGGGAAAAAAATTCCTTCTTGATTCCAAATGGCAATCAGATTCCTCCCTGGATCAACAAGCCCCAACTAAATATTCATCCCAATACTAACGTACATAGCCCTCTATGTTATGCTCTTTTAAATAAGTATCCAGGCCCCTTTTAAAGGCATCTAATGTTTTCGATAGCACCACCTCCTCAGTCAGTGAATTCCATACCTTTATTGTCCTTACTGTAAAGAAACCCTTCCGCTGTTGTAGATTAAATCTCCTTTCCTCAAGTCTAAGCGGGTGGCCTCTTGTCCTGTGTACTGTTCTGTTATACATAAGTATAAAAAATATAAAATATATTTAGTATTTGACACAAAAGCTGCTGCCTTTTAATAGAAATCTGAAGTTAAATGTGGATTTTCACCTTTCAACATAACAATGATTCAAAGCACACTGCCAAACAGACCAAACCAAGGAATAATTTACAAAAAGATCAAAGTCCTGGAATAGCCCATAAAGAGGTGCTTCCGCAAACTATTAGTTAAAAGATGTACACACTGGCAACCAAGACATTGACAGTTTTTTATTTTGTATTTATTTATTTATTTATTTATTTTCAAAAGAGCTTTATTACATTTTGAAAGTTACAGTGAAACATGTCAGATATAGTACAATAAGTATAAGTATAATACCAAAATAACAAGAAACAAGAAGCACAACAAAACTCTCATAATTTAAGATAAAATAGAACAATAGTCATTTGTGGGTAGAGTGTAATATCAAATGTCTCGCTGATGCCAAGTAAATAAGTACCTGGTAGAAGGTAGGAGATGTAGGCGAAAGTCAGTGTAGAGGAGAGGAGATAAGAGCGTAAAAAAAGAGGGAGGTAGAGATGTTGAACTGCAAGCGTTGCAGTTGCAGAAGGTCTATAGCTTATGGTCTTATGCTGGTAGGGATGTCCCATGGGAGAGCAGTCAGGACGGGTAATAAAATGCAGATATGATAGCATGAACATCAGCGGTGTGACAGCATGAATGTCAGAGAACCCCAGGGGTGTAACAGAGGGAGCTGGAATTACAGTTTTACTAGGGTGTAGATCTTGAGTAGCTGGAGGTTAGCCAAAGGCGCCATTTGGAAGGATATGTGGAGTAAGTCAAGGTGGCTAAGGCGTGGTGTCTAAAATCATGAGAGAATTTACCAAAAGTAGCCATAAGTCAGTAGAAGGAGGGTCTGCAGAAAGCCACAGCTTGGGTACAGGGCGTCTGGCAGTAGATAAAAGTGAGTGTAGGAGAGCCATCTCCGACTTCCCAAATCGTTGTAAGTCTGGGGAGTAATGGGAAAACAGGAAAATAAGGGGATCTAGAGGGATGAAGACAGGCAGAATGTCGAACACAATGGTAGTTACCTGGGTCCAGTAAGCAATGATCAGGAGGCAAGTCCAACAGAGTTGAGTCAGGGTCCCCAAATCTGCCAGACACCTCCAGCAGAGGTTCGAGTGGTCCAAAAAAATGCGTGCCAATGCGATAGGGGTTCTATACCATCAGGATAGGAGTTTGTAGTTGGCATCTTTGGTTGATGAGTCTATTGGTCTAGAGAAGTTGAGCCGAAATATTGTAGACCGCACTACCGAAGAGGTAGAAATGGCAGTTCTTTCTCCCATACATGCACAAAGTAAAGGGTAGAAACAGAAGATGAGGATGTCATGAGAGAACAGCAGAAGGACAGACAACGGAAGGAGGGAGGGGGAGAGCTGAGGCATTTTTCAAAGGGAGTCAAGTTTCTTTGGACACATCCATTCTTAACTGCACATGTAGTTCAGTGTCTATAGTGGCAATACCTCCAGCAACCACGGTGCTCGGGAGAGACCTAGAGATGTTTAAATGCTATGAATGGGAGGAAAGTTAGTCAGTCAGAGGCTACCCAGGGTGTCCATCCGGGAATCATGCCATACAGAAAATGACGGTGGTAACATACCCAGAGGAAAGGTGGGGTTACCCAGGAAGGAAGGAAGAGGGGATGGGGCAGGAGACAATACATGTCCAATGTTAGCATCCTGCCATGTTCTAAGTAAATGCCCTATGATCACGTCATGAGTAGGAGGGCAGAATCAGATGAGGGGGGGCCATAATAGCTGAATGAAGTCAGTAGGACCTAACGCATCACTTAATGATTCAATCCATCACTTCTTAGCCAAAGGGGCGAAGTCAAATAGTTTAGCTATCAATGATCCCTTGTGATATTACACAAAGTCTGGCAGGCCTAGGCCACCAGACGCAGGGTGTCGGCACAGAATCACTCTCCTGATTCTTGGGGTGTGGTGTTCCCAAATAAAGGGGGACAACAGAGAATGTAGGCAAGGGAAGAAATGGGGAGGGAAAGGAATTGGAATGTATTGAATAGGTATAAGACCCTGGGAAGAACCATCATTTTGATAAGGCTAGTGCGGAGAGCCAGGAGAGGAGAGAGGTCCTCCGGTGCACCAAATCTTCTGCTTGTGTGTTTAGTAAAGGGTTGAGGTTAAGATCTGGAATAGAAGAGATCAGAGGGGATAGGCGGATCTCTAGCTAGTTAATTGATGTGTGAGTCCATTGAAGAGGGCAGAGAAGTCGCAGAGCGGCTAGTAAAACTGGATCCCCGTGAACTATGAGAGCTTTGGATTTGCCAGATGATACCGGAGATAAGTTTTGGGCCTATTCCCACTCTTGAGGACCTCCTTCATATAGCTCCAGCATACTCTATCAAAGGCCTTCTCTGCATCAGTGGACAGGAAGGCAGATGGGATTTTTGCTTAGTAAGTGTATAAGCAAAATCTCCATAGAGATATTGTGGCACGTTTCATGACCCTTGCACAAAGCCTGCTTGGTCGGGATGAACAAGGCAGCTGAAGTATGGACGAAGTCTACTGGCCAAAACCTTTGTTTATATCTTAAGGTCTACATTAAGTGAGATGGGTCTATAGCTACTGCATTGGGAGGAGTCCTTATTGGGTTTAGGAAGGACGGTGATGTGTGCCATTAGAGTTTGGGGTGCAAAAGTGGTGCCATCCTAGATTGAATTATAAGTGGTAAGAAGATGATGCAGCAGAGATGTCAGAAAAGTCCTATAATAAGTTAAGTGGAAACCGTCTAGGCCCGGATTTTTTACAGTTTGCCTTATTGCGAGGTGGATTTTCACTTCTGAGATGGGTTGCTCTAGGTCAGACATGGCTGTGTCTGAGAGGGTGGGGGTGAGAGCCTGTTCTCAAAAGTAAAGTATGACCGGGGCTGGAGTAGTAGGGCCAGCCGGCGAGGAGGCCTCTAGGTTATATAAATTACTGTAGTAGATGCTAAAGGCCTTGGCAATCTCAGGAAATGAGCTGGCCACTTTGCCTTCAGGAAGACGTACCTGATATATGAAATACCTACGTCTTTGTTTCCTGATGAGCGTAGATAGAAGTTTCCCACACTTATTGACAGTTATGTAATGTTTATATTTTACCCACTGAAAGGATTTAATGGCGTTGCTTTGCAACATGGTCTTGAGTTCCTGTTTTAGAGCCATAAGAAAAGCCAAGTGCCGCATTCTGCAAGGGAGATCTCATTCTGTAAGTTGTTGATATGTTTCAGTTTTTGTCTCTTCTTGTATGCCCCTAATTTGATAAGCAGTCCTCTCAGGATGCTCTTGTACGCTTCCCATATCAGTGGGGCAGAAACGTCTACTGTGGAGTTAAGCGAGAAATATTCGTCTAGACTTCAGAATAGACTGGAGCAAGATTCCTGGTCTTGCAGATGTATTTCATTGAGTCGCCAAGAGCTAAAGGAAGCTGTTTGTTTGGGCCAGAGGTCCTATGTCAGCAGATTGGAGATGTAGAGAGGCTTGTGAAATAAATAGTCTATCCGACTATAGCATGTATGGGGAAAGGAAAAGAAGGAGTAGTCTCTCGCAGCGGGGTTAAGAACTCTCCAGGCATCTACCAGGATCAGAAGAGTGAGGTGATCATGAACCACAGCAGGAGGAATAACACTCACTTCAAAAATGTACCAGAATCGATTTGATTCTACCATTGGATCTCCCTCCGCCATAGCATCGCTCTGCTCCACAATTCTGGGTGATATCCTGGCCGACAAGATACTCATTGAGGAAGTTCACAGGGCTCTGAGACCTAGAGATCCCAAGGGGCGATCCCCAAGAGATGAGCAGAGACCACCCTCACCTGCAGCTAGTTTGTTCCAGAAAGGTAGTCTGGTTTGCTGTCACAGATTTCGCCTCTTCCAGTACTGCAATGCATTGGATGAGTTGAGAGACCAAGTCTTTCTGAGTTACAGAGTTTGGAATGCATAGCATCTTTAATTTCCTCTACATAGATTCAGATGTCAGCTTTGAACAACAGTCCAGAGATGAATTCTGCCAAGTCCGATCTAGTTCTCAAAGGTTCAGTGGGCATGGAAGCCGCGCCTGCATCCTGTTGGTTAGCCATGGCTGAACTGTGCAGGATAAAATTTCCCCACGCTGGTGATGGCACTGAGGGGGGTGGAGCAGAAGCTGAGGAGAGAGCGGAGCTAATAGGCCTGAACTGTGCATAGTCTGTAAAGACACTGTTATCGTGCCAGGATGTCTTCTTGCGGTTGCCCATTCAGTAGAGGAGGGGGTAGAAAGGGTAAAGGGTGAGAATTAGCCTTACTGCTGAAGGATAAACAAGATAAAAGCTCTGTCTGCTGAGGAGCTCACTCAGGACATCTTACTCCATGGAGTGGCAGACCATGCCCCCCCAGTTTTTTATTTTTAATAATTTTTCCAGGGTATTTTTCACTTAAAGGGATAGTAATACCTAAAATGTAAAAAAAAATATGTTGTAGGGTTTATCCCCCTGAGTAAAACAAGAGTACTCCCACTGCTGAAAGATGTTTCATTCAAAAGTTATTAATTTTCAAAGTTGAATTTTTTAGGTGCAATATCACAGTGGCCTGAAATTGTACAGTGGCGCTGTTGCTACACGATCCTATGGACAGCTCTGGTCTCAGGACCATAAATCTCCATAGGATGGTGTAGCAACAGCGCCACTGTAAAATTTCAGGCCACTGTGATATTGCACCTAAAAAATTCAACTTTGAAAATTAATAACTTTTGAATGAAACACCTTTCAGCAGTGGGAGTACTCTTGTTTTACTCAGGGGGATAAACCCTACAACATATATTTTTTTACATTTTAGGTATTACTATCCCTTTAAATATTCTTGCACAAGATTTTATTAAAGGTGACAAAAAGTCTGACATGGCTTTTCTCAAATTCAGCATTTATCGCAACAAAAGCTGTAATTTCAATAAGGGTGTGTAGACTTTTTTTTTATTATATATATATATATATATATATATATATATATATATATATATATATATATATATAATGTTATATTCTGTTATCTAACATTCTGATGACTAAAGGAAAATAATGAGACTGTTCTGGTAATTTTAGTTTCGATGGTAGAGATTCATCAAGCGGTTATAAAGAGTTGATAAAGTGGAGATGACTTCTCCACTTTATCACTTCTCCAGTTCCCATGTTATTCCATAGAGCCAATTCACTAAGATCTCCAAAGTTGAAGAAATCTTAGTGCATAGGCTCTATATAATAACATAGGAATTGGAGAAGTGATAAACTGGAGAAGTCATCTCCACTTTGTCACTGCTTAGTGAATCTCCCCCAATATATATAATTTAAAGAGACTAAAGGTTTATGGTATTGGGCTTTTTAACTATAGGTAGCTTATTAAAGCTTTAAACTCTCTCCAATTACCCTACAGATCTCTGGGACCTTCAGGTCTGGGTAAAGTATAGTGATGTTGCTGCCTTTCCAAGAAATGCCATTAGAAGTGCTGATACCTGACCTAGCAGATGGCTGAGTGGGAATGATGGTGTTTTAGTAGTTCAAAAGCCCATTGTATTTGACCGTTTACGTCCCTTTAAACCATGTGGATGCTCAAGAAATCTCTTCCTGAAAAGTACAGATGTATCTAAACCCCATTATAAGAAGTGTGTAATATAGTATGAGATCATGCACACTATTAAAACCATTCATGTATTATAAAATACCATTGCTGTTTAATCATCCGAGCAGAGATTATCTCTGCTTTTTCTAACAAGATTATATTCTTAAAGGAATGATTGGATTTTAGTATTCTGCAAGAAAAAGTACAGGGTAAATTATGTCTCGCCTGTGAACCATATATAGAGGTTAAAACTTAAATGATTTTTAAGAAATAAGTTCAATTTATAGAGCACATTTTGGATTCAAGGAAACAAAAGCTCAAGAGTAATGTTCCACTGTGATGTCACTTCCCTTCCAGAGCACAGCTTTATTTGTTTTTTATGAGCAATTCATAAGTTATCTGCAGTATCCATGTGTTTACCCACCAATCCAGTCAATAATGGGCCATTGCAGAGGTATACCATGTTCAGTCCTCATGGTATTCAGCCATATATCATTAGCTGACATCCACATGGGACAACCATTGTTGTAATACACACTGCAATGTCTGTATTTCAAGTATGAACAAATATGTAACATGCGAGATAGGCTGTAGTGCAGATCAGCTCTGCTGAACTTTCCTGCATTAAAACACATGGACACAGTAAAGATGCAGCAAGGCCAGTTAGTCTGTGCCATTCATGGAGACAACCACCACCAATGTGAGAAAAAGTGTAGTAACTTTGCAACACTGTACTAAAATCACCAGTGTGGATGTGGTGTAAGGGTGAACATTTACATATAAGAATAATATGTTGGGTATATGTTAGGTTACTGTATCATATATAGTACCCACTTTTCCGTAGATATAACAGTGGTCTCAAATTGCATTGCTAGAGGACCAAGATACTGTATTAGGAATAGTCCCTGTTTTTACAGAGGTGTCATTGTCTCATTCATTTTGAATAAAATATCTGTGAAAATCTAGGGATAACCCAACATCTTGAACTGTCTCAGTGCTCTAGGAATGCAAATTGAGACCTAATGCAATGGTTTCTGTTTAATTCTAAGATTGTTTATACAGTATGTCATGCATTTCAGGGAATGAGTAATGGCAGCTATCATCTATAACTTATAACCGTACAAGCTTTGTAAATTGTTCATCTCTTGTTTTCTTTTCCTCAGAAACTTTACTGTAATAAATTCTAAGATCATTGTGGTTACTATCCATCCAGAGCCAAAACCATCAGATTCTTTGGTGGAGATTGAACTTGCTCATTTGAACAATGTAAGTATGAAATATTATCCAGTCAATCTAGAACCAAACCTCTCCTCAGGAGGAGTGCCTAACAAGACATGCTTTTAGGATTACCCTGCTTAAGTACAGATGGTGACTTAATGCTTTGAGTGCCAGAGGGGTATGCAATGCTTTGCACACCCCTCTGGTATGAAAAGGGTTAATCAGAGGCTCATTTGTTTAATTAACTTACCAGTGCAGTGCATAAGCAGGGAAATCATAAAGACATGGCCTGTTAGGGGTCTCTGAGGTTGTGATCTAGATAATGAAGGTTAATTACATATAGATTTTCCTCAATGGATGATATACACAAAAATTAGTATTTTTGTTACAAATAAACTGTCCTACAGAGGAGAAAATAAAAATTACCCTTGATTTAGCTAGTGGAATTCGACCATTTGGGTACCACAGAGATATTTAATGCATTTTGCTACAGTGTAGTGGATAAAGCTCTGGCAGTCAATGGGTTAGATGTTAAAATTATGTGTTTTAATTTTTAAGTCATGTGTTGTGCATTCAGCCTTCAGACCTAGTTGTCTTGAAAGCTTACTGCCAAAGCCATTCAGTTAGCCAATAAAGGTATCATTTTTACTCTACTAGTCTAGTACACAGTGTTATCCAAGGCGTACAGGAAAGGAACTGTCATACACTGCCTCAATGCCCTCGGCTCAGTACCAGTAACATTAAGGTGAACATTTTTTGAGTAAGTAGCATAGTAAATTGGTGTTAGGCAGCTGTAGGGCTAGAAAATTGATTCCAGTTCCTGATTTATTTCCGAATCATATTCATTCCTTGTCCTTTATAAATAAACCAATCAATGCATCCCATATGTTGAATGTCTGACACCTTGAAGTCCATATAAAAAGTGGATGAGCAGATTTAAGACATTTTAATGGACAATATCACATATTAACAACTTTGCTGGTATGTTGGATTAGCATTTTATTTTATTAAAAAAATAAGCTTTTTCAGTTATCTAGATGCACAGATTATGCTAATTAAGTTATGCCATGCAGATACTTACCCCTACATTACCTCCCCATTCACTGAGACAACCCATTCAGTGTTAGGGGATGTGCTCAATGCATTGCTGAGCAGTGTCAGTGGGTAGGTGAGGTAATGTAGCACTAAAATAGAAAGTGTCTGCATGGGGTACTTTAATTTGCATAATCTATACATCTAAATAACTTGAAATACTTTTCTAAATAAAAAATGAAGGTGATTTTCAAAGTTACTAAAGTTTATTTATATGTGGTGATGTCCCTTTAAGACAGAACTGAGTTTATAAATGCAGCAAGTGGTGTCTGTATTTTGTATGACCAATAGGGAAAATGTAAAGTGTTGAGATTGTTAAGTGTTATTTTCTTAATAACAACCAACACTAATTTTAGCTAGAAAACTGAATCTGCATTGACCCCTTGGGTGTTAAGAATGTCTCCATTGCACTGCATCCATGTCTTAGCCAAGTGGTTAAGACTATTTAGTAAAGGAAAACCAGTGAAAAAACTGTATTTCATATGCATGAAATAATGCTCCTGAACAAATTTATAGATCTGCTTACACAGTGCTTGTGAAATAGCTGATGAAAGGAAACCTTAAGCAATATATTTTTTTATTGAAATAGTTGAGATGCTTCATTATTTGTTTACTAATGAGTGCATTTCTTTTGGTGCTAGAGAGCTAAGTGGCTGCCTTCACATTTAAGGTTTGTACCTGTTTCAAGAGAAAAGTGGTGTCATTTTGGGGCAAACCAACTACCTATAGGGGAGAATTAAAAATACTATTGCAATAAATTGTGCTTTTAACCCTGTGAATGTTGCAAATTAATGCTTTGGAAAACCTCTTTAACATTCAAAATGTTGAAAATCCCATTTAAATCAATGGACATTTGTATTTAGCCCATATCATGCAGATGGCTTGCTCCAGAATTTTTCCATTTTTTTTCTTTTTTACCCTTTGAGTGCCAAATGTGTTGTGTACCCCTCTGGCACTCAAAGGGTTAATATAAGGCCCTAAGCTTCACTCTAATTAAAAAATGAGCACTTGATACCCTCATACCCTGTTGTCTGTCTTCTATTACCCATTTAGACTGTAAGCTCCTTGGGGCAGGGATGTCTCTACTAATGTTTCTATGAATGTGGCACTTATTTTATCCCCTCTTATTTATTGTAACTTATGTCTATTGTAAGGCACTGCGTACACTGTGTGGGGCCATATAAATAAAGATATACATACATATACAGACAAATGAATATTATAGAATAAGCATTTTTAAATATTATTGCATGCAATACAGACTATTTTCTAATTATTATGGAAAAGACATCTATCCATGCTAGTATTTTGAAAGAGCTTGTTTCTATTCAACCTACTGTATGTGATTTTTTTCTTTTAGTTGAGGTTTGTTCATTGTCCATGTAAATGCATGTATTTTCCTTACTGCCTGAAGGTTTCCACTTAGCTCACAAACTGACCTTTAGTTGCCTCTACTTGACTTTACAATTCACAAAATGATTTCCATGTTATTTAGGAGATTGAATACCATGTGAGAGAAGCCAAAGAAATGTGTTTTCCCCTTCTATGCACATATGGATAATTTTAATTCAATGTTATGATCGTTACTAACTGCTTTTTTTGCCTTGGAAGGTTATATTTTGCCTATTTTTGTATTATTGTTATTGAAGGAGATTTTTACAGCTGAACATGCAGATCTGACATTTATTTTGTTAATGTCATCTTTTTATCTAGTAAATAGCCAGTAAGTATTGTTACAAGTTGAGGGAATTAAAAACATTCAAGATCTTAAGGAGAAATATCACATCCTAATAATAAACTTCCACTTATTCAGGCCAAAATCCTAATGACCCCTATGAGTCCTGGATGTTATATCCATGGAGGCGGACATGACAGGTGCTAACAGGTTCACAAGACACACTTTAACTCTTTCAGACACCAGAGGGATGTGCAATTCATTGATTCAGAATTAGTTGCACACCCCCTGGTTCAAAAAGGCTTAGGAAGGTGTATACACTCTACCTGCTTCCATTTGAAAAAACTATCAGCAGCTGATACGTTTTCTTGTATTTACCTGCCATCAAGGATAGATTGAAAATGTAATCTCTTCAACAAAGCACAAGGGCAAAACTGCAATAATGTTTTTCTGGCCATAGTAAGGTAAGTTGGAGATCATTATTATGAAATGTTAGGTCTCCTTTAATACAAGATATCACTTGTCTTAAATACAAGAAGGCACCCCTTAGATCAGTGGTTCTCAACCCGTGTAACCTCAGGACCCACATTTGTCCTTGGTCATTAAGTTGCGAACCAAAAATAGTTTCATTTCCAAAACATAATTTATAATTCCACAAAATAATTTGTACAGTATTGCACAATGTATATATGCACTTTTTATATGAAATACCCAATATCCCAGCTTCTGTGGCTGGGATATAAAAAACTCCCATCCAGAAGTTTCTTCGCACACATATTAAGATACTCCCCACACAACACCAGGCCATCCAGTACCCCCTTATACAGCACCAGGCCATCAAGCACCCCCTTCACACAGCACTAGTCCATCCAGTAACCCCCTCACACAGCACCAGGCTATCCAGTACCCTCCTCATACAGCACCAGGCCATCCAGTACCCCCCTCACACAGCACCAGGCCATCCAGTACCCCTATCACACAGCACCAGGCCATCCAGTAGTAGTAGTACCCCCCTCACACAGCAAAAGGCCATCCAGTACCCCCCCTCACAAAGCACCAGGCCATTCAGTACCCCCTCACACAGCACCAGGCTATCACGGTGCCCCGTGATTTCCTGTGATTGTCATTGCCCTGGAGCGACATTGTTTACTATCTAAATGTCGCTCTTGCTGAGTCGCTATCCTTATAGGGCACCACATTGATGAGGTCATTGCTCCACCTACCCATCAGGGTTTTTAAACCTCAGACTTCCAGTGCCCTTTCGTGGTGTACCTGAGCTTAGTTTTATGTGATACTTACCGTTCCTGTGTATTACCTGGCTCGTCTGACTACCCGTTCCGGTTCTGACTCCTGGCTCGTCTGACTTCCATTCCGGTTCTGACTCCTGGCTCGTCTGACTACCCTGTTCCGGTTCTGACTCCTGGCTCATCTGATTACCCATTCCGGTTCTGACTCTTGGCTCGTCTGACTACCAGTTCCGGTTCTGACTCCTGGCTCATCTGATTACCCGTTCCGGTTCTGACTCATGGCTTGTCTGACTACCCGTTCCGGTTCTGACCTCTGGCTTCACCGACTACCTGTTCCAGTTACGACCATAGGCGACGTCTGACTACCCGATCTGGTGTGACCCTTGGCTGTCTCCTGGTTTACCTTTACGTTGAGCTCTGTTACCTTCCTGTTGTATGGGTTGGTTGTTGTTCTGCCTGTGCCTTCTGCTTGCGCTTGCTTCCGTTAGAAGCTGCGCTTGTGAGTCACTCCGTGTGTCTGACCTCCCGTGCCAGTCCGTGTTGCCTAAGCCTATCTCCATCGGCTACAGTATTGTGTATCCCCTGTGGGGATACTGGTCTGCTCCATTTATTGCTCTGCACTGCCTCACACTTACGGTGTAGTCAAGGGCCATTCCGCTGTTATCCACCTGTCCTGTGAAGGGTGAGGAAAGTGCCTACACTGTTCCTCTCTGGTCTCGTGAAGGTGTGCCATCCTATCAGGGTACTGAGTGCTCTGCACTATACCCACCTACTGTGTAGTCAAGGGCCATTCCGCTGTTATCCACCTGTCCTGTGAAGGGTGAGGAAAGTGCCTACACTGTTCCTCTCTGGTCTCGTGAAGGTGTGCCAATATCAACTGCCACTTGTTTCATTATCATACTACTGTTTCATTTATTTGCCTGTTGCCTTGCACCCTGCCTTTTCATTACTTAATAAAGTTTTACTTTAAGTTCAGTTGTACTTGTCAGTGTGTTATTCCATGACACAAGCCATCCAGTACTCCCCTAATATAGCACCAGGCCATTCAATAGTAGTACCCCCCTCACACAGCACCAGGCCATCCAGTACCCCCACACACAGCAGGCCATCCAGTACCCCCCTCACACAGCACCAGGCCATCCAGTACCCCCATCTCACAGCACTAGGCCATCCAATACCCCCATCACACAGCACCAGGCCATCCACTAACCCCCTCACACAGCACCAGGCCATCCAGTAGTAGTACCCCCTCACACAGCACCAGGCCATCCAGTAGTAGTACCCCCTCACACAGCACCAGGCCATCCAGTACCCCCCTCACACAGCACCAGGCCATCCAGTAGTAGTACACCCCTCACACAGCATCAGGCCATCCAGTAGTAGTACCCCCCCCAGCACCAGGCCATCCACTGGTCAGTGTGCTGCAGTCAATGTCACTGTGTCTGTCACTGCTGCGCTGGTGGTCCTTCTGGTGAGTCTGAGTCCCCAGTGGTCCTCCTCCTGTCCTAATCCTGCTGCGTGTGTGTCCTCAGGACCTCACGTGATGTCCTGTGGCGGGCTCTGCTGCTGAGTCCCACAGCCCCCTATCACGCTCCCCTGCAGGCCGACCATGATTACATCATTTGGTCTGCACAGCATGCGCATTGAACAGGAAGAGGCTCAGGGAGAAGCGGGCCCGAAGCACTTGCTGCCAGCAGCTGCCAGAGTCAACAACCCCAACACAGCGTCTGAGTCTGTACTGTATACGTGTACTCTGGCAGACTGGCAGCAAGCGGTGCCAGTGGATAGGAAGATCATGTTTCCTTCTTACTTCCGATCTTGTGTTGGGGCAGGGCAGGGTCCTTGGGGAAATGTGGCATGTGGCACCGCAGTGACCGCACAGTGACGGCATACATAAGAACTGTGTACTACTGTACTGTGACGCTGCCGCCCTCAGCCTTAATGAAGGCAGGCAACATGACGGCAGGTCAAGGGCAGTATGTTTAAAACTGAGAGGCCTCAGTGCCTCATGGAGCAGTGCACAGTGCAGTTGGCTGCTGCCGGCCTCTTTACATAAGACAAAAGACATTGACATTATAACTGCTATCAGGCACCTGCGGTGACCAACTGAACACGGGGTCACGACCCACCAGTTGAGAAACACTTCCTTAGATTCTGGTGCTTCACAATAGTTTGGCGACATCTCTTTTATTCAAGGGGTAAAAGTTAAACTCTTATTTTATACAGCATTAGAAAAAAAATGGATGAAACAAGCATTAACATTTAGCATCCCAAGGGAACTACAATTATGAGTGACCTCCTTGAGACTGCTCACATCAAAACAAATCAGTACAAGATGAATAGAAATGCTGGTTATGTATATCCAGGTTTTATCACTGATGCATTGAGGCTAAATCAAGAGCCCAGCCACTAAGTGCATGTTGAATACTGCTGTAAGAGATACATTCTATGAGTTACTCAAGAGTATAGTGCAGATCATGACTGAAAAATTCTGTGTAGAGCACTGCACAATGTATGAAAATTGGTAGTGCTTTATAAGAATGCAGATGCTTTGGGTCAATAATTTATTATTATACTTCAAAAATACATTCAGATAAATAAAACATGTTAATTAAATACCAAACACCTACTATGGATTTCTTCTATGTGGTTACAGCAACAATTCTTATCCCAATTACACTGAGGAACATTTATTTGTCCTTATAGTGTAATCGGGTTGCACCAGTTCATGAGCGTTCATCAGCCTCACTGTTATGGTTGGCACAACACTTGTTATTGAGAGAAGCATATCTAGAGCAAAAAGGACATTTAGCATTAATTATATATTTTTCATGAGTGTGTGTGCATGGGTGTGTAGTTGCCCTCACAATCAGGTACAGTAAATTTGAAAGTGCCACATATGAACAATCAATAGGTCAATATAAACAATCAATAGGTCAATCTCCTCCACACACTATGAATTATTCAATTTTAAGAATGTGTTGGTTATATCCTACTTAGATCTAAATGTTATTCATGTGATTGTGAATACATCTGTCTAGTCATGTCACATAAAATCAAGAAAAAAGGAAGCAGCTCCAAAGTGGTTGAGTTTTGCCTAAATTAAAATCAAAAGTTATATTTTAAAAAATGTTCCCTCTTGTATTTTTAGATAAATTATTATTCTAGAGAAAATTTGCAGGATAATTTTCTTTTTTTTCTTTTTCTTTTTTTGTCATATCATATGCACCTGTTAGAAGAGCAAAGACAGAAGGTCAAGAATGTCCAAAAGATCCCCAACATTTCAGGCTAATTTGTCTTTGGTCACAGGGTGTTACATTGCAGTTGTTTTGTTTATTTTATATGTATAGATTGCTGCTATACTTTGTTATTGCTAGAGAGATTATTGATGACATTGAGCAATGTCTACCATCAGGACATCCTTCCATAATGACATCAGAGTGTCTTGATTGACAACATCACATTTGTTTGAATGGGATGATACTGCCTAACAGATTAAGATATGCATAGCCAGCACTTTGAAGGATCACACACCCTTCATCAAGGGCATATTAACACAAAACACTGCTGGTCCTTTGGACATTGTTGCCTTTCTGTCTCTTGCTTTAGTCTAAATATACTGCTATTCTTTATTTCTTTACACATTTATGTGATACCCATTATTCCGTTACAAAATTTATCTTGAGCTAGTTATGATATGTAGTCATCATTCTCTTTACATTGGTTGCATGTAGCCTGTGCTGGAATGGGCTCATTAGGATTTTACACACACACTTTAGTTATTCAATACCATGGGTGTGTGTGTTTGTGTATATATATATATATATATATATATATATATATATATATATATCTTTGTGTGTGTATATAGATATATATATGTGTGTGTGTGTGTATTACCCACTCAGTACTGTATCCTGCCAAACTTTGAGTGGTCTATAATGGTAGCACTAATTACTTCAGTGTTTGATGCTCAAAGACGACTAGACGCTATCTAAAAGAATAGGAAGAAATGGAATTACAAAGCAACATCCCACTGCATTAATACCCTGGGCCTCCTCTGTCCCTGTCATAATAATTTCCCTGAAGTGATGTGTTTTTAACCTTAAAGGGATAGTAATACTTCGTTTTAACTTTATTGTATTTTGTAGGCATTAAAAAAATATTAAGAATGATATAAGTCTTATCTCTCAATCCTTTATGGTTTAGGAGATATTCACAAGCAAAGTTCCCCTCCCCGCCCCTTTTACCTAGTGTAAGACATCTCTTCTCAGATGTGGATCAGGTTGTATGACAGGACAGATAACAGAAGGGGACAATTTTCTTTGCATGAAAACAATGAAAGCCCTTCCCCCCCTTGACAAGTTTTTCAGCTTTTTCCATTATCTTAATTGAAGATTGTCCCTCTCTGCAGTCTATCTGGGCACCTTCCTTCTGATCTGGTTGAACAGGGGGGGGATACTTTGTTTGTGAATATCTCTTAAACCATAAAGGTTTGAGAGATAAGACTTATATCATTCTTCATGTTTTTTTAATGCCTACAAAATAAAATAAAGTTAAAACGAAGTATTACTATCCCTTTAACTACAATCACTAATCTTTACAACCTTTTAGCATACCATCAAACAAACTTCTGAAGGCTCCAGAGACTTGCTGTACAGAGACTTCATGGAATTCAACTCTGTCTTTCTTACCTGTTGTTCCTTTCCCCCCACCTCCCCCCCACCTTTTTTCCACTCTTTATCAACATATGCTGCTGGGTTTACCCAAAGCAGGCCATGTTGTCTGATTAGTAATCTCTTGGGGATGGTGGATATCCTACTGGCTTTGGTGTTATCTGAAAGAAGCACTTTGGGGAGAGTTTATTTGGTATTGGCAGAATCCCGTACCCTCCACCTAATTAATTTAAATGCCTAAACAATGCATCCGGAAGTAGGGCAGAGGTATATCATCTGCCTCAGGTCTCCAGAACCAAAGTAATAAAGTTGGACATGCGATGTCAGCTGTTATGTACTTGCACTGTAGCAGGTTAGGTTGGATAAGCAATCATACAAGTGTCATTTACTGCTATATTAAATGCTAACTTCTCTGATTTAGGAAGCATCAGCAGGCACCAGCATTCTGATGATATAAACGTTTACTGGATAGATGAGAACTATAGTGAATGCTATGTTGATCTTTCCTGGTCTTGTCTTCACTCTTCTTTTTCCTACCCCTCTCTTCCCCTCACCCCTTTTTTTTCAAATGCTACCATATTGATGACAGGCCTATAACACAATGATACAAGTCTAATATATATACTAACAGCCTCTGGTTAATCTGTGGTACATGGTCTACTTAACTTTTTAACTTAGTTGAGCAAGACTTTACTGAGGGCCATGTCACACATTTCACCAGTGGGGGGAGGGGGCCGCAGCAGGGTCACGCGTATATGTGAATAATATATGTGCATACTAACTCTATTACAGACATCTAACTGCTGGTTGGAGGAGGTGATGAGAATTGTGACAGAAGGTCCCCTAATGTCAAACTTGTCATTTCTTTTTGACCTGAAGAAGGTAGACTGGCAGCAGTAGCAGCAGGCACAGGCAGCTGATCTGTGCTCCTGGTGGTGGTGATATTGTTGCGGTGGTCATAGTTCTGCTTTCTTCAGGCTCATGTTCCACATGGACAATACTGTAGGGGGAAGGGGACTCCCAGGGTCAGGGGAATGGGGTGGGCTGCCTTGTCCACTAGTCTAGACTCTCTCAATTGCTTCCTCTACCACTTTTCTAACACTAGTCCAACCGGCTGCTTCATCATCACTGTTACTACAACTAATACTAACACCAACCACATCAATTTCGACCCCAGAGTCTTCCTCCTCACAGTCATTATTAATATGATGAGTATCCCCTCCTTGACTCCTAACACTAACAAACTTCTGGACCTTCTTAGTAGTAGTACTAGCACTGGTGGGTCTGCTTGGGGATGGCAAGTGTGACTTAGAGTCCCCTGCTGTCACATTTGGCATCATCTTCTCCTTCCCCCTCCTGAGTATTACAAGACACACTGGCAACAGGCACATTACTGATGGCAGCAGGGGCAGCATGTCTGACAGCAGAATCAGCACTGGTGTCAGCAGAGTCAGTACTGGCAGCAGTCACAGCACTGGTGGCACTTGCAGCAGGGGCAGCAAGTCTGACAGCAGACACAGCATGCCTGGCAGCAGGCACAGGCAGCAGACCTACCTTTTTGTTCCTCTCTTGACATTAATTTTCCCAAGATGCCTAGGGGTGATTTAGGGGGACTGACCAGCATTGCTTCTGTAGTGCTCACTTCCTCCTCAGACTCAGACTCAGTGGACAAAAAAGGGTGCTTCCAGTTCTTCCTTTTATTACTTTTAAACTTTCTCATAGTGATAGCAGTCACTATGACCCTATTCTGCCTTAAGTTTGCAAACAGCTCACAGCAGAACAGCACTGCACATCTACCTCGCTTTGTAGCTGCTTCTTTTGTGTTTCACTACCTGGAACATGCCACATTTTTATATCAAAAAGGAAAAACATTTGTAAATCAATTGGCGGAAACTTTCTACCCATTGAAAAAAGTATTTTGGCCAGTGGGTGAAAAATGCAAAGATTTTAATTACTGTTTTTAAAGTGGATTTTCCAATGAAAAAGCAGACAACAATGTGCTTTTCGCAGATTTTTTTGTGGAAACATGGAGTGTACTTTCACCCACCCCTAGTTTGGACCACTATATACTATAGGGCAGGGATACTGAAATCTGGCAGAATTCTAAGGGGAACAATATAACTGAAATAAGTAGCTGTTTATTTGTGTAATAGAATGTCATACTTAGGAATTTGTCATCCATAGTGCTGACAGTTCTGTTTTTTGTTTTTGAACTGTTCTGCAGTCAGTAACTGAAAATGTAAATATTGCCTTGAGCACATTCTTGCATCCAATTGGAATCATGGGTTGGGTCTCTCTATGCCTAATCTCATTCAAAACAGCTGCATAGAAAACTCCACCTAGAAAAGTCCTTTTGTTTCAAATACGAAGTACCAGTTATTTCAAGGATTCTTGAGCACAGGTGTGTTTGTCAGAATTAACAAGTCATTGATTACCTCATCCCTATAAATGATATCTGTAAATCCTGAACCATATGTAGCCCTTGAAAACAGGTTTCAACTGAATGCCCTTCATTTGTGAAGTATGCAGACAGGAGATATTATTTACCTTTTGAGGTTCTGGTGGATATGGAACAAATTGAGAAGCATTGCATTGCACCCCCCTCTGGTTCTTAAAGGGTTAAATAAATGTATAAGGGGATTTAGCAAAGAAAAAAACTGAAATATATTTCTGAGAAACAGAAATGCTACAGTTAGCGAACAAATATCAGAGGGAGAACTACTATGGGAAAAAAAACTGGAGGTCAAGACCTAGGACTTGTGAATGGAAAGCTCAGAGTTAATTGGAGAACTTGTACTTTACAGAATGAAAAATAATAAGTCTAGGTGGGCCAAGAGGTTTTTATCTGCCGTCAGAGTCTATGTGTGTAGGTGACAGGTTTCACATTTAGAGGAATGTGGCATTTACCAAGAGTGGATAAACTGAAAAATACTTTCTACATTAACCTAGAAGGAGAGTTATGGCCAAGGGACAAATTTACTTTTTTGCTGAATGTCAATGCTACAGTCAAAACATTCTTGTGCGATGTTTAATATTCATATTTTTGACTTTGTTCAAGGGGAACTTACCAAAGGAATAAGTGACTTAATTTAATAGACTGATTTACCTAGATTGGTGTCCTTTATATAGCTATCAGGTATATCTAGCTATGTATATATCTGCCTTATCTCTGCAAAACTGATATCAGATATCTGTTGACACCTGATCTAGGTCACCCCTCCTGGCAGTAGACCTCAATGACTAGTAAGACACAAGTTGTTATCCGATCAGAAACAATTAACAATGAACTACAAGACAGGTCAGAAAAGCAACTAAAATAGTATATAAATATAGCTGATAGTTGTATGAAGGTCTTATCTCTATATTAGGCCTTCAGTTACCTCCTTTTCACCTTGAGGACTAGAGAAGCACACAATACATGTGAAGCAATGTAATCCCCAACTCTCTAGCTCTCGAATAGTTAATCCATATTCTGCAGCTTGCATGTTGCCCATACCAATTAAATAAAATAAGACGTGGGGTCCAATGCACAAAGGAAAAAGGTGTGATTTTGGAGCAAACAATTTGCATCAGAAGAGACAACATTCCCATTTACTTAACCCTTTGAGTACCAGGGGGGTACACAACACATTGCAAAGCCATGCGTTGCATACCCCTCTGGCACTCAAAGGGTTAAATGAGGTCTGTAACTTCTTTAATGAAAGAGTCATTGAGAAACAAGTTAATCAAGGGGTTAAAATTCTCACTATATCACTGAGAATTTTGCGGAATGTTCATGTGTTGCCAACAGAGCAGAAATACATCTCTTTCTTTGTGCAATAAACCACTGGGGCCTTGTTTACAAAGAAATGAGGAGTCATTCTGGAGCAAACCAACTGGATCATAAGGGAGAAACTAGTCTTTTAAGCCCTTGAAAGTTAGAGTGATTTCCAGTGCATTGATTAGCATTGCACTGAAAACTTCTCTAGCATTTAAGTCAAGGAGAGGTGATTCGGTTTGTGTCAGAATTGCTCCTCATTTCTTTTGTGAATAAGGTCAATTGTTCCTTCTTAAGACAATTTGCCATTCTTTAGCACTGAAGAAATATCAAACAATGACATTTATCATTTCCGCAAAAAGAAACAACCGGAGAATCTTCCTCTGTGCTTTTGGAAATGCTGGCTGTCACTTGAATAGTTTTCTTATTATGAAGGATAAACTTACTAAACAAGTAACATTACTTCCCTTGTTTCTAGCAAATGTACATTTTCTTAAAGAGGGCTATACCCCAGGAATAACTGGCTATTAACCCCTTAATGACACAGGACGTACATGTACGTCCTGTGTGGCTGTCACTTAGTGACAGAGGACGTACATGTACGTCCCGGAAATCCGGCTCCCCGCGCGGCTGCGCGCCGTTCGGGGACTCCGGATTCTTTTAAAAAAATAAAAAAAAATGTTAGACGGGCGTTAAGTGACGGCCGCGTCTGCACGCGGCCGTCACTAAGGGGTTAATATAATTAACTAACCTTTATAGCAATATATATATATGTTTTAGTTGTTTTTTTAACTCTTCTAGTCATCTGATAATTATTTCAGATTTCAATCTGATCACTTTATATAGAGTAGACTGCGGATATAATGTGAAAAAATGGTAACTTCCGTATGAAGAACATCCACATTAGTAAGTTAATCTGCAAAACACAATATGTTGAACACATTGCGTCAATGATTTCCAGGCCGGGGTATATACTACTTTTAAGAAACTAAAATTATGCTAGGAACAATGGTGCTAATGTTATATATTTAATATGTCTATGTTCCATGACTAAGAAAATTGTTTAGCTGACAGCTATCTATGTTTGGCATTATATCTACAGAATCCTGTAGATAGTGATGTTTTTTAAATCATAGCAAACCATAAATTTAGGCATGGGTGAAAACTGTACACCTATGCTTTCAATGACTACAATATTTTCTTCCTCAGTACTACTGCTGCTGAGTCCTCACATGGAGAAATCAACAGCTGAAAGTACAACTAACCACTTGCTTGTATCTGACATAGGCAAGCTTAAAAATAACTGCAGCGTTGGATATGCCAGAAGGCATGATATCAGTTCTTTAAAACCTCTGTTTTCAACAAAAGAAAAGGGCAACATGTCAACCATAAACATTCCTGAAAGTTTACTATACCACAGTCATACTTTTGGATCATTTTATGCAGGTTTTGACTCCTTTCCAAGGACTCAGTAAATGTGGGATGGCATTACATAGTAGAAGTACTGTGTAACTATTGCTTTAACAACATTACTTGTGTAGGTGCTGGTGGTGGCATCAGCAGCAAGTGTTAGCACTCTATGCCTATTGTTATCTCCTCCAACATACTGTGATTTGAAAAACAGTAGCAGGAGCCATGGGTGTTAGTGTAAATGAATGAAATATTGGCATACTCTGATACATCTACAGCACTACTATTATGTGCTGCAGAGCACAAGGAACTTTTGGGAGTGCTTCTACTGCTGCAAGGCACCTCTGAAATATTGATGGCGTGTCTCCCAGTCAGACCTGTGACTGTGCTTCAGGTTTGATCTCAATGAGGGTATGCCTAGGTGTAATCCTGCTTTCAGCTGCTCACAAGCTTCTTACACTGACAACAAATAAGAAGGTGTTTAGCTTTTGGATCATAAGTGAAATATTTACAGACTGTAGACGTCACAGACTGAGGGGTTCCTGAGAGACTACTGCTACTACTGGGGATAGATATTGCATTATTGCTGCTAGATGTCAAAGCTGGTGCACTTCCAAAAGCAGCAGAAGCACTCATCATAATCAAGGTTGACCCTTATTATTGATTGCTCAATAATAGTGAGTTGGGGTTGAACTTGGAAGTGGTGATGATGCTGATTATGACTGACAGAATGATTGTGCATTTTCAGGCACCTTTACTTGTCCAGAATGACAAGCTGAATTATCAAACAGTTTATAAACAAGCATATTGCTTCTTTTCAGTGGTGCCTTTTCTTTTCAGTTAATTTCTGGCCATGCCATCGTAATTTCTCCTCTCAACTTCATCTTTGTGTCACATTCACAAACAGCCTCTTTTGGAGGAGAAGGAGCATTTTTGTTTATTGCACAAACTGCAGCAACCATGGATGGACTACAACTTCACCAACATATCCCTGCACTGCCCCTACTCCTTTCCCCCTACACCTAGTCACTTATCAAAATAGTGTGGATTTTAATGTGCACAATTAAGCTGTTTGTGTGTGATGATGACTAGGGGTGGGCAAAAAGTATGAAAAATTTCCTGCATGACTTTTCGAGAAAACGTGCAGATTTTTTGCTTTTTCCGCAATAAATTTTGCCTTTCCGCCTATGCAAAAATGTCCTCCTGTTTTAACAAATTTTCTGCCTATGTTAACACATTTTTTTCTATTTTAACACATTTTTTGCTTATATTTCCTATGTGTACTACATTTCCCACTGTAACATTGCTTCTTCTGAGGGCTGAAGTTTAGAAATAAGTGGCTGAAACTCAAAGTTGTGAGTCCTACAGCAACACATAGTTTGAAAAATGTGTTAGAATGCAGAATGCATTTGTCCTTTGCCCACAACACTTTCTTGCTTAAGTGACACTGGCACATATTCATGATGATATAAGTAATAAAACAAAAAATAAAGTACAACCTACAATGTGGCAGATATGTATTGTAGTGTGATTTGTGTATGTATTTTTACCATTGTCATAATCTATCCTCCTTCTCAGATTATTGACACACATTACTTATCGGTCATAGCAGTGGTGCCATATGTCCTCTGCCTCCTCATCTGTGCTGCTGTTAATATATTTGTCCTGGCTTTGTCTGTCATGTGTGGGTTCTGCTACTACTACTACTGGAGCTATATGTTGATGTAATTCTACTGCCACTACTACTAGATTTCAAAGGTGCAGCACTTACAGCAGCAGCACCAGAGATACTCGTCATATCTAACACTGTGGATGTTAACCTGTGTTGCTGGGTACTCAAAACAGGTGTGTGTGGCTGAGTGGGACTTGGACTTTGAAGAGGCAATGATGCTGAGGATGACTGATAGGGTGACTGTGTGCTTTTTGACATCTGTGCTTGTCCAGGGTCAGACTTTCCAATGGCTTTCTCAAACACTTTATAGACAGGCACAGTGCTCCTTAAAAGTGCTGGAAGATTCAGCCTTTGACTTTCTGCTAATCTTATAGCTCTGTCACCATCCTCACTCTCAACGTCATCTGTATCTGAACAAGAGAAGGATGCTTGAGGGATATATTCTAGATCTGCATCATCATCAGTCATCATTAGGTCATCCTCAGCAGCGTTAGCATCACCTGACAATTCTTGTCCACTACCCTTATATTCCTCTAAGCTTTTGGAGATCTCAAACTATTTCTTTTTACTTTTACTGTAACAAAGTTCCCTACTACGGGTGTTTTGGCGCTTGTTTGTCTCACTGTCTGATGCAGCAGGCTGTTCAGCTGCTACACCTTCCTCTATTATGCTTTTGCCAGCATCATCAACACTTGAACGCGACTTGTTGTCATCTTCAGTGTTCTTCTTATATGGTTCTTTATTTCTACTGGCACTGGTGGTGCTGGACCTAGTTTTGCCGGGACCTTGACAAACCTCATCCTCTCTTGCAGTAGAGGGCTCATCATCATTGATTGCACATGCTGCAGCAACCATTGCTGCAGTCAGTTTTTGAACTACTACTTTACTCTCACGTCCCTGCACTGCTCCACCCCTCCCCCTTCCCCTTGTGAATTTGTTTGGACATTATGCAACTACACTACTGTATGGTTCACAACACAACTGATGCAGCTGTTTGATGCCTTGCCTAAGCCCGGTCAGCTGTCTGTCACTGTCACCTAAGATATATATTTTTTATCTTTTTTATTTTTTTTTATTTTTATTTTTTTATTTTTTTTTTTTTAAGTTGTCCACCCTGTTGTCTTATCACAGTCTGTCCAAAAAAAAATTATAACTGAAAAACAAAATCAACAACGTCTTTCCCCAGACTTCCCCACCCAGCACAGAGATAATAACACCAAGATCAGCAAGCAAATAGGTCCCTAGCTGCCTTTGTCTTTCCAGTCAGTCACATGGAATTTTGGAGTATTTGGGGGTCAACCTCCTTCCTCCCTTCTTATCACCTAGAGTGCCCCCAGACTCCCCTAATACAGAGAACAAATATCCAGGGACGGACTGACAGGACCCAGGGCCCCTGGTCCAAAAAGAGGTCTGGGCCCCCTAACGAAATGACATAATCGGCACCTCCCCACCCATTACATCATACGCCCCACCCCATTACATCATTGACCCCATCCCATGACATGCATATACAAGAATTTAAAAAAAAAAACTAACCTTACACTTCTGGCTAGCTTCTTGCCGGTTGGCTGGAGGCTGCTAGGCAACTGGGTAGATAGCTTGATGGTGGCTGGCTGGCCTGGTGGCTGTGCCTGTAGCGAGTAATGGTTCATATATAATTTGCAAAAGTGTGGTGGCTTGGGGGGTACTGAATGGCCTGGGGAGGTACTGGACCAGGTCCAGTAACCCCCAGGCCATCCATTAATACCCAGGACATCCAGTAGCCCCTCCAGTACCTCCCAGGCCATCCATTAACCCCCAGTACATTAAATACCCCTCCAGGCCATCCAGTTACCCCCTCCAGGCCATCCAGTTACACCCCAAGCCATCCAGTTATCCCCCCCAGGACATCCATTACCTCTCCCAGGCCATCCAGACCAGTACCCCCCGCAGCCATCCAGTACCCCCCCCCCGGCCATCCAGTAGAAGCCATCAGGCCCTGGTACAAGAATTGCTGTGGGCCCCTCCCGACCACATTGGCCCCCTCAACCACATTGGCCACCTCCACATTGCCCCCTCCATCTCCAGATTTCCGCTTCCACAATGCCCCCTCCATCTCCACATTGCCTCTTCCACAATGCCCCCTCCACCTCCACACTGCCTCTTCCACAATGCCCCCTCCCCCTCCACACTGCCTCTTCCACAATGCCCCCTCCGCCTCCACACTGCCTCTTCCACAATGCCCCCTCCGCCTCCACATTGCCTCTTCCACAATGTCCCCTCCATCTCCACATTGCCTCTTCCACAATGCCCCCTTCATCTCCACCATGCCCCTATCTCCACATTGCCCCCTTCATCTCCACAATGCCCCTATCTCCACATTGCCCCCTTCATCTCGACAATGCCCCCTTCATCTCCACAATGCCCCTATCTCCACATTGCCCCCTTCATCTCCACAATGCCCCTATCTCCACATTGCCCCCTTCATCTCCACAATGCCCCTATCTCCACATTTCCCCCTATCTCCACATTGCCCCCTTCATCTCCACATTGCCCCCTTCATCTCCACAATGCCCCTATATCCACAATGCCCCCTTCATCTCTACAATGCCCCTGTCTCCACAATGCCCCTTTCATCTCCACATTGCCCCTTCTGCAATGCCCCCTTCATCTCCACAATGCCCCCTTCCACAATACCCCCTTCATCTCCAAAATGCCCCCATCTCCACATTGCCCCTTCCTCAATGCCCCCATCATCTCCACAATGCCCCTACCTGCAGTCCCTGGTGTTCTAGCGGCGTGGCTTAACACTGCGATCATGTCCCGCGCGCCTCTAGTAATGCAGAGGCTGGGAGATGATGTCATCTCCCAGCGCTCCGTACTACTAGAACGGCGAGCCGGCGGCCATTGTAGGAGAGCTAGTGAGCAAATATCCTACCTAAATGACTCCATAAACTAAGCTTCTATTCCCCTTTATTTGCCTATCCTCTGGCTCAAAAACATGCTGCTCTCTCCTCTCACAAACACAGAATGGCATGCTGTGAGAGCCTGACAGCCTTTTATATAGCTGTAGAAAACTTTAGTGTGGTGGAGAAATATTTTTCTTCCCATTGATTTCAATGGGTGGAAAAGGCTGAAAAACAGCACTTTTCGTGGGAAATTATTAACCAAGCGGAAAGTGCCATTATTCGGCGATTTCAGTTTGAGGCCAAAATGTTTACCCATCCCTAATGATGACTTTCTCTTTACAAAATAATGTATCATATAATTATCTGTCTCTAGCATATGTTAAAGTCAGCCTCAGTCACAGCTCACATCAGGATCTCGGTCTATGTCACCTACCAGTCAAAAAAAAATATATATATATATTTTTTTTAACTGTTCATATCTGTCACTGTCTACAAAAAAAACATTCCCTGCAAAACAGAGTACTAATTACTTGCCAAAAGCCCCCCTTGTTTCTTGGATATACTTTTTAAATGAACACAATTTTAATTCTGCATGCTTTTCACACTAAGCAGGTTCATTAACACTTCACTCATTTCAGCTTACATAACCGTTTTTGTTCTTGACAATGAATGAAAAGTCATAGTTTTGGGATATTTCTAAACACAAGAATTATGTATTCGTACAGGTATATGTGTATTGTTCAGCCCATGGTATCACAGGTGACTAGCAATTTATAGTATCTTAAAGACAATGAACACTGCATCTGGAGTTGGGGGAGCTGCTTGAACCAACAGAAACTGGTCCAAGTTTTGGTTATCAAACCCACAGAAGTAAATGGTTGGAGCTTTTAGCATCCTTAATCAAAGTTGGTTACTCCTTTGGGAGTGCTTACCATAACATGGACTGGCTTTATATGTTTGCTATTCCCATGTGTCCTATTGGTAAGGGGCAATTTTTTATATTTATTGCCTTGTTTAGGGTTTGGCACTTGCACATCTATTTAATTCCTTATAAGGAACGCAATGTATTGGAGACCTTTCCAGCATTCAGTGGGTTAAAAGATAAATTTAAAACAATGCTGTTTTGTTTTTTTATCTCACCCCATGATGCAGTTGGCTTACTCAAGAATTACTCCAAATCTTGAACATGCCAAGGCAAATACTCCAACAACATGAATATTTTAATGTTAGCCATCATTAAGATTTTGGTGGGAGCAAGCTCCAACACAACCCCTACAGGATGTGAAAGAAAATGAACTAATGTCCTCTGTGCTTTGTTAGTACATGGCAAGACTCAAAGAGCAGGTGAACTGAATATCTTGATACTGCTATGTTCTCCCTCTTTGCCTACCCCTTGATGCATGCAGCACAGACATGATAGTTTTCAGAGAAGATAGCTTAGTAAATTTGCAATAGTCATGTGCAGCTAAAAAAAATCAGTTCCAGGATCTATTTTATCATGGACTCATATTGGTGCACCACACAAACACAGACACACATATGCACACTGACTGCCCAGTTAATTTGGTTAAAATATGCTACCAAGGGGGATAACCTCCATACAGCAATACACTATAGATGGTTACTTTAATCTCATAGGACCTTATTTAACTCCACAGTATCTTGGATGGAGCTTTTCATAATGGTTCTCACTCAAAATGTTTCTGATAATTGTTAATTTCTCAACTTGATATGTAAAAAATTCCATATCAATCCAAGTCAATCTAGGAAAAATCATAGAGGCACAAAGGGAAGGGGAGAATGGCAAAAAAGAGACAAGGGAGGGAGAAAAAGGGAAAGGCAAGAAGAAGCAATGGACAGGAATGTGAACAGGGTTAGGGGTAGGACAAGGGGAGTGGGTAGCTCACCAAAGAGATGGAAGGGAAGAGGGTGAGCCAATGATATGGAAGGGAGATGATCAAGCCAAGGAAGGACATGGAAAGGAGGGGTGCAGCCCAAGGACTCGAAAAGGAATGAGACAGAAGAGGTGGAAGGGAAAGGAATGGGTCACTTAAATATATACAATATGCCAAACAGTTATAAATAAATAAATCCTTCTCTTAAAAAATCAAGAATAATTTATAAAATTTATATTCCAATTCATCTTGCTAAAAGGCTCCTGGCTTGAGATGAAACATTTATCAAACACAATTAAAAATAAATGTTCTTTTTTGCACCACATCCATTGAATACCAGCATCTTTTTTTATTTTTTTTAAAACGCCCTTGTTATTGATCATGATATTCCTCTTATGTGTATCTTTCTGTGTTATTTTATAACAAACATGGTGCACTTATGCAATGGGCCCAAGTGCCTGAGTTCAGATATTACTGCATAAGTTTACATATATCATTTAAGTGGACACAATATACCAGAGCTGCATCAAAGAAGCCTATCTAGATAAGTATTTCTGTTAAATAAAGACTGTTTATTCCTTTATATTCCCTTTAACCCATTAAGGACTAGAAGGTTGCCCAAAGCACTGCAAAACAATGTATTGCACATCTCTTTTGGTACTTAAGGAATTAATAACATTCTGGGAAAATATGTCTATTTGAAGTATACCATTCAATATTGATATTATTCTTAATAGTCCAATGTGCCAGCAAATATAAAGCATTTGTTCTAGGTTTTAGCATGGCTTAATCTAGAATGCCCAGGACTAGATAAGGTTCTCAATATTAAGAATTGATTTCTTACTATAACAATTAATTGGATTAAGATTAGAAGCAATAATTTTCTCTTCTTCAGCTAAAGATAAATTAATGTATTGATCTGAAAGGAAGGCATCCCCTGACAGAGTTTCTGTGTGTGCAAATGATCTAATCAATACAGAACTGAGACCTAGATCTTTTCACTGGACTCAAAGATTGTTGCCTTTTGCTGTGATTATCTTCATAGAGGCTTTTATGCAGTCAAGAAAATCCATAAACTGGAAATGTATGCTGTGAATAAAGTCTCTTAGTTTTAGTGGTTGATAGTTTTGTATACAATTATATTTATTTGACCTTTTTCAAGTCTAGTAAATTGAATTTTTTATAGATGCAGAATATGTATTAGCCTTTTCTGGATAAAGCAATAGGCTACCTAGCTTTTATTAAAAAAGGGGAAATGTAATACTTTTGTCGAAGAAAATTTGTAATCCATGCACCTAATTTTTTTCAGTCTGTTAGTATCCTCTGACCCACTGCATTCTTTCCATTTTTATTTTTCCCTGATCTACCTGGCTAAAGCTTACTCATTGCAGCTTCAGCTGTTGCCTGTTACTTAGTGGACTTATCATCAGTTACTAAATGCAGCCAATGTGGATTAAACCTGTTCTTTCTAAACCTGTCTTACATCATACTTTCAGGATTAACCTTTTGTGTCTTGTCTGTAGTTCCTCTGGCATCTGTTCTGATTGTTTCATTTTCTCTGTCCCATTTTGTTTATTCCTGCCCAGACCTCATCTTTTTGTCCTGTCTATGCCTGTCCTTGTTTCTTAGTCTGGTTCTACCATCCCATGCATTAATCTGTGCTTCAAGTCTGAAGCTCTAGCTTCTAGATCCTGGACTGATTAAAATACCTCACAGGATGAATAGCTTAAACCATGGTGCAGCTACAGAATGTATTATTGGCTAGACACTATAGCACACACTGCATGGATATCCCTGAAAATGAATCTAATAACTGTAATATAATTTGTATCATATCAGTTCACAGGAATAACAGATGTACACATATCTTCAAGGAAAGTGTGCAGAAAACTCAAACAAAATGTTTTACATCAAACAGTCTCATTCATCAAGCGTTGCTTGTAATAGAATCCAGTTGCTATAAATAGCTTCTCAATAAGGTTGAGAAAGTGCCAGGAGCCAAGTTATACACGATCTCTCACTATGTGTGTGGTAGTTTAAAGCAAGTAACAATTTCCAGTAGTGCAGGGGTAATTTACACTAGTCTTACAGTGCAATGGTAAAATGTGTAGAACATATAGGACAATAATTGTATGACTACAACAACTATTGCTTAGGGTTTATTTGGTTAATAGACCAGTAACTAAAGCATGCAATTAGAAACAAATGTAAATAATTGCCTTTAAAGGGATAGTAATACTTCGTTTCAACTTTATTTTATTTTGTAGGCCTTAAAAAAACGTGAAGAATGATATAAGTCTTATCTCTCAAACTTTATGGTTTAAGAGATATTCACAAGCAAAGTTTCCCCCCCTGCCCCCTTGACAAGCTTTTCAGGTTTTTCCCTTATCTTAATTGAAGATTGTCCCTCTGTGCAATCTACCTGGGCACCTCCCTTCTGCTTTGGCTGAACAGTGTTACATCAGTAAAAGGAGCAGGAGGGGGACACTTTGTCATTGAATTACTCCTGAACTACAACTCTGACAGAACTGAAATAACACTCTCCAAAGTCCAAATACTATGATGATTAATTAGAGCTGTTTTTATTATGAAGCATTACTATCCCTTTAAGGTTAACCTTCTGATTGCTAGAGTGCTATCCAATGCTTTATGTTTCAATGCATTGGATACTTTTCTGGAACTGAAATGGTTAAAGCTACATTGTATAAAACTTCTTAGATGACATTTCTACATGCAAAGTCAGTCCATAAATAGTCTGTGGTTGTAGAATTCTAGGCCTCACAGAGACTATTCTGATAATACTTAGTCTTGATGATGAATGAAGAAGAAATGGAGCAAGTCTGTAAAAAAAACAACTGAATTTTAGAGGACAAATGACAATTCACCAAATTCCATTTGCTTTAAATTTAACTTTTTAACTCCTTGGATGCTAAATAGGATCTCCAACATATTTCTTAACAATGAATTGACAACCCCTCTAGGAATTCATGGGTTAAAAGGGATTTTCATTTCTTCTCTATGGTGCAGCTCGGTTGACTCATAATTGCAGTTTGTCATATTACATCAGCAATATTTTTCTTAGGTGCTCATCTATCCTTTTTCGTATACTTTTCATGCGGGCAACATTCTGATGTCTCCCTTTTCAACAAGGCAACATTTTTAATGGGCTGTTGTGTTGGTTGCCTAACAGAGGGAGACATTTTAATACTGAACCCACCAGCAGACACTATCTGCATATGTCAGAATCTGGCAATATGTCTCCATACATTGCACAATATACGGTACAATGACCACATATGGCAATGTGTAGGGGATAAGGGAGCATATACAAACCAAGCAGAATATGCTAAGCTCTCTGAAGCAGACACACCAAAGTGCGTGATAATGGTCCTTCCACCCTCGTCACAACTTGTTCACACAGTGCACATTGTTGTTGTTGATATTGTAATACCTGCACAGCACCTATTCAAACACCTATGGTGCATAAGGAGCAGAATTATTGTGACTGAACAACTTCTCCCTCCTGATGTATGTATGTATACTTGTATAGCGCCAACAGGTATACTTAGCACTTTACAGTTTACATTTATCACAGAAGGGTATCACGGTGCCCGTGATTGTATGTTTTTCCTGTCAGTTAGCAATGGGTGCTTCCCATTTGTTGCCTGTGATTAGCCTGCCCAGTATTGTCTATATAGACTGGGCTCCTGCACCCTTTCACTGCCCTTTTCGTGGTGTTTCTATGCCAGCGCAACGCCTGTCTGTGGATTCCAGTGTACTTCCTTGGCCTGCCTGACTTCTCTCCTTTTCCTGCGCCTGTGTACCAACCCGGATAGCCTGACTACTCTCCTGTATTGTTCTTGTGTACCTTCCGGCCTGGCTGACGTTCCTGCTTCCGTATCTGACCCGGTTTGGCTGACGTTCCTGCTCCGGTATCCTGACAAGGCCTGGCTGACGTTGCTGTTACTGGATCCCGACTTGGCTGTGTTCCGCTTTGACTCTGGTCGCCTCTGTGACATTCTGACTTCTGGTGCCTTCCTGGTATGGCACCGCTGCCCACAGGCTTGTCTTGCCTCCATGATTACACTGGTATTCAGTAGCTGGTTTGCTCTACTCAGTCACCGGTTGCTAGTGTTGCCTCCGTTATAGCACAGGTAGGGCCTTCATGTCTGTCCAGTACGTGGTACTGGTTCATTCGACTCCTTCCAATCGCAAGTGTTGCCTCCATGATCGCGCTGGTATACTGTAGTTGGTTTGCTCCACTCAGACACCGGTTGCTAGTGCTGCCTCCATTATAGCACCGGTAGGGCCTCCATATTTGCCCAGTATGTGGCACTGGTTCGCTCCACTCTGTCCTTC
Organism: Rhinophrynus dorsalis; assembly: GCA_037306005.1. Taxonomy (NCBI): domain Eukaryota; kingdom Metazoa; phylum Chordata; class Amphibia; order Anura; family Rhinophrynidae; genus Rhinophrynus; species Rhinophrynus dorsalis. The sequence goes on along the minus strand of CM074720.1, from coordinate 336,315,032 downwards.
CAGTCGCAAGTGTTGCCTCCATGATTGCGCTGGTACACAGTAATTGGTTTGCTCCACTCTGACACCGGTTGCTAGTGGTGCCTCCATTATAGCACCAGTAGGGCCTCCGTGTTGCTCAGTTTATGGCACTGGTTCACTCAACTATGAACCTCCAGTCGCATGTGTTGCCTCTGTGAATGCGCTGGTATACAGTAATTGGTTTGCTCCACTCCATCTAACCGGCTGCTTTGCTACCTCCGTTATAGCACCGGTAGGGCCTCTGCTAAACCGCGTCGCACCAGTCATAGGCTGCCTTACCCGGTATTTGGTAAGGCCGGTAGAGCCTCCTCAGTTCCTTGTTGTACCAGATTTGGCTGCCTTACCCAGTATATTGGTAAGGCCGGTAGAGCCTCCACAGTTCCTTGCTGTACCAGTTTTGGCTGCTTTGCCCGGTATATTGGTAAGGCCGGTAGAGCCTCCTCAGTTCTATTGCACCATCTTCTAGACTGCCTTACCCGGTATTTTGGTGAGGCCGGTAGAGCCTATATATGTATACGTTGTCTGCTATATTACTTGAACCTGTCGTGTGTCTGTAACATATGTGTGATGTTCAGGACCTGTGAAGGTTCTTTATTATTTTTTTTTCAATAAAGCTGTGTTTTTATCTTAAATCTGTGTCTGTGAGTCAAACAAACCATGACAAAAGGGTACAATAAATAAGTGCTTATATAGACAATCATAAGGTGAACACCAGGGGAGTATACATTAGGATATAAGGCCCCTGCCCCATAGAGCTTAAAATGTAAACAATGCACTTGAAATAGTAGTTGCCTCAGCAGTAGTTATAGGAAGGAAACAACATCTCCTGTTCCACATTACTACTTGTGCTGGTTCTGCTACCACAGTTTGTGGACTTAATGATCCCAGTCCCACTCTCACCATCACCACTACTACAACCCATAGGCATAGTGGATAATATATTGGCTGGATCCTATACTGTGACATTTAACATTCAGGTGACTCAGCATCAACAACTAGGTTAGCAAGCACCATAATGTCACTGGTGGGTGGCAAATAATGCTCCTGCATGGCAGCTTACCTGGCTGTAGTATGCTTGAAAGCATTTTTTTCAAGCTTATCCTTGTCACAAGCCTGTAAAGTATATTTTTGAAGGCTTTCCTTGTAGGCCTGTTAACAATGTTTTTCAAGGCTGGTTTTTCCTGTATGCCTTTTAACATTATTTTCAAGGCTTGCATTGTTGTTGGTCTACTATCATTTTTTTCAAGGCTTACTTTGACATATTTGGCATTTATAATTATTTCTTCAAAGCCTGACCAATATACAAGCCATTTTTCTAATTTTTAGAATGGTTTATTTAGCCTGTAAAACCATATAAAACCATGTTTTGAAAGGAGTGAACTCTCCTCTCCATGTCAGACACTTTGCAAAAAGTACTGTTTGAGTGATGGTTTCCCTTTAAGGTGCAAATTCACGAAGATTCAATAGAAAATTTTCAAATAATATAATTTGCAAGCCTTGTATTCAGGGTCACAAATGACTTATATAGTTGGTTGCAAAATGCTAAAAAATTTTACTGAACAACATTTTTTTATTTATTGAAGCCCTCTATATTGAGAAATGATGAACATGGGTTCACTACAATTAACTATATTTAACAACACAACTAATACTTAATAAGTATTTGGAGTTTAACTCTCTGAGTGCCAGAGAAGTAATGCATTGCAGTGCAAGGCATTAGATACCTTTCTGACAATCAAAGAGTTAAATGTAGCAGTTTCTATGCACTGTAAAATTACTGAAATCATAACAAATGTTCATAGGAAGGACATATATAAGGTATATTAACTGCTTGGATGCTGACACTGGTTCAGTGTACTATGTAACATCTCTATTATCCAAAGGGTTAAGAATTAGCACAGTATGGAAAATTGTTGCATAGATTTAGTTAAAGTGAGTAGAATTGTAAATACTAATTTACAGTAATCCCTTGATGGTGAAAAAGGTCTGGGAAGAATGGTAAATTCTTTAAAGTATAAAGCTTTTATTGTTGAATGCCTTGACACTGTGTATTGTACATGCAGCTAAGCATATCCTGTTGAAAAATAGATATTCTTTTTCCCTTTCTGTCAAATGTAGGTGCTGTAAACTGGTGGATTATTCCCTCTATTTTTCTGCATAATGAGCTCAGCTAACAAATGCAAGGAATGATTTCCAAGCTAGTGCTCACTGTTTTTCATCATACATGGCTGTCCATTTCACTTTCATTCATCCTGCACCCCAAAGGGATGCATAGCAGAAATAGGCAATTTTGCTCATTTTTTCATTTTTCAGCTGCAATTTTTTGATTAGCAGTTCTTAGCAAAAATTATATTCATATATTTCTAATATGTGCATAGTATTGAATTTAGTTGTTTTAAGAAATACTGTTTGTAATGCAATTTTTAATGAAGTGAAAATAAGAAGCCTGACTGTAATAACAACAAAAAAAATACTATTTAACCCCTTCGCATCCAATGACGTACCCGGATCATCACGCTGGTCCGGCACTTTAGGACCAGTGATTGTCCTGGCACGTCATGAAGTTCAGGGCTCCTGGCACGGCTGCACGCCGCTCCAGAAGCCCGGAACCGGACCTAATAAAAAAAAGCACCGTGGTCACCATGAACCAGCTGCCCGTGTGTGCGCTGGTCGTTAAGGGGTTAAGTGTTAAAAGGTTAAGGTCCAGAGAGCTGTGCATCATTGTTATACACTTGTTATGTGAATGTGTTTGTGACAGGGTAGTAATATTTCACAAAAAAAGCAGCTCCAATTAATCTTCATAGTATTTGGGCCATGGAGAGCATTATTTCAATACTGTCAGTTGTACTTCAAGAGTAATTGAATGATAAAGTATCTCCATCCTGCCCCTTTTACCTAGTGTAAACCGTCTCCCCTCAGATGTGGAATCTGGTCCTGGCCTGGGACCAGACAGCTCACAGCACAGGACAATCTTCTTACTGTGAGCATAAGGAAAACCCTGCCCCCCTTGACAGGTTTTTCCTTATGGTTGCTGAAGATTGCCCCTGTCTGAGATCCATCTGGACAGTTTTGCTGCTCTGAGGTGAGGTGCAGTAAAACTATTGTTCTCTCTGGTTCTGGTTCTGTCTGAAAAAATGTATATATTCACCTGCAGAAATTCTGCCTTGGTCACAGTGCAGTAGTAACCTACTCCAGCAGTACTCTTGTTCAGATGAGTAGTGATCAAGACATGAACTTATTGTAAATTACAATAAGGGACAAAAGCACTATCTTTTTATAACACTTTATGACCTCTTTTTCAAATGGTTAAAAAACAGCAGATGAAATGTTATATGAAATACCTATTTTGGTAAATTTTTTTAAACCTTCTAGGAGCAGAATAATTTCCCTCACCACTGGGGAACATTGGTCTCTCTGGGCACCTTCATACAGTAAGAGTTTAGGGCAGAGGAAGGCAAGCTTTGGCCCTTCAACTGCCGGAGACTGCAAATCACATAAACCCCAACCATCTTATGGCTGGTTGGGGATGATGAGAATTGTAGTCCCCAACAGCCAGAGAGCTAAAGGATTTCAACCCCTGGGCTAGAGAGTCAATACAGCTGACACATTCAGTCTTAGTGAAGCATAGCTGTGTGTCAGGATTGGAACTCTTACCTAAAGCCACAGAAGATAGGCAGGATTCCACTGCTATGTTCTATGTCACAGATTTCTATGGGGACATTTTAACATAAAGTCAGAAATAAAGTTGTACTTCCAAAGGAAGCCAGTGTGGCTACTAATGTCAAAGTAGTGATTCTTTAATTTTAGCATATCTCCTAATCTGTGCTTCCACAGATGACACACATGTTATATTTTACATCTAGCAACTGATGTACAGTTAGCCTTGTAGCATTACTCAAAGATTAGTAAGTGAAGCGAATACATGACTATGGTTAGTAGGGACCTAATCTTATTGGTGAGTTGTTAGTGTTGTGTTCTATAGCAGGGTGGTGCAAAGGCTTAAATGGGGCTGGATTTTAGATTCAAGTTTTATGTTACCACAGAAGCCTCATCTGTATTTTAATGTAGGCAGTTGTATCTGGTGTTTCTCAGCATTGTTTGGATTATATTCCTCTAGGATAGTGTTTTTTTGCTATGCAATTTAGGTTTCCTGGTCACCTCCAGGTTAAGCAATCTTGTGCCCTGTAGTGAGATAAAGTAGTTTATTTGCTTTTACAACTTTTAGATAGTGCCCACTCCCTTCACAGTACTTACTCATTCTTCCCCTTTTCCACCGTGAGTACCCTTTTCTGCCCCCTACAGATTTGTGCAAATTCCATCACTTCCTCTATAATATCTGCCTGCATCTTGCCTTTCTCAACTCCACTTGCATGAGTGGTATGTGTGCCAGCTTTATGGATAGGGATGAAAAACAGTTTTCTTCACAAAAGTGTAACATTAAAAAAATGGTACTTGCTTTTTACAGCAATTGCCAAAAAAGTGTCGTTTTTTTAGTTTCATTGGAATTTTTAACAATAATTATATCCCTCATCCCTGTGCTAACTTGCCAGTATGAAAGGAGGTGTCACTTTACCACATGTTCTCAGTCGATGGTTGATAGACAGAGCAAGCATCTGAAAATTTTAGCTAGCTAGTGTAGAGCAAAGGGAGGGAATTAGAGTTGCTTGAGTTAAGGGGTATGGGTGGTAGCATTTGTTTTCTTGATAGGTGAGATGCAAATGTAAAGAGTGAAAGAGTTAAACAAACAAAACAAGCCTTTTCCACTGATATGTGACAGAGAGAGTAAGGCAGGTGATCCTATCTGAACTCTCTTAGTGAAACAGATACTACATAGACACATCAAACATAATGCATTCAAGACAAAATTATAAAATGTAACTTTGCTGTTATGGGACAAAAAGAGAGAGGCTTCTGAAACTGTGATGTTATGGACTAGTATAGAGGCAGACAGGCAAAAAGGGAGGACTGGAGTTGCTTGATATAAGGAGTATTGGTGCTAGCCAGTTCTGTGGATAGTTGCAGGGAGCTTGGGTGTGATTTGTAGACTGACAGTGACATGAAAGCTTAAAAAATACTTTTGACTGATAGGTAACAGGTTAAAGATCCCTTATAAAGAAAAAGCCTGGAGCTTGAATTGATGCTAGAACAACATAATTCAGTTCTAAATTAAGTTAATGACTTACAAAATCTGAATTACATACCAAAACTTAATATCAGTTAATTTATTAAAACTATAAAACAATATATAAATTATTAAACAACACAAACTATTGCAAGTAAATAAAACATATAAATTGTAACTTCAACAAAATAATGGTCTCAGTAAATTGTCAGTATGTAACTATGGCAGGACTAAAAAATGTATCTGAGAAATGGGGACATACATCCCATTCACGCATCCAAAATTATCCCATAGTTTTATATATTACCTTGTTCAAATAAGAGAACAGCAATCCCAACCTGATGAAATCAATAAAATGATTGTAAACAATACAAATCCCTCACTACACTCATCCAATGAATGCTATGCTAACCCCAGACTCTAGATATATAAAATAAATTAACCAAAAAACAAATCCTGGTACCAGAATAGAAAGTATAAAAAGTCTCACTTAGTTCTGAACCACAAGGGTATCAGTTAATGAAGAATAGATGTGTATATGTGCAATAAACCATTAAAAAATACTGTTACTTCAAGCACACTTGATTAAAACATGTGACATTATGGTCCACTAAATTGTTAATATTTAGAGATTATGGTTGTGATTATAACCCACATAATATATAATGGAAATACATTACCACCAACAATATATTCATCTCGCAACTAAATGGCCACTGATTCCATCATCCATATGTGTGCTCACCTCTGGAGATGCTACACCTGAGCAGACAGTGACAACGACAGGCTCTAGAGACAGGATATCACTCTATGACCAGATAAGAGAAAGAAGTATATATTAGCACTGCTTCTACTGTGCTGATATCCTGTGCAATTACTTGCATACTGCAGACTTGTAGAGTCCAGTTGAGTACTTTACACTAAAAATCAATGCAACTATCCTTATGTTTACCAAACATGGTAGGTTGAGGAATTATGGAAAAGGATCAGAAGGAGTGCATTTACTTGTTGGTGGTAGTAACGTCATACTACAAAAACTGACTGAGGCCATGATGACTTCTTTTTTTGCCAAACTATATTCTATATGTTTTTAATACATGTAAACTTCATGATATGCCTATTTAGTATCTGAGGAAGGAGCTATTTGCTTCAAAATGTGTCACACTGAAGAGTACTTTTGGTCTGTTGAAGAAGCAGCATGTACCTGACACTGAGAGTGATGATGATATGCCAAATAAAATAGCTAAGCACAACCTCATTGATATCACATCTGAAGAGCAACCACAGGGCTGCATGAGAGACACACCTGGGGCATAACAGAGGTGCAGTGACTGTAGAAGTAGCAGTAGCAGCATTCCTAAAAGTGCACAGGGCCAAGGTGGGGACATAATAGTATTTTTATTGTTGTCTCAGGGACTGGAACAATATATTTCTCAGTATCAATAACATCCATGTCTCCCAGCTGTTGTGACGTTCTGCAAAAACGAAGCACAGAGGAAGATGACTGAGTTAGTTGGAGGTGATAAGCGACATAGAGTCCCCACAGGTGCCACACTCACCATCACCATCTCCACTACCACTAATCATGTTAAAGCAATTAGGTTACACCATTATTATGCTGCTAACCCATACTTACTGATATCTTAGGAAGAAGTAAAAAATTGCACAAAAATAATCCAGTCATAAGCCTGTAGAGATAGATATGCTATCCTCTTCTTTTGTAGAAAACAGAGGGTTTAAAGAACGTATGTCATGTGTTGCCTCCCACTGCTATTTCCAAGCTGCAGCTTTTTTTAAGAATGTCTGTGCCAGATTTGTACAAGTAGGTGGTTAGTGCCAAAAAGAGAGGGATAGAAACATCATAAGGCAGGAAAGTTCACTTAACCACAAATACAAACAAGTAGCCGAATACAGATTATAAAACTCTCACTGCTCATTGAGTATCTTTTCCATCAGTAGGCAGCAGCATGCAGCAACAACAGCAAGCCAGTGTCACCTTTGGCACTAACAGCAATTGTCAGCAGCATGGTAGTCCTTTCCTTCAACATGCCACTGTATACATGCAGAGCTTTGAGATACAATCTCACAAAGCTGCATGTGTTAAACAAACTGCAGCAGGTCATAGATGAATGACTTGTACTCCGCACCTTAAAAGCTGGGTTTGAGTCTGCCCACCATGGTCCAATATAATACCTGACATAAGCAGATACCCTGTTTCAGCCAAGTCCTAAATCTAATCTAAATCACAAAGAATGAAAGATATACTAAATATTGCCCACAAAGTCTGTGCACATTTTAGCTGGTCCTTTAATGTGCTTACAAAGCAAAAGAGTAGCTAACTTTCCCATGACCATCTTAAAATGGAGGTTCCTACTCCAAGCCAGTCCTTATCAGGAATAGGGGTGGATGAAAGTGTGAAAAAATTTTTGCATGACTTTTCTAAAAAAAAATGACTATTTTTCACTTTTTCCGCAAAAGTTTTCTCTTTTTCTCCAATGCAAAATTTTCCTCCTTTTCTCCTATTCCAGCAATTTTTTTACCTATTCCAACACATTATTCGCTTAGTCTAAGACATTTTTCACCTATTTAACACATTTTTCTCCTATTCCAAGACATTTTTTCCCTTGTTTAATATGGTGCAATATTTCCCACCACAATATTACTTCTTCTATGGTCTGTAGTAGAGAAATAAGTTGCTGGAAGTCAAAGCTGTGAGTCCTACAGCCACATGTACCTTGAAAAATGTGATAGCATGCAGAGTGCCTTTATATTTTGCCCACAACACTTACTTCCTGCTTAAGTGACACTGGCACATATTCATGATGCTGTAAAGTGATTAAAAAAAATAAAATACAACCTACAATGTGGCAAATGTGTATGGTAGTGGTGGTGGGGGACTGGCGTGGCGTGATTGGTGGGACCTTGACAAGCCGCATCCATTCCGGGAGGAGAGGGATCATTATCATTTATTGCACATGCTGCAGCAATGATTGCTGCAGTCAGTTTTTGCACTAACACTTTACTCCCATGCCCCTGCCCCTCCACCTTTCCCCTCCCATTTGTGCATTTGTTAGACATTACTCAACTACTGTGTGTGTTTTTACTCAAAACTGATGGAGTGTGATGTCTTGCCTTGGTCCTCAACAAATATCGTCTGTTGTCTATCAAGTCTGCCTCAGTCGCAGACTCCCAGTAAGCGGTCTAATATAGTTATTTGTTTAGTTATTTATGTTTTTTCTTTCTTTCGCTTTCTTTCTTTTTTTTTCTTTTTAAGTTGTCCGCCATATCTTATCAGAATTAGTCCCAAAAAATATATATAACTATAAAAACAAAATCAACAACTTCTTTTCCCAGACTTCCCCAGCACAGAGACAATAAAAGTAAAATCAGCAAGCAATCTGGACCCTAGCTGTCTGTGTCTTGCCAGTCAGTCACACAAAATTTTGGGGTATTTTGAGTCAACCTCCTTCCTCCCTTCTTATCCCCATTGTTCCACCTAGACTCCCCTACTACAGACAACAAATGTCCTATCCAAATGATTCCCTAAAACTAAGCTTCAGTTCCCCTTTATTTGCCTATCTTTTCTAGCTCAAAAACTTGTTGCTCTCTCCTCTAACAAACACAGAATGTCATGCTGTGAGAGCCTGACAGCCTTTTATATGGCTATAGAAAACGTTCGTGAGTTGGAGAAAAAATTTTCTACCCATTGATTTCCATGCAATGCGTTAGGCAAAAAAAAGTGGGAAAAAGCAAAAAAAAAAAGCCCAACACTTTTTGCAGGAAATTTTTCACCAAGCGGAAAGTGCCATTTTTCACCGATTTCAGTTTGAGGCGAAAATTTTCGCCCATCCCTATTCAAGAGAAATTCCATACTGTACATGCTGGAGCATTTTTATGAGCATAGCAAGCCTATTAGTGAATGTGCAATGTTTAACTGAAAGGCTTTGGAGGGGGCTTCTTTGTCACTTGTCAATCATAGCTAATGTGTGACTTATGTGAGATCCTGATTAAAAACTTGTGAAAAGGCAAACTTAGTAGTTATCATTGCCAGGGCAAGAAAAATTGAGATAATTCACTAATATATATTTTATACAAAAAAAAATGAAGGGCATGGATAAATATTCTGTCTAGACAACATAGAACAGGGCTAACTTCCCCAATGGGCAAAGAAGGCAACTGCCTCAAGCTCCATATTTTGATGGGTGCCTCAGCTGTGCTCGCTGCCAACACAATCTGTATTGTGGGTTTGGCCAAAGCAAACCCAAAGTCCCTACAGCAATTTTATGCAACTTAAAAAGTTATTATTTAGGCTATTATTTAACCCCATTGGAGATGTCTATAGCAACTAAGCGCTTAAAGAGTTTTTGGTTCTTGTATGTTATAGGTTAATGTTATTTTCTTTGACAGTTAAAAGTGGATTGAACTGGGGTGGGGATCATGTGAGGAGTAGATGAGTGGACATGGGCAGAGCTAAGGCCACCTAGTGTGCTTTGCTTATGAGTGTTGTTAGGTATGTAAATCCAGCCCTGTATGAAAAGGATCATCACACAGTATCCATTAAACAATGAGGAGTACATTCTTTTTACATTGCTTAACTCCTATTTTTAACATATGATTTCTGAATTTGTGCCATGGAATGAGCAGCAGCAGCACTCTGGGGAATCCGATTCTTTGAAATATTTTAAATAAATCCTTATAGATTGTGTCTAACATTGAATTGTGAGAGAAAAGAGAAAATGTAAAGGAAATCTACGGGAAAGCATAATGGAAATAAGCAAAAAGATATATGCTCAGAATCAGCAGCAACAGGAACAGCATCAGAACATTTTGCAGAACATATTCCATCATCATAGAAAACAATAACTGTGTCTCAAAGGCATCAGTCTAATATTTGTGATAATGGTGGTGGCGGTGTTGGCTCATCTATATGGTACTTGCTTCCACAAATTGAGTAGCTGATGCAGGTGTGCACAGTCTATCTCCAAGGAGTAGGCCCACTGCATGTGATATTGTTACAGCATAGTTGCAGGATACGTATGTTCTTGGCTAAAACCATAGCTCACTTGAGTACAAGCATTTATGAGTATTATTGCGGAAACTGCTTATTGCCCACCAGCAAGCTTATAATCAGAACAAGTTTTCAGTGCAACTAATTATATAGTAAATCACAGTAGGATACATCCATATGGCAGCAGTGTTGGTAGACTTACATTTTTACAAATTAATCCACATCTAATACCATATGAGTATAAAGCAGAAGTGGGAAAAAACACCTGCAAGGCAGAGAAGCATACAGAACATACAGTGGTGATAACAGCTCTAAGGAAGAGCATAAGGGATATGCACGGCTGCCACCATATATGACAGTTGGTATCAGTTCTATGATCATCAATGAATGACTGACAAATAATGAGATGGTATACTGTAATCATACGTATTGCATATCTGTATACCATTCCTTACTGTTCATCATATATATTCACCATCAATCCACTAAGTGAAATGCAACCTTTCATTATTTAGTTTTTATGTTGTGAAGATGTTGTTTATTAATATAATTTTCTATCATAGCATAATAAGACAAGGTATGGTAAATCTTGAAAAAAATTATAGCAGGCCTATTGCAAAGTACACCAGCAGCAATATTATGACACCAACACTACCACTAGTAACCTGCCAAAAAAATTTTTCAAGCTTTGCAGTGTCTTAGACATCAGCTGGCTAAGAATGTAAGGCTTGGGTGGGTTGGAGAGATGTCTAAAATAGTTTCTGATTCTTTTGGCTTCATGTGGTTTGCATAAAGGGATTCGATCTGCTGATATGATGCATCAAGTATTGCTTCAGTTGTTACTTGGTTTGGTTTGTCAGCTGCATTTCATGTATGACTACATGACACATTTTTTGCTTAGGGTTGCATCCTCTCTGGTATTCCATGGGGCTTTCTGGGTGAGAGAACTGATTAGAGACACAAAGTTCAAGGTAGGGAGGTTTGATGCTGGCTGATGTTAGTTTAGGGATGGATTCCCTGCTCTTTGTTAGGGAGTCAAAAACTGAACATTCAGAAATCTGTTAAGTGGGTGTGTTTCATTCTGATTTTTTCTTTCCTATTTTATTCATTGCTATTTTTTGGAAGACATAGTTTGGTTTGGGTTTAATCCCCAAAAAGTATGAGTCACATTTTTTCAGCATTGGCACAGCAATACAGGTGGCCAGGGAGGAGGGGATCATGACTTTATTAAAAGATTGGCAATTTGGAGTCTGTTTGTTTACACTCTTATGGAGGACATGAGTATCCTATAGTATAAAAGGCCAGATGTATGTTTGGCCGATGCGGTCATGCGCAGTAGAGACTGCAGGAATGAAGGCGCAGTAGACTGCCCGAACGAAAGGCCAGCAAGGAGAAACCGACCACACCCAAGATGCAAGGTAGTGGGACAAGACCACTACTACAACATGACCCATGTAGTTCTACGGTAGTACACCCGTGTACACGGTCTTTTACACTAGTATGTATATAATTGTGTAGCATGCATGTGAATTTTTTTTATTTTTACTTTAGTTGTGAAAGTTAGGCCACTATGAGACAGGTACACCTTTAGTACTTTTGCTAATATTTGCGAGTTTGAATTGGGTGCGTTTGAACATTTCAGTACATTGCATGAAGGGGTCATGTGTGGAATATATCTGTTCTGACTGAGAATATGTATTAATATGTCAGTAGGACTTTTAAACCACCAACTATTATTATAGTTTTAATAAGTACATCTCTATCTTTCCACGGTGGGCTAGTTAAGGAAATAAAGGACTTCCCCAGGGGTACAGGATCTCTGGGAGGTATGGGATGGCAGAAGGTTACATCATTTTTTTTTGTATTCCTATCATGCTGGTATGATGCTGCTGATGGGAAACATTTGGTGGCAGTTTACAGATGTCAAGGATTCATTAGTTAAGGTTAAACCACAGGTTAAATTGTAGTTAGGTTAATTTATTTATGATTACAAACGTTAATGTATAATGTATTTAAGGTATCATTGTAATAAAAATGAGTTATGTTTTATGTACATTTTATTTTTACACTTTGGTAATTTGATAAACGCTGTGGTCATTTATATGCAGATGTCAAGCATTCATGTCTCTATTTGGTGGGTTATTTGGATGTTAAGTTATATCAGTTCTTATACATTATACATCTAAAGGGTTTTCTGAAATGTAACTATTACAGGTCTCATTTTAGAGTGATTTCTGCAATAGAAAAGAATAAACCAGTGCTGGAGTTTGAGGGTATACCATAAGGTTTTCACATGAAAGCGATAGTACCTATTTAGTTTTGACTTGTTCTAAAACTGCATAATATATCAAATCAAATGACCCATAATTTTTGTTATATTTGGGTTTTTATTTGTCTACAGTTATTTTGCTGCACTTGTCTGTGACATTGAGTTCCCTGGATCTATTCCCAGTGAACTTTTCTGTCAAGAAGGCATATTTATACAATATAAAAAGGTAACATACAGGAAATGAGCACTCTGTGCTACAGTGTCACATTGTATCATATACCGCTTTCATGTTTAGCTGAAAACTCTCTGGAAAAAGAGATCCAGGGAGCTTACTGTCATGGACAGAAAACACGTGAAGATAAAAAAAATAAAAAAAATTGGAAATTTAACTTTACCTGTTAAGCACTTGCAGAATATGTAAAATAAAACAAAATATACTGTCACTTTAATCTGTCACCCATATTGAGCCCTTTGGATACTAGAAACCTCTCTTCAAAATGTCTCTATAATACTAGGGTTTAAATTGCTATATCTAAAATAATTTACTAAATTCAAAGGAAGTAACATTTAAATGTCAATCAATGTAACATGGCTTCAAAAGTCTACTTGTACATACTGTTCATTGGTGTTTACTGTATTGATCTCATTGCAACTTGTAGCAGATAAAGTTTCCATTTGCAAAGTAATATAACAAGAAGAAAGTTATTCCTGCAACACAGCTGCTGAAAGTCTGCAACTATATCTTCATTAGGTTTCACATCCACTTACAGTGTTCCATGTTATTCTTAAATGTAGTTTTACTTGATACTTTATATAAAAAGGATACTCATGAAAAAATGGAGCTGCAGTTGGGAATCTGATGATGTTTCCAGTCTTAAATATCACCCTTATTATAGCCAATAGCAGTTTAACACTCCAGTGGACACCTTTTCAGTGCTTTTGTTGGAATGGATAGCCCTATCCAGACATCCGGTCTGACACAAGTTTTGAGAAAGTGCACACAACATAGCAAAAAAAAAACCAACATCCATTAACTACAATAAGGGAACTAAGGAAACTAACACCTGTCAACTGCTCTAAGGGAAATCTTAATCCCTTGAGAACCAGAGGGATGAACAACATAACACAATGCAATGTGTTACACACTCCTCTGGTCTTCAAGGGTTTATGACGGAAATGTGGTCACTTTTTACAATTACAGCAACTGTTATGTTTATTTGGAAGTCTAGGAGCTCAATTATATTACCAACTAGTTGAAGAGCCCGTTACACGGGCCATAGTGCCACTGCCACCCGGTCGCGGGGCAGTCATGCACAGTAGAAACTGCCTGTGCCGCGGCTGATACAGAGCGTCCAGCTCTGTATCAGCCGCGGCGGGGGCAGTCTCTACTGCGCATGACTGCAGCACGCTCAGCAGTGTCTACTGCTCATGACGCGGAGTTACACACGTTTTAGCGAATTATTATATTTACCAATAATAAAAATGGAAAAATGTCAACAGTAGTTTACTAGTCCCAGTTTGGCATTCTATTAGCTGTGCTGTGAGCCTCTAATATAAGTTACATTTTAGCAAATGAAAAAAAAATTGATGGAGGATGTTTACTATTATTTTTTATTGTTTAAGCTTAGTAATTATTGTTTGTTAAGCGGATGGAATGCAATGTGGTTATTAAGAACTAAGAAAAGTAGAACAATTCTGATGCAATCAATTGCACCATTAGAAGTAAATAAAAATTTTCAATAGTCCCATTGAATTAATTGTGGCCTCTAACCTCTTGAATGCTAGAGATGTCTCAAGTTTTTATTCTCTGTGGAACAATTATACACTTTTCCTTAGTAAATCATCCAAAAAATATATGTGGCCTGAATTGAACCTTAAGTACTATTTATAAAATAGTCAGGAAAAGGAAATTTCATTTTTACACAAAAATATCTCCTAGTTATTAACATGTATAAGATGTTTATTTTTAAATTCGTTAATACTACTTAAAACTAGTAGAACATACAGGATACCCCACTGTAGAGTAACAGCTTAGAATTCCAAGCTTGTTATACTCCTTTTTTTACCCTATCATTTATTTTTACATTCAGTTCTTTCATGACCTTACATTCTTTGCAAAATTCATCCACACATTATGTTTGACAAGGTTTTGCAAAGGATAGATAAAGAAGGCATATGACAAGGTCATTCCATGCCTTCCTACCATTGTCTATTTGACAGACAAGATTCTGTAAGTTTAGCATTCATCCAAAACTGACAGTTTTGGAAGACTTGAAAAAGGTCTCATGAAACAGGTGTTTTGTTTCTTGCTTCATTTGCCTAATCAGAATATATAATGTTCACAAAATACAAAGCTCAAGTTTGCTTACCCTGATAACACCCAGGTCAGTAATTATCAGAATAAAGTATAATTTATGTGACTGAGCAAGTTACTAATGCTTATATTGGAAGAATAAATGTTAAAGGGATAGTAATACTTCATTTTAACTTTATTTTATTTTGTAGGCATTAAAAAAACATGAAGAATGATATAAGTCTTATCTCTGAAACCTTTATGGTTTAAGAGATATTCACAAACAAAGTATCCCCCCCCTGTTCAAGCAGATCAGAAGGGAGATGCCCAGGTAGACTGCAGAGAGGGACAATCTTCAATTAAGATAATGGAAAAAGCTGAAAAACTTGTCAAGGGGGGAAGGGCTTTCATTGTTTTCATACAAAGAAAATTGTCCCCTTCTGTTATCTGTACTGTCATACAACCTGACTCACATCTGAGAAGAGATGGCTTACACTAGGAAAAAGGGGCGGGGAGGGGAACTTTGCTTGTGAATATCTCATAAACCATAAAGGTTTGAGAGATAAGACTTATATCATTCTTCATGTTTTTTTAATGCCTACAAAATAAAATAAAGTTAAAATGAAGTGTTACTATCCCTTTAAGGTATCTAATTGGCTGATTCTGAAGCCAATATATTTTCTTATGAAAACCTGATTCTCTTCCCAGTGTTAGCATCTTGTGATAAAGTGGAGAAGACTTTGCCAGTGATATCAAATCTGCAGTTCATATGTTATTCTACAGCGCCTATGCACTAAGATCTCAAAAGCTGGAAAAATCTTAGTGCATTGCGCCATAGAATAACATTGGAACTGGAAAAGTGATATCATCATCTCCACTTTATCACCTCTTTATCGGGCCATAGTGCATAACCCCCAATGAGCACCTCTCCCATAGAGCTTACAATCTATGTTTTTGTGCAAGAGGGAGAAAAACTGACTTGCCTAATATCACAAGATGCTAATACTGGGAAGTGAACCAGGTTTTCATAGTTTCACAGACAATACCTTCACTTCAGAATGGTATCACTAGACAAAAATAAACTATTAATCAAAAAGTTACTACTATATATATACTATTATCATGCTAGAATTGCTAAAGGGGTTTTTGATCCCCTCTCTTTCTCTAGCTCCCTCTCTACCCTCCTGTAGATTTGGTCCAAATCAATTTGACTAAATTCAAATACTTTTGGTTTTAGTATAGGCCAAATTAATCTTCTGAATTAACTACAAAATGTAATCTCTACTACCAATGACTGAAGAGGCAGAGTAGTCAACATTCTATTTTAGAACCAGACTGAACTGAAACACATTTTAGAGTGATTGTAGATAGCTAGATAATAAGAAGTCAGGGAATTCATTTTGCACAGTGGACAAAAATATATGATTGTGTGTGCTTGAAATTTTAAGTGTTGACAAAGTGATTCTTTAAAAAACTGAAGTCCCTTAGTAAAAATATCATAAAATTAAAGAATAAAATAAAAAAAATCTAATTTCATGTAATGAACTAATTTTTAACAAGTAACACCATGTGACCATAATGAACAGTAAAGCAATTCTGAAAACTGGACCATATGGGACACACAAAAATTCCCATTTTCATAAATTATGCATTAACCCTTTGCTAGAGAGTTTTTTGTACTTTTGGCCACTGTCATACATAAACATGTCAGCCTTAATTAGGATATAAAAAAGGCATTTTACTCTCCATGGTAATTTTTGTGAAAAAGGAGCAATGATCTATGTTTCCATGGAAAGTTCCACCAGGAGGAAAAAACAGGCAAAACTTTCCTGTGGAAAGGTTAAGGCATTGATATCAGTGGTCATTGTTCCTAAACGCACATCATAAGGTATGCATGCATTCTATGTAGATATACTGTACCCCTCTGGTGCATAAGGGGTTAGTGGCTAAGTACTCATTTATTTAACCCTTTGAGTGCCAGAGGGGATATGTCCTTCATAGCCCTCTGGCACTCAAAGGGTTAATACTTTATAGCAGCAAATTAAATGTGTTCAGTGATATAAAATTGAAATGTACTTTGCAGAAAGTGATAAATAATAATTGTATTTCTTTTTTTACTCAGGGTACTTTAAAGCCATACTGCGTTCTTTGGGATGACACAAAATCGTAAGTTGCAAATTGTCTTTATTCGTAGTGTATGCTAATTTTAATATAATTGTATTTTTGTTTGCATTCTAATTTAAGTGTCATTTTATGCCAAAATATTTATGAATGCTATTTTACGTGTCCTCATGTTTATTGTGGCAATATATTTTACAATGCAATATGACTGTAATGAGAGACAATCATCATAATAAAAATGATAGCATTAGAGACAATGTTCAATGTGGCAAGCAGTTGGAGTTTAAAACACGACATCTCCCTTTAGCTGCTTGAATACTAGAAAGGTCTCCAGTGCATTGCTTCACAAAGCATTGGATAACTCTCTTGCATTCAAGGGGTTAAATACTTACTTTAAAGGAATAGTAATACTAAATATAAGCTGTTTGCTTTTTTTAATTAAAACAAGCTACATTTTTAGAATTGATGTACCTTTAAATGTCCTGTGTTGTAAATTTTACCTTTAGTGCAAGCAGTATTTATAAACAATCCAGTGGTGTAACTTAAAATGTAGGCCCCCTTGCAAACTCTGCTGAGGAGGCACACCACTCCCCTCCTCCACTTTTATACTCCACCCACACATTGATAACAATAATAAAGTATATAATTCCACATCATCCTGTTATAAAACATATTAAGTATCACCACCAGAAAATAAGCACCTTCCAGTCTGTAACACAATAGATTATTTTTAAGCACTCCATATCCCTCTGCTTTAAAACTTCTACTTACAGGGTGGGATGAAGAAAAGATTGTGAAAAAGGGGTAGGTAGAAGATGAAAGGATGAAGAGGATAGAAGAAGATGGGAGGAGGACGAGAGTGTGAGGAAGGAAAGCAATGGTGACAGAAAAAGGGTGGAAGGAAGAAGGGAGGAAAAAGATGCAGGGAGAGGCTGGAGAGAAGACGATGAAGGGAGGGAGGAAAGGTGGAGAGGAGAAGCTGGGGGAGGGAGAAAGAAAAGGGAGGGAAAGAGGAATATCAAAAATGGAGGGAAGTACACTTTGGTACAAGGAGGACTGAACCATAACCACATCTCTGCCAATTAATACTAGGAAGGCAGAACTCCAAAAATATATAACATTAGCATTCTTGCATCCTCAGAAGAACTGACATATAAATATGTCACTGCCATTACTACTCTTTTGTCCTAGGAAGGGAATCATTTCACCCCTAAATATGTCACTGCCTTATGGTGAATATATACTGCTGTTAAAAGGGCAACTCACCCATAGTAAATCTTGGTGACTGCTGCATTGGACATAGCATAAAATGCAAAACTGCACAATCATAAAATGTATGATATAATAAAATATTGTTTTCTGGCATATGGTAGAGCGTAATATGCATGTAATGTGTGTGTGTAGTGAGTGTGTGTGTGTGTGTAGGAGTGGCAAGTAGCAAGTCAGATTGTCAAAATGTGATATTGAGGAAATGAGAGGAAGAGAGATGAAAGGAAGACTGTTGGGGTCATGCACTAAGGAATGACAAAGAGGAGATAACTTCTCCAGAGATTTCACTTATGCACTAAGATCTACAAAGTTGGGAAAATATTAGCACATTGGCTCTATAGAATAACATAGGAATTGGAGAAGTGATACAGATACAATAGGGTTAACAGGAGAACCTACTAGGTTGGATAGCTTCACATAAATAGATAAAATAAATTTGAGAACTTAACACTATACTAGGTATTGACACACTACTTCGCAGTAACTAATTGATTAAAATAATCCTGCATATTTGTGCAAAAATATATATAATTTATTTAAGTAAAATATACTGTATATAAAGTGTAAACAACAATGATATAAATGAGTGAACAGCAATTACAAAAGATACACAGTAACTCAAACCACAATTATTACAATTAGCATTACCAGCAATTAAAAGGTTAACCACACATAGGCATGTTCAGAGGTATTAAATAACAATAATTGAACCCAGCAGCACTGAAAAGGATAATTGATCCTTACAATTAATTAAAATACAGTTGGCAATAGCATATATAAATACCTCTGCACCAGAAACTGTATAAACTATGCTAATTGAGCTTTAAGGTAGGTTGTCAGGTGAGGAAGCTTTAATATTAAGCCAGGTTCTCTGACAATTCCTTGTACCATATTCAATAACAACATTTATAGAAACTAACTGGAATAAAATCCCAGATTAGATCACGATAATTTAATTATCTACCGATTTCAAATATTGTATACTTTTTGAATAAAACATATAAATAGCAATTAATATAGTCAATAATAGATTATACCAAGAATATAATTAGAATCAAATCCAATAATATATGTCTAGAAAGTATACCAGACTTCATGCAACATATATCATAAACATGACCATAGCAATCCTATGTAAAACCTACAGGGTACTCCAATTTAATCACTTATTATTATAGTATGCCACACCCAAGATGGTAGCTTCTTTTGTCTAGTGAGAGGTTTAAATAAACTTCCAACTATACAAAAGTTTAGACCCAAAGACATACACAAAGAAATCCAAAGAAACACCTCAAAATAAATAGACAAATAGCAGTTGAAGGGTTAATAAATTAATTCAAAGATAAAATATTAGCTATTACAACCTTTCCAGAAACACAAAATATTATTTTAGAAATACCAAGAATTATATTAACTAATATATAAACAAGGATATATAAATCTCACTGTTATCAACTATTTTACATTTATCTGGCAAAATATGACAATTTACCAATTAATTAATGAATTCTGCTTAATTCAGAAATACTACAGCCAATATAGCTTATATTAATTGGTTCCAATTTGGTGGCCAGTCTGATTAAGACAAATTATAAGATGGATTATGTTTTTCAAATAGAGAAGAAATATATATTTGATTCTGAATTTTGCAGAATTAAAATAAGGAAAGATATAGTTACCAGTCCAATAAGGGTTTCTTAGTATTTCTTTAACAGCCAGCCAGGTACACTTCAGGAAACAGAACAGAACTGCTTAAGGCCTTCCTATTTTATCAGGTAAAATTACTCTTATCAGAAAACTCCGCCAATCCCCTCTTATTGGATAAAGAGCAATCTCATTATGCAGTGACATCATCAGTATTACCTGATTGGACAGACTAAATTCCAGATTTCCATATAAGATCATGCATATATTAACACCATATTTGGAATTGTACAAAACACTGTCTCTATTAGTCCTGCAGATGGCATTCTAATACCATTTTTAATTTTTCTTATGACATCTGGGTCTGGATTTTCTCAAAAGACAGGAATTTGTGACATGATCATGCATCACATAAACATGTCATCCTGCCAGACTTTCATACGTGTTATGAACCTAAATCCCAGAAGTTTTTATCTTCCCCCATAGCCATTAGACTGTGGTTGTCTGAAATTCGGCCATAATTTACCATTAAAGTCACCCAGATATTCCCCCTCCATTGAGGAAAAGAGGCTCATTGTCTCTGTAACATGAGGTAATTTAAACACACTTTAAAACAGAATTTCAGAGAATTTGTCTTAAAAAAAAAATTAACCATCACCTTCCAGTCATGACATTGTCTCTGACAGAAATCACTGGAGAATTCATCTCTACTTTATCATCTCCCAGCGCTCTGCATTACAGACCGCATGGGAGCTCCAGCTGCTACAGCTGTTTGCCAAAGGAGGCACATACCTCTCCTCTCCTCTCCAACAAGGTAGGAAAAGGGGGTCAATATGGAGATGATGGGAGCAATGTGAGGGGCAATATGGACATGATGGGGGCAATGTGTGGGGCAATATGGGCATGATAGGGGCAATATGAGGGGATATGGACATGATGGGGTCAATGTGAGGGGCAATATGGAGCTGATGGGGGCAATATGGAAATGATGGGGGCAATGTGAGGGCAATATAGGGATGATGGGGGGCAAGTTGGAGCTGATGGGGCAATGTGAGGGGCAATATGGAGCTGATGGGGACAATATGGAGCTGATGGGGGGCAATATAGAGCAGATGAGCATTGTGGAGGTGTCGAGTGGAGTGGGCAAATTGTGGGGGGACACTTCAGAATTCTGTGCCTACAGGCTCCTGAGATGTAAATCCGGCCCTGGTGCCCAAGGAGATACCAATTTGCCACCCCACCCTCAACTCAGTGCTTATGACACAAGACACTGTCAGCAGGGATTAGCAGAGTGCCTGTAAGGCACGGATTAGTAGAGTGGCTGTAAGACAAGTGCAAGAGGCTGAAAGATACCATCTGCTTGCAACAAAAAAAATAAATTGATTTATTTGCCAAAATTGAGGTTTTCCAAGAATGCATGCTAATGTTTTAATTTAGGAACCTGGATTGCAAAGAATTTTCAACTGATAGACTGCACAACAAGTGGAGCTACAGAGCTCACAATTGATAGAGAGGGACATAAGTGATGCCACAGAGCTTACAAATAACAGGAAGAGACACAATAGATTCCACAGTGCTTTCAATTGAAATGGAAGGACTTAAGGGATATCACAGAGCCTACAAATATTATAGAAGGCAACAAGGGATATCCAAAAGCTTATAACTGATAGGGATGACACTTGATATTACAGAACTTACAGCTGAAAAGAAGCAGCTTTTAGATCAGTGGTTGGCAACCTGTAGCTCTCTGGCAGTTGCTGGACTACAACTCTTTATTATTCTAAGCCAGACAACAAATAGCTGAGGATGATAGCACTTGTAGACCAACAGCATTTGAAGGGCCACATATTGTACATTCTTATTCCTCTCATAATTTCTGGAGGGGAGAGAAAAAACTTATCACATGTTTTATAATTTCTTATATGAGGTATCACTGGGCAGAAAAACATGCCAGGAGGCCATTGTCACCTTGCAATCAGGACTTGCACATATATATTAGTCTTGGAAAATATCTCTAGTGGTAGTATGGGGAAAGAGGCTCCCTGAGTATCCTGATGTTACATAGTTACATAAATTAGATTGAAAAAGAAGAAAAAAGTCCACAGTATAACACAGAAAATTATAATAATATAAGCCTTCCTGACAAGGGGTGGGCAAGAAGTGAGCAAAATTTCCCGCATGACTTTTTGTGAAAATCGGACGATTTTTCACTTTTTTCGCTAAAGTTTTCTCTTTTTCTCCAATGCAACATTTTCCTAATTTTCATCTATTCCAGCAAGTTTTCCTACACATTACTCTCCTATTCTAATACATTTTTCGCCTATTCAACACATTTTTCTCCAATTCTAACACATTACTCTCCTATTCTAACACATTCTAAAAAAAATTTTCTCCTATTCCAACACATTTTTTCCTACTGCAACACATTTTATTCCTATGTTTTATATGGTGCAACAATTCCCAGCACAATATTACTTCTTCTAAGGGGTGTAGTAGAGAAATAAGTAGGTGGAAGTCAAAGTTGGGAGTCCAACAGCAACATATACCTTGAAAAATGTGTTAGCATGCAGAGTGTTTTTGTTCTTTGCCCACAGCACTTTCTTCCCGCTTAAGTGACACTGGCATGTATTCATGATGCTGTCAAGTGATTAAAAAAAATAAAGTACAACCTACAATGTGGTAGATGTGTATGGTAGTGGTGGTGGGGTACTGGCGTGATGTGATTGGTGGGACCTTGACAAACTGCATACACCCCGGAAGGAGAGGGATCATCATCATCATTTATTGCCCATGCCCCTGCACTTCCTCCACTTTTCCCCCTCCCGTTTGTGCATTTGCTAGACATTACTCAACTACTGTGTGTGTTTTTACTCTCTGCAGTACACAACTGATGTAGTGTGATGTCTTTCATTGGTCTTCAACAAAATTCTCAATGTCGTCTGCTGTCTATCAAGTCTGCCTCAGTCACAGAGCTCCTAGACAGCTGTCTAATATATTTATTTTTTTAATGATTTATTTATTATTTTATTATATATATAACTAAAAAACAAAATCAACAACTTCTTTCCCCAGACTTCTCCAGCACAGAGACAATAAAAGTAAAATCAGCAAGCAATTTGGACCCCAGCTTCCTGTGTCTTACCAGTCGGTTACACTAAATTTTGGGGTATTTTGGGTAAACCTCCTTCCTTCCTTCTTCTCCCCACTGTGCCCCAGACTTTCCTACTACAGAGAACAAATGTCCTACCTAAATGACTCCCTAAACCTAAGCTTCAATTCTCCTTTATTTGCCTATCTTCTCTAGCTCAAAAACATGCTGCTTTCTCCAGGGCCGGATTTACATCTCAGGAGCCTGTAGGCACAGAAATCTGAAGCGCCCCTCCCCCAATTGACCGTCTCCACAATGCTCCAAATCTCCATATTACCCCCCATATCCATATTGCCCTCACATTGCCCCATCAGCTCCAACTTGCCCCCATCAGCTCCAGCTGTCTTGCCCCCATCAGCTCCAACTTGCCTCCATCAGCTCCAAGATCCAACTTGCCCCCATCAGCTCCAAGCTCCAACTTGCTCCATCATCTCCAACTTGCTCCCATCAGCTCCAAGCCCCAACTTGCCCCCATCAGCTCCCACTGTCTTGCCCCATCAGCTCCAACTTGCCCCCATCAGCTCCAAGCTCCAACTTGCCCCATCAGCTCAAACTGTCTTGCCCCCACCAGCTCCAACTTGCCCCCATCAGCTCCAACTTGCCCTCAGCTCCACATTGCCCCCCACCCCGTATCCGTTTCCTACCTCCCTGGTGGTCCAGTGACAGGAGATGTCTGTGCCTCCTTCTGCACAGACCTGCAGCTACTGTTGCACCCGCACGGTCTTCTCTTTAGGAATGTAGAACGCTGGGAGATGATGTCATCTCCTAGCGCTCTGCATAGAGCCGACAAGGGAGAGCAACAGCAGATACAGGTCTGTGCAGAAGAAGGCACAGACCTTAGCATGCGAGGGGTGGGCTGGGCAGTGGGTTACTGTGTGCAGCACTGTAAATATATAAAAAAAAAAACTCTGTGAATTAAAAAAAAAAAAAATTATTTCAATGACAGGCGCCCCTCTGTGGGGTGCGCCTGTAGGCAGATGCATATTCTGCCTTATGGCAAATCCGGCCCTGGCTCTCTCCTCTCACAAACACAGAATGTCATGCTGTGAGAGCCTGACAGCCTTTTATATAAAAGGCTGTAGAAAACTTTTGTGTGGTGGAGAAAAAAAAATTACCCATTGATTTCAATGCAATGAGCTGGGGGAAAGAAGCGTGAAAAACAGGAAAACGGCACTTTTCACTGGAAATTTTTCACCAAGTGGAAAGTGCCATTTTTCGCCAATTTCAGTTTGAGGCAAAAATTTTCACCCATCCCTATTCCCAACTCCAAAACGGGTATTAGTTCGATTTCCAGAACGTCCTATTTTATAGTCCTGCATTTTCCTTTTTACTAGAAATGCATTTAGTCTTATCTTAAATGTATTTAATGTATCGACCATTACCACAACCTACAATTTAATAAACCATAGTGTAAAAAAAATCCTTCCTTCACTGAAGCTGAAACCTCCTTCTTTTCGTCTAATGTTATAGCACATAACCATATCTTGCCAAATACATTATGCTTCCACCCAGGGTCAGAGGAAATTTTGTTGCTACTGCTTGTGCATACCTTGAAGTGTGCTTTATCATATACCTGAGGAAGCAGGTTAGACTCACCTTAAAAATGTGATGTGCTTTTTATGAATGTGATATTTAATGAAGCATTTTTATCATCCTAGTTAATTGAGAAAGTCCCCTGTTGGCTTTTCCCTCTCTGTGTGGTTCAGATAATGCTGGGGTACTGGTAGTTACTAGGTTACAGTGGGCTAAAGGACCTTTGCTAACATCACAAGTTTGCACTGACCAGAGAGTTTCTCATACACATGTCTCACCTCCAAGGCCACCATCAGAAATTATGGGGACAGTATAACAGTTAGCCCACTGGTACAGTATTTTATTGACTAGCCCCTCAAGCCATTGTCACATAGAGAGATGAGAGACTTATCCAAATTCCTTCCTTACATCATAACATTATCAAAAGTCATTGTTTCTTTAGCACATTTTGGACCTATGAGTACCTGACATTTAAACACATAAAAGTCACTGACACTCTTATCCAAGCGGGACTGGCCCAAACACTCCTCTTCAGTTAGCGCACACATCCTTAAATGTGTCACTACTATTATTATACTTTGTCTGTAAGAGGGCCTTTCTGTTAAAACATATCACTGAGAATGATGTAGTAACAAAAAGTAGTGCAATTTTGGAGCAGTAAGTTGCACAGTAGGGGGAGAAATAAACATTCTAAAAGCATATAAAGGATCTTTTGACTCCTTGAATGTTAGAGAGGTCTCCAAAGCCATGCATTAAGGTGTTATAAAAAGGTGATAAAGTAGAGAAGACTTTGTAGTGATATCACTTCTCCAATGCCTATGTTATTCTATGGATCCTATGTACTAAGATTTCTCAAGCAGGAAAAATCTTAGTTTATAGACTCAATAGAATAATATTGAAACTGCAGAAGTAATTTCACTGGAGAGGTCTTCTGTACTTTATCAAACCTTTGGGCATAACCTCATGTCATAAACCCCTGTTTTCAGGATATTCCTGCTTGATTACAGGTGGGTAAGCAATTGACCTGACTGATCTTAAAAAGTGTCCTTTTGGTATGCTCTGAGGACTAGAGTTGGAAATCAGTGGTATAGCCTTCTAGATATTTAACCACTAGAGAGCTAGTCCATGGGGATCAAGCTTCCGATCCTTTGTCTGTTAATGCTCTGGAGCGTATTTGTCACCCAGGAAAGCTCAGTAATGTAATGCAAAATATTTATTAGAATAAATCACAGCAATAAATATGTAGTACAACAAGCAAAGGGTTACTAGCTGGCGACACTACTACCAGAAATAGTAGGCCTCACGCTAGACCACAATACTGGAGACTGGGCCGAAGCCCCTGTGAGTCTCAGCAGGAAAAGGAACGCTAGCTCTTGATCTGTCGACTGGAACACTGGAACAGTAATCTTGATCCGATGAACAGGAACACAAGGACTGCTGGCCTGGAGAACTGACCCACACCTGCAGTCACCGCTAAGAGACCCTGTGACTCACGCCTGCAGTCACTATATTGAGACCCTGTGACTCACGCCTTCAGTCACTATATCGAGACCCTGTGACTCACACCTGCAGTCACTATATCGAGACCCTGTGACTCACGCCTGCAGTCACCAATCAGATTCTCTGTCCACAACAGTGGTCTGTCTTTGGCCAATAGTACAAATTGATCACAGTAAGGGGTACTCGTGATCACTGGGTCATACACAGAGAGGGTTCTCATACTTAGCTGGGTCATACACAGAGAGAGGGTTCTCATACGTATTTGGGTCATACACAGAGAGGGTTCTCTTACGTAGCCGGGTCATACACAATGTAGGTTCTCATAAATAGCCAGATCATACACAGAGTGGGTTTTCATAGATAGCCAGGTCACACACAGACCCAAGTACTTCACCTAAGAACAACAACGCAAGGGCATCTGAGTCAGGCTTCAGTCTGCCTTATAAACCCCTCCACAGGAAGTAGGAGGAGCAGCTCAGAGAGAGGAAGTAGGTAGGAGGAGACTACAGTAAGCAAACAGATAAAACAGAGGCCTGCAGCCTGCTTGAAGCCTCGCGCCTGTATTCATGCTGGAGTCAAGGTAAGCTGTGACAGTATTGTTAGTTGAGGGAACCTTTTGGAAGCATACTTCCGTTTTTTTGTCCATTAGTGTTCCATTTGTAACACCACGTTTATTGCCTTATGGGTTGGTAACCGGGATGGGACATGGGAACTTTTTTGTCCAGTCAAGCATTTGTTTGGATTATCATGGGGAGTATAAGAGGTCCTTCTGGAGGGTGGGTGAGTGAATTACCTCATATTATTATTATTATGTGCTTTTATGTATGATGCCTATATGTTTTTGATAAAGAAGGTGTATACTACATAACACGTAAAAGGCAATGATTGAAGTATTTTTATATGACTCATTTTTGAATACTAAACATTTTTTCACTATACTGTGGATTCAATTATTTTTTTTCATATCTGGGGGAGATACTGTTAACTATATGGGGCGGTCATGGTACTCCATTGGAATTTAGCTGGTTGTACTTCACAACCGGCCCTCTGTCAGCCAAGTGGGAGTATTACAATGGGATATTGATATTTAAATGGAAGAATTATTATAAAAACAAAACACACCAGTGTTTTTGCACCCCTTCTAACAGGTCAAGTCTTTAGGATTAACAGGTATGTTGATTAAAATAACTAAGCCTAATGACATGGTCTGTTAGTAGTCCCTGAGGATAGGTTTGGGAGCCACTGCATTAGAGTTTTTCATCAAAGAAACATGAGGCATGAAAAATGCTCCAGTGACAACAATGAATGCTGTCTGCACAAGCATCCATTTTGATTCAGTTGCATTTGCCTTACCTGAGAAATATACTAATAAATGTTTATGTTCAAATTTAACCAATTTGCAAATTGGGAAACAGACACAAAGAAATAATTGACAGGTGATTCATCAAGTGACAATGAAGCAAATATTTAATTTTTAAACAAGACATTAAAATTCTATTAATCTCACAAATATGATTAGAGCACAACTTCATAGAAATAAAAATGAAATTGCACAGTACATTTTAGTCTGAAAATGCAGTAAAATAATGCATGCTACATATAGTTTGTTATACCTGTGCAAAGAAGCATAGAGAGAGAATGAGCACATGACAAAGTGCAATATAAACAACTACTTTAATTGTGATTTTGAAATACAGTAACTGTATTAATGAATTAAAAAGACAACCTCACATGCTATATAACTTTTATTAGTAGTAAATAGCTCTTTGAGTGCCAGGAGCATGACCTTTGCTTTGCAAAGTAATGTGTTTGACACCTTCTAGCTTTAAAGCACACACGGGGTTTATATTTATTATACCTGTCTTACAAGCTGCAGCTGCATATTTTAATTCAGAAACTGAATTTTCTTGCCTACTGAAAGTACAACGAGCTCCAGGTTCCATGTCTGAGACTACTGAGGGAATAGCCTCTAACCATTAACCTGCCACTGGTAACCATAGAACCACACATATACTGTCTGCTTTCTCAGCTTTCTGCCACTGTCTAATAGCAGCCAAAGAACCACACATGCACAATCTGATTCATCAACCTTAATCCACTGTACACTGGTAGCCACAGAACCACACACATATACTAACTGTTCTTCTCAGTTTTTGCTCCACTGTGCACTGATAGCCATAGAATCACACATCCATTGTCAGACACCCCAGCCTTGTTACATGCATGATCCCACTGCAATCCACAGAATTCCACATATGCTGTCTGTTTTCTCAGCCTAGCTTTACTTTCTACTGGTAGCCACAGAACCTCTGACACCTCAGCCTTGTTCCACTGTCCCAATGTTAGCGGAAGGACCACACATAGATTGTGTGTAGTACCCTAGCCTTACTCCACTGTCCAGCGGTAGCCACAGAATCACAAATGCACTATATGATATCCCAGCCTTCTTCCACAGCAAAAAATAGAAGGCTGACACTATTTGCCCTGGCAATGCTGTACATGGGAAGGAGAGACAAAAGATATAATACACCAAAAATATATATCAAAAATGTATAGTAAAATGGGAAATGTGGGCTATACAACCCTAAATGCCCCTAAAACTGCCCCAGTGGGTCCTCCTTCTATCTACCCTCAGTTTGTCCAAAAATTACACTCAAATGCTGCACCGATGGGTCACAACACTCATGTGAAAGACAAATGGGGAGCTTGTACAGTGCAAATATAAATAGTATTATGAAATAAATGGAATATTATAGTAATGAATAAAGATCAAGAAAGTTAATGGCTGATTATTCATATCAATATTGGATGTAAACTTACTTGAAATCAGCATGATTCATGCTCATTGAATAGGATGGATTGAAAAAAGGTATCTCTCAAGTAGTATCAAGTAGTATCTATCTCAGCAGGTGTTGATATATCTCTCCTCTTCCTTCTGTTTCAAAGTATCTATTATTCCTCCTTTGGACTGTGTTACAGTAGATTCAGGCACCTCAGGCCACATGCATGGTTACACATACAGTTCACTTCTTCTGGGCATATTCTGGAGGCCTGAGAGGCACAGGCAGACCTTTCCAGAGAAGCATTGATGGAGCTTGCAATGCTCATAGCAATCTTCAATGAATCCCTACTGGTCGGGGCTCATGTGGGACAGCCATCATCATACACAGTTTCCTTGCATCCAAATCAGCAGTGAACTGCAGGAGAAAATGAGTGAAAGAGCACAGGTGACAGAACTATAGTATGGGAATGCTACAGTTATATCATCCATTATACTGCCCCTTTAAGTTGTGGTCTTCATTACCATTGTCAGCTATAATACACATTTTTAAAAGTCTACTAAATTCATTTGTAGCAGAAGAGGAAATAGAGGGCTGCCCTACAGGCTAATAAACTGTTAAAATCAAACGTAATCACACTCCACCTTGTAATGTTTGAGAAAACCAGAGGAAATCGTACAAATGTTCAACATTCCCATTGATTTAAATGTGTGTTTTAATGCCTTGAATACCACAGAGCTCTCCAACACAATGCTATGCAATGTTTTGGTGACCTCTCTAACACTGAAGGGGTTAACGGTCTCTTTTAAATGAATAGGACTTTTTTGTCCATCATAGTGCACTTGGTTTGCTCCAGAATTTCAGTTTTCTGCCACTGTATACTAGCAGCCAAAGAACCACGCATGCAAAATTTGATTCCCAACCCTAAGCCACTGTACACTGATACCCACAGAACCACACACATATACTAGTGTTCCTCTCAGCTTTTGTTCCACTGTACTGTTCCTCTCAGCTTTTGTTCCACTGTACTACTGTTCCTCTCAGCTTTTGTTCCACTGTACTAAATCTGTTCTTCTCAGCTTTTTTCCACTGTGCACTGATAGCTATATAATCACACATGCATTGTCAGACATGGGAATGTTGAACATCTGTATGATCCCCTCTGGATTTAAATGAGTATTGTAATGCCTTGAATATCACAGAGCTCTCCAACACAATGATATGCATTCAATGAGTTCATTTTCTCTTTTAAATGAATAAGATTTTTCTGTCCAGTATAGTGCACTTTGTTTATCCCAGAATTTATCCAGTTCTTTTTAACCCTTAGAATGCCAGAGAGGCACAACACATTGCAAAGCAATGCGTTCAGTACTACTCTGGCATTGAAAAGGTACATCAGCCTCATTGTGGAAAAGGTTAAACTACGTGAGCTTATGTCCCTTTCCCCTTTTTCAGACTAAAAATCTATGCAATTGCTCTATTCACTATGGTAGGGCAATACAAACAACCACAGCACTGACTACATCTGTATATCAGTCATTATTGATGAAATAATTCCCCTTAGTTTTGTTCTGAATTAATGTGTATCTGCTCTCAAGGGGCTATTTAAGGTGTAACATGTATCACCTTCAGCAAGGAAAAATCAACAAAAATGATTTTGAGGTCAAACTGGAAAATAGATTTTCAGCCCAAGTTTTATATTAATCACTTTGCAGCTCTTCCTACACAAACATTCTCTGTGGAGAAAACTTACAGCTAACCAAGAATATTTTTTCTTGCGGCATTCGAGCAAAAGATTTCTAGAAGACACAAATTGTTCAAGCAGAAAATGTGCAGTGTGGTGGTTGTACATTTTATATAATTTTAGTCTAGTGGTTCAGCATGTAACACAGTTGTTGCGTCAAATGACAAAAACATCAAGAAAACTAAAGAAATAATGGCAACTTGCATTACTAGTAGTGGAAAAAAGAACCACCACACTGTGATATAATTACTAGACATAACAAGTTGTAATTGGATGTGAATAAGTACTCAAGCAACATACACTTCAGATGTAAATGTTTCTGAAAATGTTTGTATTTTTCAGATTGTTTTAACTTTTGTTTGCATGGAGTAATCATTCTTTCCTCCATTTCAAATGTTTCATGTTCTAAATATTGTAAAACTAATATTCTGCAGCTTCAAAATCCAAAGTAAAACCACTAGAGGGAGTACTGAGCCCTACTTCCTGATTCCAAAACATAAGCTGTCACAGTCATTTTTTCATACTGTATGGCTGCTACATGCTCATTAACTGTTATATATATAAAGTCACTGTTTGTGTATTGTCTTTATATGTGCACAATATACATATATAATCTTTAAATATACATGAGCATGATGTTCATCTTGGGTCTCGACTGCCATTTCCCATTAGTCTGTCATTTTCAATCACAGTCAATGATCATTTCTCCTTAGTACTCTGTAGTCTGCAGGTACAGTTGTGGCTGCTAAAGAGGTGCAGTTCTGGAATAAACCAACTTCACCATATGGGGAGAAATTAATATTCCCAGTGATTTCAGTGGGAAATTTAACCTCTTGAATTAGGCTGACCATACCTCACCTTTAAAAAGGGACACATAGGAAATAGGCATATTTCAGGAGTGCACCAAAATCAAAGCAACCCTGTAGTATGCATTTTTCATGTGTGTCCCTTTTTAAAGGTGAGGTATGGTCAGCCTATCTTGAATTCTAGAATGGTCTACAATGCATTGCATTGCATTCAAGGAGTTAAAACCCTCACTGAAATCGTTGGACATTTGGAGAATATTTATTTGTCCCATATGGTGCCATTAGTTTCTTCAGGAATTGCACCTCTTTCGCTTATAGATTTGGGCCTTGTATTTAAAATGACCACACTGTTTTGCTTTATATATGGAATGAATGCTATCACATAAAAACACATGGAAAATGTTCCTTTATTTCCAATCTAATACCTCTAAAGTGCAAACTAAAGGATTTATTCTATACGAGAAAAAAAACAGTATTCCTCTAATTGGAAATGTGATCCTACATCATTCAATCAACAGTTTAATTGTAAATTTAGCCAGTGCTAATTTTATTGCATTAAACTTCTGAGTGCTTGAGAGGTATCCAACACATTGCAACACAATACGTGGGATACTTCTTTGGTAGTCAAACGGTTAAAATAATTCAGATCTTTAAGCTGGGACACATTGAGGATTATGCACCAAAGCATGATAAAGAGGTGATAAAGCGGAGAAGACTTCTTCTGTGATATCACCCCATTCCTATGTTAGTCTGGAGCCTATGCACTAAGATCCTAGTGAATTTGCTCTATAGAATACCATATGAATTGAAGAAGTGATATCACTGGAGAAGTCATCTTCACTTTATAACATCTTTATCACGCCTTAGTGCATAACCCCCATCCTGTTGTAAGACAGACACTGCAACAAGTCCATGTTGTACATAATTGTATGTGTGATTCTGTGACTATAAGTGGACTCATTGAAGACTGTATCAGTTCATATACTGTGTTATATTTCTCTTGCAGTAAGTGCTATAACCTAGTCTCTTTTATAAAAACAGTATTATTAGATACAATTACCTAATATATCTTCCTCAATGCAATTGAACCTAAGTTAGTCTAATGTTACTGGTTCCCACCTGAATTCTAATGCATTTAATAGTGATACATTGCTAACCTGTTGTGTGTTAGAGATGTCTCCATTACATTACTTCACCATGCATTGGAAGCCTCTCTAGTATCTAAGAGATAGAAGTGTTCATTTTTTGTGGTTCTTAATGAAACTATGCCAGTGGGAGAGTACATTTCTTAAAATCAGTATGTGATCATTGTCTTACTTATTTTTGTCTCCCTCAAGGGGTAATCATGCTGCAGCTCTCTCTTTGTTAGCTTAGTCTGCGACTTTCTAAGGAAATTATATAGAACCAAGTTTCAATCCCTGTTTGTTTACATTGCACATTTTGTTCATCAATCCACATGTCTGAAAGAAAGTGATACTGTGCATTTTCCTTTTCTTCTTATTGGAAATGTAAATTATACTGGTATCATGGGGGATGACTAATCCATACAATCCTTAGTGTTCAGTACCACACTCAGCATATTTTGACTTGGAAATACAATCATTTCAAGACGTGTCCTGTCTTGGTTTTTGTATTATGAAATCCAGTAGTTCTAAAAACTGTCTTATTTGGAACACCAGAGTTGTTTAAAGTTATACAGGAAGTTCAGTAGTACAATGTTCAGTAATGGTGTAAAGTGGGACAAAGGTAGGGTAGCAGACAGACAGTGTGTGTGTGTGTGTGTGTGTGTGTGTGTATGATTCTCTGGCAATAATGGACAGGTAGAAGATATTGCAGAGTGTAATTTTGTTTTCTGCTAGAATTCTCTTCTATAAATATGGTCATTGTGAAGGTATATGTAATAACATGTATTGAAAACCATTTAAATAACTGTATCATATACCTATCTAATCTGTGCAGAGTTCTGTCTATATGTGTGTTATTCCTGTTAACAGAAATACTATAAATATTTCAATGATTTTTAGAGTACAATGCTAAGGATTATATATTATCCTTTTTATAGAAGTTTATCCCTTTGAGTGCCAGAGGGGTATGCAACGCATTGCTCTGAAATGTGTTACATTCCCTCTGGCATTGAAATGGTTATGTCCACTTTAATGACTGATGGGTAAAACATAATGATTTATGAATAATGATACATTAATCATTTCCTAGTCCCCCTTTAATCAGGGTGACGTCTCCTAGCACCAGCATTGTTTGCTTGTAGATTTATCATCTAATAACCACGATAACGCAGTAGTCTCTACAAAAACAAAACAAATATTATATATATATATATATATATATATATATATATTGGGCATATGTACAACTAAAAAAATATACATAATTTTAGTTTTTAAGTTAAAAATGCTCAGCATAGACTTATATGAGCTGATCTGATTTATGACAATGCATATGTAGCTTGTTTTAATGTAAAGCACCACCCTTTTATCCATATACATTGTTTGAAATAGTGTAGATAAAATGCATGAAAGAAAAGAGGTGTAAATCTGGAACAAATCTACTACACCTTGGGAAATCAATCAAATTCCCACGATTCTCATTGATTTAAATGGGCTTTTAACTTGAATTCTAGAAAGGTCTCAAACACATGTCTTCTCAATGTAATGGAGACCTCTATAGCATCTAAGGGGATGGATACAAGCCTCATTCTTATCAAAGTGACTTTTTATTGCTCTGTTTTGGTACAATTGGTTTGCCTCCAATATCTTTGTGTATATAACAATATAAGTTTTAGTTTTACAGTTCCTTAAAGGCAAATAAATAGCTAATTAAATAAATACATAATTGTCTTCAATTAAATCCAGTGCAAAATACAGACTGGAGAAGGGTCATATAACCAAAATAAAAGTACAATCTCAACTTTAATGAAGTACAGACTAGTTATCAAAAAATCTTAAACTGCAGCATCTCCAAATGTCAGATGAAATGGACCACCATTCTTGAGTGTGAAATTAAAGGAACACTAATGTGTCCTAATAACTTTCCACTCACCTTCCTATTTGTTCAGAAAGTCATGTCCATGGAGGATGACAAAACAGTTGTTAAGAGAACTACTGGACTTCAAAGTAATGAGTGTTAAGTCTATGATTGTAACTTTTAAACTTTTAGCTCAAATCTAAATAAAAGAAAAGGAAAAGAAGAACAGATAATAGTGCCTTCTACCATCGCACAAATATAAAATGCTACGTACAGAACTCTTAGTGAATAGACAAGGATTACTATATGTGGGTTATGGAAAGTTTGAATTCATAAGAAATAATATATATATAGTTCACAGGGATAAGCACTCACACATATATTTGTTGTAACCGGGTGCAGCAGAACAACAAAGTATAAATGGAATAAGCTGCACACTCACTCATACATTTTCAAATGTATTTGCGTTAATACACATCTGAACTTTCACTACATTGCCAGTTAGAACACAAGAGATTAAAAATATCACAATTTAAACCACAGTAGATTGCTATATAATGAAAATGATAAAATAAAGATGCCAATAAATAATAAAATTAATACAGAGAAATACAAAATGTAAAAATGTAATAAATAATAAGACCAAACAGCAACAGTTTATCAATATTTAATAATATGTATTGTACAGTAATCTATACAATAATATATATATATATATATATATATATATATACGTCCAGCAAACAGGTGCACCTAGTGTCATGTAGGGGGCAGACTCTAGGTTGGGTGGCTCAGTCCCCAGAAGATTTCCAGGAGAAGCCTACTCTGGAAGTTATTCTATCTTGGGATAATTCTTCTGTATCGACCCCAGCTTTGATAGACTCAGGAGCAGCGGGGCATTTCATTGATGCCGGGTTTGCAGAGAAACATGCAATCCCTCTATTACCACGGGCATCTCCATTATCTGTTGAGGCTATTGATGGGTGACACCTACAACCGCCTCAGGTTACTCATGAAACCGTTCCAGTATCCCTGTTGGTGGGAGCCCTTCATCATGAGATACTCCAGTTCCAGGTCATAAGCTCTCCTCATTTTGCAGTCATTTTGGGGTTTCCATGGCTCCAAAAACATAACCCCAGAATGGACAGGCTCAAGTGCGACATTTTGTCCTGGTCTCCGTATTGTACAGAATCTTGCTTGACTCGTCCTATAAAAATTTTAGGTATGGCTTCCTCCTCCTCCTCTCCCTCCTCTGCCTTACCTGAGAAGTATCATGTCTTCCACGATGTGTTCAACAAGACACAGGGCACTACTTTACCTCCTCACAGGTCGTACATTGCTCGATTGACCTGGTACCAGGGGCTGTTCCTCCGATGGGTCGCGTATACCCTCTCTCCGTGGCGGAGAGTCAGGCTATGGAGGAGTATGTGGCTGATGCCCTCGCCAGAGGGATTATTCAGAAATCCTCATCCCCAGCTGGGGCAGGGTTTTTCTTTGTTAAAAAGAATGATGTCGAAATGAGGCCCTGTATTGATTTCCGAGGTCTTAACAAACTCATGATCAAGAACACTTATCCGATACCTCTGATCTCGGAGCTGTTTGACCGTTTGTGAGGTTCTACGGTCTTTACTAAACTTGACCTGCGGGCAGCTTATAATCTGGTGCGTATCAGCAACAGCGATGAGTGGAAGACAGCATTTAACAGCAGAAATGGGCATTATGAATACTTGGTAATGCCCTTTGGCCTTTGCAATGCTCCCGCTGTCTTCCAGGAGTTAATTAATGATGTTTTGCGGGACCTGTTATTGAGTTGTGTGGTTGTCTACCTTGATGACATTCTCATCCACTCCGCGATTTTGGAATAACACTGTAAGGATGTTGCGAAGTGTTGTCACTCCTAAGGGCCAATAATCTTTTCTGTAAACTAGAAAAGTGTGAGTTTCACCAGTCACAAGTAACCTTTCTGGGCTATGTGATCTCCTCGTCCAGGTTGGCTATGGACCCTGGAAAGCTTTCGGCAGTACTCCAATGGCCCCTTCCCTTGGGACTTAAAGCACTTCAGCATTTCCTGGGGTTTGCTAATTACTACAGGAAATTCAGTCAGTTCTCCACGATTGTCAAACCTCGTACTGATATGACACATAAGGGTGCTAACGCTTCCAAATGGTCCCCGAAGGCTTTACAAGCTTTTGAACACCTAAAGGCCGCTTTTGCCGCTGCATCAGTACTACGGCATCCAAATCCAAAATTGCCATTCATCTTGGAGATCTGAGTCAGGAGTAGGCGCCCTCCTATCTCAGCGATCTTCTCCAGAGGCACCACTTTTGCCTTGCGGCTTCTTCTCCCGTAAACTCTCTAAAGCTGAGACTCTGAAAGAAATTGGGGACTGCGAGCTGTTAGCCATTATTCTGGCCCTTCGTGAATGGCGGCATTTACTCGAAGGCACTTCGGTGCCTATTCTTATTCTCACTGACCATAAGAACTTGATGTATTTATCCTAAGCCAAACACCTGTCTCCCAGACAGGCTAGATGGGCTTTGTTTTTATCCCGCTTTAATTTCATAGTTTCTTATCTGCCGGGTACCAATAATGTGAGGGCCGATGATCTGTCTCATCAGTTCGGGGCCTTGTGTAAAGAGGATTGCGATTCTACACCAGTGATTCCTATGGATCGTATCCTTGCAACTATTCTCACCAGTATTACATCTCCTTTAGGGACAGAGATTTTGGTTGCTCAAAGGATGGCTCCAGCCGAGAAACCACATGGGAAATGCTTTATGCCTGAGGGCTTAAGGGCAACATTATTGGAGACTTATCACGCTTTCAAGGCTGTGGGACACATTGGAAGAGATCAGTTGCTCTGTATCCCGACATTTTGGTGGCCTGGTATCCGCACTGATGCATCTGCTTTCATAGCAGCTTGTCAGACTTGTGCTACTACCAAGACTCCTAGGCTCCTTCCAGTGGGTCTCCTTCTTCCAGTGCCTATTGGGGAGCGTCCATGGTCACACATTTCCATGAATGTTATGGTGGAATTACCTGTTTCCGAGGGCTGTACAGTCTTTCTGATGATTGTTGATCGGTTTTCAAAATTGGCCCATTTTGTACCCCTCAAAGTGCTGCCTACCACTCAGCAAATGGCTAAGATCTTCCCCAAGGAGGTTTTCCGACTCCATGGGGTGCCTAAAGTCATTGTGTCAGACAGGGGTAGCCAGTTTGTGTCTCGATTTTGGAGAGCATTTTGTGCACAATTGGGCATTCAACTCTCCTTCTCCTCCGCCTATCACCCTCAATTCAATGGTGCGGCCAAGAGAGCTAACCAGGCCTTAGAGCAATTCTTGCTCTGCTATATCTTGGACCATCACGATGACTGGGCGAGCCTGTTACCTTGGGCAGAGTTTGCCTGAAATTGTGCCATGAACTCTTCTACTCGGATGTCTCCATTTATGATTAACTATGGCTTCCAGCCTTCAATGTTTCCTGAGTCATTCGAGTCACAGAACATTCCAGCTCTAGAGGAGTATTTAAGGGAACTCTATTCCACATGGGAACAGGTTCAGAGAACCCTTCAACGGTCCTCTCAGCAGCAAAAGAGTCAGGCCAATCGTAGAAGGCTACCAGTACCAGTGTTTCAGGTGTGGGAGACAGTCTGGCTATCCACACGAAACCTGAATTTACAAGTACCATGTAGAAAATTGGCTCCTTGATTTGTGGGTCCCTTCCATGTCTTGCGTAGGATCAATCCTGTCGCTTATGTCTTGGAACTGCCGGCTAATATGCGTATTCATAATGTATTACATGTCTCCTTATTGAAACCCTTGGTTTGCAACCGATATACCTCAGCTCCAGTACGTCCGGGTCCAGTGAGAATTGTGGATCATGAGGATTATGAGGTATAAAGTATTCTCTACTCTCGTTGGGTACGGGGCCGATTACAATATCTTTTACATTGGAGAGGTTATGGACCCGAAGAACGTTCTTGGGTCTCATCCAATGATATGCATGCCCCTGCTCTCATACAGAGTTTTCAAGCTCGTTTTCCTTTTAAACCTCAACCACTCCCGCAGGGGAGGGGGCGTTGAGGGGGAGGTACTGTAAGCACGCCTTACCCTTTAGCCGACCTCCATCTCCGTAGGTGGTTGGCTTCTGTTTCTTCACAGCGACGCTGGGTAGCTCTGGCATCCTTCCAGGCACTCGGCCCTCTGCTGCTCCCTCTGGCAGCTCCAGCCGCATCTGCATTCGGGCGCACGTCACAGGGATTCCCTGATGATGTTGCGACCCAATTTTTAAAGGCAGAGTGCAGGTTCTCTAGGGGTGGAGCAAACTGTTTATCAACGGCCTGGACACCACTTCAGTTGCCCGTTTGTGGAGTTCCAGTGCAGTTGTGCTTCTTTTGCTCTGTGTTTGATCCGGTTTGTCTGACTATCCGTTCAGGTGTTGACCTGTGGCTCTGTCTGACTACCCACTCCGTGTATGACCCTTGGCCTGTCTGACATCCAATCTGGTGCAAACCTGTGGCTCTGGATGATTAACCATTCTGTGTATGACCTTTGGCTTGTCTGACTATCCGTTTTGTTGTTGACCTGTGGCTCTGTCTGACTACCCACTCCGTGTGACCCTTGGCCTGTCTGACATCCAATCTGCTGCAAACCTGCTGCCCTGGCTGACTAAGCATTCTGTGTTAGCACCGGCTTGTCTGACCACCACCTCGGCATGGCCCAGGATTGTTCACTGCGCATCCAGCATACCAACGCTCCAGTGGATAACCTAGGGGTTGTCCTTGGTGGCTTGGCGGACTTCCTTTTGTCTCGGTACCTCTGCGGCTTCCAGGTGCGGACCTGTAGCACAGTAGGTCTCGTTGTCTGTACAGGTGCGGCCCTGTATTGTCCTCAGGTGCGAACCTGAGTCGATTTCCTCCGTTTGCCCGCTGGAACCCGTCAGTACCTTTATGACAGTTGGACCCTTCCTGAAGTCCTCTCCTTGCCTGTAATTTGTGCTGTTTCCTTAGTCCTGTTATTTCTACTTAATAAAGATTGTGATACCTTTGAAGTACTGGTCAAATTATCATTATTGTCTCAGTGACAATGCCTCATAATCACAGTGTTATTATATATGCCCAATACAGGACGCACTAGTCACTAGTATACTGGAGGAGCACAGGTTTATGGTCTGTTCTATGTTTGCACTTGTTTGGGGATTGGAGAACCCTTTTATTCCTTGCTGCACACTTCAGTTACCCTAAAAAATTTTCCAATGGACATTTCAATATAAATAACAAAATTATAAGGTATTACACACACACACACACACACACACACACACACACATATATATATATATATACAAATATTTCTATGCACTTAGGTGAGTTAGCGCTGAAAGCTGTTCTTTTTTTCTGTTTCTATCTCCATTTTCTTTCCTTAGCAGCTTCTTACTGTCCATTTTTTCCTATTCCAGGCCTTAAGAGGTTAATTTGGGTTTTTAAACATCCTGTGAGTTTCCAGCTGATTATTCCTCATGTGTCCTGTAGGGGTGGTTACATGTTACCTATAAGGGCTGACTGAAGCTCAGTCCTTGTGTGGGGATCTCTACCCAATGCAGGTACACAAGTGCTCCTTCACTTTTTTTTACATATTGTTTTTAATTGCATACATGGGGACCTTTACGCATTTAACAGAATACTAAGAAAAGGGGCCCCCCTCCAATGCATTATTATAACATCTCATCAGGGAACATTTTTAATTTTTATTTTTTCTAGATAGGGATTTCAAGTGTTGAGTGTAGGTACTTGCCACAATTGAGGAACCTTGGCATGGTTGGCGCGTTTACCCCCTCTTTCTTGGCCAAAAAGATTGTCACTAATGCCTCATACTTATTCACAGTGTTATTATATATGCCCAATACTGGGCGCATTAGTCACTAGTATATATATATATATATATATATATATATATATATATATTTAATTTTTTTTTTGGTATGGATTACTGCGCTATACATAGTTATCAAATATTGAAAAACTGTTGCTCTTTGGTCTTATTATTTATTACATTTTTACATTTTGTATTTCTCTGTATTCATTTTATTATTTATGTCCCCAAATTAGCATCTTTATTTTATCATTTTCATTATATAGCAGTCTAATGTGATTTAAATTGTGATGTTTTTAATATCTTCTCTTCTAACTGGCAATGTAATGAAAGATCAGATGTGTATTAACGCAAATACATTTGAAAATTTATGTGCATAGTCAATGAATTTGATTAAACACATTATTATGTTTGAGTGATATGTAGACAGTGTTTCCAGACTACACAGCTTTAGTTCTGCTGTACTGCTGGACTGCAAGCCCCATAAGCACCATGCTAGTTAGCAAACATCTGAAAAGCAATAGGAATGGGAGAACAGCATACATTCCATTCTTGTCTCAAGGCAGTGATACCTGAATTTATTTACCAAGTGATTGCTTGTGGGACTCTTTACTTCCACAGCAGGCTCAAAGTATAGGCCTGCAGAATAAGAAACATCAGCTCTGATATAATCTAATAAATGCCCAAATCACAGTTGAATGAAGTATTGCATAATTATTTTAACCCACTGAGTGCCAGAGAAGTATCCACCATTTCAGAAAAGCCTATCAAGTACCCCCATAACCATTAAGAACAAGGCCAGATCCTCAGCCTGTCCAACATCTACACACTCTCATTTTGTTTCTACATTACTTTCCCACCTACAAACCCATCAAAACTTTATTGTTTAGACAGAGCCTTTTTCTTGCAAAAAGATGCACTACTTATCTGGACCACTGCACTAAACACTTCTATATATCACCCACTGACATATAGTGGTGGAGCAAATTTATAAAGATATGTCACAAATTAGAGACAGGATTTTCACCAAATATTTAAGACCATGTCTGACCTCTTATTTTTGCGGTCTCCACATTTACAAATGTAACTAGAATATTTAATGAATAACAACACCAATAAGGAATAAGGACATTTTAAGGATCTGT
This sequence comes from Rhinophrynus dorsalis, assembly GCA_037306005.1. Lineage (NCBI taxonomy): Eukaryota > Metazoa > Chordata > Amphibia > Anura > Rhinophrynidae > Rhinophrynus > Rhinophrynus dorsalis. Next base: position 336,273,780 of record CM074720.1, on the reverse strand, counting down.
TTGCCATATATTTATTCATCCCAGAGAAAATCATGAATTATTTAGGCTGACAGATATGTTTTGTAAATTAAAAGCAGTAGATCAGAGATGATTTGTTTAAACAGTTTTACAATTAAAATATACATTTTTAAAGCAAATAGCAAAAGCAAATTGTGACCATGGAAAAACATTATAATTTAATTTTAAAAAATGCATATGAGCTGTTATAGGTTTTGAAGGAAGTATATCTGTGGCAGTGGGAGGACCCTTGTTTTACTCTATAGGCAAAGCCTTACAATATTTATAAATATATTTCAACATGGCACTTTACTGCTCCTTTAACAAAAAATATATCAGCAATAAATCAGCATTATTCATTGAAAACCCATAGTTCTCACTAAAACATATTTGTGGCATGTTGCATTCTTCAATTTTATGAAAGCTGAGGTAGAACAAAGATAACAAGAGTAACATCTTTTTCAGACACATTTCTAAATAACTATGGTAGGCCTTAAAGGACTGTTAAGGGGCATACAATCTGATATTGCAGAATGCCCTAAAAATCCGTATATCAGGTTGCCTACAAGATGAACAATAGATGCCAAGTTTCTTGTGTAATGTAAGTTGTACTAATTACAATACATAATACTGACTGCAAGCTCCTTAGGGCAATCAACTGGATAGCAAAGAGCTTGCATGGTATATATCTCAATATTGTGTAAGTGTGCATATATGGTAAGTCTCCTATTGTGTCTGCATCTGTCTATATATAATTTGCGATGTGTGTCTTTCATACTTGTAATATGTGAAAACGTATCCTTCATGATGCATGTGTATGGTATGTAAATGTAGGCATATTGCATGTGTTCCGGGTTCAGAATGATAGGAAAGGAATAAAAATATATTATTTAGAGTATATACATAATTTATTTGTCCTCGGCTGATAATGCCCACACAGAAATGAACATGGGCAATTGTTGGTCTTTTAACACTTTGAGAGCCAGAGGGGTATCCAACGGATTAATTTACAATGCATCAGATACCCCTCTGGTTGTAAAAGGGTTAACTAGGAAGCTACGACCTAACATGAATGCAGCCTGGCACAGCATGCTGCAAGCGAGTAGCCTGGATGCATTCAAAGCAGAAGACATCCAGGTTTCAATAGAGTGTATGATGCCACTATTCAGATCATATCCTTAAGCAATAATGGATGCCATGATACTCTTCTCAACCCCTAATAGCTACTATACTCACATGGGTTTCAGTAAATAATATATGACTGATGCCAACATGGTCTGTCTATGCACAGGATCACAGGAGACTGCAGCACATAATTTGCAGGTAACCTTAGCAGTGATAAACTGCAACTCCATTGAAGTCTCCCATGTTGGCATAGCTAAAAAGCATGCCATAGTTGCTGGAGCTATAGAAAAGCTGGATTGCATTGTTGGTGCTCAAACTTCTTTTAAAAGGTTTACTATACCTGTCAGATATTTTTGAAGCAGAGTGGACAAAATTATGAAAATGTTACTGTTGTAGAAAGGAGAAAGATAATTGCCTTCATGCAGCCTGATAAGGACCACCACTACTCTAGTCCAAATAAAATGACACTATATAGTCTGGCACTTAAGTGGCAAATTGGGTCACTATATACAAAAAATTCCAGTACACACAATATGAAATGTAGATAGAATTTTAATAAAAATCGTGCAACATGCGTCCATGTGCACAGTGCAAATGACTTAACAAGAAGTAAAAATACAATGTTCTTAGGATTAATAATCTAATATAATGATGGAATAATGTTTTTTGATGTACCAAATACACATACCAGGAAAGATACTCTAAATATATCCCAGAATATTCTCTGTTGAATGACACCAATGTGCAGAAAAAAATCTTTACTGATGACATTAAGTAATAGTATATAATCAGAAACAACGCTCTAAATGCTAGCTCTCTCAATGCACAAATACAAAGTGTATCATATGTCACATATACATATGAACTTGTTATATGGAGTGTATGAGACATATGAGACTATCAGAAGGACTTTAGCAGTTTTTCAATTTTACATATGTGATCAATCACCATGTGTATTTTTTAATGGAGTTTTTATGAGAGATAGGATAGAGGGGATTTAGGTAGAATATTGTTCATGGTTATTTCCCATGATTTACTTGTTTTCTCTAGTATAGACATATGTTTACACGCAGCCAACCCACACTTACTGAGTTCTTAGGAAGAAATAAAAAAGGATGAAAAATAATCTAAAAGCACACATGTGGACTGAAAATTGCCAATATCTTCTCTTAAATGTATCCATTACCACATCCTCGGGCAAAGAATTCCACATTTTAACAGACCTCACTGTGAAAAAAAACAACCCTCCTTTGCTGAAATTGAAACCTCTTGTCCTCTAATTTTAGGAGGTGGCCTGTAGATTTTGTTTTTTAGAGAGGCTCACCGGAAAGATCTGGCATATGCCAAGGTGCAGTTATTTTTTAAGAATGGTTGTAAAAGCAGGTGGTTATTGTCAGGGACAAAGGGCTGTAAACATTATATGGCAAAAAAAGTTCATTCTACCACATATACAGCATATGGACAAGTAGCCAGAGAGCACAGACTATATAAACACAACACAACACATCAGAGCACAGCTGGAAGTTCTGGGTTTTTTTGGCTACAGAAAGCAGAAACAGAACTACTCAAATTCTTGTGAGAATTTCATTAGCTCCAACAAAATGGTGGGAATTGTAAGGGATTTTCCATCCAGGGGAATTTTCGAGAAAAAGAGAAAATTGTGGGGGGTTTTAGTGCAAATTTCTGAAAAAATAAAATGTAACTTTTGTCTCTCCATAATAATGAGTTAGCTAAAAGGAGGAGGTCAAGAGTAGATTTGGCTGTGATGTGAAGGATTCATTTGAAATGAGGTTGAGAGAGGAGATCTGGGAAGGAGGGAAGACTTACATTTGCTGCAAGGAAGCAGGATTTGGGTGAATGAAAGAACATTTGGCTGATAGGAACTGGAGGGCTTGGCTGACAGGAGGGAGGACGCGAATGTGGCTGTGAGTAGCAAGAGAATGAAGATTAAACTGAAAGGAGGGAGGAAGAATTTGGTTGAGAGGAGAGATAGGAGGACCTGGCAGTGATTAGTAACATTATATGACTAAAACATGGAGGGAGGACTTAGCTGCAAAGAGAAAATGAAAAAGAATATGGAGAGGGAACTTTTCCAGATGAGTGAAGGTATTTGGCTGCTAGCAGGGAAGATGCATTTTGGTTCATGTAAGGAGGCACAGTGGTTGTTGCTGCTAGGATGGAAGGAGGAGTTAGTTGCAATAAGTCAAAAGGATTTGGTTGTGAGGGGAGGGCAAACAGATTTAGCTGCAATAAGAAAGGACTTGGCTCAGAGGAAGGAGAGAGTACGAGAAAGAGGATTAAACTAAAATGATAGCGAGAGAGTAGTAAGGTGGATTTATCTGCAAGGAAAGGATTGGGGAGAATTTAGTTCAAAAGACGGATTATATTTATTTTTACCTCATTCTTTGATGCGATTTATACTAGCTCCAATAATAAAACATAACCCTGAAAGTCTAGTATCAAAATAATACTATCTAGATATAGAGAGGATTCATATAGTAACTTCTCTAAGTGCCTTGCTATGTAGTCATTTTTATGTTTATCACTGGATATTAGCTCTAAATGTTGCTCTAGACTAAATTAGTTTTTATATAAAACCCAGTGATCCTTTTTTCACTGATTAGGTTATTGCATCAAGTCATAAAATGAGGATAAAACCAGCAGGGCTATTGTTGTATGATATAATATATTATTAACATAATTCTCAATGGCAACTAGATGCATTCGAGACTAGGAGGTTTTTAACTATGAAACATTTTGCATGTTTAATTCTATGCAAAGAACAAACTCTATTTGGAATTCATATTTCATTTTATTATAATTTATTTAAAGTGTCATTTTGTTATGCAGAGCAGTATAATCTCATTACAAATACAACAATTGTTTAATGAGAGGATCTGGAAAAGAAGACAATTAGAAACATAGCATTAAAATATCAATTAAACATGATTTTCAGATTTAACTAAAATTGTTTTATATATTTATTTTTATTGTTATAACTTTATTTTCTTGCAGTACACAAAATCTTATAAACAATTTATATGTAGGTTATACACTATTTATATATTTGCACATTCCTTTTCTTGCAAGACTGGGTGGGGAAATGAGGATTCAAAGTTAGCTGATCGCTTTGGCACTTAATGATAAATACAATAAATAGTTTTATTTTTAACTACATTTCAGACTTTAGCCCTTTGATCAACAGGTGGACAAAGCATTTCTGAGTTCTAAGTACTCATCCTTCTGGCAATTAAATGGCTAGTCCTTTAGACACTGCACACCCTCAAACCAAGATACTGGGGGTTTCAATATAAGTAGGAATCTGCCACCCATATAGGCAGAGGTCAATGATTCAAGGTAGGGGACATTGACTCCCTCCATATCATGGGTGGTATAAGGGTCTGAAGACCTCTTGGGCTTCAAATAGTTTAATGGTTTTTCCTTTCTGGGAAATAGAAGAGTATTAACAGATCCAACTCTTTATGATGTTATAAGTAGGGATTGGTGAAAACATATGATTTTCCACTTTTCCCATGGGAAGTTTTGCCCATAGAGAAACCTGTCGCTCTTTTGGCCTTTTTTACTAAGAGCACAGAAAATTTTGAGAAAATGCTTACATTTACTGCTTATGTTATTCAATTGAGAAACTTCCCACTAAAAGAACATGACTAGAGGATGGAGAGTAGATGAGACAGAATGTGTGGGCAGTCTATGACCCTTGTAATCCCATACACCAACTCAGAGTCACACTTCTGCGCAGCAGGAGCCATAGGTGGTATTCTAAATGAACAAACTCTTGGTATACTCTCTGACACATCACACTCTTTGGTGCTAGGTGTGGCACCTCTGATATGTTAGCAGTGTGTCTCCCAGTCACAACTGTGGTTGTGCTTCACGTGGGTTCTCATTGAGTAGGTGCCTAGGTATGAACCTGCTTTTCTCCTGTTAGCAACATGCATGAGCAATGTATCTCCATACTGTGGACTTCATAGACTTTGGGTTTCCTGAGTGGAAGCTACTACTACTTGAGGTAGATGCTTCTACAATTGTACTACTACTAGGGTGCCACATGTGCTGCACTTCCAACAGTAACAGATGCACTCATTATAGCAAAGGTTGTGGATGTTGATAACCTGTGTTGTTTCACACTAGTAGTGTGTGGCTCAGAGGGACTTGGACTTTGAAGCATTGACAATGCTGATGATGACTAGCAGGATGACTGTGTTTTTGCCATCTTTGCTTGTCCAGGGTCAGACTTTCCATTTGTTTTCTCAAACAGTTTATAGGCAGGAAAAATGCTCCTTTTCTAGTGGTCAGAGATAAAGCCTTTGCCTTTTAGCTACATTTCTAGCCATGTGAACAACTCTCTTACTCAAACTGCATCCTCCTTAGGAGGAGAGGGATCACCATAATGTATTGCACACTCTGCAACAACTATGGCTTCAGTCAGTTTTTAGACTACCACTTTATTCACTCATGTCTGCACTACGCCTACTCATTTCACTCTTTACCCCTTGGACATTTGCTGGACGTTACTCAACTGCTGTGTGTGTTTTTACTGTAAAGTACACTGATTTTGTGTGGAGTCTTGCCCTGGCCCTATACAAAATACTCTATTTCAGTCTGTCAGTATATCAGTCTGTCTCAGTCACAGTTCACATCAGGGTCCCTTTCTCTGTCAATTATAATTATAATAATTTTTCTTTTTTTTGTATTTATTTTTTACATTAACTACCCCCCCCATCTCTATCACTGTAAAAAAAACCTACACTACCTGTTTCATTTTTTCTTTCAACAGACTCTACCAACACAGCCAGACTTAGAAGAAACTTGGATAAGGTTGCTTGTGTCCTTCCAGTTAGTCACACAGATATTGGGGGTATTTGGGGTAATTCTCCTTTACTCCTTTCTCACACTCTCCCAGACTCCTCTAGTACTGAGATAACAGCTAGATCAGGAAGGATCCCAGCTGTCTGTGTCTACTCAGTCACACAATATTTTGGGTAATTCTCCTTTTCTACATTCTCGCACCCCCAGACTCCACTAGCGCAGATATAACAACAGCCAGATTAGGAAGGAAATAAAAAGTCCTACAAAGCACCCGTGCTTTGTGTGTTTTTTTTGTTTTTTTCCTGTTTCTTCCTGTCTTTTTTGAAGGTGAATACGAGGGAGCTGCTAGCATAGAAATTATCTGTGTGGGGGCAGTATAATATCCCCCATCTGCTTTGAAGCCACAAAGATTTGAAGTGTGGCCAAAATCAAATGTGAGTGTATTGAATTATCTTATATATCAACAAGAGTACCAGAATATATTAACCCTATGAGCGCCTCCCTTCTCTTTTCTTTTTTCTGGTTGGATCGCATATGTCTTCCCAGTCAGTCACACAGAATGTTGGGGTATTTGGGGTCAAACTCTTTTCTTTTTTCCTATCCCCCAGACTCGCCTAATGCAGAGAGCAATTGTCCTCCCTACAGTACTCCCTAAACTAAACTTTAGCTCCACTTTATTAGCCTGTCTTTTATAGCTTAAAAATGTACTGCTTTTCTCCTCTCAGAAACACAGAATGGAATGCTGCTGGAAAGTGACACCCCTTTTATAATATGCCTTCCAGAAGAGAAGGGACGCTTGCCATGTTGTGTATGTGTGTGTTGGGGGGGATTCAATCTTCTCACTGATTTCAGTGCAATGAGGTAGGTGAAAAAAATAGGAAAATCTGAACTGTTCATGAAAAATTTACCATTCAGAGAAAAATCACAATTTTTCTCCTGTTTCTCTTTTAGGAGAAATGTTTCCCCCATCCCTAGTTATAAGGTTTATGAGTATAACAGTCTCCCTTTGAAGCCTAAGCGATCCTGTGCTCTTACCTCTGTATGGCCGCTGGCTGGCATGGCCTCCGGCTACTTCCTCTTTACTAAAATCATGGTACAGGCACTGGCACGGACACCTGTTTATGGGCCTATTCTGTTGGGCCTAATTGGGTCCTACCTCCTTCTGCTGCTTTATAAACCTCATTGAGGCTAAGACTTGTTGCCCTTTCGTGGTGTATCTGTTAGTTTCTTCAGTGTTGCTCTCGTTTGACCCTTGCTTGGCTGCCGTGTTTTCTCCTGATTGATCCTGTGGCTTTGTCAGACCACCTGATCTGTGTATGACCCTGGCTTGTCCGACTACCCTCTCTGTTTTGACCTTGGCTGTGGCTGACTACCCGATCTGGTTCTCAACTGTGGCATGTCTGACTTACACTCTGTGCTGTCCTTCGCTCCAGTCTGACTACCACCTGTCTGGGCTAGTTGTGGGAGCGTTCCATCAGTGTAGCGCAACGGCTACCTCATGGTAAAGTTGCTGGTTGCCTCTCGCTCCATTGCTTCCATCCTGTGCCACTGTATCCATTGCCTCCTGGGCCTGTTGCATAACCCTTCACTCTGTAGCCTACGTACAGTATTGCCTTCACATACTTACCAGTGTTGTGGCTGCCTCCACCCTTTGCTTACCTAGGAGACCGGCTCCATGCCTCTTTCAGAGTACTAGTTACTCTCTGTCTTGCTCCTCCTACCACTCCATGGTAGAGTCACAACTTTGAGATATCTGTCTGCCTGTCTCGAGTCTGGGAGTTTAGCTGTCGCTCCAGTGATCAGGTTTCCTGGCATTCCAGGTTTCCATTTGCTAGGTATAGAACCAAGCCTGGTTATGCTCCCATCTATCTCTATAGGCTACTGAGAACCGGTTACAGTTCAGTGTAAATCCTTGGGTAGTGAACTGGGCACTGTCCTCACATCTGTTCCTACTAAGGTTGAGTAAGTGCTTACTCTTGTTTATCTTAATAAACTGGTTAAACATCACTGTACCTGTGTTGTGTGTATTATTTACTCTGGTGTCTGTGACAGTACGAAAGGGCCATGAGTACCTGAGGTGCAGGTGAATCAGTGCAGAGCATTCTAACCAGAATGGACTCTCGAGATCAACGGATCGATCAATTGGCTTTTGCTATGCAGATGCTCCTAAACCTCACTGCTCACCTTGGTCAGGTTCCTCATAAACTGGTGGCTTCCCCAGACTCAGTACCGGTGGTATCCCCTAATCCTAAGGCCAGTACTAATCAAGGATTGTCTGATACCGTGGACCTTCCTCAATGCTACAAGGAGGAGCCTACTCTCTGCAGAGGGTTCTTGAACCAGGTGGGCATATTTCTGGAAATGGTACCACATGCCTTTCCGAGTGATCGAAGCAAGGTCGGTTTTGTAATCTCCCTGTTGTTCGGTAGGGCACTGGCGTGATCCAGTCCCTTGTGGGAGACAGGGAGACCGATTGTTGCCAATTACACCTAATTTGCGGACGAGTTCTGCAGGGTCTTTGACGTTCCAGCCAGAGCAATATCTGCAACAAAACAGCTTATGACCATACGACAGGGAGCACGCACAGTAGCCAATTACTCCATTGAGTTTCGCACTTTGGATGCAGAGGTTGGCTGGAACAACGAGGCACTTGTAGCAGCATTCTCTCAAGGGCTGTGTGATTCCATTAAGAATGAGGCGGTAGCCCATGAGCTGCCAAAATAGCTTAACAAAATGATTTGAAATTGATGCCATGGGAAATCTAAAGGAGTACTGCAGAAACTGGGACGGGTGAGTGCCCTCACCGGAAGAGTTAGAGTGAGCAGGCACTGTACGGCCAGGTGCCCTTTTCAGTTGTGGGCTGTAAGTCAAGGCGTCTTCAGCCACAGAGAGAGTACTCTGATGTACCCACCACAAGGATCTTAGAATGTCTTCCCCAACTCCTCTGTCAGGACTAAAAGATACAAGGAACCTTCATGTAATCCAGCAGCATGTGTAAGCTCCAGCCTTAAGCTAAAATGGACTGTGAGTATTATATGTAACCCCTGGCAATCTGTGCAACTTTGCTGGCACATCAAGAAGAGAACAGCAGGAGTGTTTAGTTTTTATGTTTTACCCCTGTTTGTTTGCCTGTAATTGTTGTCCTATGTTTGTGTGCCGTGACCTCTCTAATAAATGCAATTTGTTATCTTTTTGTCTGGGTTGGACAAATCACTTAACACTTGGTCTACCAATCAGTAACCCCTGTACCCCGTCACACTTTACAACTGGTGGCAGCGGTGGGATTTGGCTTCTCCCAAGGAACTGAAACTGTGACCAGCATCCAGGGGGAGATATAGCCTCTGTCTTGACCCCGGTCTCAGCAACGCAGCGAGCAGTGGATGGAGCAACAGAGAAACTGAGACCAGCATCCAGGGGGGATATAGCCACTGGCTTGACCCCGGTCTCAGCAACCGAAACTGAGACCAGAATCCAGGGGGAGATATAGCCGCTGGCTTGACCCCGGTCTCTGCAACAAAGCGGGCAGTGGATGGAGCAGTGCTACGACCGGCTGAAACGTAGCACTCTAAAAGACTTGCTGGAAGCAAGGGGAGAAGTGGCAAGTAACAAGCCAAAATCCATTTTGATAACAGAACTGATGGTATCAGACCAAGCCAGCACCGCATCCCCCGCAAGCATGGAGGAGACCGAGTTCCAGAAAGATGTGAAATGGCGAATTTCGCTACCGAGACCATAAATCTCAATAGGATGGTGTAGCAACAGTGCCACTGTAAATTTTCAGGTCACTGTGATATTGCACCTAAAAAATTCAGGTTTGAATTCAGCAGTTGGAGTACCCTTGTTTTATTCAGGGACATAAACCCTACAACATATATTTTTTTACAACTTAAGTATTACTATCCCTTTAAGGACCAGATGGGTGGCAACGCATTGCAAAGTAATGTGTTGTAACCCCTCTGGTCTTTAAGGTAGTTAAACAATTAAATGCTGTCTGTTTATTCCTCCTTGTAAATATACAAAGAGAAAATGGAGTAATTATTGAGCAAATTCTCATTATTTTAAATGGGGCTTTTAGCCACTTTAATGTTAGAAAAGTCTGAAACTCATTCACTTTCCTAGGATTTAAAAGTTTAAAAGACCCATTTAAAAAAATGTTGATTTTTATTTGCCCTCTATGGTATATTTGGTTTGTCCCAGAATTACTATATCACCCTCGATGTTTATTGTCAGTAAAATGTAGATTTATATAAATATTTAGAATCACTTACAATTTAACTAGTATGAAACAACATCACAATTTCTTTTTTAATCAGATGACTCATTTTCTTCAGTATACCCCTGGTAGTTGCCATATAAAAACAGAGATACACAAAGGAGATATTGTTTTTGTATAGTAGGAAATGACAGATTGAAATATTGTATTATTATGAGGTTAAAGATCACAGTACATGGAATTTAAAAGCTGTAAGATAATAAACTGCAAATTGAGAACCAAAAGGTCACTGACATTCTAAAGGGTCATTTTAGACATACATTCCACAGAATCAAACCACATACTGTAATGAATATTTTTCCAGGAATTATAAGGTAAACAATTTAGACATGCTATAGACATTGAAGGCTATGGCATATCTACAAAACTGCATCCATTCTGGTGAAATCACTTTTATTTCATAAAAGCAAGGTACACATGAGACACTGAAGCTGATTTACTAAGAAACTGAAGGCAATCTGGAGCACATAATTTGCCACATAAGGGACAAATAAAAATTCCCCAAATCATGGGATTTTTAACCCCTTGAATGTTAGAGAGGTTTCCAATGCATCTCAAAATGTGTACTGGTGCTTAGCATTATTTATTTAAGAGATACAAGATAGCACATTTATTCACAGAAATGTATTGACAGAATATTAATGGCGTAAACCCTGTACCTGTCTAAAGCGCTGAATCAGGGTGAGATACAGATAAAGAACAATATTAGTATAACTTTAAAAAAAAAAAAAAAAAAGAGGAGCATTTGTTTTTTGATAAGGCTGAAAAAAGACATGCATTCATCAAGTTAATCCTTTGCTGTATCACCATTGTTTTGGCTTTTTTTGTCTAGAAGAAGGCAAAAGAAAGAATAACATTGAAGCCATTTGCAAATATGAGCCTAGTGAGTAAGCAAAATGAATTCCTTCCTGACTACAAAAGGCAGAAGTTATGTTTTGTATTTGTTGCCACGTACCAGGTGAAGGAATACATGTTATTTAGATGTTTAGGTTTTATATAACCATTCATTTCTAATGTTTTGTAGGAGTCTAAAAGATGTATCTTTTAAACATGTTAAATGTGTATGTATATATATATATATATATATATATATATATATATATATATATATATATATGCACCTAGCAGACATTGTCAATATGATTTTTATTGAGTTCATATAATATGCCATCCATGTTGTGCAATTACTTTAGGTTCTAAAATTTCTAATGTTTAGACAGTTTCAAACGTTGTTGTGGTATAAATCTGCATTTAGAAATACATATTTTAGACTTTTACTGTCATTTGTGAAGCATTTTTTAGCTTGTAATATTAATATGTATACAAAGTGAGTTGTTTTAAGAATTTTATAATTTAAAGGAGCAGTAAACTTTGTTTTATGAAAACATTTATGTTATAGAGCCTTTGTAAATCAAGGGTACTCTAACTGCTGTCAGTTGTTTTATTCAACATTTATAATGGCTCAAATAATTAGGAAGTGAATTTACTGTGTGTTACTTTGCTTACTTTCTGGAAGTTCTAACTGACAGGAAGTGACAGGCAATTTCTACCACATTCTATGGAGAACTGTAAGTCACTGACTTTCCTCTCCATTTGAATCTAACAGAATAATTATTTGGAATTTGACCAGTAGAGGGCATTTCTAATGTAAAAAACACTGGTTTAAACTGTAATAGCGCTGGAAATATGCATCTCTCAGCAGTGGGAGTACTAATTTACTCAACAGGAAAATCCCTAAAATATATATTCATACAAAATGTTTACTGCTCCTTTAAGAATGCTGATGTGTTTGCACTAATGCAGGTTTTAAACCCATTAAGAGGAGATTCCAGTGTGGCCCCATGGAAGAGGGCAAGTCATTGTTTGATGCCTGTTGATGTGTATTCCTGTACTTTTTCTGACATTTCTCTCATGGCTAGTCTATGTAAATGACATTTTCTTACATTTGATTCCTATTCTGCCATTGGTATTGCTGTCTACAGATTCAGGGATGGTCTCTTTGGAAGTTGTTAGAGTATTATATTTGTTTAGTGGCATGGTTTCACAAAAAAGTAAAAATTGCATTTATTACCGGATCCATTCTTGAGGGATTGTGTATCGGAGACATCAAACTAGGCAAAATGAACTGTGTCCTGCTATCACGTTTTCTCTGCCTCTCTGTTCTCTCCTCATTTGACATAGATCACAAAATTTCAAGTTAACTTCTTGCTAATTGCACCAATATCTTATATAGAGCATGCTGTCCAGGACTAAATTAGCCGGAGTGTGGGTACGGAAACTCACAGTGGGTGTTGTGACTCACTGCTACCACTCAACAGAGATCATTATAGTTCCAAAGCATATTGTGAGTGATACAGCTCGCTTCCTCAGATTGTCTCCAATCTTCTATGTACTCCTTTATACCTAGTGCTTGAACCTATGACTTGGGTCATAAATCTGAAAGTTTGCTTTGCCAAAAAATGTACATAAAAAAATGTTTATTTCCAATTGTAAAGCTTATATTTTAAGAGCTGTGATGATTTGCACATATTTATGATGAGGACATTGTCACATATATCTTGCTTTAACTTTGTAAACATTGTTTGTAGGATGCATCTTAAATTAACTGGCAAGTTCTATATTGGTATCTGATGACTGCTGTGGGTTTGTTCATGTAAAGATTGCAGTATATGATTGTGCTTGTTATATTGCATATTTGTATATTGGGGAGATTCATGTCTGCTTGTATGAGTGACAGTTGCAATTCTGAGAACCTTTTATGTGTTTTTACCAATATTTTTATTTATGTTGCCATCTACACAATGTTTCCTCCATTCTAATTATGATACCAGATGGATCAACTTGGAAATGATTGACCAGTCATGATACATTTTCTTTAATGCTACATCCTATATAATAATTCGCTAAGTTGTGTGTAACGCCCGACATGCGCAGCAGACACTGCTGCTCGTGCGGCAGTCATGCGCAGTACAGACTGCCCGTGCCGCGGATGATACAGAGCTGGACGCTCCGAAGGAGCGTCCAGCTCTGTATCAGCAGTGGTGCGGGCAGTCTCTGCTGCGCGTGACTGCCCCGCGACCGGCTGCCAGAGGCACTGTGCCCCGTGTAACGGGCTGTTCAACTAGTTTAGTATAATCGCATTGTCACTTTTAATTGTTATTAGCAACATAAAAAACTTCTACTGGTCTGGCTTAGGATCATTACTGTCATAATTTAAGTGGGTGTGTGTGTTTGTGTGTGTGTGTGTGTGTGTGTGTGTGTTATTTGTAGAGAATCTTTGTTACCAGGCTTATTAAAGGTAGCAAAATAAGCTGCCGTCTATGTTTTTTTAAAATAATGACAGAAAAGATCACCATAGGCCGTATATTATTTGACAATGATATTAGGCAGAATTTTATAACAAACTTAAACTGTTTAACTATTCAGTATGACTTATTTCTTAACAAACCATAGTGCATTGCATAACTTACACAGGTAATGTTACAGATTTTTATTTTAGCTCTCCCTCAGTGTTCATGTTTCTGCTTTTCTGCACTTCAAAAGGTTGTTCTGTGAAGGTGAAAAAATAAAACTGAAGTCTATGATAAATACTACTGCTTTGTTGCTCAAATGGTAATATGTGTATCCCCATTAAAATATTATTAAATATAACAGGAAATATTCTCTATGACTATATATTATACGTCCTTCTATTAGGAAAATAGATGTTCCTCTTTGCTGCTTTATTGAGTAGTTATGGTATTCTAAGGTCAAACAATCTGAAGCAGGTGATCTAATTACAGCAGAGACATTACCATAGCAGACTAAAAACATTTAAAGAAGTAACACCTATTTAAAATGTCAGAACTAAATTTAGAAAAGAAAATATTTATTTTACCTGCACCCTGCATCTAAAACACATGTGCAAATGGAAGAAGTTGTCATCTTTATGCCAGACCCTCTAACCTTAAAGGGATAGTAATACTTCGTTTTAACTTGATTTTATTTTGTAGGCATTAAAAAAAACATGAAGAACGATATAAGTCTTATCTCTCAAACCTTTATGGTTTAAGAGATATTCACAAGCAAAGTTTCCCCCTCCCTCCCCTTTTTCCTAGTGTAAGCCATCTCTTGTCAGATGTGAATCTGGTTGTAAGACCAGACAGATAACAGAAGGGGACAATCTTCTTCGTATGAAAAGAATGAAAGCCCTGCCCCCTTGACAAGTTTTTCAGCTTTTTCCCTTATCTTAATTGATGATTGTCCCTCTCTGCAGTCTACCTGGGCATTTCCCTTCTGCTGTGGCTGAACGGGGGGGGGGATACTTTGCTTATGAATATCTCTTAAACCATAAGACTTATATCGTTCTTCATGTTTTTTTAATGCCTACAAAATAAAATAAAGATAAAACGAAGTATTACTATCCCTTTAAGCCTAATCCCATATGCAGACTCAACAGTCTGTTATAAGGTTGAAATCATTGACAAATTCCAGTAATCTAATGCAAATTTACTTACTTGCACAGTTGATATTTACTGCAGTGTTTTGCTCAATTTTTGCTATCTGTCAGATGTTCCACACATAAAAATTGGCTAACTGGACAGTTAGCTAATACAGCAGAATGTGACTGATAGCAGTCTGAATTTTTCCTTTCTAATATAGTAAATTCTACAGTACATAGATTAAAAAAAAATCTGCATATCACCAAATCCATCAGGCCCCTTCCTTTTGAGTAAGTTCTCCCACACTTGTCATCACTGGCTTACTATATAAACCTCTCCTTTAACCACTTTGCGTTGAGTGAAGGACCTGGCCATAAAACATTTCCATAAAAGAGCAGGTAAGGAATGGCTTGTACCCTGCTCCTTAAAAGCTGGTTTTGTAAAAGCTGTTTTTTTTGTCTGCTGATAATGGCTCCAACATAATAGCTGCATTGAGAATAGGTGATATGGTGCATGTATTCTGCTTTGCCCATGTCCTACATTTAGTTGTGACCAGATTCTTGACAGAATCCAAAACCCCCAGAGATGCTGAATATTGCCCTCAAACACTTTACCCATTTTAGTTAATTCTTCACTGACTACAATTCTTTACATTCCATACAAGACAGTAACACTAGGAATGGGAGAATATGTTTACCTATAATCAGCGAATAATTGCACTTCCTACTTGGCGGTAAATTTAAAGCAAAAAGTGCAGTTTTCCCGTTTTTTTTTACTAACCCATTGCATTGAAATCAATAGGAACATTGCATTTACACACAACTCATATCAAATGCTATTTATTTCCCAAAGGCATAGTATAAAAGGGGTATGAGGGTGTCTGTGTTGGTGGAGTATGGGGAAGGGGACAGTTAAAAAAAAAAAAAAAAAAAAAGAAATACAAGTAAAAAAAAAAATAAGACGTGGTGTAAAAGGGGTCTGAGGAGGGTGGTGGAGTCTGGGGAAAGAATCAGTTGAACATGGAATTTTTTTGAGGGGTTGTTGACTGGTATTTGATGGACAGTTAATAAAAAAAATACAATTAAAAATTAAATAAAATAAGAAATTTGTACATAAGACAGGGACCTCCTGATGTAAGCTGTGACTGGGCAGACTGATACTTGACAGGGTAGAGTATTTTGTAGAGGATAATTTGTTGGACTTGTTAGAGGTCGAAGCCCCGAGGAAACATTGAATTGTTGTAGATCTTACACTTGTGTTAGACCCAAGCCTTGAGGAAACATTGATTTGTAGGACGTAGACTTGTTTGGCACTAGTCCTGAGCATTCAGTGATTTGGAGGACTTAGGCTTGTTAGAAATAAGCTCCCCAAATGTTTTCTTTTTTAAAGAACAAGCCCTGAGAAAAAAATGTCCTACTGGCCTATTGCCAACAGGTCATGTTATAGTGACCAGTGGTCACTGGCCATTGTCAAATGCCCTGGTGTCATTGAGTAATTTGAGACTGCTGTTCTTGCTACTGCTTCTGAGTTGTTTAAGCAACAGGATGATTAGACAGCTCAAAGGGATTGAGATCAACAACAGTAGTAGCATGGGTGATGGATGATCATGGTTCCACTTGCCACTACTAGCTGAAGTGATGACCTGATGCATTAGCAACATCACAACAAGCCCCCACCACTTCAGGTATATGTGGAGAAAAGAAGAAGGTGGTCAATAATGCTTCTCCACCTGCCCTACCTCCAAAATCATGGGTGTGTTGTTACTAGAATATAAATGTTTCCCTTGAGAGCAGGAACTGTGCCTTTCATCAACAACTGCAATGTGCACAGTGTGTGTGGTAAAAAAGAGAAGGACTAGGAATAATGGGCACAGCTGCACTCACATCTAACACCTGGCACAACTCTATACAAGCACCATGAGGCCTAGGGTCCACATTGTGAAATCTTCCAACCAGAAACCAAGTACTGCTGCTGTCACTATGCCTCTTGTCCACTCCCAGCTAAGGACATGAGACAACTTGCAGATTATGAACCTTCCCAATTGCCAGCTTAGCATATTCTGCAGGATGGAATCCTGCCACTTGATGCCTTGCTTGTGATTATCCTCCACCGCGCTGCCATGTCCACCACACTGTACCACACAGTGTGCAATGGGTTGATGCGTAATGCCACATCCTGACATCTACTGAATGGCTATCAGGTGGTGGGGGAGGTAAAGATGAATGAGGCAGATCACCAAAAGATGAGCCAGGTGTTTCAGTTGCCATTGAACTTTCAGGCTCTAAATGGGTTACTCTGTTCTTCCTCCTCTTTGATTTATGCCTTACCTCTTGTTGCCTTTTGTGAGATTCAGGGGGTACAGCAACAGTGGTGCCTAATTTCTTTTGTGGATGTTTGTCTTTAACATGTTTCACATAAATGTCATGGTATTTGTGTTTCATGTGTTTTATCAGGGCTTTTATGCCAACGTGTGTTCCCTACTTTCCCCTTTTCACTGATTTATCAGAAATTATGCACAGTGCCTTAGCTGATGACTGCACTGTGTCTACTCCAAGAGAAAAATAGTCCCACACACAGGACTTCAGAGGAGGGGAAAGGTGGAGAAAAATGGCCTCTTTCTTCTTCTCCACCACATTCCCTTTCACTGCCTGGGACCGAGGATGATGTTGCTGCTGTTGCTGCTACTGCCTCAGAATCAGCACTGCAACTAGGACTATGAGTATTGCTGCTTTCAAATGGAACCTGTCTTAGAGCCACATACCTGTACCCCATTCCCACTGTGTCCATGGTGGCTTGTGGCACACTAGCCTGCTCCTCGGCATCCTTCTGCCTTTGCATCTCAGCAGCAGCAGGAATTAGAGCAATAGCAAACTCCACAAATTCCAAAAGTGAACAGATGGTGATGATGCCATCCCCATCCCTGTTTCCTATTCCTTCTAAGTTTGAGCTAAAAAGGGCATTAATATCTCTTCCACCCCAGCTTCTCTACCATCATCATCACCACCACCAGTCCCTCCTTGCTGCTGTTGCTCTATTACAGATATCTCACCAGTTGGAGGAGGTGATGTCCTAAAATCACAGCACAAAGGCCTAGAACCCTTTCTCTCTCTCTCTGTAGCTGCTTGTCTCTGTAGCTGGAAAATGTCACAAATTTATAAAGAAAAGGTGAAAAACAAGTAATTAAAGGGGCAAAAACTTTCCAGCTATTTAAAAAACAGCATAAATGTTTTGGCAATGGGCGAAAACAACAAAGATTTTAATTGTTTTATTTAAAGTGGATTTTCTAGTGAAAAAGTGGAAAAACTACATGGTTTTTACTGATTCTGTTCCTGCCAACCATTCACGCACCCCTAGACCCCACCAGGTGGAATTCCACACTCCACATGCTAGAGCATTTGTACTTTGCACCACCAGTCCACCATCATACACATCTGCCGCATTATTTTTTTTTTTAAATCTCTTTTAAAATAATGGCATAGCATAGCAGGCTTACACAGTGAACAGCCTAGTTGGCCCGAGTAAATACATTTTTGCAGGACCCAGGATTGCCAAAAACAAGCCATGAGTAAACAGTTTTTTTGCAGGGGTAACGCTTGCTACATATACAAGGAAAATTGTATTTGCGTAATCAGGGTGGTTGTGTCACAGTGTGTCTTATCCCTTGCCCTTTTCATAACAACTTTGTCAAAATAGTTGCACAATATAGTCGATGGTGATGACTACACTGTGCTTGCCCCAAGGGAAAATATCCCCACATCCATGATTTCATTGAGTGGAGAGGTGGAGAAAAATGGCCATCTTCTTCACCACAATCAGCTTCACTGGCTGGGGCAGGTGATGCTGCTGTCTCAAAATCATCACTGTATCTAGGACTGGGATTATTGCTGGGAAGTGGCGTAAGCCCTGGTCCCACATCTCTGCTTGAAGAAGCATTTCCCATGGTGGCCATGGTATTCACAGTGTGGCACACCATTCCTCTCATCTCCATCCTGCTGCTGAGACAGATCACAAGGGAGGGACAATGTTGGGGGACTCCTTGGGTCTAGGGAATATGGGATCCCAATCCTTTTGGTGCTGGTGATGCCACTACTGGTGTTCATTACTTCTCCTCAGTGAGTCACACTAGCCTCAGGGTCCATCCATCGTCTTTTTTTTTTTTTTTTTTTTTTTTTTACAACAGTAGCTGTAGTGGTTATAGTGTTAGCCAGCACTATGAACCACTAAGTAAACACATTATTTTTTTTTAAATATTTGATTTCAATGCATTTTTTTCTCTATCTCTTACTCTGTCTGTTCCATTCTACTTTTCTCCTAAAGTGCAGGAAATTATGTATATGGGCAGGAAGGTTCACCTTATTAAGTAACATTGGAGGGAAGTGAAATAATTTTCACAAATGTTTCTGTGCTCTTAGCAAAAAAGACCTATGTGTGAAATTCCCCACCAGAAAGTGGAAAACCAAGTTTTTTTCATTAAATTTAATGCAGGAACACAACATGATTTACTGATTGTAAATTATAAGGGCAGGATGGGCTAGCTATATAAAATAGATAGTAAGGGGAACACTTGGAATTGATTTCAAGGTGATAAATTATTATTTAGCTTTGTTTAACAAAAAAAAAAGACTCCTCTTCAGGAAGAAAAATTCCCTGGCATATCTGTTGGTATTTTTGTTTAAGCTATCTTCCTTTTTGAGTAGGAGCTTTAGTCATGCATATCTAAAAAAATTATGTAAATACGTTGAAGCAATATGCTAATATAAATTAGTACCAATTATAGAAGGAGCATCTTGTTCAAACTTAGTAACTGAGAGTGGCAACACTTGGGACCACCAGGCACACTAATTAGCAAAGAACACTATCAATACTTCTTTCAGTGGGATTTAGCGCATGGTTTTGCAGCTATTGGTAGTCAACCTGCTATATTAAGCTTATAATGTTAAAAGAGCTATTTTTTCCACAGCTTGCGTCTTAGTTATAGTCACCTTAAAATATTATGTTATTTCATTCACCTGAATGAGCAGCTCTGGACATTCATTTTGCTCATCATTAATGGAAAACTTTTGCTTTATTACAATATATGCTGTATTTCAACCAGGATATATAAGAATAATAAAATTTTAGTCTGAAGGATATTTTGCCCTTTAGAATAATGTAATCAGCGAAAGATAGTGAAAATCCAAAGCAATGCTTTTACAGAGACTAAAAAATCAGCATAGTCTGGATTCCACTGCAGTAGTTGATAACTTTATTTATAGTTTATAAATCTTTGTATCCACAATTTTCTTTTCAATGAAAATTGTATAATTTAAAACAGTTGATAATACATATAAACATGTAATCTAGGATATAGATTGGATTCAACCACATAGATTTGGAAATACACCTCTTGATAATTTGTGGGAACTACCATTGTGAATAAAAGTTTATCACATTACACACAGAAGAGTAACATGGATGGTATTTGTATGACACAAAAATGTATATTTTTATTCATTTTAATATTCACAATAAAAGTTATATTTTATAGTCTTCTTATTAGCTTCTGATTTTTACCTAGCCCATTTCTAATGTATGAGTTGACTTTGGTGTTGCTATAAGTGTGTTCTTTTCTTTTTTATTTTTATCCATTCTTGTTACATTTAAGCACATTACTAATGGTGCATGAAAATTTCAGCCCTAAACTAAATTCAACGAAAAATGGCATTACTGTCTGGCAGAAAGTTTCCCTAGAAAAGTGCCATTTTTCCAATTTTTTTTTTTGCTTAGCTCATTGCATTTACATCATTTGTAAGACTGAATTTACACAAAACACATAACAAATTGTATTTTATTTCCTACAGGCCTAGTATAAAAGGGGTCTGAGGGTGCCTGTGTTGGTGGAGTCTGGGGAAAGAATCAGTTAAAGAGGTATTTTTTTTGTGAGGGGGTTGTTCACTGGGATTTGGGGGAGACACTTAATAATAAAATACAGTAAAAAAATGGTACATAGGGGGGCGTGGCTGGAGGCGCTACAGGATGGCAGTACACTGACGGAGCTCCTGGCCCCTTAACAACATACATTGAGCTGACACGTTTATAATGGCACCAACCTTCACCTCATCCTTGGCATTCCCAAGTAATGTCAGGGAGGAGGTCTAAATCCGCAAAAATCACAGAATTCTTGCTGGAAAAGATGGAGAAACCGTTGAATACCGCTTCTCCCACCAACTCCCCTACAAAAAGGAAGATGGCCGCAACAAATCGAGAGGGGAGGCCTGTTAGCAATGGCGTTGCCATCACGAAAGCGGACTTGGATAAGCTACCTACTAGAGAGGACTTACAAAACTTTCTTACAAAGGACGACCTTAAAGCATTGCCTACTCACGCAGACTTGGAAGAGATTGTGAGTAAACTCAGATCTGAATTGAGAGACATTAAACAAGACCTGATCCAAATGGGCTCCAGGGTGGCGGATCAACTTGTGGATTTAGACAGGGATATCTCTCACAATGACATTTCCAAATCTATTGCAAAAATGCCACCGAACAAATCCCCCGGGACCTGATGGTTTTCCTCTTCTATTCTATAAGAAATTTCTACACATTCTATCTCCCCTGCTGATAGAGGTTTTTAATGACCTTCCAGAATCCGTCTCATCCCACCCCACTCTCACTGAAGCACATATCACTGTACTGCTGAAACCCGGAAAAGATCCTACAATTCCCTCCAGTTATCGTCCTATATCCTTATTAAATGTAGATACTAAAATATTTGCAAAAATTCTGTCGACCAGAATTAGCTCATTTCTTCCTGACCTCATAGATCGTGACCAAACGGGTTTTGTCCCTGGCAGAGAAGCCAGGGATAACACCATGAAACGTATTCAATTGATGGGCTATGCAAAAATTAAACAGCTTCCAACTCTCTTCTTCTCACTTGACGCCGAAAAGGCTTTTGACAGGGTATCTTGGTCTTTCTTATCTGCCACACTAGAGCATATTGGATTCAGCACAAAATTTAGGAACTTAATTTTCGCTCTATACACCAACCCTTCTGCCCGCATAAAATGGAATGGAATGCTTTCAGAGCGATTCACGCTAAAAAACGGCACTCAACAGCGATGCCCCTTATCTCCCATTTTGTTCATTTTGACAATGGAGGTCCTAGCGAACTCTATTAGGCAAAATCAATTAATCTCAGGAATCCAGACACACTCCAGAATGCATAAACTATCCTTGTTTGCAGACAACCTCATGCTCATGATTACTAACCCATCTCAGTCTCTCCCAGCAGTAATTACGGAACTAAACAAATTCAGTAAGTTCTCGAAATTTAAACAGAATTTGGAGAAATCTGACATTCTCAATATCTCAATGACATCAGACCAAATACACTCTTTATCACATTTGGTCCCTTTTAAAATAGCCAAAGTTTATATCAAATATTTAGGTATTCTTTTACCCTCCTCCCCTGTACATCTTTTCAAATATAATTATACACCTTTACTATCTTCGGTAATTAAAACATTGGGCAATTGGAGAAACAAACCCCTCTCCTGGGTTGGGAGAATAAATGTAGTGAAGATGGTTATTATACCGAAGATTCTTTGTATCATGCAAGCTATTCCAATCACTTTACCACTTTCTTTCCTCAAACAATTGCAACGTTGTATAAACTCATTTATCTGGCATAATAAACCTACCAGATTACGAATCCTCACTCTGGCCAAGAAACGGTCGGAGGGCGGATTAGGGTTACCACTAATTCTGAGATATTATCATGCCATTCATTTATCGAATATATGCCACTGGAGACACTCATCTGACTCCAAGCTTTGGGTCCAGCTATTGGAGGATTTCTCGGATCCTGACTTCCTTCACTCCTTCCATGGACACCTCCATCTGATAGATCTCACCAACATCAATCAGTACTTTTGATCAGAGCTCCGTTGCGTTCATGGGATAAGTTAATGTCGACACTTCCATTGTCAACCCACCCCTCTCCTTTCACCCCCATTTTACATAATCGATCTTTCCCTCCCAGCTTATCTCCTGACTATTTACGCCAGTGGCCCCTGAAACGCTTTATTTGTATGGCAAATCTTACAAACAAATGTAGACTCATCCCTTTTGAGACTTTGCAAGAAAATCTACCTCCACTGGAACACTGGACTTATAGACAAATACACAATAATTTTACTACACATAGAGACAAGCAAAATCTTATCAGAGACTTGCTAGATTATAAGAAGGCGTATTTGTCCCCATTACCCAGTCACCATGGACTGTCCTTCATGTATCAATTACTCACCAAACTTCAATCTCCCAAAACAGATTCAGCCCGACAAGGATGGTCACAAGAACTAGGCTTGAACTGACAGACTTGCAGTGACATCAAGCTATTGGACAAACGGTGAAAGCCTCCAGAAATGTCTTAATTGCAGAATCTAATTTCAAACTTTTACACAGGTGGTATAGAACCCCCTTAGTTCTTCATTTTTATTATCCTGCAGTTTCAAATTTATGCTGGAGATGCCAACAAGCACCGGGCACCTTTCTCCACATATGGTATGATTGCACTCTGATTGAACCATTTTGGAGACAGGTTTTCGATGCACTCTCCAAAATATTGGGCATTAGGATAATCCTGGATCCCTTATATATATGCCTAAATTTATTACCCAAGTCAATACAATCTCCCCATCTTCAAGCTGAACACTACTTTTAGAGACAGCTGATTAATGCAGCCAAACTATGCATTCCTATACATTGGAAAATACAGA
This sequence comes from Rhinophrynus dorsalis, assembly GCA_037306005.1. Classification (NCBI taxonomy): domain Eukaryota; kingdom Metazoa; phylum Chordata; class Amphibia; order Anura; family Rhinophrynidae; genus Rhinophrynus; species Rhinophrynus dorsalis. Next base: position 336,250,373 of record CM074720.1, on the reverse strand, counting down.
CCACTCCCAATATAAAGTATTGGTTAAACAGAGCTAATAAGATATTCAGTCTAGAACGATTAGTGGCCATCAAATCAGGGAAAGCTGAATCCTTTGAGGCAATTTGGGCATCTTGGCAGTCATATTATACTGAATCACTTACTTCCTCTTAACCCTTTGCATGTATAGTGTAATGACAGCTTATCGCTTTGGAACCGCCAAGCTCACGATGTGCAATACCCTCCTCTTCCCCTCTTCCCTCCTTTTCTTCCCCTCTCTCATTTTATCTTTTCAAGTCTTTTCTATTTTCTTTCTGGCATTCCTCTTATTTCTTGAATCTACATACGCTCACGGTCAAATACCTGGTATTTCAAATTTGCAGATGATGGTATAACAGTTACTTGCACTAGGGGGGTTGTACATCTCCCCTCGACAATTATAACTTATGTTCTAATGGAACTTATGTACTATACTTACCATTGTATTTGATATTTCTTCTACTTTCCAATAGTCAATTTCATTATACTTGTACTGTAATTTTGACTTCTGTCAAAACCATTGAATCAAAAAAAAAAAAAAGGTACATAATATGACAGAGACAGGAACCCCCTGATGCAAGTTGTGATTGTGGTAGACTGATACTTGACAGGATAGGGTATTTTGTAGATGATGATTTGCAGGACCTAGACGTGTTAGAAGCCCAAGCCCTGAGGAACAATTGATTTGTAGGACTTAGACTTGTTGTTAAAGGCCCAGTCCCTGAGGAAATATTGATTTGTAGGACTTACACTTGTTTTGAACAAGCCCTGAGGAAACACTGATTTGATGGACTTCTAAATAGTGCCTTTGTGAAAACCTTGCAGACGACTATGGCATTCAGGGAGTTATTCATCTCTCTCACTATATTTTTCTGCTTGTATCTATGCAATATGATTCTATCTCCCCTGTCTCTTGTCCCCCCCCCCTTTCACATTCCTATCTAGGGATTCATTCTTATCAATGTTAAACTTTAATTTACCTTTCTGCTTCTTTTGCTTATATTACCAGTATGCTTTAGACTTGATAAAGGGAGCCTGTCTCTCGAAAGCTTGACTCTAAATTATTGAGTGTTATTCCAGTAAAAAAGGTATTATTACATACTGCAATACTCATTCATTTGACATAATATTATCTATCTATCTATCTATCTATCTATCTATCTATCTATCTATCTGTGTGTATATTTATAGATATATAGATATATAACTGTTTTCTTTTTTTCCCATATGATGTTGGTCTGTCACCCTCATAATACTCTGTTGGCCATTGAATGGTTAAATAGACACTTGATTGGCTTGTAAAAGGCAAGTACCATTGTGCCTGTTTTGTTTTACGTCCCACAATACAAGAGAGAACCCTAAATTGACATACTTTGATTATTTATTGCTAAATTGCCAATACATATCAAGACAAACATGGGTGATTTAGTTTTTGGGGCCTCAGAAAACAATTTGCATGAGGCCCCCCTTTACTCCCTCCTTGGATTTTCTAATAACACACTGCCACCTGATTTTCTTTACATGGGGCGATGATAGTGTATAAGTGCAGCGGAGCCCTCTGACCAAGTGGGGGCCCTTAGCGGCTGCTTATTCTGCTTATATTGTAGTGCCACCATTGAAGACGAAGCTAGTCTAAGTAGTGTGAAAAGTTGATTTCAAGAAGCTCCATAGAACTTTTTCTAATTAGCTGCTTTCAGTTGAGTTTTGGATTATTCTGCTTATACTGCCATGAAAAAGATCAACAAAACTTCTCTTTTAGCAGGTCTTTTTTCTTAGATTTTGAAAACCCTTTGGTTTTGGCCCAATTGATATGGAACAAATCTATAGGGAAGATAGCGGGGAGTGGGAAAAAAGAGACAGAATATAATATAGAAAGCGACCCCTCATTTTTGATAGACCAAGGTTGCGATGTTCAAAGAGTCATCATAAAAACTGTCAGATTGTGAGTTCATGGCAAAAGAAGGGCAATCATTTCAGAAGAAAAATGTGTCATAAAAACTAGAAATGACTGTAAGAATATCTTAATGGATTTTGCTCTTAAAAATTCTGATAAAAAAACTGTCTATAATTTTGTCTTTGTAACCAAAACTTTCTAAGAAATAAAGACTTTTTTTAATCTTTAAAATGACAAAATGTTCAAAGACCTTTTTACCAGTTAACTCCATGCTACTGCTTCTCTCTCACTTCTATCTTTGTCAGCTCCAAGTTTAGAAAATGTTTATTTTGTCAGGAAAAAATTACGTTAATTAGACAAAAAAGTGACAGCTTAAAGAATATTTTTTTTTCTGAAAATACCTTACAATACAATGGTAGATTAAACCCACGTCCCTCTTTTAAACCTTTTTCCCCTTGATAGAGATGTCAGAATTGGATGCAAAACATGATGACAATATTAGGGCTGGGCGAAAATTTTCACCTCAAACTGAAATCAGCGAATAATGGCACTTCCCACTTGGTGAATAATTTCCTGAGAAAAGTGCCTATTTTTGCCTAGCTCATTTCATTGAAATTAATGGGAGCATTGAATTTATACACAACACATAGCAAATATGTTTTTATTTCACAAAGCCATAGTATAAAAGGGGCATGAGGGTGTCCTTGTTGGTGGGGTGTGGGGAAAGAATTAGTTGAACAGGGAATTTGTTTTGAGTGGGTTTCTTGACTGGTATTGGGGACGGTTCATAAAAAAAAAATGTACTTTAAGTGATAGAGACAGGAACCTCCTGACATAAGCTGCCACTGGGGTGGACTGATACTTGACTTGATAGATTATTTTGTAGAGGATGATTTGTTACATTTGTTGTTAGAGGTCCAAGGCCTGAGGAAACATTGATTTGTAGGCCTTAGACTTATTAGAGGCACAAGCCCTGAAGAATCATAGATTTGCAGGACTTAATCTTGTTTGGCACAAGCCCTAAGGAAACATTGATTTGTAGGACTTGTTAGAAACAAACCCCCAAAAATTGTTTATTTTTTTGTAAGACTAATTTTTTATTTTATTTCTTTTTATTTATTTATTTATTTATGTATTTATTTATTTATTTTTTTAAAGTACAAGCCCTGAGATTGTCCTCTACCACACTGGCATGTGTGGTCAGTGCACCACACAGTGTGAAATGGCTGGAGACGAACTGCCACATCCTAACATCAACAGAGTGGCTATCATTTGGCAAGGGAAGCAACAATGAATGAGGTAGAATGGCAGACAATATAGCTATCCTAGAGGAAAAAGGAGATGGTGATGGTGAGTTAGGTGTTTCGCTCATCATGGAACTTCCAGTCGCTGCCTGGGTTTCTCTATTCTTCCTCCTCTTTGATCTCCACCTCACCTCTTGTTGCCTTTCTGGAGAGTCAGGGGGTACAGTCACAGCAGTGCTTGATTTCTGTGGTGGGTGTTTGTCTTTAAAATGTTTAATATAAATGTCATGGTGTCTGTTTTCCATGTGTGATATCAGGGCGGATGTGCCAAGGCATGTTCCCTCCTTTCCCCTTCTCACTGACTTGTCACAGTGATGTTGGTGATGACTGCACTGTGCCTTCCCCAAGAGAAAAATAGTCCCACACCCATGACTTCAGGGAATAGGGATAGGGAACAATTGGAGAAGAATGGCCTCTTTCTTCTTCTCCTCCACATTCCCCTTCACTGTGTGTGCTGGCAGTGGATGATTTTGCTGCTGTTGCTGCTACTGCCTTAGATTCAGCACTGCAACTAAGACCAGGAGTATTGCTACTGCTGGCAAGTCGAACCTGTCCTAGCCCTGCATCACTTGTTGACCCCATTCTTACTGTGTCCACTGTGGTCTATGGCACACTAGCTTTCTTCTCAAAATCCTGCTTCCCTTGCAACTCAGCAGCAGAAGGAATTAGAGCAGTTGCAAATTCCAGAAGCTCATTGCTAGTGTTGGTGGTGATGTCCATCCTCATCCCTGTCTCCCATTCCTTCTCAATTCTGCTAAAAAGGCCATCAATGTCTCTTCCACCCCAGCTTCTCCACCATCATCAGTCACCACCACAACTAGTCCCTACGTGCTGCTGCTCTGTAACAGACATCTCACTGTTGCTTGGAGGAGGTGATGAGCAATGTGACAGAGGGCCCCCTAATGCTACATTTGTCATTTCTTTTTGGCCTGAAGAAGGCAGACTGGCAGCAGTAGCAGCAGGCACAGGCAGCTGATCTGTGCCCCTGCTGCTGATGGTGGTGGTATTAATTCTGCACCTGATCTCCCCCAACACCAGTTCTGGCCTCTTCAGGATCATGTTCCACTTGGACACTGTAGTGAAGGGAAGGGGAGGACTCCCAGAGTCAGAGGAATGGTGTGGGCTCCTTTGACCACTAGTCTGGATGCTCTCAAATGCTTCCCCTACCACTCGTCTAACACTAGTTCCACCGGCTGCTTCACCATTACTGCTGCTACTACTACTACTAACATAAACCACATCAAGTTCATCCACAGAGTCTTCCTCCTCACAGTCACTATTAATATGAGGATATTGATTACCCCCTTCTTCACTCCTAACACTGACAAGCTGCTGGACCTTCTTAGTACTAGCACTGGCGGGACTGCTTGGGAATGGCAAAAGTGACTTAGGGCCCCCTGCTGTCACACTTGGCATCATCTTCTCCTTTTCCCCCCTCCTGAGTATTACAACACACACTAGCAGCAGGTTGAGCACTGGCAGCAGGCACAGCACTGGTGGCAGCAGGTGCAGCACATCTGACAGCAGGCACAGTATTGGTGGCAACAGGGGCAGCACATCTGACAGCAGGCACAGTATTGGTGGCAACAGGTTCAGCACTGGCAGTAGGCACAGGACTGGTTGCAGCAGGGGCAGCACGTCTGACAGCAGGCACAGCATTGGTGGCAGCAGGGGCAGCACTGGCAGCAATCACAGCACCGGTTGCAGCAAGGGCAGCACGTCTGAGAGCAGGCACAGCATTGGTGGCAGCAGGTTTAGCACTGGCAGCAGGCAAAGCACTGGTTGCAACAGGGGCAGCACATCTGACAGCAGGCACAGCATTAGTGGCAGCAGGGGCAGCAATGGTGGCAGCAGGGGCAGCACGTCTAGCTGCAGGTGCAGCAGCTGACCTGTCCTGCTCTCACTAGTACTACCCTTTTCTCCCTCCCTTCCCATTAAATTCCCCAAGATCCTCAGGCATGATTTAGGGGGGACTGGACAGCACTGGTTCAGTTGTTCTCACTTCTTCCTCCTCATCAGACTCAGTGAACACATAAGGGTCCTTCCAGTTCCTCCTCTGATTATTTTTAAACCTGCTCATAGTGGTGGCAGTCACTATGAGCCTCTTCTGCCTCAGTTTTGCCTCAAGATCACAGCAGAACAGCACAGCACATCTACCTTGCTCTGTAGCCGTTTCTATTGTGTTTCACTTCTGCAAGTACGTCACATTTCTATAGTGAAAAGGCATTGCAGGAGATTTCACCCACCCCTAGACAATATGTCTGAAAATTGCCAGACCTTGTCATATTCCGAATTTCAGTTACCACATCTTTTTGAACATGTTGCTATAAGTAGTAGTAACCTAATCAGGAAATTATTCTACCTTGTTCAAAATGAAAAACAAGTGCATCTTCAAATCAACATAATTGTTTGCAAAAAATCACATGGAAATTATAACTAATAGGTATTGAAAGAAGGAGTGGGAGAACGGAAGTAAGAAGGGGGAATAAGGAGTGGGAAGGGCATTACTTTCTTTTTTTAACTAAATACATTAAGTTACTATCATTATCCTGGCCTAGAATCACCATGTTTAGTGATATGCCATACATCCTTACTAACTGTTACTTCTATAAACAGGAGAGGAAATGTCTAAGAACACCGTTTGGTTCAGATAGGGTCTACATTGAAGCTTTATTATTTAGGTTTGCAAACAAAATCTATGCCTTCCTAAAAATATATTTTAGGTTTACGGTATGTAAGGATTGACTGTGTTTCTTTATATTACTATCCTTCATCCTTAAAGTGCTTTGAAAACTATGCATCATAGAAAATCATTAAACCACTCATATGCTAAGGAGACAAATGTAAATGGAGCCACCAGTAAAATAGCATCAAAAAGCTGCCACAAATCAATATGAATATGAATCAGATGATTTACTTTATATTATCTGCTAGAATCAATTGTATTAAAGTACTGTATTTTATACTGCTTAAGGGTGTGTGTGTGTGGGAAATTATTTTCAATTTGAATGTCTCCTTAAATTCCTTGATTTGACTAACACAGAACTATTTTATTTTGCTGCACTTTCATGAAACAGTTTTGACTGTTGAAAATATAATCTAATGAATATACTTTATTTTAACCTCACACATCTTTTATTCTCTGTTTTCCCATTCAGCCATGTTTTCTATCATTGAGGGGTTTATTTAACCCCTAAAATTGCAAGAGGTGATGGACATCTTTCTAGCAGATAAGAGATTTGTCCCTTTATTACAGGCCTTCTCATAACCAGCTACATTTCTCTCTCTCTACTAGCACTAAGGCTAAAATTACAACTTGTTCATATAGGAAAGAACATGTTATAACATTTACAGATGTGTAAAAAGCATAATTACTTATGCGCAAGGGGAGAGCAGCTATACTGAAAAACAAAACTTACCACTTAGAAAAGTATAAATTAATAGACATTGAGATTTCCTATGCAGGTATCAGTTAGGGATGGGCAAAAAGTTTTGCCTCAAATGTGAAACAGGAGAAAAATGTCACATCCTGCCTAATGGGAAATTACTTGTGAAAAATGCCTTTTTTTCCCCCACTTTTTTCACCTAGCTCATTGCATTGAAATCAATGGGAAGACTGAATATCTACCCACCACATGAAAAGTGTCCCTTATTTTCCCACAGGCATAGTATAAAAAGGGTCTCAGGGTCCCACAGCATGCCATTCTGTGTTTGTGCTGGGCAGAGAGAGAGCAACACATTTGTCAGCTAGTGAAGACAGGCTAATAAAAAGGTGTTGAAGCTTTGTTTAGGGCATCATGTAGGTAGGACAGTTGTTCGTTGCATTATGGGAGTCTTGGGGCACTCCTGGGGGGACAGAAAGGGCAAAAGGAAGTTTACTCCCAATTACCCCAACATTGTGTGTGACTGACTGTGAAGAAACAGGAAGCCATTATATAACTTCCTTCCAGCTTAAAACAAAGGCTGAAAGATATTTGTGTTGTGCACTGTGCAGGACATGGGTTAGCCAAACACAAGCCCTGATAAAACATTGATTTGTAGAACTTAGTCTTGTTAGGCACAAGACCCAAGGAAAAATTCATTCTTAGGGCTTAGATTTGGTAAGCACAAGCCATGAGGAAAATTGTATTTGTATGACTTATGCTTCTTAGGTACAAGCCCTGAAAAAAATTGATTTGTAGGACTTAGCCTTGTTAGGCACAAGCCCTGTGGAAAAAATGATTTGTATGACTTAGGCTTGTTAGGCACAATCCCTGAGGAAAAATTGATTTGTAGGACTTAGGCTCCCCACAAACTGGTTTGTAGAGGCCTGGACAAGCCCTGAGACAAAAAATAAATAAAATTATGCCCTACTATCCTAGTGCCAGCAGGCCATTTTATGGTGGCCAATGGCTATTGGCGAATGTTGTGGTGACATTGCAGCATTTATTACTGTTGTTGTTGTTGTTGCTGCTGCTAAACTGTCTAATCAGCAGGACGATTAGGCAGTTCCAAGGGTTCCACTTGCTACTTACTCCAGTGATATGCCTAAGACAGTAGCAACACCACAACTAGCCCCCACCACTTCAGTTGTATCTGGAGAAAATAATTGGCCAATAACACTTCTACTGCATCTCCTCAAAAATAATGGGTGCAGGAAGGAACTGTGCCTTTTCATCAGCATCTACAATGTGCACAGTGTGTGTAGGAAAGTTGTGAAATAGAGGAAGAACTGGGAACAATGGACACATCTGCATCATATCAAACAACTGGCACAACTGCTACCAATCACCTTGATGCTTAGGTCTGCAATATCAAATCCATCATTCCCCCCAGAAACCAAGTACTGCTGTCACTATGCCCCTTGTCCACTCTGCTAAGGACATGTAACAACTATCAGACTTAATAATAATGATGATGAATCCTCCCTGCCACCAGCTTAGTGTATTATGTGGGTTGGAATATTCTCAGATGCTTTCAGGCTCGGTCTGGGTTTTTCTACTCTTCATTTTCAATTTCCTCCAACATTCTTGGTGCCCTTGGGGAGGAACAGGGGGTACAGCATCTCCTGATTTCTTTTGTGGGGGTTTGGCTTTAAAATGTTTCACACAAAATTTCATGGTGTCTGCATTGCATGTGTCTTATGAGGGTGGTTATGCCAAGGTGTGTCCCCTCATATCCCCTTTTCACTGACTTGTCGCACATAGTGCACAGTTGCAATGATCTGACAGACTAAGAACCAATTAAAAGCTGCCTGGTTAGACTCTGTGAAGTAGATTCCCCACAAACAGGTAACAGATGGCTATATGATATAATAATATGATTAGAGCACAATAGACATTATAGGGTATACTGCAAGGTATGCCTTAGTGGGCCACAAACTTGCGAGAGATGAATAGGGTTCAAGGCTGGCTGGTGGTGGCTACTCTCTGGGATGCCTTGCTGCGGCCTAGGCCAAGTTTGAGATGTTGGCTGCAAGGCCAGATTAGGACATACCAGAGGAGATGGCCTGCATCCCAGATGACAACCCAGAGAACAGCAGCTACCCATTGAGGTTGAAGAGGATAATGGAACAGGCAACCTACCAGTATAGTCTTAGTTGTTGTATATAAACATTGTGAACTGGAGCTTGGCTGCAAAAACAGGATAGTCGACGTCCAATTGGTGGTCGAGGTGGTCAGTGTTCGTCCACTGGTCAAGGTGGTCGATGTTCGACTAAGGGTGCAAGGGATAGAAATCCACCAGGGTTGAGACAGATAGGAAGTCAGAGAAGGCAAGTCAGGAATGGGTGGGCAACCCAGTACCAAGCAGCAGATGAAGAATTGTTGACAACAGAGCCAAGGTCAGAAACCAGTCAGGCAAAGCAGTGCACTGGGGCAGGTAGAAACATAGTAGAATAAACTGAGCGAAGGTTGGTTACAGGAAATCTGGTCAATACACAAGGAGAACACACAGGAGCTAGACTGTAACTACGGGTCATGAACTGAAATGCTTTGATCATTTATCCGCCCACAAGACAAGGTAGGGAATCAGGATCCAGATAACAGAGGAAAAACAGAATAAAAAACAGACAAGGAATACAAAAAAGCAACAAAAAAGGGCAGATCACAACAACAGTGCCATAGCTGATGACTGCACTGTGCCTGCCCTGAGAGAAAAATAGTCCCACACCCATGATTTCAGGGAGAGGACAGGTGGAGAAGAATTGCCTCTTTCTTCTTCTCCACAACCCCCTTCAGTAGTTGGGGCAGAGGATGATGTTGCTGCCTCAGAATCAGCACTAGAACTAGGACCAGGATTATTGGTGACAAGTGGAACCTCTTCCAGTACCAAATCACTACTGCTGGAACCCAATGCCACTGTGGCCATGATGGTCTGTGGCACACTAGTATGTTCTTTATCATCCTGCTGCTGAGACAGACGAATGCCTTGTCATGGCAACTCAGCAGCAGGAATTAAAGCAGCAGCAAACTATGCAATCTCACTGCTGGTGGTGATGGTCATGCCCTTCCCCAATTGCATTTCTGTCTCCCATTCCTTTTCACTTTCTGCTAAAAAGGCCCTCATTCTCTCCTCTACTCAGCTGCTCCACCATCACCCACACTCTCATCACCTCCAACACCACTAATCTCTTGATGCTGCTCTATGGAAGTGGAACTGGTTGTCGATGATGACACATGTAACAGAGGGGCTCCTACTGTGACATCTGCCATCTCATCAGGTGAAGAAGGCACAGTGGCAGATCTATCAGCAGGCACAGACAGCATATATCTGCTGTTGCTCATACTGCTAGCCAGTTCTGCCTACTTCAGCATCATGTCCCAGAGGGACAATGCCAGGGGAATGGGAATCTCATAGTCAGGGGTATGTTGTAGGCTCCCTTGACTGCTAGTCTGGCTGCTCATTTCCTCTTCCACCTCAGCATTAGGGTCCATGCTGGAGCTCGTCCAAGCAGCTGCTTCACAAGCACCAGCCCCACCCTCTCCCCCACCACTCTCTAGCTGCTGTGTGGTAGCATAACTGCTTGGGGATGAAAAGTGTGACTTAGGGTCACCTGCTTTAACATTTACATCATCTTCTCTTTTTCTTTAAAATTACAAGTCACACTGCATACTGCTATCCAGTTCATCCAGTGCCTTTTTTCACTATTTTTCCCCAGATACCAAGTGTAGAAGTTGTGGACTGGGTTTTAGTAGGGTCTTAGGAACCTGGGCTCCCAGACAATTCCTTGCTGGTGGTGGTCACTTCTTTCTACTCTGACTCACTGGATGCATCTCATTCCTGCCAATTCCTTTTTTTACGGGAATTCTTAGTGTTAGTCAACACTATGAGCCTCTGTTAGCCTTATTTCACTCACTAAATAGCTAGAAAATTGCCTTTTGCCCTCTTTATTTCTCTAGCTGCTTATTTCTCCATTTCACTTCCTAGTAACATCATGTTTTGGATGCAAAAATGTGAGATACATGTAGTAAGTGGATGAGTTTGTACCCACTTAAAGACATAGGCAACATATTTTTCACTGTAGGTGAAATGGAACTGGTCTACATTTTTGATCCAGAACAATGCTAAGCAAAGTAATTCCATAAATTAGGTTTTCATATAAAAATTGTCTTTTGCTATGGATCACTTTTCTGTTTCAATGAAAGAAATAAAAAAAATTAACTTACCTTTAGACATCATTCACAGTGTGTTCCTGTCCATGACGTTCATTAGAGCAAGGTAGGGAATATCTCTCCCTCCCACACTTTCTATACTCCTCATTAACCAAGGCACACTCCCCGTCTCCCTTCTTAGCCCACTATTCTCCCCTTCCATCTCCTCCAAACCAGTTCCCTCCCTTTCATCTTCTCTGGCCTGCTTCCCTGCTTCCCATCTGCTTCAGCCTACCCACCACATTTCCATATCCTTAGCCTGCTCCTTTTCATACACTTAACTCATTTTTTTCAATGTACTTGACTTGCTCCCTTCCCTGTATTTGGCCCACTCCTCTCCTTTCCATCTTTTTGGCATACTATTCTTTTGCATGCTTCTAATTTTCATTCCTCTTTGCCCTCATCTTCCCACCTACTCACCTTCCAGACCACACTCACTCCTACCCCTTCTTGTCCCATGCTCATTTCCTATGCTTCCATCTCACTCATCCAGCCCCCTTTCTTCTACCCCTTTGTTATACATTTCAAATTGATTTGGACGAATCTGTATTTTTTCCAGATCCTCTGGATTAATCCACAAATTGAACTGTGTCTTTTTCACTTATTCGTAGTCCATAGGCAGAGACAGATTTCCCATAGGACAGATTAGGTAATTACCATGGGCACCTGTTGTAAATGGTATACTAGTTCTGTTGGCAATACCCACCATTCTTAGTTGCTGGCATGGTCATCTTTATTACTCTTGCAATAAAAGCCCAGTTTCTATATCCATATATTGGACAGCATATTTAATCCCTTGGAAACTAGAAAGGTTTCCAGTGCACGCCTTTAAAATGTTAGGTTGCATTTTATAGGGTATTTTCTGCACCCAGCAATAATGTATAGGGTTGGATCATGGAGCTGTGGTAGTAAAGTTATGGCTGGAATTAAGGATACCTAGTATACATTTCCTAGGGTGCCCCTTGTAAGTTAGCATAAACTGTATTTTGTCACTTGATTCTTTTAACACCTTGGTTGCTTTGGAGACTTCTCTAGCACCCAAGGGGTTAAACTCTTGGGTGCTACAGATATTTCTATTGCATTGCAATTCAGTTTATTTAGCATCAAAAGGGTTTAATGCTTGCTAGTAATTTGCTGTCATTTCCTAGGTGCATGATAAAAAAAAGAATAAATAGCAACAAAAAGCATTACTTAGAAGTCAAGGATACAATTCCTTTTATTACAAAGTGGTTATGGTAATATAATATCCACTCTATAAAAAATCTAGAAGCCAAATCAAACAAATAAATTTTAAGTGGGTACATCAAGAAAAATGTAAATTAACAGGAAAATCAACCAACTTCAGTTTGCAAACTAAAGCCACAAATCCTAATATTTCTTCATTAGCTGATCAATAAAAATGACAGTGAAGGCCATGAATGATGTATGCTTTGTTTTACTAAATTTACTTTTGATCTAACAAAACATTTCTTCTCCATTCTGAACAAGTCCATATACAGCTATAAATTCCCAGTAGTATAACCTTGGCTGTCCTTTAAATTCATCTTGTTTTTAAGTCATGGTTATGATGAAGGTTATGTTGATTATTCATTGATTGTGTTTCCATGCACAAAATCCATTATCTTAAAATACTACACATTAAAATCTTCTTACATAGAATATCTCTTAAGTAAATAACAATTTATAAAGCTTTTTTGAAAGTAAACATCTAGTTGATGCTACAGTATCTGCATTTTCACTTTGCTGTAATTGAAGCAAACACACGTGGAATATTTACTATCAATAAAATAAGAAACAAATGGTTGTTTATGTGAATGTAAAAAAAATGTAAATGGGCACAAAATTAGGTGTATGTAGAAACACATTAGATATTTCAGGAGCAAATGTCAGTTCTTTTTATTATGAATATGCAAAAGTGTTGACAGGCAAAAAAAATGGCACTACTGGGAAATATACCACAAAAGTGCTTCTTTCGCCTAGCTCATTGCATTGAAATCAATGGGAAGACTGAATTTTTCCCACCACATAGAAATTTTCTCTTCCTTTCCTGCAGGCATATAAAACAGTGTCAGGCTCTCACAGCATAACATTCTGTGTTTGTGAGAGGAAAATAGAGCATCTAATTTTTGAGCTAGAAAGATAGGCAAATAAAGTGGAGTTGAAGTTTAGTTTAGGGAGTCTTTTAGGTAGAACATTTGTCTGGGGAAGAAGAGGGGAGAAAGGAGGTTGAAAGACACAAGCAGCCAAGATCCAAGCTCCTTGCTGATCTTGCTGTTATCTCTGTGATGGAGAAGTCTGGGGAAAGAAGTTGTCTTTTTTTTGTTTATATATATATACTTTTTTGCAGAGAGTGATAAGTGGAGGGTTATCTAATGATGGCTGATGATGAGATGATGATGATGATGATGATGTAGATCTAGAATGTATCCCTCCAGTATTCTCCTCTTCTTCAGATACAGATGAAGTTGAGAGTGAGAGAGATGGTGATGTGGCCAGAAAGTTAGCTGAAAGGCAAAGGCTCAGTTTTCCACCATTGAAAAGGAGCAGTGTGTCTGTCTATAAACTGAGAAAAAAATTGTAAGGTCTGACCCTGGACAAGCAAAGATGCTTAAAAATACATAGTCATCCTGTTGGTCATTATCAGCATTATCACTGCTTCCATGTCCAAGCCACACACACGTGTGCTGAGTAACCATCAGCAACAACAACAACACAGGTTATTAACATCCACAACTTTAGCTATGATGACTGCCTCTGCTGCTGCTAAAATAGCAGCACAATTGACTACTAGTAGCAGAGTAGTAGAGTTGCATCAACATCTAGAGCCAGAAGCCTTTCAGGAACCCCCAGTCCATGAATTCACAGCCACAGGTCTTACTGGGAAACACACAATCAGGAGGTCAGAGGTGCCACAACTAGCAGCAGCAGAAGCACTCCAGGGCTCTGATGTTATTGTGCTACTGCCAACAGTTAGTTCATTCCTGCACCACCTTCAGAAGTGATGGCATTAAAGCAATAAAGTTATACAATTCTTCTACCATGTAATGCCATCCCACACTTACTAAGTTATTAGAAAGAAGTCAAAACCTGCATAAATATAAAGCAAAAGCACCCCTATGGAATAATAAACTTGCCAAAATGTTGGTAGATGACATGCTGCCTTTTTTGTGAAAACAGAGGCTTTAAAGAACTGATGTCATGCATTGCACCCTGCTGGAATATCCCAAGCCACAGTTATTTTTCAAGTATGGTTGTGCCAGTGTTACATAAGCAGGAAGTTAGTCTTGTGGGCAAAGGGCAAAGGCACTCAGCCTGCTAACAACCTTTTAAGGCATATGTTGTTGTAGAATATTCACTTTCAGCTATTTATGTCTCTACTTCAGCCCTCAGAAGAAGTGATATTGTGGTGGGAAATGCTGCAATCATAAGAAACAGGTGAAAAATGTATTGGCAGTGGCAAAAAAAGGAGAAAACTTTTGCAGTAGCGATCAGGAGAAAATGTTTGCAAAAAAAAAAAAAAAAAAAAATCATTGTTTTTTTCACAAAAGTCGTGAGGGAATTTTTTGTGACGTTTTCTGACCCCTAGCAATGGGCAAAAATCCTAGAATATGATCTGTCTCATCCCTCATTGGAATTTACATATAAAGACAATTTCTAACAACATTTTTCCATGATGTATTAAGTGAATGTATATGCACTAGCGGACATGAGTTTGCCTAAGTGTTTGTATGCATGTGTAAGTTACGATGTATGTGTGTGTTTTTGTGCCTGTAAACATCTCTCTTATTCTGAAAAAATCCATCAGAAAGAAGAATAAATAATTGCTTCCTTCTTTATTCTTTAGCTGTTGCCAGACAGACGTTTTGCAAAATACAAAAACCTTTCCTGACTCCATGGGATACATAAATGAAAGGTGTACTTACATAAGTGAAAGGTCTACTTAATTGGTTGCATATGGGTTTGAACTGAGAAAGATTACATGCAGAAATAAAAATCTGAATATCTCCTGAAAACTCCATATGTTGACTTTCTGTGTAGCTGAATGCATAGGTGATTATGAATGAAAAAATCTTAAATGCATTGCACAGACCCCTCATCATAAAAGGTTGAACCCTTTGAATGCCAGGGGATTGGGCTATTTTTTAGACCTTATAGGAGCAACTCTCCAGAGAGAAAGCAGACCCCTAAATGATATGTATAGAATAACTAGAGCTTGAATACCTTGGGACACAACACAGAAACACAAATAACAGCAACAGGGATACTGCAGGGGAGTCCCCAGTAGGCGAGATGTTAGGGATCACAGAGTGGGGTACGGTGCTGGCTAGCATTGGCTACCCGTAGTCAGCCTTGCTGCAGCCAAGGCCAGATTAATAGTGCTGACCACAAGTTCAGTGTAGTGCCAACCTGAGGAGCCGACCTGCACCCAGGATGACTGCCTAGGGGATAGCTACTACCTACTGGGATCAAGGGAGGGCAGCAGAGGAGGACACAGATATTACCTGCAGTAGCCATCAAAGGTTGCTGGACAGGAGACATTGATATATAGGAACAGTTAACCTCAGATTCAAAAGTATGACTGGTACTCGAAGGGTTCGAAGTTTGACTGGTTGGCCTGGAATCCGACAGAAGATCAAACAGAAGGTAAACGACCAACAGAAGATAAAAGAAGTCTAATCCAACTCCTCTGATGAACAGTGAAGGCAGATGAGTCCAACGAGTCGAAGAGAAGGCTGTAGCAGCTGGATGGTCAGATGGTCGGATTACCAAACTTGGTAGCAGGCGAGCAACAAAGTACCTAAAGAGTAAGGAGGAGAGTAGTTGTGAAAGAAAGTTGGGGTCAGTAATGGAGAATCAATCAAATGGAGGCATAGTACAAAGTCAAATAGCAGGAGAGTAGTCAGGAAGCAAGTCCAAGGTCAATACACAGGATACATACTGGATGAAGAGCAAGGACTAGGAACCATTAAACATGCACTACAGCACTTTGATCACACACCAGCACTGAGGAATTGCCGTTTGATAAAGGCTTAGGCAAACGGAAAGAACCAAGACAAAAAACAGGCATAAATTTAAAAAGTTACCATAAAACAGGAGCTGGTATTTGTTGATAGTGTAATGGGGCTGCTCTTGCCATATCCATAATTCCAGTTGGAGGTATGGTTAGCACGGTATGGCAGACTTCAAATGTAGCTATATAGGTGGTTGCCTACTGTGCCTAATTGGAAAGAAGGGCCTTTATGTAGATATTTCTTTGTAACATGCACCTTTAGTAGTCCTTGAGGACTGGAGCTGAAAAAACATTGATAAAGATAAATCATTGAGTGTCACATACCTATATCACAAATTAAGTGGCTAAAGCACTACAGTACTGAGACTGCAAAAAATAGATCATTGTAATAGAATTGTTAATGTATAATTGATGAATTATTCAAGTTCTATAAATGATTATGTAATGCACAAATTGGAGACACAAAGATTGTAAAAGAAAATACATTAAATAGACCATTATGTATTTATTCATGAAGCAAATTTTATTCTTAAATATTTTTCAGATATGGGATCATATCCTCAATAAAAAATAAGACTCATTTTGGTGTAAGCCAGTTGTACTATATTTAAATGGGGCTTTAAACCAGTGAATGCTAGAATGGACTCAAACACATTGTAAAGTCTCCGTCAGGCTGATGTACTACGAGAAAGTGGAACAATACTGGGGCAGAACAACTGTACCAAAGGGAACACAAAAATCCCCATTTAAAGATTAAAAAAAAACAAAAAACCTTTGAATGATATCAGTGAACAATGTATTACTTTACAATGAGTTGGAAACTTCTCTAACATTCAAGAGGTTAACTCTGTGAATGCCAGATGTGTATGCAATGTATTATACACCCCTCTGATGATTAAAAGTTACATTTATGTAATTCTGCAGTCTTTATTTCCCATAGCTTAGTTCAGGGCTGTCCATGTTCAGTCCTCAAGGGCCTCCAACAGGCCAGGATGTAAGGATTTCCATGATTAAGTACAGGTGAGTTAATCAGTGGATCATTCATTGTGACTGACTCACCTGTGCTTAATCAGGGAAAGCCTTACATCCTGGCCTGTTAGTGGCCCTTGAGGACTGAACGTGGCCAGCCCTAGTCTAGTTGGTTTGCTTCAAAAATGCACTAGTTTTTGAAAATATCCCCTCCCTATTGTTCGATTGGTTTGGCGAGACGTGACTCACACTTTCCTCATGCATATAATCCAGACTTTCTAAAGTACATAATAATATATTTTATATGTACATTCAAAAACATTATTCTTGCAATCAAATTAAATATTCAATTTAACAACAATCAATTCTATGACACATTGAGCAATAGTTTTCCTAGCTGTTTTCAAAACATCAGATAAATCTGTGACCCAAGATCCTTAACGAGATTAAGATTTTAATTTACTCAGTCTGGCATTTTTATTCCTGCAACCTCCTGAAAGTCATTGGAGCATGGGTGTATGTATTTCTTTATTGGCTAATGTTCCAAGTAAACGTGAATGAGGGGTTTTTAAATCAGTTCAATTTGTCACTGCAGTGGAAATCTGTTTGACTTTCATATTGAAAACCTTCTTAAAATAATGAAGCACTTCAGCACTTTAGAATTACTTTGCGTTACACATAGTTATTTGAAATTATTGTAGCACTTCTCTGACTTTTATAAGTGCTTCTCATTGCGGCTGAATGGGGTTCAGGAATTGATGTGTATATTGTGATTTAAAATTATTCATTTTAAGATTTTTAGGAACGCTTCAGTCTTCTTAATTAGGATTCCAATGTGTAAAGCACTCCAGTAACTTCAAATTGCTATTTGCTGCATGCCTTGTACCCTAGATTATATCAGGCGGACACTGTAATAGAACACTCCGAAGTCTATATAAAAGTGAATATAAAGAAAATGAGAAAATAACATTTTATCAGTGGTAATTAAACATGTATTGATCATTGCTGACCAATGCACTCTAAATTTTAATCTTTAACACCCTGAATAAGGGGTGTCCAGCTGTTATTGACTTCAACTTGCAGTCCACAATGTCGACTGTGAGAGGATGATGGGAGCTGTATTACACAACTTTGATTGGCTGGGGATGATCTGACTTGTAGTCCACAACAGATGGAGGGCCTCAGGTTTGATACCTCTGCCCTGGATTCTAGTGATAACTATAGTTCATTACAAAGCAATACTTTTAAGTCATCTCTAGAATCCAAAACTAACTGGGGTTATTTTGGTCACACTGTAAGGGATACATACATTTTCCCATTGTTATAAATTGGGCTTTCAACACATAGGGGGTTATTCACTAAGGTGTGTTAAAGAGGTGATAATGTGGATATCACTTCTCCAGTTCCTATGTTATTCGATGGAGCCTATGCACTAAGATCTCCAAAACTTAAAAAATGTTAGTGAATTGGCTCCATTGAATAACATAGGAACTGGAGAAGGTAGGGATTTTTTTTAAAGTTATGGAATTCTTTGCCTTGGGATCCTGTGCTTGCAGATACTATAGTTGCTTTCAAAAAGTAATGGATAGCTTTCTAGCTCAGAACAATATTCAAAATTATGACAGTTGTTTCAGAGTAAATAGTATGTTGATCCAGAGAAATATTTTTTACCCACATGAGGCTCAATGGAAATGGCTCCATTGTTTGTTTTTTTGTTTTGTTTTTATTTTTTGCCTTCTTTAGGATAAATAAGACTGATAGGGCATTGGGCATGACTTTAGACTCATCAACCATGTTCTGTGTTAAAATCCACTTAAGTATACATTGATGAGTCTAAGTCTAGACTTTTATCAGCTCAAAGGATGTATGTGGTAAGCTATTAACCCTTTGAGTGACAGAGGGATATCTAATGCATTTAAAAAAAACAATGCATTGGATACCCATTTGGCACTCAGAGGGTTAAATGCACAAACAAGGTTAGGGATGCACTCCTAAACTATTCAAAACAATACAAAACTTTGCAAAATTAAAGATGCAATTTATTCCAGGGTCATCCTACATAACTCTAGGAAGACATGAACTAAATACAGATAGAGTTTACCCAAAACTAGATGCAAGTTTGCAAAACAGACAAATTAGTATACCAATATAACAACAAATAGTTAAACAAATATCAAACATATTATTTAACTGGCACAGTAAAATGCACAAAGTCATAAGGACAATTATATCCCAAAGATAAAAGCCCAGTTTTGAAAAATGTATAGGCAGACACTCTGAGAAGTGAAAAATCTCAACATTTCAAGCTAACAGCCTTTTATCAAGAGGGTCTTCTTGTGCTTCTATTTTTGGGATACGTATGACTTAACCCATTGAGGACTATAGTAGTTGCCCAATGATTGTTTACAATACATTGAACGCCGCTCTGGTCCTTAAGGGTTTAATGACTCTTTCATGTTTGTTCAATTCATTGAATGTAGATAGGTCACCGACAAACCGTGAACAATCCACTGGAAGCCTCTCTAGAATTCAAGGGTTTATTATGTATACTGTTATTGTGGTTTATCAGATTCTCTCTTTTTTTTTTTTTTCTTTTGCAAGAATATGTCTGGTTTCAGATATGCATTCTTCTTCTACTACTTCTTATTATTATTATTATTATTATTATTATTATAGCTCTAGATATTAAATAAAGTTTTGCCTTTGGTGAAAAATGGACTGCTGCTACTTCACTCAAATTACCTTATTAGCTGTAGCTGTTAAAGCCACCTGGGATGACCAATGCATTCTTATCAAGTTAAACAACCTTAGATACAACACCCTTTTAGTGAGGTGCTTACTACCTGATACTGAATACAAATTGCCATCATATAAGAGGATAGTATACATAAAGCTATCAAATACGCTACACTACAACTTACTTCAGGCTCTGATTATGTGCTCTTGTGCATACATTCAAGTATTCATCTTAAACACTCAACCTAGTATTGTTGTGT
Organism: Rhinophrynus dorsalis; assembly: GCA_037306005.1. NCBI lineage: Eukaryota > Metazoa > Chordata > Amphibia > Anura > Rhinophrynidae > Rhinophrynus > Rhinophrynus dorsalis. Next base: position 336,230,551 of record CM074720.1, on the reverse strand, counting down.
TTCGATAATACTGCTACCCAGTTTCGTTTACTTTCAGCATAATGATTCAAGCATTTTAATTGTTAATGACTGGGGGTTCTGTTCCAGTTCAAGTCATTTTCACTGAGTTGATTACACATTGAAAGTTCTCTCTGTAATCAGCGCAATACAAATGAGTTGAACCGCAGTGGAGACCCAAATCTTTAACAATTGTTGTCCAGCTGACAGAATGCTGTTTAAATGCTAGTTAATATTGTCTGCACATATTATAGCTGTATGTGTTCTTCTAATAAAATTGTACTTCTGATTGTTGCCAAATGGTATAGCATGTGTAAGAAATAGGAACATTTTGCTTTGATTTCAGTTTAAAAAATATAAAAATTTTATTTATATATATATATATATATATATATATATATATATATATATATATGTATGTATATATATATTCTTTGTAAAAATCCATTGAAATCTATCTGCTTGGATGTTTTACCATTCAATATTCAGGTTACAGCCTTTAACTTACAGCCCCTTTACCTATTTGGAAGTGAATTTACAGGGACAGTAAAGTCAGTTTCCATAGCTTAACACTCCTATTCTGTCCTCTGTGATCTATAGAAGTGGGCAATATCAGCACTTCTTGGACAGGATAGAAGATACATTAATATCCTCTGCACTGAATCCTGGTGTTATTAATTGTTAACCATAAGTTTCAGTGTAAAGAATGGAAGTCTTGAGCAGACACTGATATCACACAGCCTTCAGGCCATGAAGATCTGCAGGGCAAATTGAGAGGGAATGGGGGAGTTTAAAGCTATAAGAACTCATTTTCCATAGCTGTCAGGTAATTTCCTATGGTTAGAAACCCTATCCCTGGGGCAAACCAACTGCACTATAGTAGACAAAGTGTCCTAACATTCCCACTGTGTTAAATGGGACTTTTACCTCCTTGAATTATATAGAGATCTCCAACACAGTACTAAACAATGTTTTACAAACCTTTTATATCTCCTATGATGCAGCTGGTTTGCTTATATTAGCTTGCTGAATTAGGCATAGTTTAGCCTTGTTATACAAGAATACTGTGCTTAATGGCAATGTATTTGGGGCTTCATCTGTTTTTTCTAAGGTAGCTTACTTACTGCATATCCCTTATATTATTAATTTCTATTCTGGCCTTGATAATAGTAGTTTCAATCAACATATTCAGACTATTTTCACCTAATTTGCAAGTACAGCGGTACAATTCATTAATATGGCAAACACATAACATACTTTTGATGTCTTTCAGAATGTTACAGTACAGAATATGTTTTGTATTGTTCTTGGACTTTGTACAATAATGTTACTTTGTCTTGAAAAAACTGACAAAACAAAGTTAGCTGAGAAATGTTACAGTTATCAGAGGGATTTTGCACTGGATTTATAGTTCACCTGAGTAACCCAGAGCTTCATACCAGTGGTAAAAACAACATATTTATTCTTTTCTTCAAATCCCTATGGTTATTTAACTTGACAACCACAAAATAAAATTATAGAACTTTGTACAGAAAAACTATTTTATACAAGGTCAAGTATGCCCTTATGTGATGCAAGGAAACATTAAGGAAATCATCAAAATATTAATGATACTGATTTGACCCTGCTTAGCATTGGAACACTGAAATACTGGCATAATTAGCTTTGCTGAATCTGGAAAAAAGATTTAATTTACAACAAAGGCAGCTAGGACACAAACCAAAGGCAAATCTGCACTAATGTTATGTTATTACTGTACACATTTTCTATGCATTTGCTACATCCTTTATACATATAGTACATATTTGAGGTACATTTATATGGTATGCCATATTTTAATAAAAATATAATATCTTAATAAATGTCAGATTTAGATTTGATCCCCTTTTTTATTAGGAAATTGTTTTCCTAAGATGCAATTGTTATGTATTTTTATGCAATATATAGCACATCAGGATTACTATAAAATCCTCTAAATCTGAAGATTCATTGCTTAGTTTCCATTTTTTCTTATATAATTCATTCATATTCTGTTACATCAATGCATGCTATTCATTTGCATTTTTGCACTGTAACCACCACAGGCTAACAGAGGAAGCATTAGGAGTTACATTTGGCATTGCTGGAATGTCATAGAGAGAGCGAATGTTTATGTGTGAGTGTGCCTAATACCAATAATACCAAAAGATTAATGGCTTATAATAATAAGCACCAGGGTTTCTCCAGGATCCAATATGGTTGCCACAAATCTCATGAAGGGGCTGTAGTACAGTGATACACTATACATATGGTACAAAAGTTTGAGCATGTCTTATTATGAAGGCTTCAGGACATCCTTTTTCAAACTATAGCAGTCCTATTGATTTATATGGATGCAGGCAATCTTGATTCTGTTTTATTAGGATTGCACTTAGCCTATTTGAATATAGTAATTTACTTTCTGTATTCTATTTTTATTCTGAGTTATAATTTATAGTACCCTGTATATTTGGAAACAGGAAAAATAATGTTATGCACACATAATTCAATACTTGCACTGCAATTTGTTAGATGGGTATATTACTTCCTATTTTATTTTCTAAATTATAGCAATTTAAGCTTAATAAAATTGCAAGCTATAAAACATTTTTAGCTACAGAATTTGCAGCAAAATTATGTTAATATAGATTTTTATTGCTTTGTCACTTTAATGTATCTATTGGCGGGAAGATCACATGTATGTTTCATTAATACTGCTTCCATTTTAGGACATCATCACCTCTTGTATCAGAGTCATACAACAGTTTCATAAAATATTTCACAATATATTTCTTACACTTGCTCCAATCTGAGTCTGACATTTTACTGAGTTAGATATCAGATTCAAACATTGGTTTGGTACCACTATTCTCACCTAAATCAGACTGTGATTCCTGACTCTGATGTTAAGGTCTAATGTTTTCATGAGTCAGATATCAGTCAATTATCCGAAACATACAACATTTAACAATTTATGTCCAACACCGAAGAAAGATTCACAGATATCTGACTGAGTCTGATTTGTCACACCTGAGCCTAATGTGTCACTAAGTCAGAAACAGAATCACACACACATCACAGTAATTTACTTGTGATTCTGACATTTTTGTGATATCTGACTTGAGTCAACACTGTCACAGTGAGAGCAACACAATAAAAACCACCACATGAGCTTTGAATCATTTTGTCCTATGAGCCATTTCACATGGGCAACATGTTCTGCCATTGTTGCAGAGAGACTCTGTATGCTGCTACTAAAACAGCCATAAGAAGAGGGAGCATCATATTAGTAACTTAGGAATATACTCATATGCACTGTAAAAACTAAGACTGCAGTGACATTGGGGTATAGAAAAAGCCGCTGCTGAAATCCTTGTGACACTAGCTACAGGCAAAGAACGACAGAAGCAGTTGCACATGCAGTGAATGTGTTTTTTTTATTTTTGTAGACAGTGACAGAAAGGGACATGTAATAAAAACAAAAGAAAAAATATGTTGACTGGTAGGTGACAGCAGACACAGTCACAGGGAGCTGTGACCGAGGCTCACAGTGACTGATATACAAGACACAGATACTTATTTGACACAGACATTTGTAAAGTGCAAGATGTCACATACAAACAAATCTGTTGTGTTCTTTACTGTTACAACCCACACTACTTGTCCAACAAACCTACTAGGGGCAGAGGTAAGGGGAGAGAAATATGATCAGTGCAGGGATGTGTTTGTAAAGTAATAGTCCAAAAAACCTACTGAAAGCATGTTTGTGGCAGCTGGTGCAATAAACATTGATAAGCCTGAAGAGGATGTTTGTAAAAAATTACATAAAAAGTTCCTCTATCACCAGTAATATTAATAAACCATATAAAATACAGAAGATAGCAATGAATCAAATTCTAGAGTTGATGGCATAGCAAAATAAGGTATAACAGCTCAACCAACTGCAGCATCTGACAGTATGAGAAAAAAGAAAACCACCTGTCCTGAAAGAAGTAGTAAACATTCTGCCAATAAGGGAAAAAATAAAAATAAATTGTCGGAAACTTTAAAAAGCCTAGAGGAATAAAAAAGTAGAGTAGAAGAGGTAGTGAGTGATGCTTACTATGAATTAATTATTGATGTTGATCTAGAATATATCCCTCCAGCATTCTTCTCTTCTTATGACACAGATTATGTTGAGAGTGAGAGAGATGATGACATGGCCAAAAATTAAGCTGAAAGGAAAAGGCTCCATTTTTCTACCACTGAAACGGAGCACTATGTATGTTTATACCTTGTTTGAGAAAACAATCGGAAAGTCAGACACTGGACAAGTAAAGATACCTAAAAATACACAATTATCCTGTCAGTCTCATCTGTATCATCATCACTTGCAAGCCCAACCCCCATCTAGACCCACATACTATTGTTGAGTAATCAGGAACATGGGTCATCAACATCCACAACCCTCTATATGATGAGTGCTTTTGCTGCTGTTGGAAGTGCAGCACCTTTGACACCTAATAGTAAAAATCTAGCCCCAATGTAGTAGTATTCCTTCAGGAACCCATCAGTCTGTGAAGTCTACAATATATAAATACTTCTCTCAACATTCAAGAGCTAAACGTGTTTCTATTTGTTGTCTGTGTAAGTAGCTTTTGAGCAGGGGCATATCCTCATTGGGATTCCACCTGAAGCACAACCACAGGTCTGATTGTTAGATACACTATCAACATGACAGTGGTGTCATGATGACTAGCAGCAGTAGAAGCACTCCTATAAGTCCACGGTCCTCTGGGGAATATAATATTAGTGCTGTCATTTTTTTTTACTTTTCACCCATCTCTACATTAGGAAATTTACTAATTTTCCACATGAAGAGGGAATACTTTCAAGCTTTAAAACTCTAGTATTTTTCTTCTGTGTTTTTTCCATTCTGCATCCTGATAACACATATTACTAGTACAGTTAACCCTTTAAGGCCAGAGGGGTGTGCAATGCATTTCTTTTTAGGTTTATTATGTTAAATATGTAATTTATTGTTGAAGTGTTGGGTTGGGAATGCTATATTTTACCAGTTATTTATTACACCCGTCCCATTTCAGAAACTGTCCTCCATCTCCTTGGACTGGGCTGGCTGGTACAAAGGAGCTGTGGTTGCCAGTCACATTTGTTTGTCCATCCTTATATATTTCCTTTACACTTTGCTTATTACAATAACCTGGACAAGACATAGACAAAGGGAATACATCAAAATGCCTACAGACTAAGACTACCCCATTGTCCTTCCCTTATAAAAAATGGAATTAATCAAAGGATTTGGGGCATACATAGCTTAAAGGGATAGTAATGTTTCAAAATAAAAACAGCTCCAATTAATCTTCATAGTATTTGGGCAATGGAGAGTGTTATTCCAATACTGTCAGAGTTGTATTTCAATAGTAATTCAATGATAAAATATCCCCCCTCCCACCCATTTTACTAATGTAACACTGTTCACCTCAGAACAGAAAGGTGGTGTCCAGATGGCTTGCAGAGAGGGACAATCTTCAATTAGGGAAAAACCTGAAAAACCTGTCAAGGGGGGGGCAGGGTTTTCATTGTTCTCACTGTAAGAAGATTGTTCCTTGCTGTGAGCGGTCTGGTCTTTAGACCAGATTCCACATCTGAGGGGAGGTGGCTTACACTAGGTAAAAGGGGTGGGAGGGGGATACTTTATCATTCAGTTACTCTTGTACTACAACTCTGATAGTATGGAAATAACACTCTTCATGGCCCAAATACTATGAAGATTAATTGGAGCTGCTTTTATTTTGAAACATTACTATCCCTTTAACAAATTGATTTCAGGTAGGTGTAAGTATAGGACAGCTCCACTTACCACTGAGAATGGTGTGCTATATTCACCATATCTATTTAAAAGGGTGAAATTTACCTTTGATATTTCCTTTTCTTCTGTGTCCCTCCAAGGCACAAAAAATATGGGCTTGTCCCTCCTCCCAGCTGGTGTAGGACCAATCCTCACAAAGTTTAAAAGAGCCTCCCCACCTCACTACCGGCAGTCAGCTTTTGTCAGAGGTAGGAAAAAACATAAAGAGGTTAATGGGCAGGGTGTGCCGTGGAGGGACACAGAATAAATGGAAATATCAAAGGTAAATTTCACCCTTCTGTGTCCCGTCCCTGGTACAAAAAACCTGGGACATACCAGAGCAGTGTCCCCTAGGGAGGGAATATAACCCTCGAAATTCTTATCACATAAGAATAACAAAATATAAAGTCTATATACTTTGAAGGAATAACAAAAGAACAGTCTTACCATGTAGGGAAATATCCTGCCTGAAGGACTTTCCTGCTGAAGCTTGCATCTGCTGAGGCCTGCACATCAACCTGAAAATGTCTTATGAATGTAGAAAGAGAGGACCATGTTGCTGCTTTGCATATATCCTCTGCTGATACAGCTGCTTTCGATGCCCAAGATGTAGAGACTGCTCTAGTCGAATGGGCCCTAATTGTCTTTGGAGGGTTCAAACCAGCTCTTAAATACGAGATCTTAATACAATCTCTAATCCATCTGGAGATGGATGATTTGGAAGCAGCTGTTCCTTTGAATTTCCCGTTAAAATGAACAAATAGGCTGTCTGACTTTCTAAGTTGTTTAGTTCTTTCCAGGTAAATGGAAATGCAACGCACAAGGTCTAAGTTATGCCACAATTTTTCCTTTTCTGTAGTAGGATTTGGAAGAAAAGAAGGCAGCACTATGTCCTGATTTAAATGAAATGAGGATACTACCTTGAATCTAAAAATTGGCTTAGTTCTAAGCACTACCTTGTCCTGATGAAGAATCAGATAAGGAGAAGAGCCTGTAACTTACATACCCTCCTGACGGAGGTAATGGTAATCAGAAAAACTACTTTCAGAGTGAGATTCTTTAGAGATACATCTTGTAAAGGCTCAAACCCTGAGGAAATGTAAAACTGATTAAGGACTGCATACAGATCCCATGGAGCCACCACTTCTTTAATCCTAGGACTAGCTTTGGTAATGCCCTTTAAATAACTTCTGACTAGTACTTGATCAGCAAATTGTTCTGCCAAAATAACCGAAATTGCAGCTGAACCTTAAGTGATGCTGGACGTAATCCCAGTTGAAAACCTTTATGTAGGAAATTAAGAATACGGGTGCCTCAGTAGAACTCCTGGATAATTGTTCTTACTGACACCAGGCCACGAAGATCTTCCAGATCCTTTCATAGACCTTTGAAGTGGATGCTTTCCTTCCTTGGATAATTATGTCTATGACTGGATCCGTTAAACCAGTCATGGTTTAAGGATGTCCTCTCAGCTTCCATGCAGTTAGTCTCCAAAACCCTGGATTTGGATGGTCTAAAGGTCCCTGCAGGAGTAAATCTCTCCTTACTGGAAAAGTCCAGTGCTGATCCACTGACAGGTTCACCAGATCTGAGAACCAGGTTCTCCTTGGCCAGTATGGGGCTATCATGATAATGTTCAATCTGTCCCGTCTTAACTTCCTTAATACTTCTGGAATCATGGGTACTGGAGGGAAAACATATGTCATCTTGAAATCCCAACTGAATGTCATGTCATCTTGACCCAGAGCTTGAGGATGATGCGTCCTGGAGAAAAACCTTTGGCACTTCTTGCTCTGATTTGATGCCATCAGATCTACTGTTGGGGGTACCCATCTCTGAACAATCTGCTCAAACACCTTGTTGTTCAGGGACCATTCCCACTGATCCAAATGATTCTTGTTGAGGAAATCTGCCTGACAATTCTGTTTTCCTGGTACATGTGAGGCCTTGATAGCTGCCAAGTTTCTTTCTGCCCACTTTAACAATCTTTCTGCTTCCTTGTTCATCAGTCTGCTGCGAGTCCCTCCTTGTTTTCTGATATACATGACCGTACTAAATTGTCTGATCTGATGTGTACCAGTTTGCCCTCCAGATGGTCTTTAGGCTTTTTAGACAACATAATACTGCTCTTAGTTGTAAGATGTTTATGTGCAGGCTCTTTTCCTCCAATGTCCAATTGCCTTGCCTAAATGTCTTGTTCCATCAGCATCCCCAGCCCTCCAAGCTGTTTTCAGTCTTGACTATTTGCCACTTAAACTCCTTCAATGGATACCCTTTCTTCAGATTGCTTGGAGTCATCCACCAGAGCAGCTGGAAACTGATTTGCCTTGACAGAGGAATCCTCTGAGACCTGTTGTAGGCATCCTTGTTCCAATTTCTGAGGAAGAAATTCTGAACAGGACGCATATGTGATTTTGCCCAGGGAACAACTTGACTGGAAGAGGCTAAGACTCCCAATAGCTGCATAAAATCCTGAGCTGTATGAATCTTTGCTCTTCAGAACAAGGATACCTGTTTCATCACATTCTTTATCCAAGTTTGGGATAGATAAGCAATTATTTTCTTTGTGTTGAAGCATATTCCAAGGAATATTAATTCCTGTGAAGGAACAAACTGTCTTTTTTGCTTGTTTATGAGCCATCCTAGACCTTCTAGATGATTGACCACTGTCACAGTGGTTGCAGATTCTGCCACTATAAGAATGTCATTAAGATAGGGGATCAGAAAGATTCCTTTTTCCCTGAGACTTTGCTAATGCTAGAGTTTTCATAAATATTCTGGGAGCTGAGGAGAGTCCAAAACGAAAAACCTTGAACTAAAGATGTTGATCCCTGAAGGCAAACCTAAGGACTCTTCTGTGACATGGCATAACCGGAATGTGGTGATATGCATCCTGCAGATCCACTGTCATGAGAAATGTTCCCAGCTGGACAGTACTCAAAACTGACGCTACTGTCTGCATCTTGAATCTTCTTTAACTGATAAATGAATTGACTAGCTTTAAGTCCAGAATGATTCTGCTCCCCCTGAGAACTTTGGAAGATGAAAGATGACTGAATAAATTCTGGTTCGTCTTTGATCTTCTGGAACAGGTTCCGCTACTTCGTTCTGAGTGCGGGTCTTTATAGCTTGATTCATCTGTAATCTTTTGCTGAGATTCGGAGGAGGTCTTCATGATCTAAAAACATCCTTCTTTAGGATTATTTTAAAGTCCAGTGTATACCCTGTCTCCAGGTTCTGCAGCACCCATCTGTCTGGATTCAACTTCATATGCCAAAGCTGACTGAAATGCTGCAGACGACCTCCTACTATGCCTGACGACAGAGCCTGTCGATCCTCAGAACCCCTTCTTAAACTGACCTCTTCTGGACCCCTCTTTCTTATATCCTCCTCTGGATGTCTGGGAATAATTCTGCTTCCTCTGGTCATAATCCTTTGACTGGTAACGCTTGCTATCTCTTAAGGACTGCCTCTGATTTCTGAAGGAAACCACTATGGTGGGAGATGATCTTGATTTCCAGTCCTGAGGTAAAAAAGAGCTTTTGCATCCAGTTATCTTTTTAATAATGTCCTCCACTTGTTCACCAAAAAGCATAGACCCAGCAAACGGCAAAGATACCAGCTTGTTGTTGGAGGAAGCATCAGCTCCCCATGGTCTAAGCTACAACACTCTTCTGGAGGAGATAGACAGGGAGGTTGCCCTGGCTGATAACTTGACTGCATCCAACGAAGCATCACAGGCAAAACCTACTGCCTCTTTTATAGTAGCCACCTCTCTCATAAAACAGGATCTAGAAACAGATGATTCGTTTTTTTCTTCTAATTCTGTTAGCCAAATACGTATAGCCCTAGACACACAAGCCATAGAAGTTGTGACCTACATACTCTGTCCCAAAATGAAGAATTGCTTTTAAAGATGAACCATCTTCCATGGGTATCATGGTTTTTTTAAAGTTGTGAAACCGCTGCATCAACTTTTGGAGAACTGGACCAGGTTGCCGTATCGGAATCATCAAACGGATACATTTGATGAAATTTTTTGGAGGAGGAAACTCTCTTATCGCACTTAGTCCATTCAGCTTTCACCAGGTCAGAGACTGAATGATGAACAGGGAATATGGGAACTGATTTCTTTGTACCTAAGAAAGCAGTGTCTATGACATTTTTGATATATCAGGAACCAGACCCTTGTATCCTATCAATCTTCACAAAGAACACAATTCTTGGTTTTCTGAGGATTTTTATCCATCTTAGCTTCAGCAGACACCTTCTCTTTAGATGTAGAAGGTTTAGGAGTGGTAGCCATACTTAAAACGTAAATTTTAATCAGACACAATATATAAAATAACCCAAGAACACATAGATAGTAAATACAGTTAAAATACAGCTTAAATAGCATCAGCCTGGCGTGCGTTTCACTCTGGAACGCAGAGGCCTGGAACAAATTTACCGCCCAAACAAAAGATAAAAAAAGTGGTAATTCTTACCCTACTGTAAGATCCTGATGCTACACAGGGGGACCCTCTGGGCCGGATGAGACTCCTGAAGCTGCACGGTACTAAGGGTTGCTTCCACCGTCTCCTGCGTTCCAGGCTGGAAAGCAACACACCGCAACCGGAAGTCACGGTCTCCATGCACCCAATTACGGAGAGAGGAAGAGCTGCTTGCCCCAGTGTGTTGCATCCTTCCCCTGGCCAGCACAAGCAACAAGACCCAGGGGAGGCCGTGCAGATGGATGTAGAAGATCCTGGTAGGGAAAGAAAATGTATTTTTCCTCTTCTTACAAAATTTGTTGCGCTGCATCGCAGCACTTTCTACCCAGCTGGTAGGATCAAAAAAGACTACCGATAGTGATGCGGGGAGGATTTTTTAAAATTTGTTTTTGTGCCAGGGACGGGAAGAAAGTAATTTTAACTAAAATGTTAGAATACAGAGCTCCCAGGAGAGGATTTCAAAACTTTTTTGTTCTCATTGACCTTTTAATCTGATTTCTTATTTAATTATACTGTAATTTGGTGATTAAAACACACATCAAATATACATGTTCATCAAAGATTCCTTTCTGGAATATTGCATAAAGAGCAAATATTAATATGTATCAAAGCTTCTTAGTATTAAGAAACTGGTACAATTCTGCTGAATGATGAAGATAATATACTAATTAAAAGTGGAACAGTTCTCACATATACAGATTCCCATTGATTTAAATGTGTTAACCCCTTAAAAAGAAGAAGGGTTTCCATTACTTTGGGTGTGATAAAGAGGTGATAAAGCGGAGAAGATTTCTCCAGTTATAGCACTTCTCCAATTCCAGTCTTTTTCTGTGATGTCATTGCACAAATATTTCTCAAGTGGGAGAGGTCTTAGTGCATAGGCTTCATAGAAAAACATAGAACTTGGAGAAGTGATATCACAGGAGAAGTCTTCTCCACTTTATTACCTCTTTATCACACCTAAGCCATAACCCCCATTGTTTTACAATGTGTTGAAGACCTCTCTAGCATTCAAGTGGTCATATCATTTACATCAGTAAGGACTTAGGGAACTTGTGTTTCCCATGATGTAGACTTGCTTGATTATATTTAAACTGACAACAGTATTTATTGATTAAAATAATTACATCAGTATGAGTTTTTAAATTAAAATATGACTCAAGCTTTGGGGGCATGGATATAATAATAAATCTGTAGCGTAGATATCTGAAGTGATTAGGAAAACCCTCAACAAATTATGTAAACAATAAATATGTTTTATATAGAAAATATAGTTTCTTAAAATTAGCCCTAAAGTCTCTTCAACAATATAGGTTTTACATTAGTATAATTCAATCTAAAAATGGCCCAGTATTTTTAAAAAGTCTACTTTTTCCTCATGAGATTTGTTCATGTAAGGAAATCCTTAAAGGGGAATTATACCTGAGAAATAAGTAGAGAGAAATTTGTTTTGTATATATAACAAAACAGTAAATAAAAATAACTGTTGTTTGAATGTTCCCTTTCTAGGTAAGTATTTCTGTTAAACAAATTGATCATTTGGGTATAGTTCTGCTTTAAAGTCACTTGAGTGTAGGTATGCTTGTTACAATAATGATATATTCAAACCAGAAAGAAACTGAATATGTACAAACACATTTCCTATCACCCAATAATCTCTATCAAGGTTTAAATACCTCTAGCTACTGAAGTCTGTAAAGGTAGTCAATCTATTTACCTCCAGCCATTATCTGTTTGGTGATGATTATAATTCTAGACTCCAACAGTTGGAGAGTCAAAGATTGACAACCAATGGGGATAGGTAGTAGACAAAGGCAACGGTGAAGAGAGGTTGTGCACTTGAAGCAGTTACTCTGGATATTTCAGCCAGTAGATATAAAAAAGAAGATTGATAGGATACAAGGGTCTGGTTCCAGATATATTGAAAGTGTCCTCTAGAGGATAAGTTCTTGAGTTCTCATTTATTTCAGCATTCTGAGGATAACACATTACAGACATTTCTAACCTTTCATTTCACCCCTGTCCCTTTTTTGGTATATTGCCAACAGGTGATAATTTCATTTTAAACATGCCTACCTTATATAAGGCAGCTAGGCAATTGAGATTCTACTTCATAAAAATTATTTTTAATAAAAACAACACTATAACACAATACTGAGTGGTGATGATATACAGGTGTGCAACACAAGACCAGTTTTTGGTCAAACTAGAGAAAATTGCTTTTAGTGCACTAATCTTGTATTAATTAAATACAATTTTGCACAGGGCCTTGTTTTTAATTACCAAATTCAGTCTTATTCCCCTAGTAGCTAACAGGTGGTTCCCATTCTACTGTGCATGTCCTATGTAACTTATTCATACTGAAAGGTCTGCTGTCTAGACTTTTGAGTTGGAAACATGAATGTTTGCTGAATAGACATCTAAGTCTTTGTAAAACAACAACTTGCACTTCGTTAGTGGACTTTAAACTTAAGCTGTCTACCCTTGCTGACTTAGAAATTTATGATGTAGCCATTCTACACAGCACTCTGTATTGGTGACACACATGTAGCAGTCTAGAAAGCAGATTTATGGTAGACTTCTACACAACAGACTTTGGGAAAGTATTCTACACCTCATATGATCTCAAGTACTTGATGTTCTGGATCTCATTCATAACCCAAAGTCTGCCCAACAGACCTTGGGTGATGAATAAAATACAGTAGAGTAACTCATTAGAGGAGTATAATACTTTTTGCTTTCAGACTTCTACAAGTCCATTGTTAAAGTGACAATCAATAGTAACACTGAGAAAACAAGCAACAAATATTGGACCTGATATGTAGAATGAAGGAGAGTGGCTACAGTGATAAGCATCTACCTCCTTTGTTGCAAAAGGAACTGAAACTCAGGATGAATTGTTGAGTGTGAAGTCTGATGCTATGGACTTTGCCAATAGATTTGTCTTTCCAACCACTTTACTTTTCATCATCTTGGTATGTATTAGATATCAGCCTATCCAATTGCATTGAAAACAAACCACTATTAATCTATTGTAAGGGCTGCTGTATGAAGAACCTGCATGCATTCGTTGTTCCAAAACATTGCTATTATAAACTCACCAAGGCACGCTCACCAATAAAACATAAGGAATTAATTTGCAGTTCATATTGCCTTACTTGTAAGAGCTTTCTGATGGAGACACATATAACAACCCACTTAATCATGTGTCCCTCTAAGAAGTTATATATAGAATTTACAACTTGTACTTTAATGGAAAAAATAGCAAACCATTGACCATACTGAAAGCAACAGAGGAAGTCAAAAGAGGCAGAACCATGGTATGGAACTGAACAGAGAGAAGACATGCACCATCAGCACTAAAATGTACGATCATAGATCATTTTGTGTAAGCGCTTGCGCTTACCTTTGAGGGGAGATGGCCGCTCCAGTGCTCACTGAGATGACTGGTCCCCTCAGCATTATCTTCGTGGCTAAGCCGTTTCCTGTGTTGGGGAGAACCGGATGCCTTGGTCTCATCTGGCACCGTTTTCTCCCTTCTATGTGGCTCCTGCCGCATCTGTTTGGCTCCCCCTTCTGGCCAGAAGAGTCGGGAGCACGTCACTGGGATTCCCTCTAGTGACTTTGCTTCCGGCTCTTAAAGGGACAGGCCATATTGTGCGCCACCTTTCTGGGGTGGAGCAATTAGTATTTACTCTGCCTGGACACCACACCAGTTGCCCTTTCATGGTGTTCCGGTGCAGTTGTGTTGTTTGGGCTCTGTTGTATGATCCTTGGCTTGACTTGCTCCAGTATTCCTCCCAGTGTGTAGTGTTGTGGCTTATCTGACTACCCGCTTGGTATTTGACCTTTGGCTCTGGCTGACTACCCACTCTGGTACTGACCCCTGGCTTGCCTGACTAACCTCTTGGTATTGACCATCGTCTCTGGCTGACAATCCACTCCAGTTCCAACCCTTGGCTTGTTTACGTTACCGCCTGATACTGATTATAGGCCTGAGTCAGTCTGAGACCATTGCTTTGAACTTTATGCTTATTTCTGTCCTGGGTCCTAGCCCCTGTATCATTAATGAGATCTCTCCTGGGTCCCAGCCCCAGCAGGTGCTATTACACAGTCTCTGGTAGAGAATCTACTCTGTAGCAGTCTCCTATTGCTGGTAGGAACTGCTGGCTTCTTGTGTTACACTCTACCTTATTCAGTAACTGTAGTGTTTACATTAAATATCTATATTGCTCAGTAAAGGTGGTGTTTCAAATCTATTCTGCCTCGTGTGCATTCATTGGTATCCGTGACAGTAAGAAAGGGCCACTATGAGTACTGAGGGTACAGAAAATCCACCGGTCCAGAGCATCTTGACTACAATGGACAGTCAGGATTAACATATTGATCAACTGTTCTTGGCCACGCAGACAATGTTAAACCGTATGGCTCATTTGGACCATCCCAATACACAACTGGTGGCCTCTGCTGATACTGTTCTGGCACCAGTTGTTATGGCTGCTCAGGAACCCACTGTTGCCACTATTGCCAGGGGAATGTCCACATCCGCTCCGCTCCCCCAATGATATGAGGGTAACCCGGTACTCTGCCATGGTTTTCTAAATCAAGTAGGCATATACCTGGAGATGGTTCTGCATGTGTTCCCTATGGAGAGAAGTAAAGTAGGGTTCATGATTTTGCTCCTCTCGGACAAGGCTTTGGTATGGGCCAAACCATTATGGGAGAATGAGAAACCCATCATCCATAATTATGCAGAGTTTGTGGACTCATTTAAACAAGTGTTTGACATACCTGCCCGCTCTCCCTCTGCTGCCAAAAATCGAATGTCTATCCGCCAGGGTAACCGTACGGTGGCCGAATATGCTATTGAGTTTCGCACATTGGTAGCGGAGGTGGGATGGAATAATGAAGCACTGGTACCTGCTTTCTCACAGGGGCTAAGTGATGATATTAAGGACAAATTGCTGCCAGAGATTTGCCTGTTGACCTAGACAATTTGATATCCTTTACCATCTTGATCGACACCCTTATCAGAGAATGGCTCTCCTTTAAGGAACATCTGCAGAGGCCTCTGGCATGCTTAGCTCCGACTTTTAGTCACCCACCCATTCTTTCCTCACCTTGCATGCCTTCTAGTTCGGACATGGGAGGGGGGGGGGCTGATGCAGTTAGGATTTACCCGTCTCTCAGCACAGGAGAGAACATTGGAAGTCATACTATCTTGAGCCAATCCTTCATTGATTACCCCAGCATTGATAGACTCAGGGGTGGTGGGGTATTTAATTGATGCCGGCTTCGCAGAGAAGCATTCTATCCCGTTGCAGTCCCGGGTATCGCCATTGACTATTTAGGCAATTGATGGTAGTCCGCTACAACTGCCTCAGGTCACTCATGACACTATTTCCGTGACGCTGCTAGTAGGAGACTTCAATTCCAGGTCATTAACTCAATGCATTATGGGATCATTCTGGGGTTTCCTTGGCTCCAAAAGCATAACCCCAGAGTGGACTGGCATAATTTTGACATTCTGTCTTGGTCCCCACATTTTCATGTCTCCCCGTCCTACTAGAGTGTTGGGCATGGCTGCCTCCTCCACCTTACCTGAGGAGTATCAGGCCTTCTGTGACATGTTCATCAAGGTGCAGGCCACAACTTTACCTCCTCACAGGCTGTATGATTGTTCTATTGAATTGGTTCCGGGGGCTGCTCCTCCAAAGGGTCGTGTATACCCCCTGTTTATGGCTGAGAATGGAGTCATGGAGGAATATGTGGCGGACGCCCTCTCTAGAGGTATTATTCCAAAGACCCCCTCCCCGGTTGGAGAGTTGAGGCCATGCATTGATTTTTGAGGACTTAATATCTCATGAGTAAGAACGCATACCCCATACCATTGATCACAGAGTTATTGGACTGGCTACAGGGTTCGTCGATCTCCGGACAGCTTATAAAATGTTGCGAATCAGAGAGGGTGATGAATGGAAGACAGCGTTTAACCCCAGGAGCGGGTATTATGAATATTTGGTAATGCCCTTTGTTCTTTGGAACACTCCCGCTGTCTTCCAGGCGCTCATTAACGATGTCTTAAGAGACCTTTTGATGAGCTGTGTGGTTGTCTATCTGGATGACATTCTCATCCACTCCCCAAATCTGGAACACCGAACAGATGTTGCTAAGGTGTTACAATTCTTAAGGGCCAATAATCTTTTCTGCAGGTTGGAAAAATGTGAATTTCACCAGTCCCAGGTGACCTTCTTGGGTTATGTGATTTCCGCCTCCGGGCTGGCTATGGACCCTGGGAAGTGTTCGGCGGTACTCCAATGGCCCTTTCCTATGGGACTCAAGGCGATTCAGCGATTCTTGGGCTTCGCTAACTATTATGGGAAATTTATAAACCAATTTTCAACCATTTTCAAACCCCTTACGGACATGACACACAAGGGTGGTAATGCTTCCAAGTGGTCTCCGAATGCTCTTTGAGCTTTTGAAAGCCTAAAAGCAGCCTTTGCCGCTGCCCCTCTACTGAGATATCCGAATCCCAAGTTGCCTTTCACATTGGAGGTTGACGCGTCTGAGTCGGGAGTAGGCACCCTCCTGTCTCAGCGGTGTTCTCCAGATGCACCCTTGCTGCCTTGTGGATTCTTTTCCCGAAGACCTAGACTCTGTATGAGATGCAAACTATTAGCCATAGTTCTGGCATTACGTGAGTGGCGGCACTTACTTGAAGGTACTTGTGTGCAATACTTATTCTCACTGATCATAAAAACCTGACCTACCTTTCGGAAGCCAAATGGCTGTCCCCACGGCAGGTTAGATGGGTGCTGTTCTTATCCCGATTCAATTTTATTGTGTCATATCTGCCGGGTACTAAAAACATAAGGGCTGATGCCTTGTCTCGCCAGTTCGGTGCCTTGTCCAAGGAGGATTGTGATCCCACGCCTCATATTTTGGCGACCATTCGTACCAGCATTATATCTCCTTTGGGGACAGAGATATTGGCTGCCCAGGGGATGGCTCCGGCCGACAGACCACATGGGAGATGCTTTGTGCCCGAAGCTTTAAGGGCCAAACTATTAGAGACCTCTCATTCTTCCAAAGCAGCAGGGCACATTGGAAGAGTTCAATTATTCTGGTCAGTATCTCGACTGTTTTGGTGGCCTAGTATTCGACCAGATGTTTCGGCTTTTGTAGCAGCCTGTCAGACTTGTGCTAAAACTAAGACTCCAAGGCATCTTCCTGTGGGTCTTCTTCTTCTTCCGGTGCTGAATGGGGAGCCTTGTGTGCATTCATTGGTATCCGTGACATTTTGCACCACTGAGTTGAGACACAGATAGTACAAACAGACTATATTGTGTGGAGAGTAGATGGATTTCTAAATTACAAACCCTATCTCCACAAGGACTGAATGAAAATTGTTCTATGCAAGCCTCTTTTGAAGAAATCAGAACAAGGTGTGATAACAATGTGACAACAATAGACTGAAGCAATATCTTTCTGTGCTTCATTGTGCCACTCGAGCCCACACTATTGGGATTTGTAGCAACTAACCTAGATTATGTCTTTGAAACAATGAAAAACCATGGGACTTTTATACCTTTGTCAGATGGATTTGGACAAATGAAGCTGGATAAGCTTTTATTTATGCCCATCAACGGACTGATTATATTGGGTGATGGACAATTAAGTGATTTTACACCTGTTTCACACACTTATGTGTTTATGGGCCTGTGACATGGGATTTAGTATGTTGATTCATCATATCTGTGCTCTCCCTTTTATGGTTGCTCTCTCTATAATTCTTGTTCAGCCCTGGGGCTAGCTATCTGAGAGTTTCTGTCTTTGAATTTATGAACTTTGATTGCTGATGGGACATTGGGACATTTGATTTCATTGCATTTTTCCCTATGGGACTCATTTAAATGACTGTTTGCTGGCATGATGCTTTATTATTATTTGATTTGCTCTTGGCCTTATGTATTACTATATGTTGTTTTGTTCTTAATTCTCTACCCAGGATAGGATGTTTCACTGCTGTCCTGTGCAGGATTATGTTCCTTGGTCACTTACAAGCTCTATAGTTCTTTATCAGGGTTACTTCATTTATGATTATCTGTCATCATGAATATACTTGTTGTACATCCTTTTCAGCCACCAAGTCCTTTGCTGTCTTTCTAGACTACCACCAGGTGGTTCACCTTTCTTAACATCTGTATACCTGGACATCTATCATTCATTTTAATACTCTTAGAACATGTTTTGTTCAGGTAATCCCACATCTGAATTTACATTCAACAACTCCTGTAGCATGTATATGATGTGTTTTGATTTTAAAGTCCAAATGCCGTCCATCTTCAAATTTAGATAATGTTGCTGTGTATGGCATGTGTTCTGATGTCTTCTTACCTGCTGTTTCATTGAAGGCTGTCTTTTCAATGTCCTCTACATTTTTTACAATCCGGTCTCTATAAAGCTACAGATCTTTGACAGATCAGCTCTGATACATTGTATGCTGAAACCATTGGCATTGAAACTGGTGGTAATGGTTCCTTTTTTCTATCACTAGGTTGGCTAATGTGATTGTTTATGTGTAATGCAGATTAATGATCTGCGCTATATGTGTTCACCAAGAACAAAGGTTGATGATGGAGAGGATTTATAATAGATATCACAAATGGATGTGCCTTTCCCAAGAGATAAAAATATATTAGAAATATGTCCAAAATAAATATACTTAAAAATTCCAAAAATTCCACTGCTGTGAATATTTTGTAGCACTTGAGTCTATGCTGCTAGTCCCTTTTGTCTCAGGATCCCAGAGATGGCGTTTTTACATGTAAAACCAAAGTGAAGGAATAGGGAGGGACAGCGCAAGAAAACACTCCAAGTGTAGTATTTATTAGAACAATAAATAAATCCTAATAAAGCCTAATCATAATTAACACTACACTTAGAGTGTTTTCTTGAGCTGTCCTCCCTATTCCTTCTCTTTTCTTTTAATATGATTGTTTCACTGTCCGCTGGTAGCCATTGAACCCTACAAATAATAGCTGCTTCATCAGCCTTGCTCCACACTGATAACCACTCAAATACTTTTTACTTCCTCAGACTTGATCTACTGTACACTGCTAGCTATAGAACCACATATAAACTGTCTATTTCATCAGCCTTCTTCCACTGTCTACTTTTAGCTACAGAAGTCCACATGTCAACATATACAGTATGCTTCCTCAGCCTTGCTCCACTGTGCACTGGTAGCCACATAACCACACATGTATCATTGGAAATTGTAGCCTGTGTTATAATATCCACTGACAGCCATGGACTTACACATATTTTGTCACCCTACCTTTGTTCTGCCTTGGTAGTAATAGAATCTTCTTCCTCAGCCTTGCTCCAGTGTCCATTGGTAACCATAGAACTGTACATAAACTGTCTACTTCATCAGCCTTGCTCCACAGTCCACTAGTAGCCAAAGAAACACATACACACTGTCCGCATCCTCAGCCTTGCTCCACTGTCCACTGATAGCCACAGAACCACACATGCGTTTGACATGTCAACCTTATTTCACTGTACATGATAGCCACAGAACCATATAACCGTAATTTCTCAGCATAGCCCTATAAGACCTTAGCGGGATCAGCAAGATGCCATAGCCTCACACTGACCACACCAAGCTCACAACAGGAAACACTGAGAACCCAAGCCAGACTAGGATGTGGGCGACCCTGCTGGTTTCAAGACTGAAGGGAGAAAGCTAAGCCATGGTGTGCTGGATAGTTGTGGGGGAAGCCACATTTAGAGGATGCTGATGAGGGAGGGAGGGAGGGAGCTGAGCTGCAGCTGAGGGTGGATGAGGGAGGGAGGTGAGCCACAGTCAGAGGATGGGTGAGAGAGAGAGAGGAGGAACAGCAGTTGGAGGTTGGGTGAGGGATGGAGGGGAACTGCAGTTGGAGGGTGAGGGAGAGAAGGAGGGAGGGGAACCTCAGTTGGAGGGTTGGTAAAGGGGGAGATGCACATGGAGGCTGGGTGAGAGAGGGAAGTGTGAATGGAGTGATTTTTAGGTCAAAACATTTCTCTAGCAATGGTTGCATTTAGACATGTAGGGCAATTGTTACAGCTTACCTTAGTTTCAGCGTCATTTACAGGCGCGAGGCTTCAAGCATGCAGCAGGCCTCTGTTTTATGTGTTTGCTTCTTGTAGTGTCCTCCTGCCTACTTCCTCCTACCTACTTCCTCCCTCTGAGATGCTCCTCCTACCTACTTCATGTGGAGGGCTTTAAAAGGCAAACTGAGTCTTGACTCAGATGCCCTTGCATTGTTGTGCTTAGTAGTTCTCTTACCTTGGGCTCTGTGTATGACCTGGCTAGTCTTCCATCCAACCTGGTGCTGACCTGTGGCTCTGTCTGACTATTCTTTTGCGTATTCCTATTAGTGGACATCCAACCTGGTGCAGACTTGTGGCTCTGGCTGACTACCTGAACTGTGCATGACCTGGCTTGTCTGACTATCCCCTCTGGTGCTGACTTGTGGCTCTGTCTGACTACTCTTACATTTGCTCCTTTACCTAGCAGTCATCCAACCTAGTGTGGAACTGGGGCTCTGGTAGACCTTCTCTGATACTGGCTGCAGGCTCGAGTCAGCTATTTACTTCCTCTCTGACTGCAGGCTGAGTCAGAGTCCTCTTCCTACTGACGGCAGGCGTGCGTCGGTGCATCTTCCACTTCGGATCAAGAACCTGTGTTCCTGTTCCTGACCCAGTTCCTGCTCCTTCCGGTAGAGACCACCAGTGGCTGAGGCCTAGTCTCTAGCATTGTGGTCAAGCCTGGCAGCCTATTATTTCTGATAACTGTGCTCGCTGGCTTGTAACCCTCTACTTGTTACTACTATATATATATTTGCCTACCTACTACTATCAATAAATTGCATTTAACTATTCCGTACTGACTCCTGAGCTTTTCTGGGAACTGTGATAGCAATGTACTCAGTGAGTCAGTGTTGTCCCAAACCTGGAGGAAACAACCTATATGGCTGGCAAAAAAAAGAGTATTAGAATAATTATGGAGCCTCAGAAGTGTAGGGTAGTTGGCTGACACTGTTCTGGAGGACTCAAGCAGTTAGCTGCAGATATATTCACTCTGTTGGCAATGGATGTGGATGATGGGCTTAATGACTTATATGCTGCAGAACTTGAAATATTGTCTCAATGTAGATGTGGTGAGAATGGAAGGCTTTTTTCACTCAATACAAACCATGCAACCAATGAGAGGGGAAAAAGAATGGTCCTGGCAGCCTGAGAATTAGCTTGAAAGAAATCCGTGTAATGACAATTCTCACAGCACAGATTAAATCTTTCATGCATCCATGTTAAAATAGACCCTGAGTGGTTATGTGCCTACCAGTTTCTATTTGAACAGGGCTGAGGTGTCAGACAGTATATGTATGATTCTGTGGCTACCAGTGGGATAGTGGAACAAGGCTGGTGTAATAGAAAGCGCATGCACTTCCTTTACTAAAGCCTGATACTTGCACTCATGACACTCCTCCTACTGTCTCTGTATGTTATTATGATAACTAATTAGACTGTAGTCTCCTTGGGGTATGGTCTCTTTACCAATGTATGATTCCTTTTTGCTGTACAATCCACCCTGCTAATAATGCAATGATCAGGCTTTAGCCTAATGCTCCTAACCCAGTCTTGTATTGTACTACTATTTTGTAAAACGCTGTGAACATGTATGCCACTATATAAATAAAGATATATACATACATACATGGTTCAGTGCCTACTACTGGATCAAAAATGTTGTGTTAGACACTGTGTGTGGTTGCAATCAAACAAATGTATCCAGATTGCACTATCTACAATTGAAGGGAGTTTGCTCTAGTGTGAAATTGGCTAAAGGGTGCAGTGTTCCATAGTTTCAATTGTAATATTTTTTTTTATTGATAGACATGAAAATACATAGGCAAAAATAAGAACCGGTGCAAATGGCTTGTATAAGTAACAATCTATCAACAATAATAACTTAGGTAGTATACATTGTATGGATTGATTAAAATGTGCTAAACCTGAGAAGCAGTGGTTAACAGTATTCCTAGAACAGTATAAACAGTGGGAAGTTTCATCATAGCGAGTGCAAGTCAATAAGGGTCACAGGAAACCCACTCGACATGAGATGTAAGCCCGTGTTAAGCAAATCCTAGACAAACTCCCTTATAGGTATAAAGGCTTATAAGAGCAGGGTAGTAAGTGTACTGGGGAATTCAACTACGACAAGCAATTGACAAGGAGAAGCAAAAGACAGAATAGAGGTGGATCTGTAGGACAGAAAGAAAGAAAAGGGAAGAGCACAGATGAAAAACACAGGGTGGGGGGGCATAGAGTCTAAGGGAAAATAAGGGGGAGGGAAGGTGGGATGGGGAGGGGTGGAATAGAAGAAAAAAGACCAACATATAACACCAATAGCAGACTGCATGGAGATGGCGAAGAAAAAAGCAGATGTTAGTAAATTAAGGAGAGGTGTAAAAGAACTGCAGGCACTTGATCACCGGAGAGGGGCAGTAAGGGGAACTGATGCTTTTTAACTTCATTTGCTTGTTTTTTATTATCTATTTAAATCACATATGAGTGAACTTCCATAAAGGTAAATATTTCAATAAAGATTTTTTTTAATTTCCAATTTCTCTTCTTGGGATTCAAATATAACAATCCCAAATATGGGTGAATAGGAGTGCAAATGTGGTACTTTTTCCTCCTAATCTGTAAGGAGAATCCCCTTTGCAAACTGTGTGTGTGGTTATAAGGCTACCAGAGGGACAGTTTGACAAGGCTAGGTAAGCAACCACTGTACTTATCGCTATAGCTATAAGCGAGCAGTTGAACAAGGCTGAAATTTCAGGCATTGTATGTGTGGTTCTGTGGATACTAGATGGGCAGAGATGGAATGCCAAACAGTTTATGTGTGCTTCTGTGAGGAACAGTGGACAGTGGTATAAGGCTAAGGCATTGGACAGTGTACATTTGAGTGCCAGAGGGTTATCTTACACATTGCAAATGAATGCTCTGGACTACCCTCTGACACACATGCCATTTTTTTATTACTATTCAGATCTCTTTGCGGGAGCATCACAACCCATTTTGATACCTCACTTCCCTGGTATTGATCACCTATGTGATCTTGATAAACAATCAATATTGGTAGCCTGAGATGCACTGACTGCCTTCCTTCCATCTGCATCTCAGCATTTTCTGAAATTCCAGGGGGTTATTCACTAAGATGTGATAAAGAGATGATAAATTGGAGAAGACATCCATTTATATCACTTCTCCACTTTGTATGTTACTCTATGGAGCCTATGAACTAATTGGAGAAATCTTACTGCATTGGCTGCATAGAATAACATAGGACCCAGGACATGGGAGACATCATATCACTGGAGAAGTTATCTCCACTTTATCACCTCTTTATCACACCTTAGTACATAACCCCCAGATTTAGTGGGAGGTCCTCAAAGGCCCACTTGCACTATTTTTAACAAGAGTGGACCTTCAAATTCCTCTCACTTAAACCAGAATTTGAGTACGCTGGGTGGAGGGAGGAAGAGAAGGAAGTCAATGATTGCCTAATGAGTACAATCGCCTAATGCAATTGGGTAGGCAGTCAAGTCCAGTGGAACATCAGGAAGGTTCCTGATACACACCATTGAAGCCTCAATCTTTTTATTGTTATTTACAGTACATGATCCATGAATCCTGCACTATATTTACATTAAATACACATGGTTACTCCAATTGCCATAGGAGTAACCATGTAAGTTTTAATTTTTAAAAGAGGTCCTGCAGAGTTCAGAAAGTCCTTCCCTACATGCATGATAAGCTTGAAGCTTCTCCCTGCAGAGAAATTGCAGGGAGAAGCTTGTAAAGACAACATTTTAATGTTTACAGTGTTATTTAGGGTGCCTCAGTGTTTGTGACCAGGCCTCCTCTTTATTACAGGAAGCATTTTGAATGAAACACTGCAGAGTTACATTTGTTCCTATGAAGGACTGAAGAATTAAAATTGCATAAATATGCTATGTAAAGGAGGTTTGCACACTTCACTTAGAAATGTGATATTTGTTTTCTTTTCTAGCATCACTTCACAAATTATGTCACACATATATAAAAAAGTGAATGTTTTCTCAGTAACATCACATTTGTTCATACACTTACAAATAACGTAGCATGTAGTTCCCCCATTGTTTTGGAATATATGAATTTACATGTGGGCAGATTGTACAGGAGAACTTAGTAATTTTCCATTGCAGGTCCTGGTGACTCTATTATATTGTTGCATGAGCAGAAACATTGAATTGGCAGATAATCTGAAATGAAATTCATGACAGTTAACATGATTAATCCCATCAATAACAATTTGGTTGATTGCATTGGTAACATTTCCTCACTTATATGTAAACAAAATAAATTGTGTTGTTAGCTATATTGTTTAGCTCATAACACTTTCAATCATGTGTTATACATTTATGACAATATATTTTTTATTTATATTCTTTATTTCAAATTTTACAAAGATACAAAATATCATTACACACAACTTTCCCAGAAATAAATTTCCTATTTTACTTAATGCATACTGCATCACTATACTTACAATTCCTAAAATCATACTATTTTCAATTCTTCCATTCATATATCTACAATCATAAACCCACACCTACTTCCTATATAAGGAGGATACAGAACTGGAGAGAACACAGGGGCTCTTTTCCATATTAATATTCTCTTTTACCCTCAGCATGCCTATAATTGTCATTTATTCACAGTTTGCCTGCCCACTTATATCCACTCTGTGCATTGGGGGCAATAATTTATCTTGTACTTTTTTCCACATTGCCCAGATCTCATAGTATTGTACAAGCCTCCCCTCTCTAAAAAAGAAATGTTTTTCCATCTGAGACTGGAAATCTATTTGACTTATTACTTCCCACCATTCTATCGTCCCTTGTTTCTTCCAATTTCAAGCCATGCAAATCTTTGCCGCAGAGAAAATATGAATCGGCAGCTTTTTTTGACATTTACTTAAAAGAGGAAAATCTACAAAGAAGAGGAACAGTTGAGGAGTTATCTCTATTTTTTGTGAAAATATTTGCATAATCAGTTTAGTTATATTCATTTTCAATTGGTCTAAGTGTTTGCATCTCCACCAAATGTGAAAAATCGTTCCTAGTTCTTTCAAGCATCTCCAACATATACGTGGGTAAATATTATTTATCTTATGCAATTTTGCCGGTACCAGGTACCAGCGATAAATCACTTTGTAATGTAATTTTATCAAAATGTATACAATATATATTACTTTTAACCCATCTAATCCCCTGCAGCCATTCCTGAATATCAAACTCTTTGTCTAGCTCTAATTGCCACTTCTTTATTTATCTCGAAAAAAGTAATCCTTTTCTTAATCCAAAAATATTTAATCCGCAGATAAAAATCTCCCTTGAACCAAATGCTTCTTGTATTTTACAAAATGTCATCAGTCCCTGTACATCGTAAATATCTGCCAAGCAAGAAATGCCCTGGTTTACCAAGCCCTGCAGATTCATATCTCCGATACCAGCCTGAATAGTCAGAATCAGAATTGACATCGGAACAATATAGTTTAAATCAAATTTCTTTTTTAAACCTTTTATTGTATTGTATTTGGGCCTGCTTACTGTAGATCCAAAACTCTTCATACACCTGTAACCCTGAATCAAGTGCTTCCATTTCCAACCATAAAGGGACTCCCCTATCTTTCTTATTCCACCCTAAATAATGGGTTATCATACATGCTTCACCCAATACCTGCAAATCTGGATAGGATAGTCCTCCTTTGAGTGTTGTTTTTTTAAGAATTTTAAAAGCTACTCGAGGTTTTTTTACCCCTACATACAAATGCTGCAGTTATTTTTTGGTATTGTAGTATTATCCACCTTCAGAGGAATAGTTCTCATTAAACATAAAATTTGGGGTATATCATATGCTCTAATCGTTTCTAGCCTCCCCAACCAGGAAAGTTCTAATTCTCTCCAACTTGTTAAAGATTTCTTAAGTTCTCCTAATAGGTATATATATATATATATATATATATATATATATATATATATATATATGTCTATATATATATATATATATATATATATATATATATATATATGCTACCAAGGGTTAAGCACTCTCACCAACAGGTAACATTGGGACCGGGTGCTCCAGAAGTGTATACAGACAATAGATAAGCTGTGCACTCACGGTTTTTACAAAACATTTAAACCAATTTAATGGGGAAACCATGCAACGTTTCGGTCCTCAGATCGGGACCTTTATCAAGCAAACATATGTAACAAAACTAAGTATCACATATAAATACAAACAAAGTAATGAGACTCACCACGTGTGAACCCAAACGACCTCCGGTGATGACGTGAGAAGAGACGTAAAAGAGAACAAAAGATACCAGAACCAGAAAACCCATACGACCCAGAAAAAAATCCGAAATAGTGCCACCCTTTGTCAAGAAATAGTAAAGACATGTAAATATCAAAACGATACAAAGCCGTCCCAGAATATAAAACAGATACAGAACATTGCTAGGTTATACACTTGTTAGCAATGTATTATCAACAGAGAGAATATAGATATTTATCTCTCTGAGAGAAAACAATTAAAAATTTTTTTCTCATTAAGGCCAAGAGGGTTAATTGTGGACAATTCTTTAATCCAAAAGCATTCCCTTTGTAGTAGTCTTTTTGCGCGATCTCCACCTCGCCTTGAAGCCGGTACATGTTCTATACCTATAAACCTAAAATGAGTTATTGAATGTCTCTCTGCCAAATAATGTTTGGCCACTGGTTTATCCGACTTATTATCTCTGAATGCTACTTTTATGGCTGACCGATGCCCAGCCATCCGTTCTCTTAAAGTGCATTCAGTTTTCCCGACGTATGATAATCCGCATGGGCAAGTAAGGAGATAAACCACCCAAGTAGTCGTACATGTAATCCGTTCTTTGATGAAATACTTTTTATTAGAACGGGGATGAGTAAAGAAGCGACCCGTGGACATAGATCCACATGTTGTACATCCAGTACATCTGTAGCATCCTGGCGGTGCTGATTTAAGCCAGGTTTTTTTATCGCTTGTATAGCTATCAACCGGGTCTGTTTTAATCAAAAGATCCCTCAAATTAGGGCCACGTCAGCAAAGGATAGTTTGTTGCAACCTATAGGGTCTTTCATTGATTTTTACCTCCAACCAATTATACAAGGTCTGTCAACAATATTGAAAGATACTCCGGCATTGATTAAGATTTTAAACGAGTTTCCTTGTTTTGGAGATGATATGTGGCTTGTAACCCTTGATGTAAAAAGTCTTTATACCATTATTCCTATGAAGGATGGACTGGATGCAGTACGGGATATCGTTGCGACATCTGATAATTATAATGGTCCTCCAGTTGAATATTTACTGGCTCTACTAGAATTGTGCCTAACAAACAACTTTTTTCAGTTTGAAGGTAAATATTTTATGCAACTGACAGGTACATCGATGGGTGCAAGCATGGCGCCATCATACGCCAATGCATTCATGTATAAATTTGAAACTCACCAGATATTGCCAATGTTTCAACAACAGATCAAACTGTATTATCGCTATATTGACGACATACTGTTAATATGGCAAGGCTCTGAGGAGTCTCTATTATCTTTTGTTGACAACATTAATACCTTGGAGGCTTCGGTAGAGTTCACATTGTCCTATGGCCATGATAAAATACATTTCTTGGATTTAGAAATCTTTGTCCAAAATCAGAAGCTTGGGTATAGCTTATTTCGTAAGGAAACAGATCGAAACACTCTGTTACAATTTTCAAGTTTTCATCCACCAGCCTTAAAGAACTCTCTACCTAAATCACAGTTTTTAAGAGTGATACGCAACAATTCTGATGAGACATCTAAAATGCGACAATTGAATGAAATGGTTGATCGTTTTGTGGCTCGTGGTTATCAAAAGAAAAAACTTGAAACAATGTATCGTGCCCTTCTGGATGAGGAAGGATTACCTAAAGATAAAGAGACTACCCACCAGGATAGGATGGTAATCTCAATGAAATATACGACAGCAACTAAATCTATTAAGAAATGTATTGATAAGAATTGGAATATACTTATTAAGGATAAAAAGCTTCCTGAGATTTTTCACAATCGTCCCTTATATGGATACAGACGTGGCCCTAATTTGAGGGATCTTTTGATTAAAACAGACCCGGTTGATAGCTATACAAGTGATAAAAAAACCTGGCTTAAATCAGCACCGCCAGGATGCTACAGATGTACTGTATGTACAACATGTGGATCTCTGTCCACGGGTCGCTTCTTTACTCATCCCCGTTCTAATAAAAAGTATTTCATCAAAGAACGGATTACATGTACGACTACTTGGGTGGTTTATCTCCTTACTTGCCCATGCGGATTATCATACGTCGGGAAAACTGAATGCACTTTAAGAGAACGGATGGCTGGGCATCGGTCAGCCATAAAAGTAGCATTCAGAGATAATAAGTCGGATAAACCAGTGGCCAAAGATTATTTGGCAGAGAGACATTCAATAACTCATTTTAGGTTTATAGGTATAGAACATGTACCGGTTTCAAGGCGAGGTGGAGATCGCGCAAAAAGACTAATACAAAGGGAATTGTTTTCTCTCAGAGAGATAAATATCTATATTCTCTCTGTTGATAATACATTGCTAACAAGTGTATAACCTAGCAATGTTCTGTATCTGTTTTATATTCTGGGACGGCTTTGTATCGTTTTGATATTTACATGTCTTTACTATTTCTTGACACAGGGTGGCACTATTTCGGATTTTTTTCTGGGTCGTATGGGTTTTCTGGTTCTGGTATCTTTTGTTCTCTTTTACGTCTCTTCTCACGTCATCACCGGAGGTCGTTTGGGTTCACACGTGGTGAGTCTCATTACTTTGTTTGTATTTATATGTGATACTTAGTTTTGTTACATATGTTTGCTTGATAAAGGTCCCGATCTGAGGACCGAAACGTTGCATGGTTTCCCCATTAAATTGGTTTAAATGTTTTGTAAAAACCGTGAGTGCACAGCTTATCTATTGTCTATATATATATATATATATATATATATATATATATAGTCACCAACATCGTCTCCAGACTGGGGGTAATTTTAACTCTTAGATAGTCCAGGTGGCTGTTATTCCAAGGAAATTGAAAATCTTCAGTCTCCTCCCTCTGCAAAAAGAACTTTAATATTTGAGTTTTATTTAAGTTTAATTTATAATTTGAATATGTACTGTATTCATTTATCGCTTCCAGCACTGCCAGTACAAAGACTCCAGGGCATCATCAGCATACAACGTAACTTTTGTGTCATATGTTCCCCAATATACACTTTACACATCTGCCGATTGCCTAATCTTCTCTGCAAGGGGTTCCATAGACATACAGTATAGCAAGGGCGCCAATGGACAACCCTGCCAGGTGCCATTTTTTATTGTAAAATATTCAGATTCAAACATTGGACCAACTACTTTAGCACTAGGGTTTGAATATAAAATCAACACCAAATACCTAAACCTACCCTCTATGCCATAGGATTCTAGTACTGTACTCAGAAAATTCCAATCCACCCTATAAAAGGCCTTTTTGGTGTCTAGAGCCAAAAATACTGATTTGACATGATTACTGCTTATTTTATAAATAAGGTTCACCACCTTATGTATGTTATCTGACGCGCTCCTTCCCCTGACAAACCCAGTCTGGTCCCTATGAACCAAACTCGGTACATACATTTTTAGTCTATCTGCCAGTATTCGAGAGAAAATGTTACTATCTAAGTTGATCAATGAGATAGACTTGTAATTTGATATATTGGTTGGGTCCTTCCTGGCCTTTTGAATCAGATAAATTAAATATTCTTCCGGCAATTGTCCTGGTTCTGAGAACCAGGAAAATACCCTTACCAAAAGAGGTGCAACCATTGCATCTAATTTTTTATAAAAACTTTTTGTGTACCCATCTGGACCAGGTGCTTTATCCGGTTTAAGATTTTTGATAGCCTCCCTGACTTTTATAAGTGATATTGGTCTATACAAACATTCTAATCCCTCCAAATCTATCTGTTTTAAATTCAAATTGTGTAAATATGAACAAATATCCCTCATCGGAATCTGCTCCTTATTTAAATTATATAATGTTTTATAGTACCCTGTAAAGGCCTCGGCAATAGCTTTTGGGGAGAAAATCGTATTATTTCCAACTATTATTTTCTTAATAACTTCTGATTTACACTTGTTTTTAACCCCTTAACGACCCTTGACAGTCATAGTACATCAAGGGTCGATCTGACTGAACGACCCATGACGTACTATGACCGTCATAGAATTCCGGGCTCCCCCCAGGGCTGCACGCCGTTCAGGGAGCCCGGAACCGGAAGGACCAATTAATAAAAAATGTTCCGTGGTCCTTAACTGACCGTGCCGCGCCAATCGGTCGTTTGTTAAGGGGTTAAGCTAATTTGTAAGTAGTTTCCCTACTCTACTGCTACTATAATACCACTGCTGGCACAATCGAAGGATCGCCTTATTAGTTTTTTCATATAATTTATCTTTTATTTTGTTCTTAATCATAAATATTTATCTCATCAGATCATCTTTTTGCTTAATTTTATGAGCTCTCTCTCTCCAAATGTGCTAATTTTATATATAGTTCTAAGAGCTCTTCCCCCCCTCTCTTTTGGCCTCTGCCCCAATTTTAATAAGAAAGCCCCTTGTCACATACTTAAAGGTGCTCCATCAGACAATATCTGAAACTTCTCCATTATCGTTTAAGTCAAGCATCCCCTGTACTTCTGTAAGTGACCCCTCTAAGTTTTTTTCAGATTTCAGTAAGCTCTCATTAAGCCTCCACCTTGTCCTGCACTTATATTCCCTGTTATTATCAATTTCCAAAAACACTGGTGCTTGATCAGACCATGTTATTGAACAAATCTCTGTATTTTTGATCCTACTTAAAGAGTGGGTCCGCATCAATACATGAGTACATCTGATGTACACAGGAATAAAATGTGTAGTCCCTTTCATCTGGTTTCAATGTTCTCCAGTAATCGTACAGTGCATTTCTATATAAAAAATTTTGAATCTCAGATGAATTTGATCTTTTCTGATATCCCTTCCTGACTGGGGAAGTTTTGTCTTTTTTTGGGTCAATAACACAGTTAAAATCTCCTCCCAATATTAAGTATCCTTGTTGCAATTTATCTATCTTTGTCATTAACATTTCTAGGAACCTAATAGAGAGTTGATTCGGAGCATATAAATTAACCAGGGTGTACATTATATCGTTTACCCTTGCAATCAGCATTAAATATCTCCCCTGGATATCCCTCTCTTAGTATATATATTCAAATTTCAATTTATTAGAAAGAATAATCGCCACTCCTCTCTTCTTTTGTCTCCCCTCCAAGTTTGCCCAATAGACAATTGGGAACTTTCTATATTTCCAGAGTCTGCTGGGGGAAATCTATCCAGTGCGTCTCCTGAATAAAAGCCACATCAATATTTTTGTCCACCAGCAGACTGTACAAACAGCGTCTCTTCTGCAGTGAATTTAGGCCCTGAGAGTTCAAAGATACAAACCTAATGGACATCCCACTGTACTTTCTTCATATTCCTCCTACTCCCAACGTGTCTCTCCAGCTGGTATCCCCCTTCAACATTCATTCTATACATACACTCATACGTCGAATCTAACGTCACCGTTATTCGACCCAATCCTACTACCATCGGAGGAACCCTTGATGCCAATTCACTGCAAGGCAAAAATAAATAAAAAAACATACACCATGCCTCCTTCCCCATCTCTCAAAGGTTTTCCAACTATCCTTTGTGCACTCTCCCGTCTTGTAGGATGTCCCACTGAGCCATCAGCTTCTTTATACCTTCCCGTTCACCTAAAATTCCCCTCAACCGAATTCCTTCTAGCTATCTAATGGATAATATCCTGAATATGCTTCTCCCAATCCTCTTCCACATAAACCTTCCCCCTCATTTCCCCCCAAAACCCTAATCATATAACCCCACCCCTCAATGGGACATCCTACTGACACGGAAGTTCCCTTCCTAGATCTTCATTCATTCAGTTACCACATCTGTATGCCTTAGAATAAGGTAATACTTCTAGTTCTAATTACAGTATATTAAAAATTCCCCAATCCAAACTAATTCTGTCATCATATACGATACGAGTATATATTAAGATTACTCCGAACAAATCTGCAGATTACTCTTACCTAATAGTCAGGTATAAACTTTATAGGGTTTGGTACCAAGGGAGGACTATAAATTAAAACCCCCCAATTTAACCTTTTTTCTCCCGTATTCATCTCTCTAACCTCTAGTATCCAAATCTATGCCCTAATCCCTAAATATCCTCCATATTTATACCCGTGCATGTTTATCAATATATTCCTACCTATAGTGGCTAATTTTATGTCCTGATACCTAGATGTGCTCCAAATTTCCACACGTACATATTTACCCATATATTACTTCCATCCCTCCCTTTTATTAAAAAAAAAATCTCCTCAATTAAATTTGAGGCCTATCCCACTCCTAACGTGTACTTCTTTGAAGCTTTATTCCCAATAAGCAATTAGTGAATATTAAACAACCAATACGTCCACCCTGATATTCGAGAAATATCAACATTCCCTTCCACCTAGTGCATAATTACAATATAAATAACTTATTCAAATTTCCACATGCAGCTTATCTGCCAAACCATTACTTACATTTGTGACAATATTAATACAGTCAAAAGAGGTATGATTACATAAATGTTATATCTAATGTTATAAAGAAAAGTATAATAAACAAAATGCAAGCTGCAGGAGCACAGAAAAAAAAACAATGACAATGATGTGTACTGCTCTATAAAGCATTGAGCTGCTGAAAATGCTGCTCATGCAGATCCTTAGGCATATTACATGATTCATGGTATACTGTATTGTGTAAACAAAAAAACTATAGTCACATTTTCATAATCCTGTTTATATTTAAGCTTCAATACTTTTATGTTTCATAACTATTAGTTTTTCTAGAATTCTATGTTCCTGACTGTTCTGTAGGCATGGCTAAAAAGAAGAAAGCATCTGGAGGGCCTCAAGTTGCTAAACCACTGCTGTGACCCTAGTCTTGTCCAAATAATTTTTCCACAGTAGCCATAGAATCATACATATTTACCTACCAATCTTGTCCCTCTGCACTGGTAGACATAATATCACACATCCCAACCTCCTGACTTGTCCCACTGTACTGTGCAGTGTTATAAAATTGGCAGTTTTCAACCAAAATTCTCTAGCCATCTTTTATGGCTGTTCTTCCACGATACAAACACATAGAGAGGTAGATAGATAGATAGATAGATAGATAGATAGATAGATAGATAGATAGATAGATAATCAGCTGGATTGACAGCCACAGACAGAAAGCCGTCCTCACCCTGGACATTCTCCAAGAAAAGACAAGGATATTTAGTAGAAAGTGAATATGTGACACGTGGTCTATATTAAAACAAAATATTTTGGTCCTTAGCACAGACAGAGAGGCTCACCCCAAGCAGATATCCTATTGAAATGTCACCCTCTATTTGGCAACCAACACAAGGGCTCATTAAATATGTTGCCTGGTTGAAAATGACTCTAGCAAGTTGAGCCTAATGAGCGAAGAGGAGCATTTGCTTTACATGAAGCAGAAGCTGCTTGCAGATGAGCAAGCGTGACTGTGATGCCACACTGGTACGGTTGCATGGGCTGTGGTGCTGCTCTAAAAGGGTTAAGACATAACTCATATTTTATTAAGCATTGCAGGGGCTGTGTGTGAGTAGTGTGAGTATGAGGTTTGGAGATAAAATGCTACCGAGTTGCAGGAAATGAGGGATCAGTGCAGGGAGAATGTAGCAGTGCCATTTCATCCATTAACCATTAAAAAAAAAATCAGACCATGTGATTTTATATGATCACTTGTCCTTGTGGTCTATCTTATATCAGAAAAACAGACAGGACAGTGCAAAAACATATGGCAGGGCATAGATCTGTGATCCATACTGCATTCTGAGATTAAAAAAAAAAAACGAGAAACCAGTAGCTAAACATTACCTGGCAATGAATCATAGACCTACTAATTTCAACTTCATTGTGATTGATCATATACCACCATCTAAGCGTGGAGGAGATCATTCCAAACTGCTGTTGCAGAAAGATTATTATTGGATACATGAACTTAATACCTTGCATCCCTACGGATTAAATGAGAACATATTCTCTTGTTTTTTGGCAGAGAGGTGGCCAGTGCCCTGTTTCCTTTGTAAGGTTCTTGGAGGATTCTTTTCAACTGAAGATGGCTTGACTCCTCTGATGGCCTCACAGTTGAACAGGGATCGTTGCCAATAAGGAATAAGTAAAAAGATTTTTTGACAAGGTTCAGATTTCTTTATTTAATTAATAACATCCCCGCACATTGGAAGAAAATGAAAGAAGTTTTTTTTTAAATGGACTATGAGAGTCATCTTAATATCCATGCAAAGAAGGAAGTGGAAGTTTTGAATCTGTGGATAATAAAAAAAACATTTTTTATATATTATATTTTTCATATCTTTTTATTTTTTTCATTATTTTTATTTTAAATTAAAAAAAATTTTCTCACTTTTTTTATAGTTTTTGTATTTTTTCATTGCTTTACATTATGATTTTGTTTTTTGTCCTTTATATTTTAATTTTCATTTTTATTTTTTTTTTATTTATTCATTTAAAGTTATTGTATATATTTATTTATTTATCCATTATATTTTTTTATTTATTTTTTATATGTTTTTCATAGATTTGTTGTTTTTTCATATTTAGATCTATTTCTTTTTGCTTTTATATCTCTGTAATTCGGGTGATAGCTAATTAAATATATACTTTTAAATGGCAGGGGGTTTATTCTTTGATACTCTTCTTCTGCACCATAATATATATTCATCTTTCGAGTAGATGATGGCTACCATGACAACCGCTTGATAACCAAGCAACGTGTCAATGGAACGCATGTTTTGATACTCGTCCTATCAGGTGACTCACGTCATATACCTCACGTTCGGTGTGACTAACTCTATCACTGTGGCGTCTTTTTAATTTATAAAAGGGATTTCCTGTTTTTCTTGGCTTTAAACGTGGTTAGTACTTTACTACTTATATTGCATTATTTCTTTCACATAGTTAGCTTGATAAGTTGTTTTTTTAACACAATTTGCACATATGGCTTTGTAAATTATGAATGCAGTTTGAACAGATTTTATACTGATTCTGTGAGTGCACACTTTTCTAAATGTATATTTAAAGGTTGTGGTATTGCACCCAGAGGGTAAACAGCAGCCTTGTTACGTGAGTGCCAACATTTGACACATATATATATATATATATATATATATATATATATATATCTAAATTTGTGGTTGTCATAATAACAACCAAAGGATAAGCACTCATAAGGACTTCCATAAGAGAAAAACAGCCTTTATTGTCATTGTTTTGGCCCCTTATGTGAGCCTTCCTCAAGACAACAAGAGGGAGGGAGGGAGGATACCATATATCCACATGGGATGATGTCAATGATCCCATGACATCAGACATTAACCAAAGTCAACATCAAAAACATATTACAATAATTCCAAAATATACCAGCATTTGTATCTCAAATAGCATTATCCCTGCCTGAAACAGAGACTAGACAAAGATAGAAACATGTCTAAATCATGATGGTTTTAACCCCCTGGGCGCCGGTACAGCAACAACCCAGGCTCTAACACAGTCATAGGAATATGCACCACCGGAACTCAAGGGGGCAAGCATAAGGATGGTTCTGACCATGGCAAAAAGGGACCAACATAGACATGGGCATAGGAGTCACAGAGCCCTCCCAAACACTTACTGTGCCATACCCTAACCCCCGTCACAGGGGCACAGGGACCACCTTGTGGTGATGCCCAGCATGTCCGCCCATCCCTCGATCAGGCCAAAGGCATAAATCCCCAAGTTAAAAGTCACAAGGCAAAATGCCAAGAAATAGTCCTAGGACAGGCAATGCATATATCACACATCAAAATTAAATAAATGAGCAAGTATAGGAAGAATGGAACAATTGTATCATATGACAATAACTGCATATTAGGTGGACATGGGCCCCTTTCTCTACGTGTGTTATTAGTATCATAGACATCACAGACATATTACAGGTCATCACCATGTCCAAACCAAGGGTACCTTAAATTAAGCATCCATATCAGCAAAGATCATGGTCCAGATGTTAAGGTGCCCACATAGTGAGATAGAATCCCTTGTAGCACAGGCAAACAATATGAGATAAATGTTCCAAATGAATGGAAAGGATCCAGATAAGGAGATTAGGAAGATCTAGTACATAGGCTAGACACGGACAAAGGTAAACTAGAAAAAACTGAAAGAGTTGCAGTAAATTAATAATGGTATGGTCTAACAGGAAAAAATCCTGACAAATTATGAGAATTAGAACACCAAGATTCATTCCATGGATCCTGAATGCCCAGGGTGTCACAGAAAATCCCATGGGACTCCATGCATCCACCCGGTACCCCCAAAGGGAGAGTCAAATCGATTACAATGAGAGATGATGGTCTCAAGAGAATAGAAAAAAAGGACCTAGACAAAAGAAAATTTCCGATAAATAGCATGTACCTAAGAAAAAGCAAATAATAAAGTGTAGACTATATGATACTATGTAATGACGGTATCCAGATAATCCATTTAGCCTCTTTCTGAGTAACGCTCTATCACCCCCTCTTCTGAGAGGTGGAACATAACTATCATGTAGCATAATGTTGGGAGTGATGATTAAATTTTGCAAAGTGGGAAGCCACTGGTTAATCTTTAATTTTGGAAATCTGTAGTAATTTCGGATTTCTTGTAGCCTCCACGTTCGCTTTAATTGCTGACCGGTGATTTCCCATCCTCTTTCTAAATGTACTTTTAGTCTTTCCCACATACATGAGTCCACAAGGACAGATAATAATATAGACCACAAATTTACTGGTGCAAGTTAGATTGTGTTTAATCTGTATCCCGAAGCCCTTGTGTGAGTGTTTGAATGATGTACCCATCAGTAAATAGTTCCAAGTCACACATTTATAGCACCCTTTCTTCCTCTTCTCTTCTTTTTGGAATAGCATAGATAAGGGTCAGTTCTGACAAAAATATCTCTGAGGTTTCCTCCTCGTTTATAGCAGAACATTGGTGGACTGTTGTTGATACAGGACAAACTGGGGTCAGAAGTAATAATGGGCTAATGTCTGTAGAAACTTTTCTTAATCCCATCAATTCCCACAGTTTATGTGGTTTGTACTAACAATCTGCCCATATCCTGAGGTGTTCTTTTACTGAAACTGGCCTCCCTTGTATGATGTCGAACTGACCATTTCTGTTGTTCTGTAAACTCCCTGTCATATCCACTTCTATAAATTTGTTCCCCATCTTGTACAGTTCTGTTTTCAGGGTGGTGTCATCAATTGTAATCCTGCGTAGCCTAAAGCATTTGTGCTCATGCAAACTTTTTCCAGGTGCTTAGGGTGATGGCTGCTGGCTTGAGGCAGATTATTTTTGTCCATTGGTTTAGTATATAAAGTGGTTTGTAAGGAACTTCCTCGACTGTGTATCAAAACATCCAAAAATGGGATCTCCCTATTACTGTGTGATAGGGTTAATTTGACATGTGGATGGAGTGAATTAAGCTCATTGACAAGAGTCTCTAAGTCTTCAGAGGGACCTTTCCAGAGGATAAAGAGATCATCTATATACCGTGTGTACAATATAGCGTGTTGGTGAAACAATATATGGGTAAGGAGGTCCTATTCGTATCTAGACATATAAATATTGGCATAGGCCGGTGCCATACAGGCCCCCATCGCGGTACCCATTTTTTGTAAATAAAAAA
Source organism: Rhinophrynus dorsalis (assembly GCA_037306005.1). Lineage (NCBI taxonomy): Eukaryota > Metazoa > Chordata > Amphibia > Anura > Rhinophrynidae > Rhinophrynus > Rhinophrynus dorsalis. Next base: position 336,192,124 of record CM074720.1, on the reverse strand, counting down.
AATCTTCAAATTTAAAAAAATTACACTTTAGGCAAAATTCCAGAAGTTGTAGAAAATATTAAATTGGCGGGCCTTTGTATAAAACATTAACGGTGATTGGAGAGCGAACAGCCTCAATACCCCCTTCTTGTGGGATGACAGTTTATAGGGATTTTACATCTTTTTACATCCATTTTGCCCAAAATGCAGGTATCAGTATTGACTGTAACATCCTGAATGAGTTTGAGGAAGCTAGTAGTATCTTTCAAAAAGTATGGAAGATGTTGGACAGAGGGCTGTAAAAAATAATCAGTATACTGTCCTATAGGGTGAGTTAGTGAACCAATAGCACAAGTTATGGGTCTACTGTGCAAAAGTTTTAGACAGTTGTAAACAAATGCTGTAAAGTAAGAATGCTTTCAAACATAGATGTTAATAGTTTATTTTAATGAACAAAATGTCTACAGAGTGAACAAAAGAAAAATATAAATCAAATCAGTTTGGCGTGATCACCCTTTGCCTTCAAAACAGCATCAATTCTTCTAGGTACACTTGCATACAGTTTAAGGAAATCAGCAGGTAGGCTGTTCCAAACGTCTTGGAGAACTATCCACAGTGCCTCTGTGGATTTATGCAACCTCAGTTGATTCCCTCTCTTCATGTAATCCAAAACAGACTCAGTGATGTTGAGATCAGGTTTCTGATCATGGCTGTATGTTTGGGGTCTTTGTCATGCTGCAGAATAATTTGGGGCCAGTCAGATGCCTCCCTGATGGTACTGAATGATGGATAAGTATCTGCCTGTACTTCTCAGCATTGAGGATACCATTCATTCTGACCAAATCCCCAACTCCATTTGCAGAAATGCAGCCCCTGACTTGCAAGGGACCTCCACCATGCTTCACTGTTGCCTGCAGACACTCATTCTCTTACTGCTCTCCAGCCCTTCAGTGAATAAACTGCCTTCTACTAAAGTCAAATATTTCAGATTTTGACTCAGAGCACCAGCTGCCATTTTTTTGCATCCCATTTCCTGTGTTTTCATGCATAGTTGAGTCTCTTAGCCTTGTTTCCACATCTGAAGTATGGCTTTTTAGCCACAAGTCTTCCATGAAGACCAGTTCTGACAAGAAGATGGGTATACCAGGATCATACTGTTTTCTGTCAGTTCTGAGCTGATGGCACTACTGGACATCTTCAGATTGTGAAGGGAAGTAAGCATGATGTGTCTTTCATCTGCTGCACTAAGTTTCCTTGGCCAACCACTGAGTCTACGGTCCTCAAATTTACCTGTTTCATTGTGCTTCTTCAAAAGAGCTTAGACAGTACATCTGCAAAAACCTGTCTGCCTTGAAAGTTCTGCCTGAGAGAGACCTTGCTGATGCAGTATAACTACTTAGTGTGTTGTTGTTGTGCTCAGTCTTGCCATGGTGTATGACTTTTGACATTAAACTGTCTTCATCAGCCTCACCTTGTTAGCTGAGTTTGGTTGTTCCTCACCCAGTTTTATTCCTCATACACAGTTGTTTTGTTTCAATTAATTATTGTGTTTCAACCTGCATATTAAATTGATGATCATTAACACCTGTTTGGTATAATTGTTTAATCATACACCTAACTATATGCCTACAAAACCCTTGACTTTGTACAAGTGTACCTAGAAGAATTTATGTTGTTTTGAAGGCAAAGGGTGGTCACACCAAATATTGATTTGATTTAGATTTTTCTCCTGTACATCTATTCTTCTTTTCCAGAATAAAACAGCAGGGGACATTAAAACAAGGAGATGAACTATAAATTAATGTTTCACTGGTATCTGACACCAGCGAGACTAGCCAAATACTCAACTAACATCCCTGATACTTGTTGGAGATGTCTGTCTCACCCAGGCACAATGTGTCATATATGGTGGTCATGTCCTGTCATAGCATCATTTTGGATAGATATTAAATATATTGCTAATTATCTAAATACAGCAATACCTTTGGACCCATTTCTATGTCTTTTTCTATATACTCACCATATCCCGCCTCAACACAAACCTGTCATATGGTCTTGTTTACTCATCTTACTCAATGCTGCAAAATCACTTATCCCTTTGCATTGGAAGACTACAGCCTGCCCTTCTATTTTTCACTGGCTCCATACTGTTCATTCTTACCTCCTGATGGAGAGATGTTGGGCCATAAGCACTCAAGTTCTCCAACGTTATTATTGCATATGGGACTTATGGTTAAATAAACATCCCATAGCTACCCCTTAGACCCTGAACTGAGCATGGTTAATAAACAACATAATACAATCTTTATCCATAGATTTACATGGGCTTATTATCTACTTTGCTCTTGTGCTGGGTAGTGGTCATATGACATGCATCGGTCTGCCTCCTTCTTTTACTTTATTACTTTCCTCCTTTTCCCTTTTTTGTTTTCCTCTCTCCCTTCCCCTACTCTGGTCTTCTCTCTACTCATTATGATATATCCTATATTGCCCACTACTTGTCCAGAATCCACTCCAAATTTGTCAACACACATTACACAACAACATCTATACTAATACTATCTCATAAACCTGATATGCGATGCCTTCTTGTACATGTACGTTTTGTAATTTTTTCATCTTGTACCATCTTTATGATTTGTTTTATTTAATTGCTTGTTGTACATCTCTTTTGTTTTCAATAAAGCTTTTTAAACTTAAAAAAAAGAAAGCATTCTTACTTTACAGCATTTTTCCCACCTGCTTAAGATTTTTGCACAGTATATACAGAGTATATACTCTGTATATATGATATGTCACAATGGATGGAGCCAGGGATACAGTGGAATTTTATCTTATGAAACAGTGAAATGTAATGATAGAGGTATTAACTTGCCTATGTTTTGATGCCTAAGGAGACTAAAACATATTCTCTAAGCTATACTAAAAGTAAAATGAAAGATGGTCCCTTACAGGGTAAAAATGTTCCTTTTAAATAGTAAAAGGGCAATTTTCGATTACACCACAGGGTGTAGGATACTCAGTGTGCCCCCACACAGACACACTTATGCTAGAGTCCTCAGTTGCTCCCCAGTATGGTGGCTGAACACCTCAAAGGGTTGAATGAACACACCATAAACACACAGCACAAAAAGAGGGGGCATTCTTGTGAGTGAGATATACTGACTAGAGTACTTATACAGCTAATAATCACTTTTAGTAGCTACCGTCAGGCACACCAGTAGATACAGCAATAGGGGAAATAACTCTCTCCCTATTACTGTTACTACAATAGTCTTTTGTATTGCAGTAGTCACTGGATGTGTTAACAACAATAAACTCAATGTGTTAACCCGTTCAGAAATGTGTTGGTGTGTGGTTTGTTTTGATGACATTTTATTTGTTTTAAGTAAAAGGCTGGGCATGAATTTGTGGGAGGGGCTGAAAGCCCTTAAATACCAGTTTGCAGCCTCTCCCATTGGGCTCTATCGTCATTAGAGCTCAATTGTTGCTGAGAACAGACATCTTTTCCTGTACTCTAAAAGAACTGTAAGCTATACCAAGTTCCAGATTTCAATCGTTAGGAAACATTACTCCTAGCAACTATCTTCAGCAGTCCGTTGCGCCTCTGAATCACCGGTAAGATCAATCAATCCAATACTATTGTCACGGGTCTCCCTTACATGGCGCAGCACCAACGCAATCTCATATTTCCCCATACTGACTTATAAAGTTTGCTGAACAAACTTACAAGAAACCAGTTTACTTGAACTATATGAGTAGTTAAATTAACGATTCTAAGCATATTCCCATTATGCTGCTCGGTAATCTCAAACAAGTATTAAATAGAACTGCAAACACATACCTTCTTTCTTACTCTCCTCTGCTACCTCAGAGCTAGGCTATATCCTGACTCGCAACTAGCAGTACAAGTTAACAGGAAGTGAGGCATGTGTTCCAAGCCTCGTTTTTAGTTAAGTTAAAGTGGCAGTACAGCCCTGCGCTGAATAGTAAACTGGAATCCTAGGCATGCTCAAGACATAAATAAGCCAACTAGCTTTGGCATATACAGCAAAATCAATGAAATAGTGTGCTCAGTACTATTGATATAGATAACACTATCTACCCATACTAGCTAATAAACAAGTCTGGTAGCAGAATAACAGTGAAAGTGGGAAAACATTGGGCAGTAAAGCTGTCTCAGAGTATCACTAAGAACAAAATAATTAGTGTTTACAACCCCCCACCTACATATTTCTCTAATAAACATGTAGAGGCCGAAGGTTACCTTAGTTAGATACCTCACCTCTTCGTAGAAGCTGAAGGTTCCCCTAGTTAGATACCTCACCTCTTTGTAGAGGCTGAAGGTTACCCTAGTTAGATACCTCACCTTTTCGTAGAGGCGAAAAGGTTACCCTAGTTAGTTACCTCACCTCTTCTTCATAGAGGCCAAAGATTACCCCAGTTGAATACCTCACTTCATAGCAGAGGCAGAGGTTTTACAGTTAGGGTCCTTATCACTTCATTAGAAGCAAAAGGTAACCCCAGTTAAGTTACATTATCTCTTAATAGAGGCCGAAGGTTAAACTAAATAAGTACATTAATCTATGAGTATTATCATACTTAAACTTATAAAACAAACAAAGATCCAATTCAGGTTCAAAGAAATAACTTTCATAAATGGTTCTACTTTTCTATTGGTTTCCCTCTCCCCCTTCTACATAGCAATGGAAAACATAGAACAGCCAGCTCACTCAGAATCCAAAACATCTCAACTGGCAGCCCCAACACCCCGGGCCCAGGACCCCTTCACTTCGTGGATGGACCATGGGCAAACTCATAGCAGAACTCACAAGACTCTGTATCCCCTTCCTGGTATCAGCCAGGAAGGCAGAACTGTTCCAGATCCTATTTTCTTCACCTACCCCAGCCCTACACCCCCCCTTTCCCATCATCTGCAGACCAGTTTGTCCACATTACTAATCTTCTCACAGTTCTAAGCTCAGCAGTGGCTGATATCCATTCGAGAGTGGTATCACTGGAACACTCCAGCTCCAGAATTCAATCGTTAGGTAACATTACTCCTTGCAGCTATCTTCAGCAGTCCGTTGCTCCTCTGAATCACCGGTAAGATCAATTAACATAAATCTGTACTATATTAACTAATAAAGCATTCCGGAGCTCTAAGCTCAGCAGTGGCTGATATCCATTCGAGAGTGGAATCACTGGAACACTATACCAAGCTGTAGTACATAATCACTCCATTAAAACCGAAATAACCAAAGTAGAGCTGCAGTCACTTATAGGTCACCTCAGCTTTGCAATGAGAATCATTCCCCAAGGGCGCTCCTTCATATCCCACTTACTCTCACTACTACCTTCCGCAAAAAAATCTACATCACTAATTAATCTAGACTAATCAGATCTATCAGACCTCCAAATGTGGTCAAACTTGCTATGCCACTGGAACTGCCTATTCCCTCTGCCCCCATCAGCTGACAGCCCTACAGTTTTCTCTGATGCAGCAGCAGGTTCAGGTTTTGCGGCAATATGCAACACTCAATGGTTTGCAGAACTATGGCTGCAAGAAGCCCTGAACCTGCACAAATTTTCAGCCACATCCCCACTGTTTAAAATTTATCCTATCACTGCAGCAGCTGCCCTCTGGGACTCTCAATTGTCCGGGAGAGAAGTCACCTTCTATACAGACAACCTGGCCACTTCTTTACTAATTCCAAAAGGTAGGTCCCCATCCCTACAGATTATGTTATTTCTTAGGAAACTCATCTGGTTATCTCTATTCCATAAATTCACTTTCATCTGCACATTCATTCCAGGTTCTCAAAATCAGGCAGCTGATGCACTTTCACGCATTTAATTTCAGACATTTGCCAGAATCTGCCCAGCAGCAGCCAGCCAGCCTTCCCATCCGCCAGCATTCAAAGACCTAATCATGCAATAAACAACTTACTATTTGAAGCATCATCATTCCTTCCATTCTATTAATTTACAGTATAAAATTACTCCTAAGAGGCATATCAAATACTCGCACCCTGCTCATAGCCAAAGACTCCCTATAACTGGTAATATTTTTGAATAAATATATCAATTTTACAAACCAAACCCTTTCAAACACAAACAAACACCATTATCTTAGCAGCAGTCTGTTTCGCATTCTTTGGATTTTTAAGGCCAGGGGAGTTCACCTGCGGCACCAAGTCAGACACATGCACATGGAAACATCAACTCACTCGTCATTCAGACCACCTTAGTCTATTTCTCACACACTCAAAAATATATCAGATGCATGCCGGATACTACATTCCATATTTTGCTACTCACAATAATTGGTGTCCATTCATAGCCCTAGAAAACCTTTATGTATTTATTCAAACATTTCCAAATAACAGCCCACTTCTTCCACTTCACTCCAGCCCACTCACCAAATCCACCTTCACATACTACATTCGTACTATACTACCTCGCCTAGATTACAATCCAAATAACTATTCAGGTCACTCATTCCAGATAGGAGCATCATCATTAGCTTTCAAAAATCAAGTTCCAGCACACACAATAAAAAAGCTAGGCAGATGGCAATCTTCTTATTTCACAAAATACATACCAAACCATCATCTGAAAAATGCAGTGCTCTAATAAATCTCACAAGTTAACATGTCATCTTTGTGCAAGCAAATATAGTCAATATAGCTACAAGCTTCTTTTGCATCTTATTCAGGTTACCTTCATCTTTCATCCTCTGAGCTACACAGACTCAGAGGGCAGCACTTGCCCTACCTATGGTATCTTAGTCTGTAAGCCCTGACCACAAGTAAAAGGCTGGGCCTGAATTTGTGTGAGGGGCTGCAAGCTCTTACATACCGGGTTGCAGCCTCTCCTACTGGGCTCTATCATCATTAGAGCCCCCCACAATCATTCCCACCCTTTATAACATTATTCCATTAAGGTGGCCCTCTTATTCAGGTTACCTTCATCTTTCATCCTCTGAGCTACATAGACTCAGAGGGCAGCTCTTGCCCTACCTATGGTATCTTACTCTGTAAGCCCTGACCACAAATATATTTGTTCATATATTTACATTCTTTGTAGGCACAATTTATTTTATAAAAACACTGATCTGATCAGGGGCACAATGATTGCCCCTGATGCCCAGTGTATACTGCAATCCAGAAGCTACATTTTATTAACCTGTATAAAGTAGCAGAGTTACTACCCCTGTTGCTCTATCCACTGGCTTGTATGTTGTGTTCCTACCAGTGGTTACTTAATGTGAGTATCAGCTGTATTTGTCATAGACTTCTGGACAGAATATCTCACACCTTAACCTTTGAGTGCCAAAGGGAAGAATAACTTCCCTGATGGAATATTGTTTCTTTATTATTGATGAATGAACTTTATCCTTTAGTGGCTAAAATCTGGGGTAAGGCAAAAAGTCAAAACTATATGATGAAGCAAATTATCATTATATGATTAATAGTGACCACCCTACAGAGTAACATAGAAGGTTTCTGGAGTGCGCATTTTGTAATCAATTTTCCAAACTGCAATACTTTTCCACAGTACTGTATCATATTAAAGATTACACCAAATGGGCCACAAGGTATTTTAAAGCAAGACTGGTTCAGTTTGGGCATTTTTCTATTTTTTAATCAATGCTTCCCTATTGGCTTATATATTCAGCTATGTCATATTTAAGCCTTAACAGCCTAACCTTCTGCTCTTGATATAGGAAGTATGGGTGCTTCAATAACCTCATGTTATTGAAACAAAAATTGTCTGATTGAGAGCCAAATTAACATCCGAATTCCCAGTCTGTTGCAATGTTAGTATACGAATGGCCATGTGTAGTGTGTTCTATGTGTCATACATAAAATGTTTTACACATAAATTCAGAAATGCATAGACATAATTATTATAAAGATTCATTTCAACTGACTTTCAACAATGCAAAAAAAAACTTTCTGAAATAGTAGGTAAATGGTAAGTCTGTGAGTACTTACATAGACACCAAAAGTTTTTTTTTTCCACAGGGACATCTTTTAAGGTGAAACAAACTAGAACAAAATTGTTGCTTTAAAGGGACAGTAATACTTTATTATTACTATCCCCCATATTGTAGGTATTTCCAAAATAATTTAATAGCCCCCATGTTCATCTCTCAAACCTTTATGGATTGAGAGATAACCAAAAGCAAAATTCCCCCCTTCCACCCCCTTCCCTGAAGTCAGCATTGTGCTGACTGCAGGGATATCTGGTCTGACTTTAATCATGCAGCTGCGATCGAATTAGTGACAAAGAATTATTTCACTGAAACAGTCTTCTACATGTGCTTGCAAACCAAGCACATGTAGAAGACCGTTTCAGTGAAATAATTCTTTGTCACTAACGCGATCTCGGCTCAGCTGCAGAGCTGCAAGCCTGTCGTACGACAGACTTCCCCTGCAGTCAGTACTACGCTGACTTCAGGGAAGGGGGTGGTAGGGGGGAACTTTGCCTTTGGTTATCTCTCAAACCATAAAGGTTTGAGAGATGAACCTGGCGGCTATTAAATTATTTTACAAGTACCTACAATATGGGGGATAGTAATAATAAAATATTACTATCCCTTTAAGTATTCTCCGTCAACATTAACAGAAAGTGGCAAGTCAACAAAGTGTGACACCATCAGTTATAACTTAATGATTGTGGTGTGACTCACACAAGGATATTTTATGCCTGCATGGCAGCAATGCAATAGTTTAAGTTTGAATGCCACATTTGCATTAAATGTTTTCCAAACACATAGCATTTAAATAAAATGAAGACTTTGGCTGGCATTTGGAACTAAAAATCCACACGAACCCTGCAAATTTAGACCTAGGGACAGGATCCTCTTTTCTATTGTTCCTTGATTGTGTCACTTAATGTAACCCCCTTCTTTATTTATTTTAACAGATATTTCTTTTTGTATATTCTCCTACTCTAAAATGTTATGCATACTTACCTACACATTTGGAAATACCAGATTGCAATTGCCAAAATTATGCAAATTTGATCAAATGATCCAAGATCAAGTGAAGGTCTGGGAAAAAAAATATTTTCCCATGTTAAATTTGGATGCCGCTGTATCAGCAGACTTCGGTTGGGCTGTCTCCAGACAATTCTGCAACCAGGCATCGCCTTTATTCTTTGCTCTCTCCCTGATATTTTGCAGAAGGCCTTCCATCTGCTACACAGCTACTCAGATATTTTGCCATAACTCTTTTGCAGAGGGCAGCAGGACAGCTGGCAACTGGAGCCAAAGGAGAGTCAACCTATACAACCAAGTGTATTTATACTGATTTTTTCTGTCTAACCTCTCTACCATCTGCACTCTCATTCTGAACATAAATGGAAACCAAAGTAGAATTTGCAGATTGGGTAGCAAGCAAAGAGTGGAAAGTGGGATTGATGAGGCTAGCAGCTAAGGTACTGATAAATTAAAGCAGAGAAATATAAGAGAGCTGAATCATGTTTGTTGTAGGTTGAAACAATGAATACATAAAATAAGTATATTAATAAGAGTGTTGGTAGTGTCTCTGTTGAAGGCAAGATCTGTCCTATCATATATCTGGACATAGTGAGAATGTAAATGTGATAAGGGATAAGCAAGAACTTCCACCTCGAGGAAAGGGAGAAAAACAACATGTTTTGCCTTCCTTGGAAATCCCCACTAAAAGTTTATTTTTCCACCGCACACAAACTTACCCCAACCAACCCTGTTCCACTATATTGGGACACCTGTTCATCATGTAAGAAACTAACAGCTGTTCAAGATGTGTTACTTTCTCATTCTCTAAACCTCCTAGACATCACTGAAACTTGGCTCACATCATCAGACACTGCATCCACTGCTGCACACATGGGAACCTCCAATTCACCTACACATCTAGGCCTGGCAACAGACACGGGGGGTGGAATAGGCAGCCTGCTGTCCTCTAACCACACATTTCAGGTAATCCCCGCCGTTCCCTCTCTCCATCCCTATCTTTGAAGCCCACACACTTCATCTCTTCTCTCCCTTCCCCTTGTGTGTTGCTGTCATATATAGACCACCTGGTCCTATTGTACAATTCTTTGATCACTTTGCTTCCTGTCTCCCTCATTTCATGTCCTCTGATGTCCCTACTCTCATCCTGGGAGACTTCAACATCCCTGTAGATAACCATAACAAGCTCACTGCCCTCAAACTCCTCTCCTTAACAACCTCCTTTGGCCTATCACAGTTGACCAGCTCTCCCACATGCAGTGATGGTCACTCCCTTGACTTGGTCTTCACTAACCTATGCTCAGTCTCCAACTTCTCTAATGTGCCCTTTCCCCATCTGACCAGCGCCTCATCACTGGCAGCCTCATCATACCATGAAAATGCATACCCCCCCCCCCTCCATGATCAAGAGCATGCAGAAAAATCTGCATACTTTTGATCTGCATCAATTTTCCACATCCCTGCAACCTCTTCTCAACCCCATCCTCATACTTACTTGCCCAGAAAAAACAACTGTTCTCTACAACAGCACTCTCACAACAGCCTTTGACACAGCTGCACCTGCAACGCCACCCACTCACAACCCAACTACAACCTTGGCACACAAGACAAACACAATACCTCCAAAGGTGCTCACACACTGCAGAAAGGCACTGAAGGAAATTGCACTCCACAGCTGACTTCATACACTACAAATTAATTCTCCATTCTTATAGCTCTGCCCCTCTCCCTGGCCAGACAGTCATCCTTTTCAGCTCTAACTTCTAATCTTTCCTCTAAATTGAAATGCCTTTTCTCAACCTTCAAATCTTTTCTACACCCACCAATACAAACACATTGCACTAATTTTTCTGCCCAAAATCTCAACACTCACTTCAAGGACAAGATCGATTCCATCAGAAAAGAAATCTCATCACTTCCACTCACACCCAGCTCACGTCCAGCTTAGCCCTGTCACCTCTCTCACATACACACTAAGCTCCTCTGCTTCCATTCCCTGCTAGATCCCTTGCAATCTGCATTCCATCCTCATCACTCAACTGAGACTGTCCTCAGTAAAGTGACCAATGACTTGCTCTCCTCAAAGTCAAATGTCCACTTCTCCCTACTCATTCTCCTGGACCTGTCAGCTGCTTTTGACACAGTAGATCACCCACACCACTCCCTAGGTCTCACTGACACTGTCCTCTCTTGGTTTTCATCATATATCTGCATCTGTTACTTTTCACCCGAGGACTGATTTTAAGCAAAGCTGAGGTTGATATAATGAGAAGAACTGGGGGAGATGCAATAAGGAATGATAAAGAGGTGAAAAAGAGAAGACTTCATCAGTGATTTCACTTCTCCAGTTCCTATGTTATTCTATAGATCCTATGCATTAAGATCTCTAAAATTGGAGAAATCTTAGTGCATTGGCTCCACAGAATAACAGGAATTGTATAAGTAATATCACTGGAGAAATCATCTCCAATGTATCACCTCTTTATCACACCTTAGAGATGCACTAATGCTTGATAAAGAGGTGATAAATCGGAGATGACTTCTCCAGTGATATCACTTCTCTAAGTCGTATGTTATTCTATGAAGCCAATGCACTAAGATTTATCCAACTTTGTGATATCACTGGAGAAGTAATTTCCTCTTTATCTCTCCTTAGTGCATAACCCCCCAGAAGTCATTCTGGGGCAAACCAAGTGCAAAATAACAATTCCTCACATTCCCATTGGTTTAACTTTCATACCTCTGCATGCTAGACGGTCTTCAACATATTGAAAAGCAGTATGATAAAGACCTCTGTGACATTCAAGGGGAAAAGCCCAATTTAAATCAACATGGACTCCTATCTGCACCCTTTGGATGCACTTTATTTGCTCTAGAATTGCTCCAGTTTTATTTAGTGCATCAGCCTTTCTGGCATTACACTGACCTTAGAATGACAGTACTTGAGTGGGAAGTGGATAGAGAGATAGATAGATAGATAGATAGATAGATAGATAGATAGAATTTACTGTATTTTTAACTCTTTGTATGCCAAAGGTGAACACACTCAAAGGGTTAAATGAAGAAATTACCCATTTAGAGGGAAGATAAACATGCTTTATTTTATGAAACCTAATTGATAAGCTCTGGCTGGGCTGTGCACTATTTATATTTGAACCAAGATAGGAGGTGAAGTGTTGATTGCAAGGCAACTAACACTAGATATTCATCCTGTGGTGCACCACTCTCTGATAACATCCTTTTAATTGTGTGATTTATATAAATGATTTAATTATGCTGATTGCAGACATCATGTGTTTCATGCAGCTACTAATATCATTAGAAAATGCTATTACAACAAACAATTTAAGCATACTTCAGTATTTTCCTGCACAGGATTACATTTACTGTACACATACTTAGATCAGGGTTGAGCAACTTGAGACCCTCCAGCTGTTGCAGACTACAACTCTTATCAACCCTTGCAAGCCATTGGCTACCTAAAGATGATATGAGTTGTAGTTCAAAACATCTGGAGAGCCGTCTTTGCCATCTCAGATAGCTATTTCTTGTTTCTATACATTCTATATTCTGAGGTTTGATCATAGATATATGAAGAGGAGATAAATGGATGTGTCCTCCACTGCAGCTGTTTAGAGCCCACTGAGTAATTTTTGGAAGAGATTTTTATCTTTACTGATTTCAATCGATCCCCCAAGGATATTTTGCTGAGTGTTGGGCTTGTTAGCTGAATAGGAAGACAATACTGCAAGGTATTAACCCCTTCGCCACCAGGGGGCATGTCAACAAGATATCCGCAATGCTTTGAGATAGAGATGCAGAAGAACCACTTTGTATGACTATTAAATCCATTTCAAGCTATAGAGAGCAGAAATATATTTCAGTGTCATTGATTTCAGTATTCACTAGGATTAAGAGACGACAAAGTATAGAAGAGCAAGCCATATCTCGATGAGAAAAGAAATCAAGAGCAGGAAACAAACATATTGTAAATAACACAACACAGTGGGGCTGAGGAATTGAGGGATTATGGTCCAAACTAACTGCACCATAGGGGACAAATAAATTACTCACTGATTCACTGATTTAAATGTTTTTTTAACACCTTGTATGCAAGAGCTGTCCCAAAAATATTGCAAAGATATGCGCTAGAGACCTCTCTGGAATTCAAGGGGTTAAAAGTACCATGTAAATAACCAGGAATATGTAAGTATCCCTTATGGTTCAATTGTTTTGCGCTAGAATTGCTTCACTTCCTGTCTCGTCACAATGTATATCCCATACACACGTAACAAAGCCAGGCAATGTAAATCTGATATTAAATGACCTTCTACTGAATTCAGTTCGTGAATATTTTTTTCATAGGGTCACATCCCCCTTTGTCCTTGCCATGATTTACATGCTTATACACATCTGCAAGGCAAAGTAGAGTCTAATAAAATTAGACGTGATAAAGTGTAAATAGCCTTTCTATGCTTGTGTTAGCAGTAAAATAGCAGTATTGGACAGTACTATGAATTATTGAGCCTCTTGTGCATTAGCTAGTGGGATCCAAACAAATACCTGCAGGAAATAGTGGGCCGCGCTTCTTTAGAAGGAGACTCATGCTACTTTATAGATCGCAGTCAAGAATGCTATGGTATGTAAGGTCATCAAATCTTCCATTTAAAGCAGGACAACTATTGGAAATACATACTGCACAGTTACTTAGATTCCAGGACACCAATGAGGATTTTTGTTTGTTTATTCATTGTGTTCTATATTAAAGTTGAGGTCTGGTCACTTAATTGTATGTTACTGTGTTAGCCAGATTGGCAAAACAGAGATATGAAGTGGGTTAAGTACTGTTATGAAATGGTGGCATGGCAGAATGAGAACCTCTTTATTGGCCGGATGTGGCTGGTCTAGGGTTACTGCTTCAGTATAAGGATGTAGGCTGTTTTGGTATACTTCTTCAGCGGTATTTGTATGAGTGTGTGTGCGTATATCTATCAGTGTGTGTTATGTATTTGTGTGTGTGTGTGTGTATATATATATATATATATATATATATATATATATATATATATATTCATGTGAAACCCTTTTTCACTCACTAATTCCCTGATCACAAATGAATTGAAAACCCCCTCCTTTAGTTTTTCCCTACTATACTCTTTCCATATTCACCTTCCTCATCTTTCCTAGCCCAAATACTTCTCTCCTCTTCCTCTCCCCCTCCCTTCAGAGGTACAGCGCAGGCAGTGTGGAGCAATCCGACGCTGCCCGTTTCCAGGGTGAAATCCAACCCCTCCCCCCTCTTCTCTCTCTCTCTACCGCCTCAACAGATCCAACCTCTGTTTAATTAATACAACCAGGATCCCGGACTAAAATATACATATGTATACACCTAAATAATAAAAAATATACAATACAAAATGTACCACCAGGGTCAATGCATTGTTGAGGTAGAGAAACAGAGTGGTACTATATAAGGGAGAATAAACAGCTTCCCCCCTTTTGCCGATGATATGAAAGGATTCCTTCAGCGAAAGGTTTCTGCGGCTGCTGGAGGGCTGGACAGAGCTGAGCAAGTAATCAGCACCACGAGCGTTGGACAGCTCCCTGCACGCAGCCCAAGCCAGCACTCTGTATCCCCATAGCTTTGCGTTACATCTGGAGATGCATCCAAATGAAGTGTCATTGAACAAGTAGAGAGAGAGAGAGAGAGAGATCGCTTCTGTGCTGGAAGTAAACGGTGCTCTCTCCATTAGGTTGCCGCGGCTCTTTTATTTTCTCTCAAGGATTTCAAGGCGTAATGTTTTCATCTTTATTTCTCTCCCATTTGCAGGAACGACTCTTTCGGAACCTGGTCCACCCAGGGATGTAAAACCGTGCTTACCGATGCATCCCATACGAAATGCTTATGTGATCGACTATCTACCTTCGCCATTTTGGCTCAGCAACCTAGAGAAATAGTAAGTAACAAAGGCGAGATGCAGACTTTGGGACACAGCTGGGACATCTTACCATTGTGTGTGTGGGTGTGTGTGTGGATGGAAGGGCAGAGATAAAATATAAACCGCATATTGTTTAGCCAGATGTGAAGGAATATTTAAATATTAATTTAACCCCTTGGGTATTAGATATGTTTCCAATTCATTGCTTTGCAATGAGTTGGAGATCCCTTTCGCAATCATGGGGTTAAGAAGTGCATTGTATGTGTAAGGGGTTAAGTAGTGTTGGTGTGTGTGTGCCTGTGTGTGTATGTGTGTGTGCCGGTATGTCTGTGTACTCTAATGATATTGTTTACAAATGGATTGTGTCAATTTCAAAGCCCCAATATTTTGTTGGTATACCGTTTTCCCTTGAAATGCAAATATATGAGAAAACATTTAAGTCAAATAACCAATATGGTAATGTCCTTCTTTTGCACAGAGCTAGGATCTCTGAGGATTGTAGCAGCATACTGTATAGTAGCCATTGGAATGAGAAGCCTAGATTGCTTAATAGATTGCAGAGTCTTACTAGACATTTCACAGAGCATTGCCATCTATGTTATCTGACTTCCTGTAAAATAACAATAATAATATAATCTCTGAGAATTTGAAATTAAAATGAAAACACATAGAAACTGTATTTATGTAATCATTGTCGTGGAAGGGAGCAAACCCTTTAATTTGTTTGGATGTGAGGCAGAATGTAGTTTTTTATTGAAGCATTTTACATGAGGTAAGTAGCATTTAACTGCAGTGAAATAAAACATGAAGAAGCTATGAGTGGCAAAACTGGCCTAGAATCAAAGTTTTATGGGCATGACCAGAAAGGTGAAAAAACACAATTTAGAGGCTGTCTTTTATTTTCAAGTAATTAAAATAGACATCACTTGATTTAAAATCATGAATCCAAATAATTATTGTTGAATATTAATATTAATATACTTTATATAACACTATTTATTTATTTAGCAGTTGCTATGTTTTAATATATATATTGATGTGTATGAATTGTTTGACAATTCCATAGACTATAGGAAAAAATATATGGAAAAGTCAGACTGAAAGTTAAAGGACAAGAGTTTGCCAATTTATTAATGTGCATGTGGGAATCCTAAAGTTCAAATAAAGAGGCACCTAATCATAACATCTATCAGATGCAGTGATGTCAAGTTTCTTCTGTGGTGCTTCTTTATTTTCCAAATTAATGAATCTGATTTATTGACAGTAAAAATTTCACCATTTACTTTTAAAAATGTAACTACTTGTCTGGCCTAGGTCTTTCTCTTAACCAATTATTGTTATATAGTGCTTTGTTTATAATCATACATTTTATATTCTATAGATCATGGAACCTTCAGGTACTCCTTCAGTAACACTGATAATCGGCTGTGGTCTGTCTTGCTTGGCCTTGATCACCCTTGCAGTTGTTTATGCAGCACTATGGAGGTATATATCTATTCCATGCTGTTTTATGTATACATCTAATGAGGATTATTGTATATCATGTTCTATATTATATATGCTGTCAGCAAGTGTTTGAACATTGGTTAATAGTAACACATGGAAATCATGATTTATATTGATGCAATACACTGAGAAGAACTGTAACAATTGTGGGGCAAACCAATTGCACAACTGGACACAAACATTTCTCCAAATTCCCATTGACTAAAATGGGACCTTTAACCCTTTGAATGTTTCACAATTCAATGGAGAGCACTCTAGCATTCAGGTTATTTAAAGCCCTATTTAAATCAATGGGGATTTGTATATGTCCCTATCTGGTTTGGCCCAGCTTCTTCATAGTATACCACTCTCACTGTCCCTCTCCAGTACCCTTCTAAGCCCTCTATCTTCTCAATGTTTATTTAATTGTACGGCCTAGGGCAATACCTTGACATGGAGCTTAATTCTTAGCTTATACACCATAACTTATAGTAAGTTATTTTGGAACTGCAGTAAATGCAGTGCAAATGTAAGAAGCTATTAACTTTGTTTTACTTATTGGTTCTGGTTGTAGGTGCAGCGCAACAACTTTATACTGTTATAACTAATCATTTGGTAAAGTGTGTATGTTATAACCAGCCTGAGCTATTTTATGCAGCATTTAAAAAAAGTTTTAGTGCAGATTTAGCCAGATTTACTGTAATGTTACTGCTCACAAGCCCAGGCAGTGCATGTTCACAACTGAGTTATAGGGATTTTCATTAAGTAAAAGCTAATAATCTTTTTTATTGGAATTTTTGGGTATTTCCTACTCTGTCTTTAAGAAAGTGTGAAAAAATACTGTGATGTCTACATTTTTAAATTTGAGAAATCTGTATTTAAATCAGCAGAAAAAAATAGGATATTCTTTCTGTTGGAGGATAATTGGTTGCAAAAATATTACATCTCAAACTTTTTTAAACAACTTCACTTTGTGTCCAGAAAGTTTTTCAATTGCATTCTATGGGGGAAATTATCCTCATGTTACAGTTCTTCATACAATGTAATACAATTTCCACCTCAATTAACTGTGTTCCTTCACAATTTCTTCCACCGCCAATAGACAGATGAATGATAGGGGTATAGCACATGCTATTTATAGATTCAGTATTTCAGCCAGACATAAATGGATGATGCTCACATACACCCACATAGATGGGATACTTTGGTTTAAACTTCAACAATCCAGTTCCTTGTTTGATTGTCTGCATGTTAGTCCCATAGGCTACTGTGTATAATTTTATACTTCAACAACCTATTATTACCTGTTTTTCAAAATTTGAAGCATGCACTGTTTATGGGAATCTGTTACCAAGAGAGTCAACCATTGTAATTAGACAAGGCCAAATAATCTGAGTCACTAGTTGAAGCAGATTTGCCACCTTGACACAGTTGTTTTTGTGAATGTGAACATCGCCCAAGTCAGGGGTAGTCAATCTTTGGAGCTCCATCAATTGGGGACCACAACTCCTATCATTCCCAACCAATAACTTTTTGGTTGGGGATGACTGAAGTTTTAGTCCCCAACAGCTGGTAGTTCAATGGTTGCCTACCCCTGGCCTGAGATAAATATGTACTTGAATGTGTCTGTGCCATATTATAATAGGCTGGGGAGGGGATAATCCTTTGCACTGCTAACTTCCTGGTTAGAAAGCTGTATTTTGCTGCTCAAGAAGTGAGAAGTTCAAAGCCAAATTTCTATATACACTTTTACATATGAAGGCTTCAACATGGTCTTTCACATAGGAATAACCTGTAAGCTAACACTAGTGTCCCAACAAATGTTGGACAACTCATCCAACATGATGATCAACTATGTGCCATCACTGGCACAATGCATATTACATTTTCCATTGATGCACAATCAATTTCTACTCCATTCTAGTGTTGTGGTTCATCAAATAACATTTCAAATTCAAATGGTACAATAACTTGGGCTACAGCTGTATTGCTGTACATAACAATAAAATTATATACTGTGTTGTACATTAAACTAAATGCATGCTCATTGAGCTTCTGCTCCATACAATTCACAATCTAATTTTGCCGCCTAAGGCACAGTTAGATAAAATGATATTCCCAAGAATAGAAAGAGAATTCATGTTGTCATCTGAAATGGGTTCACAGTTCTAAAAGAGAAGTGTTTTTCCTATATAAAAAACTTTCCTTCTGGCTACTCCTTAATTTGATTAAATAATTTATGTTAGGCTGCAGTTTCACAAGCCTGTTAAATTATAAATAATTATGTTGCAATATGTTAGATACCTCTCTGTCACTCACTGGGTTAAACAATTAGCTAGGGTTAGAGTTAAAGAGAAACTATACTGTAAGAATAAGTCATGGGCACACCAAGGTCTTTTAGACAGGGGTATCCAAAAAATTCTAAAATATGGAATAATATCTAGAATTTTATTTGATATATCCAAAGTCCATTGTATTTGAAGTTGTCTATGCACAGATCAGCAATGGCCAACCTGTATACATCAAGCTGCTTTTGAACTACAACAATCACCATCCTAAAAGATGATGGGAATAGTAGTCTAACAACAACAGATGGAGGGAAGCAAGGTGCCTACCTCTGGCATAGAAATATGTACAGCAGGAAAAAACAATTTACATTAATGGTGCATTACGTTTTGTGTATCTCTCTGAACTCTTTGCAGCTAAAAGAAATAAAAATAGGTTTTGTGGTAACTAGAATCCCCTCACATTTTGTCCTTATAACTCTCCCTTAATGTGTTTAGAAGAATGATTTGCCTGTGTAGGGGTACTTCATACAACAACCTGGTGTATATCTAGCTTTACTTTAGTTTTTGCATTTTATCTCTGTTGTGGT
Organism: Rhinophrynus dorsalis; assembly: GCA_037306005.1. Classification (NCBI taxonomy): domain Eukaryota; kingdom Metazoa; phylum Chordata; class Amphibia; order Anura; family Rhinophrynidae; genus Rhinophrynus; species Rhinophrynus dorsalis. The sequence continues at coordinate 336,172,839 of CM074720.1, read as the reverse complement.
CTAGTGCTAGTTAGGACTATTTCACATGGGCAACAGGATTGTAACAGCCTCCTGCAGTTGTCATCCACATTCTGTACTTACTTATCTTCTGCATTCCCCACTGATCTCATCACTAGGGGTCATGGAATGGATGACTGTCAGCTCATGGGGGCTCCAGTTGAGTATTATTGTCTAAGGCCCCTGTAGGTCAGCCATTCATTGGAGGTTCTGATTGCAATTGCCAAAACTGCACATGTGAAAGTTCTGCCACTCTCCACATAGGAATTAGTGCATACCTACCCTGCTTCATCTTTACTGCATTCCTCCTTGAATGTAGCATAGATGTAACATGCTGTACTTTGTGGCACCCTTGTGAAAGGCACCATATTCCAGCATTTTACCATTCACCATGGTGATATGGTAATGCACCATCAATGCACTTGTGTTGCTTGCATGAAAGGGCCTTTAGTTTCAGTTTAACCCAGATAAGACAATTGACCCATTCAGGCCTATTGAATCCATTTTCATTAGGACCTTGTAAGCAATGCTGCACTGAATTTGTTGCCTGTTGTGAAAGTTCTTAGGGTTTGGTGCCTTTCACACGGATGACTATTGCCTTGTAAACCAAAAGTTTGGGAAGCTGCAACTATATCTCTTTCCCATAGGAAATCAACAAAGTTACAGGAAATTAGGCCTGCACTGCAGCCTATGGGGCACTGGCAGACCTTAGACTGGAGGTTGTGGTGCCAATTGCAGGGTCGAGTGAATATCCACAAACGTGGGATCAAACCAGTAATATTGACTGGCACTCATGTGGACCATGTCTTTTCTGTGTCCAGATCATCAGTAGAATGCAGGAGAAGGGGTGACAGATGTGTATTGGGGGCTGAAACACTACTCTTGCACATATGAAAGAGGCCTGAGAGGGGAGGGGATTTTTTTTGAGTGGTATCTCTCTACCTGCTTTTAATCAGATCTCCCAGTGTCTGTTATTGATATATTTCAAGGGTAGTCATTGGGCTAGTTTTTTTTTACAAGCATCTGTCTGAGAAAAGATTGGTCAGCCTACATGGCTGACCTAGTGATTAACCATCCACTTCTGAATGAGAGGTAAATCTAACCAGTACAGTACCCCAGGAGTGTGCAGCACCTTGTGGAGCAATGTGTTGCACACCCATCTGTTACTTAAAGGATTAAAGTCTGATCTGCTGATGAGTGAATTAAAACTGAAAGGGATAGTAATACTTCGTTTTAACTTTATTTTATTTTGTAGGCATTAAAAAAACATGAAGAATGATATAAGTCTTATCTCTCAAACCTTTATGGTTTATGAGATATTCACAAGCAAAGTTCCCCTCCCCGCCCCTTTTTCCTAGTGTAAGCCATCTCTTCTCAGATGTGAGTCTGGTTGTATGACAGGACAGATAACAGAAGGGGACAATTTTCTTTGTATGAAAACTATGAAAGCCCTTCCCCCCTTGACAAGTTTTTCAGCTTTTTCCCTTATCTTAATTGAAGATTGTCCCTCTCTGCAGTCTACCTGGGCATCTCCCTTCTGATCTGGTTGAACAGGGGGGGGATACTTTGTTTGTGAATATCTCTTAAACCATAAAGGTTTCAGAGATAAGACTTATATCATTCTTCATGTTTTTTTAATGCCTACAAAATAAAATAAAGTTAAAATGAAGTATTACTATCCCTTGAAGTTCAGGACTCCGTGTGGTTGATGTTCTAAGATGTGGAGTAATTCTGGTGCTAAAAAAACCACACCAAATGAGATAAAGATTGCTTATTAACAAGGGTTTAATGGAGCTACATCTCCTTGCCCAATGAAAACAGCAGTCCCATTCTCATTGGTAATCAATGATCCCATCATAACTTTCAACTCCAGGCCCATTAAGCATTTCATCCAGCCCTGGGGAGAAATACCCCCCCCAATCCTCTTTGATTTAAATTGGGCTTTTAACCCATTGATGAAGACCTGTCTGCCATTTAAGGAATCAAAATCCCAATGTAAATCAATGCTAATTTGTATTGCTGCATTTTGGGGGAGTTGGTTTGCCCCAGAGTTACTCCAGTGGGTTTATGCACTAAGGTGTGATACGGAGGAGATAGCTTCATAGTGTGATAAACTCTCCCATTCCTATATCCTATACTATGTATTCTCCATCTTGGGAGACATCAGTATTAGGCTCCATAAAATAACGCAGGGACATGAGAGTTTATCACCTCTTACCATGCCTTAGAGCTTCATAGTATATCAGCTGCCTTATCTCATAAATCTGCACAGATGTTTGATGAATACAACATTGCTACATATATATGAGCAGACTGAGGCATTATGTTATGTTATATTTAGATCTTGCATTTTAGCACACAATTGTTTAATCAGTGTCATAAACATAATAGATTATAACATATTATTTTCTGAGTACGTCCATAAGTAAAATAATGAGTTCATCACCTCTTTATCACACCTTAGTGCATCTCTCTCTAGGTCTCATTAGTATTAGCCTTTCTTCCTTATATCTTCTGCGCAGATGCTGGGTGAACAAAATAGTGTCAACTATATGAGCTGAGTATGGCACTATATTTCCTATTAAGATCATGCGTTTTTCTTTTATCACACAATTGTTTAATGTCATAAAAATATTAGATTATAAAATATTAGTGTCTGAGCAGCTCCATAAGTAAAATACTGACAATGCATTATATCATATTGTTTAAAAAAGTGCAGAATTGAAAAATCTGTTGCCATGACAATGCAGCATAATTAGAATATGTTAGAGATGGAGAAGCTCTCAAATACAGTATAAGACTGTAGAATCCAGTAAGCAGGTTGTTTTTATTGTTGTGTGAATTTTGTATCTACTTTAAAAAAAGACAAATACCTGTGTATTTTTCGAAGACCATATTTATTTATTGGGGAGTAGTGGGGGGGGGGGTAAAGAAAGTGTGTCCAGCCTCAATCATAATTATAATCTTTAAAAAATGGTAAAATTGTCTTTTGGTTACCTATTCTTTGGGAAAATATGTATTCTATCCCCTACAGTAACAGAGCGGTGGTGCACAACACAGGACAAGCAATGTGTTGTGCAGCCCACTGGTCCTTAAAGGGGTTACAGGTATGCCAGCTACCTGTAACTACCGTGATGAAATCTAAAACATGTTAAAGTTAAGTATTTTACTACTCAGAGATTGCTAATCCCATCTCTGGTACTAGGAGTCTTCTGATCAATTTGTACAAATTTTCCACACCCTGGGATTGCTCCTTCCCATATCTGGTGCTGTGGATTCCAGAGAAGCAGCTCAAGATTCATATTGGCTCCTGCCACATCCATCAGCACATCCAATAGAAATGAGGATACCACTTGTATTTTCAACTCTTGCAAGGGGTGGAACAAGAAACTTGGGGAGGGCTTGTACAATTACGGCTATAACTTTATAATACTGATACTCTGAGAGATGGAGTAGCATTAAAGGTATAGTAATGTTTCATAATAAAAGCAGCTCTAATTAATCTTCATAGTATTTGGGCCTTGGAAAGTGTTATTTCAGTTCTGTCAGAGTTATAGTTCAAGAGTAATTGAATGATAAAGTATCCCCCTTCTTCCCCTTTTACTGATGTAACACTGCTCAGCTTAGAGCAGAAGGGAGTGTCCAGGTAGATTGCAGAGAGTGACAATCTTCAATTGTTCTCACAGTAAGAATTTTGACCCTTGATGTGAGCTGTCTGGTCTATGGACTGGATTCCACATCTGAGGAGTGGGGGCTTACACTAGGTAAAAGGGACAGGAGGAGGAAACTTTATCATTCAATTACTCTTGAACTACAATGCTCACAGTAAAGAAATGACACTCTCTATGGCTCAAATACTATGAAGATTAATTGGGTGTGCTGTTTTTGTGAAACATTACTAGCACTTTAAGTAACTAATAAAAGACTGAGCTTAAACAGGTTTTTTTATCATTATTTTACTAGTTGAACAGCCGGTACACAGGCCACAGTGCCACTGCCACCCGGTTGCGGGGCAGTCACGCACAGTGGAGACTGCCTGCGCCACAGCTAATACAGAGCTGGACGCTCCTTTGGAATGTCCAGCTCTGTATTAGCCGCGACGCGGGCAGTCTCTACTGCGCATGACTGCAGCAGTGTCTACTGCGCATGTCGTGGCATTACACATGTTTTAGCGTATTATTATATAGGATGTTACCATGATATGAAATGGCATGTTGTAAAAGATGTGTCTATGTGGGTCAATAACCATATGACATGTTTGCATTGAGTAAGTTTGAATACTTACATTAATTCTGATTGATTTTTATCTTTAACTGAACAATGTAAAACACTGTTATAAATGGATATTTCCTAATTCATTTCCTTGTTTTATTTAAACAGATACATCAAGTCTGAGAGGTCAATCATCCTGATAAACTTCTGTTTATCCATTATCTCATCCAACATTCTCATCCTGGTTGGTCAAACACAGACACAGAACAGGGTAAGGCTCAAAATATCATTACTTTCACTTCCCGATTTGCTTATTTGAATTAATTGGTTATTTTAAAATGCTGGTTTACTCTCTTTGCCAGTTGCCTCATTGTGAATTTGTGTTGTTTAAAAGGGAACAATACCTATTAGAATAAGTGCATGCTAATTTGTTTACCAAAAGTGCTTACTTTGCTATAAAGAAGAAATGGATGTTGTTGTTGCAGGGAGATATTTGATTGCCTTTTGGAGTCACAAATGACATTTTGTACCCACTTTTATATGTATAACTAGTGAAACAGCCCGTGTACACAGGCCAAGGTCCTGGTGATGTTAACCCTTTGAGTGCCAGAGAGATACCCCTCTGGCATTCAAAGGGTTAAGCGGCCCCTATCTCATTGCTCCACGAGATGCAGTCTTGCGTTGCCTCACTCACGTGATGCAATCATGCACAGTAGAGACTGCCCGAATGTGAGCAGTCTCTACTGTGCATGAGTGCATCGTGACAAGCATCCTAGCGAATTATTGTATAGGATTGGGTGTGGTTCTTGCCTTCAACAGGATCAGCAAAACAAAAGTAATACGACAAAGGTTGAACTTGATAGACTCATGTCTTTTTACATCCTCATCAGCTATGTTACTGTGTTACCATGTAATTCAGGGGCAAACAGTCTGCACCACAGAGAACATGTTAACCCTTTGAGTGCCAGAAGGGGTACGCAATGCATTGCTCTGCAATGTGTTGCGTACCCCACTGTCATTCAAAGGGTTAAAAAGCCATTTTTTTAACTAGGGCTTATATCTCCTTTTATGTTAGAGAAGTTTCCAAAACATTGCTTCACATTGTATTGGAGACCTCTCTTTCCTTCAAAGGGTTAAATCCCAGTTTAAATCAATGGGAATTGTGTGAGTTTCTTATTTGACCATTATGTTACAGTAGGTGTTTTACAGAATTGCACCAGCGCTTAACCCTTTCAGCGCGTACCCCTCTGGTGCTGAAAGGGTTAATAGTAGATCATTAAACCCATGGATGATAGTGATATCTTTGTGATGTATTTAGAATCTGAGGGACACTTATTCCTATGGCATAGTTCTGTTTTACAATAATTGACATAAAATAAATAGTTTTATGATTGATATGTTTTTATTCTTTATCTTTCTGTACTATACCCTTGTATTGTAGAGCAGATAGTCTGGAATGCTGCTTGTTCAATGAATAGTTGTATTTATGTTCATGTTCATATACATGCCAGTTTTCTTCATGTGTACATAATATTATCTTTGGATATAAAAGTGAGCCAGCTCTAGGCAGTAAAAACTGAATTCACTTGAATGTCCACATTTATTGCACGGTTTTATAACATGCAATAATTTTACTTGGCCATACAAAATAAATTAATGTAAGCCATTTATACTGTCAGTGAATCTCTTACTCTATTTCCGAGAAATGTTCCCATTTGTCATCCACAATGTGGTAAAAAAGTAGTTGATATAATGATTTGGTATCATGGAGCAATAACTTTATGTATTTATGCTCCACAGCATTCAGTGAACTGGTATTTATGTACGTTGCATGAAAAAGCTTATCTGTAACCATTTTAAATCTAAAGAGGTAGCAAGTGCATTGCAAAGCAGTGTGTTGGAGACATCTTTGTAGACCCAAAGGATGATAATAGTCTGTCCTTTTAAGATTTTATTCTCTTGAAGATGTAGTCTAGGATATTTCTTTAACTAATTGTTGTTCCTTTGATTTGAAAATGTATTTTGTGGTTGACTTCAGTATACTAAGATGGAGTGTGTTCTTTTTGTGTGCACAATTTAAAAACACATTTATAAATGGAAAATGAGCAATTTTGGGGCAAACTAATTATATCATACTAGTGTAAAAGCCCGTGTATGCGGGCCAAGGTCTGGGTCATGTTAACCCTTTGAGTGCCAGAGGGGTATGCAATGCATTGTTTTGCAAAGGGTTAAAAGGCCAGTCCTGCTCTGCGTACTGCCGCTACCTTACTGCTCCATGCGACGCAGTCATGCGCCGCGTCACTCATGAGATGCAATCATGCACAGCGGAGACTACCAGAACAAGCGCAGTCTCTACTGTGCATGACTGCATCGGGACAGATATAATCTGGCCTTTTATTATATAGGATGGAGCAGATAATGATGTCCACTTGATGTAACTGTGGTCTCTAACACAATGCATTGGTGTGCCCCAAAACTGTGGCCCATATTTCCATCTATAACCTTACCCTATTATTTTTAACAGCTTCTATAGCTTTCAACAGGGGAAGACAGTTGTTAGAGCTCCAGCTATTAGGGACAACAACTTTCATCATTCCCAATCAGACACTGAGTGGAAGCTGTAGTCCCCAACAGCTGGAGATCCATGACAAACCCTAGTTTAAAGGGTTAATACTGTGTCATAAAAACTGAAGCTATGTTTGTTCTTCATAGTTTATACTGTTGCTTTCCGATGGTAACGCTGTTCATATCCCGCTAGTTGCGATGCAATTATACTGTTGTCAGTGTTCTGGCTGCAGAACTAAAGGAGGATTGTGACAAGGGACAATCAGGTATCAGTATAAGGAAAAATCTGCCCTCATTCATGAAGAAGGGTTGTGTTTTCCTTGTTCTGACAGAGAGAAGATTGTCCCCCATTGTGATCTGTCCAGTTCAATGACAGGATTTCAAATCTATTGCATCGCAGATAGCTAGATATGAACAGTTCCACCATCAGACACAAATAGTAAAACTATAAAGAACAATAGTATGCTTCAGTTTTTATGAAACACTACTAACCCTTTAACCCCTTAAGGACCCATGATGGTCCTGGCATGTCATGGGTTGGACATGCAATAAGGACCCATGATGTGCCAGGACCATCATGGATTCCACGGCTCCCCATGCAGCTACACACAGTTCTGGGAGCTGTGCGTCCAATAGAGAAAAAAAATATGGTCCGTGGTCTGTGGTCCTTATGTTCTGGCCGCGAGCACACGTGGCTAGTCCTTAAGTGGTTATGGAATAATTAGATACATTAGCTACTATAACATTGCAAGTTTTCAGGCTCTCTTCACAGGTGAGTTAGTCATTGGCTCATTCATTCTTAAAAATCTGCCTCATTAATGACATACACCTGTGTTCAGCTGAGGAGTACATTGTAGGGTGAGCTGGAGAATATGTTTGGAAAACATGGATACATTATTTTACTGTTTGTAAATTTAAAATAATCATGAATGCATCTTTTATGGACTTTGATAACTAATAGGTAGAAAAATGTACTCTTTATATTTATATGGTAGCAAAGGAATGGAGAGTCAATGCAAAGCTTTCTAATCCATTTATTATAGCAGTGCTGGATTTATACAAGGTTTTGGGAGGCTAGGAACCACCCTTCATCAAGTAATCATCTTTTGCATTAATTGAGTTCCTTTTATCGTTCCTGAGGTCTAGTCTGTACCAGTTAATCTTGTCGTCAGTTGTGCATTTGTTTGTGCTCTTATATTGTTGGATCATATTTTTTATACTAATATAATATGTATAGTTGCTTGTTTCATATATGCTTTGTTAGTGTACGGATTGAAGGAGAACTAACACCTCCTAATAATAAGTCCCTACTTAACCTTACTCTAGCTGGAAAACCTCAATGGCCCCTACAAATTTTGCCCCGGTGTCTTTGTTCAAAAGCTAACATCTTCATTCAGTCGTGCATGTCATGTCCTTTCAGTTTGACATGACTGTTGCGGAGCACCGAACCACAAACTCTGCACTCCCATGATAATCTTAACCAGAGGGGTGTGAAAATCATTGATTCCCAGTGCATTGTACACCTCTGTTGTTTTGCTTTGCAATGCGCTGTGTAGACCTATGGCAATCAGTGTGTGAAGGGTTAAGTAGGTTCATACGCTCTGCCTCCTTCAGCTTGAAAAAAAAAAAAAACTGCTAGCAACTGTCATGTCTGCCTCTGTGGACATGACTACAGACTGGCAAAAATCTTCGCCTCAAACCAAAACAGGCGAAAAATGGCATTTTCCACCTAAAAAAAGTGCTGTTTTTCTGCTTTTTTTGCTTAACTCATTGCATTGAAATCAGTGGGAAAACTGAATTCACACACAACACACAGCAAATGTTATTTTATTTCCCACAGTCATAGTATAAAATGGGTGTGAGAGTACCTGTGCTGGTGGAGTCTGGGAAAAGAATCGGTTGAACAGGGATTTTTTTGAGGGGGTTGTTGACTTGGTTTGGGGGGACAGTTAAAAATAAACAAAATTAAATTAAAAAAAAACTAAATAAAAAAATTGGTATGTAACGTGACAGAGATAGGAACCCCCCTGACGTAAGCCATGACTGGGGCAGATGAATACTTGACATGATTCAGTATTTTGTAGAGGATGATTTACAGGACTTAGACTTTTTGTTAGAGGCCCAAGTCCTGAGAAAACATTGATTTGTAGGACTTAGACTTGTTATGTACAAGCCCTGTGGAAATATTGATTTGTAGGACTTAGACTTGTGCTAGGTCCAAGCCCTGAGGCAACACTGATATGTAGGTATTTGGCTTGTTATAGTCACAAGCCTTGGGGAAACATTGATTTGTAGAACCCCCAACAATAGTAGAACATATAAAAGACAAACAAAGGAGAGCACCGAGTAGTGTAAAGTGATACACAAAAGTAAAAATAATATGTAAAAATGAATGATGATTTGTAGGATTTAAATTTGTGTTAGTTCCAAACCCTGAAGAAATATTGATTTGTAGAGCTTACACTTGTTTGGGACAAGCCCTAAGGAAACATTTATTTGTAGGACTTAGACTTGTGTTAAGCCCAAGCCCTGAGGAAACATTGATTTGTAGGATTTAAATTTGTGTTAGTTCCATTCCCTGAGGAAACACTGATTTTTACATCAAACATTGTTAGGCACAAGTCCTAAGGAAACATTGATTTGATCATTTCTCACTCCCTACACCTCCTAGCCATCACTGAAACTTGGCTCACATCATCAGACACTGCCTCCACTGCTGCACTCTCACATGGCGGCCTTCAATTCATCCACACACCTAGGCCTGGCAACAGACGGGGGGTGGAGTAGGCATCCTGCTGTCCCCTAACCATACATTTCAGGTAATCCCCACTATTCCCTCTCTCTCATTCTCTACCTTTGAAGCCCACATACTTTGTCTCTTCTCTCCCTTCTCATTGCATGTTACTGTCATAAAAAGACCACCTGGTCCTACTGCACAATTCCTTGATCACTTCACTTCCTTGCTTCCTCATTTCATGTCCTCTGATGTCCCTACTCTCATCCTGGGAGACTTCAACATCCCTGTAGATAAACAAAAGACCCCCGCCCTTAAACTCCTCTTCTTAACAACCTCCTTTGGGTCATCACAGTGGACAACTCTCCCAGACACAGTGACGATTTCTCCCTTGACTTGGTCTTCACTGACCTCTACTCGGTCTCTATCTTCTCTAATGTTCCCTCTCCCCTCTCTGACTTCCACCTCCTCACTGGAAACCTCATCATACCTTGCAAATCCATCCCCCCCCCACCTTGATCAAGAGCATGTGGAGAAATCTGCATTTTGTTGATCTCCTACAATTTTCCAGATCCCTGCAGCCTCTTCTAAACCCCATTCTCACACTTACTTGCCCAGAAAAAACTACTGCTCTCTACAACAGAACTCTCAAAACAACCCTTAACACAGCTGCACCCGCAACTCTACGCCACCCTCGCATAACCTCACTACAACCTTAGCACACACGACAAATGCTATACCTCCAAAGGTGCTCATGCACTGCCGAAAGGCACTGAAGGATATTGCACTCCACAGCTGACTTCACTACAAATTAATTCTCCGTTCTTATAGTTCTGTCGTCTCCCTCGCCACACAGTCATACTTTTCCTCTCAAATTTCTAACCTTTCCTCTAACCCGAAATGCCTTTTCTCAACCTTCAAATCTCTTCTACACCCACCAACACAAACACCTTCCACTAACTTCTCTGCCCAAGATCTCGCCACCCACTTCAAGGAGAAGATTGACTCCATCAGACATGAAATCTCATCATTCACACCCATCCAGCTTAGCCCTGTCATATCTCCCACACACACACTAAGCTCCTTCTCACCCATCACTAAGGACAAAGTTTCCCTTCTCCTCACTCACTCAAACCTAACTACATGCCCTCTTTACCCAATCCCATCTCATGTCACTCATGAACTTTCTCTTCTACTAACACTGACCCTTACTCACTTATTGAACCTCTCTCTGTCAACCAGTACATTCCCATCCTCTTTCAAACATGTGCAAATCACACCCATCCTAAAGAAACCCTTCCTGGACCCAAACTAACTGCTAAACTACTGGCCCATTTCTCTACTGCCATTCGCCTCCAAGCTCCTTGAGCATCTTGAATATAACCGGCTCACTAAATTCCTCTGCTTCCATTCCCTGCTAGATCCCTTGCAATCTGCATTCCACCCTCAGCACTCCACTGAGACTGCCCTCACTAAAGTGGTCAACGACTTGCTCTCCATAAAGTCAAATGCCCACTACTTCCTACTCATTCTCGTGGGCCTGTCCGCTGCCTTTGACACAGTAGATCACCCACTCCTCCTCCAAGCCCTCCACTCCCTAGGTCTCTGTGATACTGCCCTCTCTTGGTTTTCATCATATCTTTGCAACCGCTCCTTCAGTGTTTCCTACTCTGGCTCCACTTCCCCAACCACCCATTGTCTGTCAGAGTGCCTCAAGGATCAGTCCTGGGCCCCTTGCTCTTTTCAATTTACACCGCAAACTAATAAACTCCTTTAGGTTTCACCGTCATCTCTATTCTGATGACACTCAAATCTGTCTTTACTTCCTAGGCCTCTCCCCTTCCCTCCTGTCCTGGGTATCTGACTGTCTGTCTCCTGTATCTTCCTGAATGCCCTCCCGTCAACTCAAATTTAACCTTGACAAAACCAATCTTATTATCTTCCCTCCCTCTCCAACCAGCCTTACCCCAGATATTACCTTCACTGTTAACAACACTACCATCATCCCAACCCCTACAGCACGCTGCCTGGGGGTCACTTGTGACTCCATCCTATCCTTCATTCCTCACATCCAGTCAATCTCTAACTCATCCTGCCTCCACCTCCGCAACAGCTCTAGAATCTGACCCTTTCTCACCCAAGACTCTATTAAATTTCTAATCGAAACACTCATCATGTCCCATCTTGACTACTGTAACTTACTACTAATTGGCCTTCCTCCCACCCGAATAACCCCACTACAGTCCACAATGAAGTCTGCTGCAAGACTAATCTACTTCACTCACCAGTTCTCTAACACCAATCACCTCTGCCAATCCCTTCACTGGCTCCCATTAGCATATAGAATTCAATTCAAAATTCTGGTGCTAACTTATAGAACCCCTAGTAACGCTTCACCCCCCTATATTTCCTCTTTCATTTCCAAATACATTTCCTGCTCTCTATCTTCGCTCTGCACACAACCTTCTCCTCTTCACAGCTCTCATTGCAACCTCCCACTCCCACCTACAGGACTTTTCCCGTGCTGTACCTGAGCTCTGGAATTCCCTCCCCCACTCCATCAGACTATCCCCCAGCCTTCAGATCTTCAAACGCTCCCTGAAAACTCACCTCTTCAGGGAAGCCTATCAACTTTCTCCATAAACATTATCACCAAGAACCACCCCTTTCCTGGACCACTGCACTCAACGGCACTTCTCTTTCCCATCCACTGACCAGCAGTTTGTGTGGCAGGAGGCACTTACACCCAATAGCACTTATTGTGTCCAACCTACCTTACTCTAGACTTTAAGCTCTCACGAGCAGGGCCCGCTGATCCTTCTGTTCCCCACATTTGATATTTAATTTAATATCTCTGCATGTCTATTCCCTATTGTACAGCACTGCGGAATAAGTTTGTGCTATATAAATGCATAATAATAATTGATTTGTAGGATTTACACTTGTATTAGGTCCAAGCCCTGAGGAAACATTGATTTGTTGGGCTTACACTTGATTGGCACCAGCCCTGAAGAAACATTGATTTGTAGGACAGATTTGTGTTAGGACCAAGCCCTGCAGAAACATTTATTTGTAGGACTTACATCTGTGTTAGGCCCAAGCCCTGAGGAATCATTGATTTGTTTGACTTACACTTGCTTGGAACAAGCCCTGAGGAAACATTTATTTGTAGGACTTAGATTTGTTAGGAACAAGCCCTGAGAAAACATTGATTCGTAGGACTTAGACTTGTTAGAGGCCCAAGCCCTGAGGAACAATTTGTTTGTAGGACTTAGATTTTTTAGGTACAAGCCCTGAGGAAACATTTATTTGTATGACTTATATTTGTTTGGCACAAACCCTGATTTGTTGGACTTAGACTTGTGTTAGACCCAAGCCCTGAGGAAACATTGATTTGTAGGCTTATTAGAAGACAAACCCTGAGGAATCAATGATGATTTTTTTGACTCAGAATTGTTAGATTCACAAGCCCTGAGAAATCACTGATAATTTTACTGGACTCAGGATTGCAGTCTTAATAAATGATGAATCATCCCTGCCACCACCTTAGCTTATTATGCATGATGGAATCTCCTCAGATGCTGTTTGATTCCATGCCCACGATTATACTCCACCACATTGACATGTTTGGCCAGTGCAGCATACAGTGTGTGATGAATGAAAACAAGCTGCCACATCCTTGCATGTACAGAATCACTATTAGCTAGTGAGGGAGGTAACAATGACAGAGGTTGATCATGAGAAGATGTTGCTATGTCTTCCCCTTCCCAAACCCTAGTGCCAGAAGCTGATGGCAAGCCAGGTGTTTGGCTCACCATTGAACTTTTAAGCTCAGGCTGGTTATCTCTGTTCTTCCTCTTAGATTTCTGTCGGGACACTAGGCGCCCTTGGAGAGAGACAGGTGGCAGAACAACTGCAGCTCCTGACTTTTCTTTGTACGGGTTTGGATTTAAAATGTTTCACATAAATGCCATGGTGTCTGTATTTCATGTGTGTTATCATGGCAGTTGTGCCAAGGTGTGTCTCCTCCTTTTCCCTTTTCACTGACTTGTCACATGTAGTGCACAGTGCCATCACTGATGACTGCACGGTGCCTTCCACAAGTGAAAAATAGTCCCGCACCCAGGACCTCAGGGGGGAGGGAAATGTGGAGAAGAAGGGCCTCTTTCTTCTTCTCCTCCATAATCTCCTTCACTGGCTAGGGCAGAGGATTCTGATGCTGCTGTCTCTGGATCAGCTTTACAACTAAAACCAGGAGAATTGCTGACAAGTGGAACCTGTCCTAATCCCGCATCACAACTAATGCTGGACCCCATTCCCACAGTGGCTACGGTGGTCTGGGGCACAATAGCTTGCTCCTCATCAGCCTGCTGACTTGCAACTGAGTAACAGCAGGAATTACAGTAGAAGCAAACTCCACAAATTCCACAATCTCACTGCTGGTAGTAGTGGTATAGCCCAACCCCACTTGCACATCTGTAGTCCATTACTTTTCACTTTCAGCTAAAAAGGCCATTAATGTCTACTGCACCCCAGCTGCTCCACCATCACCCTCAACACTAACACCAGTCCCTCCTTTCTGCTTCTGCTGGTGCTCTATGAGAATACCATTAGTTGCCAATGATGATGACAAATGTGACAGAGGGTCCCCTACTGTCACACATGCCATCTCTACAGGTGAACATACTGGCAGCAGTAGCAGCAGGCACAGGTAGCTGGTCTGTCCTGATGCTAATACTGCTGCTAGCCACTGCCAGTTCTGCCTTCCTCAGCATCAGGTCCCAGAGGCATAATGTAGGGGGAAGGGGAATCACGGAATGAGGGGTATGTTGTGATTTCCCTTGACAGCTAGTCTGGCTGCTCTGCATCACTTCCCCATCCACCTCAGCAGAAGAATCTACAGCAGTCATGTTAGTCCCACCACCAACTGCTTCACTTTCACCTTTAACATCATCACCCCCTCTCTCACCCCACAACACCCTCTAACTGCTGTGTGGTAGTAGTGAAATACAACTATATGAGTGAAAACTTCAGCACTGTATATCACTAGTGCACTATAAATGATTAGTTTCAAAAGTTATAGATAACAACAGAATTGGTTCAGCTCTCGCATAAATCTAACTCCTATATATGAAGTAGAACATTAAATATAGTAAGATCCACTGGCTATCTTACCCATATTACTAATGACAAATATGGAATAATCTCATGAAATATCTCACAAGCAACATAACAAAATATAAAATCATTTTGGGATATATTATGAGACATTTCATAAGACTGATCCATATTTGTAATCGGGGTAAGATAGCCAGTGGATCACCTAGAGTACTATATTTATGGTAGTAGTGAGACTGCTTGGGGATTGCAGTTGTGACTTGCCATCACCTCCTTCTGAGTATCAGAAGGTACACTGGCAGCAGTAGCAGTAGGCACAGGTGGCTGACCTCTCTTGCTCAAACTGCTACCCACAGCTGGTTTACTCATACATTTCGCCCAGATCTCAAGGGATGATTTAGTGAGACTGGCCTTCATCGGGTCATGGGAGTCAGACCCTTCTGTGCTAGTGGTGGTCACTTCCTCCTCCAACTCACTGGATGCATCACAGGCCTTCCTTTTTTTTTAAGATGGCTGCTCATCCTGGTCACCACCAGTCTGAGCATCTGCTGCCTTCATTTCATTGAATAAATAGATTCAAAACAGCCTAGTACCCTCTCAGTCTCCCTAGCTGATTGGTTTTGTGTTTCATTTCCTGGAAACATCACATATGTGGAGAGAAAATGTTAAGTACACATAAGTAAATGAGTGGAATGGTTGAAGCCATTGAAAAGAATAGAAAAAACATTTTGGCGAAAACGGCAAAGATTGTAAGGGCTTTGTTTAAGGTGGATTTTCCTGCGAAAAAGTGGACAATCACATGCTTTTTGCAGATTTTTTCATGGGAAGACACTGGAGCCTTTTGCCCACCCCTATACCTTGGTGGACTGACAGAAGATGTTAGCTGTTGAACAAAGGCATAAGAGCAAAATCCATAGAAACCATTAGGGATTTTGGCCATAGTAAAGTAAATGTTTTTTGTTTTTTTTCATTAGTTTTCTTTTAGAACTTGTTGAATGTCTAAAAGATTTGTATTTCTTTTTTATACGTTCTTTTGAAAACATGCACTGTAATTTGTTAATGTATATTTCACTATTAAATTGTCAACCATGAACTCTTTGACTTTCAAGATTGACTGTTAAGCTTTGTCCAAATACCACGCACTTTTTGTGATGCTTGAAGAAAAGGCATTATGCTTTTATGCAAGTGAAAATAATAGTAATTCGTTGAAGCCCGAGGGAAGGATAGACTCATCAACAAAATATAATAATAAACTGTACAGGAACATAGTTACTTTGCACACAACTACAAAAAAACGATGCTGATTTAATAATAACTGGAACAGTATAGCCCTTTGAGTACCAGATAAGTTGATACTCTGGCATTCAAAGGGTTACATATCTATTAAAACATTTCATTTTTGGGTTCCAGTGTTAGTGCTTCTGTTATTGAGCTTTTATGTAATGCATGGAAGAGCAGTGTGTTGCACATGGCTTTGGTCATTAAAGGGTTAAAGGGAATGTATCACCATACCAAAAGTTTGCTTAATGTCTTTGTTTTAGCTAATCTAACAATGCTGTGTGCTCCAGCTTATGGACAGTCCAGCGTGGAGGAGGATCTCTCCTGTATTCTCGTCGGCAAGCGTGTTGCCAATCAGAATGAGGAGTAGACGTCAAGGGGAAAAAGTAAACTCTCAAACTGCATTTCTATAGTGTTTAAAAAAACAACAACAACACAGCACTGTTAGAATAGCTAAAACAAAGAGATTATGGCAAACTTTTGGTAAGGTAATACATCCCCTTTAAATATGGGTTGATATAGTTCACATGGATTGTTGGTAGGTTTAAAAAATGTACTTATTAAAAAATGATGTGTTTAAATTAATTGTGGGAAAAGTTGTTTAATACAGAAGATTTAAAGAAGCAAACAAGTGGAGATAAATATCTTGAGGTTGTGGGGTGTGAATTGTGACTAAATATATGCAGCACACTTATTTAAGAAAGCTTCTGACTTATTTTTAGCTGAAAATAACAAACAATTGCTGGCTTCACAATTGTTCCTTGGTTCTTAGATAGTAAAGGGAATTAGAATCTGCAAGCCTCTGCCTCTCACAACTAGGGGTGGGAGAAAAGTCGGAAAAATTTCGCAAAACGTGCTGATTTTTCGATTTTCCCGGGAAAAATTTTGCCTTTCCGTCTAGGCAAAAATGTCCTCCTTTTCACCTATTTTAACAGATTTTACACCTATGTTAACACATTTTTCACCTATTTTAATACATTTTTCGCCTACATTTCCTATAGGTACTACATTTCCCACTGTAATATTACTTCTTTTGAGGGCTGTAGTTTAGAAATAAGTGGCTGAAAGTCAAAGTTGTGAGTCCTACAGCAAAATATGGCCTGAAAAATGTGTTAGCATGCATTTGTCCTTTGCCCACAACACTTTATTGCTTAATTGACACTAGCACATATTCATGATGATGTCAAGTAATAAAAAAAATAAAGTACGACTTACAATGTGGTAGATATGTATTTTAGTGGTTGTGGCGGGGGACTGGTATGGTGTGATTTGTGTATGTATTTTGGAGTAAAAGGATCATAATTGATTGCACATGCTGCAGCAACCATTGGCGTAGTAGGTTTTTGGACTACTACTTTACTCTCATGTCCCTACACTGCTCCACCCCTCCCCCTTCCCCTTGTGCATTTGCTAGACATTCTGCAACTATACTGTGTTTTTTTACTGTACAGTGCACAACACAACTGATGGAGCTGTATGATGCCTTGCCTAAGCCCAGTCAGCTGTCTGTCACTGTCACCTAAGATATTTCGTTTTTCATTCTTTATTTTTTTTATTTATTTTTTTTTATTTAATTTATTTTATTTTTTTAAGTTGTCCACCCTGTTGTCTTATCACAGTCTGTCCAAAAAAATTATAACTGAAAAAGAAAATGAACAATGTCTTTCCCCAGACTTCCCCACCCAGCACAGGGACAATCACAGCAAGATCAGCAAGCAAATACGTTGCCTGTGTCTTGCCTGTCAGTCACATGGAATTTTGGAGTATTTGGGGAACAACCTTCCTCCTCCCTTCTTATCCACTAGAGTGCCCCTAGACTCCCCTAATACAGAGAACAAATGTCCTACCTAAATGACTTCCTAAACTAAGCTTCAATTCCCCTTTATTTGCCTATCTCCTCTAGCTAAAAAACATGCTGCTCTCTCCTCTCACAAACACAGAATGGCTGCTGTGAGAGCCTGACAGCCTTTTATATGGCTGTAGAAAAATTTTGTGTGGTGTAGACATATTTTTCTTCCCATTGATATCAATGGGTGGAAAAGGCGGGAAAAAGAAGAAAAACGGCACTTTTCATGGGAAATTTTTTGCCCAGCGGAAAGTGACATTATTTGCAGATTTCAGTTTGAGGTGAAAATTTTCGCCCATCCCTACTCTCAACTCCAAGAACAGGAGTCTTTCCCTGTAATAAGCTTCACAGAGCTACTTTATATTCTAGGAGGGAGATGCAGTAATGTGAAAGAAGATTCTCCAGTGGTAGGAAGTTCTCTGGCTCCTATGTTAGTCTATAGAAAGGGTGTCCAAGTTCAGTCCTTAAGAGATACCAACATGCCAGAATTTAAGAATATCCCTGATTAAGCCCAGGTTAGTTCATATGTGGCTCTTTTTTGACTGGCCTACATGTACTTAAGTAGCGGGATCCTTAAACCCTGGTCTGCTGGTGGCCCTTGAGGACTGAACTTTGATACAATATTGAGAATTACAATATCTTGTTTCAAAGAAGATAGGATGTTGATCCAGGGAAATATATGACTGCCATTTGGAGAGAGGAAGGAATTGTTTTGCCTACTTGGGGCTTGATTGGAAATGGTTTCAATGTTTGTTTGTGTTTTTGTTTGTTTTATTGCCTTCTTCTGGATCACAAGGTTGATTTGGCATGGGCTGAACTTGATGGACACACATTATTTTTAGCCTCATCAACTGTGTTACTAAGAACACATGTAAGATTTCCCCAACTTGAAAGAGAGAATACATAGACAAACAGAAGACATTATGAAATTTATTTCACCTTAGTACATCTCTCATCTGGGGGGGAGATTCACTAAGCAGTGATAAAAAGGTGATAAAGAGGTGATAAAGTAGAGATGACTTCTCCAGTTTATCACTTAGTGCATAGGTTTCATAACATAGGAATTGGATAAGATTTCTTCAACTTTGTAGATCTTAGTGACTAGGCCCCATAGAATAACATAGGAACTGGAGAAGTGATAAACTGGAGAAGTCATCTCAACTTTATTACCTAACTATCACCGCTTAGTGAATCTCCCCCTATGACTTGTTTCCAGGAGATAATGGACTTTTTCTGATTATTCACAAGGAATGGATTTTGCAAGAATCGCCTGTTTATTTGTAATGCTAATTATACTTTTTCTTGTTGGATATTCAGTGTATTTCTTTTGTTTTTTTTCTTATCAATTTAGAGCAAAACTAGGAAAAACCATTAGTTGTAATTTTGTAGCAATATGATAAGGGATGTTTAGATGAAACTTGTGGACTGTTAAAAAGAACATTTATGTTGATTTATTTATTTTTGCTGTCCTGCAGGGTCTTGCTCTTTTATTGGGTATGATCTATGGTGGTTTCTCAGAGGAGTGGTTATAAAGATGTTAAGGGGATGTACAAATCCACAGGTGAAGCACTGCATTACATTATAGTGTATATAAAATACTGTTGCATTAACAAACCTTTGTTGAGAAAAACTTAATGGGTCTGGCTGGTTCTAATGAGACTGGGGACTGTTTTTGTGAACATGCTTTTTTCCAGTGATAGACTCCCTCACTTATGTAGTCCCATCAAGTGGGTGAGTCATGGAAAACATTACATTGCAGTGCAACAGACATAACAATAAATTTAATGTAGCACCGAGGTAGTCTCTGCTAACTGTGTGTAGTATTTTTTTTTTTTATTTTTTTTTTAGAGAGAGAGGAGGAGAGAGCAATTGTTTTGGTTGGTAGGGGTTCTTCATTGCTCAGGAGGGAGCAAGTGAAGGAGAAAGACTGAGGGCTGCAGGTCATCATGGTTGGGGCAGCATGCAGCCGGTGGGCCACACGATTGACATATCTGGATTAAAGGAACACTAAAAATTCCTAATAAATAAAACCCCACTTTTCTTAATCTGAGTAGAAAATCCTAATGGAGACTGTGAGTCAATATTTTGTGGATTAGCTTCCTCAAATTAATATTCAAATACTGGATATCATTTATATAGAGGCAGACATGATTCTTAGTCATTCACTAATATGAGGTAAAATGTAAGAAATACACTCCAGAGTTTATCTCTCACATTGTTATTTTATAGAGCTTTTTTATTGACTTAGTACATTGTCTTCAAAGAATAACAGAATAAGTGTCAGTCATTGAAAAGTTTATCTCATCTTAGTACATCTCCAAACTCCTCTCACTGAAAGTTTCCTAAGAAGTCTTGAGTAGGAGGAGTTGCCAGTCCAGGGAGTTATGCACTATGGTGTGATAAAGGCAGGGAAAATCATCCAATGAAATCAACTCTTCAGTTCCTACAGTATGTTATTCCATGTAGCTTATGATTTCCCCAACTTGAGAGCGCCTGGTGCATAGGTTCCATAGAATATTATATAAACAGTACAATTCCACACAGAATAGATAGATAGATAGATAGATAGATAGATAGATAGATAGATAGATAGATAGATACCTTCTTTTACCTCCCTCACAGTACTTGTATTATTGGCTTGCATTTACAAATAAGCAGGTTAACCCACTGAGTTCCAGAGGCATACACAACTCATTGCGGAGCATAACAAATGTTGGCATGAAAGACCAAATACACTTAAAAATAATTTAGCGTATTTGTTTACACACTTTCTCTTTAATAAGATCCCCTCAGTGCTAGTCTGGAACAAATGAAGAGACTGAATCATAGAAACTGATGTATAAGGAAAAATGGAGTAATTCTGAGGCAAATCATCTGATCTATAAGGAACATATAAAAGAATCTCATATATTTAAGTGAGACTTGTACCTCTTGAAGTTTAGAGTGGTCTTTATGTGAAGCAACATGTTAGAGACATCTCAAGGATTCAAGGGGTTAAATCTATGGGGAGTGTAATTTCTTCACTGAGGTGCAGCTGGTTTGCCCCTGATTGTCTCCAGTTTATCTTAGTACGTCAGCCTCAATATCAGAAACAGTTTACTATTATTTACAGCTACCTCAAATGCAAAAAATAAATTGCATTGTGACTGTGTCACAATTTTAACATGATGATCATTAAAAGGAAACAGAGGTAGTCAATTGATAGACTGCTAGCTGTTGGGGACCTCCATCTTCCCAAAAGATGGAGATCCAGCTATTGGAATATGTAGCTTTTAATCTTTTGAGTGCCAGACGGGTACGAAACGCAGTTCAAAGCAAAGCTTTGAGTACCCCTCAGGCACTTAAACGGTTAACAGACCTACTAAGGTAGGAATCCTTTAGACAGTAGTACGGGTTTGCTGCAAACTTTATTTTATACTGCACTGCTACTCAGCTTCAGTTTACAATGAGGTAAAGACTAGCGGTCCTTATAAGCTATTCAGGTCGCTTTAAGTGTATTATTTGTTGTTACAAGGGAAGATAAACTAAAGCAGACTTCAACAGAAGGTACTGTACATAATGGTGCTGCAGATACAATGCAAAAATATATACATATATATACCTGAATGCTGTTTGAAGAAGACCAACCTTGTTAAATAATTCTATTAAACTAGATTATTATTATTATTTCAGGGGCAAATGTCTCCTTTAAAACTAACATCATGGATGCTAGAGATGTTTAAAATTCATTGTTTGTTTGACCAGTTTTACTACTGGGACTTTGGACAGATATGGGCAAGGTATGGTATTCCCACACATGGGGATGTGCATCACAATAATGTTCTAAAATCCTTTTAGCAGCTACATATAGAATTTAATATTCCAAATGATCTTGTGTTCTTATCTGTGCATTAGACATGTAGTGCAGATGATGTGGGTTAGGCAAAACCCTAATTTTTCTGAATTCTGATTACCCTCCACAGCAGTGCAGAAATTACCCAAAAAACAAGTTTCTTTATCTTTAGATAAACAAACACTGAGCGATGATTCCACTCTGAGACTTAAATGGGAGTGGGACATAGAAGATATAGAGGAATGGGAATGGACAATGGTGAAAGCTAGCCCCTTTTAGTGCCTAATAATATTAGACATCCATTAATACAATTAAATATCCTGAACAGGATTTACTTTACCCTTTGAGGGTTCACAGATATTGGATGTGGGTTCTTAACATATTTTCTTTGGTGTTATATAGGCCAGTATCTCTTTTAACTAAATTAGGCATCCTCTCAATATTTCCTGTTGTGATGCATTCTGTCCATAACAGAACTTTGATTGGAGAGTTATTGGTGATGGCTAGAGCTGCTTCTAATAAACCCTGGATTGACCTTGTGAATCATAGCATTTCACCTTAAAAGGCTGTATACATGCACAGGGTGGGCCTAGACACAAATTTCAAAAAATCTGTGCGCATAGGTGCATAAGTAAGCTGATGTTTCTGATATTGTACCTTTTGTTTGTACTGAGTATCCTTGGCATGATTTCAGCTATTAACACAATTGTTCTGGATCCTTTACGGATGCATTGCTAACCAGTATTGTCTTCAAATAAAATATTTAACAAAAAATGCATAGCTTTTCAATGTGTCTGAGATCTCTATGGCATCCAAGTCGTAAAGAAGATCTAACTCCTCAAAATACTCACACCCATGGCCAAGAAATCCTAATGATCTATATAAAGTTAGCCCTTTTGCCTTTTTCAAGAGAGAACTTCTTCAACCAGTCCTGGATGTCATGTCAGTGGTGGGGGACTTGCTTGTTGCTAGGACTAGCTTACTGCATGTAGCAATCTTAGCCTTGTACGGACCAGAGGGGTATGTATTGCAGTTGTTCACAATGCATTGCATACCCCTCTGGTCCTTAAAGTATTACTTAGAATCATGCATTTTGCCTGCTTCAGTATGGAAAAAAATCTGGCAGCAACTGTCACATCAATGTCAAAGGCACAAAAACAAAATTCATAGGAGCAATTAAGATTTTCTGCCCACAGTAAGGTAAGATGGAAATTATTGGAAGTTGTTACTTCTCCTTTAAGGAACTGAAGTCTTCATTAATATGTTTCCTATCAGTATTGAAATCATGTTTCAGTGTTCTCCAAGTAACACCTGTTTCACAGACATAAAGCCCAGAGCTATTGCCAAGTACTGTTTGAGGGGGCTGAAGCCCAAAGTTTCATGCTACTAGTTATGTTTCAATTTGTTGTAAACCTTTCATGCATTTAAAGGGTTAAGAGAAGTGTTTCCTCCTAAAGCATTTTGACATTGTTTCTGTTTAAATAAAATGGGTGTAATACCCATTTATTAAGTGTTTCGTGTTGCTGCCCATTAATACTGATGTTTTAATTGTATATATGACACAATGACAGGTGTAAAGATAGCAGAATAGAATGCAAAGACACAGGCAGCTGAGGGTCCCTGCATGTAAGATCATACAGTGTGAATGGATAGGGGTGATATCTGAAACAGGAGTTATAAAGATGAAGAGTAAACTCCCTTTTTATTTATGGAGGAGTATGTTAGGAGAACTGAAAAGTAGGCTGAAAAAGATTAAAGCTAGTAGTGGGTTTGTTTGGATTTATGTGTTGGCCTTAAGGTGAGGGGAGATTTTATAAGGCCACAAAGTAAGTTTTAGTTATAACTTCCTCCACTGTACAATAAAGAAAATGATCATACATAACTAGAATTGAATTGATCCTAATCAAAACAGAATAGTGTGACGCTCTCCAAAGCTGCAAACTGCAAATAAAATAGAAATGCTGACTGAAGAGACACTGGTGCCAACAAAAACTCCCATAAATTTGGATTCTTGTTGAGTTCACTGACTCCTGGGCCAGCTATTCTCATCTATTTTTCCTTATAGTTAACAGCGTAGAAGAACTACTGCAAATAAGAAGGGGCACAGTTATAACAGAGGTAGAGAGAGCAGGCATTTTGACGAATTGGGGGTTTGTGTAATAATTGTTTGGAGATTAGAGAGAGGATGTAAAGGGAAGTAAGAACAGTATATCCCTGACTGTGGGTGAAATGAAAGCTTCTACAGGAGTGAAGCAGTAGATGAGAAACACAGAAGGACAGAAAGATTAGTAAAATGACTGATTTCAGGGTAGTCAGGAGGATTGCTTATCCTTCAGACTATACATTAACTAATGGAATACCTTTTGAATTAAATCCCAGATAACTCAGTTTATGAATTAGCTTTTTATGATGGGGCAGTGAGATTGCTGTACTAAGAACCATGGTACAGTTCTGGTGCAAACCAACTGTGCCATAGGGAATAATTACACATGCCCCAAAAATCCCATTGATTTTAATGGGGCATTTAGTCTCTTGAATCCTAGAGAGGTCTTGATGCAATGCAAAACACACTCCACCACCTTTCCTTCATACGTCACCCTCAGTGTCAAAGACTTTACTGAAATCCAGATATGTATTTCTCACCCCACCCTGGTGATTTTAGTTTTATTTTCTATAATATGAAATAAACTGAAATCAAGTCAAGTATAGAAATAAATGCTAATAAAATCCAAGTGTTAGAAGGAAAAGGTCCCTGCTAGTATGTGCTCATAATCTAAGATATTTAAAACAGGAGTTAAAATGTAAACATAGAGGAGTACATTAGGGGAACTGAAAAATAGGTTCAATCATGGTTGTTTGTTTGTTTGTGGATCAACAAGAATCCCAAGTAAAAGGGGTTCTTCTTGACATGACTGGTTCTTTGTCAGTGGTTCTCATTCATCTGTCAGTGCAGTTTATAGCCCTGAATACACTATACTGATCATTGTAGCTTCTCTAATTATGTGTCTGTGTGAACATTGGCGGCGTGGTGTAAGCTATAATAGAAAATCTTGGGGATATAAAAGTCTCTGTTTTGTTAAGACTACAAGGATAGGTTAGATACTTATAGGCCTACAGATGAGTTTCAGTTATAGCTTACACAACTAGACTACAGAGGAAATGCTTGAACAGGCACACAATTAAAAAGACCCCACTGAAAAGAAAATTGTTTAGCCAAACTGAACTAATAGCATTGAGATATTTCTTTATTTGTAATATTGAACGCTCATTTTCCATTATACAGATGTACGGTAAAGTCAGTGTGAAGTTCTCAATCAAACGGAAAAAGCTGAGATATTAAAAATTTCTGTTCCATGAAATTAACTCTGTGATCCCTGTGTACTTTGTGAATATACATGAGATCACAACTGGAATTAGCAAATACATTGATTGCATTACATATGACATCTGCAATTACATAGTTAATTACATTAATAGCATTAGATAATATCTGCAGACCACATGCATGGCAATGAAGAGTTAAATTCAATGACTCATAACCCTGAATTTCCCACCTTTTTTGTTTGAGTTTAACATTGATGCTAACAAAAGGCTTTGTCTTTTAATACCATAGTTTTGTATTTTGCAACTTTGCTATGTGTAGTACAATTTAATTAGTGCCTTAACCATGGAATTAATTAAAATATTTTGCCTTTTAGTTTCAAGGCTTTTTTTTCTTACCTCATTTCTTAACACCATAATAGCATACTATGTTTGTTCGTAAAATTCAAGCTACCACTTTGAAATGTGTTTATCAAATACATTAGTTTTATAAAGGATTGAGTATGTCAAACAAATCTACTTGCATTCTGTGACAGGGTATGGATGTAGTATTCATGGATTTTTCAAAAGCCTTTTATAATGTGTCTTGTAAGATCTTACTTCATAAAATAAAAGGGATTGGCTTCAGGGGCAATATCTGTGTATTGATAGCAAACTGGCAAAATTATAGACTACGGGGAGTTGTAAAAGGAGTCTTTTCAAGTTGGACTTAAGTGTATATGGAGTGCCTCAATGTTCCGTCCTGATCCCAATGCTCATGAGTTTGTTTATTGAAGCAGGTAATGAAATGTGTCTCAATTTGCTGATTACTCAAAATTTATAAGGATGTTTTTCCTCTTCAGAGAGATTCAAATAAACTGAGTGAGTGTGGTAAGTAGCAGACAAAGATTTGTCTCTTGGTTGCTAGTGATGTCTCCAGTGTGTTACTTTGCAAAGCACTGGAGATATGTTTAGTAGCCAAGGAGTTAATACAGATATGTAGCTATGAAGTCTAAGATTAAGCAAACACTTGAGACCCTATGGTAGAAATACCATGTGCTTATATTTTTTTCCATCACACAAATAGATTAGCACTCAATTGATCAAAAACATGAGATCCTAAAGGCTTCATGTTTCATCACTGGATCCCCAGTAATGGAGTATGTGTTTATGTATTCATTTGTCCACTTACCTAATGCAGTAGCTTATAATCGGTCAAAATCATGAGACCCTGTATTCAGGTATAAACACAGGAGACCCTTGTGCTTATATAATTGCGTCAGTTATGCTATGATTGAGCAATAGAACTACCATTTTATTTAAATCCATCCATAAAACACTGTAATACTGTACAGTGCATGCTCATAAATAAGGAAATTGTCTGTGTGTGACCTGCTGAATTCAAAAAGGTAATTTCAACTGCAAATATATTTTTATATTTCTCTTTACACTTTTCTTTGCTTTTCTTCTTTTTACATTTAATAATAAGACCAAGTAGTAACTCATAATATCTGGCTATATGGAAAATGTGGGTTTAGTCAATTCAGGTAGCTTTTGCACATCATGAAAACACTATCATTAAAATGACCAGAGTGTATTTGTTTTACCTTCTTCCATTTCAAAATTAACTTAACAAATGTGTATGTTTGTTGAGACTCGCAATGAAACCCAAAATTCCAGATTCCTGGCAAATCAATAATACCTTGCAAAGCTATAAGCATTTCAAACATTGAATCTAACCTAGATCTTGCATTTGAAATTGACTATGGCAAAGCGACAGAGCTAATATAAAACACACACACACACCGTACTATGAGTGAACTGGTTGTTACTGTGTTTTTTAACGTTTTCTTTGCCAGATGGGTGCACAAGGCATTGCTGTGAAACACAAAAGATTATATATTTTTAAATTAAAACTTATTTTTTATGTTCCCCAAATATTTATTAAACATGGGGCTAAGTAACTAAACCTTGCTGCATGTTAGACTACTAGTACTTTTCAGGGAAAAATTCTCAAACAAAATATGTGATGAAGTCTTGTATTTAAGTTACTGTAAATTGTTCATGCTTCTTGGTACTTGGTTAGTAAATGATGTTCCATGGCAAATTTGTCAAAGTTATTCTTCCTTTTTAATGTTTAAAAACAGTAATTGCCCCAATAGTGCATAATAAATATCCAGTATGATAAAAGAGGTGATATAGCACTTGATTTTCTCCTAAAGGAACACTAATGCATAAAATAAACTGGAGTTATATACAGTTATATATTTCATGCTATACTCTCTGAGGGAGCGGACATTTCTTTCTTTCCAGGGTTTCAATTGATTGTAAAGGAGTATCTGTAAATTGGCTTACATAGGATAACAGCCTTTAGGAATACAAGAGCAGAGAACACTAATTACCATCAATGAACTAACATTAGCTCTTATTTCTCAACACAAAGAGCGCAAACAACAACATTAAATAAATGATCTCTGGTCACTTGACTCATGCATTTAAAAAGCAAGTTTAGGATTATATGTTATGTAGGTAATATATGAATAAGTCATTGTTATGCATGGTAGCTGTGAATGTGTGATATTTAAAGTTTTAGTCCACTGAATTATTGGTGTTAATCCTTTGTGTGCCAGAGGGGTACGCAACGCAATTCAGAGCAATGTGTTGCATACCCCTCTGGGTATATGTTTTCTGTTTCATGACTGTGTCAGTGTTTGTACATTTTAAACACTGTACATTTTAACTCTTTACAGACCACAGGTGTGCCAAGAATTGCTAACCAATAAGGTCCTCACATCTCTGATCCTTAAATGGTTAATGAAATATGAATATTTTATATAAATTATACCATATATATATATATATATATATATATATATATATATACACAGAGAGAGAGAGAGCGTAATCTAGTTGTGGAACTCTTGTTCTCTGGTGTCTAGAGAGAATAGCTGTGCCCTCCAAGAAGGCCACAGTATAACTCTGGGGATAGTTGCTTTTCTTGTTCAGAGATTAATTTCCTGGCACTTGGTGTCTACACTGTCATTGCTGGTACGATCAGCATGATGTGCTTCAGGATGTTTGTCTTCTGTACCTGTTAGCTAAAAGATATTGCACCATGAGAAACATGTTATGTACTTTGGTAGGCTTGTTCCTAGTTGAGCATATCTGACCAATAATTTGAGTACTTTCTGGTCTTCTTATGCATAAAATTGTATTTCAATAAATGTCAACATTTCAGGGTCTAGAAAAGGTTCTGTAGAAGACCCTAAACATAGACAAACGTGTTGCAAGTTGTGATTGAGCCACACACTTTTTGTTTATTTAAAATAAAGTGAACATAACATTACTTAAAACAAAACTTTAACTTAACATATATTCCATCCACATTTTCTTAAAATATGACTAGTAGCACCACATGCCATTTTTAAGATAAATAAGAGGCTCTCTTACTTGTAAACTGAGCTAGAATTGTGACTGTGCAACGAGGGAGAGCCCGGCCATCTTGACAAACTAGTAAGTGTAGACAGCACTCTCCCCCCTTCTGAATGCCAATCTTTGTTTAAGAGCCTGCCTCTTCTATCAGAGACAGGCACTCAAGAGAGCTATGTACAACTTCACTATATAGTACAGTACGCTCTTTTGTTTGGGATAGCAGGGAAGGTGATGGGCAGAGAGCCCACAACATAGGGGAAGGCCATCTTTACATTTACATGCCTGCTGTACAGCTTGCACCACAGGCAGCTTCAAAAAGGAAACTTTATTAAGGTATATCTTAAAAATAAAAGATGCTTGGAAAAAAAGCAACTAAGATGTATAGCCAGTTTGAAGGGAAGAACTAAAGGGGCCAAACTTGCTTGGAGGTGATCGTTCAGCTTTAAAAAAAGGTAGTTAAGTGGTTTATTAGGTGGGTAGATCAGGAGAGGTTACAGATGAGTTTAGATACATTTAATGACTTTGCCTGGGCCAATAATAAACAAAAAGATCTATTTCAAAAGTCATATTGAAGAGTACAGGAACGGCAATGAAGGTATGGGATAAGAATAAGATCCCATGGAAATTAATAGAATTTTCCCCAATTATGCTTCTGATTTATAATAAAGTACTATTTGGGTAAATATAAATTGTACTGTATGACAAACTGTGATGAAATTGTGGGGGGGAATTTATCAGAACATGTCTTGTCCGAAATTTTATCCAGAACTCAAAATATTACATTAAGATTAACCTGAGAGAACAAACAGAATGCTCCATTTATTTTTATTTGGTCACTGCATGATTATCAAGAATGTACTGGTGTTTTCTGAGTCTTGTACTTAATTAAGTTATTATATTGGACATATGAAGATACACATATTCCTACAGGTATAGTTTCCCTTTTAGGAAGAAGGTTATGAAAATGGAGAGCCTAACTCCATAGTTGACCAAAGGATTCAATTGTTCCTTCCTGTAATATGAGGACAGAGGAGCCCCCTGAACCAGTCCTCTACGCCCTGCATTAAAAAGCTCCTGTATTATTATTATGAAGGTTAAACTACATTTGCATTATACCCATTTGGTAACATGCATTGTTATCTGCTTAATCTCTTAAGGACCCGGAAAATCTGAGGTTGATTGCATTTAAGGACCGGAGCAATTCTGACCTTTTTGACTATGTCTTTGTTCAACAGTGTTTTCCCTCTAAGTCTATTATTCCATCCCGTACATTATATACCATTTTTTACGTACAAGTAGGGCTTTCTTTTGATTCCACACTTATATGGATATCCCACCATTTATTTTATTAAAATTAAAGAAAACCGTTAAAGAAAATATTAAACAAACACACCATTTTTATTTTTTCTCTTGTGATCATTTTATTGAGACTGCATGAAAAGTGTGACCAGTCAGTCATACCTACAAAATGGACAGTTTTAAGTGGGCACTGTCCCACTGGGGTGAAAATCCCCATGTCCCTCTTTCCCTCACAGAATTTCAATTTTTTTATATATTACTGTTTGGTGTGTATATAAGTGTATTACTGTGCTCCACATAAATAAAACTCACATTGAACTCACATTTGGTTTCATTAATTGTATTTAAACGAAAACTTTGTAAATAAAATTATTTGATGTTTCTCAGCATTGTTTTAAAATTATCAGAGTGGTGTTAGTAGGTCATAAATAAACCTACTTTTTCCTGCTCCCAGCAGTGAAGGGGTTAATACCCCAAACTTTTTCCCCTTTGTGTTTGCTTTTGGGTCTGCTCTCTACTTCTCTCCTCCTTCCTCTCTTAGTAAGGAAGATAGCGGCACAGAGCAGACACAAAGGCAATGTTTAAAACACATTGCCTTTGTTAATGGGAGATGCCGGTACACGTGACTGCTGTAGAGGGGATGACATGTACCGGCAGAAGAGAGAAGCACTGAAACTGAATGCTACGGCCCTGGAGCACTCAGTTTCAGCATTTGCAGAATAATAGCAGCGTGCACCGAGGTGCTCTGCTGTCATTTAACCCATGATGTGCAAGGACCATCATGGGTCCTGGCATGTCATGGGTCGATAAAGGGATAGTAATACTTCAGAATTACTAATCCCTATTTTGTAGCCTGTAAAAAAAATAAAAGAACAAAAATATGCCCAGTGGCACCTCTCAAACCCTAATGGTTTGAGAGATAATCGCTTAAAAAGTTTGCCCCTGCCTGACGTCAGAGTTCTAGCTGACAGCAGGGGAATCTGCTCCTGGGACCAGCTGGCGGCTCTGAAGCAAAGCCGAGATCAAGTTAATGAAAAATAAATCCTTCACTGAAAAGGTCTTCTACGTGTGCTTGGTTTGCATTTTTGTTCTTTTTTTAAGGGTTACAAAATAGGGATTAGTAATTTTGAAGTATTGCTATCCCTATAAGGGGTTAACAGAGAACTAACACCTTCTAGTAATAACCCTATCCACTTACCTTACTATGGCCAGAATACCCTCATAGCTTTTGTAAATTTTCACCTTGTCCTTTGCTCATGAGATAACCTCTTCAATCAGTCCTGGATGTCATATCCATGAAGGCTGTCATGATGGCTGATAGTGATACTGGACATATAAATATTAACTCTTAAAGGAACAGAGTAGTGTGTGATTCATTAATTTGCTATGCTTTTGCATACCCCTCTGGTCCTTAAAGGGTTAAATAGGATTATACACTTGCCTGCTACAGTTTGTAAAAACTGCCAGCATCTTTCATGTCTGCCTCCATGGACATCCAAGACTAAATGAATATGATATCTCTTGGACAAAGGCACAATGGCACAGTAAGGTAAGTGGGGACTATTATTATGAGGTGCTAGTTCTCCTTTAATAAAAATAACATTTTAAAATTATTGCATTTAAAGTAAATGTTAAAGTTTTTTTTCTTTAAAGGAACATTATGACAGAACATATTGTTATAAAAAAGAAAAATATTTTGATACTTGACATCAAGTTAACCCCTTAACGTTCGTGTACTGTGCAATGACCGTCAAGTGATTTTTGCGTTAAGGACCAGTGATGATCATAGCGTCACATACATTTTACTTAGAGAGCTCCTCCGGGAGCACTGTAAGTAAAAACATGGAGTGAAATTGACCGCTTCAAGACTGGAGAGGTCTCTCTCAGTCCCCAGAGAGGAGTGCCGGTACGCGTCACAGGTCACGTATACCGTCGTGTTGGCAACATCAAAGTGGTCCTCAAGGGAAGGACAGTGGATTTTAAGGGGTTAATAAATTAATTGTTGTAAACTGTTAGTGGTGAAAATCAGCTGTCAGAATGAATTTTGAATTACAGAAATGGTACAGAGGACAGTGCTTATCACAGTGTGCCTGCATATGCATGACATTAAAAATTAGCCAATGGGTTTACCAAAGGATGGAATCACATTACATCGGGCTAGTTAGTTAACTAGTTTGAGGGCCTCACACATTTCAGTTATTAGATTTAAATTTATTTGGCATGGTGAACACTTAACTTTGGTATATTTTCCATTGACTTTAATTAAAATTGACTTGCCTTTGGCAAAGCTGGAGAGGTGGAGCTGAGTTAAAATTTTCCAACCCTGTCTGTGAACCTGGCGAATCCATCAATACATTTTGTCCATATATGTTAATACTTATTATACAGTAATAGAAGAGAAAGACAAACTAAAATTCTAACATTTGTATGCAATCAAGGTCTTATTTAATGAATGTGTCTGTAAGAGTTAGAGTGCACTGTAGGAAAACTGATTTTTCATTTGGAATAGAAATACCTCAAGCTGTTAAACTGATAGAATTCTTGAAATGTTAAAATGTATAGTTTGTAGAGGTGATGCAGGTCTTGTGGGCAGAATGAAGACATTTGATTATCTGGTGTTTTAGGATATTTAAATTCAGGCAGAAAATTGTAGAACAAGTATAAGGATTATAAAGTTCTGTAATATAATGGTAATCTTATGTACAGTACTGTAATGGTAAACATTTTATTATCTGGTGTTTTAGAATTATAGTGAAATTCCTCTAGTAAGCAATAGACTATATGGACCACAAAGCTGTATACTAGAATGATATTTTTGTACTATGATGTCAGGATAAAAAGAAGGTAAATATGAACTAACTAGAGGGGTTCCAGTGGTTATAAACTGGTGTGAGAAGTCTGGTGTAACCCACTCGATTATAGTAACCCTTGTGTTCATAATAAAAGTGGAAGCATCCTTCTTGATCACAGTATCATGTACAGTAATCCAGATCTTCACAGTATGTTGAAGTAACATATTTGGTCACAGAACAGGTTACATTAACTTGTTTGATCACAGTATAAGCAGTAGTAATGTGATCACAGTATATCCCTTTGAGTGCCAGAGGGGTACGCAACACATACCCCTCTGACACTCAAAGGGATATGCCTTGTAGGCCTCTCTAAAATCCAGGGGATCAAAGTTGTATTTAAATCAATGGGGTTTGGGAGGGATTTTTTATCTGTGTTCTCATTGGGGCAGATGTTTAACTCTATAATTGCCCCAATACTGGGGGAGATTCACTAAGTGATGATAAAAAGGTGATAAAGTGGAGATGACTTCTCCAGTTTATCACTTCTCCAGTTTCAGTGTTATTCTATAGATCATATTCACTAAGATCTCCAAAGCTGAAGAAATCTTAGTGCATAGGCTCCATAGAATAACAGAGGAATTGGAGAAGTGATAAACTGGAGAAGTCATCTCCACTTTATCTCCTCTTTATCACCGCTTAGTGAATCTTCCCAACTTTTTAGAAGATCATCCTGAAATTGCCAGCAAAACTCAATGTGGTTGTTTGAAAAAAGTACATTAGGATACAGGATTGTTTAATTTATCCAGACAATGTAATTAGGGTTAAAAAAGGAGACATTCTACATAAATTGACTCATTGACCCAATATAAAAATCATAATAACAAGAATGAAAAGAGTTTAGCATTTGTATGCCTTTTAATAATCACAGTCTGGGGTGCTAGAAATGGCAGAACAGTAAAAAAAAAGGTTAATCCAGCAGTATAGATGCACAAAAAAAAGCTAAGAAGGTGAGTTATAAAAGGGAGCGTGGGGCTGTTGCTGGAAAACAGCTGTTAAAATCTGTAACAAAGACATAAAGAAATTATGCAAATTCCACATTAATCCTATCTGAATTCATGTTTGTAAGGTATGAATAACAGTTTCCCTGGCAGAAGGCCGCCAACATCACCATTCTATGCTAAATAAATATGGCTTTGCATTTGTATATTTGTCTGTCTGTGTGTCTGGGCATGCATTTGTGTGTGTATGTAACTGTGGGTATGTATGTAAACAACATACACACACACACATGCATGTAAGTGCACATACCCTCTTTTTGAACAATGGTACTACATCAGCTTTCCTCCAGTCACAGGGTACTATGTCTGATGAATGTGAATCATGAATTATAAAGTTTAATGGTCTTGCTGTTACTGAAATATGTACCTTGTGGTGTATACCATCAGGACCAGGTGCTTTATTCAACATAACCTTTTCCAGTCTCTTTTGGACTTTGTCCTCAGTAAGCCATGTACATAATGGAGGAAATTCTGTAGGTTTTTTCTGATTGCCCATAGCCTTCCATTGTTGCTTCCTTTCTATATTCAAAGGAAATAATGTGTTTAAGGTGTCAGCCACAGCCTTATGCTCACTAAACAATTCAACCTTAAGAGGACCAATATCAGCCTTATTCTTTTTGTTATTTATATACTTGTGGAATTTCTTAAGATTTTCCTTGCTCTCTTTTGCAATGCATCTCTCATTTTTTGTTTAGCTACTTTAATTGCTTATTTGCAGATTGTATTGCATTATGTATATTTTTTAAATGATGCATCTGATCCTTCTGACTTAAACACTTTAAAAGCCTTCTTCATAGTTCTCATTTCCTTGCAAATATCTCTATTAAGCCACATTGTTCTTAATTTGCTCCTTGTATTTTTCCCCAATGTTATATATTGATGTACATATTTGTCTAAGAGCATTTTACACAAACTCCATAATTCTTGTGCATTTTATCTTTCAAGATTACATCCCACTGAATATCCTTAAATACTGCTTTTAGCTTTATAAAATTAGCCTTTTTAAAACTGAATGTTTTGGGTAAACCTTTGATAATGGGTTTCCTATAATACATTTTCAAGGAGCAAGAAGCAAGAAGATTAAAGGATTGAGGAATAATATGACTGGATGAATGGAGGAAGAAAATAGAAGTAGGGGTACTGGAACAGTATGGAGGGAGGAAGGAGATGATAGGATAGCAAGAAGAAGAAGAGGTAGAGAGGAAGATGTTGGACGGAAGGAGAAAGAAGGCGGAGGGGTAGGGAGGAGAGAAGGAAGAAGATGGAGTCATAAAAAAAGATATGGCTTTTCTTGTGCTCATGACAGACTGTATGCATTTTTAGTAGAGCATAACAATATATTTACCCAGTATTATAAAAAAATATATATTTGTTGCAAAATATAGTGAAGGAAATGTACAAAACAAGGTCATAGAACATTAGATGAAATCATAACTCAAGTGCCTTCACTTAAGGTTAGATCTGTTTATTACATTTTAGAGCATAAATCCTCTATTTTCATACACACCAAAATAAGTAGTGCAATTCTCTGGTAAACCAACTGCACTTTAGGAGACCAATAAAAGTCCCCCTGTTATTTAATAGTGGTTTTTAGCCTCTAGAATGTGCTAACTTCCAGTGAGTGAAAAGCCCATTTAAATGAATGGCAATTTGTATATCTTCCTTATGATGCAGTCCTAGATTTGCCCCTCATTTCATTGCCTTTAATGATGGACACAATACTAAGAAAGTCTGTCTGTTAAATATATTGATATTCACTTATGTGTATAGGTATTGTTCCAGTTTAACTCCCTTTGACACCAATTGTACTTAATACAAAAATAGCCAGATTTGTTTTTTTTTTCTGCATAAAGGCTGATATTCATGAAGAAATCAGTGGCTAAACATGCAAGGAAATAAGTGCATTTCATTGAGTCGTAGCAATTTGCATATTTATCAGTCTCCTTGGTAAAGTTTGACTTTCTTATTGATCAATCAGAAAGCACAAGAACATGCAATGGAAATACAGTAAGGGATGTAATAATATTAATCTGATTCCACACTGAGCAACTCAGTGGAATCAATTTTTGAATATTGAACTATAATATATTAGAGTCCCAAAGATATAAAGATAAACAAAAAAACCAACAAAATTCTTGTTGCAGGCAGATCTAATTAAATAGATATATAGGTACAAACAGAATAGTTTGGGAAAGTATGTGTTTATTATCAAAGTATATTTCTTATTTATGACACCTCAACACACAATATTCCACAAGAGACCAATTCAGTGCATACAAGTATTTACCATAAAACAATCACAAGACTTAACTTTTATTTCTCTTCGAAAAAATTGTAGTATATATAATATAACCATAAATTAGTGAGGTGTAGTCCATTAAAAAATCTCAGAACATGGAAAGGTAGGAACTGGATTATATAGGCATCTCCCACACTGCTAAAATGGTACTCATTGTCACACCTGTTACCTACTTTGATATTTGTTGGTAAAGACATGTAAATTACACATGGAAAGTCTTATATCCGCATAAGGACTTTTCAATTGTCCCCTACTTCCAACCCCTTACTGTATCATTATGGGGTTAACCAATGCATCAAAAATTTTCTTATACATTGGTATAATTCATTCTTAAAGTATAAGTTTACATTTATCAGGAGTCCCTCTAATGACTACATACAACGAATGGTGCTAAAATGGTGCAAAACTATAGAAGCTGAGTATTTGTACTGGAATTCAGAAAAGTATATTTAATATAAGCAAAGAAACACATTTTGCTGCTTCTTTGTCAGGGTGTATAGTCAAAGTGACCAATATTCTTGCCTTTTTTATACCCTGTTAAGGGGGTGTTGTAAGTTATGTCACTTGGATTTGACATTGCCATGCAAACACCAGTGATGTAAAATGGTAGCTATTGGCTATTATTAAAGAGACAAGGAGTCAATATATAAAGTTATAAAGTAAATTTTTACAGATAAGTGGAAGGCTAGATGTTAGGTATTATGATACAACCAATACAATAATTAAGTGAGGTACGGTCCAGTTTAAGGAGTACAAATATAGAATGACAAAACAACATATGTATTTGTAAGATTGTCACACAATAATATTTTTCTCTAGTGGACTATTTGGGTTCCAAAGGGGATTTGTCCAATAGATACATGTGTTTATGGGATTTGTCCTAGAGTAAAAAGGAATACCTG
This sequence comes from Rhinophrynus dorsalis, assembly GCA_037306005.1. Lineage (NCBI taxonomy): Eukaryota > Metazoa > Chordata > Amphibia > Anura > Rhinophrynidae > Rhinophrynus > Rhinophrynus dorsalis. The sequence continues at coordinate 336,136,175 of CM074720.1, read as the reverse complement.
GATGTATATGATATACAGAATCACTATACACCCAGAACTCATTTCTTGTTTGACTTAATGATACATTTACAGTCAAAAAGACTAGTTAGTATTATCCAGTTTAATAATACTTCTGACATAAGCAATATAGATATATAGCAGGAAAAAGAATCATGACATAGTGTTAATGTGAATACATCCATGTTAACCTTAAAGCAATGATTAAATAGAACTTCAACAGATGATAACTCATAGGACCATATGTTCAAAGGGATAACGACAAAAAATTGTCGTATGAAAAACAAAAATAAGTCATTGAATGCATGAACAACATATTTTCTATAGAGTATACCACAAAAAACTAGTAATGTCCTTTGTGTACGACACAACTCCAAATTGAAGGAAAAAGGGGTGGGGCAAAGGCGTGGCTAAACTATTCTCCAGTGTCGTATAGAGGAAACGAAAATTTATCGTAACTAACGACAAAAAAATGTCTTTCAAAAGACAAAATTTGTACGTTAAGAAAAAAGTGAAGGAAATGTGTTCTGAATGTGAGAAGTTTTGTCTTTAGTTAAGACATTTTTAAAGACATTTTGTTGTTAAGACATTTTTTAAGACATTTTTTGTCATTAGTTAAGACATTTTTTACGACAATTTCAGTCAGGACAAACAACATTTTCAATCACAACCGACATTCTTTGAAAATATTAATGATCCCTACGACACTTTACTTTGAAAAGTTACAAACGACAAAAGCTATTTCACTACTCCTTTGAACATATGGCCCATAGACATGTCATGGTACTGGTCTGTTTCATGAGGTTTAACCCTTAATAAACAAGTTAAATATAATACCTTCATTAGGGCTTCTAGGGCTTTTGTACAAAGTCTGTACTGTAGATCCGTTTTGCTTAAAGGCAAATTAATTTGCAATCAATTTCACACTCCCTCATTGAAGATTTAAGATTTTTAAAATGTAATGGGTGATGCATCTCCATTATGGTGGCCAATTATATGTCTTGCAATATCGATTTCTGATATCTGCCATGTGTTCAAGTATCCTTTGTTTGAATTTTTTGTCTTTCCCAGATAAAATCAAGTAAATATATTACCCCTGCCAGTTGATAAATTTCAATAACTGATATTATTTAGATCCACCATTATTCTTAAATTACTTTTCTCTGTTAATCAGATTACATGCAAGATGAGATCCACATGTAAATATGCCTTTCAGTGAAGTAGTTAGCCAATTATTTGTATGTGTTTTATTAAAATGACTTTGTACTAACATGTTATTCAGATTTCTACCATGCTTTTATGTTATTGATGGGTATGTGGCCAATACCTCTGATAGATCTTGTCTTATTTTGAAATATCCCAGTATTTCCTTAGAATATTAGTGATATGTACCGTATATGTTGTAGAATCCACATACCTGCAAGTGTAATTTCATTCGTTTTTTCTGTATTGGTAGAGGATCTAATAATTCTTCTCTATTTACTTGGAAAGCTCTTTTATTTGGTCTGTTTAAAATACCCTTGCTGTAGTCTCTATCTAGAAATTGCTTTGATGTTTCTTCTGTTTTAAAGTGTTGCATATACTTATTCTCAAGTACTGACCAACCGGTATGCTTCTTATTAAGGATGTTGGCTTACTGCTTATAAGAGAGTGTTAGTAGATGTTTCCTTTCTATAAATGTTTACACTTGGCCTGTATTCAAAAAAAAAAAAAATATATATATAATAATTAGCTAAAATGTGTGTAATGCCGCGTCATGCGCAGTAGACACTGCTGTGCATGCTGCAGTCATGCGCAGTAGAGACTGCCCGCACCGCAGCTGATACAGAGCTGGACGCTCATTCGGAGCATCCAGCTCTGTATCAGCCGAGGCGTGGGCAGTCTCTACTGTGCATGATTGCCCCGCGACCGGGTGGTAGTGGCACTGTGGCCCGTGTAACGGGCTCTTCAACTAATATATATATATATATATATATATCTATCTCTATTAGTTACTTTCAGATTAATCTTGTACCAATACAATTTTATGCAAGATAAATACAAGTTAAATCTTTTGACCATTATATGTGGTAAACAATTATATGCACAGAACTGATCTCTTGTGGGAGATTGTGTGTTGAGATGTAATAAATAAGAAATATACCTTACCAGTAAACACGTGTTTATGCAAAATTCTCTTTTTGTACTTATATATTTTTGCCCATTGTCAACTTATTAAGCTACCTACACCAACATTTGTTTTGTTTAGACTGCTTATGCCAAGAGGAGATCAGTTGGATAGTATATGGGTGTTTTGGGCTGTGTTCCTTTCACCTGTGACCTGTTTAAGGCTATATACTAACAAGACACAGAGGAAAGTGTATACATTTACTCCATTCTCCTGTGCATACTATGGGGAATGCATTCTGGACTTGCTGGCATTAACGTTTTAAGTATGGCAGAGTGTGTTCATACATTCCCAACAATACTTTATTATGCCAGTTTCTATATGTGGTATCTTATGTAGCCTATGGGCTGATAATGATAAGACATACAGATATGTACATAGCTCACGTCATGTGCTATATGGAAGGTTCTCCTTATGCCAACTTCTTACCATATTGCTCATTATCCTATTGTACATTTATCTATTGCATGCTATTTTCCATCAGTGGACATAACAATAATCCTTTTTTTTAATTGTAGGCTCTATCAAGTAATACTATTGTTTCAGTATTTGTAATACACATCCTAATTAGGATTTGATGCAATAGCATTGTATTTGGTTAATAAATGGAATATGTACTCCATAATGTTTAATCCTCAAATAATGCATCAAATAATTACATTTTGTCAGTCCAGGTAACATATTTTGTCAGTCAGCTTGTGTGATTATGCCTTTGTGTACCAGATAGATGTGTTAGATATATCTCTGGCAATTAAAGGGTTAATATTTTGAAGACAATATTTTCTGTGCAGTTTTCTCTATTTGAATGTGACATACACTACCTGTAACAAATACATCTAATGGAAAAGTTGCATTATCTGCTACAGTGTACTGTCATTGGTATGAAACATTTACTTTTTCCTATTGCTTTGGGTAACTGTCTACACACAAATCATCCAGACTTTTAGAGTTTTGACCTTGTTGGCAGAAAATACACACACACATAACTGTGTCTAATACAGTAATGACCTTGTAGATCTAGACTAGTGTGGAAAGGTTAAAATTAGATATATGCTCCATTAAATAGACACTGACACTAATGCCTATTTTGATATCTGCTGGATCCTTGAACCATAGAACATAAGTATGATTTCTCAAAAGTCCTGATGAGTAAATGTGATTTTTAACCCCCTGAATATCAGAGTACGTCAACACATTGTAAAGAAATTGATTGTGAACATTTCTAGCATTCGAGGTGATAAAAGCCCCATTTAAATTATTGGTAGGGTATATACGTCCCATGTGTTGCAGTTGACCTGCTTGTGAATTGCACAGCTTTAGCTGAATATGGCCTGTAGTATTTTACCCTTTGGTTTATAAAAGCTGCTTCTTAGATGTGCTCTTTATTAAACATAAATGCCATTTTGTTGCAAGATTTTTTTCATTGGCTGTCATAACATTGCCTCTTGGTAGCAGTGAATCAGTCCCTGCTTTCTCCATGGGGATATAAAATGTGCTTGATCCAGTGCAATCATTAAATGATTCCCATTAAATACAGTACTTCTGACATCTTATCTGTCCAAATTTGCTGTGCTGCCTTTTAATTTTCTCTCCAAGCTAATATTGCAAAAACTCTATATACCAAAATATCCAAGTGACTTAAGAGGTTCAGTTTGCCTAAAGGTACTGAACTGTTTGCAGTGTAAATGTCCCTGCCATTTCACAACAAACAGTGATAGCTCTGACTCCTCAGTGTCTGTCCTTTACATTCATTTTGTTGAATTCACTTTTTAGCCCAGAGAACATTTTCTTATTAAAGGACTGTTTTGATTTTTGTAAAGCATTTGTCTGATGCATTCTGGAGGAATTGTATTCATTGGTTTTCAGCCTGTTTGTTCATTAGTTTTTATATAAAATGGAAAGAGTAATATTTACTAGACAAATACTGAAGCAATGCATTGCTTCACAATCTGTTTCACAACCTGTGGTCCTTAATAGGTTAAAGTGATAGTAATGTCAAAGAATAATATTATTTTGTATTGTAGATTAAAATAAAAAATATTTGCAGCAAAAAACCTCTATGGTTTGAGAGATATTCGCATTTAAACTATCCCCCTCCCTCCCCTTTTCCTGATGTCAGCTTGTGGAAGCTCTTCAGCAGAACCGAAATTGCATTATTTAAAAATAACTACTTCATTGGAATGGTCTGCAAAGTATGCTTGCAAACCAGACACACTTTGTAGACCATTCCAATGAAGTAATTATTTTTAAATAAAGCGATTTCAGCTCTGCTGAACAGCAGACGGCTGGTCCCAGGACCGGGATCTCCTGCTGTCAGCTAGAACTCTGACGTCAGGAGAAGGGAAGGGAGAGGGGAACTTTAAATGTGAATATTTCTCAGACCATAGCGGTTTGAGAGATGGGATTTGCTTCAAATATTTTTTTTCACCTACAATACAAAATAATATTATTCTTTGACATTACTATCACTTTAACAAAAGAGTGCACAATTCTGAAGCAAACCAACTGCACCATATGGAAGAAATGAAAATTACCATTTCATTGTGGCCTTTAACCACTTGAATGGTAACACTAACATCTACAATATTGAAGGGGTTAAAACATCCATTTAAATCAGTGCTTTGTGGTACTGTTGTTTTGCGAAATAATTACTCCATGTTCCATAGTACATCAGCCTCACAGTCTATAAAGTACCTTTGTTGTAACTTTATAGCTTTAACAACATGACTAGAGGAGGTGGTGGAGGTAGAGGCAGCATGTGTGTGCAGTCTATGACTCTTGCCATCATCTACAGCAAACCCAGAGTCATCATACTCCTCTGCAGCAGGAGCCTTAGGTGTTATTTGGAATGAACTAACTGTTGGCAGTGGCACATTATCTGCCACATAAATAATATCACTACTTCCCTTATCTGCCCCAGAGCCTGGGAACTTTTTGGAGGGCTTCTGATGATCTGTTAATGGTGTGTCTCCCAGTTAGACTTGTGGTTGTGCTTCAGGTGGATCTCATAGAGTGCCTAGGTGTGAGCCTGCTTTCCCCCTGCTCACATGCTTTTTGCACAGTCAGCAGATAGCAACATTCTTAGCTTTTGTATCCTGAGTGAAGTATTTCCATATTGTGGACTTCATGGACTGAGGGGTTCTTAAGGGATTGCTGCTACTACTATTATTGGAGCTAGATGTTGATGCAATTCTACTGCTGCTACTACTAAGTGTCAAAGGCACAGCACTTCCAACAGCAGCAGAGACACTTGTAATAGGTAAGGCTGTGGGTTTTAATAACCTATGTTGCTGTTGATGTTGCTGCTTATTACTCAACACAAGTGTGTGTGACTGAGTGGGACTTGGACTTGGAAGCGGTGATGATACTGACGATGACTGACAGAATAACTGTGTACTTTTTGCCATTTTTGCTGTCCAGGGTCAGAGTTTTCCAGTGGTTTTCTCAAACAGTTTATAGACAGGTACTGTGCTCCTTTTCAGTGGGGGATGATTAGCCTTTGCCTTTCTACTTTTTGGTCATGTCATCATCTCTCTCACTCTCAACTTCATCTGTATCTGAAGTAGAGGAGGATGCTGGAGGGATATATTCTAGATCTACATAATCATCAGTCCTCATAGGTCATCCTCAGTATCGCCTGCCACTTCTTGCCCATACCCTTATATTCCGCTAACCTTTTAGAAGTGTCGAACAATTTCAGTGTACTTTTGATTTCACAATGTTCACTACTACTTGTGGACAGGGGTTTTGGTGCTTGTTTGTCTCACATTCAGAAACATCAGTTGGTTCGGTTGCTACACCTTCCTCCATTATGTCATTGCCATCATCAGCACTAGAATGTGACTCGTTGTTGTCTTAAGTGTTCTTATTATATGATTTTTTTTGTACTGGTGCTGCTGCTGGTGGTGGTGGTAGAACATTTGGTTGGACCTTGACCCTCTACATCCTTCCGGGAGGAGAGGGATCATCATCATTTATTGCGCATGCTGCAGCAACCATGGCTGCATTCAGTTTTTGAACTACTACTTTACTCCCACTTCCCTGCACTGCTCCACATTTCCCCCTCCCCCTGCCCCTTGTGCATTTGCTGGATATTACATTTTCTTCCTTGGCCCTCAGCAAAATTGTCGATCTTGTATGTTATCTATCAAGTTTACCTCAGTCACACAACTCACATCAGGGTCCCAGTCAGCTCTCTGTCACCTAATATTTTTATTATTGATTTTCGTTTTTTCAGTTGTTCTGTCCACCCTACCCTATCACTGTCCAAAAAATACAAAAAAAAACTAAAAAACAAAATCAACAACTTTCCCCAAACTTCCCAAGCTCAGAGATAACAGCAAGATCAGAAAGGAAATTGCTTAGACCTCAGATTCCTTTGTCTTTCAAATCAAATCAGTCTAACATAATGTTGTGGTATTTGGGGTCAACTTTCTTTGCTCCTTTCTCATATCCCAGACACGTCCAACACAGGGATAATAACAGCAAGATCAGCAAGAATTTGCATAGACTGCAGCTGCCTGTGTCTTTCAAATCAGTCAGACAAAATGTTGGGGTATTTGGGATTAACTTCCTCTCTCCCTTCACACACACCAGACACATCTAACACAGATATAATAATAACAGCAAGGTCAGAAAGGAAATTGGACCTCAGCTGCCTGTATCTTGCCAGTCGGTCACTCTGAATTTTGAGGTATTTGGGGTCAACCTCCTTCTTCCTTTCTTCTCCCCCAAAGTGTCCCCACACTCAACTACAAATGTTCTACCTAAAAGACTCATAACTAACCTTCATCTCCACTTTATTTGCCTATCTTCTCTAGCTCAAAATATACTGCTCTCTCTTCCTCTCACAAACACGAAATGGCATGCTGTAAGAGCCTGACACCCTTTTATGTGCCTGCAGAAAAAGAAGAGAAAACCACCATGTGATGGGCCAAAATTCAGGATTACTATTGATTTCAATGCATTGATCTAGGCAAGAAAAGCAGGAAAATGGCACTTTTCACAGGAAATTTTTGGCTATGCTGGAAGTGTCATTTTTTGGTTTGAGGTGAAGATTTTCCCCATTCCTATTCAAGAGCCTATTTGTGCCCTCATGCTCTTGAAAACTCAAATGCCCCTTTTACACTGGCAATACTAAAACTGTGTTGCTGCAATGGCTTTATTACCCATGGTGAAAGGTAAGCTGCTGGACTATGATGCCTTTACATTGTGATTTGCCTTACATAAACACACCAAAGTCCTGAGAAATAGAGGGAAAAATAGGTACTCAGCTAAGGCTCGTATGTAGTGCACCAGTATGCTCTCGGCCCCAAAATGTAAGCAAGCTGCAATCCAAACAACATTGCATAAAACTATACTATGACAAACAAAAACAATAGGAGAGCACTATATAAAATGTCCCAGCTAAAAGGATGAACTATAAGGCATTGAATCTAGAAACAAATCACAATAATACAAAGGGACAAATCAAATATAAACAATATATACTTTACTATATACATTGTATACAGTGAAATAAAATTGATAAAAAAACACATAATCAAATAATAAATTCCATATGAATTATGTATTATGTTGGATCCATGTAAGTCCGAAGCATACTAGATGGGAAATATGCATGTTCAATATTACTGAATATATGTTTTATAGTGGATGAAAGAGGTCATCTGATGGTATAGTTATATAAATGTACTCTTCCACCATCCCCTGATGAATATTTAAGGTAATAACAGCTAGATACGAGTGGAAATAATGTTGTGATCAATGAGGATTCCCAAATAGTTTTCAGCTCAGAAGACAGAGCTACAGTTCGGTGTTAATGGACTGCGGGCAGAAGTGTGTGCTCTAAAATGATCATACATGTCTGTTCATGCCAAGGTATGCTGTATGTGAGTAAAATTGTGCTGCACTTTGAATTCTACATTCCACCTCCCCATCCAAGAAATGCATGTTTTTTTCACATATTAGACATTTATGTCTCAATTCAGTTGAGGCCAGTAAAACAGCCGGTAGGGCAATATTGGCTAATGGCCTGTTATCAAAAAGGACTAAAGGAGCAATTCAGTTGCCCTACAGCTGAAACCACAATGGACGTTGTGGCACAGAAACAGACTTGTGGTCAATTGTCCATCATGTTTGTTGAGTTCCCAAAAAACATGCTAAATAGCATGAGTAATGGGAACATAAAAGGAAAAGAGCTAACGATAGGTGCCTGGCACACTGTCAAGCACCAACGATTGACTCAAACACAAAGTCACCTTCCCAAACACTAATCCTACCCCTAACAGTAAAGTACAACAATAATAATAATAATAACTAGTATTTATATAGTGCCTTTCTCCAGTGGGACTCAAAGCACTTTCAGCGCACCCTCTCAGAATTAACCAAATCGGCAGCTGAAATAATAGATGTTGTTATTACCCAATCAATGGTACTCATTTATCGATCTCGGAAGGATGAAGGGCTGAGTTGGCCCTGCTGGGATTTGAACCTGCAACCTTGAGGTTTGAGCAGGCTTTGCAGTCAGGGCATTTACCACTGAGCTATACTACCCCTAACACTAGCCTAAAACCCTGATCTGTGTAACACTTACCTGTCATCCACTGTCCGTCTTCTTCTTTAATCTTCTCTCTTCTTGTCTTCTCTCTTCTTTCCAATCTGTAGTGTAAAATGGAAAAAATGTCAATGCAACATGTTTTACAAAAAAAATTGTCCCAAATTTATGCCTGACTTAACCCTTGAGTGCAGTCTGGCATTTCTGTTAAAAATAATATGCTGCCATTCCTGTTAAAAAAACAGAGTAAGGCATTTGTTTTGTTAACAAAGCAAAGGCCTTCCAAGAGTTAAGCTGTCTCCACCGCTGCTGCCTCCACTGGTGGCGGGAATGCGTAGTAAAACAGCCCCCCCACCATACATTTCCAGCCATTTCTCAAGTCAGAAAGAGGACATTTTGAACGGAGACTGTCTCATTTTTTTTTTATTGCCAGTCTCTGTTCAAAATAGATTTCAGTCTACAATTGGATGGAATGTGTGCTTATGCAGCCAGTCAGCTTCTAGGGGGCTTTGTCATCCCCCCTCCCAGTTTCAGTTCCTTCATCTGCACTTTTAAGATGCCTTAAGGGACACTGCACCCAGAGAAACTAGGTGCAGATTTTTACATCTTAAAGTGGGTCCCTTAACATATCTTAGTGCCAACACATGGAATTGAATGGCATATTTTGTAGTGTTTCCATGGGCGCAAATGGCCGCAAAATTAGCACCCGAGGTGAGTTTTTTAGCAGCTATTTCGTGATAGTAATTAAATTGCTTACCGTGTTTGAAGACATGCCGTTGGTTGTTTTTTTCTTGTGTCGGCCTCAATTGAATCAAGGCCTTATAATTTAGTAAAGCCATTACAAATATACTTCAGGTAATCTGGAGGCATATAAAAATAGTTAATTGCTGATCCTGTTACCTTGATCTATTTTCTTGCATCTTATAATGCATACTACTAGTGCTACTACTACTACTACTACTACTTTATTTACTACTACTGCTGCTACTACTATTACTAAAACTACTAGTACTATTACTGCTACTATTATTTTATTATAAAAGTTAAATATGCAGTTTAATAAGGTAAACAGTTACAATACTGGTAGAACCTATCGGCAAAACAGAGTAGAAATTAAACGTCCCATTGATTAAAAAAGCTTACATCCTAGAGATATCTCCAATGCATTAGAGACTTCTCTAGCATTCAGAGAGTTAATGTCAATGGGAAGTTTTATTTCTATTTTGCAGCTGTGTTGCACTTGGTTTGATCCACCAATTTAGCTTCCAGAATTGGATCTTAATGTAATTTTTTTGGACATTTGTATGTTATTTTATTCGATCCAGCATTCTTTTATGGAAGGTTTTGGTAAAATTCATGTTCAAATATGCCTCACCTGTTTTCATTTATACAGTAATTCTGTATATTATTATTTTAAGAACTGTTGTTAAATCTAAACTTTGGAATTAATTTACACTTCTACAAGGTTTGTACTAGAAACTGAAACTGCATGTTTTGATGGAAGATGTTGTTTAAGCCTTAAAAGTGTCATCATTGTGTTCTAGAATATGGGTCATTTATTTGAAACACAGCCTACACATCATCATGTGGTAATTACACAAAATGACATATAGACTATAGGGATTGAATTTTATTTTCCCCACTAAAGATAAACAAATGGCTCTAAACAGTGATTGTCATTTATTTTCCATCGCCAGTTGCCTAGGGCTTCTTGTAAAATACATTCATCAGCCATTACAGAGTAATAAAGTTATATGCATATAGTTTAGGTTAAATGGTCCTTGATAGGACAAGCTTACTGTTTAAGAAGGTTAATGCAAAGACAGTAGCATTCTCATCTTTACAGGGTAAGAATAAACCAGCTTTGTATTTTCAATATAGAGGCTTTAAAGTAGAGGTGGGTAACATGATGCATTCATGTCGTTGATGGACTACAATGCCATTAACCCTTCAGTATCCAATGGCTGCCAGTAGATGAGGAGAGTCTGTATATATATATTCAACAAGAATGATAGGAGGCAGCACCAGTGGGACTTTTCAAATACCTTTAATGAAGCAAATAAGACAAATAAATGGTCAAACATTTTTGTCTTTTTTTGTCTTATATGCTTCATTAAAGGTATTTGAGAAGTCCTACTGGTGCTGCCTCCCATCATTCTTGTTGAATGTCTACCTATTTCTGAGGATTGTGCAACTGGGCCATTATATAATGAGGAGTGAGTGCTTCCAGCCTCCCCATTCATGTTATATATATATATATATATATATATATATATATATAACATACCCACCAGGGCTGAATTTCTACTCGCCAGGGCTACATTTTCACTCGCCATTGGAAATTTTGAGCCCTGTATATATATATATATATATACGTATAGATAGGCAAATAGAAAGTAGGGTTTATCCTGCTGTGTTAAACAAGGGTACTCCCACTGCTAAAGGTGTTTTATTCAAAGGTTATTGTAGCTCAGAATTTAATTTTATGTGCAGTATCTCAATGGCCTGAAATGTTACAGTGGTTCTGTTGCTACCCCATCCATGGAGGTTTATGATCAACTGACCAGAGCTGTCCATAGGATGGTGTAGCACCAGTTCCAATGTAAATTTTCAGGCCATTGAGAAACTGCACTTAAGAAGATCAAGTTTGAGTTGCAACACCTTTCAGTATTGGGACTACCCTTGTTCTGCTCAGGAAGATAAACCCTACAATATATACATGTATTTTTTACATATTTAATTTTAAAATCCCTTTAAGCAGGAGAGTATTGAAAAGGTGAGTTGGAGGACTAACGTTGATAAACATTTTCTTATTGCAATCTGTGATTTAAGTGAGACACAGGCTTAAGTGATCCATACATTGTGAGAGTAATAAGTTCACAGCTTAATGATAGTTTGAAGTATAATACAGTTTTAATTAAACATCTCCCAGCTGTTGGAATAACTTTGTTTTACTTAGCAACAAAAGTCATATCTTTGTTGTTGATTTATTTATCATACTAGTTGAAGAGCCTGTTACACGGGCCACAGTGCCACTGCCAGCCGGTCACGGGGCAGTCATGCGCAGTAGAGACTGTCCACGCCGCAGCTGATACAGAGCTGGACGCTCCTTCAGCCGCGCCACGTGCAGTCTCTACTGTGCATGACTGTAGCACGCACAGCAGTCTCTACTGCGCATGACTGCATCGTTACACGCATTTTAACAAATTATTATATAGGATTAAAATTTTCAAATTATTACACCCATTAAGGACCAGATGGGTATGTACATGCCTCTGGTCCATAAAGGGCTAAAACAGTTATATTATAGCTTATACAACAAAACTATTGATTGTCGAATTACGATGCTGAAGTTTTGTCAGAGAGAATCATACAAGATCCAGCAATTTTAGTTTTATTTCTTTTTTTTTTTTTTGAAGTTCTTCTTGTTTAAGCATTTTGGGCATGACATGATTGCTGGAAAATTTCAAAGAGTTTGTGATGGGGTTTATCACAGTTAATGTGCATGCAGTAAACTGTTCTTCTGCTTTGGCTGACATTTTGGAAATTAGACTTCCAGCAGTGAAATCTTGTCAGGGATGGGTTTTAGATTGCTCATACTCCCATAATAGGAGCTTTTAGGTACATAATGTCAAGTGCAATCGTCAGTCAAATGAATTAATGCTAAGTGAGCAGAGGCAGAAACAGAGCATATAATACTATTCAAACTGCCTTCCTTTTATTTTCCATTACCTATCATTTAATTGCATTGTTTTTTTTTATCAGAATACTGCTTATTTCTCAATCCATGCACTTTATAATGCATGCTCATTTTACATGTACTAGTACAACCATAAGTATGCTGAGCAAAATCAATTTATGGTAGTATAATTACAATCTTGGAGGCCTACAGAGTATTGTAGAGTTTGTCAAAATGCTAATCCTTTAAAAGGCTTTAACATTCTGCTTAGTAGATTAAAGGAGTACTAATGCTAAATTATTTCTTCTATCATATGAGAAGGCTGTAACAGATATACACTTCTCATCAATGAAACTGCAACAACAGAACCTTGGTATGGAATTCTCATAAAATATCTTATATATGTATGAGGAAAACATGAATAATAATATAATTAACATTAGAGATAAAAAAGTGCACGACTGAAAGCTTTATTTGATGAGTCTGCATACCTTTGGAGGTGACACCGGAAGCTAAAAATATCATGTCAAAGATAGTTGTTTCTTGAGTAATGTTAGGTCACACAGCACGGGCATGAAACTCCTGCAGGGTTATTTAGAAGGGTTCCAGTAGAGGCGGCAACTCATAATCTCTTACATGGAAACAGGAAACATACAGGGCCATTGCAGTGTATTAATGCCACTGAGGAAGTCCATGATAAGATGTGTTAAGTGTGAAAAGCAATGCATTTCTGCAGTAAAGAGCCAGGGAGGTTATTGGGAAATGGCCTGATCACAGGTTTATAACCAGTGGCACATATTGGCAGGCTGTGAAAGTACACATGTACTAAGTATTTGCTTATGCCATGGACAATGCTTCTACATCTTTATTCTGGGACCTGTCCTGATGTGGCATTGAACTATACATATTTTGCATGTCACTGATTAATACTCCTCTGGACCAATGTCTACCCATCATCATTATGTCCTACAAAGAACCAGTACTTTGGAGAAGGACTTGGACTTGGCACAATTATTATCAATGGATCCTGTGTGATGACTGTAGTGGTGGGTCTTTCCATGGTCATCTCTCCAGTAGATTGATTGTATGGCAAGCAAAATTGAATACAGTAGCTCTCTGGAGATCACTTTGGAGTATGCTTGCTATTCTCCAAAACTGGCAATCCTACCAAGCTATGGTACAGCATTTTGGGTCAGTCACTAGTTACCAAGTGTTTTGATGTTCTCAAACTCAGTTGCACCAGAGGTATCAACATTGTTCTGCAGTTTTTACATCATATCCATACTATGCAGCAAAAGCTGTCATGGACACTTAGTTCTACTGCAGGTGATGATCCTGTCCCTCCCGTTTCTGCCAGTTGGTGATTTTCTTGATGTTGTCTTAACCAAGGCATGTCAAAACGGTGTTAAACTTCTTCACTGCTAACATCTGGTCTCCTCAGTCAATGTCCTTAATATCCATCTAACCAGTTATCCACAGAATCCAAGCATAACTATTGCTTGTTATGCTTTCCATTGCTCTATATCTCCTCCTTCCTGTTTGGAAGTACAGTATTGAGCAATGTGTGTGTGTTTCTGTTTGTAAGTGCTTATGTGCAAGTTTTCCAATTCCATATCATGGTAGAGCAGAATATATGTTTATTACATGTGTTTTTAGCAGGCTGGTGTACGTAATTTTCATTGGCCGCCACACTTATTGCTGCAGTGTCTTACATTATGGTGTAAAGACTCTTGAACAGGAAATGATTGCAGAAGGAATGTCCTTTACTTGGGAAAACAGCACATGTAAAATAATGGGGGTTATGCACTATGGTGTGATAAATCGGTTATGAAGTGGAGATGCCTTCTCCAGTGATTTCACTACTCCAATTCCTATGTTATTATTCTATGGAACCTATCCACTAAGATTTCTCCATCAATGACATCAGAGTCATTGCTTTCAGGTTATGTCGTGCTTTCTCCTAGAATAACATAGGAACTGGAGAAATGATAACAGTGGAGAAGTCATCTCCACTTTATCACCTCTGTATCACTCTTTAGTGAATAACTCCCAATGCGTTTAAAGTAAATTTAAGGAATAATGACATAAATATGTACTCACGACTGTTAGCAGCTTATATTTCGCCAACAGTACTCGTATAGTTAGCCTACTGTGTATATGATTGCAATTGCATTCAGAAAGACACAAGTCTGGAACTTTTTATACAAAAGTGTTATATTTCTGTATTTCCACTTCCATCTTCTTTTAGATTGTAAATTGATGCTCCATGAAACTAAATTCCCCTTACAGCCTGAACAATTATATCATATTGTTACCATTTTATTAGTATTGTTTTTGTACTGCAGAAAATGTTGGTGCAATATAAAAAAATACGATGTTCAATATCTTTTTCTAGCTTCTAGCTCAGAACAGAATATTCTGTGGATAATGAAGCAAGCAGTTTGGGCCAATTTTATTGTGTTGGGCAGAGTATTAAAAGTGCTGTGATATTAGACTTAACCCTTTGATTGAAGGATGTGTCCAACACATTGTAAGCCATATACACAAAAATAAAAGTAGAGCAATTGTGGGGGAACCAGCATGAATCTGATTAAAATGTTTTAAAATTCTATTGATATTAAAAAGGCAAAAATTTCCATTTAAATCAATTATTTGTCCTCTATGATGCAATTGAATTGCTGTACTTTTTTTTAGTGTTTATGGCCCTATATGCATTCTAAATCACAAAGTATTACTGATAATACCTCAATCAAAATGTAATAACTGCGAAACTTTTACTTAAACATTACTTTATCTTAACCCTATAAGGACCAGATTGGAGTGCAACACATTGCAAAGCAAGTACTAGTGCAAGGATCTTCAACAGGTAGCTTGTGACTGAGACACTGGTAGCTCTTCGACAACCAGGGAGTAGCTCTCTCCATTCCATTCAATTATTAGGCTACCTCTCCTGCCAGGTTGAAATCTGCTCCCCAATTGGCCAGTTTTGGGCACAGCTTTCATCCATTGTACCTAGCAGTGGCCCGTCAGAGATCATAATGAGGTAGAATGCCATATAGTACTTTAATGATGTTTCTGCCCTAGCTCCATAACAGCTGCTTACATAATATTCTGCATACTTTTATGTAGTAAGTATTGTTGGAAATATGTGGTATGAGAGTGTGTAAGAGTCAGGGTGTGATTCCATATTCACTTACCCATTGTCACAAAAGCTGATAGCATTCTGTTATGGTCTTTAAATGTTTTAATAAGCCACTCTAATAACTTAACCCTTTGAGCGCCTGAGGGGTACGCAATGCATTGCAAAGCACTTTGTTATTGGAAGGTGTGAGAAGGAACAAAGGGTAGATAAGAGGAGCTTTGGATATGGTTTAACCCTTTGAGTGCCAGAGGGGTTTGCAATGTGCTGCACTCCCCCTGGCACTCAAAGGGTTAATATATACAGTTATACATTCGTATATTTTCAGTATATGTTTTAGAGTAGCTCAGTACAGGTTTCATTGATTGAAAGTAGCTCCCATTAACAAAACCAAGCTGGAGATCAATGTACTAGAGCAAGTCAGGAGCAAACCTAATAAATCAAAGGGGACAAATATAAAATCACATTTATTTCAATCATATTTTAAATTATTTGAATGCCAGAGAGGTCTCCACTGCATTGAGCAGAACTGTGTTGGAAACATTTGTATCATTCAAGAGCCCCATTTCAATCAAGAGCATTTGTCCCTGAGGTGCAGTTGATTTGATTCATAATTACTTCAGGGTGGGTTATGTACAAGGTGTGATAAAGAGGAGATAACATCCCCAGTTTGATAAACACTGCAATTCCAATATTACTTTATGTCAGGGGTAGCCAACCCTGGTCCTCAAGAGCTACCAAACGTGCATGTTTTTGTGATATCCCAGCTTGAGCACATGTGTACTAATTAGTACCTCAGTCATAGGATAGCACAAAAATATGCACAGTCAGTAGCTCTTGAGGACCAGAGTTGGCTTCCCCTATACTATGGAGTGTATGCACTAACATATCTCCCTCTTGAGAGATCATACTGCAAGAGTAATAAATTGATGGACCTTCAACTATTGGAGATTAAAACGGCCATCATCCCCTGTTTTAGTGCATATTATTAAAACAAAAAGTATATGCATTTGAGAGTTTATCACACAGGAGAAGTGATTTCCTCTTTATTACAATAAAGTGCATCTCTGTCCTGTTCTTCTTAGAACATCAGAGTCATTGCTTTCAGGTTATGTTGTCCTTTTGAAATATAACACATTTAGGACATATTGCATCTTTATCTTACCTGGTCCACTGCAAAAAATATGAATCAGCTTATCATTAAATGCACTGTCATGCATGCCGTGGCACAACTGGATACAGTTATGTTAATGTCATAGAAACATACATTTTGATGGCATAAAATAACCATCTGGCCCATCCAGACTGCTCATGTCCCTATCTAATAAAACACTTACATACATCTAAGAGTACATATGTCTATTCCAGACAATTTTTAATTCCCTAACAGTATTTGTCCCTGCAACCTCTACTGGGCTGTTCCACGGGTCTTTCACTCTTTCACTAAAGTAGTACTTACACAGATTACTTCTGAATGTCCAATTTAGTATTTGGAATGTATCAAATCCTTTTTTTCCACTGCAGAAACTGCCCTCTAGAAGAGATGTGGCATGCTATGCCTTGTAATAAAATTTGAAATATTACAAAAAAATGGACATCACCTCTTCTACATAGATTTAACTACCATTGTCCCCTTCTGTAGACACTCCCTTTAGACATTGTTCTGATCACAGCATTTTATACTCGCCAAAAAAAGTTTACACTCCAATGATCTTTCCCAACAGCTCACCCTCGCGGGAGGGATGCCCCAATACGATTCTCAATATAAGAGCTGAAATTGATGTATCTAGTCCTCTGCATGTCTAATGCCAAATTACTATGCTACGTACACCAGCATTTGTCCCCTTAACTCTGCTTCTGCAAAGAGGAGGGCAGTGGAGTAGATTTTGGAATGTTCCTCTCCTCTATGCCTTGTTTAGCAACATGCATTAAACAAGGCACAAAGGAAACTGTACATCTTTTTGCTATTTTCGTGCAGAGCTTGCTGGCATTAAAGTGGCTGTGTCTGCTGGTGTGCACTGCAGTGACCATATGCTGTAGTATATAACTGGAAGGGCATTGGCTGGCACTGGAGTGTAACACCAGTGGAACTGTTATGGAGGATTTGTACATTAACCCCTATCTCTTTTATGCCAGAATTATGGTGTAGGGAAATGCATGGGTACTAAGGCTCAATGCATTATTCAGCATTATTAAGCACATACATAGAAATCAATGGGGCACAAGGAGTTTCCTTTACAAATTACTCCTAATGATGATTATATATGGTCAAGGACTCAGCTCACAAAGAGAACTTAATGGAGAACAATGCATAATAAGTTATCTGGATGTAATTCATTGGAGACATCCCAAATATTCAAGGAGTTGAATAAATATCAGTTAGTGTTATTATAATGTATAATTAAAAAATAGAATATTGTGTCTTTTACTTAACAGGTAAAATTTAGAATTAACTTTAAAAAGTTTGAAAACATTAAAATGTGTCTGCACACAGTAGTAGCTAATAGCTATTACCCACATTCAGAACTAGCTATTAACAGCTTCAGCTTTTGTCAGTTACTAGTGAAAGGTAAGTTCAGAAATAGCTGGCAGACAATGGAATTTAATAGACTAGAAAACAGTGCAGTCAGGAGTCTGTTATTTAATTTAACTGACATTAATCTACTTAAAGAAAACGTAACATGTTAATGCTGTATAAAAAAAAGATTATGGACTGTATTCATGAAGCCAAAGAGGATCAATTCTGGGGCATATCGCTGCAACATAGGGAACAAATAAAAATACACTACATTTCCATGTATTTAGATTGTGCTTTTAGCTAGCAATGTGTGTAGTTTTCCAGAGTGGGAAGAAATTGATGGAAAACATGGCCTCCTGCCTCCCATGGGAATTACTGTTGGAAGACCTCATGTGTGTAGCATACATCCATGTATAATTGTGTGTGTAAGGTATGCATACATGCATGTTTGTATGTATGATGACATATGCTTACTTGAATTGTAATGTAAGGAATATGGGAAACTGAGAACTCACCACAGGAACAAGCAACTCTGCAAAGGACCATGTTGCTGGGAGGTGTCTCACATTTTGGAGATGTTCCTCCTACAATTCCTCCTTGTGGAAATTTCCAGTAAAAAAGAGGAATATTATTCCCTTTCTGCTGAAACTCATGAAAGGGGTAGGTGCAGGCTTCCACACACAACCCTGCTTTTAACCTCTTGAATGTTAGATAGGTTTCCAATGCGAAAAAATATGTGTAAATGATTGGTTTAAATCAAACTTTTGATTTGTCCCCTATGGTGCAGTTGGTTATCGCTATAATTACTTTTGTAGTTTCCAGAATACTGCCCTATACATTTTACATTCTAATACATAGTTTAAGGTGTTTGGTTATCAGCATGAATTTAAGAAGTCATAATCAAGAAGCCAGGTATAGTCCAAGGCACACTTACATGTTCAAGTATATTTTCAATCACTAATAATGCATGTGCTGTGACTCCTCCATAGATACCCTCGGGCTATGTAATTCAATATCTGCAGTAAATTAATTATGGAAAATTGCATCACAATGAGTTGGAGATCCATCTTGCATTCAGGGGGTTAAACACCTCATTTGAATTAACCCCTTAATGACCGCGTGCCGTGCTATGGCCGTCATGCGTTTTTTTTCTGTGCCGGTCATAGCACGTCATGTACATTTTACTTACAGGGCTCCTCCGGGAGTGCTTCAAGTAAAGACGGGGAGTGAGATTGACTTGTCCAAGTCTAGAGCGGTCTCTCTCAGTCCCCAGTGCGGTGTGCCGGTACACGTCACAAGTCACGTGTTCCAGCACGTCGGAATCTTCAAAGTGGTCCTTAAGGGAAGGTTACTTACCAGGACCACGGAAGCCAAGGGGTTAATAGATTTTTTTTTTGTTACCGATTAGTTTGCCTCAGAGATCCTCCTTTGCTTTGAACATAAGGCCCAGTATCTAAAAAAAGATAGCAAACCACACAAAACAGTTTACAGTGAGAAATATTAATATCAATTTCTGTGTAAACAGAACAAAAAGATCATTGAAACATGTAAACCTGTGAGTGACACTAAAATTGTGTAGAGTATCAACAAACAAGCCACATTTTCTTTCACTGACATTAACCCCTTGGCGTCTGAGGTCCTGGGAAGTAACCTTCCCTTAAGGACTGCTTTGATGATTCCGGCGTGCCGGCACACGTGACCTGTGATGCGTACTGGCGCGCTGCACTGGGGACTGAGAGAGACTGCTCCAGTCTTGGAGCAGTCAATCACACTCCCCTGTTTTTACTTACGTACGTGACGTGCTATGACCGCCACCAGTCCTTACCGCAAAAACCGCGTGACGGTCATAGTACAGCACACAGTTGTTAATGGGTTAACCATCTTTATATCAAGGCATGGTTACTTATGTTTGTTTTGACACTCATTCTGGTAACATGACCCATTAACCTTGGCCTGTGTCTCTCGCACATTAAAACTATGACCTAACAATCTGTGTTATGTAACAAATAAATACAACGAAGTCTAGGAGCATCACTGCTGGACCACCTTCTTGTAAAGTCATTGGTTCTCAACCAGGATGCTGTGGTACTTTGGTGGGTTGGGAACATCAATTTAGGGTATCCCTTCTTTTCTATAAAAGATGTGATGATGGAGTAAAAATTATACCTTTATTGGCTGAGTGGCTCTAGGATGCAATCTTTCATGACACTGCACTAAGATGTGATAAAGAGGTGATAAAGAAAATTACTTATCAAGTGTTATCACATCTCCAACTCCTATGTTCTTTTATGGAACCAATGCACTAAGATTTCTCCAAATTTGGAGATAGGCTCTATAGAATAACATAGAAATTGGAGAAGTGTTATCACTTGAGAAGTCATCTCAACTTTATCACCTCTCTATCATGCCTTACTGCATAACCACCTATGTCTCTTCTACAGGCATAATAAGAATGACAGTTAAATATCATGAAAATAGTTTGAACATTTAAATGCCACTGGCAGTGAATCTCTTATCAGTATTGTCTAAAATTAATTCCCTAGGCTCCAGTAGAGTTTCTTTATAGTTGTGATACAATATGTATTACCCATTTGATGGTCCAGTAAAATTTAATCTTTAGCCAAAGATTGCTAAGTCCATAGAATGTATGAATTTCAAATGTGCATTTATAGATATTGCTATAGACGGTGTATTTGTTTTTGTTATTCTGATTATGAGACTTAAAAATAACTGTATGTTTATGTATTTGTACTATTCATTATTTCCCGACAAATGATATAAAATGTTTGGTGTCCCCCAAAAATTCCAGGCTGCATGTAAGGGGTGCCTTTATCAATGAAATAATTGAGACCCACAAAGTATTGACAAGTTTTCAAGATCCTGATTACAAAATCAATCTTAGTAAACTGGGTGGAGAGGAATGGGCAAAAGGGGAAGAACTAAGCCAAGATATGGTAGAGGTGATGAATTGAAGATGACTTCTCTGGTGATATTACTTCTCCAATTCCTATGTTATTCTATGGTGCCTATGCACTAAGATTTTTCAAGTGGGAGAGATCTTAGTGCATAGGCATCATATAATAACAGAAATTTGAGAAGTGATATCACTGAAGAATTAATCTCCACAATATCGCCACTTTATTACACCTTAGTGCATAACCTCCATTGTCTCCAGTGAGTTCACATCTCCAATTCCTATTGTATACTATGGACCCTATGCACTAAGATTTCTCAAATGGGAGAAAGTACTTTGGCTCCATAGAATAACATAGGAACTAGAGAAATCATCTCCACTTTATCACGTCTTTATCACACCTTAGTGTTTAATACCCCTTTAGTTATTCTGGAATAAACCAACTATACCATAGGGGTCAAATAAAAATCAATTTTAAATTAAATTATAGAGAACACTCAAGGGGTTAAAAAGTGGTATACAAGTCCATGGAAATTTAGGAATTTTCATTTGTCCCCAATGGTGCAGCTTGTTTACTCCAGAATAACTCTAGTTTTTATAAATATGGGAAAATCAAACTAAAGAAGTTCAATTCGAGAGCAAACCAACTATACCCTAGGAGGGAAAATGAAAATTCCCTTGAGTTAAATGCCAGAGAGGTCATCATCACATTATGAAGTAATGTGTTAAAGATCTTGATAGAATTAAGACATTAAATTAAAATTAATTGGAATTGTTAGTTTTCACCTATGGTACAACACTACACCTATTTAGCTCAATGTTTGACCAGAGGGCAGTGATTATTAATCAGGGTTCCATTAAATGTTGGTGATTTGTGACCCCACCTCAGGGTTCTCCAGTTATTCCATGAAGATTTTGAAAAAAAAAATGTATATAATATAAATTGTTATCTAAAAGGTTCCCTTAAAATTACAGATTGCATGTTTGGATAGCAAAAACAAAAATTGAGAACCATGATCCTATTTGCTGTACTGAGGAAGCTAAAGAAAGAAAATGAATTGAAGAACTCTTCAGCATTCATCAACCTAACCCTTTCAGTGACAGAGAGTTAGCCAATGTGTTAAATCAATGGGGATATGGGGTAACTGTTATTTGTTCACTAGGGTGCAGCAGATTTGCCCCCCAACTGCTTACCTTAACCCTTTGAGTGCCAGAGGGGTACAAAATGCATTGCTTTGCAATGCGTTCTGTACCCCTCTGGAACTCAAAGGGTTAAGCTTCTTGAGTATGAGCCAAGCTATTTAGATTCGGTAAAGAGTTACAGAAATATGAAATGTATCATGTTGCCCTGAAATGGCAAATTAAAGTAAAATGACATAGTAGGGCGGACTCATATTATTTTTATGTTAAGTAGTCCCCAGCCAGTCTTGTCATTTCCAAGTTAAATTCAAAGAAAATCCATGCAGTGAAAAATAAGTTACATTATAAGTTACATTTATATGATTCTCAATGCTAGTCTAGTGCCTTGTGTCAGAACGTTTCAGTTTACTCATTTCCCATAGGAAAAACAATAAAGCAACCAGCTGACAGCAGAAAGAACGTGTGCTTTGTTTTTCACTGAACTGACGTTTTAACTGAATCTACCCACTTGGTTTGTATGGGATCTGAGGACTGAAAAAACTGACAAGCTGAGGGAAGGCAAACTATAGATTTATAACTGATGGTAGACACAAGGGCCCAGATTTATAAAAACTGAACTTATTCTGGAGTGAACCAAATATCACATGGGAGGACAAATAAAACTTCTTGTTAAATTAAATTGGGCATTTAACCCCATGGATGCTAGAGAGGTTCCCAATACAGTGTGTATTCAAGGGGTTATAAAGCTCTATTCAAGCGCATGGGAATTTAGGTATTTTTATTTTTGTCCCCTACAGTGCAGTTGATTTAATCCAGAATAACTGCAGTTTGCTTTTATAAAGCTGGCCCCTTAAGGAGCTTTGTGCAAATAAGTAGAACAGTTCTTGAATAAAGCAACTGCTCCATGGGGGATAAGGGAAAATTCCACAAAATGCCCTTTGATTTAAACAGGTCTTTTAAGCCACTGAATGCCAGAGATCTCTCCAATGCAATGCAAAGCCCTCTGACGTTCAGCCACAATGGATTCTGGGATTACGGAGTGGCATGTAGCAATCTCAGAATTCCATGACGTGCCAGGACCATCACCGGTTCTTAACACACATCCCCTGATGATGGTACCAAAACGTTATCAGTCATTAGTGGTTAAATTAATGGATATTTTCATTTGTTCCCTATAGTGAAATTTGCTCCATTTGCTCCAAAATTGCATATTTCTATATATAGAAATATGTTCAAGATATTCAAGATATATAATATTTTCAAGTGTGGTTTATGCTCTAAGAACTGGAGAGCAAACCAACTCCAGCATAGGGGACAAATAAAAATGTCCAAAACTCTCTAGCTTTCAAGGGGTTAAAAAAGCTCCATTAATATCTATTGGAATTTTTATTTGTCCCATGGTGCAGTTGGCAGGGACGTTGCTAGGTTACGAAGAGATCCAGAGCTTGGCCTGGCCTAATGCATTATTAGTACATCAAGCAGCTGAACTGCATCTTTACTGGTAGAGAGAAAAAGAACCATTATACACCCAAGCTAGCAAAAGCCCCTGGCAGTGCCCCTGTTTCTCTTAGTATATCAACCTAATTGTTTCTCACTGGGTTTTATCTTCGTTATCCAGAGCATTTGAGCAACATGTTAATTAAATGAAATTTGTGTTATACAGAATTACCAGTGGAATAGTCACTGTAATCCACAGTATATTCTTCTTGGAACATCATTCTTTAATTTATTGAACATGATATGTAGGAAAAAGGGGACGAGAATGGAGAGACAAGCTAAATAATTATTACAAATAAACGTCTTTTTGGATATATGCCAGATCAGTATTATCATAGCAACAACACATGCTTCCCTTTCCCCTTACATAATATAAATAAATGCATGTAGTAAAATGATTTATGCACCTCAATATTTGTGTGAATAGTTTAATGAAATAGATATTTATTTGTATGAAATAGATATTTATTGGTAGCATTGCATACATGCACATTCAGTGACATTATTGTAAACAATAACATATAGAACATTTTAGCATATTGTGATCTAGATTTACTAATGGGAGAATTGGGCATTTCTACAATACAGCTTACCTAAGAAGAAAAAAACATTACATGGTAATAACAGACACCTGAACATTTTCAAATAACATTTATCAGGGGTTATGCACTTAGGAGTGATAAAGAGGTGATAAAGCAGAGATAACTTCTCCAGTGATATCACTTCTCCAGTTCCTATGTTATTTTATAGTCTATGCACTAAGATCTCCAAAGTTGGAGATATCTTAGTGCATAAGCTCTGTAAAATAACATAGGAACTGTAGAAGTGATATCACCGGAGAAGTCATCTCCACTTTATCACCTCTTTATCATGCCTTAGTGAATCTCCCCCATCATTCAGATGGCACCATCTAGCACGCAACTATATTTAATATTGACAATTTCTTAACCCATTGGATGCTACAGAGTTCACCAATGGGACTGCAAAGAGGTTAAAGCTTTTGATTGTTCCTGCTCTATGAGAGATTAATGCATCCACAAAGAGTGCAATTATCAAGCTCAAATATCTTTGAAATCATTTTTTTTTCCTTCAATTGGCTTGAACTTTTTTTTTTTTTTTTTTGCCTACTTTTTAGTAAGGGAGATTTTTCAAGACCATCTTTGAGCAGAACTTTTAGTAAATCTAAAAGGTAGTACATTTTCTTTTAGTAAATCTCACTCGCTACCAATAATGTAGTCTATCGATATATTCTCTATTTTAGAACAGCATTAGTAAATGCATTCAACATTGTAACACATTTTACTACAAAATTGTATGCTTCCACTGACTCACTTTTTAAGTGTGGTGAAATTAACGTCCATGGAAGGTTTTTATTAACTTTCTTTAAAATGCTGAAGCGGTGTGCAACTCATTGCAAAGCAATGTGACGTGCAATCCGCTTGCACTGATACAGTAAATGCATATGCCCACATCAGTGAGAGCTTACTGTATCTGCACATATATGAAATATGTAGGTATAAAGAACAAACTTGAGAAACCATTGAATTGGAGATATTCTCCACCCCTTTCTTCTCAATGCATCTAAATATCCTTTATATATTTACGCTTATATGCCATTCCATTGGCATTTCTAACTCATTGAATGCTATACAGATATATATTTAAAAAAATAACGTTTAGATTATTTAACCCTTTGAGTACCAGTAAGGTATTCATCGTCTTTCATTGCAAGGCATTACATACCTCTCTGACATCCAAAAGGTTACATTTTGGACTTC
The DNA here is from genome assembly GCA_037306005.1 of Rhinophrynus dorsalis. Classification (NCBI taxonomy): domain Eukaryota; kingdom Metazoa; phylum Chordata; class Amphibia; order Anura; family Rhinophrynidae; genus Rhinophrynus; species Rhinophrynus dorsalis. The sequence goes on along the minus strand of CM074720.1, from coordinate 336,110,790 downwards.
TATGTATGACTACTTCCTGACAGATGCTGGATCAGTGGACAAAGTGGAGCAATTCTGTAGCAAACCAGCAGTACCATAGGTTAAAAATAAAAACTCCCATTGATTCAAATGGGGCTTTCTAACCTCCCCTCCACCACCTCCAATTTAACTCCCCCTCCCTTCCTCAAAATGCTAGGGAGGTTTCCAACACATTCAAAAGCAAGCAGAGTGCTTTATGCACAAAGAAAACATTACTGCATCAGATAAATACAAATTCACAAATCTCCCAAAGAACTGAATGAGTCCTCGAATGCCAGGGATGTCTCCATTATAAATCACTAGGAAGTTTTTTTTTGTTTTGTTCCGAAATTTCTACTCTTTTGTGTATAAAGTTATAAAAACAGTAACTGGATGTTTCATGGCTGAATACTATTGATCTTTTTGTATATGCATATAACAGTAGTATCCAGTGGGTTGGATACCTATATGGCACTCAGAGGGCTAGTACTTATCTAGTACAATGGAGTCTGACCATTATGTGGCATCATGTATTTATATATCACTATAGAGTACTGTCATGAGTTAATCAAACTAGTTACTACAAATGAAGTAAACTGATATACTTTTTTGTGGAGTAATTAATTTAGTACATTTTGACTATGATAAAGATGCTGTAAGTATTACTGCACATACTCCAGCTTTCCATCATGTACGTCACTACCATCAGAGCCTAATGCAGTTTAATGTAGAAGTTTTCTTCTGTCACATTAAAGGAAAGTAATGTTTCAAAATAAACACAGCTCTGATTATTTTTTATTATTCTTCATGAATGGTAGGGTTTTCCTTATGCTCACAGCCAGAAGATTGTCCCTTGCTGCGACCTGTCCGGTCAACTGACTGGATTCCACATCTGAGGAGAGGTGGCTTAGAATAGGTAAAAGGGGCAGGAGGGGAACACTTTATAATTCAGTTAATCAGGAACTACACATCATAGAGAATGCTAATACTGCTCTATGTGGCCAAAAAACTATAAAGAATAATTGGAGCTGCATTTATTTTGAAACATTACTATCCCTATAAGAATATAACATACTAGACATTCAAGGAGAATAATGAAGACTTCATGATGAAGGCCTTCACAAAGGCTCCCTTAGCAGCATAGTTTGTTGGTGGCATCTAGCCTATTTAGATTTTTATTATTTATAGACACCCCAAACCTAAAAGTCACCCCACTCTTATGTTACTAGTCCTATGTTACTAGTGGCAACAATAGGTTTAATGCAAAGAAAGAAAAAACAGGAGAGGTGCCTATAGTGTATTACCAGATTTGGTAAGATGGCAGAGTGTATATACACAATAGATCAATTCACATTTAATAAATGTTAGTAATCAGGCTTATACCTGTCACCAACTTAAAAAGCCTGCAGGGTACTTTACTCGTCTGTGTAAAGGTATATGATGTCCACTGTTCACGTGGTCCACCGGAACCAATCTCCAAATTACAGGAACTGGAACTCCAATGACACTCCACAGAAATCCAAACAGGTAGAAAGAAATACTATATGTAGATATGACCATAAGAATAAAAAAGGAACTGTTCTGGACTAATGCATAATACAATTTTATTAATAAAAAGCGCTAGAATGGCTACGCGTTTTGCAGCAGTAGCTGCTTTATCAAACCCTTAATATCAGAATACATAAAAGCCAATATTAGCAAGACCAGAACAGTTTTGTAACCATTCTGGTTTTGCTAATATTAGCTTTTTTGTATACTGATATTAAGGGTTTGATAAAGCAGCTACTCCTGCGAAACACGTACCCTTTCTAGCGCTTTTTATTAATAAAATTGTATTATTCATCAGTCCAGAACTGTTCCTTTTTTATTTTTATTTTTATGGTCATATCATCATATAGTATTTCCTGTTTGGATTTCTGTGGAGTATCATTTGAGTTCCACTTCCTGTAATTTGGAGATTGTCTCCGGTGGAGGACGTGAACAGTGGACATCATATACCTTTACACGGACGGGTAAAGTACCCTTCAGGCTTTTTAAGTTGGTGACAGGAATAAGCCTGATTACTAACATTTATTAAGTGTGAATTGATCTATTGTGTATATACACTCTGACATCTTACCAACTCTGGTAATACACTATAGGCACCTCTCCTATTTTTTCTTTCTATGCATATTTTACTTCTACTTTGTGGACAATTGTGGAGGAGCGGAGCAGCCTGAGTTTACTGCTGGAGGGGAGCAGTTCCAATTATACCCCCAAACAGCTCATACAGCTGAACAACACATATGTGTTAGTGTCAGCCACCTATTTTGTAAGTGCAATTTCATTGGTGGTGGTTGGTGTTTTTTTAACATTATGTTAATACACTAGGAGCGCCTCTTGGTTTTTTCTTTTGTTTTTACAACAATATGTTTAATAATGGGCTAGATTCCATTTCAGGTGGGTGATATATGCTATCACTGGTTGAATCACACAGATTTCTGCTGAAACATTAAAACTAGTGATTAAGTTATCATGTGCAATGAGATCCAGACCAATATTAACTACTTCTGTGAACATAATTTCCAGTGTTCTTTGCTACATCTGCTCGCAGAATACTGAGATAATAGAAACATAGAAATTAATAGCAGATAATAACCATTTGAATCATCTAGTCTTCCTATTTTTCCTACTTTAAAAACCTCATGATACCCTTATGCCTTTCCCATGCATGCGTAAATTGCCTCGCTGTATTGTCTTTTTAGTAGGCATATGCACAGCATTTGAATATATGTTTTGGTCAACGTTTGTACAGTTTATCAATGCATGTATCTCAGACTGAACTGACCTCATTTATTGACCAATAGCTACTCCATGTTATTGTAATCTTGAATTTGCTCAGGCAGTGGGTGCTGCTGTGAACATGCACACATTATACCAAAGGGAAAACCTTAACTAGACTACAAAATACATTAAATGTAACTGCATCCTTTTAAAACTGAGTTATCATGCACAAGTTATAGACATCTGAGATGTGGTTCAACAAAGGGATTTTTGAAGCTTCACTATTGATCCAGCCAGTGAGGAATGAAATACAGCAGCGCTTTATCTGAGGATATGTAGGAACAAAATAAGATTGTCATTGCTTGATTCCTAAGACCTAACTATATTATCTCGTTAACTTGTGCAATGCTCTTTAGTACATTGTAGAATGATATCCTGAAAATGGAGAAACTAAATAATCAGGCGTTCAATCTATATACTTTTTTTGTCAGTTTATGATATGAAAAAGAAAATAGGTATTTAACTCTTTAAGGATCAGAGGGGTAAACAACACATTGCTTTGCTATGTGTTGCACAAACGTCTGGTTCTTTAAAGGAGCGGTAAACTTTTTTTAATGAAAAAATATGTATTGTAGGGCTTTTCCTGTTGAGTAAAATAAGGTACTCCCACTGCTGACAAATGTATATTTCCAGCAGTATTACAGTTTAAACCTGTGGTTTTTTTACATTAGCGATGCCATCTAGTGGTCAAATTCCAATTAGTAGTTTGTTACATTCTAATGGAGAGGAAAGTCAGTGACTTACAGTTCTCTATAGAATGTGATAAAAACTGCTGAGTAGTGCTGTCAGTTAGAACTTCCAGGAAGTAAACAGACAGTAAATTCACTTCCTGATTATTTGAACTATTATATAATTTGAATAAAACAGCTGACAGTAGTGGGAGTGCCCTTGTTTTACTCAGGAAAAAGCTATATAATAATAACTAGTATTTATACAGCGCCTTTCTCCCAGTGGGACTCAAAGTGCTTTCAGCGCACGCTCTCGGAATTAACCAAATCGGCAGCTGAAAATAATAGATGTTATTATTACCCAATCAATGGTACTCATTTGATTGACCTCAGAAGGATGAAGGGCTGAGTTGACCCCACTGGGAATCAAACCTGCAACCTCGCGGTTTGAACAGGCTCCATAATCAGGGACTTTACCACTGAGCTATCTCACCAAACATAAATGTTTTCATAAAAAAAAGTTAACTGCTCCTTTAAGGTTTAAAGCATGCAGTGCAAAATACTTAACATTATAAAACCTCTCCAGAAAGTAATTTATCTCCAATTCTTGTGGTTTCCATAGGGTTATATGTTCAAAAGAAACGTGAGGGCGTTCTGGGGCGAACCATTTACACTCTAGGGGAGAACAGACAATTACCATTGATTTAAATGGAGAGTTTAACCCTTTGAATGATAGAGAGGTATCCAGCGCATTGTGAAACAATGCTTTGGAGACATTTCTAGAATTCAAGCGGTTAAAATCCCCATTTGTATTAAGGGGAATTTGCTCTATAGGATGTAACTTTTACCTCATTGGGGGAGATTCACTAAGAGGTGATAAAGAGATGATAAAGAGGTGATAAAGCGGAGATAACCTCTCCACTGATATCGCTTCTCCAATTCCTATGTTATTCTATGGAGCCAATGCACTAAGATCACCAAGCCTGAAGAAATCTTAGTGCATAGGCTCCATAGAATAACAAAGAAATTGGAGAAGTGATAAACTGGAGAAGTCATCTCCACTTTATCACCTGTTTATCACCACTTTGTGAATCTCCCCCCTGGACTTCTAGACATGTCTTCAAATCATAAATGCACCAGTTGATTTGGTAAGTTAACTAGCTCTTTTAAATGTAAAAACTGTCCTTGGAATAGTCTAATTCTGTTCATTTGCACTGTTTATTTCAGTACCGAGGTTTTGCTATAAGGATCCCTTGGGCTTCCCAAATGGATATTATAATTGAAATAGTGCCCCATTGCACAGTGCTATGTAAAAGCTAGCTCTTAACAAATAAAGGAAAATAACAGCAGTAGCTTTGTAACACAGCTGGGCTTTCTTTGTTATTTTGTAGAGTACATAGTGTGTCCATCTGTTACCATGGAATTAAAATAATACAGTGACTCTTCAAGGGATTGTTATTGAGGATTGTTTTCTGATCACTAAATTGTGAATCATAACAACTAACACTCATGGAAGAGTCCATCTCTGACACTATTTAGCTTGCTAATCATTTCTATCAATAATGACTTCCCGATGGCTGTGGGAAGCTGGAATTGTTAGTCATGGTAGCAGATGTCTAAACAAATATTCAGTTTACCACCATTTGTTGCTAATTCATACGCTAAAAAAGAACCGTGGTGATTCGTTCACACATTGCTGATGTAATATATAAAATTATTTTTATATATATATATGTGTAAATATATATGTGTCTATGTATGTGTATACTGAACCTGGAATGGAGCAGGAGAGACAGCACACGGCAATGGATGAAGTACATCAAAGGTTTTATTATTCGATTCATGTAGCAGCAAAACGTTTTCTGTTCCAGCATAGGGACCTTCATCAGTAATGTGCAAAAGTTTTAGGCAGGCATGAAAAAATGCTGTAAAGTAAGAATGCTTTTAAAAACAGACATGTTAATACTTTATATTCACCAACTAACAAATCTAAATCAAATCAATATTTGATGTGATCACCCTTTGCCTTCAAAACAGCATCAGTTCTTCTAGTTACAATAGCACAAAGTCAGGAATTTTGTAGGCATCTAGTCAGGTGTATAATTAAACAGTTATACCAAACAGATGCTAAAAATTATCAATTTAATAAGTGGGTTAAAACACAATCATTAACAGAAACAGAAACAGCTGTGTAGGAGGATTAAAACTGGGTGAGGAACAGCCAAACTCATCTAAGAAGGTGAAGTTGGTGAAGTTTAATCTGAAAAGTTATACACCATGGCAAGACTGAGCACAGCAAGAAGACACAAGGTAATTATACTACATCAGCAAGGTCTCTCCCAGGCTGAAATTTCATGGCAGACAGGAGTTTCCAAATGTTCTGTCCAAGCTCTATTGAAGAAGCACAACAAAACAGGCAACGTTGAAGACTGTAGAAGCAGTGGTCAGCCAAGGAAACTTATTGCAGCAGATAAACGACACATCATGCTTACTTCCCTTCTCAATTAGAAGATGTTCAGCAGTGCCATCAGTTCAGAATTGGCAGAAAACAGTGGAACCCTGGTAAACCCATCTACTGTACAGAGAAGTCTGGTCAGAAGTGGTCTTCATGGAAGACTTGCGGCCAAAAAGCCATACCTCAGACATGGAAACGAGGCCAAGCGACTCAACTATGCATGAAAACACAGGAACTGGGGTGCAGAAAAATGGCAGCAGGTGCTCTGGACTGATGAGTCAAAATGTTAAATATTTGGCTGTAGCAGAAGGCAGTTTGTTCACTGCAGTCTGGAGAGAGGTACAAGAATGATTGCAGGCAATGACACATGGTGGAAGTTCCTTGCAAGTTTGGGGCTGCATGTCTGCAAATGGAGTTAGGGATTTGGTTAGAATGATCGGTCTCCTCAGTGATGAGAAGTACAGGCAGATACTTATCCATTATGCAATACCATCAGAGAGGCATCTCCTTGGCCCCTGATTTATTCTGCAGCATGACTACAACCCGAAATACAGGCAATGTAATTAAGAACTATCTTCAGAGTAAATAAGAACAAGGAGTCCTGGCCGCTACAGAGCCCTGATCAAACATCATCTCGTCTGTCTGGGATTACATGAGGAGAGAGAAGTAACTGAGGCTGCCCAAATCCATAGAACAACTGTGGTTAGTTTTCCAAGATGTTTTTAAAAGCCTACCTTAAAAATCTGTGTGCAAGTGTACCTAGAAGAATTGATGGTGTTTTGAAGACAAAGGGAGGTCACACCAAATACTTATTTGATTTAGATTTTTCTTCTGTTCATTTTGTTAATTCCTAAATATAAACTATCAACATGTATATTTTTGAAAGCATTCTTACTTTACATCATTTTTTCACACCTGCCTAAAACTTTTGCACATTACTGTATTTATTTCACCATAAAGGGAGAAGCATTCATGTGTCTCCCATAAGAAAAGAAAATGTATTATAGCCTTGTTTACATTGCCACTGTTTTGCTCTGCAAAGTGAAACAAAGCATTGATGGGAGCAGTGCTCTTCCTTTATGGTAAACTTAATTTTGACTTGAAGGTGACTTCCTTCAGTGTGACTGCTAGAATACCAAATATCTCATGCTAAAACAAATATAATCAAATACCATATAAAATTCAGCAGCCTTCAGTATAGTGATGTTGTAATTCTTGGCATCCAAAATGTCTTTTGAGTTACACACGTACAGTATATGACTGCTATATCAATAGTGGTCTGCAGGCAGTTTGATGGGGTGAGTTCAGGGACCTCACAAAATACCTGGAGGCATATGCACTAAGATGTGATAGAGATGATGAAGAGGAGATACACTCTCCAGTGATACCACTTCTCCAACTCCTGTGTTATTTTGTGGAGCTTATGTACTAAGATCTCTCCGGTTTGAGATCAGTTAGTACATAGGCTCCATAGAGGAACTGGATAATTGATTTCACTGCAGAAGTCATTTCTTCTATATCTGATGTTTATCATTCCTTAATGCATCTCCCCCCTGAACTTATCGAGCTGTAAGTGCCACCAACTAACTTGTACTAAGCTGTGGGAATTTTCTTCAGTGACATATATTGCTGAGACCGATGTATTACTATTAAGAAAGAGTGGTGTGGTTCTGCAACACACCAACTGTACCATAGGAAACAAATAAACAGTCCCTATGATTTAAATGGAAACATTAACTACTGAATGCTAGAGAGGACTTAATTCAAAGCAATAATAAAATGAATGGGCATTTTTATTTGTGCCCTATGATGCTGTTGATTTGTTTCAGGATTACTCAAATTCTTAGTACAGCAACAGCAGTATATCTTACGCAGTCTCAGTATTCAACTGTATGAAAACATTAATGCTTGATAAAGTATCTTCATAGAAATGAGTCAGCTTTCATTTCCTCGCAGTATTTTCATTAATGGTAGGGACCTCTGTGCTCTTCCTTAATATAAATCCCATAACGTTCGTAAGAGATAACAACCCTCAGTGCTGGAGCTAATATTGCTCTTTGTTCTCTGTTTACTCTCTTATGATATTTTAATAACATTCACCATGACCCTAATGTCTAAACAGACTGTTACTTGATATATACATTTAATAGGCTTAGTAGATTATGGTTTTTTAGAGGCCACCTCATTAGAATCAAAAGGATATTATATGTAATGCTGCAGATGGGACCCCCTTGGATTCTGTACCCCAGAACAATTGCACAAGCTGGCACAATAGCAGAATTGACACAAAGATCCAAAGGAAAATGTGAGGGACATGAGCGTTAAGCAATATTTAGAAATGTCATGTTAATTAAGTATAAATTACCTTTAACTATCTGCTTTAGTTCTAGTGTCTCATCAGCTTTGCTATAAAAAAGTAGTAAATGCCTCCTACTTTGAAATCCATGAAATATCTGATAAATAAAATCATAAAATACATATCAGATAAAATTTTAGGTTATTGCACCAAATAAAACATTGCTACAGATGCTGAATGGGGTTCATGTGCAAAAATATGTGAGTCTTATGTATAAAGGCAAACTGGAGCAATTCTAGGGCAAACCAACTGCACCATAGGTGACAATAATTCACAGTATTTGCCATGGTATAAATGGGATCTTTAAAACCTTAAGGATCGCTGATGTGCCAGGACCATCACCAGTGGATTTGTGTTAAGGACTAGTGATGGTCCTGGCAAGTCATGGAATTCTGGGATGGCAGCGTTGCTGCCCACCATTCTGTATCACAAAATTCATTGTGAAAAAAAAGCTCTGTGGTCCTTAAAGGCTACCCCATGCCAGATGAGGTGGTCATTAAGAGGTTGAACCTTTTAATACTAATGAGATCTCCATTGCATTGGTACACAGTGTGTTGGACGTGTTGGACACCTCTCTAGCATTCAAGGGTTTAAAAGTCCAAATTTAGCTTTAAATTTAATATATACTATAATTTTTTACCTACATTCAAACTTTAAAACAACCTTTAAAATATGAATTCACGCCACTGATAGAAACTGCAGAACAATGAATGTAAAGAGTGGTAGAGACCTTCTCCTTCTCCCAGGCAAGTTATGACACATTACCTGATTTGGAGTGTGTGGGGTACAGGCATCCTTTCTCTAATGGCTAGTGCAGAGCTTGACCTCATTGCCAAATGTGGAAAGTTGGGAATTGAGCATCACCCTCATCCATCCATACTGGGCACTCAATGCCATTGCCCAATAAGGATAAATAAATAGAGTATCTAGAGTATATCAGTTATGAGGCACATTAACAAAAGTGTATGAATTTGTAGTATCACAATAACAGGAGAGTCAAAGGTTTCCCATCACTCTGTGTTAGTGAGGTTGAGAAGGAGTGTGATGAGCTAGGACAGTCATTTTTGCTTGGCATACCATGCAGTTAATACACACTCACAGCTCTCATCATGTAAACAAAGATTAAGATCTCTAAAATGTCTTTAAAAATGGACAACACAATATACAGGTAATTTTAAAAGCTCTTTGAAATCAGCTAGGTTGTTTTAAGAGGACAACTCCGCTTTAATTTGGAAAAATGTTATATGTGGTGCATCCTAATTTAACATTGTATTTTCTGCATTGTGTTTTTTAAGTGAATTCTTTGAGAGATAAAAAAATGTTTAAACAATATAACCTTCTAATGATGAAGCAATGTGTTGCATACCATTCTGATCCTTAAAGGGTTACACATTTTGGTGCTGTATATGCATTAGTAACTAATCATATAATTGGACACTTTCTTCTCTGACAAGAGATCCAAGTTTAGCTTTGGAAGCACATATGATTTGTGATTCATGCTTATTATATCTTAAAAACAAACCCCAAAAGGAAAAAAAAAAACACGTACGGTACATTTAGATAAAATCAGTGACTCAAGTTTTGTGATTAGCATCTGAGAATAGAAGAGTTCAAAAAAAACCAAGAATAAAGGAAACGTGTCAGCTTAGTTAGGCAAAAAATGTTGCAGTCATGATTTTAAAATAATCATTTAACAAGTACTTTCAATACCTCTTTGACACTGATGACACTTTGAAGTGCAGAAATCAGTTAATTGTTTAATGTCATGTTCCTTGTTTCGCTTATTAACAACAGGTCTGAAACAATCAATATTTAAGTTGAAATTCTGGTAGCTAGAGAGTTGCAATCCTGGTGCAAATGACTGCAGCATATAAGACAAACTGGTTTAAAGGGATAGTAATGTTTCACAATAAAAGTAGCTCCAATTAATCTTCATAGTATTTGGGCCATGGAGAGTGTTATTTCAGTACTGTCTGAGTTGTAGTTCAAGAGTAATTGAATAATAAAGTATCCCCCTCCCGCCCCTTTTACTGATGAAACACTGCTCACCTCAGAGTAGCAAGACTATCCGGATGGATCTCAGAGAGGGACAATCTTCAGTGAGCATAAGGAAAAATCTGAAAAACCTGTCAAGTGGCAGGGTTTTCCTTATACTCACAGTAAGAAGACTATCACTTGCTGAGATCTGTCTGGTCAAGGGACCAGACTTCACATCTGAGGGAAGGTGGCTTACACTAGGTAAAAGGGGTGGGGGTGGGGGCTCTGCAAGCCATCTGGACACTACCTTTCTGATTTGAGGTGAGCACTATTATACAAGTACAAGAGGTGGGAGGGGGATACTTTATTTTTCAATTACTCTTGAACTACAACTCTGACAGTATTGACATAACAGTCTCCATGGTCCAGATACTATGAAGATTAAATGGAGCTGCTGTTTTTGTGAAACATTACTATCCCTTTTAAATGGCAATCAAGGGGAGTTTTAGCAATGTTTAACTATCTCTTATGGGGTTGTTGGTTTACTTCAGAATTGCATCCCCTTAAGCTTTCAGAATTGCACCTTTGAGTGATTTGAGTACCAGGAGGGTATCCAAAGCAGTGCAAAGTAGTGATTTGGATACCCCCTCTGGCACTCAAAAGGTTCATTGTGAATTTTAAAAATATTTGTGCACTAGAACAATCCATTTTGCACACTTATGTAGTTCCACTCTTACAATATGATCATTAAAACTTTCAGTGCCATTGCAACTCCTTGCTTTGTGTACCCCTCTGGCACTGAAAGGGTTAAAAACAAACTATAGGGAAACTGTAGGTATATGGATGGTATCCAAAAATGTATTCCAATCTATACACCTGCAGCAAATGTTTCTTACTCATTGAACTCACACGCATATATAGTTTCAGAAAAGAAATATCTTAATGTATTTTTATTATGCCACAAATGTTTTAGTACGTTATATCATAAATATCAAGCTTCTACGTTTCTAAAATACAATTAAACAAAACTCTGAGCCGGGAGAAACCGTTTTTGTACAAAGTGATTAAGTAGATCATTATTATAGACATCTGTGTAAAAAAACATCGCTTTCCAGAACACAAACAGGATAGCTAAACAAAACAAAATGACTTTATTACTAAACAATAGAGGAGATGCACTAAGGTCTGATAGAACTGATAGAGCAAAGATGACTTCTCCAGTGATATCACTTCGCCAATTACTATGTTATTCTATGGAGCCAATGCACTAAGATATTGAGATCTTAGTGCATAGGTTCTGTAGTATAACATAGGAACTGAAGAAGTGATATCACTGGAGGTCATCTCTGCATTATCACCTTTATATCACTCCATAGTGCATAACCCCCCCCCCCAATGAGTTGAAGATGTGTCTAGCATCCAAGGTAAAGGTAGGCAACCCTGGCCCTCAAGAACTACCAACAGTGTATGTTTTCAGGATAATTCCGATTGGCTTCAGCTGGATCGGTACTAAAAAGAGTGGTGCAATTCCAAAGTAGACCAACAGCACCTCAGGGTACAAATACAAATTTACATAATTCCTATTGATTCAAATGGGGGTTTTCAACCTCTTGAATGCATTAATTAGCAAAAGCTGTAGACCTCCCTATATTTTAGGGGGTTAAAAGTCCAATTTAATCAATTTACTTCTGTATTTGTTCCCTTTGGTGCAGTTTGTTTGCCCACTAATTGCACCATTTCATATACTTATATTAATTTAATCTTTTGGAATTGCATATTTTTCCATTTCCAAGTAGAAGTGTGCTAGTATCTCAAAATGTCATTAAAAACCAAATGGTAAACTGTTGCTGCCCTTGACTCCATATGTACAAGTCTTTTTGACTCCCTCAGTTCAGTGATGTTCCATAATGTTTTTATGAAATAGCACATCGGAGAGCAGACACCATCTGTTTTAGGGTTGGGCACCATCAAATTACCTATAAATGATTTCAAAGTCGAATTATATTCCTGAAACTTCTAAGAAATACAGAGAGACAAAACTATATGAATACGTCAAAGGGAAGAAGGGACATGAGATTGGCTTCTCCTTACTGCAGGGTAGAGATGATGGAAATAATAGGGGAATTCCAAATATAAGATATCATTAAGATCAGGAATGTTTTAAATGTGCAATCATTAAGATTAGACCAAGATATATTACTTTTTCTAATACTATTTACTGAATCTATTTGTCCTAAAATGTTTTTAATCACTTTGAGTCTCCTGTGCAATCTACATGTATTTTATGGCTTTTCCTGCTGAGAAAAACACATTTTCTGCCATTGCTGGGAGTTTTTCATTAAAAGTTATTATAACTGAGGCTTATTTTTATACCAGAGGGTGAACATTTTGTATAATGCACTTGATCATAGATGATGGGGGGGTCACTAGGTGATGATAAAGAGGTGATAAAGTAGAGATCAAAGTTTATCTGTCAAGATTGAGCTCTATACTGAAGAGAACCTCTTAACCAGTTAACTTATATACTAGTGCCTGTAAATAATATATAGAAAACAACAAATTATTAGAAACAACAGATTTAAAAACAAGAGAGAGCGAATCCAACTGTAGTTTCATTCTTCAGTCTCCAAAGAGTCCTAACAGCTCATTGAATCAAGGAATGTGATGCCCCTTTTACAATTCTGAAATAAAAGAAAGGAAACAACTGTGCAGGGAAGACTCTAGGTGTAGTATTTTAGAGGAATCTATTGCCTTCACCTTCAGCCATCTTGCTCACATACGAGTTATGCTCACATTCTTCTGAGGCTAGATAGTACCACCTCAAGTGTATAGTGCTTGCCTGGTATAAACCCCACTCCTCTGTCTTTCACTAACTGCTCCTGCATTAGAGTATACAAGTGATCTCTTCAGGTAGATCCAGGGCTTCTTTAAAAGTCGCAGCACACCAGGGTCTTTCTATCCCCTCTGGTTCTCCCACAAAAAGCCTCTGGAGGATGAGACTAAGGGACATAGTGAACCAAATGGACGATGCCTCAAAAGTATTATAAATGACCATTCTGGGATAAGTATCTAACTTATCTAATGCAGAGGTGGTGAGTGATAGACCGAGGAGTGACTTCAGAATAATTGCCCTGGGGTTTATATCAGACAAGAGCTATATATTTGAGGCAGCATTATCTCGCCTCAGAAGAATGTGAGTATAACTCCTATCTGAGCATTTTGGGTGAAGGTGAAGGCCATAGTTTCCTCTAAAATACTATACCTAGAGTCCTCGCTGCACCGTTATCTCCTCTCTTTTGTCGATAAAGTGGAGATGATTTATCCAGTTCGTAACTTCTCCAATTCCTATGTTATTCTATGGAGCCTATGCACTAAAATCTCTTCAGCTCTGGAGATCTTAGTGCATAGTATCTATAGAATAAAATAGGAACTGGAGAAGTGATAAACTGGAGAAGTAGTCTCCACTTTATCACCTCTTTATTCATTAAGTGTGCATATAAAAGGGTAATATTACCAGTGTCCTTGTATCTTGCACTGACCTGTAGAGACATGTTCCAGGTATCATGAAACCAATAGACTCTGATAAAACAATACTTGTGGCAGTTTTTATCAGTCTGGCAAAGTCCTACTTCATGGTAGTCATACTTTTATAACTTTTGACATAGTGTCATCATGTGAATGTTGTCAAATATTAGGTGCACCAACAGAGCTCTTCTGAAGTCATACTACAATGTTGCCACCTTGCTAAACCTTCACTTCACTTTATGTGAGGAGTGCTCATAAGAAAGCAATGCTTCTGTAGTGTTTGGTCATAGTCTTGCAGTCATGTTAGAGAATAGAGATTTTCTTTGTAGGAGTGGTTTGGCTGTGCCACTGTCAGTATTACGGTAAGGAAAAACAGAGGTGTGGGTATATAATCATAATGGTTGTCAAAGTATAGGCAGGATTTTAGGCCGTATGTTCAAAAGGAAAACAGAGTCATTCTGGGGTAATCCAACTACACTATAGGTGAGAACTAAAATGTATCTTTAATTTAAATGGGAATTTTAACCCCTTGAATGCTAGAGAGGTCTCAAATGCATTATGAAGAAATATGATGGGGACTTCTCTAGCATTCAGAGGGTTAAAATCATCATTTAGAGCAATGGGAATTTTTATGTTTCCCTTATGGTAAAAATGCATTGTCCTATAATTCCTGCACTTTTTCTTTGAACATATCGCCCAGGTTTGTGCTGCATAAGATGGAATTATGGAATGTGATTTGTAGTCTGGTTTATTTGGACTCTGGCACCGGTGGGCAAAAGGAGGCCTTCAAAGGCTTTTCCTGCACCTCCTAGTATGTTCTCTGGCACCGTGAGAATTAGAAAACATTTTCTATCACACACGTGCCCTATGTTCACCCCCAGTGCACCCAACCTGTTTCACCCACAGTTCACCCAACCTCTTTCACCCCCAGTGCACCCAACCTCTTTCACCCACAGTTCACCCATTTTCTTTCGCCCACAGTTCACCCAACCTCTTTCACCCACAGTGTACCCATCTTCTTTCACCCACCCTCTTTCACCCACAGTTCACCCAACCTCTTTCACCCACAGTACACTCAACCTCTTTCACCCACAGTGCACCCATCTTCTTTCATCCACAGTGCACCCATCTTCTTTCATCCACAGTTCACCCAACCTCTTTCACCCACAGTTCATCCAACCTCTTTCACCCACAGTGCACCCATCTTCTTTCACCCACAGTTCACCCAACCTCTTTCACCCACAGTACACTCAACCTCTTTCACCCACAGTTCAGCCATATTCTTTCACCCACAGTTCACCCAACCTCTTTCACCCACAGTGCACCCATCTTCTTTCACCCACAGTGCACCCATCTTCTTTCACCCACAGTTCACCCAACCTCTTTCACCCACAATGCACCCAACCTCTTTTTTTGTCTCAGAGGATACCTCTTTCCAATTACATTATTCCACTTTACCTCTTGAGTGCTAGAGAGACTCCCAATGCATTTCCAGTAATTTAAATGGGGATTTTTACTTGACTGCTAAAATGGTTTCACGTGTAACGCACTGGAGACCTCTCTAGCATTCTAGGGGTTTATAACTCTCATTAAAGTTATTGGGAATTTGTATTTCTCCCCCGTGGTATAGATGGTTTGCCCCTGAATTGTGCCTCTTTAGTTTATTAAATACCTCCCTATGTGGGGCCATTTTGTGGACTTTAGGGCCACATATGTGTCCCTTGCGATGAATATGGTGGTCATTGGAATAGGGAATAATGAAATATTTGCTTTTGGAATATCATTACTGTACTTTAAATCTGTTCGATAAAGTTACAGCAGTGTCATGTTTAATATCCTCCTACATTTTTTGTAGTAAGTGCCCAAGACACTGGCATTTTTCAAAATGTTATTTCACAGATTGTCTTCACTAGTTTTAGTATTTTTTTAATAGAGAGCATTTCTAAACCTTTCACATTTAGATGACAAGATAAAGCTAGACAAAAAGGTGTTGTTGACTGTCATTGAGATGTTATCCTAACCATTTTGTTTCTCCTTTTTGTATCCTTTTTTTTTAACCATTTGAGTGCCAGAGGGGTATGCAACGCATTGCAAGCAATTCATTGTGTACCCCTCTGGTGCTTAAAGGGTTAACATCTCCTAACCATAAAACCCAGCTTAACCCTTTGAGTGCTTTGCAATGCGTTGCGTGCCCTTCTGGCATTCATAGGATTTACTTATTTTGGCCAAAAAAATCCTAACTACCCCATATGAATTTTGCAATAGCGCCTTTGTTCAAGAGAAAATCTTCAATCAGTCCTGGATATCACATACATAGAGGCAGACAAGACAGTTGATAGCAGGACCACAGGGTACAATCTCTGCTCACTGCCATGGTAACTTTAAATGTTAAATAACAGGAGGAATGTGCAACTCATTGCTTCATAAGGCAATGCACACCTTTCTTCTTCTGAAAGGATTAAGTAGGCTCATGCACTCTGCCCCCTTCAGTATGAAAAACTCACAGCAACAGTCATGTCTGCCTACATGGACATTACATCTTCAGCTAGCCCTGGATTTAATCTCTTGAACAAAGGCCGAAGGTAAAATTTATAGGGGCCATTAGGATTTTCTGGCCTTAGCATTGCAAGTGGGTGTTATTATTAGGAAGTGTTAAGTCTAAGCTTTTGCAAACTGGTAGTAGTGGTGATGCCCACCCCTGACTTTTTTAATCTGGTTGCAGTTCGGCAATGATTTCATTTATTTTGTTAGGGTACACAGTTATATATTTTATTTTACAGTTGTAGTAAGGAGTACAAGTCCTGTGAAAATTATTTTGCAGAAGTGCATTTCTTAACTTTCTCTTTGATGGTTTGTGATTATTTTTTCTCTCTAGCATATAAAAGTTACTTGTATCCAAGTCACACACCAAGGAGATACAAATAGATACAACAGAGTGCTCCTACCAGTAGCTTTAAATGTTCTTAACATATTAGGCAAATAGTAACAAAGTGTCCTGATATCCAGCGCCTGCAGCTTTTTCTTTAGTGTCAGTAGCGGCACTCTCGTATTTCTAATACTGAAACAGTAGGCTGCGGACAAGTCAATGCAGGCACATTTTTTGACTATTGCATTTAAGTATGCACATGTGTGCCTTCCTCTTACTCTGACGCCTGTTTCTGATGTACATACACCATGTTTATGGTGGTTACTCTTTATGTGCATGTGTCAATGTTGAGAGCCAGCCATAATTGGCGTTGAACACTCTATTTAAAAACAACATAGTAAGAGCTATAGCTTCAATCCCTATGATCGAGCCGTCTTTTCGCACTCTTGATAACATGTGATTTGAACACGTGATGTCATCCCTCTGATAGATTGGACCGAGAAAAGTTTAAATATTGGGAAGCAATCATATGACCGATATTCCCTGATGAAGCCAATATGTACTGGATGAGTATTGCTCTTGCACTTACTTTTTTTCATGTGATATTGTTTTCTATTTGTCCACTTCTTGTCACTAGATGATTTATGAGTACTTTGTTTGCACTGAGACACTTATTGAGTTGTGTATCACTTTTAGTGTGAGATCATACCTATCCCATATATATATATATATATATATATATATATATATATATATATTATCGTATATTTTCTGAAGGGTTTCATTAGCTTTTTCAAATAATACTATTAAATGTATAACATGGGTTATCCCCCCTTTTTCTGGACAGGACCACAGGTATTATCTATTCTGATTTGCTTTTAATGTTTTTAATTGCTATGTTTCAATAAAAATTTTTTTATATTTTTGTACCTATTTTGTGTACCTCACAGTTACTGATTGAGTGCCTCCATTAATTAGCTTCTTGTATTGTGGAGTAATTGGGGGGATTTTCTCTCTGTCCCTTCTCTCCCTTTGACTTCCACTAGGCTTTGACACTATAGTATTCTTCTGCTCAGGAGTGCACCATACTATTTCAGTATAGGGCCAGATTTACATCTCAGGAGCCTGTAGGCACAGAAATCTGAAGAGCCCCCCCCCCCCCCGTTGGCCATCTCCACTGGGCACCTCCAAAATGCTCATAATCTCCACAGCTCCAACTTGCCCTCACATTGCCCCCATCAGCTCCAACTTGGCCACATCAGCTCCAACTTTCCCTCACATTCCCCCATCATCTCCACATTGCCCCCCCATATCCGTTTCCTACCTCCCTGGGGGTCCAGCGGCAAGAGAGGTTTGTCTGTGCACAGATCTGTAGCTGCTCTTGCTCTCGTGCGGTCTTCTCTTTATGAATGCAGAGCTCCAGCGCTCTGCATTACTAAAGAGCCAATGAGGAAGCAACAGCAGCTACAGGTCTGTGCCAAAGAAGGCACAGACCTTATCATGCAGTGGGCGGTGGGTTACTGTTGCCACTGTGCGCATAGTGCAGCGCTGTGAATAAAAATACATTTAAAAAAAATTGATTTAAATGACAAGTGCCCCTCTGTGGGGTGCGCCTGTAGGCAGATACCTACTCTGCCTTATGGCAAATCCGGCCCTGTTTCAGTATTTATGTTTCAGTGAAATATACTTATTCCAGTGCCTATCCATCTGTTAAATGTAGTATTTCTAATATACACACAACAAAAGAAAGGAGAAGATTGTATGAGAGTAATCAAGCATAAAGGTAATATGCAAATACCCAGATAATATGCACCTACAAGAAGGATTCTTGTTACGTTAGCTCATAGATAATGTAGTTGATATGCTGTTAAAGAGCATTTCACTTTTGTAGGGTCATTCAGTACTCACAGTATTCAATATTCAGGAGTAAGAAAACTCAATTTGGAATAGATACTACACAAGTATCCAGAAAGAGGTGAATGAAGTGAAAGAGTGTGGTGACTCAAAAGTGGGGTGAGGGGAACACTGATATGGTGAGAGGGGATCACTGATGTGTTTTGTGCCTCTGCCTGGAATTTCATCAGGCTGTCTCTGATGAAGTACCAGATAAAGGCACAAAACTAGTCAGCCTCACCCCCCCTCACCCCCAGTTGTTTGAACTTATTTGTTCACCCCTTTTTCAGATTGAATTGATGCCTGCCTGGTGCTGCATCTCTTTGTATGACAATTAAAATTCCCTTTGATTTTAAATGGAGCATTTAACCAATTGAATGTTGGAGATATCTCTAGCATTCAAGGGACTAAAAACCCAATTTAAAATAATTGGAATTTTTATTCACATCCTATGGTGCAGTTAGTTTGCTGTAGAATTGCTCATCTTTTGCATTCTGCACAAGGCCCTAGGGATGATATTTTGTCCTCTCTTGAATGGAATTTTCATCCAAGTATAAAAAAAACTTTATTAAAAGCATTATACCATAATTTTAGCTGCATTCCGTTTGTGTGTGCTAATTTATGAGTGAAAGAGAAATGTTATTCAGAGTTCCAGAAGACTATTGAATTACACAGTTCTGTAAATCATCCCACACATAAAAAAATATAATTTAATTGTCATTATTATCATAGATGACCTTAACATTATACAGTTGGGTTCTCTATAAATGATGATTTTATAACCATTATCCTTTGCCTTGGTCATTGACAGGAAAATGTCCTGACAATTGTATTACAAACCAAGTGTTGGTGACATTTTAAATTCCATTGTTGGATTGATTTTTTTTAACTATATAGACACTTAAGGGTGAAAATAGAGCATAATTCTCAGTGATCTCACTAAGCTATATCTGTGTCATGGCACATCTGGTCTAATTCAGCAAGCTAAAGAGAAATTCTGGAGCAAACCAGCTGAATCAAAGGGGACAAATGAAAATTCCCTCAAATTTCAAATTATTTTAATGGGATTTCTAACCCGTTGCATGATAGAGATATATATCTTCAACATGTTGCAAAACAAAGTCTTGAATACCTCTCTAGCATTCAAGATGTTAAATGCCCCATTTCAAATTAAGGACATTTTCACATATCCCCTTTTGATGAAGTTGGTTTGCCCCAGAATTGTTCCACTTTTTATTTCTGAATTAAAATCATAATATTTTACCTAGCACACTATGAGCTTAAAGGAACAGCAAACTTAAAAAAACAAAAAAACAAAACAAAAAAAAACATATTTCCTGCTAACTGCCACTGTTAAAATGTGTCCTTACTGTTTAACCTGTTTTGTCATTAACAGTGTATTATAGTGGTCAGGTTTAAATATTCTGTTGTATTCTTTGGGGGGGGGGGTACAGTACTGTGCAAAAGTTTTAGGCAGGTGTAAAAAAATGCTGTAAATTAAGAATGCTTTCAAAAACAGACATGTTATTAGTTACCAAAATGGATAGTGAGTGAACAAAAGAAAAATTTAAATCAAATCAATATTTGGTGTGACCACTCTTGCCTTCAAGCAGCATACATTCTTCTAGGTACACTTGTGCAAAGTCAGGGATTTTGTAGGCATATAGGCAGGTGTATTATTAAATAATTATACCAAACAGGTGCTAATGATCATCAATTTAATATGTAGGTTCAAACACAATCATTAATTGAAACAGAAACAGCTGTGTAGGACTAATAAAACTGGGTGAGGAACAGCCAAACTCAGCTAACAAGGTGAGGTTGCTGAAAACCATTTAATGTCAAAAGCCATACACCATGGCAAGACACAATGTACCAGCAAGGTCTCTCCCAGGCAGAAATTTCAAGGCAGTCAGAAGTTTCCAGATGTGCTTTCCAAGCTCTTTTGAAGACCACAAAGAAACGGGCAATGTTGAGGACCATAGAAACAGTGGTTGGTCAAGGAAAAGATGATATAAGTATATCATGCTTATTTCCCTTCACAATCAGCAGTGACATCAGCTCAGAATTGGCAGAAAACAGTGGGATCCTGGTACACACATCTACTGTTTGGAGACGTCTGTCCAGAAGTGGTCTTCATGGAACACTTGTGGCCAAAAAACCATATCTCCGTGGAAACAAGGCCAAGAGACTCATCTATGCATGAAAGCACAGTAACTGGAGTGTAGAAAAATGGCAGCAGGTGCTCTGGACTGATGAGTCAAAATCTGAAATATTTGGCTGTAGCAGAGGGCAGTGTGTTCGCCAAAGGGTTGTAGAGTGGTAAAAGATTGAGTGATATTTACTAGTTGCTTGGAATGAATGAGCAGCAAAAGCAATTATTAGATAATTAATGATTTACCTCAAGGCAACAGCTGATAAATATTGTACTAAATGCAAATCACTATTCAAGTTATACATGTAAAGCATTTAGTCGATTTGAGGCCTTTAATTTTATATTGACATTGGATTTTTTATGTTGCAAAAATATTGAATAGAACATTTTGTCATCCTACTGACATTATGTGAGATATATCATAGTGAAGTGCACGCGCCACTTCTGATACCTTTATTAGTGCCACTGCACACTGGAGCATATGTATCTGTGTGTCTCAAAGTAAAAAAATTATTGTAATAAAGCTTTTTTAATACCAGTTGCAGAGACATCCATATGTATCATTCTTATAAAGAAATGTTGATATGTAGTCACACTTTCCAAACAAAACTCCAGCTGAGATTGTTTAATGTACAGGGAAATACAATTTCTAGCACTCACTTGTTGGCTATAGCTCTTCAAACAGTATATGTATGAACATGCATTTAAAGGATTAAAACATTTGTAATGTAAGATAGAGGTAGGTAAAATAAAAAAAGCTGATATCCTTTACATTTATATGCAAAGAAATTAACACAAAGAAGGATCTATAAATATATATATATATATATATATATATATATATATATATATATGTATATGTGACGGGGGGTACAGGGGTTACTTATTGGTAGGCCGAGGGTTAAGAGATTTATCCAGCCAGACAAAAAGATAATAAATTGCATTTATTAGAGAGGTCACGGCACAAAACATAGGACAACAATTACAGGCAAACAAACAGGGGTAAAACATAAAAACTAAACACTTCTGCTGTTCTCTTCTTAGTTGCATAACTTGCCAGGGGTTACAAATAATACTCACAGTCCACTTTAGCTTAATGCTGGAGCTTATTCATAGTCCCACTAGAGGCAAGAGTAGGCATCCTGCCCACTACACATGCTGCTGGAGCACATGAAGGTTCCTTGTATCTTTTAGTCCTGGCAGAGGAGTTGGGGAAGACATCCTAAGATCCTTGTGGTAGGAACATCAGGGTACTCTCTCTCTGTGTCTGAAGCTTCCTTGACTTACAGCCCACAACTGAAACGGTGACCTGGCACTACAGTGCCCGCTCACTCTAACTCTTCTGGTGAGGGCACTCGCCAGTCCCAGTTTCTGCAGTGCTGCTTTAGGATGCCCAGGGACCCTAGGCCTCCCACCATTATGGAGAGGCCCTTTCTCCTGGCCCTACATTCTGCAACCGCCCTCTCTCTCTCACTTTCTCTCTCCCAGGTTCTCTCTACCCACCCCCTACAGGATGTGTTGTCATAGTTCCCATCTACCAGGTCTCTCTCTGCTTAGCCTAATGTGAGGGGGGAAGATGCACATCCCCCCTCCATCTAACCAACACTGGTTATCTCATAGCACAATCTCTGGGTTTAGCTAGACTGCATGGCACCATTCCTTTGTACATCCTACACACTAACTAACCCATTCACTGCTGGTAACTGGACAACCCTCTCTAATGCATGCACACACAGGGGACATTAAGGTTTCAAGAATGGGAACACGTTAAGACAATGGCAATCACTGAAAACAGACACATTTCTTTCTCTGGGTGACAACCATTTCGTCACAGTCTGTCCCCCCTTTCAGATGGGGACCCCAGAGTTCAGTCCACACGGACAGATCACTGGGTCCCCACATATTAACTACTTTCATATACTTCTATCAATACAGACATCAAGCCTACAAAGCATTTGTATATACAGTACATCATTTGTATCTTTAGTGGCGATAGTTCCAAAACAAAGTCCAGTGATTCAGGATACTTTCCAGGGCAAGACATATCCAATTAGGGTGCAGGAAAAAGCAGGCCCAAAACATTTCAAATAGGCAGATCTTCTGGTGTGGCAATGCATTTTCCTCACACACACACAATAGCTTACTGCCATCAAAATTAAGAGACCGTCCCAGAACACCATCCCACCTAAATCAGTCCAACATAAAGAATCAGAACCAGTCCCATCACATTCAGTGCTCCCACAGGAGTGTCACTTACCCCTGCAAAGACTTCCAACATTGCTTTTGGGGTGGATTAACTTTTCCATTAAAATTCCCACTGTAACTAGTTTCTGAATAGCGCATCCTCCACTGGATTTTCCTTTAAGCTGAGAAGGTAGTGCAATGTTCTCTCTGGATTACCCTTCTGGTCTCTGTGTCACATTACTCCCATGCTTAGATTCTGTGGCATACAACACTGGTTTAGCACATTCTGAATTTCCACTCTGGATCTGGTTGCTTTGGAGCGCTGTTTTTTGATGTTTGACCACTTTGCTTTGAAGTACTGGATCATCCAGGCAAGTCTGTAAAGCTGTAGATCACTGCATTGCTAGGGCATAGTGGGTGCTGGATGCAGACTACACCCCTAGTCCCATTTTGTCTGGCAGTGCTGATAGGGTACTTGCTCACATGTCCCTTAGGCTAACTCTAAGGCAAAACAAAAATAACAGGAGGGGTTCCCATACTGTTGTCCTTGGCCGTGTCTTTTTGTCTGGGTGCTAAAGTGACCACGCTACTGAGCTGGCACAACTAGCACACATAGTGGTCAGGGTTGCCCTCAGACACCCTGAACACCTAAGCTGGATATCCCACAAGCTGCCACCAGTGTGACGGGGGGGGGGGGTACAGGGGTTACTTATTGGTAGGCCGAGGGTTAAGAGATTTATCCAGCCAGACAAAAAGATAATAAATTGCATTTATTAGAGAGGTCACGGCACAAAACATAGGACAACAATTACAGGCAAACAAACAGGGGTAAAACATAAAAACTAAACACTTCTGCTGTTCTCTTCTTAGTTGCATAACTTGCCAGGGGTTACAAATAATACTCACAGTCCACTTTAGCTTAATGCTGGAGCTTATTCATAGTCCCACTAGAGGCAAGAGTAGGCATCCTGCCCACTACACATGCTGCTGGAGCACATGAAGGTTCCTTGTATCTTTTAGTCCTGGCAGAGGAGTTGGGGAAGACATCCTAAGATCCTTGTGGTAGGAACATCAGGGTACTCTCTCTCTGTGTCTGAAGCTTCCTTGACTTACAGCCCACAACTGAAACGGTGACCTGGCACTACAGTGCCCGCTCACTCTAACTCTTCTGGTGAGGGCACTCGCCAGTCCCAGTTTCTGCAGTGCTGCTTTAGGATGCCCAGGGACCCTAGGCCTCCCACCATTATGGAGAGGCCCTTTCTCCTGGCCCTACATTCTGCAACCGCCCTCTCTCTCTCACTTTCTCTCTCCCAGGTTCTCTCTACCCACCCCCTACAGGATGTGTTGTCATAGTTCCCATCTACCAGGTCTCTCTCTGCTTAGCCTAATGTGAGGGGGGAAGATGCACATCCCCCCTCCATCTAACCAACACTGGTTATCTCATAGCACAATCTCTGGGTTTAGCTAGACTGCATGGCACCATTCCTTTGTACATCCTACACACTAACTAACCCATTCACTGCTGGTAACTGGACAACCCTCTCTAATGCATGCACACACAGGGGACATTAAGGTTTCAAGAATGGGAACACGTTAAGACAATGGCAATCACTGAAAACAGACACATTTCTTTCTCTGGGTGACAACCATTTCGTCACAGTATAGTACCACAATATTAGTAAACTTGGTTGATTATACGTTAATAAACGTCCATTATGGATCCTATTACTTCAGTTCGGTTTGCAGCTAATTCTCAATTCGTTGGATTGTCTTGAAAGGAGATATACAAAGAAAGCATAAACAGAGCAGCACAACCTTTCTGAATGCAGTATGTTTATCACATTGGACAATATATCCTTATCACAACCTTTATTGATGAGTACTAACAAATCTTGTCTTGTTATCTTACCTCCCAGCCATGGTTGGGGTCTCTGTCATTTTGTTTTCGTCCAGATCACATCATGAACCTGAATATCTTATAAGGAGTGATTAATCGACAAGGAGAAAATGGAGTATACAGGTAATATAAACAGATAATATAAAAAAGGTATATTTATTTGGAATATAAAATCCAGGACCACTGCCCAATAAAAGTAAATATACTGTAATGCTATAGCCCAATGCTTTTTGTATTATAGTAATTATTACTTCTTCAGGGGTATCATCTGGTTACTACTAGATAGAGGCCTTTTATAATTTGAGGCTGCTCCTTTCTTCTTTCACTACTATTTCCTTTCCTACATATTTCCACATGTTTCCGTATGTTTGCATCCTTAAATGGAACACATCTGCATTCCACTCTGATGCATTCATCAGAATACATCTACATATTTCCGGATACTTCCGAATACATGTGTCCCTTAAATGGAACGTATCTATACTCCATAAATATAAATTCTATCATAACACATTTGCGATCCATTCAAATGCACTTCACTGTGATATAAATTAGTTGGTAGATCTATATACAGTACTGTGCAAAGGTTTTAGGTAGGAGTGAAAAAATGCTGTAAATTAAGAATTTCATTCAAATTTACTTTCAGAATTTTCTTTCAAAAATAGCCATGTTAACAGTTTATTTTTCAAAACAGTACAAAGTCAGAGATTTTGTAGGCATATATTCAAGTGTATGATTAAACAATTATATGAAAAAAGTGCAAATGATCATCAATTTAATGTGTAGGTTCAAACATAATCATTAATGGAAAAAAAATCAGCTGCATAGGAGGAATAAAACTAGGTGAGGAACTGTCAAACTCAGCTAACAAGGTGAGGTTGCTGAATATAGTTTAATGTCAGTCATACACCATGGAAGGACTGAGCACAGCAACTTGACACAAGGTAGTTATACTGCATCAGCAAGATCTCTCCCAGGCAGAAATTCAAGACAGACAGTGGTTTCCGGATGTGCTGTCCAAGCTCTTTTGAAGAAGCCCAAAGATACAAGTAGCATTGAGGACTATAGACGCAGTAGCTGGCAAAGGAAACTTAGTGCAGCAGATGAAAGACACATCATACATAATTCCCTTTGCAATCAAAAGATGTCTAGCAGTGCCATCAGCTCAGAATTGGCAGAAAACAATGGGATCCTGATATACCCATCTACTATCCAGAGAAGTCTGTTCAGAAGTGCGGCACAAAGCCATATCTCCAAAGTGGAAACAAGGCCAGGAGACTTAGCTATGCATGAAAGCACAGGAACTGGAGGTCAGAAAAATGGCAGCAGGTGCTCTGAACTGGTGAGTCAAAATTGTAAATATTTGGCTGTAGCAGAAGGCAGTTTGTTTGCCGCAGGGCTGGAGAGCAGTACAAACATGAGCGTCTGCAGGCAACAGTGAAGCATGGTGGTGGTTCCTTGCAAGTTTGGGGCTGCATTTCTACAAATGGAGTTGGGGCTTTGGTCAGAATTAATGGTCTCCCCAATGCTTTGAAGTACAGACATAATTGCAGTACCATCAGGAAGGTATCTGAGTGGCCCCAAATTTATTCTGCAACATGACAATGTCCCCAAACATACAAACAAAGTCATTAAGAACTATCTTCAGTGTAAAGAAGAACAAGGAGTCCTGGAAGTGATGGTATGGCCCGCACAGAGACCTGATCTCAACATCATTATGTCTAGGATTAAATGAAGAGAGAAGCAACTGCGGCTGCCTAAATCCATTCACTGTAATTAGTTCTCCAAGATTTTTGGAACAACCTACCTGCCATCTTGCCGAGTTCCTTAAAAACTGTGTGGTGTACCTAGAAGAATTGATGTTGTTTTGAAGGCAAAGGGTGGTCACACCAAATATTGATTTGATTTAGATTTTTCTTCTGTTCCCTCACTATGCATTTTGTTAATGATTAAAATAAACTATTAACATTTCGATTTTTTAAAGTATTCTTACTTTACAGCATTTTTTTACACCTGCCTAAAACTTTTGCACAGTACTTTATGTAAAAGAAGACGTCTATGTGCCTGGCACACACTCACACACACACAGGAACAGCAGAAAAGAGGAGATATTCTGCCAGTCCTGGAGATACTGGGGGGGCATGATTTTATCAAGAGTTGGCCCCCTGGCCACTCCTGTCAAATAAGCCTGCCCTAAACTTCACTCTCAACAGAAAAATAGACATCACCAACACACAGGCATATACATACATACTCATACTGATACCCAGACCTGTCCTGCTCCCCACCTGCTCCTCCTTTCCTCACTACTGCCCTCAAATGCACACTCACTGCCCCTATATATGCACACATAACCACACATGCAAGCAACATTGTTAACCCTCTGAGTGCTAGAAAGGTAAGCAACCTATTGCTCTGCAATGCATTGTGTGTCCCTCTGCCACTCAAAGTGTAAATGATTCCCACATAGTATGTATAATATGTTGTGCCTGGAAACTGCTTCATTGCCCATGAGGCTCAAAACATAGAGTGCCAAAAGGGTATCTAAAGTAGAAAAGTGTCACTCAGCCTCACATTAACTCTTTGAGTGCCAGAGGAGTATACAATGCATTGCGTACCACTCTGCCACGCAAAGGGTTGGGGATTGGTTAAAAAACAAACAAACATCGAAGTTCGATGAATATAGGTGTCAGTGTCCATGTATGTGTGTCCGTGTCTGTGTGTATATAAAAATGTTGTGGTGTTTTGTTTTTTTTTTTCTGCCACACAAAGTGGAACTTTCACCTCATATAAAATTAACACTATTTCAATATGTGTCTCCAGTATAGCTTCAAACTTTTTTTTTAATAGAAAAGAATAGAGTTATAAGCCTTTAAAGGGATAGTAATGTTTGATTTTAATAAAATTTAATATTGTACATATTAAAAAACAAACAAATGAAATGATGTAAGTCCCGTCGCTCAAACATGCAAAGTTTAAGAGTTATAAGCTTCTAAAGTCCCCCCCCGCCCCTTTTAACTCACATCAGCGCTCTAGCTGACAGAATGAGATCCTGGTCCCGTGACCGGACAGCTCTTCAGCAGAGCCGAAATGACATTGTCTACAATACTTCATTAGAATGGTCTACAAAGTGTGCTACAATATATATATTTCTTCCTTACACTGGTCATTCTCAAATTGTAGAGAAATTACTTATACAAAAAACATATTCCAGTTCTTCATAGAGTTCCAATGGTGTTTGGGTTTCCAAAGAGAATATCCGCCAGAGGAGACCCAAAGTATAAATGGCTGTATTTAGTAATAACCAAATGTCCCCTGAAGAAGTAATAATTACTATACTATGAAACACATTGAGATATAGAGTTAGAAATATTTTTATTGGGCAATTGCCCTGTATTTTATATTCCAAATAAATATATATATTTCTTATGTGTTAAGTTTCCCATCAGTTACTGTATACTCCATTTTCCCCTTGTCGATTAATCACTCCTTATAAGATATTCAGGCTGGTGAGGTGATCTGGATAAAAAGAAATGAAGGAGACACCAACCATGGCTGGGAGGTAAGATAACAAAACAAGAGAGGGAATGGGGGAGAGACATGGAAGACCTTGACTGGGGGTCAGTCCGAGTCAATGACAAAGTCCTAAGAGGTGGGAAAACCTCTGCAATGTGTGAGTACCTATCAATAATAGTTGGCATAAGGATATATTGTCCAATGTATTAAACATACTAAACTCAGAAAGGTTCCGCTTATCTGTTTGTGTTTTCTTAGTACAGGGGCAAATGTATCAACCGTGTCACAAAAAAGTCTCTTTTCAGAAAACTGTCCGTAATATGACCACTTTGGCTGCCTATAATTTTTGTGTTCTCTCACATAATGAAAGTAAAAGTCACAGGTTTATTGTTAATATCTTGCCATGTGTATGGCTAAAAGAGTGTTGGTGCCTTGGCTTAGGTCACCTGAGATGTAAGAGAGGCCCGCATATCAGCAATGCATAACACTGAAAAATGGGGTAATGAGTATGCTATTTTCCCTACAGCATGATAAAAAGACCCTTGTGATTGCAAATTTGTTGTCAAATATCTTTTGTATTCAATATCTTCAATTCCATTGTTATTTAAAAAGGTCAGTTTAATAAAGTTATTAAAATCCTTGTGTTTGATAGACTTCTAGAATAATATGAGGTTAAAGGAGCAATAAACATTTTATGAAGACATATGTTATAGGGATTTTCTGCTGACTAAAACAAGGTATTTCCACTGCTAGCAGCTGTTTTAGTCAAAAGTTATAACAGTTCAAAACTTATACTCTCTGGAAACAAATATCTAGGGATCCTACTTCCTCAAAGATTAATAGCCCAGGAAGTGATGAAGCTGTTACTATCATTCTATGGAGAACTGTTGTCAGTGGCTTACCTCTTCCACAATAACAATTTGAAATCTGGCCACTAGAGGGCATTGTTAATGTAAAAAAAACACCCTCAAAACTGTGATTGCTCTCGAAATATGTATCTCCAAGCAGTAGGAGTACATTCATTTTACTCATTGGGAAAGACCCTGCAATATATGTTTTTTTTTGTCTTCCTTAAAGGGATAGTAACACTTCGTTTTAACTTTATTTTATTTTGTAGGCATTAAAAAAACATGAAGAATGATATAAGTCTTATCTCTCAAACCTTTATGGTTTATGAGATATTCACAAGCAAAGTTCCCCTCCCCGCCCCTTTTACCTAGTGTAAGCCATCTCTTCTCAGATGTGAGTCTGGTTGTATGACAGTACAGATAACAGAAGGGGACAATTTTCTTTGTATGAAAACAATGAAAGCCCTTCCCCCCTTGACAAGTTTTTCAGCTTTTTCCATTATCTTAATTGAAGATTGTCCCTCTCTGCAGTCTATCTGGGCATCTCCCTTCTTATCTGGCTGAACAGGGGGGGATACTTTGTTTGTGAATATCTCTTAAACCATAAAGGTTTCAGAGATAAGACTTATATCATTCTTCATGTTTTTTTAATGCCTACAAAATAAAATAAAGTTAAAATGAAGTATTACTATCCCTTTAAAAAAAGTTTACTGATCCTTTAAGTGTCATTTTACTCAACCTTGATAAATATAGGCCATAGAACTTGGCATTAATTCAAAAAGGTTGCTACCTAATATGTTAAAAGATTTTTGTTAGAAGAACGATTTAAATCTCTGGTTTCATAACAGGTTATGTATTCTGTTTATTGAAGTGCTTTGCTAATGGCAGCATAATGTAACGCATGATAGCTTGCATGAATATATTACAGAGTAAAAATATCTCAACATTATCCTTTATCACTGTTTAACACTGCATGAGGGTAATTTTATTACAACGCAAGGTATATAACATTTTTCAGTGTAAGGCAAAAGTAAGGATTTATTGTGCAAAATATAATGAAACTAAGTCGTTTACTGCGCTCATCTCAATCTTGGCCATTAACTCATTGAGTGCCAGAGAGGTACCCAACACATTGCTAAGCAACATGCTGAGCACCACTCTGACACTCAAAGCGTTAAAACATGATGGTTCCATTTCTGTGCAACAGAACCCAAGTTGATATTAACCCTTTGAGTGCCAGAGGGATACGTAACACATTGCACTGCAATGCGTTGCATACCCCTCTGGCACTCAAAGGGTTAAGAACTAGAGAAAATCTGAGGCAAACAATATGTAAGGCAATGGGCGAAAGCATTCTTATCAATTAAATTATGCTTTTAAACACATGAATGTTAGAGGTCTCCTACACATTAACCCTTTACGTGCCAGAGGGTTCGCAATGCTTTGCATACCCCATTGGCACTCAAAGGGTTATGACACAATATATTGGAGACCTTTCTAGCATTCAAGAGGCTTAACCTTTTGAGAGACCGAGGGGTACGCAACGCATTGTACTCTGGCACTCAGAGGGTTAAACCCCAATGTAAATCCACCACTTTGTGAATTTTGATTGGTCCCCTATGTTACAGTTGGTTTGTGCCACTTTATTTCGTGCATCAGCCTCCCTTTGTGATATTATCATTCACATCATAGAGTGTATTCCTATTATGGATTCTACATTTTATTGAAGGAACAGTGGTGCTATACACATTACAAATATCAGCATCTTCCAGCGTTCAAAGTGATTTGCTGCAAACATCTCTATTATGTCTACCAGGTTGCCCATTGTGCCACCTTGACTCAGATAGAAAAAGAAGAGTTATGCCGTTATAACCTTTCCTTCAGTCTAACCACTGAGAAGAAGTAATGGATGGACTGAAGCATGAAATACCTTCTGCCATGTATGGTGGCATGCATTAAATAAACAGTATGGTGCCATCTCAAATCTGTCATGACTTCTTGACAGAGATTTGAATGGAGACTTAAAGCTACTTAAAGACCCACTAGTAGCATTTCAGCACAGACCAGTACCTTGATAATACAGAGAAAGCAGATTTAGAACTGCGGGAAATGGAAACTCACTGAATAGATGGACAGTTCATCTCCTTTCAGCATGTAGCTGGTTAAGGGCTCATTTTGGATACTCTGTGGGTTGTATTCAGGAAACAAAAGAGGTGCAATGCTGTGGAAATCGAATTGGACTTTAGAGGACAAATAATTCCCCAAATTCCAATGGATTTAAATAGGACATTTAATTACCAACCAATGTGTTAGGGACTTCTGTAGCATTTCAGGGGTTAACCCTCAGAGTACCAGAAAGGAATGCAACACAATGCGTTGGATGCCTTTCCCTGTATATAGTTTCTTAAAGGGATAGTAATACCTAAAATGTAAAAAAAAATATGTTGTAGGGTTTATCCCCCTGAGTAAAACAAGAGTACTCCCACTGCTGAAAGGTGTTTCATTCAAAAGTTATTAATTTTCAAAGTTGAATTTTTTAAGTGCAATATCACAGTGGCCTGAAATTGTACAGTGGCGCTGTTGCTACACGATCCTATGGGCAGCTCTGGTCTCAGGACCATAAATCTCCATAGGATGGTGTAGCAACAGCGCCACTGTAAAATTTCAGGCCACTGTGATACTGCACCTAAAAAAATTCAACTTTGAAAATTAATAACTTTTGAATGAAACATCTTTCAGCAGTGGGAGTACTCTTGTTTTACTCAGGGGGATAAACCCTACAACATATTTTTTTTTACATTTTAGGTATTACTATCCCTTTAACCTTCTTATAGGGACAAACTGGGTATTTTGCAATTAGAGCAAATAATATAAATAAGGTCAATATGCAGAAAGACAAAAGTGGGGCAATTCTGATGCAAACCAATTGTTACACTAGGAAGCATATAAAAGTTCCCATTGATTCAATTGTGCTTTTAAACAGTTGAATTCAAATATTTAAATGCTTCATTCAACATCAGTGGGCTTTTGCGGGATTTGTATTCATCCCCATTGGAGCTGCTGATTTGCACCAGAATTGGTCTACTTTTGATATATCCATGTGACCATAAGACTTGCTTTGAGCATTTGATTCATGAATTGACTTTGATTAAAAGCCATGGTAAAAATATGACTTTGGAGGCTTTTTTATGTTTGTGGTAGGGCCCCTGCTAACTATACGAGACCAAAACACTTTGGCCTTATGCATAAAAGTAAATTGGAACAATTCTATGGTGCCCTAACTGCATCATAGATGACATGAGCTAATAAACCCTTGAATGCGTGGAAATCCTTTTTGCATTGGTGAGTACTAAGTGTCAAGTGTCAAAATGGCGACTTGAAAATGTCCCCGGCATCAAAATGGCACATTTAAAATGTTGCTATTTAAAATGTCACCTTTGAAAAATGATACCCATTTGTTTCACTGTATATCAGGTTAGGTTAGAAAAGATAAGGTAGTTAAGTTAGGGTAGGGTTAGAGTACCCCCTAGTTCACTATCTGTTTGGTTAGGATAGATAGAGTAGGGTAGGGTAGGGTAGAGTTAGCATACCCATCCAGGTCACAATTTGTTAGATTAGGATAGTTAGGGTAGGTTAGGTTCAGGTACATTAGGTTGGGGGTAGTGTTAGGGTACTCATCAGGTTCACTAGCTGTTATGTTAGGTTGGGGTAATTAGGTTAGGGTAGTGTTAGGGTAACCATACGGTGCACAGTTAGGTTAGGGTGGGTAGGTTAGGGAAGGTTTAGAATACCTATCATATTCACTATCTGTTAGGTTAGGGTAGTTAGGGTAGGGTTAGGGTACCCATCCAGTTCACTATTTGTTAACTTAGGTTAGGGTAGTTAGGTTAGGGCAGTTAGGTTAGGGTGGGGTAGTTAGGTTAGGGTAAGGTAAGATAGGGTGCCTATCTGATTTACTATCGGTTAGGTTAGAGTAGTTAGGTTAGTGTAGTTATCTTTGAGTGGTGTTAGTGTAGGTTTGGTTAGGATACTTAGAATAGGATAGGTTAGGGTAGTTAGGTTAGGGCAGTTAGGTTAGCGTAGTTAGGGTTGGTTAGGGTAGGATAGAGAGGTTAAGGTAGTAAGAGTAAGGTAGATGAGGTTACCCATCTGGTTCACTATCAGTTAGGGTAGGGTAGGTTAGGGTACTTAGGTTAGGATAGTGTAGTTTGGAGATACAGTTGTTAGGGTGTGGGAGGTGGTTTTGTTTTCATTAGTGTAAGGAACATTTTAAACTCACTATTCTAATGCATGTTCATATAGTACCAATATTTTAATAGTAAAGTGAATACTTCAGAGGTCTTCAACAAAATGCTTTGGAGAACTCTCGAACATTTCAGGGATTAAAATTCCAATTTAAAGCAAATAGAATACCCTACAGTGCAGCTGGTGTGCTCCACAATTGTTCCACTTTACACTTATACATAAGGTCCGTTGAGGTTTATATACTAGAGAGAATTGGAGTAATTCTGGAGGAAGACATCCGTATCACAGGGGAAAATATACATTCCCTGTGATTGAAATGGCACTTTAACTTATTGAATATTAGAGTGTTCACCAATGCATTTGATGTCCTCCATAACATGGTGTTAAAAGCCCCATTTAAATCAATCGGAATTTTGTGAATGATTAATAGAATGTTTATTCGTCCTCTAAGGTTTAGTTTGTTTACCCAACAATTGCCCCAGTTATCCTCATTATATCAACCTCCCTGGATTTACTGTCTAAATGGATGGAAATATATATGAAATTATAAGAAAATAATAAAGGGAAGGCAATCTGCAGAATATGTAAAGTCAATATAAATGGTTACTATCCCTTTAAGGTTATAGTAAGGTAAATGGAGAAGGGGTACCGTGGTTAGGAGGTATTTAGTTCTCCTTTAACCTTTCACAGTTCCCCTTTAAAGGGATAGTAATACTTCATTTTAACTTTATTTTATTTTGTAGGCATTAAAAAAACATGAAGAATGATATAAGTCTTATCTCTCAAACCTTTATGGTTTATGAGATATTCACAAGCAAAGTTTCCCCCTCCCGCCCCTTTTACTGATGTCACACTCTTCAGCCTGAGCAGAAGGGAGGTGCCCAGGTAGACTGCAGAGAGGGAGAATCTTCAATTAAGATAAGGGAAAAAGCTGAAAAGCCTGTCAAGGGAGGCAGGGATTTCATTGTTTTCATAGGAATAAGAGTGTCCCCTTCTGTTATCTGTCCAGTCTACGGACTGCATTCCACATCTGAGAAGAGATTGTTTACAGTAGGTAAAAGGGGCGGGAGGGGGAAACTTTGCTTGTAAATATCTCATAAACTATAAAGGTTTGAGAGATAAGACTTATATCATTCTTAATGTTTTTTTAATACCTACAAAATAAAATAAAGTTAAAACGAAGTATTACTATCCCTTTAAAGAAGGAAACATTAACTGAATCCAATTCAGATTTTAGGTTTGGAAAATATATTTCAAACCATTGAAGGTCCAACAATTAGATTTTTAACTTAATTCAATGTCATTAAGACTGCAGTAGAGAGGATGTACCAATACAATCCTGTACTAAACTGGTGGAACTGATTTCTTAGTGTTATGACATCCTAATACTAATTTACTAAAGCTACTTCTGCTGAAAGTACTCATTTTTATTGTGCCAAGAAGAGAGCAGTGTGCAAATGTATGGGTTATTTGCTTTGGGGCATACCATTTCTCTGATCTGATGTATTATCAAGGTGCAGTGGTAGGTGGAGTAACTTTATTTTTCTGAGCAATTCTATGGATTTGGTGCATGGGGCTCCCTGACATTAAATTCCTAATGATGCAGTGTATGTGCTGGTAGGTACACACAAGCCATCATACTCTCTAGTATATTTCCCAAAGTGGAGCCACTTGAGTTGAAACTAAGACCACATACTGTTGAGTTCTACATCTCTCAGAGTATGTTTATTGCACTTGATGATTATGAACATAACAGAGATAGTTGATTGTTGAATTACAGTTGTTGACGACTGCAATGCTCATCATCCACAACCAGCCATTGGCTGGTTTGGGATGATGGGGGTTGTAGTCCTCAACAGAAGGTCTGACAATGGAGCATCCTTGTATTTGGCTTTGCAGGTATTGATTGGTATATCCTGAAGCACAGGAGCATACAAGAAGTCATTGTATGAAACGTATAACAAGTGTGTTTTCTGCTTCCTTTTCTCCAGGGTATCTGCACCATGACCACGGCGTTCCTCCACTTCTTTTTCTTGGCTTCATTCTGCTGGGTTTTGACAGAAGCTTGGCAATCGTATATGGCCGTTACAGGGAAAATTAGAACAAGAGTCATAAGAAAGCGTTTCCTTTGTCTTGGATGGGGTATGTTTGCAAGCACTAATAATCTGTACATTCTCATGTTAGCCAATCAATTTCTTATTTATACTGGTAAAAACTAGTCCTGCAGTTCTCACTCTCAGCAGATTAATGCAAAACAGACTACTATATACCTTTAGGGCTGTATTCACACAGCAAAAGTTTACCAAATCTGGGGCAAACCAGCTACATCATAGGAAAGAGGAAGTTTCCCAAATTCCCATTGATTTAAATGAGGCTTCTAATGTGTTGGAGACCTCCCTAGTATTGGGAGGTGTTAAATGTTCTATTTAATTCATTGGGTATTTATATTTGACCCATAGCTGCAGTTTTCTTACCCAGAATTGATTTACTTTTTTTCCTAGTGCATGAAACACATAGTCTATTTGGAGTCATGGGGTCACCACTATTTAGCACTAATTCTAAAATATGAATTGATTTTTAAATAAATGAATAGGTTGTCACCTGTTACATTTTCTATAACTTGATAGAAAAATAGATTGATGAAATGGCTTGTGATGCTGAGGAAAGCAACTGCTCTTTGTACTCAGCATTTCCTGGTCAGGAGTCCGTACCATACTGTGCAAAACATGCAGGAAGTGATGAGTGTAACAGAAAATTGTTTCCTCATCGCATGCACAAATATCTTTATCTCTATCAAGAGACAATACATGTATATATATATCAATGGATGTTATTTTTTTATTTTACGCTAATTTATATATATAATTTATACGCTAATTTTAACTCATCAAATGCCAGGTGTGGCATGCAACACATTGCAAAGCACCCCCTGCCACTCATAAAATGTATACAACACATGGCATTATCCACAAAAGAAAGCAGAATAACTTCTGAAGACAACCAGTTACCTCACTGGGGAGAAGTAAAAATTCCCCAAATTCAAGTTGATTTAACCCCAGAGTAGTGCAAAGTAATGCACTGGATGCCTCTCTAGCATTCATGGGGTTTCAGAGTCCCATTTAAATCAATTGCACGTCTTATTATCCCCTATAATACAGTTGGTTTGCTCCAGACTTGCTCTTCTTATCCTCTGTGGTATATGTGATTTGATGATTCATTTTACCATCCTCCACATATAATATGGATGCCATGAACCTGTGTTACTTCTCTCTCTGAGTGCGAGGAAGGTATCCAATCATCCCTGGCGCTGAAAGGGTTAATGAAAGGAGTAATAATAATTTCCCACTGAAATGCAAGGATGAAATAGCTGCATGCTTAGTTTACATTTTAAGCCCTGTGAAAAAACAGTGGTAACCTAGCAACATCTGAGTAATTTATCCACAGCTGAAAACTAACAGCATCTGAAAAATATTCTGAATCCATAAATGATTCATTTCAGGCAAATAGATGACCACATCTGAGCTGGTAATATATCATTTCACATAATACATTGTGTAGCAAGATTATTACAAGGAATGCATTTGTATCCAATGCATATGCATAGAATATGTTCAATAAATACATTCAGCAGGCACTAATGTAGTCTGATGTTGGTAGAAGAATTGCAGTCATTCTGGAGCAAACCAAGCACCCCATAGGAGACAAAGTCACATTGATTTAAACGGGGCATTTAAATTCTTGAATGCTAGCAAAGTCTCCGACACACAGAAACATCTCTAGCATTCAGGGGGTTAAAAGTCCCATCCCATTTAAATCAAGGAGAGGTGTCTGTCCCCATTGATGCCATTGGTATGTCCAAGAATTGCTCAAGTTTCTAGTGCATCAGTCTCACAAAATTGTTCAGTGTGCAACACTAGGGAGTGGTTGTTTGTACAGTACAGATGTAGCTTGAATGATAATAGCATTTCCTATTGAAGTATAGGAGTTATAGTTCTCAGGCATAATTTCATTAATAATTGTTTCTGCTAGGAACAAACTTTAGCAGCATGGTTGATAGAGGACACTGCTGCATACCATCAAGAAGGGGTCCACTGAGTGGAAAATACATTTGTTCTTTGGCACTAATATAGGTACAAGGGACATGTTTTTGTGTGCTGTGCTATGTACAAAACTCTGAACGTAGGGGTCTTTTTAATAGATTTGCACTGTGATAGCACTGTGCACTTTCTTGGTCCACTGATGACGAGTCTTATAAACTAACCCAATATGCCATCTTTGCAGAGATTTAATTTAAAAACACAGAGAAATGTTCTTGTGCATCTTCTCACCATCAGATGTTTTGTAGAAGCTGCTTATGACTCAAGTACCCAAACACTGTATTATGTTTACTCAGTTTTCATCACTGTTGTAGCACTAATAAATTAAACAGACCAGTGTTTGTCAATCTCAGTCCTCAGGGCACATCAACCATTTGAGTTTGCATGGTGTCTCTCCTTATTAGCAGGTGAATAATTTGTTGATAAATTGTTATGATTGTTCCATCTTTTCTTGATTAGGGTTGGTGTGACCCAAGGACCTGAGATCAGAATCACTGAAACAGACCCTTTAGTGCAGGTTTCTCCAAGGGGAGGGCAGTGTGGGAATGCATGGGTGGTATGAGGCATGTCATTCCTTTGCCAAATGTACTAACAAGGTAACAAGTGGTACATTCTCCAGTTTTTTGCACACGCTTTATGGGTGATGTTGCGGCTTCCTCACAAAAAGGCTAGGACTAGCAGAGCTGTGTGCACCAATAGCACTAAGGACATCTGTACACAAGCACAGGAAAATTCACAGTATTTTCAAGCCAGTCATTAGGCTCTGCCATGGAAATTTCTGTTTGTTTTTTGGGTCCTTATGAAAGTTTGAAGAAAAATGAGAATACTTTTCTTTGCTTGAAAGAAGACTGGTCTGTCAAGGGAATTTTCATTTGTTTGACACTATGGGGCGTATTAATAAAGACAAAATTAGAGTAATCCTAGGGGGAACTAATTGCATCATAGGGAATTAATCTAAAAAATGTCATAACATTTCCATTGTTATAGAAGGGACTTTAAACCCATCAATACTAGAGAGAACTCCAATGCATTAAAGCTGTATGGTGTAGTTAAGTGGTTTCCTATCCTCATGGGTGTCTTACAGGCCATTTCTTTAGAATGTTTCTGTTTGAGTACAGTTGCATTAATCATAAGCTCAGTCATTTAATTAACTCACCTGTGTAGAAGGAGGGAAGCCCTAACTAAAGGCATTACCTTGTAGGGATCCATGGTGGTATTGGAGGGAACCACTAGTGTAGTTGGTCTGCCACAGGATTGCTCCACTTTATGAAACTGTCTCACCTTTTTGATGATTTCTTCTAATACTACACTGCACATAACTTATGAAATTGTGAAAATAAGGTTTGTTAACTCAGACTACAGTCCGTTACTGTTAGATCACCATTTATTTTGTTTTAGTTTAAGGTTCTCTAGAAATATAATGTGTGCTTGTGGTTATATCTAGCAATGGTTTTTATACAAGGGATGTGTCAAACAACATGCTCTCTTTAGCATTCAAGGGTTTAAAGGGATAGTAAATGTTAATGCCTTAACAAACTTATATTGTAGGATTTATCATCCTGAGTAAAACACGGCAACTCACACTGCTGAGAGATACCTTATTCAAACATTATTGCAGCTCAGACTTCAATGTTTTGGTATTGTATCTCAAAGGCCTGAAATGTATACAGTGGTGCTGTTGCTATACTACTCTATGAACTGCTCTGGTCAGTTGACCATAAACCTCCATAGAGTGATATAGCAACCTCACCACTCTACAATTACAGGCCATTGAGATACTGCATCTACAAAAATGTCAAGTTTCAGCTGCAATAACTTTTGAATAAAACACTTTTCAGCAGTGAGAGTACCTGTGTTATACTCAGGAGGATAAACCATACTACATGATTTGTTTACATAGTAAGTCAGGGCTTAAAATGTGAAGTCCTTTGCTACTAGCCAGACCTGAAAAGTTACTTGCCACTGCAAGCCGTAACATACCTACTAGGGCTGAATTTCTACTCGCCAGGGCTGAATTTTCACTCGCCATTGGCTAGTGGCGAGTGGAAATTTTGAGCCCTGTAGTAAGTGTTATTATGCTTTTAAGCAAGATTTAACAAGGTTTTTGAAGAGGTACAATAGAGCTACTGATCCATAGAGAAAATAATTATCTTCAAAATCACCATTGATTTAAATGGGACTTTGCAATGCTTGTGAGACCTCTCTAGCATTCAAGGGTTTAAAAGCCTCATATAAATCAATGATAATATTCATACCTGGGTACCTTCTTATCCTTGGCCCCTGGAAATTGAGATGGGAGTATCCAATTGAAGCTTTTTTGGATCATAATGTAGTCAGGGCTTAAATGGGGTGACACAGTTGGGAGTGAGCAGAATGAATGGGAGAGAGGGTGGGGTTACCTGTGAACTCACAAAACTGGATAATAAGCCTCTGTCACGTAGACCCGGTAATTCTTTCTGAAAACAGAAGTCTCCAGAGTAGACCTGAGGAGTTCACAGATATAGGAATGCTTATTTGTTCGCTAAAGTGCAGTTGGTCTGTTTTTACATATATGACCCACTGTCTACTTTTATGTAACCAAAATCATTTTATATTCTCCTTAGGTCTACCAGCATTAGTAGTTGCTATATCAATGGGTTTCACCAAAGCAAAGGGATATGGGACACCTCAATAGTAAGTTACCATGCTCAATTTCTGTTCTTATTTGGTTTTATAGCATATGTTCTTTTCTGTGTTAACTTTGATTCATCTGGAATATATTCAACTATAGTAAGTTCTTAATTAAAAATTTTAATTTTATATTGTGAACAGAATTCAAAATGAAATCTGTAGCTATGATTTCAGGGTTCAGTAATTCCTAGGATAAACTGCTATAATAACTGTTATAGTATATAATTGTTAAGGTGAGAAGAATTCAGAGCTGTGTGTATATTTTGTCCTCATATCACTTATTCTCAAAAAATGAAAAAATAAACAGTTTAACAAGCCTCATGTGTTGCTATGGAAACTCTTAGGACACAATGATAAAAAAGTTGCCATAATGAAAACATTGTCAAAATGTGAATTCATAGTAAAAAAGGACAATATTTTCAGAAGTAAATCCATCACATTTGAAAATGTGCAGTAAAGAATTAAAAATGATGGTAAAAAGATCTTGATAAATATTGCCCTTAAAAATTCTCATCTTAAAAATGTCTTTAATTTTGTCTTTGAAATGAAAATTTAATTTTCAAAGAAACAAAGACATTTTTTGTGTTTAAAATGAAAAATGTTCGGTTAACTCCATAATACTGCTTCTTACCCCTGCTGATAGCACTTTAATTTGCCCTCACCATGTTTAGTCCAATTTTATTTTGCTGGTAAGAAATTACTTTGGTCAGACAAAAAATTGATGATGAAAAGAATATTTGTTTTCTGAAAATGCCTTACAACATGACCATACCTGGGAACTTCCAGTTGAGGGCTACCCGGAGGGCAGTCCTCTGTTCAGCAGGGGGGTGACAAAAGTTACGCTAATCGTGTCAAAAAGGGGCGGGACTTGACACGATTGGGGGGGCTTAAAGGTGTCAC
Organism: Rhinophrynus dorsalis; assembly: GCA_037306005.1. Taxonomy (NCBI): domain Eukaryota; kingdom Metazoa; phylum Chordata; class Amphibia; order Anura; family Rhinophrynidae; genus Rhinophrynus; species Rhinophrynus dorsalis. The sequence goes on along the minus strand of CM074720.1, from coordinate 336,069,718 downwards.
ACAGAAGGCTGGGGACGGAGGAACAGTGGGAGAAAAAGCAGATGTGGCAGAGTTTAAATAGAAACTCCCCATATCCGGAGGAATCAGCCTCTGCCGCGGAGACCCGATAAAGCTCTGTCAGAACCGGAGTCTCAGGGGCAAATCCGGAGAGTTCCCAGGTATGAACATGACAGTAGATTAAATCATGCCCACTTATAAGACTGCTTTTTCCCTTTGACGGAGATGGCATAATTGGATGTAAACAATGATGGCAATATGTCTGATAACTGACAGACCATGGCGTAAAAACTATTTTACTCTAATTAAAGACAATTTCAGTTACCAGCATTTTCTAAACATCTCACCCTTAGAGTTTATGCTCTCTATTTCTCTTACTCTGGTGATATCAGCAGCTGTAATCCAATTTAGCCCTCTCAGATCATTATCTTTCCAATGTCCTTAGTGGGGTTGGCTTTTGATCATCAGTGACGATTTACCAGGTGAGTGTGGTAGCCCCAGATAAATTAAAATAATGGAACTATCATGCGTATAAAAGTGTCCCCCAATTAATTTTTACCATAGAGTTAAGCATATAAATCCTTTTATTATCCTTATTAAGTCCGTCATTATATAGAAATCAAAGTTCTTCAGAGACTCACAGGCAGACGACAGTGCAGACATCTTGCTGAAGAGGCATCTGTGGTCCTGCACTTTCCGTCCCTGTAACCTCAATGATTGGCAAGGGGGAGTTGCATTGCCTTAAGGTACAGACAGGGATGGACAGCACAGGTGCCCAGATGCCTCTACGGTAAGATGCCTGGTGGTGAGTCTCCAAAGAACTTTGATTTCTAAATATTGCCAGACTTAATAAGGATAAAAAAAAGGATTTATATGCTTAACGCTATGATGCAAATTAATTGGGGGAGGGCAATTTTATATGCATGATAGTTCCACTTTAAGAACTATAAGAAGCATTTGTTTTGTACGACACTTAGTAGGGTCAGGGATAAGCTTTCCTATTCTGTACTTATTAAAAAAGTATATTTCTTCATCCGGGAGGCACGTCCTATTTTATATACAAGTGAATTGTCTGTTAATATTATACCCATTATTCTATTAATAATAAATTGATTCCTCTTTAAACTTGTAAGCTCATTACCCCAGAATTATATGCAGTTTTCTTCAGTGTGTACACTTCTACAGATGATTGTAATTATGAGATGTATATGCCAGAATTGCCCTATTATCTGCTCCAGTTCATTTTAAGAGTTCATTTGCTTCATATCAAAGGTCTATAAACATTAAAAATGCACAGATATTAGTTTTCATTGGATCTAAACTTGTCTCTTTTCTTGAGGAATATTCAGAGTGAATTTGCACTTTACAAAGAAGACATGAAACCATGTCACGTTTTGTAATCTCTGAAACTAATATGAGCCAAACTTGAGCAGTCTGTTCAAATAAAGTGAAGCCATGCAGCAATTGTATGGCCACAGTCCTAAATTTGCATCTTCAATAGTTCTCCATTAGAAACTTTTTCTTTTACTCTTGCTTTTATGATCATACATATTGGAGGTAATTGATTTAATCTGTTCTGTACAGGTAAGGGCTTTACTGCTGCCTGATCTGAAAAGTGTATAATAATATATTAGGGTTAGCCAACCTTAAATCTACCACCAATGCATTTATTCAGGTAAAACAGTGTCTTATTCACTTTAATTGGTCAAGCTGCTATCAGTTAGAGATGACAACATGCACTGGACCATATGCAAGAAAAGAGGAGAAATTCTAACAAAAACCAACTTCACCATAGGTAAAAAAATCACCACTCACTTAAAGGAGCAGCAAACTGTTTTTTTATGAAAAAATATATATTGTAGGGTGCTTCCTGTTGAGTAAAATAAGTGTACACCCAATGCATGCATATTTCCAGAGTTATTACTCTTTAAACATGTGTTTTTAAATTATCAGTGCCCTCTAGTGGTCAAATTCCAATTAGTTTTTCTGTTATATTCTAATGGAGGAGAAAGTCAGTGACTGCCAAGTCACTTCCTGTCAGTTAGAACAATCAGGAAGTAAACACAGTAAATTCACTTCCTGGTTATTTAAACTGTTATAAATTCTGAATAAAACAACTGACAGCGGTGGGAATACCCTTGTTTTATTCGGCAGGAAAAGCTCTATAACATATAGGTTTCTATAAAATAAAAAGTTTACTGCTCCTTTAAAAGGGAATTTCAACAAAATTCGAGATTCTAGGTTGGAGACCTCTCTAACATTCAAGCAGTTAAAAAGTCATTGGAATTCTGGAAAATTGTATTTGTCCCCTATGGTCTACTTGCGTTTTTATGGCATTTCTCCTCTTTTCTTTTGTGTATAAGGCCCATTGCTTGTAGCTCTTGAAGACCAGGGCTAGTTACCCCCTGTATTAAATATGAAAGCTGATGTATTAAGTAGAATTGGAGCAAATCTATAGCAAACCAGTGGCACTACAGTAGACAAAAATCCCCCATATTCCAGCTGAGTTAAATGGCATTTTTAACCTTGTATGCTAATGATGTCTGCTCTAGCATTAAAAGGGTTAAAACATTCATTGTAACCAATGGCAATTTGTATCTGTTTTCTACAGTGCAGATGGTTTACCGCAACATTGCTCTGGTTTTACTTAGTATATCAGCCTTTTTGTGTGCTATCAGTTTAAAGGGACATTGTTCTTGATAGTACACATGATTGTCTTTATCAATTTCAATTCTAGTTGCTGGCTATCACTTGAAGGAGGACTGCTTTATGCTTTTGTTGGACCTGCCGCTGCTGTTGTTCTGGTAAATTGCATAATTATTTTAATCTCAACAAATAAATAATAAATGTACCTTAGGTTTAATTTGAAGTAAATAGTTGACTTAAAGGGATAGTAATGTTTCATAATAAAAGCAGCTCTAATTAATCATCATAGTATTTGGACTTTGGCGAGTTTTATTTCAATTCTGTCAGAGTTGTAGTTCAGGAGTAATTCAATGACAAAGTGTCCTCCTCCCGCCCCTTTTACTGATGTAACACTGCTCAGCCAGAGCAGAAGGGAGGTGCCCAGGTAGACTGCAGAGAGGGACAATCTTCAATTAAGATAAGGGACAAACCTGAAAAGCTTGTCAAGGGGGCAGGGCTTTCATTGTTTTCATTGTAAGAAATTTGTCCCCTGCTGTTATCTGTCTGGTCTTACAACCAGATTCCCCATCTGAGAAGAGATGGCTTACACTATGAAAAAGGGGCGGGAGGGGAAACTTTGCTTGTGAATATCTCTTAAACCATAAAGGTTTGAGAGATAAGACTTATATCATTCTTCATATTTTTTTAATGCCTACAAAACAAAATAAAGTTAAAACGAAGTGTTACTATCCCTTTAAAGTATTATCCATTAAACTAACATATTTCAAGAACATTTGTCAGAATATTTGTACAATGCAGATATCTGTTTAGGTGGATAAACTTAACCTGGCTATCAGGCAGATGCAAGAGTATTTGACCCTAACCGAGCTTTCAAGTTAGCATACAGCCCTCATATACATTACTCCTATAATCCTTTGAGTGCCAGAGTGGAGTCCAACGAATTTTAGGAAGAAAGAGTTATTTATTGTGGGTAAAAACGATTCTATAATAATTACCTTTTATATTTTTTGGAAATAGAAAATAATAGGAAAAGAAACAGTCTGCCCATGTATATAAATGGTTATACTGTCACCCCCTAATTCTTCCACCCTAGAGGACTGCCTGTTGTGCCTATTCATTCTATCTGCCCTGCTTACAATATTGCACCTTATGTGCAAAAGAAAAGAAGAGCTCTTCTGGAATATATAAATCGCACTATGGGGGCAAGTAAAATCTTGATCTAAAAGGTGCTTTTAATCCTTTGAGTGCCGTAGAGGTATCCAATGCATTGCAAAGCAATGCAGTGGATACCTTTCTGACACTAAAAGGGTTAATCCTTTGACTGATTGCTAGTGCTCCCGATTCACTGCCTGGCAATTGGTTGGAGACCTCCCTAACATTCAAAGAGTCAAAAGCAACTTCCAATTCAATGAGAATTTCTATTTGACCCCCTTGGAACTGTTGGTTTGCTCTAGAAAAGCTCCTATTTTGTTCTGTGCATAAGGCTAGTGTTTCACATGATACATGGGCAACAGTTTATGTTGGTGATTCAATGTGCAGGTATGAAAATCTGCAATTGTTTTCAAGTTGTATCTATATCTTGCTGGCACTGTAATCCTGACATCTTTAGGCCTATATTCCATTCTATATTTTTCAGCAGATTAAAGCTGCTGGGTACAACAATAAAATGTAATTATTTTTTAAAAGTTTTGTTACACATGCATGCAAAATTACAACTTTGTTAACAGCAGTACAAGCTAAATATTATAAACAGTTGAGGACCCCATGTACACGGGCCACAGTGCCAGCCGGTCGCAGGGCAGTCATGCACAGTAGAGACTGCCCGCGCCACAACCGATACTTTGGAGCGCCCTGCTTCGTATCAGCCACATCACGGGCAGTCTCTACTGCGCATGACTGCATTTTAGCGAATTATTATATAGGATATTGTAATATCATATGAGCTCTTACATGATGATAGAGGGAAGTGATACACATTTGGAAGTGTGATGAGAAAAAAATATCAAAGGATGGTAATTACTCCTCCTTCATGATTTACCATGAAACTATCTTTTTTATTATTTGAAATACATAGGAATAGCTACTCCCCTGTAGTTACACATAAACATATATATGTATGTATGTAAATAAGTTAATGTGCCCTCAGTCAGTTGATTTGTGCATCTGGTATCTCAGTGGTTGCACAAAAGTATATGCAGTTATATAGGGCCTAATTCAGCAAGCTATAGAGGTGCAATTCTGGAGCAAACCAACCGCACTATGGGGACACATGAAAATTCACCAAATTACCTTTGATTTATAATGGGGCTTTTAACCCCTTTCAATGTGTTGGGAACCTCTCTAGAATTGAAGGGGGCTAACCCCCCCATTTCAATCAGTGGAACTTTTCATTCTTCTCATGTGGTGCTGTTTGTTTGTTTCAGAATTACACATCTTTAGTCCACTGAATTAGGTACATACTGGCAAAAGTCATTGTAATCTAAATGTTTTTAACCCTTTGAGTACCAGAGAGGTATGCAATACATTGCAAAGCAAAGGGTTAACAAAAACAATCAGGACAGTGCATGATTTGATGAGAATCATCAAGTGTATTTATTGCTGCAAACACACAGTACCATTCTTACATACCATAGAAGCCACAGTATTGCAACATTTCACTCAGTGAAAAAGGCTAGAGAGAGCAAAGCAGTTATTCCACTAATTCATAAACTCAGGGGGTTTACTTGAGTTATCTCATGCATGATCTTTTATATTAATGGTATATTAACACAGAATACATCTGTTATCTGTAGCATTTAAAGGGATAGTAACACTTAATTTCAGAAATACTTTATATTGTAGGGTTTATCCTCCTGAGTCAAACAAGGGTACTCCCACTGCTGAAAGGTGTTTTATTCAAAAGTTATTATAGCTCAAACATGAATTTTGTAGGTCCAGTATCACAATAACCTGAAATTGTTCAGTGATGCTGTTACTACCCATCCTATGGAGGTTAATGGTCAGCTGACCACAGCTGTCCATAGGATGATGTAGCAACAGTGCCACTGTAACATTTATGGACATTGTGATACTGTACCTAAAAAATTCAAGTTTGAGCTGCAATTACTTTAGAATAAAACACCTCTCTGTAGTGGGTGTAACCTTGTTTTACTCAGGAAAATAAACCCAACAATATATATTTTTCCAATATATTAAGTGTTACTACTCCTTTAAAGCTGGGTGAGTACAATGCATGCATAGCGCTGGCTTATGTTACCAAACTATGGGTGGCTGAAGGCTGCTAGCAAGATTAATTACTTGGAGAATGTAATATATAGTTTATTGAGAACACAATGTTATTGTATGTAATAAAGACAGATGGTAGATACATATAAATGAGAGAGACAGAGAGAGAGAGAAAGTAGAAAAATATAAGAAAGAGACAGAGAAAGAGAGATGGTACATAAATGTAAGAATGAGAGAGGGAGAGAGTTCCTAAATACATATAAGAGGCAGAGATGGTATATACAGTAGATATAACAAAGAGAGATAGATGGTGCATAAATATAAGAGTGAGATTATATATAAATAGAGAGAGAGAGATGGTATGTAAATATGAGATAGAGAGACATAGAAAGAGAGATAGTACATAAATATGAGAGAGCTGGTATGGAAAGAGAGAGAGTGAGACATGGTAGTTAAGAGAGAGATATATGATGCAATAATATAAGAGAGAGAAGAATGAGGTAGGTGAAACACGTTTGAAAAATACAGAATAGGTGATTGGCAGGAAAATAACTACAGTAATATAAACACCCACATGCCAAAGTAATAGTAAAAAAGCTGATATACTTACACATACCTCCCAAGTGTCCCTCTTTAGGAGGGATAGTCCCTCTTGAGACCTAAATCCCTCTGTCCCTCTTTCCCACCCTGATGTCCCTCCTTTTAGTAGATCAGACTGTGTGGCATGTATATAAGTGTATCCTCTCACAACTATAAAACTCATGTTAATGTTTGTTTAAACTTCAGCGTATGTGTTTATAAATTAGTCTGTGTAAGTAAAATACTTTGACCTTGTTCTAAGTAATTTATTCAGTTACACAAAGAGGTGACAACAGGTCACATAATAATCTAACATTTATCTGTAATGCGCCACCTGCCAGCCAGGCCCCCAACAACACCACCTAAAACAAAAGTGTCCCTCTTTGGTCATTCGAAATGTTGGGAGGTATGCTTACATATTTATTTTGCTCCAAACTTTTGATGTTTGGAATGAATATGTATATATTACTGTTTTGTCTGCTACTTTGGGGTGCTGATATTTTCATTCGATTACTTTCCATACCACTCACCCACTCAATTTTTCATACACTTCTCTCATTTCTCTCTCTCTCTCTCAATGTCTCTTTCTTTCTCTCTCTTTTTTACACAGAATAGCAACATAGGAGAACATAACATTTTCATTGTTTTAAATGTGGCTTTTAACCCTTTCAATTATAAAAATGTCCCCAAAGCATTTCAAAGCAATGAATGGAGACCTTTCTAGCAATCAATGAGTTAAAAACCACATTTAAATCAAAGTGAATTTGGGGAATTTTGAATGGTGCTCTTTGTTGCAGTTGGCTTTCTCTAGTAATCCAGTAATTAATAAACACGCAAAATTTTACTTGTTTGTAATTTAGAAATAACTGCTCTATTTGTATGTATATTATTCTTTTATATTTGATGGCACTTGTCAGTAAATTAATTCCTATTTTTTATGCAGGTCAACATGGTAATTGGAATTTTAGTCTTTAATAAACTTGTTTCCAGAGATGGTATCCTAGATAAAAAGCTCAAACACAGAGCAGGGTAAGCTGTTTAAAAAATATACTTCACTCATCACACTTTTCAAATTATAATTATTCATCCGACATACTTGCATTTTTGTTTTATTCAGTAGCTGCATGCCTCCCTCAGAAGTTGATATTTCATTCATGTTATGTCATTTTTGTTAAGGAAAATGCCACAGAATAATAATTGAAACAAACGTGCAGAATCATCACAATAGGGTGCTTAGGAGAGTATATTTCAATCATTATATCGGCTTACAGTACTTGGTTTCCATTTAAATACTGTGAGACCTATATAAAAGGGTAGTAGTTGTGCAGTTCTGGGACAAACACATACACAAAACATATCAGGCAAGTAAAAATTCCCATTTATTTAAAGGGTTCAATTAACTGCTTGAATAATAGAGTGGTATCAAACATATGATCTCTCTAACATTCACTTGGTTAAAGCCCCATTCAACCTTTAGGTGCCAGGAGGCTATCCAATGCATTGAGAAGCACTCTATGGGAATTTGTATTTATTCCTTATGACACAGTTGGTTTATCCCAGAATTGCTCCAAAATTTTCTTTACACATATGCCCCTGTACGCATTTGTGTGTTTAAAAAGAATATGATGTATAACTGAACAAAATATTCAGACGCAATTTTAATAGAATTGTATTTTATAAAATGAATACAAATAAAAATGCTATCTCTAATTTCCCAATATTTATATAACTAAAGGTTGTTGTTGTGTTAGTTATGGATAAAGCAGGAGACTAGTAGAGTATAAAATACACCTTTTTTGGCTAACTGAAAAGCTTTTAAGTGTAAGCCATGCCTGATGAAGAGACCTAAGTGGTCTTGCAAGCTTGACACAAGCTAGTCAGTTAGCCAATAAAGGTATAATTTTTACTCTACTAATCTCCTACTATTATTTAAAAGGTAGAAAATACTGCAGTGTACCTAGAAATATACACTGCTGCTAACAATAAATATATTTCTATGTGTAGCTTATATGGTACATTGTTAATTTTGAGTGGAATGTGAATTTTTAGTAGATCTGACAAAAAAATGCAGATTTAGTGAAATATATTATTAAATTAATTATTTTTACTCTATGTAGTAAATTACATGATTTTCATATGCTTTTTTTATTAAATTCAGCCAAAAAATAGTAAGTTCCTGTCAGCTGAATAACACTGAATAACAGTTTCTTAAACAACATTAGATGTAATGAATTTCTCTATTAGTTTCTACTAATATTAGAATGTAGTACTAAGTTCATAGTTCATATTTCTCTCAAAGATTTCTAAATACATACCTTCTCCAGCGTTTTCTCCAATACAACTTGTTAAACACTTTTTCTTTTTTAATTAGGCTCTACAGTGGTTGAGAAGCTATTAATCTTAATTGTTTAGTGAATTCAATGAGTTTGCAGATTGATGTCAGGTGTTCTTTTATGGGGTCACAATATAATTGCAGCATTAGAAAATCATTATCAAAGCATCCTTCTGTTTTGCATTTTAGTTTTCTTGTAATTTTATGGTCTACACTTATTACCTCTGTTGTGTAATTCAGCTCATTCACAGCAATAGGAAAGGATCAGTAAAGATTTATTACATAAAAAAATATACTTTTCCTGAATTGTAAAGGAAGATTATGCTAACCGATGGCCAGTGCTTTATTAATAAGTGAGAACGTTTCTAAAGGTTACAAAGTAGTAGAGCATTTACTATCACATTCTTTGGAAAATTGTAGCAATCAACATATGTTTCCCTTAGAATTCAGTAACATAACTTTATGAGCCCAGCTGAACTGTCTGGGCCAGGGGTTATGCAATGCTCCAAAGCCACAACCAAATTTACAGGCCCATTGAATACAGATAACAGAAAATGTTGATAATTTTTCAGTAGCTTACAGTGACTATGAGGCCCAAAACAGATTTTGCACCAGGACCCTCATTCACCAGATCCATCACTGATCTGGACACCAGGTGGGACTATTGCTAAGAGTTTAATGTACAAAAATCTGTTTGAACTATATTAACTTTTGAATTAAGCAACTCACAGTACAGAATGCATCATTCTTGTAGAAGAAAAGCTCTGCCTATCTATATTTTCAGAATAAGGACTTGATTCTATTCCCCACGGTGACATTCAAAAATGGTGACGGTCGGTGGCTTTGATAGCACAGTTTGGTATTCTATTAATTGTGCTATGAAGAACCACCAATGCACAAAGACCAAAATTTGTGTGCATTGGTCCCCAAGTAAAAGTAGTTGAATTTGGTATTCTATTACAGGCTGTGGCTTTAACGCACGTTAATAAAAATTGACACAGAGTCCCTTGACGTGCGGTGAAAACCACTGGTGTGTATTAGAACAGTGGTTTCTAACACACACACACACACTTGTGATAAAAAAAACCTAAATAATATTAATATTAACCCTATGAGTACCAGTGGGGTATGCAACACATTGCACAGTGTCACATACACCACTGGCACTCACATGATTAATCTCCCTAAAGTTAACACATCCCTTGAAAAAGAACATACCTGTAATCCTGATGTCCAGCAGGGTCCTCAGCGCCCTGGTCAGCTACTGTCCGTCTTCATCTTTAATCTTCTCTCTTCTTGTTTCTGTAACCTTCCTTCTTCTTTATTCTAATCTTTTTTTTTCTTCTTACAAATCTGTATTTTGTAAAAAATCCAATTAAAGATGTTTTTCATAGAAAATGCTCCAAATATATTACTGACTTAACCCTTTGAGAGTTAAATTTGTCTGCTGCTGTGTCTGTCGGTATCAGGAATGCTGAGTAAAACACTTCCTCCCACCTTCATACATATTGGGCCATTGCCAGACTCAGAATGACAGAATTTTGACACTGACTTTTATATGGCCACCTCCCAGCCAATCAGCTTTTAGGGGGTTTTGTCCTCCCCTAGCTAGAAGCTGATGAGCTGGGAGGTGAGTAAGCACTCATCCCAGCCAATTGTAGGCTGGAAACAATTTTGAACAGAGACTGACCATATAAAAGCCTGTCTCTGTTGAAAATTCCCTCATTCTGACGCGGGAAATGGCCCGATACATATAAAGGGGGATGCTTTACTCAGTATTGCTGCCGCTGCCACTGGTGGCAGCAGAAGCAGTGGTAGCAGTAGAATCTTAATCCTTTGGATGCCTTGATATTTGGACTAACAAGGAATGCCTGCCTGTGATTTTGGCAAAGGAATGGCTACATCTTATTTTGACATAATATGCCAGCATGCATTTTATCCTATGAGTGCTGGACAGGTTACCTCTCTGACACCCAAAGGGTTAAGTCAAGCATATCTTTGGGGTCTTTTTTTAACAACACCATTCAAAATATGGATTTTGAAAGAAGACGAGTAGAAGAAAGAAGAGAAGAAAGATTACAGAAACAGGAAAAAAGAAGATTAAAGAAGAAGACAGACAGTGGATGACAGGTAATTTTTTTTTTTTTTTTTTTTTACAGTTCTGGGTAGTATTGTTTAAGTGTCATGTTAGGGATAGTGTAGGGTTAGTGTTTGGGAGGAGAGGGGAGAGTGACTGTGTTTTGAGCTCACTCTAGTTGTTTGACACTGTGTCAAACAATGAAAGTAGCTATTTTTCTTTGATATTCCCACAACTCACGCTATGGGGAACAAAAATCTGCAATGAGCATTTGGCCACAACATGCATTTTGGCCACCAATGCTTGTTGGTCTGGCTATACGATGGCTGCTGTACAAAAGTGGGTTTCTTGCTCCATGTTTTTTTCCCTTACCTGCTATTTTATAATGTAGGAATAGTATCAAGCCTAAAAGTTTATTGCTACTTTAAGTAGGGCTCTAAAATAGTCAACTATTCCTGTTATAGTAAAGTGTGTTGCTTTAACACTATGAATGCTAGAAAAGTCTCCAACTCACTACTTCTTAATGTATTGGAGGCAACTCTTGTCTTTCACTGGGTAAAGTGTGTAAGCCATTGTGTGTTAGTGGAATGGTAAACACTTTGAAGAGCATTTTGCTGAAATCCTCCTGAAACTCAGATGTAGTCATATTTTATTCTTTAGAAAGCTATTCATTGAAAAAAATATATTATATCACTCTCCATGTATACCATGTAACATAACTTCCGGTTCTGTGTGACGATTTGTTATGGAAATAAATATATTGTAGGGCTTTTCTGCTGTGTAAAACAAATGTACGCCCATGGCTTAATTAAAAGGCTAACAGCTCAAACACTATTTTTGTTTCTATTTTTTTTTTATTTATTTATGTACTCTTATGTATATATTTATGTTAAAAAAGACTTCTAGTAACAGTGAATTGCATCCACACAGGCATTTATTTTGTATTAATTGGGAGACCTGAATCTTAGGCTACTTTTTTAATTAAATGCAATACTAATAGCCTCCCTTGTTATGATATTTTAACTGTAATACTTTTAGAACAAATAACTCACAATGGAGGCCCTAAATATAGCAACATGTTTATATAGATAGATTTTTTTCTTTGTAAAAAATAAAATACTGTTCCAACATTCTTTTAGTAAACTAATAGTCCCCACTTTACTGTGTAGATCAAACAATACATTATCCTTTCTGGATAAAGAAAGCTTTCTTTTGATAACATATTTAAATCTATATCATATAATTTTATAACATTATTGTACAGTGATATGGGGGAAAATAAAAAAAATAATACATTTATCATTATTCTGCTCCTTATTGTTTGCACACAAACATTGTGGTTGTATTCAAATATCCCAAACTACATTTGGCTGTTTCTCCCATTTACAAAAACTACATAAATGTGTAGGTCTACTATATATTTTTACAATTATCATCTTACAAGGACTGCATCTCATTTTATAAAATTATCATTCTTTTTTTGTATTATTTTTATATTAAAATTATTTTTGTCAGTTTTGTATTACATTTTTAAATCCTGGAAGTATCTGTGGTAACCTACACCATCCCTCTTAGGTGTACTCAGAAGAATACCCTCAATTCACCAAAGCTGGTGAGATAGCTCAGTGATAAAGTCCCTGACTATGGAGCCTGTTCAAACCGCAAGGTTGCAGGTTTGAATTCCTGCAGGGTCAACTTAGCCTTTCATCCTTCTGAGGTCAAAAAATGAGTACTACTGATTGGGTAATAATAACATCTATTATTTCAGCTGCCGATTTGGTTAATTCCAAGAGCATGCGCTGAAAGTGCTTTGAGTCCCACTGGGGTGCTATATAAATACTAGTTATTATTACAATTCTTTTATATGTGATTAGTAACACCCAGTCACAATGATCAGATATAAGAACTTATTATTATTTTGGGGAACTAATTCAGTTGGTTTCCTGCACTAAAATTGGACCTGAGGGAAATGAATAATGGGTAATAAAGTGGATATGACCTCTCCAGTGATAACACTTATCCATTTCTTGTGTTATTCTATGGAGCCTATGCACTAAGATTTCTCAAATGGAAGAGATCTTATTGTATGAGTTCCATAGAATAACATAGAAACTGGAGAAGTGACGTCCCTGGAAAAGTCATCTCCACTTTATCACCTGTTTATCACCCTGTAGTGCATCTACCCACCTGGACTGTCAGAAACAGCATACCCTCACTAATGGCATGACAGGAGTGTGTTGTGAGGACAGACTGCGCACATCTTGCACTTTCCATTGTGATTACTGTGATGCCCAGTCACATCAATCACAAATGGATTAGAAAAGGCTAAATGTGCTGCTTGGATAGAAGTTGATTTGGCTTCCATCAGTAAAAGGATACATTGGCTATCACTGATGGTCTGACTCCACCAATTTCAAAAGGATTTGAGTGTTCTGTCTCTATTGACAGCATGACCTGTAAATTGAAAGCATTGTTCATTAACAGGTTAGAAGTATGAGAGGTGCAGAAGTATAAGATTCTAATCAGTACAATCTAATGTGATAGTTTTTATGTAATACACTTCCTACTTTGTAATACACTTCCTACTTACTTTCATTATGATGGTTGTATGCATTTACATAGCTAGACACTACACATCACTGTACCAGAAAATAATAATATCTTAAAGGGAAATCTCCAGCAGTATGGGTTATTTATATTTTAGTATTATGCATAAGAGATAGGAAGACTCATTGTTCTATCATGACACACAGTCCCAGATTTGACTAGTAAGATGTATGAAATATTATTGATAAAAGGTGGCCTGTGTTAGCCATATAAAAAGCAAGAGGTTTGTAGAGTAAAATATATACCTTTATTGGCTAACTGGGTAGTTCTAGTATGCATGCTTTCAAGACCACTGTGTCTTGTCTTCAGGCATATTTACAATTAAGACTGAATGCAAAATACATGACAGGTTATACACTCATACCAGAGAGGTATCCAATGCCTTATTGACCTTTTCAGATCTGTCTCATATCTGTAATGGCTTTGACTATTTAAGTGCAGGAATGTCATTGTTAAGCCATAACAATGGGGTACCATTTTTGGGGGGGCTGATAAAAAATGGAATACAACAGGAAATGAAATGTTTATAAACATTTTAGTATATTTGAATTAAAGAAAAAATAAATAAATAAATAAATTTTCCCTATATTGCTACCTTATTAAAATAAATGTGCTCACCAACAAAGGGCTAAACATGGAAAAAATACCCTAACTTGGGTCAGGTGAATGTCTGTTTTCCAAAATGGTATGCCTTGCATACCTTTCCATCAGATATCTAATAGTTAGGAACATTTTAGTGCAGGCAGCCTATTTCAAAAAGAAGGCAAGTAGGTGTAATTGTGTGCTTCTGGCACCCTCTACTTTATATCAACCCATAGCAGTGAGGTACCATTTTTGGTGAAGGATTAGTAGCTAATGCAAGCAGTAAAAATTAGAAGGTTTTCAAACATTTGTGAACACCAGGTTAGGAGTAGAAAGGCAAGTGATCCCTCTTTTGATGCAGTAAGTTATCATATTTCAGAAATGATGTGTTTTGTCTAACCTTCATTTATTTATATAATTGGTACAATCATTTAATAGAGTCAAGTTACATTTGAAAAAGATCTAAAAAAATTTGAGCTTGTAGTTGGTGTAGTTTTGTGCTTTTGGTACCGTCTACAGTATGTCAACTCATACCGATGGGGTGCCATTTTTCTCATAAGAGCAGCAGATAATCATACAGTAAGACTTTCCATAGGTTTTAAAGATTTTAATACATTTTAAGTGGTGGAAATGTAAAACCAAAAGTAATTAGGTTTATAGGTAACATTAAATAACATTAATTAGGATTATAGGTAACCTTATAGGTAACATTAAACATATTTGCTATTTTTGTACTCATAGCATTCAAGGCTATTAAAAATAATTAACATTTTCACTAACAACATAAATGTTTTTGATATATAGTTTGTAATATTGGGAAAAAAAATAAATTTTTACTTTTTTTTGGTATTATGACCAATACAAACTTTAGTTCTTGTGAGGAGCCATGAAAAAGCTGAATTCCTACTGAAAAAAAAAAAAATATAGTTTTCCATATATAACTAGAACGTTACTAATACGAATCAAACCTAAACAGATGGATAGCAAAAATGATGAAAATACATACAGCCAGCAGGGTATAAAAATTCCCCAAGCCTCTGGCACTGTTAAACCCCATACCACCATTAATTTCTGTAATATACAAACTACCCATAAACCAGTGTATATTTATCCACTAATCACTTAATGAGGGCCATATGTTTAAAAGAAAAGTGGAGTAATTATGAGGCACGCAACAGTATGATTGGAGACAAATTAAAATTCCTATTAATGTAAACAAGGATTTTAATCCTTTGCATACTGTTGATGTGTCCAACGCATTTCATGACAATGCATTGAATAACAGTCGGACACAACCCCTTGAATGCTATAGATCTCTCCATTTAAACCATTGTGATTTTTTTTTTCCATGTTGCAAATGGATTGAACCAGGATTCTTCCAATTTTGTTTTAAGCATAGCCTTAACCCTTTGAGTGCCAGAGGGGTACGCAACACATTGCAAAGCAATGCGTTGCATACCCCTCTGGCACTCAGAGGGTTAGAAGGAGGTAACGTACTCAAAGCGTTAAAGGGATAGTAACTCTTTAATTTGAATTAACATATTCTGCAAGTATATAATATATATAGTGATATTGGGTTTTTTTTCATCTTTACATGCTGTTTTTTATTTGTCTATTTTATTACACTTTTATGTCCCTAAGAGTGAGCTACCTGTATTTCTGTTTTCAGATAGCTTTCTCATCAATATACCATCAAACCAGCATGCAATACAATGTTGCAGTGTCTCTACAACACTGAATATTCTGGTTGCTATATTTTTAGATTTTTTTTTACACTGTATCAATAGACCTGCTTTCATGTTCCTTGACAGAAAGCTCTCTGCAAACAGATCCAGATAGTTCATTGCCAGGGACATCAAAGTGTAAAAAAAAAATATAGGTAGAGATGAAGAAATATATAAATAAAAAGTGCAGACAAACTGACAATACATGTTATGTACTTACAGAATATTTAAAGTCAAAATAAAGGGATACTATTACTTTAATCCATTAAAGTAAAAGGGACCTGCACAAAACATTGCAAAGCTATAAATTTCATATACACCTCTTGTACTTAAGGTGTTACCTCTACTTTTTATTTTTTTTAACTAGAAGCTTAATGATAATGTTTTATTGTCAAATTGTCCTTTATTGTACATATATACTACTTGTAACTCTTTATCATCGCTTTAATAGACTTCTCTAACATCAAAGGGGTTTAAAAAATTCTAAACATATATGTAAATCGAGATGAGGGTAGCACTTTGAATAAAATATTCATGAAATGTCTTGAAGTCATATTGATTGTTTTCTTAACCAGCAGAGGTGCTTGAGTTAGGCACTCCCTAATTATGTTTTACATTGCTTTATTATTTCATTTACATACGGGGATGTGGGAGTTACAGTGTAGAAAAGTTGTAGAGCCAAATGTTTCCTGCCACTGATGAAAAGACACACTCTTGCACATTACACAAATGAGTAATAAAGTTAGTTGATATGTTTTTTTTTACACACATAGCAAAACTGATTTTCCTCATCTATAGTATAAGGTTTCCAGGTCATCCCTTTAAAAAAGCACACATATAAAAATGCCTGCTGCAGGGCTCCAGTGGTTAATTATTAGGTTGCAATGGTTCCTGTGTATCAAAGCAGTAGGCATTTTTCTTGTGTGTCCTCTTTTAAAGAGATGATCTGGCAACATTACTATTGTGGTATTTGTGTTTGTGCTCTGAAGCTCACATGGGAGACTATTATTGATGCTTCCTGGTTAGAGGCGCTGTCTGCAGTATAATTATATTTATCTTTTGCTTACTGAATTTTAAGTCTGTTGCTATGGATACTGCATTCCTTCCTCATATGTCCTCTTCACCCCAGAGTGTTACTGGTCTCCTGGTGTATTTTGTTTTTTCCTCAATCTTATATTTTGATAAAGCTTACATACAATAATTCCATGGTAAATTTCAGTTTAATTACTAGTGATATCATTTGATTGATTTTCTTTTGTGAGGCTTACTTACTAATAATAAGTTCATTTTTTACTTTGCTTTGAAAAATATCTTTCTCCATGAAATTATCAGTTTCCCTCTCAATTTGAATTGATACTAATTGCATATCTATCACATGCTTCATATTATTCATGTTTATTTAATTAGAATCACCTTAACCTTTTAATACTTTGGATGCTGTTGATGCATTTAGCTTCTTCTATAAATAAAATGTATAGAATAAAAAAAAAACTTGACTGCTGAGTCCTTAACTTCTGCAGACTATCCCAAGTCTCACAAAAAAAACCCACCATAAAGCGTTTATGAATAAAGTTTTATGAAATAATAACTACAGCATGGAAGCAAGACTGAATTCGCCTACAAATCATTGGGAAAATAGAATAGATGCTTAAAGGGATAGTAATACTTAAACTTAATACATTTAATGACTGGTGCATTTATGATGATGAGCTAAAAAGAATCGAATTGTATTTAAAAATGCATTGAAATACATGCAGCTTTAGACAACTGAAACATTTTCTTTGCAATGCTAACTTATCTTACAAGCAATGACAATTTTTATTAGCTGAAATGTGAATTAGTATTATCATGGCTATTTTTTCAAATGTAATCTTTTAATTAGCATTGGTAACTTTTCCTAGAATCAATGCACTATTTTATTAAAAATGCTATTTTTAAGAAGCAATGACAAATTTATTAGCCCCATAAGCAATGCAAATTTGTTTTATAAGAAATGCAATTTGTTTAGGAGAAAAATTATTTTCTATCATTATTAACTAAGGTAGGCACAATGATAAGAGTAACAAAAAACAAAGAACAGGAGGCACCAATAGTACCTTATCACACAGGTAATATAGTGATATATAAAGCCATACAAATATTGCACTCACATGGATAAATAGCTGTATATATACATATGTATAAACACAGCATGAAGAGAACTCCTCGTAGATGTAGATTCCAGGAGAGAAACGGGTAAAAAAAGAAAACAAAGAAACTGCTCCAAAAATCCAAAGTGTGAACACTCCAATGAGAATGTATTAATATAAAATCAATAAAATATAAAATAATGCATCAATGTGTTTCACAACAATCCAGCTTCTTTATTTTGTTTTTTTCCAGTAAGAAGTTCTCTGCATGCGCTTTATGCTGTGTTTATACATGTGTGTATATATACAGCCATTTATACATGTGAGTGCAGTATTTGTATGGCTATATATATATAACTAAATGAACTATGTGATAAGGTACTATTGGCGCATCCTGTTCTTTGTTTTTTGGTTACATGTATCTTCTTTGTGAGTGGAGGTGTTAAGGAGAGCTGCCATCACCTTTAAGAAGTCCTGAGATAGATGTTTGAGGGACAGTTTTAACAATCCCCAAGTTCTTTCACTGGTTTACACATAAGTGTCTGTGCAGCCACTATACTTATGAGTATTATTTCACTGGTGGCGGTGAGGTGATAGAATTTTTGAAGAAATCGCACAAGGAAGCGCCTCTTTTCTTTTGTTCTCCTTGTACAATAATAGCCGTTTCTTTTTCTCTGTGTTTGTAAAGCACAATGTTATTACATATGCCCCTTAAAGGAACAGTAATGTCCCAAAAAATTATTTAAAGTTTTGTAGCGCTGAAACTAATAAACTAAGTGCAACAAACGCTATCTCTCAAACCACTATGAGTTGAGAGATATAGGGATTCAAAGTTCCCCCCTCCCTCCCCTTCTCCTGATGTCAGCTGTAAAGCTGAAAGCAGAAGAATCGAGTCGTGCGACTCGAGGAGGCTCTGCAGCAGAGCCAAAATCACTTTATTGCTAAAGAATTCATTAATTGGAAAGGTCTAAAATGTGTGCCCGGTTTACAAGCACACTTTGTAGACATTTCCAGTGAATGAATTATTTTTAAGTAACGCGATTCCGACTCTGCTACACAGCTGCCTGCTGGTCCCGGAGCGGGATCTCCTGCTTTCAGCTAGACGCTGACATCAGGAAAAGGGGAGTGAGGGGGGAACTTTGAATCCCTATATCTCTCAAACCATAGCGGTTTGAGAGTTAGGGTTTGTTGCACTTAGTTTATTAGTTTCAGCTCTACAAAACTATAAATAATTTTTTGGGGACATTATGTCCCTTTAAAATGGAACTGACAGCTTATAACAATTTAATTTCTATAAGATTTCAGAATCACTAATAGAAATGGAGAAACCCATAATTTTTTTCCTGTGGGAATTTCCATGGAAAACCTGCTATCTTCTGCTTTTTTTAAAAAAAACAAAAACTTCCCATACATAGACAACACCAAAATATTTTTCTGTTTTGCCATCCCCAAAAAATCTCCCACAGAATATATGACAGTTCCATTGGGTGGGTGGGGGTGGACTTTGTATGCAAGGTTCTTGCTATACCAGTACAGTAGATAAGGCTGGAGGTAGGTTTACAAATCTGGATTATTAGATGTGTAGTTCTATGCATACCAGTACAGTGGAACAAGACTGGAACTCAGTAGTATTTGTGCTTCTATGGCTACCATAGGACAAGGCTGGAGAGGGGAGGTTAGTGTTAGTAGATCAGTATGTGTGGCTCTATTGGAAAGTGAGAAAAGACTGGGGGGTGTTGTGTATGGTTGATATGGACCAATGGCAATTATAGTCTGGCAGCTGCTGGAGGTCCTGATCATGAGTAAGTGATGCTTGCACAAAACGTTGATCACATCTGTTGGCAATAAACAAGGTCCTTGCACCCACTTTTTCAGTTTCTCCCAGATACAGACATCTGTATGGCCACAAGCTAAGTACTTATCATTTTTAGGTTTTGTATAATAAAGATATAATACTTTTAGAAGTCTGCAGTTCTTAAAGGGATTATTTGTGTAGTGCACTTTTCTCTTTTTGAGCTGCTGGAGGGCCTCACATCATCCGTCACCAAGTAGCAGGACAAGTTGGTGGTCAGTATGTATGGTTCTGTGGCTACCATGGGACTAATCAGGGGAAGGAGTCATTATGTGTGATATTATAGCTACCATGCGACAAGGTTTGTGTGTTTGTGTGTTTGTATGTTTGGTTCTATTGCTACCATTGCAGTGGTATAAAGCTGGGAGTCCGTATGTGAAGTTCTGTGGCTATCATGGGACAAGGCTCGTGGTCAATATGGTTACCAGTGCAGTAGAACAAGGGTGAGGTTTTCTAAAAAATGACACTTTTTGTGGAAATTACTGCATAAGGTACAAAGTACCACTTTTTGCCCATCCCTAATAACCATTTTTGTATTTAAAACAATAATTTATAAAATGCTTATCTTTGACAGTTTTGTGCAAATTAGACAGGAATTGGCAGTACAGCCATGTACCACATTGCCTGATTAGTGTGAAATGTTAACATCTGGCATACTACTGTGCCTGCCGGAACTGTCTAATATGCATAAACTAATACATAAATAAATCTAAATATGTCTTAATATTTTAAAGAAAAAATGTCACTAACATGTCTTAAACTATTATTGTAAAGAAAAAAATTCTCACATATCGGTGGTTTATAAGTTATTTCAAATGAAAAAGTTGCTATAAGGTGTTAATTCCACTTTAAAGTAAATAATCGTTTTAGATAAGGATACAATCTAGCATATTTTCCAAAGGATAGTTCATAAGTAATCTGCAACAATATTTGCCATCAGGTTCCTCTAGAATTCCAGCTGTCATTTCTCTATGCCATTGTTATGACATTGATAAAAATAACAAAAAGTGTGAATAATAAAAAAAGAAATACATAGCAAAAATTAGATAATATGTGACAGTGATAGGCTAAACAACATTGCTGCCAAATGTTTTAAAGAAATAGACCTGCCTAAAACTGCTTTTTAAATATAAAATGGTTTAAAGCAGGAATAAGTAATCTGTTCTGAAATACTTCTCAAAATGGCTGAATTACTGAGTGATCCAACATTCAAGCAAAGAGATCCTTAAAACATGTTAGTGGCACTTGAGGTTGCCTACATCTATCCTAAAGAATATCACTTGTAAGAGACATTTGTAACATATTTCAAGGAAAAAGGATGGCTTTGTAATAGCAATTATACGGATTTGTGTGAAAGATGACTGAATTACTGTAGATTAGTTATTTATTTGTTGCCAGCTATATTTGTTCCTGCAATTATTATTATTATTTTTTTAGTTAAAATAAGTTTATTAAAAACCAATGAAAGATACAATAAAGTATGATGATTTGAAATGGATCAGAAGCTCAAAAAATTTATTACAATAGCACAAAGACAGCATACGTAAATTGAGGTAGATGATAAGAGTCAGCTGATTGAAAGAACAGCAGGGAGGTTATGCACTAAGGCATGATAAAACTATCCAGTGAAATAATTTCTCAAGCTCCTATGCTATTCTGTGGAGCCAATGCACTAAGATTTTTCCAACTTTGGAGAGCTTAGTGCATAGTCTCTAAAGAATAACATAGGAACTGGAGAAGTGATATCACTTGAAAAGTCATCTCCACTTCATCACCTCTTTAGCATGCCTTGGTACATCACCCCACAGTTCACTTTCACTGGGTGGAAAGGAGAGATGACATGAGAAAGGAGAGGAAGAGCAGAAGCAAGAGTCCAAGGTATAGGACAGGTAGAAGTAAAAAGAAGAAAAAAATAAAAAGGAGAGGAGTAGCAAATATTACCCCGGTGTGATAATAATAGAAAATGAATCACTGAAGATAGCAGCGTAGATTTACAAGGTCCACAACAATAGAATGTGATGACTATGTTTGGCAGATGTAACAGTGACTTATGATGTCTGTTTATCAAAATGCACACTTTAGACATCAGTATTTGCCTGGATGCTTCCATTTGCATTGTTGGCAATGATTATGTACTCTTTAATTTACTTATGAGCAATGATGTACAATGATGACACACATATAGCATGTGGGATTTTTGTATACCATTTGCTGCCTCTTGTATCCCATTGTCTTCAGTGGTGGTGCTAGCCTATTACATGTTCATACAGAGGACACTGTATTAAGAAGAAAAAAAATCAGCTGTAAAATAGGGGTTACATCAAAATATCTCTTAATTTAAATGGGATTTAACCCCTTAAGTACTAGAGGGGTCTTCAGTGTGTTTTTTTCACAACTCGCTCAAGACCTCTTACTCATCCAGTGGTAAAGCCCCATTTAAATCAATATGAATTTTAGATATGTGCTTCTGTTCCCTAACTGTAGTTAGTTTACTCTATAATTGCTCCAGTTTCTTAGTATATAAGCCTCACAGTATGTGTACAGGTATAGAAATAAAAGGAGGAAAAAACAAACGTGCAAATAAATGACGTTTATAAAAATAATGTGTGTCCAAGTCCAAAAGGTCAGTGTAACACAAGCCAATCAGTCTCCACAAAGAAGTTTCTATCCACAATGGATGAAAATAATACACACTACCTTGTATATCAAAATCTTTATGGATAGATTTGACGAGAGGGGAATGATGAAAAAAGATATGAAGAGATAAGGTATATAAATGAGTTCTTGAAATCTGATGCTGCTGCAAACTCACATGACCTTGTCCATAAGGTGAAGCAAATAACTAATACAGTAAGAGCGCTAAACATAATAAAAAAGAACAATAAAAGAAACAAAGAAAAAACAATGGCATTGCACTCAGACAACGCCCATCTTGAGCTGACAGAGAATCAGGGGTCCCTGCTTTAGCCAACGTGCTGTGCCGTTATACTCCTTCTGCTTCTACCAATACTCACAAACAGCTCCGTTCCATACACTTTGATGACAAACATGAGTGGACGATGTGTTTTGTGAGACACAATGGGGGTTATGCACTAAGGCATGATAAAGAGGTGATAAATCAGTGATAATGGAGGAGGTTCGCTTAGCAGTGATAAACAGGTGATAAAGTGGAGATGACTTCTCCACTTTATCACTTCTCCAATTCCTATGGAGCCTATGCACTAAGATTTCTTCAACTTTGGAAATCTTAGTCCATAGGCTCAATAGAATAACATAAGAACTGGAAAAATGATAAACTAGAAAAGTCATCTCTACTTTATCACATCTTTATTACCACTTAGTGAATCTCGCCCAATATATCCAGTGATATCACTTCTCCAGTTCCTGTGTTATTCTATGGAGCCAATGCACTAAGATTTCTTCAACTTTGGAGATCTTAGTCCATAGGCTCAATAGAATAACATAGGAACTGGAAAAATGATAAACTAGAAAATTCATCTCTACTTTATCACATCTTTATTACCTGTTAGTGAGTCTCGCCCAATATATTCAGTGATATCACTTCTCCAGTTCATATCTTATTCTATGGAGCCAATGCACTAAGATTTCTTCACCTTTGGAGATCTTAGTGCATAGGATCCATAGAGTAACATAGATACTTGAGAAATTATATCACTGAAGAAGTTATCACCACTTTATCACCTCTTTATCATCATGTTCTCCAGTCTAAATGGATGTTAAATAACTCCTCAGAAAGAATGCTGAGAAACTGGTAGTAGTAGTGTCCACATGTGGAGGTCGACATGGAGGCCAATTGTTTTGTATCTAATTATGAAATTGCAGTTGATTATGTATATCAAGTAAGGTATAAATAGAAGGACCTTGACAACTTGATACCCCTGAAGAAGTGGCGTTAGAGCACCACAATATGTGTTGGGTTTGTTATTAGCATTCAGATAGAGTTGGATCCCTCCCTCCTGTGAAATCCTGCCCCTAGATTCCGGTCCCAGTTCCATGAGGCACCCACAGTATTGGCCTCCACACATGGACACTACTACTACCAGCCCCTCAGCTTTTTTCTGAGAAGTAGCTATTTAACATTCATTTAAGATGGAGAACATCTTCGGTATTTATATACATTGTGTCTCACATCACACATCATCCACTATTCTTGTCATCATGATCAAAGTGTATGGAGCGGAGCTGTTTGTGAGCAATGGTAGAATCAGAAGGATTATTCTGGCACAGCACATTGGCTACTGGGGCAGGCACCTCTGACATGCTATCAGTCCAAGATGGGTATCATATATCATTGTTTTAACTTTGTTTCTTAGGTTGTTTTTCTTTTTCTTTTTTTATTCTGTTTTGTGTTCTTACTTTATTAGGTATAGAAATAAGTGTGTATAGGTATATACATAAATTAACCTAATTCGAAAAAGCATTTCCCTATCAGGAATATTCTTGTGTTCACTAGACAAGGAAATACTCTTGATCATTTATAAATACTTGGGGATTATATATTATAACTTCTCAATAGCAGCACATACAGAATGCATAGCAGATAATTCACACAATGTTAAAATGCACCATTAAGCATTATCTTATATAATTTCATAATAATTAATTTCTTTTTTTTTTTTTTTTTGTGTATTTTGATTTATTTGCCAAAAATGGTGTAATTGGTTTGCCCCAGAATTGGTCCAGTTCTGCTTAATAAGGCAGCTTCAATTATCATTAAATAATTTAGCATTCATCCATTTTGCATCTACTTAAATACTTCAGAATTAGATGTTTACCCTATTTTAAATTACTTAAAAATCTTATTTACAGTAGATTGAAGCATATTGTTCTTTTGTATATTGTAATGAGCAATGAGCCTTAAAGTAGTGAAGTCACTCTGCATATTATGCAAGAGAACTGCAATGATGTAGAATATTATGGAGAAGTGAGTTATTTGTCATTTCCAATTGTAATAATTAACAAAAGAAGCCTCCTGTGGCTCGCTGTCTTGTATTTTGAATAACTGTTGCATATTTTACAATTTCTGTGTACAGTAAATATTGCACTAATTAGTTACAACAGTTAGTATAATGATTTCCTTTTTTGTTTTTAGTTTCTGTATTATAATGAGAGACGCATGATAAAAAATACTTGTTGAAAGTACCAATTAAGTCAAACATTTTGTGTATTACATAGTTATAGAATGTGTTTCTATCAGCAGGAAATGGCAAAGGTTATATCTCCTGCGGAGTCTTTTCTTTTTGTACAGTTTTGATGTAAGACAAAGCAAGCTTCGTATGCAGAGAATACAAAACCAAACTTCCATTTTAGAATTAAAAAAAAAAAAAAAAAAGAAACAGAAAAAGTACTAAAAAAACTTGATAAGTTAAAATGTGGTATAGTAGGATTTATAAAGATATATCATATTCAGTTAAATACGATCACACGAATGCTGCAAATTCTAGCATTTATCTGGGATTTCAATAATATTATTGAATGGGCTGAAGGTCAATTTTTTTGCTTTTCAGATATGTGTGCTTTTTGACAGTATATTTTAGAAGAGTTCCACTGCAATATACTATCCAGAGCACTATTTTCTATTTAAAAGAGCAGTAAACATTTTTTATGAAAAAATATATATTATAAGGATTTTCATATTGAGTAAAATAAGGGCACTCCCACTGCCAAGGGATTTATATTTCCAGAGTTATTATAGTTTAAACCCATGTTTTTTTACATTCACATTGCCCTCTAGTGGTCAAATTCTAATTAGATTTTCTGTTAGATTCTAATGGAGAGGAAAGTCAGAGACATACAGTTCTCCAAAGAATGTGATAGAAACTGCCTGTCACTTCCTATCAGTTAGAACTATCAGGAAGTAAACACAGTAAATTCACTTTCTGATTATTTGAACTGCTATAATTTTTGAATAAAACATCTAACAGCGGTGGGAGTGACATTGTTTTATTCAGCAGGAAAAGCTCTATAAAATATGTATTTTCATAAAAAAGGTTACTTTTCCTTTAATGTGGATTGATGCTTCTGCACTGTTTTGTAAAATCACACAAATATTCATCCTTTTTCATTGAAACAATTAGTTCATCAAATTCCATACTTTGTAAACCTATATTCAGGCCATATAATTGAATTATTATGAGATTCTTGTTTTACAATGGTATAACATGCAATTAAGATTTCAATTAATAAATCCAACATTTTACAGTTTACAAAATGTATTTACAATGCATTATTTTTGTATGCAAATCAGCAAATATAAAACTTATAGAAATAAAATAAAACTGTGTAAAATTAATCTTGTTATTGGCCTGAATAGATGATTTTCATCATGTGTCCTCTTTAGCTCCTGCTTATGTTTAGCTCAATGTATATTCAACTGCTCACTTTGCTTTTGCAAAATGGGAACTTCTCACTTTGTAAACAGAAGACACAATCCCTGCATGAATGAAATGATCCTTCTTTACTAGCTAATTTCTGAAACAATAGTTTATGTAACAATGTTTCCATTATTAAACAAATCAATGCATTCATCATTCTAAGTATGCATGAGATTTTATATAAAAAAAATTACAGCAGCAATTCTTTGGTGAAAATTGAATATTTTGTTCTTTTTTGTGGGTGTTCTGTTTGTTTGCAGTCAGATGAGTGAGCCTCATAGCGGTTTGACGCTCAAATGTGCCAAGTGTGGAGTAGTTTCAACAACAGCTTTGTCAGCCACCACCGCCAGTAATGCCATGTTAGTCTAAATCATTTACATCTTCTTGTTACAAATCTTTTACCGTGCATGTCTGAAAATAGTCTGAGAAAATTTGTGTTTTGCTATTTATAATACTATGTATATTATTTTCTGTTTAAGCATTATCAACAATGTACTTTTTTATATCAACGGGATATTGTATTAAAATAAAATTTGCTTTTAAATAAAATTTATAACAATATATCCACTTTAACTTCAAAGTGGCATAGCCCTGAAATGTTTGTGCTGTTGGTCAGTTCAGCACTGAAGGGTTTAGTTGTTTAATTCAAACCTATGTGATTTTTGTCTATAATGCACAATATGGTTCAGCAAACTTTTTCTTTATTATTATCTAAATAGGGCATCTCTCTGGAGTTCTTGTGTTGTCTTACCGCTCCTGGCATTGACATGGATGTCTGCTGTCCTAGCAATGACAGATAAAAGATCAATACTGTTTCAGATATTATTTGCAGTATTTGATTCCTTGCAAGGTTTTGTCATTGTAATGGTCCACTGCATTCTACGGAGAGAGGTGAGGAAACGATTTTGTATGCCTAACACACTGTTTACAAACCATCTGTTATTTACTGGTCAAAGTTACTAGGTCATTGTGAATATTTGAATCTTAATAAAGAATTTTGCAAATGTGTAACATTTGTCACATGGGTGACATAAGTAAGTCATGTGCAAACCTTCTTTCACTTTAATTATGTGCATTATTATTGAAATATATAGTGGTACAGTATCATGCTGTACTGTAATCACATACTTCTAGTGTCGAAATTGTGATAATTAATCCTTGTGGAACTATTTTATGATACTTCATTCACACTCTGAATTTGAATTTTTATTTTATGGGCTTAATTGTTTGTACAGATGAAGTCATAAAAATGTTACAAGAAAAATGTATTTTAAATTCTAAGGCAAGGTTTGACTTATGCTAGTCACACTGACTAAAATTTTCATTTGTAATATATTATCCCTCATTTCCACTTGTTAAATCAGCTACTTCTGCTGTCACAGCATGGTTTCTGTCTAAGATGCAGATAAGTAGTTGAGATGGAGCGTGAGAGCTCTCTGAGTCTCAGCCATGAGGTCAACAACCAACCATATCAGCTTAGAAAAAGAACGTGATGTAAAAGAAGGGGGTGGAGCTTAACCCTTTGAGTGCCAGAAGGGTACGCAACACATTGCAAAGCAATGTGTTGCATACCATTCTGGCAGTCAAAGGGTTAATATATTAAAACCTGGAATGTTTTAGAAAGAGTGACTGGCACCTATAAAGCCTTGCCCTTCATACTTTTCTAACATTGCAATTTTTTGAATAGCTCACCATTGTGGGCACATATGTAAGAAATGCTTCACAGAATGAACTTGTTGATGTAATAAAATCTGATGTAAATAAATGAAGAGGCCTTTATTAAGCATTACAAATGTTTTGTTCTAAAGTAGTCTGACCAATATGTCAATTTTTAAAGGGACAGTAATGTCCCATAAAAAAATGTTTAGAGTTCTGTAGAGATTAAAAAAATAAGCTAAATGCCACAAATCCTATGTCTCAAGCCCCATGGTTTGAGAGATATCCTCCGTTAAAGCTCCCCTCTCCCTTCCGTTCTCCTGACGTCAGCTGTAAGGTGACAGCATTAGTTCCTGGTCTGGGGACCAACTAGCGGCTCCTCAGCAGAGCCGCAATAGCGAGATTTAAAAAGAAATACTTCTTTGGAATGGTCTACAAAGTGTGCCTGGTTTGCAAGCACACTTTCTAGACCATTTCAAAGAAGTAATTATTTTTTAATCGCGCTATTGCGGCTCTGCTGAAGAGCCTCCTCATGTTGGCCGACACGGATCTCCTTCTGTCAGCTTTACAGCTGACATCAGGAGAAGAGGTACTTTAGCGGAGAATATCTCTCAAACCATAGCAATTTGAGAGATAGGATTTGTGGCATTTAACTTATTTTTTTAATCTCTACAAAACTCTAAACACTTTTTATGGGACATTACTTTCCCTTTAAGTTATTCATTTGCTACTGATGTCTATGGGCCCTACGTTAAAAAAATAATTCTCAGGCAGGTGAACTTCACTATAGGTGAAAATACAAGTTCCAATAATTCTAATTTACTTAAATTAAGATTTTAACTTCTTCAATACTAAAGAGGTCTCCAACATTTTGTGAAGTAATGCATTTGACACCTCTTCAGCATTCAATAGACATTTTTCATTGTCACTTGTGGGGCAGATGGTTTACCTCAGAACTGCCCATTTTCTTTTGAACACTGACATTATTTAACCCCTGACGTGACAGAGAGGGATTCAAAGCATTTCAAAGCAATACACTGAAGATGTTGAATTGAAATTTTTCCAAGTAGACTTTCTCCTGAGAATAATTATCTCCTTTGTCACTGAAACTCTGAGGCTATTTTGCTTCAAAGACCTGGTGCAATTATTGAGCAAACCAATTTTATCATGGGGACAAATTTCACTCACATTGATTTAAATAAGGCATTTGATTTAAGCTCACCAATGCATCATGAAGCATTGAATTGGAAACCTCTATAACACTCAAGGGGTTAAAAGCCCAATTTAACCATTTGAGTGATAGAGGGTTATGCAAAGCAACAAGATAAGTACCCCTCTGGCACTCAAAGGGTTACATTAATGGGAATGTTGGGAATGTTTATTTGTCCCATATGGTGCAATTAGTTTGATCCAGAATTGCTACAGTTCTACTTAGTGCAGTCATCTCAGTAAGTCTACCACAGAAAATACTGCATCTCTTTCAGAAATCAATAATCTACACATTCTATTTTTGAAATTAGAATCAAACTATATAATCATATTCTCAGTATAATACTAGTTACTACAATATAGGAGTAAACTATACAATGAAATGTAGGAGACACAGCAATATGAAAGAAACATTTTACAAACAGTGTAAGAAGCAACTGTTCCTGTGGAGCAGAGCTTTTGGTCTGGTGCCTGGAATTTGCTAAGTGAACTCCCAAAGCACCTGGCCTGGCAAACTGAGGTTGTTGCAAAGCAAAATAGCGCAGATGGTATGAGACCATCATTTAACATGCCATACATAAAAATCCAGGGAGATGGAAAATACAATCGTACATCTTATTAAGATGAAAATGCAGATAACCTAATTATGCCAATGTCTGTAGCAAAACCTTAATCCTTTGTATGTAACAGCTTTATTTCAAGCCTAAATAGCATATTATAGAAAACTAGTGTAAAAGCCTGTGTACACGGGCCAAGGTCCAAGTGATGTTAACCCTTTGAGTGCCAGAGGGGTACGCAATGCATTGCTTTGCAATGCGTTGCGTACCCCTCTGGCACTCAAAGGGTTAAGATGCCGGTCCTCCTCTGTGTACTGCCTCTGCCTCACTTGTGTCGCATGCGATGCAGTCATGCGCTGTAGAGACTGCCCAAATGCACAGAATGCTCCCAGCACAGAACTCCAAGCATTCTGTGTGTTCAGGCAGTCTCTACTGTGCATGACTGCATCGGACAAACATTCTAAAGTTTTATTATATAGGATAATGCATTTCCATCTCTTTGAGGCTGATGCATTAAGAAAAAAGATAATCTCTGGGACAAGACAATTATACCATATAGGGCAAGTAAAAATGAAAGAAAAGCCTATAGATTTAAATGGGGCTTTTAACCCGTTGAATGCTAGAGAGGTCGCCAGTGAACTGATATCATAGTGCATGGTTAAGTCCTTTCTCTGGAGACCCAGCATGTCTCAAGAGATTGTTTCTGGGATGAATTCCAGTTGTAGAAACACAGACTGGATCTAGGGCTCTCAAAGTATTCCCGTCTACTCAAAAACTAGGTAACATAACTCAGTGGAAAGATATGACCCTTTTAATAAGTGAAAAATACCCATGTAGCAAGCATTTTCACACTTCTGCTTGTAGTAGATTATGTGCAAATTCCTTTTTCAAAACAGTACTGTATGGTTATAATTTTTCTCATGTTCTGAGGGCATTGTGTGCCTAATTGTGCCCATGCTGTGTGGCCAAGTAGTTGAATACAGGCATTTAAATAGCTGCATAGCATGTGACAATTCCAGAGTACAACATACAGTGGATGCCTGATAAGATGCATGTATCTCAATACACACCTTTTGCTAGAGATCACAAAAATCTACCCATTTGCAGTAGCTAGGTAGGCCACTATTAATGCTGGTGTTAGCAGATCGCTAGGGGATCAGTGTACCTCCATATACAGCAAGTTATTTAATAACCTTTAGCATATTTATCATATTTAAAACACAAAAAAGCCATTTTAGGGAGACACCTATCCAAGGCCATCAACCAATTATAATGGAGGATAGCTGTTTGCAGAAATTGGTTAGCTTTTAATAATTTTCAAGTAAATTGAGAGTTTTCAATTTATATGGTGAATGGTGAAAGTCCATTGACTACGTGATGACATATTGGCAGTGGCATCAACAATCTGGGTGCCTCTATCATATGGAACTTATAGAGCAAGAATTATCAATTGTTGGACCTCCAACTGTTGAGTACTACAACTGTCAGCATCCCGATCATCTAGTGGCTAGATGGGGATGATGGGAGTTGTAGTCCACAGCATTTGGAGGTCAGACAAATGACTGCCCCTGCTCTGGAGTATAGACTTCAGAAATATAACCCTTTCCTTTTAACATAAGGGGGGGGGGATACACTAAGGTTCAGTGCTGTGCTGATGTGTGTCTGTACCTGTGTGGTGAGCACATCGCCTTGGCAATAGATAGACACATCACCATAAGCACTAAGAATTAGAGGAGAGGGAGAGACTGTGATCATTAGCATATTATCCTGGCATAAGGGTGTCAAAGTATTGAGGAGGGAAGACAAGGAGCATAGAGGATGCAGAGAAACTTTAGCACTAAGAACAGCAGTCCTCACTCAAACTTTTGTGATGGTGGCAGTCTGAAGAATGGACAGAATTGATGAACAGAGGAAAAATGTGTGATTAGAGGAAAACATTGAAGTACATAGAGAATATATAATAAGAATAAGTATTGACATGTTCCTATTAACAGTAAAGTTCCAGAATATCCTTACCTTGGCTAGTTATTCATCATGATTGCCAGAGAGATGGTGATTGCCAGAGGGATGAGCAATGCATTCCTGGAGTCGAAAAATGGCACTTCCGGCCTGGTGGGAAATTTCCCATGAAATGTGCAGTTTTCCTGCTTTTTTTGTAGCTCAATTCATTGAGATCAATGGGAAGATTGAATTTCTCCCACCACATGGCAATTTTCTTTTTGTGAAGACACATAAAACTGTGTTAGGCTCTCACGGCATGCCATTCTGTGTTTGTAAGAGGTACAGAGAGCAGCTCATTTTTGAGCTAGAGAAGACAGGAAAATAAAGAGGACTGAAGCTTAGTTTAGCCATTGAGGTAGGGAGAAAGAAGGTTGACCCCAAATACCCCAAAATTTGGTGCGACTGACTGGCAAAACACAAGCAGCAGTGATCCAAGCTACTTCTTGATCTTTCTGTTATTACCACTGTATTGGATATGTCTGGGGGTGTGAGAAAGAGGTTGATCCCAAATACCCCAACAGTTTGTCTGGCTGCATTGATTTGAAAGACACAGGCAGCTGAGGTCCAAGCAATTTCCATGTTGATCTTGCTGTTAATATCTCTGTGTTGGACGTGTCTGGGGGTGTGAGAAGGGAGAAAAGGAGGTTGACCCCAGGTACCCCAACATACTGTCTGACTGATTTGATATGAAAGACCTAGGCAGCTGCGGTCCAATTTACTTGTTGATCTTGCTGTTATTATCTCTGTGCTGGGAAAGTCTAAGGACAGAAGTTGTTGATTTTTTTTGGTTATAATTTTTTGGACAGTGATAAGATAGGGTGGACAACTATAAAAATAAATAAATAAAAACATTTATAAAAAAATTGGTGTCTGGGACCCTGACATGAGCTTTGTGACTGAGGCCGATGTACTAGATAGCAGACAAGATTGAGTATTTTGTTGAGGGCCAAGGCAAGACATCACATTCCTTAAGTTCTGTTGTGTATTTACTGAAAAAAACAGCGCCAGTACTATAAAAAATATATATATATATAAATATGAGGAACATTGAAGATGACAAGTCACATTCTAGTGTTATGATGGCATAATAGAGGAAAGTGTAGCAGCTGAACCAACTGCTGCATCTGGCAGTAAGACAAACAAATACCAAAACATCTGTCCTCAAAGCAGTAGGGAAATTTGTGAAAGTAAAAGCAAAAATAAATAGTTTGACACCTAAAAGCTTAGAGGAATATAAGGCAGACGATGCATAGAATGACCTAATAATTACTGATGATATTGTACATCTAGAATATATCCATCCAGCATCCTCCACTTATTTAGATACAGATGGAGTTGAGAGTGAGAGAGATGATGCCATGGTCAGGAGTTAGCTGAAAGGCAAACGCTCAGTCTTCCATCAATGAAAAAGAGTACTGTGCATGTCTATAAACTGTTTGAGATAACAATTGGAAACTCTGACCCTGGACATGCAAAGATTCACAAAAATACACAGTCACCCTATCAGTCATCATCACCATCGTCAACGCTTTCAAGTCCAATACTACTCAGCCATGCAGACTAGTATTGAGTAACCAGCAGCCCCATTAGTAGTATTAGTTGAAGCTCCTCAGGAACCCTGCAGTCCATGACTGAACACTGTTGTCTGTGCAAAAAGCACATGAGCAGGGGTAAAGCGGGGCTAACACATAGGCACCCACTATTTTAGCGGCACCTGCAGTGAATATGACACTCTATTTTCAATACAAGAGAGTAACAACCTGCCCCATTATCAGCTGAAAATGGAGGTCCCTACCAGATGGAATTCCACACTGCACCTGCTAGAGCATTTGTACAATCAGAATAAGGCCATTAGCGGACATTCAATAGCTGGTCACGGACTTGATAGCGTGCTTTGAACAAGATCTTTGCACAGTGCCCATTAAAAGCAATGAGGAATACATTCTTACCACTTTTGGAGGACCCTCGCTTTAAACACAAAACTTCAAATATTCTACCAAAGCAGTCTGTGAATACAAGGAGTCATCTTGGTCAGCAGCATCTCTCTCAGGAATCAGATTCTGTCAAGGAATATAGAGATATGCTTATTGATCAGCTGGAGGGTTGCATTGTGGAGGATGAGAGGTAGAAAGGGCACAAAAAACTTCTAAACAGCAAAGTGAAAAAGAAGGCAGAAAAAGCATTATGACCACCACCAGCAGCAGGTGTAACTACATCATCAAACAGAGCATCCCATTCTGAACACAGGGCAATTCATGGGTCCTAGCAGGGGCAGCAAATATCCAGCATTGGTGGTGGTGCCACTGGCAGTGGCACATCTCTTTGGGACTTGCTCCATGAGTATGGGTTGGTAGCTGACACACAGGAACACCATGTAGCTCCTAGGAGTGGTCCACTGCATGTGAGATGGCTTCTGCATACTTGCAGGACACCTACATTTGGCTGAAACAATAACCCCATAAACTACTGGCAAACAGAGCAGTGTGTGTGGCCAGCATTGACACGTACCACAGTGGAAACCCTTAGTTGCCCTCCAGCAAGTGTCGAGTCTCAACATGTTTTCAGTGCAGCTATTTACATTGTGAATGACTTAGGACACGGCTATCAAGCAACAATATTGGGAGACTAACATTTTTAAAAATGAACCAACATCTCATACCATCTGAGTATCAGGTAGCAGAAACCAAACGTGATAGAGGAAGCCAAGCCAAATGTATTAGCAACAGCACAAATCAGGAGGAGAAGGAGAGATGCGAAGAAAGGTTGCTACCATCAACCAGGCTTGGAACTACCGCTATGACCAATAAGTAATGTGCATCGATAATCTGAGAAGAAGGATAGCTTAAATTTGACACAAACATGATATTGGTAAAAATTGCTGTAGGAATCTATATATTTACATACATCAAGCATAGAGGCTTTAAATAACTGATATCATGAGTTGCACCCTGCTGGAATATGTGCCAATGTCACTTAAGCACGATGTTAGCATTGTGGGCAAGGAATAAAGGCACTCTGCCTGCTAACAATTTTTTCAAAGCATATGTTGCTGTAGGACTCACAACTTTGACTTTCAGTTACTTATTTCTCTACTGCAGCCCTCAGAAGAAGTAATACTATGGTGGGAAATGTTGCAGTCATAAGAAATATAGGCTAAAAAGAGAAACATTTATTGGAAGTGGCAAAAAGGACAAATGTTTTGTCAAAAATCATTTTTTTTTCTGAAAAGTCATGCAGGAAATTTTTCTGACTTTTCACTCACCCCTAGTTGTGAACATAATTGTAGCTGCATGTAGACTGACGATGTTGGGACTGTGAACTTTAACAGCAGAGCCTGAGTTTAGCACATGTGGTGAAGTCCCACAATAACATAAAAACACCCACATGGATATGACAGTGGCTCATTAACCTGCATTTTCATTTGGTATGAGCCACTGTCAAGTGTTAAGTGCAGACATCATAAACATGTTGAAGGCATGGTGAATTTGTGGCAATGAAGGTGGATTGACAGGGATATGATGTGAAGACTTCTTAGTGCATATTGGCGATGTGCCTTTCATACAGATCATTATCATCCTAATCTCTTACTGAACCTCAGTTCATCTTCCCCATGGAAATAAAATACACAGACTAGATGTGTAATGACTGTCACTCAGTAGTCATCTACATAGTGAAGAGAGAGTGTTTAGTTGGTCAGTGCCTGAGTGTCATAATAGACTCAAGTTAATATAAACTAAAAATCTAATTTTTTTGAGGCACAACAAATACTGAGGGCTCTGTGCTGATGTTGCGAGAGTACTACTTGCTTGTTAAGTGTCTAAGTATAAAGGTCAAGGGTAAATGTAGGTAGCCAAAACAGGTGACTGACATTCAGTAAGCTTGAAAGGAGATGGTTAAAGAGCACTAAACACTTTTTATATAGATAATATCTATAGTTATTTTCCTGCTGAGTTAAACAATA
The DNA here is from genome assembly GCA_037306005.1 of Rhinophrynus dorsalis. Taxonomy (NCBI): domain Eukaryota; kingdom Metazoa; phylum Chordata; class Amphibia; order Anura; family Rhinophrynidae; genus Rhinophrynus; species Rhinophrynus dorsalis. The sequence continues at coordinate 336,034,189 of CM074720.1, read as the reverse complement.
TTATATTTCCAACTCAAAAATGTTACTTGAATTGCAATTTTCTGGTGTGGTCAGTAGATGATGCTATTCCTGTTACTTACTATAGGGAACCAGAATAAATGAATAAAGATCCCCCACAGAATGCAATATTTAAAAAATGATAACATGAATTGAAAAATCTCACAACAATGGAAGTACCCTTGTTTTACTCAGCAGGAAAACTCCTGTTACATTTCTTTTTCATAAAATAGTTAACAATTATTTTTAAACTGGCTCAATATTTCTGCTCTTTTTTCAAGACAAATAGGTAAAATATGTAAGGAAACAGAAACATGAGATAACATTTAGTGACTACAAACAGGAGAACAAATCACAGTACAGTATTTAGCAGCAATTATTATATGTGCTAGTATAGGTTTAAAGTAGAATAATTTATGCAAGGCAGGTACTTTTGGATATTTTATAAGACTCTAGTGGCTTGGACTCAGTGGCTTGGACTCAGTGGCAGGCTAGAAACAAAAAGTGTTGTGGGTCACTTGCTTTACACTTGCCTAAGAGCAAGGGAAGTAAGGATGTTACAGATAAAGGGTTAACCAGAAAAAAAGAGGTAGAAGGACTGACAAAAATGTAGGCATGCTTAGAGGATCACATGGGTATAGTGTGGTACCGAGTTAGCCATAGAAAATGCAGGAGCCTAGTAGAGTAAAAATCTTATCATGTCTTATGAAGAGACCCAGGGGTTTTTAAAGCTTGCTTCCAAAGCCACTTGGTTAGCCAACAAAGGTATCATTTTCACTCTACTAGTCTCCTAGAGGATCAAGTCAGAGACACAGGTCAAAGGTGAAATACTATAGACTCAGTCAGGACAAACAAAGCAAACACTGGGAACTAGATACAAAAGTGTAAAATAAAAAGGGGTCAAGGTGGACAGAATTAACAAGCACAAGCATCCAACAGACAGAGCAAGAGTGAATTAATCCTTCGAGTGCCAGACAGGTATGCATCGGATACCTCTCTGGCACTCACAGGGTAAAGATAACAGAGCAAAGGTCTAATGACTCCACATTTGTTTAAATATTTTTATTACATATGATTTTAGTTACTCTTAAGACTACAGCATTCTTCTTATTATATGTTTACTGATGTAGCAATGTGCAATTCTGTAAGGGAAGGGTTAAGTTTCAATTTCCAATCCTCTTAGATGTGTAGGTGAATTAGAAATAGTGACTATGCCTGTATTTCTAGAGTGAATTGCATCGGTCGCTATTGTAAATCAAAAATATTGTCATACAGTCCAAGAACGGTCAGGCTGTAATAGGCTGCAAGACCTGAAATATATCTTACAAAACAGCTTTTTCAATTTTACATTTTGTTAAAAAGGACAGAATTCTTTAGACATCATTCACAGTGTGTTCCTGTCAAGGACAGTACATTGAGCAAAGTATGCAGCCCCAAGCAGCTTTTTTTCTCTGCCCAATTAGTAGTGTACCCTCCCTTCCATCTCCTTGGCTTGTTCCCCTCCTTTCCATCATCCCCAGCCCACTGACCCCCTTCCAAGTCCTTAGCCTTCTCCTCTCCCTTTCACCTCTTTGCACACTTCTGTTTGGCAAACCATTCTTTCCAGCCTCCCTTAGTCCACCCTGTCTGTTTTGATTTCCACCCAAAAGCCTCCTTTCACTCGTCCTGCTGCTTTTCTACCACCACCACCCTTTCCCTCCATGCTATCCATCTTTCTTACTGTCCCTCCAGGTTTCACTCCAAATCAATTTGGACAGATCCAGTATTTTTTCCAGATCATTCTAGTTTATTTGAAAAATGAATCATGAGCCTGTCAGTGATCTCTATTAAGAGCAACAATAACAATAATGAACATGTTTTGTTATTGTCGTATCAAGAATGGTGGTGTTAGCAGAATCAGTGTTAGCAGAATCAGTGCCATCTTTCAAAGAATCCATAATTCGGACTGGAAACTCAAACCTAAGGATACTGCAATAACCTGGTCTCATGTTCAAACTGCTTGAACTCTTGACTGCAGAATGAGTTTCATTAATCAACTTTATTAGAGATCTGTGGGTGTAAACCTCTGAAAGCAGGAGTCTGTAAATTATTGTAAATGCATTTAAGGTTTAGTCTTTTGTCTAGTAAACTCTGTGTCTTATTTATGTACCAAAAAAGGTAGTGATTTGCAGCCCCTGCAAATATGAATCTCCAATTCACGCATATAATCCTTGCCTTTATGTTGTTGTAATTAAACTATGCATTAATTGCCTCTAAATACTGTCCACCAGCAATAAGTCTTGTCACAAGAAAAATATAATTGAGGTATGTTATAATGTATTTAATTTTCTAAACCATGATGTTATGTCAGGATTGCTATGTTGTAGAATACTGGATGGACTTTGTATACATTTTACACTTATTGTTATTGTGTACAATTAATACATTTTCAATCTTTTACTTGAGATAGTTTTATGTAACCAGCTATGTAATTAAGCCATTACATAGTTACATAGTAGTTTAGATTGAAAAAAGACTTGCGTCCTTCAAGTTCAACCCTTTTCCTACGAGTTCTGTCTTTCTCAGCCCTTGATGTCATTTGGGTGTCCCTAATCTTATTGTGATATCACGGTAATTCCCCCTTTTCTGTTCCTGTCTGTTCTTTAGTTCCTGCTACTTAGCTACGTGTTTATGGAGGATAACAATAATAATAGTTTCAAAAACAAATAATGCTTCCATTATAATCCATTTCTTTGACTTTTTTTCTTTTTGCAGAGGCTTAGCTTTCACTGACCTTCATTATTCTACTCATATGCTTGGCTGTAAATTTATGCATTGCTCATTTATTTGTTGCCTTCAGAAAAGCTCAAGTGTGGAGCTGTAATGGTAGCACATATCTGAACCCCTTAAATGAAAGCAATATCTCCAATATATATGCAATGAGTTGGACACATTACTAGCATTCAAATGGTTATATAATCTACTCCTCGGCTCCTTTTAACTTCTGTGAGCCCAATCTTTGCCAAGGGGTGGCAATAACCTGTACACAGTGAATCTCCATGGGACAATGATTTTGCCAAGAGTGGACAGGTGCAAAGAAATTCACAGGGATGGCGATTTCCACAGCAGTGGTTAGGGGATGAAGCCCCCCCCCCCCGCCCACTCCTGTAAAAATTGCTGCAGCGGTATTCACAGGGACAGTGATTTTCACAGGAGTAGTCAGCAGGGCAACTGGAGATTCACATAGCCCCCCTGCCCACTCCTGTGAAATTCACTGCAGTGAGAGACCCTGCCATCAATGTTCAGCAGATCCCTGATGTGCAAATGCACCAAATTGAACAGGCAACACCATGTAGCATTCGCTAGTGTATGTATCTTTCTCTCTCTCCCTCTCTCTCTCTCTCTTTTTCAATACACATATGTATAGATCAGTGATTCTCAACTAGGGTGCCGTGGCACTTTGGTGTGCCATGGACATCAACTTAGGGTGCCCCATGTTTTCTATGAAGACTAACAAAAATGGACTTTCTAAATAAAGATTTATTGAAATTGTAATGCACAATATGTTTAGTTTTGTTATTATTAGGTCTTACAGTCATAATAACTATATTTATGTATTGTACCCTTCGTTATGCTTTTGATAAAGTACATTAAATATGTTAAGGGTGCCCCAAATGTTCTATATTTCATGTTAGGGGTGCCCTGAACAAAAAAAGATTGAGAACCACTGCGATAGATAGATAGATAGATAGATAGATAGATAGATAGATAGATAGATAGATAGATAGATAGAAGCCCAAAACCAAGGTTAAAACAGATAAGTTAAAGGTCTCACTCATGCCATCCAGTATTGGTTATGTTTTACAGAATGACCCTGTATGCTTTGTTGATTTATCAGATTTTCAAGTATGCTGGAAACTTTTTATACACAAAAAAAGCAAAAATAAATTAAATAGTAAATGCACATTAATCTTTATATACAGGAACATGTTGTTTTGAAATACAAAGACACATTTAATTTTAGGGATTTTAAATATGGAGGAGATCTGATTTTTATTTTGGAGGGTAGGTTATTCCAGGCATAAATATATAGTTGATGAGAGCAAATAACCTCTCTGAACTTTAACCATATTTTCCAACACTTTTTGATGACCAGTGAGACTTGTAAAGGGGCAGTATATGGTCAATACCCATTGTCTGCCAGATTTGCTGTACATATCACCAGTGTCTGCACAGAATGGTGATGTCAACACTTTACTATATACACACTGGATGTTTTTCTTTCTTTCTCCATAGAAGCTTGCTGATGGTAGGTTTGCTGACACAGGACCTCTATGGAGTTTCTATGGAGACAGGAAAAAGTTCCCATGAGCGCTGAATAAGGCAATCATGTGAACCAGCTGTGCATATAGCGATGAGCAGCACAACAAACTGGCAGACAATGGGTGAATTATAAGCTATGGGAAATCTGTTACCATAGCTCTGAGAGCACTGACAGTGGGTTAAAAGGGACTTGTCCCAATTTTATAATGACTAATGATTTATTTAGCTTTATTTTTTTTACCAAATTTATGAGGGGGTTTTAATCATTTTTACAACTTTTTTTATGGAATACACTTGCTTCACATCATGAACCTTTCTTTGAAAATTGTTTTATTGAACATCATTTTTATAAAGTATTTTTCTCAATCAAGCAAGCAGGCAATCTTCTATGATTCGCAATTACATAATTGTATTGTACCTGTTTCTCTCTATTATTCTCACTGTATTCTTTAACTGATAAAGTGAGTTATGCATGCCTGAGCAATGAAATACCTTAAACACTAAATGATTCAGAGTTGAAATAATAAATCTCTACTGAGCATACAATAATTGCACTAATGCTTGGTGTACAAATGTACTTCTCAATCATTTTTTTAGTTCAGGTTTTGTTCTAGCAATGTCAAGTTTTTGTGACAGCAAAAAGAGTATAATGAGCAAGGCAATACTTCTTTTCTGATACCCATTTTTTTACCGTATGGATTTATACTAAATTTGTAGAATTTTTGGTACTTGGTTGGCTCTGACTCCTTAACTTCCAAATGTCGCATTTATTTGGCATCCTTTTCAGATTTATAAGTACTGCAGAACTGTTATTTTAAATTGACTGGATGTTCAAACTTTAACTATAGATTTGAGACAGAGCAGCAATAAAATACATCCAGATTTCTCTTACTTCCTATGTGGAAAGCAGGAAACATAGGGTAAAGTAGCCTCCTCCAGGAGGGCAGTGCACTTGACTAAAAAGCATGTCAGATAGAGAGACTCCTGATCCTCACAAGCTAAGCTTTAAAAGTGACCTTGCACAGGTTGGAAGCAGGGTAAAGATTTTCCATTAGTTAGCCATCTTTCTTGTTTTATTCTGTTAGGCATGGTGCTATGTAATGCCCCAATAGGTGGGCTGCTGTCTCTGGCTTTCCCTGTTGCTTTGAAGCAAAGCACTGACTTCAGGGACCTAAGTGTGGTAGGATGGATAGGGTATATTTGCTATATCAGAGCCTATGGGAGGAATGGGCAAGACTAAGGCTACTAAGGTTTCAGGGATCCCTTTAATCACTTTAGCATATTGCTCCTCATTCCAGATTTGTCTTCCTATGTGATTTCCTGATACTGTCTGCCCCTCTCATTCTTTGGCCCCCACACAATCTCAGTGACCCTCACATGCTGAACAGGAACCTGTATGGGTTAAGGCTTCAATTTCCTCAGTGTCTTCATCCCTTCCTCTAGTCAAAGGATCTTAGACTCTTGATCCCTGGGCCATCCTGCTCCCTCCGAGGGTAGACTGATGCAGATTATCGTCCTTCTCTTTATTACATTCTTATGAGGAAGACAATGGTTCTTCTTCTTAGGATCTTTTTCAGGTTGTCCTGGACACGCTTAAGGTCTCAGGGGCCTCAGACTAGAGTTCCTCTTTCCCTGAAAGTTTCAAGAGGTGTAAAAAGTAGGTTGCCATTTTTCCTCCTCACCATTCCTTAGACCAGTTACTGCTGGAGGAATGGAAGACACCTGACAGGAGGCTTTAATACAGTGTGCTGCACCCCCTGTAGTGGTTCCATCAATTTCTCACCTTGCTAAGAATACAGCTTTGCCTCTCGTGGTCTCTGTGGCAATTAAAGACCAGGACAATAAGCACCTCGATTCAGTTTTGAATGTGAATTTTGTGGCCACTGGTGATACTTTGCTCTCTATGTATCACGGTTCCTGTGATCTCACTGTCACTCTCACTTGTGCTGCTCCCTTATTGGTTGAGCTGTGTTGGCCCGTCCTTGGTGACCTTTTTATTCTGGCCATTGGCACCTGTCAGGTGCCCTTTCGTGGTGTTCCAAAGCCAGTGTTGCTGTTGCTGTGTTCCAGTGCTCCTGATCTCCTGTATACCGATTTGGCCTGTACTGACTATGCTCCTGTGTTCCTGTCCCGTGATCCGACCCAGCCTGGCTGACGTTCCTGCTCGTTGCTGATCTGGCTTGTCTGCGAATCTCCTCCGTGATCTGACCCGGCCTGGCTGACGTTCCTGCTCGTTGCTGATCTGGCTTGCTGCGAATCTCCTCCGTGATCTGACCCGGCCTGGCTGACTTCCTGCTCCTGGACCTGTTCCGGCTTTCTAATGTTCCAGTCTACAGCTCCTGTTGTCGCCTCGGTGACATTCTGACCGCTGTAGCGTGTGGGTCTGAGCCTTTCGAGATTGCTGCATTAACTCCTGCTGAGCCGCGTCTCATGAGCTGAGCCTTCCGTTTCTCTGTGCATTGTATTACGTATAGCTGAGTCTCATTGGCACTTGCTGTGCTATTTCGCTACTCTTTGAGCCTCCGATCACTTGTGTGCTTCCTTCTACCTCGCTGCCACTGTTAACGCTTGCTGAGCCGTTACCTTATACACTGCTTCTGCTGAGTCGGCCGCGTTGTAGGCCTCGGTTGTCGGCGGCTCAATTGTCATCTGTAGAGCAGTAGTTCTCCGTTAACGCGCCTGTGGGAGGCACTATTGGCTCAAGCAGTGCAGCAACCGTTGGTCTCCGTTACAAGACCAAGGGGCTATCTGGCTCACGCTCTGGCAGTACAGCATCCTCCGTTATACACCAGTGGGAGCTATTGGCTCAAAGCAATCCTGATACTGTTGGTCTCCGTTACTCCCGTGGAGGCTATTGGCTCAAGCAATCCCGATACTGTTGGTCTCCGTTACGCCCGTGGGGGCTATTGGCTCAAGCGATCCCAATACTGTTGGTCTCCGTTATATGCCAGTGGGGGCTATCAAACAACTACCCTGCAGCTTCAGTCTCTGTTGCAGCTCTATTCAGCAGCCCTATACATTTATGGACTTAAGGTGTTGTGTGATCTAGCACCTATTGATGCCTTTTATCACCTAGGGCGTGCCTAATACCACATTTGATACTGATAATCCTTTGTACTTAACCATTCATTGCCAGTCGCTGTTTTGTGACTGTATATATATATATATATATATAGTAGAGTGGAGATTGTAGCCGTATTATTCCAGTGTTGCAGATGTAAAATAACAAACAAAATAAGTATCTTGTAATACCTTTTTTATTGGACTAACAGAGTTTTGGATTGACAAGCTTTCGGGAGAACCTCCCTTTCTCAAGTCTAAAGCATTTCTGACTAAAAGGACACAGAATTCACAGTGATACATAAAATTCAAAGTTTGGCTGTGTGTAGGTTTAAGAAAACATAACAGCAGAAAAGGCCAGAGGATCTACACTCTACTTGTAGAAGGTCGTAAATACCTTTTGTAAGGATTGGGGTGGGGGGAGAGGGAAAAAAATGCAGGAGATGATAATGGAGTGGGGAGAATTAAAAAAGTTTGCACATGTTAGGAGTGCTAAAATTGCCATCCAACAATCCAGCATGTGCATGCAGGCCTATACACAACATGCGCCCATATGTGTACATACATACACACACACACACACACATACAAACATACACCCATATACATACATATACATATATACACACATATACATATATACATATACACACACATATACAAACACATACACATGCATACATACATATACACACACACACACAAATATATATACATATACACACACATACATATACATACACACATATACAAATATATATACATATACACACACATGTACATACATATATATATATATATATATATATATATATATATATATATATATATATATATACACATACACACATACATATACACACATACACATACATACACACACATACACACATACTTACACATATATATATATACACATACATACATACATATATATATATATATATACATATACATATATATACATACATATATACATACATACACATATACACACATACACATACATACATACACACATACATAAACATGCATACACATACACACATATACACATACACACACATATACACATGTACACATACATACATACACATACATATGCATATATACACACATACACACATACATATATACACACACATATACAAATACATATACACACACACACATATACATATATACATACATACCCATATACACATGATACACACATACACATATACACATGTACACACACATATACATACATACATACATACATACATACATACATACACACAAACATGCATACATATACACATATACACACACACGCATATGCACATACATATATACATACATACACATATACATACATACACACATATACATACATACATATACATGCACATATACATACATACACACACTCACACACACACATATACATAAACATAAATATAAATACACATACATAAATATATACATACATATACACACACACATGTACACACACATACACATATATACATAATATATACATATATATATATATATATATATATATATACATACACATACATACATATACACACATATACACACACATACACATACATACATACATCTATACATACACATACAATGTGTCTATATACCCACCCACAAATATATATGCATAAAGTACAGATACATATGTACATAAACACATACACATGAGCACACACATATACACAAATGCATACACCCAAATATGTAGGAATACATACTAAAACGTACGTCCAAACATGTATGCATGTTTGTGTGCATGTATGTATGTATATGTGTGTATATGTATGTATGTATGCATGTATATATATATATATATATATATATATATATATATATATATATATATATATATATAATGTATATGTGTTTGTGTGTATCATGTGTATATGGGTATGTATGTGTACATGTGTATATGTGTGTATGTGTATGTATGTTTATGTATGTATGTATGTGTATGTGTGTATATGTGTATGTATGTATATATGTATGTATATATATGTATATATATATATGTATGTATGTGTATATATATGTATGTGTATGTATGTGTGTATGTGTATGTATGTATGTGTATGTGTGTATATGTGTATATATATATGTGTATGTGTATATATGTATATATATATATATATATATATATGTATGTGTGTGTGTATATATATATATATGTACATGTGTGTGTGTATATGTATATATATTTGTGTGTGTGTATGTATGTATGCATTTGTATGTGTTTGTATGTGTGTATATATATATATGTGTATATGTATATATATATATATATATATATATATAAATATGTATATGTGTGTATATATGTATATGTATGTATATGGGTGTATGTTTGTATGTGTGTGTATGTGTATGTATGTATGTACACATATGGGCGCATGTTGTGTATAGGCCTGCATGCACATGCTGGATTGTTGGATGGCAATTCTAGCACTCTTAACCCCTTAAGGACCGGGAAAATCTGAGTTTGATTTGACTTAAGGACCGGAGCAATTTTGACTTTTTTGACTATGTCTTTGTTCAACCATATTTTCTCTTTAATTCCTTTTGTGCACCCACATAAATTATATACTGTTTTTTTAAGCACAAGTAGGGCTTTCTTTTGATACCACAATTATATGAATACCTCATTGTTTAATTTGATTAAAATAGAAAAAAAGAGGAAAAAAATTTAAAAAAAACAACATTTTGCTTACATTTTTCTGTCAGGATTTGCATACTATTAGTTAATGAAAAAAAATACCCCTAAATATATTCATTTGCTTCTCCTGAATATGAGTACCCCATATGCCTAGTATTTTAGTCCTTTACTCACATTTACAAGGTAAATATTACAAGATGGCTGCCGTTATTGCCAACTTGTGATTTCTCAACAATTGGCATGTGGGCATCATAGCTTAGCTGACGGTGCCAGAACCAAAAATGTCCCACAAAGGTATATGTTTCTGAAAACTACACAACATAAGGTAAATAATCAGGAGAATTTTGGAGTTTTTCATGCAGCTATTTTTCCAGAAAAAAATTTCAAAATTGTGGTAATATTTTGTTTTTTTGCAGTTTTCACACTTACATTTCAATACTACTGTTGATATCAAGCACATGATAGGTGAAGATTTTTAAAAATGCATTGTTTAGTGTTCAGCTCTTTCTTCTGAGTACGGCAATACCCCATATGCATAGGTTTCTCAAGGTTTGAGAGAGCTACGGGGCCCAAATTGGAACATGCGCGTTTCCAGTTTCACACTGAATTTTCACAGCTTGCATCACTGGTGCCATGTCTCATTTGGGTCTGTGTAACAGTGCTCCACTCTAACATTTCCCCCCAAAAGTATATATTTTTGGAAAGTAGACACCCAAGGCTTTCATTTTATGTATGTTTTCAATTTTTTTACGCAGCCATTTTACCATCAATCGCTCGTAAATCTTGACGTAAGTTAAAAAAACAGCGTTTTTCACACTTGCACTTCAATGTTGATGTGAATTTCAAGCACAGGATAGGTGAAGATTTTTAAAAATGCATTGTTTAGTGTTCAGCTCCTTCTTCTGAGTATGGCAATACCCCATATGCATAGGTTATTCAAGGTTTGCGGGAGCTATGGGGCCCAAATTGGAACATGCGCGTTTCCAGTTTCACACTTTGAATTTTCACAGCTTGCATCACTGGTGCCATGTCTCATTTGGGGCTGTGTTACAGTGCTCCACTCTAAGATTTCCCCCCAAAAGTAGATATTTTTGGAAAGTAGACACCCCAGGCTTTCATTTTATGTATGTTTTCAATTTTTATACACAGCCATTTTACCATCAATCGCTCGTAAATCTTGACGTAAGTTAAAAAAACAGCGTTTTTCACACTTGCACTTCAATGTTGATGTGAATTTCACGCACATGATAGGTGAAGATTTTTAAAAATGCATTGTTTAGTGTTCAGCTCCTTCTTCTGAGTATGGCAATACCCCATATGCATAGGTTTCTCAAGGTTTGGGGGAGCTACGGGGCCCAATTTTGAACAAATATTGAATTTTCACATCTTGGTTAACTGGTGCCATTACTCATTTTGGGCTATGTTCCAGTGCTGCACTTTAGAATTTCCCCCCAAAAGTGTATATTTTTGGAATGTAGACACCCCCAGCTTTCATTTTAGGTGTGTTTTCAAATTTTTTACACAGCCATTTTACCACCACTTTCTTGTAAACTTGACGTAAGTAAAAAAACAGCGTTTTTCACACTTTGCCTTCAATGTTGATGTGAATTTCAAGCACAGAATAGGTGAAGATTTTATAAACTGAATTGATTAGTGTTCAGCTCCTTCTTCTGAGTACAGCAATACCCCATATGCATAGCTTTCTCATGGTTTGGGGGAGCTACCAAATTGGAACATGCGCGTTTCCAGGTTCACACTTTGAATCTTCACAGCTTGCGTTACTGGTGCCATGTATCATTTGGGGCTGTGTAACAGTGCTCTTTTTTAAGATTCCCCCCCAAAAGTGTATATTTTTGGAAAGTAGACACCCCAGGCTCTCGTTTTAGGTGTGTTTTCCAATTTTATACACAGCCATTTTACCACCAATCCCTCGTAAACCATGACGTAAGTAAAAAAAAAACAGCGTTTTTCACACTTAGGGTTGGCGGCAGTATACTGGGCTGCATACAAATTAGTTTGGGACACAATTTCAGCTAAAATGTCTTCCCCCAAAAACAAATCAAAAAAATGATCATGGGTAAATCCTTCCACATCAATTTGAATCCATGGGTTGCCTGTGAATTCTGAGATTTGTGGGCATAAATTGATACCCATTCATTAGGATCCGGAGTGGCAGATGTTGGGGTATTTCTTTGGGCAGGTCTTTTGGCAGGTCTTTGGGCAGATCTTTTGGCAGGTGCTGGGGCAGTTGCCAGGGCAGCACTTGGGGCATTTCTTTGGTAGGTCTTTGGGCAGATCTTTTGGCAGGTGCTGGGGCAGTTGCCAGGGCAGCTCTTGGGGCAGCACTTGGGGCATTTCTTTGGGCAGGTATTTTGGTAGGTCTTTGGGCAGTTCTTTTGGCAGGTGCTGGGGCAGTTGCCAGAGCAGCACTTGGGGCATTTCTTTGGTAGGTCTTTGGGCAGATCTTTTGGCAGGTGCTGGGGCAGTTGCCAGGGCAGCTATTGGGGCAGCACTTGGGGCATTTCTTTGGGCAGGTATTTTGGTAGGTCTTTGGGCAGTTCTTTTGGCAGGTGCTGGGGCAGTTGCCAGAGCAGCTCTTGGGGCAGTGCGTCTTTTCTTGACAGAAGGCCCAGCGTCATCACTAGAGCTGCTCTCACTTTCTGAAAACTGCGCTATGTCAAAATCTGACGCAGTGTCTGTTGCCTCAGAGTCAGATGCCAAAAAGGCATATGCCTCTTCAACGCTGTACCTGCGCTGCATTTTGCCCACTAAAAAAACTTTTTTTTTCTTACGCTATCCCTAAACCTAACTCTAACCCTAAAACTTACCCTAGCCTACGTATATCCTGAACCTACCTAACCCAAGTAAACTACCTACCTAAACTGCACTTATTATATATATATATTTTTTTTTTTCCCTAAACCTAAATCTATCCCTAAAACTTTCCCTAACACACGTCTACACTAAACCTACCCAACTACCTACCAAAATACTTAAAACTATATTTACTATTCATAAAAAAAAAAAAAATAATTAAAAAAAAAAAAATTTAAAAAAAATTTAAAATTTTTTAAAAAAAATCTAAAAAAATTCAAGGGGGATGGGGGGTGCTCTACAGATCAGAAAACACTGATCTGGAGCAAATTGATCACTCCAAGAGTGATCAGATGGGGGGAACTTATTGATCACTGCAGAACAGTGATCAAAGGGTTAATTTTCTTTATTTAAACTTTTTTTTTTACTTTTTTTGTACAGTAAGACTGGAAAACCATGTCTCTCTGTCTTTCTCCACCTCAGTAGAGGTGGAGAAATACTCTCCCTGTCATTCAGGTTTTGCAACATGTGATTCGCTTTTGAAGCGAATCGCATGTTGCAACAATGTTTCAATGGCTTGTTACTAAGTGTCCCGATACCGGGACGCTTAGTAACAAGTGGTTTGAACTCTTCCATCGCTCCGTGCGGCCGCGATGGAAGAGTTTAACCCTTGAAGTACCGGGACCGTCAAGGGTCGTTGGAGCACATTTACCCTTGACGGTCCTGGTACGTCAAGGGTCCTTAAGGGGTTAACATGTGCAAACTTTTTTAATTCTCCTCACTCCATTACCATCCCCTGCATTTTTTTTCCCTCTTCCCCCACCCCCCCAATCCTTACAAAAGGTATTTACGACCTTCTACAAGAAGTGTGTAGATTCTCTGGTCTTATCTGCAGTTATGTTTTCTCAACCCTACACACAGCTAAACTTTGAATTTTATGTATCACTGTGAATTCTGTGTCCTTTTAGTCAGAAATGCTTTAGACTTGAGAAAGGGAGGTTCTCCCAAAAGCTTGTCAATCCAAAATTCTGTTAGTCCAATAAAAAAGGTATTACAATATACTTATTTTGTTTGTTATTTTACAGCTATATATATATATATATATATATATATATATGTATATTTATTTATTATCCCTGTTCTGTATCCTGGTCTTGAGAAGGCCCATGTAGCCTGTATTCTACTATTCACAGTACTGCCTGTAGAGGGCAATCTTGTTATTGTTTTTTTTGTTTTTTTTTTTAATAAAAACTGTGTTTTATTTTAATCCTCTGTCTGAGTGTCTGAAAAACCGTTACACTATGTTGTTGTGTGGGTAACTAGGTCTATGGTTGCATGGGAGGATCAGCTTTTGGCTGCATGACTTACGGTGGGGTCTGGTCCTCTGAAGATTTTAGTAGCTTCTCAGGAGAGGTCCACAGGATTCAAATCCAATTTTTTCATGGTTCCCAAGAAAGATAGCTTTTAAACCGTTTTGTTATAGCTCCTTGGTTTCAGCAATTTTTGTCTACGCTGGGCATAAACAAAGTTTGTCAACATATTCCTGTACATGCAGACCATCAGCAGATTCTGTGGTTTGCTTTTTAAGACTGTCATTTTCAGTTAACAGATTTTTCTCTTTGTCTGGCCTCCACTATGTGGGTCTTTACAAATCTTTCAACAGCTCTGATGGCTCAAATCCACTTGATAGGAATTTCTTCGGCTTCCGACCTGGACAGCCTTGCTGAAGGCCTCATTCAGTGGAGATTTTACAACATCAGATTGAGATTTGTATGTCTTTTCTGGAACAAAACATTTGGGTTCTCAATTTCAAAAAATCTTCACTGGTTTCATCACTTTTTCTTCACTTCCATGGTATGAGATTTAAAACACTTCTGGGGAAGGTGTTTCTGCCAGAATACAAGATTCTGACATTGTCTCATCAGGTGTACCAAGCTGTGCTTCCACAGGGCGGCGAGTGTATGAAAGTGCTGGGCATCCTAGTCTCTGCTTTTGATGTAGACCCATTTGCTCAATTCCATATGACTGAGTTAAAGTTGGAAACTCTCAGGAATCCATCCAGACAGCAACAGTATCTCTTCCGTCTCAGGTCCCTGCCAGACTGGACAGAGGCTGACCTTCGTTGATGACCCCCCTTCTGTCTCTGGGATGGCTACTGGTTATACCAAATTGGGTCATAGTCAGGATCGATGCTAGCCTGGATACTCAGATGGTTCAGGGTCTTTAGAACAGGGTAGAGATTTTTCTGTTCATCATTGTTCTGAAGCTTCAGCAATTCGCCTGGCCCTACGGCATCGGTTTCATTCCTTTCAGGCATCCCAGTGCAGATTCAGCCCCAAAATGTGATGGCTGTTGCCTATATCAACCACCAGAGAGAGAGACTGGAGTTGCAGCCATATAGTCTGAGGTTCATACGATCTTCATTTTGGAGGACGCCCACATGCCAACTCTCCCTGCCATTCATATCCTGGACTAGACAACATCATGACAGACTTTTGCAGTTGCCAGCACTTAGATCCCAGCAACTGAGATCTCAACCAGATGTTTTTTAATTATATATTTCCCCTATAGCATGCGTAACACCACTGACACGCAGAGGCCTGTACATTGCCATATCATAAAAAATACCAGTTCTTTTTGTTTAAAAAAAGAGAAACACAAAATTGACAGTTGCTCGGACTTGGTGGATGCACATCCATAGAGTGACCTGATTGGATAGGCAAGCAAGGAGGAAGAGCGACAACAGTGGCATAAGGGATATGTCTGAGATATCACATTGCTGAATAGCTCCATGACATTGCACAAGGATAGGTAGAAGAAGGCAGAGTGGTTCAGTGAGCACTTTGTCTAGTTCAACCAGTGTTAGCTGGTAAGTGTTCTTAATTTTACACTAATCAGTCAGATCAGAGAGGGCAAAGTTGCAGGAAGTGGAGGCTTTCTCTGTATTGTAGTCTGACACAGAAAAGGCTTAACAGACCTTTAAACCAGTGAATGCTGAGGGCTCCAGTGCAACTTCTCCCACTTTGTTTCTATGCTTAAGCTATGAACGTGGAACGTTAACCACCAGTGTCCTGTTAAAAACAGGTTGTCCACCTGTCTAGCTCCAACTTGCTCAAATATCTCAGGGGTGTTAATATAATAGGCTGAATAGGTTTTTAACCCCTTTAATGCTGCAGATGGTTCCAGTGCAACTTTTCCATTCTTTGTTTTTATGCTCAACCTCTGTTTGTGGAACAGTAACCACAATTGTCCTTCTAAAACAGTCTGTTCCCCTGCCTAGCGCCAACTTGCTCAATTATCTCAGGGATGTTAATATAATAATAATTATTAATATAATATAATAAGTATTCACCCCATATTTTGCCCCAAAGTTATCACTTGGTGGTGTTACTGAAAAGTTTTTTTGAACTGAAAGTCTCCTTTGTCCAAAGTTGTATTTTTCTCATATTTATCAAGGCCAAATTAGACCAATTCTTATAAGCAATCACCACAGCAATGGAGTGTTTCTATGTTACTCACGATGTGCGCACATTGCTCAAGGTTCCCTTCATAAAAGTGGCTTTCAATTTCAAGTATTAATGTTGAAGTCGTTACATGCAAGGCACTGTAAAGGCTAAATATCCTTTGCTGAAAGCTATGTTATGTTGTTACTTTGAAATAGTATAAAGTGCATGACTAAAAGCTTGTACGTTCAATTTCAAACTTGGTGACATTGCAGAAATACATTTAATTGTTAATCTCCATTTACTTAAATCAGATACAATGACTGTGCATTAGTCTCAGTAAAAATTGATCAGCAATGGAAGTTGGTTATGTGGTTTTATCTATAGCAAAACACAGTTTAGATCTGTCTCATAACATAAGGAACACTCAATTATGCATAGCTGTCTTTTCACACATGTTTTTACATATGATTAAGTACACAAAATGTTATTTTTCTTATTATGCAGAGTAGGCAACTGAATAAAGCACTCACTTTTGAAGAGTTCCTTAGCTTTACTGACCAAACCCACATTCTGAATTGTTGGTGTGACTAAAGTAATGCCATTGCCCCTGCATGAGACACCTTCTTCGGGTTTATGGTAGCTTGCTTATTTACCAGTTTCCATACCAGTTTACTTGCTATTATGTATCCCCTTGGGGCTTCTGTGTTAGGAATAAGTTGATGGAGTTGAATCAAGTAAGTAGTGAGGGGCCATGTACAGACTAAGGACAGCTTGGGTACCTTTCCTAAATGAACACTGGATATACTGTAAATGCATATATATATATATATATATATATATATATATATATATATATATATATATATATATATATATATATATATATATGTATATATACAAGAAATGGCAGCACAGCATTGTGTGGTAAGACTCCAGCCCTTCTCTCTTGCCAGAAGTGAGGTTGAGAGGGAGGTAAAAGCAAAGTGCTAAAAGAGAAGTTGGGAGGGAGGAAAAGGCAAAGTGGGAAAAGGGAGGGTAGGAGGAACAGGCTAAGTGGCTAAAAGGAGGTTGGGAGAGGCAAAGTGATGAAAGGGAGCGGCAAACAGGCAAAGCAGTGAAAGGGAAGCAGGTAGAGAGATGAAAGAGAGGGAGGGGAAGGAAAAGGGAGGAAGGCGAAAGTGACATGGCAAAACCGAGAGTAGGAGAGATAAATGGAGAGGCAAAAGATTGAGATCAGAGAAAGCCAGTGATGCAGTAATACAAGGGGGTATTATAAAGAGTAGGTAGAATACCTTTATGTAGTGTGCCTGCAGTTTTGCCTCTTTCCCCATCCTCACAGAATTGATGCTCCCATGTTCTGCCCTTTTTTCAGGTCTTTTTGACTGTTCCATGGCTGGCTCTTTATAGGTTTATTTGGCTTACCTGATTTTTGCACCTAGTCCTGTTTTTTTACCATGCCTAGTACCTTTAGCAATCTCAGTACTGGCACACTATCATAGAATTCTAGTGAGTTGTGAGTTAGTTCCAGTTCTGTTCCTGTGTTCCCGTTCCCTTCCTCCAGTTGTGATTTCCATGTTACCAGCCTTAGCCTTGTTCTCAACTACTCTTCAGCTTGCCATTCTTGTACCTCGCCTACAATATTGATTCTCCGTTGTTGACTCCAGCTCTCATTCTTGACTACTCTTCTACTTGTTGGTTGTGTGCCTTTCTGCTCTCCAGTTCCTGAGCCTGCCTGACCAACAGACCGACCTTCAAACCCTCCTGCTTCTGCTTCTTGGAGTTCAACCTTCTAGTGTTTACCGATTATAGCCTGTGCTGTCTGTGTTAGACAATACGACCATAGTCAGTACTGCTTTGGTCTCCACCAGTTCAACTCATTCAACCTTCAGTCGGATTCTTCCATCTCCAGTGGTCAGAGTTTGAGGCATGTGACAATCTGTCAAATCATTGCACCACTTAGTCGGAATTTGACTTCCAGATCTCCACCTCTTCCAGCATAGCAGAGTTTGACTAGAAGTCAGGTAACTGTTTTATTGTTTTCCTTTGCCTCCTCTATACCTCAGTAGGTAGATACTATTCCCTAGACAGTTCCTGGCCAGCTGCTTCGTTCAGCACTGATTTGATCTTATGATCAGCAATTTTAGTCCCTCCTTGGCCACAGGAAGACTGTCTAGGGTAGTCTGCGGTAGCCAGCTCCATACTCTATTTCTTGATAGCTAGCTAGCATCTGGCCTACTGAGGGTCTCTCCCTAGCTTCAGTTCCCTGCAGTAGGTGTTGCTCAGTACCTGTTTTATGCAGCTTGTTTTTACCCAGTGCTACCCTTGCTCTGGGTTTCTTGTGCATAATAAATAGCTGCCTGCTTATTCTCCATGGAGCTGCTCATCCACAGAGCAGGGGTCCAACCAGCTCACATTTGGCAATACCATCTTACAGACTTAGTCTGTCCAGTGTCCAAAGGGCCTCACTAAAATCACCACCACCTGCAAACTCTGTGCAGTGATATTTATAGACTGACAAATGATTACTCAGTTTGACTAACTGCTCCCTACTGTCACCCCGCAGTGTGGCTAGCAGCAGCCCAGGACCAGTGTAGGTGCCAGTATAGGTGAACAAGATATATATACACACACAAACACACACTCTCACAGGTTATACCCACTCAAAAGCTTGACAAAGGTCCTGGTGAATGGACCAAAATGTTGCTGATTCAGATATTATCTTGAATAAGATTTTGAAATTTTTTACAAGACCTGTGAGTAAATTTTATTTGTGTTTTTCTTCTTATTTATTTATATATATACAACAAAAACAGACAGACATAGACACAGACACACACACAATTATGTCATGAAATGGAATCTAAAGTACTAGTACTATAAATACCACGTGGTTGAAGATCTCTGTACTGCAGTGTGTTTCACATGACTTATCACTATTTAGTAATGCAGTGCACGAACATATGACTGTAGTAGTCATGTGTGCGTGATGCACAGAAACCATACCTCATCAAGATCTTATAATGCATATTACTGAACAACCCATTGTCTTCTAATGAGGTCTCACTAATGGTTTTCAATATTAATGCAGACATAATTTACAGCTGCATTAATGAGAGAATCATTGAACATTTATTCATTAACATGCCTGCACAGATTATTTTTTTTAATACTGTTTAGAAAGATGTTGTTTAACCCCTTGGGCACTAGAGACATCCCCAACACTTTGCTTTGCAATGTATTGGAGACATCTCCAGCATCCAAGGGGTTACATATCTGTCATTGCCGTTTTCCCTTCTCTGTCTCTTCTCTATTCTTTATGCTATCCATTAACCCTTTGTGTGCCAGTGGGGCATCCAACTCATTGTAAAGCAATCTGTTGGATAGCCCTCTGCCAATCAAAGAGTTAATTGTTCATTTATAAATACTATTATTTGCCAGCTAGCATTCTAATACTTAAATTTGTACTATGGTTTATCTCAGACCATTTTTTCATTTGATTGTTTAACCAAAATAGTCAATGTCTTAACTGAAATTAAAAGCAAAGCATTGCTTTTGAGACCCCATATTCAGGTGGTTAAAAGTCCCATATAAGCAATATGAATTTGGGGAATTTTTATTTATTACCTATGGTGTTTTACTTGGTCCCGAATTAATTTCACTTTCCATATATGTCCCTTGGTGCAAATATGTACTGGGGATATGCATTGCTTTATTTGTTTGGAAGAAGCTTAACCCCTTCAGTGCCAGATGGGTACGCAACGCATTGCAGAGCAATGTGTTGCGTACGCATCTGGCACTGAAGGGGTTAAATTATCTGTGCTATCATTTGGCTCCTTATTGCTCTGTGTGCCAAGAAAGAGGATTAATTTCCAAAGTTTAGTCAATTACCTTCAATCAGGCCTCTTCCCTCTAAATGTCCTGCAAACAAGCTTGCTTATGCTGGAGAATGAAATATGATTATATATGCATAAATACTAGGGTGTGTAGAACTTTCTTCCACTGAAATATATGCAATGAAAAACAAGACTTTACTCATCCAGAAAAAAGGCAATTAAAGGGATAGTAATGTTTCACAAAAAAGCAGCACCAATTAGTCTTCATAGTATTTGGGCCTTGGAGAGTGTTATTTCAATACTGTCAGATTTGTAGTTCAAGAGTAATTGAATGATAAAGTATCCCCCTCCTGCCCCTTTTACTGATATAACACTGTTAAGTTCAGAGCAGCAAGGTGGTATCCAGGTGGATTGCAGAGAGGGACAATCTTCAATTAACATAGGGGAAAAACCTGTCAAGGGGGAAGGTCTTCCATTGTTCTCACAGTAATAAGATTGTCCCTTGCTGTGAGCTGTCTGGTCTGTGGACCAGATTCCAAATCTGAGGGGAGGTGGCTTACACCAGGTAAAAGGGGAGGGAGGGGGAAACGTTATCATTCAATTACTCTTGAACTACAACTCTGACAGTAATGAAATAGCACTCTCTATGGCTCTAATGCTATGAAGATTAATTGGAGCTGCTGTTTTTGTGAAACGTTACTATCCCTTTAACTCCATATATGAATGAATTACAAGTGTATGCATGATGCGTATGTGATTGTATGTGCATAGAATTTCAAGAAAGTACCACGGGAATGATGTAAAACTCCATGGAATATCTAAACACAGCAGGAGAATGGCACAGGAAGGCTTCACGACAGAGAGCCTTAATCCTTTGAGTGCCAGAGAGCTATCCCTCTGGCACTCAAAGGGCTAACAGGTAAGCTTCCAATGATTTTAATCCCCATGGGAATCTCCCTGGGGGTTCATAGCTCCTATTACCTTGAGGAGATATTCAACCTTCCAAAAATCTCATAAATACCTAAAATATGTTTATGAAGAATTGTAGCAAATAACAGCTGAGAGGAACACAAATAAAATTATCCTTTGTCAGCTCCTTTGTAAATAGCATCCAAAGTGTATGCTTAGACAAACTAAACAGACAAAAAAATTGAAAAAAAAATGCAATTAAAACAGGACAAAAAGTAAAGAGGAAAGCTTTTTTGCAGGTGTAGACTGATCCACTACACCCAGGTGGTGAGCAGAATTAGATGTTAATGATGATTATTGGGCTAAGAATTCTGGCATTGGAACAGTGAGTCTAAATCTGCGCTTGCAGGTGGTTACAGCTTTGAGACTGATGAGTTTACTGGCGAGTGGCAAGGTAAACAATAACGGTAATTAATCAGGAATAGCTGTAAGACACACAGGTCCAGGTTAACCATGCTGTTATTATTTTAGTTTAACAAAATCTGTGGCAATTTATGCTTCTATTATGCTGTTGGTTTGATTTGTTGGAGTGTTTGTTCTGTTTAGAGTTGTTTGGAAGTACAATTCTAGAGCTTTTAGAGGACAAACATAGGCCTATAGTGACAAAGAAAGTGGGCCAATCTAACGGCATTATAAGAGACAGCTAAAAATTCACATTAATGTAAATGTGGTTGTTAACCCATTGAATGCTAGAAAGGTCTCCAACACTTTGCTTCACAATGCTTTAGTAACCTAACATCCAAGAAATTAAAAGTCCTGTTTAAATCAATGGGACAGTTTGGTTAATGTCCATGCTGTAGTTGTTTCCACTTGTTTACTTGATTTGATCTAGGTCCTTTTGGGCATGGATTATTCAGGCAGTTCTAAAAGCAACTAGTCAGAAATGCTGCAATGTGTTGCTAGGGTTGCCACATTTTCTTAAAAAAAATACCGCCCATGGCATTCCATCCATAGACTTAACATTGGACAGAAGCCAATTGTTTACCGGCCTGCCAGTATAATACCGGCTGGGTGGCAACCCTATGTGTTACATACCCCTCTGACACTCAAAGGGTTAACCTCCTCTTCACAGCAATAATTGATGTATTCACCAGTTCATGTATTCATCAGTTGAGTTCCCCTGCCTTATGTGAGGCAAAGAAATATGAAAAATGACATAAATGCCACCATTCCTGTGATACACAGACATGCAGTATATGGGTGTGCGTGAGTATGTCCTCATTGGATTTTGGGGATTATAGAGCCTGAAGCTGGCATATAGACTAACTGGTGGACTTACCTGGTCCTTACTCACTGATGAATGAGCAAGACAGACACGGACCAGCCATTAAATAGCAGGCAAAAGGCTAATGCACAAGGAAGTCCTTTCATTACCTTGAACACTATGTTATTCCCACTTGATTAATTTAATCCTCAGAATATAGTTTTAGTAGAACATACATTTAACTGGTCGTTTGCAAGAAAGAAAAGTGGAGCAGATCTGGAGCAAACCAACTGAGAACTAGAAAAATGAATTGCAAAGCAATGTATTAGAGATGTTTCTAGAATTTAAAGGGTTAAAACTCACCATTTAAATAAATAAGTATTTTTATTTGTCTGCTATGATGCAGTTGGTTTCTCCAGATTTTCTCCATCTGCTGTGTGCACATGACCCGAACAATCATATCATACATTGTTCAAAAGGAACATTCTCAAGGCCACTTGGCATTACATTTGTTACAGGTGGTGTATTTGTTACAAATACGGATGGAATTTTTTGTTGATGTGCATTTATCTCTGATACAACTGAAGCTCATCAAAACTGATCAGGGAATAATGCACCTTTTCTGTGTTGCTAAGGAAACTAGCTCCCTGTTTTCTATACATTTAATTTATTCTGATATTTGGCTCAGTTCATCTCTGAGATTCTTTTTTATGTTAAATGGAAAAATAAGCCTTAGAACCAAGATGGCCTTATATGTAAGCTAGGATCACATAGACAACATTAGTTTGCTGTGTATGGGGCTGTTCACACAGGTCACCATTGCCTCAGGAAAGAGCAATCACATAGATTGAGTTGATCTGCATCCCCATGCAGATTGCTCACAGTGGGAGATTGTGTTTTTGTGGTGCTATCCAATCAATGAATCCCTGCCTTAAAGGATAATACATATCACCTAATAATAACCATCACTTACCTAACTTTGGCTAGTAAATCCTAATGGTCCCTAGGAATTATGCCTTGTGCCCTTGTTCTAGAGATAACATCTTCAGTCAGTCGTGGACATCATGTCCATGGAGGAAGACATGATAGTTGCTGGCATTTTTTTTCAAACTTCAATGCATGAGCTTTCTTAACCCCTTAAGGCCCTAAGTGGAGTTCAACATATTGCTTCACAATTTGTTGCATATCCCCTCTGGCCCTTAAGGAGTTAAAATTTCCACGTTCAGTGAACAGAATTTGAGTTCCTGTGGTCCTGGTTGCAACTGTCATCTGCATCCATGGATATAACATTCAGGACTGAGTGAAGATGTTAGCTTTTGAACAAAAGTAAGAGGGAAAATTTTGTTGGACCCTTAGGATTGTCTGGCCTCAAAAAGGTAAGTGGGGTTAATTATCAGGAGTATTAATTCTGCTTTAAAGGGATAGTAATACTTTGTTTTAACTTTATTTTATTTTGTAGGCATTAAAAAAATATGAAGAATGATATGTCTTATCTCTCAAACCTTTATGGTTTAAGAGATATTCACAAGCAAAGTTTCCCCCTCCCGCCCCTTTTACCTAGTGTAAGCAATCTCTTCTCAGATGGGGATCTGGTTGTAAGACCAGACAGATAACAGCAGGGGACAAACTTCTTACAATGAAAACAATGAAAGCCCTTCCCCCCTTGACAAGTTTTTCAGGTTTTTCCCTTATCTTAATTGAAGATTGTCCCTCTCTGCAATCTACCTGGGCACCTCCCTTCTGATCTAGCTGAGCAGTGTTACATCAGTAAAAGGGAAGGGAGGGGGACACTTTGTCACTGAATTACTCTGGAACTGCAACTCTGACAGAATTGAAATAACACTCTCCAAAATCCAAATACTATGATGATTAATTAGAGCTGCTTTTATTATGAAACATACTATCCCTTTAAGCTCTTGAGTTGTGCATGTGGTGCCAAAGACCAGATGACTCCATTGAAAGTATTCAGAGAGTACCAGTCACAGCCCACCTTTGTTATCAATATCCAGGTATCCTCAGATAATGTGCCAGCACTCTACTCAAGGTCTGCAGATAACCAATAAATGATCTCTCTTACTGGATTGCGTTGTTTCCCTGTGAAGAGGTTATCACCTTAAACAAATATCCTTTTACGGTTTATGGGAAAAATGGAGGTAAAACCACAGAGAAATCCAGCACAGTTATTCGAACTAAGCCTTTCAATAGATTGAGGCCAGATCTTACACTAGGGAGCTGACGAAGACCGCAGAGTTCTAGGAAATAATCATTGAAAGCAGCAGCTACACTTTCACAGAGTTCTCACTTGAAAACGTGCAGCAAATGAGCTAAGGTGAGAGAACAGTGAGAAAGGCCACTGCAGAGGAAAATCTCTCCTCTTTGTATTTTATTATTTGCAATACATTATTACCCAACCTGAAAACAAGGCTCCATATAATAGCATAAGTACTGAAGAGAGTTAATTCACTGGCGTTACCTCTCAACCTTAGTGCAGAATCCTCTGGAAAATAATCCTACACTCTGGCCCTTGGTCATACCAGACATTAAAATGGCTCATATATCTCAAAGCAAAATGATGCAACTCTGGAGCAAACCAACTGTACCACAGAGGATAAATAAACATTCCT
Organism: Rhinophrynus dorsalis; assembly: GCA_037306005.1. Taxonomy (NCBI): domain Eukaryota; kingdom Metazoa; phylum Chordata; class Amphibia; order Anura; family Rhinophrynidae; genus Rhinophrynus; species Rhinophrynus dorsalis. The sequence goes on along the minus strand of CM074720.1, from coordinate 336,009,254 downwards.
CCAAATTTGCATTGATTTAAATGGGGCTTTTAAATCCTTAAATGCTTGAGAGGTCTCCAATGAGTTGCTTCACAATGCACTGGAGACCTATTAATTCAATGGGTTAAAGGCCCCATTTAAATAAATGGGGGTGTTTACCTCTGATTTAGCCCAGAATTACCCCACTATGTTTATATACATATAAGGCCTAATGCTACATGCCATATTAGAATACACACGGACACATCTACTGATAAGGCAGCACCGATAAATCACCATCAATGTTCTTTTACAAACTTTGAACACAAAATTTAAAATGTAAAGAGTCACTTAAAGGTAAAAATACCAGTCTTGCGTTTGAATTGGAGACCTCTCTGGCATTCAAGGGGTTAAAGATCCATTTGAAACACAATCGATTTTTCGTTTTATGATTTGATTAAGTTTATTTGCCCCAGAATTACTCCACTTTTCTTTGATGCATGAGGAGCAAATTGACAAACCAATGAAGAACTCTAGATTAAACCACGTGTAAAACAATGGATTTTTTATATGATTTACTTGCTTTCCCTAAGAATTATTCAACATGTGTCTTTATATGTCCTACTTCTTTAACCCCTTAACGACTCGACGATTCTGGCACATCATGGGTAGATTTGCGTTAAGCACCCATGACGTGCCAGGGCCGGATACAACAAAAAAAAATTATCTGTGGTCCTTAAGTGACGGCCGCATGCTTGATCTGCCGACCATAAGGGGTTAATGTGAACCTGACACCCTAATACAAGTTTAGTTGGTTTTATATACACATTGTAACATAGCTGATGAGGCTGAAAAAAGACGTGTCCATCAAGTCCAGCCCATGCCAAAAACACCCCTGTTGATCCAGAAAAAGGCAAAAAAAAAAAAAAAAAAAAGCCCTCTAATTTCTAATTTAGGGCCAAGTGGGTAAAAAATCCCTTCTTAACTTCCAAATGGCAGTCAGCTAGTTCCCTGGATCAACATCCTATCTGCTTTGTAGCCATCTGTCATAATTTTCAATATTGTTCTGTGCTAGATAGGCATCCATTACTTTTTGAAACCAGCTGCATTATCTGCAAGTACAACATGCCAAGGCAAAGAATTCCATAGCTTTTACCACACTTTCTCTAAAGAATCCCTGCCTTTGTTTTAGTCAAAAGTGCCTTTCCTCTAGTCTTAATGGATGACCTTTTGTTCTTAGCTCAGCTCTTTGGGTAAATAATTCATTGGCTGATAGGTGACAGATACACTTTAAAATGACTAACAGAATAAACTCTAGTTTCATATTCATTCCTAATCATAAGATATATGATGTGATCTCTATATTCAAGAAAGGATACGTAGCAAATTACTTTGTGTAATTCCACTATTGGCCAATCATAATGTTTCTAAAAATAAAGAATAATTTAAATCCTTTTACTCACTATTCAAATAGAATGTATCTCTGAAATCAAAATCCTCACATAAAAAGTGCCATATACAGAAAGACAAGGGGGAGATTCACTAAGCAGTGATAAAGAGGTGATAAAGTGGAGATAATTTCTCCAACTTGAATGTTTTTCTACACAGCCTATGCACTAAGGTCTCCAAAGTTGGAGAAATGCATAGGCTCCATAGAATAACACAGGAAATGGAGAAGTTATAAACTGGAGGTCAGTGTCTAGTTCCAGTACAGCAGAACAAGGCTGGGGGGTCACATTGGAAAAAGCAGGAAAATCGCACTTTTCATGGGAACTACCACAGAAGCCAAAACATTTTTTTTTTCCCTCAAATTTTCTTTCTGTGCAAAATTATTTGCCCTTCCCTACTCTGGAATGCTGAATAAGTCTTCTATGAATTGCTTTAGCATTCGATGGGTTAGCTCCTTTGGGTGCCAGAGGGGTATCCAATGCTTTGCAATGTGTTGGATACCCCTCTGCCAGTCAAAGGGTTAAAAATTCCATTTAAATCAATGGCAATTTTTATTTGTTCCCCAAATAGTTCAGCTTTTACTTTCTGTATGTGGCCTGTGGATATTTTTTACTTGTTTACTTGATTTGACAGTAAAAGTGGTCTGATATTGTTGCTTTGTTTCCTTCTTCCTTTATAGTTTTGCCCTTTATTTGTTTTTGTTTAATATCCTGTGGACAACTATCCAAGTCCTAGTAGTAATGAATATGAATGATCAATAAAAACTGGTTTGCTGCAGCAGAGTCGGTCTTCCATGTCACAGAAATTAGATCTTGCTGAGCCTTATGCATACATCACTAGTTTATTATTCATGTCCTTTCCCCCACAGTCGATTTGTTCTAGAAAAAGTGCCACACAAAGTATGACTACACTCTTGTAATAAATACACATCCTTCCTTTAGAAACTAGGCCAGTGGTAGCCAACCTTTAGGTCTCATGCTGTTGAAAACTACAACTTCCATCATCTCCAGAGTTATTTTTCAACAGCTGAAGAGCCAAAGTTGTTGACCCCGAATGAGCCTTCTGAAGCATGGCTGCTACCTATAAGAATACAGATCTACTGGTCTCTCTAAAACAAATCCAAAACACTGAGGCTGCTGTACTAAGAAGTACTGGAGAAAAAAGATAGGTATTTGAGAGGAAAGGGAGCTATATTCCTCTTTTTAGTGGGAAGTACCACAGGATTGCAAAACATTTCAGGAACTTGCTAATGGCAAAATGCTCCCACTGAGAGTTTCACTGTTGCCATGCTGAATCAGATATACCTGCTTTGTGTTTCTGATGTTTCCATACTGATATAAAGATACATGCTCCGTCACTATGAACACACGTCACACACATAAAAGTATGCACAGTCATTTGAGGTCAGAACAGAAGGTTCCTGCAGGAGAAATAATACCCTGTTTGACTTTAATACTCTTGAAGCAGCAGCAGGTTTTCAGACACATTTTTAACACTTTGAGTCCTGGAGAGTCGGAGCCCTGTTAGCATTCAAGAGGTTATAATCACTAAATAGAAACTTGCCGAAGACACTGGTTTAGTGCCTTTCAATAATGCATTCAGCAGGAACTACCACTACCTTTTAAGTTTGTAGCAGTTTTCATAAAACATTGCATAAATATTAGTGAGACTTAAATGGTTTAACACTTAAAGTGCCAAGACAGTGCTCAAAACATTGTACAGCAAGTTTCTTGGTTGTTCAGCCTGTCCTACTGCAACTGTGTAAATTAAAGGAACAGGAAACTTTAAACAGAAAAAACATGGAAAAAAAATCCTGGTCATCCATGGAAGAAATCTCTAGCAGGTAAGCTTCTCATCTATTTGATTAGTCAGGAAACACAACCAAGACCTTAAAAAACCCTTCCCATTAGGCCTCCTCATCTTTGTTTCCTGCTCTGTCTGATATATAGAATATTTTCATTGTGAAGCTTCCATTTCTTTTTGATTTACTGTTGGCTTCTCTTGAGTCCCAGCCAGACACAGGTCTCACTTCCTGGGCATGGAGCTCTTTTTTCATGCTTTCATCTGACTGGAGCCAGACTGGGAAGTCCCTTAGAGACCGAGTCTGGTCAACAGGGACAATTTTCTTCACACTCCAATACTGTTTAATATTGTTATGAAAAGTACCACCAGGTGTCTGGGTTTTGTATTGCACACTTATAAAATCTTTAATGGGGCTTAAGTTCCTACCTATATATGCAATTAACTGTGAGATTAATTTGATGCTCAGTCAGTCACAAAGGTGTGAGTCTGCTTCATTCTGGAGCTTTTTGCATTATAATTAGATACTGATTTCCTGTATATAAAAGTGTTTATTGTATATATGTTCTGCAATATATATGCTTATATTAATAATGCAGCATTAAACACTGAAGTGTTTTGTTTTGTAGGTCCAAGATGCATTTAGATGTCGACTGAGAAACTGCCAGGATCCAATAAATGCAGATTCCTCAAGTTCTTTTCCCAATGGACACGCGCAAATCATGGTTAGCTTTGTTTTATTGCTTAAGAAGCAGCCCTATGTTCAAATGAAACAAGGAATTTTGATGCAATCCCCCTGGACCATAGGGGAGAAATACAACATCCCCAAATTCTCAATGATTTAATAGGACTTTTTATCCTTCAATACTAGAGAGGTCCCCAACGTATTGCTTTGCAATGCATTGGAGACATTTCTAACATTCAAGTGGTTAAATGCCTCATCGATACTGGGATAGATTCTATTGCAGGTGCTAAATGTTAACGCCATTTTATCAAACATTTTCCTATTGAAGTCTATGGGGAAAACTGGAGATAAAAGTGGTGATAAAATTAGCACTTGTAATAGAATCCAGCCCACTAATGTTTATTTTTACCTTTTGGTTTTCCTAAGAATTTATCATTAAAATAAACTGCATTCATTTATTTATTTAAAAATAAAGCCTCTATAGAGGGACAAAACTTATTCCTGCTTCATGCAGTCGGGGAAAACATGATGGGTCTGATGTACTAAGAAGTACTATAGCAATTCCAGGGCTTGCCAACTGTACTATAAGAGGGCAAATCAAATTCACCATTTATTCAAATGGGATTTTTAATCTGTTCAGTGCTAGATAGTTCTCTAACATATCCATTTGCAACACATTTGGAGACTCCCTCTAGCATTCATAAGGTCACAAGACTCATTTAAGTTGAAGGGAATTTGGGGAATCCTATATAATAATTTGGTAGGATGTTTGTCAGAAGCTGTCATGCACAGCAGAGGCTGTGCACGTTACAGTCATGCGCAGTAGAGACTACCAATGCTGCAGTCATGCGCAGTACAGACTGTCCGAACGCGCTGCGTTTGATACAGGGCAGGGCACTCCGAATTCAGACCGGAGTCATCTCTGCACACCTTCCTGGGACCGCTTGGTGTTCGGGCAGTCTGTACTGCACATGACTGCAGCACGGGCAGTAAGTAGAGAGGCTCCGGGCACCAGCTGAGGCTGCTGGGTGGCACTTTGGCCCGTGTACACGGGCTTTTAAACTAGTTAGAAATATTCTCCTGTTTTGCGGATGGTTTGCTTCTGAATTGTATCAGTACTTCTTAATACTACATCATCTTCCTCAGAATGTATACAGTTTAATTGATTATCAGTTTAGCTATTTCTAAAGTCTAAAACAAGAATGAAAATGCATTCCTAGATCTTATTCCCTAGGATGCTACAGACACTCTGTTTGTAGGGCCCCTAAGCATAAGATCCAGTTTCTCCCCTATTCTGATGCAATCCCAAGTAGTACAAAGAGAAGACATTTAAAGGGATACTGTATCTATAGAATTTAGTATTAATGAATGAAGTACCGAAGAAGGACCTGCCAGCTTCTAGCAAGTTATTATTTCTTTGTTCATGTCATTTTTGCCCACTTCTCCCTCCTTCTCTACATACCTTCACCATGGCATAGCCCAAGTGATTTGGGGACAATTGCTACCGAAGTAACTGGGAGCCATAAGCTGCTTAATTTGTATGTATGGTATCACCAAGTGTCTCTAGCGTCTGAGGGGTTAAAGGAGAACTATGACCTAGGAAATAGGTAGGGTGACCACATTTCCATTCTGCCATTCCGGGTCATGTGGTCATCCTAGTCCTGCAGTTGAGGCTCCCGCCAGTGCTGACCATCTTTCTGAGGCCGACACACAGTAAGTGTTCCCACTGGGAACTCTCGCTCGTGGATCTCACTTACAGCGCCAGCATACCTGCTCCATCCCAGCTGTCTCACACGCACCAGTCCAGCCAGCCAACAAAATGTATTTGCTAAATAGTCCTCATTGTCTGGCTCAGCCAGCCAATCAGGACCATATAGCAAATACATTTCATTGGCTGGCTGGACTGATGCGTGTTGCTCCATTCTGGCACTCTTTGTTGTCCCAGTGGGGGGTGACCCGAGACGCAGGACACAGACACCCAATAAGGGACAGTCTCGGGTATTCTGGGACGTTTGGTCACCCTAGAATTAGGGCCTCTTAATATGGGTAAAAAATGTACTAGATAGATGTCTTTATACAGTCCATTTCCCATATACAATTATCTATTTTAGCCCTTTGAATGAGAGAGAAGTATCCATGTCATTGCATTACAATGAGTTGGATACCTTTCTGGCTATTGCGTAAGGCCCATTGCAATATGAGGGGTCCTGTCTGCAAGTGATGGGTCACAGAGAGGCCCTGATGTTGCTGCTGCTAACATCTTGTGTCAGATGCCCCTTTTTGTTGAAAGACCAGCATCATCCAATTGCACCCACTTCCATTAGACTGACAATGCCAGTACCTGTTAGCAGCACTTGTGTCAAAGCAAGAGATGTGAGGCCTCAAATTAATACCTTGCCTAGGGTCCCGTGGAGCTGTAATCCATCTCCGATTGTCATGGTAGCTGCAACAAATAAAATACATGCTTTGGGGGGCTAGTAGCATTTATTGTAGTTAATACATTTAATAGAAATGTATTGCAAACATATGGTATTCTTTAATTAGAAAAATACCGAGATTTAACATATTTAAACAAAACTGATTTCACGTTCAAGGTCCTTTACATCTTGCACAGGATTAGATACTAATAGAATGAGCAAAGCAGTCACAGCACAACCCACAGACATCTCTTAGGTATAGTGCCATATGTTCAAAGGGATAACAGCAAAAATGTTGTATGAATGACAAAAATAAGTAATTGTATGCATGAACTACATATTTTCTATAGTAATGTATAGTATAGTAATGTCCGTTGTGTACCACACAACTCCACAATTTCCGGTCAAAAGGGGCAGGGAGAAGGCGTGGCTAAACTATTCTACATTATCTTATAGAGGAAAAGAAAATTTGTCATAACTAATGACAAAAAAATGTCTTCCCAAAGACAAAATTTGTATGTTAAGAAAAAAGTGGAGGGAATGTGAAGTACTGAATGTGAGAATTTTTTTCTTTAGTTAAGACATTTTTGTCATTAGTTAAGACGTTTTTTTGTCATTACATATTTCAGTCAGGACAAACGGCATATTTCCTATCACAACCGACAGTCTCTGAAAATATTAATGGGCCCAACGACACTGTACTTTGAAAAGTAGTTACAAACTACAAATGCTATTCTGCTACATCTTTGAACATATGGCCCTAAGTGAACCTAAACTTTGCCAAGCCATTTCATACATCTCCAGCTATAAAAGCATTAAAGGAGAAGTAGCACCTCCTAATAATAAACCTCCACTTACTACTTGACCCCTATGAATTTTGCCATTGTGCCTTTGTTCAAGAAAAAACGTTGCCAATCAGTCATGGATGTCATGTCCATTGAGAAGAGCATGACAGTTGCTCATAGTTTTTTCAAACTGAAGAAGGCAGAGAGCATGAGCTTACTTAACCATTTAAGAACCAGAGGGGTATCTCTTGTCCTTAAAGTGTAAAGATTGCAGTGGGTGGAGTTTGTGTCTGGTGGTCCTACTGAAAACTGTCATGTCTGCCTCCATGGGAATGACTGAAGATGTCTTCTCTTGAATCAAAGAGCAAGGAAAAAATTCAAAGGGGCATTTGGGAGTTTCTGGCCATACTAAGGTAAATGGAGAGTTATTATTAGGAGGTGTACCCCTTTAATTTATGTTGTGCTAGGATAAGGTAATTGAGAGAGTAATCCATCCCTTAAAGGGATAGTAAAGTCTAGTAATAATAAAAGCTAATATTGTAGTTATTAAAATAATAAACTAAAGAATGTTAATCCTATCTCTCAAACCTTTATGGTTTGAGAGATATACAAAGATAAAATTCCTCCACTTCTGTGACGTGACCTCTAGAGCAGGTTGCAGGATATCCTGGCACCAGGACCAGATGGAGGCTCCTTACACAGAGATATGGTTTGCAGGCACACTGTGTAGACCATTCCAATGAAGTATTTGTGTCATGATTGCGCTATTTTGGCTCTGCTGGAGAGCCTCATCTGGTCGCACGACCAGAATCACCGGCTGACAGCTTTACAGGTCATGTCACAGAAGAGGGAGGGAGGGGGAACTTTATGTTTGTATATCTCTCAAACCATAAAGGTTTGAGTGATAGGACTAACATTGTTTTGCTTATTATATTAATATTAACCCCTTAAGGACCCGTGACGTACCAGGACCGTCACGGTCCTTGGTATACTCAAGGACCGATGACGGTCATAGTACGTCACGTACTTTTTACTTACAGCGCTCTACCGGGAGAGCTGTAAGTAAAAATAGGGCATGAAATAGACCGCTCCAAGATCGGAGCGATCTCTTTCAAGCCCCATAGTGACGCTCCGATACATGTGACAGGTCACGTGTACCGGCGCTTCAACGTGCCCCTATGCGGTCGTTATGGGACGGAAACGTCCCATAACCTCCGGTCCTTAAGGGGTTAATAGCTACAATGTTAGCGTTTATTATTACTAGACTTTACTATCCCTTTAAACCATTGAAGAACTGTAGTAATTGTGCATCAAACAAACTGTGCCCTACATAATACATACACATTCCCACTGAGTTAAATGGGGCTTTGAACTCATTGGGGGAGATTCACTAAGTGGTGATAAAAAGGTGATAAAGTGGAGATGACTTCTCCAGTTTATCAATTCTCCAGTTCCTATATTACTCTATGGAGCCAGACTCTATAGAGTATAATATGAACTGGAGAAGTGATAAACTGGAGAAGTCTTCTCCACTTTATCATGCCTTTATCACCACTTAGTGAATCTCCCCCCTTGAATACTAGAGAGATCCAATACAAGGAACTGGAGGCCTCTTTATATTTCAAGTGGTTAACCCTTTGAGTAACAGAGGGGTACGCAACGCATTGCAAAGCAATGCGTTGCATACCCCTCTGGCACTCAAAGAGTTAAAATCCTCATTTAAGTAATTTTTATCTCCTATGATGCAGTTGGTTTGCTTAATTTCTTATTAAAGCAGCCACTTAGAGTGTCAGAGTAGTGTTCAATGCTTTTGTGGAGCAATGTGTCACATACGTCTTAGGCAGTCAAAGGTTTAAAAAAGGAACTACATAGAAAACTGACACATGGCTTTTGCTATGCTGTATGTCTAAAAATGAATACAAAAGACAGCAATAAAAAAGCCCAGAAAAATATTTCATTATAATATTAACGGCGCTCCATTTTAATGAAGGATGCTTCTAATAAACTCATATTACAGGGTTGCATTGGTTCCTGCAGAATTATATTTTTCTAAGCATAGGTCTGCATCACAATATGTCTGGTCATATTATTTACTCATAAAGCAAATAATCCTGACACACAGCTACAAAAGTTACTTTTTGTTATTTTAGGTGGTGATTCCTGTTCTTCTTACTCTGTTTATAAAAAAAAGGATTAGGACCAGAGGTATGTACATACCCCACTGGTCGTAAAGGGTTAATTTGATTAGTAAGATAGCATAGAGGGTGACTGAATGACTTAGAACAGACCTATATTTACTTCAGATGCTATGGTTATTCCAAATGAAACAGAAGTTTTCACTATTCAAGCAGTAAATTGCTTCCCCATGCCTGTTATCAACATAGAGGTCCATTTACTGCTCCAAAATATTTTTTTTGATGCTCAAATTACTTGTAACAAATAGCTGCAAAATAGAGTCAGGTTTGGTCACAAAGGGTATGACTGATATATGCATAATTACAATATAACTAAAATAAGTAGCCCATATTCTCATACCAATGTTATAACAATATTTTCTAATTTACAGTGAGCCATACTCAATAAAAAGAGGTGCAATCGTAAAGGAATCTGATTGCTCCATAAGAGAGAAATTGACATTTTCATTGATTCAAATTGATTGTTCAGTCTCATGACTGCTAGAGAGGAGACCTTGGTAACATTGAAGATGTTAGAAGTTATATCTAATCCAGTAGGTTTTTGATGAATATTTATTTGCCCAAAATTGTGCAGTTGGTTTGCTCCAAAACTGCATCTCTTTAGCTTATAGAATAAAGCCCAGTAACTTGTTAATTTATCACACCTCTTTACACATACATGTAAGGGTTTTAATATTATATAGAGCCATGGTTCTCATCTTGCACCCTCCGGGCCCACTAATAAGCCAGGATTTGAGTTAATCAGTCATTTTGATTAACTCAGCTGTGTTCAGACAGGAAATCATCAAATCCTGGATGGTTAGTTGGTCCTGAGAGCACAAGTTAGGAATCCATGATTTAGAGATTCATCGCACCGTATAATCCATTCCACTCACACAGTTCTCGGAGAGCAATCCCACAAAATATACCCATAATCTTTTATAATAATTAGCTAGAATGTTTGTCAGAAGCCATCATGCGCAATAGAGACTACCCAAATGCACAGAATGCTGGGAGGTGTAGGAATTCTGGGAGCATTCTGTGCTTTCGGGCAGTCTCTACAGTGCATGACTGCATCGGCAGCAGGACGTAGAGCAGGACCAGCCTCTTAACCCTTTGAGTGCAATGTGTTGCGTACCCCTCTGGCACTCAAAGGATTAACATCACCCAGACCTTGTCCCGTGTACACGGGCTTTTACACTAGTCATTTATAAAACATCACTCAATGAATGTTTGAGATACATATATATATGCTAGTTAATTAGGCACACCACTCCCATCCAAGTAAACAATCACTCAATCAGGGACAGTGTCACATGTATGTACCACAGGATCTAAGTAACTTTGAACACAGGATTGTTAGAGCCAAATGTGCCAGTGCAGGTTTCTCAGTCTTCCTCTCTGCTGTGATGCAAAAGAAAAAGAAAAAACAGGATGCGCTCCTCGTGTAATATCTTTAGATAAAGGAATCACCAAAGAAATTCACTAACAAAATTAGTGGCTGAACGTATACACTTTGCTTTTCAATACATCAAAAATGCACTCTCAATATATTATTGTTGATTGTCAAGCTTATGTCAGCAATCAACTACAAAAGCTTGCAGGGTACTTTATCCGCCCCTGCTTGGGTACCATTCCTCCTCTCAGAGTCTTTCAGACTGTTGTTAGCAGGCAGTTCATGGTTTGGACCAAATATATGTTGATACCACAAAAATAAATCAAATTAAAATGGAAATTTTTTTTAAACAAAAAATATTTGGTCCAAACTGAGAACTGCCTGCTAACAGTGGTCTGAAAGACTCTGAGAGGAGAGGAGGAATGGCACCCAATCAGGGATGGGTAAAGTACCCTGCAAACATTTGTAGTTGATTGCTGGCATAAGCTTGACAATCAACAATAATATATTGTGAGTGCATTTCGATCATATATATTGCAAAGCAAAGTGTATATTGGATAACACACTAAAGGCGCTTCTCCGCTCTCTGCTGTGATGTCATGATCAACAGCATCTAGAAAGTACTGACAATGGTCCAACAACCAGCAAACATCCAAACAACAGCAGCAGTTCTGTGGCTGGAGACAGACTGTCAATGAGAGAATCTGGTGGAGAATGGCAAGAATCATACAATGTATAGAACAGTTTTAATCAGTCAAATATCACTGCAGTGCAACAGTGACATGCTAGGGGAAATACAGGAAAGTACAACACATTAGACCTTATCACAGATGGACTATAGCAGCAGATCATCTCATCAGGTTCCACTCTTATCACCTAAAAAAAGCAGGGGTGGCTATAGTGGACACAGTAACAATGACACTGGACACTCGAGGAGTTGAAAAACTTGTCTGGTTTAATGAATCCTAGGACCAGTGGTTGCATACCAATGGAAGAACCAGGTAATTGTGACAGCAGTTTCAATCAATGAAGCCATCATGACAGGTATCAATGTAGGAGACTGGATGTGATGGCATGGGGTTTTTTTTCATGGCATTACTTAAAGCTCCTTATACTGGTTGAGGAACAGCTAAATGCAAAAGTCTACCTGGACTTTGTTGCTGATCAGGTTCATCCTTTCACGTTCACAGTTTATTTGCCCAGTAACAGTTACTTCCATCAGGACATTGCTCCATGTTACAAAGAGCAGATTGTTGGAAAATAGTTTTAGAAGAATATACGTTATTTCACTTTACAGTCACCAGATCTCAATACAATTGATTAATTGTGATAAGATTTAGAATAGACTGTTCACATCAAAGACTACCATCTAATCTGAGGTAATTTCAGGGTGTGATCAAGTCTTCCAGGACAATGACTGGAGGCTAAATATGAGAATGGATCATATTCGCACATTTTTAGAGGGACATAGGTGAAGATAATTATGTTCCGGTTAAGTTCAAGAAAGATTTACAATCTTACCTCAGTTCTTGGAATAATTTTTTGTATTTCAGTGTCAAATATATAACACTGGCCAGCAAGAAATGAGCTTACATTTTCTCTGATCATGAATTTGTGTTTAAAAATGTGTATGAGGCCAGGCACACATCTGTGCTTCTGAAGTATAGTCAATTGATGGCTGTTCAGAGACTTTGTAGGAATGCTTTTGCATAATGAGCAAATAGGGAAATGTAGTATGTATATGCATTTGTGTGTGTTTATGTTTTTAATTGTTTTATGTTTTTGCTCTGATTTATTTTTTATAACATAATTGGAGGCAAGGCAGTAACAGGGTGACAAACATGAAAATGCTTTCAGAACATGAGAATATTTAACATAATGGCTCCCACAGAATCTCAAGGATGAATTCTGATTCTACTGCAATGCTACATGGGCAAGATTACGTTAACAAGGCTTATACTGGCACATGGGCTACATGTCGCTAGTATCTGGAGTGAATGCAGCAGTCATGACTTGCAAATACATTAATTCCTAACTGGGTTTGGAATTAAGATGCATGCATCAAAAGCAGCATATAAATATAAGGGTGTGGAAATCAAATAAAGAAATATCATCTTGTCCTAGCCTTTTGTTCTAACATCTTTGACATAAGCTACAAAGGTTACTAAACATGCCTATTATATGCACTTTTCTTCCTCTGATCATCTCGACATACTGTTTGGTGTTTCCTCATATGGCATCCAGATATGTGGTATCATTGACCTGGACAGAATATGATAAAACAACAGGTTCAACATTAGACTGGACAGTGCCTTTTCCCATCATGTTATGAAAGTGTAATAAACTAGTATACTTAATAAATAGCTACATTGTACACATCTTGCAATGACCCACATAAGACATTTTGGTCCATATTCAATAAGCTAAAAATGAGCAATTCTGGAGCAAGCCAACATAGGAGACAAATACAAAAAATTATATTTATTTAAATTGTACTTTCAACCTCTTGATTGCTTTGCAGTGCTTTGGAGGCCACTCTGATATTCCGGTGACTAAAGTCCCCTTTTAAATCAATGGGAATTGGGAGAATATTAATTTGGTCCTTCTGGTGCAGTTGGTTTATCCCCAAATAAAGCCATTTGTGCTTCTTTAGTTATTAAACAATATATCACACAATAAATATACCATATTCAGAAAGCTAAATAGGTACAATTCCAGATCAAACCTAGTACACCACAGATGACATAAACATTCTTAAAATTATCATTAATTAAAATGGGGCCTTTAAACATTTGAATAATAAAACAGGGCTTAACATTTTAAGTCCTTTGCTACTGGCTAGACCTGAAGAGTTACTCGCCACTGCAAGCCATAACATACCCACCAGGGCTGAATTTCTGCTCGCAAGGGCTAAATTTTCACTCGCCATTGGCTAGTGGAGAGTGAAAATTTTGAGCCCTAATAAAAAGTTATCCAGTGCATCATGAGCATGAAGTTTTCCTTTGTCCCCCTATCAAGAATCTACTCACATTCTGACCTTTCAGGAGGGGCATGAGCAGAAGATATAAGGGAGGGGAGGAGGACTATGAGGTGGAGTGGAAGGGAAAAGGAAGGGTGCAATGAGGAAGACTCTGCTAATTGAGTGAGGAAAGGGGGACAGGGGCTTCCAGTCCTACTTAGATGACAGGACTATGTTGTGAATGCTGTCTAAATGTATTTTTGTTTTAGTTTTGTTTTTTAGCCACACATAGAAAAATTAATTTCATGTATTATAAAACAGCATGTTTTGGATGATAAATTAATTTACAGAATAATTTTGCTCATCTCTTTCAGAAGTCATATTATGCAAATATTGCTCATATGGCAAGAAACCCGCAGTATGGTTGGTAGATTCTGACATTTTGTTGAGGCAAGTCGGGAATGGAAGAATATCTGAATAAGCTTCTAAAATACAATTATATTACTAATTAATTAAAATGTTAATATGAGTGGGAAATTACACTGTATAGATAATTATCCAAGAACTTCTTAGTAAAATTGGATCACATCATTTTGATGAAAACCAAAATCTCCCTGTGTCATTGACACACTATTTTTACTAGAATTGTTCAGTGTCAAAATAAAAATGTTAATGCCCATCATGTCTGTGGCACTAGGATGATTAGTATTTTCAGCTGTTGAATTACGATGTGAGAGGAAGTGATAGAGATTAGAGGAAGTGATGGTCCAAGGTTCCCCGGATTCTAAAATTGATTCTAAAGAATTGTGAAGAAATGGAAATTCTGATTATAAAATGTGCATTCCAGTGTGCTTGTCTTTGCATTTTCCTCTAAGCCTTTTAGGACAGGAGGGTTAAACAAAGCTTTGAAAAGGTTCCCTGCATTACTTTTGAGAGATTCATCAAACATATTTAATATGCAACATGACAAAGAAAACAGAAGAACTCAAAATACGGTCAATAGAGGACATGACATAAGAGACAGAAGACTTTAATCATTTGAATGTCAAAGGGATGTGCACACCCATCTGGCACTCAAAGGGTTAATAAAAAGCTTAGATGTGGTACTGAAAATGTACAGTAGTTAAACGATATGCAGAAAACTTAAGTCAAGAGTTGAACATTTACAGGAAGAAATGAATAGTACAGATTTGCTTTCCAAAAAAGGAATGAAGGTACTTAAAGGGATAGTAATACTTCGTTTTATCTTTATTTTATTTTGTAGGCATTAAAAAAACATGAAGAACGATATAAGTCTTATCTCTCAAACCTTTATGGTTTAAGAGATATTCACAAGCAAAGTATCCCCCCCCCCCCGTTCAGCCACAGCAGAAGGAAGGTGCCCAGGTAGACTGCAGACAGGGACAATCTTCAATTAAGATAAGGGAAAAACCTGAAAAACTTGTCAAGGGGGGAAGGGCTTTCATTCTTTTCATACAATGAAGAGTGTCCCCTGCTGTTATCTGTCTGGTCATACAACCAGATTCACATCTGAGAAGAGATGGCTTACACTAGGAAAAAGGGGAGGGAGGGGGATACTTTGCTTGTGAATATCTCTTAAACCATTTGAGAGATAAGACTTATATCATTCTTCATGTTTTTTAATGCCTACAAAATAAAATAAAGTTAAAACGAAGTATTACTATCCCTTGAAGGAGTAAGAGCCTGTATGCAGAAAGGAAAAGATGAGAAATTCTGAAGTAAACCAGCTGTACCATAGGGAGAAAGGAAAAGCAAACTATTTAAATGGAGCTTTTTACCTCTACAGTATTAAAGAGGTCTCCAAAGCAAAGGAGAATCAGGAGACCTTCCTAGCATTCAAAGGTATAAAAGTTCCCTTTTGGGAACTGTTATTTCTTCTTTATGGTGCACATAGTATGATCTCTAATTACTCATCTTTTCTTTCTGCATACAGCCCTATATGGTTTGATTGACAAGTAATTGAATTTTGTAAGAGTGTAAAATGAGATTAGACCGCTTCATGGAGACTAGGCTGCAGAAATTTTAATCCATTGCATGGTAGCGAAGTATACAAAGCAATGCAGTGAAGACCTTTCAGTCAAAGTTTTAAATCCTTTTAAATATCTACTTTTTGCTACTGCCAGTGATTTTCCTGAAATAACTTATTTCCTCCTATTGTTTCCAATGTCCATAAGAACTCCCACTGCAGTACTTCAGCTGCTGAGTGCTAGAGTGGAGAAATTCACAGCTGGCTGGTGAGGACTGAGAGTTGTAGTCTAGCAGCAACTTGAGGGCTGGGGGTCAGTAAGTTTTTCTATATCTACTAGTGAAAAATGTACAAAAAATAAACAATATTATTAATGAATTTAAGGACTTAAATTCATTGTTGGTCATTTATTTATTTTTTGGACATTTTTTATTCTGAGGTTATAATTTGATATTCATTTTATTTGGTTGTTTGTATTGTGTTACATATAATATTAAATATCTGTATTTCATATATAGAGGAGCACTGTCCTTTTGTTTTTTTCATTTATGCATAGTACTATGGCTACCAGTGTAGTGGGGAGGTCACAGTGGAAAAAAGGGAAAATATTTACTTTTTGCAGGAATTCCTAGGGAAGATGAAAAGTGACATTTGTTGCACTTTTCTCATTTTGCCCATCCCTACTCAATCCTAAGATAAGGGTTGCTGATGTTGACTTGTGTTACTGCTTAGTCAATAATAGTGAGCGTTACTAGATGGGTGTCAGATTTGGAAACAGAGACAGTCATAATGATGTCCAAGATAGTTGTGTATTATTAGCCATGTTATCCAGACTTTTTAGCTGACTTAAAGGGATAGTAATACTTCGTTTTAACTTTATTTTATTGGCATTAAAAAAACATGAAGAATGATATAAGTCTTATCTCTCAAGCCTTTATGGTTTAAGAGATATTCACAAGCAAAGTTTCCCCCTACTGCCCCTTTTTCCTAGTGTAAGCCAGCTCTTCTCAGATGTGAATCTGGTTGTAAGACCAGACAGATAACAGCAGGGGACACTCTTCTTTGTATGAAAACAATGAAAGCCCTTCCCCCCTTGACAAGTTTTTCAGCTTTTTCCCTTATCTTATTTGAAGATTGTCCCTCTCTGCAGTCTACCTGGGCACCTCCCTTCTGATCTAGCTGAACGGGGGGGGGGGGATACTTTGCTTGTGAATATCTCTTAAACCATAAAGGTTTGAGAGATAAGACTTATATCGTTCTTCATGTTTTTTAATGCCTACAAAATAAAATAAAGATAAAACGAAGTATTACTATCCCTTTAAGCTAGATGAACATCAACATCTCAAACAGATCCACGCGTTTCATGCAAGAAGCGCTTACTCATGGTCTCATTACTCATGATCTCATTTGAAGATCATGACCAAGCGCTTCTTGCGCAAAACGCGTGGATCTGTTTGAGATGTTGATATTCATCTAGCTGAAGTGCCTAGGATGTATTAGTCTCTCCTTGTTTCATTACATGGCCAGTAGATTGAAGGTATTTTTTACATGATTCGAATAAATTTTGATGGTTTAAGAATTGGGTTTTTCTGTCTTTTTGCATTGGAGTGCAGGAATTTTTCACTTATTATAATTTAATAACAGATAGAGAAGCTCCCACCTAGCACCCATCAAGTGGTTTAGCCCATCACTCTTACCCATTACATGTTGTTGTTACATGTTACCAGTGATGCTGGAATTATGACTATCTGACAGTGACCAGACATAGAAGATAGAGCTGCTGCATCGTTCTTGTGTATATATATTTTACTAACTTCTTCAAAGCCAAGGTAGATTCCTTCAGGGAAAATATTACCCTCCCCCCTTTTTTTTACATATTCTGCTATCCTCACCCTTTCACATCCTGTCATGCTTAACAGTCACGGAGGAGAAATTGACTAAGTAGCTATTCTCCTCTCCCTCCACTACATACACACTTGATCTGGTTCTGATGACTTAAAACATGCATAGTGACACCTATACTCAAAAGCAATACCCTGAAAGTACCACACCCTTTAGATATCGACTGGATTCTCCCCTTCCTTTTGCCTCTAATCTTTTGGAGTGACTAGCCTACTCATGCCTGCTTGACTCCCATAATACACACAACCTGCTTGACTCATTACCATCTGGCTTTCACACAGCTCACTGCACAGACACTGCTCTCACAAGAGTTGTCAATGATCTACACATCCTGCATGATCTTTCTTTTTGCTTTTGACACTGTCAGTCATGCTCTCCTCCTCTACATTCTTTATTACTTAGGCATCCATAACTGGCTGTCCTCTTAGCTAACTCACTGATCTTTCAGTGTCTCCATTGCCACCTCTTTGTCTTCTCCAGTCCAACTCTTTGTTGGTGTTCCCCAAAGCTCTGTTCTAGGATGCTTCTATTCGCTCTATAGACAGTAACACTTAGTGATCTTATTACTTGTTCAGACTCAAATATCACCTCTATGCTGATGACACCCAGCTTTACTTATCCACACCTCAACTGACTCCTGATGTTCAGCCTTAAGTCACAGATTTCTTCTCTGCTATTTTAAACTGGATGGCTAATAGGTTCCTTAAACTCAACATGTCAAAAACTTAGCTGCTCCTCATCCCACCTTGACCTGGCCCTGTAGTGGCCTTCTTAGTGACAGTAAATGGTATTACCATATATCCAGTATCAGACGCATGGTCCCTAGGGGTGATAATTGATGCAGCTCTCTCATTCCCTCCTCATTAATACTATTGCCAAATTCTGCCACTTTCTCTTGCTTAATATAACAAAAATCCATCCATTTTTCTGTTTCTCCATGACCATAATTCTTACACTAGCACTCATCCTATGCTGCATTGCTGCACAATGCATTGAATACACCTCTGGCAATGAAATTGTTAAATCTATGGAACGTGTCATTTGTCTCCCCAGCATCAGTTGTACAACCCAGACAGCAGAGCTTAGCACACTGTTTGTCTCAGAAGACTTTGAGAGATTTAAATAGCAGCTCAAGCCAAATTATAATTTTTCTACTGCAAAATGATTCACCACACATATGCTTGAGAGCAGTATATGAGAGTAATTACAAATTGTCACAGTACTGCTGGTTTATTAAATGTCACTTACAGACAATACAGTTCTGGGGATAAGTGTCACACACTTCATTAGGAGGCAAAAACCTATTATACTAACTTTGGTAGAAAATAACAAAGAAAAAATGATTCAAGGTTAGAAATAAGCCATTGTTAATAGAAATACTTTCTAAAAAATAAAAGTAAATTTGAGCTTTGCTGGAATCAGATAAAGAACAGTTTAAATAAATACAAAAAAGCAACACTTCATTATTAGTATCTCCCTATCCCTTCTATCTCTTCTGTCTGTTTTCTATTTTGCCCATTGCAGCCCACCTTCTCTTATCTGTGGGCTTTCATTTGCATGTTACTGAATTCACAAATTGTGATGAAAACATTGCAGTTATTGGATTCTATGAGAGTGACAGGTTTTCTCACCTGTTTCTGATATGTAGATATACACACAAATGATTTATAGGAAGACAAGACTAAGCGAGATGAGGGAAGTTGGTGAGGTATACATGGAAACAAATACATGTCATCAGACACACCTTCACTTCTTCTGTGGGACTTCAACTGCCATGTGGATGATCCATCAGTTTCCTGGGCATCCTGCTTTCTTTCTCTAACATCTGCGTTTGGACTACAACAGTGGACAGATGCTAGTACTCACAGGGATGGCCACTTCCTAGACCTTGTGTTCACTAGAGGCTGTGCACTCTTGGACTTCAACATCTCCCCTCTTCCACTATCTGACCACCATCTTCTAACATTCAGCACCACTTATACACCTTACGCAATCCCTGCTTCCTCTACCCGCTTCACGCGTAACCGCAAATCACTTAATCTCACTGCTCTGCAATCCTCCCTGGCTACAGGACTTTCATCCATTCCCACTAATACAGACACTAACAGTCTTGTGAACACTTACAACTTGGTCCTGTCCTCCTCTTTAAACCTGCATGCTCCTCCCGGTCTCAGACGCACCCGTAAAACCAATCCACAGCCATGGCTTAATAAGGACACCAGCTTCCTTCGCTCCTGTACCCGTTCATCTGAATGACTCTGGAGAAAGTCAGGCTCTCTGGCAGACTTTATCCACTACAGATTCCTCCTTTCTTGTTTTAACTCTGCTCTGTCCCTGACAAAAAAAATTACTTTTCACAACTAATTAGCACTCACAAATCCAACCCCCGCTGCCTTTTCTCTACATTCAACTCCCTTCTCCGCCCTCCATCTGCCTCCCTCTCACACTCTATACAGCCACAAGACTTTGCCGACTTCTTCAAAGCCAAGGTAGACTCCATCCGGGGTAATATCCCACCCTTTATATACCCTCCTATCCTCCCTCATTCCCCTCCTGCCACCCTGGACTCCTTTTCACAAGTCATGGAGGAAGAATTGACTAACCTCCTCTCCCTCCACTACATGCACACTTGATCCTCTCCCCTCTCACCTCATCCAGCCCCTCTCCCCCACTCTAACCCCTATCCTATTACAGATCTTTAACTCCTCCTTTGCCACTGCTACATTTCCTGATGACTTCAAACATGCCAGAGTAACACCTATCCTCAAGAACAACTCCACTGACAGTACCACACCATCTAGCTATCGACCGATTTCTCTCCTGCCATTTGCTTCTAAGCTCTTGGAACGCCTAACCTACTCCCGACTGCTTGACTTCCTTAACTCGCACGACCTGCTACAATCTGGCTTTCGCACTGCTCAATCCACTGAAACCACTCTCACAAGAGTGGTTAATGATCTACACAATGCCAAATCACAAGGTCACTATTCTATATTTATCCTTCTTGATCTCTCCGCTGCTTTTGACACTGTTGATCATGCACTTCTCCTCCAAATTCTTCACTCCTTAGGAATCTGTAACCTAGCACTGGACTGGCTATCCTCATACCTAACTAACCGATCCTTCAGTGTCTCCTCTGCCACTTCATCATCATCTCCTGTCCACCTCTCTGTTGGTGTTCCTCAAGGCTCTGTTCTAGGACCTCTTCTCTTTTCTCTTTACACACTAACACTTGGCAATCTTATTAACTCCTTTGGTCTCAAATATCACCACTATGCAGATGACACCCAGCTTTATTTATCTGCACCTCAACTGACTTCTGATATTCAGTCTAAAGTCACAGATTGCCTCTCGGCCATCTCAGACTGGATGGCTCATAGACACCTCAAGCTCAATATGTCTAAAACAGAGCTAATATTCATCCCACCCAGGTCTGGCCCACTAGTGCCCTTCCAGGTGACTGTGAATGGCACTACCATAAATCCAGTATCAGAAGCACGGTGCCTAGGGATTATAATTGATACATCTCTCTCATTCTCTCCTCATATTAACGCCATTGCTAAATGCTTCCACTTTCACTTGCGTAACATTGCTAAAATCCATCTCTTCCTTTGCTCCTCCACAGCCAAAATTCTCACACAAGCACTCATCATTTCCCGCATGGACTACTGTAACCTTCTTCTCTCTGGCCTTCCTGCATCCCATCTCCATCCTCTTCAATTCATACAGAATGCTGCATCATTAATTATCCTATTGTCACCTAGGTTTTTCCCTGCCCCACTCCTCCTCAAATCTCTCCAGTGGCTGCTTATAAAACTTCAGATCTCTATCAAAATTCTGCTTCTCTCATTCAAAACTCTTCTCACCTCTACCCCTTCCTACATTTCCACTCTGATCTCCCGCTATACCCCATCCCGCCACTTACGATCAATAATTCCAATGATGGAAAAATTAAAAGGCTAGATTAGTGATTTTTTTTATATTTATATATAGTTACATAATGTTTCTTGTGCTAAAGTATTGTGCAGGCGTTTTACTCTACCAAAATGCATTCTTGTAGTTGTAGTATCCAAAACAATATCTACAATCTCGAATAATATGGACAATATTTCTTGAACTTTTATATAATGAATATTCCATACTGATATAGATTTAAACAACTAGTTAGCTGAGCATCTCCCAATATTACCACATATTCTAAAACCCATTCAATTTGGCGATTTGCACATAATCTTTTAAACATGTACGTTTTCCTGTTTCATGTATAGCAATGCACTGGAGATCTCTCTAGCATCCAAAGGGTTAAAGTCCCCAATTTAAATCAATGGGAATTTATGGAATGTTTTTTTTCAACCACAGTCCAGCTGGTTTGCCACAGAATTGTTCAACAGCTGCTTTATACATCAGCCTCACAATTTCCAGTGATATTGGCAAACACAACTCTACGATATAGTGGTTATGAAATTCTATGAAGTCTCTAAAAAACATGAAAGATAAAACAAAAAAAGATTTATAGTTAAACCCTGAGGCCCGGGCAATGGTTTTCAGCTGAATATAAATGTGAGCTCTAGTTGCAGTGTAATTAAAATCAGATATATACAGTACAATACAGTATGTAGCAACTCAGAAATTTAATAAGAATTTTCTGAGTGGTGAACTGTAGTGATGAGCGAGCACCTCAATGCTCGGATGTTCGGGTGCTCTGACCGAGCACCCCCTGAGGCTCGAGTGCTCGGCCGAGCATCCGAGCCCCATTGAAGTCAATGGGAGGACTCGAGCATTACACCAGGCACCCCCTGCTCTGATGAGGGGAGGGTGCCTGGTCCATAGGAAAAGGGCAGAAAAAGATGGAAACACTACAGAAATGGTTCAGGGACAGCATAGGGAGGATGTCTGGATGCACCTTGGACTCCAACATCGCTGCTGGGAACGATCTTTCGCCCGTAGTACGCCATTTTTACAGACTGACCATAAAACACACAAAAAGGAAAATAAAAACGACTTTAGGCGAAAAATTGTTACCAAACAATATTTGCTGTATATTTACTTGTATATCATCTGCAAATTCTCCCAAAAATTTCCTTGATTTTCAGAACTGAGGCCATGATTAAGAGGGAAACGTGCGCAGAGGCAAATTATCCCAAAAATTTCCTTGATTTTCAGAACTGAGGCCATGATTAAGATGGAAACGTGCGCTGAGCTGACCATCTAAAACATTATGGGTGAGGGTCTGCTGCAGAGCTGACCATCCTAAACATTATATGCGAAGGCCCGCTAGTGAGCTGACGCTATAAAACATTATATGAGAAGGCCCGCTGGTGAGCTGACCTATATAAAAATTGTCAAACAGGGCCCGCTGGTGAGCTGGCCCTATATAAAAATTATATCACAGGGCCCGCTGGTGAGCTGGCCCTATATAAAAATTATATCCCAGGGCATATGGAAGAGGAGGAGGAGGATGAGAAGATTAAGAGTCAACCATATACCCGTTTTTGGGGTGGAAGGGGTGAATGGGAATACAGAGTATTCCCATCATTGTAAATAACATATATAAAGTGAGTTTATGTTCCCCCGGGGCTTTCCTCCAGTGGAGTGGAGAAGTCAGGGGAAATCCAGGCCTTGTTCATTTTTATAAGTGTCAACCTATCAGCATTGTCGGTGGAAAGGCGGATACGCTTATCTGTTATGATGCCACCAGCAGCACTAAATACCCGCTCAGACAGAACGCTGGCGGCAGGGCAGGCCAGCACCTCCAAGGCGTAGAGTGCCAGTTCATACCACGTGTCCAGCTTGGACACCCAGTAGTTGTAAGGCACAGAGGGATCATTGAGGACGCTGACACGGTCTGCTACGTACTCCTTCACCATCTTCCAAAACTTTTCCCTCCTTGTGACACTAGGCTGCGCATCAGGGTGAGGGTGCTGGCGGGGTGTCATGAAGGTGTCCCACGCCTTGGAGAGTGTTGCCCTGCCTTTCTCGGAACTGCTGTGTGCTCCCCTTTTCTCCCCTTCTCTGTTGGCCAAGGTAGCACGTACTCTGCCGCCAGCGTTGTCAGATGGAAAATTTTGGAGCAATTTTTCAACAAGAACCTTCTGGTATTGCACCATTTTGCTTGTCCTCTCCACCGGAGGAATGAGAGATGAGAAATTCTCTTTGTAGCGGGGGTCCAGAAGGGTGAACACCCAGTAATCCGTGTTGTCTAAAATGCGTACAACGCGTGGGTCACGGGAAAGGCAGCCTAACATAAAGTCAGCCATGTGTGCCAGAGTACCAACAGTCAAGATTTCGCTGTCCTCACCAGGAGGCTGACTCTCAATATCCTCATCCTCTTCCTCCTCTTCTGCCCACCCACGCTGAAGAGATGGAACTAAAGTTCCATGGCTACCCTCTGTAGCGGAGGCAACCGTGTCTTCCTCCTCCTCCTCCTCCTCCTCCTCCTCCTCCGCCTCCTCCAATTGTCGCTGAGAAGACGAAGTGAGCGTGCTCTGGCTATCACCTTGTGTAAGCTCTTCCTCCCCCATTTCCACCTCTTCCACATGCAAAGCGTCGGTTTTAATTGTGAGCAGCGAGCGTTTCAGTAGACACAGAAGTGGGATGGTTACACTGATAATAGCGTTATCGCCGCTCACCATCTGTGTCGATTCCTCAAAATTGCGTAAAACCTCGCAGAGGTCTGACATCCATTCCCACTCCTCACTTCTGATTACAGGAAGTTGAATGGAGAGGCGACGACCGTGTAACAGCTGGTACTCCACTACTGCCCTCTGCTGCTCACAAAGCCGGGCCAACATGTGGAAGGTGGAGTTCCAGCGCGTGCTCACGTCACACAGCAGCCGGTGAGCTGGCAATTGTAAGCGCTGCTGCAGCTTCAACAGGCCGGCCGAAGCTGTAGATGACTTACGGAAATGTGCACACACGCGGCGCACCTTGGTCAAGAGATCATGCACATTGGGGTAGGTTTTTAGAAATCGCTGCACCACTAAATTAAATACATGCGCTAGGCATGGTACGTGTGTGAGCTTGCCGAGCTCCAAAGCCGCCACCAAGTTACGCCCATTATCACACACAACCATGCCTGGTTGCAGGTTGAGTGGCGAGAGCCACTGCTCGGTCTGGTGACTAATCCCCTGCAACAGCTCTGAGGCCGTGTGCTGTTTGTCCCCAAGGCAGATCAGCTTCAGCACGGCCTGTTGACGCTTCCCCACTGCAGTGCTACACTGCTTCCAGCTACTGGCTGATGGGGGAGTGGCGGTGTGTGTAGAGAATTCGGAGGTGGAAACGGAGGAGGAGGAGCCAATAACATAGGTGCTGGTGGAAACCCTGATGGAGGTAGGGCCCGCAATCCTCGGCGTGGGTAGCACCCGTGCCATCCCAGGGTCCGAGTCGCTCCCAGCCTCCACGACATTCACCCAGTGTGCCGTCAGGGAAATGTAGCGTCCCTGGCCACAAGCACTTGTCCATGTGTCAGTCGTTAAGTGGACCTTCCCAGTAACTGCGTTGGTCAGGGCACGGGTGATGTTACGGGACACATGGTGGTGTAATGCGGGGATGGCACACCGGGAAAAGTAGTGGCGGCTGGGGACCGCGTACCGAGGGACAGCTGCTGCCATCAGGCTGCGGAAGGACTCAGTGTCCACAAGCCTAAATGGCAGCATTTCGATGGCCAGTAATTTGGAAAGGTGTGAGGTTAGTGCTATGGCCTGTGGGTGGGTGGCTGGGTACTTTCTCTTGCGCTCAAATGCCTGGGGTAACGACATTTGGACGCTGTGCTGGGACAGGGAAGTGGATGTGGTCGCTGATGGTGCTTCAGATGGTACAGGTGCAGGGCGGGAGGTATGCGGGCCTGCGCCTTCGACAGGCGATTGGCCGGCACCGAAAACAGGGGAAGAGGAGGCAGTGGTGTGGCCTGCAGACACAGATGGGCGATCCAGGCGTTCCTCCCACTTACTACGGTGCTTGGATGCCATGTGTCGGATCATGCTGGTGGTGGTGAGGTTTCTAGTGTTCATGCCTCGGCTCATTCTGGTGTGGCACAGGTTGCAAACTACAAATCTTTTGTCGTCCGCACTTTCCTTAAAAAAACGCCATACCGCGGAACACCTACCCCTTGGCAAGGTAGATTTACGCAAGGGGGTGCTCCGTGGAACATTTGCGGGCCGGTTTGGTGCGGTCCGCCTTCTTTCTGTTGCCACACCACTGCCTCTTCCAGCCTGTTGCGGTGCTGCAGATGGCTCACCCTCAGGACTGCTGTCATCGCTCGGCTCTACACCTTCCCAGGTGGGGTCAGTCACCTCATCGTCCACCAAGTCCTCCTCCACTTCCTCACTCTGATCATCCTCCCCATGTCTTGATCCCACCACATACTCAGTCATTGACAACTGTATAACATTCTCCTCAACAAGGTCTTGAGACGGAAATAGTGGTTGATTTAATGGCAACTGTGTCTCATCATCATCATCATCATCATCCACTACTTCCTTTGACCTTAAATGCCGTTCACATCTGTCATCTTCTTGTGATTGGGTAGCCTCTAGAGGTTGTGAATCAGGGCACAAGATGTCATGTTCCTCTGCAAGCGTGCTTGGAGAGAGGGTCAAATGAAGGATTGGTGATGAGACGAGCTCATCACTATATCCCAGTGTGGGATCACTTCTTTGACCAGACCGTGTATGGTGGGAGGAAGGATGATCAGAGTGAGGATTATGTTGACCAGACTCTTGGCTACTGAGAGTGGACTTGGTGGAAGACAGGGTGGTGCTTAACCGACTGGAAGCAGTATCAGCTGTCATCCAACCGACCACCTGTTCGCACTGGTCGGACCTCGAGAGTGATGTCCTGCGACGCCCTGTGAAATCAGACATGAAGCTAGGTATGGTGGATGTCTTTCTTTCTTGTGCTCTGGCACCAGGCACAGTTTCTCCGCGTCCTGACCCGCGCCCTGAACTTTCAGGATCACGTCCACTTCCCCGTCCCTTTTTACCCGCCTTCTTCATCTTACACGATATATGTGACTTTAATATATATGAGTTTGAAAACTTAACAGTATTTCTTCCTATTCTGCAACTGTGCAGAGTACACAGAATAGGCTGTTAAACGGCGTTGAAACACACTGAATGGAATATGTGACTTTAATATTTGAGTTTGAAAACTTAACAGTATTTCTTCCTATTCTGCAACTGTGCAGAGTACACAGAATAGGCTGTTAAACGGCGTTGAAACACACTGAATGGAATAAGTGACTTTAATATTTGAGTTTGAAAACTTAACAGTATTTCTTATAATTCTGGAACTGTACAGAGTACACAGAATAGGCTGTTAAACGGCGTTGAAACACACTGAATGGAATATGTGACTTTTAAATTTTAGTTTGAAGACTTAACAGTATTTCTTCCTATTCTGCAACTGTGCAGAGTACACAGAATAGGCTGTTAAACGGCGTTGAAACACACTGAATGGAATATGTGACTTTAATATTTGAGTTTGAAAACTTAACAGTATTTCTTATAATTCTGGAACTGTACAGAGTACACAGAATAGGCTGTTAAACGGCGTTGAAACACACTGAATGGAATATGTGACTTTTAAATTTTAGTTTGAAGACTTAACAGTATTTCTTCCTATTCTGCAACTCTGCACAGTACACAGAATGTGCTGCTAAACTGCGGCGAAGCACACTGAATGGAATATGTGACTTTAATATTTGAGTTTGAAAACTTAACAGTATTTCTTCCTATTCTGCAACTCTGCACAGTACACAGAATGTGCTGCTACACTGCGGCGAAGCACACTGAATGGAATATGTGACTTTTAAATTTTAGTTTGAAGACTTAACAGTATTTCTTCCTATTCTGCAACTGTGCACAGTACACAGAATGTGCTGCTACACTGCGGCGAAGCACACTGAATGGAATATGTGACTTTGATATTTTAGTTTGAAGACTTAACAGTATTTCTTCCTATTCTGCAACTCTGCACAGTACACAGAATGTGCTGCTACACTGCGGCGAAGCACACTGAATGGAATATGTGACTTTGATATTTTAGTTTGAAGACTTAACAGTATTTCTTCCTATTCTGCAACTCTGCACAGTACACAGAATGTGCTGCTAAACTGCGGCGAAGCACACTGAATGGAATATGTGACTTTGATATTTTAGTTTGAAGACTTAACAGTATTTCTTCCTATTCTGCAACTCTGCACAGTACACAGAATGTGCTGCTAAACTGCGGCGAAGCACACTGAATGGAATATGTGACTTTGATATTTTAGTTTGAAGACTTAACAGTATTTCTTCCTATTCTGCAACTCTGCACAGTACTCAGAATGTGCTGCTAAACTGCGGCGACGCACACTGAATGGAATACGTGACTTTGATATTTTAGTTTGAAGACTTAACAGAATGTGCTCTAATCTGCAACTTTGCACACTAAACAGAATGTGCTCTAATCTGCAACTTTGCACACTAAACAGAATGTGCTCTAATCTGCAACTTTGCACACTAAACAGAATGTGCTCTAATCTGCAACTGTGCACACTAAACAGAATGTGCTCTAATCTGCAACTTTGCACACTACACAGAATATATATATTTTTTTTTTTTTTTTTTTTTTTTTTCCCCCCACACCAAATAACCTGCTGCCCCCACACACAGTAGTCCTAAAAAGGACTTTTGGTTCTTTTTTTTTCACAATTTTTGTTTTTTTCCTCCCTACACTGCCTTTCCCTTCCTATCCTCAGCTCTCCCTGGCTCAGACTGAGCCGAACTCGATGGTCAGGTGCTATACAGCACCTGACCACGGGTTCTGGCCAGCCAATCAGTGTAATGCCAGCAGCCAACATGGCTGCTGGCATTACACCGATGTCAGAGCCTCCCTGCACGTTTATTGGCTGCGCAGCAGGCGCAAAACGTGCGGGGAGGAGACACGAACATGGCGGGCGAGCACATGCGGTACTCGTACGAGTACCGCCATGTGCCGAGCAGAGCGATGCTCGTGCCGATCCGAGCATCGGCCGAGCATGCTCGCTCAACACTAGTGAACTGGCTTGATTACTAATATTTATCTTTTATGTCATAGTCTGCCTTCTGCACCACAGCATGTTTAATACCTTTTGAAAGCCTTCACCTCTGTCTTATAGATAAATGTTGTAGTAAATTTTGCAAGCACAGGCATTCAATTTCACTAAAACCTGTTATCACATTTATGTGATAGGCTAGCACATTATTTGTAAACAACACTGTTAGTCACTGGGCAGTGAAAATGCTAATCTCTTTAACTATTTTAAAATACTGCAGTATGCAGTCTTATATGTCCGAGAGTAGAAGGGCCCATGGAGTAATGGGATTCATCTATCAAATGAAAAATTGGGAAAATACAGTTTTTTGCTGTTAGAGCTATATTTCTGCTGTTTCAAATAAAAAAACATGCATTTTTTCGAACTATTTGTATGGAATTGCATTGATTTGAAATAGTGCAATTTTTCTTACATTATATTATTTTGAAATATGACCATTCACTGTTATAGCAATATTAACTTAATATTACATTAACCCTTTGAGTGGCAGAGAGGTATCCAACACATTATATTGCAATGCGTTGAATACTTCTCTTACACTGGAAGTGTTAAAACTAGGATGCCTGAACAGCTGAGTTTTGCATTAGGCAGAGTAAACAGTTGTTTAGGAATCACATAGCCACACCCGCCATGCTGATTAGGGGAATTGTCAGTGTAATTCCGAACACCTTACTGATTACATTATTTAACACCATGGGTGTTAAAGAGCTATCCAACAGAATTTGAAACAATAATGTATACTGGAGACCAAGGGCTGGATTCAAATACAGGTGCTAATTTTATCTCTGCTTTTATCTCCAGGTATGCCCATAGACTTCAATAGGAACATTTTTTATAAAACGGGAGGTAACATTTATCTCCTGCATTTGAATCCAGCCCCAAGAATGTTATAGACTGTTGGCAGAAGATAATGAATAGCTACTATGGAGAAAACATCTGCGCAGTAGGAGATAAATGAAAATGACAATTGATTGAAATGTGTTTTAACATTTTTTAGAATGCTAGAGAGGTCTACCGAGCAATGGTTCAAAGTGCATTGGAGGCCTCTCTTGCATCAAAGTCAGATTTAAATTGGAATTAGGTGAGGTTTATTTGTCTCCTGTGGTATAGGTGCTTATCTCCACAAATTATATTTTTTAAAGTTGATGAAGCATAATGTGGACTTGTTGAGGAGTGAGGAAGTGGTCAGAGCTAAGATTACTTAGAGTTTCTTGCATAAGGGAGCCTAAGCTGGAAATCTGGACTTGGCTGGCCAACAGATGACTCATGTGCCATGTGATTTCCAAGGGGGCTGTTGGTAGCCAGTGACCTGCCAGCAATCTACTTTGCTTTCTTCATTGCATTATATTTCTTTGTTTTCCATAATGTTTGCAAAAATAAACATTTCAAGCCAACTTGATTAATAACTTGGGCAGCTTTGCGTTTCACTTGCATCGCAATAGAGGGAATACTTGGTTATTCTTCTGAAGACATACATTCATTGCTCTATATTAGTGGCATAACTAGAGGCAGTGCAGAGGATGCAGTTGTGCTGGGGCCCAGCATCCAAGAGGTCCTCCTTACCCAACCTGGGGCATTCTAGTTATACATGAACTTATTTTTGTTAGGGAGTCCTCCAATGACTAGCTACACTAAATAGAAAGAAAGATGAGTGAAGTCATTCCCATACTTGCAAACTTTAAAAAGCATTTCCAAGGACACTTTTTCACTGGGCAGTCAAATTAGAGAGTATATATATATATATATATATATATATATATATATATATATATATATATATAGTTGCCACTTACTCAAAGTATATATTTCCCCTCTAAATTCCCTGGGCATTAACAAAACCTCATCCATGTAAACTCCATATCCAGGGTACTTTATTCCTTTTGTATCTGTGAGCTTTTAAAATTACATTGTAACTGGCCGCTTATAACATCACTCGCTATTATGCATCACTTTGAAATTTGTTGGGGCTTTATAAAAGAAATAATACAGTACACAATAATAAGTGAAAGGCCTACTAGAAAGGCATTTTACAGTACAATTTCTCTATAGCAGGAGTGTTCAAGTTTGATCCTCAAGAGCCACCAACAGGCCAGGATCCCCTGACGAAGCACAGGTAAGTTAATCAGTGGCTCATTCATTCTTACTAGTCCACCGGTACTCTAACAGGCAAATCCTTAAATCCTGGACTGTTGGTAGCTCTTAAGGATTGAACTTGTACACCCCTGCTCCATGGGATGTCAGAAAATGTATGAAGGATATTTTGCCATCATATGTACCATTATTCTTACTGATATATTCTTGTTTTCATTTCTTCCAATAACAGACAGACTTTGAAAAAGATGTGGACATCGCTTGTCGATCAGGTGAGAACATGCATCAAGTAAAAATCAATATGACACTGTAAGAGCTCTAGAAGTTTATGATTATAAACAGAGGTTACTGTGTTCCCTGTTGCTGAAAAAATAGGTAGCATGCTTAGCAATTTTTCAAAATTGAAAGAAAATGGCACTTGTCACTCTGAAAACATGCTACACAAATAATACTATAAGTGCTTCAAAATTTTTCACTGCATATGAAACCAATACCTAAAACAAGAACTACCAATGCTATTAGTTACAAAATAATTAAACCCCCTTACTAGAGAGGACACCAGTGCATTGCTGCACAAAGCAGTGAAGACCTCTGTACCGTTCAAGGTGTTAAAGCAGTACTTCTCAGTTCCAGTTCTCTCAAAACACTAACATCCCATTTTTGGAATACCTATAATTCAGCACAGATAGCTCAATCAATCACAATGACTGAGCCACTGATTACTTGCCTGTGATTAGGCAGGGATATCCTGAAAAGGTGACATGTTAGTGTGCGCTAAGGACTAACTATGAGAAACACTGTGTTTCAGATATAAACAAAAAAGATGGTGACAGATAAAACCATGTGGGTTTGTTTCATATTTCCAGTTTTAACTACACAACATATAGGTTGTCTAGTTTATATTCCCATTTACTGGGCAGTTAATTTTAGAGCTTTTTTGATGTTTGTAAGTTATAGGTTAAAGGGATAGTAATACTTAATTTTAACTTTATATTATTTTGTAGGCATTAAAAAAACATGAAGAATGATATAACTCTTATCCCTCAAACCTTTATGATTTATGAGATATTCACAAGCAAAGTTTCCCTTCCCGCCCCTTTTACCTAGTGTAAGCCATCTCTTCTCAGATGTGGAATGTAGTCCATAGACCAGACAGATAACAGCAGGGGACACTCTTCTTCCTGTGAAAACAATGAAGGCCCTGCCCCCCTTGACAAGCTTTTCAGGTTTTTCCCTTATCTTAATTGAAGATTGTCCCTCTCTGCAGTCTACCTGGGCACCTCCCTTCTGCTGTGGCTGAACAGTGTGACATCAGTAAAAGGGGCGGGAGGGGGATACTTTGTCATTGAATTACTCTTGAACTACAACTCTGACAGAATTGAAATAACACTCTCCAAAGTCCAAATACTATGATGATTAATTAGAGCTGTTTTTATTATGAAACATTACTATCCCTTTAAGTGCATTTTCTGTGCTAGTCAACACATAATAGGGCTGAAGGCATGGTCATGGGTAGAGGGGATGCCATCAATGGATTCTTGCCTAGAGGAACAGGAGGGAATAGGAGGAGGACATTTTCATTTATTGCACAGGCAATGCTGTGTCTTTATTGCTAGTGAGACTTAGAGCAGTGGAAGGTAGCTGGAGGAGTGAAAGGCAAGGTGGGAGTGATAGGATTAGAGCTAGAGTGGCAAAATGGAGGGTGGGAGTAAGAGGAGAAAAGTAAAAGCAATGAAAGGGGGGAGGAAAGGAGAAACATTTGAGATGAAAAGGGGGGGTGGGAGGAAAGGAGAGCAGAAAAGCTTGAAGAGCAAAAGGGAAGAGGGAGGGAGAGGAAAGTAGAAGAGCCAGAGTGGCAACATTTGAGGGTGGGAAAGAGTGAAAAAGAGCCAGATTGGTGAAAGGGAGGAATGGAGGGGAGAAGAGCAGGAGCAGCAAAATAGAGTGCGGGAGGAAGAGGAGGAGAGCAAGAGCAGAGAAAAGAGAGAAGAAGGGAGAGAGGAAAAGAGATGGAGTGGAGAAATGGAGGAAGTGAAAGAGAGAAGAGTTGGCGCAGTGAAATGGAAGGCGGGAGGGAGAGAAGAATGATGGTTGAATAAGAAGATTTGAACATACTAAGGAGCTACTTATTTCTGAACAGTCATTAATCCTTTCAGTGCCAGAGGAGTATCTAATACATTGCTACTCAATGGGGGTTATGTATTAATCATGATAAAGAGCTGATATGTTAGTCTATAGAGTATATGCACTAAGATTTCCAAAAGCTGGAGAATGTTAGTGAATAGGCTCCATGGCATAACATAGGTACTGCAGAAGTGATATCACTGAAGAAGTCATCTCCACTTTTTCACCTCTTTATCACACCTTAGTGTATAACCCCCAATGTGTTTTACATACCTCTAGCACACAGTAGGTTCAGAAGATGGGTTATTTGAGTTAACAATCGCATAATAATTGAAACCCTTGACTGCAGAGAAGACTTTATTGCATTGCTTCATAATGCACTGAAGACCTCTGTAGCATCCACAGTGTTAAAGATAAAAACAAAATGACATGCTAGTTTAATACATGTTGCTATTTTACCTCCACATTTTAGCTTAAATTACTGTATACGTACCTGTTTTAACAACAGGGCAAAGTGGGCAGCTGGCCAGTTCCTGCTTGAGAGCTTGACTTGAGAGCTTATCTTTTTAATTTAACATTTATAAAAATAAGTGTTGCAGGGATATAATATTTACTAAAAGACCCCAGATTTGCAGCATGCATTTTTTTTGTATATGTTCCATTTTAACCCCTTAAGGCCCAGAAGGGCTTGCCATGCATTGAGAAGCAAAGGGATGAGTGCCGAACCTAAGTGGAAGAGGCCCCCCACATCTATGAAAAACTCTCTGTCATACAACTCAGTTAAGAACCATCTGCTGCTCCATTTAGACTAGACTATTGATACACATTATAGAACTCTCCAACTCTGGACACCAATGTGCATGTTTTAAGGATATCTCTGCCTGAGTAATGGTGAAATAATCAGTGGTTTGGGCAATGTAATTGTTGTACCTGTATTTTCTGAAACAATTCACTGTTGGTAGTTCTTGAGAACTGGTGTTTGCTATCTTCCTTTGCAATATAGATTAATCAATATGTGAAGCTTTGTGTGAAAATGCTTCATTATATGAAGATGGGTATGGCAACCCAGTATTTGTGAAGCTACCAGCATTGTGTAACCCTAAGTGTGAGCACATAAGCTGTTACAAGTTTTAGTACTCAGTTTTAGGAGAAAGGGAAACCAAATGTAATTGGGAAGAAACTACAGGATATATTCTGCACTAAATCAAGCACATAAATCAATATTGAGTCACTATGCCTGCCTACGTTCAATGCACTAAGCAATGTATGCCACAAATCTTTCCCTTAATTCCAAGAGAGGAGTCAGTAGGCATTTAAGGGTGCTCCTTTTTCTATACACCTTGTATAGACCAATGTAATAAGCAAGGCATAGAGAAAATAGCATTAGTGTGTTCCATTTCTTTGTGCATGCAGTAGGGCTGTAGTGTGTCGCTTGCTAGCATTAAAGTCTAATGTTAGTGGAATATGTCTGTCAGTATGAACTACAGTGATCATAAGCTATAATGCATACCCTTGAAGGGATAGTAATGTTTCAAAATAAAAGCATCTCGAATTAATCTTCATAGTATTTGGGCCATGGAGAGTGTTACTTCAGTACTGTCAGAGTTGTAGTTCAAGAGTAATTGAATGATAAAGTATCCCCCTTTCACCCCTTTTACCTGATGTAACCCACCTCCCCTCAGATGTGGAATCTGGTTTCTTGACTGGACAGCTCACAGCAAGGGACAGTATTCTTACTGTTAGAACAATGAAAACCCTGCCCCCCTTGACAGGTTTTTCTCCTTTTGCTAATTGAAGATAGTCCCTTTCTGTGATCCATCTGGACACCACCTTTCTGTTCTGAGTTGAGCAGTGTTACATCAGTAAAAGGGGAGGTAGGGGAATACTTTATCATTCAATTACTCTTGAACTACAACTCTGACAGTATTTAAATAACACTCTCCATGGCCCAAATACTATGAAGATTAATTGGAGCTGCTTTTATTTTGAAACATTACTATCCCTTTACGTGCAGCTGCTGACATTAGAGGCTGATGCCAGTGGCTATACTTGCAAATGCATAGTCGTGTTGTTTTTATGTTTTTCTTCATTTGCACCATTTACTAAAAATTTTTCACAAGGATTCTAATACAATTCATGTGTGCTCACTTGTGTCTTTGCTGGTTGAATATTTAATGTTATCCTATAGACAGACAGACAGATAAATATCTATCTATCTATGTCTTTGTGTATCTCACCTTTACCACACGTGTTTCTGTCCTGTTTTATTGATGGCTATATTATTGTTTATTAGATTAGTATATAAACTGGACATTAAAGCAATATGTAGTTTAATCAATTTATATTATCATTTAATGGACAGTTAATGTAATAGTCTTTTCCTATTTATAAGTTATAGGTTAAGTGTGACGACTTTGCTAGTCGACAAATAATAGAACTGGAGGCAGATCACGGGCACCTGTAGTTTCTTGCCTAGGGGAACTTGAGCTATAACTATGACCCTGCTGGTGCAAGCATTAGGTAAAGTAGGCAGCTGTCTAGGGTAGCATAATTAAGGAGACAATATATTTATTTAGTATTCAGAATTTGCAGTCATACTAAGGCAATGCTTCTCATCCTGGGTGTCGTGGTACATTGTTGTGACATGGGCTCAAGCTTTGAGTGCCATTTCTCTCCAAAATGTGCATATTGTGTTTAAAGTGTTAGTAATGTCCAAAAAAAAGTTTTTTTGCATTTAGAAGAGCTTAAAAAGCTGAGGTAAATGCAAAAAAAAGTATCTCTCAAACCGCTATGGTTTAAGAGATACAAGCATTTAAAGCTCGCTGTTTCCTACTGACAGCTGTAAAGCTGTCAGCAGGAGATTTGTGTCGGTTGACACGGAGGCGCTTGAGAAGTGCCAAGATCTTGTTACGTACAAGGAATCCCTTCATTGGAATGGTCTAAAATGTCTGCCTGAAAACCTTTTTTTTTGGACATTACTAACACTTTAAAATGTATTTTAAGGAACTTTTTATTTACAATATGTTTGTATTTGTCTTTCTGATTGTAAGAACTATACATTTATGGGGGGGGTCCCACTGATACAGTATACTTCCTTGTCAAATACCTATAAAATGCTATACATGCCATGTAAATTACAAACTGATTGTTAGGAGTACCTCAAGTGAAAAAAGATGTAAAACCAATGTACGAGCTATTTATTTCTAAACACTCATTAAACCTCTGCAATTTGTTGGACATACCTCTGGCAAACAGAGAGATAATAAGGTGGGTTATTTTAGTGGAAGAGGGTGGTAATAGCCTGTATGGACTGCTAGGATTCTAAGGAGTCTTGTAGTATCCTTGGTAAATAACAAAATCATCCTATTTTTCTCTAAAACGTTCCTGCCACTTGCTTGCAAAATCATATATTAACCCTTTGCTTTCCAGAAGTGTGTGCATACGCAAGGGGTTAAAGTAATTAAAACTCATTGTAATAGATATTTCCTTTCATGGAATATATATATATATCAAAGAACAAATTTGCTAGTGAACTGATGAAAGGACGCGTGCTATTTAAAGACACCTTAAATTGAATTGAATGCCCAAGGGTATTTCGGAAAGTATAAATCCCAGTAGCTCAGGGGAAAAATTGTTTTTGCTTGAACAAGAATATTTATTCACTCCAGTGAACACACAAATATGACATGTATATACTGTTAGCTGAGAACATTGCTTTCACAAAAGCAGTGAAGAAATGCAAATTGAAGAATTGTGTCAGTACTTGCTTTCAAAATGTCTTTTAAACAAAACAAAACACTGCTGGAGTGGAAACCTTCTAAAGATGCAGCAGAAGATTAAGCTGAATACCAATAGGTGTCCAGAAAAGCATTTGTGGTTTCCCATTATAGGAAAAAAAAGATTACGCTGTAGAAATGGATATATTGGACTATGATGAGTTTGTTATAGTCTCTATTTGCTATTCCTGGTTAATATATGCATCATTAGCAACTTCCACCTACAAATGTAAGTGTAACCAAAAGATCAATACTGGATGCTTTTCCTTCTCTTAAACGTCTATCAATGAAATGATAGAAAAGTACACTTTAAAGTCTTATGGGTATATTCATCAAGCAAAAGATCACATCCTGCTATGTTATTATGTGAGGATGATTTGTTAAGCACTGAGCTATTTCAGGCACTTTCATATATTGAGCCTAAAGGATAACATAGCGTGAAATAAGATATTATAAGATGTCTTAACCTTTTGTGGTCCAGAATGGTGACCAATGCGTTCAGAGTATTAAAGTGATTAACTTATGAAGTACAATATGTTCTCCTTCCTCCTTTACACTCTTTACTGCTCCTGTACTTTTTCCTCCACCTCATCCTCTTTTTTTTCTCCTCCTCATCCTCTTACTTAACTTCCTGTTTCTACATCTTTCTTCACCCATCCACTCCATTATTCTTCTAATTTCTCACTTTTTCATCCCACCCCTTTTCCCTATTCTGCGTTCTTTTTCATGTTCCCTTAGCTACCAATGTCTTTATATACCTCTCCCTATTTGCTTTCTCTTCCACTTTTTCTTTAAGATGTGCAGTCTTCGTTTTCCTAGTTCTTTCTCATTCTCTTTTACCCTTCAAACTCCCCCATAGAACCTAGTCCATCTCTTTCCCACCTTATTCCACCCCTCCAGAGCCAGATTATGCACTAGCAGGCTTAATCTAGTTCCTATGGTATGGTGTCAATCCGAATGCCCCTTCAACAGCCTCATCTAAACTTAATAATTCACATTTGGGCATATCAGGACCCTTCCTGATCCAGCTATTGATCTCCTAGCTGATATCACTGGGAGATTAATAGAAGCAAACATATGAGGCAATGTGGCATCTGCATTGTCACTAGAGATGTGGGAGACTTTCCCTAGTCCAGCATACTCCTAGCCAAAAGATAAGGTAGAAGAAACAAGGAAGCCATGCTTCCCTGTATGGTTGCTTTTGTTGCTCTCCAGCTCTGTACCCCTCCCCTGCTTCCTCATCTGCAACCATGTTCAATTTTCTGTTTCTTTCAATCTTCCTCCTCTTCTACCTCCTTC
Organism: Rhinophrynus dorsalis; assembly: GCA_037306005.1. Classification (NCBI taxonomy): domain Eukaryota; kingdom Metazoa; phylum Chordata; class Amphibia; order Anura; family Rhinophrynidae; genus Rhinophrynus; species Rhinophrynus dorsalis. The sequence continues at coordinate 335,971,378 of CM074720.1, read as the reverse complement.
CCATCTTTCATTTAATTCAACACCATCTTACCCGCTATTGCATTTCCCTTCTCCACCTCTTCTGACATCACCCTCCTCCTAGTCTTTACCACATTCTACTCCACCTCCCACCACTTTCTTCTCTCTTGTACTCCCAGAGCTCCTCCCAGTTCCGTCTCTGTTCTCCTTTTCTGATTTATTTATTCTGATTTTCTTTTCTACTCATTACTTCTCTTATTATTGCTCCTATTCCTTAGTTCATCACCATTCAACATCAACATGCCTCTTGGTTTCTGATTTGTATTGTTCTGTTCACACTGTTCTCTAATATCCTCTGCTTACTTTTTTCTAACTAATCCCTTCTCTTTTTAATTTCATGCCATCCTCCCTCACATCTCCACCATTTTGCCCTGTTCTTTTCTAGTTATTTCCCTGTCTTATAATACTTCCCCCTTTCTCATCTGTATTCCATCTTACTTTTTTGCTTTCCTTCTTTTTTCCCATTCACTATTTTCTATACCCTGCTCAATGGCCATCCTCTGTTCTAGTGGTTTTACTTTTCCCATCCAACTGCTTCACTCAGTCCCACTCTTATCAACTTCCTATCGTATGTCATCCTCACCACCCTCATCTACCACAACATGTATCTCAACAATCCACAGATGGACTTAGTATTTCAAATGATGAGTAGATTACTAGTCAACAATAAATAACTTCCAGGGTGTCAAAGTAATACTTTACATGGCTGGAGGGTCAGTATGTGTATTTCTGCTGCTACCTTGGGACTAAACTGGGGAGGGCTCAGTGTGCGTGGTTATATGGCTCCCAGTATAGTGGAACAAGGCTGGTGAGTCAAAATGTGTGAATCTCTGGCTACCCTTGGACAAGGCTGAGGTTTAGTATGTGTGGTTCATTGAATACCAGTGCAGTGGAACAAGGCTGTTGGTGAGTATGTGCTTGATGGAAAACAACTAAATATAGACCTCCAAAAAACACAAGAAAAAAGTGCCCAATAGTGTAGCAATAACATACACAATGTGTCCCAAATAGTAAGTATATTAGGATACTCACATTTATTTATGATCATCTGAGAGGGTAATCTGAGCTGACACACAGGCAAATGGGGAAATTCCACTGTCTCCACTCGGTGATACACCTCCCGCCGCTCCACTCACTCCACGTACCCAACTAAAAATGACACCGTCTGGATTCCAAAAAATATACAGGTATAATAAAATCATCAATATTGATGTTTAAAACATTGATAAATGGCAAGGCTAAGCGTTTCGCGGCATACAACCGCTTCCTCAAGCCACAATTTGCAAATACGTATCTTGTGTTTTTTGGAGATTTCTGGTGCCACACGGAGAGAGACTGAAGGAGAGTAGTAGCCCAAGAGTATGATCGTTTTCTGTATCTGGGGCAGAATATTTACCCAGTCTGTGAAACCTTCTGTTCTTTCATGTATGTGACTGACAGCCATTTCATCTGTGAGTACCCAGTACATCACAGCATGTTTATTAGGCTTCTTATACCATCTCCTGTAAATTTAGTAACTTGTCTTAGGCATGATAGGTTTAAATAACATTAATTCATAATATATAGAAACCTATCAATATTGTAGAGCCAGGCATCATATGTATTCACAGTTGTTGTTTGACTATGATTTCCAGATTCTTCAAGCATCAAAGCAGACCCTGACATCACCTTGAATATTTGAAAACTTCATTTAAAACTGCCTGTTTATTTTATATTAATGAGAAATAGATGTTGCTACTTTAATATCTGATAAACTGAATGTGAAAGTCTCTTAGCACAGCTCAGAACTTACTTAGTATTGAAACTACACTGGAAAAGATTTATTAGCATAAATTAACATTCAGAGAGCTCACAGTGCATAAATAATAGTATAAATATCTCCTAAACTTAGCATCTGCTGGTGTTTTAGTTAATGCACCATAACACATAGGTAGTTTGAATGATGTTTTCAAATATGCAAACTTTAATTCAAAGCACAGGTATTGTTTATCAGAGAAGTATCCAACGCATTGCAATACAGTGGGGAAGATCCACTAAGGCACGATAAAGAGGTGATAAGGTGGAGATGACTTCTCCAGTGACATCACTTCTCCAGTCCCTATGTTATTCTGGATTGCTTATGCACTAAGCTCTCCAAATCTTAGTGCTTTGGCTCCAGAGAATAACATAGGAACTGGAGAAGTGATATCACTGGAGAAATTATCTCTGCTTTATCACCTCTTTTTTTATACCTTAGTGTATCTCCCCCAATGAGTTGATTACCCGTCTGACACTCAAAGGTTGAGCTGATATACTAAGATGAAATGGAACAAGTCAAGTGTAGGCTGACTATATCATATGGGCCAAATAAATCCCAAAATTTCCAATGATTTAAACTGGTCTTTCTCAACTGCAATGCTACATAAGTCTGCATTGTATTGCAAAACAATTAATTGGAAACTTTCCTAGCATTCAAGGGTCTGAAAGACACATCAGTGGGAATTTTCATTTTCCCCTAACTGCATGTTGATTTGCTTCAGCCTCATTGACTATGAAGATGAAGGGGGTTATTGTACAACAACCAGGACTGGAGAGCCACAAGTTTTCCACCTCTGTTATTGTGCTCAAAGAATGATAATTCTTAGTAGGAAAGGATTATGTCATTCTTGGTATGCCTCTGAACTATGATTGCTTTTCACAATGTACCTTAATAAACCTCATTTCATGTTATCAAATTTGTGGATATCTTCACTTGAAGCCCTGGTATACTAAAGTTAACCATATATCATGTACCATATGGCCTTCAAAGTGCTACTGGCTTGCAAGGAGGAAAAAGATCATAGCTTTTCTCATGCTGGAAAAAAATTGACATTTTGAAATGAATCACACACCAGGCTTTACAATTTAAATGATTAATTAACCCTAATGGACATGTTAGGACTTTTGAATTAGTACAATTATTATTGGGTTTTTCTGTTTGGGTCTTATGCTCAAAAGGCGAAGCAATTCTGGTCCCTCCCAAATGTACCAGAAGGAACAAATTAAAACTCCCCTTGATTTAAATGGGGCTTTTAATCCCTTGAATACTTGCGAGGTCCCCAGCACAATACTTCGTGCCTCTTCAATCATAGAGAATTTGGGGGATTTTTATTTCTTTTGCATGGTATACTTTTTTTCCTCCAAAATTGCTTCTCTTTTCATCTGTGCATAAGAACCTTGAGGTAGAATCCAATAAGCTAAAGAGGTGTAGATCTGATGCAAACCAACTGCACCATAGGGGAGAAATAACTATTCCCCTAATTCCCACTGATTTATCTGGTGATTTTACCCCTTGAATGCTGTAGAGGTCTCCAAAGCTTATAAATTAAGATCTTTCTAGCACTCAAGCGGGTAAAAGCCCCAATTTAAAGCTGCAGATGGTTTATTCCACAAATGTGCTTCTTTCGCTTATCGAATTGCATCATTGGCATGTTAGAGATCAGTGGAAGGACATGTATAAACATTGAACTGCTTCACTTGAATAAACAGTGTAGACAAGTCAATTATGAATAGAAGATTAAATGTCAGATATGATCAAACTAAATCTCAGTGTGTGTTAATAAACTGAAGCAAAAAGGCTTTTCAATCAGCATGCTTTAATGCAAAATATTCTGGGAATAGAAATATCTATGTTGCAAATGATACATTTAAATTACAATGCAAAAATAATTCTTTCTAATTTGCAGTTTTACACAAGGACATTGGTCCCTGTAGAGCTGCCACGATAACAGGAACCCTCTCCAGGATTTCACTTAATGACGAAGAAGATGAAAAAGGGGTAAACCCTGAAGGAATGAGCTACTCAACATTACCAGGAAACATAATTTCTAAAGTCATTATTCAGCAACCATCAGGTTTGCACATGCCCATGAGTATGGGTGATATGACTGATCAGTGTCTGAAAAAAGAGAATAGTGAATTACGACGGACTGTGTACCTATGTACAGATGACAACCTCAGAGCTGGAGATATGGATATGGTACATTCTCAAGAACGAATGATGGAGAGTGACTATATTGTAATGCCAAGAGGATCTGGAAACATGCAATCACAAATGAAAGATGAGAATAAAATGAACATTGGTATGGATACTTTGCCTCATGAGAGACTATTACACTACAAAGTCAATCCAGAATTCAGCATGAATCCTGCTGTAATGGAACAATTTGGTATAAATTTAGATCAGCATCTTGTATCTCAAGAACACATGCAGAGCCTTCCTTTTGAGCCGCGCACAGCAGTAAAGAACTTCATAGCATCAGAACTGGATGACAGTGCAGGGCTATCAAGAAGTGAAACAGGTTCAACCATATCAATGAGCTCCTTAGAGGTTGGTGAATGATAACTAACAGAATTTTTTTACATACATTTTGATTTTTTTTTTCAGGATTATTAATTTGCAGTTTGCATCACACACATATATATTCAAACATTGAGACTATTTTATCAAAGTGAAATATTTTATGTTAAAATTTTACAGTTAAAATGCTTTTGGAATATAACCAAAAATATAAGGATGCCTTTACATATGTATAAGCATTATTATAGATCAGAGTAGTCAGTTGTCAGACTTCTAGCTGTTGGAGACCATTACTTTTATCATCCCCAACCAGTCATTGATGGAAGTTGTAGTCCCCAACAGCTAGATTAGTCTTCTTGCCTTATGTTTCACACAATTTCCAAAATTAATGTTTGGTTTTCTTTAAAACTCCCCTATAAGTTGTGTTTGCCATTGTTTAGTTAGAAAACTAGTCCTCAAGTTGTGTTGGTAATGTAGGGCTATGACAGAAAGTGACTGCATGACATGACTTAGCATGATCTATAAATAAAATCAACTCAAAAACAATTTTGACTCACCAAAGTTGTTTTTAGGTGATCGGGTCCCTTTATCATGTCAGATTTATATATATGAAGTAAAGAAAAAAATGTAATTTACATAAATGAAAGATCCATGTTTAAGTAAAATACAGATAAAGTTGTATAAACCATAACTTTGCAAGCAACCACCGAGGAGTATCAACTTTGACCTTAGCAGTTACTGAAATAGTTTATGTCATGTCTGTATTCTGCAGAAATTATTATTATCCAAAAGTCACACTATTCAGTGTTTAAGATTCTTTTGTTTGTAGATGAGAGACAATTACACTCTTTATATAGGTAATGTGAGAAAGAGATGCTCTTTTGATTATTGTGGGAGCTGAAATGATAGGCTTATTTCATAATGTGATGCGATAGTTTCATTTGGTTTAGATTGAAACTCTCTGCATCATGAGCAGAACTAACTCAAAATACAGTTAAATTAATCTTGTTCAAAATTTGCATCTGTTTACTTAACTTTATTATTTCTACTAGTTTTTCTAACAGTATATGTAAATAGCTTTGCCCATCTGATAAATATATTACCTGTAAATGTCCTTAGTACAGGATTCATTATGGATAGTGTGGACAAAAATATATATTCATATGAAATGCAATACTTAATAGTGGTCTGTAAGAATTGTATAGATAGCATATGTTCTTAAAACTCTGAGTGCCAAGGGTGTGCAACGCATTACTTCACAATGCTTATAAATTGGAGAAAGATTTGGCACTCAGTTGGAACCTTTGTAAATGACTTTACTAAAGAGAAAATATTTCAATGTTTTGTTGAGTTAGGTTCCTGTACCAATCTTTGCATCGATTTACACATATTGATAGGCACCGGCCAGGTCATCTCGACCCTGTTTTTCCTGTTGAGTAAAACAGGGGTACTCGACCTGCTGGAGAAAAGAAAATATATTACTGCTCAAACTTGTTGCTGGCTTTTATTTTTTTTTCTTACATAAGCTGCAAGTTTCAGTTGTGGTCACCAGGTGGTGTTGTTCCTATCACTTGCTATAGAGAGCCATAGTCAATGACTCAAGCTCTCATATAGTGTGGATTTTAAAAATAATTTTGGATACAAGTTGAGCTTTTTCTACTGATTTGCTTGAAACATGAGTTTGATCTGCAAAACATCTTGAATGAAGGATCTCATTACAGTAGCAGTACTCATGCTTTACTCAGCAGAAAAGTATATTTATTTCATTAAAAGGGTTTACTGCTTCTTTAAACTTAAGTATACATTTTTGTGATTTTCCTATTGTTAATTATGAAATGGCCTTTAAATTTTCATACCTGAAACCCCACAGATGTTTTTATGGCACAGGAGATTTACACTTTTTTCAGGCTCTCCTTTGGCTTTCTAGTGTTGAAAGGCTCCTGACTTAACCATCTTCTTGGTTTGTGATTGGATTGTGAATCCCAGTTTCTAGCTCTCAGCTAAAAATATATTTTATTATGAGAAGTGTTTATACTTACCCTGTGCTGTAGTAGAGTAGAAAGAAAGAACTATCTTCATATGAATGTTGTTTCAGTAAAAAATTTAAAAAAAACACTATGGATTTTGTGTCCAAAAGTAAATCTGGAGCAAACCAACTGCACCACAACGGAAAATGCAGACTTCAATTGATTTAAATGGGGCTTTTAATTCCTGTAATGATACAGAAGTCTCTAGTGTATTACTTCACAATGAAATGGAGAATTCTCTAGCATTCAAGAGTTAAAAAGCTATGTTTAAATCAATGGATATATCTACTCATCCCATATGGTGCAATTGGTTTGATCCTAATTTATTTTGAACACATAGCACTAGAAATATGCACATAATTATTTATAGCCCCACTAGTATCACCTTGGGTGCCAGATACATCACACACCACAATTATACTCAATGTGAAAAAGGGGAACACTTCTTTGATTTAATCGAAATGTTAATTGAACATGAGATCTCAAACTCATTGCAAAGCATTGCAGAGTTCTGAGCCCCATTTAAAGGAGCACTAATTTATATAGTAACAATAAGGTTAAGCCTATTTTAATAAATTGAGCAGCAATGTTGTATTGTTGTCTCCAGGTGACAATGTTCTTATCACATAATATGGAGAGCTACAGTCTAAGATTTAGGGCAATAGAGGGCATTAACAAAGAATGCCCCCTGGACACGAATTTGTGAGGTTCCTAACAGTTTGATGCAACAAAGCAAAGTGCAGGAAGGAAATGCGTAACCACCAAACCTAGCCATAAATAAATAGCTGTCTCATCCTAAATGTTTTTTTTTATAATCGTTATGTGGTTGATTCATTAACTGTTCAAGTAGATTGGGAAGTGAATTCTTTATGTAGGTGTTATTCATCATTCTGACATTTATTTATTTATTTATTTATTTTACTTGTATCTGTGATTCATGTTTGTGTGAGTTTTACTTTAGTCTTTCACTTGTAAATGCTTTAAAATAGACAAGAGGCTTTAAAGGTCTTGATGAGAAATGCTATAAGAAAAAAGCTCCATACCTTTTCTCTTTGGAACAAAGAAAGTCAGTGGGTTGCACAGTTTTTTTGCCTCATGCACATAATGGTGGAAATATTTGGCAGTGGGACTGTTAATAGTAATATAGGTGCTATTCCCACAAACTTATCTTTATTATATGACACATAGGACATGCTAATGGTCAGGGAATCTTTCAAATGATCCATACCCACAATTCAGTGGTGTTCTTCAGCCCCATGTGTCCTCATTCAGTGCTCCATTGTGGCAGACATAAGGCCTCTTTAAGGCTCATTTGAACCATCTTCTGGTTTGCTGTGCACATGACGTTGCATGGGAATTACAGCCAATTGCAATATATAAGTACTAGCAATGTGGCCGTCAGGATATATAGGGAATTAATGCACACACATGGATGCAAGACAAACACACACAGAGACTCACATGCAAATGCACAAGCATGCACTGAGATGCATAAAGAGTGACACAGTCATACACACATACATGCAATGCACAACATACAGACAGGGCCGGTGCAAGGATTTTTCTCTACACAGGCGAAGATGCATTTTGATGCCCCTCCCCCAAACTATTGGTCCCCCGCCTCCAATCCCCCCACTCCACTCTGACCCGGCCACAATCCCCTGCCCCCCCCTGACCTTGCCACAATTCCCTGTCCCCGACCAGAATATGATAAGATCACGGCAGAACAAAATATTTTCCTTGTGCCACACATTGGAAATTACACACAAATTATATTTGTAGTAGAACTTAAAATGATGCCCCCTCCCTTTACCTCCATTAAAAAAATAAATCTTTCTGTAGGTAGTGGTAGTGGAGCCCTGTTTTGCTATTTATTTCAGTGTGGAGTCAATGGCACTGGTGGCAGCCAGATGTGGATGAAGCAGAGCAGCACAGCTGTGAGAGAGGAGTCAGAAAATGTAGCAGCCAGATGCAGCTCAAGTCCTGACCAGGCCCACATAGTAGTGAACAGGCTGAGAAGGGGAAACAGGAGTCAGAGCACTCTCCCTTGCAGATACCTCTAAAGGGGCTGAAGTGGCAGAGTCATGCAGGCGGAGCAGATGCGGTGCGTGCGTCTAACATCTGGCCGCATCCACTTATTGTGTCAGACTGGACTGCTGCCAAGAATGAAGACGCCAGGATAGACACCACGAGGTAGGGAGCGTTTGGTAGCTTAAATCAGCGCTCTGTGCTCCCAACTCTTGCCAGATGTAAAAAAAACCAAATAAATGAAAAAAAAAATAATAATAAAAAAAATCCAACTCCCTCTGTTTTGGCGCCCCCTCTGCTGCGGCGCCCTAAGGCGGCTGCCTAAACCGCCTTATGCTAGCACCGGCCCTGCATACAGACACATAGAGTGTGATACAGACATGCAACCCACACAGTGAGGAACACACAGGCACACACAGAGACACACACACACACAGAAGTGAGTCATAAGGGGGTAACTTATGTGTCATTGTAATGAGTTTGTGTTTGTACCTATGCCTCCCCTGTGGCATTCATTCATATAGTTGAAATGCATGTGGTAATTGCACATACTATGGTGGAAGGTGGATTGTGCTGGCTCCCGGGGTGTGAGTGAGTGTGAGTGAGTGTGTGTAAGTGAGTGGCATTCATTCATTCATTCAGATGTATGTATATATGTATTCATATAGATACACCAGGGGTTATGCACTAAGATGTGATAAAGGGGTGACAAATTATAGATGACTTCTCCAGTGTTATCATTTCCTCAGTTCTTATGTTATTCTATAGAGCCTGTACACTAAGATCTCAAAATATGGAAAAATCTCAGTGCATTGGCTCCATAGAATAACATAGAAATTAGGAAAGTGATATAATTGGAGAAGTCTCCTGTATCACCCAAGGGGTTATGCCTAAGGTGTGATAAAGAGATGATAAATAGGAGAAGACTTCTCTAGTTCAAGTGTTATTCTATAGAACCTCTGCACTAAGACTTCTCAAGTGGGAGAGATTTTAGTACATGGGCTCCATAGAATAACATTGGAACTGGAGAAATTAGATCACTTGAGTAGTTATCTCCACTTTATCACCTCTTTATCCCTCTTTTGTGCATTTCCTCCCGGGTATACTTAGCACTTTACATTTTACATTTAGTATACAAGGAATACAATAAGTCCAGCAGGTAAGTAGGGCTACACTAGATATGCATACATTATGATAGGAGGGGTCCCTGCCTGTAGAGCTTACAATCTAAGTATGATTCACAGATATAGAAATTATAAGGTGAGACCAAAACAGAGGGCCATACACATAAAGACAGAAGTGAAGCAGTTTAGGAGCAAACCAGCTGTATCACAGGGAAAATGACCATTGATTTAAATGGAGTTTTTAACCCCTCGAATGATAAATAAATCTTTAACAAATTGCTTCCCAATGCATTTGAGACCTCTTTGTCATACAGGGCCCAAACTACCATGGGTGCAGCAGGTACAAAGCAATGGGCCTACATAACTTAAGGGGGCCATTTTATATGCTGACAACAGAAAATGTTTAGGGTTGTAGTAGGTTGCAGTGAATTGAGGGCTCAGTAATTGGTTTCTGCTGAGGGCCTCAATCACTAGGTTTTCCACGATTATGATGGAAGGGATGAAAAGCCCATTTAACTCACTCACTGGTTCCCTATGATGCAGGTGACTTGTCCCAGAATTGATCCCCTTACTTTATATGTATGCCCCACTGAGGCAGTCATTTCACTTTGAATGTGTGTACTGAATATGTCTTTTACAATATCAGCTACTGGGTCTCAATTCACACATAGGGCCTTCCCCATAAAAGAAAAGATGAGAAATGATGGACTGATTTAACCTTTTGAGTGCCAGAGGGGTACGCAACGTATTGCAAAGCAATGCGTTGCATACCCCTCTGGCCCTCAAAGGGTTAACTGATTGGGGGTTTAAATCCTTGATTGCAAAAGAGTCCTCGAACACATGGCAAAGTAATACTTTGTAGACTCTTCAAGCATTCATGGGTCTAAAAGCCTCATTTAGAGCAAAGGGAGTATAGGGGATTTATATTACTCCCCTGTGATGCAGTTGGTTTGCTCCAGAATTGCTCATCTTCGTTTGCGGATAAGGACCCTAAAGAATAGCAGGCCTTATGTTTAAAGAGAGAATGAGGAGATTCTGGAGAAAACCCATAGTGCAGTGGGGAATACAAAAAAAAGATTGATATTAACCTATTCAATACTAAAGAGGTATCCAGTGTATTGCAGATAAATGCTTTGGAGACCTCTCTAACATTCAGTGAGATAAAAATCCCTGTTTAAAAGAATGAGAATTGTATGTGTGCCCTGCAGTGCAATTGATTTGATGTAGTTTATTTTATACATAAGGGCCATAAAATGTACCATATTCTATAATATGTTCCTATTTTGTTCAGTGTTACATTGTTATATTAACCTTGCCTGTTCATTCTACTCACTTAAAATACACAATTAATAAAAAATGTAATTACAAATTGCCAGTACTGAATTCTAAGGTATGCCAGAGATCTCTCTATTCAAGTTGCTTCACAAGTGGCTCTCTAGTCTGTACTCTTCAAACACACACAGTAAGGAGAAGCATGACACTCAGGCAAGTTAAAAAAAATTATATTTGAAACGGAAAACAGAAATACTTGCCGATGTATGGTGGATTTCCACTTTTCAGGGGGTCTCCCTCTAGATGTCTCCTGAGTTAGGAGCCCTGCCTGCTTCAGCTGTATTCAGTCAGAAAAGCAGGGATAGTGGAAAAAGTTTGGAGGGAGGGAACTCTTCTTCCATTTCAATGGTACTAGTCATATGGTTAATAAAAAACACAATGATATGTATATATATAGGGGGGGGGGATATTGCATTGATGGAGGAACTAGTTATTTGAGGGCACCAGTACAAACTTTTTTTGGACCCACAACACAAAAATATTTTCTCAGAGGAGTAACTAGACGCTTTTAGGCACTGGTGCAGATGGGGTCCCTTGGATGCTGGATAATTGCACCCTTTTCACCCCCTGTAGTTACACTCCTGCAATGCATGCAAACAGCACTCCTTCTCAACCATATATTAGTGTGTGTGTGTGTGTGTGTGTGTGTGTGTGTGTGTGTGTGTGTGTAGAAAAATAATAAAATAAATTGTATAGGCAATACAGCTTTGTATATTATGTACTTGCAGAATATGTAAATGTCAAAATAAGGTGAAACTATCTATTTAAATTGGGAAGAAAATCCTAAAGGTCTCAATAACTAAGTCATAGAAACATAGAATCTGATGGCAGATAAGAACCATTCGGTCCATCTAGTCTGCCATTTTCCTACTGTGAAAACCACAAACCTTTTTTGGTTCTTGGTCTTTTCTTATGTTAAGGGCAGCCTTATGCCTATCCCATGCATGTTTAATTCTGTCAATGTATTAACTTCTTCCACTTCTACTGGTAGACTATTCCACTTATCTACAACCCTCTCAGTGAAGTAAAACTTTCTTACATTATGTCTAAACCTGTGTCCCTCTAGTTTTAGACTATGGCCTCTTGTCCAAACATTTTTACTCCTTTGAAATGTACTTCCCTCCTGCACTTTGTTGAATCCCTTCATGTATTTGAAGGTTTATATCATATCCCTCTCTTTCTTTTCTCTCCTCCAAGCTATACATGTTCAGTTCCTTTAGTCTATCCTGTTATTTCTTTTCCTGTAAACCAGTCACCATTTTAGTAGCCCTTATCTGAATTTTCTCTAGAGTTTTACACAAGTATCCACACTCTTGTCCATTCTTCTAATTTACCTAAATCATTTGTCATTTGGCTGATTCCTCCTGGAATGTCTACCCTATATCAGATCTTTGTATCATCTGCAACAAGGCATACCTTACCTTGAAGACCTTACAATATGACTAATAAAATATTAAAAAGAATGGGCCCCAGTACAGATCCCTGAGGTACCGTCCGAAAATTCTCCAATGTGAAGAGGCTGAACTCTTGTCTTGTTCACCTACATGACACATTTTGCATAGACCCTCTTTGCTGACTTGAAAGCCTGACACAAAAGGTCTGTGGAGGCAGCGCACGCAGTCTGCAGGGTTTGTAGCTTAGAGTGGAATACTTCTGGATTGCTTTACAGCCAAGGGGCTCAATTTTCTGACCCCCAGAGCTGCCCACAGTATTGAGGTCATAACATTGCATTACAAGTATCAGTTGAGCATTTGCAGAACACATTGTAGTGGAGTAGTACAAAGGACAGGTACTATATGGATCAGTATGTAAATATTTTACAATACATGATGTACCTGTTGCTGATCTACTTAAATATAAAGGAAAGGGGTAGATGAACAGTCAGGGTAAGAGTCCAATGCTCATTATGCTGAGAGTCAGTGGTCTGGCAGTCATCGAGGAGTGATGTGTTTTGTATGGAGGAAAGAGTGGAACAATCAGCTGTTAAACCAGATTGAGGAGAGGTAGAAATGGATGTGTTAGTTGTTCAGTGAGGTAAGGTGAGCCTGGCAGATTCAGCATTCATGAATTAAATGAGTTGTTTAATCCCTTGAATGCTAGAGAGGCCTCCGACGCATTGCTTCACCCTAGCATTCAAGAGTTAAAATCAATGGGACCTTTAATTTCCTCTGTGGTACACTTGGTTTACTCCAGAATTGAAACTCTTTTATGACGCTGACATACTACAAAGACACAGAGCTGTTCTTGGCAAGCAACTGCACCATAAGCAATACATTAAAATTCTTATTAATTAAACACAAACATGCTAGCACACACACATGAACACACAAGTACACAAGCACACATGCACACACACATACACAGTTTGATGTTGGATAGTTTCTATGGGTTGGTTGCAGATTGTCAAGGTACATCTGATAGAAGCAGGGAACAGTTTACTAAGGTCAGAAAAGAGTGCATTCAGAATGTTATCTCTCTGTCCTGGTGCCTGCCAGAGATAAGCACCAGATGTATTCAGAATAGCAGATAATTTTCCTTTGAATGTCATATGCTGTTTATGTAAATTGGTTCCAGAACAAATAGCATCACTGAAGCCAAATTTCCTATAGGCATTGCAGTTCCCAGTGCCAGTTAGTTCACATTATAAAGATGCAGTGATACTGTATTAACTCAGTGCCAGAAGGGTGTGAAACACATACAAACACATACTTATCTGATTCTCAAAGGAATAAGAACAATTCCTTAAGATAAAACAATAGGACTTATGCACAGCAGAAAAAGATGAGTTGGTATCGTGTTAGCCATAGAAATACAGAAGACAAATATAGCTGTTGATACCCTTATTGGCTAACTAAGCAGATTTAGAATGCAAGCATTCAAGACCTTAGGTCTCTTCCTCAGGCATGTTACATGCCTGCAGAAGAGACCTAAGGTCTTGAAAGCTTGCATTCTAAATTTGCTTAGTTTGCCAATAAAGGTATCAACAACTATATCTGCCAAAAAAAAAGAGCAGCAATTCTGGAGCAAATCGCATATACCATAGGGGGGTGAATAAAACTTTCCATTGATTTAAAGGGGACTGTAATCTCTTGAATTACTGCAGAGGTCTCCAAAACATTATTTTGCAAAGCATTGGAGGCCTCACTAGCATTGAAGAGTTTGGGGAATTTTCCTTCTCCTCTGTAATGCAGCTGCTCATGTTATTTGTGCATAAGGCTCAGATAAAGGGCGTAATTCTGGTCAAACCATATGCTCTCTAGGGGATTAATAAACATTCCCATTGATATAAATTGGACTTTTAATCCAGTTAATGCTAATTGGGCCTCCAAAGTACTGCTTTGCAGTGCTTTGGAGTCCTCACTGCTCACTAGCATTCAAGGTGTTAAATGTCACATTTAGTTCAATGATAACTTTTGGAAATGTGCATAAAGTTGCCCACTTTATTTTGTGAATATGAGCCTTAGTGTAAGATTACAACTTTACTGTGAAAATCAAGCCGCCACCACTAGTCATCGAAAATAGGGCCATTACAAGGGAAATTATATTTTTTATTTGTCTCCTATAATGTGCAATTGTTTTTAACGTTTTTATTTTTTCATCTGCATTACCAGACTGACTAAAACTAATTACGGTAAACATCTGCCAAAAAAATATAGCCTACAACATTTAATGATGTTTTTCTCCCTGTTACTGTATCGTATTGAGATTCTTAATGCAACATGGCATATGGTTTATGAATAGTATATATTAGCTAGGTCTGTAGATTCCTTTTATCTTAAGGAAAATACCTCAGAGATGGGAGTGGAAACCCCACACTGGCTTTTTCACATTTTTATACAATTCTGGAAGAAGTAATGAATATATATTCTATTTGCAGGCAGTGTGCATCTCATATATTGCATGCATGTAGGAGGAGAAAAAGGTAAAGAGAAATGTTTTCACAGTATCTCTGCTTAAATTCGTATCGATCAGTCATTGATACAGACAATTTAATTGATCCACCAGTGCTCATTCAGGCATATCCTGAAAGAATGCATTGTTAGGCCTCTTTCAGATCAACTATATAAAGGCAGGGATGGTGCATTGGAGATGTGGCCCAAGCAGAAAGGTATGCATGTTGTCCACTTGGGTGATTATTACCTTGCATTAATGTACCAAAATCCAGCACTGTGAAACTTTATCACATTCATGTGGGAACATGGTAATGTTGCTGCATGATCAATTTGCTTTGCTGCTTGTGTAGCCACTGGCAGATCATTTACATGATCTATGGTGGGATATGCAGTGACCATCTCAACCTCCAATGAATGGCCGATATACCACAGAAATACACAAAAAGGTGCTTTCAGACCAACTGAGTTTCACATGTAACAGGGAGGATTCTATCTTTCTGTCACCCATGTGAAAGATTCCCTAGAGACACTTGAGAATCAGCATTACATATCTTTGCACTAGAGTATGTACACTTTTGGAAATAGATATCAAGGGAAGTTATTGTATTCCCAAAACCTTTTGAGGGAACAGTAATGTTTTATTATGTGTATGTATAGGTTTAATTCTTTTTAGCTCAAACAATTTTAACACTTTAAGGACTAGAGTGAGATTCATTGTATAGCTCTGTAATGCACTGCAAATCCATATTCTCCTTAAAGAGTTAAACTGTAATTTTCTATTGTGATCACCAAGTGGCACTGTTCATATAACTTATTATGGCAAGCTGGAGTCTAAAAAGCAGGCTCACCTATAGAATGCATTACAATAAAAAAAAAGCCTCCTGAACATCAGTTGAAGATGTTGCTAATAGTTTGTTAACCCTTTGAGTGCCAGAGGGGTACGGAATGCATTACAAAGCAATGCTTTCCGTACCCCTCTGGCACTCAAAGGGTTAAACCTCTAGACTGTAAGCTCTCACAAGCAGGGCCCTCTGATCCTTCTGTTCTCCACATCTGATTGTACTATTTAAAACCTCTGTATGTCTATTCCCAATTGTACAGCGCTGCGGAATCAGTTGGCGCTTTATAAATAAAGAATAATAATGTTTGGGAGGTCTCCACTGCATTGGAGACCCCATTGGTAATCAAGGGGTTCAAAAGGTACCTCAGTAAATATTTCTCTCAGTACCACATCAGACACATCCTATTTTTTCTCAAAGACACTTTTTCTTAAGAGAAGACCTTCTGTAGAGTTACATTGTTTCATCTTACCCATTGGTAATCTTAGTGTAATAAGTGCTAATGACTGGTTTACAGTGATTAGATATTTCATTTGACAAACTGAAATGTAGGGTTGGCATTGCATTGGTAACTTCAGTTTTGTCTTTCATTTTTTTGAACAGCTCCTTCCAAGAGAAAAGGCTAATGTCCAACAAAGGAGAATGAGGGAGGATAATAAACATTAACCCCTTAGTGACTGGCCGTGCACACACGCGGCCGGCACTTAACGCCCCCTGAATTATTTTTCTTCATTTTATTAAATGACTTCCGAGACGTACGTGTACGTTCTCTGTCCACCTGGGACATCCACTCGGGACGTACATGTACGTCCTCGGGCGGTAAGGGGTTAAATTGCTTGGCAAATATAATGTTTTTAAAATTCTGGCTTAGATCAGTCACGCACTAACACTGAATTAATAAACCCTTATGAAAACATCCTCTCTTAAATCTCAATAAATTACAGAGTAATTCCTGTCACAAAATGCATCATTTTCATGTAATGAGCACAATAAAAAAATTAGGGTTTGAAGAACTAAACATACTCTGTGGTCTCTGAAGAACTGCAAAAGATATTCAAAGCAATAATAATTCCTAATTACTCAAATTGTGTATGTTTTAGTCAGAATTAATCATGACTCTTGCATTCCATCAGTTCTGTACATGCAAAGTTGGTGTAAACATATTTGTACAGTATACTTATATTTTACAAAAAGTATGTTATTCATTTTGTGATATGTAATATGTACTCCTATTTGGAAATGTGTTTTAAGACAGTGTCTAAATAGATCTTAAAGTGGACCTGTCACCTTGAATTAAAGGGATAGTAATGTTTCACAATAAAAGCAGCTCCAATTAATCTTCGTAGTATTTGGGCCATGGAGAGTGTTATTTCAATACTGTCAGAGTTGTAGTTCAAGAGTAATTGAATGATAAAGTACCCCCCTCCCGCCCCTTTTACTGATGTAACACTGCTCCCCTCAGAGCAGCAAAACTGTCTGGATGGATCTCAGAGAGGGACAATCTTCAATTAACATAAGGGAAAACCTGAAAAACCTGTCAATGGGGGCAGGGCTTTCATTGTTCTCACAGTTAGAAGATTGTCCTTTGCTGTGAGCTGTCTGGTCTGTGGACCAGATTCTGCATGTCAGGGGAGGTGGCTTACACTAGGTAAAAGGGGCAGGAGGGGGATTCTTTATCATTCAGTTACTCTTGAACTACAACTCTGACAGTATTGAAATAACACTTCCATGGCCCAAATACTATGAAGATTAATTGGAGCTGCTGTTTTTGTGAAACATTACTATCCCTTTAAAGTTTGTAAATGTAATTAAAACTGTCTATGTATCACATTAGCCAAAAGACTATCAGATGCTCAGATTAGGTGATCCTTAAGTGATCAGATTAGGTGATACTTTCACTTCTTCAGAATTAAACGCATAAGTATATCAAACTCTCCATCTCATGGTCTTTTGACTAACATAGCACATAGGCACTATTGTTAGATATGCAAATTTTAATTAAAAGTGATGTCAATTTTAGATATTTCAAACTCTCTAAATATAGATTTAGCTATAATTCACATCTACTTAAAATTACTCTTTATTAATGACTCCATTACAATTTCAGTCATATAAACAAGAAAATTAGGTCTGTACTGCAAGTTGCTGCGCCCAAGCAGTGAAAGAACACTGTTTGCTACTTGCCTTCTATGACATGTCTTGCCTTCAATGACCTTCAAATGTGTTTGTTTGGACCAGAACTTCTGCATATCAGTAGCTTTGAAATTACTGGAGAAGTTCTGGTAAATAAAAAAATGTGAATCTCATTATACAGATAGCTCTGACTTTGGGGAGTGCTTATAACCCCACACCTTTTACCAAATCATCACTCAGTGGACAATATGCATAAAGAAATGGTACACCAATTCTGAGGCAAACCTAGAGCAAAATAGGGAACTAACACAATGTTCTGTTTTAAAATGATCTTTGATTTAAATTGGATTTTTACATTTTGTATCTAGAGAGGTCTCCTGCACATTGCTTCACAATACATAGAAGACATTGCTATTATTCAAAAGGCTATAAGCTCCTTTTATATTAGTGGGGTTTTAAAGGGATAGTAATGTTTCAATGTTTCAGGGACAATCTTCAATTAAGATAAGGGAAAAACGCGAAAAACTTGTCATTGTTCTCATAGGAAGAAGATTGTCCCCTTCTGTTATCTGTCTGGTCTACGGACTAGATTCCACATCTGAGAAGAGATGGCTTACACTAGGTAAAAAGGGCGGGAGGGGAAACTTTGTTTGTGAATATCTCTCAAACCATAAAGGTTTGAGAAATAAGACTTATATCGTTCTTCATGGTTTTTTTAATGCCTACAAAATAAAATAAAGATAAAATGAAGTATTACTATCCCTTTAAAGAATGATTATTTGTCCCCATGGTTTGCACTAGAATTGTCCCACTTTTCTTCGTGTATATGATGCAGTGAATTTATTTTTTCCATCTTTGTTCTTCCACTAATTTCTTTATATTCTTACTAGTTTTAAAGCCCATGTACACAGGTCAACACTTGCAGTACTGCAGTCATGCGCAGTACTGACTGCCCGTGCCGCAACTGATGCGGAGCGAGGTTCTCGGAATTCAGACCGTAGTCCTCTCTGCACACCTTCAGGTGCGCAGAGAGGACTCTGGTCTGAATTCGGAGTACCCCACTCCGTATTAGTCGCGGCATGGGCAGTCAGTACTGTGCATGACTGCAGCACGCACAGCCGTCTGTATTGCTCATGACGGCTTCTGACAAACATCCTTAGCGAATTATAATATAGGATTTGACTAAAGTGATTTTATGTAACTTAGATATCAGTGAACTGCAGTGAATAGGGTTAACCCTTTGAGTGTCAGAGATACCTGTTGAGTGCCAGAGGGGTTAAATTAAATGTTTTTTGACTGCAAAATAAAAAAGTGTGTTTTACTAGACTCAGAATGAGCCTAGCAGGGCAATTATATAAAAAAAATGTGAATTGATACCCCATGAAAGAAAAAGTTTCTTCAACCTGTAAATGTAGATTTGTAGCTATATTTCTTATAACTTTTGTGTATAATTCCCATTAATGGAGGGAATGTACAAAACAAGGATGCAGAGTAGTAGCTGTGTCCTTCTTTAATTTTTCTGAATGGGCACCATTGTTTTTGTACAGACCCATTAGTATGTACAACATCTCCAATGTACATGTTCTATGTAAATAACCTCTTAATGTCACTCCAGTAGCAGGCATAACAAAAAAGTAAGAATTTTGCACTGATTCCCTCTGCTCTTAGATAATATAGACCCTGTGGGAGGGAATAGCATTTCCTGAAATGGCCACCCAGTCCCACACTGACCACCTATTGGCATGTCAGCCATTTTGTCACCCAAACGTTTTTTATATATAGGTCCTAGGCAGTTAAGGGACTACTCAGCATGCCAAAATGATTAAGTTAATTATTTTTACAAAAGTCCACTTGTTAATTTCCCTCAATGTATGTCAGGCTCTGTGGCTTAACACAGTTATTTACTTTAGGTACAGACATCAGCTGCACTGCAGTGAAAGGAAGTTACTTGATAATGCAATTCAGTGCCGCTGAAATACTGTACAACGTGTCTGTTATAACTGTATCCTCTTTACTTCCCCTTATAGTTTCTTTTGTTGCACCTCTTTAACAAGTGTGTTTTACAAGATTACTCAAAATTTCCACATTAGCCAAACCCATGATCTTAAAGGGATAGTAATACTTTGTTTTATCTTTATTTTATTTTGTAGGCATTAAAAAAACATGAGGAACAATATAAGTCTTATCTCTCAAACCTTTATGGTTTGACAGATATTCACAAGCAAAGTTTCTCCTCCCGCCCATTTTACCTAGTGTAAGCCATCTCTTCTCAGATGTAGAATCCAGTCCATAGACCAGACAGATAACAGAAGGGGACAATCTTCTTCCTGTGAGAACAATGAAAACCCTGCCCCCCTTGACAAGTTTTTCAGTTTTTTCCTTATCTTAATTGAAGATTGTCCCTCTCTGCAGTCTACCTGGGCACCTCCCTTCTGATCTGGCTGAACAGTGTTACATCAGTAAAATGGGCAGGAGGGGGTGACTTTGTCATTGAATTACTCTTGAACTACAACTCTGACATAATTGAAATAACACTCTCCAAAGTCCAAATACTATGATGATTAATTAGAGCTGCTTTTATTATGAAACATTACTATCCCTTTAAATATCAGCTATTACATAAAGCCTCTCCCTTTGACTTCCATCGTGAGCTTCCCGTGGCTGTACCTGAACATAGACAGTTGTTTGCTTATGAGTACAGATAGTTGCTTGCTTATGAGTACAAATAGTTGCTGTATTCTGTGCAACCTACACAAAACGATACGGTAACATGAAATCTCCAGAATTTTCCTACATCAGGAGATAAAGAAATGCAAACTACATCTATAACTTTATTATTCATTATGTAGAAAGGCACTCAGTATGCAGTACAAAATAGGGCATGCCAACAGCAATATTATGTGATTGAACTCCTCCTCCTTCCATTAGTGTTTTAAAATATGAGAGATATAGTTAGTTAAACATTTTTACATTTTGATAAAGAAGACTTTTATGTCAAGTACTAACCCCTTGGACAATAGTTACATCTCTAAAGCATTGTGAAACAATGCGCTTGAGACATCTCTAGAATACAGGATGTTAATTGATCAATTATTTTTGAATTTGTTTTCTTTTTGTACTTTTTAGCAAAATTTCTAAAAATGTCTAATAAATGTTTTATTAAATAAGCAACAATTAAGAGCATTAAATAAGAAACCTCTAGAAATATTGTTATTTACCATATACTAACTTTTTAAGGACCAGAGAGGTGTACAACACATTGCTTTGAAATGCATTGCACCCATCTCTGGTCCTTAGTCCTCTGAATGCCAGAGGGGTAGGCAATGCATTGCCTACCCCTCTGGCACTCAAAGGGTTAAAGGTTTAAGGAACACAAAAGAAATACATGTGTAAAGTATACCCAATTTTAATTCCACTCTTCATTTCTTTTTCTTTTTTATCTCCTGCTTAATAGAGAAGAAAATCACGATATTCTGACCTTGACTTTGAAGTAAGTTGTATTACTAATTGAATAAATTATTGTTCCAATTTATAACTCAAGTAATAGTTACATTGGATATTTTAAGTAAGTGTAAATATGTTTGGACTCTACGATGGACATAGATGTCTCAAGGTTATGTCATGTTAATACAATATCACTAAAATTAAGTTTGCAAACTTCACTCAAAACTACCTTTGCATTTACACACAGATGCAATTTTTCTCCCTCCTTATGTGGAACTTTATGTTTACCATGCTCTGTACCAAAATGGGAGGCCTTGTAAAGTCATCGGGGACCTGGAATTTAATTTAGCGGGCCAAAGATTTAATTTTATCTACCTTTTTAATATACTAAGCTGAGCTGCTCTGCTCTAGGAAGTGATCACTGCACTGTACTTACTGTGACTTCCAGAATTATTCAAACTTGTCATAAGTCTCCCCCCAGTAGCAGATACTTGTAGGATATCCTTCACTGTACACAGCTGAATATCAAAGACTGTTAGAACTTTCAGAATGGATGAATCACTGATCCACCTGCATTCCTGTTAAAATCAGTGAGCATCTGAAAATGTGCAGATTTTGAACACGTGTGCTTGAGCGTTAGTTATTTAGTGATTCAATTTAATAATCTAACCTGTGCACAAGCAAGGGTATTGTGAATACATGGCCTGTTAGACATCCCTGAGGATAGGGTTGGGGACAACTGCTTTACCATAACCACAGGTTAAGGGGTTTTAAACTGCTCTCAAGGCCAGGGGTGAAAAGATTTCCTTGCATGATTACAAATGAGTTAATAAAAAACAATGAGCTCCTGATTGACTCACCTATGTTTATGTTCAAAAGGTCATTCTCATTGGAGGTGCTTGAGGATGAGTTTGAGAACCTATATTCTATGTGCCTCAAACATATATCATAGACCAGCAACATGTTGTTCACATAAGGAATGATACTTCAGTGATAATAGCATATTAAAAAATGCATCAGTTTTAGTATCATTTGGGATTTATGCAACCAGCATAACATGAGTAAATCTGAAGCAATTCAGTTGAACCATAGAGGAGAATTGAAAATCCCAGTGGATTTAAATGGTTATTTTAACATCTTAAAATCTAGTGTGTATTCCTTGCTTTCAATTGGTAATAAATCCCATGTAAATGAATGGGAATTTGGGGAATTGTGTGTGGGACAATAGCTTTGTCCCAGAATTGCTTTACTTTGTCTTTTTACACAATGTCCATTGTGTCCCTGAAAGGGTGATTTTCTGATTGTGTGTTAATATTCGTTTTTACAGTCTTGGTTGTATTTTAAATATGCCTAGAAACTTTTTTATTAACCCTGTAAGGAGCAGAGGCCTGTGCAACGCATTGCTGTAAAATGTATTGCCTTCCCCCTGGTCATTAAAGGGTTAAATATGAAGCAAAATAGTACAAAATATTTATTTCAATATTAAACACCAGCAACAAAATTCCACAGAAAAATAAACTACACGACATGTTTGTGGAATGTGTTTGAAATTCCATAGAAACTGTTTAAAAAATGTTGTTGCTTTAATTACAATGACATCGTACTAATTTGACATGTAGTTTGTTTTTTCTGTGGAATTTTGTTGCTGGTGTTTAAAGGGATAGTAATGTTTCATAATAAAAGCAGCTCTAATTAACTATCTTAGTATTTGGACTTTGGAGAGTGTTATTTCAATTCTGTCAGACTTGTAGTTCAAGAGTAATTCAATAACAAAGTATTCCCCGCCCACCCCTTTTACTGATTTAACACTGCTCAGCTAGAGCAGAAGGGAGGTGCCCAGGAAGACTGCAGAGAGGGACAATCTTCAATTAAGATAAGGGAAAAACTTGAAAAACTTGTCAAGGGGGGCAGGACTTTCATTGTTTTCATAGGAAGAAGATTGTCCCCTTCTGTTATCTGTCTGGTCTATGGACTGGATTCCACATCTGAGAAGAGATGGCTTACACTAGGTAAAAGGGACGGGAGGGGAAACTTTGCTTGTGAATATCTCTCAAACCATAATGGTTTGAGAGACAAGACTTATATCGTTCTTCATGTCTTTTTAATGCCTACAAAATAAAATAAAGATAAAATAAGTATTACTATCCCTTTAATATTGAGAGAAACAGATAACAGAAGAGAATATATTGTAAACAAATTATCTGCACCATGAAGCTAAAGAGGTGCAATTCTAGAAAAAAACGTAGAAAGAAAATTCCCATTGTATTAAATTGAGTTTTTATTACCCATTGGCAGTCTTCAAGACATTGTGGAACAATTCATTTGAACTCTATCTATGGCATTTAGGGGGTTAAAACACCATTTATACTCAGATACATCTCACAAATCCTTCCTGCAGATTGCTGTCACATTTAAATACTTTTAAGCTACCCTTAACAACCTCTCAAGCAAAACCTATACTTATCTCCCTGGCTGGAAAAACAGACTTGATGCATTTCTTGCTAAAGCAAATATCCTGACTATGAACATAGATGATAAATCCCATCTTGAATCCCCCATTATGGAATCTGAGTTACTTAGAGCCTTGAAATCTATGGCAGTGGGGAAGAGCCCTGGCCTGGACAGATTTTCTCTTCAATGCTACCTAAAGTTTCAACATTCTTTTGTTCCACACATGTGTAAAGCTTTAAACGTGATCATGTCTGGGTCTTTAGAGTCTTTAGATCCTCTACAAATCTTCTGGACAACCCCCAGATTACTCTCCTGCTCTTACCTTGACCATATTGTTCTTGGTCATATTCTCAAATCATGGTGGTACCTAAATAAATCCTTCAACTTTTCTCCCTCCCCTCTCCACTCATAACTGTCTTCGGTAGCCCAAACTTCCCTAGCAGGCTCCACAATCCCTCTCTCTTACCATCACAATCTAGTTTTATACCCCTCTTGTCCCCCATTTGAATAGGCCAATTCCTTGGTTATGGCATATACAAATCCAACATTGGATTAACAAAGAATGCAATGATCTTCCCTATCTTCGATGTCTCTCCACGTTTGAGAAACTTCTGCTGCCCTCTCAGTTTGCCACTACTTAATTTTTTCTTCCCCCCCACCAAGTGCTAGTTTCTCTTCCTCTGGGAAGGAAACTACATTTCACTCTTGATATTGCTACTTGGCAATCAGTTTTTGGTAACCTACATAAATCTGCTAGAGACAATACCACGTGACATGAATTATAAACTTCTAACTCGCTGGTACCTAACACCTCAGTGCCTGGCTTGTTTCTCCCCCAATGAATCTGACTTCTGCTGTTGATGTGACTCGGATATTGGCTCCATCACTCACCTTTGGTGGTCTTGTCCTATAATACAAAACTTTTGGAAGTTAATCATTGGTCAAATCAATAACAACATATACCTCCACTCAGTAAGCAGGCATGGCCTTATATTAAGACTCTCTTGAATTCAGCTAAATCCCTTATTCTGATCCACTGGGGCAATGAAAATGGTCTTGTACTATGTTCAGATGGAAAGAGTTCAAGCCTCCTCCCCTGAGGCCAGGATTCACTTCACAGCTACTTGGTCTCAATGAATGACGCACTTCTTTAAACCTGCACCTCCAACTTGTACAAGTGCACAACCCCCCCCCCCTTTCCTTAATTAATTTTTCCTAGGTCCTTGAGTTGAGCGTGTATCTCATCTCCCACAGGTGATACTTCTAAATTCTTCTTACTGACTCCATCACCTGTGGCAAGGCGTGGCAGGGTGTTGAGGGGACCACGCATCTTCTTGACATGAGAGGTAGAGAGAGAGTAGTAACCCCCCACACCTGCATCTCTGTCATCATATAACCTTCTTTTAATTCTACTTATGTCTTCACCCATAATTATAAATATCAACCCCGTAAACCCCACCTAGACCCCCCTTCGACTCCTTTCCTTACACTAATTGCACTTGATTTAGGATCTGTACCCACCATCCCTACTAGAATTGTTCTGTTATCTCACCCCCTTCAAGTATCTGTATCTTACATTTGAAAAGTGAGCATGTACCCTACATCTTTACTGGTAATTTGTGTTCTTGATAATTAAGATATTAATTTGAAAGTAAATTGCACCTCTAATTTTTTCCTTCATGCAAATTAAGCATTGCTACAAAAAAGTTGGCCTCGAATGTAGCCTAGCACAGGAATAAGGAATTCCAGAACTGGTGCAGGTTTTCAGGCTGTCCCTGCTTGAGCACAGATAGTAAAGCAAAATTAAATCGAGCACTCCTAAAATATAATTCTCACAATTTTCACCTCTTTGTATTTGTATCATACAAACTTCTTTAATAAACTCTGTTTTAAAAAATAAATAACACCATTTAAATTAATGGACATTTTTCAGTTTAATGTCCTTTGTGGTGAAGTTGGTGACTTGCTCCAGAATTGAAGCTGTTTTTCTTGATAAATAAGAAATTAATTTGAAAGTAAAATGAGCCTCTAATTTTTTTCCTTCATGCAAATTAAGCACTGCTACAAAAAAAGTTGTCCTTTGAATGTAGCCTAGCACAGGAATAGGGAATTCCAGCCTTCTCTAAACTTGCACCTCCCATCTCTACTAGTGGACAACCCCTATCTCTCCCTTCCTTATTGAATTTTTCCTATATCCTTGAGCTGATGCATTTCATCTCCTACAAGTGATACTCCCAAATTCTTCTCACTGACTCCATCAGGGTTGAATACCATTGCAAATCCTCATGGCAGGGCACGGAGGGGAGTTGTAGGGACTACACATCTTCTTTGCTTTATGTTCTAGAGATAGGAAGAGAGAGAGTATCACCTTTTATTTTTCTCCCTCCATACTGCCCCTGGATCTCTGTCATCATATAAACTAAGGGTCTTTCTTTCTCTTAATTCTACTTATGTCTTCTCCCTTAGTGATAAATACCAACCCCTTAAACCCCACCTGGACCCCTCTTTGAATCTTTCCTTACATTAATTGTTCCTGAGTTATTTTACTCTATATATAACCTGTATCTACTCCTGCAAGTTATGTGTATCTTGCATTTGATATATGGATCTGTACCTCTCCATACCTACTTGAATTGTTCTGTTATCTCAACCCCCCTTCAAGTATCTGTATCTTACAATTTATATGTGACCATGTACCCTACATCCTTACTGCAATTTTTTGTCCTTCCTGATAAATAAGATTTTCAATTGAAAGTAAAATGCATCTCTGATTTTTACCTTCATGCAAATTAAGCACTGCTACAAAAATTCTAGTCTCGGTTCAGGTTTACAGGCTGCCCCTGCTTGAGCACAGATGGTAAAGCAAGATTAAATCAAGCACTCCTAAAATATCATTCTTGCTAATTAAAGTGACAATATCTTCAATTTTTATAACATTAAAATAACCATAAAATAGGTGTAAAGTGGATGTGAGGTAAAATGTAGTTCTCAATAATTCATCAAACATTAAAACAAATCAATATATTTCTAAGTTTCACAATCCAATGGGCTGGTCTGTCTATGAATAAATGTGTAACTAGTTCATCCATATTGACCTTAATTAAGAGATATGAAGTTTATAAACAAATCTTTAACCTTTTGAGTGTCAGATGAGTGTGCAATGCATTGCAGAGTAAGAGGGTTAATATCAAACCTTAACACAGTCCCAGTTCAGAAATCAGTTACTGTCCATAATTTTACTGAAGACTAGTAGAGTAAAAATGATACCTCTGTTGGCTGAGTGACTCTAGGATGCAAGCTTTTAAGACAACTAGGTCTCTTCTTCAGGCACAGTAAGAATGAATATGCAATACATGACAGGTTAACCAATCATGAAATTTATTTTTACATTTAAATTCTACTGGCAGTGAATATTCTTATCAATATGGTCTATTATTAATTCCCCTACGCTCCAGTAGAGTGTCTTTGAAGTGGACTAAAACATACAAAAAAAATGTATTACCTTTTTGATGTTACAGTCAGTTTTAGTCTTTAGCTAGAGATGTCTAAGTCTATAGAATGTATGGGTTAACCCTCCAAGCTCCAGAGGGGTGCCCAACCAATCACTTGCAAAGAGCTGTGCAGCTCCCTAGCACCCAAAGGGCCCAAATATGTGGGATAATGTGACAAAATTCCTTGTCACTATTCAAGACACAGAGTGTTAAACTTGGTTATCAATTTATGCCCCCAGATCTTTCTGTCTCTCTGAGTTTTAAAAATCAGTAGCTGACCTAGACCTAGTTGTCTTTAACCCCTTGAGTGCCAGAAGGGTAAAAAAAAAGCATTGCAAAACATTGTGTTGTGTATCCCTCTGGCACTCAAAGGGTTAAAGATACAATTCTAGAGCCACTCAGCCAATAAAGGTATCAGTTTTACTCTATTAGTCTCCTGCTTTTTCTCTGCCTAACACGGTACCACATCCTATATGATAATTTGCTAAGGATGTTTGTCAGAAGCCGTCATGCGCAGTAGAGACTGCCGAATGCACAGAATGATGGGAGTTCTGTGCTTGGAGCATTCTGTGCTTTTGGGGAGTCTCTACAGTGCATGACTGCGGCAGGACGCAGAGCAGGACTGGCCTTTTAACCCTTTGAGTGCCAGAGGGGTGCGTACTCCTCTGGCACTCAAAGAGTTAACATCACGCGGACCCTGGCCTCTGTACACAGGCTTTTACACTAGTTTTACCCATTATTTGGTTGGCTTATCTGTTGAAAATAATATGCTGCCATTCCTGTAAAACATTTGAGACATTTGTTTTGTTAATAACTCAAAGGCCTACCAAGGGTTAAGCTGTCCCCGTTGCCACCACCTCTGCTGGTTGCGCTGACTGCAGCAGAAATGTATAGTAAAACAGCCCCCCTTCTTCTGTAGCTTTCAGCCGTTGCCAAAGTCAGGATGAGGGAATTTTGAGAGACTGGCTTTTTTATATGGTCAGTCTTTGTGCAAAATGGATTCCAGCCTACAATCGGCTGGGATATCTGCTTACGCACCTCCCAACTAAACAGCTTCTAGCGGGTTTTGTCATCCCCCACTAGAAGCTGATTCCCAGGAATAATAGTACCCTTGTTTTATGTATCAACAAAAGAATTGCTATCAATATATTTCCCATTTAACCCTTTGTGTGTCAGGTTATATACAGCTCATTGTTTTGCAATGCATTGGTCTAACACTCAAAGGGTTAAATCAGTGAGGATACTGGGACATTTTTGCCCCCCCCTATTGTGCATTTGGTTTACTTGAAAATGGCTGCAGTTATTCTTAGTACATCTGCATCATCACCAGCTCCATCACCCTGATCCTAGAAAAAATTGGGTAAAAGCAATCATATGTGCTAAATGCAAACCATATATTTTTAAACATAATTGTATAATGATCAGCCTTAGACTTGCAAAATATACCAAGAGATATGATTCAAACCACAAACAAAACCTGCTAATGAGCACATTCAATTGTTTGGCTGCTCACTTCTGCTGTGATTGCTGATTGGCACTTATCTCAGTAACCTGAGTAAGTTGATATCGCATTCTGATACTGAAGTGTCTGTATGAGAGAGGTTTACACTTATGAACACTGGCAATGATATAGTTTCATGATGCTAAAGGGAAAATAACATGGAGAAAATTATATATATATATATATATATATATATATATATATATATATATATATATATATATACAGTTCTATTTTGATGTGCACCCAGGTCGATTTGCTTTATCTACAGTGTGTGCATTCCAACCCAAACACAAATATATATATATATATATATATATATATATATATATATATATAGTAGCAATATGTGACGGCGTTGCCCGTCATTGTAGTAGGGTATGTGTTATGTAGCATTTTTTGTTTGAAATGTTGTAGGTGGCATGTTGAAGGTATTTTGTAAGAATTTTTTGTGTTTGTTTGTATTGTACATTTCATTTAGCTGTATTGACTGATGATGTTTTTTGTGTACTGTGTGAAGCAGAAAGAATCATCTTGCACACATACATAGACACACACAGATAAAGTGACATATACAGACATTGATAATACATACACACGTACATATATGCGCACACACACACACACATACAGATATTATTACGGTCCTGTAAGTGCCAGAGGGGTAGGCAAGGCATTGCTCATTCTGTTGCTTAATCCATTGGCACTGAAAGGGTTAACCAGCTGTCCCAGTATGTAGTGAGAGTCATGGAGTCCACAGTCCCTGAAGTGGACTCTGTACATGCACACTCAGAGGCTGCCAGACAACCGCCGGCCCGGCTCCCTGGCCAGGAAGACACCTCCTGCCCCAGGCCTCGGCCAAGAGCATTACTAGGGACGCAGCCCGGGCACCGAGAGCGGGAATTGAGGAGGGATGGTGTGTGTGGTTGGAGCAGGGATGGTGTGTGTTGTTGGAGCAGCTATAGTGCGGCATGTATATTTTTTGTGCTAGGTTACTTACACAATGCAGGTGTGTGACAGCTGGCAGAGAGCGGCGGTGAAGAAGCTTGTGTATAAGAGTGTGTACTACAGAGTGGCCCCAACATGGTCTGTCTCCAGCACCTCAGCCACAGGTAATAGCCACATCCAGCTGCTGCTTGTAGAGAGCTCCTTGAAGGGCCGCATGACCGGCTGTTGCCGGGTGGAGTGTTGTGCTTCATGAAGGGGAAACATGAAGGATTTGGTACTGGGCCTGCCTGCCTCCGAGCTACATGAAGCAGCTGGGCTTCCTGCAGCAGAAGCACATTGTGCACCAGGAGCCGATAGCATTGCTGTGTTGCGGATACCAGAAACGAAGGTACACTGGAGCCGATCCCACCCTCTCTTTGTTGGATCAGCTCATTGTGTGCCTCAGGTTGGTGAAGGGACCCCTGGGGACTCTGTGTGTGTGTGTGAGTCTGTGGTGTAGGAGCGAGTGGCAGTCATTTTGTTTTTTCAGTCACTTGGATAGTGGTGGGCGGGCTGGATAGTGGGGGCAAGCCAACTCCCTGAATGATTTAAAGGGATAGTAATGTTTCATAATAAAAGCAGCTGTAATTAATCATCATAGTATTTGGACTTTGGAGAGTGTTATTTCAATTCTGTCAGAGTTGTAGTTCTAGAGTAATTCAATGACAATTTTCCCCCTCCCGTCCCTTTTACAGATGTAACACTACTCAGCCAGATCAGAAGGGAGGTGCCCAGTTAGACTGCAGAGAGGGACAATCTTCATTTAAGATAAGGGAAAAACCTGAAAAACTTGTCAAGGTGGGCAGAGCTTTCATTGTTCTCATAGGAAGAAGATTGTCCCCTGCTGTTATCTGTCTGGTCTTACAACCAGATTCCACATCTTAGAAGAGATAGCTTACACTAGGTAAAAGAGGCGGGAGGGAGAAACTTTGCTTGTGAATATCTCTTAAACCATAAATGTTTGAGAGATAAGACTTATACCATTCTTCATGTTTTTGTAATGCCTACAAAATAGAATAAAGTTAAAATGAAGTATTACTATCCCTTTAAATCACTCCTCCATTGAATCACCCAATGGGAACAGTAACTCCTTACTTAAGCTGAGGTAACATAGCAATATAACACACAGTGGCTCTTCAGTTGAGGCAACATAGCAATATGCTGAGGGATCAAATAGAAAGTGGTGTTTGAGGCTTCACAGGGGTGACTATAGCATGCACCAATGCACCAAAGTCCAGGAAGTTGCAACATTATTGAGCTCAATAATGTTGCAACTTCCTGGACTTTGGTGCATTGGTGCATGCTATAGTCACCCCTGTGAAAGGTAATGTTACCTTCCAGGATATATCTTGCAACATTGCTGACATAGCCAATGTACCTTAGGTGCATTGGTGTTACCCATCTGATAGGGGCCTAATATCTGTCCTATTTCTGTCTCTTCTTGGGCATCGGTGTTGTCTAAACCTGAATTATAGGAAATTGCATCTTTGAAACACAGTTTGTGCAAAGCCATATGTGCTATGTTTTGGACCTCTATGGGCCATATGTTCAAAGAAATAGCGAAATAGCTTTTGTCGTTTAATAACGACTTTTCAAAGTACAGTGTTGTTGGGATCATTAATATTTTCAGAGAGTGTCGGTTGTGATTGGAAATATGTCGCTTGTCCTGACTGAAATTGTCATATGGAACGACAAAAAAAAGTCTTAACTAACGACAAAAATGTCTTTAAAAAATAGCTTAACTTAAAAAATGCCTTAACTAACGACAAAAATATCTTTAAAAATGTCTTAAAGACAAAAATTCTCACATTCAGAACACATTCCCTCCACTTTTTTCTTAACGTACAAATTTTGTCTTTTGAAAGACATTTTTTTTTTCTTTAGTTACGACAAATTTTCTTTTCCACTATAGGACACTGGAGAATAGTTTAGCCACGCCCTTGCCCCGCCCCTTTGCCCGTCAATTCTGGAGTTGTGTCTTATACAACGGACATTACTAGTTTTTTGTCGTATACTCTATAGAAAATATATCGTGCATGCATACAATTACTTATTTTTGTCTTTCATACGATAATTTTTTGTCGTTATCCCTATGTGTTTCTATATATGTAACTAAACTTTTGCAGAAGTGTTTAGGTAAGCACCAGTTTCAGAATGTAGCTTAGCATAAGAACATATATTGCATAGTTAAAAATACAAAGAGTTAATACATGTAAAGTACATTTTTTCAAAGCTGCATCTAGATCAGGGATGGGCAAACAGAGGCCCTGTAGGAGTGGTGGCATACAATTCCTAGAATCTCTAGAAAGCCAATGGAGAAATTCTGTAGCAAACCAACTACTACAGCAGAAACAAGTAACAACAAATAATTACAATCCCCAATTATTTGAATAGTAGGTCAGTGATAATTTAGGAAATTTGTATTTGTTCTATGAACTTGGCTTTCTCCAGAGTTATTCTACTTTTTCTTTGTACATCAGACTCAGTATGCACATCCCACTGTCTTTTAATTTTACTTTCCAATTTTAAGATACATTTAAAAACAGCATTTATACAAGGTTAATTTTAAAATAAGAAATATAATTAAGTGATTGTATTCTTATCAATATGTGACAATGATTTGTTTAATTGCTGTCGCAAAAATGAGTCTAAAATAAAAATATAAAAGAAAAGAATAGCACCATTAGCGATATGACAAGTGAACACGGACAGAACAATACATTGTTAAAGTCTGTTCACTTAAACCATTATAGCACTAAAGGTGATGACAATAACAGAAATATTCCAGTTTCTTATTGACTTATTTTTTTCTTGTGAAATATAAACAATATAAATCAACAGAGATAGAAAACAACTACATTGTTGCATTTGAAAAAAAAATACTGCTACAAATGCCAACAGTGAACAATGAATAATCACTGTGGAACATTTTATAGAACTGCGGT
The DNA here is from genome assembly GCA_037306005.1 of Rhinophrynus dorsalis. NCBI lineage: Eukaryota > Metazoa > Chordata > Amphibia > Anura > Rhinophrynidae > Rhinophrynus > Rhinophrynus dorsalis. Next base: position 335,938,847 of record CM074720.1, on the reverse strand, counting down.
ACATTCTATAACAGAATGTTCGCTATGGCAACTGTTGCTAAGTTTCCTTAGTCTGACGTTCACTGTTTCTCTATGCAGCATCATGTTGAAGATGATGAATGCAGGATGCACTGCAGATATTGGAACAAATAATGAAATCTCGAGTGGTCTGGCTTACAGTCTAAACAAATGTATTATTAAAAATGTGTATAATAACATTTATTTTCCCTGCATGATGCCTTTGGGAAATAGGAAATGTGTAATACATATGTGAATCTATCACCTTTAAATCACTTGCTGTTCTGCTAACATCTACTATTAGCATAAAAAGATGATAAAAGTCCAAGATACCAATAATGAAACTATCACCAATCTATTTCCACAAAGCAATAATCCAATCAGTGGCACCATTTATGCCACAAAGTGCTTGAATAAATGGTTAGAAAGAAGATGCCTGGGATTTTTAATAAAATGCAATAACCTGGGTCTATTCCTCAACCATAGTTGAATTCGGAAGCATACTAGAACACTTATTTGGTTACTACTTGCTTTCACAAACAATGTTAACCCCTTGAGGACCATGTTCTATGTTCTGTATCACCAATGGGCATACATAAACGTGAAATGTTACTGTCTGATCAAGGAGAAAATTTGTCCCTGTTCATACCCATTATCCCAGTCAACAAGGAGAGGAGGAAGTAGAGGAAACCTTCACTTGGTCCTGCCAAAATCTGAGCTGTATTATGTGGTCAACTGGGTACTATCGTCAATATATTGAGGGCGACAGTTAGGGTTTACTTTAACTTTGAAACATACTTTTTTGCCTTTTGTGTAATCTGATGAATGTGGAAAAATGGCATGTTTATATGTCCATCAGATCATGACAATAATAAATAACTAAAACATTGTGAGAACCTTGATCTGCTTGCTAGAATGTTAGCTTCTAATTATTTATGTAGTTATAGTTTTCGTTTAGCTACAGAGAAGTCTGCCAGCAGCAGCTTGATGCCCTCTTTGTAAACTTGTACTACTAATCCTTCTTTTCTCAAAATCATTTACCTCTTAATTTGACCTTCTTAGATTTCAAAATCTCAATACATAAGGAAGATTTATAGATTCTATTTTGCAGTTTACAGTGAAATGAACTGGCACTATGGGGTCAGTTCACTAAAGGTATTTAAAATTGTGGTTATGGCTTAACTTTTTTTTATTTTAACATTGCATCTTATTAAATAATTTTTGAAGTAAGTCATTTTTTATTATATAAGTAGAGATGTGAAAACAATACTCGGAAATTCATTTGTATCTCTTGGAGAAATTTTGATAGGGTAAATAAAATGACCATGCTAAATTTATTTTAAAGTAGAATAAAAGTTTTATTTTAATTAGTAAAGTATTTCTCCCTTTTTCTTTTTTAACCAAATATTGCTTAAGCTGTATGACTTTAACCATTGTTATCTTTCTGAAATAGGCAATTATTATGAAGATTACAATTTTGCAAGATAATATACAATATCACATACCAACCTTTACTATTTTGATATTTATAGCCCTAGAAAAATAAGATTTATAGGGCAGAGGGAAGGAGCTGTATTGTCAAGTAGTCAGCAATTCTCGTTCATATTCTAGAAATTAGCCTGGCACATTAATGTACTAATAGTACTCTAATTTAGAATGCTATACTAAAAACTTGTTCTTTGAGTGATTAAAGTAAAATATAACTAACATATCATTCTATAATCCTCATACCTAGCTATATTTGAATTTTAAAGTGTTAGTAATGTCATAAAAAAGTTTTTTTGCATTTAGAAGAGCTTAAAAAGCTGAGCTAAATGCAAAAAAACCTATCTCTGAAACCGCTATGGTTTAAGAGATACAGGCATTTAAAGTTTGATTTCTCCTACTGACAGCTGTAAAGCTGTCAGCAGGAGATCTGTGTCGGTCAACACGGAGACGCTTGAGAAGTGCCGAGATCTCGTTACTTACACGGAATCCCTTCATTGGAATGGTCTAAAATGTGTGCCTAGTGTTCAGGCACACGTTCTAGACCGTTCCAATGAAGGGATTCCGTGTACGTAACGAGATTTGAGAGATACGTTTTTTTGCATTTAGCTCAGATTTTTAAGCTTTTCTAAATGCCAAAAAACTTTTTTTTAGACATTACTAACACTTTAATGGTAGTGTTTGAGCTCAGTCCTAAGTATTTTAGAGAGGGCACTACAGTTCAGGGGATTAATTATATCAATCTAAACATTCTTTCATAGTAAACAAATATCATCAATTGAGTTTTAGTATCATCTTAATGCTGAAAACACACTAATCTACCTCTTCCTTCAATATAATTCAATTTGTGTTATTTATTATTGGCTATCTATCTTCCTCAATGTCTTCCAATAATTAACTTAATACTTACTGAAAACTGAGCTCATGTTATTCCCTCTTGCCACCGTGTTTGAAATCACTCGTCATCTTTTTTCGCAGCTGACTAGAGGTCATTGTTGAATGAAAGGTCAGAGATGCTCAACTAGGCTCATGAGCTAGCAAATACATGCAAGAAGCTCACTGGGACTGTGTCCTCGCACCCAGGGTGCACTCTCTTTTAGCTCACCAGTGCCATACACAGAGAGGAAATCTTCTGAAGCATATCATACTGGTCCTGCCAAATGACAGTCCAGCCACAAAATGCCAGACAATTCCTCTCTGAACAAAGGAAACAGCTAACCCCAGACGTAAGTTTTGGCCTTATTGGGCCTCGTTGGTGAGGTTCAGCTTATCCCTCTAGGCACTGTGAGCAAGGGGTCCACGTCTGGATTCCCCCCATTACTCTTAGGGTGACTAATCCCAAGAGTAATTTGCATATGTAGAAAGAAAGGTCAGACATGCTCAACTAGGTTCATGAGCTAGCAAATACATGCAAGAAGCTCACTAGGACTTTGTCCTCGCGCCCAGGGTGCAATCTATTTTAGCTCACCAGTGCCATACAGAGAGGAAATCTTCTGAAGCATATCATACTTGTCCTGCTAAATGACAGTCCAGCCATGAAATGCCAGACAATTCCTCTCTGAACAAGGGAAACAGCTAACCCAAAACATAAGTTTCGGCCTTATTGGGCCTCGTCGGTGAGGTACAGCTGATCCCTCTAGGCACTGTGAGCAAGGGGTTCACGTCTGGATTCCCCCCATTACTCTTAGGTTGACTGATCCCAAGAGCAATTTGCATATATAGAAAGAAAGTTCAGAGATGCTCAACTAGGCTCATGAGCTAGCAAATACATGAAAGAAGCTCACTGGGACTGTGTCCTTGCGCTCAGGGTGCAATCTCTTTTAGCTCACCAGTGCCATGCACAGAGAGGAAATCTTCTGAAGCATATCATACTGGTCCTGCCAAATGACAGTCCAGCCAGAAATGCCAGACAATTCCTCTCTGAACAAGGGAAACAGCTAACCCCAGACATACGTTTCAGCCTTATTGGGCCTTGTCAGTGAGGTACAGCTGATCCCTCTAGGCACTGTGAGAAAGGGGTCCACGTCTAGAGGTCATTGTTGGCAATTCCCCACTCATTTACTCTCTATATGTACCCACTTAAAAATTCATCCCACATACTCCTACAAAACATCTATAAAGTATAACCTTATTTCACACAAGATGTGAATAAGATTTGAATTAAGTATCTCATTATGCCACACCTTGATTATTGAAACTATAGTATCCTTGTCCCTGCTCTAGATCATTATGAACAATGCCTCCCTCGGTGGTTTTCTTATGCCACCCCAGTCAATGAATCCTACATTGGATTTCTTAAAAGTTTGGAAGGGAAACTGTAAATTCTGTGATCAACCTTTAAAAACATTCACAATTCTATTCCCTTTTATAATTTAATTTATTTACTGCCTAATTACCCTCTGAACTTGGCTCTGTTGTTCATCTCTTCTCTTATAACCTTCTCATTTACATGCATTCAAGACTTTACCAGAAATACACCTGAAATGTGTTACCAATCTCCACTGTCCAGTCTTTTTTGGTACTAACTTTGTAATTGGCCTATCCTTTTGACATCTTGTATCAATCTTCCCCTCCTCAGTTTCATTCGGATTAACTTTCTCTCTTCTAAATCCCCAAGTCTGTACTAGGAACCATTTCTGTTACTGGCCAAACTATACACCTCCATCAGCTTAGAAATTCTGAATTATTTACAGTCCTGCCCTTAATATATATATACATAATTTGTCAAATTATGGAATTTTAAATCATAAGACCACTTGAGCTAACCAAGTATTCTTATCTTGGCAATAACCCTTTTGTTTTTTGTATACACACCTTAAAGACTATAAGAAGGGCCTGCAGAACCATTTACTCATTTCTCAGAGCTCATTTCTCATCATTCTCACATAATCTCATGGTGTCATATTTCAGAATGCAAGTGACCACTAATAAGAAATCTCTCCAGTCAGGTAAAGCTATTTGAAACCTACATTATTCTATGTACTATAGCTGAAGAGCAGCAATTCATGAGCAAATCAACTGCATAGGAGGGGGGCTATTAAAATACACATTTATTTAATTGGATTTTTATCCCTTTGAATGGTAGCGTTTTCTCCAATGCATTTCTTCACATTCAAGGAGGTAAACATCCTATTCAAATTAATGGTAACTTATGGAATTTTCATTTCAACCCAATGGCGCAGTTGGCTTGCTCAGGAATTGCACCTTTTTGACTTGAAGAGAAAGGCAGCTAGTTACCAAGGGGACAAACACTGATAAAATTATCCAAAAAAATGAAAGGCATTGGAGGTGTTATTCAGTAACATTTTTACCACTTAAATATTGTAAGCTATAATCCCTGAGGGAATTTTATTAGATAAAATAGATAGATACTATGATGTTAATTCTATAACACTGAATATATATTTGCCATTAATATAATAACACTCTTAAAAGTACAAATTACAGTGATACAGATTTTTATTTGCCATTAATTACATTGAGTAGAAATGTATTTTACGTGGAATAAAAATTTGGTTGCAACTGAAAAAAAATCACCTATACATGAATATTGATTCAAAGTTATTAACATAATGTTGTAAAGAGATTTAAAGTGTATTGGAAAGCAAAATATGATTTATGGTGCTTCATAGACCAGCCATCCATGTAGAGTCATTTGGTTTCTGCCCAATGTATGTCTCTCTTGTTTTAGTTAGTGGGACTAGAATTTGAAGAGTGCGTTATGATTTCATAAGTACAGGTCAAGACGCATGTCCTTGTTAGGGAGATGAAAAGATGAAGTAAGGTCCAAATTATGTCTGGTAGCTGTTTTGTGATATAGAGGGGTGATTGATATAGTTATTTGTATTGCTACTATGAACGGGTATGTTTTGTGGATAGAGTGAAAGCAGGTGAAATACTGAAATCTAGAAATGCAAGTGTCATCGATGAGGAGTAGATGAGTAAGTAAATGAAAAAGGTGAAAGAGCTTCTGATGAAGTACCTAGAGACAAGAGATGAAAAGTAAGCTTTAGCATTGTTGAAGATTGTAAACTGAACTGAAGCATTACAATGATTGAAAATGAGCAAAATGTTAGAAAAGCAATGGGTAAGAAATAAAATACTGGGAGGAAAGCAATTGCTCATATATGAATCTGACTGTTGCACTTTTACATCTGTGGCAAACACACCAAAGGTTGCCAGTGGGTTAGGATAAGGCATGCATTCTGCCACACTGTCTATACAGATATTTTCAGGCCACCTCATGAGGAGAGGAAGTCACTGGATGAATACAGACTGAGAGGTCAGATCAGCAGCAGCAGTAGAGACATACACTGGAGTCTAGGGTTGGTTAAATATTTTCACCTAAAAAGATATGCATGTGAAATGTTCTGTTTTCCACATCTTTGCACTTTGTGCATTACATTGAAATCAATGATAATAATGTATGCACATCAGAACACATGCACAAACATGGAGTTTCCAAGTTTTTCCCTTAATGTTAGCTATTTGCCACTGGCAAATTTCTACAGGATGTGCTTCCAGAATATGGATTGGTAAAAAATGAACATGAACACTGTTTGTCTTCAAGGAGTGGTTCCACTATAGGTGAGATGGTTTTAGCATACTTGAAAAATAACTGTTTTTAGCTGAAACAATGACCCACTTGAGTACTGACAATGTTCATGCATTCTGTGGTGGAAACCCAAGAATTCAGTCAGTGTAGATTTTCAGTGCAATTGGTTCTATAATTAATTACAGTAGGAAATATCTATCCAGCAGCAGTGTAGGGAGACTTACAATTTTAAAAATAAGTAAGTATCTAGTACCATATGATGATATGAGTATCAAGAAGCAGAAGTGGAAAAAAACTCACACAAAACACTAACAGCATAACTGAGAAGAGATTTGCACAGTTGCCATCATCTGAACAGTTGTAATACTAATCAGTGGTATGAACATTGACGTATGACTTGAGAAATATTAATATTTTAATTATACATGATATGTAGCAGGCTAACACAGCAAGATAAGCCTTGATAAATGTCAGCAAGCCTTGAAAAAATGTAAACATGTAAGACCACAAGCAACATTATATACCACCCACCAGTGACAATATGGTGTCTAGTAATTTAGTTCCTGTTGCTGGATTATCTGAGCATCAAATATCATATAACATTATCAGGCTGGTGTATCCACCATACCCATTGGCAGCAGTAGGACTAGAATCATTATCCCCACGGACTGCAGTGGTGGACTGAGCACTGCCAACACTGACATGGGACAGATGGTGTTACCTACTAGTCCTAGTGTTGAAGCAGCAGAAGCACCACAACAAGCCACCACCACTCCAGGCAGAAAATGTTACCATAATCCTTCCCCTCCTCCACCTCACCTCAAAACCCCAGCCGCAGTGGGCTCAATAAACTAGGTAAAAGGTGTGTGTGTGAGGGCTCTTCCTGTATATGCTGTTCTGGGAGGTGGGAGTGTTTGGAGCAGAATGGGAAAAGCTGGGAGCATGGGTGGAGTGAGGAGTTGGGCGCAAGTAGCAGAAGTTGGGAATGAAAAGGGAAAAGCTGGGAGTGGAGGAGACAATGGGAGATGAGTGAATAGTGAAACTTGGTGTGGGTAAAGTAGTGTTTTTCTTGCTACTAAATATATAGATTTTAAAATGGAAACAATCTCTTTTTTTAACTTATACCACATATACTTGTATTAGATACTGTTTCTTGTCTTAGTGCTGTACATTTATTTTTCCTTTTTAGTTTTGAGCTTGTTACATTATATATTTTGTTTAGGACAACTTACATAGATAAAACTACATTATTAAATGTACATCAGTAGTAATGAAACATACAATAGTGTTTCCACTTAACTGCTTGAGGACCAGAGGGGCGTGCAACACATTGAATCTCATCAAGTGGTTAGTATAATATGAAGTGTTAGTTAAAAGGATAGAAAACCCATCTAAAAAGTATTAGCTCTATTGTAGATATAATAAAAAGAGATTACCTGAGGTTATTCCTATCTCTCAAACCTTTATGGTTTGAGAGATATAGGAAAATAAGGTTCTCCGCTCCCTCCCCTTTCTCATGCATCAGCTGTATAGCTGACAGCTTGAGATCCTAAAAGTAAATACTTCATTGGAACGGTCTACAACGTGTGTCTGGTTTGCAAGCACACTTTGTAGACCATTCCAATTAAGTATTTATTTTTAGATATCGCTATGTCGGCTCTGCTGAAGAGCCACCATCTGATCGCGTAACCAGAATCTGCTTCTGACAGCTTTACAGCTCATCAATCAAAAAGGTGAGGGAGTGGAGAACTTTAGTTTCCTATATCTCTCAAACTATAAAGGTTTGAGAGATAGGAATAACCTCAGGTAATCTCTTTTTATTATATCTAAGATAGAGCTAGTACTTTTTAGATGGTTTTGCTATCCCTTTAAAATTTAATTACCAGAAAATGAAGACTCAAAACAGCTTTCAAAATAATTAATATTAACAGTCATATTAACAAAGTTCACAAAAAGAATTAGGTCTTTAACATTCTCTCAGCACCAAGTGGTACCATCATTATTCCTTATATATGTGACCGGACCTCCCCTGCAGGGCACTTATGAAAAATAAACACTGCAGGGTTTCATTGGTTCTTGTGCTGACTTACAAAACTTTATTTTCATAAAACTAATGTATTAGAGTGGATGTCTGGTCACCTTACATATATTACAGTCACTCAAGAACTAGAGAGATCTGGTCTAATTTTTTATTTTATATTTTTTGTGTTGTCCTTAGGAAAAACAAAACACCCATATTAATAACTTTGTGTTTGACTGGGTAAACCATTCATTTAAATTAATAAAGTGATTCACAGTCACCTTCTGGTTTGAGAAACACTTTAAATCAGCTGTGGCTACAGAATACAAACACTGCTGATTGTCTAATTGGTTCAATTAAATACTTGTTGAACCTTTTCTTCCAGAGCAAATTTAATACAATTAGCACAAAAACAGTAAAAACAAAATGCATTTTGAATAGTATTCATTGGAAGCTCCATTCGGGCACAGTAGGCTATCCTGCTATATATCATTATGTCATTTATTCATGCATGTCGTAAATGGCTTTTGAATGCTTTTCTCTAAAAGTCCTTGACACATGGCTTTAAAACGGAGATTGGTACATTTTTCAGCACTGTAATCTTCATAGTGCTTTGTTATCATGGACACTTCCACTATTTATTAAATTTTAATGGATTGTGGATATTATATAACATGCTATGTCCTACCTTTTATGACAATTACTTTACAGTCATATTATAATTTGTTGTTATTTTTCTGTTTGAGTGTTTTTTGTTTTTGCATACAAAAAAGGCTCTTGTCCAGGCTAATGCTACTCCAAAATAAGGCTTTGATCTAGACGTAATGGGGTATTACACCAGCAATATCCCTCTAGATTGAGGCCTGTAGCCAGTATCAGTTGCAGTCTTGTCACCTAGGAAATAAAGCATTCAGTCCATAAGTTAGTGATTCATAATTTCAAGTGATCCAATGTGGGTAAAAACTGTAATTATTTATATGGGTGTCATTAGAATTCTGGACTGAACACTATACTGTGGCCATTGAGCTGACCATATCCAATATAGATGCAACAAGTTACAAGTCTGGAAGTTAAAATGTGTGCACAAACAACCATCCCAAAGATATGATCTGCCAGAGCTTTAGGAAGGAAAGGTTAATGGGGACCAGACTTCTTGAAAAATAGCATCGCACCTTCAATAAGATAGATAAACAGGCAAATTAATAACGGAGGATAAGGCAATGTTTGACACTTTAAATGGGTTCTTTTCATCTGTATTTACATGGAAGACAAAAATGAGGTCTTTGCACAAACAGAAATTCCCCCAACATGTGCATGGCTTACTATGGAAAGAAACTGGAAAAGGTTATGGTGAATAAGGAACCAAGACCTTATTTCATAGACTTAAAGGCATACCTGGGAACTTTTTAAACGGGGCTACCTGGAGGGTAACCCTGTCAGTGCCCAGGGGGAGGAAAATGACACGATTCGCGTCATAAAAGGGGTGAGGCTTAGTCGCGTGGGAGAGGGGGCGGGGCAAAAAAAACCTACAAAATGTATCTAAGAGGGCGGGGAGTGGGAGGAACCGGGCGGGACGGAGCGCAAGTGGGCAGAGTTTCTATTTAAACTCTGCCCACCAGGTGATCCAAACATTGCCCCGGAGACCCGGTAATTCAGTCTGAAATCCGGAGTCTCCGGGGCAAAACCGGAGAGTCCCCAAGTATGCTTAAAGGTATAGTATTGCTTAAATTTAACTAATTTTAATATTGTAGAGATTAAAAATATGAATAGAATGAGGTATGTCCCATCTCTTAGACTTGTATAGTTTGAGAGATCAAAACATCTAAAGTTTCTGTTTCACAAGAAGTCTGCTATCTAGCTGAGAGAAGCAGATTCTTTTCCTGGGACCATCATGCGGTTCTTCAGCAGAGCCGAAATAGCGCAATATAGAAATAAATACTTAAAGGAGCAGTAAAGTTTTTTTATGAAAAAATATATATTGTAGGGATTTTCCTATTGAGTAAAATAAGAGATTTATATTTCCAGAGTTATTACAGTTTAAACCCATGTTGGTTTTTTTTTACATTAGCAGTGCCTTCAAGTAGTCAAATGCTAATTAGATTTCCTGTTAGATTCTAATGGAGAGGAAAGTCAGAAAAGTCAGAGACATACAGTTCTACAATGAGTGTGATAGGAACTGCCTGTCACTTCCTGTCAGTTAGAACTATCAGGAAGTAAACAAAGTAAATTCACTTCCTGATTATTTAAACTGCTATAAATTTTGAATAAAACATCTGACAGTGATGGGAATACCCTTGTTTTATTCAGCAGGAAAAGATCTATAAAATATGTGTTTTCATTAAAAAAGTTTACAGCTCCTTTAACTGGAACAGTCTACAAGTGCTTGAAAACCGGGCACACTTTGTAGACCATTCCAATGAAGTATTTATTTCTATATCATGCTATTTCAGCTCTGCTGAAGAGCCGCAGGACGCTCCCGGGACTAGAATCTGCTTTTCTCAGCTAAATGGCAGACTTCTTGTGAAACTTGAACTTTAAATGCTTTGATCTCTCAAACTGTACAAGTTTGAGAGAAGGGACATACTTCATTCTATTCATATTTTTAATATCTTAAATATTAAAATTAGTAACATTTAAGCAATACTATGCCATCCATGTAATGGTACTTATAACTTATACAAGGGTTTTGCTGTTGCTGTAACATACTTTGATTTTCAAAAGGCCTTTAATACTGTGTCTCACTACAGGTTGCTGCATAAATTAACATTCTTTAGCTTTGTAGGGGAAATGTGCATGATTAGAGAACTGGTTAAATGATAGAATGGAAAGAGTTTTTGTAAATGGAACTTTTTCAAGTTGGTCTAAAGTTGTAAGACGAGTACCAATAATTTCAGTCCTGAGCCCAATGCTTATTGTAGGTATTGAAAGAAGTGTCTCAGTCTTTGATAATGACATTAAACTGTGCAAGGAAATACAGACAGATGTTTTTCTGCAGAAAGATTTGTATAAACAGGGAATGTTTGACAAAGGGCAGTAAAGGTTTAATATAGTCATATGTACAGTTATGCATATGGGCTGTAGAAACAAACGTTACTTTTATACTAAATGGGACACCACTTGGGGAATACTCGTTAGTGAAAGATTTAGGAGTACTGATAGACCACAGACTTCATAGCAGTGTGCAGTGTCACTCAGCCGCTGCAAGAGCCAGTAGGGTATTATAATAAATAAAAAGGGATACAGATGCAATGAATAGGAATACGGTTCTACCTCTATATTAATCCTTGGTAAGGCCTCATCTAAAATATTGAGTTCATTTTTGGCACAACATCTTAAAAAAAGATTTTACTGGAAAAAGTGCAGAGGCAGGCAAAAATCTGATAAAGGGACTGTTGGCATTATAAAGAGAGACAAGCCAGCCTGGGTTTGTTTACATTACAGGTGAAATGTCTAAGGTCTGATATGATTACCATTTACAAATATATTCAAGGTCAATGCAAGGAACTCTTTGAGGAACAATTTACTCAATAAGCTGAGCAAAAGAAAAGAAGTTATCTAAAACTAGAGTAAAGGTACTTTTGACTAAAACCAAGGTAGGGATATTTAAAGTAAGGGCAGTATGGTTGTAGAATTCTTTGCCTTGAGAAGCTGTTTTTTGCAGCTACTGTAGGTGATTTCAAACATGTATATCTTTCTAGTTCAGAAAAATATTAAGAATTATGACAGTTGATTTCAAACCAGATATGGTGTTGAGCCAAGGCAACATCCAAATGTCTTTTAGAGTAAGGAAGTAATTTTATTCCCCCCTTGGGGGTTAATTAGAAATGGCTTCAATGTTTTCTTTCTTGCCTTCCTCTGGATCAATAAGCATTATATGGCAAGGGCTAAACTTAATGTGTGCATGTCTTTTTTCAGCCTTGTCAACTACTTTACTATGTTACTATGACTGGTTTGAATCTATTTGCTCCAGTCTAGAATACATCTTAATTGTGACCAGAGGAAAACAGCACCATCTTCTTATACAGTATCTAACCTATATTCTAATAGCTATTAGTTGGTGAATCAGATTTTTTTCCATGGGCTACATTGTCCTAGTTTAGCTGCTGCTATAGTCATGTGAACCCTAACAAGTACATAGACACAAAGATTTTACAGTCTATTAGATCCAGTTGGCCCATCTAGTCTGTCCATCTCCTGATCTATTTAAAAAGGTCATATGTACTTACTCCTTAGAATAGAGTTCATAAATACAGTTATTGTTTTAGCCCCTGCCACGTCCACTGGAAGGCTGTTCCATTTATCTATTACCATTTCTTACATGCCCTTTTTTGTTGCTCCCTTTAATTTTAGTTAATTTTCTTGTTATAGCATTCCATTTATTTTGAAAATAAGTTTCCTCCCGATCTCTATTAAATCCCTTAATATTTTGAAGGTTTCAGTCATATCACCCCTCTCCAATCATCTCCAAAGCTATATATATCAAGGTCCTGAAGCTTTCCCTGATATGCTTTGTTATTTAGACAAAACACCATTTTAGCAGCACTTCTTTGAAGAGTGTAGTTTATTGGTGACTTTTCTAATATAATTGTGACTTACTTTGCACTGGAACCAATTTCTTAGTGCTATGTCAAGCTAACTCCAATTTGCTAATCTACTTAAATTGAAACATGCACCAAGGAGAGAGCAGTGAGAAAGTGTATGGGATTTTAGGGGCATTGCCTTTTCTCTGTGCAGTGTTTAACACTATGTATTGGTGGTTCCCTACATTTGTATGAAGTCATGACACATCTGATTTTAAGTTGTGAAGCATGTAGCTGGAAAATTAAAATGTCTGTGATGTGTGGGTAGCAAAAACAATAAATGTAAATGAATATATTTGGAAAGGTATGACACATTAAACCTTGAAGTTCAGGAGGGGTACACGAAGCATTGCTCCACAGTATGTTGTGTACTTCTCTGGCTTTCAAAGTGTAATCCCCTTAAGAGCCAGAAGGATGTGCAGCAATACATTGCACATTTATCTGGTCCTCATGAGGTTAAGCTTTGCACCATGACACATAAATCTGTCACTATACTCCTAATGGGAACCACTGATATACATCTTATTTAAAGGGATAGTAATGTTTCACAATAAAAGCAGCTCCAATTAATCTTCATAGTATTCTGGCCATGGAGAGTGTTATTTCAACACTGTCAGAGTTGTAGTTCAAGAGTAATTGAGTGATAAAGTATCTGCCTCACACTCCTTTTACTGATGTAACACTGCTTACCTCATAACAGCAAGACTGTCCGGATGGATCGCAGAGAGGGACAATCTTCAGTGAGCATAAGGGGAAAACTGTCAAGGGGGCAGGGTTTTCCTTATGATCACAGTAAGAAGATTGTCCCTTGCTGTGAGCTGTCTGGTCCCAGGACCATATTCCATATCTGAGAGGAGATGGTTTACACTAGGTAAAAGGGGCAGGAGGGGGATACTTAATAATTCAATTACTCTTGAACTACAACTCTGATAGTATTGAAATGACACTCTCCATGACTCAAATACTATGAAGATTAATTGGAGCTGCTGTTTTTGTGAAATATTACCATCACTTGAATATTAAATATGCAAAGTTTCTAACTGGTACGCAACAGCAGCAGCAGCAGCAGCAGAAGAAATGGCGAGATAATAAAAATTCTGTTTGGAGAAATGAAAAAAACATTTTCTTATTTGTATTTGCTGCATAAATAGGATGTTGTTTTTTTGGCTTTTCTCTCTTTTTATTAACATTTACACATTGACCTTCAATGCTTGCATCTTATGTTCAAGGTAGGAAACAATTAAAATCATGAATATTGAAATTCCTTTTTCTTTTCTTTTTCTTACAGAAAGTCATGCATACTAGAAAAAGACACATGGAATTATTTCAGGAATTAAACCAGAAATTTCAGACTCTGGACAGATTTCGGGATATACCAAATACTGGAAGTTTGGTATGTTTTTAAACCTTTGCTCTGTTGTTACTGTAATTAACTTTCTACAGAAATAATATACATTTGATTAAATGTATAGCAATTAAAACAATCTTCAACATTTTAAGAAAATACTGTCGCTTACCGATAATATTATTATATTATTTCACACACAAAACTAATTTCAATCTTTTTAAATACCGGGTCTTATTCAAGAAGCTGAAGAGAAGCGATTATGGTGTACCAACTGCCCAGTATGGGACACACATAAATTCCTGCTTATTTAAATAGGGCTTTTTAACACATTAATCCTTTGAGTGCCAGAGGGGTACGTAGGGTTAAATGTTAGAGAGGTCTTCAATGCATTCTTTTAAATCAATAAGGATTTGGGAAATTGTCATTTGTTTTCTATGTCTCTATGCTCCAGAATTGCTCTACTAAAAGTCCATTGAATGTTCTAGAATGCTGTGCAATTGTAGAATCATATTGAAATGACTGAGAGCGTAATGTGTTAATATTATCTCTTGAATTTATGTATAGTTAAATGATTTATGTTAGTGATCATCTCTGGAATACAAACCTGACCAGTATCCATATAGAACCTCATCACTGGCAGATGCAGTATATGAGCATCTTTATTTAAAATATATTTTGGGTCCCCAGTTCATTGCAAGTTTATGAAATTACATTTCTATTCTATGTATTTATGGTGACAACAAATCTTCTTTTGATTTTACTTCCATATTCTGTAAGTGCATAGTGTGCCTAGTCAAATTGCCTTTACTCTCTATTATTTTTTACGGTTTTATCTCCCTGACATTATGCTTCATGGATCTTTAAGAAGATTTCTGTCAGGAACTGTGAAAACGATACAATGCAACACTATTCTTGCAGTAATGAGTGCAATGTATACTAACTTCAGTAGACTGGAGGCAGTCTTTTCGGCTACAGGGATTGTGTTACATTGTATCACTATGCCTGCTTTCTCCTTACAGAGATCTCCCTAGAAACAGATCCAGGGAGCTCACTGTCAGGGACATAAAAGTATAATAACAAATATTTAAAAATGAAAAAAAATGATCTAAAATGTATAGGCAATTTTTCTTTACATATTAAGCACTTGGAAAATTTGTAAAGTTAAAAATAAAGTTCACTGTCACTTTAATATTCCCTTGAAGCTGACTGTGCCTCACACTGGCTTCCCCACTGGTAGTTTCGACCCTCATGTGACTCATTAGGGTTTATGGACTAAGGTGTGATAAAGAGGAGATAACTTCTCCAGTGATATGGCTTTTTCAATTCCTATACTAAAGAGAAAAATTTCAGCGCATTGCTTCAGAATGAGTTGTGCACCCCTGTGGTCCTCTAGGGTTAAATTATATATCAACAGCAAAAGCTAAGGATAGGTACACAGGGCCATTTTGAATAATGTGTACTACATCATGATTCAAGCAACAGTGTCAAAAAGTAGTACAATTTTCACTGTGTTCCTCTAGTAATACTGTCAAAGAGGGCATTATAGCCGGTGAGCTAATAGCTGGTCTGAGTGAACCCCCCCCCCCATTGATTGAATTGATGTGGTGAGCAAAGAATTGTTCTAGTCATTATGTGAATGCTGCATAGTGTTCCTAAAGGCCAAACCAATGCTGACATGTCTTGCATGTACCAAAGGAAAGTTTCAGCAAGTTGCATTCAGGCTCCATCATGCATGGTGAAATTGCCAGTGTGAATTGACCAATCTGAAATGGGGAGCATCTTTGCTGCATTCAATATAATGTAGAAAATAATGTGTTGAAAATTTCTGCGTGAACTCATCCTATTTTCAAAAAAACCTTTGACATTTTTCTTTTAATTGACATCATTAACCCACTGGATGTTAGAGAATCAAAGGGATTTCATGGAGAATGAATATATCTATAAATATCTTAATCTTTAAATATATATATATGTATATATGAATTTCACATTTTTCAGCCAGTCATCTAGTTTCCTATATAAAGCATTGTTTACTAAAGATGTCAAATATGAATTCCAAGGCACGTAATCTAAAATAAAACAAACATCTTTATTCACAAAGATGTAAAGGTTTCAACCAGCAGGCCTTCCTCAGTGTACATCTTTTTGAATAAACAAGTTTGCTGCATTCTATATTGTGTGCTCTGGAATTTAACTATGTGGCACTCCAGTGTGATTGCTGCACTCCACTGCACTGGAGCACCAACATGGCAACCCATAGGTTTTTCTTATTCATAAAGATGTACACAGTAATAGATTTGATTATAATAAAGGTGTCACTGCCTTTGTTTGCATCTAGTAACAATGCAAAAGATATTTAATCCTATTCAGGAAATAAAACTTAATTATTTACTATACCTGGTATTTATATTTACAAATGTCCTCATACTCAGATGGGAATTTCTATCTTGCAATTGAATATATGCAACCCAAGAGCCTGCAAATGATGATTACAGTTCACATAATCCTAGGCCAACCATTGCGCATGCATTACTTATCCCACTGACAAATACAAAGGGCCATATATATGATGACAAAATTGAGTAAGTCTAGAGCAAACAGTAGTGTAGGTGACAAATTATTCCCCAATTCACATTGCTTTAAATGGGGATTTTAACCCTTTGCTTGCCACTCAAAAGGTTAAACCCCTCAATGGTAGAGAGGGATCTAACTCAATGTGTTTGAGTCCTCTCAATGGGGGTAAAAGCCCAATTTAAATCTACAGTATTAGTAGTATTTGTCCACTATAGTGCAGTTGGGGCTAGATTCAAATACAGGAGATAAATGTTACCTCCAGTTTAACCCCTTGTATACTAGCAAAGTCTTCAACCCATTTCCAAGTAAGTCTTACTAATGGAGTGTTTGTGCTGTTAAAGGAGCAGTAAACTTTTTTCTAATAAAACAAATATAAAGGCATTTCCTGTTGAGAAAAGCAATGGTTCTCCCACTACTGAGAGATGGACATTTCCAGAGGTACAGTTTAAAATCTTGTTTTTTTTTACTTTAATGGTCACATTTCAGTTAGTTATTCTGTTACATTCAGTGGGAAAGGTATCCCCAACAAACCATGCTCCATAGAAACTGCTGAGTCATTCCAGTCAGTTTTCACTTTCAGGAAGTAATTATGCTGTTATTTCCTGGTAATGTAAAATGTAGTAATTTTTTAATAAAACAGATGACTGCAGTGGAAATACATTTGCTTTGCATAACAGGAAAATCCCTGTAACATCAGGCCTTGTAGCTTTCATATGCTGTTTTATATACCCTGTGGTGAAACCCCTTACAACGAGGGCTAACAGCAGTGGTGTCCCAGGTGGTTGACTTGGATGCATTATTATCAAATTACAGTAGCTCCCTAATTGTACACCCCATCCCAAACTTCTTATCCCACCTCATGGCAGAGAAGAAGCTGCCAGTGAGAGCCTCATTCCTATCAGCACAGGTGTGTGTGACATGACAGCAGCCAATACAAATTCTCAGCTGCCTTCATAGAGCACACAGCTCCAGCTCTGAGGTGGAGAGGGGCAGTAGCCAGAGGATTGGAAACTGTTTCTGATGCCTCACTGCAGCACCATGGGTTGGAAAGAATAATACCACAAATCTCTCTTTAAATGTAAATAACCAATTACTTTTAATATAGTGCGCTGTAAAACGTTATGACTGTGTTTGTTTCATACTCATTGGTGCTAGAGTTCTCCAAGCCCCTATAGGTGAAGGGTTAAACATTAGATTTTTGACTAAGATTTTAACAGTTTTCTATTCACCATTTTAAATTAGTCTTTTATCATTCTGCAACTGTTATATCTCATATGGACAACATCCAATCAAAGCAAACATAATGGTTAAATTAAAATCTTGGCAATTATACAGCTCTTTTTGTGATTACTCCAGTAGTAAATTAGGTTTCTTATTTGCTAAAATATGCAAGCTGTATATTTTGGAGAAATGAAAATGAGCCTGCTAGTGGATGGTACGAGACAACGAAATTCCAAACCAATTAAGGCTACGTTGGTATATTCAGTTCTCTATCATGTGAGCAACTTGATTAAAATGTTTAATCCACATTTTTACCTACGTTGGGGAATTGGAATCGTTTTCATGTAACAACTCAGTTGTGATGACAGCACTAATAATAGCCACTTCCCTCTAGTGTGTTGTGTTTTTTCTTTTAATTACACAGCGAGCAACAGTATAGATGTAGATGTTTTGTTCGACTCGTTGAATCTTTATTTCATAATTGTTCTCCTTTCAATTTTTATTTTATTTTTGACCTGAGTAGCTGATGTCATCAATCTGTGCATTTTACTGATGTATATTAAAATGTTATCCACATGAAATAGATCTATAATCATATGAAAATGTCAAAAGTACAGATATAGCACAGTAACCCCAAATTTAGCACATTGTGCCGCTGTTGCTGAGATACTTGAACAATTTTGGAGCAAACCAACTCTATGACAGGGAGAAATAAAGCTTCTCTAAATTCCCATTAAAACAGGGTTTGTTAACCCCTTGCATGCTAGTTTCAAGGTCATGCTTGGCAGTGTGTTAGAGATGTCTGTAGGATACAAGGGGTTAAAAGCCCCATGCAGTTCAATTAGATTTTTTAGCCCTTTGAGTGCCACTGGCACTCAAAGGGTTAATGGTGCAGTTTTGCAACAGAATTGCTCCAGTTCTTCTTCGTCATCCGCCTCACTTCTGTTGACAAGCATTCATATTGATCATCAATTGCAGTGACACAAAATATCTAATGGTGATTTTTTTTTAAGGGAATCTATCACCCCCATACAAGTGTGTGGTAAATGTTAGGCTATATAACGACTAGGTGGATTTCTTTATTATTTTTTTTTTTTTAAACACTATTTGGCCGAAAATTGTTTAAAGAGTGCACTTCCGAACAGACAGTGGTTACCAGCACTGTACCACAGTCTGTTACTCTGCCTCTGCTCCCCTCCCTCTATCCAGCCTCCTCCAATGACAGAGGCTTTCTGTCTGTAAGCTGGAGCGATCTCATTGGCTAGATATCGATCTCTGACAGTGAAGGTAATCCTACTACTGGGAAATGTGTCTTTCTGAGTCATTACAACTTAAAGGGATAGTAATACTTCGTTTTAACTTTATTTTATTTTGTAGGCATTAAAAAAACATGAAGAATGATATAAGTCTTATCTCTGAAACCTTTATGGTTTAAGAGATATTCACAAACAAAGTATCCCCCCCCTGTTCAACCAGATCAGAAGGGAGATGCCCAGGTAGACTGCAGAGAGGGACAATCTTCAATTAAGATAATGGAAAAAGCTGAAAAACTTGTCAAGGGGGGAAGGGCTTTCATTGTTTTCATACAAAGAAAATTGTCCCCTTCTGTTATCTGTACTGTCATACAACCAGACTCACATCTGAGAAGAGATGGCTTACACTAGGTAAAAGGGGCGGGGAGGGTAACTTTGCTTGTGAATATCTCATAAACCATAAAGGTTTGAGAGATAAGACTTATATCATTCTTCATGTTTTTTTAATGCCTACAAAATAAAATAAAGTTAAAATGAAGTATTACTATCCCTTTAAGCAGTTTTTACATTAACAGTGCTCTCTACTGGGCTGTGATATTGACAGTTTCATCACATAGTGACAGTTCATCATGAAGTGAGGAAGCTGTTACTCAATTCCTGACAGTTTGAAAGGTTATATATTTTACCAGCAGTGGGAATACCCTCATTTTACTCAGCAGAAATGGCCATATAACATATTGGTATTTGTAACAAAAAAGTCCACTGCTACTTTAAATCTATGGGAATTTGCATTTCTTCCCAATGGTTCAGTTGATTTAGTACATGGAATCCAGGGTGGTTGATATCTGTGAGCAATATATTCTACAGGCTGCATCATATCATTCTTTTTCATTAAGTTAGTTATAGGTGAACATATGTGGTGGCTACTGTGTTGTGATGAATATGCATTCTTAGAATTATCTTCATGATCTAGATGAAGGATGGGCAACATGAGGCCCTCCAGCTGGTGCCAAACTAAACTCGCATAATTCAAGAGTGGCAGCAATTGGAGAGCCTTGTATTGCCTACCACTGACTGAAATTAAATTATACATGGTCTTTAAAGGCTCAATAAAATGCTTTTATGAACATATTTATGTGAAATAAGAGTACTGCCACTAATTAAAGGTACACTAATGATACAATTCAAGTTCTTAATTACTGTAATACAGTAAATGCTAACAATCACAATATACTAAAGTTTCCATATCTTATTTTAAATTAAGATAAACAAAGCTATGTCTGTGGTGGGTTTTTGGCAGGTTGAGGGATATCATTTTCCTTGCATTGCTTACTTCATGCTTTGCCTGGCAAAGCAAATACTGTCACTTTGTGTCCAAGAAGCAAGGAAAGCAAAGAGATATTCTTTTCCCACATGCTGCTGAAATAAGCAGATACAGTCATATAACTTAACCCTTTAAGTAACAGGTAAAGAATGGTACCATGTTAGCTATAGGAAAAGCAGAGGACTGGTAGAGTAAAAATGATATCTGTATTGGCTGAGTGGCTCTACAATGCACGTTTTCAAATGACTAGGGGCAAGATGTTCAAAAAGTTGTGGTAACTAAAATTGTCTGTAATCAGAATGAAAAATTTCTTACGCTGTGGCCTGCCAATTCTCAGATATATTACTGTAATTTTCTGCATCCATTTCTGCCATCTATGTAAAAGGGGAAAAGCAGTCTTAAAAGTGGGTATGGATTAATCTACTGTCTTATTGCAAGGTATTTTAAGAAAACATTTTCTTTCAGCCATTACTTTTTGCCTGAAATAAAAAATAAAAATGGTCTTAACTTGGAGAAGACAAATTAAGGTACTATTAACAAGAGTGAGAACCAGTAATATGGAGTTGTTGGGTAAAAAAGTATTTGAAAATGTGTAATTTTAAAGACGAAAAGTTTTATGGAGCAATATTCATCTTACCACCATTTTTAATTCTTTATGACACATTTTCAAATGTGAAGGATTTACTTCTGAAAATATCGTCTTTCTTTTACAACCATCTCACTATCTGACAACATTTTCTATTTGATGACTTTTTGAACATCGCAACCTAGATCTTTTCTTACATAATACATGACAGGTCAATTTTTATCATTTTTACTGTAGCGGTCTCCTGCTTTAAGTAGCAGAGGAGTGTATACCCTTTTCGTCCTTAAAAAGTTAAGATCCCCTTGTGGCAATGCTCTGTTCTTTCACTTAAGAGGAATGTACATTCACAAACCTCTAACATTTTATGAGTTATGTATGTGAAATAATTATGTGTGTGTTTATACTAATGCATTCTACATATATTTTCAGTAGTGTTCATTTATATTTCATACAATACATTCTATGATAAAATGCATAATCTGCAATAATTCTCACATTGCATTGTTTTTTTCATTGTTTGTTCATTGAACGGATATTAATCCTTCATACCAAAAGGTTTTACATTTGTGTTTTGGAACAGAAGGAGCATAATGCTGGTTCACTGTAATTTGTTTGTGTCTAGAATTTTTATTAAAGGGGAACAAATTAAGAGCCACTTATTCCTTGGACATATTTCTCCTAGACAGTATGAAGTCTTAGGGGAAAAAAATGAAAAATATGTACCTAGAGCAGGTTTGTCCAATCCTATTCTTAAAGGCCATATTCTGGCCATGATTTAGGGATCTCTTGATCATAGGAATGGTAATCAAAATAAATAACCCACTAACTACTCAGGGGAACTAATACCTTATAATAAGAACCCTTAAAATTAAAGGGTTTGGATAGTCCTGATCTAGAGGGTAACTAAATTGTTTATCACATTTGTTGAGTGAGAATGAAATAATTATTCATTATTAAAATATATTTCAATATATGGTGGTTTATGTATTAAATACTGTTGTTTTTTTATTTGCAGGATAACTCAGCAGTAAACAAAAATCCATGGGACAGTTTCAAAAACACAAGTGAATATCAGCATTACACAACAATAAATGTTTTAGATTCAGAAGCAAAAGATTCTTTAGAACTTAGACCCTCCGAATGGGAGAAGTGTCTGAATTTGCCTTTAGATGTACAGGAAGGCGACTTTCAAACAGAAGTTTAATAGAATCACATCAAACTAAGAAACAGGAAGTCATTGCACTGACAGACTGAAAGACTTTGGATCCTGGCATCTGGACTTTTGTGACTACTTCATGTCAGGATCTTCATGTGCCAAATGTCAGTGTTCTGTCTTTTTCTTTTCTTTTTTTTGTTTTTCCTGTTTTATTTTCCTCGTCTCCTCTCACTAGAGAATCTAGTGCAGAACCAGGTGTACAAATCTTACCATCATGTGTTGTAAGTACCCGTGGAATGGATTTGTAAGGTAATCTTTATAGATCAACCTCAAACAACAATTCATGTTGTAACAGCTTCATTTGGTTTAGTTTTCAAAAAACTTCACCATGAAGCACAATGTATATATGCAGTTTTTAAAGTTTATAACAGTCTGTTTGGCCATTACTACACTTTTTACTTTATAATATAAAAAAGCTGAATTTTTGTCATTAAATGAATGTTTGTTGAGCTACGTTCTTCATTGCTTTAAATGCAATAAAGTAATAATCTCACTTTTATATGAATAATATATTTCACATCTTTATTATTGCAGTTTTCTCTGGAAAGCTCATGGTGGCTTTCCCTGCTGCAGCTCTGTAAAAAAATATTTAAAATGTTGTATGGTGTAAATAAACTTTTGTCTACATTTCCGTTTCAATGTCTTCTGTAAAACTTGTACAAAATGGAGACAAGTGTCCCAGATTGCCAGATTTCTTGGGAGCTGGTGGTGAACCTGTTAGAAAATCTCACAGAAGCTGTTTGTTTATTTTAACCAGGCCTAGTACAAATGTACTTGGTACTTTAGGCCGGTAGTTATCATCCAGGGTGTCATGGACAACAACTTAGGGTGTCACATATTATTTCTGTGATAAATGTGTTATTCTTCAAATATATATTATTGAAAATCTTATGCACAATGTTATATTTTTTTGAATTGTTATTAAGATACATATAAATTACTATATATTTATGTGTTTGTCCCTATCTTATAGTCTATAAATGCCAGGGGCATCCTTAAAATTCCAGTCAGCATGTTAGGGGTGCCTTGTGCCAGAAAATATTGAAAACCAATGCTCGAGACAAACTTTCCATTAGGCATCACCTACCCAAAATAATCCCTGTTACATTGCACCCTGCGTTACCATTAGGGTGCAGAGAGGAGCCCCATGGTCTAAGGAAGTTGTAGAAAATTGTCTACCATCATCGCCAACCAGCCGATTGGTTGGGGATGATGGGAGTTGTAGTCCCCAACAGCTGTAGGTCTAAGAACTGAGTACGTCTGTTTAAATAACTCACTACTTGATCAACCTGCCATTTAGCAAAATGAATACAAATGTATATCTTACGTGAACTATCACTTCGTATTACATTATATGTTGTCATGTTCCATATTTCATTTTCAGTTCTGAAATTTCCCTCATCCACTATTGTCCTTTTAAATAGTCGATGGAGTCAATTTAACACCATCAGCTATGGAGGTTACACAAAGAAATATATAAATAAGCATTTTACAGTGTTCATAATGCTATCTTTATTTGCTAATTCATTGTATTTGTTTGCCTTCACTCAACGTATGCTGTACATGTGGCTTATTTATGGCAACTCTTTTTTTTTGTTTACTATAGAACAGTTTTGTTTACTATAGAACAGCAAAGCACTACAACATTACATGCCTCCAGTGGAGCATCACACCATGACATGCCTCCAGTATAATAGTATACCTACAGAATTGCATTCCATCAGCAGAGCAGTACACCATTTCATCTTACCAGGAGAGTAACATATTATTACTTCCCACAGTAAGGGCAGTACACTATTAAATGCAAATAGCAAGTCATATATACCACTAGACGTCATCAGCAGAGCAATACACTGTTAAATGTCACCAGCAAGTCAATATACAATTACATGTCAACAGCATGGCAATAGAACTTTATGTTCCGCCAGCAGAGCTATACACCATGACATTCCACAGAGAAATACATCATCACATGCCACCAGCAAAGCAAAACTCTGTTGCAGCATAAGATAACTTGGTACCTTTCTTTTTAGAAAATCAACCCTGTCTATACTAAAACCTTTGTAACATCATCCTCACTTTGAGACTTTTTATGTTGACTTCAAGTCTTTACCTACCTTATCTTTTTCAGGTATACAAAATAACCACTAGAAGTTAAAATAGAAATATAGGTGCGTATGTTTAATAACTTCAATTGGGAATATAATCAACTACTATGAAAGTGAGATAATTACCTCTGATAACATACTCTACACATCAACCAGCATTGTAACTGCCAGGGAGGCAGTCATTACTTTCACAGTAATTGCCAGTAGAAAATGAAATGATTTTTATTTTTAATCTTAGGGATATAATTTAAGAAAGATAAAAGAAGTGGTTCAAAGAGGAGCAATTAAATCACAGAAGGCTTGTATCCTCAAATTAATACCATGATACATTTTTAATATAACTAGAGTAAAAATAGCCAAGTGGAAAAACACAGAGCATAGAGACAATACAGTCTAATCTCCAGAGCATCTCATAGGCCTGGATTCATCAAGGTGCAAATGGATTAATACGCAGGAAAATCAGAGAATTTCTCTGCGTATTAACCATTCACCCATTCAGGATTTTTCGGATTGTATTTGGCCATCGCTTATTCTTCAATAAGTGATGGCCAGATAGATCCGCAGATGTGATCCGCTAGCTTCAAGCTAGCATATCCCATTTGAATGCATGGAGCGAACACACGCATACACATTTTTCGCTTATGCGTATACGTGTGTTTTCACCATGACTGACCAATTTATGCAAGTCTCCCTGCTTCGCATACGCAAAGCAGGGAAACACACAAAATCAATGGTGAATTCCCAAAGGTATCCATCAATGACTGAGGTGAAGAGTAGCATATCAAATACGCTGCTCTTCCTGCAGTTTGATGAATCCCGGCCATAATAGTGAAGAGGATTTCCCATTGCTGGCACTACTCCTTATCCAGATGAGGCATAACTAGAGAAGAGTAAAAATCCCTTATTTGGTTAGCACTCATTCTGATGAATCTGTAGTAAATTACCAGACCATTTAAGTTGTTCCAACATAATCCAAAGAGTGTCAAGTTTAGTAGGAGGGTTAGGATGAAAGAAGGAGGAGGTAGAGCTGGGGAACATGGTGGAAAGAGGGTGTTCAGTAAGAGGACACAGGAAAGCAACAGCTCAGGACACTGAAGGGCTGGAGAGAATGAGACCAGAATAGTGGACAGGTAGAAGGGGCCGGAGTATGGGATTGGGAGCCAGTGAGCTTAAAATCTAAATTGACAGAGAATCTTATTGATTTTCAAATCTGATTGGTTAACTCTTCAAAAGCCAGAGGAGTACCCGATGCATTGTGATACAATGCATTGTGAACCCCTTTGGCATTGAAAGGGTTAAAAAAGCAAACTAAAAGCAGAAACAAAACACCTGTTTCAGATGTGAATTGGGTCTTGGAAAGTAACTTGTTGTTTTGAAACTACAGATTTCTTCCACTAAATGCTTTATTTTGATCACAGGAAAATATATGGAATGTCTACATTAAATGTATTCTTTAACCCTTTGAGTGCCTGAGAGGTACAAAACGCATTGCAAAGCAATGCATTGTGTACACCTCTGGCACTCGAAGGGTTAAGGAACAGAGGGGTACGCATTGGTTCACAATGCTTTGTACACCCCTTTGGTCCTTCAAATGCTAATAATATGTGTTTGCTGGTGTACAAATTCCCACATAAAAAAAGTTACAAGTACAAACTAAGAGACATCACAATGTGCTGATTTTAACCCTTTGAGTGCCAGAGGAGTACACAATGCATTGCTTTGCAATTTATTGCATACCCCTCTTGAGCTCAAAGAGTTAATCAATCCTGTAACATTAAAGATGTTTCCCTCATCACATGATATATTTGCTTTGTGCAGTAAAGCAAATTAAATACTTTACCTTTGTTGATATTTATATTTGAGGTCCTCACACCATGTGGAGAGATTCCTAGAGGTGTTAAGCCATAACATCTACCTCACTGTATACACACTGTGTATATGAGATGGAATTCTCCCTCTTTCAGCGTAGCAGGGTTTGAGGCATGATACAATCCACTTAAAGGATACGTCTGGGTGTGGGGTATACGATGATATACCAAAAGGGTTAGTGTAGCCTCTACCTCTAGTGAGTACCCATCTTGAAGAGTTTGGAGGAGGGAATTATGCCTTTAGGTCACTCTTAGAGGTGTTTTTTCTCTATGTCTGTTCTTTTGGCCTTCCTTCCTCAACTCGACATTCTCTGAACTTCTGGTTTGAATCGGAGGACCTTAAAGGTTCAAGTCATGTGATCTATCCCTACATGGTCTGACTGAGCATAAAAAAAAAATCACGTGTGCCAGAATGATGTCAAACAGTTGCTTTACAGTGCACTGGAAATTAGGGATGGACAAAAGTTTTCGCCTCAGATGAGAATCAGGGTAAAAATGGCACTTTTCGCAAAGTGGGAAATTTTTTGTGAAAAGTGCAGTTTTTTCTCCTAGCATTTTGCATTGAAATCAATGGAAAGGCAGGATTTCTCCCCAACACATGGACATTTTCTCTTCTTTTTCCACAGGCATATAAAAGGGGTGTCAGGCTCTCACAGCATGTCATTCTGTGTTCTGTGAGAGGAGAAAGCAGCACTTTTTGAGCTAGAGAAGGCAAGCTTATAAAGTGGAGTTGAAGCTTAGTTTAAGGAGTCTTGTAGGCAAGAAATCTGTTCTCTGTAATAGGAAAGTCTGGGGGACTCTGGGGAACAGAAAAGGAGAAAGGAATTTGACCCCAAATACCCCAAAATTCAGTGTGTCTGACTGAGAAGACACAGGTAGCTGTGTTCCACGTTTCCTCCTGATCTAGCTGTTATCTCTATCCTATGGGAGTCTAGGGGTGTGAGAAGGGAGAAAAGGTTTTTTACCACAAATGCCACCAAATGTTGTGTGATCAAGTAGGCACAGGCAGCTGTGAATCAAATTAATTTTTGATCTGGCTGTTATCTTTGTGTGGGGGTGTAAGGAGAATTACCCAAAATACTCCAAAATTCTGTGTTACTAGGAACACACAGGCAGAGGTGACCCAAGTTTCTTCCTGTTGTTATATCTGTCCTAGGGGAGTCTGCAGGTGTTAGAAGGGAGCAAAGGAGATTTACCCCAAATGCCCCCAAATTGTATATGATCAAGTAAAAACAGGCAGCTGTGATCCAAGTGCCTTGCTCATCTGGCTGTTATCTCTGTCCTAGGGTAGTCTATGGATGTGAGACTGGGAAGACACAGGCAACCATGATCCACGTTTCTTCCTGATCTTGTTATCGCTCTCCTAGGGGAGTCTGGGGAAAGAAGCAGTTGAAAAAGGAGTATGTTTTTTGTTGACAGTGATAGGGATGGGGGGCATAAATAAATAAAACTAAAAAACAAATTGATTGGTGATGGAGACAGGGACCCTGATGTGATCTGTGACAGAGGCAGGCTGATAATAGATGAGATAGAGTATTTTGAAGAGAACCAAGGCAAGACATTAGACACAATAAGTTTTATTGTGTACTTTACAGTAAAAACAAACACAATAGTTGAGTAATATCCAACAAACACATAAGGGGTAGGGGAAGTGTAAAAGGATTAGGAGTGCATGGACATGTGAGTTAAATGATAGTTCAAAAACTGACTGCTGCCATGGTTGCTAAAGCATGTGCAATAAATGATGGTGATCCCTCTCATCCCAAGGAAGATGAAGTTTGTAAAAGCCCCACCAAAAGTTCTACCACCAAATCCTTCAGTACTATTAATAAACCATCTAAAGGCACTGAAGATGACAACGAGTTGCATTCCAGTGTTGATTGCATAGTGCGATAAGGTGTAGCAGCTCAACCAACTACTGCATCTGACAGTGAGATAAACAAGTACAAAAACACCTCTCCTGAAAGTAGAAGAGAACTTTGTGAAAATCCCTCCAAGAGGAAAAGTTAAAATAAATTGTCTGAGGCCTCTAAAAGCCTAGAGTAATATAAAAGCAGTGGAGAAGAAGAGGCGGGCAATGCAGAGGATGACCTAATGATTGAAGATTACGATGTAGATCTAGAATACTTCCCTCCAGCAGCATCCTTTTCTTCAGATAATGATGAAGTTGAAAGTGAGAGAGATGATGGCATAGCTAGAAAGTCAGCAGAAAGGCAAAGGCTCAATCTTATAATAAAAATAACAATAATAACTAGAATTTATATAGTGCCTTTCTCCCAGTGGAACTCAAAACGCTTTCAGCACATGCTCTTGGAACTAACCAAATCGGCCGCTGAAATAATAGATGTTATTATTACCCAATCAATGGTACTCATTTTATCAACCTTGGGAGGATGAAAGGCTGAGTTGACCCTGCTGGGATTTGAACCTGCAACCTTAAGGTCTGAACAGGCTCCATAGTCAGGGAATTTACCACTGAGCTATCACACCAGCCACACCAGTGAAAAGGAGCTCTGTGTCTGTCTGTAAACTGTTCGAGAAAACAATTGGAAAGTCTGACCCTGGGCAAGCAATGATGGCAAAAATTGCACAGTCATCCTGTCAGTCATCATCAGCATCATTGTCACTTCTATATCCCACTCAGCCACACACACGAATAGTGTTGAGTAACCAGCAACACACGTTATCAGCATCCACAGCCTTAACATTGATGAGTGCTTCTTCTGCTCTTGTAAGTGCAGCACCTGTGACACCTAGTAGTAGTACAATTTCAACAACATCTAGCTCCAGTAGTAGCACTAGTAGCAGCCTCTCAGGAACCCCAACCACTATGAAGTCCAAATTATGAAGATACTTCACTCAGGATCCACAAGATAAACATATTGCTATCTGTTGTCTGTGTAAGAAGCATGTGAGCAGGGGAGAAAGCAGACTCACACCTAGGCGCCTCCTCAATGAGTTCCCACCTGAAGCACAACCACAGATCTTAATGGGAGACATACCTTTAACAGGTTAGATTTGCCACAACTTGCAGCAGCAGAAGTACTCCTAAATGTCCCTGGGGTTTTAGGGTATAAATTGGTAGTGCTGTTGATGTTAGAGAGTGTGCCAAGGTGTTCTGCTTCAGAGGATTATGACTCTGAGTTTGTTTTTAGAGATGACACAAGTCATAGAGTGCATGCACATACCACCACCACCACAAGTCATGTAATTAAAGCAATACAGTTACACAGTTCTTCTACTATGTACCACCACCCTAAGCTTACCAAAAAGTTAAGACCTGCACAAAAATAATGCAAATGTATGCCTATGGAATAGTAAACTTCCCAGAATGTTGGTGGCTGACATGCTGCCCATTTCTTTTGTTGAAAACAGAGGCTTTAAAGAACTGATATCATCTGCTGGAATATCCCAAGTCACTGTTATTTTTCAAGGATGTTTGTGCCAATGTTACATAAGCAGAATTTTAGTGTTGTGGGCCAAGAACAAAGGCACTCAGCCTGCTAACAACTTTTTCAAAGCATATGTTGTTGTATGCCTCCAAATTTTACATTCAGCTATCTATTTCTCCACTTCAGCCCTCAGAAGAAGTAATATTATGGTGGGAAATGTTGCAGTCGTAGACAACATAAGTAAACAATTATTGGCAGTGGCAAATTACGGGCACCATGATATTATCTCTTTGTTAGATATGTCTGGGGGTGTGAGTGAGTAGGGAACAAGAGAGATTGACTCCAAAATACTCCAACAGGCTGTGTGACTGATTTGATTTGAAAGACACAGGCAGTTCCAGTCCAAGTTTATTGCTGATCTTGCTGTTATATATCTATGCTGGTGGAGCCTGCGGAAAATGTGATTGTTTTTCAACAGTTTATTTTTATTTTTTATTTTTTTTTGACAGTGATATGATAGGGAGGACAACAGATTAAAAAACAAAAAAAATAAAGTGACAGCTCACTGGCACCCTGACGTGAGCTGTGTGACTGAGGCAGACTTGATCGATACCTAGGCGAGATTGAGTATTTTGTTGAGGGCAAAGGCAAGACATTACACTCCATGAGTTCTGTTGTGTACTGTACAGTAAAAACACACACTGTAGTTGAGTAATGTCCAGCAAATGCACAAGGTGGCAGGGAAAAGGAGGATTAGGAGCAGTTCAAGGACCTGTGAATAAAGTGGTAGTTCATAAACTGTCTGCAACCATGGTTGATGCAGCATGTGCAATAAATTATGGTGATCCCTCTCCTCTCAGGAAGGATGCAGTTTGCCAAGATCCCACCAAAAGTTCCACCACCACCAACAACAGCACTGTTAAAAAAACATGTAAGAAGAACTCTGAATATGACAATGAGTTGCATTCTAGTGTTCATCTCACAGTGAGACAAACAAGCATCAAAACACCTGTCCTCAAAGTAGTAGCAAACTTTGTGAAAGTAAAAAGAAATAGTTTTAGACCCCTAAAAGATTAGTGGAATATAAAGACAGTGGGCAAGAAGTGGTGGATGATGAAGACTGATTATATGTAAATCTAGAATATATCCCTCTAGAATCCTCCTCTTCTTCATTTACGGACGAGGTGGTGAGTGAGGTAGATAATGACATGGTCAGAAAGTTAGCTGAAAGGCAAATGCTCCATATTTCACCACTGAAATGGAGTACTGTACCTGTTTATAAACAGTTTGTGAAAACAATTGCAAATTCTGACCCTGTACAAGCAAAGATGCCCCAAAATATTCAGGCATGCTGTCAGTCATCATCAGCATTGTCACCACTTCCAGGTCAAAGCCTCACTCGGCCACTCACACTACTAGCGTTGAGTAACCAACAGCAACAACAACACAGGTTATTATCATCCTCAACCTTAGCTGCACATGCTAGAGTACTTGTACGAGCAGAATAAGGCCATTAGTGAGTACACCATGCAAAACTGGAAGGTTTTGGAGGGAGCCTCTTTTTCACATGGGCAATGGCAACCAATTTGCAATTCATGTGATCTTATAAAATACTTTGAGGAGTCGCCACATAGGGGCAGGGATTAGTGAAATTCTACCACTGATATATTTATTGCAGAAAACAATTCAGAGCATCTAAGGAATCTTATCATAATCACAGCACAGAGATACACCAGCTGCTCAAGGACATGTTAGAGTGCTCTGATCAAGAACCTTGCATAGGGACCATTTAAAGTAATGAGGAATACATTTTTGCCACTTTGCTGGACCCCTGCTTTAAACACAGCATTTCTGAATTTTTGCCAAAGCATCACTAGCAGTTAGTGACAGCAATGAGTCATGATGATTAGAAGTCTCACTGAAGAATCAAATTCTGTAAAAGAATATAGAGAAATGCTTATTGATCGAGTGCAGGTTGCATTGTCAAGGATGAGAGGAAGAAAGTTAGGGTCCAGAAAACCTGTACAAAGCATAGTAAAAAAGAAGGCAGCAAAGCATTTAGACCAGTAGCAGGAGCAGCTACGTCATCAACCAAAACATCCTATTCTGAGCACAGGGAAATTCATGGGTCTCAACAGGGGTGGCAAATATCCATCTCTGGTGGCGGTGGTGGTGTTGGAACATCTCTGTGGGGCTGAGGTACACACTGTGTTGCTTCTAGAGTGGTCCCACTGCATGTGAGATGTGTTCAGCATACTTGCAGGATACTTACATTCTAGGCAGAAACATTGACTCCAAGGACTACTGGCAAACAAAGCAGTGTGTGTGACCAATATTGACACATACTGCAGTGGAAACCCTTAGTTGCCCTGCAGCAAGCATTGAGTTGGGTTTTCAGTTCAGTTGATAATATTGTGAATGACTGTAGCATGAGGCTATCAAGCAGCAATGTTGGAACACTAACATTCTTAAAAATTAACCAACATATAATACCATCTGAATATCAGATGGTATCAGAAAGCACACATGACAGAGAAAGGCAGGGAAAATGTATTTATCATACTAACACATATTTCTCTGTTACCATGTAAACATTCTCTTGTAACAAGTTATTAAGTTAAAAACTAGAGTATTAATTCCAGGATTGGATTGGCTGTTCTATGGATCAATCACTTCTTCTTTCTCTGCTCTCCTACACACAGTCCCTTCCCGCTTTTGCCACTGAAATGTGCATAATGAAGAGTGAATGAACAAACCAATTTGCATGAAAATACTGAAAGTGTCATTCATTGCTCAGATACTTTGTGCACCGTTCCATTAGTATGTTGTTTTTAGTTGAATCTCACAAAACATATAGTTTTCTGTATATTTTTAATTTGTTACAAATCAATGCACATCTCAGATAGAAAGATAGATAGATAGATAGATAGATAGATAGATAGATAAATAGATATGGGTTAAGCGGCCTCTACCTTACGGCTCCACACGATGCAGTCTTGCATCGCCTCACTCACGTGATGCAATCATGCACAGTACAGACTGCCTAAACGTGCGCAGTCTCTACTGTGCATGAAGGCTTCTGACAAACATCCTAGCGAATTATTATATAGGATATATATATATGGTAGAAGATGGAAGCTACATGGGACTTACTGTTATAGCTATCCTTGATACTTAGCAATTTAATTATTTGGGTGAATTTAATTAGTTACTGTGATAATATTTTTTGACTAAATTGATATGAAGAGATTTACAGCACGATGATTTGTTTTATCTTATCTGCTTTAAACAGCCTCAAGCTGCAAGGAAATGTATGTTATGTATAAAGGCAAACTGGAAAAATTCTGGGGAAAATCAATCACACTGTAGGGGATAAATAAACAATTCCTTTGATTTGATGGTTCTTTTATCCAATTGAATATTAGAGAGGTTTCAAACACATTGCAAAACGATGTGATGCACACCTTCATAGTATGCAGAAAGCCTAATTTAGATCAATAGGGATTTGGGGCATTTTTTTGTCCCTTACAGTCTTAGAGTCTGTCCCAGAATGTCTCCCTTTTGTTTTTACACATAAGACCCATAATCCTCAATGCCACCATGTAGGGTTATTTGGAGTGGTAGCCACATCTTGTTTTAAAGAAGAGGATTAAGTTTAGTGTTTTTTTTATTCTTGAGTGGAATACCAAAGGTGCGAGTGAGAACATCTGTTTTTTCTTTGCCAAAATGACCACAACTTTTACCACTGTTAATCATGCATGCCAAGTCCTATTATTTTGAATTAGGAGAAAACTTTGTATATTAACCTTTTTTTTCCAATCACCTTTATCTAAAAACTTGGTTCAGTTGTTCATGTTTCTCTCTCTCTCTCTCTCTCTTTCTCTCTCTCTTATTCTTTTTTGAGAAATCTTCAGTGCACTAGAGGTATATGTAGCATCCATATGATTAAATCTTTGAGTGCCAAAAGCAATATGTTGGATATCCCTCTGACACTTAAAACTGTTAAGAAACAATTATTTAATTATTAAGAACCAAAGGGGTGTGCAACAAATTGCGTTATAATTCATTCTACCCTCCCCTGGTCATTAAGGGTTATACTGATTTTTGATAATAAGAAGATGTTAGCATCAAAGTTTTGAAACCCAAATCCAATTTTCATTAAAAAATATTTAAATATGAATTTTTAGAAATGAAAAGGATAAAAGGCATCAATTGGAAGGGTCACTACAAAACTGACATAATTTATCTGTGAAATTGCACTTTCAATAGGGCCCATCCAGCCTTAACTCTTTGGGGGAGATTTACTAAATGCTAATAAAGGTGTGATAAAGTGGTGATAAAGTGGAGATGACTTCTCCAGTTTATCACTTCTCCAGTTCCTATGATAGTCTATAGAGCCTATGCACTAAAATCTACAAAGCTGAAGAAATCTTAGCACATTGGCTCCAAAGAACAACATAGGAAATGGTGAAGTAATATTACTGGAAAATTTATCTCTACTTTATCACCTCTTTATCACCGCTTAGTAAATCTCCCCATTTAAAGGGGTATACAATGCATTTTGATAAAATGCACCCACTGGCACTCATATTTAAAAATAAGATAAGAAGATTTAGAGTAATTATGAAGCAAACCATTTACACAACAAAGGACAAATAAAAAAAAATCCACTTGATTTATATGGGGCCTATCCCTTTGAGTTTTAGAGAGCTGTACATCTCATTGCCTAACCTTATATTGGAGACGTCTCTAGCATTCTAGCAGATAAAAGGTCCATTTAAATAAAAAGGGAATTGGTCTGTCCCAGAATTGCTCTATTTCTACTTAGCACATCATTCTATATATTTATAACGTAAGAACTCTATTAATATGCATGACAGTTTGTCTCATTCAGATGCTAAAGCATTCATTTCCACCTATTGTGATAAATCTAACTTGTGACTCCTGCACATTATTTGCTCATCTTGATGATACATCATGTACTTTTGTGGCAGGAATTTAAGCTTTAAATACTCAACTAGTATGATTATTCATTACATGAATGAACAACTCCAAAAATTGTTTCATTTGCCCCTTATGAGAAGGTATCTACTTGATTCAATCATGGGCGAATTCAACAGGGAACAATACTCTACCATTATATGTTAATCCTCTGTGGTTTTTCTGCAGAAATTGACATGCTTCATTTAACTTCATATACTGTGTAATTGCCCTTTAAAATAGTATCGCTGACTACAGAATCCACAAGAATTTGTTCAAAGTGGTATAATATGAACTTGAGCATCATTTAAATACAGTGTATCTTTATACACATGATACACATTAAATTATGCATAAAATTGTTTGACTTGTCTGTTATTTAGAACAAAATGAATTTAATACTGTTAGTCCTGGAGGATTAACCCACTGAATGAAAGAAATTTAAAAAATGTGTTTTAGCCCTTTGAGTGCCAGAGGGGTACATTGCGTACCCCTCTGGCACTCAAAGGGTTAATGCAACGTGTTGTTTACCTTTCCAGAATTCACTTATTTGGTAAATTGATATTTGGGACTAGGGATGGGTGAAAATTTTCGCCTCAAACTGAAATTGGCGAATAATGGCACTTGGCGAAAAATTTCCTGCGAAAAGTGCAGTTTTTTCGCTTTTTTCCGCCTTTTCCGCCCATTGAAATCAATGGGAAGAAATATTTCTACACCACTCAAAAGTTTTCTACAGCCATATAAAAGGCTGTCAGGCTCTCACAGCAGCCATTTTGTGTTTGTGAGAGGAGAGAGCAGCATGTTTTTTAGCTAGAGGAGATAGGCAAATAAAGGGTAATTGAAGCTTAG
Organism: Rhinophrynus dorsalis; assembly: GCA_037306005.1. Classification (NCBI taxonomy): domain Eukaryota; kingdom Metazoa; phylum Chordata; class Amphibia; order Anura; family Rhinophrynidae; genus Rhinophrynus; species Rhinophrynus dorsalis. The sequence goes on along the minus strand of CM074720.1, from coordinate 335,903,491 downwards.
TTTAGGAAGTCGTTTAGGTAGGACATTTGTTCTCTGTATTAGGGGAGTCTGGGGGCACTCTAGGGGATAAGAAGGGAGGAAGGAGGTTGTCCCCCAAATACTCCATGTGACCGACAGGCAAGACACAGGCAACCTATTTGCTTGCTGATCTTGCTCTTATTGTTCCTGCTCTGGATGGGGAAGGCATTGTTGATTTTCTTTTTCTGTTATGTTTTTTTTTTTTTTGGACAGACTGTGATAAGACAACAGGGTGGACAACTTAAAAAAAAAATAATAAAATAAAAAATAATAAAAAAAAATAATAAAAAACTAAATATCTTAGGTGACAGCAAAAGACAGCTGACTGGGCTTAGGCAAGGCATCATACAGCTCCATCAGTTGTATTGTGCACTGTACAGTAAAAAAACACAGTATAGTTGCAGAATGTCCAGCAAACGCACAAGGGGAAGGGGGAGGGTTGGAGCAGTGTAGGGATGTGAGAGTAAAGTAGTAGTCCAAAAACCTACTGCAGCAATGGTTGTTGCAGCGTGTGCAATCAATGATGATTATCCCTTTACTCCAAGGGAGGATGCAGTTTGTCAAGGTCCCAGCAAAACTAGGTCCAGCACCACCAGTGCCAGTAGAAATATAGAACCATATAAGAAGAACACTGAAGATGACAACAAGTCACATTCAAGCATTGATGATGCTGGCAACAGCATAATAGAGGGAGGTGTAGCAGCTGAACCACCTGCTGCATCAGACAGACACCAAAACACCTGTCCTCAAAGTAGTAGTGAATTTTGTTATAGTAAAAGTAAAAAGAAATTGTTTGAGACCTCCAAAAAGCTTTGAGAAATATATGGGTAGTAGTAGGCAAGAACTGTCAGGTGATACTGATGCTGCTGAGGATGACCTAATGATGACTGATGATGATGCAGATCTAGAATATATCCCTCAAGCATCCTTCTCTTGTTCAGATACAGATGACGTTGAGAGTGAGGATGATGACAGGGCTATAAGGTTAGCATAAAGTCAAAGGCTGTATCTTCCGCCACTTTTAAGGAGTACTGTGCCTGTCTATAAACTGTTAGAGAAAGCCATTGGAAAGTCTGACCCTGGACAAGTACAGATGTCAAAAAGCACACAGTCACCCTATTAGTCACTCTCAGCATCATTGACTCTTCAAATTTCAAGTCCCACTCAGCCACACACACCTGTTTTGAGCACCCAGCAACCCAGGTTGTGTTAGATATGATGAGTACCTCTGGTGCTGCTGCTATAAGTGCTGCACCTTTGACACCTAGTAGTAGTGGCAGTAGAATTACATTAACATCCAGCTCCAGTAGTTGTAGTAGTAGCAGAAACCACACATGACAGACAAAGCCAGGACAAATATATTTACAGCAGCACAGATGAGGAGGTAGAGGAAGGATGTGAAGAAGGGTTGCCACCATCTACCCCTCTTGGGACCACTGCTATGACCGATAAGTAATATGTGTCAATAATCTGAGAAGGAGGATAGAGTATGACAATGATAAAAATACATACACAAATCACACCATGCCAGTCCCCCACCACCACCACTACAATACATATCTGCCACATTGTAGGTTGTACTTTATTTTATTATGATAAAGGCTTATTACAGGGTTTACAATTTATATTATGAGTATGGATCAGAGCAGGTTAATTTTTGCTTTTGTGTTTCTTCTAGGTTTTTCCTGAGTTTGGGGGTTTGGGGACAAGCCCCCTCTTTCCTTGATTAGATTCATTCACATCCTTCATATTAAATATATTAATAATGGTGGTTTAGCTCTGTGGGTTTTCTATCTTTGTTTGTTTTGTACTTTGTCCTTTTTCTCCCATTCTAGCTGCTTACACCATGGTATCTTAATTTATTTAATTAACATATGTAGCATTTTCTTTAGTTTTAATAAACATAACTATGGCACATAAAGGGTTAATTGGGGGAATATATATATGGCCTTTTTCTTTGCTTTGCTGGCCTTGCTTTGGCATTGCCTTTAATTACATGTTGTCCAGGGGATTTCAGGTATATTGCGGTGGGGGAGGGAGGCTGGAACTATTTAAGGGGGGATTGATAGTGTTTGGTCCCTTGGGTTCCTGCCTCCCTTGCTCACTGTGGCTGGCTCCAGCTGGACAATGGGTGAGTCCTGATATGGGGGGCTATGATAGCTCCACCACTATGTTTTTAAAGTTTTTGCAAGCTAAGACGTTTCCTCAGACAGCTTCAGATGTTTTTAATTTGTTTTTAATGCTTACAGACAAGCTGAAACATTTCCTCAGATCAAGATTTAGAAATTTAGTATGTTATATGTATAGGTTAGGTTTAGGACTCACTCTCTATGGGTTGCCTTGGCATGGTGAGTGGGCTTAAACATATATTGGCCAATCTATGCTACTAAAACCCTATTTATTATTTTATTTAAAGATAGCACAGAACAGTTATGATAAAGGCTTATTACAGAGTTTACAATTTATATTATCAGTGTGGATCAGTGCAGGTTAATTTTTGCTTTTGTGTTTCTTCTAGGTTTTTCCTAAGTTTGGTGTTTGGGGACAAGCCCCCTCTTTCCTTGCAGCGTTCCATACCTTAATCACTAGATTCATTCACATCCTTCACATTAAATATATTAATCATGGTAGTTTAGCGCTGTGGGTTTTCTATCTTCGTTTACAATACATTTCTGCCACATTGTAGGTTGTACTTTATTTTTTTTTATTACTTGATATCATCCTGAATATGTGCCAGTGTCTCTTAAGCAAGACAGTGTTGTTGGCAAAGGACAAATGCATTCTGCATGCTAACACATTTTTCAAGTCATATTTTGCTGTAGGACTCACAACTTTGACTTTCAGCCACTTATTTCTAAACTTCAGCCCTCAGAAGAAGTAATATTACAGTGGGAAATGTAGTACCTATAGGAAATATAGGCGAAAAATGTGTTAAAATAGGCAGAAAATGTGTTAACATAGGCAGAAAATTTGTTAAAATAGGCGAAAAGGAGGAAATTTTTGAATAGGTGGAAAGGTGAAATTTTTTGTGGGAAAAGTGAAAAATCACACATTTTCGCAAACTTTTTCACGGGAAATTTTTCACACTTTTCGCCCACCCCTATTTGGGACTCCAGGAAAACTGTGTAGACCAATTATTTTTTCTTCATGTGTTATCTTTAATTCATATTAGCTATTTTCATAGAACCATAATATCTAAATATAATTCTCGCTATAGCATTTTTGTAACACTTGTTACTTTAATATATACATATCTTTATTTCTAAAAGTAAATATAACACAGACAAGTAAATGTAACAGACAATTTAATACTTTGTATACAGTCCAATAGTAAGGATTAAGGTGACTAAAATACCATTTTCTTTATTTGTATATAATGTGATATGAAGTTAGAGATGGGTGAACTAATTTAGTAAGTTTGGTGGTCTTCAGCATTTTGCAGTTTCAGAACAAGATATATTTCAAGAACTGGGTAGGTTTATTATTTTTTCTGTCCTTGAAATGATAGCATTGAGTTCTTCACTGAGCAATGGATTTATTTTGTTTTTTCAATGGAAATTTGGTGACCTAGAGGTTAAGGTACAAGTACAATATATGGAAATATAATATATATTCAATGGCAAAAAAACTTTTGTTATGTTCACACTGAAAAGTAGGAAAACCATGAAATACATGTTAAGTTTTTTAACTTAATTCCACTCCCGCATGTGCTTTGATGATATCATCAGCCATGACATCACAGGTGACATCATAAATGACATACTGAGCATCACATAGGACATCACAAATAACCTCTTCAATGGTATATCTGGTGACATCACAAAAGACCCTATTAATACTACACACCATCAGAGGGCATTAACACTTGTCACAGGAATTCACAACAGCGACAAATACCTCAGAAAGACGCTAGGGAGTGAAGATTGGGGAGAGATGTTAGCATACACTGCCAACTTCAAGTGTGACCTTGCTGAGGCTAATGCCAGGAGTAAAGCTGCTGGCCAAGAAGCCAGATAAGCGAGCCCAGTTGAACCAGGAACAGACCAGTATGGTCACAAATGTTGTTGGGGAGAAGTTGAAGGTATTTGTGTTAGAGTACAAAAGGATTTTACAAATGGATTCACAGTGTGGAGCGCATGACAGTAGGAGGTATGATTCCCCAAGTAGTTGAGCTGGACAGGCTGGTGGATGTTGGCTGGAGCAATGGATGACTTGTAGTGTCAAATAAAACAAGGCCAGGGCTGGGGAGATCAGAGTAGTCAGGATACAAGCTGAGTTCTATACTGGAGAGATCAGGGCAGTCAGGATTCAAACAAAGGTCAGTACTGGACAAGAACAAGAAGCAAACATTATCAGAGAAGTGCTACACATTGCCTGCTCAAAAGAGCAGGCAACAAGGACAGGTGGGAAAAAAAGTGCTTAAAACTCCTCTGTCCAGTGAGAAAAGACAAGCTGTATTAAGTGCAAAGGTAGAGGTGTGGCACTATACCCCATCCAAAGAACCCCTCCAGGCACCCATGTGTGTTAGGACTGGCCCTATTAAAAGCTTGAACAAGTTCAGGAACGTAAAAATCTTAAGCTGGAATCCATGAGTACTTCTCTAGGTCATAGTCATAATGAAAAAATCCAGTATCTTATGAACCAGGCTTTCCAATTCTCCATCAACCAGAATTAGATTAGGAGGCTGGAAAGTATTGGTTAGGGACCAGAGGCTTCAAATGAGAAGAATTTGGAATACTAGTGGAAAGAGGCAGGTCCAAATAGGATACAGGAGCAATTTGTTTAAGGATCTTAAAAGTTTCATCAAAATAGGGTCCCAGTTTAGAAGAGGGGTTCTGTAAGAGTAAATGAGCAGTGGAAAGCCACCCATTGTCACCATGTCTTAGAAGAAGAGCAGGGCAGTGGTGATGATCGGCTTCCCATTTATAATGAGAGGATACAGGATGGAGATGCAATAATATTGAGGAAAAGAAAGTATGACGATCTTTCACCATACCATCAACAGGATGAATTCTAGAATTGTCCAGCAAGAAAGGATATGAGGATACTAACTTATAGCCACCAAAAATTTGAACATTGGAGCAATTCATAAAAGATTATTACATTCAAACTCTGCAATGAGTAACAAATTTTCCCAATTGCCCTGTTGGCGATTTATAAAATGAAGAAGGTGATCTTCTAAGGATTGGTTTGTTCTCTCCATCTGCCTGTTTGTCTGGGGGTTATAAGTGGAGGAAAAGCAAAAAGAAACAAAAAGTTGGAAGCAAGAGGTATGCCAAAATTTGGACAAAAATTGAGACCCTCAGTCTGAAACTATGTAGGAAGGGCATGGAGGTGGAAGACCACCTTCATGAGTATAGTTGCCGTAACAGTTCACAAGAAGAAGGCACTTTAGGAAAAAGAACAAAATATTCTTGTTCAATGAACTGAACTACCACAGGGGGAAGTGGATATAGGAATCCTACTAGGTATCAGAGAGGATTTTTAAGCTGGGAACAGGAGGCACAAGATTGCACAAAGATCTCCATGTCCTAGTGAATGGAAGGCCAGCAGAGACGTTGATCAGCAATCTTCACTAATGAATGAACCCCAGATAAGTGACTGGTGGGCCGATTTGAGGATCTAAAGGGGAAACAGGGAATAGAAAAACAGCACATGGTTGAAGAAGATAGCCCTACAATAATACGTCCAGGTGGCAATATTGGTGGTTCTAGGCTGAAATCTTGAGAGGACTCAAGCATTCTAGAAAGAGCACTTTAGTATTTTTGGACCAGGGGTGGTAGAATATCATGAAATGAAACCAGGTAAAGAACAATGTTCATCATTCCTGACAAGGAAGCTGATTCTTGTGGTCAATGACAATCGCAATCGATGTAGATTCTCGTTGAGAGGGAGCTTAATGGCTAGTAATTCTCAATTCCCAACATATTAATTCTGGTCAGAAGAAGAGACCTGTTTAGAGAAAATGGAACAGGGGGTGTAATCAGTAGGTCAGAAGATATATGAGAAGGACTGGTCCCTGTTCCACATTTGGAGGCGTCAACTTCCAGGATATCAGTATGAGACAGGTCTGGGAATCTCAGAATGGTTGAGGAAGCAAAATCAGTCTTCAATCTGCAAAAAGCCATTTCAGCTGCAGCAGTCCATTGATGTGGATTAGCCCCTTTATGAGTTAAGGTTATAATGGTTAACCCTTTGAGTGCCACTCTGGCACTCAAAGGGTTAAGGCCAGTTTAGAAAGGTTCTGAATAAATAATTGGTAGTAGTCAGCAAGCCAAGAAATCTTTGAATGGCTTTGAGATCTCTGGGTTGTGGCCACAGAGAAACTGCTGCTACCTTGGTTGGATCAATTTCTAATATAGCACTGGAGATAATGTATCCAAGTAAGGATAGATGTGGTATTTCACATACTAATTTCTCCAATTTGGCATAAAGCATGCTTGGTGTACCTTTACATTAGAAGAGTAGATCAGTATATTGCCATGACATGGAATAACAACATATCATGGAAAACATAATTTATGGATCCCTGAAAAACTGTAGTGGAACTACAAAGTCCAAATGTCATTACCAGGCACGCATAATATTCATAACTTATAGCAAAAGTGGTTTTATATCAATTATTTCAATGAGATTATAGGCCTCTCGTAGGTCTAGACAAAAATAATATCTCCATTCAGTGAGATGAATAGCTCAGTGATGAGAGGTAAGAGATAATGATTTTTAACAGATAAAGTATTGAACCTCATATAATCTATATAGAGGGTCAAAGAGACCCAACCTTCTTGGTGACAAAAAGAAACTGGTACCAGTGGGGAACATGGAGAGTCAAGTGAACCTCTTAGCCAGCTTTTCTTGAATATAATTAGTCAATGTTATGTTTCAGGTTCTAATAGCAGAATGGGGAGGCTTCTGGGAGAAACCAGTCCAGGAAATAAGTTAATGCTGCAGTCACTGTATCTATGAGGTAGACAGTCAACTGTTTTTTGATGAACACATCAACAAACTGTTGATGGTGCTTAGGGATCTTCTCCCTAAGATCGTCAATAGCAGACTCTGTAATGACGGCAACTGAAGAAAAGCTTTGGTGACAAGAATGACTCCACACCAAAATCTGATATATGATAAACAAAGAGATGGAGTTTTTATTTATTTTGAAAATGTTTTACCAGGAAGAATACATTGAGATTTCTCTCTTTTTCAAGAATGTCCTGGACAGTTTTCAGTAGAGGGTTCCATATTTATACAAATTGAGAAACATTATATATTACATGTTATTAAATATACATACGAATATACATACATATCGAAATTTTAAAATTATAAACAGTTACACTCTGTTTTTAGATATAGAGAAGCATTTACTTTTAAGGATTTTAGACTGGGAGCATATTTGATTATTTCAGGCAGATTGTTCCAGGCCTTTGCACTCTGAAGGAAAAGGCAGATCTTCCTGCTTCTTTCTTGTATTGTGGTATACATAGCGAGTTGTTTGCGGTGGAGCGGAGGTTATACTTAGTATGGAGAGCAGGAGTGAGCAAACTGCTCAGATAGTGTGGTAGTTTTCCAGAGAAGTGGTTGTGTACTAAGCAATAAAGGTGAAGGGCACGTCTAGATTTGAGTGTTAACCAGTTTAGTTCTTTTAACATATCACAGCGATGAGTAGTGTAATTACATTGGAGGCTAAAGCAGCATATTGAATTATACAGGGTGTCAAGTTTACTAAGATGGATTTCTGGTGCTGGAGCATAAACTACATCACCATAGTCTATGACAGGCAGCAACATCTGTTGCACAATATGTTTTCTAACCAGGGGACTTAACTCTAAAAAGAGTACTGATTTAGGGATAAAGCTTGGAGGTTAACTTGTCAATATGATGTCCAAAAGTGAGGTTGGGGTCAAGCCACATACCAAGATATTTGTAGAAGTCCACTGGGGCCAATTTACGATTAGACTCCGTTACAATGGATAGGTGGGTATTGCCGAGATTACGCAGTTTGTGCTCTGTGCCAAATATCATTGTGACAGTTTTGTCTGTGTTTAAGAACAATTTGTTCCTTGCTATCCATCTTTCAACCTCGTAGAAATCATGTTGTAATATGGCCTCAAGGTGTGATATGTTTGAGTTTTTAGTATAGAGAATGGTGTTTTCTGCATACATGTGTATTGAAGATGATTTGCAAACCTTGAGCAGATCATTTATAAAAAGAGAAAATAGAAGAGGGCCAAGAATGGAGCCTTGAGGAACTCCACTTGTTACTTTGAGCGGAAGGGAGTCATTGCCAGCAACTGACACATACTGCATTCTGTCTGATAAATGAGTTATAATGCTTTGACCAAGGAAGTCCACAGATAATGGGTCTTCAGAGACTGAATAACATTGGGCATGATAGTATACTAATTGGAGTTCTCTTTGAAGAAACGAAGAAGTTTGGTCTCTAGAGTGATAAACCAATTTACTTAAGTGTTTCCCATCAATGGATGAGATGAGAAAAGGCATTTTCTTTCCCTGCAATGGAATGCCCATACATTTAGCCCAAGTGCCTCAATAAAGAGCCCAGTAGCCCAGAATCTACAACAGTGTGGATAGAAATAGAGGTTCCTTGCCAAGTAAGATATGCAAGAATCAACAGGTGATTGGTGAGTGGAGGATCTGGAACAAAGTAGTTTAAGGGATCTCCTCCATTTACCTTTAAGCATTGTTGTATCCTGGATGAATAGGGCATTGGCACAGGTGGTGTCCCTTTTGCCACAATGCAGACATAAACTGAGTGTTAGGGGTCAAAGACTACCAGTGAGAACTAAAATGAGGCTGAGATGGTAGCATTGTAGGTTTGGGACAGCAAGAAATAGTGGGCAGTGAAACAAGACTAAGGTAACAGTGTATAAGAGTGCTGGGCAATATGAAGCTCTCAGTCAGCTGCTGACTACAACACTCATGACCTGCCGCCAGCTGTTGGCTGATGGGGTTGTATTCTGTCAAAAGTCGGAGGGCCTCACTTTGCCCAGCCCTGATGTTAGTCTACCAGTGTTTTGTGGAATGAGGTTAGGATGGCAATAGTGTATGTTGGGGTCTGTGAGAGGCAGTGGGCATTAGAAAAAGGACTGGGTGACACTGTATAAGATAGGGGTGAGTAACTTGTGGAGCCCTTATGATGTCTATGGCACCAGTGGGAAGTTTAACAAGGCTAGGTATCAGACATTATAAGAGGGTGATAAGAAACATAAGGCTCTCCAATTATTGTCAGTCTACAGTACCCATAATCCCCACTAGCCATTGTCTGTACTGGTAAAAAGGCTGGTAGGGTAATATTGGCTAACAGCCCATTAGCAAAAAGTGCTAGTGGAGTTATTCAATTTCCATGAAAACACAGTGGACGTTGGGTCAAAGAAACTGACTTATGGCCAAACATCTTTTGAATGTTTTAAGTTCCCAAAACTCACACTATACAGAGTGAAAATGGGAACATCAAAGTACCAATCGTGAGCTCAAACACAGTCACACTCCCAAATACTAACCCTACATTTCCCCTATCCCCTAGCCTTAACACTAGCCTAACACCCAGATCTGTATAATGCTTACCTGTCATCCACTGTCTGTCTTCTTCTTCCATCTTTTTTCCTCTCTCTCTCTCCATCTTCTGTCTTCTTTTCTTCTTTCTTCTTCTGTCCTGTCTTCTTATGTTCTGTCTCCTCTTCCATGTTACATTCACGTTCCTGTAAAAGAAAGAAAACAGAAATATTAAATATGCGCCACAAACATAACTCGGACATGTGTACAGTTTAACCTCTTGAGTGCCAGAGGTATACAGTACATTGCAGAGCAATGCGTTGCGTATCTCTCTGGCACTCAAAAGGCACTCAAAGGGTTAAACAATGAGCATATGTCCAAGTTCAAAAAGTTGTTTCCCCCAACCCAAAAATACAAAGGTTTTGCGTAAAATACAAATGTCAGATATGCAGAGAAATATTAGCATGAAAGCGAAATTATTTCTTATTGTAAAAAAAACTATATGTGGTCTCCACCACTGTCGGTGGCAGCAAGAATAGGTAAAGACAGAGCCCTCCATTAGGTACCTTACAGACCAATGCCTGTTACAGTGTGAGGGAATTTTGAACAGAGGCTGCCTTTTTTAAATGGCCAGTCTCTGTTCAAAATGTCTCCCATCCATTGGCTGGGATGTGTGCTCACGCACCTTCCAGCCAATCAGTTTCTAGCTAAGAATTGATGGAACCTGTTTAATATTTAATATTTCTTCCTTTCTTTCTGTTATAGTAATGTGAATGTAACACGGAAGAGAAGAAGACAGAACAGAAGAAGACAGAAGATGGAGAGAAAGAAGGAACATAGAAGATTGAAGGAAAAGACAGACAGTAGCTGACCAAGGTGCTGAAGACCCTGCCGGACAGGATTACTTGTAAATGTTTCTTTTCAGGGGCTGTTTTTTAACTTAGTCGGATCAACCCTGTAAGTGCCAGTGGGGTAAGCATACCCCACTGGCACTCATCGGGTTAATTCTACAAACATTTGACACATTTTGGTGTGCTTTGGATGTACTGATATGGGCTTAGGGCCCCATATCAATACATCCACTGGTGGCTTTTCTTAGGCTTTTTTTCACTTTCAATCAAGTTAAATATGAATTAAGCAACTCTGCGCCCCAAAAAACTGCAGATTGTCACCCGTTAAAGTGGGTCCCTTAAGACATCTCATTGATAACGCATTGAATTTAAATGCAAAATCAGAACTTTTGTGATGCGTTTCTGTGGGGTGAAATGGACTTTTTTTGCAGATATTCTTTCACAGCATAGCTAATTGTATTGCTTATCGTGCTTGAAAAAATACTGATGGTTTGGGTTTTTTTTGGCATCTGGGGGAAATTAATTGAGGCCTTAGTCTTTGTTGTAATGTATTATTCTTCCTCTGCCTGGGACTGAATTCCTAGAAATATGCATTTTGTTCTGGATCACAGAATCTACCTGCCATAGAACCACAAAGCTCTACATACTATATCAGAAGACATGCGGTTAGTTTTGTAGAGGCTGAATCTTACCAAGCCTTCATTATTCTCCACCAATGTCTACAGCTGTTGCTGAACTACAACTCTCATCATCCCCTGCCAGCCATGCTCAATGACAGCCAGTCACCTCTTACACTTGACTTCTGGTTCCACTGTAAGAGGGAATTTGTTTGCCACTGAGCACACACAGGGATCAAGAGACTGTCTCAGCACATACACAGATAAATAATCAACAGTCATTGCTAATAGGATATCTGTTCAATCATTTGACTTCAGAGTGGTGGGAAACACACTGCAGAGCAATGTGTTGCACAACTCACGGGTGCTCAAATGGTTAACATGCAGTGCACAATTTCCCCATGAATAATCCAACACTTCTCCAATTAGAGACCACAACCACCACCCACTCACTACAGTCTTCAACCACCCTTTTAATCCACCCCATAGCAGAACCCTCAAACCCCATCTGAACTTTCCACACCCCATTAACCTAGTCCTAAGCCCTCCCCAATCAGAGACCTTAACCACCCCATCACAGTCTCACCTGCCCACCAGCTCACTCCCCTGCTTAAAACTGATAGGGTGCTACCCAGGTGATACTACAGAGCTTACAACTGACAGGGTGCTACAAAAGAAATACAACAGAACTCACAATGGATAGGGTACCACACAAGGAATACCACAGAGCTCACAATTGATAAGGTGCTGCACAAGGGATTCTACAAAGCTTACAACTGATAGGGTGCTACACAAGTAACACCTCAGAACTACCAATTGATAGGGTGCTGCACAGATAATCCCACAGAGCTTATGATTCATAGGGTGAAGATGATGGCAAGTGTGTCAAAGGTTGCCATTATTGAATACTTTCTCAATCATGTTTCAGAGAGGTCTGAAATCATCAATGATACAAAATTAACCCTGTGTTCACTACAGGTGTTTCACATTAGCCACTGGTAGTCACAGATCCCACATACAGTGCAACTAAATTGTCTCTATTGAGCAGACAACTTATTTTTTTTTGTTTGTTTTTTTTCTTCATTGTAAAGTAATATCACAGATTCTACTATTCTGACTTACTAGGTTTAAAGCAGTGATTTTCAGCTCCAGTCCTCAAGGCACACCAACAGGTCAGGTTTTTGGGATAATCTTATTAAGCACAGGCAGGTTAATCACAATGACTGAGCCACCGATTATTTACCTGCAATTAAAGAGGGGAAATATTGAAAAGCTGATTCAAAAACTGGTCGGTGCACTACCAATAATACGGTGTATAATGTGCTATTATAGCTGAAGGAAATTATTAAAATATTAGAAAAAGAGAGCAGATTTTCACCACACAGATCTCCATCATGTTGGTAATGCCAAAGAGGGATAGGCAATATGACACATATCTGGTGGTATTGCCCATACAGCCAAAAAGACTGGAAACTAATCATCTCTCAAATTGAAGAAATATATAGAATCTCCTTACCTGTAGATCCACTTCTTTGTCTCTTTTTCCATAAATCCCCAGAATACATGCAACTACAGTCTACTGAGTGGCACTGCATTAAAGACCATCTTAATGCAGCAATAGCTGGTATTCCTACATACTTGCTCAATGGAACAATATCATGCTATAAGCCAGGACACTCTACATTCTTATTTGGATACCTGGAACTCTTGGTTCATTCATGGATTCATTGTTCTAACCAGGACCACACTGAGTGTAAATATCATACCTTGATTTTGTAACAGTTGATATTAAATCGATGTTCATCTATGGCTCGGGTGGTGGGGGTGGATGTGACTCGTGATATTTTCTCCTCCCTTTTTTTTTCTCCTCCATCTCCCTCTCCTCACTCCCCTCTGTACTATAGCTGATTACCCTGCATCACTTGAAGACGAAAACACTGCTGTACGATATTTATTGTTAGGAATAAAGCGTTCCTACTTGCTTACCCTTTGCTCCTCGGTATCATTCATGTATTTTATCTTTCTTGTAACTGTCAATTCTGTATTTTTTACTTGTTCTACTATACTGATTTATTGATCGATACATTTAAAAATGTTAAAATTAAAAAAAAAGAGAAGAAAGTAACCCATAACAGCACCAGACACACCCTTAGGACTTCTTAGTGAACATAACTACATAGGTGAAAGGTACCAAAGGTAGAGAAAACAGACATATGATAAAACCTAACCTCTATTAGCATATATTAATAATAATAATTTGTGATTTTTATAGGGCTTTTCTCCCTGTGAGACTCAAAGCGCTGTACAAATCTATAAACAGACATAAAATGTAAGAGTTCCTTATGGTCACATGAGTTGACTGAATGCCTGATAAAAGAGATGGGTCTTAAGCTTTTTTTTTTAAGTTTGTAATGATGGTGCCTCTCTGATTGAGGACAGTAAAAAAGTTCCAGAATGTCGGGGCAGCATGGCTGCATGGCTGAATGCCCAGGAACCTGAGGTTGTCTTTATTCTGGGTACTGAGAGCAGGTATCTGTTGGCTGACCGCAGGGAGTGGGATTGAATATAGGGTGTCAGGAGCTCTTCCAGGTACTGTGGACCTTGATTATTTAAGGCTTTGAAGGTCAGCAGGTCAATTTTCAAATATGTTTGCCATTTAATTGGAAGCCAATTCAGGGAGTGGAGAACGGGTGTTATGTGACATGAGCGAGTTTAATTGGTCAGTAGTCTGACTGCTGCATTTTGTACTGTCTGTAGGCAATGGAGTTCTTTTTCTGGCAGGCCCAAATAAAATGCATTACAGTGATCTAGACGAGAAGACACAAATGCATGGACTAATGTTGGCCTATCATCCAGTGGAATTAAGTGTTGTATCCTGTTTCTCAGATGAAAGAAGTCTGATTTTATTACAGAAGAGATTTGCTGTTTAAATGACAGTCCAGAGTCAATCATCTCTCTGAGACTTAGTACCTCTGTTGAACTAATGAGTTCATCGCCTCCAAGTTCCAGGCCAGTTGGATGATCCTGAGCTATTCTTGTTGCCTGGGGTCCCCTCACCAAGAGTAACTCTGTTTTGTCAGGGTTCACTTTAAGCCAACTAGCATTCATCCACTCTATGAGGTCTGCTAAGAAACTGCTGATGAGGCATGTTGGGCCTTTAGTATCTGGAGCAAAGGAGAAGTAGAGTTGTGTGTCATCTGCGTAACAATGATATCTTAGGCCGTGTCTTCTGATGATGTCTCCCCGTTGGTAGCAAATAAATTGCGAATAGCAAGGGAGACAATATGGAACCTTGTAGAACTCCGCAGGCTAATTCTGTTGGTGCAGATGAGCAAGATCCTAATGTTACTCTCTGTGATCTACCAGGAAGGAAAGACTTAAACCAGTTAAGAACTGTGCCTCCTAGACCACAGATGTGTTGCAAGTGCTCTATTAAAATCCCATGGTCAGTGGTGTCAAATGCAGCTGAGAGATTCAGGAGGATTAGGATGGAGTAATCACATAGTAACATGGTAGATAAAGCTGAAAAAAGACATGCATCCATCAAGTCCAGCCCATGCCAAAAACACCCCTGTTGATACAGAGGAAGGCATAAAAAGACCTCTGGAGCCATTTCCAATCTAGTCCCAAGTGTGTGGGGGGGGGATTATTCCTTCCAGACTCCAACTGGTAGTCAAATAGTTCCCCGGATCAATATCCTATTTGCTTTGAAGACATTTGTCATAATTGTCAATATTGTTCTATGCAAGATAGGCATCCATTGCTTTTTTGAATGCAGTTATCTGCAAGCACAACATCCCGAGGCAAAGAATTCCATAGCCTTACCGCCCTTACTGTAAAGAATCCCTGCCTTTGTTTTAGTCGAAAGCGCCTTTCCGCTAGTCTTAATGGACCTCTTGTTCTTAGCTCAGCTCTTTGCATAAATAATTCAATGGATAGTTCTTTGTATTGACCTTGAATGTATTTGTAAATGGTAATCATATCACCCCTCAGATGTCTCTTCTCTAATGTAAACAAACCCAGTTTGGCTAGTCTCTCTTTGTAACTCAGATCCTCCAATCCCTTTATCAGTTTTGTTGCACATCTCTTCACCTTTTCCAGTTCAGTAATGTATTTTTTTAGAACAGGCACCCAAAATTGTACTCCATATTCTAGATGAGGCCTAAACAGGATTTATACAGAGGTAGGAAATATTAGCATCCCTTGCTTCTACACCTCTTTTTATGCAGGCTAGTACTCTATTTGCTCTTTTCATCAGCTGAGTGACTCTGCACACTGCTGTGAAGTCTATTGTCTATCAGTACTCCTAAATCTTTCTCCAATGAGGATTTCCCAAGTTGTCTCCCATTTAGAGTATATGTAGCAAGTTTGTTTCTACAGCCCAAATGCATAAGCTTACATTTATCTACATTAAATGACATCTGCCACTTTTCTGCCCATTCACTTAGTTTTATCTAAATCCTTCTGTAGGGAAAAAACATCCAGCTCTGTATGTGTTTCCTTACATAGTTTAGTGTCATCAGCAAAGATTGAGATGCTACTTTCAATTCCTACTTCTAGATCATTGATAAACAAATTAAAAAGCATTGGTCCCAGGACTGAACCCTGCGGCACCCCACTTATAACCTTAGACCAATTTGAAAAAGTTCCATTTACAACAACTCTCTGCCATCTATCATTTAACCAATTCTCAATCCATGTACAGATAATACCTCCCAAACCGAAGCCTTTTAATTTATGCAGTAACCTGTTGTGAGGCACTGTATCAAAGGCTTTTGAAAAATCCAAGTATACTACATCAACAGCAATTCCCCTATCCAAATTACTACTCAGTCTTTCATAAAATGCAAGTAAATTTGTCTGACATGATCTGTTCTTCATGAAACCATGCTGATTCCTACTAATAATATTGTTTTTCTTCACATAGTTCTGAATACCCCTGAATACCCCTTCTAGTATCTTACCCACTATGGAAGTCAAGCTCACAGGTCTATAATTTCCTGGTTTGGATCTTGCTCCCTTTTTAAACAATGGAACTACATCAGCTTTCCAGTCACAGGGCACTATGCCTGATGAAAGTGAATCAATAAATATTAAGTATAATGGTTTTGCTATTACTGAAGTTCCTTACGTACTCTTGGGTGTATACCATCCGGTCCAGGCGCTTTATTCACTATAACCCCTTCCAGTCTCTTTTGGACCTTGTCCTCAGTAAGCCATGTAGATGTTGGAGGAAATTCCATGGTTTTGTCAGTTTGCCCATAGCTTGTCATTGCTGCTTCCTTTGTATATACTGAAGCAAAGAACGTATTTAGGGTGTCAGCCATAGCTTTAATCTCACTAATCAATTCACCTGTCTCAGTTCTAAGAGGACCAATATCAACCTTAACTTTTTTGTTATTAATATACTTGTAGAATTGTTTAGAGTTTTTCTTGCTCTCATCTGCAATGTTTCTCTCATTTTCTATTTTAGCTAGCTTAATTGCTTGTTTGCAGATTTTATTACATTCTTTATATTTTTTAAATGATGCATCTGATCCATTTGACTTGAACACTTTAAAAGCCTGTTTTTTATTTCTCATCCCCCTGCTAACCACATTATTAAGCCACATTGGTTTCACTTTACTTCTCTTGTGCTTATTCCCCAATGGTATATTTTGATGTGTATATTTGCCCAAGAGCATTTTAAATACATTCCATGATTCTTGTGCATATCCAGTGCATCCCACTGGATATCCTTTAACACTTCTTTTAACTTTGTAAAATTAGCCTTTTTGAAATTGAATGTTTTGGTTAAACCCTTGCTATTGGGTTTCTCATAACAAATTTCAAAGGATACTATATTGTGGTCTTTGCTGCCCAAATGTTCCCTTACTTGCACATTGTTTATCATGTCAGAATCGTTTGAGAGCACTAGGTCAAGCAAGGTCTCTTTTTTTAGTTAGCTCCTCTACTAGTTGGGACATAAAATTATAATTTATCATACTTAGAAAAATATTTCCCTTTGTTGTGCCGGAAGTCATATTGCTCCAGTCAATTTCAGGATAGTTGAAATCTCCCATTATAATTACCTTTGCTGACCTAGCAGCCTTTTCCATTTGCAGCAAAAGTTGGGCTTCCTCCAACTCCCCAACATTAGGTGGCTTGTAGCAAATCCCCACCAATATCTTTTTATTATGTGTGCCCCCAGTGTGTATTTCAACCCACAAGGCCTCTACCTTTTCATTGGACCCTTCATTTATATCTTCCCTTAAACTAGGTTTTAAGGCCCGCTTTACATATAGACATACCCCTCCTCCCCCTTTATTAACCCTGTCCCTCCTAAAAAGTGAATAACCCTCTAGATTGGATGCCAAGTCATACGTATCCTCTAACCAGGTTTCAGGCACTCCAATCAGATCATACTGCTCATGTACTGCAGTCATTTCTAGTTCCCCCATCTTACCAGAAGCCCAAACCCCTCCTGCTTAAACCAAGCCTTTATCCACGCATTTAACTCCCTAATCTCGCGTTGCCTTTCTAATGTAGCGTGTGGCACAGGTAGTATTTCAGAAAATACTACCTTAGAGGACCTCTGCTTAAGCTTATATCCTAGGCCCCTGAAATCCTTCTTAATGGACCTCCATTTTCCACTGACTTTGTCATTAGTACCAACATGTACCATGACAGCCAGGTCATGCCTAGCCCCTCCCAACAATCTATCAACCCGATCAGCCACATGTCGAACCCGAGCTCCCGGGAGACAGCAAACTGTACAATTGTGGCAATCTTGGCGACAGATTACCCTGTCTGTCTTCCTAATAATAGAATCCCCTACCACCACCATCTGTCTAGGTCTGCCTGAGTCCCGGATCCCATCTCGCCAAAAGGAGATCATTTAGCACTCTGACTAGCATTGTTTCCATGCTGTGGTGGCATCTGAAACCTGACTGGAAAGGATCAAAGATGTTATAGCTTGATAGATGGGCCTCCAGTTGAGTTGCCACTAGTTTTTCAATGATTTTCCCAAAATTGGAAGGTTGGATATTGGTCTGTAATTTGCTATGCAGTCTGAGTCTAATGAAGGTTTCTTTAGGAGGGGTTTTACAACTGCTTCTTTTAGCGGATCCAGGAAGTTTCCAGTTTTTAGAGAACACTCCACTATTTTTGTGAGGGCTAGGGCAAGTGTTTCAGTGCATGCGGATATAAGATGAGTTGGGGCAGAGTCTAAGTCACACATAGTGGGTCGCAACTCTTGCATGGTTCTTTTAGCTTCCTCTATATCCACATTTGTAAAAGTAGACCATAAACTGGGGGAATCTGGTCTTCCACTGTAGTGGTTCTGGTGGGTAACTGGTTGGCCTGCTGTGATGGAGGCTTGGATGGAGGAAATCTTGTCTGTGAAGAAGATTGCAAATTCGTCACACTTATCTTGAGAAGAGTTGGTGGGTATATGCATGCATGCTGGTGTGCAGAGCCTTTCTACTGTGCAAAACAGTTGCCTGGGTCTGTTTTGAGAGATTGTGATTTCGCATGACAAAAATAAGGATTTTTTCTGAGTTATCCTAAATTGATATTCATTGAGATGATTGGTAAGAGCGACTTTGTCCTCTGGACCACGTGTTCTGCGCCATCTTCTCTCAAGTTTATGCCCTGTTCTCTTCAATTCTCTGATGGTGCTATCAAACCAAGGTGCATTATTGTGAGTTTTGATAGTGCGTATGCGTGATGGTGCAATGCTTTCTAGGGTGTACCTCATGGTTTTGTTGTAGAGTTGGACAAAGGAGCCAGGGTCTACACAATTGCCCATCAGTTCACTTAGATCCATATTTGATGTTATGTCCAATGGGGTCACCCCTTTTAATGAGTGGTGTTTGACCAGGTTCTGAGGCTGTGGTCTGGCTGGTTGTGATACAGTGGAAAAGTGTATGGAGTGGTAGTCTGATCATACAACTGGATTTACAGTTACTGGCGACACTTCTAGTCCAGACTGGAACAATAGATCAAGTGTAAGAGCTTCTCTGTGGGTGGAAGTGGCAACAATTTGTATGAAGCCGAGTGCAGGCTGAGGACGTCCTGCCCAAGTTTAGATTGGGTGTCATCAATCCAAGTGTTGAAGTCTCCCAATATAATCCATCTAGGGTGTTCAATGATTAAACCAGTCAAAAGGTCTGAGAGTTCTTGAAGAAATCTCTTCCCATCTCCTGGGGGTCTGTATATTAACAGTATCTGAAATCCTCTATCTATTGAGATGCTAGCAGCTGCGCATTCAAAAGATTGAGGTGTGTGAACTGATATTGCCCTGGGGTTTAATGAATATTTTGACACAGATTATTACTCCACCTACCTTGCACTCTTGTCTTGGGTGGTGGAACACTATATAATTGCCTGGAACAGCTGCTTCTAGGATAGGTCCCGCATTGTCATCTAGCCACGATTCTGTAATGCACGAATTTGCATGTTCCAATAAGGTCAGCAATAATAGCTGTTTTGTTCTTTATTGATCTGCCATTGAACAGGATTGATCTGATAGGAGAGTCTTGGGGTTCTGAGTTCTTGCTCTGTACTTTGGAAACAATGTGTCTTCTTATGGGTATCACACAAAGAGGTTTCCTTGATTTGATTGTGCTCTTTTTGTGGCTTCTGGATTGAATCACTTCAGTTGGGTTTGCAGGTAGAAGTGGCGGAGTGGTTATGATAGTGTCAGGAGATTGAACTTTAAGTTTTGATTTTCCACTATGGCAGCCCCTGTAAGTGCCCTTGAAGATGCCAAGCAATTTTAGGGTAACCACTTGCAAGGGACTGAATGGAGAGACTGCTTTTTGGGTTGTAGGGAATACAGATATGAGGCAGAATAAGTGATCATTCCCTTAGCAGTGAAGAGGTTAAAATAGCCTCTGAGTTTTGCAGGGATGTCAGCTGTGGGGAATGATCACATTGTCCTTTTCTATAGGATGTGGAATTTTGCACTTCAGGATGCTTGGTAGATAACAGATAAGAAAGCATGCGTGTAGGTCAGATTGCAGTGTTTCAAATATGTTTTAGTGAAATATATAGTTGATTTTTTTTTATTTTTGTTTCTTTGTTTTTTCATCAATACGTTTTCAGAGTGTGTAGAAATTAAATCTGAGTATTGCTGAATACATTATCAAATCCAAAACCCAATTAACAACTGGAGGTGAGTATTGGTGATCATTCCCTCAGCATTCATAGTGATAAAATAGCATCTAAGTTTTGCAGGGATGTCAGCTGTGGGTGATGGTCACATTGTCCTGTTCTATAGGATGCATGCCAGTGTGAGATGTGGAATGTTGCACTTCAGGCTGCTTTGTAGATAACATAAATAAGAAAGCATGCATGCAGGTCAGATTACAGGAGTTCAAAACCAGTGTGCTTCAGTGAAAAAAAAATATATATTTCATCAATAAGTTTTCTGAGTGTTTAGAAATGAATTCTGAGCATTTCTGAATGGAAGATCAAATCCAAAACCCAAATAACAACTGGGGGTGAGTCACTTTTATAGTTTCAATGTACCTTGTTTGTCGTGTTCCAGTGAAGGTATCTCTTCTTAGCAGTAAGAGGGTCCAGGGGAAGTATATTTCAATCCACTGTATAGCTCAGTGTTATAATGCCATCTGTTTAATTTTGGTAAATCCAGGTATATGGAATGTGGAGCTTGGTCCTTGGAATATTTTTGGCGAATTTTGAAAGTAAGGAGGTTATAATGAAGGTAATTCCTGGAGAGGACAGGAGCATTGAGAAAAGTGTGGCAGCCAGCAGGAGAGCATAACAGCGCCATTAAAAACAGATGGCAAATTTAAAATACAAAATACTGCTTCTAACGGATCATTAGGAATAATGGTGTTTCAATACAATGTTATCCATTTAATAAATAATGTACTTTAAACATGTACACATCGAGAATGAGATGAGAGCTATATGTAAGCTTGATCCTTATTTCTGTGTATTGAGGGGCATTAATCATATAGATCATGCTCCATGCAGTAAGTTAATAGTGATATAAATGTATATGTATAGAGCAAGATGAGAGCTACTTATAAACTAGATCGGATCCCAGTCATTAATATTATGACAAGTGGAGATATAAAGACCTTCATTGGTGTATTTTAGCAAGCGTACCTACTCTTAGCATCACTCAGTCATTATTCACGAGGTGCAGGTGAACTCCAAACTAAATTGAGTTGCAGAGATCCTGTGTATGTGTTCTCTCTTATTTTAAAACAGTACACATGAGAGTATGGTGAGACAGAGTCTGATCTATAAAACGCAACTATTGTGAAATCAGATGATTTAGTTTCACTATTTTAAAATTGACTGAATAAATAAGCTCTCAACTATATGATGTCCTAAATGATGCTTTATTATTCAAATAACATGAACTTGTAACCTGAATAGCACCAATCTTAATAAGCCACAAAAGATGATGACTTAAAAAAGTATTAGAACGCTAGGGTGGTATAGTTCGCAAGAATAATTTTGTAATGGACACCAACTTGCAAGGGATCCTATAGGCAATATTGTACAAAGAGTGTTTCAACCATTGGACAGTATGTAACAAAGCATCCCGCGTGAGTATGAGTATGTTTTGCCATTTGATGGCTTTCTCAAAGGGTCAAAATGGGGAAACATACTTCAGGGGACCAGACGCATACTCATGCAGGTTGTTTTGTTACATACTGTCCAATGGTGGACATTTTTGCACGGCAGTGGTCTCTGACAGCTCTGTTAATAGAATAGCAAACTGTGCTATCAAAACCACCATTGCTCATTTGAAAACAAATACCTAGGGTGATAGAATCGAGCCCTACAAGTCCAAAATTTCAATAAATTTTACTGCTATAATAAAAAGTTTTGGCAAAACATAATTGTCAAATATAACCCAGCTTTTTGTTTAAAAACAATTTGTATTTCATATATATATATATATATATATATATATATATATATATAGTAACATAGTTGCTGAGGCTGAAAAAAGACACGTGTCCATCAAGTTCAGCCCAAGCCATATCACCCCTGTTGATCCAGAAGAGGGCAAAAAAAAAAACATTGCATCCCTTTCCAATTAAGCCCCAAGTGGGAAAAAAATCCTTCCTGACTCAAAATCACAGTCAGGTATTTCCTGGATCAAATATACACACACACATTATACATAGTATGTGCAAAAGTCTTAGGCAGGTGTAAAAAATAATGTAAAGTAAGAATGATTTCCAAAATAGACTTGTCAATAGTTTATTTTTATCAAATAACAAAATGTATTGTGAGCGAACAGAAGAAAAATCTAAATCAAATCAATTCTTCTAGGTACACTTGCACACAGATTGTTAAGAAACTCGGCGGGTAGGTCATTCCAAACATCTTGGAGAACTAACCGCATCTCTTCTATGGATTTAGGTAGCCTCAGTTGCTTCTCTCTCTTCATGTAATCCCAGACAGACTCGATGATGTTCAGATCAGGGCTCTGTGTGGGGCGATACCATAACTTTCAGGACTCCTTGTTCTTCTTTATGCTGCAGATAGTTCTTAATGACTGTGGTTCATTGTTGTACCACTCTCCATCCCTTCGGGGAACAAACTGCCTTCTGCTACAGCCAAATATTTTAAATTTTGACTCATCAGTCCAGAGCACCTGCTGCCATTTTTCTGCACCCCAGTTCCTGTGTATTCGTGCATAGTTGAGTCGATTGGCCTTGCTTTCTCATTAGAGGTATGCCTTTATGGCCTTAAGTCTTGCCCTTCTGACCACACTTCTCCGGACCTAGATGGGAGTACAAGGGTCCCACTATCTTCTGCCAATTCTGAGCTGATGGCACTGTTGGACATCTTCCAGTTGCGAAGGGAAGTAAGCATGATGTGTCTTTCATCTGCTGCACTAAGTATCCTTAACTGACCAATGTGTCTACGGTCCTCAACGTTTCCTGTTTCTTTTTGCTTTTCAAAAGAGCTTGGTCAGCACATCTGGAAACCCCTGTCTGCCATGAAATTTCTGCCTGGGAGAGACCTTGCTGATGTAGTATAACTACCTTGTGTCTTGTTGCTGTGTTCAGTCTTGTCACGGTGTATACGTTTGACATTAAACTGTCTTCAGCAACCTCACCTTTTTAGCTGTGTTTGGCTGTTCCTCACCCAGTTATATACCTCCTACACAGCTGTTTCTGTTGCAGTTAATGATTGTGTTTCAACCAACATATTAAATTGATCATTAGCACCTGTTCGTTATAATTGTTTAATGATACACCTGACTATATGCATACCTGACTATTTGCAGATGACACCATAATCTATGCTAAAACTCAAACATATCACAACTTGAAGCCATATTACAACATTATTTCTCTGAAGTTGAATGATAGACAGCAAAGAACAAACTATTCTTAAACATAGACAAAATGGTCACAATGATATTTGGTAAAAATCACAAACTGAGTAATCTTGACAATACCCACCTATCCATTGTAATAGATTCTAATCATAAATTGGCCGCAGTGGACTCCTACAGATATCTTGGTATGTGGCTTGACCCCACCCTCATTTTTGTCTTCATATTGATGAATTAACTTTATCCCAAAACAAGTACTATCTTTAGAAACAAATCATGTTTAAGTACCCTGGTGAGAAAACGTATTGTACAACAGATGTTGCTGCCAGTCATAGACTTTGGTAACATAGTATATACTCCAACTCCATCTTAGTAAACTTGACACTAAATATAATTCATTATGCCACTTTATCCTCCAATGTAATTATACTACCCATCACTGTGATATGCTTAAAGAAGTAAGGGCTCGATCTAAATGTTGGCGTCGGCAGAAAAAACTGACAACGGTGTTTTTTTAAGTCAAGTATGCGATGCAAATGTTCCCACAAGTAAGAAATAATGACAGTTTTGAAAACACGACGCTCGTCGCCAAAAGATCAAAATATCACCCATTAAGGACAATGTAAAAGCTAACCCCAGAGCCATTCAAATGTTGGAGTTAGAGATAACGTGAGTTGAACTGCAACATTTAGCAACAGAAATCTGTCACCTACTTTTTTAGGCGAACATCACACAACTCAGAGTAAGAAACCACTGTAGAGGAAAACAAATCAGAGTTAGGGATAACATGAGTTAAATTGCAATGTTTACTCAAGGATTCCATGAAAGGAACATGAGTTAAACTGCAACAAAACAGGAGTTAAAACAGTTAACAGTTAAACTGCAACATTTACTGAGGGACTCCATGAAAGCAACAATACATGAAGATATAGGTATTATTAGGTCACACAGTGGGAAGGAGAAAATTGTGCAGAATAAAACGTCCCTTAACTCTACATCATGAAACAAATATCCAAAAGGTGCGTCGGATATTTTGGGTTTTCTGATTGAGCTTGATACTTTGGGGTGCTGTGATTGGCTGTGGTTCTAGGTAACATTTTTATCGCGTGTTTTTAGGTAAGATTTTCTATGCGTCACTTGTTTAAGGTGAACGTGTATTTTGTTGGTTGTTGATCATTAGCCTTTCTGGGTAAGGAAGATTTGAATCTCACATTACCCGGTCTTGGTTAACTTGCGAAGGCAGTTTTTTCTTCATGTTGGTTTTAACTCCAACAACTGGTTAACACTCAAATCCAGACATGCCCTTCAACATTCTTGCTTAGTATACAACCACTTCTCTGGAAAACTACCAGCTACCTGAGCAGTATGATCACTCCAGCTCTTTATACTAACTATATCCTTTGCTAAAAACTCACTGCATATACCACAACACAAGAAAGAAGCAGGATGATCTGCCTTCTTCATCAGCGCTCCAAAAGCCTGGCATTATCTGCCTGAAATAATCAGATCTTCTCCCAGTCTGAAATCCTTAAAAGTAAATGCTTCTTTATATCTAAGTATGTAACTGTATATAAATTTTTAATGCGTATGTATATTTATGTGTGTATGTACGTATGTATATATATATATATATATATATATATATATATATATACTAGCAATGTGGGACGGTGCTGCCCGTCAGGCTATATAGGGAATTAATGCACACACAAGGATGCAAGACAAACACACAGAGACACACACGCAAATGCACACGCATGCACTGAGATGCATAAAGAACGACACAGTCATACACACATAGAGTGTGATACAGACATGCAACACACACAGTGAGGAACACACAGAGACACACACACACACACACAGAAGTGAGTCATAAGGGGGGTGACTTATGTGTCATTGTAATGAGTTTGTGTTTGTACTTATGCCTCCACTGTGGCATTCATTCATATAGTTGAAATGCATGTGATAATTGCACATACTATGATGGAAGGTGGATTGTGCTGGCTCCCGGGATGTGTGTGAATGTGAGTGTGTGTGAGTGAGTGGCATTCATTCATGTAGTTGAAATGCATGTGGTAATTGCACATACTATGGTAGAAGGTGGATCGTGTTGGCTCCCGGGGTGTGAGTGCGAGAGTGAGTGATTGCATGTGAGTGATTGCGTGAGTGTGTTAGTGAGTGTGTGTGATTGAGTGAGACTGTGTGAGTGTGAGAGAGTGTGAGTGTGTGAGTGAGATGGTGTATGAGTGTGTGTGAGTGAGAGAGTGTGAGTGAGTGTGTGTGATTGAGTGTGTGAGAGTGTGTGTGAGAGTGTGTGCGAGTGTTTGTGAGAGTGTGTGAGAGTGTGAATTATTGTGAGTGTGTATGATTGAGTGTGTGTGAGAGTGTGTGTGAGAGTGTGTGATTGAGTGTGTGTGAGTGTGTGTGTTTTTTGTCTGATGTGTTTGTGTCTGTGGTGTAGGAGTAAGTGGCAGCCATTTTGTTTTGTTTTTTGAGTTACTTGGATAGTGGTGGGCAGGCTGGATAGTGGGGGCAGGCCAACTCCCTGCATGATTTAAATCACTCCCCTATTGAATCACCCAATGGAAACAGTAACTCCTCCTTACTTAACCCTTTGAGTAACAGAGGGGTACGCAACGCATTGCTTTGCTCTGGCACTCAAAGGGTTAAGTTGAGGTAACATAGCAATATAACACATGGTGGCTCTTAAGTTGAGGCAACGTAGCAATATGCTGAGGGAACAAATAGAAAGTGGTGTTTGAGGCTTGCCCTCTGTAACATACAGCAAAGCAATGCTCT
The DNA here is from genome assembly GCA_037306005.1 of Rhinophrynus dorsalis. Classification (NCBI taxonomy): domain Eukaryota; kingdom Metazoa; phylum Chordata; class Amphibia; order Anura; family Rhinophrynidae; genus Rhinophrynus; species Rhinophrynus dorsalis. The sequence goes on along the minus strand of CM074720.1, from coordinate 335,877,371 downwards.
CCCTTTAAGGAGAAAGGGCGGGAATCAGGAAGCAGGAAGTGGAGGAGTGACAGTTGAAAACAGACAGTTAGTGAGGTTGACTGAAGAGATGAAAAGCGTTAAATAAAAGAGTTGTTATTAACTTTATTCCTGAGTTTGTATTTTATGGAAACATTACACCCTCGTACTGAAACAGAGTGTATGGAGGGTTACAGTTATCTGTGGGAGGTGAAACAGTGTGTTTGTGGGGTCATGATCCTGAGTGAGAGTATGTGTGGACCAGGAGAAGTTATTGATATCCCCTACTTCAGGAGCGAATGGCAGTTGGATAGTGGTGGGCAGGCCAACACCCTGTATGATAAACATGCCCCCATTGAATCACCCAATGGGAGCAGTAAAGTCCCCACTGAATCACCCAATAGGAGTTGTGTCTCCTGATGAGACATAAATTATGTAATGAGGCATTCTGTTCAATGTGTGTTTGTTTTCTGAGGAGACATAAATTATGTTTTGTGTGTGAGGTACCATAAATTATGCAATGAGGCTTATTCTTTTATATATATATATATATATATATATATATATATATATATATATATATATATATATATATAATGTTTCTCAATTTATGTAAATATGTAACCCTTGACTGAAAACTATCAAGGACATACTTAAAAATGAGAGAAATCTCAATGTATTCTTCCTGGTAAAACATTTTCTAAATACAGAAATTCAAAATCCCTGACTTTGTGCAAGTGTACCTTGAAGAGTTTATGCTATTTTGAAGGCAAATATTGATTTGATTTTGATTTTACATTTGTTCACTCACTGTGCATTTTGTTAATTGATAAAAATAAACAATTAACATGTCTACTTATGAAAGCATTCTTACTTTACAGCATTTTTTCACACCTGCCTAATACTTTTGCATAGTACTGTGTGTGTGTGTGTATATATATATATATATATATATATATATATATATATATATATATATATTATATACATATATGCACCAGTACACAACATAAAACTCTAGGAAATCACCATACATGAATAATTAATGGTAAAGAAAATTATGTGAGAAAAAATGCAATAAATACAAGTGTACAGAAGTACAGTAATAGTAAAATATTTATTTTACAGGAACAAATGCAGTAAAGAAGAATTTATAAATGAAAAGTGAAGGTCTTAGGTTGAATGTGTAAGGGCAGCAGTGTAGAGTTGTAGTTTTTAAAAGCATAGTAAGGGTCAATAGAAGAGCAACTAGAAGAGGTTTAAAAGTGGAATGTACTAGCCAGTGGGTTAAGAGAACATAGCTTTGTAAAGAAATATGAAAGTGAAAATGTATAATAGTAGCTTTACAACTAGAAAAACACAATCTAAAGCATTTTCATCTCCAAATTCAGCCCTAGTATTTATTTATTTAATAACCTCTATTTATTGAGACCCAAAATGTTCTGCAGAATTGTAAAAAATAGGGAAGAGAACACACAGTGACATACAGAACCTTATAGAAACAGGTTGTAGTAATTGGAGAAAGTCTGACATGGAATGGAATGAGTTCTATAGCTCTGCTACAGCTCGGGAGAAGTCTTGCCAATGTGAGTGAGAGAGAATGAGAGCTGCAAGTCATGTGAATATTTCAAGGAGTGGCTAGGGCAATATTCAAATATAAAAAAGAAAATATATGGGAGAGTTGAGTTGAAGAGAGCTTTGTAGGTCAGTTTCGGGATTTTGAATTTGACTGTAAATGGAATGGGTGAAGGAGAGAGTAAAAAACAGAGACAAAAATAAAAAACAAAAAGAAGGCCCCCAGTAGTGTAGTATGGTGAATATTTTAACCATATTACACTATTGGCCATCTTCATTTTTTGTTTTTTTATTTTTATGGTTCTGCCGCTGTGGGGAGTGAGGTTTTGGGAGATCAGCCCTGTAACACATTGGATGACATCTATGTACGGTATATGGGGAAAGTTATATGATCCCAGAAGAGTTATATGCTGATATCTACATAAGTTTGTTCTCAGCATTTATTATTGTGTGTAACTACCTTAAGGATGCTGGAGGTTGTTGTCCTCAAGGATTTTCTGTGCTGTCTCTTCTTCCCACTTCTGTAGTAAAAATCAGAGAAGCTGCTTTGTAGGATGGAGGAAACAGTTGATATCAGGGAGGAAAATTAAAATTGTTTGGCTAAACGGAGTGATTATGTGGGTGGATAGGAGAATTTACACTGGACAAAATCAGCTGATAATCTAAACTCCTTCACAAATGTCCAATTACGGCTTGAACCGTGACAAGAAATTTATGTTACATTATCCCACAAAATAAACATATTTTGGTCCCTTTGGGTGCTAGAGGGCTGAACAGTTTATTGTAAGCTATTGGTTGTGCACTCCCTTGGTGCTTGGCAGGTTAACCTATACATTCTATAGACTTAGCCATCTCTGGAAAAATACTGAAATTCCCTGGAACATGAAAAAGGTAATTAATCTTGTTTGGATTTTCTAATCCACTTCAATGAGACTGTACTAGAGCCTAATGAAGGATTTATGGTCCATAGAACATTACTAGCAGTAGAATGTATATGTTAAAATAATGTGCATGAGTTGTAAAGTCATGTATTGTGTATTCAGCCTTCATTCTTAAATTAGCCTGAAGAAGAGGCCTAGCTGTCATGAAAGCTTGCATCCTAGAGCCACTCAGTAGCCAATAAAAGGTATAATTTTTACTCTGCTAGTCTCTCACAAATGTCCTGCAGAGTAGGGGCACTTCTGGAGGTATCTAGTTGTTTTCGTGTGCCAAGGAGGGGCCTTGGGTGATTCATAGTGTGTAGTTATAGCAAGTGCCATTTTGTCTAGGGTTTCTGAGAATGAACTGTTGTATTCAGAGGCTGCAAGGTTGGGGCAGGAAAGAATAGCATAATCTAATAAAGAAGAGGCTAGTGATGAAGAGAGCTAGTCAGGGTCAAGTTAATGTAGCCAACAGTGTAAGTGGAACAAGGATTAAGAAGTGATGTAGGTGGGTCAGTGAGGCTAAATACAGAATGTGGTGATTAGGAAATGGAGTGATAGCAAAGTTAAAGACTGTAAGAGAGCAGGTGAGAACAAGATGGTGATAATGTCCATCTTTGTGCATAAAAGATTGGGACTACCAAGAGAGGCAAAAATAGGGAATTAATGAAAGTTAATAAGAAGTAGCTGAAGAGGTAGTGCTGACAATAGAAATGTTGAATTCATCAGTTATGAGACATGATAACTCAGATGACAGAAAATGAGGGAGCCAAGCAGTGAAATAGTCAAAAATTGTGATGCTAATTGAAACTTGTCTTTTTTGCCTTCCTCTGGATCAACAGGGATGATATGGCATAGGTTAAACTTGATGGATTCATGTCTTTTTTACTGCATCATCAACTATGTTGGCCTTGGAGAGTGGTAGATCAAAGCAACTCAGGGAGAGGGGTTAGAAGAGGCCAATTGTATCATCCCCAAAGCTTTGGAATGGAAGGAAAGGGACAAGAGGTTAAATGTTAACTGTAGAGTAAGTAGACAGTAGGATTCTTACACCCCATTTTTGTCCCCAGGCCATGTACAGTGTCAGAATGTGTAAGCCATATTTTATTAATAGTTAAGAAGTTCAGACAGAGGGAGCATTCCAGAGAGCACAGACGAAAGGGAAGTAAGTAAGTCGATAAATATGGATTAGGTTTTTAGGATTTGAGGGAGGATTTTTAATAGGTCTGTGGCAAGAGAACAGGTATAAGAGTAGGGCTGAGGTTGGAGAAGTGTCTCCACAAAACGGCAAGAGCAAAAGAGGATGATGGTATGTAAACAACAAATGCAGCTGTGAGGTGCAAAACGTCAGAAATTACAGAGTGTGATAAAATGAAGGGGTGTGGAGTAAGAACAGTTTGAAATGGAAGTGTAGACATGCAGCTGAGAAAGTGAGATAGATGATGACCAGTAAGGTAGTACACAAGTGAGGGGATAAAGAAACCATAGGCTATGAGGCAGGATCTATTATAATGACAGGAAATGATAATGGTTATATGTAGAGATGCAGAATACGGTTAAGGAGTCCAGGCATATTAAGAAAGGAAGAAGCAAAGTGATGAACTGCCTCTGATTGTTTCATGTCTTTGCTATTTGAAGTCTGTCTGGAAGTGCTTATATTAGGCTGAATAGTAGCGTGAAGTCTCCCCAGATGGGCTAGTGCTTTGCAGAGATTAGTTGTCCTCTTGTGTAACTTGTACATTCCATAACATAAGGCCCGCCTGTAAGGCCCCCTGCCTGTGAGGCCTTTCTAAGGTGATGGTGAAGTTATGGGGTTAAGTCAGTCGGGCTGCACTAATGCCAAGTATATGAAATTTAGGAAAACACAAACCCTCTTGCACTATTAGAGATTAGAGAAAACAGATAGGAGTTAATTTATACAAGATATAAGAGATGAATTAATAAGTAGGGAATGTGAGGAAGGGAAGTTTGCATCATGAAGAAAGGTTCATGCCAGATTAAATCAATAAGCAGAGAAAGTGAGGCATAGTGGTTTGCTGCACAAAGAAAGGTTCATAACACATTATATGAATAAGCAGTGAAGAAACAATGAATAATTTGTGCAAACTTGGTGGCATCAGAACTACACCAAAAGTTGTATTAGAGAACCGTCCCCTCTGGAAGGGAAAAAGTTAAACAGCTATGTGACAAGACAGTCAGTGTTGTATCCAATGCATTGCAAAGATGTGGAATGCAGTCCATAGACCAGACAGATAACAGCAAGGTACAATATTCTACCTATCAAAAAATGAAAGCCCTGCCCCCCTTGACAAGCTTTTCAGCTTTTTCCCTTATCTTAATTGAAGATTGTCCCTCTCTGCAGTCTACCTGGGCACCTCCCTTCTGATCTGGCTGAACAGTGTTACATCAGTAAAATGGGAGGGAGGGGGTGACTTTGTCATTGAATTACTCTTGAACTACAACTCTGACAGAATTGAAATAACACTCTCCAAGGCCCAAATATTATGATGATTAATTAGATCTGCTTTTATTATGAAACATTACTATCCCTTTAAGTTACCATATACCTTTTGGTTTACTTGTCATAAACCAGACAATGTGATCCTGGTATCAGTGTTACCAGGAGTTGTGATGAGCCCCCAGAGTCAGAGCATCTTTACCTTTTTGACACAGGTAACATTTTATTATTGTCCTTTTGATGGTCACCATCTAGGTATCATAATTCCAATAGGATATCCCAGCAGAACATTGCATCAGCCTTAACAGCATCAAATAACATAAGGATAATAGTAAAGGAGGGACTGTACCTAAAATAATGATAAGTTTTAAAATCTGTTTTTACAAGACTCAAACACATCTTAAGATGCTAAGCATCCACATGATACCAGTTCATAGCTGAAAAAATATGTAAATTGCTTCTCCTTCCATGTTGCTAGGCAACCTCATGAAGCTAACTAGATAACAAATAATGATGCCACCTAACAACAACCAGAAATCATGAGACTGTAATCTCTAATCTCAGAGAACATATAGGCTGGTTTATTGTTTCCATCATGTAGTGCAAATTGCATCAGAAGAAATGCTGCAGGCATGAAATCTAAAGCTACACAAAGCAATGAAAACAGGCCTACTGTTAACAATAATTATTTTAAGAAAGGTATCCGTGCAATGCATTGCAATGTGTTGGATACATATCTGGAGATCAAAGGGTTAAAAACAGTTATTTCTCCAAATCAGAGGCAAATAGTTTATCACGATCATAAACCTCCAATCTGAATGTACATTTGAATGCAAAAATTGGTATTTTACAGAACACATATCATGGGTGAATTAGTGATATATAGATATTTTCTTTCCACAAAACTAATTACATTTGATCTTGCTAGTATAACCTTATGCTTGCATATCTTCTACTGGATTGTAAGCTCTTTTCAGTAGCTATCTGAACTTATGTCTTTTGGTACAATGTTATGTTAGGAATGGGCAGAGCTTCATCCATTAGGAGAAAAACTTGAGGGAAATGGCAATTTTTTCCTTTTGCATGAATCTCTACAATAGTGTCATGTTCCCAGAAGAAGTGGATGGAGAGACAGCAAGTGTGACACTAAAGGTGTGATAATGAGGTGATAACACTTAAATGGTCTTTCTCCTGTGTCCCTCCACAGCCGTAGAAACAAAGTAGGGTATAAGTCTCCTCCCTCCATCTGGTGTAGGATCAATAGAAAATAGAAAAAGGAAGCCTCATACTTGCCGTGGCAGTCATCTTTTGTCATAGCTAGAAAATGTTAAGAGCCAGTAGGGCCATGGAGGGGCACAGAATAATCTGTGTGATAATGCTTGATGAAAATGGATATAGAGGACAATGCCTTTGAAGCCCACGATGTAGTTGCTGTGGTTGAATGCACCTTGAATAATCTTTGTAGATCTTTCCCTGTTTCCAGGTATACTATTCTAATGCACTCCATTATCCACTTAGCAATGGAAGCTTTTGAGGCTGCGCAACCCTTAGATCTTCCCTGGAAGTGAATAAACAGGCAGTCTGCTTTCCTGAAGCTCTATGTTATATCTAAACAGATAGACACACATCTGACTAAATCTAAATTGCATAACAGTTCTTCATTCTTCCCTTTGGAATTAGGACATAATGATGGTAGTATATCATCCTGATTCAGATGAAAAGCAGACACAACCTTCTATGTAAATTCTGATCTAGTCCTCACCTTGTCCTGATGAAAGACAATGTAGGGAGACTTAGAGGATAAAGCCTGAAGCTCACATACTCTCCTTACTGAAGTAATTGCTGTAAGGAAAACTGTTTTTAAAGTGAGCAATTTTAGAGGAACTTGATCCAGAAGTTTGAATCTCGATGAAGTTGTCAATTGGTCCATGACTATATTGAAGTCCCAAGGAGGTATGACCTCCTTAAGTCTTTGCCTAGCTTTTGTTACGGCTGGTGCAGACTTTCTTCATACCCCTTCTACAGGAAATTCAGGATATCAGCTGAATTGATAGCTGACCTATCCACATCATTATCTTTACACCAACCCCTGACTATTTTCCACTCTTTACAATAGAGGTTGGATGTAGATTATTTCCTGCCAGAAACAATAGCAATTAAATTTGAGAGACCACTGGATCTCAAGGAATTCCTCTCATCCTCCAAGCTGTTAATTTAAAAAAATCCAGGTTCAGGTGCAACACTGGACCCTGGGTCAGCAGGTCAGGTCTGATAAGAAGAGGCCAGGGACTCTCTACGGACAGAATGACCAAGTCTGAAAACCATATCTTTCTTGGCCAGTGTTGGGTTATGAGAATAACATTGTCTTTGTTTTGCCTGATCTTCCTCAGGGCTCTCTACATCATGGGGGTTGGAGGGTGCAGATATGCTAAAGAGAAATCACACACATGACTCATATTATCCATGCCCAGATCCATTGGATGCTTTCCTCTGGAAAATAATTTCTCGCATTTCTTGTTCACCCAAGATTCTATTAAATCTATCACTTGTGTTCCCCACCTCAAAACAATCTGGTTGAAGACCTCTCTGTACAGAGACCACTCCCCGAGATCTAGTCTGCTCCTGCTTAGGTAGCCTGCTTGGCAATTCAGACTGCATGAGCTATATGAGTGGCTGATAGTACTGCTAGGTTCTTTTCTGCCCACAGTTGGATTATTTCTTCCAAATTCAAGGAATTGCTCATTGTTCCACCCTGGTTCTTTATGTACATAACAGCCATTATACTGTGTGATATAAGTTTAAATGGCTTGTTTTTATGCACTTCCTAAACCCTTTTAGACAACAGCCTATTGCTTTTGGCTCCAAGATTTTTATGTGCATGGCCTTTTTGCCATGCTTTTCCAGCATCCCCATCGAATTCTAACAGGCACACTGCTTTCAGTTTCTGGTATACCTATATGTCTAGGGCTGTTAACTTCTCTCTTAACCCCTTAAGGACCTGCTGCGCACGCACAGTGCGGTCACTTAAGGACCATGGAGCATTATTTTTTTTAACCATTCAATTCCAGACTCCCCAAACGGCGAGCAGCCGCTCAGGGAGCCCGGAATTCCATGACGTATATGTATATCCTTGGTCCTTTAGGGACTGCAACCTCATGACGTACATGTACGTTATGCGTTGTTATGGGGTTAAACTGGTTACCCCAGGGATTACTCTACCTGAATGAGCCCCTTGAAGTCCTTGAAGAGGGCCGCTTCCTTTGGCCATAGGATCTGGATGACTGAAAACATCTCTGTTTGAGAAAACCATTGGAATCTCTGACCCTGTACAAGCAAAGATCACCGCTTCCAAGTTCAAGCCCCACTCAGCCACACACACTTTTGCTGAGTAACCAGCAGCAACAACAACAACACAGGTTATTAACATCCACAACCTTAGCTATGATGAGTGCCTCTGCTGCTACTAGAAGTGCTACACCTTTGATTTCTAGTAGTAGAAGCAGTAGAATTGCATCAAAATCTAGCCCCAACAGTTGTAACAGCCCCTCAAGAACCCTGCAGTAGGGAGATACTTCACTCAAGATCCTAAAGCTAAGCATATTGCTATCTGTTGTCTGTGCAAAAAGCACATGAGATGGGGAAAATCAGGCTCACACTTAGGCACCTCCTCAATGAGATCTCACCTGAAGCACAACCACAGGTCTGACTGGGAGACACACCATAAGACATCTTAGTGTATACTGGTGAATTGCCTTCAACACAGATCTGACACAACATTGCCATCTTAAAGGGATAGTAATACTTTGTTTTAACTTTATTTTATTTTGTAGGCATTAAAAAAACATGAAGAATGATATAAGTCTTATCTCTCAAACCTTTATGGTTTATGAGATATTCACAAGCAAAGTTCCCCTCCCCGCCCCTTTTTCCTACTGTAAGCCATCTCTTCTCAGATGTGAGTCTGGTTGTATGACAGTACAGATAACAGAAGGGGACAATTTTCTTTGTATGAAAACAATGAAAGCCCTTCCCCCCTTGACAAGTTTTTCAGCTTTTTCCATTATCTTAATTGAAGATTGTCCCTCTCTGCAGTCTACCTGGGCATCTCCCTTCTGATCTGGTTGAAGAGGGGGGGGATACTTTGTTTGTGAATATCTCTTAAACCATAAAGGTTTCAGAGATAAGACTTATATCATTCTTCATGTTTTTTAATGCCTACAAAATAAAATAAAGTTAAAATGAAGTATTACTATCCCTTTAAGCCCTTATTGAACCTTAGGGCATCTCTCTACAGGTGTTGCTGTTTCAGACATATGCAGTTATAAATGACCCAAGTTTTCTCACCCAGTGCTTTATGCCTTTTGGGTCAGTTGGAAATTATGCTAACAGTTCAAGCTGCAATAAGTTTTGAATGTTAAATTTACAAAGAGTAACATTACCCTTGTTTTACTCACCGCAAAAGCAGTATGACAGATGTTTATTTTATTTACCCTAAAAACAGGTTTACAGCTCGTGTAAATTAGGCTTTTAGGGCTCAATCCAAATGTTGGAGTAAAAAATGCTGGTAGGACAAAATGGATCCCAACAGACAAAAAAGAAAATGTCTTGGTCGGTATTCAAATGTCCTACCGGCATTAAGCACAACAGGCGTTAGGGCACAAAACTGGTATTGTGTCCAAGTTATAAGGCTATTGGTTAGCCTGTGATTGTGAGAGGACCAAATGTCCTTCTTATACAGCCAGCAGGGAAACTGGGAGGCGCGCTTGCTTTGGTTGCAAAGTCTTCTACACGTCATCAAAGAAGGACTACCATCGACAGATCACTCGCGCCTAAACTCTCGAGGCTCTCTAGAACCATGAGTAAATCAGGTTTCTCTTAGGGAAAACAACCTACGCGGCACGCAGCGAACTCATTACCTAGCCTCAACACCCCCAATATTTAAGGATTACAGGATACATCGTTATTATAGCTAGTTACCAAGATAAGTGCAGGGATACAGTGATTCAAGTCTCAATGATATTTAATCACAAGTCATATTGATTGTAATAGCCTTATCCCCTTACCATCTAATCTCTTTTGGTTGGCGCATAGGGTTTGTCTCAGTAGATGCTAGAATTTCATGTCGCATATCTTTTGTTTTTATGTTGTAGATAGAATTCAAGGATCGAATATACACCTTTCATACAACTCTAAGGTCGGTTATATCTCCTTTTCTCACTTTTATTATTAGTTAGGAGTGTAGGTTTATTATTTTTCTTAGTCTGTCGGTCTCCGTCTTTTATCTTAGGAACAGGAGGAGTAGTAAGATCCCAGGAAAATCACGTTTTTATTTCCTATCAGTCCAAATCATAGTTAATAACTTCTCCTGGTCTTTCTTTATTAGGGCGTCACCTTATCATTTAGGCCTAGTTTCTTCATCTCTAGGCATTAATCAGGCCTCTCATTTAGGCTTTCTCGCCCCACGAGCCAACTCATATTTAGAACTGGCATGGTTGTTTTAGAAATAGGGACTCATCTTTCCCATGACGCAATTTAGCATAGAGAGTTTAAAGGGATAGTAATACTTAAAACGTAAAAAAAAATATGTTGTAGGGTTTATCCCCCTGAGTAAAACAAGAGTACTCCCATATTTTTTTTACATTTTAAGTATTACTATCCCTTTAAGACTTTCTCTATTTTTGTGTTCATTTACTTAGAACAGGTCCAGGAGACCGACAGCATGTGGTTTTATGATCATTTAATCAAATGTAATTATTGTTTTACAGATCAGAACCGATGATGTCGGTCTCATAAAATTTATTCGAAGGCCTTGATAGACAAGAATCATCAAGGCCCGCATCAGAACTGTCTACCCCTGCTCTTTATAAAACCTGGACTGGAGCAAAAATCATCAGGGAACTGCAGATTAGAGGCATTCCCTACGCTGCCACTGCAAGGAAGGCAGAGTTGTTCAAATTACTGTTCACACTCTCCAACAGGCACGGGCCTAGCACCAGTCATAATCCAGCCCCTTCCTTATCTCAATCTAATTCTGAATTTACCAATCTGCAGGCATCATTTGCCACACTAGTAGAATCAGTGGCATCAATACACGCTAGACTGGAAAACATGGACCGAGCACCTGCAAGCCCTCCGGTACCTCAGATGGTGCACCCAGGTACACCCCCAAGCCCGGTGTCTACTCCTGGAATGGTAGTTCCTGTTATAACTCCTGCTCATTTCATTCTGCCCCATTTAAAGAAAGAAATCATAGAGGGGAAAGATATTAATCTTGTCAGTTTACTCATATCCTCGCAAGATTACGCTGAGAATAAATCATTCTCTTATGAGCAGGTTTGTATTAGCCTTCAGTTTATATTGTGACATTATCTGCTCAGTCCACCCCTCACAAAGGGAGGAGTTGGATCACTATCTGTACCGTGTTGTGGAACTAGGGTACAAATATGGCGGCTGCAGTTTTTACGATTACCACCGCTCTTTTTCCTCCAACGCTGCAGCCACTCTTGCCCAGTTCAATATTACTCTAGACTGGAGCCAGCTAGACATGGAGATTTTCTGTAAGCTCTTTGCGGGTCTCCGCACTCCCACCTGCTCCTTGTGCCAGTCTGCTGATCACGCTGTCACCCTATGCCCAGGACTCCAGCCCATCACTGCCCCCTTTAGTACACCAGATAATCAAGGCAGTGGTGAGTCAATTCCCCCAGCCCAAGCAAAGGTCGACCGCATGGGCAGACCTATAGTTTATTTTGGCAAATCACAGATTTGTAACAACTATAATTACAATGGTTGTAGTTTCAACGGGTGCAGATTGGTCCATCTCTGTTCAATTTGTAAGAGAGCTCATCCCCGCACCATATGCTCACACAACGTTTATTCCAACGGTCATGACTAAGCGGGGTGAACATTGAGAACCTTAGGAACTGTTTGAAACCTCATCCCCTCTGTCGGGTTAAAAGAATTCTTGATTCAGGGTTTCATGGGAGGGTTTCACTCGGGGCTTATCACATTACCCTCAGGAACTTTGGAATGCGACAATCTGCTGTCAGCATTGCAGGAACCTGAGGAAGTAGAGGCACTCATCAAGGAAGAACTGTCCAAAGGTTTTATCATAGGGCCTTTTGTTTCACCTCTTTTCTCCCATTGGCGCATCAACCCCATAGGTCTGGCATGGCACAAATCCTCTAATAAAGCGCCTCATTCCATATCCGTCCCCAGTCTCAATTCATTAATCCCTTCTGAAGAATTTTCTCTCCATTATGCCACTGTAGACAACGCCATCCAGCTCATCATACAGACAGGTAGGGGTTGTTGGCTCAGCAAGGCAGACATAGCCGATGCCTTCAAGTTACTACCTCTTCATCCATCACTCTGGAATTTACACAGGATCAAATGGGAAGGGTTTTACTATTGTTCTACATGACTCACGTTTGGGGCAAAAAGCAGCCCTAAACTTTTTGATATATTTGCTGACACATTATGCTGGATTCTGTTAAACAAGTATCGTTGCCATCACATAATACATTACTTGGACAATTTTCTCATTATAGATCCACCTCATTTGCCACCAGTGGGTTTGCATAATATCACCTCACTCTTTTCCCATCTCGAAATTCCTTTATCTCAGGCCAAAACTATAGGACCAGTCACTAGGCTTCGTTTTCTGGGTATCCTACTGGATATGGAGAGGATGGAAGCTAGGTTACCAGAAGACAGGCTCATGCAGGTTCATGCAGGGACTCATGTCAGAGAGTAGAGCTTCATTTGCTCCTGGGGTCTTTGAATTTCGCCATGAGGATTATTCCCCAGGGCCGATTCTTCATCTCCCACCTGTTGGCTCTGCTCTCCGGAAGTTCCCAGGCGAGGGATTGGTGTCCTTGGATTAATCCACTAAATCAGACTTGGACATGTGGGGCTGGTTGTTGCGATCATGGAACGGCTGGTCTATGTTCATACCACAGGTATCCATCTTGTCGCCAACAGTTACCACTGATGCAGCAGCTTCAAGCGGTTACGCTGCAATTCATGGCAACCACTGGTTGGCGAAAGCTTGGCCCCTGGAGGTGCGTTCTTTACCCAATTTCAGATGGATGTCGGCCCTGTTCGAGTTGGTACCCATAGTGGAGGCTGCCATGGTGTGGGGGCAGCATTGGACAGGAAAGACGGTCAAATTCAGAACTGACAACATAGCTACTGCTTTTCTCATCAATAAGGGTAGATCCTCCTCAGGCCTCATCATGTCTTTTCTTAGGAAATTAACATGGGTTTCATTATACTACAAATTTTCTATAGTATGTGTACACATTCCAGGGTGCTGCAACTCACAAGCTGATGCATTATCTCACTTAAATTTTCAGGAATTTCTCCAACTTCACCCTACAGCAGATACCTCACCCACGAGTTGTCCAGATTTACAAGACATGAGAATGGAATAGACCACCATTTAAAAGGAGCCAAAGTACTCATGCAACAGGCTTTAGCCACCAGTACCAGGAAAAGTTTTGATCGAGCCTGGACTTTGTTTCAGAGATACATTCACCAATATTGCCCTCATAATCCGCACTCACTCAGCACCATACTAGCAGGGCCGGCGCTGCCATTAAGAAAGAACAGGCAGCTGCCTTAGGGCGCAGCAATGGAGGGGCGCCGAAAAGAGGTAAGTTGTTGTGCCTGGGTCTCTCTGCGGTGTGTTACAAAGACGCCGCGAGGGAGTGCTTGGTAGTGTAAATCAGCGCTCCCTCGCAGCGTCTATGTTACACACCGCAGAGAGACCCAGGCACTGTAGTAATACAGAGCACTGAGAGGTGACATCATCTCCTAGCACTCTGCATTACTGAGAGCAGCGCGGGAGCCTCAGCTCTGTGCCGAAGGAGGCACAGAGCTTTAAGCTGTGGCACGCCGCTAGACCACCAGGGACTCAAGGTAGGGGGATGAAGGGGCATTATGGAAGGGTCAATGTGGAAGGGGCATTGTGGAGATGAAGGGGCAATGTGGAGGGGGTATTGTGGAGATAAAGGAAGCATTGTGAAGGGGAATTGTGGAGATGAAGGGGCGATGTGGAGTTAAGAGGGCATTGTGGAATGGTCAATGTGGAGATGAAGGGGCATTGTGGAGGGGGCATTGTGGAGATGAAGGGGCAATGTGGAGGGGGCATTGTGGAGATGAAGGGGGCATTGTGGAGATGAAGGGGCAACGTGGAAGGGGCATTGTGGAGATGAAGGGGCAATGTGGAGGGGGCATTGTGGAGATGAAGGGGCATTATGGATGGGTCAATGTGGAGATGAAGGGGGCATTGTGAAGATAAGGGGGCATTGTGAAGATGAAGGGGCAATGTGGAAGGGACATTGTGGAGATGAAGGGGCAATGCGGAGATAAGGGGGTATTGTGGAAGGGGCAATGTGGAGATGAAGGGGCATTGTGGAGATGAAGGGAGCATTGTGGAAGGGGCAATTTGGAGGTGGGGAGAGTGTGGAGGTGAATATGTGGGCTGGGCAGGGGATTGTGGCAAGGTCGGGGGGGGGTCAGGGGATTGTGTCCATGTCGGGGGGGGGGCATCAAAATGCACCTTCGCCTGTGTATAAAAAAATCCTTGCACCGGCCCTGCATACTAGCTTTCATATCATACTGCCATTATTCACTACACCTTTCATTCCATACCATCAAGTTATACAACATTTTCGCACCATTCTCGACATCAAACTTGAACCTCTTTTTGTCTTGTCATTGTATTAAGTTAGCTCTGAGGGGGATTTCCGAAGCACCACAAAATAAGTCTACCTCCAGACTTCCTATAGACAGCGGACTCATTAGAGACATTTGTCAAGTTCTCCAAACCTTTTTCCATAGAAATAAATAACACCTTGCTAGCTGCTATTTTTTTTGGCCTTTTACGGGTTCATGAAACCAGGAGAAATCACTGTGTCCAGATTATCAGGAAGGTTCTTAAGAATCTCCGACTTACATCGCTATAAGAACCATTTCATTCTGTACCTCCACAATACCAAAACCAACCAAATAGGACCTCCCACTAAGATTTTCTTCTACCAATCAAAGAATGCTTGGTGCCCAGTAGAATATCTAGACGCTTATCTACTAACCCTACAGCACAAAACTAGAGAGAGCCCTTTACTCCCCATAAATGACAAACCCATCACTACACCCATTTTCATACAATACATACGAAATATACTCTCAAGATTAAGAGTTAACCCCAGCGAATTCTCAGGACACTCTTTTCGCATAGGGGCTGCCACTTCAGCATCTCGTAACATGATACCTACACATATCATCAAACGCATGGGGCACTGGAAATCCGCTTGTTACATGAGATACATACCATCACCCATCATGGAAATCAATCATGCTTTCAGTAGATTGGCTTTGTAAGTGCTTCTGCTATGCCTTCAAAATTAAATTATATCAGTCTCTCTGTGTATTGGTACATCTTTTTTGCCCTCTCAGTAGGCCTTTGTCATACATCAGGAAGGGCACACGGCTCCCGATAAGTTCATTCATATCTAGTTAGGTCCGACAACAAATGTCCGTTTTGTGCGTTAAGTTCCCAAAACGCTGCTAAATAACGGCAGTTTTGGGAACTTAACAGTAAAAAAGCTAACCATCAGTGCCTGACATACTGCCAAGCAACGATCGTTAACTAAAGTGTCTTACACTTACCTGTCATCTTCTGTCCTTCTCTCCAGTCTTCTTTCTTCTATTCCTTCTTCTCTTCTGTCTTCTTCTTCCTGTAAAATAAAACAATATAAGTATTACAAAGCATTAACATTTATTTAATTTAACTCTTTGAGTGGCAGAGGGGTACGCAACTCATTGCAAAGTCATTGTGCCATGAGTACAATGTAAATGCCTCCATGTGTTTTCCCAATGTGTAAATATGCCATATAAATTATATATATATATATATATATATATATATATATAACCGAAGATGGAAGCACTCACGCTTAAATGCGACTCTGGCCTGGGTGCTGTTCTCCACAGCAGGATACAAAGAACATGTTCGAAATAGGAATGCACACACAGGACTTCGATATAGTGCTGACATAAATCCAAATTATTTAATGATCAACGTTTCGGCTGCGCTCAAGCAGCCTTTCTCAAGATATAAGAAAGGCTTGAGAAAGGCTGCTTGAGCGCAGCCAAAACGTTGATCATTAAATAATTTGGATTTATGTCAGCACTATATCGAAGTCCTGTGTGTTTGTTCCTATTTCGAACATGTTCTATATATATATATATATATATATATATATATATATATATATATATATATATAGATATATAGATATATATATAGATATATAGCAGACAAATATTTAATACAGCAATGCTAAGTAAATTCACTTAGCTTCAATGCCCCCAGTCCTCAAAGGGCCGATGCCAGTTGCACACTGAGGGAATTGTAAGTGAGCCTGCCTTTATATATGGGCAGGCTCACTTCAATTTCCCTCACAGCCATTGGCTGGGATGTTCTTACGCACATCCCAGCCAATCAGTTTAAAGAACAGCCGCTCCCTCATTGTGCAACAGGCATCTGCCCATTGAGGACTGGGGGCATTGATGCGGCTGGTCTGTGTCTCCGCCGCCGCTCTTCCACGGCCGCACCAAGCGGC
The DNA here is from genome assembly GCA_037306005.1 of Rhinophrynus dorsalis. NCBI lineage: Eukaryota > Metazoa > Chordata > Amphibia > Anura > Rhinophrynidae > Rhinophrynus > Rhinophrynus dorsalis. Next base: position 335,860,794 of record CM074720.1, on the reverse strand, counting down.
AGAGACCACCAAATAAGCTAAGTGAATTTACTTAGCATTGCTGTATTAAATATTTGTGTGTGTGTGTGTATATATATATATATATATATATATATATAATACAAATAGTGATGATCGAGCACCCCGATGCTCGGGTGTTCGGGTGCTCTGGCCGAGCGCCCCCGGAGGCTCGAGTGCTCGGCCGAGCACCCGAGCCCCATTGAAGTCAATGGGAGGACTCGAGCATTACACCAGGCACCCCCTGCTCTGATGAGGGGAGGGTGCCTGGTTCATAGGAAAAGGTCAGAAAATGATGGAAACACCACAGAAATGGTTCAGGGACAGCATAGGGAGGATGTCTGGATGCATCTTGGACTCCAACGTCGCTGCTGGGAACGATGTTTCGCCCGTAGTATGCCATTTTTACAGACTGACCGTAAAACACACAAAAAGGAAGATAAAAACGATTTTAGGCGAAAAATTGTTACCAAACAGTATTTGCTGTATATTTACTTGTATATCATCTGCAAATTCTGCAAAAAATGTCATAGATTTTTCGGAACTGGGGCCATGATTAAGAGGGAAACGTGCGCAGCGTAAAGCAGGTGTTCAACGTGGTTATGGCCCGGGTAAGGTACAGCATTCAGGAACGGAGGCCGCAGCTACCACAGGTTTTACAACATGTCCGTTTGCCCTTGTTAAGTCCAAAATTTATAGTCGGAACAGTGGGGTCTGATCCATTGAGTAAAAGTGACGAAGTGACTTAGTGGATGAAGCCAAGAACTACCTTCTGCTCTGCCGAACACCCCAGCCCTATTTAATTCAATGAGAGGACCTGAGGCACTCCGATACAACCTGTATATCACAAAATGGAGGGCCTCATTCACATTGTGGTACATTAGTTCAGGTAGTGGTCCAACACTCATAAAGCCTATGCACTAAGTGAAAGGGCTGCCAAAAATTAGACTGAAATGTCACTCCAATACACCCTTTATTACACATAAAGGAGGGCATCATACACACCCTTGAAAAATTAGGATTAATGGCCTGCTGGTGACCCTCTAAAACATTAGGGGCGAGGGCATGCCGCTAAGCTGACCATCTAAAACATTAGGAATGAGGGTCTGCTGCTGAGCCGACCATCTAAAACATTATGGGTGAGGGTCTGCTGCGGAGCTGACCATCCTAAACATTATATGCGAAGGCCCGCTAGTGAGCTGACGCTATAAAACATTATATGAGAGGGCCCGCTAGAGAGCTGACCCAATAAAACATTATATGAGAAGGCCCGCTGGTGAGCTGACCTATACAAAAATTGTCAAACAGGGCCCGCTGGTGAGCTGGCCCTATATAAAAATTATATCACAGGGCCCGCTGGTGAGCTGGCCCTATATAAAAATTATATCACAGGGCATATGGAAGAGGAGGAGGAGGATGAGAAGATTAAGAGTCAACCATATACCCGTTTTTTGGGTGGAAGGGGTGAATGGGAATACAGAGTATTCCCATCATTGTAAATAACATATCTAAAGTGACTTTATGTTCACCCGGGGCTTTCCTCCAGTGGAGTGGAGAAGTCAGGGGAAATCCAGGCCTTGTTCATTTTTATAAGTGTCAACCTATCAGCATTTTCGGTGGAAAGGCGGATACGCTTATCTGTTATGATGCCACCAGCAGCACTAAATACCCGCTTAGACAGAACGCTGGCGGCAGGGCAGGCCAGCACCTCCAAGGCGTAGAGTGCCAGCTCATACCACGTGTCCAGCTTGGACACCCAGTAGTTGTAAGGCACAGAGGGATCAGTGAGGACGCTGACACGGTCTGCTACGTACTCCTTCACCATCTTCCAAAACTTTTCCCTCCTTGTGACACTAGGCCGCGCATCAGGGTGAGGGTGCTGGCGGGGTGTCATGAAGGTGTCCCACGCCTTGGAGAGTGTTGCCCTGCCTTTGTCGGAACTGCTGTGTGCTCCCCTTTTCTCCCCTTCTCGGTTGGCCAAGGTAGTACGTACTCTGCCGCCAACGTTGTCAGATGTAAAATTTTGGAGCAATTTTTCGACAAGAACCTTCTGGTATTGCACCATTTTGCTTGTCCTCTCCACCGGAGGAATGAGAGATGAGAAATTCTCTTTGTAGCGGGGGTCCAGAAGGGTGAACACCCAGTAATCCGTGTTGTCTAAAATGCGTATAACGCGTGGGTCACGGGAAAGGCAGCCTAACATAAAGTCAGCCATGTGTGCCAGAGTACCAACAGGCAAGATTTCGCTGTCCTCACCAGGAGGATGACTCTCAATCTCCTCATCCTCTTCCTCCTCTTCTGCCCACCCACGCTGAAGAGATGGAAATAAAGTTCCATGGCTACCCTCTGTAGCGGAGGCAACCGTGTCTTCCTCCTCCTCCTCCGCCTCCTCCAATTGTCGCTGAGAAGACGAAGTGAGGGTGCTCTGGCTATCACCTTGTGTAAGCTCTTCCTCCCCCATTTCCACCTCATCCACATGCAAAGCGTCGGTTTTAATTGTGAGCAGCGAGCGTTTCAGTAGACACAGAAGTGGGATGGTTACACTGATAATAGCGTTATCGCCGCTCACCATCTGTGTCGATTCCTCAAAATTGCGTAAAACCTCACAGAGGTCTGACATCCATTCCCACTCCTCACTTCTGATTAGAGGAAGTTGAACGGAGAGGCGACGACCGTGTAACAGCTGGTACTCCACTACTGCCCTCAGCTGCTCACAAAGCCGGGCCAACATGTGGAAGGTGGAGTTCCAGCGCGTGCTCACGTCACACAGCAGCCGGTGAGCTGGCAATTGTAAGCCCTGCTGCAGCGTCAACAGGCCGGCTGAAGCTGTAGATGACTTACGGAAATGTGCACACACGCGGCGCACCTTCGTCAAGAGATCATGCAAATTGGGGTAGGTTTTTAGAAATCGCTGAACCACTAAATTAAATACATGCGCTAGGCATGGTACGTGTGTGAGCTTGCCGAGCTCCAAAGCCGCCACCAAGTTACGCCCATTATCACACACAACCATGCCTGGTTGCAGGTTGAGTGGCGAGAGCCACTGCTCGGTCTGGTGACTAATCCCCTGCAACAGCTCTGAGGCCGTGTGCTGTTTGTCCCCAAGGCAGATCAGCTTCAGCACGGCCTGTTGACGCTTCCCCACTGCAGTGCTACACTGCTTCCAGCTACTGGTTGATGGGTGAGTGGCGTGCGCGCAGAGAATTCGGAGGTGGAAACGGAGGAGGAGGAGGAGGAGGAGGAGCCAATAACGTAGGTGCTGGCGGAAACCCTGATGGAGGTAGGGCCCGCAATCCTCGGCGTGGGTAGCACCTGTGCCATCCCAGGGTCCGAGTCGCTCCCAGCCTCCACGACATTCACCCAGTGTGCCGTCAGGGAAATGTAGCGTCCCTGGCCACAAGCACTTGTCCATGTGTCAGTCGTTAAGTGGACCTTCCCAGTAACTGCGTTGGTCAGGGCACGGGTGATGTTAAGGGACACATGGTGGTGTAAGGCGGGGACGGCACACCGGGAAAAGTAGTGGCGGCTGGGGACTGCGTACCGAGGGACAGCTGCTGCCATCAGGCTGCGGAAGGACTCAGTGTCCACAAGCCTAAATGGCAGCATTTCGATGGCCAGTAATTTGGAAAGGTGTGAGGTTAGTGCTATGGCCTGTGGGTGGGTGGCTGGGTATTTTCGCTTGCGCTCAAATGCCTGGGGTAACGACATTTGGACGCTGCGCTGAGACAGGGAAGTGGATGTGGTCGCTGATGGTGCTTCAGATGGTACAGGTGCAGGGCGGGAGGTATGCGGGCCTGCGCCTTCGACAGGCGATTGGCCGGCACCGAAAACAGGGGAAGAGGAGGCAGTGGTGTGGCCTGCAGACACAGATTGGCGATCCGGGCGTTCCTCCCACTTATTACGGTGCTTGGATGCCATGTGTCGGATCATGCTGGTGGTGGTGAGGTTGCTAGTGTTCATGCCTCGGCTCATTCTGGTGTGGCACAGGTTGCAAACTACAATTCTTTTGTCGTTCGCACTTTCCTTAAAAAAATGCCATACCGCGGAACACCTAGCCCTTGGCAAGGGAGATTTACGCAAGGGGGTGCTCCGTGGAACATTTGCGGGCCGGTTTGGTGCGGTCCGCCTTCTTTCTTTAGCCACACCACTGCCTCTTCCAGCCTGTTGCGGTGCTGCAGATGGCTCACCCTCAGGACTGCTGTCATCGCTCGGCTTTCCACCTTCCCAGGTGGGGTCAGTGACCTCATCGTCCACCAAGTCCTCCTCCACTTCCTCACTCTGATCATCCTCCTCATTTCTTGATCCCACCACATCCTCAGTCATTGACAACTGTGTATCATCCTCCTCATCAAGGTCTTGAGACAGTAATTGTGGTTGATTTGATGGCAACTGTGTCTCATCATCATCATCCACTTCCTTTGACCTTAAATGCCGTTCCCCTCTGTCATCTTCTTGTGATTGGGTACCCTCTAGAGGTTGTGAATCAGGACACAAGATCTCATGTTCCTCTGCAAGCGTGCTTGGAGAGAGGTTCAAATCAAGGATTGGTGATGAGCAGAGCTCCTCACTATATCCCAGTGTGGGATCACTTCTTTGGCCAGACCCTCTATGGTGGGAGGAAGGATGATCAGGGTGAGGATTATGTTGACCAGACTCTTGGCTAGTGAGAGTGGACTTGGTGGAAGACAGGGTGGTGCTTAACCGACTGGAAGCAGTATCAGCTGAAATCCAACCGACTACCTGTTCGCAGTGGTCTGACCTCGAGAGTGATGTCCTGCGACGCCCTGTAAACTGAGACATGAAGCTAGGTATGGTGGATGTCTTTCTTTCTTGTGCTCTGGCACCAGGCACAGTTTCTACGCGTCCTGACCCGCGCCCTGAACTATCAGGATCACGTCCACTTCCCCGTCCCTTTTTACCCGCCTTCTTCATATTAAACGGAATATATGCCGGTAATCTGCGGCTAGGCACACGAAACAGAATGTGACGCTAATCTGCGGCTAGGCACACTAAACAATATGTGACGCTAATCTGCGGCTAGGCACACTAAACAATATGTGACGTTAATCTGCGGCTAGGCACACTAAACAATATGTGACGCTAATCTGCGGCTAGGCACACGAAACAGAATGTGACGCTAATCTGCGGCTAGGCACACGAAACAGAATGTGACGCTAATCTGCGGCTAGGCACAGTGAACGGAATATGTGACGTTAATTTGTGAATTTGCACACTAAACAGAATGTGACAATAATCTATGGCTAGGCACACGTTTAAAATGGCCCTTTTTGTCGCTGCGTTGTAAAATCATTGGCCCTGTGCACCTAACAGAATATGTCAGCTTGTCACTGCACTGTGAAATATTTGTCCCTGTGCACCTAGTACAATGTCACCTTAGAACATGTCCCCCCCCACCAAAAAAATGAAATTCTGCCACCCCCAAAAAAAATTAAATGCTGCCCCCACACACAACAGTCCTAAAAAGGACTTTTGGGTCTTGAAAGAGTTTCAACAATTTTATTCTCCCTACACTGACTTCCTGTGCATCTAGTATTATATGTCACCTTTCAAATATCCCCCCCACAAAAAAAGGAAATTGTGCCCCCCCAAACAAAATATAAATGCTGCCCCCACACACAACAGTCCTAAAAAGGACTTTTGGGTCTTGAAAGAGTTTCAACAATTTTATTCTCCCTACACTGACTTCCTGTGCATCTAGTATTATATGTCACCTTTCAAATATCCCCCCCACAAAAAAAAGGAAATTGTGCCCCCCCAAACAAAATATAAATGCTGTCCCCACACACAACAGTCCTAAAAAGGACTTTTTGGTCTTGAAAGAGTTTCAACAATTTTATTCTCCCTACACTGACTTTCCCTGCCTAAGCGCATCTCTCCCTGGCTAAGAATGAGCCGAACTCGCGCGTCGGGTGCTATACAGCACCCGATCACGGGTTCTGGCCAGCCAATCAGTGTAATGCCAGCAGCCAACATGGCTGCTGGCATTACACTGATGTCAGAGCCTCCCCGCACGTTTATTGGCTGCGCAGCAGCCGCGAAACGTGCGGGGAGGAGACCCGAACATGGCGGGCGAGCACATGCGGTACTCGTACGAGTACCGCCATGTGCCGAGCAGAGCGATGCTCGAGCCGAACCGAGCTTCGGCCGAGCATGCTCGCTCATCACTAAATACAAACAGTCATTAGGAATGCACACTCTGTAATTGATATGTTTCAATCTGGGTGCTCATCCAAGAGAAATAAACGATACATACAGTTCTTGAGAAGAGACGGCACTCACAGAATTTCATAAGATCGTAGAATGCTGTTACATATTTATTGGAATCAACATTTTGGCCACCAGAGTAGCCTTCATAAAGGCTACTCTGGTGGCCGAAACGTCGATTCCAATAAATATGTAACAGCATTCTACGATCTTATGAAATTCTGTGAGTGCCGTCTCTTCTCAAGAACTGTATATATATATATATATATATATATATATATATATATATATATATATATATATATATATATATTATTTCTATGGCATATTTACATATTGGGAAAATACATGGAGGCATTTACATTGTACTTTTGGCACAATAAACGCTATCCCTTTGAGTGCCAGTGAGGTACGCAACACATTGCTTTGTAATAGTTATATTGTTTTATTTTACAGGAAGAAGGAGAAGACAGAAGAGAAGATGGAATAGAAAAAAGAAGAGAAGACTGAAGAAAAGGACAGAAGATGACCAGGACGCTGAGGACTCTGCTGGACATCAGGAGTAATGATAAGCGTTACTTGTAATGCAATGTTTTTTAACTTAGTTGGGTTAACCCTATGAATGCTGACGGGGTAATTATACCCCACTGGCACTCATAGAGTTAATTCTACTAATGTCTAACTCAGACATTTGAGTTAATATTTACGGTGTTTTCATAATTTTTTATGGCTGAAAACACTTCTTAACTTTAACACTCAACGGCTCTTTTTTTACCGGTATTTTTTCACAGCGCAGACATTTGAATAGCTTACTGTGCTGGAAAAAAATGCCATCTCAAGAAAAAAACAGCTGTCTCCAAAATTTGGATCAAGCCTTAACCTCTTGAATGCTAGAAATGCATCACACCATCTAGAACAGTGATTCTCAGCTCCAGTCCTTAGGACATGCCAACAGTACAGATTTCCAGGATATATTTCATTACTGAGTCACTGATTACTCACCTGTGATTAAGCAAGGATATCATGAAAAGCTTATCTGTTTGTGTGTCTTGTTGAGTAACACTGAGAAACACTGATCTGTATGCAATGTAGTGAAGACCTCCATAGCCAGGACCAGATTTACATCCCAGGTGCTCTTAGGCAAGGCATTCCAGGCACCTTTAGCTCCACCAACTGCCATACCCCCATTACACACATGGTCCCACCCCAGTCCCATCGACTAGTTCCTGACACAGAATATACCCATTGTCCTATAACAAGAAAAGGACAAAAAAATCTTTAACCCCTTGGTTGCTAGAAAGATGTTATAAGCCCCATTTAGGTCAAGGAACATAGTTATTTCTTCACTCCTGTGCAATTGGTTTGCTTTAATCTATCTTTGTGCTCATAGCTCTTAATTAGGTTTCACAATGTGCTCTTTTATATGTGATCTATTTCTGCCGGTCTCAGTCTCTTCTCCCCATCGTTTCAAATGATCTGTGGGTTACTAATATTAATAATCTGTTTGTACCACAATTCTTTACTCCCACTTCTCATAACAGTGTTGTCTCATTTGAAAGGTTATACATTTAATTCTGCACAACATTTGGACTCAAAACAAATCTAAAACTATTGTATTCATCTCTCTTGGATCTGAAATATTGATCAAAAAGTAAAGATTGATGTGAATGAAAATAGTGTCTTTTTTATTTCAGCTATACACCTTTGATGTTTTTATTGATTTCTAGTTTATATTTAGAAAAAAATATCAGCATGTAGCATAACTCGTTATATTCAGATGTAGCAATATTGCTACTCCACATGTGTGTTCATTTAATATTAATAGAACCCTGGCTTTACTGCCAAGAGATAGCTTTGAATTTCCAACCTCTTTTGTATGCTGCCTCCCTACCTCCCCTTTGTCTGCCTTTCTCTTTCTTCTGCCTCTAATACCCCCTACCACGTTTTTCTCTTTCTCATCTCTACCTGTCATTTTCAGCCCTCACCTCCCAATACATTATGGACCTTATGCAGAAAACAAATAAGGTGCAATTCTGGAGCAAAGTGGCTGCATCACAGAGGACAAATACAATTTCCTTACATTCTCATTAACCCTTTGAGTGCCAGTGAGGTAGACAACACATTGCAGAGCAATGCATTGTGTAGCCCTCTGGCACTCAAAGGGTTAAAGGATCACTAAAACCTAAAACAAAATTGGGTTACATACTTTCAAATATCATGTATTTCTTGCTATGATGTATTAAATTATTTATTTTTTAATATACCCCTGAAATGAAATCCTAATCTTGCAGTGTAATGCACCTGCTTGCAATTAAATATTAGATCTTAGTCAGTTAATTGACGTTAATATCAACTTCTCTTCTATTCATGAAGGATGTGTTGCCTTATATTTCCAATTTAATAACGATAAAACACTAGCACTTCTCAGGCACCTATAAGGATTGCTGTGTTTATGGGAGCCATGGAAAGGCATGTTCTTAGGGGACACATGTAAAACTTCTATTTAGGCCTTAGAAATAAATAGAGAACTCTTATTGATGCTATCAGGGAATGCAGGGTATGTAAGCAAATTAAACAAGATCATTTTTCGGTCTTGGTATCCCTTTAACACTGTGGCAGAGGGGGAGTGCTTTGCAACTCATTGCATACCCCTCTGTCAATCAAAGTAAATGTAAATAGGGTTTTTAGATACTTTAATGCTACAGTGGTCTCCAATGTCCCCTCTTTAATATTAGAGGGGTTAAAATCCAATTAAAACAAATTATCCTCACCCTCAGTGCTGTTCTGCTGGATTGCTACAAAGTTGCACCTCTTTAGCTTGACTTTGGGATTCTCTAGTTCTTGCTCTCTACACATTTCCCTAAAATGAAAATAGGAAATGGATTTCACCAAGCCTCAGCCAATTTCATTCCAAAATAAAACAAATTAACAGTTAATTCATATAAACAACCCCATACTTATTGCTGTACTCAAATGTAGCTAATAAATTAACCACAGTCTTTGCCAGTCATGCCAACTACTACTACCACATATAGTAGCAATAGCTACTGGCGTTGCTTGTGCATTACCCTCAGAACCAAAACACAATGCTCAAAGAGTCTATACTGACTAGACCAGTGTTTATCAACAGTAGTCTTTGGGGAACATCGATATGTCAGATTTTTTGCCCAGGTGAGTAATCAGTGGCACAGTCATTGTCAGTTGTCTGTGCTTAATTAGGGATATCTGGAAAATCCCTTATAACATTTTGATGGCACTTCCTTCAATCAATTATCAAGCTCACTCTCAACACCAGGCAGACTATGAAAAGTAAAGATGAAACAGGGGTGAAAGGGTGGGAATCCTCCTCAGACTCTGGCTGACACTATAAAATGGCTGCTGGAAATCAGTTCCAGACAGCCAGACAGCCAGCTAGCCATATTCAAAATGTTAACTCCACCACCACAAGCACCCAGTCCCACTGATTGGAGATCCCTGGTCCCTAGGCTCTTACCCACAGATACATTTGACACTATGCCAGCATTTGTGAGCTATCCTTAACATGAATAACAATTTCAGCTCCCTTATTTTCTTGCCTGTATTTTCTGTAAAGACATACCAAGATTATGTTATAGTCACCATATCTAACTTATCCCTCTTCATTATTGCTAGATTAAAAAAGTGATACCTTTGTTGGCTAACTAAATAGTTCTAGGATTCAAGCTTTCAAGACACATTAGGTCTGTTTTTCAGGCATATTTAGAATGAAGGCTGAATGCAAAATACCATACAATCTCAGGTATAATATGCATATGTGTATACTACATAGGTGTAAATCATACCCAAGATTTTAGGGGGGGAAACAAAAGTGCATATATTTAATATGCACCCTTGTTTTCCCCCTCTATTCACAAAAACATATCTTTTTATGTGGTCTGATTCCTCCCTCTACCCACCTCAATGTGCTCCCAGCTTTCCCTCCTTCCAGCCACCCCCTCCAGAGGCATCTGTTAAATCTGCACAGCGGGCAGCATGCTTGATTTTGCCATCCACTACCTGAATTGCCCTGTGAGGACCTGTGAGGATCAGAAGGCCTACGCAGCACACTACCATAGATCCAATGTGTAGTAATCTATGCAATGGATCTATGGTAGTACCCTGCAAGGACCTTCAGGTCCTCAAAGGGCATTACCATTAGCTTTAATTAATTAACAGGTCCTCAGAGGGCAATGAGGGAAGTGGGCGGCAAATGTAAGCCTGTTACCTGCAGTCCATATATAATAGATGCCTCTGGAGGGGGTGAGTGGAAGGAGGGGAAGCTGGGAGCGCATTGAGGTGGATGGAGAGATCAAGGGAGCAGAAATAAGTACGTCTTTTTTTCTCTTGTGTATAATATGCAACCCCCACTTTACATAAGGCGAAGAGGGACAAATTTGTGCATATTATATCCAAGATTTTACAGTACATGATGGGTTATATACTCATGCAAATAGTTTTTACATTTAAATTAAACTAAAAGTAAATTCTAATTTCCCTTGTCAGTACAATTTGTTTCTTAGGCTCTAGCGGAGGCTGTTCTTTGTAGCTAGTGGTACAAAGATTTATTTACCTTTTGATGGGTGAGTTGCTCCAGCGAAGATGGAGCTTGGTGGGTTAACCCAAACATTCTATAGACTTATCAATCTTTTCTGGAGCTAGTCACACAACAATAGGTAAACAAATCTGTGTACCACTTAGCCAGCTACAAAGACAGGCCTCTACTGGAGCCTAAGGAATAAATTACACTGACAAGGAAGATAACATTTTACTTACAGTGAAATTTAAGTGTGAAAACAATGTGCGTGTATTTTCTATTCAGCTTTAATTCTAAACATATCTGAAGAAGAGATCAAATTGTCTTGAAAGTTTGCATCCTAGACCTACTTAGTTAGCCAATAAAGGTATAATTTTTACTCTGTCATCTTTATCTAGTAATTATTGTAATTATCTCAGGAAATTTATTCCTTAAACAAGGCACATTTGTCCACATACCACAGAAATAATTCCCATGACATTTTCAATTGTATATATCCTATTTCTTTAGTCATCTTTTGACTTTTCAAGCCAACCGCAATAGCCCTGCCTACTAGTGTTGAGCGAGCATGCTCGGCCGATGCTCGGATCGGCACGAGCATCGCTCTGCTCGGCACATGGCGGTACTCGTACGAGTACCGCATGTGCTCGCCCGCCATGTTCGTGTCTCCTCCCCGCACGTTTTGCGCCTGCTGCGCAGCCAATAAACGTGCAGGGAGGCTCTGACATCGGTGTAATGCCAGCAGCCATGTTGGCTGCTGGCATTACACTGATTGGCTGGCCAGAACCCGTGGTCAGGTGCTGTATAGCACCTGACCATCGAGTTCGGCTCAGTCTGAGCCAGGGAGAGCTGAGGATAGGAAGGGAAAGGCAGTGTAGGGAGGAAAAAAACAAAAATTGTGAAAAAAAAAGAACCAAAAGTCCTTTTTAGGACTACTGTGTGTGGGGGCAGCAGGTTATTTGGTGTGGGGGGAAAAAAAAAAAAAAAAAAAAAAAAAATATATATATTCTGTGTAGTGTGCAAAGTTGCAGATTAGAGCACATTCTGTTTAGTGTGCACAGTTGCAGATTAGAGCACATTCTGTTTAGTGTGCAAAGTTGCAGATTAGAGCACATTCTGTTTAGTGTGCAAAGTTGCAGATTAGAGCACATTCTGTTTAGTGTGCAAAGTTGCAGATTAGAGCACATTCTGTTAAGTCTTCAAACTAAAATATCAAAGTCACGTATTCCATTCAGTGTGCGTCGCCGCAGTTTAGCAGCACATTCTGAGTACTGTGCAGAGTTGCAGAATAGGAAGAAATACTGTTAAGTCTTCAAACTAAAATATCAAAGTCACATATTCCATTCAGTGTGCTTCGCCGCAGTTTAGCAGCACATTCTGTGTACTGTGCAGAGTTGCAGAATAGGAAGAAATACTGTTAAGTCTTCAAACTAAAATATCAAAGTCACATATTCCATTCAGTGTGCTTCGCCGCAGTTTAGCAGCACATTCTGTGTACTGTGCAGAGTTGCAGAATAGGAAGAAATACTGTTAAGTCTTCAAACTAAAATATCAAAGTCACATATTCCATTCAGTGTGCTTCGCCGCAGTGTAGCAGCACATTCTGTGTACTGTGCAGAGTTGCAGAATAGGAAGAAATACTGTTAAGTCTTCAAACTAAAATATCAAAGTCACATATTCCATTCAGTGTGCTTCGCCGCAGTGTAGCAGCACATTCTGTGTACTGTGCACAGTTGCAGAATAGGAAAAAATACTGTTAAGTCTTCAAACTAAAATTTAAAAGTCACATATTCCATTCAGTGTGCTTCGCCGCAGTGTAGCAGCACATTCTGTGTACTGTGCAGAGTTGCAGAATAGGAAGAAATACTGTTAAGTTTTCAAACTCAAATATTAAAGTCACATATTCCATTCAGTGTGCTTCGCCGCAGTTTAGCAGCACATTCTGTGTACTGTGCAGAGTTGCAGAATAGGAAGAAATACTGTTAAGTCTTCAAACTAAAATTTAAAAGTCACATATTCCATTCAGTGTGTTTCAACGCCGTTTAACAGCCTATTCTGTGTACTCTGTACAGTTCCAGAATTATAAGAAATACTGTTAAGTTTTCAAACTCAAATATTAAAGTCACATATTCCATTCAGTGTGTTTCAACGCCGTTTAACAGCCTATTCTGTGTACTCTGCACAGTTGCAGAATAGGAAGAAATACTGTTAAGTCTTCAAACTAAAATTTAAAAGTCACATATTCCATTCAGTGTGTTTCAACGCCGTTTAACAGCCTATTCTGTGTACTCTGTACAGTTCCAGAATTATAAGAAATACTGTTAAGTTTTCAAACTCAAATATTAAAGTCACTTATTCCATTCAGTGTGTTTCAACGCCGTTTAACAGCCTATTCTGTGTACTCTGCACAGTTGCAGAATAGGAAGAAATACTGTTAAGTCTTCAAACTAAAATTTAAAAGTCACATATTCCATTCAGTGTGTTTCAACGCCGTTTAACAGCCTATTCTGTGTACTCTGTACAGTTCCAGAATTATAAGAAATACTGTTAAGTTTTCAAACTCAAATATTAAAGTCACATATTCCATTCAGTGTGTTTCAACGCCGTTTAACAGCCTATTCTGTGTACTCTGCACAGTTGCAGAATAGGAAGAAATACTGTTAAGTCTTCAAACTAAAATTTAAAAGTCACATATTCCATTCAGTGTGTTTCAACGCCGTTTAACAGCCTATTCTGTGTACTCTGTACAGTTCCAGAATTATAAGAAATACTGTTAAGTTTTCAAACTCAAATATTAAAGTCACTTATTCCATTCAGTGTGTTTCAACGCCGTTTAACAGCCTATTCTGTGTACTCTGCACAGTTGCAGAATAGGAAGAAATACTGTTAAGTCTTCAAACTAAAATTTAAAAGTCACATATTCCATTCAGTGTGTTTCAACGCCGTTTAACAGCCTATTCTGTGTACTCTGTACAGTTCCAGAATTATAAGAAATACTGTTAAGTTTTCAAACTCAAATATTAAAGTCACTTATTCCATTCAGTGTGTTTCAACGCCGTTTAACAGCCTATTCTGTGTACTCTGCACAGTTGCAGAATAGGAAGAAATACTGTTAAGTTTTCAAACTCAAATATTAAAGTCACATATTCCATTCAGTGTGTTTCAACGCCGTTTAACAGCCTATTCTGTGTACTCTGCACAGTTGCAGAATAGGAAGAAATACTGTTAAGTTTTCAAACTCAAATATTAAAGTCACATATTCCATTCAGTGTGTTTCAACGCCGTTTAACAGCCTATTCTGTGTACTCTGCACAGTTGCAGAATAGGAAGAAATACTGTTAAGTTTTCAAACTCAAATATTAAAGTCACATATTCCATTCAGTGTGTTTCAACGCCGTTTAACAGCCTATTCTGTGTACTCTGCACAGTTGCAGAATAGGAAGAAATACTGTTAAGTCTTCAAACTAAAATTTAAAAGTCACATATTCCATTCAGTGTGTTTCAACGCCGTTTAACAGCCTATTCTGTGTACTCTGTACAGTTCCAGAATTATAAGAAATACTGTTAAGTTTTCAAACTCAAATATTAAAGTCACTTATTCCATTCAGTGTGTTTCAACGCCGTTTAACAGCCTATTCTGTGTACTCTGCACAGTTGCAGAATAGGAAGAAATACTGTTAAGTTTTCAAACTCAAATATTAAAGTCACATATTCCATTCAGTGTGTTTCAACGCCGTTTAACAGCCTATTCTGTGTACTCTGCACAGTTGCAGAATAGGAAGAAATACTGTTAAGTTTTCAAACTCATATATATTAAAGTCACATATATCGTGTAAGATGAAGAAGGCGGGTAAAAAGGGACGGGGAAGTGGACGTGATCCTGAAAGTTCAGGGCGCGGGTCAGGACGCGGAGAAACTGTGCCTGGTGCCAGAGCACAAGAAAGAAAGACATCCACCATACCTAGCTTCATGTCTGATTTCACAGGGCGTCGCAGGACATCACTCTCGAGGTCCGACCAGTGCGAACAGGTGGTCGGTTGGATGACAGCTGATACTGCTTCCAGTCGGTTAAGCACCACCCTGTCTTCCACCAAGTCCACTCTCAGTAGCCAAGAGTCTGGTCAACATAATCCTCACTCTGATCATCCTTCCTCCCACCATACACGGTCTGGTCAAAGAAGTGATCCCACACTGGGATATAGTGATGAGCTCGTCTCATCACCAATCCTTCATTTGACCCTCTCTCCAAGCACGCTTGCAGAGGAACATGACATCTTGTGCCCTGATTCACAACCTCTAGAGGCTACCCAATCACAAGAAGATGACAGATGTGAACGGCATTTAAGGTCAAAGGAAGTAGTGGATGATGATGATGATGATGATGAGACACAGTTGCCATTAAATCAACCACTATTTCCGTCTCAAGACCTTGTTGAGGAGAATGTTATACAGTTGTCAATGACTGAGTATGTGGTGGGATCAAGACATGGGGAGGATGATCAGAGTGAGGAAGTGGAGGAGGACTTGGTGGACGATGAGGTGACTGACCCCACCTGGGAAGGTGTAGAGCCGAGCGATGACAGCAGTCCTGAGGGTGAGCCATCTGCAGCACCGCAACAGGCTGGAAGAGGCAGTGGTGTGGCAACAGAAAGAAGGCGGACCGCACCAAACCGGCCCGCAAATGTTCCACGGAGCACCCCCTTGCGTAAATCTACCTTGCCAAGGGGTAGGTGTTCCGCGGTATGGCGTTTTTTTAAGGAAAGTGCGGACGACAAAAGATTTGTAGTTTGCAACCTGTGCCACACCAGAATGAGCCGAGGCATGAACACTAGAAACCTCACCACCACCAGCATGATCCGACACATGGCATCCAAGCACCGTAGTAAGTGGGAGGAACGCCTGGATCGCCCATCTGTGTCTGCAGGCCACACCACTGCCTCCTCTTCCCCTGTTTTCGGTGCCGGCCAATCGCCTGTCGAAGGCGCAGGCCCGCATACCTCCCGCCCTGCACCTGTACCATCTGAAGCACCATCAGCGACCACATCCACTTCCCTGTCCCAGCACAGCGTCCAAATGTCGTTACCCCAGGCATTTGAGCGCAAGAGAAAGTACCCAGCCACCCACCCACAGGCCATAGCACTAACCTCACACCTTTCCAAATTACTGGCCATCGAAATGCTGCCATTTAGGCTTGTGGACACTGAGTCCTTCCGCAGCCTGATGGCAGCAGCTGTCCCTCGGTACGCGGTCCCCAGCCGCCACTACTTTTCCCGGTGTGCCATCCCCGCATTACACCACCATGTGTCCCGTAACATCACCCGTGCCCTGACCAACGCAGTTACTGGGAAGGTCCACTTAACGACTGACACATGGACAAGTGCTTGTGGCCAGGGACGCTACATTTCCCTGACGGCACACTGGGTGAATGTCGTGGAGGCTGGGAGCGACTCGGACCCTGGGATGGCACGGGTGCTACCCACGCCGAGGATTGCGGGCCCTACCTCCATCAGGGTTTCCACCAGCACCTATGTTATTGGCTCCTCCTCCTCCGTTTCCACCTCCGAATTCTCTACACACACCGCCACTCCCCCATCAGCCAGTAGCTGGAAGCAGTGTAGCACTGCAGTGGGGAAGCGTCAACAGGCCGTGCTGAAGCTGATCTGCCTTGGGGACAAACAGCACACGGCCTCAGAGCTGTTGCAGGGGATTAGTCACCAGACCGAGCAGTGGCTCTCGCCACTCAACCTGCAACCAGGCATGGTTGTGTGTGATAATGGGCGTAACTTGGTGGCGGCTTTGGAGCTCGGCAAGCTCACACACGTACCATGCCTAGCGCATGTATTTAATTTAGTGGTGCAGCGATTTCTAAAAACCTACCCCAATGTGCATGATCTCTTGACCAAGGTGCGCCGCGTGTGTGCACATTTCCGTAAGTCATCTACAGCTTCGGCCGGCCTGTTGAAGCTGCAGCAGCGCTTACAATTGCCAGCTCACCGGCTGCTGTGTGACGTGAGCACGCGCTGGAACTCCACCTTCCACATGTTGGCCCGGCTTTGTGAGCAGCAGAGGGCAGTAGTGGAGTACCAGCTGTTACACGGTCGTCGCCTCTCCATTCAACTTCCTGTAATCAGAAGTGAGGAGTGGGAATGGATGTCAGACCTCTGCGAGGTTTTACGCAATTTTGAGGAATCGACACAGATGGTGAGCGGCGATAACGCTATTATCAGTGTAACCATCCCACTTCTGTGTCTACTGAAACGCTCGCTGCTCACAATTAAAACCGACGCTTTGCATGTGGAAGAGGTGGAAATGGGGGAGGAAGAGCTTACACAAGGTGATAGCCAGAGCACGCTCACTTCGTCTTCTCAGCGACAATTGGAGGAGGCGGAGGAGGAGGAGGAGGAGGAGGAGGAGGAGGAAGACACGGTTGCCTCCGCTACAGAGGGTAGCCATGGAACTTTAGTTCCATCTCTTCAGCGTGGGTGGGCAGAAGAGGAGGAAGAGGATGAGGATATTGAGAGTCAGCCTCCTGGTGAGGACAGCGAAATCTTGACTGTTGGTACTCTGGCACACATGGCTGACTTTATGTTAGGCTGCCTTTCCCGTGACCCACGCGTTGTACGCATTTTAGACAACACGGATTACTGGGTGTTCACCCTTCTGGACCCCCGCTACAAAGAGAATTTCTCATCTCTCATTCCTCCGGTGGAGAGGACAAGCAAAATGGTGCAATACCAGAAGGTTCTTGTTGAAAAATTGCTCCAAAATTTTCCATCTGACAACGCTGGCGGCAGAGTACGTGCTACCTTGGCCAACAGAGAAGGGGAGAAAAGGGGAGCACACAGCAGTTCCGAGAAAGGCAGGGCAACACTCTCCAAGGCGTGGGACACCTTCATGACACCCCGCCAGCACCCTCACCCTGATGCGCAGCCTAGTGTCACAAGGAGGGAAAAGTTTTGGAAGATGGTGAAGGAGTACGTAGCAGACCGTGTCAGCGTCCTCAATGATCCCTCTGTGCCTTACAACTACTGGGTGTCCAAGCTGGACACGTGGTATGAACTGGCACTCTACGCCTTGGAGGTGCTGGCCTGCCCTGCCGCCAGCGTTCTGTCTGAGCGGGTATTTAGTGCTGCTGGTGGCATCATAACAGATAAGCGTATCCGCCTTTCCACCGACAATGCTGATAGGTTGACACTTATAAAAATGAACAAGGCCTGGATTTCCCCTGACTTCTCCACTCCACTGGAGGAAAGCCCCGGGGGAACATAAACTCACTTTATATATGTTATTTACAATGATGGGAATACTCTGTATTCCCATTCACCCCTTCCACCCCAAAAACGGGTATATGGTTGACTCTTAATCTTCTCATCCTCCTCCTCCTCTTCCATATGCCCTGGGATATAATTTTTATATAGGGCCAGCTCACCAGCGGGCCCTGTGATATAATTTTTATATAGGGCCAGCTCACCAGCGGGCCCTGTTTGACAATTTTTATATAGGTCAGCTCACCAGCGGGCCTTCTCATATAATGTTTTATAGCGTCAGCTCACTAGCGGGCCTTCGCATATAATGTTTAGGATGGTCAGCTCTGCAGCAGACCCTCACCCATAATGTTTTAGATGGTCAGCTCAGCGCACGTTTCCATCTTAATCATGGCCTCAGTTCTGAAAATCAAGGAAATTTTTGGGATAATTTGCCTCTGCGCACGTTTCCCTCTTAATCATGGCCTCAGTTCTGAAAATCAAGGAAATTTTTGGGAGAATTTGCAGATGATATACAAGTAAATATACAGCAAATATTGTTTGGTAACAATTTTTCGCCTAAAGTCGTTTTTATTTTCCTTTTTGTGTGTTTTATGGTCAGTCTGTAAAAATGGCGTACTACGGGCGAAAGATCGTTCCCAGCAGCGATGTTGGAGTCCAAGGTGCATCCAGACATCCTCCCTATGCTGTCCCTGAACCATTTCTGTAGTGTTTCCATCTTTTTCTGCCCTTTTCCTATGGACCAGGCACCCTCCCCTCATCAGAGCAGGGGGTGCCTGGTGTAATGCTCGAGTCCTCCCATTGACTTCAATGGGGCTCGGATGCTCGGCCGAGCACTCGAGCCTCAGGGGGTGCTCGGTCAGAGCACCCGAACATCCGAGCATTGAGGTGCTCGCTCATCACTACTGCCTACATCACCAGACAAGCACTCATCATAATTTTCATCACCATGCTAGTTTACCTTATCTTGTGGGATTCCAAATAGGGAAAAAGATCCATCTGTCACTGCTTTCTTCCCCAGTGTTTGACACTCTCCATTAGAACTGGCCTTACACAGCTCCAGGCCTTTACTGCCAAAAAACGTCAGACCTGCAAATTATGAAGAGTTCATTCCATTAGACCTGAACACAGGCTGTTTCCATTCCAGCTCAGGGATGTCAAGATTGGGAAAAGTCTTATGCAGTTAAATGCTGCAACCACCACATCTACTCCAGTGTCCCCGTGTACTCTAGAGTACCCTCAACAAAAGTCCTCCTTCACCACTGTGATGCTAGACAGCTTGCAATGTATTGCTGCTGATACCCATGAATTGCCCTGTGTTCCAAATGGGACATTCTGGTTGATGATGTAGTGGCTTCTGCTGGTTCAAATGCTTTGCTGCCTTCCTTTTCACTATACTGTGTAGTTGCCATTGGCCAGGTGACACAGAGGCTTCCTCTAAAGCCTTCCAGTTTTGCATGGTATACTTGCTAATCGCCTTATTCTGCTTGTACAAATGCTCTAGCATGTACATCGTGGGAATTCCACCTGGTAGGGACCTCCATTTTCAGCTGGTGATGGGGCAGGTTGTTTCACTCTTGTATGGAATATAGAGCGTTTCGTGAACTGTAGGAGTGACTAAAATGGGCACATATTTTACGGGCAATAGTAAGCATTTCTTTGAGGGTTTCGGATTCTGCCAGGAATCTGGTCACAACTAAATTTAGCACGTGGTCAAAGCAGGGCACATGTACTACACTACCTATTCTCAAAGCAGGGATTATGTTGGAACCATTATCAGCAGACACAAAACTAGCTTTTAAGGAGTGGGGTACAAGCCATTCCTCTATCACCAGCTCTAGCTTACTTAAAACATCTACAGCTTTGTGAGACTGTCTCTAAAAACTCTGCATGCACTTGTCCACATCTGTTGTCAGGTGGATTTTCTTGCCATAAGCATTTTTCAGCCCTTTGCCCACCACACTAAACACCTACTTGTACAATTCAGGTACCGCCATCCTGGAAAAATAATTGCGGCTTGGGATATTCCAGCATGGAGCTACATATAACATCAGTTCTCTGAAACCTCAGTTTTCTACAAAAGAGTACGGCAGCATGTCCACTGCCAACATCTTGGCAACCTTGCCATTCCACAATCTTTGGAATTGTTTTTGTGACGTTTTTGATTCCTTCTCAGGAACTCAGTCAGTGTGGGTTAGCAAGACATGGCAGATGAACCCTGGAACTTTATTGTTTTAACAACAGGACTAGAGGAGGTGGTGGCAATAGAGGCAGCATATGTGGGAAGTCTTTGACTCTTGCCATCTACTACAGCAAAGCCAGAGTCATCATATTCCTCTTCAGCAGGAGCCATAGGTGTTATTTGCAGTGAACTAACTGTTGGCACTTCACTACTTATTTATTCTGACCTAGAGCCCTGGGAACTTTTTAAAGTGCTTCTGCTGCTGCTAGTTGTGGTACCTTTGGCATGCTGATAGTGTGTCTCCCAGTCACACCTGTGGTTGTGCTTCAGGTGGGATCTCATAGAGGAGGTGCCTAGATGTAAGCCTGCTTTCCCCCTGCTCACATGCTTTTTGCACAGACAACAGATATCAACCTGCTTAGCTTGAAGATCCTGAGTGAAGTATCTCCATACTGTGGACTTCATGGACTAAGGGGTTCCTGAGATGCTGCTACTACTACTACTACTACTTGGGCTAGACATTGATGCAATTCTACGCCACTACTACTAGGTATCAAAGGTGCAGCACTTACAGCAGCAGCAGCAGAGGCACTCGTCATATCTAACATTGTGGATGTTAATAACCTGTGTTGCTGTTTTTGCTGCTGCTGCTGGGTACACAAAACAGGTGTGTGTGGCTGAGTGGGACTTGGACTTTGAAGATGATGCTGATGATGACTAATAGAGTGACTGTGTACCTTTTGACATCTGAGCTTGTCCAGGGTCAGACTTTCCAATGGTTGTCTCAAACAGGCACAGTGCTCCTTTTCAGTGGTGTAAGATTCAGCCTTTGTCTTTCTGCTAACTACTTTGTGGCCATGTCATCATCCTCACTCTCAATTTCATCTATATCTGAACAAGAGAAGGATGCTGGAGGGATATATTCTAGATCTGCATCATCATCAGTCATCATTAGGTCATCCTCAGCAGCATCAGCGTCACCTGACAATTCTTGCGCACTACCCTTATATTCATCTAAGCTTTTAGAGGTCTCAAACAATTTCTTTTTACTTTTACTGTAACAAAGTTCATTAATACTTTGAGGACAGGTGTTTTGGTGCTTGCTTGTCTCACTCTCTGATGCAGCAGGCAGTTCAGCTGCTACACCTTCCTCTATTATGCTATTGCCATCATCAACACTTGAATGCAACTTGTTGTCATCTTCAGTGTTCTTCTTATATGGTTCTTTATTTGTACTTGCACTGGTGGAGCTGGAGGTTTTGCTGGGACCTTGACAAACTGCATCCTTCCTTGGAGTAGAGGGATCATCATCATCATTTATTGCACACACTGCAGCAATCATCGCTGCAGTCAGTCTTTGAACTACTACTTTACTCTCAAGTCCTTGCAATGCTCCAACCTTACCCCTCCCCTGCCTCTTGTGCATTTGCTGGACATTACTCAACTAGCCTGTGCATTTTTACTCTTCAGTACACAGCACAGCTGAGTATGATGTCTTGCCTAAGCCCAATCAGCTGTCTGTCACTGTAACTTAATATATTTAGTTCTTTGTTTATTTCTTTATTGTTTTTATTTATTTTATTTGTTTTTTTATTTTTTTAAGTTGTCCACCCTGTCTTATCACTGTCACAGTCTGTCCAAAAAAATTATAACTGAAAAACAAAATCAACAACTTCTTTCCCCAGACTTCCCCAGCACAGAGACAATAACAGCAAGATCAGCAAGCAAATATGTCCCCAAATAGGTCCCCAGCTGCTTGTGTCTTACCAGTCAGTCAAGTGGAATTTTGTGGCATTTGGGATCAACCTCCTTCCTACCTTCTTCTCCCAGAGTGCCTAAACTGACTCTCCTAATACAGAGAACTAATGTCCTACCTAAAATATTCCGTAAACTAAACTTCATTTCCCCTATCTTCTCTAGCTCAAACAAAATGCTGCTCTCTCCTCTCACAAACACAGTATGGCATGCTGTGAGAGCGTGACACCCTTTTATATGGCTGTAGAAAAGAGAAAACTTTTGTGTAGTGGAGAAAAATGTTTCTTCACATTAATTTCAATGCACAATGAGCTAGGCGAAAAGAGTGGGAAAAAGTGGAAAAACGTCACTTTTCACAGGAAATTATTTGCCAAGTTTGAAGTGCCATTATTCACCAATTTTAATTTGAGGTAAATATTTTCGCCCATCCCTACTTTTTTTCAGCAGAACCTGCACTTTTTTAAGATGCCACTTGTTTGTTAGTGCCACCTAATATTTCATAGAAAATCTACACAGAATTGTTTATATATAAAAAAAAAAGTGATTGGTAAGAAAAAACCATGGGGAAGTCATCTGTTTCCTACATAGCAGATGCATATGGCTCTAAATCTGACACCTTCTCATGTTTCCAAATAAATTCATAATTTTACGTGTAGGTATTACGCCAATCATGTTATTGCTAACACCAAATCCTGACGCTTTCCCTGGTGTAACACAGTAAAGATCTGTCCCTTCCTCTATTCCTCCACAAGAAAATTCTTCCGCCAGCACCCATACTATGCCACATGGACTCCTGTAACCTTCTTCTCTCTGGTCTATCTGCCTCTCATTTCTAGATGTTTAAATATATACCGAATGTTGTAGCATGCGTTACCTTACTGGCACCTAGGTTTGTCCCTGCTCCCTCCTCCTCCAAGCTCTCCATTTGCTGCCTGTTAATCTCTGAATATCATACAAAATATTGCCTCTTTCATTCAAGACCCTTCTCTCCTCTCCTCTACCCCTTCCTAAATTTCCACTCTGATCTCCTGCTATACCCCATCCTGCCCCTAATGATTAACCAATGACAGTCTTCTCTCTCCTTCTTTTGTGTCTACAGCTCTCTATTAAATCAAACTATTTTCCTTTGTTGCACCTTACCTATGGAATACTCTAACTCCACTCTGGTAGGTTTCAAGTCTTGCTTAAAATGACCCCTCTTCATAAAAGATTCAACTAGCTAGAAGACACAGAACTAGATGCACTAAATGTCGATGTGGTGTCAGTATGATATTGTCTTTGTGTTTGAATCACTCCAACAATTCGATCTGCACGCACATCGACATATTCACAAAAATTGTCGGATGGAAGGGGAAGGTTGGAGAAGGTTCCTATTAGCATACAAGATTTTCGAAGTGCTGTCAGTGTGGAAGGGATCTCCTTCCCTCACACGTCAACAACACTACGACAATTCTGTACAGCATTCTCTGTGCTTCCCTACCTAGCTAGTAGGGGAATACAGAAAAGGCTTTCAGCACCATGGGCAGTATTGAATGCCATAGGGATGTGCATTGCTCACCCCTGTGGCATTCAAAGGGTTACAATAAACAGAACTAGTACACCAAGCACTACACAATGTGCCCCCCCCCTTGGTATGCCGACATATATTGCATATATTCGACATACTAACTCCATCTGACTTTCACCTCAGGGACTACTAGACAACAACACTTTTATTCGACTCCATGTTTAGTCGACTCCATTTTTTTGTCTACTCCTACTCCATTTTTATTCTACTCCATTTTTTGTCTACTCCAGTTTTTGGTCCGTATGTTCAAAGGGATAACGACAAAAAATTGTCGTATGAAAAACAAAAATAAGTCATTGAATGCATAAACAACATATTTTCTATAGAGTATACAACAAAAAACTAGTAATGTCCGTTGTGTACGACACAACTACAGAATTGATGGACAAAGGGGCGGGTCAAAGGCGTGGCTAAACTATTCTACAGTGTCGTATAGAGGAAACGAAAATTTATCGTAACTAACGACAAAAAAATGTCTTTCAAAAGACAAAATTTGTACGTTAAGAAAAAAGTGGAGGAAATGTGTTCTGAATGTGAGAATTTTTGTCTTTAGTTAAGACATTTTTGTTGTTAGTTAAGACATTTTTAAAGACATTTTTGTTGTTAAGGCATTTTTTAAGAAATTTTTGTCATTAGTTAAGACATGGCCTTTGGGCCATATGTTCAAAGAAGTAGCGAAATAGCTTTTGACGTTTGTAACAACTTTTCAAAGTACAGTGTAGTTGGGATCATTAATATTTTATAGCAACTTTACGGGTCATATCCGTAAGTGGTTTAACCACGGTAGAGAAATCTTTAATGAATTTACAGTAGTAATTGGCAAACCCCAGAAATCTTTGGATTGCTTTGAGACCCACCGGAAGGGGCCATTGCAACACTGCCGACAGTTTCTGTAGGTCCATAGCCAACTCAGAAGCGGAAATGATATACCCCTGAAACTTGACCTGGGTCTTGTGAAACTTGCACTTTTCCAACTTGCAGTACAAGTTGTTCTCCCTTAAAAGTTGCAATACTTTGGATACATCTGTCACGGTTTTTTGATGAACACTCAGATCAGATTGATAAGGTTAAAATGACTTCATTAAGATAAAGTACACACACGTAGTTAGGCCCTTGGGCCCACACAAATAGAACATAAATATATACAGGCAAAGGGCCATATGTTCAAAGAAGTAGCGAAATAGCTTTTGTCGTTTGTAATGACTTTTCAAAGTACAGTGTCGTTGGAATCATTAATATTTTCAGAGAGTGTCGGTTGTGATTGGAAATATGTTGTTTGTCCTGACTGAAACTGTCGTATGAAAAGACAAAAAATGTCTTAAGTAATGACAAAAATGTCTTAAAAATGTCTTAACTAACGACAAAAATTCTCACATTCAGAACACGTTCCCTCCACTTTTTTATTAAAATACAAATTTTGTCTTTTGAAAGACATTTTTTTTCCTCTATACGACACTGGAGAATAGTTTAGCCATACCCTAGCCACGCCCCTTTTCCCGTCAATTCTGTAGTTGTGTCGTACACAACGGACATTACTAGTTTTTTGTCGTATACTCTATAGAAAATATGTTGTTCATGCATTCAATGACTTATTTTTGTCTTTCATACGACAATTTTTTGCCGTTATCCCTTTGAACATACGGCCCAATGTCTTTTGTAACGACTTTTCAAAGTACAGTGTCATTGGGATCATTAATATTTTCAGAGAGAGCCGGTTGTGTTCAGAAATATGTCGTTTGTCCTGACTGAAATTGTTGTATGTAACGACAAAAAAAGTCTTACCTAATGACAAAAATGTCTTAACTAAAGACAAAAATTCTCATATTCAGAACTTCACATTCCCTCCACTTTTTTCTTAACATACAAATTTTGTCTTTTGAAAGACTTTTTTTGTCGTTAGTTACGACAAATTTTCTTTTCCTGTCTACAACACTAGAGAATAGTTTAGCCACACCACTTTGCCCATCAATTCTGGAGTTGTGTCATACACAGCAGACATTACTATTTTTTTGTCGTATGCTATAGAAAATATGTCGTTCATGCATTCAATGACTTATTTTTGTCTTTCTTACTACATTTTTTTGTTGTTATCCCTTTGAACATATGGCTCATTGTATGCATGAACGACATATTTTCTGTAGAGTATATGACAAAAAACTAGTAATGTCCGTTGTATACTACACAACTCCAGAATTGACGGGCAAAGGGGAGGGGCAAGGGTGTGGCTAAACTATTCTCCAGTGTCGTATAGTGGAAAAGAAAATTTGCTGTAACTAACAACAAAAAAATGTCTTTCAAAAGACAACATTTGTACATTAATAAAAAAGTGGAGGGAATGCATTCTTAATGTGAGAATTTTTGTCTTTAGTTAAGACAATTTTTAAAACATTTTTGTCAATAGTTAATACATTTTTTTGTCATTCCATATGACAATTTCAGTCAGGACAAACGACATATTTGCAATCACAACCTACACTCTCTGAAAATATTAATGATCCCAACGACACTGTACTTTGAAAAGTCATTACAAATGACAAAAGCTATTTCGCTAATTCTTTGAACATATGGCCCTTTGCCTGTATATATTTATGTTCTATTTGTGTGGGCCCAAGGGCCTAACTACGTGATATGATCTGAGTGTTCATCAAAAAACCGTGACAGATGTATCCAAAGTATTGCAACTTTTAAGGGAGAACAACTTGTACTGCAAGTTGGAAAAGTGCAAGTTTCACAAGACCCAGGTCAAGTTTCAGGGGTATATCATTTCCGCTTCTGGGTTGGCTATGGACCTACAGAAACTGTCGGCAGTGTTGCAATGGCCCCTTCCGGTGGGTCTCAAAGCAATCCAAAGATTTCTGGGGTTTGCCAATTACTACTGTAAATTCATTAAAGATTTCTCTACCGTGGTTAAACCACTTACGGATATGACCCGTAAAGTTGCTAAAGCCTGTGAATGGTCTTCCGATGCTCTCCTCATCTTTGAGAACCTCAAGGCAGTGTTCGCTGCTGCTCCCATTTGGTGCACCTGAATCCCACCCTGCCCTTTACCCTGGAGATTGACATGTCCGAGATAGGTGTAGGCTCCCTACTGTCACAGCGCTCAGCTCCAGGGGAAGCTTTGCGCCTTTGTGGGTATTTCTCTAAGAAACTATCCAAGGCGGAGAGCATGTATCAGATTGGGGACAGAGAATTGCTGGCCATCATTTTGGCATTGAAAAAATGGCGACATCTTTTGGAGGGTGTATGAACTCTGATTTTGATTCTTACTGACCATAAGAATCTCACTTACTTGTCTGAGGCTAAACGTCTGTCATCCAGGTAGGCTCGTTGGGCATTATTCCTGTCTAGTTTTAACTTTGTGGTCTCCTGCCTTCCAGGTTCAAAGAATGTGTGGGCCGATGCTCTCTCACACCAGTTCTAAACCCACTCAAGGGAGGATTCTCCCCCCACTCCTATTATTCCAGCTGATTGTAAACGTGCTACTATATGAACTTGTATCGCCTCTCCATTGGGAGAGGAAATCTTGGCCGCTCAAACTTCCGCTCCGGCAGAGAAGCCCTGTGGGAGGTGCTTCATACCTTCTTTGTTGCGTACCAAACTTTTGGAGATGTATCATACTGCCAAGATGGCTGGTCATATTGGTCGAGACCAATTAATTTGGTCCATTTCGAGGTTATTTTGGTGGCCTAACCTCTGGGCTGACTGTTCTGCATTCACGGCTGCTTGCACTACTTGTGCCCGAAATAAATCGCCTCAACACTTGCCGGTAGGTCTCCTACAACCTGTGGCCAACGGGGAACGTCATTGGTCACACCTGTCCATTGACTTTATAGTTGACCTTCTGGTATCCTTGGTATCTTTCGGCTTCATGCTATACCCAGGGTTATTGTATCTGACAGGGGAAGCCAGTTTGTGTCTCGCTTTTGGAGGTCCTTTTGCACTCACCTGGGGATTCAGCTTACATTCTCCTCCACCTATCAACCCCAGTCTAATGGTGCAGCAGAGAGGTCCAACCAAGCCTTGGAGCAATTCCTCCATTGCTACATTTCCGACCACCACAATAATTGGGCTGCCTTGCTACCTTGGGCAGAGTTTGCCCGAAATTGTGCAGTGAACTCTTCCTCACAGAGTTCTCTGTTTCTGATCAACTATGGGTTCCAAAACTCGGTCCTCCCTGAGGCTTTTGAAGCACAAGTAATTCTGGCTCTTAACAAACATTTAAGGGCTCTCTGTTCCTCGTGGGTGCAGGTACGGTATACCCTACGTGGTTCTATGCAGCGGCAAAAGAGGCAGGTGGACCGTAGGCATTGCCGGCACCTACATTCCGGGTCGTGGAGATGGTTTGGCTGTCTTCCCGCAATCTTAACCTCCAGGTTCCCTGTAAGAAACTGGCACCCCATTTTGTTGGCCCCGTCCGTGTTCTACGGAGAATGAATCCTGTGGCATATGCCCTTGGCCTTCCAGTCTTGATGCACATTCACAGCATTTTCCACGTCTCCTTACTTAAACCTCTGATCTGTAACCGTTATACCTCGGGCACGGTCCCGACCAGCACCCATAAGGGTTGGTGATCATGAGGAATATGTGGTACAAAACATTTTGGACTCTCAGTGGGTGTGGGGGCGACTAAATTATTTGGTACACTGGAAAGGTTATGATCCGGAAGAACGTTCCTGGATACCGTCCAGTGATGTGCATGCCTCAATCTTGGTACGTAGGTTCCATACACGCTTTCCTTGTAAACCCCAGCCCTGTCCAGAAAGGAGGGGCCTTTAAGGGGGGTATTGTCACTGTGTTGATCCATACCTTGCGGCCGGAGGTGGAGCCGGCCGCTGTCCTGCTTATTAGTGGCTCAGCCACCTTTGACGCCGCACGGCTGAGCCGGCTCTGCTCCCTGGTGGCTCCGGCCACGTCCTCTATCTCCGGCAGCTCCAGCCATACTTCCTATTGTATGGGCACAATTCATTAGGAGGGAAGTGCATGCCGTAATTATTGGCTTGGGCCCAATTGCGGGGCTCCTCCTCCCAGGACCTAGGGCAGAATTTAAATTGCCTTAACACAGGGCTTAGTTGCCCTTTCGTTGGTGTCCAGTGCAGTATTTTTGTTCTTTCTCCTGATATCCATATTGACCTAGGCTTGTTTGACCATTCCAATCTGGTGCTGATTGGTGGCTCTGTCTGACTACTCTCTCTGTGTTGCCCCTGGTAGTGAACACCCAATCTGGTGCTGACCTGTGGCTCTGTCTGACTACTCTCTCTGTGTAGCCCCTAGTAGTGGACACCCAATCTGGTGCAGACCTGTGGCTCTGGCTGACTACTCTCTCTGTGTTGCCCCTGGTAGTGGACACACAGTCTGGTGCAGACCTGTGGCTCTGGCTGACTACCTGCTCCGTGTATTACCAGGCTTGTCTGACCATCCTATCTAGTGCTGACCTGTGGCTCTGTCCAGCTTGCTCTCTGCATTAACTCCTTCCTGCGGACATCCATCTGGAGCAGACCTGGGGCTCTGGTAGACTACGGTATATACCGACTGCAGGCATGAGTCTGGTATCCGATTCCAGCCGTTCTGACTGCAGGCGTGAGTCAGGTATCAGCTTCTACTTAGCTGACTGCAGGCGTGAGTCAATTATCCAATTCCAGCTATACTGACTGCAGGCGTGAGTCAGTATCCCCCTTGTTCGTTCCTGGTTGGAGTTATCCTGTTGCAGTTCTGGTTCCAGCGGAGACTACCAGTGGCTTCGGCCTAGTCTCTTGCAGTGTGGCTCATCCTGGGCGGCCTACTATTTCTGGTAGTAGTGCTGGCTTATGTTGTGACTCACTGCCTGTTCCTGTTTTCCTGCTGATACTACTACACCTTAATCTTATTCTGAATAAAGGTGGTTTTACTTTTACGTATTGACTCCTGAGTTATTCTGGGTTCCCGTGACAGTACGAAAGGGCCATGACTTCTGACGGTACTGGTAATCCACCTTTTCAGAACATCCTAGACAGGATGGAGATGCAAGACCAATGGATTGATCAGTTATCCTTGGCTATGCAGACCTTGCTCAACCGTACTGCTCACCTTGTACGCATTAACCCCCAAATGGTGGCTTCTTCCGTTCCTTCCTCGGCACCGGCAGTTGCTACAATCTCTGATGCAGCCGTGATCAGAGGATTGTCGGGATTTCTCACTGGGGACCCTAAGCATCATGGTGTTTGCATAGAGTTATGCTGGGTGTTTGATGTGAGTGCAGATGTGCCCATTGTTACCAGTCCTTCCCTAATTTACCTCACACTACGCACACTGCAGTTGCCACTGACCAACCCAACATGACCTGCTGGCACTAGGCCAGTAGGGCATTTTTTTTTTCTCAGGGCTTTTTTTTAAAAAAAAATGATAAATAAATAAACTGAGGCCTACAAAAAAATAAACAATTTTTGGGGGCTGGTTTCTAACAAGCCTAAGTCCTACAAATCAATGTTTCCTCGGTATTTGTGCCTCTAATACTACTAAGTCCTTCAAATCAATGTTTCCTCTGAGCTTAGCCCTCTAACAAGTTTAAGTCTTAAAATCATCCTCTACAAAATACTTTATCCCATAAAGTATCAGCCTGCTCCAGTTGCAGCTTACTTCATGGGGTCCCTGTCTCTGTCACATTACGTACTGATTTCTTATTTTATTTTATTTTATTTTAAATAGTATTTACGTATTTTTTAATTAACTGTCCCCCAAATACAAGTCAACAACACCAACCCAAAAAAATGCCCTGTTAAACTAATTCTTTCCCCAGTCTCCAGCCACCAACACAGACATCCTCCTCAGACCACTTTTATACCATGTCTTATGGGGGGTTTAATTATATTTTTTTATTAACTGTCTCCCCAATCCCAGTAAACAAACCCCCCTGCAAAACACATTCCCTGTTCAACCGATTGTTTCCCCACACTCCACCAACACAAACACCCTCATGCCCCTTTTATACTATGCCTTTGTGAAATAAAATAACATTTGCTATGTGTTGTGTGTAAATGCAATGTTTCCATTGA
Organism: Rhinophrynus dorsalis; assembly: GCA_037306005.1. Taxonomy (NCBI): domain Eukaryota; kingdom Metazoa; phylum Chordata; class Amphibia; order Anura; family Rhinophrynidae; genus Rhinophrynus; species Rhinophrynus dorsalis. The sequence goes on along the minus strand of CM074720.1, from coordinate 335,830,223 downwards.
TTTCAATGGAATAAGCTAGGTGAAAAAAGCATTAAAATGGCACTTTTTGCAGGAAATTATTAATCAAGTGGGAAGTACCATTATTCACGATTTTGGTTTGAGGAGAAAATCTTCACCCATCCCTATTCTTGGGGCTCTTTCCACCACCACACCCCATAAAGTTTTTCTATTTAAAACATATACTCCCCTTGTTGCTGTGTCTACGACACCCTGGTCATCAACATTGTACATCTACAGAAATAAAACAAGATAAAAATAAAAAGTCCTAAGGGTTATTGTGCACAAACATTTCCAGAAAGTAGCATTTTGTAAAATACACTTATAGAAAACTAGCAAAAAAGTTAAGGTGTTGCCCATATTTATCCTGTGAGACCTATTTAGCTAGGAGAAATGGTGCAATTCTGAAACAAAGCAGATACAAACACACAGACGTACGCACACATACTTTGCTTATTATGGGGGTTTTTTTGTACCATGGGGACTAAGTAAACATGCTTTTGATTTAAATGTTTAGACACAAACAGCTATATACACAACACAGAACTATATGAACAAAATCACACAGAAATGCACACAACACAAGCCTATACAAAAAGTCTCACACAGACACACACATGAGTCTATACACACAGGCTCACACAGACCTGGACACAACACAGACCTATATACACAGACTCACACAAACATGCACGCAATATAGACTTATACACACAGACAAAATGATGGTCTGATTTACGCACACACATACACACTCACACAAACATACTGTTTGGGGGGGCGTAATTTTGTAGCTGTCTCTCTCTTTACACGTGTTGCTCCAGCTCCCCTGCATCTGCCTCAGAGATTATGGCTCTGACAGTTCATAACTCACATAGCAATGACAGACATAGAGATAAACTCCTCGGCAGATGCAATAAATGAAGCCGGAGAAGCAGGTGGAGAGACAGACAGAGTGCAGGCAAGGAGGGAGAAGTGTCGATGGCGCTGTCAGTCAAGTGGAAGCATTCATCTGGGAGAGCCATTGTAGTAGTTCCCTGTGTGTGAATTAACATTTTGAGAAGGGTACACAACAAATTGCATTGCAATGCATTGCATACCCCTCTGGCACTCAAAGGGTTAACATGTCATGTTGTCAGAGACTTTGTCCTGGTGGAGCATAGGGAGTTAAAATTTAAATCCCAAAATTAACTGAAATTCTTTTTTGGATGTGTTCAAATTACCTCATGTTTGAACAATGGGCCATTGGTCCAAGGTAGGGGGAAAAATAACTGAGTGGCAATAATGGCAGATTGATGTTAAATTGGAGATGAGAAGTCTGGAATAGACACAGACTCCCCTATGGGAAAGCCTAGCAAAATGACTGGTTTATGGGGTCTCTGATAACCTCCTGGCCTTTTTAACTTTGATGAAAGCCATGCCGTGTGCCACATGTAAAATTCTAATATAGCGTAATGGCCCCATCTGTAGCATTTATATTGTCAGTACTCACTCATTTTTTTTAATATAATAAGCATAATATATAAGTATCCAATCAGTTTTGACTGATGATGTCACAGTATAATGAGATGGATCTCTGTCCAATCATTGGGAATAGGTGGGGATTACTGATAAGGTAACATTTGCCTAATATAATGCCAAGAGAGGGTGATTTCAGTCTCTTGGCTTCCTGGTTGAACTCCTAACAACATCTGATCCTGATACCTAACAGAGAAAGACAAAGAAATTTGGATTTGGTAACTATATCATTTATTCATCTAGATTAATTTAAATCCAGATTTTCATAATTTTTCTTCTGTTTGAAGAAACTTAAATTGTCTTATAATTGTCTTAAGTGGACTGGCCAACCATGTGGGATCAGTTATAATAAGCTATATTAGCTCTAGATTTCTGGAATTAACAGAGTTTATATATATTTATTGGGAAATTGTTATATTTTGCCAAATCAGTGTAATACAGTTATATAGCGTCGGTTATCTATATTAGATAATATAAGTCTTGGTATTTCTAGAATAATGTTTTGTGGTTCTGGGAAGATTATAATAGCTAATATTTGATCTAGGAAATCCTTTATATCCAGTTATTAACCCTTTAACCACTATTTGTCTGTTGTTAGTGGTGTTTTCTTTGGAATTCTCTGTGCAGGAACCAGGCTTGTCTTTTGTAAATTGGAAGTATTCACTTTCAATAGACAAAAGAAACAATTCTAGGTGTGGCACCTATTTTAAATCAGTCAATTAACCCTTAGAGTGCCTATAGGCTTTATATACGTTGCTACAGTCAAAATTATGATATTTGTTGCATGAAGTTGGTATACTTACTAGACATATGTTATTGGATTAATTCTAGGTAGATTATTGGTATAATCTTTGATTGACTATATTACTTGCAATTTATATGTTTTATTCAGAAGGTATGCAATGGTTGAAATCAGTACATAATTACATTATAGTGATTAATCTGGGATTCTATTCCAGTTATTCCCTAAATTTGATTATTATTGATATATGGTACAAGGAATTGTTAGAGGAATTATTTTAATTCATCTCACAATTCACCTTACATCATAATTAGCATATTCTATACAGTTTCTGGGGCAGAGGGTATTGTCACGGTTTATTATGACTCTCAGACACAAGTTTTAGGTAAAAATCAATTTTATTGAAATAATAAATTGATAACGTAGGATGGCAATCACATACATACAGATATATTCAGAATATAACAAGACAGAAGGCAGACTCTACCGGTCCTGTCAATATACCGGACAGGACAGTCTGAAGTAATAGAATGTAGGCTCTACCGGCCTTGCCAATACCGGGTAAGGCAACCTGCAGATGGAATCGCATAACGGTTCTACCGGCCTTACCAAATTACCGGGCAAGGCAGCCTCAATAGATTCATAATGTAGGCTCTACCGGCCCTGCCAATATCGGGTAAGGCAACCTCAGAAGGAATGTGGCAAAAGGTTCTACTGGCCTTACCAATACCGGGCAGGGCAGCCCAGAGATAGTAGCAGCAGTCAGATGGTAATGGCAAATTGACAGGATCGTAAGCAACCCAGTGTACACACACTGAGACTAACAGGGGAAAAGTAAAGCCGCAAGGCTTTGGAGCAAACCAGCGTCCGCCCGCTGGGACCAACACTGAATTGTATAGCCGATAGGCTTAGGAGCAAACCAGTGACCGCACACTGGTGTAACAAGCGAGTTAGTATAGCCGTAAGGCTTAGGAGCAAACCAGTGTCCGCACGCTGGGACCAACACAGAATTGTATAGCTGATAGGCTTTGGAGCAAACCAGTGACCGCACACTGGTGTAACAAGCGAGTTTGTATAGCCGCAAGGCTTTGGAGCAAACCAGCGTCCGCACGCTGGGACCAACACAGAATTGTATAGCTGATAGGCTTTGGAGCAAACCAGTGACCGCACACTGGTGTAACAAGCACGTTTGTATAGCCGCAAGGCTTTGGAGCAAACCAGCGTCCGCACGCTGGGACCAACACAGAATTGTATAGCTGATAGGCTTTGGAGCAAACCAGTGACCGCACACTGGTGTAACAAGCGAGTTAGTATAGCCGTAAGGCTTAGGAGCAAACCAGCGTCCGCACGCTGGGACCAACACAGAATTGTATAGCTGATAGGCTTTGGAGCAAACCAGTGACTGCACACTGGTGTAACAAGCGAGTTTGTATAGCCGCAAGGCTTTGGAGCAAACCAGCGTCCGCACGCTGGGACCAACACAGAATTGTATAGCTGATAGGCTTTGGAGCAAACCAGTGACCGCACACTGGTGTAACAAGCGAGTTTGTATAGCCGCAAGGCTTTGGAGCAAACCAGCGTCTGCACGCTGGGACCAACACAGGATAGTACAGCCGATAGGCTTTGGAGCAAACCAGTGACCGCACACTGGTGTAACAAGCGAGTTTGTCTAGCCGCAAGGCTTTGGAGCAAACCAACATCCGCACGCTGGGACTAACACAGGATTGTATAGCCGATAGGCTTTGGAGCAAACCAGTGACCGCACACTGGTGCAACAAGCGAGTTTGTCTAGCCGCAAGGCTTTGGAGCAAACCAGCGTCCGCACGCTGGGACCAACACAGGATTGTATAGCCGATAGGCTTTGGAGCAAACCAGTGACTGCACACTGGTGTAACAAGCGAGTTTGCCTAGCCGCAAGGCTTAGGAGCAAACCAGCGTCCGCACGCTGGGACCAACACAGGATTGTATAGCCGATAGGCTTTGGAGCAAACCAGTGACTGCACACTGGTGTAACAAGCGAGTTTGCCTAGCCGCAAGGCTTAGGAGCAAACCAGCGTCCGCACGCTGGGACCAACACAGAATTGTATAGCCGATAGGCTTAGGAGCAAACCAGTGACTGCACACTGGTGTAACAAGCGAGTTAGTATAGCCGTAAGGCTTAGGAGCAAACCAGCATCCGCATACTGGTGTAACAAGTGAGTTTGTATAGCCGCAAGGCTTTGGAGCAAACCAGCGTCCGCCCGCTGGGACCAACACTGAATTGTATAGCCGATAGGCTTAGGAGCAAACCAGTGACCGCACACTGGTGTAACAAGCGAGTTAGTATAGCCGTAAGGCTTAGGAGCAAACCAGTGTCCGCACGCTGGGACCAACACAGAATTGTATAGCTGATAGGCTTTGGAGCAAACCAGTGACCGCACACTGGTGTAACAAGCGAGTTTGTATAGCCGCAAGGCTTTGGAGCAAACCAGCGTCCGCACGCTGGGACCAACACAGAATTGTATAGCTGATAGGCTTTGGAGCAAACCAGTGACCGCACACTGGTGTAACAAGCACGTTTGTATAGCCGCAAGGCTTTGGAGCAAACCAGCGTCCGCACGCTGGGACCAACACAGAATTGTATAGCTGATAGGCTTTGGAGCAAACCAGTGACCGCACACTGGTGTAACAAGCGAGTTAGTATAGCCGTAAGGCTTAGGAGCAAACCAGCGTCCGCACGCTGGGACCAACACAGAATTGTATAGCTGATAGGCTTTGGAGCAAACCAGTGACTGCACACTGGTGTAACAAGCGAGTTTGTATAGCCGCAAGGCTTTGGAGCAAACCAGCGTCCGCACGCTGGGACCAACACAGAATTGTATAGCTGATAGGCTTTGGAGCAAACCAGTGACCGCACACTGGTGTAACAAGCGAGTTTGTATAGCCGCAAGGCTTTGGAGCAAACCAGCGTCTGCACGCTGGGACCAACACAGGATAGTACAGCCGATAGGCTTTGGAGCAAACCAGTGACCGCACACTGGTGTAATAAGCGAGTTTGTCTAGCCGCAAGGCTTTGGAGCAAACCAACATCCGCACGCTGGGACTAACACAGGATTGTATAGCCGATAGGCTTTGGAGCAAACCAGTGACCGCACACTGGTGCAACAAGCGAGTTTGTCTAGCCGCAAGGCTTTGGAGCAAACCAGCGTCCGCACGCTGGGACCAACACAGGATTGTATAGCCGATAGGCTTTGGAGCAAACCAGTGACTGCACACTGGTGTAACAAGCGAGTTTGCCTAGCCGCAAGGCTTAGGAGCAAACCAGCGTCCGCACGCTGGGACCAACACAGAATTGTATAGCCGATAGGCTGTGGAGCAAACCAGTGACCGCACACTGGAGTAACAAGCAATGTAGCCGACGCGACCAGGCAGGAGGTCTCCAGGATACAGGAGACAGGCGATGAGATGACAGGAACCAGCAACGATCAGTCAGGTCAGGAAACAGCAGAGAAGAAGTTCAGCAGGAACTGCAACACCAGAGACTAGGCCGGAACCAGGACTGGAAGTACTTCAGCATGCAGGAAACACTGGAACAGTAGAGATCAGGAACTCAGGAACACATGAGATCAGGAACTCAGGAACACTGGAACAGAGGCCCAGCTATCACTGGCATAGTGATAGCAAGAAGGTCAGAAACAACACGAAAGGGCAACCAAAGGGTGCCCAATCCAGGTTTAAATAGGCAATGAAAGGCGGGCTATCTGCAGACAGCCAATAGCAGCCCCCTACTGGTGACAGACAAGGAACTGCAGCAATCACGGGCACCGTGATAGGTATTCATATTCACTGCTGCCAACTGTATTATATTAATTGTAAGGATCAATTAACCTTTTCTATGCTACTGAGTATAATTATTGTTATTTAATACCTCTGAATATATCTATGTGTGGTTAACCCTTTCACTGCTGGTAATCCTTATGGTAATACTTGTGGTTTGGTTTCCTATGTATCTATTGTAATTGCTAATCACACATATATTTCATTGTCGCTGATACTTGTTATATATATAGTATATTGTATTTAATAAAATATATATATTTTTACACAAATATGAGGGATTGCTTATTATTATTATCAATTCTTTACTGTGAAGTAGAGTGTCAATACATAATAAAGTATAACGTTCTCAAATTATTTTATATTGTCATTTGCCTATTTAAGTGAAGACATCCAACCTGAGTGGTTCTCTTGTTTTAACCCTTTGGATACTTTCATATAAATAGTCCAACAATGTAGCCAGTCAGATGGCTCATTTGGTTAATGCACCAGCTGTAGAGTCCTGGCAAGGTCAGCTCAGCCTTTCACCCTTCTGAGGTGGATAAAATGAATCCAGGGCATGTGAAAATGAGAGGCAATCTCACTGTATTCCTTATGATTTGGCTTGTGTGTTCAGGTTCCAATACAGTATGACCAGGCCTCTTTGAGAACACAATGTCCCACAGCTGTTAAGCAGTGTAGTATTGTTCCAATGAGAAATGGAACCTTTATGTGTATCCTGGCCCCATATGGCGCCATGATATACATAAAGGCCCTGCTTTGCACCAAGACAGCATGGTGCTCCTTAACAGCTGTAGAATATCATATTCTCAAAAAGGCCTGGTCATAATGCACCCACTGCGTGGCAGATGGAGTCAGATAGACACAGGTATGGTGCCTGGTGAGGTAAGGGGAAGGGGGTGGCAGGCAATGGTATTACAACAAGAATGTAAGTAACATAGTAAATTAGGTTGAAAAAAGACACAATCCATCAAGTTCAACCCTTGCCTCATAACCCAGAGTAATGAGAACTGCATAGCTTTCCTACTACCATTAAGTTAGTCTTTATCAGACCTTCCTGATTTCCTTGTATGTTCTCTTTTGAAAGAAATGTATCTAATCTTCTCTTAAATGTACCCATTGTATCTGCCATAACCACATCCATGGGCAAGGAATTCCATAATTTAACAGACCTTAATGTAAAAAAAAACACTTCCTCTACTGAAGTCTAATACTCCTTTCCTCTAATCTCAAGGGGTGTCCCCTGGTCATTTGATCAGGTCTTGGAATGAATATCTCACCACAGATATCCTTGCATTGACCTCTCATATACTTGTACATTTTGATAAGATTTCTGCTTAGTCGTCTTTTCTCCAGAGAGAATAAACCAAGTTTGTCTAGTCGTTCCTCAAGCGTCAAGTATTCTATTCCCTTAATTAATTTTGTTGCTATTTTCTGTACCCTCTCCAGTTCTAGAATATCGTTTTTCAGAACTGGTGCAAAAAAAGGTGATTTGTACAGTGGCAAAATGATGTTATTCATTCTTGCTTATATACCCCTTTTTATACAAGACAGGACTTTGTTTGCTTTTGCTACTGCTATTTGACACTAGTCACTGTTTCCAAGTTTGTAGTTTACAAGGATTCCCAGGTCTTTCTCTACCAATGAGTCCCATAAAATGATTCCATTAAGTTCATAAGTAGCATTGGGATTTTTTCTTCCCAAAAGCATGACTTTACATTTTCCCACATTAAACTTCATATTCCATTTGGTTGCCCAATCTGGCATTTTATATAAATTCCTGTTCTGAATTAATTATCCTGAATAATTCCGTGTCATCTGCAAATATTGATATTTTGCTTTCTATATCTATAGCCAAGTCATTTATAAACATGTTAAAAAGCAGTGGACCTAGTACTGAACTGTAAGGTACTCTACTCTCAACTTTAACTGAATAGGAGAATTGTCCATTTATAACCATACATTGTTCCCTATCTTTCAACTAGTTTTCTATACAATTTCAAAAGTTATCCCCTAGCTCCAATTTCCTTATTTTATATCCCAGCCTTCTGTGTGGCACTGTATCAAATGCCTTTGCAAAATCTAGATATACTATATCAACTGCCTTACCAATACCTAGGTTGCTACTTTCTTCTTCATTGAAGCTGAAAATATTAGTTTGGCATCATCTATTCCTCATAAAACCATGTTGATTCCTGCTACTAGTCTTTTTCTGCTGGTGTAATATTGAATATAACCCCTTATTATCCCTTCTAGCAGTTTTCCAGAGGTCAAACTCACAGGTCTACAATTCCAAGGTTTTCTTTTAGCTCCATTCTTTAATAGAGGCATTACATTGGCTCTATGCCAATCTTGTGGCACTGAGCCTGTGGTGAAAGAATCTTTAAAGAGCAAAAAGAGGGGTCTTGCAAACACTTCACTGAGTTCCTGAAGAACCCTTGAATGTATACCATCAGGACCCAGTGCTTTGTCGGTCTTAATTTTACTCAGTCTTTCCATGGCCTTTTCTTGTGTTAACCCAATATCTGATAATTGTATTGTTTCATTTGTTACATTATGAGTCTCTTCTACCATTCCTTGTTCCCTTGTATATACTGATGCAAAGAAAGTGTTTAGAACATCGGCTTTTTCCTTAGCCTCTCTAATGAACTCACCCATCTCATTTTTGAAAGGTCCAATGCACTTCCTTTTAAGTTTATTGATATTTATATATTTGAAACCTTTTTTGGATTAGTCTTGCTATCCCTTGCCATTCGAGTTCCATTACCTATTTTTGCGAACCTCATTGCAATCTTTGTTGCAATCCCTGTATTTTAAGAAAGAATGTTCAGTTTCTTCAGACTTAAATAGTTTAGTTTTCCTTGCCATTTCCTTCTTTACATTTGCAGTTAACCTCAATGGCTGTGATCTACTTCTTTTGCATTTGTTGCCCAATGGCATATATTGTTGGGTATATTTCTGCAACCTAAATTTGAATTCTGACCATTTTTCCTCAGTATTTTTGCCTTTAAATAATTTATCGGTCTGTGTGTTGCATTGACGCTCTTAACAATTTTAACTTTTGGTCATACCTACACAGTTTTGCTTTGCCAGACTGATCTCAAATGTAACCATGTTGTGATCACTGTTTCCCAAATGTTCACTTACCTTAATATTGGATACCATTTCTATTTTATTCATTATCACTAGGTCCAATACATTGTGATTTCTTGTCGGCATTTCAACTGCACTTCCAGCCCCTCCCGATAATCTGTCTGCCCTGTCCGCAATATGTCAAACCCGACAACCCAGGAAACAACATACTGTTCAGCATTCACGGTCCTGGCGGCAGATTACCCTATCTACCCTTCTAAGTCCCCTATCACCACCTGCCTTGGTTTCTGCCTATTCTGCATCCCATCTAAACTGGAAGGAGGACTGTTCCACTGGCTGCTAAAGGAATCAGCCCTCTCCAGTATAGCCAATTCTGAGCTATCCACATCAACATCTTCACACAATCTTCCAAATCTGTTGGACTGAGGAAACTAAAATCTGGCATTCCTCTTCCGCTGACGCTGGTCTCCAATGTCACGCAATGTTGCAGTATTTCTTTCCAAATCCAATATCTTAGATACTAAAAAGAAAATATGCTCACACTTGGCACAACAGTATGACCCCTGGAATGATTGTGCCAAGTGTTCAAACATGTGACAAGATGTGCAGTGCTTTAGATTGTTTAACCTGCTATCACTCATGCTTGGTTTTACAAATCAAATAGTTTTATACTGTCCTCTAATGCTCACTCTAAGGTAAGTAAACCAAATTTAAATGTGAATGTACTAAATCCATTGAAATTACCTTCACCACAGAGCTCTGCTGATTTCTAACTCCTACTTCTCCAGCAACAAAGAACATGCTGAAATGAGCCTAGATGCTGTAAATAAAGTAGGACTTCAGCCAGGTGAAGTCATTATTAAGTTGAGAAGGAGGAGAATGTGTACCTAGAGTAGCAAGTGGAGTAAATGTCAATTGTGCATAAGTGAAGCAATAGGGGATAGGAGTAAGTGTAAAAGTGGATGAACTGGCAAAAGTGGTGTCATTGCAGAGATTTTCACAGGAATGAGCATGGGGCAACCCTTCAATTCCTTGAAGAGATTTTGACCCCTCATCTCCATGGATTCACCAGTGGGACAGGCAGTATAGAGGAGGTTTGACTAACTGCTCCATTACTGCCACCCATGGGTGTGTGTGTCCATGGATACAGACTTTTGGTCACATGACGCTTCCTTTTATGCACACACACACACATATATATATATATATATATATATATATATATATATATATATATATATAGATATAGATATAGATATATAGATAAACTTAATAGATACTGGAATATTTGAAAACCATAGAACTTCCTACATTATTAATGAGTAGGAGTGGGCGAACAGTCAGAAACATTTCCTGCATTACTTTTCACAAAAAAGAAACAGTTTTTCTCTTTTTTCATGAAAGCTTTCTCCTTTTCAACTCTGCAAAATGTTTTGCCTACATTCCCTATGCCTGCAACATTTCCCACCACAATCTTACTTCTTCAGAAGACTGAAGTGTAGAAATAAATAGTTGGTAGTCAATGTCGTGAGTCCTACAACAACATATGTCTCTATAAGGTTGTTAGCAGGCTGAATGAATGCCTTTGTTCTTTGTCCACAAAACTAACTTCCTGCTTATATAATATTAGCACAACTATCCTTGAAAAATAATTGTGGCTTGATGCATTTCAGTAAGGTGCAACTCATGTAATCAGTTCTTTAAAGTCTCTGTTTCAACAAAAAGGCAACCTCCAACATTTTGGCAATTTTACTATTCCATAGGCGTACTTTTGTGTCATGTTTGTGCAGGTGTTGACTTCTTTCTAAGAACTTAGTAAGTGCGGGATGGCAGTATATAGTAGAAGAACTGTGTAACTTTATTTCATCACTTGTGAAGGTGGTGGAGGTGGCGGTGGTAGGTGTAGGCACTCTATCACTCTTGTCAGAGGCCTGGGAAGTTTTTGGAGTACTTATACTGCTGTTAGTTGTGGCACCACTGATCTGTTGATGGTGTGTCTCCCAGTCAGACCTGTGGTTGTGCTTCAGGTGAGATCTAACTGAGGAGGTGCCTAAGTGTGAACCTGATTTCCCCCTGCTCACAGGATTTTTTTGCACAGATGAAAGATAATAACATGATTAGCTTTTGTATCCTGAGTAAAGTATCTCTGTACTATGGACTTCATGGACTGAGGAGGTTCTAGAGTACTGCTACTACTACTGGGGCGCTATATGTTGATGCATTTATACTTCTACTACTAATAGGTGTCAAAAGTGCAGCATTTCAAACAGCAGCAGAGGCGCTCATCATGGCTAAATTTGTGGTTGTTAATGACCTGTGTTGTTGCTACTGGTTACTCAACACAAGTGTCTATGGCTGAGTGGGGCTTGGACTTGGAAGCAGTGATGATACTGATAATGAAAGATAGGATGAGAATGTAAATTTTAGGCATCTTTGCTTGTCCAGAGTCAGACCTTCCAATTGTTTTCTCAAACAGTTTATAGACAGACACAGTGGTCCTTTTCAGTGATGGAAGATTGAGCCTCTGCCTCTAACTTTCTGACCATGTCATCATTTCTCTTGAGCACAACTTAATTGGTATCCAAACAAGAGGATGATTCTGGAGGGATATATTCTAGATCTACACCATCATCATCAGTCATCATTATGTCATCCTCAGCATCACCCACTGCTTCCTACATACTACCCTTATATTCCTCTAAACTTTTAGAGGCTTCAAACTATTTATTTCACTTTAAAAAAGCTTGCTACTACTTTGAGAACAAATGATTTGCTGCTTGTTTCTCTTACTGTCAGATGCAGCAACTGGTTCAGCTGCAACAGCCTCCTCCATTATGCCATCAACAACACTAAAATGCAATTTGTTGTCCACTTCAGTATTCTTGTCGTATTTTTTTCTATAGTACTGGCACTGGTGGTGGTGGTGAAACTTTTGGTGGGACCTTGACAAACTGCATCCTCCCCGGGAGGGAGGGATCAGAATAATTTATTGCACATGCTGTATCAACCATGGCTTTTGTCAGTGCTTGAACTACCATTTTACTCACATGTCCTTGCACGGCTCCTCCTTCACCCCTCCCCTTGCCCCTAGTGCATTTACTGGACATTATTCAACTACTGTGCGTGTTTTTACTCTAACGTACACAACTGATGGTGTGTGATGTCACACCCCTAGACTCCCCCCAGCACGGAGATAATAACAGCCAGATCAGTGTCTTGTCAGTCAGTCACACTGAATTTTGGGGTATTTGGGGGTCAACCTCCTTTTTCCATTCTTCTCCCCAAGAGTGCCCCCAGACTCCTCTAATACAAAGAGCAAATATCCCATCTATAAAACTCTCTAAAGTAAGCTCCAAATCCACTTTATTAGTTTGCCTTCTCTAGCTCAAAAATATGCTGCTTTCTCCTCGCACAAACAGAGAATGGCATGCTGTGAAAGCATGATGTCATCTCATATGCCTTGTGTGTGTGTGGGGGGGGTCAGTCTTTCCATTGTTTTCAATACGAGCTAGGTGAAAAAAGCAGGAAAACTGCACTTTTCACTGAACATTTCCCACCAGACAGGAAGTGTCATGTGTTCATGTAGCACTGTACTGTGCATTTATGTATATGTATATAATATAAATCTTACAAACAAACATCGGGTGGTTAAGTGTACCCTCGTTGAAAGTGTACCCACATGGAAAGGTATTTCCTCTTTCAAACATGGATCTTTTTTTATCCTTAAGTAAAAATTAGCAAAGATAGACTCGGAAAAAAGCCAGTCTCAAAACACGCAGTTTTTTACTTTTCCTACTTGCATGTAATATTGCAAAATGAGTAGCATTATTCGACAAAGGAGACTATCCCCTTTCAAATGGTACTCTTGTACCTATGGGTGGAGAGGGATGTAATAGAGGCTCCTTTATAGCCCACCCTTCCACCTAACCTAAAAAAAATGAACAATATTTTTTATTTCTATCTGTCAGGTGATCATGTGATCACCTAGAAAGCACCACTTCAAGTTAGATCTCTCTGGAAAGGGAATACTCTTCTTTCCATAGAGATGCAGGCTTTTATATAACCCTGTCTCTCATGCTCCAATATTATTTATTTACTATGCCTGAAATTCACGCACACTGTGTTTGGTCGATAACCCTTTCCATAGATTCCAAAATTAAGTTATTTGGAGAGTGAAATATGCCCTTGCCCCCCAGCTCATAAAAACACACTTTGCTGGTGGTCTAACTGAAGCTGTGATCTTGTCCAAAGATGGTAGTCCGACCTGTTCACTGCAGAGATGGTAGACCCAGCTCTGGATGCCCTGGTAAGTATATCTTACTGCCCCCATGTCACAATTGAGCCTCTTGAGTGGCATGATGTTTTGGGTGACATCTGCTGTACCTCAGGGCCTAAAAGGGATGACATCACGTAAGATGTCAGCAGCACTCAAGGGTTCAAAAGGGATCAATTAAAAAAACAATTTTTTTCCTTCATGGGAATCATTTCAGCCTGTAATAATCACTGCCGACCTACAGTAAGCATTTTTCATATATGTCCCTTTTTAAGAAAAAATGACACGTTGTTTAGCTCTATTTTGTATGGGTTCTCTAGTAGTTTTTCAATTTACGTATAAGGAAGTGATCTGTAAAGAAGCATGTATATCTGAAGTGGCAGTGATTGCAACTGGAACTGATCTTTGTAATTAAAAGTATAGCTCACCTGTTATGGCCAATTAACCTTCTGGATAGAACATAATGGATGTCTCACTGGAACTATTTAAGTTGCTTTGTAACAATATCAGAACACTTTCATGCATATTTAATGCCCTGTGTCAGTCACAAAACATTCAAGTGTATGCAGGTAATGTACTTTGTTTGAAGTAGTTAAGGTATAGTGACATTTGGGGTACAATAGACATAAAGAGTTAAGGATCATGCATTGCACACTCCTGTGGATTTTAAAGGAATAAGCTACATATGGTGCTAAGTGCTCAGTATATATTTTTTCTGTTAACCCCCTTGGATCCTAGATATATCTGCAACACATTGCTTTGCAATAAACATACCATAGCTGAATTACTCGTTAATGCAGATGAGCAAAAAGATCATGGAGCCTTATATATAAAGGCTTAGTGAAAGAGTTCTGTATTGCACCAGGAGAAAAATAGACATCCACACTGATCTAAATGGGGCATTCTTTCTCCGGTGCATTTTAAACCTTTGAATGACAGAGAGGTATCCAACTAATTTAGTTGTAAATCGTTAGATACTTATATGTGGTAAGCCTACTATATGATGCTCAAATGGTTAAAGCAATGTCCTGGAGAAGTTTGTAGCATTCAAGGTGCTAAAAAGCCCCATTTAAAGGGATGTTATTTCAGTACTGTCTAAGTTGTAGTTCAAGAGTAATTGAATGATAAAGTATCCCCCTCCTGCCTGTTTTACTGATGTAACATTGCTCACCTCAGAGCAGCAAGACTGTCCAGATTGATCACAGAGAGGGACAATCTTCAGTGAGCATAAGGAAAAACCTGAAAAACTTGTCAAGGAGGAACAGAGTTTTCCTTATGCTCACAGTAAGAAGATTGTCCCTTGTTGTGAGCTCTTCGGTCAAGTGACCAAATTAACAATACAAATTATATCACAAGGGGTACATTTACAAGAATGTTTTCTAAAACTATCAATTAGTTTAGTAAAGTTGAAACGTGCATTCATGAAGATAGAACGACCCTTATGACTTATAAGAAGATATTCAATATAGTTGATTGTCAGACTGCCGTGCTGTACTATCATCAATGTCTTACTTATTTTCTATTCTTAAAGGGATAGTAATACTTAATATGTAAAAAAATATATATATTGGACTGTTTATCCCCTGAGTAAAACAAGGGTACTCCCACTGCTGAATGGTGTTTTATTAAAAAGTTATTACAGCACAAACTTGAATTTTTTAGTTACAATCAATATCTCAATGGACTGAAATTGTATAGTGACGCTGTTGCTAAACCATCCTATGCAGCTTCATGGTCAACTGACCAGATACTGAAACTAAAAAATTCTAGTTTTTGCTGTAAAAACTATTGAAAAAAATACCTTTCAGCAGTGGAAGTACCCTTGTTTTACTCATGGGGATACACCCTATAATATATTTGTTTTACTTATTAAGTGTTACCACCCCTTTAAGGTGCCAAGAGATCTTTTTTTAATGCAGGACACATGGAAAATGCACAGTGCAGGGTTGTGTTGATTCCTGTGCAGTCCTGCAAAATGCAAATGTCATGTGCCCTGAATTTAAAAGGCTATCTAGTCCCCTTATCTATTCTAAAATGTGTTGATTTTTGTTCTGGTATAGAATGCTCACAGTCTATTATGTATAATGTTCATTTAATGGCTCCTAATTTTATAACAATAAACACTCTTGAATTTTCTGTTACATAGCCAATCATTTTGATTATCAATGTTTTTATTGGTTTCACAAAGGAGAATGGGAGGAAAAACAGCCAGGACATCAAAATATGTTAAAAAGGGAAACAAAATTGTAACTTTATGAGTTAGGTTATGAGGGAAAATAAATATGGCTCTATAGCATTATTGGAATGGATCTTAACCCCTTAAGGACTGCCAATTGCGCATGTGGCTGTCACTTAAGGACCACGGACCATTTTTTTTTCTTTGCATGTGGTTCAGGCCTCCCCAAACAGCATGCAGCCACACGGGGAGCCCTGAATTCCATGACGGTCCTAGCACATCATTGGTCCTTAATGTAAATCTACCCATGACGTGCCAGGACCGTCAAGGGTCATTAGGGGGTTAATATAGTTCAGTAAGAGATGGAATGAGACATATATGGTGATTGCAATTTAATACCTCAATGATACATTCTGGGCAGTCCTTGACTATGTTAAAAATCATCTCCTAAAAGCAGGTGATAGAATGTAAATCATGGGTGCCTCTGTTCAGTCCGCAAGAATAACAGAGACCAGAACGTAAGTATTTCCCTGATAAAACAAAGGTGAGTTAATAACTGGTTCACTCATTTTTATTTACCCCTTTTACTAAAGAAGGAGAATTTTTAAAGGGATAGTAATGTTTCACACAATCGGCAGTTCCAATTAATCTTCATAGTATTTGGGCCATGGAGAGTGTTATTTCAATACTGTGAGAGTTGTAATTCAAGAGTAATTGAATGATAAAGCATCCCCCTCCCACCCCTTTTACTGATGTAACACTGCTCACCTCAGAGCAGAAAGACTGTCCATATGGATCTCAGAGTGAGACAATCTTCAGTGAGCATAAAGAAAAACCTGGAAAGCCTGTCAATGGGAGCAAGGTTTTCCTTATGCTCCAGTAAGAAGATTGTCCCTTGCTGTGAGCGGTCTGGTCCCAGGACCAGATTCCACATCTGAGTAGGGGTGGCTTACACAAGGTAATTGGGGCATGAGGGGGAGACTTTATCATTCAATTACTCTTGAACTAAATCTCTGACATAAGCTGACCATATCTCACCTTTAACCGGGGACACATAGGAAATAGCCATTTTGCAGTACTTCACTGAAATCAATACAGTCCTGCAGTATGTATTTTTCCTATGCGTCCCCAGTTAAAGGTGAGGTCTGGTCAGCCTACTCTGACAGTATTGAAATAACACTCACCATAGGCCAAATACTATGAAGATTATTTGGAGCTGCTGTTTGTGTGAAACATTAATATCCCTTTAAGTCAGTCTGTTTACATCCCTTGAGGACTGAACTTTGATATCCTTAATCCACATTAAAGTATGTGTTTGCAATTAATGCTTCATATCCAAAGCCTTGACATCTATAATAGTTCTCTTAAAAACAGGCTAATGCAATTTAAATTGTAACTGTCACCTTAAAAGAATAAAAAGGTGGCCAACCCTAACCTAAAACAAGGGAATATTCTTATGAACCTTAGGCAATTGTAGTGTCCCAGAAGTATAAAAAAATATTGCTTTGGCACTCAAAGGGGCTAGGGAGAGGTTTAATTCTTTAGTGATGGGTGATGTGCCAGGAACTTCAAAGTAATCTGTCAAGACTTCATGATCGCAGCGCAGCTTAGGGCACACTGTGATCAGACTAGGTAGGCTGTAACTAGAGCAGTCAGTTTCAGCCTTTCCCTGGTGACTCCAAACATGTGATTGCTGTTACAGAGATCTTATGTGCAGGGGAGCCACCTGACAAAGGCAATGTAAATATACATTGTCATTGTCACTGTTCTCTTCCTCTCTTTTGCTCACTGTGATTATAAGGGAAAAGAGAAGCAGAGAATACACATCACACAGGGGAAAATAGTCAAAGAGGGGGGTACTTGTATTTTAATTGTAGGTTCTGAGGGGCAGAATTAGAGGTTTGCTCACATGATTGATAATGAAGTTTAAACAAACATTCATGTGAGGTTTTATTACCGTGGAGCAATGTGATACTTATATACACATCACCTAAAAGAGGGACACCAAGGAGGAAAAGAGGGACATAGATACTTTCACCTCAGAGTGACAGTAATTGTTTTTTTCTTATTTTTTATTATTATAAAATTAAATGGTGGGTTATACATATAAATGTAGTATCAAAAGAAAGCCCTACTTATGTTAAAAAAATTATACATTATTTGAGTGGGTGAACTAAATGAATTAGAGGGAAAATATGGTTGAACAAAGGCATACTAAAAAAGCTAAATTGCTCTTGTCTTCCAGTGTTAAAAACTCATTGTCTCTTGGGGTGGGTGAAAGGTCCCACTGTGTTCCCACTAAAAAATCCCCGAAATCCACATGGTTGTCTGCTTTTTCATGGAAAATCCATTTTAAATAAAGAGATTAAAATCGTTACCATTTTTGGGCATTTGCAAAATTTTTTCGCTATTTTTTTCAATGGCTAGAAAGTTTTCATCACATATTTTTCATATTTTCTCTATAAAAATTTGCCATTATACAGTAAGTAAAAAAACAATACACACAGCTAGAGTGAGAGAGAGGTGCTAGGCTGTTTTGCTGTGAGTTGGTTTGCAAAACTGAGGCAGGAAAGGCTCATAGTGTGTGCTAGCACTTTGAGCAAGTTTCATAACAATAAAAGGAGGACCTGGAAGGACCATTGTGAGTCTGAGGAGGATGTGACCACTACCAGCAACATGATAGGTTCTGGATCCAGTGTTTCCCCAGACCCAATCCCACAACATCATCCCTAGGGATCTTGGGGACATTTTTGTCAAGAGCAGAGGAAAAAGAGTGTATTACAGTGAGCAGGACGGGTCAGCTACTTGTGCCTGCTGCCAGTGCTGCCCCTGCTGACAGTGCTGAACCTGCTGCCAGTCTTGTAATTCTCAGGAGGGGGGGATTGATGCCAAGTGTGATAGCAGGGGACCCTAAGTCACACTTGCCATCCCCAAGCAGTCCCACCACTATTACTACTAACAGCTTGTATAGAGTGTTAGGAGTGAAGGAGGGGGTGATCATATTACTAGTGAGTCAGAAACTCAGGGTGATGTGGCTAGTGTTAGTAGTAGTAAGAGTGATGGTGATGCAGCTGGTCACACTAATGTTAGGGGAGTGGTAATGCAGAGCATTCAGACTAGTGGTCAAGGGATCTCACAACATTCCCCTGATCTACTTCTCACCATGGCATTGTCCAGGTGGAACAGATCCTGAAGAATGCAGAATTGTTTCTTAGCAGCAATAATACCATCACCACAAGGAGCACAGATCAGCTGCCTGTGCCTGCTGCTAGTGCTGCCAGTTTTCCTTCTTCATGTCACCAAGAAAAGGCAAGTGTGACATTAGGTGACCCTCTGTCACATTTCTTATCACCTTCTCCAACCGGGGAGATGTCTGTAATAGAGCAGCAGCAAGGAGGGACTGGTGGTGGTGGTAATGACGATGGTGGAAGAGACATTAATGGCCTTTTTAGCCCAAACTGACAAGGAATGGGAGAGAGGGATGGGTGTGGGCATCAACATCACCACCACCAGTGAGCTTTTGGGATTTGCGTATTTTGTAACTGCTCTAATTCCTGCTGCTGCTGCTGAGTTGCAATGGCAGCAGGATGCTGACGAGTAAGCTAGAGTGCCACAGATCACTGTGGACACAGTAGGAATGGAGTCAACAAATGATGCGGGACTAGGACAGGTTCCACTTACCAGCAGCAATACTCCTGGTCCTAGTTGCAGTGCTGATTCCGAGGCAGTAGCAGCAACAGTAACAACATCCTCCTCTGCCCCAGCCAGTGAAGGGGAATGTGATGGAGAAGATGAAAGAGACCACTCTTCTTCATCTTTCCCCTCCCCCCTGAAGTCTTGGGTGTGATACTATTTTTCTCTTGGGGCAGGCACAGTGCAGTCATCAGCTACAGCGCTATGCACAATTTGTGAAAAGTCAGTGAAAAGAGGAAAGGAGAGAACACTTCTTGGCACAACCTCCCTGATTACACACATGAAACACAGACAATATGACATTTATGTGAAACAACTTAAAGCCAAACACCACCAAAGAAATTAGGTACTGCTGTTGCTGTACCCCCTGACTCTCCCCACAGGCAACAAGAGGTGAGGCAGAGCTCAAAGAGGAAGAATAATAGAGAAACTCAGCCAGAAGAGAAACACCTGGCTCACAATCATCTTCATGCTCTACGGTAACTATGTTATGGCGATCCACATTGTTCATCTTTATCTTCCCCACCAGTCACAAATTCCGCTATTACACAGGCAATTTGACAATGGCAAGTGGCCACTGGCCAACACAACAGGACCTGCTGGGACTAGGCCAGTAGGGCCTTTTTTTATCTTAGGGTTTGTTCTTTAAAAAAATAACAGAGGATTACAAAAAACATCAATTTTATTTATATTTCCCCACCTTCCCCAATGTAGAAAGTTTGAAAGAATGATGTTTTATGGCTTTGACCCTTCCTCCAATGTGTGAGGGTGGCTGATGGAGCATCACAACTCTCACTCTGTTATTACCCTAAAGTCCTTGGTGTAAGGCAGAAAGGAGGTCTATAGATCGTCATTTTTATAGCTCATATTCCTGCACACATGGAATGGGCTGCAGCTTCCTACCCCAAGGGACTTAGGAAGAAACACACACACACACACACACACACACACACACACACACACTCTCTATCTTCTTATCTCTTCTTAGATGATAGATGGATTAAATGGACTAAGTTAAGGTGAAGTTAGAATGTTGTGGTGGGAGTATTTTGATCCAGGCAGGGCTCTGCTCATACTTGTGTCATCTGCTTTGCAGCCTGCTCAACCTATGGATAAGGGAAAGATAGCTATTAGTGCCCATTTCCTATACATCTATTATTCTGCTTTATTATTTTAAGACTGCATACTGGCTTTATCATAAAGTGATGCCTTCCCCATTTTACAAGTCTAAACTAATTTAAATTTGCTCAGTAGATTAGCAGTGATGCAAACCAAACCAAAGTAAGTACAAACTCACATTATAACTAAAATTTGCTGTTTGATTATCAAATTTGTGAATAGAGCATGTAACCCCCAGAGATTCTGACCCCAATTCTTAAGCAAGAAAGTTTTGATTTGATTCATTTGTTCAGCTTCTTGTGACTCAAGGCACCTGTCTTTATCTCCCTGGACTTCTGACACCAAACGTTATAGGGTATATTACTGTGTTTTAAAATGTGTAAAGCCTACATTGGAAGATATGGATATTGATATGGATATGAGACAATAATTGTAGTAAATAAAGTGCATTCAGAGTAAGAGTGGGTTACCAGTAGAGTCCCCCAGGAATATGTGCTATTTAAGTAGCAATATATTACCTGCTCTTGAAAGGAAAAATAGGGCTTTTTGCTGACAGCTCAAAGTTCTATAATTGGGTTGAAATTCCAAGGGGAACTATGGAATAATACACTTGGGATATAATAATACAAAGCAGAACACAGAATTAATGGCAATACAATATCAATTACTGTAAAGGATATGCGTAACGTGTCATTGTTTCTGCTGACTTAAGGGTATAGCAAACGAAGTAGCAGAGCAGTGGCAATTGAAGTATTAGTGCATCTCAACAGTTACTTGTAAATTGGTGAGTAAGGTCTGTATATTATGTAATTTCACATTTAGACCATTAGTAGCTGCATTGTGTGAATCTATTAATTAAATGCATATACATATATGACCCCACCTTAGCTCATTAGTATGGCCTCAATGTAGGATAAAAGGATATTTTTTCCCCACACGACTTGTTTGTATCATCACGCACTTTTATAAATGGGTTGAAATAGCCTATAATTTATAAGGTGGACCCTATTCTAATTCCAGGCATATTGCTATTCTGATCTGGGGTAGATAACATAGTAACACAGTAACATAGATGAGGAGGCTGAAAAAAGACATGCGTCCATCAAATCCAGCCCATGCCGAAAGCACCCCTGTTGATCCAGAGGAAGGCAAAAAGAATCCCTATGGAGCCATTTCCAATCTAGCCCCAAGTGGAAGAAAAACAAATATTCCTTCCCAATTCCAAATGGCAGTCAGATAGTTCCCCGGATCAACATCCTATCTGCTTTGAAGCCATCTGTCATAATTTTCAATATTGTTCTGTGCTAGATAGGCACCCATTGCTTTTTTGAAAGCAGCTGCAGTATCAGCAAGCACAACATCTCAAGACAAAGAACTTTATAGCTTTACCGCCCTTACTATAAAGAATCCCTGCCTTTGTTTTAGTCTAAAGCTCCTTTCCTCTAGTCTTAATGGATGACCTATTGTTCTTAGCTCATCTCTTTGCGTAAATAAATCATTGGATAGTTCTTTGTATTGACCTTGAATGTATTTGTAAATGGTAATTATTTCACCCCTTAGATGTCTATTCTCTAATGTAAACAAACCCAGTTTGGCTAGCCTCTCTCTATAACTCAGATCTTCCAATCCCTTTATCAGTTTTGTTACACATCTCTGCCCCTTTTCCAGTTCAAAAATTTTTTTTTTTAAGAACTGGTGCCCAAAATTGTACTCCATATTCTAGATGAGGCCTGACCAAGGATTTATACAGAGGTAGGATAATATTAGCATCCCTTGCATTTACACCTCTTTTTATGCAGGCTAGTACCCTATTTGCTCTTGCAGTAGCTGAGTGACTGCACACTGCTGTGAAGTCTATCGTCTATCAGTATTCCTAAATCTTTCTCTAATGAGGATTCCTCAAGTTGTTTCCCATTTAGAGTATATGTAGCAAGTTTGTTTCTACAGCCCAAATGCATAACCTTACATTTATCTACATTAAATGTTATCTGCCACTTTTCTGTCCATTCACTCAGTTTATCTAAATCCATCTGCAGATAATAAACATCCAGCTCTGTATGTATTTCCATACATAGCTTAGCGTCATCAGCAAAGATTGAGATACTACTTTCAGTTCTCACTTCTAGATCATTAATAAACAAATTAAAAAGTATTGGTCCCAGGACTGAACCCTGCAGCACCCCACTTATGACTTTAGACCAATTTGAAAATGTTCCATTTACAACAACTCTCTGTCATCTATTTAGGGTTGCCACCTTTTCTTCAAAAAAATACCGGCCATGGCATTCCCTCCATAGACTTAACATTGGACAGAAGCCAATTTTTTACCGGCCTGCCGGTAAAATACTGGCTGGGTGGCAACCCTACATCTATTATTTGACAAGTTCTCAATCCATGTACAGATAACACCGCCCAAACGGAAGCCTTTTAATTTATGTCATAACATGTCGTGAGGCACTGTATTAAAGGCTTTTGCAAAATCCAAGTATACTACATCAACAGCAATTCCTCTGTCCAAATTACTACGCACTCTTTCATAAAATGCCAGTAAATTAGACTGACATGATCTATTCTTCATGAAGCCATGCTGATTCCTACTAATTTGTTTGTCTTCACATAGTTCTGAAAATTGTCAGTTAGTAACCCTTCTAGTATCTTACCCACTATGGAAGTCAAGCTCACAGGTCTATAATTTCCTGGTTTGGATCTTGCTCCCTTTTTAAACAATGGGACTACATCAGCTTTCCTCCAATCACAGGGCACTATGCCTGATGAAAGTGAATCAATAAATATTAAGTATAATGGTCTTGCTATTACTGAACTAAGTTCCTTAAGTACCTTTGGGTATATACCCTCAAGTCCAGGCGCTGTATTCACCATAACCCTTTCAAGTCCTTGTCCTCAGTAAGCCATGTACATGATGGAGGAAACTCTGTGGTTTTGTCTGCCAATATTCTGTCATTGCTGCTTCATTTGTATATACTGAAGCAAAGACTGTATTTAGGGTGTCAGCCATAGCCTTATCCTCACCTTAAAGAAGAAGGCATCAGTAGTTAGTATCTAAGTCTTATGACCTTTACCTCAAATGTCCATCTACATGAACTAAACCCAGTGGGAGAGACACAACAGTTCATTTTGTTATGTAACTGATCATTATAGACTGTATTCAGGGCAAGAAAAACATGAAATTCTGAGGCAAACCAAGTGCACCATGGAGAAAATTCCCCAAATTTATTTTAATTTAATTAAACTTACTGAATGCTAGAGTGGTCTCAAACTCATTCTGTAGCAATGTGATGGAAACCCCTCTAGCACTGTTTCCAAAAAAACAAAACAAAACAAAAAAAAAAATTTAAATCATAGGAATTTCATGTTCCCTTATGGTGCAATTGGTTTGCTCCAGAACTGCTAAATATTGTACTATGGACCCATATGTATAAACAAAAGTTGAGCAATTCTGGAGATATTTTATTTAAATACTTGCAACAGAAAAAAAACTTCACAATACATCTTCAGTATTATAGAAATAAAGCATACATCAACACACAAAAAAAATGAAAATAACAATATAAACATAAAACAAGAAGGAAGAAAGGCTAAAAGACTGGACACTCACTTAAAACTGTGTGAACCTTTCCATAAAAATCCCCAAATAACTAAAAATCTAAGGGAGTGCTTAAGAAATAGAAAGCCTCACCTCCAAAAGAAATGAAACAAAAGAATTCAGAGTGGATCAGTCATGATATTTCTCCATAAAGATAGCCAATTAGCTCTTAATGTTGAACGCCTTTCAAGCCCCTGAAGCTTCCCCACCTCACCCAAAATATCGTGCAACACCACCTGACAGGGAAGGATTTTTTGTCTAATAGAAACTGGACACCGTGCCATCCATGTGAAATAGCGAACTACTTCACTAACTAAAAAAAATGGTGCTCAGATATTGAAAATTCCCATAAACCCACTCAGGTAACTCAAACCTGAAAGGCAAGATATTCCTAAGGCGTTTAAAACCCTCTTGTAAACATCTGTGTTAAATGGGCATTCAAGCAGAAAGTGGTCCATAGTCCCAACTCTGCCGGAACACTTCTGACGTGGACATCTAAGATCATTGATGTTTCTGTACTTGATATTCCCACAAATACAGAGCTTGCCTTGGAAAGATAGCCGGACAATATCCCTGAATTTAGATGGAACCCTCTTGGAATTTATATTGGCCGAGCCAATTTCCTTAACTTTGTCTGGGCAATTCCTCAGGACCAGTGAAACCTGAAAATGAGAGCCCAGAACTCTCAGGGGGTCTTCTAAAAACAAAGGCTTCAAAAATTCAGCTTAACAGAGGTGGTCACAAAAAACACAATAGGATTGACCATAGCCAAACCTCCTTCATGCCTGGACAGGTAAGTAACATCTCTCCTGATCAGGATTAATCTATTTCACTACAAAAGCTGAAAAAACAGACTATAGATCCTTGCATAAAAAGAAGGTGGCAAAATACAGACATTACTGACAAAAATGAAAACTGGTAACAGAAAAGTTTTGATAAGGTCAATCCTTTCCCACAAGGTCAACTTCCATTTCTTCCACCACTCCACCATACGAAGGCCAATGGCCAGACGCTCTTCCCAGTTCAAAGAGGCATAATCACCTTCCCCAAATTTAATGCACAAGATTTTAAATTTGGTTCTGAGCCTCAGGGAAACCCTCTGGAAGGGGAAATTTTCCCCCGCCTTTTCCTAACCAGAAAACTTTACTCTTATTATGGTTGCTGATTGAACCAGACACAACTGAACCTGAACCTGAATCCAACTGACAATTTAATCAGGAAGACCATACCTCCGCAGGATTGACCAAAGATACTCATGATTGACTCTATCAAATGCTTTAGACTGATCCAGTGCCAAAAAAAAGTTCCACAACCTTTCACTCTGCAGCTTTCAAGGGCCTCCTGGATTTCAAGGACTGCAAAAAAAATGCTACAACCCTTGACAGAACAGTATTGGGAGGGGGAAAGGAGGTGACTGGAGACAGGCACCAAAAGACTGAATAAAATCTTTGCCAAAATCTTTCTAACAACCCTGAGGTGTGCAATAGGTCGCCAATTCTCAATAGCAAAAGGATCAAGTCCCTTTGACAGAATAATAAGGGCTGACTGCCTCATGGAAAGGGGAAGTAGACCCCCCCTTCCAGACATTCATTAAAGACCTCCATGAGGCATGGAGCCAAAATGTTGGAAAAAACTTTAAAAAACTCAGCTGTCAAGCCATCAGGGCCTGGGAATTTCTTTGCATTCAAACTTCTAATCGCATCTTGGCCCTCCTCTACCATTATTTTTTCTGTCAAATGACCAAAAGAAAGGCTCACATCATTAGAGAGAGGAGTCTGATCCAAAAAGGAGGCCATCTGGTCTTGGCAGAGCTGTCCCTCTAACAGAAGATTCTCATAAAAGTTCCCAATGATCCTCAGAATTCCAGTGTCACAGTTTTTTTTGATGAACACTCAGACCCGACTGGTAAGGTTAAAATAACTTTATTGAAATAAAGTACAAACAGTGGTAATGCCCACAACGGCACAATAACAGAACAATACAGTACTGATAGGCCAGTCCCAGAAGGGATAAGGACAGCTGGAGGCAACGGCTGGCTGGAGAGTGTTCTGATCTAGAACCCCAAATGACTGGAGACTTCACGAGACTATAGGCAACCCACCCCTAGTAGACTAGGGGCCCACTGAGGCTACACAGCCCATGTACTGGCATAAGGACCCTAGATCCCTAGGAGTCCACAGGATGGTAACTGGCACAAGTCCCAGACACCTGGGAGACACTGAACCCAGCAGTATTAAGGCAACACTGACCCAAGAGGCTTGGGTCACGGAAAGATCTAGGCCACCACTTCTGGTAATAAAACCCTAGAATGCTAGGGGTGGATCGAGACAGCACAATACGAAGGCAGCTAGTGTGCAAACGCATGAGCAGGGTGTAACTCATGCCACAGCTGGCTCTTGAGCCAAGAGGCTACTGCAGGTAGGAATGGAGCACTGACCCTGCCTACAGGATCTAGGCACTGAAAGGGTCCTGAAGTAACGCCCAAAGAGAAGTCTGCAACTCCCACAGGGAGTCAGCCCAGCTGGAAAGCAGAGGAGGACGCAGATGGACCACAGAGTAACACAGTCAGTGCTTCAAAGCACTGAACCGATACTTCGCATTTGCACACCACCTGAGGCGGTCAACAAGATAAGCGGCTAAAGCATGAATGCTCAGCCTTCAGTTGGCAGTATAACAGAGGCGCCACACAGCGCTACACAGACAAGTGCAACAGGTCAGGCAGCAGAGTGGAACGCTAGCCCGATAGAGGCAACCAAGCGGGTGCTCAGCCAGATCAGTCAGCAACGGAGCGGGTTTTCAGCCAGATCAGTCAGTACCAGAGCGGGTTCCCAGCCAGATCAGTTCAGCAACGGAGCGGGTTCTCAGCCAGATCAATCAGCCACGGAGCGGGTTCTCAGTCAGAATAGTCAGCAACGGAGCAGGTTCTCAGCCAGATCAGTCAGTACCGGAGCAGGTTCTCAGCCAGATCGGTCAGTACCAGAGCAGGTTCTCAGCCAGATCGGTCAGTACCAGAGCAGGTTCTCAGCCAGATCAGTCAGTACCAGAGCAGGTTCTCAGCCAGATCAATCAGTACCAGAGCAGGTTCTCAGCCAGATCAGTTCAGCAACAGAGTGGGTTCTCAGCCAGATCAGTCAGCAACGGAGCGGGTTCTCAGCCAGATCAGTTCAGCAACGGAGCGGGTTCTCAGCCAGATCAGTTCAGCAACTGAGCGGGTTCTCAGCCAGATCAGTTCATCAACTTGAGCAGGTTCTCAGCCAGATTGGTCAGAAGCGAAGTCAGCAACACAGGATACGCAGGAACGTCGTCAGGCAGGTCAGGTCATACACAATCAGAGCAAAACAGGAACTAATTGTCAGGAACGGGTACACCACGAAAGGGCGCCTCAGTATAGACATGACAGGGTATATAAAGGCTGGCCCCAGGCGGATTCAGAACAGTCAGACCAATAAGAAATGAGGCAGTGAATCAAGCAATAACAGTGTCGCCACCTACGGCTAGAGCACGGGCACCGTGATACCCAGACAAGGTTCCCTGAAGGATCATGCAGGCCATAGATTGTTTTAGCTGCAGCCTTCTCTCTACAATTCAGACAGGGATCAGGTGTGTAATAAACCCCATAATCCCTTTCCTGTATCAAAGCAGAGAGTCTGTCATATTGGTACTGCTTCATCAGAGATTTGACTCTAGATATTTCACTTGGGTCCCCTATCTCTGAGCCCTGATAGTACAACTTCTTCTTAAAGCCAAGATAGGTAAGATACTTTAAATTCTGTTGAGAACTGGAAAAATCATGAAAGAACTTTCGGGTCTGAAACTTAATCACCTCCCACCACGCTGACCTTGAATTACAGATATCCACAATGGATTGCAGGACTGTCTAATTATTTCTTCCTCAAGAAGATCCAAATTCATACACCACTACCTCTATGAGGAGTTTCTGAAATATTTAAAGAATATGATAGACAAACTTCATCGTAGAACTCTGCTGGTGTGAGCTTAGGAGCCAACATCAGTGAGCTCTCCTTAATGAAAAACCTATCTATCCTACTCTGCCATCTACTTCTAAGGAGGGTGTTCCCAGTGTGGTCTGGGAGGTGTCGAATATGCACATCGAAAAGAACACCATCCCTACACATACTATTTAAAAAAATACTATCATTTCCCAAGTTGCCTCTGGGACCTTCCCTGTCTTTGGACCTAGTGATGGTTTTGAAATCACCACCAAAGACAACTTGTTAGGATGTAAAAAGAAAAGGTTTAATCTCACTGAACAGACATTTTCTCTCCCATTTAGAATGAGGCCCATAGATGTTTATCAGCCAGAGAGACGTTCCATTCAGTGAGACTATCACGGTCCCCGTGATCTCTCTGTCACTCTCACTTGTGCTGCTCCCTTATTGGTTGAGCCTGTTTGGCCCGCCCCTGGTGACCTTTTTATTCTGTCCATTGGCACCTGTCAGGTGCCCTTTCGTGGTGTTCCAGAGCCAGTGTTGCTGTTGCTGTGTTCCTGCTTTCCTGATCTCCTGTGTACCGAATTGGCCTGTATTGACTACGCTTCTGTGTTCCTGTTCCGTGATCCAACCCGGCCTGGCTGACGTTCCTGCTCGTTGCTGATCTGGCTTGTCTGCGAATCTCCTCCGTGATCTGACCCGGCCTGGCTGACTTCCTGCTCCGTGACCTGCACCTGCTTGCTACTGTTCCTGTTTACAGCTTCTGTTGTCACCCCGGCGACATTCTGATCGCTGCAGCGTGTGTATCAGAGCCGATCATGACTGCTACCATTAACTCCTGCTGAGCCGTGTCCCCTGAGCTGAGCCTTCCGTTTCTCTTGTGCACTGTACTACATAAAGCTGAGTCTCCTTGGCACTTGCAGAGCTATTCCGCTACTCACTGAGGCTCTGATCACTGGTAGTGCTTACTCCTCTACCATTGCTGCTGTTGTTAACCCTTGCTAAGCCGTTGCACTTATCCACTGCTCCTGCTGAGCCGGCCGTGTTGTGGGCCTTGGTTAGTTGGCGGCTCGTATTGTCCACTAGCAGAGCAGTAGGTCTCTGTTAACGCGCCCGTGGGAGGCGCTATTGGATCAAGCTCTTGCAGCAACAGGTGGTTACCGTTACAGGCCCGTGGGGGCTATCACCTAAGCTCTTGCAGTGCCCAGTGGCCACTGTTACACCTGGAGGGCTACTGGTTCACACTCTAGCAGTGCAGTTGGTCTCCATTATACGCCCGAGGGGGCTATTTGGCTCACGCTCTTGCAGTACAGCATTCTCCGGTATACGCCCGTGGGGGCTATTGGCTCAAGTGATCACGATACTGTTGGTCTCCATTATACGCCCATGGGGGCTATTGGCTCAAGCTAGCACGATACTGTTGGTCTCCATTATACGCCCGTGGGGGCTATTGGCTCAAGCGATCACGATACAGTTGGTCCCGTTACACACCCGTGGGGGCTATCTACCAACTACTCTGCAGCTTCTGCTTCAGTCTCCGCTCTACCTAGCAGCTCTCTACATAAATGGACTTAAGGTGTTGTGTTATCTAGCACCTCTAGCTGCCTCAGTATCACCTTGGGCGTGCCTAACACCACATATGAGACTGACGATTCCTTGTATTTAACTATTCATTGCCAGTCGCTGTTCTATGCCTGTCCTATGACAGTATATGTATTGTCCCTGTTTCTGTATACTGGTCCTGTGAAGGCATAAGTGCCTATATTCTGCTATTTACTGTGCTGTGCGATCCTGTTCTTATTTTTTTTTTCTAATAAAACTGTGTTTTATTTTAATCCACTGTCTGAGTGTCTGAAAAACCGTTACAGAGACGTCCAAGACGACACAAACCGACCCATCCTTACCTCAACCACCCATTTGAAAATAACATGAGAGCCTTTAAAAAGGATGGCTATTCTACCATAAGGCTCTTCGGCTAAGGACTAAAATGAAGGCCCAAGTCTCCATTCTCTTTTGACCAGGTGAAGGTCACTCAATGTGTTCAGACGGGTCTCCTGAAGAAAGATAACATCGGTATTTGATTTAGAAAGGAACTCAAATGCTGTAAACTTTGCCTACCGTGATTGCATACTGCACACATTGATTGTTAAAAAAGAAAAGAAGGAAAAAACCATGGATGGCTGACATTTAGGAAGTTTTCACCAGTCCTTTAGTTTTCCTTGAACCTTCTTCCTCTTCCCCACTAGAGCCGTACCTCTTTGCAGAGAGGCCAAGAAGGAGAGGGTCATGATCTTTTAATGAAATCAGCGCAAGACTCTCTTCTTGATCACTACCCATTTCCAACTCCATCCTGGACCCCCAGTCTGCCATAAGGGGAGAATACCGATTAGAATCTTCTAAAGGAGGAAACAAAGGGGAAACCCCAGGTGAGGAAGGGCAAACACTATGAGATTTCTTTGAATAACTGTAGCCAGTGAATGAATCCCTATGAGATTTACCAAGTATCCCTTTACCAGAAAGAGGGGGACCTATCTTGGATTGCTCAGATTCCTGTCCTGAACCCTTCCTCTAGGACACCAGTGTCCAATTCATGCTGTTATCATCCTCCTGAATTCTCACCCCCCCCCCCAAAGTGAACAGGGTTAGGCATTGGTTCCTTTACTGATGAAGAAAGAGAATCCAGGGTCTCTACTGGGTACAAAGATGAGGCTACTGGGGCCTTAGGGACAGAAGAGGGCCCAAGAAAGGGACGATCTAGCAATGGTGGTAACTCAGGGTCCTCAAAATCTTGAAGCTGAAACAACTCTTATATGTTATGCCATGCCTCTGGGCACCCACTATAGACATGACTAAGTTGCCACACAGGTTGCACCTAATCTTATTAAATCACTACTTGAATGTCCAATTTCATTGCACAACCCACACCTCTGGACATTACACAAAATACTAAGATGCCTAAAAGAATTAAACTTGTGGCAAGCCTTGGGCTGGCCTTGATAAAAGCAGGTGACCCTATCATGGCCAATAAAGAAAGAGTTTGGCAGAGGCTGGGTCACATTGTTCCCCCGTTTAAGTTTTACGTGCATCTTCCAACCACCTGTCCAAATAAGATCCTCATCTTGAATCTTAACAGGATCACCAATAATGGTACCATATCTTCTAACCTAAAAGTGGATATCACTAAATGGAATAGATTAATTCTTTAGTAGAAATGTTACTTTTTTTTACTTCTGGGCGGGATACAGGGATGGCAACAAATGGTGCCCACTGCAACCCAGCTATCTGCTTTTCCCTGGTATAGATCTTCCAAAAGTTTTCCAAATCTAGGGGTCTTATAAAACTAATGTCATACTCTACAGACCCTGGTACATGGATAAAACAAATATATCTAGATGAGAAAAGCCCATCCCCTTTAGTAACTGAATGACATGCCGATGATCAGGAAGAGACTGACCTGCAGCATATCTAAGCTTAACAACATTTCTCCTTTTAGAAAAGGTGGGAGCCCCTGCCTTCATTGCCAGTAGTTCATGTCTTTTGGTTAGGGTACTTCCAGCAACACTGGCTACATTACTATAAGTTCTGACTGGAGTTGCAGAGGTTGTATCAGAAACAGAGGAGGGAGCAGATAGTGGACCAGAGGGGGCAGGAACCCCAGGAAGAACTTCATTACTCCTACCACTATCTCTGGGTCTAAGGGAGGTCCTAGGGGGCAGTGTCAGAGACAGAAGGAGGGACAGAAGGGACCAAAAGTCTGAGAGAACCCTTATTTTCTCTCCCTTTACTCCTAGATCTAACAGGGGCACCAAGAGTACTAATAGGCACAGAAGTGGCTGAAAGGGCCAGAACCCCCTGAAATTACTTTATTACTCCCACATGCCCCCATACTGGAGTATGGATGGACTAAATTAACCTTATCAATGGAGGAGCCAGTAAGAGTATCTAGTCCTTTAAATTAATTGAGATCTGTTGTTGCTGTGGCAACCACCTGTTCACAAGGACCAGAAGAGACACTACCATGCACCACTATACCCTCAAAAGGAGGGTTCCCACTCTCAGTGGTGTGTCTGACAGTCATTGATACAGTCTCTGCTTCCAAATATTCAGGTGCAGCAAAATTTTAAGGAGTAGGAACCAAAATTCTAGTTCCTTGTTTCTTACTGGACAGTAATTCTGAAGGACCCAACTCAGAAAGCAGCATCTCTGAACTAGAACAACTTTCTCCACCCCCAATATGGATTTTATGGAGCTGTCCAGTAAATTTGGTCTCTGTATTTGCAGAATAAGGCAGAGATTCAACAAATGGACCAGTAAACAGTCACCTTTTGAGAGTTAATGCAGTTAAACATTCTATAGTACATTCTGTTGAATGGTCATTCTGAATGGCCACTCCAGCACATTGCACAGCACCCACTGTGCTTTCAGAACATTGTACAGCGTCTGCAGTAACAGTCTCTCCAGCGCATTGCACAGCACGCTCCTTTCCTGCAGCATACTTCTCAGTATCCACAGTAAACAGTTCCTTACTGAGAGTCCTCACAGGTAAACCTGCCACAGAGCATTCTGTTAAATAATCACTCTGAATTGCCCACCAATTCATTGCACAGCTTTCACATTGCTTCCAGGGTATTGACAGCATCCACAGTCTCACCAGCACATTCCAAAGCATGCTCTGTTCCTTCAACAGCACTGGGCTGGCCAGAAACAGGATCCATAGCAGCCTCACTCTCAACAGGCAAACAAACAGCCCCTGTAGTAGCCAGTTCACTTGGAGGCAACCACTATGCTGCAAAAGGGAAGATCCAGAAGCAATTACCAGGTACTTTTTCTTCTTGTTCCTTTTCTTGGTCTTTTTGTTAGAGAATGTAGGAGCAGTAGCCATCTTTTCAGCACACTGGCTTTCTCTTTCATCATTGTCTGATGTTAATTCCAGATTTCTTTTAATGAAGCATAAGGTGTTGTACACAAGGTTTGGGATTCAGACCTTGGCAGGTTAGGAGGGAAACCAAGAGACACCTCTGACACCCCAAAATCTGCTTCCTCTTCAGATTCATAGCTGCTGTATGCTTCCTTAGGCCATCGCTTTTAGATTTCTGGATCTCTTTTTACCTTTCCCAACTTGGGTTCTGAGTTTCCAGGAACAAAACTTGCTTGTCCAAATGCCTCAAAAAACGTATCACTATTTCTAGTGCCTCCAATCGGTCATCCAGGAATCTCAAGTTATCTTTAATTGTATAAATTTTCTGTCTCACAGGACCACTAGCTG
This sequence comes from Rhinophrynus dorsalis, assembly GCA_037306005.1. Classification (NCBI taxonomy): domain Eukaryota; kingdom Metazoa; phylum Chordata; class Amphibia; order Anura; family Rhinophrynidae; genus Rhinophrynus; species Rhinophrynus dorsalis. The sequence goes on along the minus strand of CM074720.1, from coordinate 335,796,976 downwards.
TGCTAAATGTACAACTGCTTTGTTCACGTAGCTTACTTAATTCACCTAGTCCTGACGTTCTTCTTGTACTATGCCGTGGTCAACTGTAAAGCATGACACAGTATCCAATAATTGTTCAGGGCTCAAACTGAAGAAACGTTTCCTACCTTGGGATTCTTTAACCACCCCTGCATAGGGAGCAGGCTCTTGTTCCGTTGCATTTGTTTCCACAGAGAGATGGGATTCAGGATACTTAACTTCCTTTAACAGGGACAGTCTTTCAATCCCCATGACACATATAAAACATGCTTCTTTCAGGCTCAAAAGCTCAGGTCTGGCATTAAGGGGGCCTCCATGGATTGCTACTGCCTTCTTGCAGGCTGTGACTTTTTTCTTTAATTCTTTGATGAAAACCTGGAGGTCTGCTCTCAAAACATCCATATCCCTCTTTTCTGCACAGAAAGAATCCCAAGTTTTGTTACATAGTCCCGCAACATATTCATCTAAGGTAGGCCACAAAGCCAGGGCCTTGCGTAAGGCAGCATACCGCTCTCCCCAGCCTGAGGCTAGGGAGGCAGCTACACACACAACCTCTCTCTCCTAAGGGGGGAGCAATTCTGTAGAAAACTACTTACACCACCAGGAACAAATTCAAGTTCCCAAAGAAAGAAATGGGGCTTTTGCTCACTTGACTGCTAGAGAGGACTTAACCCTTTGAGTGCCAGAGGGGTAAGGAATGCATTGCTTTGCAATGCATTCCGTACCCCTTTGCCACTCAAAGGTTTAATGTATTGCATCACAATGAATGGAGACCACTCTAATGTTAAATGGGTCCAATTTAAAGAGTTAGTAATGTCTAACATTAACTAACCCTAATATTGAATGTATTAAAAAGATAATATTAATGTGCCAAGTCATATCTCTCAAACTTTTACGGTTTGAGAGGTATAAGCTCTGAAAGTTCCCCCCTCCTGCTGACGAGCTGTAAAGCTGTCAGCAGTGGATTTGTGTCAGCCGACTCGGCGGCTCTTCAGCAGAGCTGAATGAGCGCTACCGAAAAACAGATACTTTACTGGAACGGTCTACAAAGTGTGTTTGGTTAGCAAGAACACTTTACAGACCATTCCACTGAAGTATTTGTTCTTCGATACCGCTCATTCAGCTCCGCTGAAGAGCTGCATGCTGGTGTGGGACCTGGATCTCCTGACGTCAGCTACATGCTACATGCTGATGTCTGGAAAAGGAGAGGGAGGGGGTGACTTTCAGTGCTTATATCTCTGAAACCGTAAAGGTTTGAGAGATACGACTTGGCACATTAATATTATCTTTTTAATACCTTCAATATTAGGGTTAGCTCAAAGTTGAATTTTTTAGGACCAATATCACAGTAGGCTGAAATTTTACAGTGGTGTTGTTGCTACACCATCCTATGGACAGGTCTGGTCCCGGGACCATAAATCTCCATAGGCTGGTGTAGCTATTATTATACTGCACCTAAAAAAATCAAGTTTGAGTTGTAATAAGTTCTGAATAAAACACCTTTCAGCAGTGGGAGTACCCTTGTTTTACTCAGGGGGATAAACTATTTTTTTTTTCTACATTTTAAGTATTACTATCCCTTTAAATCAGTCAGAATTGACAGTGATAATCAACTCCAGTTCTAGGGACGCACCAACATGTCAGGTTTTCACAATATGCTTAATTAAGCACAAGCAGCTCAATCACAATGAATGAGCCACTGATTACTCACTTGGGATTGAGCAGGGATATGTTGAAAATCTGACATGTTGGTGTGTCCCTAGGACTAACACTGAGAAACATTGCTCTAAGGGCTGCATGTTCCAAAGAAAATTGGAGGAGTCTTGGGGCAAACCATTTGCACTATAGGGGAGGACTAAAATGTTGTTTGATTTAAATGGGGATTTTAACCCCCTTCACACTGTGGGAGACTTCTCTAACATTCAAAGGGTCAGAATCACAATTTAGATATATTTTTAGTTCTCCCCCACAGTGCAAATGGTTTACCTCAGAACACCTCCACTTTTCTTTTGAACATACTGCCCTAAGAGAATTATCGACTGCAGTAACATTGGTTTGCATCAAAAATGTCAGGTCTACATATCTCTCTCTCTCTCTCTCTAGTAGATTTATGGAATAGCCTTACAGCAAATCTGACCTGGAACACATGTATTAATCTTATAACCCTTTGAGTGCCAGAGTGGTACAAAATGCATTGCAAAGCAATGCATTCCGATCCACTTTGGCACTCAAAGGGTAAGGATCAGTTGGGTGTGAAACGCATTGTTTAACATTGCTCTGGTCCTTAAAGTGTTAAATGAGTAGTCCTTGTTTATTAAATTATGTTATTGTAGTCGTCCTGCAGAAGAAAACAAATAAAACAGATGAGCAATCTAAAATTCTTCCTATCAGTTACTATGAAGAGCCATAGTCAAAGACTTGAGCTTTCCCATTAAGTGCATTTAGACTACAGTGTTGTTGCCAATATGTTTGAGCTGTTATAACTTCTGAATTAACAACCTCCCATCACTAGGAGTACCTATGTTTTATTCAGTTCATTTAACACACATGCATATAGTATATATCAGAGGTTCTCAACCCATGCCCTCTGTGGCCACTAACAGGCCAGGACTTAGGAATTTCCCTGCTAGAACACAAGTGTGGTAATCAGAGGCTCATTCATATTGATTAACTCACCTGTGCTCTTAAAAAGAAATTCTCAAATACTGGCCTGTTAATAGCCACTGGGGCACGGGTTGAGAATCACTGGTATATATATATATATATACTGCATACCTTGAAACACACAATCAGTATAAATAATTCTGCATTAATCTATATCGGTAAATAGAAAGGAGAGATCTGGAAAAAGAACAAGGAAGAACAAAGGGGGCACCCCTTGTGCAAAATCAGATGTTCAGTAAAACTACAACCATAAGCACTCAGTGAATGGGTACTCGCAAGAAAAATAACTGAGATCCTACATATGTAGGTCACAGTCAGAGAGACTCCTGGGAATATACACTGTCCCAGATCAGCTCAACATTATGGTGTAAAAGAAGAAAATTCACTAGGCTGCTCTTCATAACATGCTATCCTAAAAAACTGCCCAACATATAGAAGGAAAACAGAAGCCGCCCAATAGTGCAATAATGCAGATAGCTTGAGATAACCTCTCTCTCTCTCTCTCTCTCTCTTTCTCTCTCTCTCTCTCTCTCTCTCTCTCTCTCTCTCTCTATATATATATATATATATATATATATATATATATCTATATATATAAAAGAATAAGCCTCATTGCATAATTTATGGTACCTCACACACAGAACATAATTTATGTCTCCTCAGAAAACAAACACACATTGAACAGAATGCTTCATTACATAATTTATGCCTCATTAGGAGACACAACTCCCATTGGGTGATTCAATGGGGGCATTACTGCTCCCATTGAGTGATTCAATGGGGGCATGTTTATTATACAGGGAGTTGGCCCGCCCCCTCCAGCCTGTCCACCACTATCCAACTGACAAAAAAATATAGCTGCCACTCGCTCCTGAAGTAGGGGATATCAAGAACTTCTCCTGGTCCACACACATGGTCACTCAGGATCATGACCCCACAAACACAGTTTCACCTCCCACTGATAACTGTAACCCTCCATACAGTCTGTGTAACCTCCCACAGATAACTGTAACCCTCCATACACTCTGTGTCACCTCCCACAGATAACTGTACCCCTCCATACACTCTGTTTCAATACGAGGGTGTAATGTTTCCATAAAATACAAACTCAGGGATAAACTTAATAGCAACTCTTTTATTTAACTCTTTTCATCTCTTCAGTCACCTCACTGTCTGTTTTCAACTGTAACTCCTCCACTTCCTGCTTCCTGATTCCCGCCCTTTCTCCTTAAAGGGAGAGAGATGCTTTGCTGTATGTTACAGAGGACAAGCCTCAAACACTACTTTCTATTTGATCCCTCAGCATACTCCTACGTTGCCTCAACTGAAGAGGCACTATGTGTTATATTGCTATGTTACCTCAGCTTAAGTAAGGAGTTACTGTTCCCATTGGGTGACTCAATGGAGGAGTGATTTAAATCATTCAGGGAGTTGGCCTGCCCCCATTATCCAGCCCGCCCACCACTATCCAAGTGACTGAAAAAATAAAATGGCTGCCACTCGCTCCTACACCACAGACTCACACACAAGCCACACACACACACACACAAAAGCCACACACACACACAGAGTCCCCAGGGGTCCCTCCACCAACCTGAGGCACACAATGAACTGATCCAACAAAGAGAGGGAGGGATCGGCTCCAGTGTACCTTAATTTCTGGTATCCGCAACACAACAATGCTTTCGGCTCCTGGTGCGCAATGTGCTTCTGCTGCGGGAAGCCCAGCTGCTTCATGTAGCTCGGAGGCAGGCAGGCCCAGTACCAAATCCTTCATGTTCCCCCTTCATGAAGCACAACACTCCACCCCGCAACAGTCCGGTCATGTGGCCCTTCAAGGAGCTCTCTACAAGCAGCAGCTGGATGCGGCTATTACCAGTGGCTGAGGGGCTGGAGACAGACCATGCTGGGGCCACTCTGTAGTACACACTCTTACACACAAGCTTCTTCACCGCCGCTCTCTGCCCGCTGTCACACACCTGCATTGTGTAAGTACCCTGGCACAAAAAATATACATGCCGCACTATAGCTGCTCCAACAACACACACCATCCCTGCTCCAACCACACACACCATCCCTCCTCAGTTCCCGCTCTCTGTGCCCAGGCTGCGTCCCTAGTAACACTCTTGGCTGAGGCCTGGGGCAGGAGGTGTCTTCCTGGCCAGGGAGCTGGGCCGGCGGTTGTCTGGCAGCCTCTGAGGCTGTGGACTCCATGACTCTCGCTACATACTGCAACAGCTGGTTAACCCTTTCAGTGAGAGAGGATTAAGCAACACAATGAGCAATGCCTTGCCTACCTCTCTGGCACTTACAGGACCGTAATAATATCTGTATGTATGTATGTGTGTGTGTGTGTACGCATATATGTGCGTGTGTATGTATGATCAATGTCTGTATATGTCACTGTATCTGTGTGTGTCTATGTATGTGTATAATATGATTCTTTCTGCTTCACACAGTACACAAAAAAACATCATCAGTCAATACAGCTAAATGAAATGTACAATACAAACAAACACAAGAAACTCTTACAAAATACCTTCATCATGCCACCTACAACATTTCAAACAAAAAATGCTACATAACACATACCCTACTACAATGACGGGCAACGCCGTCACATATTGCTAGTATATACATATATGCCACAAGTGATGTGGTCATGGTCAGGTAGAGGAATATTCCCAAGAATCTGACAAACAGGCATACAAAGAAATGAGCCCATCTCCATTCAGGACCCTTAGGTATCCAAATGATAAGAAGGAAAACTGGACAAATGCTTGTCTGATATAAACTCCTCATACAGATTTATTAAAATAATTATGTGTAAAAATGTACAGTATATATAAAACCAAATACGCAGTAAAGCCTCAATGAGATCCAATTACATTGCTTCTGCAAATCCATGTTAACCCTTTGAGTGCCAGAGGGGTGTGCAACGCTTTGCTTTGCAAGGCGTTGCATACCCCTCTGGTACTCAAAGGGTTGATGAAAGCGATGGAGTTATTGTGGGTTTTTTCTGTTTGATTGTTTTTTGTTTTTTACTGTTGTTTCCTAGTTACTAAGCTACTTGATTTCACTAAGGAAAGGACAATAGGGGAGTGTAAGAGCATTTCAGAGCAATCATTATATATATATATATATATATATATATATATATATATATGAGAAGTAACACCTCCTTATAAGTTCCAATTTACCTTACTACGGACAGAAAATCCTAATGACTATGATTTTGCCTTTGTTCAAAACAAACATCTTTAATCAGTTGTGAATGTCAGGTCCATGGAGGTGGACATGACAGCAGAAGTTGTTTTTTTTTTTTTTTTTTTTCTTTTTTTTTTTTGTTTTTTTTAAATATCTGAAGTAGGCATACATAAACCTACTTAATACTTTAAGGCAATGGTGCAATTAGTCATTAGAGAATCCCAGTACAAAATGTTTTTGGGGCCCATATCATAAATAATGTTTATGGGGGCATAACTAGAACGTACTGGACCCTAGGGCAGATGGGGCTCCATTAAATGCTGAGTGCTGGTGCAACCACACCCTCTGTACCACTTGTAGTTTTGCACCTGCTTTAAGGGCCTATGGATGTGTAAATATTGCAAACAATGCAATGTCCACCCCCCTTAATTACTATTTCCATGTACATTGTGAAACTGTCATGACATCCAGGACTGATTTAAAGATTTTATTTCTTGAACAAAGGCACAAGGAAAAGATTTAAAATGGACAAATTGGATTGTATGGCCATAGAAAGATAAGTGGGGTATTAGTTTTAGGATATGTTACTTTTCCTTCAATAAAGGTGAAGTGTGGATGCCAATATGCTCTAAAGTGATCATAAGCACTTATACATAGTCACATATACCTCAGGGTCCAGGAACATGAGTCCTAAGCTTCATTAAAAGCACAGAAAATTAGTCCCACTTGCAGCTTCTTACATTCCTGTCAGTGTCTTAATATACATCATACGGATTTATGCTCATCAATAAAAAAGTGTCCTCTTTTCATGAGAATTAAGGGGTGTCATCTTCCAAACATGCTGCAGCAAAGATCCTGTTAACGTAAGGGTCAATCCAGTTGTTACAGCTACAGCAGCTCCTCTTAATTGCAGATGCTATCCTGGAAGAAACCACATGGCACTGGCACTCTGGAGTACAATCACCGTAACCAGAAGCTAATTTGCCCCCCCCCCCGGCCACTCCTTTGAAAATCGCTACTCCTATGAATTTCTTTGTAGCGATTTTGCCAAGAGCAGTCAGGGGGCCTTCGCAAAATCACAGCCCCACAGCAACTCTACTGGCTCCATGTCTAGTTCCAGGCATCATGTCAGAGGTAAAACGATAAGTGTTATGACAGAGCAACCTAATGTAGAATAGGGAAAGGTCCTCCGGATATATGCAAAGCTTCTCTTCAAAACTAAAGAGAAAACAAAAGAAAACAACCTCTGCTTTCAAAGCTACAGGTCATAACAAATAATGTAAACATGCATGCAGATATGTGCATATCTGTTCATCCAAACCAGCTTTACTACACATATTTTCCTATTTCTTAATGAACGTGTGGTACAGTATTACAAACATTATCTAGAGTAGTAAACTATATTGTACTATATTAGCTTTTAGACAATGCAAATGCCATTGTCTACCTATATCAAACCTTAAATGCTAAAGAACTCCTCAAAAGCATTGCTTCCCAACACATTAGGGGTGCCTCTAGCATCCATGGGCTCAGACTAGTGAGTCTAAAACATGCTATGGAGCCTACATGGCATAATATTGTAACATGAAGTCTACATAATTTTCCTGCAAAAAACATAAATGTAGCTATAGTTTGCAAAGGAATATTTCTCATAAAGCTTTGAGCAGATTGCAGGTGAGATCAGTTAATACCAATTGAGAGAATATTGGGAATCTTGAGATGTATAGCACAGTGGGCACACTGTATGCCACACGTATGCCACATGGTAACAAAGAGAAAAAAGAAACATAAACATACTTAAGAAGCAACAATCATTTTGGAAAAATGTAGTGCAGATATCTATGGTGAATACATCATATCACTGTTCTTCAAGAGAAAATACAAGCCATAACTGTTAATTTGGAATTTTTGGATTAACATAGATGGGGGAAAATGGCTTAATTAGCAATAACTCTGAATGATTTTGGTGCCAGAAATTAACCACAATTTTTAATTATGTCCCTTTCTTTTAACAGTACTAAGTGAAGATATTCCTGTTTGTACTGGAGAGTAGGGGTAAGCAAAAAATGGCAAAAATTTCCTGCATGATTTTTCGTGAAAACTGGACGATTTTTCTCTTTTTTTCATGACAGTTTTCTCCTTTTCACCAATTCACACATTTTTTTGCCTATGTTTCCTGTAGGTACTACATTTACCACTGCAATATTACTTCTTCTGAGGGCTATAGTTTAGAAATAAGTGACTGAAAGTCAACATTGTGAGTCCAACAGCAACATATGCCTTGAAAATTGTGATAACATGCAGAGGGCATTTGTCTTTTGTACACAACACTAACTTCCTGCTTAAGTGACACTGGCACATATTCATAATGATGCTATCAAGTAATAACAAAAATAAAGTACAACCTTCAAGTGGCAGTGCATTGTAGTGGTGGTGGTGGGGTGTGATTTGTGTAAGAATATAGTTTTTAACTTTGTCATATTTGTGTCAACTCATTATCCTCCTTCTCAGATTACTGACACACATTGCTTGTCGTTCATAGCAGTGGTACCAGGTGGGGTAGATGGTGGCAACCCTTCTTTATATCCCTCTCCTCCTCATCTATGCTGCTGTTAATATATTTGTCCTGGTTTTCTGTGTCATGTGTGGTTTCTGCTACCTGATACTCAGATGGTATGAGATGTTGGTTAGTTTTTAAGAATGTTAGTCTCCCAACTTTGCTGCTTGATAGCCACATCCTGCGGTCATTGACAATATAACCAGCCGCACTGAAAACCCTCTCAGCTTCAACACTTACTGGAGGACAACTAAGGTTTTCCACTGCAGTACATGTCAATGCTGGCCACACACACTGCTTTGTTTGCCAGTAGTCCATGGGATTTCTGCCTAGAACATAGCTGTCCTGAAAGTATGCAGAAACCATCTCACATGCACAGGGCCAGCGCCACCTATAGGCAAAGTAGGCGCTGGCCTAGGGCGCACATGACGGGGGGAGAGACTACCCAAACTGGGTTTGTTTACATTACAGAAGAGACGTCTAAGGAGTGATATGATTACCCTTTACAAATATATTCACGGTAAATGCAAAGAACTATCCAATGAATTATTTATGCAAAGAGCTTAGCTAAGAATGAGAGGTCATCCATTAAGACTAAAGGAAAGGTGCGTTAGACTAAAACAAAGGCATGGATCTTTTTACAGTAAGGGTGATAAAGCTATGGAATTTTTTGCCTCCGGATGTTGTACTTGCAGATACTGTAACTGCTTTCAAAAAAGCAATGGATGCCTATCTAGCATAGAACAATATTGAGAATTATGATAGATTGCTTTATGTGTTGATCCAGGGAACTATCTGACTGCCATTTAGAGTCAGGAAGGAATTTTTCACGCACTTGGGGCTAAATTGGAAATGGCTTCAGTGGGGTTTATTTGGCCTTCCTCTGGATCAACAGGGTTGTTAAGGCATGGGCTGGACTTGATGGACGCATGTCTTGTCAACCTCAACAGCTATGTTACTATGCTACTATGAGGCAGCCCTCTGACTGCTAATTTGCAGAACTCAATAGAGGGAAGTATTTTAAATGCCCTGCATCTTTTGCTACCCTCCTGACCTCGGCTTACAGTTGTCACCTTGTACAGTTTTCTGGTTTCACTGGTCCTTAAAACTAGAGGGAATTGCTTACAGGCTGCTGACTTGAGCTAGGCAAAGCATATTATGCTTGTGACTAGATTCTAGAGGAGTAAAGAACCTTTGCTAATGTCACAAGTGATTATAGTGTATCCAGTGGTGAGAGGCAGAGTAAGAGAGAGAGAGAGAAAGAGAGGGTTGAAGGTTGAATAGACCAGGAATGGAAGGTGCAGATGTCCATGTGCGTGAAAATCAGAGCAGATAATTTTGGGCTTTTTATTGTCAAAATGTGAAACTGGTGTCCATGGGAACTAGAGCAGATCATTATGGGAACTTTATTTATTTAATGCAACTGAGGCTGATGTAGTAAGAAAGTGGTGCAGTTCTGGTATAAACTAAGTGAACCTTAGGGACTAAACAAAAATTCACAAAACTCCCATTGCTTTTAACCACTTGAAAATCACAGATGTTTCCAATGTTAAACCTGTCTAACATTCAAAGCATTAAAAGCCAAGTTTAAATCAATGGAGGCATTCTGTTGCCTATGTATGATGCACTTGGTTTTCCCCAGAATTGCACTCTTTTTGGTTAATACATCAGCTTTCATCCTCCTAAAATCAAACTGGATCTTAATCATCAAGCTAAAAATGAACAAATCTCAAGCAAACCAATTGCACCGTAGGGGCAATGAAAATTCTGCAAATTCCTATTGCTTTATAATGGGCTTTTAACCCATTGATTGCTAAAGCAGTCTCCAAGAGATTGAAAAGCAATGGGGGTTAAAGTTTCTATTTAAATCTATTGGAATTTTTTTTATTTATTTATTTTTTTTATTCCCTATGGTGTAGTTGGTTTGGTCCAGAATTTCACCACTTTTTTTTCATAGTTGTAGCACGTTCTTGTTTGTTTTTGTGTGTTTGTCTTTTGCTTTTTTCTTTCTATAATTTGAGTCTATGTGTGGTGTTATGAGGATGCCTTAATGCTATGGTGGATATGTGTGTGTGTGTGTGGGGGGGGGGGGGCAGGGGAAACCTGCAGAGACTGGAAAGGAAGGGTGAGACTCCCTAGAAGAGAAGTGGGGAGAGAGCTGGCTAGATATCTGAGAGAGCTGGCTGGAGATAGATATCTGAGGGATGGACTATGATTAAACAAGTCAGAGCAACATTTTTCTAGAGCAGATATGGAAAAAGGGGAGACCATCCGATATGTGGAAGACCTGTGGGTGGAGGAGGGGCAGGTTAGGTGTTGGAGACTTGGCTGCAGGGACACCAGTGGGACAAGGCTGATATTTCAGACAGTATATGTGTGATTCTTTTAATACTACTGGAATACAGCCGGGGTGTCAGACAGTGTAGGTTGGTGTCTGTGGTTATCAGTGGAACAGTGCTGGGGTATCAGACAGCAAATGACTGGTGACTGACTGGTGTGTCAGACAGTGTATGCGATTTGGGGACTACCCCTGGACAAAGGAACAAGGTTGGGATGTATTTGTGGCTCTGTGTCTACCAGTGGACAGTGGAACAAGGCATAGTGTTCAGTGTATCACAGTCACAGATCCCAACATTCACGTGTGTGTATCACGGTGCAGCTTCTCAGGCTGTCACTCTCACTTGTGCTGCGCTCCGATTGGTTGAGCCTGTTTGGCCCGCCCCTGGTGACCTTTTTATTCTGGGCTAGTGGCACTTGTCATTTGCCCTTTCGTGGTGTTCCTGAGCCAGTATTGCTGTGCTGTGTTCCTGTGTTCCTGATCTCCGGTTACCGACTTGGCTATCCCTGACTACGATCCTGTGTACCTGCTCCGTGATCTGACCCAGCCTGGCTGACGTTCCTGCTCGTTCTCCTGATCCGGCTTGTCTGAGAAACTGCTCCGTGATTTGACCCGACCTGGCTGACATTCCTGCTTGTTTTCCTGATCCGGCTTGCCTGAATACCTGCTCTGTGATTCGACCCGGCTTGCTGACGTTCCTGTTCTGGTCTCTGCAGCCGGTCTCCGTTCCTGTCCTGCCTTGTCACAATGGCGACATAGTGACTGTGCTCTCACTATTCATCTTGGCTCCGTGCCTGCTGATTCCTGCCACTGAGCTAATCACTGCTGTGCTGTGTTCCTCTACCGAGCTGTTAACCCGTGCAGAGCTGTGTCTTACTACCGAGCTGTTAGTCCATGCAGAGGTTGCGTTCCTACTTCTGGGCTGTTAACCCGTACAGTGCTGTGTTCCTACTATCGTGCTGTCTCCATTGCAGAGCTGTGCTACAACTACTTGCCATTAACCCGTACAGAGCTGTGTTCCAGTGAGGACGCGCAGCCCATACAGAGAGTTGCCTTGTGCTGAGCCAGTTCTCTCCTTGCAGTCCGGTGTAGCTCATTACCGCTCCCGGTGGCGCCCGGCTCTGGCTATTTCTGTGCACATCTCTGTGGTTACGCCCTTAGGGCTATTGATCCAAGCTCTTGCAATCCAGTCTCTCTCTCTCGCCAGTGGGTTTATTGGCTTAAGCTCTTGCAAATCCATCATGCACGTCTGGGTTATAAGCTCAAGCTCTGGTAACAGGTCATCTCTGTAGGCCGTAGGGCTTTTGGCCCAAGCTCTTGCAATCCAGTTCATCCACGACACCCGGAGGGGCTAGTGGTTTCAGCTCCGGTACTCAGTCATCTCCGTTACGCCCGTGGGGGCTATTCGCTCAAGGCTCTGGCAGTCTATTCGCTCAGTTCATACGCCCGTGGGGGCTACCATTGCCGTACAGCAGGTGGGAGGCAGGTTTCTCTTTGCTGGACATTTTTCTTCAGTTTTACAGACTGTGGGTGTTGAGTATTCTCCACCTTTAACACCTTGGGCGTGCCAAACTACACAACTGAGATGGACTGATTATTCTATTAACCATTTGTATATCAGTACTCAGTGCCTGTTCATTTCTGTATATTGTATACTGTGCATACTACTGCTATTCCGCTATTTCACAGTGTTTCCCCTAGGGGGCTATATTATCTGTCATCATTTTTAAATAAATTGCATTTTATTTTTACCCACTGGTCTGAGTGTCTTGAAAACCGTGACAGTGTGTGATTTGAATTTGACCTATAACATCCATATTTTCTCTCTTACAGCCAGTTACAGGCATCTGGTTTGAAAGAAATTAATTTTCACAAGTACATGTTTCACATTGAGGACCTGTTTGTATGATAATAAGGACTTATTCCATTGCTAGACTGATTTAATTACCCAAGACGACACTAAATACAGTAAACTTGGTAGAACTAGAAGATATTCTTTATTTTTTGCCTCAGACATTTTTCTTTGGGTGGACAGCATCCTTCTCATCATGGATCGTTTATTCATCTGAAGAGCTCAACTAGTCTGTCACATTGAATGACTGTGTTACTGATCTCAGAATATTTTCTATTTTACCTATAGCTACTGAGAATATGACAAAGAAGCTTTCATTACAGGAGGGAGGAAGCTTTGAAGATTCAGCATATTGTTCCTATCTGTGGTTTCATGATAAACAGTGTAGCCCGGTGTGTTGTTACATTGATGCAATAATGAAGACAGCAGATACAGTCTAGACTGCGTTTGATGTTTATCTAATACTTAATACTTGCATGCTTGAAAATTGAGATATCTCCAATGCATTGCAAAGTAATGCATTAGAGATGTCTCTAGCACCCAAGGAGTTAAATGTAGTTATCCTGTCTTTGATAGTTGATTTGCGTATTTTTTGATGCCCATAAAAATAAGTAATATAACTGTAGATTTGCTTGAAAACTGCTACAATTGTATTATCTTTTGTATAGATTCATTTACAAAACTCAATATATAGATTATGTGGAGGCACATGTTTTTGTTCCACAGTTAAGATAAGAAAATAAATGTTGAATTAAATTATTATTTTTTATTATTTTTTAAAGTAACTGGGGATTTGTTATATTAGACATTTCTGAAAACCAAGTTCCTAAAACATCATTGCTGTTTTGATTTGGAATGATTGTGCCAAGACTCCTGACTTCCACTGATTGTGCTAAGACACTTGACGTCTACCATTACTCAGTAACAGCTTTTATTCCAGACACCTGTCTAGGGGCACCTTATGAATAACCAGACTGCTAGGTATGACAGAAAAAAAAGAAAGGATTAAAACATTTTCAGAGAATCAGTTCTAGTTCTGTGGGCATGGATTGTTTCTCAAGAGTAGTTCAACTTTTCCCAGTCAACTGAATGTCAGTGAAAGAAATAACATTTATTTCACCAGTTTAGTTTATTAACAAGAAATCAATGCACACCAGTTTACTATGCTTAATCAATGAGTGTTTTAATTCAACTTTTTGGCTTTTCAGAATTCCTTCACCAGGAAGAGCAATGTGACCACAGACATATTTATACACCTGGGTGTCCTGTGAAATATAATGCATTCCTCCTATGAGGCACAATCATATAGTGGATGAATGCATGTTTTACCAATTATTGCCAGCAATGTTAGCTCCACCTCTGGTATAAGTTAGAAATCCACCAGAGCAAGCTTAAACAAAAGAGCAATAATTAACACAATCACAATATATCTAAAACATCTTATGTATAATTCACATAACTTAGCACAGGCCAATAAACTGTACTAGAGACATTCTATTATGTGCAATGAACAGATGCAGAAAATACTGTCTCCTACCCAGAAAACAACCTAGACAATATTTATTACTCAGGCCCCTCAGGGTCAGTGTTTGTCATGTATAGATCAAGAAGACCTCTTTCTGCAAGATGTGTCTGGATGTATCTCTGCATTGGCGTTACATGCTGTCTCATCATACCTATGCCCATGACCCAGAAAATGTAATGCTACATGGATTAGATCTATGCTCTTGCTTTCTGTCAACTATGCAATCACACATTTGAATTTATTCTTGTGTTCTGAAAACTATGTATTTTAGGCCTTTGTGGTCTGCCCTACCTGCAAGTTTTCCACATTTGAACAAATGTATTGCAGGTCGCTTATAAGGGCCTATGGGCATAGGTCAAGAGAGGGTTCAGTGTGAGTGCCAGAATCGTGTGCACATTCTTCTGGCATGAAAAGGGTTAAATACATTAATAAAGCCTGTAAAGCAATTAAAGTACATTTATTTATGCTGAAGTACTGCAGCAATTCTCACTTCATTTGAAAAAAAAGAAGGATCCTGTAAAAATATACATTTCCTCAATTGCCAAATGGGAAAAACAATGTTACATAGTAAAAACAACTCCTCAAAGGGCCATTGCCCAGTGTTAACCAAATTACTTTTGAGGGCTTTTATGGCATCCCCTGAAGATTCAAAGATTCATAAAAACTTAAATGCTAAACTAAACAGAGGTTAGTAGCTAGTTAATGACTGTAACCAATTGCTGGTGGCTGACATGTCAGCATGTGTTTGGATATTATGTTAATCATTCAAGTCCGCAGTGGAACTAGTGGGCTTGTGAGTAAAAGTAAAATGCTACTGGCTTTGTTAATACTGTTATTTTAGGAGTCCCATAAGGTTATAGTAACATAACATAGTGACATTGTTGAAGAGGCTAAAAAGAGACGTGTCCATCAAGTCCAGCCCATGCCAAAAACACCCCTGTTGATCCAGAGGAAGGCAAAAAAAAATCCCTCTGGAGCAATTTCTAATTTAGCCCCAAGTGGGTAAACAAAATTTCTTCCTGATTAGCAGTCAGATATTTCCCTGGATCAACATCCTATCTGCTTTGAAACCATCGGTCATAATTTTCAATATTGTTCCGTGATAGATAGGCATCCATTGCTTTTTTGAAAGCAGTTGCATTATCTACAAGTACAACATGCCGAGGAAAAGAATTCCATAGCTTTACCACCCTTACTGTAAATAACCTCTGCCTTTGTTTTAGTCGAAAGCGCCTTTCCTCTAGTCTTAATGGATGACCTCTTGTTCTTAGCTCAGCTCTTTGCGTAGATAATTCATTGGCTTGTTCATTGTATTGACCTTGAATGTATTTTTAAATGGTAATCAAAATCACCCCTTAGAAGTCTCTTCTCTAATGTAAACAAACTCAGTTTGGCTGGTCTCTCTTTATAACTCAGATCCTCCATCCCTTTATCAGTTTTGTTGCACGTCTCTGCACCTTTTGCAGTTCAACAATGTATTTTTTAAGAATTGGTGCCCAAAATTGTACTCCATGTTCTAGATGAGGCCTAACCAAGGATTTATACAGAGGTAGGATAATATTAGCATCACTTTTATCTACACCTTTTTTTATGCAGGCTAGTACTCTATTTGCTCTTGCAGCAGCTGATTGACTTTTCACACTGCTTTGAAGTCTATCATCTATCAGCACTTCTAAATCTTTCTCTAATGAGGATTCCCCAAGCTGTTTCCCATTTACAGTATATGTAGCACGTTTGTTTCTACAGCCCAAATGCATAACTTTACATTAATCTACATTAAAAGTCATCTGCCACTTTTCTGCCCATTCACTCAGTTTATCTAA
Source organism: Rhinophrynus dorsalis (assembly GCA_037306005.1). Taxonomy (NCBI): domain Eukaryota; kingdom Metazoa; phylum Chordata; class Amphibia; order Anura; family Rhinophrynidae; genus Rhinophrynus; species Rhinophrynus dorsalis. The sequence goes on along the minus strand of CM074720.1, from coordinate 335,780,992 downwards.
ATCGTTCTGCAGAGAAAAACATCCAGCTCTGCACGTATTTCCTTACATAGCTTAGTGTCATCAGCAAAGATTGAGATGCTACTTTCAATTCACACTTCTAGATCATTAATAAACAAATTAAAAAGCATTGGGCCCAGTGAGGGGGAGAGTAAGGATCAGCCTTTGGCAAATTAAGTTTAAATGGGGCAGTGTTTCCTAATGTCATCCCTTAAGAAACACCAGCTGTTAATATTTTAAGCCTCAGGTGGGTAATTACACTATCAATTTTTGTGACTGATATACCTGTGTTTAATAAGGAATATATCCTTAAAATTACATTTTCTGTTCCCTTAGGACTGGAGTTGCGACCACTGAGTAGAGTGTATGGATCATATAATAACTGTTTTGTTTGTTTTTTTTTCTTTTTGCATATTCACCCAATATTGGGAGAAGACTAAAGTGAGAATCAAAGGATGTATATTTGTCAAACATAATTAGAATCTGGTCTACAAGCCCCATTTTTTATTTTATTAAACGTTCTGCTCACTTGATATTGAGTGTGGACTAGAAGTGAGATCCTTGTACTCTCTCCTTCAGGAATGTAAAATCTATTGAGGCAATGGTTCTTTTGTGTGTGACATTATGAATAATGCAGGTGAGGGAGGATAGTAGGGGAGTTAAAAGATATGCATTTAGGAGAGGAATAAAAGGGGGGTTAATTTTATTTCAGTTACATTTTATGTTAACTATTTAAGGGCCAGAGGAGTTTGCAACACATTTGTTAAGGAAAGAACTATGGGGGAGATTTATAAAACGTGTCCTTGTTCATTTTTGTGACTGTATCCTTAAAATGTCCATATTCCTTATTATGAGTGTTGATTTTTATAAAGTATTCTAGTTAAATTTATAAATGTGGTGACAGTAAAGAATAAGAAAAGGTCAGACATGGCTTTAACTGTCACAAATAGCAACATTTCTTTCTAAATTCGCTGAGCCACTTTACAAACTTCCTTACTCCATTTTATAAAACAAATGTACTACATGACTTTATGTCTTCCTAAACTGTCTTTAATAGTTTTAGAACTACCAGGCCAGCGACAGTCGTACAGCCATTTTAACTCTTCTTTTCCATTAACTCCCTTTTATAAATCTCCCCCTGTGGGAATAAGGGGGCACAGTGCAAGGATTTTCACTTTTGCTGTACTTCTTTAGGGCACTAGTGTAGCTGAACAGTCATGTGGGGGGTATATTTTTGTGACATTGGAGGAGTTAGGTGACATTTAACCAGTCCATGGTTACTTTGGTACTATGAGGAGGTGCAGATAGCCTTTACCTTTGTCTCACTGTGCAATGTAATCCTCCATATGGTGTTTAAAAGAACTTCTGCTTATTATCCATTATTATATCATTTCAATCAATATTTTTAATTTGACATTTATAATATACACTGATTTCCCATTATTCATGATCTTGCACATCCTAATTGTCATTTTTGATTGAGTCTATATTTTCAGGGTCAAATGGATAACTGCAATCAGTACCAAGCTGAGATTTGCAGGCAGTAGCTCTGAAACAGTTAAAAAAGTAACTACAACTTGTTTTGTTCCAGTGCTGTCCTTCATAAACACTGTACTTTATCCCTTAGAACTGGATTGCACATATTTGCTTACTATAGCTTGTAGGGGGCACCAAAAATCAGAGGTAGAGTCCCACTGCACATATGGCATATAACCTTGAATAATTAATACATATATAAAGGATAATAAATGCACAACAAATATCTAAAAGTACTACTGAATTTTAAATTCAAAACAAACAACATTGCACTTATTTGCTAGAAATTGGTTCTCTTTTTCACTCTCCTTCCATCCTAGAGATTAATATGCAAGTAATCCTGGTTTTGAAGTCCTCATTTTTGCTGGTCTCAGTTTAGTCCACAATTGAACAGACAGTACCCCATACATTTAGATCCTTGCAGTTCACAGTTCTGTGGCAGAAGAGGGGGATGTTGTTTGTGGCAGACAGAGTTGGCGTTCATCTGTACCAGGATGCAAGCAATATTCACATGGGGGAATAATCAGTTTGCCTAAGTCTATTTTCTACTTTATTGGGTCAATTCAAATGAGTTGGGTAGAAACTGATTATTCCCCAACATAGCATCCCTCTCAATTACTCCCCCATAAGTCTTGCCCACATTCCACTATACAAGGACACCAGCCTTCTCTGCTACAAAAGTGTCCCCCCTCCAGCCATATACTGAATGAGCAAGATCATTGCATCTGCAAGATCATTCCCATGTTTCCATGGTGAATCTCGTTCGCTGTCAGGTTTGGCTAGAAAGCGCTGATTGGTTTAGCAGGAGGTCAGCTACAGATCTCCCACGGAGATCAATATAGTCGATGCAGGTGAATAAGAGAGCTCCCCTGCTTCGATTCTACCTCAAGTAGTAGTAGTAGTAGTAGTAGTAGGAGTGGGTGGGATCAGGAAACCCTCTTACATCATTGAGTGAGGCTTTCTAATGTGCACAAATGCCAGGACTGTCACAGACTTCAGTCCTTTACGGACCAGTGATGGTCCTGGCACATCATTTGTTATATGATCACAGAGCACCTCCAGGTACACTGTGATCATGCCGGGACACTGAAAATGAGTGGTCTAAGACCAGAGCAGTCAGTTCCATCTTTTCCCTTGGGAAGCCGGCACATGTGATTGTTCACAGGTGCTGGTTCAGCCAATGAAATGGCTCTGTCCTCTTGTGTAAAAAAACAAAACAAACCCTGGTCTTTAAAGTGATAGTAATATTTCACAAAAATAGCAGCTCCAATTAATCTTCATAGCAATTGAGCCATAGAGAGTGTTATTTCATTACTGTGAGCGTTGTAGTTCAAGAGTAATTGAATGATAAGGTTTCCCCCTCCCACCCCCTTTACCAAGTGTAAACCCCCACTCCTCAGATGTGGAATCCAATCCATAGACCAGACAGCTCACATCAAGGGTCAATATTCTACTGTGAGAACAATGAAAACCCTGCCCCCTTGACAGGTTTTTCAGCTTTTTCCCTTATCTTAATTGAAGATTGTCCCTCTCTGCAAACTACCTGGACACTCCCTGCTGCTCTGAGGGGAGCAGTGTTACATCAGTAAAAGGGGAGGGGGATACTTTATCATTGAATTACTCATGAACTACAACTTTGACAGAATTGAAATAACACTCTCCAAGGCCCAAATAATATGATGATTAATTAGAGCTGCTTTTATTGTGAAACATTACTGTCCCTTTAAAGGGGAACTACCACCTCACAAAAACTTTATCTTGATTAAGTCTTCAGCTGGTGACTAGCTGCTTAGTAGCGCTAGTCGCCAGAAATATTACCTGGTTTAAAAGATTTTCGACTTATTCGGAGGCTGACAGTAGCAGGAAGCACGGACATCTTACCATAGTGACGTCCGTGCGCCTGCGCTGTCAGTCCCTTTTGGAGGGACTCTTCCCTGCTAGCTTTTACCTTATGAAATTTGTATGAAGCAGCACATGACTGCCATCTATCTTTGTTTTGTTTTCAATGTCAATATATAAAATGGGAGATATAGTTTATGCAACTTCCGGTGAGTGGAGCGAGTTGGCTGCGAAAAGCTAGTGAATAGAGAGAATTTAAAACTTCCGGAAGTGTAACTATTTAAGGGTTGATCAAAGGACTATTTGCGTTTTATCACTGATGAAGTGAGCAGTAAGGCTGGGTGGTCTTTCACTCCACTGAGTCCTGCCTCATGGCCCCTGTGGGTTTCCCAGAACCCGGTACAGTCAAGCCGATTCTCCAACAAACTGCATAGACCTGCACATCAAGCTGTAATGCTGACACGGCCATATTGGTCCTCAGAACTTGCATCCTTGGGCAGCTTAGGATGGATATTCATTCACCATCACTTCAAAAGGAATCGTTAAACAAGCAGCTGACTAACAGGTACCCAGGATCTCCAAGGACACAGATTTCATGGCTAATAAGGGGGCTGGACCCCAATATCCTGTACCCCAAGATGGGGAAAATATGAGTCTATATCACAGTCTCCCTTTGAGGTCTAAAGCGAGCCTGTGCTCTTACTTCTGTATGGCCACCGGCCAGCATGGCATCTGGCCACTTCCTCATGACTTAGTCATGTTTCAGGCACTGGCATGGATGCTTGTTTATGAGCCTATTCTGTTGGGCCTAATTGGGTCCCACCTCCTTCTGCAGCTTTATAAACCTCATTGAGGCTAGGACTTGTTGCCCTTTTGTGGTGTCCCTGTGTGCATCTAGTTTGTTCCTCTGACCCTTGCTTGGCTTATGTTGTCTCCTGGTCTTCGATCCTTGGCTTGTCTGACTACTTTCTCTGGTTGTGACCTAGACTGTGGCTGACTTCCTGATCTGTGTATGACTCTGGTTTGTCCGACTACACACTCCGTGCTGACCTTTGCTGTGGCTGACTACCCGATCTGGTTCCTGACTGTGGCCTGTCTGACTGACGCTCCATTTGTGCATCGCTCCTGTCTGACTACCACTAGGCCGATCCAGGGTGCGCTCCTTTACCTAGTAGCTCAGCTACCAGCTGGTCGCTTGCAGGTTGCCTCCGCTTGGTGCCTTCCGTTTGTCTCCGGGCAGCTAGTGCAACTTAGTCTCGCTCCTGGGCACTCGCCTCTTACGCTTACCTTTTGCCTGGCTTAGCACTTGCGGTGCTACCTATGCTCTGTGCCTCCTAGTTGCCTTTGGTAAGATAGAGTGCAGCTTGTCTCGCTCCTTGCCTCAGTAGTGCACTTCTATCTGGCTGCATCTATCTAAGCACCTACTCTGCTGCCTCGAGTGGTGCTACCAGTTACGCTATTGGTATCGGTGGTCTATTCATGCTCTGTGCCTCTGCTGGGTAGGCTCCTGTACTAGTCCCATTGTTCCTTCCTGTTTTGGTAGAGCCAAGTCTGGTTCTAAAACTCAATACTATATACCTACGGTGGTTCAGTGTCACCTCCTGGTTAGTGGACTAGCCACTGTCCTCATGTCTATCTCCCCTCTGACTGAGGAAGTGTTCATTATTACTACTAGTATATCTATTGCTCAATAAACTGGTTTAAATTCACTTGTACTGTTTCGTGTGTTACTGAGTCCGTGACAGTCTACAACTGTAAATACATTTTATCTTCTTTGATTTAATAAATACCACACTTAGATTTGCACCCCCCCCCCCCCCCGTTTTGCTCAAGTCATTGCCAGAGCCACTATGAACAAAAAATAAAAATGAATTGATTTTTATATGGCTAATCCCTGTTCAAATTATTTCCAGTGCTCCCATTGGCTGAGAAGTGGGGTAAACAAGGGCACAAAATGTGCCCTTGAGTTACATCACCTTTCAGCCAATCACCATCTAGCTGGGGGGTTCATGTCCCAACTTCTAGATGAACCAACTAGAAAAGAGGCCTTACTAGACCTAGTACTATCAAACAATTCTGACATGATAAACAGTATACAAGTAAAGGAACAGTGGGCAGCAGAGCCTACAATGTGGTATCCTTTGAAATTTGTTACGAGAAACTGAGTAGTAAGGGTTTAACCAAAACATTCAATTTTTAAAGGCTAATTTTACAAAGCTAAAAGCAGGATTAAAGGATATTCAGTGGAATATGATCTTCAAAGATTAAAATTGCACAAGAATCATGCAATTTGTTTTAAATACTCTTAGACAAATATACTCCTCAATATATATCATTGGGGAATAAGCTCAAGAGGAGTAAAGTAAAACCAATGTGGCTTAAAGGGATAGTAATACTTTGTTTTAACTTTATTTTATTTTGTAGGCATTAAAAAAACATGAACGATATAAGTCTTATCTCTCAAACCTTTATGGTTTAAGAGATATTCACAAAAAAAGTTCCCCCCTCCCACTCCTTTTTTCTAGTGTAAGCCAACTCTTCTCAGATGTGAATCTGGTTGTAAGACAATCAGGGGACAATCTTTTTACAATGAAAACAATGAAAGCCCTGCCCCCCTTGAGAAGTTTTTCAGCTTTTTCCCTTATCTTAATTGAAAATTGTCCCTCTCTGCAGTCTACCTGGGCACCTCCCTTCTGATCTGGCTGAACAGGGGGGGGATGCTTTGCTTGTGAATATCTCTTAAACCATAAAGGTTTGAGAGATAAGACTTATATCGTTCATGTTTTTTTAATGCCTACAAAATAAAATAAAGACAAAACGAAGTATTACTATCCCTTTAATAATGAGGTTTGCAGGGAAATGAGAAGTAAGAAACAGACTTTTAAAGTGTTTAAGTCAAATGGGTCATATACATAATTTAAAAATCTAAAGAATTTAATAAAATCTGCAAAAAAGCAATTAAGCTAGCTAAAATTGAAAATGAGAGAAATATTGCAAATGAGACTAGGAAAAATCCTAAACAATTCTACAAGTTTATTAATAACAAAAAAGTTAAGGTTGATATTGGTCCTCTTAAGGCTGAGACAGGTGAATTGTTTAGTGAGGATAAGGCTATGGCTGACACCCAAAATACATTCTGTACCTCAGTATGTACAAAGGAATCTACAATGACAGGCTATGGGCAAATACAAAAAAACAAATATATATGGTTTACTGAGGACAAAAGGGACTGGAAAAGATTATGTTTAATAAATAATATTTATTGATTCACTTTCATCAGGAATAGTGCCCTGTGATTGGAGGAAAGCTGATGTAGTTCCATTGTTCAAAAAGGGGCAAAATACAAACCAGGAAATTACAGACCTGTGAGCTTGGGTAAGATATTAGAAGGATTTCTCACTGACAGTATTCAGATCTATGTGAAGACAAACAATATTATTAGTAGGAGTCAGCATGGTTTTATATAGAATAGATTATGTCCGACTAATTTACTTGCATTTTATGAAAGAGTAAGTAGTAATTTGGACAAGGAAGTTGCTGTTGATGTAGTATACTTGGATTTTGTAAAAGCCTTTGATACAGTGCCTCACAACAGGTTACTGTAAAAATTAAAAGGCTTTGGTTTGGGTGGTGTTATCTGTACATGGATTGAGAACTGGTTAAATGATAGATGGCAGAGGGTTGTTGTAAATGGAACCTTCTCAGCTTGGTCTAAAATTATAAGTGGGGTGCCACTGGGTTCAGTCCTGGGTCCAATGGTTTTTAGTTTGTTTATTAATGATTAGTGTTGAGCGAGCACCCCGATGCTCGGGTGTTCGGGTGCTCTGACCGAGCACCCCCTGAGGCTCGAGTGCTCGGCCGATCACCCAAACCCCATTGCATTAAATGGGAGGACTCGAGCATTACACCAGGCACCCCCTGCTCTGATGAGGGGAGGGTGTCTGGTCAATGCCCCCCTTCATCTCCACAATGCCCCTCTTCCACAATGTCCCCCTTCCACAATGTCCCCCTTCCACAATGTCCCCCTTCATCTCCGCAATGTCCCCCTTCATCTCCGCAATGCTCCCTTCATCTCCGCAATGTCCCCCTTCATCTCCGCAATGCCCCCTTCATCTCCGCAATGCCCCCTTCATCTCCGCAATGCCCCCCTTCCACAATGTCCCCCTTCATCTCCGCAATGTCCCCCTTCATCTCCGCAATGCCCCCTTCATCTCCGCAATGCCCCCCTTCCACAATGTCCCCCTTCCACAATGTCCCCCTTCATCTCCACAATGTCCCCCTTCATCTCCGCAATGCCCCCTTCATCTCCGCAATGCCCCCTACCTCCAGTCCCTGGTGGTCCAGCGGAGCGTCTGCAAGATCTGTGCCTCCTCCGGCACAGATCCCTGCCACCCGAACATGGCGGGCGAGCACATGGCGGTACTCGTACGAGTACCGTCATGTGCCGAGCAGAGCGATGCTCGAGCCGATCCGAGCATCGGCCGAGCATGCTCGCTCAACACTATTAATGATCTAGAAGTGAGAATTGAAAATAGTGACTTAATCTTTGCTGATGGCACTAAGCTGTGCAAATAAATACATACAGGGCTGGATGTTTTTTCTCTGCAGAAGGATTTAGGTAGACTGAGTGAATGGGCAGAAAAGTGGCAGATAATAGTTAATGTAGATAAATGTAAGGTTATGCATTTGGGCTGTAGAAACAAACATGCTACATATACTTTAAATGGGAAACAACTTGGAGAATCCTCATTAGAGAAAGATTTAGGAGTACTGATAGACAATAGACTTCACAGCAGTGTGCAGAGTCACTAAGCTGGTGTAAGAGCAAAAAGGGTCCTAGCCTGCATAAAAAGAGGTGTAGATGCTAATATTATTCTAGCACTATATAAATCCTTGGTTAGGCTTCATCTGGAATATGGAGTACAGTTTTGGGCACCAATTCTTAAAAAACACATTGCTGGAAAAAGTGCAGAGACGTGCAACAAAACTGATAAAGGGATTGGAGGACTGAGTAATAAAGAAAGGAAGGAGTTAGTTTTTTTTACCCACTTGGGGCAAAATTGGAAATTGCTTCACGGTTTTTTGGGGGTGTTTTTTTCTTTGCTTTCTTCTGGATCAACAGGGGTGTTTTGGCATAGGTTGGACTTGTTGGACGCATGTCATTTTTCATCTTCTCAACTATGTTACTATTCTCATTTGCCATTCTCTGGCTAGGAAGTAGCAAAGGAATTTTTTTACCCACTTGGGGCTAAATTGGAAATGGCTTCAGCGTTTTTGGGGGGGGGGTTTTGCCTTCCTCTGGATCAACAGGGATATTTTGTCATGGGTTGGACTTGTTGGACGCATGCCATTTTTCATCCTCTCAACTATGTTGCTATTCTCATTTGCGATACTCTGGCTACTAGATTCCATAAAAGAAATGGTAGGCTACATACTCATACAAACACTCATATATATATATATATATATATATATATATATATATATATATATATATATATATGTGTGTGTATATATATCCTTATCTATTGCCTATGTATAACAAGCTACAGCATAAAAAAAGAAAATAGCAACTTTATGGGAAAAATATACGGTGAAACTGCCTTTCTTTGCAGCTATTTTGTTCACTGTACAAATTTTTCAGATTTCGTTATGAGGTAAGCCTTACAGTTAGGACATGTAATGGTAAATATAAGACCTTTTATTGTCTTTGTCTTCAGAGCCACAATGATTAAACAAGGTTGATGACCTTTGCAAATGTTATCATGCGATCTAAACTCAAAACTATGAAAATAACTTCAGATAGCTTACTTTCATACAGGGAACTGTTCATTCCTGCTATAACCTAAATGGCACAAACTTTTGGAAAAAATTGTGTTTTCTTCTGTATTTCTTAAATGATTTCATTGAAAATGAAGAACAACAATTTGGGGTGAGATTGCAAGTTTTAGAATTTAAATTCCTTATTTACATTCACAGAGCTCATTCAGTTTAGGCCAAAAAATAACTAGCAAAATATATTGCTGGCATTTGTTGCGTAAAGTAAAATAGAAATGTATTTATACCTATTGGTGTGAAGCAAGTTAAAGGGCAAAAACATAAGAGCTAATTTTGTCTTTTAGTTGCTTGCCATCTTTATTCTAAATGTGAAGGCTATGCTGCGTATGCTTATTATACTAATTGCAGTCAGTTTACCCTGTAATGCTGACTGGTATCAAATTAAATCTCCTTTGTTGTGTGGGATATCAGTATGTAGTATTCCTTTAACCATTACTTATTTTCAATAAAACATTCTAATCTGCAACCATAATTATACATCAATGTCAGAAATTCACTTTCACTAAAGAAGATTGATTTTGTTTCTTTGTATGTTTATAAATTAAATCAGCATTCTTGTAGCAAAAATCTATATGTAACCCAGTAAAATATTATGGTTTCAAGAAACATTTATTATTAAAATAAAACAAACAAAAAAGCATATAGGGCTTTAATCATAAATTTCCAAACTAATGGCAAGTGATAAACATGTTACAATCACATTTTATGGCCAACTATAGCCAGATACTTACATTTCCAATAGAATGTAATATAATAACTGTCATGACACCAGTGTGAACAAGCTCTGAGCAGCAATGCTATGTGATGTGTGTCTGGTGATGTATGGCGAACACATTACCCTACTGATTGAGACACACATTGCCTTATGCACTAAAACTTAGGGATGCCCTCCCCCACACATCCCCAGCAGTTTGAAAAATGTAAAACCTGAGGGCATTCTCTCTACTCCCCCAGTTATTCACAGGGGGGAGCGGAAAGGATCTGCTAAGACTTCAGCACCACAAACACTATCCCTCTCAAACTCCTTCAATACCATAGGAATGTACATTGACCATTTGTTGTCCCTTCAGTGTCTGGTGGATGTTTCTTTGCCACATGTTGCCTCTTCAGTGTTTGGCTGAATTGAATTCGCCATGTGTTGTCCCTTCAGTGTACATGATGTTGGGGCAGTGAACTCCGACAGCAGAGGCAGCTATTAGAGCTTATAGTGCATGTGGTGAATGCCACATTACCATGTAAACTCTCTCACATGCAAAAGACAATGGCTCCTTATCCTGCATTTCCATACAGAAATGAGCCATTGTTGATATGGTAAGTGCAAAATCATAACCCTGTCAAATACATTGTGGATTCATGAAAATCAGAGGGGATTAGCGGTGGATTTACTGGGATCTGATGTTGAAGACATGTTAGCGCATACTGGTAATGTGCCTTCAACATAGATCCAACACAACATCTCCATCCTGAGCACTTGTAGAATTGTGGTGTGTCTCCCCCAGGGGAACTGTAGGTGAGCTCTCTGGATCCAGAGGGCACTGTTAATGTACATTAAAATAATCAGTTTAAATCTAATAGCTTTGAAACAGTGTGTGTCCCAGCAATGGGCATACCCTCCTTTTACTCAGCAGGAAAAGCCCCACTATATAGGCTTTCATAATACAGGTTTACTATTCCTTTAATTATTAATCTTAATAAACTTACAAAATATAGAAGAGAATCACAGATATCCATTTTTTTGTTTAAAATAATAAATGATAAATCAAAATTTTCCTTGTGAGGATCACAATGAGGTTGATGTACTAAGAAAGACTGGAGCAATGATGTGACACACCAACCGAACAACAGGAACAAATAGAATCAATGCAAATTTTGGGAATCTTTTATTTGTTCCCTATAGTGCAATTGGCTTGCTTGAGGAATGTTCCTTTTATCCTTAGTACATTACATGTAGTACACTGCTAAACTCTTATACATTTATAAATAAAAAAGAGAGAGGTTTCTTAAAGGGGCAATAAAGGGTTAACATAGACGTACAAGACATCCATATGCTGTTACACTTTATTACAATTTTAAGAAGTGTCTGTTATTACCTCTGCTTAAAAAGTACAATGTTATCACTATATATAACCTTGCCTGTTTTTATTTCTTTGTTCTGCACTATGAGGAGGAAGGGGGCAGGGATTGGTTAAAGGGATAGTAATGTTTCACAAAAACAGCAGCTCCAATTAATCTTCATAGTATTTGGGCCATGGAGAGTGTTATTTCAATACTGTCAGAGTTATGGTTCAAGAGTAATTGAATGATAAAGTTTCCCCTACTGCCCCTTTTACCTAGTGTAAGCCATCTTTTCTCAGATGTGGAATCTGGTCGTAAGACCAGACAGATAACAGAAGGGGACAATCTTCTTGACAAGTTTTTCAGGTTTTTCCCTTATCTTATTTGAAGATTGTCCCTCTCTGCAGTCTATCTGGACACCTCCCTTCTGATCTGGCTGAACAGTGTTACATCAGTAAAAGGAGCGGGAGGGGGACACTTTTTCATTGAATTACTCTTGAACTACAACTCTAACAGAATTGAAATAACACTCTCCAAAGTCCAAATACTATGATGATTAATTAGAGCTGCTTTTATTATGAAACATTACTATCCCTTTAAGTATAGGCTGGGTTCATTTTTGGTGGCACTTGATGATCACGTGTGGGCACAATACTTTATTTTAGTGTGGGTACAATACTTTAATTATTTTTAGTGTTGATTAATAAATTATTTCTATGAACAGCTGTGTGAATGGTCCCATATGTAAAGTGAAAGGACCACAGCCCATCCAGGCCCTCCTGTTGCTATGCCACTGGGATGGAGGGAAGGAAAGGGGGATGGAAAAGGATGTTTATAAAATGAAAATTTTCTGGGAACATTTGTTATTTTTGTTGTACTGAATTCAAAACTTTTATTACCATGTTCCTTTTATTGTTGTTAAGTTAGGTGACAGATAGGTTCCTACCGGAGATAATACTGGGAGAGTGACAGTGACAGACACTAGAGACAAATACATGCATCCTGAGCAAAAGGGACATCAATTAAGACTACAGGAAAGGCTTTTCTGGTAAAAGCAGAGATTTTTTACAATAAGGGCAGTAAAGGTGTGGAATTATTTTCAGATACTGTAGTTGCTTTCAAAAAAGTAATAGATACTTTTCTAGCTCAAAACAATAATGAAAACTGTGACAGCTCATTTCAAAGCAGATAGGATGTTGATCCAAGGAAATTTCTGACTGACTGTTGGACTCAGGAAGGACTTTGTTTGCCTACCTGGGGCTTAATTGGAAATTGCCCCAATAGGATTTTTTGTCTCTCTCTAGATCAACAAGGTTCATGGCATGAGTTGAACTTGATAGATGCATTTCTTTTTTTAAGCCTCATCAACTATGTTACTATGTTGAATTACACCACACTCACACAAGAAAAATGCAAACGTGTTAGTGACGCTGCTCTGCAAACTAACTGCACACTGCAGATGGGTTGATGCTAACATACCTGTCCTGTACCATGCAGTAAATGGCAACACTACTATCATTATATCCCCAAAATGTTTTAGGGGTAAGGGGAAAGGACTAGGAAGAGGAGTGCATAATTCCCTTCTGAGGGAATTTTCATGAAGTATAAACAATTTCCCATGAAAATTCCAACCCACAGAAAATACACACATTTTTCTCCTTTTGACAATACCAATAAATTTTTCTTTGAAAAGTTGCCATTTTTGCTTATGCTTTCTATGGCTGCAATATTTCCCACATCAGTATACTGCTGCTGAGGGCTAGCTAAAGTGGAGAACTCAACAGCTGAAAGTAAAAGTTGTGAGCAAGCAGAGTTCTACAGCAATATAGGGGAGAAAAAGTGTTAGCAGGCTGAGTCTCTCTGTCCTTTGACCACAACACTAACTATCTGTCATGCTCCTCCTGTTATTCCAGCACTTGCTCAATTTTTGAGCCAATTTCCTGAGAGTACTGACCTTTGGCTTGTTTCCTGACTTTGTCCTCAGCCTACTGTATTCTGCAACATTTTGCCTCCGAATCTCGACCCAGCTTCCTCCTAGACTACGGCTCCATCTCCTCCCCATGTACCTTCATCTCCTATCTGGCTCCAACCTTGGATTTCCCTTGGACCACTCTTCTTCGAACCTGCGACTCTTTTCCTGCTGCTCTTCTACACTATGAGTATCCCTTCAGCTGTCATCTGCCTGAGACTTCTGTTGCTTTTGGGACTTTCAAATCTGACTCATATCCTGCCATCTGCTGCACAACGAGAGTCCCTCCAGCCATCGCCTGTCTGGTTCTCCAGCTACTTCAGGTCATTCGAATTGCAGTTTTTTTTAATTCTACACCTCAGACCTTCCGACTGAGTCGAGTGTGTCGGTGTTGGTGGCTCCAACAACCACCCAGAGTAGTCGAGGGTGTGGAAAGTCGACAGGATGACTGCCTGCCTCCTGCCTGACCAGCTAGTCGATGGTGTCGTAGTTGAAACCTAACGACCTACACCTCCGGGCTTCCAACTAGTTGAGGGCAGTGGTAGTCGAAGATTCAACCACTAGTCTGTTTGAGGCATTCGGATCCTCTCTCAGCTCTGTTAGTCCTATATGATCGACTTCCTTCTACTGAGCTTCTGAGTCCTGCATCTCCAGACGTATCTGTCCTTTATTGTGCTCCTACTGTGAGATCCCATCACCCAAAGTTACTCTCACACATTGACACCATCTTGTTGTACAACTCTGGTACTGCCGTACTTGAAAAATAACCTTGGCTCAAGATATGCCAGCACAGTTCAACATATAGCATCAGCTCTTTAAAACCTCTGTTTTCAACAAAAGAAAAGAGCAGCATGTCAACAGTAAATATTTTGACACGTTTACTATTCCACAGGTGTACTTTTAGATTATTGTTATGCAGGTTTTGACTCCTTTCTAAGAACTCAGTAAGAGTGGGATGGCAGTACATAGTGGAAGAACTGTGTAAGATTATTGTTTTTAACAAAATGACTTGTCGCACTGGAGGTTATGGTGGTGGCAGTGGCAGGTGTGTGCATTGTATGATGCTTATCATATTGTCTTACAAACTCAGTCGTACTCCTCCATGTTTTGCATTTAGGGAAGAACAGGATCCATGGGTGTTGGTGTAAATGAAAGTCTTGCTGTAGAGGTGTCAAGATTTCTATTATGTGTCCCAGACTTTTAAAAGTGCTTATACTGCAGTTAGTCATGGCAACTCTGATATGTTGATGTTGTGTCTATTAATCAGACATGTGGTTGTGCTTCAGGGGGGTTCTCTGTTAGGATGTGCCTAGGTAAGATCATGCTGTCCCCCTTCTCACATACTCTACCACAAACAACAGATAGCAACATGTTTAGCTTTTGGATCATGAAGTAGCTCCATATTGTAGACTTCGTACACTGAGGGGTTCAAGAGGGACAACTACCACTGAGGCTAGATGTTGCTGCAATTGTACTACTAGGTGTCAAAGATTCTGTATTTCCAGCAGCAGCATAATCACCCATCAGAGCTAGGGTTGTAGACGTTGATGACCTGTGTTGCTGATTTATCACAACAATAGTGTGTGTGTGGCCAGATTGGACTTGGAAATGGTAACAATGCTGCTGATGACTGACTGACAGGAGGATTGTATTTTTAGGCATCCTTACTTGCCCAGAGTCAAACTTTCCAATTGATTCCTCAAACAGTTTATAAACAGGCATAGTGGTAGAAAATGGAGCCATTTCTTTTCAGCTAATTTTCTGGCCATGTCAGCATCTCAATCACACTCAGCTTCATCTATATCAGAAGAAGAAGAGGATGCTGGAGGGATATATTCTAAATGTACATAATCATAAATAATTAGATCAGCAGGAAAGAAAGAGCACAGCCAAGAAGAACATAGTTCAATTGTCTTCATGCCATGTCCATAGTACGCAAGACACAGTCAACATTCCAGTCCATCCAAACTTTCTTTGACTGCTCAGAATTTGAAACCCAACTTTTAAAATGTGAAGATTATAGTGATCCAGTTATCTACACAACGCTGAAAGCACAAAATTGACAACACAATATAGAAAACCTATTTTGCATGTTGTGGTCAAAACAGCATTGATCCTCTGAAATTTAAACTTCTCTGTTCTATTTCAGAAAAAGATTGCTATAATTCCTGAAGTTCAGACACTTCTATAAAGTGTAATTCGCATTATACCTCCTCATAGAGAATCTACTCTTCCATGTGATTTGCAGCTGATATTACAAGTTCTGCAATCAGCACCCTTTGAAACTCCCATCAAACATCTTACATGCAATACTGGCAATATCATTTTTCTTATGGCAATTTCCTCAGCTAGACAGGTTTCAGAACTAGGAGCTTTGTCTTGCAAATCCCCATACACAGTTTTCCTCAGAGTAAAATAGTTTTATTATATGTTCCTTACTTTCCATTCAAAGTTGTCTTATTCAAGAGTTGGTGCTCCCCTCCTTGTGTCCTAATCCTCAGATTCAAAAAGAGGCTTGCTTTAACACCTTGAATGTAGATAGGTATCTCAATATGATTTGTAAGTCCATAATTCTTTTACTAATTCTCTTAGGCAAATTGATGCCCTATTTGTTATCCCTGACAGTGTCAGGAAGTGCAGGCCTGCTTCCAAAATTACAGTTGTTGTGTGGATTAATTGCATTATTGAACAAGCCTATCTTAAATCAAATACAGCTCAATTTCACACCACAGTCCATTCTACACATTCACTTGGTATTTCTTAGACTGTGAAACATCAAGTGTCTCTACACATTAACTCTGTAAAGCAGCTACCTGGTCATCAGTTCATGCCTTTATGAAATTCTACAAGGTGATTATTTTACCATCCTAAGATGCCAGTTTTGTCCACACCGTTTTGCAGGCCACCATACATAGTTTCTTTCTTTCCTCCCTGTATTTTTGGTACTGCTTTTGGGACAGCCACACTGGACACAGTATCCCTCAATGTACGATAAAGAAAATGTTTTTTTATTGTATTGTAGGTTCCCTAAATATTTTCTTTCTGTCCTTGCCTCTTTTCCCTTTACTATATGCAAATTAAACTATCTGGCTGCTGGAGGGGCTACATAGGTCAGAAGGTGGGTGGATTTTCATCACCGAGTTCTCTGCCTCAGGTAGGAGGTCTCAATACCATCACCGGTCCTTGCATCCCTCAATTGAACTAAAAGAAAATAATGTATCAGTATATAAAGAATCCTTATTTAATATTGCAGAATTATAATCAGACAAATTATTGCCATAGTGACAAACAAAACTATCACACTTCTAAATACTGTATTTTGTCTCTTGCAGTGAACTCCAATAACACTTGTGCAAAGAAGCAAAACAGAAAAATCAGTATATAAATCCTATATAATTTTACAGTGACAGTTCGTGTAGTAGTTACATAAATGACTTGCATGAGAAGTCATCACAACAAATACATTTTTTCTGTTTCAGGGTATTCCCTGAAGAGTTTCAGCCTTCATAGTTTGTGTAATTTAAATATGTTTATTTGCTGTCCTGGTATTATTTGCCAAGAATAGTATCTATATATTTTTCAGTAGGAACAGCAGAATACAATATAAATAAAAAAGACATTGTTTTGGGGAACCAATAATCAGGGAATTTAAATCAGTTTACAGTTAGTGATTTAAGCTTTAACAAACCTTTTGTTTATTTTGTTTAGCAAAATCTATTGCTCCTTATCTATTTTCCACTGCTTACCTTGACAAGTCTAGCAAAGACAAATGGCATATTTCCCCAACCCTGATAATTATAGTCAAACTTTTACTCACGTGTACAGTTCCAGTGGAAAAAATAAATGTAATTACGGACTCTAGATTTGATTATAAAGAGAAAAATCTAAATGAAGAAAGAAACCACAACAGAGAGAGGAAAACAACTGTGAGAGAAACGTAAAAAACTGGAAAACAGAGGGGAAAAGACCGGAAGAGATGCATATATGGTTCAGTGATTACCAGTGGACAGTAGAAGAAGGCCGGAGTGGCAGTTTATATGTGGCTCTGTGGCTACCAGTGGACAGTGGGACAAGACTGAATTGTTAAAAGAGCAAATATTTGGTTCTGAGATAACCAGTGGGAAATGGGTGTGGTGTCAATCAGTGGATGTTCAGTGGATGGTTCTGAGACTACCAAGGAGCAGTAGAACAAAGCTGACCTATCAATGTATGTGTGGTCCTGGGACTAACAGTGGTTAAAGACTAAAGAGGAGAGAATGAGAGAACACTCAGGGGAGAGAGACAAGGTGGGTTGGAGGTAAGAGAGGGTGATGGTGTGGAGGAATATACTAGGTGAAAGAGAGGAGGGACAGACTGAGGGAGAGAGGTGCTGAAAGATAGGGAAAACACTGGGGAGAAGAGAAAAGACTAGTGGTGGATAGGCTGGTAGATGCTTATTTCATGTAATGGTGTGTTGCCCTGCTGTCTTTATGCAATGGTATATTTCACTGTTGGCCTCCTGTAATGGAGTGTGTGTGTGTGTTTATGGGAGGGTGAGTGCATGTGTTGGAGAAAGAGAGATGTGCGTGCACACAGAAGAGAGAGAAGTCAGGTACAGCTATATATTTGCTATGTGTAACAAAGGACTTACCTAGGTAGCCTTCCTTCCTTCATAGAGCAGTCAAATATCCCATATAATAATTCACTAGGATGTTTGTCAGAAGCCGTCATGCGCAGTAGAGAGTACCCGCGTTCAGGCAGTCTCTACTGAGCACGATTGCATCGTGTGAGTGAGGTGACACAAGACTGCATCGTGTGGAGCAGTGAGGTAGCGGCTCCTTAACCCTTTGAGTGCCAGAGGGGTACGCAACACATTGCAAAGAAATGCCTTGCATACCCCTGTGGCACTCAAAGGGTTAACATTACCCAGACCTTGGCCCATGTACACAGGCTTTTACACTAGTATCTATATAATTAAGGAAACAATCTGATTATGTGTTATTTGAAGCTGTTGATGCTTTATATCACTTGCAATGCTATAACTCTTGTATGACTCAGTTTAGAGCAATAACTATATATAAAATATATATACTAATATTTAAAAGTTTTAGGCAGGTGTGAAAAAATGCTGTAAAGTAAGAATGCTTTCAAAAATAGAAATGTTAATAATTTCTTTTTATCAATTAACAAAATGAATAGTGAGTGAACAGAAGAAAAATCTAAATCAAATCAATATTTGGTGTGACCACCCTTTGCCTTCAAAGTAGCATCAATTCCTCAACATCATCAGGTCTGTCTGGGATTACATGAAGAGAAAGAAGTAACTGAGACTGCCTAAATCCACAGAAGAACTGTGATTAGTTATCCAAGATGTTTTGAGCAACCTACCTGCCAAGTTCCTTAAAAAACTGTGTGCAAGTGTACCTAGAAGAACTGATGCTGTTTTGAAAGCAAAGGGTGGTCACACCAAATATTGATTTGATTTAGATTTTTCTTCTGTTCACTCACTATGCATTTTGTTGATTAATAAAAATAAATTACTAACATATCTATTTTTGAAAGCATTCTTGCTTTGCAGCATTTTTTCACATTACTGTACATATAATCTTATCATCTTCAGCCATTGTCGATCCACTGCAGGATGAAATCCTCCTCAGCAAGCCTCCAAATTACCAAATTTGTACCAACAAATTTTGGTAATTTCATCTACTCATCTTGTTTTTGGTCTTCTTCTTGGGCATTTAGTATTAAGCAAAATCCATTCCAAAATGAATCTGGTCCATCTACCATCAAATCTTGCTATGTGGCCTGTTCATTTCCATTTCAGGTGCTTTACCCTTCCAGTTACATCATAGAACCTTTTTTGCTGACAAATCCACACTCACATTTTTCATTCTCTTTTTGCTATGCTTAGAATTCACCACTCCATACTTCTCTGTATAACTTTAAGTTTTCATGTGGCTTTGGCATTCAGTGTCCACGCATCACAGCCATTCATAAGGACTGGGAGGACACACTGGTCAAAAACTTGCTTGAGTGGTAAATTTGTATGTAACAAGGATTTAAGGTTGATTTTCTGCTTTTAATCCTGCCACAGTTTCAGAATTCTATGAACCATTACAGGGTCAGTATCACCAAAAGTGAAAGCATTTCAATTCCTTTTACATACTACAAAATCAGCATTGGTGCATCATCCTTAAAATCTGTGATAAGCCTGTTTTGCTAGGTATGACCATTTGACCCCCTGTATGTGTTTAATTTCTAATGATTGATAGTGATATGTTGAATGATGTATACTTAAAAGTGGAAGATTAGAGAAGGTGCTAATCTCAGAGCAGTTATTCTATGGTAGTTCCTACCTTTTTTTATAAGAAATTTGATAAATCTGACAATTATTCTCTCATGATGTCTTCATGTTCATTGGAAAATTAAATATGGTAAAGCTACTGCATGAAATAAGTAATTTTTGCAAATGTTGGCTATAACATATATTAACTAGATAATGATGTCCATTTCATGTTGACTGTTTTTCTGTCTTCAAATCTTTTACTTCACTAACATTCACTGTTTCTATGGTAACCTATTTTGTTTTAATGAGTGTGAAAGAATTCAGTGATTTTAAGCCTTTCAATGTTGCAACTTTTCAAAAATTAGAATGCTCAGAATTCAACAACACAATTTTAAATGGTTGAATAACTGAAAACAAAGCTTAATCAGTCTGATTTAGTAACGATATGGTTGAATTTTAAGCCATTGCATCACAAAAGTCCCTTCATATTCAACATTCAATAAAACAATTTATATAAGATAACTTTTAGATTCATACTCTAGGCAGAAAGTTGAGTCAGTAAGGATAATGATTAATATAGCATTCTCTAAATTCTAACAAGAGTGGTATAAAGGTGATACCTTTTAATGGCTAACTGATGACATAGAAATTGCAAGCTTTCAGGACACTAAGGCCCCTTCTTCAGGCATGGGTTAACAAATGATGCAAGAATAACACTGCATTTATATTTGCAGAGTATGATATACATTTACAACAAAATATATGAGTACACAGTGGGGGTCAATTAACTTAGTAAACCTACAGCCTGCAAAGATATGAATTGATATGCACAGGGTTAGATCAAAGTCCTGGGAACAAGGAAATGTTCATTAACACAGTGGTGTGAAGAGCCTGTTAGTCTATGAGTTGAAAAGTAGTGTTGAGCGAGCGTGCTCGGCCGATGCTCGGATCGGCTCGAGCATCGCTCTGCTCTGCACATGGCGGTACTCGTACGAGTACCGCCATGTGCTCGCCCGACATGCTCGGGTGAAGAGGATCTGTGCCGGAAGAGGCACAGATCCGAAGACGCTCCGCTGGACCACCAGGGAATGGAGGTACGGGGGCATTGCGGAGATGAAGGGGGACATTATGGAAGAGGGGCATAGACTCTATGCCCCTCTTCCACAATGTCCCCCTTCATCTCCGCTATGCCCGTCTTCCACAATGTGCCCCTTCATCTCCGCTATGCCCCTCTTCCACAATGTCCCCCTTCATCTCCTATGCCATAGAGGAGATGAAGGGGGACATTGTGGAAGAGGGGCATAGCGGAGATGAAGGGGGACATTGTGGAATAGGGGCATAGAGTCTATGCCCCTCTTCCACAATGTCCCCCTTCATCTCCGCTATGCCCCTCTTCCACAATGTCCCCCTTCATCTCCGCTATGGCATAGGAGATGAAGGGGGACATTGTGGAAGAGGGGCATAGCGGAGATGAAGGGGGACATTGACCAGGCACCCTCCGCTCATCAGAGCAGGGGGTGCCTGGTTTAATGCTCGAGTGCTCCCATTCATTTGAATGGGGCTCGGGTGCTCGGCCGAGCACTCGAGCATCAGGGGGTGCTCGGTCAGAGCACCCGAGCACCCGAGCATCGGGGTGCTCGCTCATCTTTATTGAAAAGATTTATCTCTATACAATCAAATACCAAAATGTTCTATTATAATTAGACATGACGCCCATCCTCAGGTTCAGTCCTGTTTTTAATGTATCAAATAGATCCATTAATTGAAATTCCCAGATTTTTCTTTCCCTTTGTGTTCTAAAGTTTCCTTTGAGTATGGTGACTTTGATATTTTGTAGACTATGATTTGGACCACACAAATGCTGACCAACTGGTATGGCAAACTTTTTCTGTTTATTGTGTGGCGATGAAGGTTCATTCTTTTCCTCAGTGTCTTTCCTGTTTCCCTGTTTCCATTCACTAAGGAAGGGTTTCATTAATAAGGGATACCACCCAAGAATAATAGACAATCAGATACACAGAGCCAGCCAAATACCCAGAGAAACACTCCTTGAGTACAGACCACGGGCAGAGAATAACAGGGTACCACCTGTGGTCACATACAATCCCCAACTGGAAGCCTTGAGAAGGATTGCAAAAGTCTTACAACCAACCCTCCATAAAGATGATAGATTAAAAGTAATGTTTCCAGATCCACCACTTATATCATACAGACAACCCCCAAATTTAAAGAAAATTATTGTCAAGAGCCATTTGCCACAAATCACAAAGAAAAGAACATTCTGTTGTGGAGTAAAAGATGTGAGACCTGTCCACACATTCAATGCACAACAAAGATAAAAATACCAAATACACAGCAACACTATGAAATTAATAGTTCATTCACTTGCTCCTCATCAAATGTGGTATACCTCAGACACTGAGGAAAAGAATTAACCTTCATCCCCACACAATAAACAGAAAAAAGGTTGACACACCAGTTGACCAGCATTTTTGTGGTCCAGTTCATAGTCTACAAAATATGAAAGTCACCATACTCAAAGGAAACTTTAGAACACAAAGGGAAAGAAAAATATGGGAATTTAAATTAATGGATATATGTAATACATTAAAAAACAGGACTGAACCTGGGGATGGGCTTCATGTCTCATAATAATAGATATAACATTTTGGTATTTGATCTTTTCAACTCACAGACTAACAGGCTCTTCACACCTCCGTGTTAATGAACATTTCATTGTTCCCAGGACTTTGATCTAACCCTGTGCATATCAATTGATATCTTTGCAGACTGGAAGTTTACTAAGTTAATTGACCCCCACTGTTTACTCAGTTAGCCATTAAAAGGAATCACCTTTATACCACGCTTGTGAGTTTTTTGCTGCACTTATTCCTATCTACTCCACTGGCTAACATGGTACCATCTTTTTTTCTAAATTCTAACCAATCCTTTTTCTTCCAATTGAAGTCTTTTGCATTGGGCATTGTATGGTATTCACTGTAGTTGTGCATGAAGTTTAGGCCACAATAGATATGTTATAAAAAATATGTTAATTGGCATTCAGAGCCTGGTAATTGTTTGAGTTATCATGCACAGTCATCTCATTAAAAAACATGCAATAAGTGTATCATCATGGTAATGCAAGTGACAATGCAGCTGTTTTACTATAAAGAATTTAAGTAATTATGGTCAAAACAATGGCAGCTTAGGAGACAAATAAAATGTTAAAATTCAAGATATTAAAATTCCCATTAAAATCAATGGGAATTTGTACTTATCCCCCACGGTTCAGTTACTTTCCCTGAGAATTACTTCAGTTCTTTGTAGTACAACAGCCTTAATGTGGTAAGATAACACAGAGTGCCAGCGTGGTATCCAACACATTGGTTAAACTAATTACTGTGAATAAATAAATAAATCATTTGCATTTGATTGTGTCTCTTTTATCTACTTATTTAATAAGTGTATACCTTAATTAACTCTTCGAGTGTCAGAGGGGTATGCAACGCATTGCTTTGCAATGTGTTGTGTACCCCTCTGGCACTCAAGGGTTAATCTCAAGAAAACTTAGGGTCTTCTCATGTACGTCTTTAAAATTTGTATTCTTGTTACCAGTTTTCATTATAGTAACTCAACAATATTGTTATTTTTGGAGACACAATATTAAAGTTACAGTATGGAATGGAGCTCTGTTCTATTATCCAAATAAATCACACAAAATACTTTAGCTTTCTTCTTTTTACTGTTTTCTTAGTGAAGTGTGAAAAGAACCCTTGTGCATATCTTTGCAAAGATTGTAGCTTTCCTGACCTGCAAGCAGAATCAAAGTTATATTTTGAGAATACAAAGCCTGGGGGGTTATTGAAGCTTTCTTATAAGCACTTTCTGTATACTGCTGAAATACAGTTTGCATATAACCCAGTTACTTTGTGAAACTTATGACAAAACTGCTTATGCAAAATAATAATGCACTTCACTTTTACTTTAATACATTTGAGATTTTTTATAACACCCAAGAAACTTGAACTGTTATGGGGCCTTATGTAGAATGTAAAATATGTGCAATTCGAGAGCAAGCTAACTGCACCCTATGGGAAAAATACCCATTATTTGAATTGGGGATTTTAACCCTTTGAATGCTAAAGAGGTCTCCAATGAACGGCTCTACAGACCTCTATCATTTAAAGGGTTAAAAGCCCCATACATTGGATTGAAGGAGGAGAGTCACAAAGTTTTGTTGCAATTTTGAAGCATGTCTGACAATGTGTGGCGATCACGTCACCGTGGAAATTGTAACACACTTCACCATATGCACTAAGAATTAGCTATGCTAGGGATGGGGGAGACACTTTCATCTTTAGGGGTAGGATTAGTATAATGTTGGTGAAGTGTCAGGGTGGGCAAGAGGGGGAGTGGAGAGGATTAGCTCAGACTTCAGCATCATGAATACCTCCATCAGTTCCTTAACCCTTTGAGAGATGTGCATTACACGCCTATGGCACAGAAAGGGTTAGAACACTAACCCTTTGAATGTCAGAGGGGTATGGTACTTAAAGGGTTAAGAATTCATTGCCCAGCCTCACATTTCAATGGGCCAAGTCAGTTGTTTCATGTAACAGCTTCTCTTCTTGTTCTGTACTTACATGAAAGAGCTGATCAGCAGTTTGTAGTTAGCAGCACACTATCTGGTGATCAGCTGATCTATGTAAACAGAAGACTGCAAGGAGAGTGCATCGCAGGTTTGTTTACAGACTTGATTTATTTACTCTAAAGAAAAGATGACTATGAGGAGATCTTATCACAATGTACATGTATATGAGAGGTCAAAACAAAGATCTCTCTGTTGAGCTATTCATTCCAAGGCCTGATCAAATAACCAGGGAACACCCCTTGAGACAAGAGGAAAGGAGGTTTTGACTTCAGCATTGGTAGGGTTTTTTTGTTTTTTTTTTTACTGTAAGGTCTGTTAAATAATGGAATTTCTTGGCCAAGGATGTGGTTATGGTAGATACAAAGGATACATATAAGGGAAGATTAGATACATTTATTTCAAAAGGGAACATATATGGTTATACTGTGTATTAGTAGGCAAAACAGGAAGGTCTGATAAAGACTAACTTATTTGGCAGCAGGAAAGCTATATAATTCTCATGTTTCTGGGTTATGAGGCAAAGATTGAACTTGATGGAAGTGTCTTTTTTTACCTAATTTACAATGGTACTATGTTACTATGAATAAGCTGATTGCAGATAGTTCACTGTGTAGTTGAAAAGGTTGATCTATCTCTATGAATGAAACATAAAGATGGGTAATTCATTCAGAAACCTAGTAAAGGCTTGACGATGTTGACATATTTGTGGCATAGTCACAGGGATATGATGGTAAAAACATTTAGGTGCATATGTCAAGATAGCAAATAAGCCACCATATTGTCAAACTGGTCCTTACTGAACCTTAGTGTTTCTCACCCCCCCACACACATACACCACCACCACCACGAGGTTACCATTCCAAGCCAGTAATAATTACAACTGTACATTGTATAGTGTCACTCCTTTTCAAACATCTTTAATTCCCACTGATATGTTATCAAGTGGAGTAGACATCCTCTAAACATCTGGAACATCATATTGGAAGAACAACTATACAGATGCAGTTCGCTGGCTAATACAGGAGAGAGACCCGCTTGATGTGCATAAAGCCCAAGAAGGGCTATTGTGAGTGTAACTTATTACCTTGATTTTAATTGTTCATTATTAAATTACTACACTTAGATTATTATCTTATCTCTTCTCTTTTTGTTATATGTGCTGTGCTGTAAGTGTTTCCAGACCCAGTTTTGCTATCAGTGGACAAGGCCACTGCACTGACTGGAGGTTTATCATTTTCATCATATCATTTATCATCCATTGTCTGATCATTCCATCGATCTCCATCCTCATTTTCATTCCATGTTTTCTTGGTAAAATTGATTATTCCATTGTGGCTGTTATTTATACAAATATTCAATAATCATATTCTTATTTTTTTATTATTTTTAATTATTTTCTACTTTATTTTTTATTATCCTATCTGACTTGGGCTATAAGTTGTGTTGCTTTAAGAGTACTCCGCCTTTGGGATAATTTATTTCCCTTTGTTTCTAGAAAACTATATTTGGCTGACAAATGTTTCCTGCTGCATCTCCTCAGTGTCTGCATTGTGCTACTCAATTATTATGTATATTTACAGATCATTAGTCAAACAATATAATCATTGTTTAGTTGATTTAATGGTCAATATTGTATATATGATACAAATCTGGGTACTGAACCATTTTACCTCATTTCACAGTTACACTCCACCTTGTTCTACTGGTTTAGAGGATAACATCAGCAGATACTGGAGCTGTGAGGTCTTTCAGTAAGGGCAGTCCATTGAGATATGTCAATTGTTGGCATCAGTAACTCTGGTAGATCAGTCACAATAACTGATGTTCTGATTACACCTGTGATCAAGATGAAATAGCCTGAAAAACCTGAACTGCTTCGCAAATCATTGAGTACATCTCTAGCATTCAAAGGGTTGAAAATCAACAATGACAATATGGGGAATCTGTATTTGCTCCCAATGGTTCAGTTGTTTGCTCAAAGTTTGCACCACTTTATTTACACCTCAGCCTCAGTATCCTAGTAGCTCAGGCTCCTTTCCTCTTGTCATGATGTATTTTAGTTCAAGGTGGTTATCTGTCTATCTTATCCGTGTAAGTGTTTTTTTGTTTGTTTTTTTTTAACATCAGTGCTTAGGGCACACCAACAGAGCAGGCTTTCAAGATCTCCTTGCTTTAAGATTGCTGTGCTGGTGCTTAATCAGTGGTAGCTTTAAAACCTGTGCTGTTGGTGTTCCCTGAGGATTGCACGGAGAATCACTGGTCTCTACACACACAAGCAAACATATGCTTATCAATATCATGTATGTCACTGATAGACTTATATTTTCAAAATTTCCCATTATCTGGTATTTATTTTCCCATATTATATTGTGATATTACATATGTCATTTTTAAATTACCTATTAAGCTCTGACATTCTGAATCAACTAATATTTTTCTATTTTACAGTTATGGACTTAGTACTTTATGGATGATTTTGGTCCAGATCAGCTGCCTTATATATTTGTGGTTCATCCTTGGTACATAGATATTAAGGACTTTGAATTATGCCATTTCTACTGAAATATTATATATTATTATGGGAACACAATAGCATACAACATTTACCAGAATTATTATTTCAGTGATTTTTTTTTTTTATACTTTTTTTCACCTGGAGTGTGGGAGTTAAGGCTGCTCGGGATTGCTGTATTATATTGGTGCACGTAGACCCTTAGCTTTAAGTGCTGGGGTTAAGCTCACAGTATATAACACTCTTACCTTGTTCAATGCTTAGGATTATGCTATTGTTACACCTAATAGCTTAAAGAATCAAGACTCTGCTGAAGTGGGAAGTAAGGAAATAACAATAAGAAGATAACCTTGTTTCAACAGCATACAGGACACTGCATATATCGGCATTAAGCTTTCTGAGAGAAAACATTAAAATATAATTATTTAAAACCTACTAAATCTGTAAATATAAAATATTACTCCAGGAAAAAGCAGTAATGTCACACTACTTTCCTCTGTGCCTTGCTAATACATGGTGAAATAAAGTGTAGACACTCAGGATTGCCGATACAGTTCCTGTCTTCATGCAGCAATTATTGGAGAATTTGAAAGCAGATCGTTTAGTAGGTAGGCGTTATGCAAATGTGAACCATAAATTTTGGTTCCAGTTTTTATTTTGACATAGAGTCACATTAGTATTTTCCCTTCGATTAACTGTACTTAATATATTCATACAGTTTTGTGCCTAATCAGTCTGTATGCATAAACAAAGAAAAAAGGGGGCCCAAAAGTGTAATACAGTATGATATATTGTAACAGTAAAGTGATACAATTTGTACTCACATTCAGAGAGGTTGCCCCCCTTCTCCGTTCTGGTAACTCCGGTATTGGAATACAGGAAAAAATGTCAAATAAATGGCTCCCCTTAAAAGCTTAACCAAAAGGTTCTAATGCGTTTCATGGCTATGAACGCCACTTTATCAAAGAAAATAGTCAGTTTGTGTTATAAGAACGGGAGCCAGCAATCCACATAAATTTAAATGCTCAATCTAATCCAACCACTGGGAACTCGAGAGGAGGAGGGAACAACAAAAACTGTAATGATTGGTCTGAAAGAATATAAACCAAATGTGTCTCATAATGACAACACTTGGCAACAGAGACGCTCGGACCAATGATCGAGATCAGATCGCAACAAGGATCAGACGGACAACTGACTAACAGATACAAACAGCACAATCAATTTTCCAATAGACATCAATACAATGTAATAATTACCAAGTAATACAATACAACATATCACAATACTGCAATAACATAAAATAAAAGCTATGAGATGGCAAACAACCAATAGCATCTGAATAATAACGCTATTTGGTTGTCAAGGACGCTCAAAAGCAAAATGAATGAGAACCTCCAAAAATGTGACGATTGTTCCGAGTGAACAGAAACCAGAGGCATCTAATGATGATGCCACTTGGAAAAAGAGCCGCTCAGACCAATGGTCATATAATAAAAATCAAATTGCAACAAAGATCAAAATATAAGAATTTTACAAATACAAGCAGCACAGTTAATTCACAAGTAAACATCAGTACAAAATAATAGTTGCCAAGTAATGCAGTACAACATATCAAAATGTTGCAATACTCTGAAGTGGAAAGATTTGAGAAGACAGGCGACCAGTAACGTCTAATAGTGGCATAATTTGTTTATCAAGGACTCTCAAAAACAATACCGACAGAATAACCAATATCATATTATAATCTAAAACAAGTTCACTAGTAGTGAAAAAAGTCAAATAAGACTAGATATATACATGTACAAAGCATCTATGCAAAAGTACATAACCTACTAGAGTATAAGTGCCTGTTATAATCTCATCTGTCTGTACCCTCAAAAAAAATGTCCAGGGCTAATCTAGTCTGCCACAACACAGTCACTTAGTAACGCAACATAATTCCATAGTAGCATAGTTGATATAGCTGAAAAAAACATGCATCAGTCAAGTTCCACCTATGCCATATCACCAAGGCTGAGCCAGAGGAAGACAAGAAAAAAAACAAAAAAACATTGAAGCCATTTCCAATTAAGCCCCAAATGGGTAAAAAAAAAAAAAAACCTTCTAGACTTAATACAGCAGTCAGATGTGTGTTTACTCTAAAGTACACAACATAACTGACGGCGTGTGATGTCTTGCATCTATCCAGTCTGTCTCAGGCACACAGCTCATGTCCAGGTACTCCAGTCAGGTGTCTGTAACCTAACATATTATATATATATATATATATATATATATATATATATATATATAATTTTTTTTTTGTTTTTTTTACAGTTGTCCATCCTATCTTATCACTGTCCAAAAATAATTATAAATAAAAAACAAAATCAACAACTTCTTTCCCCAGACATGTCCAAAACAGAGATAATAACCGTAAGATCAGGAAGGAAACTGGATCACAGCTGCCTATGTCTTTCAAATCAAATCATGTATATTAAAAGTCAGAGACGCTCAACTAGGAGCGAACCTGCAATACAAATTTGCAGGCTCTGTAGGAATGGTGTCCTACCCAGGATGCAGTCTCTTTTAGCCCTCTAGTGCCTTTCACAGAGTGGAAATATCCTAAAGCATATCATATTGCTCCTGCTATTAGAGCAGTCCAACCATGAAATGCCAGGCAATTCCTCTCTGAACAAGAGAAGCAGCCAACCCCAGACGTATGTTTCGGCCTTGTTGGGCTTAAACAGTGGGGTGCAGCTGATCTCTCTAAGCACTGTGAGCAAGGGGTCCACTGCTGGATTCCCCTATTGCCCTTGGAGTGATTAATCCTAAGGATAATTTGCATACTCTATCGTTCAAAAGTTTTGGGTCACTTAGAAATGTCCTTGTTTTTGAAATAAAAGCAAATTTGTCCATTAAAATAACATCAAATGGATCAGAAATACAGTGTAGACATTAATATTGTAAGTGACAATTGTAGCTAGAAACAGTTGATTTTTAATGGAATAGCTACATTTGCTGCAAATAGAGGATTCTTAGACAAAAGCAAAGTTTGAAGGACACAATTATCATTTAAATTTAAATTCATTATTTCTAACCTTGTCAACATCTTGACTGTATTTCCTATCCATTTTGCAACTTATTTGATATATGTTTTCATGGAAATCAATCAAATTTTGA
The DNA here is from genome assembly GCA_037306005.1 of Rhinophrynus dorsalis. Classification (NCBI taxonomy): domain Eukaryota; kingdom Metazoa; phylum Chordata; class Amphibia; order Anura; family Rhinophrynidae; genus Rhinophrynus; species Rhinophrynus dorsalis. Next base: position 335,751,162 of record CM074720.1, on the reverse strand, counting down.
AGTGAAGACAAACTTATGAACTGCAGTATATTATATATATACACATACACACTATTTATATAATTAAAATAATAGTAACCCTTTATTTTTACTTACACATTCTGCAAGTACATAATATATAGTGAGATTGCTTATACTTAGTTGTTATTTTTTTTGTCTTCACCTATGTTTTTTACACTTTTATGTCCCTGACAGTGAGCCACTTGGATCTGTTTCAAGAGCGTTTTCTGATCAATAGACCATCAAAGCAGGATGTAATACAATGTTACACTCTGCCTAAAGCACGGAATGGTCTGTCTGCATTCTTTGTTTTACTGTATATTTGTTACATTGTATATCTGGACCTGCTTTCATCTTCCCTGACAGGAAGTTCTCTGCAAACAGATCCAGGTAGCTCACTGTCAAGAACAAAAGTGTAAAAAAAACAGGTGAAGATGAAAACAAACATAATAATAAGCAGTGGTGTAACAATAGGGGTCGTAGGGATCGCGCCTGCGACCGGGCCCATCACTCCAGGGGTCCGGCCGCTCCCTGCGAACTCATCACCACTCGCCTTTGCCCATGCCTACAGCTCAGCTGATCTCCCGGCGTTCTAGTAATGCAGAGCGCTGGGAGGTGACATCATCTCCCAGCACTCTGCATTACTGAGAACCGTGCGGGAGCGGGTGATGGAGGTAGGAGATGGACATGGGGCAATGTGAAGATGGGGGGGCGCCGGGCACATGGCAATTTCTGCTCCAGGGCCCGGTGGCTTCTAGTTACGCCAGTGATAATAAGTGTAGGTAATTAGACTGCACATATTATATAGTTCCAGAATCTGTAAACCAAACTATGGGTTAATATTCCTTTAATATGTGTTGGAGCTCTTGAGCATCCAAATGATTAGAATCCCCATTTACATAAATTAGATTATGGGGATTTTTATTTGTCACCTATTGTGCAGTTGTCTTGGCCGCAAATTGTTCCTATTCTTCTTAGCCTCAGAATGTCAGTAGTTTGGTATTGCCCTGACGCCAAAGGAATGATAATGCTTTGTGAAAACTAAACCTGCCACTCAAGGTGTTAAAAAAATCCTGAAGAATTTATGAGTGATTTGATTGGAAGTCCCAGTATACTGTGGTTATGTATTTTTTTTTTTTTTTTTTTTTAAAGAAATGTACCAATCCTTCCAGTTAGTGTGATTTTCAGATTTTAAGCACTATTTGAAGCAGAACTAAAATACAAAAAGCCTCTAGATAGCTAAAGGGCAGATTATTAGAAAGCATTAACTGAAACATGAGTATAGCCACTGCTGTCATGTTTAATGTCTCTGTAGATAAAACAAGACTTCGAGCCTAAAGTTAACCAATCACTACAAAGGGTTAGTCCGTTAGTTATTTGAAATCATTAGAAAAAATCCAGATAAAATAATTATGAAATATATTACAAGCCCTCTTGCAGAATAAACAGGGTGCATTGACAGTACATCCAAGTCTGCATTTCCATTCTATACATGAACAAAATACATATTGCATTAAATTAAAACTATCTTTGCTTAATAATAACCTACTCTTACCTCAATATAGCCAGGAAATCATAATGGCTCCCATCAACATGCCTATTGGTTCAAAAGATAACATTTTCAATCAGTCCTGAATGACATGTACATGGAGGCAAACATGACAATTGATAGCAGGACCACATAACCTTAAAGGGATAGTAATACTTTGTTTTATGTTTATTTTATTTTGTAGGCATTAAAAAAAAACATGAAGAATGATATAAGTCTTATCTCTCAAACCTTTATGGTTTAAGAGATATTCAGAAGCAAAGTTTCCCTCCCACCCCTTTTACCTAGTGTAAGCCATCTCTTCTCAGATGTGGAATGCAGTCCATAGACCAGACAGATAACAGCAGGGGACAATCTTCTTGCTATAAGAACAATGAAAACCCTGCCCTCCTTGACAAGTTTTTCAGCTTTTTCCCTAATCTTAATTGAAGATTGTCTCTTTCTGCAGTCTACCTGGGCACCTCCCTTCTGATCTGGCTGAGCAGTGTCACATCAGTAAAAGGGGCAGGAGGGGGATACTTTGTCATTGAATTACTCTTGAACTACAACTCTGACAGAATTGAAATAACACTCTCCAAAGTCCAAATACTATGATGATTAATTAGAGTTGCTTTTCTTATGAAACATTACTATCCCTTTAAACTCTATTCACTGTGAATGGTAATTTTAACTCTCTAAAGACCAAAAGGCAGTGCAACACATTTCTTTGCAATGAGTTGCACAGCTCTCTGCGCATTTAAGGATTAAGTAGGAACAGACACTCTACCTGCATCAGTTTAGGGGAAAAAAACTGACAGCAGCTGTTACTTCTGCCTCCAGGGACATTACATCCAGGACTGTTTGAAAAGACTATCCCTTGAACAAAAGACAAAATGATGACATTGATAGGAGTCATTATGATTTTCAGGTTAAGATAAGGCAAGTGGAATTTGTCTTACTAGGAAGTGTAATTTCTTGTTAAACCATCTATCTTTATACAGCATAGAAAGACAAATATATATATATATGTAGGTCATATTCAGCAAACTAAAGAAGTACAATTCTGGACCAAATCAGCTGTACCACAACGGAGAAATGAATAGTCCCAATTATTTTAATTGGGTTTTCAACCACTTCAATGCTAGTGAGATCTCTCATCTGTATCAGATGTAGATCAACATTACAATCAATAATTAGGTTATTTTCAGCCTCCTCCCTATTCTTCCTTACTACTTTTATATTCCTCTAGCCTTTTTTGAATTATCAAACAATGTCTTATTACTTTTTCCCTTAGAGGAAATTTCAGGACATTTTCCACTAATTAGGCGGTTGGTGTTGTTCCTCTCCCTATCAGGCAAGGCAACTGGTTGAACTGCTACACCCTCATCTTCTATGACATCAACACTAGAATGTGACTTATCATCTTCAGTGTTTTTAAATGGTTTATTAATACTACTGCTGGTGGAAAAACGTATGTCACTTTCACAAACAGCCTCCTCACAATGAGAAGGATTATCATTGTTTAGTGCATATGCTGCAGCTCCCATGGCTACAGTCAATTTTGTACTACCACTTTACTATACTGCTTATACTCCTTTCCCCCTACCTCTAGTATGTTTAATGGGTATTATCAAAGGGGTGTGGATTTTAGCTGTAAAGTACACAACATAAATGTTTGCCTTTGATGATGCCTTGACCTTTACAAGACACTGCAGCATACAAGTCTCTGTCTCTAATATGTGTCATGATCATCCTCAGTCACAGCTCACACGTCTGTCTCTGTCTCCTATCAGTCAAAATATATATGCATTTTATACTATCTGTCACTGTCTACAAAACATAACATAAATTACAAACTCTCTGCAATTACCGTAAAATCTCGGGTATAATACGCACAATTTTACCCCACTTCACCTTATGTGAAGTGGGGGGTGCGTATTATACACGAGAGTTTTTTCTTTGCGGAGTTAAAAATGTTTTATTGCTGCCGGCTACCTTCCCTCCCTCTCTCCCCACACAGCGCGACCCAATTTAAAAAGAATTCTTACTTAGTTTTGCTGCGCTATAGCTGGGTGAACCTCTGTGCCATCTTCCCTGCGGGCGGGCGGCAGGCTTGCATTTGCCGCCCGCTTCCTGCAATGGACTTTTAGGACCTTCCACCTCCAGCCAATGATAATGCGCTTGCATTATCATTGGCTGGAGGAGGAAGGCCCTGACAGTCCATTGAAGGAAGCGGGCGGCAAATGCAAGCCTGCCGCCCGCCCGCAGGGAAGATGGCACAGAGGTTCACCCAGCTATAGCGCAGCAAAACTAAGTAAGAATTCTTTTTAAATTGGGTCGCGCTGTGTGGGGAGGGAGGGAGGGAAGGTAGCCAGCAGCAATATTTTTCTTTAAGTAAAGGGGAAAACAAGGGTGCGTATTATACATAGGCACTCTTGTTTTCCCCTAAAATCTTGGGCATAATATACACCTGCGTATTATACAGAGGTGCGTATTATACCTGAGATTTTACGGTATATCTGCTTCTGCCCTTTTTGTCTGTAGAGTGGCTCAGTGGTTAGCACTGTTGCCTTGCAGCGCTGGGGTCCTGGGTTCAAATCCCACCAAGGACAACATCTGCAATGAGTTTGTATGTTCTAACTGTGTTTGCGTGGGTTTCCTCCGGGTACTCCGGTTTCCTCCCACACTCCAAAAAACATACCGATAGGTGAATTTAGATTGTGAGCCCCAATGGGGACAGGAACCAATATGAGTGTAAAGCGCTGCGGAATCTGTGTGCGCTATATAAATAAAGGATTATATATATATAACATCAAGGAGATTTCAGGAGCTGCATTATTTCTCTCCCAATATCACTGTAGTCTTATTTTTTTTTACAATACAGGATAAGAATAGCCCTTAGTCAATATTCTGGTCTGTCTTCTTATGACTGTTGTAGGATTCAGTGTCAGTTGTATTTGTCTCTTGGTTGTTGCTCTGCAAATTAAATCTGTCAGTCACAGGGGCTCAGGCAGCTCAAGAAGGAAGTGGATCACCTGCTGTCTCTTCTCAGGCAAATAAGGTTTGGGGGTAAATTTGGTACATCTCTTCCTATCTTAGTAACATAATAAAATAGCAAATTAGGCTGAATAAAGACACAAGTCCACCAAGTCCAACTTATGCCTCATACCCTAGTGACATGAGAACTGTATAGCTTTATTGCTACCAAATAAGTTAGTCTTTATCAGACCTTTCTGATTTGCCTACTAATATACAGTATAACCCTCTTTTGAAAGTATGTACCTAATGTACCTAATCTTATCTTAAATGTATCCATTGTATCTGCCATAACCACCTCCTTGGGCAAGGAATTCCAAGATTTAAACCTTTGAGTGCCAGAGGGGTACGGAAAGCATTTGCAATGCTTTCCGTACCCCTCTGGCACTCAAAGGGTTAACACACCTTACTGTAAAAATATCCTTCCTCTGCAGGAGTCTAAACCTCCTTTCCTCTAATCTCAAGGGGTGTCCCCCGATCACCTGATCAGGCCTTGGAATGAATGGCTCACCACAGAGATCCTTGTATTGACCTCTGATATACTTGTACAATGTGATAAGATCTTGATTAACACTTCTCTAGACAGAGAACAAATTGACTACTCCAAAACACTTCCTGAACTAAGTCCAACTCCATTTTCTTTGCCTATCTTTTCCATCTCCAAAAGTGTGTTGCTTTCTCTCTATAAAATATAAGACATGCTCCTGGAACCAGACACTCCTTTTATACTATCCAGGTGGGAAAAGAAGGGAAACTTTCCACGTTGGGGTGGGATCCATTTTTCCCAATGCAATGATCAAGGTGGAAAGATAAAACAGAAAATTTACACTTTTCAGGGAAAAATTTCCCAACTGGTGGGAAGTGCCATTTTTCATTTGCTTTTGAGGTGAAAACTGTTGCCCATCCCTACTTCTGTTATCCCAAGTCGAGGAAGTGGGCATAAGTCTAATTGACTTTAAAGGGATAGTAATACTTCGCTTTAACTTTATTTTATTTTGTAGGCATTAAAAAAACACGAAGAATGATATAAGTCTTATCTCTCAAACCTTTATGGTTTAAGAGATATTCACAAACAAAGTATCCATTCCCTGTTCAACCAGATCAGAAGGGAGGTGCCCAGGTAGACTGCAGAGAGGGACAATCTTCAATTAAGATAAGGGAAAAAGCTGAAAAACTTGTCAAGGGGGGAAGGGCTTTCATTGTTTTAATACAAAGAAGACTGTCCCCTTCTGTTATCTGTCTGGTCATACAACCAGATTCACATCTGAGAAGAGATGGCTTACATTAGGTAAAAGGGGCGGGGAGGGGAAACTTTGCTTGTGAATATCTCATAAACCATAAAGGTTTGAGAGATAAGACTTATATCATTCTTCATGTTTTTTTAATGCCTACAAAATAAAATAAAGTTAAAACGAAGTATTACTATCCCTTTAAATTCAAACCCCTCACTAGAAAGTCCAGAGTATTATGTGAATTCCCCTCCCTATTTTATGACCCTTTACCCAACCACCACACTGAAAGGGTGAGTATGAAGTGGTTCTACTTGTCATTGCATAAATTATCACAGACCTCCAAAAGTGACTAAAACGAAAGCAATTTTTGTCTGTTATAAAATCTAGCTCTTTAGCTCCATCTTTGATTTTATTACCCATGTGGGCTCTCAGCATATCTAGAAAATGTTTAAAAACTGCAGTAATATTAATACACTTTAGTATCAATAACATGATTTAATTGCATGTATAAGACTATAATAAGTAAAGGAAGAAACTTAATTATTCTTATTGATAATAAAGGAGATTATTGATTCAGAATCTCATGACTGCAATATCTGCTACAAGCAAAAGATCAGAGTCATTGTTGCTGATTAAATATGACATTGCAAATATGATTACAACTGGATGTACAAAATCTGCATGTATTTTTGACCAAAGAAAGTCCTTTTAAATAATGATCTTGATTCAGCTCTGAATGGAATAAGAGGATATTGAATTGCTAAATTGCTACAAATTGCTAGAGAAATAAGGTTTCTGTGTATGTATATGAGTGTGTGTGTGTGTGTGATATATGAAAAAGAAAGATATATAGAGAGCGCCTCTAGGTGATTACAATATAATGTAATATGTCAATGGATATAATTAAATATAAACAAATAAAACATGTAGGATATATAATATAAATGAAACTGTGCATGTTAAAAGTCTGATATTAGTCTGATAATTAAACAAGATGATCTCCCGTAGTGTACTGAAGTAACTCTCGTATACAGTCACTTTATTTGTATATGACCAGAATAAAAAGATGATCTCCAGTTTTATGCTGTGTGACTATGTTCAGAATGGTAACAAGATGATCCCCTATCATATAATGAAACAGCTCGTGTGCAAAAGCACTGTATTAGTATGTAACCAGAGTAATAGATACAATGTTGTACCTCTCCCATCCTTGTGTAGATGGATGCAATAAGCAGCAGTGGTATGTCTTTTTTCTCCAGTCTGTGATAGAATGATTATATGATGGTATAGCTGCGCAGAACGCAGTGTTCCTCTAAACATTTGATATTTATGACTATAGTTCAAGCAGTACTTGGAATATTATCTCCCAACTCCTATGAAACTAGGCTCCTGACTAGGGATGGGCGAAAATCTTCACCTCAAACCAAAATCAGCGAATAATGGCACTTCCCGCTTGGAGAATAATTTTCTATGAAAAGTGTGTTTTTCCTCTTTTTTCACCTAGCTCATTCCATTGAAATCAATGAGAACATTGTATTCACACACAATACACAGCAAATGTTATTTAATTTCCCAAAGGCATAGTATAAAAGGGGTATGAGGGTGCCTGTGTTGGTGGAGTCTGGTAAAAGAATCAGTTAAACAGGGAATTTGTTTTGGGGGGGTTCTTGACTGGTATTGGGGGGGCTGTTAATGAAAAATAAATATATAAAATAAGACATTTTTATGTAATGTGATAGAGAGAGGGATCCCCTGACGTAAGTTGCCACTAGAGTAGTCTGATACTTGACGTGATAGAGTATTTTCTTGAGGATGATTTGTAAGATTTGTTGTTAGAGGCACAAGCCCTGAGGAAACATTGATTTGTTGGACTTAGACTTGTTTCAGAAACAGAATATCTCCTTTTTCATTACAGCACCTTTAAGTAAACTTGGTACTTGGAATGCATTGTTTTCTATTTTCTTCTACTTTCTGATTTGTACCACATAGGGCAGACATTCTTCTCTCAAGCTTGCTGCCACCTTCCATGCCTTTGTCAGGAAAGTCAAAGGTTGCAGTGAGTGGAAACTGTGAACTCTGACAGCATAAGCAATTTATTGAACTGGAAAAAGTGCAGCAACGTGCAACAAAACTGATAAAGGGATTTGAGGATCTGCGTTATAAAGAGACACTAGCCAAACTGGGTTTAGAGAAGAGACCACTAAGGGATGATATAATTACCATTTACAAATATATTCAAGGTCAATACAAAGAACTCTCAATTAACTATTCACTCAATGAGCTGAGCAAAGAACAAGAGGTCATCCATTAAGACTAGAGAAAAGGTACTTTTGACAAAAAAAAGTATGAATTTATTAACAGAAAGACCAGTAAAGTTATGGAATTATTTGCCTCAGGATGCTGTGCTTACACATACTGTAACTGCTTTCAAAAAAGTCATGGAGATCCAAATAGCATAGAACAATATTCTGAATTATGACACTTGGCTTCAAGGCAGAAAGGATGTTGATCCAGGGAAATATCTGACTGCTATTTGGAGTCAGGAAGGACATTTTTTCCCACTTGGGGCTGAATTGCAAATGATTTCAATGGGGTTTATATTTGCCTTCCTCTGGATCAACAGGGGTGATTTGGCATGCGTGGACTTGATGGACGTATGACTTTTTTCAGCCTTATCAATTATGTTACTATGTATGTGGAGATGTCATATAAGCATATAAACACACCCACATGAATAGTACAATGGCTCATGAAACTGCATTTCCATATGCAAATGTGCCATTGTTGATGTCACTGTACAATCATACACCTGTGTAAGGTATGGCGGATTCATGTCAATGTTAGTATATTTGTGTCATATCCAAAAAGATATGATGGAGAAGACATCTTAGTACATACTGTCAATATTCTATAGACACAAATATGACGCAAGATCGCCAACCTGGCCCCTTATTATCCTTTAGTGCCTCTCCCTGGTTTCCATGTTCCACTCTTCTCTTTCACCTATATTTGTTCAGTCTCTGTATAAGTGGCCTGTTTCCAGTACTCTCATTTGTGGTACAACAATAATAAATAAACATTTATTCTTTCTGAGAAATGTATTGATAGTTTTGTTATTAGAAATCATGGTTATGTAGTATAGTGTAATGTGTCTGTCAGCAAGGTATCTGGATAACTACCTGTCCTAAACATTTGTGTTACACCAGACGGGATTTGGATATGTATCATGAATTACAGTATTTTTTTTCTACATTCGTAAAGAGGATCTGTTACTATAAAAAAAATGTTGTATTAATCAGCAATAAAATGCTAGCTGCACATTAGGGCAAATCTATGAATATGCCAGTAAAGCCACTCTGGAGTTAGTCTCCAATATCAGTGACTCACTTAAGGGTATGCACTGCAGCATATGATTACTGTAGTGCATACGAGAGGACACACTCCACCAGTGTAGGATTTCAATGCTAACAAGCTCCTCAGCATATATATATATGGAAATGGGGCACGTTAATTCCATTTCCTCTACATCTTGCTTCAGATCAGACCAAAAGCCCACAGACTGCCTTCTCCTCCCATGTGAGCATGGAACATCATGGATGTCCACAGACATTTTTTTGATGGGGGGGCAAAGCTAGAATATGCCCTCTGGGCCAGCCCTTCAGCAATAAGGGAGGGAGCAATTGCAAGGGGTGGGGCAAGTGCCCCCTTCCGCCTCCCACTGCTGACACCCATGTGCATCATTAAGGAGAGGAGTTAGGGCTTATGTAGCTTAATATATGGACATTAGTGACTCAAAATAGATTACTACACACAATTTAGAGTGGAATTGATTTTGTACATTCAGCACATTGTGTTTTAATTGTTTATTTTTAAGATGCCCCAGTTACTTAGATTGTATCTATTAAAACTTAGATGCTTTCTGTTTATGGAATCCTTAGCACACCCTATTCTTTGAACACTTGTTCTTCATATACTTTTTAAATGAACATTATTAAAAACAGTATGTCACACTCACCTGATTCTGCTGTTATTCAGTATTCATGTTCAGCCTTCTCAAATTTCTGAGGTATTGCAGTTTTATTCTTTTTGTGTGCATTCTTTTGTATTGTGACATTGTTCTGAATTCTTGTTTTTAAATGTGTCTTTTCTACTTAAATTGCCTCAATGTCCTCTGTTAATGTTCTGCAATTATTGGTTGTGCATTTGCTAAGGCTCTAACTGACCTGTTATGTACTGAACTCTGTCTTGAACTTGGCTGCTAAACCTGGGCTGACTGCCCCCAAGCTATTGCCTGTACAGTGCTCATAACCCTGTACCACCTGTCCTGGTGTATTGATTGTATTATGCACTTAAACATGAGATGCCTACCTTAACCTATCTTTAGTACTTGGGACTACCTTAGCACTTTTCCAGTGTCCAGACCTATCTCTGCGGATCCTTTTTTTGGAAGGGAAACAGCAGTTTTGCACTATGTACAATTCAATAGGTTGAGTGCACCAATGGAAAATATCTGACAGAGAATCTAAAAGAAAAAGGCTTTATTGTCGTGAAGCATACATCAAAATAAACTTCCCCAATCTCCCAAATGGGTATAAGCAAGTCAATCCACTACAGTCTACGGTCTGCAGTACCGGAACACAGGAACATCCATATGTGGGATCCTACACCGTGACTTGAAATACACCAGTTTCACATCTAACAGGACCCTCCAATCCCAGATGCACCAGTCAGATACCGGCACAACACCCCGTCCCTATGTGGACAGACACGCCAATTACCCCCAAGGGATATAGAGAAATGACACACCGCTTACATATATTTCCACTCAATATTAATACCTCACAATATTCCAAATATCAATCTAACAAGGTAACACATCAGTAATGAAACAATAAAACAAGTAATTGGTGATCAGACTGTTCAAATACCTGCAGGCTGTTCACCAATATAAGCCCCTTCTACTATATGACTGATAGCCCCAGTCTAGATCACGCTTCTGATATGGGATTATCCGGTCACCAATATAAAATATGTGTTTGCAAACACTAAATTCAAATAACTTCAAATAAAATATAAAAACGAATAAAAACAAATATGTCAGCGAGGGCTAGCACCTCTGCAATGACATATTAAAAAAGATAACATTATATTCCTCCAATTGTTTAACACTCAAACACGTTCAAGTTCCATAAGACGACCACAGTTCCTCTATAATGTCCCTCTTTCAAATATCGATCTCTTTCACCTATATTAACCACCAATATTGATGTTATAAGTTAATGGTAATAATATTCCCACAAGATGTTTAAAAGGGAAACTCACGGTACCGTAGTTCGTCTATCAGTTGTGTGTGCATTAGCCACTTCTCACCACACCTGTTATACTTGCAGATTTAACTTCTCAGGTATCCTGCAGTCTTAATTACACCTGTACGGTAAGGACTAGTAGTCTTGCTGTTTTTCTGTGATCCGACACTCATATATTAAGTGTCTGCACTGCCCTAGGCGTTCCGTCACCTTTCTGTGACTCCAGTGTCTCTCTCCTCCACCTCCACTTATAGACACTAGTTGACATACAAATGTACGCCTGTTGTTTCACAGGGCATCCATGCCGGTCATCTGTTCCGTGATTCTAGTACCTTTCTGTGTCTTTCACCTGTGGTGTAATTCTTACACGGCTAAGCAGTATTACACTATCACATTACACACTGATCTTTAATGAAGCTCTGTTTGTTCTTACACCCCCATCCAATGCGTTTCAAAACTCCACTGGTTTCTTCCCTGATGTCAGTCACTCAAAACTGGGAATAGGAAGCGGGGGTAAAGTGAAGAGGGGAATCTCCATCTCAGAGGCTTTACATTTTTTTTACTTGCTGTGCCCTCCAACAGGAGGGAACTTTACCCCACTGTTCCTGTGTACTACATTGGATGACTGAGAAATAAAAATTCCATAAACTTCAACTGGTTTAAACTGGACTTTTAACTTCTTAAATTCTAGACAGATCTCCAGTGCATAGCGAAACAATGTAATGAAGACCTATCGAGCATTCAGGAGTTAAAACCCAATTTAAATCAATGGTAAATAGTTTTTGTCCCCTATTTTGCAACTGAGTCCTTACAGAATTAATCCAGTTTTTCTTTCTGCATATGGCCCAGTTTTTACTAGTGAGACAAATCTGTCAGACTTCTAGGCATAGCAAAAAAGGCCACCCAAACGCCAGCTTTTGAAACTTAAGTTCAAGAAAATATTGTATCTTAGAAGGGAAATAAAAATGTTTTGTTTTGTCATTGTTACTTTGATAAATGTATGGTGCAGAGATGATTGCATGTTTTCATCCACAGTTCATTTCATGGATCAATTTGGAGGAACCAGAGAAAATTTTTAATACATCCACATCAAATAGAAAAAATTAGCAGAGGGAAGGCGAAAGCATGAAAGGTGCACACAAGAAAGTGTAACAGAAATGCTGGAGAATGCAGGACATTGATGGTACAGGAATGTTGGAGAGCAGTGGGGGGGGGTGTCAGCATGGAATATAAAATGAGAGAGCAGAGAGCAGATGGAGGGGGTGTAGAAAGTGCATGACAGAAAATGGATAGCAAGACTGGAAGAGGCAAAATGTTGGAAAGTGAGAGAGTGGGGGAGTTATAAATTAGTCTTACCCCCCCCCCCCCCGTTGTGATGAGTGGCACAGTCAGCAGACTATTTGATTGAAATGTGAGTGTAAGCAGATCTGCTCTTTTAAATAGTAACTTAGTTGATGAAGCTGAATAAAGCTACCTCAAAAGGTTTCAGCATCTCACATACATCACACATTAGTTTCCATTTCTCAGGTGACAAACAGGCAACCTCAAAAGTCTCGGAGTATATCAGGAATCTGGTCACAACTACATTTTTGACATGGGCAAATCAGGGTATATGCACCTTATTTCCTATTCACAATGCAGCTATTATGTTACAGCCATTATCAGCAGACACTAAACCAGCTGCAGGGAGCATGGTACAAGTAATTTCTCTGTCATCTGGTCTAGTTTACGTAATACATCTTTGGTGCATGCACAAGGTGGCATGCCAATGGTATGGGCTATCCTGCTGCTGTCTTTTAATCATACTACCAGAGCAGGAGACAAAATTAGTGACTGTCACCTGATGCTGAAAGTTATTGTTGCCCACTGCTTTTGGGAGGGAAACCTAGTGAGCAGTCGCAGTCATATATTCTGTGTTCTGCCCACTGGTCCACAAATCTGTTTTCAGTTAGATTTTCTTAATGTATGAGCTTTCCATTCCTTTTCCCACCACACTAACCACCTACTTGTACAATTCTGACACAGGCAAAATGGAAAAATAACTGCAGCTTGGGATATACCAGCAAGGAGCTACACATGACATCAGTTGTCTAAATCCTCTGTTTTCAACAAAAGAATACGGCAGCATGTCCACTACCCAATATATTGGCAACCTTGCCATTCCACATGCATACTTTGGGATTGTTTTTGTGAAGTTTTTTGCCTCCTTCCCAAGAACTCAGTAGGTGTGAGTTGGCAGCACATGGCAGAGAACCCTGCAACTTGATTGCTTTAACAACATGACTAGAGGCGGTTGTGGAGGTAGAGGTGATATGCATGGGCAGTCTACGACTCTTATCATCTCAATAAACTCATACTCTTCTGCAAAAGTGCAGTAGGTGCTATTTTCAATGAACAAACTCTCTGACATCAACATCACTATTCCTGTGTGCCTCAGAGCCTCAGGAATTTTTTGGAGTGCTTCTGCTGCTGTAGTTCTGATACCTCTGACATGTTGATAGTGTGTCTCCCAGTCAGATCTGTGGTTTTTCTTCAGGTGGCATTTCAGTGAAGAGGTGCCTATATGCTAGCCTGCTTTTTCCCTGCTCACATGCTTTTTATACAGACAGATAGCAACATGCTTAGATTTTGGATCTTGAGTAAAGTATCTCTATACTGTGGATTCATTGAGGGGTTCCTGAGGGGCTGTTACTACTAGTACTTGGGCTAGTTGTTGCTGCAATTGTACTTCCACTATCCTAGTCATCCTGACTGTGTATTTTTTGGCATCATTACTTGTCCAGAGTTAGAATTTACAATTGTTTTCTCGGAAAGTTTATAGACAGGCACAGTGCTCGTTTTCAGTGATGGAAAATAGAGCCTTTGTCTTACAACTAACTTTCTGGCCATTCCATCATCTCTCTCACTCTCAAATTCATCAGAATCTGAAGAAGAGGAGGGTTACATTCTAGTTCTCCATCATTAACAGTAATTAGGTCATCCTCAGCATGGCTCCCATTTCTTCCCCATAAATTTTATATTCCTCTCGGCTTCTCAAGGTCTCAATTAATTTCGTTTTACTTTTCACACCATTGGCTACTACTTTCAGGACAGGTGTTCTTGTTCTTGTTCATCTCACTGTCAGATATAACAGTTGTGTGAGCTGCTACACCTTCTTCCATTATGATATCAACACTGGAATGTGACTCATTGTCATCTTCAGTGTTTTAGATGGTTTATTGATAGTACTGGTGCTAGTGGTTATGGAACTTTTGGTGGCATTTTGACAAACTGCATCCTTCTCTGGAAGGAGAGGGATAACCATCATTTATTGCACACACTGCAGCAACTATGGCTGCAATCAGATTTTGAACTACCACTTTACTCACACATCCCTGTACTGCTCCTACTCCTTTCCCCCTGTCCCTTGTACTCAACTACTGTATGTGTTTTTACTGTAAAGTACACATTTAGAGCTGATTCTGTGTTGTCTTTGCATTGGACTTCTTCAAAACATTTTATCTCATCTCTTATTTATTTTTTAATTAACTGTTCCCCCTAAACAGACAAAAAAAACACACTTCCTGTTCGATCCCCAGATTCCCCTGGCAAATAGATAACAGCCAAATTAGGGTGGAACTTGGATCACTTCTGCCTGCGCCTTTCCAATCAGTCACACAGAATTTGGGGATATTTGTGATTATTCTCATTTGCTCCCTTATCACACCCAAAGACTACTCCGGCGCAGACATAACAGACAGATCAGGTAGAAACTGATCAAAGCTGCCTGAGTCTACTCAGTCTCTGTATTAGGGAAGGTGGTATTTGGGGTATACCTCTTTTGCTCCCTTCTCACACCTCCAGACTCCCCTAGCACAGAGATTACAGCCTGATGAGGAAGGAACTTGGATCACAGCTGCCCGTGTCTTTCCAATCAGTCACACATAATTTGGGGTATTTTGGGTAAATCTCCTTTGCTCCCTTCTGACAGCCACAAACTTCCCTAGCACAGAGATAACAGCCAGCTCAGAAAGGAACTTGGATCATGCCTGCCTGTGTTTTCTCAGCCGGTCACACAAATTCTTAGGGTAATTCCCTTTGCTCCCTTCTCACCCCCCGCCCCGGACTCCCCTAGGACAGAGATAACAGAAAAATCAGGATGGAACTTGGATCAAGGCTGCCTCCAATCAATTGAGGTAAATCTCCTTTGCTACCTTCTCACACCCCACAGACTCCTCTAGCACAGATATAACATCCAGATCAGGAAGGAACTTGGATCACAGCTGCCTGTGTTTTTCAGTCAGTCGAACAGACTAATACAGAGAACAGATTTCCTGACTACAAGACACCCAATACTAAGCTTCAAGTCCACTTTATTAGCCTGTCTTCCTCTCACAAACACAGAATGATATGCTACGGGAACCTGACAACCATTTCATATAATGTCTGTGGGAAAAGAATGGAAACTTGCCACATGGCAGTGAGAAATTCAGACTTCCCATTGATTTCAGTGCAATGAGCTAGACGAAAAAAGTGAAAAAACTGTACTTTGCCACTTGGCGAAAAGTGCAGTTTTTCCCTGTTTCTCTTTTGAGGAGAAAAATCTCACACATCCCTAGTTATAGTGTCAGCCAGCTCTATGAACCACTGAGTAAACATTTTTATTTTTTTAATATTTGATTTCAGTTTATGTTCTCTCTCTCTCTCTCACTGTCTCCTTCCATGCTACTTTTCTCCTAAAACACACCACACTAAAGTGCAGGAAATTATGGGTTTACTTAGTATATGGCCGGGAAGTGTTGTCCCATCTAAATAACATATATGGGAAATCGTATCATTTTCTCCATATTTTCTGTGGGGTTAGTTAAATGATATGACTAAAAGGCGTGTATTCCGTGAAAGTTCCTGAGGGAACAAAACAGAACTTTTCGCCCACCCCTGCTAATGACAACTCCTTCTCAAAGTCACTAACCTCAGGGTCCATCCAGCTTCTCTTTTTCACAACAGTGGTTTTGGTCACAGTGTCAGCCTATACTATGAAGCACCAAGAAACCACTTTAGTTCATGCCACAAGAGAATTCTCTCAACGATGATCATATCACATGCAAAATGAGAACAGAAAAGGAAGGGGTAGACAGAGCAAGAAAATATTCTCTACGTGTAGTAGGTAAATATAGGATCATGTAAGTTTCTTTCATCATTGCCCGTCAACAACTTCCTTGTTGCTGCTTCCCGTGTCCTCTGGTTCTTTCTTTCTTGTACTATGTCACTCTACTTCACAGATATACGATGTGATCCCGCATCAGTCTTTTATCTGTACCCTGATTTCGTTCAGCGTCCTCTCTTTCTTACGGTCGTGGAAATCCAACCCAGCTTACGCGTTTCGGCGCAAACACTGCGTCTTCGTCTAGAGCCTGGAGATAGTCGCGCCCGCTGCTCTGTGCCTAATTTATTCATCTATGAACCAATCATCAATCAAGGAATCGTGATACATTGGTATACTGTTAATGTTATTCTCATTAGGTCACACTATAAACAGATCTTCTGTGAATTACATAATCATGTTATTAAGTCTCTATCCCACAGTATCATTAATGATTATTATAATCACATCTGTTAGTCCACAGTTTACATGGATCTAGATATTCAAACGTATTGAGAGATATTACTTTGTAGCAGGTAATTGTGGGAGAATGAATTCCCTGTAAATGAGTCCTACCCTAAAATACAAGGGGGAAAAATTTAATTAAAAAAATGAGTAAGAAATAATAATCTCCTTAGAAATCTAAGGTTAAGACATAGACGATGGTGGAAGGGTTAGAACTAAAAAGACAATAAATGTTCCAAAAAACATAAACATAAATCTGCCTAAAAACTAATTATAATGATGAAGTACTTGGCTGATTCTTCATTTAACATTTGACATAAATGTAGGTAATAAGAAAATTGAATTATGTCTTTTATTGTTTCCCAAAAACCGGTTGAAAGGGATATATTATAGATTTTGCTCTATTCAAGATCCTTGTTTATAGTGAACATTTATATAAATATGAGTTTGATTTATCACTAAATGTCCTAAAATTAACTCTTGATTGGGAAATCATTCATAATTTTACTTAAATATCCGTTAATTTTGAGTGTCCATTATATACAAAGTAATCTTCCTTCATCTGGAATATTTTTCATTCCTATATGTATAGTGGATGTATTGGTGGTGTTTTGAAGTGAAATCTTGGGGCTGTTCCTTAGTTGCAGGCGTAGTTCATAAGGTGGGAAACAGAAAAAAAGTCTTTTTTGGGTTTCTTGTAATAATATTTTTAAACAAAAGTTGTTTTTATACTCCCAAAGGTAAAAAAGTTGGAAATGATCCTTTGGACCTTAATAATGGATGTTTATATAAACCATATATCTATTTCCTCATTCAGTCCATATGGTGTAAGTGTTTTCATTTTATGTATCCAATAGGTTTCTTGTTTGGCTAACCGTGTAAATCTACCCCCTCCTCTTATTTGGGGTTGGATTTGGTCAATAGTTAGTAGTCGTAGGCCTTTCGGATCTTGATTATGAAATTTTCTGAAATGTTTAGCCACACTCTGTTTTGTATTGCCCTTAATAATATGATTACAATGTTCCAAGAAACATTTTAATGGGTGTGTTGTTCTGCCAACATACTGCTTCTTACATGGGCATTCTATCAGATAAATTACATGATCTGAGACACAATTGAGGAAATTCTCTATTTTGAATATTTCCCCAGTGGTGCTTGAACTTAAACTTTGGCATTGGTGCTGGATAAAATTGCAGGTTATGCAGGGGGTATGGCCACATCTGTAGTTTCCTTTCATTATGGTCCCATCAGTGATACTTTTGAATTAATTTGTTTTGGTAGTCCTCTTTGTTATATTACTTGGGGCTAATTTCCTTTTTAGGTCCTTAGATTTTCTATAAATTATTTCAGGTTTCCCAGGGAGAATGGATCTCAGGTATTTATCCCCTAGGAGGACTTCCCAATGTCTGTTCAGAATATCTTCAATATTTTTCCAGCACTGTTGAATCGGGTGACAAAAAGTACTATAATTGCCTTTTTCTTTTTGCACCTTTTGGACTCAATAATTTGAAGGGATATTAAGTCTTCACGTTCGCTTTTTCTCACCTTCTCCAGTGCTTTTTCAATGATTCCTTCGTCATAACCTTTAGCAGCGAATTTAGATGATAATTCATTGGCCTGTTTCATGAGGACCTCATTTTCATTACAGTTTCTACGGAGCCTGTAGAACTGTCCTATGGTACACTCTGTAACCATTTGGGATGGTGGGTACTTGTTGCCTCAATATAACTGTTCACATCCACTTTTTTATGGTGGGTTTTAGTGATAATTTTATTCTCTTGATTGACAGATAAATCCAGGTCAAGGAACATTATATTCTCCTTGCTGTGTTTAAAAGTGAAAGAGATGCCCATATCATTCCTATTTACATCTTCCTTGAAAGTAGTTAGTTGGTCTTCTCCTCCATCCCAGTGTCACGGTTTGTTATGACTCTCAGGCACAGAGTTAAGATAAAAACACAACTTTATTGAAAAGTTTAAAAGGAACCCTTTTGGGCAGCATACACATAGAACATTTAGCGACAATACATAGTAGCATGAGTAGTAGTATACAAAAATGTGAGACAGGCTCTACTGGCCTTGCCAGTACCGGGTAAGGCAACCTTAGGTGGCACAAGATGGAAAAGGTTTTACTGGCCTTACCAATATATCGGGCAAGGCAGCCTGGAGACTGGTACAACAAAAAGTAAAGGCTCTACCGGCCCTGCCAATGTACCGGGCAAGGCAGCCTGGAGACTGGTACAATGAATAGTATAGGCTCTACCGGCCCTGCCAATATACCGGGCAAGGCAGCCTGGAGACTGGTACAATGAATAGTAAAGGCTCTACCGACCTTGCCAGTACCGGGTAAGGCAACCTTAAGTTGGTACAATATTACCAATATACCGGGCAAGGTAGCCTAGACTGCAGGTACTGGATAGTAGCAATGGTGGCCTCAGTGACTGGCTTAAGGTGTTATAGACCAGTCACGTAAGATGGACAGACTGAGGCCTTCTGAATAGACAGGATGATATAGGCTCCTATAACACAGTAGCAAACCAGTACCCGCGTACTGGAGTACACAATCTCTAGCAGTGCTGAGAGAAACGCAGAAAGCAACCTGTTAATACGTGGAGCGAACCAGTACCCGTGTACTGGAGTAACAGTGCAGCGGGCAGTCGGTTGAACGAGGAGCCAACCTGTACTTGTGTACTGGAGTGATGGAAACTCTACCAGGCTGTCTAGGACTGAACATCAGCCGGTTATGTATGGAGCGAACCATTACTCGCGTACTGGAGTGACAGAATCTCTACCGGTGCAATGAGCAACCGGTTATACATGGAGCTAACCAGTACCCGCGTACTGGAGAGTAAAACACAAGTGAATGAAAATGTCGTCAAGGCGACTGGAGGAGAGAGACACACTGCAGATCCAGGAGCAGGAACACAGCTGGTGATGGACAGGAAACAGATCTACAGGCAGTCAACCGGATCAGGAAAGGCAGCAGGAAATGGCAGAAGGGACAGCAACCCCAACCGGATCAGGAACCAGGGAAGCTGGCAGACAGGAACTCAGGCAATACAGACGAGCAGGAACAGAGTAACGGCCCAGGAAGCTCAGCAACCCAATGCAGGTGCAGGCAGCATGGAGACAACACAAAAGGGCAACCAAAGGGTGCCCAAGCTCAGTCTAAATAGGCAATACAGGGCGGGCTGAAGGCAGGCAGCCAATGGAGAGCCCCCTACTGGTAACTGACAAAGAAAGGCAGCAATCACGGGCACCGTGATACTCAGATAACGAGCAGGTCATTGATATACCTAGCATATAGAAATGGGTCTCTTCCCAGTGTCCCATAAATAAATTTGCGTAACTAGGGGCGAACCTTGTTCCCATTTCTCTCCCGCAGATCTTTAAGAAATGTGTGTTCTGAAAGATGAAGTTATTATGAGTGAGAATAAAATGAATTGCTTCCAAAATAAAGACCTTTTGTATATTAGGCATGTCTTTGTACTTGTTCAGATAATATTTGGTGGCCCTTAATCCGAGGTGGTGTTGAATACTGGTGTACAAAGAGCTCACATCACAAGTAAGGATGTCATACTTTCAGGAAGAGATATTCTCGATGATTCAAGATGGAATTTTCTTCTGCCCATTTGATAAGTCCCATATATTCTCTATGGAATTTGTTGGTAGGATTTTGGAGTATTTTTTGATAGAACTTCTCATCTCCCAGTAATCGATGGGCTTCTATCACATATTCATCTTTGTTCTGGATAATTATCCCACCACCCTTATCCGCTTCCCGTATATCTGGATTATTCATTAATGATTCCAAACTCTCTCTTTCTCTTTTGGTGAGATTAGATCTATATTTCCAAGGTGATTGGAATAGTTGATTCAGGTCTTTGGACACTAATTCTACAAATACTTCAATAAATGGTCCCTTTGAATTGTAGGGGTAAAATCTAGATACAGGTTTAAAAGAAGTATGTTTTGATTGTAAGATCAACATTAGTGTCCTGGGTGATCTCTTCCTCCCGATAATCAATTTCTTCCAATAAACCTTCAAGATTTTCCAGAACTCCTCTATCTTGATCTACTATTCTTAATCTGTCTGTGTCTGCATTTTCTTTGCATGCATAGTGTCTTTGTAAAGTTAATTTTCTTGCGAAGTGTTGTAGATCAATAAAGAGTTCAAATTCATTAGGTCCATTTGTAGGTGCGAATTTCAATCCTTTATTGAGTAATTTAATATCTGACAAACTTAATTGGTAACTAGAGAGGTTGAAGATACCTTTTGTGTTGTTTTGGTTTTCTTCATTTGATATTTTCTTTTTGGTGATCTTTTTCCCTGCTCTTCTCCCTCTTCCTGGTTTTCTTCCCTTTTTCTTCTGTTTGGTGGTTTCAGCTGCGAATTTTGACAATGCTTTCACGCTTGCCGTACCCAGTTTTGAATGGGTCTTTTTGGGCCTTCGGATAAAAAATTATTCTGTACATGGGTTTTTGGTCTAGTGCCCAAATTTGTCCTATGTTGTACTCTAGTACTCTGGTTGGTGTTATCATTCTTCTTCTTTTTGTTTTTGGTTATTCCCTTGTTAAGGGTGTCTCTTTGAGTGTTGTTGGTATTGTTCTTTTCGGGTATTGGAGCTGTGTAGGTATTGTGCTAGATGGTGCATTGATTTCTATCTGTGCTGATGATGTACTCCTTGCACTAGATGGTCTATTAATTTCTATCTGTGCTGATGATGTACTCCTTGATACATTGTCTTCCTCAGTAGTGTATGTATTGGTGGTGTTTTGAAGTGAAATCTTGGGTCTGTTTAGTTCCACAGTCATGGGACCGACCTGATTATTTAATTCTCTTTTGTCATCAGTATCTTGAATCATAGTCTCTTGTTGTTCATTAATGGTTTCCACAGTTTCGGGTGGTGGTAAAACTTTTCTTCTTTTTCAATTGGGCATATGAGAAGTACCTTGATGTTCTCTCTTCCTGTGCCAATATCTTACTCTGTCTTCTAGTCCTCTTCATCCCATTTTAATTTTTTCTGTTTCCTTGTTACTATCTGCTTTTCAAATTTTCCACATTTGTATTGATGTAATTGTCCATAGTATGAATTTCTTCTGAATTTTTGTATGGTTCTAGGATTGTTCTTATTTCTTTGATTTCCTTTTCAATATACGTTAAGTGTTCCCTTCTATAGTCAATTATATGTTACATGAGTCAAAAGGATCATTGATCAAGAATTGTTAGCCATTCACCATAAAATTATTCATCCTCAAACCCATATGCTGGTTCTTTGGTGAATCTTAGGCCTCTTGGTATTTGTTCCATCTGGATATATTTTTTCTAATATAACACATTCCTACCAATAGTTACCCTCAATATCATTATCTGCAGTGTTAGCCATGATAATTGAATAAAATGATCACTAAAACCCACCATAAAAAAGTGGATGTGAACAGTTATATCGAGGCAACAAGTGCCCACCATCCCAAATGGTTACAGAGTGTACCATTAGGACAGTTCTACAGACTCCATAAAAACTGTAATGAAGACGAGGTCTTCATGAAACAGGCCAATGAATTATTATCTAAATTTGTTGCTAAAGGTTATGACGAAGGAATCATTGAAAAAGCACTGGAGAAGGTGAGAAAAAGCAAACGTAAAGACTTAATATCCCCTAAAATTATTGAGTCCAAAAGGTGCAAAAAGAAAAAGGCAATTAAAGCACCTTTTGTCACCAGATTCAACAGTTCTGGAAAAATATTGAAGCTATTCCGAAGAGACATTGGGAAGTCATCCTGGGGGATAAATACCTGAGATTCATACTCCCTGGGAAACCTGAAATAATTTATAGAAAATCTAAGGACCAAAAAAGGAAATTAGCCCCAAGTAATATAACAAAAAGGACTACCAAAACAAATTAATTCAAAAGTATCACTGATGGGACCATAATGAAAGGAAACTACAGATGTAGCCATACTCCCTGCATAACCTGCAATTTTATCCAGCACCGATGCCAAAGTTTCATTTCAAGCACCACTGGGGAAATATTCAAAATAGAGAATTTCCTCAATTGTGTCTCAGATCATGTAATTTATCTGTTAGAATGTCCATGTCTTAACCTTAGATTTCTAGTGAGATTATTATTACTTCTTACTCATTTTTTTTTATTTAATTTTCCCCCCTTGTATTTTAGGGTAGGACTCATTTACAGGGAATTCATTCTCCCGCAATTACCTGCTACAAAGTAATATCTCTCAATACGTTTGAATATCTCGATCTATGTAAACTGTGGACTAACAGATGTGATTATAATAATCATTAATGATACTGTGGGATAGAGAATTAATAACATGTATATGTAATTCACAGAAGATCTGTTTATAGTGTGACCTAATGAGAATAACATTAACAGTATCCCAATGTATCACAATTCCTTGATTGGTGATTGGTTCATACATGAATAAATTAGGGACAGAGCAGCGGGCGCGACTATCTCCAGGCTCTAGACGAAGGCGCAGTGTTTGCGCCGAAACGCGTAAGCCGGGTTGGATTTCTATGACTGTAAGAAAGAGAGAACATTGATCTAAATCGGAGTACAGATAAAAGACTGATGCGGGATCACATCGTGTATCTGTGAAGTACAGTGACATAATACAAGAAAGGAAGAACCAGAGGACACGGGAAGCAGCAACAAGGAGGTTGTTGACAGGGCAATGATGAAAGAAACTTTCTAGTAAGCAGATAATCTTACTGTTTGTGGCTCTACTTATTGTGGTTTTCTATCGAATAATTCTGAAGAACTACAGATATTTACAGATGTGCCCTCACATAAAGGAACTTCCTGTAAACAGTCATTCCATTTGAACTTAATCCAGTTCTTTTCTGCACCCTTTAATTATATCTGACCACCGATGTGTCCAAACTCTGTACAAGTTACATACTATATGATATACAATTGAAACTGTAACATCATAAGGAGGATTGTATATATCATATATTCACCAGAGGCAATTACTCTATCAGATTACAGATTTTCTTTTTTTAGTTTATTTTTGATTATTATCTTTATGTACTACTAAGTATCTTATATATCTATGAGATATTTTCTGTGATTAGTTTATGCACACAATATTTTTGGTATTAAAATTATTTTTAATGATGATATTTCTGTACATGATCCTATATTTACCTACTACACTTAGAGAATATTTTCTTGCGCTGTCTACCCCTCCCTTTTCTGTTCTCAAGGGTGCATATTATACATAGACACTATTGTTTTCCCCTAAAGTCTTGGATATAATATACACATGTTTATTGTACATAGGTGTGTATTATACCTGAGATTTTACAGTAATCACAATATATATTGTTTCATTAAACAAGTTTATTCCTCTTTTAGCCCTTTGAGCGCCAGAGGGGTGGACAGTTCTTTGAAAATAAATACCCCAAACATCCAAATGATTGAAAAGAGGATTTTAACACTTTGAATGCTGGAGGTCTCCAAAGAATTGCTTCGCAATGCATTGAAGGCCTCTCTAGCATTTTGACTCAATGGTGATTTTTATTTGTCCCCTACAGGATAGTCACTTTTCCCCAGAATTTCCCAATTAATTTAGTATATCAGTCTGAATGAGTCACTACACATTTGCGACAAAGTGCACGTTTTTAATCAGAATTCCTATTATACAACCTTTAGTAACATTTGCAAATGTTTCATTTGCATAGAAAGCTTAATTTTGGAATCTGTAAGCTTGGTGCCTGAAAAAAAATGTCCGCTATCTATTGTAGCAGCAAAGATTCACTTGTTTATCATTTTCATATTCTAATCGTATTATACTGCAAGAACTCTCCTCAACATACTTCATTTAGAACATTAAGATGTAAGTTGAGTTAAATAAATTGATATAATTATATTTTGAATGTACAGCCCCTGCAGTGTAAAAGGATTAGCAATATAATGGGAAAAAGATTGTTTAATGAAAGAAAATCATGTGCAGGGCACATCAGGGCTGTTTTGACATTAATGTTATTGAAGTGTAAAATTATAGTTCTATAGTTCTAAAAAAAATGTAAAATAAAATAATTTGAAATTAAACAAAATATTTAATATATTAGGACTTCAGTGTGCATTGTATTTATAAAGATGACAGATTTGCTTTTCAAATGAATATTTATTATGCACATACACACAGGCATCAGCAATGAGATATCACTCATGGCCTAATGTTGAGAATCAAACAGGTGTAATTCTGTAGCAAACCAACTGCAGCATTTGTGGCGTATATAAAGCTCCAACACACTGCAGAGAGTATTAAATTGGATAAAACTGTCGTTTAAATTGACAGGTGACTTTCTTTTTAATGTTGCATAAACTGACTACACTTTTATTATTGATGGTGAGCTCCCTGAATCATGTTTCCAGCAATCTTTCTGTAAGGGACTTTGTAAGCAGGGATAGTGATACTATGTAACACTATTACTAGACCAAGAAAAAAACTGCCTTCTCTACAGCATACAGAGTATTCAGTGCTGGAGGGGGATCATTTGTTACACTTCATCATTATCTCTGATTTCACAATTTCTATCAGTGAGTTGTCTAGAAAGAGAAATTCTATAAGATCTCTCTCAGAGACATAAAAGAAATGAGTGAATTCAAAAAAGGTTGACAGTTACTTTAAATCAGTAGAAATTTGATGAATAGTTTATTTCTTCCCACTGATACCATTGGTTTGCCCCAGAATTAACCAATTTTCTTTCTAAAATAAATTCTATTATCATGCCCATATACCGAGCGATCTTGGTTGGAACCAGCAATTTTATTTCTACATGCTCAGACTGACATTGATTTCTTCCCACAAACATACAGACTAAAATGCTTGAATTACGCTAATTCAACAGTAAATGTGTCTTTTTGCCTGAGTTTGGGTGCTTAGCAGTTCATGTTGGAATGAGCTGATCTTGCAGTTTCATAGATAGGTCACTCTAGTTTGGTCTGTTAAGGCCACATACACCAGACAATCATCATGTACAAACCTCTCCATAAGCTCAGTGTTGTGGTCACAGGTAAGTTGCAGCAAAATTTGCAACAATACTGCATCCATTACATGGTTATGTTCCCATGTCCTAAATCACACATTTAGCTTTCAGAACCATTTCCCCTTGTCTCTTTGTCTTCTCCCTGTTCAGTTTTGGCGGGAATAGGACAAAGAGAGGACCAGCTTCTCTGCTGATAGGGGGGGAGGGGTGTTTTGGTCAGGTAAAGTGGGCTGGGGATGGGCAGGGCTTGCAAACAATAAAAGAAGTGTGCCGTGACAGCTGCTCAGAACTGTTCCAGACCAGATCCTGACCCTGATCTCCAGTGTAGGTAGCCCAATATGTTGCCCAAAATTATCCAGTTCTCCTGGTCTGCTTCTGTTCCTGTTTTCCTGCCTCTTGTCCCAGGATTTTAGCTAAGTATAAAAAACTGTATCGCTCTGCTTTATTGTTAATTTTATACTATATTTCTAGGAAAAACACCCTAAGTAACCAACGTATAGTGTTTTCTACTATAATTGTTGCATATTGTGTGGTATTTGCGCTGCAGTAAGTATCTAGTTAGTATTATTAGGTGTTTAGCTAGAATATATTTGATAATATAGAGTGTATTGTTCTTATTAAAATATTAATGTTTGTTATTAAATATTATTACTTATTGCTAGTACTGGGGTGTTATTTTGTTAACTGTGGTATTGGTCATTAGAACAAATTTCTCTGGGTATATCCTAAAATTAATTGGTTGGCTTTTGGGGTGTTAGCGAATGCATGTTGTTTCCAATAACTGTGATAGTGTCTGCTAGTGAGAGTATACTGTAGCCCACTCTGTTTGTGCTAGGCCCCAGCCTATGTCTTTGTTCTCAAGCCACATGGTCTGATGCCATCTTGCTAGGCCCTATCCTGTGTCTTTGTTCTCAAGCCACATGGCTGAGGACTCCATTTTGTAGAAAGCACATGGTATCTGAGTTGGCATTTCTTCACAATCACATTAACTTTAACACAGCTGTTATTGTGAAACCATTTGCGCCAGATTAATGCAACTAAAACCACAAACCACAATACTCAGCCAACCAATCTGTAAGTAAAAACCAATGATAACATGTATCACTTGCAAAGTAATCTAGGCCTTGATCAGCCTTATCTGATTGTGAGGTTTCAACAACCAATATGATGTTACTTTTATATATTGAGTAGAAGTGGATTATGTTCAGTGATTTGTGCAGGGACATTTGGACATGGCACTACCTCTCATCAACAGGTTTCTTCTGTGCAACCAGACTTTTCAGGGTGCCCAATGAAATGTCCGCACTGTGGCTGGAGCATGAACACCAGAGGCAGATGCACCAGAGTCCATGGGTGAGATTGTTACGGGTTAAAGAAAGGATTAAAGAAAAATTGTAGAAATTGGTCCATTATTATATGAATCCGGGGAGCCTGAGGAATATGGAGTGACTGAAAAAGTCTTGGAAGCCTCCCATGGGGCAACTTCTGTTTCATAGAAGAGACACAAGGTTGAAAACAGTCTCCTGTTGGATGGAAGGCCACCAGAATCACTATTCAATCAATTACACAGGTTAGCCAAATCGAGGGGGTTGATGAAACAACTGTAGAATCCCCAGATGTTAATAAGGCAGAATTAACAATACATTCTTTTAAATAGAGTTGCCCCTAGTAAGGCTCCTATTGAACCTTTTTGATCTTGACCAGAGTCACAGAGGAAAGTGTTGAAACTAAGCATCCTTGACGGAATGATGGAGCCAGTATTAGCATTTTCTAGAAATCACTATTTCTTGTGATCCGTTAATATGGCGATGGGTATAAAAAAAACATCAAGCAATGACGCCATTCCGCCAGGCAATTTTGCTGGCAAGCAGTTCTCTATTAGAAACATCATAGTTCCTCTTGGAGGAAAAGTATTGCTTAGAAAAGAAAGAGCATGGATGCAATCGGTTAGAAGAGAAGGCTCTTTGGAACCTATGCATCTACCTCAACAAGAAAAAGGCCTGAAGGGATCAGGATATTTAAGGATAGGAGCTAAATTACACACTCTTTTCAATTTGCTGAAGACCTGATTAACTCAGGTAGCCTAGAATGATAATTTCTTCCTTTTATGGTAAGAGCATTGATAGGAGAAACTACCTTAGAGAAGTTTCAGATACACTTCCTGTAATAGTTGACAAACGCCAAGAAACATTGAATGCCCTGATGATCTGCAAGCTGAGGCCAATAGGAAATCGCTGAGACCTTCTCAGGATTTTAAAGGAATGGTAACATCCCAGAAAAAAATATTTTGCATGTTGTAGTCCTTAAAAAGTTGAACAAAGTGCAAAAAATTGTATCTCTCAAACCGCTATGGTTTGAGAGATAGCTGCATTTAAAGTTTTATGTTTCCTGCTGTCACCTGTAAAGCTGTAAGCAGGAGATCTGTGTCACCTGACATGGAGGCTCTGCAGCAGAGCCGCAGTCGTGAATGACTTCATTGGAATAGTCTAAAAAGTGTGCTTAGCTTGCAAGCACACTTTTTAGACCATTCCAATGAAGTAATTCTTTGTAAAAAACATGATTGCAGCTCTGCTGCAGAGCCTCTGTGTCGGCCAACATGGATCTCCTGCTGACAGCTTTACTGCTGATATCAGGAAACATCAAACTTTAAATGCAGATATCTCTCAAACCATAGTGGTTTGAGAGATATGTTTTTTGCACTTTGTTCAACTTTTTAAGGACTACAACATGCAAAATATATTTTCTGGGATATTACTGTCTCTTTAAGCCTAAAGATGTAGATATGCTACCCTAAAAAATAGTCAGTGTTTTATGAATTCACATTCTATATGTTAGTGTGAATCCAAAAAACTCTGCCTGAATTTTTATACGGTATATTATCAAAGAGTTTATAAACAAGCACAGCACTCCTTTTCAGAGGTCGTAGACTGAGCCGTTTCCTTTCAGATAATTTTCAAGCCATGTCCTTATCACTCTTATTCACAACGTCATCTGCATTTGAAGAAGAGGAGGATACTGGAGGGATAATATTCTAGATCAACATCGTCATCAGTAATTAGATCATTCTAAGCATAGTCCGCTGCTTCTTCCCCACTACTTTTATATTCCTCTAGGCTTTTTGAAGTGTTAAACTATTTATTTTTACTTTTTCCTTAGAAAGATTTTCAGTACATTCCATGAGTTTAGATGTACAGATAATGCAAATTAAGGCATGATATGCAGGCACGTCTTGTCTTGGTCCCACATTATCTTCCCCACTGCTTATCACTGCTCAGCAATACATTACCTACCTTTTCTAGCACTGAAAGGGTTAAGTGTCAGTTAAAGAGGGAGGCAATGAAGCCAGAAAGTATCTGCATGGAATTCCTTAATTAGCATAAACTATACATCTAAATGTGTTTTTATGTGATAGTGTATCTTTAACCCATTCGACATTGCAAAGCAATGAGTTGGATACCCCTCTGGCATTCAAAGATTTAATTCTTTGTTTCACCTATTTTTCAATAAAGTAACATTGATTTATTAAATCCAAGTGTGTTAACAAAATATATAACCTTTAAGTGCACCATTCAGAGATTTATTCTGCATGTCAAAGCAAAGACAAGAAAAAATGATTAGCTTGTCAAGAGGCACTCAAAGTAATGTATTTCTTGAGACACCTTACTAGCTGAATATTCATAGACTTGTGTGTCATGTTCTGATGAGTTACCTATGCAAAACATATTAATCTATAGCATTAAATAGCATAAACATAACTGAGCAGAAATGAGGGAATATATAAATATACGCAGTAATACACATGTAGCCATACTAATTCTCAATTATTTTGCTCTCTTATCTGTAACTTTCTAAGCAATGAAAAAAGGTTCCCTCCCTCTTTACAGTCCCAGCTTAAACTGCCCCCTGCAGACTTATGGTCATACCTACAGATAAAGCATTTCCTCTCAAGCCCTAGTTTTAAATCTGCTCTTCTCAGACCTCTAACTTTCTTTGAACAATTGTTAGAAACATCACGAATTAAACACAAGGGCTTCTTAGGAAAAATGTATGCATTGATGTCTGATTCAGAACCCCAATAGTAACCCAAGTATGTTCTAGCATGGGAAAGGGAATTGGGAGCAGAATTGTCTACAATAGATTGGAAAAGGATATGGAAAAACACCCATACATCTTCCATCTCCAACAGATGTGTTGAGACTAATTGCAAGTTACTTTTTAGATGGTACTATACCCACTCTAAAGTATACTCCTTTGATCAATCGATTTCCCAAAGGTGTTAGAGATGCAACTCCGATGAGGGATCTCTCTCAGACATTTGGTGGACCTGCTCTTTGATATCACGTTTTTAGTCCAAGTGCCTTGAAATCATTGAAAAATTATTGGAGATCACTCTCTCTAGAGATCCTTCGTAGATCCTTCTATATAAAGATTTTCCTTATACTACTCCAATCAAAAAATTATTTTTATTCATGTTGCTTAATTCTGCGAAAGGTCTCATATCACTGAACTGGAAAAGCTCCTCTTCCCCTAGCATATTACATTGGTGTGATATGGTAGAGGAATACTTGCTGTTTGTCAGAATTTCATGGCGGAAATTGGGTAAGGACTATTCTGCACTGGGACCTTTATTGACCCGTTGGCATTTTCTGCGAGTTGCTAGCACTCATCACTCTTGATAAGACCTTACTCACACGTACCCAGGTCTATATCCACTATCCTTCCTACTTTCCCTCTCTCTCTCCCTTCTGAGTCTTCTCCTCCTTGGCCCTCACTATACCCACCTACTTTCCTCCTCCTCGCCTCCTGGTCCTTCTTCTCTGTTTTTGTCTATGCTCCTTCCCCCTTTTAAAAAACGGAGTTGACCCCATGTTGAACATCTCCACTATGCTTCACTCTATCATCTGATGCTCAATGATATGGCCTAATTGGTGGAAATGTTTCCTATATATGAATCCTAGCTATTACAATGCATTGGGTAAAGCTTTTTGTTAACTACATTTACGATTTCATGTATACCCTTCATATGAGATGTTCTGTTAATGGCTATTCTGTATGTTTATTTGGTCATCTCTGAGCAAGTCAATGTAAGTTGCCATTCAAATCAAGATACCTTAACTCAGAAAAAACTGCAGTTCAGGACAACATTGCCCATTGGATTTGGTGCTTTATGCACATCAGGGAACCATTGGACGTCGATGGTAGTGAGTCTCCTTGCAGCATGGCAAACTCACGTTGATGGTAGTGAGTCTCGTTGAAGCCGGGGGGGGGCTTCAGCTTGGCAAACTCATTGTCCCTGTGAATCTCGCTGCAGTGATTTTGACATTAATGTCCATGGGGATGAAGCCCCCCTGGCCATTCCTGGAAAAATCAATGCCCCATAGATGCAGGTGCACGCCACCCCCCTGTTAGTCTGGGGAGAGGTAAACAGAGAACCAGAAACAGTTTATTATAGGTATATAGATATATATCGATTTGTTGTAGAGTTAGAGAGGCATTCTATGTAAGTTGAAGGTTGGAGAGCTCTTTGTTATAAGCATTGTGGGGTTAATCGTCTGTATGTAGCTTCACAGATGAAATTAATTACCCTGAACATCAAGGCTTAAAAGCACTGCCTCTAACGGCATTTTTGTCTCTCTACATACAAGAGGGAAGAAGTTGTTAGCTCTAAGCACTGAGCCTTAGACCTTTCGGAAAAGGTACTCTGTCAAAAATCCTTTTCTGAATCTGTTCTTGTTGATCTGTTTTTTAAACAGGGAACCAGATTAGCTGGCCAGTTTTGACAGAGAGGAAAAGTACTGTTTAGTAAGTATTTTGTTTTTTATGTAGTGGCTGCCACAGACTATGACTATGGGACACATAAAAACTGGGTGACCATGCCTCTAACAAAGTTGTAATGGTTAATGGGGTTGTCACTGAAGGGAAGTCCAAAGAGATATATTCCCATTTCATTCCTTGAAATTATTTACTTTATAGAGTGGTCAACAAGGAGACACAAGAGGGAGAACAACTCTTGGTACCTATCTCTTACAGAAAAGTGTTAGCTTTAACTCATGCACATTTGCTTGGGACACTTGGAAACAGAAAAAAACTCTAATCTTAAGGAGATTTTTCTGGCCAGGAGTTTATAAAGAGGTAAAGAGGTTATGTGCCTAATATCTAGACTGCCTGTTGGCAGTTCCAAAACCCATCCATAAACTCATTATCCATTATTGATCCACCTTTTGAGAATATCACTATGGACTTGGTTTTGGGTCCTTTGGAAAAGTCAGCTAGGGGAAATCAGTACATTTTTGTTACATTAGATTATGCTTGAGGCTATATCACTTCACAACACTGCTTTCAAAACTATAGTGAAGTGATTCCTTCAAGTATTTTCTCAGGTTGGATTACCAAATGAGATTTGACTTATGAAAGAGTTATATCAGTTGTTAAAAAAAGGTGCTAAGAACATCTAAGAACACCCTCAAATGGATGGGTTAGTAGTACTCTAAAGCACATGTTGCATAAAGTGGTCAGTTGAGATGGAAAAAATTGGAGCAATCTCCCACCTTATTTTTTGTCATTCACACGTTCCCCAGTCTTCCTTAGGGTTTTATCCTTTTGAGCTTCTTTATGGGAGTCATACACCGGGCTTATTGGACAGACCTAAGGAAGAACAAACTGTATCAGGGAAGAATGTGATTCACTATGTGGAACAACTGAACCCAGTAATACAATATCTTGAAGAAGAACAAAGTAGCCAACAGGTTATTTAGAAGCAGCAGTATGGTTCTTCCAGCCTGGGGAATGAGTTCTGGAGCAATTCCCTAAATTGGAGAACAAACTCTTGTCTCATTTGCAAGCTCCATATGTGGTTAAAGGGATAGTAATGTCAGAAAAAAAGTATTAACTATATGGTAGATACAATTAAAAGAGAGTAATTGCACTTATTCGTATCTCTCAAAGCATTTTGGTTTGAGAGATATAGGAAAATAAAGTTCTCTGGTCCCTCCCCTTTATGCTTAATGAGCTGTAAAGCTGTCAGAAGCAGATTCTGGTGACTTGACCAGATATGGCTCTTCAGCAGCTCTGATATAACGATATCTAAAGATAAATACTTAATTTAGAATGGTCTACAAAGTGTGCCTGGCTTGCAAGCAAACTTTGTGGACCGTTCCAATGAAGTATTAATTTCTAAATAGTGTGATTTCAGCTCTGCTGAAGAGCCTCTGTCTGATCAAATGACTGGAATCTGCAGCTGTCAGCTAGATGGCAGACTTGAGTAAAACAGCCAGGAAAAGGTAACTTTAGCAAGTTATATCTGTCAAACCATAAAGATTTGAGAGATAAGACTTACACCATTGTTAATCTTTTTTAATGTCTACAATATTAAATCAACTTAAAATTACTATTACTATCCCTTTAATGAACAAATTGGCCATGTAAACTAAAATTAGGCAGCCTGATCATAGGTGAGTTGAGCAGGTTTACCACATAAACCTGTTTAAGACCTGGAAGCATAGGGAAAGCTATATTATTGTGGTAGACAGATCCCCAGTCTCAAAGGTTAAAATATGTGCTGATCTCACCCTTGCATTGCAGAAGGAAGCTAAAGAGATGATAACAAGAAATAAAGATGTATTCTCTAATGTACCCGGTTAAACCAGGAAGAACACTAAAGATAAAGCCCTATAGAATCACTGGAGCAAGAAAGGAAGCAATACAGGCAGAAGTTAAAATATATTGAGCTTAAAGACAGTATGACTTTGCATATCGCTAGGTTAGTAATGTATTGGGGGGCAATGTTATTATCATGATAGTTCCTCTTTAAAGTGTAATGTGCATTGTATCTAATATTGCTGAATTTACAAGAGATCTGTCATATATAAAGAAGAGTGCCCAGTTAATGATTATAATAAGAGCAAGTGTGGTGGAGTTAAGAAACATTTTTTGAGTGCAATTGGTGTATAACATCACTGTAACAAAGTATAGTTCAAACATGGTGTTTGGGTAGTTTGCTATATGTTCTAGAACATAGAGTAGCTTTCTATTTGTCTTAAAAGAGTTCCAGACATTGAGTAATATTTTCTAAAGTGGGTGCATGTATATCTGCAATGATTTAATATTTCTTTGATAAGGCTCTTATATTATGCACGTTGTTATCCAGTCAGGCAGGATAGTCAGGAATGTTTTATTACTAAGCCTCATGAATTCTTGTATGTAAAGTGCAAACTTATATGAGTGGAACTCTGCTATTTCATTTAAAGGAGGTTAAGATTCAAATGGCAAAAGAGACCATTGGGAATTTGTATTGTGATTGCTTGTAGAAGATATAGGTATCTTGCTGTCTACTTAAAAAATTTGTGAAGACGTAACAGTTGCAAAACTATTTTTTTCTGAATGCCTGCTCCAGGATTAACATAAATGGGTTATGCATTTAGATGTTGTACACCAGAGAACAGGGAAGACTGACCCATTGGGCACTTGCTGACCTCACCTTAGTGTCCTGGAAGTTCTACAAGAGGCAGCATGGAAGCAATGGCTCCACACTAAAATAGAGAATTGCTTGGTGCTTCACTATTTATATTAAGTATATATGGGGACCTGTGGCCACCAGTGAGCTGTTGAACAAGGCTGAGAGTCCGATAGTGTATATGGGGATCTGTGGCAACTAGCGGCAGGGGAACAAGAATGGCGGGGTCATACAGTGTATTTGGGAAATTTGTGGCTACCAGTTAGCAGTGTAATAAGACTGGGGGATCACACAGTGTATTTGGGGAATTTGTGACTACCACATAGGCAGGGTAATAAGCCTGGGGGTCAGACAGTGTATATGGGAATATTTGGCTAACATGTGGGCAGGAGAATTGAGATTAAGGGGTCAGTCAGTGTATATGGGGATCTGTGACTACCAGTGGCCAGGGGAGCTAGGCTGGGGAGGAGATGCAGATGGTGTCTATAGTGATTTGTGGATGAGTCCTTTCTAGGATCAATGTGTACTATGGCAGTGACCTGTTTGAGTCTGTCCTTGCTATGTCTAAAGTATACTAATTAAATGAAGAAACATAAGTGATATAACAGACCATACATAAGTGATACCATTAATATTGTAGCTCCATTTAAATTGTAAACTATGTGGAATGACTAATGTAGCTCAATTGAAACTGTGAACTCAGTGGTATCAGTACTGTAGCTCCATTTCAATTTTAAGCTCTGTGGTATTTCTAGTTTGGCTCCATTTCAATTGCAGCCTCGGTGATATCACTTGTGTTGCACTATTTCTATTGTAAGATCTGTTGTATTACCAGTGTGTACTAGTGTAGCTACATTTCAGTTGTAAGCTCTGTGGTATCCCCAGTGTTGCTTCATTTCAATTGTAAGCTCTGTGTATCACTAATGTCGCTCCATTCCAATTGTAATCTGTATGATATCAATAGCGTGGCTCCATTTTAACTGTAAACTGTGTGGTATCAATAGTGTAGCTGCATTTCAATAGTAAGGTCTCTGGTATTATAATTGAAATGAAGCTATGTAAGTGATACCGCACAGCTTATAATACCATTGTAGCTCCATTTCAACAGTAAGCGCTGTGGCACCACTAATGTAGCAATATTTCTCTGTCGTCCAATACAGGTTACTGGTAACTCTGGGTCCTGTATGGACTAAGAGAAAAGGATTTAACAGGTAAGACTAAAATCTTATTTTCAATTCTGAAGCTCTGTGGGATAACTGAAATTGTGTTACAAAAGTAATTCCACAGAGCTTAGAGTTGAAATTGAGCTATACTTGCTGTATCACTCGCTGTACTCTACAACATTAATGCCAATTCTAACATTAGCAATAGAGGGTGGGATGGAGTATTAACTGGAGTCTGAGATATAAACGTGGGTGGGGCATATCTGGGGACAGGATAAAGGAGGCTTATGACCTCCATTTCCCCTGGATCCCTGAGTGCTGTCTCTCTGCCCCTGTGAGAGAAGTTGTGCACTGATATTAGCTTAAGGCATCTAACCATAATCACAGGCACAAGTACTCATTTAGTATGTACATTATGAGCTGCAGATTCTTTTAATACATGCCCCTTAAAGAGTCTCCATTCCCTATGATGCTGAGATATGCCTTTAATATTAATGGTTTCTATAACAAAGATAAAAGTAATCAGTTAGAGGGTTTGTCCTTGACCGTGTCTGGTAGTAATAACAAAGGTCCCAGCAAGTGTCCATTTACTTGGAGATTGTATATAAAGGAATAATTTAAATAAGAAAGGTACAAGATTAAATACCAGATTATAAAGCTTGATATGGGGGTAATTGGAACCCCTCTGTCGAACCCAGTAGTATAAGTGGCTGCTGGTGCCCAGGTACAGTGAGACACAAACCGTATAAGAAGAAAGATAGATAGATAGATAGATAGATAGATAGATAGATAGATAGATAGATAGATAAATATGCATAGATACGGCTGAGGGAGATAGAGAGCACCTGTGGTTATCGTAGAAGAGGTCACATATGCCAAAGGTCTGGGGTGGAGAGGTCAAAGAAATAGGGGTCACAGAAGTCAAGGTCCAGGGATAGAGAAGTCAGCAAGGTCTGGGTACAAGCCAGGAAATAAACAAGATATCCACACTATAGCAAGGTTTTAGAACAAATACATATAAGTCCTGAGCAGAGGTTAGCCCAGGGTTTAAATAGAGGTGCTGCTTACAAACACCTCTTCTGAGAGGCCAGTCTCGGCAGCCCCTGGACACTCTGCACATCAAACATACATAAAAGGCATGCCTGCAATATGGAGTGCCTCCAGCCATACCCTCCCCAGTCTGTGATATGGATGCTTGCATCAGAGCGGCTATCCCACTCAGGGATGTAGCGCACCACAAGCAACAGGTCCAGGGAGGAGTACCTCCATAGACCCACCACAGCAATGGGTGTGAGTGACGGAGGCCCCTGAACTGGGAGCATCAGAGAGGTACGAGTCTGACACCCTCCAATGATGTGGGCCTGTTGCAGTCTTGCTAGACTTAACCTGGGTCTTTTACCCTGCCAAACAAATGCTTGGAATTTGGAGTGGATGGATTTAATGTAAAGGGGGAGAATTTGAAACTTATGCAGGAGACGGGGGGATAAAAACATTTTAATTAGGTTGATCCTGCCAATGACCTTCAAGGGAAAAGGTACCAGTCTGATAACTCTTTGGTGAGGTGGGTGATAGTACGAGTGATATTATGGTAATAAAGCAGGAATTCTGAGTTTTAAGAAATATAAACAGATATTGCATCATCCTGCTGTACCTTGAAACACTTCACAAACTTGATTAAAACCTATTTAGAGCAGAAGACTGCCAATGGAACACTCACAGTATTAGATTGACCACCTCAGGAGCCCCAACCTCAATATAACTGAAGGTGTTTGGGATCACTTGGAAAGAGAAAAGAACAAAAAGCAGCCAACGTCTAAATAAGAGTTATGAAAAATCCTGTAAGCTTGATAGAATTTACCACAGGACTACTTGAAATAATTATACAACAGTCTACCAAAGCAAACTATTTAACTTTTACATTCTATGGGAGGCCACACACAATTCTGACTTGTGCTCAAAAAACAAGTAGCTTTTGTTATTTTTCATTTTTTTAATGTTTATTTGTGTTTACTTAAATGTTGTGTAGTATTTTTTCAATCAAATAAACACTTCTCTGATAAATGGTTTAAATTGTATTTTGCAGAGTATACTAGAAGTTTTGCACACTAGTGTATGTCTTTCTGTAGAGAACAAAAATCATGCTAGCATTATTTCCCAGCATAATTAATGTATTCTACAAATATTTAAATTTTGCTTTCTATACTGACTTCCAGGTCGTATATAAACAATTTAAAAGCATTGGACCAAGTACTAAACCCTGAGGTATTCCACTCTCAACTGTAACTGTATTTGAGAGCATTCAGTTTATACCACTCTGGTCCCTACCATTTAAGCAGTTTTTTAACTGAATGAAAAGGTTATCCCCTAGACCCAATTTCATTATTTTATAGACAAGCCTCCTATGTGACACAGTATTAAATTAATCAGCAAAGTCTAGATATACTATATTTACTGTTCCACCATTGTCTAGGTTGCTACTTACTACTTAATTAAAGCTCAGATGTTTGGAAGTATCTATTACTTATAAAACCCATGTTGATTTTTTTTTTGTTTTTCACATCCTATTCCTGAATATAGTCCCTTTAAGCAAGTTCCGCATTACCAAGGTCAAACTCATAGATCTATAATTCCCAGGGTCTGTTTTAGTCCCCATCTTAAATAAAGGCACCACACGGGATTTGTGTATCTAACTTGGGGTACCTCCAGGGAACTCAGGTATAGTGTACTGATACAAACAAAAAAGGAGGCAGCTAGTCAGTGTTTTCACCCGCCTCCAACACAGAATTGATGTGGGGATCCAATCAATTCGAACAGAATTCAACGCTGGTTAGTTAGAATCAGTATAGGGTCAGTGTTTATAACTATTGAGGGAAAGTGCAATATCTATTAGTGCCCTCCTATAAACAGATGAATTGAAATGCTGCAAAGCATATAAGTCAGCATCAACAAGTAAATGGACTCTGTTAACAAGCGAAAGCCCTGATTATTCATCGAAGATGACCTATGATATAGCTCAATTACAAATATGAAGCTAATGGGTCTAATAAAGTGATCCTTCTTTTACTTGCAGCATTATATAATATCTATTGAAGTTAGCTGATTAAGAAGGGGTCAAATATACAAATAATGGTTATATAAACACAAGACCCACAGAATAGCTTGCAAGTATGGCAAGAGGAAGATGAAGACAGACAAGATGGGAAAGAAAGAGGCAAGATGGGGGGTAAAGAGGCAAGAGGGTAGAAAGTGGTGAGGAGGAGAAAGAGGAAAAGAAAGGGGAAAAAGAGGCAAGACAAGGAGAGACAAGTATGTGGATAATGAGAAAGAGTCCAGAGGGGAATAAAGAGAGGAGAAAGAGAAAGATAGATAAAGAGAGAGAGGCTGGGGGAGAGAGGCAAGGGAGAGAAAGAAGGTGGAGACAGAGGCAATAGGGGGAGAAAGAGGCAAGAGCGTGGATAATGAGAAAGAAGCAAGAGGGGGACAAAGAGGCAAGGGAGGAGAGAAAAATGCTACGAGGGAGAGAAAGAGGCAAGATGGTAGACAGTGGTGAGGGAGGAGAAAGAGAAAATAAGGGGAGAAAGAGGCAAGACTGGGAGAGGCAAGCGGGTGGATAATGAGAAATAGGCCAGATGGGGATAAAGAGAGAGAAGGAAGAGAAAGGCAAGGTAGATGAAGAGAAAGAGGCAAGGGAGGGAAAGAAAGTAGCAAGGGGGAGGGAGAGGCAATAGGGTGGATAAGGAGAAAGAGGGGAGAGAAAGAGCAGAGAAGGAGAAAGAGAAAAGAAGGGGAATGAGGCAATAGAAGGATGATGAGGTGGGCAGAGAGGCAAGAGGTTGAATATAAGAAAGAGGCAAGTGGGGAGAGAGAGATCCAAGAAGGAAAAAGAGAGACAAAAAGGGGAGAAAGAGGCAAGAAGATGGAAAGAGGGAAGAGAATGGATAATGAGAGAGGCAAGAGGGGGAAACAGAGGCAATAGTTGGATGAAGATGCAAGGGGGGAGAGGCAAGAGTGGGGCTGAAAAGACAAGAGGGGAGAAAGAAAGAGAGGCAAAAGGGTAGAATGCAGGGAGAAAGAGGCAAGAGGGTGGATAATGAGAAAGAGGCAAGCTGGGAGAAAGAGGGGCAAAAGGGTGGATATGAGAGCGGCAAGAGAGGGGAGAAAGAGACAAAAAGGTAGAGAAAGAGGCCAGGGAGAGAAAGAGAGAGAGAGAAAGATGGGAAGAGGTAATGAGGGAGGCATGAGGGGAAAAAGAGGCAATAGAAGGATGGAGAGGCAAAGAGAGGAGAAAGAGGCAAGAGGGTAGATAAGGAGGGAGGCAAGAGGAGGGGGAAAGAAGCAAGAGGGGTACAAAGGGACAAAAGGGTGGAGAAACAGGCAAGGGGGAGAGAGAGGCAAGAGAGGGGAAAAGAGGCAAGAAGAGGATAACAAGAGATGAGCAAAAAGAGGCAAGAGGGAGAGAAAGATGCAAGAAGGGAAAAAAGAGAGACTAGAAGGGGATAATACAGTGATTCTCAACCAGGGTGTCATGGCACTTTGGTGTGCCATGGACATCAACCTAGGGTGCACTGTGTTTTCTATAAAGACTAGCAAAAATGGACTTTTAAATAAAGATTTACAGAAATTGTTATGCACAATATGTTTAGTCTTGTTATTATGATTATAAGGCCTAATAATAGCTGTATATTTATGTTTTGTACCCTTCATTATGCCCTTGATAAAGTACATTAAATATGTTAGGGAAGAAAGAGAGGAAGAAAAAGAGGAAAGACGGAGAAAAAGATGGAAGAGGGAAATCAGAGAAAGAGGCAAGAAGGGATAACAAGAGAAGACTAAAAGAGAAGAGGCAAGGGTTAATAAAGAGAGGAGGAAAAAGGCAAGAGGGAGAGAAAGTTTGAGAGGGGATAATGAGACAGGATGATGAGAAAGAAGCAAAGGGGGAAGAGAGAGGCAAAGGGGGGGGAGAGGCAAAAGGAAGATAAAAAGAGGAAAGAGGGTTGAGAAAGAGGCAGAGGAGGTAACAAGGCAAGGTAACAAGGAAGAGGTAAGTGGGAGAAGGTAAGCAAGATGGGAGAAAGAGGCCAAAGGGTGGATAATGAAAGAGAAAAGGGGGGAAAAGAGGCAAAAGAGGGATGAAAAAGCAAGAGGGCGGAGAAAGAGGCAATAGGGGGAGAAAGTAGTTTGGGAAAAAAAGGCATGGGGTAGAAAGATACAAAGAAGAGGAGAAAGAGGCAAGCGAGTAGATAATGAGAAAGATGCAAGAGGATAAGGAGGGAGTAATGGGTCAAGGGGGCGAAAGAGGAGTATGAAAAAAGCAATAGAGGAATGAGAAGTGGGAGCAAGGGGCAAGGGGAGGAGAAAGAGGCAAGAGGGGGGAGAAAGAGGTAAGAGGGTGGCTAAAGAGGTAAAATGGGGGTGTAGAGGCTAGGGGGAAGAAAGAAGCAAGGGGGGGATAAAGGGAGAGAAAGCTAGATAAAGAGTCAAGAAGGGAAGAATGAGGGACTTGGTGTTGGTCTAAAACACTCACTATTCTCAGAGGGCAAATGGCTGGTCAGGAACGATGGGAGATTTAGTCAAACAGCTGGAGAGCCACTTGTACGTGAATGACCTAAGGTATAGAGCAAGCTCTACTCTCACCTCTTCTGGGAACTGGATTACAAGTAGGAGAAAACAGAAGATTACTTCCTTCAAACTTTACAGCAGTTCATGACACAGGAGAAGCGACCAGGCGTATACTTCTCCTCCCCAGCAGCCCCACACTCTTTGGGAAATATGGAGAGAAGGGAGTTGTGAGGGCACTAGTAAAGTCCTGATTTTTGCTGCCCCCCTTGTACTATTCCCAGGTCTCACCCACAACAGACCTGCTCTGAGAGAATCCCCTCCTGCTGGATCTTCCCTGCTTCCCTGTCCCCTGCTTTTGTTAAATTATTAACTCATGACACACAGCAACATGGTGCATTTTGAGGTTTTCTTCATCTTTTGCGGCACCACTTTTAAAAGTGTTCTGAGGACACTCTCAGTGCAATTCTAAACCTGATGCCCCAGTTGATGGCGAAAACCCCAGCTTGCGATACATTGCAGAGTGTCATGTTGATCTTCACATACAAGTCTCCTGTTGTTCTCAAACACAGACAATAAGAAAGATTCAGCAGGCGGGGATCAGAGCTTGCCTGTTTGTTTGTTGCACAGGGTCTACAGGGAATTGTGTTGTGTTGAGTCACAATATATTAGGAATAGGGGTGTGCAAAAGGTCCCATGAAAAAATCTGCAAAAACCACATGATTGTCCAATTTTTCGCAGGAAAATCTGCTTTAAATAAAGCGATTAAAATCTTCATTGTTTTCGCCCATTGCAAACATTTTTGCTATTTTTTTAATGGCTACAAACTTTTCACCCTTTTAATTACATGTTTTTTGCCTTTTCTCTATAAAAAGGTGATGTTTTCCAGGAAGTAAAACAATACAAGCAGCTACAAAGAGAGTGAGAGGGTGCTAGTTGCTCTGCTGTGAGTTTTTTTTACAAAATTGAGGCAGGAGAGGCTCATAGTGACTGCTATAACTATGAGCAAGTGGAATAATAATAAAAGGAGGAGCTGGAAGTACCATTATGTATCCAGTGAGTCAGAGGAGTAGGAAGTGACCATGAGTCTGGGGAGTAGGAAGTGACAACTACCAATATAAAAGGGTCTGGATGCCTTGATTCCCCAGACCCAATGATGACCAGTTCCCCTACATAACCCCTAGAGATCTTGAGAAAATTTGTGTCATGGCAAAGGAAGAAGATGGTAGTAGTGTGAGCAGGACAGGTTAGCTGCCTGTGCCTGCTGCCATTGATGCACCTTCTGCCAGTGCTGCTCCTGCTAGGGTGTCTTGTGATTCTCAGGAGGGTGGAAGGAGGAGATGATGCTAAGCAGAGGACCCTAAATCACACTTTCCCAAGCAGTCCCGCCACTACTACCAAGAAGGTCCCACAGCTACAGACTCAGAGTGTGGGAGGGGTGATCATACTACTAGTGAGGAGGAAGATGCAAGGACTGAAATTAATGTGGTTGGTGTTAGTAGTAGTAATAGTGATGGTGAAGCAGCTGGTGGGACTAGCATTACCACAGTAGATCCTCCTACTGATGCTGAGGTGGTAGGGCAAGTAATACAGAATGGCCACACTAGCAGTCAATGGCAGTATGGCATCCACAATATTCTCCTGACCCTGAGAGTCCGTTTACACCCACAGCATTGTGCAAATGGAACATGATCCCGAAGAAGGCATAATTAATGCCTAGCCACAAAAATACCACCACTATGAGCACAGATTGGCTGCCTGTGCCTTCTGCTAGTGCTTCCAGTCTACCTTCTTCAGCTCAACAAGAGATGGTAAGTGTGACAGTAGGGGACCCTCTGTCACATTTCTCATCACCTCCTCCAACTGGTGTAACATCTTTAATACAGCACTAGCAGCAAAGAGGGGCTGATGGTGGTGATGATGGTGGAGAAGCTGGAGTGGAAGAGACATTAATGGCCTTTTTAGCCCAAAGTGAGAAGGAATGATAGCTAGATATGGGCATGGGCATCACCACCACCACTAGCAGTGAGATTTTGGAATTTGAGGAGTTTGCTGCTGCTGCTGCTGTTATTCCTGCTACTGCTGAGTTGCAAGGGCAGCAGGATGTTGAGGAGAAGGCTAGTGTGCAACAGACCACAGTGGACACAGTGGGAATGGGGTCCAGTGATGCAGGACTAGAGGTCACTTTTCTCCACATTTCCTCCCCCCCCACCCCTGAAGTCCTGGGTATAGGACTATTTTTCTCTTGGGCAGGCACAGTGCAATCATCAGTGACGGCACTGTGCACAATTTGTGAAAAGCCAGTGAAAAGGGGAAAGGAGAGAACGTACCTTGGCACAACTGCCCTCGTCACACACATGAAACACAGACACCATGACATTTATGTGAAAAAGTTTAAAGCCAAACACCCACCACACCCACCCACCGCTGTTGCTCTATTTCCTGACTCTCTGCAAAGACAACAAGAGGTGAGGAGGAAAAATAGAGAAACCCAGCAGAGGCTGAAAGTTTGATGGTGAGTGAAACACCTGGTTCTCCATCACCTTCCTGATCTAGGGTCTGGGCACGGAAAGATCAAGTAACTACATCTTCTGGTGATCCATATCATTCCTCTTTACCTCCCTCACCAGCTGATTGTCAATCAGTAGATGTCAGGATGTGGCAGTTAGTGTCCACTCACTGTACACTGTATGGTGAGCTGACCACATATGGCAGTGTGGTGGAGGATAATCACAAGCAGGGCATCAAGCGGCATCTGAGGAGATTACATCGTTCAGAATACGATAAACTGGTGGCAGGAGGTGTTCATCATTATTATTAAACTGCAAGTTGTCATGTGTCCTTAACGGGGAGTGGAAAAGGGGCATAGTGACAGCAGCATTACTTGGTTTCTGCCAGGATGATTTCACACTGGGGACCCTAAGTGGCATGGTGTTTGGTTACAGCTATACCAGGTGTTTAATGTGAGTGCAGATGTGCCCATTGTTCCTAGTCCTTCCCTTATTTACCACACACACACACACACACACACTCACACACTGTGCACATTGCAGTTGCTGATGAGAGTCACAGTTCCTGCTCTCAAGGGAAAATGTGTATTCTAACAGCATACCCATGATTTTGGAGGAGGGGCAGGTGGAGAAGCATGATTGGTCAAGTTCTTTTCTCTACATATACCTGAAGTGGTGGGGGCTAGTTGTGGTGCTGCTACTGCCTCAGGCACATCACTGGAGCTAGTAGTGGCAAGTGGAACCTTGATCATCCATCACCCATGTTACTGCTGTTGTTGATCCCTTTCATTTTGAGCTGCCTAATCATCCTTCTGTTTATACAACTCAGCAGCAGCAAGAACAGCAGTCGCAAATTCCGTAATTACACTGGGGCATTTGAAAATGGCCAGTGGCCATCACAACATGACCTGCTGGCATTGTCCAGTAGGGCATTTTTTTCTGAGGGCTTGTTCTTTACAAAAAGAAAAACAGAGGCCTACAAAAAAAAAATTTTTTGGAGGCTTGTTTCTAACAAGCCTAAGTCCTACAAATCACTGATTCCTCAGGGCTTGTGATGATAACAAGCCAAATTAATAAAAAGTATCTGTGATTCTTCAGGGCTTATGACACTAACAAGCCAAGGTCCTATAAATCAACATTTCCTCACGTCTTGGGCCTAAAAAAAGCCTAAGTCCTACAACAAATCAAAGCTTCCTTAGGGCTTATACCAAACAAGTCTACGT
The DNA here is from genome assembly GCA_037306005.1 of Rhinophrynus dorsalis. Lineage (NCBI taxonomy): Eukaryota > Metazoa > Chordata > Amphibia > Anura > Rhinophrynidae > Rhinophrynus > Rhinophrynus dorsalis. The sequence continues at coordinate 335,706,548 of CM074720.1, read as the reverse complement.
CCTACAAATCAATGTTTCCTCAGGGCTTGGGCCTCTAACAACATCCTATACAAAATACTCTATCCCATCAAGCATCGGTCTGCCCCAGTCACAGCTTATGTCAGGGGTCACTGTCACGTTACTACCAATTTCTTATTTTATTTTTAATTTAATTTTTTTAACTGTGCCCCCAATACTAGTCAACAAACCCCCCAAAATAATTCCCTGTTCAACTGATTCTTTCTACAGACTCCATCAACCTACAAAGGAACCCTCCTCAGACCCCTTTATACCATGTTGTTGTTTTTTTTTTTAATTGTATTTATTTTTTATTAACTGTCCCCCTAATCCCAGTCAACAAAACTCCCCCAAAAAAATTTCCTGTTTAAAGGAATAATAATGGCTGCTTTTAAGGAAGTTTAATATTGTAGATATTAAAAAATAAATTAATTGATGTAAGTCCAGTCTTTCAAAAATGTATAGTTTGAGAGATATACACTTATAAAATGTATCCCCCTCCCTCCCATTTCACAGACATCAGCACTCTAGCTGACAGCATGAGATACTGGTCCCAGGACCAGCCGGTGTCTCTTCAGCAGAGCCGAAATATCGCTATCAATTGTCACTGTCTTCGCTGGAACAGTCTACAAAGTGTGCCTGGTTTGCAAGCACACTTTATAGACCGTTCCAATAAAGTATTTCTTTTTAGATAGTGCTATTTCGTCTCTGCTGAAGAGCCACCATCAGTTCGCAGGACCCGAATCTCATGCTGTCAGCTAGAGAGCTAACGTCTGTGAAAGGGGAGGGAGGGGCGTATATCTCTCAAACTATAAATGTTTGAGAGACCGGAATTATATCAATTAATTTATTTTTTTTATATCCACAATATTAAACTTCCTTAAAAGCAGACGTTACTATCCCTTTAACTTATTGTTTCCCCAAACTATACCAATACTGGCACCATCATACCCCTTTTACACTATGCATTTGGGAAATAAAATAGCATTTGCTATGTGTTGTGTGTAAATGCAATGTTCCCATTGATTTCAATGCAATGAGCTGGATGAAAAAAGCCGAAAAACTACACTTTTTGTTGGAAATTTTCCACCGAGCAGTGCCATAATTCCCAGATTTTGGTTTGAGGTGAAAAATTTGACCCATTTGGAATAAGGAAAGACTCCCATTAAGAGTATGAGGATTAGGGCTGATAATGATATGCCTGATGTGTCCTGTTACTGAGGGTAAAATGGCTCTGAGAGAAAATTGTTCACTTTCACTTTTGCTGTAGTGTTAGTATAAAAGCAAGAGTATATTTCAAGAAAGAGGATATGTTTTAATCAAAGTTCCAGCTGACCTTATAAAACACTTTTTTAGCATCTACCAAGAGGAGGAGGGACAGAAGTCCTTTTTTATTGAAATAGTCAATTAGTTGATTTAATTGTTGTATCCCTCTCTTGTCTGCTTGGTACAAAGTAAGTTTGGTCTGGATGGATGGATGCATGATATCTGGGATAAATTGTTTAAGTGGTTTGATACTATTGTAGCATAAATGTTTATGTCTAGGTTTACCAAAGAGATTAGTCTATAGCTCAGGCGGAGGATGAATTAAATAAAAATACCATTGTGGGATTCAAGTTGAGTAACTTGTGTATCAATGAGGGGTGTTTTCACCTGGTTAGCCAAAAGTTGGCCACATTTGTTGCCTCTATTATACAATATGATCCAGATGACAATACTATAGAGACCTTGATCAGAAAATTAATATGTTAATCAAGCTCCATTTTGTTGTTATGGGATTTCCTAGATTTTTACGTTCAGTGTTACTTGCTGGGGGTGGTCTGTGTGGTGGGGATGTGCACTGGTGGGGGCTCCCTGTGAGCCCAGTGTGGTCCTTGGCATTTATTTTTTGCTCTTGACCCTAAGATCTGGGCCCCAAAGGGGTCTTCTATATAGGGTTGTTTATGCTGTTCTCCTTGTTAATCTGACTTGCTGTAGGACTGTTTTACTCATGCCCCTTTGTGGGGGACATGGCTATCTCCACGTTTGATATCTATCCTTTACCTTAGCTTTCCTCAATTCTGCTCTATCATTATTTCACTATACCACTAGCTAAATATAAACCATTTTAACAGGGACTCCTCCTCCTCCCTCACACAATAAACATATTGGATGGCAGTACAAATGTAACATTAAATTGCTGGGCTCTACAGGTGCAAGAAAATGAGGGGGGAGAGAAACCACAACACGTAGAGATCAAGGGGATGAACCATTTCTCAGTGTCGGTTCGTCTTTTTTCCCTCTCTTTCTAAGTCTTCTCATTGGGGTGACACATTTCCATTTGGGTTTTTGCTGCTTGAAAAGGCTTGGGGGCAAACTTTTTCTGTACTGGGTTTAGTGGAGGAATCAGGGTAATGTTGACAACCACACATAATTTAGTATATTCAGTCACAGATTTTAAGGTGTATATCTTCCATTTATGTGTAACAATCCAGGCAAAGGGAAACCCCACTTGTAGATAATGTTTCTCATGTATATCATAAGGGACTTAAATGCCTTGCAAAGTTTAACTCATAGGGTTATTAAACAGCATTATTTCAAGTCCATGAAATTATTTTGGTGACGCTGTCTGGTTTGTTACTTATATCTTTCTGGGAAAAAAAATGGATACAACACACCACTTCACAAGCACATCTCCTTGCATCAGTTTGGAGGATATATCGTGGTAACCTCATTCAAACTTAAAGGCAGGGCTTAAAAGTTGAAGTCCTTTGCTACTAGCCAGACCTGCAAGCCATAACATACCCACCAGGGCTGAATTTCTACTCGCCAGGGCTACATTTTCACTCGCCACTGGCTAGTGGCGAGTGGAAATTTTGAGCCCTGTTAAAGGTATAGTAATACTTCGTTTTATCTTTATTTTATTTTGTAGGCATTAAAAAAAACATGAAGAACATTATAAGTCTTATTTCTCAAACCTTTATGCTTTAAGAGATATTCACAAGCAAAGTTTCCCCTTCCCTCCCCTTTTACCTAGTGTAAGCCATCTCTTCTCAGATGTGGAATCTGGTTGTAAGACTAGACAGATAACAGAAGGGGACAATCTTCTTTGTATTAGAACAATGAAGGCCCTGTCCCCCTTCACAAGTTTTTCAGGTTTTTCCCTTATCTTAATTGAAGATTGTCCCTCTCTGCAGTCTACCTGGGCACCTCCCTTCTGCTCTGGCTGAGCAGTGTTACATCAGTAAAAGGGGCTGGAGGGGGATACTTTGTCATTGAATTACTCTTCAACTACAACTCTGACAGAATTGAAATAACACTCTCCAAAGTCTAAATACTATAATGATTATTTAAAGCTGCTTTTATTATGAAACATTACTATCCCTTTAATGTCAGACGGATTGCAAGAGAAGTCTAATAAAAATCTTGAAGAGTGGAAGGAAGGGATAACTGATTTAGATAGGTTGTGGACTCTACTGTTGCATTATCTCCCCCTGTTTTTAGTGTTATCCAGATGTATTTTACGTGGTAAAACTCTTGTTCCTGTTGGAGAAGGTGTTGCTGCAGCTCATTCTTCTAGATCTTGGACCCTTGGACTGACATCCTTAATCTCTATGTAGATAGCATTGATGTCTGAACATAGTGAGTCTTGCAGTATGGTAATGAGTTCCCCCAAATCCCCTCAAGTAGGAAGGTTCCCCAAGTTTTCCATACTAACAAAGTGTTTAAGATTATCCTTAGAATGGAGTTTTTTACAACTTGGGGAATTAATTAAAATCCAGATTTGATTGTGGTCTCAAGCTCCCTCATTTTTTGAAGATCTGGGTTCAGAGTTATCAAAGGATTTTTTGGTAAAATATGCTATGATTTTTTACAATAATTTCCTAATTTTCACAGAATTTCCACATATGACTAAAATGAAAAGGGTTTTCCTGTCTTTTAAAATATTTTTTTCCCATTTTGTCAGAGGAGTTCAATAGAGTGCAGCCATCTTTTAGCTTCACAAATTACACCCCCCAAGATAATGTGTAATTTAATGGTATAATCTCTTTCAAATTATACATTGATTAATAGATTGTATTAAAGTCATCGACCACTGCTAAAAAGAAGATTATCTTCCTTTTATTTTATCAAGCTGGCATATTAAGGTATATTAAGTGATACAATACAAATACAAGGGGGGAAGCATTAAGACATGATAAAGAGGTGATAAAGCAGAGATGGCTTCTCCAGTGATAACACTTCTCCAGTTTTTATGTTATTCTATGGATCCCATAAACTAAGATTTCTCCAGCCTTGGAGATCTTAGTGCATAGTTCATACAGAATAATATAAGAATTGGAGAAGTGGTATTACTGAAGAAGTCATCTCAGATTTATCACCTCTTTATTATTTCTTAGTGCACCTCCCCCAAGCTGTTTTTGGCTTTGATATTAGTAGCATAATCCATAAATAGTGTAACCTGATATATCACACAATGTTAAACATTAAAGGGATAGTAATACTTCGTTTTAACTTTATTTTATTTTGTAGGCATTAAAAAAATATGAAGAATGGTTTAAGAGATATTCACAAGCAAAGTTTCCCCTTCCTCCCCTTTTACCTAGTGTAAGCCATCTCTTCTCAGATGGGGAATCTAGTTGTAAGACCAGACAGATAACAGCAGGGGACAATCTTCTTACAATGAAAGCCCTGCCCCCCTTGACAAGCTTTTCAGGTTTTTCCCTTATCTTAATTGAAGATTGTCCCTCTCTGCAATTTACCTGGGCACCTCCCTTCTGCTCTGGCTGAAAAGTGTTACATCAGTAACAGGGGCGGAAAAGGGACACTTTGTCATTGAATTACTCTTGAACTACAACTCTGACAGAATTGAAATAACACTCTCCAAACTCCAAATACTATGATGATTAATTAGAGCTGCTTTTATTATGAAACATTACTATCCCTTTCATTTCAATTAATACATATGTGCCAAACAAGCTTGAAATCTAAATTAATATCTTGTTAAAAATTAGTCCATAATTTTTCATCTCTCTAAGTCAGGTTTGATTTGCTTTTTCTGTCTTGATTGTAAACATTTTTTTTTACAATAAATTGATTTTATAATAATAGGAAATAGAATTCCAGTAGTAGAATATATAATTTTTTTCTACAAAAATAACATTTTAATACATATCTTCCCATATTATATACGTTTGATATTTAATCAGAGGTGAAGACAATAGCAAGAAAAAGTGCAATTTAAAAAGGTGAGTTTCTTTCATTAATGCATTGTAGAGCAATACACATTAAGGACAATTTAAAGCTTTGACCAGTATAAATATATCCTTCCTCCTTCTATCATTCACTTAAATAAATAAATCTTTGAGCTTTCTTTTGTGCAGATGAATAAAAGTCAAAGCATTTCAATAGCCAAATATTGTCACGACTTCTCTTCAGCTATAAAGAAGATATCCTTGAACAGATGAGATCTTTGTTTACCTAGAACTTATGAATCCTCAATTCAACATGATTATTCTTCTATTCAATAGAAATCTATATAGAATGCACAGCAGTCATCTTTTTAAACGTTTAATACCTGAACGTGCATATCATAAAAGAAATTAGTATTTTTGAATGTTACTCCATGGATTCTTCTTTGTGATTTCACATAAAAATTTTGAAAATCTTTACGTATCGCACTTTAAATTCTCTACATACATTTCATAACATTGGCCAAATTAAGCTATAGAGTAATGGGGCTTCAGTCTAACACTGACCAAGTAAGTAAATGGGCTTAGATTTGCATACATGAACTAGGCGCACTGTTGCTTGACCAGTACATAGAGTAGCTCATTTCTTGGTTTTTAGGTCAGTTTTCATTTCTTGGGGTATAGCGATGGCTCTCCATTAACTAAATATCAGTTTTCTAACGTCCTTAAGCTAGTATTAGCTATGTAGGATCATGGGAATCAGAAAGTCACTTTCCACTCTTTTAAAATATGAGACACTACAATAGTGGCTAAGCTGCAGCTACATGTAAGTATTTTTAAGTTAGAAAGTTGGCAGTTTGAATGATTTCAGATACAGGGATTGGCAAAGGTTTTTTCCCCAAAAGAGGAACAGGAGACAAATGGTACGTTCCACCTAATTGCAAATTTTTTTTGGGGGGGTTGCACTTTTCATTTCGTGTTCTGTGTTAGGAGAGTCTGGAGGGCTGAAGGAAGCAAAGGAGATTTATCCCAAATACTCCTACATTCTGTTTTACTGGGAAGACTCAGGCAGCTGTGATCCAAGTTCCTTTCTCTTGGCAGTTCTCTATGTTAGAGGAGCCTGGGTGTGTGAGAAGAATGTAAAGGAGATTTACCCCAAATACTACAAGATTCTGTTTGACTGACTTGGAAAACACAGACAGTTGTGATCCAAGTTTCTTATTAAACTGGTTATGACCTCTGTGCTAGGGAGTCTGGGGTGTGAGAAAGGAGCAAAAGAGATTTACCCTAAATACCCCCAACTTTTGTGATAATGAGTGACTGGAAAGATGCAGGCAACCATGATCCAAGTATCTCTCTGATCAGGTTGTTACATCTTTGCAAGGGGAATCTTATCTCTGTGCAAGGGGAATCTAAGGAAAGAAGCATTTAAACAGGGAGTGTTTTTTTTTGTTTGTTTTTTTAGGGGGGACAGCTAATAAAAATTATTGATAGGTGATAGAGACAGGGATCCTGACATGAACAGTGACTGAGGTGAGAGTGTTTTGTGGAGGGTCAAGGCAAGACCTCACACAGAATCAGTTCTATTGTATACTTTACAGTAGAAACACACACAGCAGCTTAGTAATGTCCAGCAAATACACAAGGGGTTGCGGTAGTGGGAACGGATTAGGAGCAGTGCAGGGACGTGTGTGTAAAGTGGTAATCCAAAAACTTACTGCAGCCATGGTTTCTGCAGCATGTGCAATAGGGGTGTTATTGGCATGGGCTGGACTTGATGGACGCATGTCTTTTTTCAACCTTATCTACTATGTTACTATGTTACTATGTTTAATAAATTATGGTGATCCCTCTCCTCCCAGTTCATCAATACTATTAATAAACCATCTAAAACACTGAAGACAACAATAAGTCACATTCTAGTGTTGATGGTACAGTGTAAGAAGGTGCCGCAGCTCAACAAATTGCTGCATCTGACAGTGAGACAAACAAGCACAAAACTACATGTCCAGAAAGAAGTAGTGTACATTGTGAACATCCCTCAAAGGGGAAAAGTAATAATAAATTGTTTGAGGCTTCCAAAAGTCTAAAGGAATATAAAAGTAATGGAGAAGTGCAGAGGATGCTGCGGATGGTCTAATGACTGATGACGTAGAGCTAGAATATATCCCTCCAGCATCCTTCTCTTCAGATATAGATGACATTGAGAGTGAGAGAGATTATGATAATGACATAACCAGAAAATTAGCTGAAAGGCAAAAGCTCAGTCTTCCACCACTAAAAAGAAGCACTGTGTCTGTCTATAAAGTGTTTGAGAAAACTATTGGAAAGTCTGACACTAAACAAGTAAAAATGCTCCATAATACAAAGTCATCATCAGCATTGTCACCCTGTTCAAGTCCAAGTACCACTCAGACACACACACACACACACACACACACACACACTAGTGTTGAATAACCAGCAGCAACAGCAGCACAGGTTTTCAACATCTACAACTCTGGCTATGATGAGTGTCTCTGCTGCTGTTGGAAGTGCAGCACCAGTAACACCTAGTAGTAGTGGAACTGCAGCAACATCTAGCTCCAGTAGTAGTAGTAGCCCCTCAGGAACCCCCTCAATCAAAGATATCTACAGCATGGAGATACCTTATTCACGATCCAAAGCCTAAGAATGTTGCTATCTGTTGTCTGTTTAAAAAAGCATGTGAGCAGGGGGGAAAAGCAGGCTCACACCTAGGCACCTCCTTACTGAAATCTCACTTGAAGCACAATGACAGGTCTGACTGGGAAACACACCATCAACATGTCAGAGGTGTGACACAACTAGCAGCAGCAGAAGTTCCCAGGGCTCTAAGACACATAATAGAATTAGTGATGTTGATAGTGTGACAAGGGTTCATTCTTTCAAAATACCAACTATGGCCCCTGCTGTACAGGAGTATCACTGAGTTTGCAGTAGGAGATGGTAGTAGATTGCCCAAACATGCTGCCTCCACCTAAGCCACCTCCTCTAGTCATGTTGCTAAAGCAATCAAGTTACAGGGTTCTTCTGCCAATTACTGAGTTCTTGGGAAAGAGTCAAACACTTCATAAAAACAATCCTAAAGTGTTCATGTGGAATGGCAAGGTTCCCAAGATGTTGGTAGTGGGCATGGTGCCATATTCTTTTGTTGAAAACGTAGGTGTTAGAGAACAGATGGGAATTGTAGTTTCTCACTGGCATATTCCTAGCAGCAGTTATTTTTCCAGGATGGCTGTGCCAGAAGTGTAGAAGCAGGCAGGTAGTGTGCTGAGAAAAAGGGCTGGAAAGCTCTTACAGCAATCAAATCCACCTGAAAACTTCTTACTGTGTTTTCCTGCCCTCACAAGTGGGCAACACTAGCTTGTGCATCAGGTGACAGTAATCTTGCCTCCAGTTCTGGCAGTATGATTTAAAAACAGCAGCAGGATAGCCCATACCATCGACACGCCACCTTGTGCATGCAGAGTTTTGAGAGACAGTCCCACAAACCAAAGCTGTATTACGCAAACTAGGGCGGATAATAGAGGAATGGCTTTACTCAGGTCCTTCAAAGCTGGTTTTGTGTCTCTCCACATAATACCTTCATTGATAACAGATGATACAGTGCATGTATCCTGCTTTGCCCATGTCATAAATTTAGGTGTGACCAGATTCATTGTGGTGGTCAAAGGGCTGGAAAGCTCATACGGTAAGAAAAGCCTCCAGGCAACAGATATGTGGACAAATGGGCAGAGTACAGACTATGTGACTTTGACTGCTCACTGGGTTTCTCTCCCACCACCAATGGGCAACATAGGCTTACAGCATCAGATGATAGCCAGTAATCTTGCTTATGGTTCTGGCAATGTAATTAAAAGACAGCAGCAGTGGCAGAAGGATACCATACCATCGGCAAGTCACCTTGTGCATGCAGAGTTTTGAGAGACAGTCCCAAAAAGATGTTGATGTGTTAAATAAACTAGAGCAGGTGATAGAGAAATGGCTTGTACCCCACTCCTTTAAAGCAGGTTTTTGTATCTGCTGATAATGGCTCCAGCAAAATCACTGCCTTGAGAATGGTTGATATGGTGCATGTACCCTGCTTTGCCCATGAGCTAAATTTAGTTGTGAACAGATTCTTAGCAGAATCCAAAACCCACAGAGAGATGCTGAATATAGCCTGCAAAATATGTGCCCATTTGATCTGTTCCTACAGTGTGCACAATGTGTTATATTCCATACAAGAGAGTAAAAACCTGCCCCATCACCAGATGAGAATGGAGGTACCTACAAGGTGAAATTCCACACTGTACATGCTAGAGAATTTGAACGATAAAAATAAGGCCCTTAGTGAGTACACAGTGCAAAACTGGACAGCATGGTGCCTGTTTGTCATCTGGAAAATGGCAACTAAAGTGTGATGTATGAGTGCTGCTAAAACCTTTTGAGGAGGCAACCATGCTAGTTAGTCATGTAGTGGCAGGAATAAGTGAAATTCTTCCACTCATATATCTATTGCAGAAAAAAATGAGAAGCATGTCGGAGGAGTTTTACCATAATGACAACACAGACACGACCCAGCTAGTCAAAAAAATGTTAACATGCTTTGAGCACGGTGATGATCATGAGTAAGCGTGTCTTCACTCAAAATGCTGTGATCAAGAGCAATTAGAGATTCCTGCAGAGAGGTGCCCACTAAATCTCCTTTCCATTTGTCTGCTGGGATGAGGTACTGTCCGTATGTCTATGTCAACATTTAATAAAGAATTGATGATTTTAAATACAAATGTTGTTGTATCCTGGATATATATGCATAGTGCACCACGTTTTCATATTTACTTTTTCTCACAGGTGTCCAACATATGGTGATGTGAATTATAGGTCACTCAGTTATACACTGGCCATGGAAGGGAGTACAGCAATGTTGTTATGGGGTCAGCTTGGGGTTTAGCAATGCTGAATGTGAGCTGTATTGGCACAGGGTCAAGTTTGTTAATGGTATCAATTATGAGAAATGGAGACGTACAGATTTTTATTTTATTTTTTTTGTCTTCAGCCAACGTTGTTATCCATGCAGGTGATAATAATTTGGACAGTGTTAAAGGGATAGTAATGTTTTTCAAAATAAAAGCAGCTCCAATGAATCTTCATAGTATTTGGGCCATGGAGAGTGTTATTTCAGTACTGTCAGAATTGTAGTTAGAGAGAAATTGAATGATAAAATATCCCCCTCCCTCCCCTTTTACCTAGTGCAAGCCACCTCCCCTCACATGTAGAATCTGGTCTTAAGACCAGACAGATCACAGTGAGGGTCAATCTTACTGTGAGTGCAATGAAAATCCTGCCCCCCTTGACAGGTTTTTCCCTATGCTAATTGAAGATTGTACTCTCTGCAAGCCACCTGGACACCACCTTTCTGTTCTGAGGTGAGCAGTGTTACATCAGTAAAAGGGACGGGAGGGGATACTTTATAATTCAATTACTCTTGAACTACAACTCCAACAGTAGTGAAATAACACTCTCCATGGCCCAAATACTATTAATTGGAGCTGCTTTTATTTTGAAGCAGTACTATCCCTTTAAACCTTTGCAGCTGTTGCTCACTTTTAATATGGATTTGAAGAGGATTTTGATGTTTCTAGGTGTTCATTTTGTTTTCTCTGAAACTGTCTCTCAGTTACCTTTGTATACAGAATTTGGCACTGAACACTTTCCACCAAATGGAACCCATGAAGACTTGGCTAAAATAGGTACTGGACTAAAGAATCTCCTAACTGGCAAAGAAGTCCATTTGCTTGAGAAAGAACTTGAGTGAAACAAGTCGCATGACACTTCTTTCCCAGAAGGGTGTTTATTTGGTTCAGTACCCATATTGCCTGAGTCTTAATGAGTTCCATTTGGTGGAAAGTGTGTCAATGCCAAGCTCTGTATACAAGATTTGTTGGTGTTGATAGTTGTTAGAGGATTGATTGTACCTCCTTCGAGCTTAAGGCTGTGGGACTGCAGAACCCTAAAGCACAAGACTCTATTTGACTTTTGAATCAAAAATTTGTGGATTATGTCAGAAGTGTGTACTGACACAGCACTTCTACCGGCTTTGTGCTATTTGGCTATCCTTCTGTTATGTTGGCTTCATAACATAGATATGAAACCTTTGGAGAAACAAGATGGAAACTTAATATATTCCTTTCAAAAACACTTCTTGACTTGGGTGGGTTTTGTTAGATACATTGATTTAAAAAGTGACTGAATGCCTGTATCATTTGGATTTTGTATACCTATTGAATGTTGATATTTGTATCTTCAATATGGGTATGTAGAATGCAATTGAAGAATCAGTTTTATATTGGTGACTGGTCCAAGCAAGGGCCTGCCTGTGTGCAAAGGGTGTGCAAAGTGTTTATCTAGTGAATAAATGCTGCAGATTTCAACAGCAATCCAATGTGTTGTTCTTCATTTAATCAGTATTATGTATTTTTGCAGAATATATATTGTATCACTGGGCTTGTTCGGTGCTTCCCTACAACTCACATGCAATGACACCTATTATTGAATTGTATACGTATATATTTAGGTAACTGTTTGAACACTAGCACATATACTAGAACTTACCGTGTTTTTGTGTATCTTTTATGTGTTTTGGGAGGTGTTGGCTCCTCCCACCTCCTTGGTTAATAGCCCTCTACAAACAGGTGCTTTTACAGTTAAGGAAGGAATAAAATTCTCCCTTAAAGGCATAGTAATACTACTTTTATGTAAGCTTTAATATTGTAGGTATTAAATAAACCGAAGCAGCTAAGTATTTTTAAAATAACTTTCATTGTTTAAGAGTAATCTCGATCTAACGTTTACCCCTCCCATCTCTTTTAGCTATGTCAACACTCTAGCTGTCAGACTTGGATTCTGGTCTTAGGACCGGATGGCTCATCTGGAGAGCTGAAATAGAAGTGGATATAAAGGAAATCTCCATGAAAACAGCCTACTGCCTCAAACAGTGCTCACTTTGAAGACCGCTGTCTCCTTTATATCTACTGCTATTTCGGCTCTCCAGATGAGCCGGCCGGTAACACAGACCAGAATCCAGGTCTGACAGCTACAGCACTGATGTAGCTAAAAGTGGCGGGAGGGGTAAACTTTAGATAGAGATTACTCTTAAACTAGAAAATGTATTGAAAAAAGACTTAGATGCTTATGTATTTAATACGTACAATATTAAAGCTTACATAAATAAAGTATTACTATACCTTTAGTTTGCTCAACAGTTTTTCTCACATCAGAGACAAGACAATATAACTGCTTTTTAATTTATTATACTAAATACATGTTAATTTCAGTTTTGAACACAGATTTGCCCAATGTGAGGTACCTTGATGATGGCAGACATGCCTTTGGCTATAAATGCATCACTAAACCTTACTGTTTATAGTCTGTAGTAAATCACATATTATTTATTGGTAAAATATAGGATTTGATTTCAAATCCTATTTATTTATTTTTTGTATGTGTAGCCAAAATATAGACTCTGCTGCTCTGCGCAAAAGTGGGTCTGTGAATAAACTTGTGTTGGAATGATTGTGACTGGTCAGTACTTGTATCTGAAATAAGCTAATGCTGTCATAGCCTGAGGGTGTGCAAAATCACTCTCAGTGGGTTGATTGTTAAATGACATTGTGTCATTATTATTTTTGCTTTTTTGTTTAATCTTCTGACTGCATTATGTGCCCTTCACCACCAACCCAATATGTGTGTGTGTGTCTTCGTTTAATCAGTTATCTATTTTCAGATTATGTATTATTGGGCTTGTTTGGCTCTTATCTACAACTCAAGTGCATTGACAACACTTCTATAATTAAGTCCAATACAGTAACAACATTGATATGCTGTGGCACAATGCCACATTTATAAAGAAAGCACACCTGTAGACTTATGGTCTATATGATTTCTCCTTGCACCAGGTTAGAAGTAGGCAACAAAACGACTGGTTGGAAATGATGGGAGTTGTTGTTTGCAAAATGAGTAGACTCAAAAGTTGTCTAACCCTACAATGGACACTCAACTAGTTTATGTGCATACAATCATTTGAAAGCATTAAAGGAATAGTAATACTTTGTTTTAACTTTATTTTATTTTGTAGGAATTAAAAAAACATGAAGAATGATACAAGTCTTATCTCTCAAACCTTTATGGTTTAAGAGATATTCACAAGCAAAGTTTCCCCTCCCGCCCCTTTTACCTAGTGTAAGCCATCTCTTCTCAGATGTGGAATCCAGTCCAAAGACCAGACAGAAGGGGACAATCTTCTTGCTATAAGAACAATGAAAACCCTGCCCCTCCTTGACAAGTTTTTCAAGTTTTTCCCTTATCTTAATTGAAGATTGTCCCTCTCTGCAGTCTATCTGGACACCTCCCTTCTGATCTGGCTGAACAGTGTTACATCAGTAAAAGGGGTGGGAGGGGGACACTTTGTCATTAAATTACTCTTGAACTACAATTCTGACAGAATTTAAATAAAACTCTCCAAAGTCCAAATACTATGATGATTAATTAGAGCTGCTTTTATTATGAAACATTACTATCCCTTTAAACATCCCCTGAGCACTCACAGTACTCTACAAGCTTAATAAAAACAAAAAAAAGAAACTGCAAATCCAGATAAACCTTATCTTGTGACTAAATGAGTGTTTCTCCAGTTAACATAATAGTTTCCAGTCTTAGGGGAGTTAATGTGTCAGAACTTATAGAGCATGTTTTTGAGATAGTGTTCTGATATTTTGTTTTCTTCGCTCTGCAAGATGGACCATAGTTGTATCATAACAGAATCTTATTGCAGAGAAAATAGGCTACACATATTCCTGGTACTTAATGGGATAGTAATGTTTCATAATAAAAGCATCTCTAATTAATCATCATAGTATTTGGGCCTTGGAGAGTGTTATTTCAATTCTGTCAGAGTTGTAGTTCAAGAGTAGTTGAATGATAAAGTATCCTCCTCCCACCCCTTTTACTGATGTAACACTGCTCAGCTCAGAGCAGCAGGGAGGTGCCCAGGTATCTTTATCTTCAATTAAGATAAGGGAAAAAGCTGAAACCCCTGTCAAGGGGGGCAGGCTTATAATTGTTCTCACAGTAAGAAGATTGTCCCTTGCTGTTATCTGTCTGGTCAAGCAACAAGATTCCATATCTGAGGTGAGCAGTGTTATACTAGGTAAAAGGGGCGAGAGGGGGATACTTTATCATTCAATTACTCTTGAACTACAACTCTGACAGTATTGAAATAACACTCTCTATGGATCAGATACTATGAAGATTAATTGGAGCTGCTGTTTTTGTGAAACATTACTATCCCTTTCAAGTATTGCCTTCAGTAATGTCAAAATGTCCAGAGGAAATGTTGCCTGCGGGGTAGCATTGAGCCTTCTAAGAGTTAGGAACCATGCCAATTCTCCTAACACTGCTTAAACTGTTAAGATAAAGGAGCAGTGCATGGAGCAGAATCTTAAGATTTGAAAGCATTGCAGCGCCCCTCAAGATCAGCTAAAGAATGCATAACAACATGGTGAACTGTTCATCACAAGCAAGTGTGTGTGTTGTGTGTTGTATGTGTGTTTTAGCTGGTAAAAAGACTAGCTGTCCAGTCTCAGAAAGCCAGTGTGTTTGTTCCTTTAGTACTTTGTTTTGTAATTGTGTTTTTATTACCCCACTCTGTGCCACATAGGTAAAACACCTGTTTTACAGCTGTTCTCAATAGGCTACAGTCACTGCATCTCAGTTCAGAGCTTTAGGAGGGCTAAAAGGGGAGCCATAAGGGCGTATGAATAAGAAATTAGCAGTATAAAAATATATAATATATATGGATTGTGCTTTGTATACATTTTAGTGGAAACTCTGAGATGGAGAAGAAAATCTAATATTTATATTGGCCTAAGGCAGGAGAAGCCCTAAATACATCACATGCTGTTTATTTATAGTGGGGTTTTTTTGGTGTGAGGAGGTAAGTTTAACCCCTTAACGACCTGCCGCGCACATTGTGGTCACTAAAGGCCGATTCGGGTTCCAGACTCCCTGAACGGCGTGCAGCCGTGGGGGAGCCCGGAATTCCATGACGGTCATAGCACGTCATGGGTCGTTAAGTCAAAACAACCCATGACGTGCTATGACTGTCAAGGGTCGTTAAGGGGTTAAAATACTAACTCAAGAGTTTTCTGTCCCTCTATTATTGGCTGTGCATATAAAGCTTAATTTATTGAAATGTGATAACCAAGGCATTTTATTTTCTTTCATCAAACTCTCCTTAATATGCCTGACATTCTGATATAGTTAATTTTGTAGGCACGCATTCTAAGCACACTGGAAATATATGTTTATATTTATCAGGAGAATGTATGTATTAATGTATCATGTAATATTTTCTCATCTGTGGAACATTTCTTTCAATTACGTTTGACTTTAATAATTGTAAATAGTCCTCACTGTTGAACAAGCTGGTAAAAGTCATACAAAAATGCTGTTTAGCACTTTATCTTTTAATCCTTTGAGTGCAAGTGGGGTGTTGAATGGAATTTGGAGAAATGTGCCGGACACCCCTCTGGCACTCAAAGAGTTAAAGGAGCAGTACAACATATTAAAAACTGCTAATTTTAAAGAAAACTGAGTATTGATTGAAGACTAGATAAGGCAGTTTAACCTATTAAGGACCCATGACAGTCCAGGACTGTCATGGGTAAATTCCACTTAAGGACCCATGGTCCTGGATCGTCATGGGATAAATTATAGCAGCGTGCTTCCCTGTACGCTGCTATCATTTATTCCAGGCTGAGATTGAATGCTCCGGTACCAGAGCATTCAGTCTCAGCCCTTCTCAGTTGTGCCGGGTCATGTGATCTCTGAAGCAGCGATCACATGTATTGGCAATCTCAGTCAATGAGACAGTGCGATTCACACACTGTCTCTGAGTCTCTCCTCAACCCGTCTGTCCCTTACCAGCAAAGTAAGGGACAGAGAAGCAGAGTGGAGACACCTACTGGTGTAAAAAAATCAGCAGCTGGCGATATTAACCCCTTCACTGCTGTGCTGGAGGCTGGCTGTTAGCACGTCAATTTTTGACCTGCGAAAATCAACTTTTGTTTTCGTTTTTTTTTTTTTTTTTTTTAAAGACACAACACAATTTTTTTTGCAAAAAAAACTTTTATTTAAAAAAAAACAATATGTCAATTACCAAAAGTGGAAGTGTGATTGTTGTGGAGCCAAGTAATAATACATTTATATACACCACCAAATGTAATCAATAATAAAAGTGGGAAAATAGGGTGGGAAAAAGGGACATGGGGATTTTCACCCAGGGAGACAGTGTCCACTTAAAACTGGCAATTTTGTAGGTATGACTGACTGGTCATACCTTTAATGCAGTCTCCATAAAAATTTAACCCATTGCACCCAAATGATCCCAAGAGGAAAAAAATGGCATTTTTTACATTTTTTTTACTGTTTTCTTTAATTTTACTAAAATAAATGGTGGGCCATTCATATAAGTGTGGTATCAAAAGAAAGCCCTATTTGTGCGTAAAAAAACAGTATATAATTTTCTTTGGTAAAATAAAGTACTTAGAGGGAAAACTCTGTTGAACAAAGACATAGTCAAAAAGGTCACAATTTCTCCAGTCCTTAAGTGAAATCCACCTCAGATTTTCCCGGTCCTTAACCCCTAGAGTGCCAGCTACTTACGGCGTACGAGTGGACACAGCTGTACCTGCTGTGCCACGCTCATATGCCATAAGAGTTAAATGCGGTCACTGCATAAGCCGGTATAACCGGCATGCAGTGGCTGCATTAAAAAAGAAAAAAATTGCCTGCCACTCATGGGGAGGCATGAGGATCACTCCTCCTGCCTCCCCAGTTATTGATCTCCCAGCTGATCATGCTGGGAGATCAATAAATACAAAGGAGAAACAGAGTTTCTCCTCTCCCTTCTCTCCTACCCGAACTTCCGGGTAGGAGTGGGCGAGACCGGGGGAAGCCTCCCAACGTCATCGGTGACATAGTCACCGTTGACGTTAGGGAAGTTTCCCCAGTCCAGTTCACTCCTACCAGTGGTAGGAGAGAAGAGCAGGAGAGCTTTTGCTCTCCTGCGGTCGCCATATTGATCTCCCAGCCGATCGACTGGGAGATCAATAAATGGGGGGACACCAGGAGTGGTCCTGATGTCCCCCCACAGGTCTGACTTCAAGAATTAAAAAAAGTAAAAAAAAAAAGGCTAAAAATTAACCCCATGAGTGTCGCAGAGGCGTCAATGGGCTGGAGACCCCTGTGGCACTCACAGGGTTACTAATGTTGGGCGGGATTTTCTTTACCCAAGACCTCATTGGGGGGCTCAGGATGCCCCCCAATGAGGTCTATAACAATATATAATTTTTTTTTAACCCTGTGTGTGCCACAGGGGGGTCCAATGCAGATCCCCTCTCCTCTGGCACACACAGGACTTTTTTTACTATTACTTTACATTCATAGCTTGTTGGGGGGCCCTGAGGCCCCCCAACAAGCTATGAACAAAGAATAATTTAAAAAAAACAAAAAAAAAAAAACCCTTTGTGTGCCACAAGGGTTCAATGCATTGCTTTGCAATGCATTGGACACCTCTGTGGCAGACAAAGGTTTTTTTTTTTTTTGTTTTGTTTTTTTTATTTAGACCTCATTGGGGTGGCATCAGGGGTCCTGATGCCCCCCAATGAGGTCTATAACAAAAAAAAAAAACAGAAAAAAAAAAGAGAGAAAAGTTAACCCTGTGTGTGCCACGGGGGGGGGGTCCAATGCAGACTCCACCTCCTGTGGCACACACAAGACTTTGGTTTGCATTGCTTTGTATTCAAAGCTTGTTGGGGGGCCCTAATGTCCCCAACAAGCTATGAATAAAAAATAGTAAAAAAAAACAAAACAAATTAACCCTCTGTGTGACACTGGGGGTCCAAAACATTGTTTTGCAATGCACTGTACACCCCTGTGGAAGACAAAGGGTTTGTTTGTTTGTTTTTTTCATTTTTACTTTATTTAGATCTCATTGGGTGACATCAGGGGTCCTGAAACCCCCCTACAAGGTGTAAAATAAATAATAAAAATATATAAGAAAATAGGAAAACTATGCGTGCACCACAGTGGGGTCCAACGCAGTGCTTTGCAATGCGCTGGATCCCCTGTGGCACACACACATTTTTTTCCCATTATTTTTTATTCAGACATTGTTGGGGGGGCATGAGAAATGGTACTGATGCCCCCCATGAGGTATGAATAAAAAATAATAGCAAAAAAAAAAAAAAAAAACTCTTTGTGTGCAACAGGGTGTCCAGTGCATTGCAATGCATTGGACACCCCTGTGGCATGCACACAAAATGCCTCCAATCCCCCCACCCTTACACGTACCCTACCCCCCAGCCTAGTTCCACAGCCCACTGGCAGTCCCATTCCCACAGTCTGACCCCACCAGCCTGATTCCACTGCCTACTGGTAGACCCAAGTGTGAGTACGCACAGGATTCAGGCTGGGAATCGAACAGTGTATGTGGGGGATATACATTGCACACTGGTAACCACAGATCCCCCATATGCACTTACCTCCCCACAACCACCGCCACACTTGCTCACCGTCCACTCTTAGATATACCCACATACACTGCCTGACCCCTCGTCCCTTCCCCGACCTGGTTCCACTGGCAGTCACAGGACGTCACTTACACTGACTGACCACGGGTAGAAATAGAATCATACATACATGTTTGCTTCCCTATCCTTGTTCCACCGGTAGCCATGCTCCTGGCATTCAATATGGTATGTCAACCCACAGCAGTGGGGTATCATTTTTGTAGGCTTTCAGGAGGTCCTCCTAGGAAATCCCATGCTGTTGAGCCATTTGCGTATCTTTGAAGTGACCGATTTGTGAAAACAACAAATGTTTTTGTTTTCTGTAGCACCACATCCTGGAAAAAGTTGTGCACACGAACTTAGGGATAGAAAGGCAAGTGACCCCTCATTAGATGTGGCAGGGTATCTTCTTTCCAAAATGGCATGGTTTCTGTACCCTTTCTTCACTTCTGTAGTTGATATAAGCATTTTTGTACATAAAAGTAATGTTTGAGAAAATGTTAGAAACACCAGAGGTTGTAGTAGGTGTAGTTTTATACTTCTAGCACCCCCAAAGGTAGGTCAACTCATACTAATGGGGTGTCATTTGACTCCTAAGAGCACTAGCTAATGAATGCAGTTTAAAATTCCATGGTTTTCGCAGCGTTCCATACATTTGAAGTGGCAGAAATGTAATAAAATGCCTTTTTTTTATTAGCGCCACCTCCTGGAAGCATTTGTGCACACAAGCCTTTGGGTAAGAAGGCAAGTGACCCCTCATTAGATGCGGCAGTTGTTTTCTTTCCAAAATGACATTGTTTCTCAACCTTTCCTGCATTTCTATTATGGTTATAACCATTTTAGTGCAACCAGATAATTTCAAAAACAAAAGTGTCAGGTTTACGTACGTGTTCTTAGCACCTACATATTGTATGTTAACCCACACAAATGGGCTACCATTTTTCTCATGTTGGTAGCAGGTACTGAATACAGCAGGAAATGTTATGGGTTTTCAAAGATTTTAGTATCTTTGAAGTGGTGGAAATGTAAAAAAAAGGTATTTATTCCTATAGCACCACCTTTTGGAAAGATTTTGCACTTCAGCCCAAGGATAGAAAGGCAAGTGACCCCTCATTTGATTCGGGAGAATGTCTACTTTCCAAAATGGTATACCTTTTATACCTTTCCTTCATGTCTCTAACAGTTATGAACATTTTAGTAAAAGCAGCTATTTTTGGGGAAGGAAACAAGTAGGTGTAGTTATGTGCTTCTAGCACCCCTAAGGTAGGTTGACTCATACCAATGAGGTGTCATTTTTCTCCTAAGAGCACTAGCTAATGAATACAGGTGGAAATTCCATGGTTTTCATAGATTTCCGTACAGATGAAGGGGCAGAAATGTAAGAAAATGCCATTTTTTTCCTATAGTGCCACCTTCTGGAAGCATTTGGGCACAACAGGCTTTGGGTAAGAAGGCAATTCACCCCTCATTAGATGCAGCAGGTTGTCTACCCTTTCTTCACTTCTCTAGTTGTTATAACCATTTTTGTATAGACAAGTAATGTTTGAGAAAATGTTAGAAAAATTACAGGTTGTAGTAGGTGTAGTTTTGTACTTGTAGTGCCCCCTAAGGTAGGTGAACTCATACCAATGAGGTGTCATTTTTCTCCTAAGAGCACTAGCTAATGAATACAGTTGGAAATTCCATGGTTTCCACAGATTTCCGTATAGATGAAGGGGCAGAATAGTAAGAAAAGGCCATTTTTTTCCTATAGTGCCACCTTCTGGAAGCATTTGGGCACAACAGGCTTGGGGTAAGAAGTCAATTTACCCCTCATTAGATGCGGCAGGTTATCTTCTTTCCAAACTGGTATGGTTTGTCTACCCTTTCTTCACTTCTCTAGTTGTTATAACCATTTTTGTATAGACAAGTAATGTTTGAGAAAATGTTAGGAAAATTACAGGTTGTAGTAGGTGTAGTTTTGTACTTGTAGCGCCCCCTAAGGTAGGTGAACTTATACCAATGAGGTGTCATTTTTCTCCTAAGAGCACTAGCTAATGAATACAGTTGGAAATCCCTTGGTTTTCACAGATTTCCGTACAGATGAAGGGGCAGAAATGTAAGAAAATGCCATTTTTTCCCTATAGTGCCACCTTCTGGAAGTATTTGGGCACAGCAGGCTTGGGGTAAGAAGGTTGTATAGATAAGTAATGTTTGAGAGAATGTTAGAAAAATTACAGGTTGTAGTAGGTGTAGTTTTGTACTTGTAGCGTCCCCTAAGGTAGGTGAACTCATACCAGTGAGGTGTCATTTTTCTCCTAAGAGCACTAGCTAATGAATACAGTTGGAAATTCCATGGTTTTCACAGATTTCCGTACAGATGAAGGGGCAGAAATGTAAGAAAATGCCATTTTTTCCCTATAGTGCCACCTTCTGGAAGTATTTGGGCACAGCAGGCTTGGGGTAAGAAGGCAATTCACCCCTCATTAGATGCAGCAGGTTGTCTTCTTTCCAAAATGGTATAGTTTGTCTACCCTTTCTTCACTTCTCTAGTTGTTATAACCATTTTTGTATAGACAGGGAATGTTTGAGAAAATGTTAGAAAAATTACAGGTTGTAGTAGGTGTAGTTTTGTACTTGTAGCGCCCCCTAAGGTAGGTGAACTCATACCAATGAGGTGTCATTTTTCTCCTAAGAGCACTAGCTAATGAATACAGTTGGAAATTCCATGGTTTCCACAGATTTCCGTACAGATGAAGGGGCAGAATTGCAAGAAAATGCCATTTTTTTCCTATAGTGCCACCTTCTGGAAGCATTTGGGCACAACAGGCTTGGGGTAAGAAGTCAATTCACCCCTCATTAGATGCGGCAGGTTATCTTCTTTCCAAAATGGTATGGTTTGTCTACCCTTTCTTCACTTCTCTAGTTGTTATAACCATTTTTGTATAGACAAGTAATGTTTGAGAAAATGTTAGAAAAATTACAGGTTGTAGTAGGTGTAGTTTTGTACTTGTAGCGCCCCCTAAGGTAGGTGAACTCATACCAATGAGGTGTCATTTTTCTCCTAAGGGCACTAGCTAATGAATACAGTTGGAAATTCCATGGTTTCCACAGATTTCCATATAGATGAAGGGGCAGAATTGTAAGAAAAGGCCATTTTTTTCCTATAGTGCCATCTTCTGGAAGTATTTGGGCACAACAGGCTTGGGGTAAGAAGTCAATTCACCCCTCATTAGATGCGGTAGGTTATCTTCTTTCCAAAATGGTATGGTTTGTCTACCCTTTCTTCACTTCTCTAGTTGTTATAACCATTTTTGTATAGATAAGTAATGTTTGAGAGAATGTTAGAAAAATTACAGGTTGTAGTAGGTGTAGTTTTGTACTTGTAGCGCCCCCTAAGGTAGGTAAACTCATACCAATGAGGTGTCATTTTTCTCCTAAGAGCACTAGCTAATGAATACAGTTGGAAATTCCATGGTTTTCATAGATTTCCATACAGATGAAGGGGCAGAAATGTAAGAAAATGCCATTTTTTTCCTATAGTGCCACCTTCTGGAAGCGTTTGGGCACAACAGGCTTGGGGCAAGAAGGCAATTCACCCCTCATTAGATGCAGCAGGTTGTCTACTTTTCAGAAATATATAGTTTTATATAGTTATTCCACTGTTTTAGGGTAGTTTTACCACAAAAACCCTAGAATGCGCATATTAGTTTATAAAGTTGAAAATGTCATTTTGCGCTGCTGTTGATTAGGGCTCTACGCTAGCCATGGACGTAGGTAAAACTATACAAATTTGGTATTTTTTTACTCGGGGGACTCGGGGACTTTTCAAATAATTGAAACTTTTTCAATCAAGGTAAATGTTTTTGAGACATAGTATGTGATTTTAACAAAATTAGTAAATTTTCACTTTTTTTGTCATTATGACATCATAGCTTTTTGCACGATATAAAATTCTCTTCAAATAAGGTACCCCAAGAAAGCTCAATTTGTTCTGAAAAAAACAATATATAGTTTTCCATATGGAACTAAAAATCCCCAGAGGAAATCAAGCCTAAACAGAAGGATAGCAAAAATGCTGAAAAAGTGTCTGGCCTGCAGGGTACAGGAAATGGCCCAAGCCTCTGGCACTGAAGGGGTTAAGGGGTTAATGAACAGAGCTCGAAGGTCACCTAACCTTCTGGCTGAAGTGATTGCCAACAGTAAGGCTGTTTTGAAAGAAACCATATTCTTTGAATAGGTTCAAAGAGGCTGTTCAGTAAAGCTCTGAGTGCTGGATTCAATTCCCATGGTGGATAGGAAGGTTGAACTCTTCAGACTTTTCACAGGTGGTGACCAGTGGATTAAAAAAGCCCTGATACTTTTTTTTTATTAATGTATCAAAACACAAAACAACAGTTTACATTATAAATATAATATATTCTTCATACATCTTTCATACTACAAATATATAAGAAATATTATAGATCGTTAGGCATAATACAGCATATAACAATAAAAAAAAAACAGAAACAAAAAAAACATAGACTATGCTAGAGACAAGAAGATTTATGGTCTAAAAAATAGTTATAAAATTGACTCTAAAGGGGCAATGCTAAAGCCGGGGCAGGATAGTTCTAATATTTATATTTCCAAATCTATTAATACTTCCAGATATTATTTCCCTATAATAGATCTTCATAACATCACATCATCATCATCCAAGGATCCTAAATATCGTGGAATTTACCACTAAGCCATCTACTCTTATAATAACCCTCTTCCATTTTACAGATATATTGTATTTGTGAGTGAATCACCCCACTGTATGGTTCCATGTATTTTCCAATTTTTGCCATACATAACTTTATGTAACATTAGGCTTTTTTCAGACTTTTTACAACCAGTGAAATATAAACGGAATTGAAGAAGTTGCGGTGTGAGGGGTATAGCCATATTGAATATTTTACAGGATATCTGTACACAAATTCTTCTCACCTCCTCACACTGCCACTGCATGTGGTACATGGTCCCCTCCTCTCTATCACATCTCCAGCAACGGTTCAATTTACTTTTATCAAAATTATATATCTTAGCGCTTACCACATACCACCTATGGAAGATCTTAAAATATAACTCCTGCATACCAATACAGAGGGAGATTTACCTAAACTGCACATACGCTGTATACCAGTCTTCCAAAGAAAAAGTTTTACCAATTTCTTCATCCCATGACCTCAGTTTTAATGTTAAATTATCATTAGGTTCAATTTCCCAGATTTTCTTACATTTAGAGATTAGTCCCTTTTTATGCTTCACTTCTAAAAACTCCTCTAAGCTAGCACATATTATAGAAGAGCACAGAAAATGAGCAATTCTGAGGTATGAATATCTGCTACTTTCTAATAAATCTTGTCTACTCTGGAGCTGGGAAAAGGTTAATAACCTTCCATTTGGCATTATGTCAGCAACAATATCTTCCCCTCTAATATTACATTTTTTTTTAATTTAAATCTTGAATATAATACTTCAGGTTACTGAAAAAATGGTAATATACTTTATAATTGGATTCATATATTTCTGATTTTTTAATATTTCCTGATTAATCCCAAATATACCATACGGGGTCGAGCTGTTGCTGGGCAATTTTTCAAGATCAAACCATGCTGTCAAACTGCTTCCATACTTATTCTGGACCATATAATGCTCCAGCATGCAGGCTTCATGTAATTTGAACATATCTGGCATAGAAATTCCCACTTTGTTAATACTTATTGAAAGTATCTTCTGTGAAATTCTTGATTTCTTATTAGACCATACGTATATATTTATACGTTTCTGAAATGTAAGAAGTAATTGACTAGGGTCTCTCAAAACATTAGCTCTTAACAGGTAAACTATTTTTGAAACAAAATACAAATTAATGACATTCACTCTCCCTAACCAGGAGATTTCCATTCCTCTACAGATTTTACATTTCTTCCTACAAATAGATAGGAGCAAAGAGTAGCTCATTCTTACCATATCTCTCAAATCCAGTTTTAAATTTTATCCCCAAATAGTCTATCTGTTGATTGTCCAGATTTACTCTTAATACTGATCGTAACATTTGGCAGATTTCTAGGGAAATATTAGCTACAATATCTTGTGTTTTTTCTATATTTAATTTTATAGTTGCAATAAACCCAGAATTCTTCAATTATACTAAGAACATCATCCGCAAAAAGCAAGCTTTTATAATCTTGAGAATTTATCTCTATGCCACTTACTTCAGAGGATTGCCTCACCATCACAGCCAATGGCTCTAAAGATAATGCATATAAAAGTGGAGCCAATGGGGATCCTTGGCAAATGCCATTCTTAATATTGAAGCACTCAGAATCCAATAAAGGGCCCGTAATTTAAGCCATAGGGTTTGCATACATAGTTATTGTATTTTCTCTAAATCCTCCAGAGATGCCAAAGGCCCCCAAGATTTCTTCTAAAAAAAAAAGGCCAGTTTACCCGATCAAATGCTTTTTTGGCATCCAAAGCGATGACCTCTGCTTGAATGTTATTTCTATTAGTAATATCTATCAGGTTTTTACAAGTATTATCAGTAGATTGTCTTCCCATAACAAAACCTGTTTGGTCTGAATGTATGATATCAGGTATTATTATTTTTAGCCATTCAGCCAGGTTTTTCATGAATAATTTTATGTCTAGGTTTAATAATGAAATGGGTCTATAGTTTGCAATAATAGATGGTTCTTTACCCAGCTTTAGGATCTGAGAGATAGAGGCCTGTAGCATCTCCGGAGCAATCCCAGGTCCTTGTGATATTTCCCTATAGCCCTTTGCTGAAATCTCCTTTTTGTCCTTTGCCCTACTCCTTACTTTTTGGAGCTAATGCCATTGGACCGTTAGGGTTTTTAGGCCACCTCCACCTTTCCTCTGGGCCCGATTATCGAGCTAGTCTCTGTGTTGTAGCTTTCGAGCTTTTGCTGGTTGAGACTTTGGCTCAATTTTTGTATCTGACTTTCCCGGTTATTCGATCCCTGGCTCACGTCCTGACTTCGGCTTTGTCTTACCTGTGTTGTTCCTGGCGCTCCCAGTTCTGACGTTATACTTGCTGTACCTTGTTGGTTTTTCCCTCAGCAGCACCAGATCTCTGCCCGGTACTCATTTCCTCTCTGTCCTCCATACGTCTCCTCGTAGCCGCCCTACTTCCCCCTGTAACAGATACTAGAATACTCCGAGTCGGTTCAGTAAGGTGAAGATAGTTTATTGATAGTTTATCTCGTTACCATTGAGATATGATGGCTAACCTACCCTATGCAGGGGGTTTATTAATCAATTAGAGATATTCTTGGAACTGACGCCTCATGCTTTTCCTAACGACCGGAGCAAGGTCAGGTTCATGATATCCTTGTTAATGGGCAAAGCCCTGGCATGGGCTAATCCTCTGTGGGAAAATGCCAAACCCTGCACTTAGAATTTCAGTGAGTTCATAAGAAAGTTCTGCAGAGTGTTTGAGGTTCCTGGTAGAGCCGCCTCTGCTGCCAAAAGATTGATGGAAATACAACAGGGTGATCGTACCGTGGGCGATTATGCCATACGGTTTCAGACATTGGCAGCAGAGGTGGGATGGAATAATGAGGCGTTAGTGGCAGATTTTGCCCAAGGGTTGACTGACTCCATCAAAGATGAGATAGCTGCCAGAGATGTACCCAGTGATTTGGACGAATACATTGATTATGGCATGCTTATTGACTCCCGTATTCGTGAAAGATGCCTGGCTAAAAGGGCGAGATCCAGAAGCTATGGGCATGGCAGTCTTTTGAACCCACTCTCACCTCCCATTCCTCCTGACCGTTCACCCGAACCTAGTGAACCAATGCAGCTCGGGTTCACCAGACTCACTAAGGAGGAACAGGCGCACCGTAAGAGGCAGGGTTTATGCTTTTATTGTGGCAAAGCTGGGCACTTATTACGCACTTGTCCGGTACGGCTGGGAAACGGACACACCTAGGGTACCTTGGGGGACAGGCCCTAGGTGGCGTAAAGCAGTCCCTAAATCCAAGCACACAGAAACCCACCATCCAGGTGTTATTTTCCTGGGCTGATCAGTCTGTGGAGGTGCTGGCCCTGGTAGATTCTGGTGTAGCCGGTTACTTCATGGATTGTTCTTTTGCCGAATTGCACAAAATTCCTTTGGTCAAAAGGGACACCCCCTTAGCCATTGACAGTAGACCTTTGGAACCTGCATTAATCACTATGGAAACAATTCCTATTATTATGTCTATTGGGGCTCTCCACAAGGAGGAATTACGTTACCTGATTATTCATTCCCCTCATCATATGGTCATCCCGGGGTTCCCATGGCTGCACTTGCATAATCCCCAGTTTGATTGGCAGAGATGTGAGGTCAGATCATGGTCCGAATACTGTACTGAGCACTGTTTGTCGCTCCCTGTCAAGATTTTATGTACCTCTCCCTCCGTGCCAGCTGAATACTGTGAATTCAGTGACGTATTCAGTAAGGGAGAGGCTAGCATATTGCCTCAGCACAGACCGTATGATTGCACTATTGATTTGCCTCCGGGGCGTGGTGCCTCCAAGGGGTCACACGTACCCATTGTCCTGAGATGAGAACAAGGCTATGGAGGACTACATTGAGGACGCCCTCAAAAGAGGGATCATACGCAAGTCTACTTCCCCGGCTGGTGCCGGTTTCTTTTTTGTGAAAAAGAAAAGTGGCGAACTAAGACCTTGTATTGATTACCGTGGACTGAATAAGCTCATGTCTAAGAATGCCTACCCCATACCACTTATTACTGAGTTATTTGACAGGTTTAAGGGCTCTTCTATCTTTATGAAACTTGATCTGCGGGTCGCTTATAACCTGATCAGAATTAAGGCTGGGGATGAGTGGAAAATGGCATTTAATACTAGGTCTGGGCATTATGAATACCTAGTGATGCCATTTGGTCTATGTAATGCACCTGCGGTATTTCAAGAGTTTATCAATGACATCCTCCATGATATGCTTCAGTCTTGTGTGGTCGTATACCTCGATGATATATTGATACATTCTGCTAACCTAACCCAGCACATCAAGGATGTGTTTGAGGTCTTGCTTCGCTTACGCAAAAATAAACTGTTCTGTAAATTAGAAAAATGCGAGTTTCACAGGTCCAAAGTGCCCTTCCTGGGGTTCATGATCTCTAATGATGGCATTGCCATGGACCAGGAGAAATTGGCAGCAGTCCTACAATGGCCATCTCCCAAAGGATTAAAAGCTATCTAACACTTTTTGGGCTTTGCCAATTATTATAGGAAATTTATCCAGAACTTTTCTACAATTGTTAAACCTCTGTCTGACCTCACACATAAGGGCGATAATCCCTCTCAATAGTCCGAGGCAGCTGAAAACGCTTTTGAGACATTGAAGTCTGCTTTTGCATCTGCTCCTGTACTGTCCCACCCCAACCCTGCCCTGCCATTTACCTTGGAAGTCGATGCCTCCAAAATCGGGGTAGGGGCAGTACTTTCCCAGTGCCCTGTTGGGGGTGGCACCCTGAGACATTGTGGGTTCTTTTCTAAAAAAACTCTCTAGTGCCCAAAGTTATTATGAAATTGGTGACAGAGATCTCCTGGCTATTATTCTCACATTGAAAGAATGGCGTCACCTACTGGAGGGCACCAGAACCCTGGTGTTAATCCTAACTGATCATAAAAATTTGACCTATCTCTCTGAAGCGAAAAGGCTGTCCTCCTGCCAGGCTAGGTGAGCACTGTTTCTTTCCCGATTCAATTTTGTAGTATCCTATCTACCAGGCTCAAAGAACCTTAGGGCAGATGCCCTGTCCAGACAATTCGGGCCAGAAATTGAGAGGTATGAAGAGCCCGTACCTATTATTCAGCCAGATAGTATCCTGACTACTGTGCGTACTAGTATCACTTCGCCACTGGGGTAAGAGATTTTGGCATCTCAGGAGAGGGCTCCCCCTGAAACCCCAGTTGGCAAGTGTTTTGTGGATGAGCCATTCCGTACTCGTCTACTTGAGACATACCACTCATCTAAGACTGCTGGGCACATCGGGAGGGATCAATTAATATGGTCTCTCTGACAAGTATTTTGGTGGCCCTCCCTTAGAGCCGATTGCTCCGCTTTCACTGCAGCCTGAGCCACATGTGCTCGTGCCAAGACCCCCAGACACCTCCCAGTGGGCTTACTCCAACCTGTGCCTAATGGAGAACGCCCATGGTCCCACATATCTATTGATTTCCTGGAAGAATTGCCAGTGTCTAGGGGTTATACTTTTATCCTAATGGTGGTCGACAGGTTCTCCAAGATGGCTCATTTCATGCCCCTCTCTGGCCTTCCTTCAGCCCAGGAACTGGCAGTGGTTTTTGCCAGAGAAGTGTTCCGTTTGCATGGGGTTCCCAGAGTGGTGGTGTCTGACCGAGGGAGCCAGTTCGTGTCCAGATTCTGGAGGGCATTCTGTAGCCAGATGTGCATTCAATTGTCCTTTTCCTCCACCTACCATCCCCAGACCAATGGGGCCGCTGAGCGTGCCAATCAGGGACTGGAGCAGTTCCTGCGCTGCTTTGTGACCGATCATCATGACAACTGGGCTGACCTGTTGCCGTGGCCAGAGTTCGACAGGAATTGTGCAATTAATTCATCATCCGGAAGCTCCCCGTTTCTCATCAATTACGGGTTTCAGCCGTGCCTGCTCCCGGACTCATTTCAGTCACAGCAGATTCCAGCTCTGGACGAGCATATTGAGCAGCTTCGCTCCACTTGGGCACAGGTTCAGAGGACCCTCAGTCAGTCATTCTAACGACATCAGTGGCATGCCAATCGCAGACGGCTGCCAGCGGTCTCCTTTCAGGTTGGGGATATAGGGTATGGCTTTCCTCCAGAAATCTTAATCTGCAAGTGCCGTCTAATAACTTGGCTCCCCAGTTCGTTGGTCCATTCAAAGTTATCCGCAAAGTTAACCCGGTCTCATATGCATTGGAACTCCCAGCATCTATGCGCATACATAATGTGTTCCTATTGAAACACTTGGTATGCAACCGCTATACTACCACTCCGGTGGTTCCTGGGCCCGTGGACGTTCAAGGCCAAGAGGAGTACAAAGTTCAGAGTATTATTGATTCTAGGAGGGTTAGAGGGAAATTGCAATATTTGGTCCATTGGAAGGGCTATGGCCCCGAAGAACGTTCTTGGGTCGATCATAAGGACCTTCATGCCCCTAGACTGTTGTGCAATTTCCACTCTAAATATCCTCAGAAACCAAGACCCTCTGCCAGGAGAGGGGGACTTTGAGAGGGGGGTACTATCACGGTTCCTGTGATCTTCATTGTCACTCTTTGTTGTGGTGCGCTCCCATTGGCTGAGCTTTGTTGGGCCCGCAAAAAATCAACAATAAGGGCTACACCAAGAGCTCATGAAGGAAAATGAGTTGATAGGTAAGAAAATTATATATTCATCAGTTCTCCTAAGAGAGATAACAGAGATAAACAATGAGGAGGGATTTAGTAATGGTAGCTTGAAAAATATTTCTTCCAAAAACAGCATGTGCAGAAGCTTTAAGATTTAACTTGCATGCCTTTATATAGATATGAATGCTTTTCCAAGTGGTGGCTCTCCAGATTTGCTCTGTGGAAGCCTTAGTATTCTTTGCTCAGGTACAGTGAGCCTTGATCTTCACTGGAATTTGTTTTCCTTGGAAAAATAGTCTTCTGAAATAGAAGCTCTTAACTAGCATTCAATGGTAAGCTCTGAAGCGTTCTAACTCTTTGGTAAACAAAAATACCGTTGATGAAGGGTGACAAACTTTCCTGAAGGAACTTGTTCTGTCCAGGCAATAACTTAAACATATTTCTTCTGTGTTCCTTACACAGCAGACAAATGGGTCTCAGCTCTGCCTCCCAGCTGGTAGGACCAATCAGGAAGTATAAGAGCCCTGGTCTTCCTCTCCAGAAACAGTTTAGTTTGGTCCTACCAAGCTGGGGGACAGAGGCATTCTATGTCTCCTGTGAATTTAATCACTATTTTTTCTTTATTATTTTGTTCCAAGAAAATACATATGACCTACAGATGTGGGTTGCATCTATGGTCCTGGACACATGTCCGCATATTCTCTGACAGAAGAGGATTGCATGGGACACATTGAAGTGAAAATTTGTCTGCCTGTGCATCCTTCAGCATGCCTATCTTGTCTTCCTTTTACCAGATGGCTGTTCCTTGGTGTGTGCAACAAGTTCTAGCAAGAGAAGGAAGTTAGCATTGGCACGTTGCCTTTAGGGGACAGAAACTGGAAGTGGCTAATAAGAAACACATGAAGAATGAGCTCTGGTATATATAAGGGCAGGCAAAGAGCTTTCTTTCTCTATATTTTTATATATATATATTGATACATATATCTGTTTAAACATGTCTAAAGCTTCTCAGTCTGAGAAACCAAAAGCCATGGAACGTACCACTTCTAAAGAACACAAGGCAACTCCTACACTAAAATCATGTGCAGGATGTAATTCAAAATTGAGCAACTCAGACTCAAAAGTTTGCCAGGAATGTATGAGAAAAGTAGAGGGCATTGATGTTCCATCCCAATTTAAAAAGTTTCTTGTGTGGATGAAGAAATCCATGCAAGAAACCTTTAACTCCATGCAAAAATCTGTCAAAAAGAGACCTAGATTCACTGATCCAGAAGAGGGACCTTCTGCTATTCCATATAATGTGGAAGAAGAAGGTAGCATTATGGAAGTCTCATCAAACTCCGCTGCTGAGGAGGGAGAATTAGTGGAGGTCAGGGGCCTTCAATATGGATAAATGGATTGTTCAAGTCAGTGCGTAAGACTCTAGCATTAACAGAGGTACATAAGGAATTGGATATTATGGATGCGGCTTTTGTGGGACACAAAAGATCAGCACCTGTTTTCTTTTTTTCATCCCTCTGCCTGTGATGCAGTTAGTGCGCACCAGAATTGCCCATCTTTTTATTTTCTACAAAAGGCCTTATGAGTTGTACATTTATGATGACCAAACTATAGTGTTCACCTATTATAATACACAGGGGAAGTTTTGACATACCTACACAATTTGTACCCTCATGCTCCACATTCATACATCCTGTTTTTTAAAACCATACTAGTTCAGCTTTATTAGTCTTGAAAAGACAAGAAGCTATATAATTTTCTTCTAAAGCATGCATACATAAGTGAGCTTTCTGTCAGTTTTTTCTATTTGCTCCACCATCGAGATTTTCTAGTACCCTTTAACATATATAAGTATTTTTGGGGAGCACCAACTGTACCATACACAGAATAATAAACATTCCCTCTTTTAAAAAGGGCTTATATTGCCTTGGATGCCATAGGGGTCTCCAACACATTGCTTCACAATATGATTTGCGACCTCTCTAATATTAATGGTGTTAAAGGCCTTATAAATCAGTGGGAATGTTGGGAAATTTATGTCTCCCATATAGTCCAGTTGACTTGCTCTAGAATTACTCTTTTGTTATATGCTGGTTCTCTGTAAACTGTATATAAATATAAAGGCACTGTAATACTTAGTTTTGTCAGTGTTTTAAATAAACAGTATGAGGTAAAACTCCATCTTTAGCTAAATGTAAACATTCAGTTTGTTTTGGTTGCAATTAAATTAATTTATTATGGGTAAGTCTGTGGTATATTATTTTAATTACAATAATTCCATAAATCCCTAATTTTAGATTTGTCATTATAAACCAAAATTGCATCATCTATACTTTTCCTCATGGTAAAAAATAAAACCGGAGACGGTAGTTTTGAAAGCACAGTTTGGTATTTTATTAACTGTGCTGTCAAAAAACACTGATGTGTAAAAATGCCCAACAAGTGCAAAACTTGCACTCATTAAACACAATAAAAACGTGATTGAATTTGGCATTCTAATACATGCGGCGGCTTCATCACACATTAAGGTACTCACTTTTTTTTTCCAACACACACACACACACACACACACACACACACACACATGTGTGGCTAGTGATACCTACACTAGTCACATGTGTATGTATTGATGAGGGGCCCTTTGAGAAGCCAGTCAGCTTCCCCCCCGCTAGAAGCTGATTGACTGGGAGGTGCATAAGCACACATCCCAACCAATTGTAGAGTGGAAACCATTTGGAACAGAGGCTGCCCATATAAAAGCCAGAAATTCCATCATTTGGACTTGGGCAATGGCCCAAAAGGTATGAAAAGGGGAATGTTTTACTCTGCATTCCTGCCACCACCGTTAGTGGCAGCGGAGGTGGCAGCAGCGTCTTCTAATTAACCCTTGGGATGACTGGATTTTTTGTAAACATGGAATGGCTGCCTACTTTTTTTTAAATTAATCAATATTTGACTTGTGATGGCTGCATTTTATTTAACTCTTTGAGAGCTGCAATGAGCATTTGGCCACAAAGTAGACTTTGGCTACCAACTCTGGTTGGTCTATGTACCGGTCCAGTTATAGGATAGCTTTGGTAAGGGTATGAGTGGAAATTCTATTCCCTTCATTTTAAACATCAAGTTTATGTTAGGAGGCTACCTTCTCTCGCAGCACAGACTCAGGAAATGAGGTAGAGATTTTATTGTCATTAGAGAGCTCTGGTTGGCTATGTCATGCTTTGACATTTATAAAGTTTGAATAAGAAAAAAATCAGGTAATGACATTCGTTATATGTTAGTTATACATAAAGAGTTACATTATTTGGTATATCAAAACAGAAAGGTCCACCTTTCGTCCTCAGACCAAATACATAATGTGGGATAAAGCAAACCTGACTTTGCTTCCTTACTATGCCTTCAAGCCTCTATTAAACTGAAACATGTTGGATGCATACAGTTATTCAACAGCAAAAGATTTTATTTATCGTGATTTCTGTCAAGGCATAATACAGGATCAGTTCAAAATGCCCAAAATGCTTAGTTTGAAGTCCACCTTCAGATCATTCAAACTCAGTCTCCATGAATAATTGAAAAAAACAATAAAGTAAACATAACATTTTGTCTCAGCTGTTGGCCTCAATGAGAGACTTATCATTAAATCGCTCTTTTGCAGCAATGATCTACTACAAATATTGAGTAATATACACATCAAGGTTTTAAGTAAAAATAAAGTACATGTGTACACTTTGCATTCCCTTTCTCTCCCTCTACCCACAAAAAAAAAATATTGGTATCTCCTGTATCCCCCTCCCCTTCCCGCCCTCCCTATACTTCAAAACCACATCTTGCAAAACTGCTCATCTCTTAAGTACGGGCCCTTGAGGAGGCCATCTGGAGCTCCATGTGCCATCTTCCTTGAATGCTATTACAGTGAGGGAAAAAATGATTTGCTCTCCTGCTGATTTTGTACGTTTGCCCACTGACAAAGAAATTATCAGTTTATAATTTTAATGGTAGGCTTATTTGAACAGTGAGAGACAGAATAACACAAAAAAATCCTGAAAATCCATTTTCTACAGTCAACACATGTTTTCCTTGTCTATAGTCTTTAAGGGTACATCAGCATAGGATTGTGCCTAAGAACTGGCATGATAGATCATACCGCTGTTCACTACATAAGGATGTTTATTTGTTTCTATATCTAACTGTACTTATCAGATGAATGTTTTAGTAATAATATCATTGTACGTAATTTCATCTGTACTTGTTAGCGCTTGTGATGTGAATGTAACTATTTTATGATTTTGTAACAGTGTGATACTTTAGAAATCTCTCAATAAAGTTTTATTGAAAACTTAAAAAAAAAAAAAAAATCCTGAAAAACTAATTTCAAAAAAGTTATCAATCAGCAAGATTTCTGGCTCCCGGGTGTCATTTATACAGGTAACAAGCTGATGTTAGGAGCACTCTCTTAAAGGGAGTGCTTCTAATCTCAGCTTGTTATCTGTATAAAAGACACCTGTCCACAGAAGCAATCAATCAATCAGATTCCAAACTCTCCACCATGGCCAAGACCAAAGAGCTGTCCAAGGATGTCAAGGACAAGATTATAGACCTAGACAAGGCTGGAATGGGCTACAAGACAATCGCCTAGCAGCTTGGTGAGAAGGTGACAACAGTTGGTGCGATTATTCGCAAATGGAAGAAACACAAAATAACTGTCAGTCTCCCTCGGTCTGGGGCTCCTTGCAAGATCTCACCTCATGGAGTTTCAAAGATCATGAGAACAGTAAGAAATTAGCCCAGAACTACACGGGAGGATTTTGTAAATGATCTCAAGGCAGCTGGGACCATAGTCACCAAGAAAACAATTGGTAACACACTACTCCGTGAAGGACTGAAATCCTGCAGAGCCCACAAGGTCCCCCTGCTCAAGAAAGCACATATACAGGCCCGTCTGAAGTTTGCCAATGATCATCTAAATGATTCAGAGGAGAACTGGGTGAAAGTGTTGTGGTCAGATGAGAGCAAAATTGAGCTGTTTGGCATCAATTCAACTATCCCTGTTTGGAGGAGGAATGCTACCTATGACCCCCAAGAACATCATCCCCACCGTCAAACATGGAGGTGGAAACATTATGCTTTGGGGGTGTTTTTCTGCTAATGGGACAGGAAAACTTCACCGCATCAAAGGGATGATGGATGTGGCGAAGTACCGTCAAATCTTGGGTGAGAACCTCCTTCCCTCAGCCAGGGCATTGAAGATGGGTAGTGGATGGGTAATCCAGCATGACAATGATCCAAAACACATGACCAAGGTAACAAAGGAGTGGCTCAAGAAGAAGCACATTAAGGTCCTGGAGTAGCCTAGCCAGTCTGCATACCTTAATCCCATAGTAAATCTGTGGAGGGAGCTGAAGGTTCGAGTTGCCAAAAGTCAGCCATGAAACCTTAAATGACTTGGAGAGGATCTGCAAAGAGGAGTGGGACAAAATCCCTCCTGAGATGTGTGCAGACCTGGTGGCCAACTACAAGAAACGTCTGACCTCTGTGAATGCCAACAAGGGTTTTGCCACCAAGTACTAAGTCATGATTTGCAAAGGGGTGAAATTATTTCACTCAATAAAATGCAAATCAATGTATAACTTTTTTGAAATGTGTTTTTTCAGGATTTTTTTGTTGTTATTCTGTCTTTCACTATTCATATAAACCTGCCATTGAAATTATAGACTGATCATTTCTTTGTCGGTGGGCAAACATACAAAATCAGCAGGGGATCAAATAATTTTTTTCCCTCACTGTATCTCCATTGAGGACTTCTGCACATTGTAAAATGAGTTAGTGCCCTGTCATGACCTTCAAATCCTGACAGGGCACTACTGTAGTTTCAATGAGCAGACCTGAAGGTCCTGACAGAGCAGTAACACATTTTCCAATGGAAGAGATAGCAGAAGAGGAAGCATCCAGAAAATGCATGCATGTCACCCCCTGGACATAGCTCTTGGGTGCCTCCTCATAGACTCATAATTGAGTTGGGTAGAGGAAGGGGATGGAGGGCGCAATATATAGTATTGAGATGAAGGGATGGAAGAGGGATAGCAGCATTTTATTTTATTTTTTACTGCATTTAGCACACAACCCCCAGTTTGCATAAGACTAAACGTGGTAAAAAAAGTATGCACTATATTGAATATTGTATGGTAATTATTTGAGTTTTATCCTCTAACATTTGTCTCTTGAGACAAATAATTTCACTTCCCGCTTTGTGTTTTTCCGTCTAGCTCATTGCTTTCAAATCAATAGCAACACTGAATTTACACACAACACATAGCAAATGTTGTTTTTGCCTGAAACCAAAATTGTTGAATAATAGCACTTCCTGCTTGGCATTTTTCCATCTAGCTCATTGCTTTCAAATCAATGGAAACACTGAAATTACACTCATCACATAGCAAATGTTATTTTATTTCCCAAAGACATAGTATAAAAGGTGCATGAGGGTGCCTGTATTGGTGGAGTGTGGGGAAAGAATCAGATGAACGGGGAAATGTTTGGTTGTTGACTGGGATTGGGGGACAGTAAAAAAATGAATAAATAAAATAAAAATAAAATAAGAAATTGGTACATAATGTGACAGGGACCCCCTGACCTAAGATGTGACTGGGGCAGACTGATAATTGAGTATTTTGTAGAGGATGATTTCTCGAACTTGTTGTTAGAGGCCCAAGCCCAGAGGATATATTGATTTGTAGAACTTAGACTTATTAGAGGCACAAGCACTAAGGAAACATTGATTTGCTGTAGGACTTAGACTTGTGTTAGGCCCAAACCTTGAGGAATCATTTATTTGTAGGACTTTGACTTGTTAGCTTCACAAGTCCTGAGAAATCAGTGACTTTTAGGACCTAGGTGACCTAGGCTTGTTAGAAACAAGCCCCCCAAAATTGTGTTTTTTGTAGGCCTCTGGTTCTTGTGAAAAGAACAAGCCCTGAGGGAAAAAAATGCCCTACTGGTCAAATGCCCTGGTTTAATTGTGGCATTTGTGACTGCTGTTCTTGCTGCTGCTGAGTAGGGATGGGCAAAAAGTGGAAAAAATTTCCCGCATGACTTTTCGCAAAAACTTGCAGATTTTTTTTGCTTTTTTCATGAAAGTTTGCTCATTTTCGCCTATGCAGAATTTTCCTCCTTTTTGCCTATTTTAACAAATTTTTCACCTATATTTCCTAAAGGTACTACATTTCCCACTGCAATATTAATTCTTTTGAGGGCTGTAGTTTACAAATAAGTGGCTGAAAGTCAAAGTTGTGAGTCCTACAGCCACATATGCCTTGAAAAATGTGTTAGCATGTAGAGTGCATTTGTCCTTTGCCCGTAACACTAACTTCCTTCTTAAGTGACACTGGCACATATTTGTGATTATGATGTCAAGTAATAACAAACATAAAATGCAACCTACAATGTGACAGATGCGTATTGTAGTGGTGGTGGTGGGGACTGGTAGGTATGTTGTGATCTGTGTATGTATATAGTTTTTACCATTGTCATTTTTGCATCAATTTGCTATCCTCCTTCTCAGATTATTGACACACATTACTTGTCACTCATAGCAGTGGTCCCAAGTGGGGATAGATGGTGGCAACCCTTCTTCAAATCCCTCCTCCACCTCCTCATCTGTGCTGCTGTTAATATATTTGTCCTGGCTTTGTCTGTCATGTGTGGTTTGTTCTACCTGATACTCCGATGGTATGAAATGTTGTTTCATTTTAAGAATATTTGTCTCACTACATTTCTGCTTGATAGCCGTGTCCTGCTGTCATTGACAATGTAACCACTTTCACTGAAATTAACAAGGTGCTGCCTTTCTGAATGGCAGTACAAGTGGAGGTAATAGTGGTGGAGGTGGCAGTAGCACATGTATGGGGAAACAGAGGCACAGCTGTGACTAAGCTGCTGCTTCTGCTGAATTGAAGTAACATTAGATGTAGGAGACAGTGTAGAAGGATTAGATGGGTTGTATGCCTCCTCTTCCTCAATCTCCTCCTCAATTTCTTCTGGCTCATTATCCAGTTCCTCATCATCATCAATATGGATGTCATTTATCACTTGGGCATAGATTGGAGTAAGTCTCAATTCCACAACAAGATTAATGACGTAAAACGTCCCTTCCAATCTTAGTCTTTTTCTTTGATCCAACCAAAACATGGGTATATGACCCCTCTTTATGGCCTTGATAGAAATTGTGCATTATTTTGGTGGGTGTGGGGGAGATTTTGCCACTATGGCCAGGATGTTCAATGCTGCTGCGTACAGCTGATAGTATTGCCATGTAAGAAGGCTTTCTTGTTGCTGTCTGCCAGCTCTGGCAACACCATGAGAAGTGAAAGCACACCCAGACCTTTTTATTACTATTAATAAAGAACGTTATTAAATAAATAAATAGAATATAGATAAATTATTTAACTGTGCACTTCTTTTAATAGTAAATTAATTGTTTTTTATTAAAACACTCAGGAACAACAGGCAGAGCTTCTGCAGACAATAACCTACTAAGATTATTGGTCAGTCACCAGCAGATCTAAAACAAATGCTGCCAGAAAGGGCTGCAGTGAGGCGCTGGACTGGACCGGACAGTGGATGATATGGATAGTCAGCTATGGATTGGACAGTTTTTTTATTTGGGTACTGCAGGATGATAAGTGACATAGGCACTTGTTCCTTCTTCACTGATTGCTCTAAGACTAGCTCTGACTCTTAGTCCCTAGCTATTAATTATTATCTCCTAGCTAACCTAGCTCCAGCAGCTTTTAAACTAAAAGTACTTTTAAAAAAGGTTAAAAAGAATGTACTAGTAGGGATTAAAAGTTTAGCCTTCTATTGCAATCCCACGAAGAGGAACAAAGATTGTTCTCTGTCCAGCTGTCCTTTTGAACCCTTCTCCAATAACTCCAGTACAGCATCCAAGACTAAAAGGAAGGTCATTAGAAAAACTATAGCTAAAGAAATAAAAAAAAATCTGTTTTGCTGTTTTGAAATGCAGGGACATGAGATGATCACACTAACTTTGACACTGCTTCTAGCTGCTAAATTAAAAGTAAGAAAATGTGCTGCATCCAGATTATATTAGTTTGAGGGGCAATCCATTTGGAACTCAGGATTGGCAAGAGTATAAAATGCATCTCAGATAAACTAAAGCAGGTGTAACAAAAAACAAATTAACTGCATGAAAATTCAGAAAGTCATTCGTTGTTCTGTTGCTTCGTTCGCTGTTCCATTAGGATATAATTTTTATCCAAATCTCCTGAAACGTCATTTTCAGTTCATTTCAAATTTGCATATGAAACAAATGCACGTCTTCACAGCCACATCTAATTTTCCCCTTTTTAAAAAATTACCCCAGGTCCCTGGGGATGTTGTAGGGGTAGAAGCACTATCTGCTGGGCTGAGTGGGCTCTCCCTACTGCTGCTGCCTGTGGATTTCTCAACATCACCATCTGTCGAACTCCTCTTGAACATTTTCCAGCACACAACATTACTCAGACTTTATTTTTACCCTCTCTCTTTCTCTCCCCTTCTCTTGCCCTCTCTTTCTCTTGATCACCTCTGCCTGTGTCTGCTACTAATCTACAACTATGCTTCATGGCATTACTGTAGTGGTTATCACTGTAAGTGATAAGGTAGTATCCTAGTTATTTTCTATGAGCAGCAATTCCCAAGGTAAATGGTGAATTTTTGGTGGAGGTTCTTGCCAAAAAAGGGACTTCACCCATCTCTACTTGTAAGGACCAGAGGTGTGCAAAATGCATTGCAACACAATGGGCAAGATGTTCAAAAAGTCATCATAATGAAAAACTTGTCGGATCATGAGTTGCTGGTAAAAGAAGGACAATATTTTCAGAAGTCAATCCATCACATTTGAAAATACAGCTAAAGAATTAAAAATGACGGTAAGAAGATCTCATTGCTGTTAAAAATTCTGATCTTAAAGGGATAGTAATACTTCATTTTAACTTTATTTTATTTTGTAGGCATTAAAAAAACTTGAAGAATGATATAAGTCTTATCTCTGAAACCTTTATGGTTTAAGAGATATTCACAAGCAAAGTATCCCCCCCCTGTTCAACCAGATCAGAAGGGAGGTGTCCAGGTAGACTGCAGAGAGGGACAATCTTCAATTAAGATAAGGGAAAAAGCTGAAAAACTTGTCAAGGGGGGAAGGGCTTTCATTGTTTTCATATAAAGAAGATTGTCCCCTTCTGTTATCTCTCTGGTCTTACAACCAGATTCACATCTGAGAAGAGATGGCTTACACTAGGTAAAAGGGGTGGGGAGGGGAAACTTTGCTTGTGAATATCTCTTAAACCATAAAGGTTTGAGAGATAAGACATATCATTCTTCATGTTTTTTTAATGCCTACAAAATAAAATAAAGTTAAAACGAAGTATTACTATCCCTTTAAAAATTGTCTTTGATTTTGTCTTTGAAATGAAAATTTTCAAAGGAACAAAGACATTTTTTGTCTTTTAAATGAAAAATTGCTTCTCAGTACATTAATTTTTCTTCTCCAAGTTTAGACAATTTTTATTATGTCAGGAAAAAATGACGTTAACCTCTTAGTGACCGGCCGCGGGCGCACGGGGCCAGCACTTAACGCCCGCTGAATATTTTTCATCATTTGTTAAAATGACTTCCGGGACGTACAAGTACGTCTTCTGTCCACCTGGGACATCCACTCGGGATGTACATATACATCCTCGGGTGGTAAGGGGTTAATCAGACAATAAAATGACATTCAAACAAAT
Source organism: Rhinophrynus dorsalis (assembly GCA_037306005.1). Lineage (NCBI taxonomy): Eukaryota > Metazoa > Chordata > Amphibia > Anura > Rhinophrynidae > Rhinophrynus > Rhinophrynus dorsalis. Next base: position 335,665,574 of record CM074720.1, on the reverse strand, counting down.
ATTTTTTTCTGAAAATACCTTACATTATGATGGAAGATTAAACCACACCCACTTTTAAAACGGCTTTTTCCCTTTGACGGATATGGCGGAATTGGATGCAAAAAATGACGGAAATATGTCTAAGAATTGACAGATAATGGTGTAAGAAATTTTTTATTCTGACTACAGACAATTTTAGTTACCACCACTTTCTGAACATCCCGCCCAATGTGTTACACACCCCTCTGGTCTTTAACCCTTTGAGTGCCAGAGAGGTATGCAATGCATTGCTCTACAATGCCTTTCATGCCTCTCTGGCACTCGAGGAGTTAAAGGGTTAATGAATGAGATGTTCAAGGAAGGGGTCTGAGCCAAGAGACGCCATAATTATCATTAAAGTTTCCGGGACAAAAACCTTGAAGAAAAATTAATATGGTCTACAGAGATGTGTTCAAAGAAGGGCACTTGTAAACCCTTCTTCGATTCCTTGAGAAGGCATGCAGTGGAACTTTGTGGACGGAGATGTAAAGTGGATGCCTTAGTGATCCCCCGGGTCACTTTTATAGTTTCCAGTACAAAAAAAAATTGAAAAAACAAAAACAAACAAATACAACACAGATGCAGCAGAGCGTCATTGCCTGATGCTCAGGAAACACTAAAAAAATGAAACTCTGATTGTCTTCAAAATAAACCATACTGAGATGAACATCCTCTCAGCGAGCTAATAATTGGCAGGGAGTATGGATTGCAGGGTATTATGGGTGCCCAGGAGTAAGCAGTTCCTGCTTGCCAATCAGTTGGCTTGGATGAAGGGGTCACGCAAAGGCACACATTAAGCATTTGTGTCCCATTTCTCCAAGCCCATTGATTGACTTGGGGGCTGGGGGGTCATTGTGGTGCACTCAGCAAGTAAGAGGATTTTAAACTGAGACTGTTTATTTTTAAGCACGGATATCAGCCCATGAATGAAGAGATTCTCTTCTGCATCTTTCTTTTATTTTACTATTTTTTACATTGAAAAGTGCCATCCAGGCAGAAAAAAAAATTACGTTGTCCTCCTTTCTCACTGAATAGAGCAAGGGGTTGCACTGTCTTCTGATATTTTTAAATTAATATGGTGTCTCCAGAATACATATTAATTTTTCTTAACATTTCTCTACCAGTAGGAAGGGTAGAAGGAGGGGTCCTCAGAAATTATACATTTTCTAACTACTGCTTTTACCATTTCATCTTTCAACCATATCATCAGGCTGCCTTTGCTTATTAGTTATCTTCTCAACTATGGTGGTCCCAATTCCCAATGGCTGAACCTGAAATAGCTCACTGACTGAATAGTAATATACTCAATTGCAAAGTATGTCATTATATTAATATTTGGAGGAATTACATTTGCATTCTAGGAATCTATATTTAATACATGCCTTTAATAGTTAAGAAACAAACTTTACTATTTTCTCAAAGTGGATATTATCTGTAACAATTCCCAAATTTTTACGTCAAAACGACAGAGAAAATTACTCAGATAATAGCTATTACAGATAAACACTAACTATAATTTCAACTGTTGAAAGGCTGAAAATAAAATGTATTTTGTGTAATGTTAATAGTAATTGCGAAATAAATGTAGAAATGATTTCTCCTTGCCTGAAGCACAACATTAGCTTTTAAGCATTCAGAGGCATTAATAATTTCTTTATCAATCCCCAGGAAAGCCTTAATCAACCATGCTTCTTTCTACAGTCAGTATTGCTTCCTAGTAAATAATGTTTAACTCTTTGAGTTCTAAGATGTGCAACACATTGCTTTGCATAGCATTGCATACCTCTGTGGCACTCAAAGTATTAAAAGATAGTAGAACATTTAAACTGGAGAAGATATTAGGTCAGAAGAGACATCAAAATCAATATAATAAAAAAAATAAAAGTATTTTCTTCAACACAGATGATATTTATGTTGCTGAGAGCAACTTGTGAAATTATAGAATAAGCAGACAGCTTGGTTGCAACATATTACACTATTTATCAAACTCTCCTTGCAGAACAATTCTACCAGATAAATATATTGCTCCTTTATTATCAAGATTGCATAAGCTATGCAAAAGGGAGCTGTGATTCCATCTTGTACAAAGTAACATGCTGATCTCTAAAAACTTTCACAATATAATCCACTCACGTAACAAAACTATATGTGTCCATCAAATCATGTAGAAGTGATGCATATTGTGAGCACTTCTGTCTTTGTGTGTGTGTGGGGGGGGGGATTTGAATCAGAGATTAATTCTTTGTTTATACAGTAATAGTGTAAAAGCCTGTGTACACTGGCCAAGGTCCGGGTAATGTTAAGAAGCCGCTACCTCACTTCTCCACGGGATGCAGTCTTGCGTCCCTTCACTCATGTGATGCAATCGTGTGCAGTAGACACTTCCTGAATGTGAGCAATCTCTACTGCACATGACTGCATTGTGACAAACTGTTACGTTTTGCAAAAGAAGACAAGGAGTCAGAGGGCATAGTTAAAATCACCTTTATTAGAATAATAGGTAGTAATGCAAATAGCTAGAATAATGAGAATAAGCAGAGGGTGACGGAAAAGGCCAGATACTCTATCGGAAATAGGAGTCTGCCAATGTGTCAACCACAACTGCTGAAGACTAGACTGGAGCCAACTGGTAGTCTCAATGGAAATGAGTTGAACTCAGAATAGATCCGTGATCTCCCAATAGATAGCAACAAGGGAGGCTACTGACTCATGCCTGCAGTCAGTTAAGGAGAGCTCGTCTCCAAAAAAGGATCGCAACAATGGAGACACTGACTTACACCTGCAGTCAGTAAGGCCGGAGTCTGCCAGAGCCCCAGGTCAGCACCAGGATGGATGTCTGTGTGAAACGGGCAACGCATCGGAGCGAACAGACAGCGCCACCGGTCAGCACCAGTTAGGATAGTCAGACAAGCCAGGGTCATACACGGAGCGGATAGTCAGCCAGAGCCACAGGTCTGGATATCACGGTGCCCGTGATCCTTGAGCGACATTCTTACTTCCTGGTTTACACTGGCTGCATTCTTATTGGCTCGGGGTTGTTGCTCCTCCCAGGGCTTGCCTTTAAATACGGCCTCCTGTCACTATACCGGTGCCCTTTCGTTGTGTACCCATATCTAGCGATTAGAAGCTCTTGTTCCTGTTTCCGTGTATGATCTGGCTCGCCTGACTACGTTTTGTTCCTGACGCTACTGTTCCCGATTCCGTTGCTGACCTTGGACTGGCTGACTAACCCCTTGTGTACCGAGCCGGCTTGGCTGAGTATCTGATTCCGTTACCGACTAAGGACTGGTTGACTAACCCCTTGTGTACCGAACCGGCTTGGCTGAGTATCTAATTCCGTTACCGACTAGGACTGGCTGACTACTCTGTGTATTCCGACCTGGCTGGGCTAGTTCTGGTCTTCCATTTAGACTGGCTGTATCCTCCGTGTGTGCTGACCTGGTTGAGTTGCCGTTCTTGTCGCTAAAGGGACGGGTGGATATTCTCCTTGTTCCAATCAGGGCAATACCGATTACTGACTGGCTACGTTACGTGCTTGCTTACCACATAGCGCCGGTCAGGCCTATTGCTCCTATAGCCATCTGGAGCTTGCATGGGCCCAATCACTCACCAGTGTCTGTGTTGCCTCCGGTGACCCTGTTGCAGTAGGGTCAAGTCTAAGCCAGACTTCTGTCCGAGTTGCCTATACTTACCCTAGTGGTCTAGGGTCCATATACTGCCAGTGTCTTGTTTCTGTTGCCTCTGTTAATCCTAGCATGCTAGGGCCAAGTCACTGCCAGATCCCCGTCTGTGTTGCCTCCATTAACCCTAGCGTTCTAGGGTCAAGCCACTGCCAGAGTTGCCTCCGTGTTGCCTCAGTATCCCCTAGCGTGCTACAGTCCAGTCGCTGCCTAAGTCCTGTCGGTGTTGCCTCATTAACCCTAGTGTTGTAGGGCTTTACCGCTGCCTAAGTTCTGTCGGTGTTGCCTCATTGACCCTAGCATTCTAGGCGTTTATCGCTGCCTAATTTCTGTCTTTGTTGCCTCATTAACCCTAGCATTCTAGGGTTTTACCACTGCCTAGTTCTGTCGGTGTTGCCTCCTTAACCCTAGCGTTCTAGGGTCCTCTTGCTGCAAAGTCCTGTCCGTGTTGCCTCCGTTTACCCTATCTAGGGTCAGTTCTCTGCCACAGTCTTTGCTGCCTCCACTACCCTAGTCCACTAGGGGTTTGCCCTGCAGCTACCCTACGCTTATGTCACGAAATGGGGCTGTTGAGGAGTTCCTCGTTCCTGAAGCTTTCCATTGTATCCTGTCTGCTAGTCCTAGCTATTCACAGTTATCTCATATTATTACTTTGTGTGTATTCTCACCCTGACCTGTGTCAGATTTGGAAGATACTTGGTACGGACCTCATCTGGACCTGAGTGGGGTATTTGCTTATTATTTTTCAATAAAGCTTTTTAACCTTACCTGACTGTCTGAGTGTTCTTTACAAAAACTGTGACACTGGACCAGATAGGATGTCCAATAATAGTAGGCAACACTGGGAGGATAGTTGGACAGAGCCCCAGGTCAACACCTGGTTGGATAGTCAGACAAGCCAGGGTCATACATAGAGCGGACGGTCAGCCAGAGCCACAGGTCTTCACCAGATAGGATGTCAAATAATAGGAGGCAACACTGGGAGGATAGTTGAACAGAGCCCCAGGTCAGCACCAGGTTGGATGGTCAAACAAGCCAGGGTCATACACGGAGCAGGTAGTCAGCCAGAGCCACAGGTCTGCAGCGGATTGGATGTCTATAGCCAAAGGAGTGCACAGGTAGAATGGTCAGACAGAGCCACAGGTCAGTACCAGAATGGATAGTCAGACAAACCGGGTCAGATACAGAATACAGGAACAATAGGAAGTAGAACTGCACTGAACAACAATGTAAGGGTAATGATACACAGACCCAGAGAGGTTTATAAAAGAGTAGGAGAAGGCAGGACCAATTAGGTCCCCCAGGCTGGGCCTAACAGGGGTCATGCAAGTGCCTGATTAATGATGCCAGTAACAAGGAACCATACGCGAGGAGGCCGCAGGCAAGGAGGGACGCAGCCAGAGATGCTGGAGCGTCAGTCCAGAATGCCACTCCCGGCCAAATGGAGCAGGCCGGGGTAAGGCACTGTGACACAATGTCACGGTTTAATGAACACTCAGGAAAATTAGGTAAGGTTAAGATCAATTTTATTGCAAATAAATCAAGCAAAGCAAAAATACCCTTCACAGGCCCAGATTGGGACAGTACCGGGGTACTTCCCAAATCTGGCACAAGTCAGGATAAACGGAAATAAGATACCAAAACAATACAGTAATCTTGATCCGTCGACTGGGTACTGGAACAGGGTAACCACAGCAGTACCAAACAGCGGGAAGGCACAGCAAGGGAAGCGGCAGGTAAAGCCAGGCAAATCCCTAGGCACTAGGGTTAGCGGAGGCAACACAGTTAGGTCACCTGCAGGTGACCAGGTCCCTAAAATGCTAGGGCTAGCGGAGGCAACACATATAAGTCACTGGCAAGTGACCAAATCCCTAGAATGCTAGGGATAGCGGAGGCAACACAAATAGGACACTGGCAAGTGACCGATTTCCTAGAACGCTAGGGATAGTGGAGGCAGCACAGATAGGATACTTGCGAGTGACCAATTCCCTAGAACGCTAGGGATTGCGGAGGCAGCACAGATAGGACACTGGCAAGTGACCGATTCCCCAGAATGCTAGGGATAGTGGAGGCAGCACAGATAGGATACTGGCGGGTGACCAAATCCCTAGAATGCTAGGGATAGCGGAGACAACACAGATAGGACACTGGCAAGTGACCGACTCCCTAGAATGCTAGGGATAGAGGAGGCAGCACAGATAGGGTACTGGCGAGTGACCAATTCCCTAGAATGCTAGGGATAGCGGAGAAGACTGGCAAGTGACTGGCGCTACTCACAACTCAGTCTCCCAGGTGAGCTAGGGAGTGACAGGCCAAGGAGGTGCTGTAACGGAAGTTGCTGAGCAACGTGAGCTAGAATAACTGCACAGGGTATGCCCACAGAAAGGTCAAGCTAGAATGCCAGATCGGTACACACAGAGGTAATAGCCAGTCCTAGTCAGCAACGTAAGCAGGTATTCAGCCAGAGCCAGGTCGGTACACACGGGGTTAGTCAGCCAGTCCAGTCAGCAACGGAAGCAGGTTCTCAGCCAAAGCCAGATCAGTTCACATGGAGGTAATAGCCAGTCCTAGTCAGCAACGTAAGCAGGTATTCAGCCAGAGCCAGGTCGGTATACATGGGGTTAGTCAGCCAGTCCAGTCAGCAATGGAAGCAGGTTCTCAGCCAAAGCCAGGTCAGTACACACGGAGGTAGTCAGCCAGTCCAGTCAGCAATGGGAAGCAAAACGACAGGAGCGAAGTCAGATGAGCCGGGTCATACATGGAGCAGGAACATGCAGCAACTCAAACACTAGGTACAGGTACACCACGAAAGGGCGCCAAGAGAATGACAGGACCAGATATAAAAAGGATAGCCCTGGGTGGAGTCATAATCCAATAGCCAATAAGAATCATGCCGGGTGAAAACCCGGAAGTAACAATGTCGCCCTGAAACAGAGATCACGGGCACCGTGATACAAAACATCCTAGCGAATTATTATATAGGATATTGTTTTTATAAGTCATGTCATTTTTATTGTCCTTCATTCAAGTAAAATGTTTTAATTTGCATTACAAAAAATCAAATGTATTATATCAATATGCAAATTAAAATGCATTGTTCAAAATATTGGGAAATATAACAACTCACTATTGTAACTCAAAATTTAAGCAGTAGAAAAGCCCATTACATTCTGCAGTTTGCACAGGAGTCAAGTTGCTTTTTAACTGGGTATCTAGTTAACTATTTAATTCTCAGAAAAATGTTATTATTTTAATAAGGAACAAGGAAAGACATAAAAAAACTCTCCAAAAAGTAAACATTTTTAAGAGGTGTGGAAACAACATAACTCAAATGTTCAGTTATTTTACTTATTTATATAGTATTTTTCTAGGGGGGGTAATGGGATGGGTAATTTTCCTTAATATACATAACATTAAAGGGATAGTAATGTTTCACAAAAACAGCAACTCCAGTTAATCTCTATAGAATTTGGGAGTCTTATTTTAATACTGTCAGAGTTGTAGTTCAAGAGTAATTGAATTTTAAAGTATCCCCCTCCTGCCTCTTTTACCTAGCGTAAGCCACCTCCCCTCAGATCTGGAATCTTGTCTTGCGACCAGACATCTCACTGCAAGGGACAATCTTCTTACTGTGAGCATAAGGAACACCCTGCCCCCCATGACAGGCTTTTCAGGTTTTTCCTTATGCTTACTGAAGATTGTCCATCTCTGTAATCCATCCAGACAGTCTTGTTACTCTGAGGTAAGCAGTGTTACATCAGTAAAAGGGGCAGGAGGGGGATACTTTAACACTAAATTACTCTTGAACTACAACTCTTACAGTACTGAAATAAGACTATCCATGGAATAAATACTATGAAGATTAATTGGAACTGCTGTTTTTGTGAAATATCACTATTTAAACCAGGTTTAAAAGGATATTCTTGGGAGTGATGGTGTGTTTAGGTGTTTGCAACTTTTGAAAACATTATGCCATTATGTCTTACTTTATTTATTTTAATTAGTCCAGTATGTGAAAATGCTAAGGATTACCTTTAGAATTGAGTAGATTCATTTAAATATTTATATCACAATGTTCAAGGTTTTCAAATTAAGTAGTGTATATTAACCATCAAAAAATCAATGTCTGTTGTTTGTCCTTTCATTTGGTAAGATTTGTACTGTATACTTTGGCCTTCATGTTAGCTTGTGATCAAACACACTTCAAGGGACTTGGCTCTAGGCATGTTTTATTTATGTTAATCAATCACTTTCCCAGCATTCTAATTACATTTGATGATATATTTTGTGTGGGAAAAGTACAATACTTAATTTTCAGCTAGCATACTTACATAAAATACTTTTTATAAGCATTATCTTTCTAGAAATGCATCCTTCTTCAGGGAGAACAATGTCAAAACTAATAAGTAGCTCTTAGTTAAAAGAAGGATTCTGCTATGAGTACATACAGAAGCCAGGTATATCAATATATACTGATATATTTAGACTCATTCATATATATATATATATATATATATATATATATATATATATATATATATATATATATATATACATTAATATACATACATACACACACACACACACACACACACACACACACATACATTTTCATTGTCTCTCTCTCTCTCCATATATAAGTTGAGAGGTGAAAGCATACACTCCTCATAGATACAAAAATAAGGCAGCACCAGTGGGTCTGTCTCATGGATTCAATAAGGCTTTACTGTGAAGAAATACGAAGGGTCCATGATTCGGTCCACACAGGACCTTTCTCAAGACAAAACAAACACTGAAAATGATGCTATTTAAAGGCTAAGAGATGTGCCACAGGGCTCCAATGTGAGTGGTTATGTCACAATCATGCAGTCGGAACTCTGAGTAGAAACTACAGGGGGTGATGCCATCACCCAGCTGTCAGTTGGATTAAATTAATGAGATATACAATGCCTTCTCTGAAATGTGACACCTAATAAACAGGGAGAGCAGGATTGGCCGGAAATTACATACGTGAGACTCTATGGGTGACAGCCCAGCAAAAATAATTGTGGAGAATGTACTCCAGCACATTATGGTGCCTCTGTCATAGAACCACACACACTGTCATCAGCCTCACATGCCCATCTCCATTAACCCTTTGAGTTCCAGAGGGGCACACAACACTCAAAGGGTTAAAAGGAGATCTACTATGCAAGATCAGATGATTCATAGGAAGAATGATGTTAGAACTAAAGGAATAGTGAGGTATACAGTGGACTGTGAATGAACGAGAACAGGTCTACCTAAGGCAGTAGTCCGAACATCACAACTCACCATCCTCCGTGTCCTCTAAGTCATAGAGCCATGGGGTCAGGCATCCAAAGGCACCCACTGGCCACAGGGCGCAATGGGTTCTAGTTACTATATTGAGACAAATTTGTGTGTTAGGAGCTCAAAAAAAAATTGCACCAGGGACCGCTAATATATATATATTACAACACTGATCAGGTTGTGAACTAAAAATGACCAGCTACAGACCACAACAAAAGTACAAGGCATGAAAAACAGATTAATTGGATATTAAAAATGTAGTGATGATTTCCTTGTAAGTCCTTCTATGCTTGTGATGTTTCCAACACATGCATTGGTGACATCTCTAGCATCCAAGGAGTTAATCAACAACAGGAGAGAAACATGTTTGTCTTCCATATTTTGTTATCAACTATATAATAACCCATGACACGTTACATTTACTTGCTGCTTTCGATCTCTCCTATCCCTCACATGCAGTCCCTTACTGAATTCCATAAAGTTCACCTAAAACCTTTTTCCATCCAAAACTCCACTTATGCACTCCTTGCTTATAACCTCACTACTGCAAAAGTTATGACACTAACCTGAAAAGCCCTTCATAACTAAATAAAGTCCATTGTTTGTTGGAAAATAGGGGCAGCACAGATGGGATTTGCACTCCAATATGACCGAATGGTAGGTTTTTAATTATTCCCATAGCCATTGTTAGGGCCAGAATATTATAAACTCATCTATATGTATAAATTTGCGACTTGCAAGGATTAATGCCTTGCAATCTAGGATGAAGGATTGGCAGCAAGATATTTTGCTGAATAAACATTAATTTGGGAGACAATATCTTCCCCAAAAAAATAAATTTAGAAAATGGATGGGGTAAAATCTGGCACATCCAACTTAATTCCTTGGTTGGCTGTGAGCCAATCAGGGATACCCATTATATAGTGTCAGGAGCAGTGTTACCACTGGGGGTAGAACAGAGGGCAATATGGCTCTTTTTAACAGGGGACCAGCATGATCTCTAGAAGTGTCGCTAGGCACAGCACTAAAGTGGCCTGAATCAAACTCAGATGCAGATTCTGAGGCTTCAGAATCTGATGCGATAAAAGGCAATCTACATCCTCTGCATTATTACCTGTCTAGCTACCTACCCTAAACTGCTTAATGTGTAATTTCTACTAAATAGCTACCCACCCACACTTACTAACCTACTTAACTTACCTACCTATGTATTTTTTTTTCTTTATTAAATAACATGTAAATAAAGCCTAATACTATTTTAACAACTCCCTAATTTAACATTAACTACTTACCCAAAATATATAATTAATTCATTAATTTAAGCAATTTAATTAAAGAAGGTTAAAAAGGGTCAAAAAGTATTGGTCTTTCTCTGACTCCCTCCTTGTGAGGTAGAGAAAGACAGAAGATTGTGTAACATTGTGTCCAATACATTTTATACAATAAAATTTCATTTTAGTAAAGAGTGACAAATATTGACTTTATCATATGGTATCCTGCACATGTGATTTGCTGTAGCAGTGATCAAACATGATGATGAACTATTGTGGATTGGCTGAAACGAACTACTCCAGTCCTGGAGCAGTTAGTTGTGATCACACTGCCTAACCCATGATTTGTCAGGGTTTTTGTAACGGTTCTGGTACATCACTCGGAGTTAAAGAGAGACAGTCTCTCATAACTTTAACCCAGGACACACAAAAACATAGAATTTGACGGCAGATAAGAACCGTTCAATCCATCTCCTCTGCCCATTTTATCTACAGTAAAAAACCCAAATCTCATTTGGTCCTTGGTCATTGGTCTTGTTTTATGTTCAGGACAGCCTTATGCCTAGCCCATGCATGCTTACATTATGTCACTGTACTAACTTCTACCACTTCTGCTGGTAGGCTATTCCACTTATCTACTACCCTCTCAGTGAAATAAAGCTTTCTTAGATTACATCTAAACCTGTGTCCCTCTAGTTTTAGACTATGGCCTCTTGTCCTAATATTTTTACTCCTTTGAAACATACTTCCCTCCTGCACTTTGTTGAATCCCTTAATGTATTTGAATGTTTCTGTCATATCCCCTCTCTCTTTTCCACTAAGCTATACATGTTCAGATCCTTTAGTCTATCCTGATATTTATTTTCCTGTAAACCAGTCACCATTTTAGTAGCCCTTCTCTGAATTCCCCTCTAGAGTATCTCCTTCTGGAGATGGGGTCTCCAGTACTGTACACAATACTCTGTGTCAGGTCTAACCAGAGATCTGTAGAGTGGCATGAGTCAAATTGTTTCTTGCTCTGATCACTTCCCTTTGTCTGCTACTAATGCCCCTAGCTATACAACCTAGCCCCTGCTTGCATTTCCCTTCACTTTGTTACATTGCCTGCCTATAATTAATAAATTATAATACTACTATATAAACAAAAAATAGTTTGATACATATGTTACAATAGTATAATAAGGACCCCAGAGAAGATAATTTGTTCATATTATAAACTCATTTCATTATCAGGATACCAGGATAAAGCTACCCTCAAAAATATACAATTTATATAAATTTGAAAAAATGGTGGTTATTATAAGAAACAAGCCAAACTGAAATTTGCATTCAAGCAGATGATTCTGCTGTACTCTTTTCTTGGGTGAGAGAAAGAAAAATCTGCTGGAATTCTGACACTAACTGCTGTCGTGTGGGTGATTTGTAGACAGTGATATTAACAGTGACAGGACAGTTTAAAAATACTTTTGACAGGTGACAGGGACATGCAAGAGATCCTATTACTACTAGGGATGGGTGAAAGTTTTCTCCTCAAAAGAGAAACAGGAGAAAAATGGCACTTCTTGCCTGGCGGGAAATATTTCACTAAAAGTGGCTTTTTCCCATTTTTTTCACCTAGCTCCTTGCATTGCAATTTGTGTAAAGACATAATTTTTCCCCACCATATGGCAAGTTTCTCTTCTTTTCCCGCGGGCATATAAAACAGTGACAGGTTCTCACAGCATGCCATTCTGTGTTTGTAAGAGGAAGACGCAACACATTTTTGAGCTAGAGATGGCAAGCTAATATAGTAGAATTGAAGCTTAGTTTAGGGAGTCTTGCAGGCAGGAAATCTGTTCTCTGTATTAAGGGAGCCTGGGGCTGACCTCCAAATACCCCAAAAATTGGTTTGACTGACTGGGAAGACACAGGCAGCTGTGTTCAAAGTTTATTCCTGATGTGGAGGTTATCTCTGTCCTATGGGAGTCTGTAAGTGTGAGAAGGGAGCTTTGGAGAATTACCTCAAAAATACCCCAAACTTCTGCGTGACTGACTGGGAACACGCACACGTAGAGGTGATTCAAATTGTTTTTCTGCTCTGACTGGTATAGCTGTCCTAAGAGTGTCTGTGGGTGTGAGAAGGGAGCAAAGGAGGTTTACCCCAAATATCCCAACATTTTATATGATCAAGTAAACACTGGCAGCTGTGATCCAAGTTGCTTCCTGATCTGGCTGTTATCTCTGTCCCAAGGGAGTTTAGTGGTGTCAGAAGGGAGCAAAGGAGAATTACCCCAAATATTCAAAATACTGAGTGACTAACTTGGAAGACATAGACAACCATGATCTAAGTATCTTCCTGATCTGCCTGTTATCTCTGTCCTAGTGGAATCTGGGGAAAGAAGCATTTGAAGAATGAGTATGTTTTTTGTTTTTTTGCTGACTGATAGGGATGGGGGGGGGGAGTTCATTAAAATAAATAAATACATAAAAAAGTAGGTGGCAGAGACAGGGACACTGATGGATCTGTGACTGAGGCAGACTGATACTAGACAAGACAGAGTATTTTGTAGAGATGCAAGGCAAGACATCACCCACAATCCGTTCTATTGCATACTTTACAGTAAAAACACACAGCAGTCGAGTAATATCCAGTAAATGCACAAGGGTTAGGATGAAAGGATTAGGAGAAGTGCAGTGATGTGTGATTAAAGTGGTAGTCCAAACAGCCTAGAGGAATATAAAAGTAGTGGGGAAGAAGTGATGGACGATGCAGAGAATGACCTAATGAATGATGATGATGATATAGATCTAGAATATATATGCCTCCAGTATTTTCCTCTTCTTCAGATACAGATGAAGTTGAGAGTGAGAAAGATGATGACATGGCCAGAAAGTTAGCTAAAAGGCAAAGGCTCAGTCTTCCACCACTGTTCTTTATTATAAACTGTTTGAGAAAAGCATTGTAAAGTCTGACCCTGGACAAGCAAAGATCCCAAAAAATACACAGCCATCCTGTCAGTCATTATAAGCATCATCACCACCGCTTCCAACTCTCCCTCAGCCACACACTAATAGTGTTGAGAAACCAGCAACAACATAAGTTATCAGCATCTACAGCATTAGCTTTGAGTGCCTCTGTGGTTTCTGGAAGGCAGCACCTTTGACCTCTAATAGTAATAAAAATTCAGCAACATCTAGCACTATAATAATAATAATAATTTGTGATTTTTATAGCGCTTTTCTCCCTGTGAGACTCAAAGTGCTTTACAAATCTATAAACAGACATAAAATTTAAGGGTTCCTTATGGTCACGTGAGTTGACTGAATGCCTGATAAAAGAGATGGGTCTTTAGCTCTTTTTTTAAAAGTCTGTAATGTTGGTGCCTCTCTGATTGAGGGCGGTAAAGAGTATCAGAATGTGGGGGCAGAGTGGCTGAATGCCCGGGAACCTGAGGTTGTCTTTATTCTGGGCACTGACAGGAGGGATCTGTTGGCTGACCACAGTGAGCTTTTTCAGGTACTGTGGACCTTGATTATTTAAGGCTTTGAAGGTCAGCAGGCCAATTTTAAAATATGTTCGCCAATTAATTGGAAGCCAATGCAGGGAGTGGAGAACGGGTGTTATGTGACATGAGCGAGTTTTATTGGTCAGTAGTCTGGCTGCTGCATTTTGTACTGTCTGTAGGCGATGGAGTTCTTTTTCTGGGAGGCCCAAGTAAAGTGCATTACAGTGATCTAGACGTGAAGACACAAATGCATGGACTAATGTTGGCATATCATCCTGTGGAATTAAGTGTTGTATCCTGGATATGTTTCTCAGATGAAAGAAGGCAGATTTTATTACAGAAGAGATTTGCTGTTTAAATGACAGTCCAGAGTCAATCATCACTCCGAGACTTCGTACCTCTGTTGAACTAGTGAGTTCAGAGCCTCCAAGTTCCAGGCCAGTTGGGTGATCCTGAGATATTCTTGTTGCCCGGGGTCCGCTCACCAAGAGTAACTGTTTTGTCAGGGTTCACTTTAAGACAACTAGCATTCATCTACTCTATGAGGTCTGCTAAGCAACTGTTGATGAGGCATGTTGGGTCTTTAGTATCTGGCGCAAAGGAGAAGTAGAGTTATGTGTCATCTGCTTAACAATGATATCTTAGGCCGTGTCTTCTGATGATGCCTCCCAGTGGTAGTAAGTAAATTGCGAATAGCATAGCAGACAAGATGGAACCTTGTGGAACTCCGCAAGCTAATTCTGTTGGTGCCGATGAGCCAAATCCTGATGTTACTCTCTGTGATCTACCAGACAGGAAAGATTTAAACCAGTTAGGAACTGTGCCTCCTAGACCACAGATGTGCTGCAAGCGCGCTATTAAAATCCCATAGTCAATGGTGTCAAACGCAGCTGAGAGATCCAGGAAGATTAGGATGGAGTAATCACCTTTGTCTCTCACCAAAATAAGATCATTTAGCACTCTGACTAGCGCTGTTTCCGTGCTGTGGCGGCATCTGAAACCTGACTGGAAAGGATCAAAGATGTTATAGCTTGATAGATGGGCCTCCAGTTGAGTTGCCACTACTTTTTCAGTGATTTTCCCGAGAAATGGAAGGTTGGATACTAGTCTGTAATTTGCTATGCAGTCTGGGTCTAGTGAGGGTTTCTTTAGAATGGGTTTTACCACTGCTTCTTTTAGAGGATCCGGGAAGATCCTAATTTTTAGTGAACACTCCACTATTTTTGTGAGGGCTGGGGCAAGTGTTTCAGTACATGCAGTGCATGCAGATACTACTAGTAGTAGTAGTAGTAGTCTCCCAGGAACCTCACAGTTTATGAAGTCCACAGTATGGAGATACTTCAGTCAAGATCCAAAAGCTAAACATGTTCCTATTTGTTGTCTGTGCAAGAAGCATGCAAGCAGGGGAAATCAACTTCTCTTCTAGGCACCTTCTCAACGAGTTCCCACCTGAAGCACAACCACAGGTCTAGCTGTGAGGCACACAATCAACAGGTCAGAGGTGTCAAAACTAGCAGCAGCAGAAGTGCTCCTAAAAGTTCCCAGTGCTCTAGGCATGGTACACAACAGACGTGCTGCTGATGTGTCAGAGAGTGAACCAAGATTCTCTGATACTGCTGCAGAGAAGTATGACTTTGAGCTTGTTTTGGGGGATGACAAAAGTCATAAAGTGCATCCACATACCACCTCCATAACTAGTCATTAAATCTATAAAGTTACTATATACTGCCATTCCACTAAGTTCTTAGAAAGAAGTCAAAACCTGAAAAAAACTATTTCAAAAGTATGCTTATGGACTAGTAAACTTGCAATATGTTGGAGGCTGACATGCTGCCCTTTTCTTTTGTTGAAAACATATGCTTTAAAGAACTGATGCCATGTGTTGCACCCTGCTGGAATATCCCAAGCCGCAGGTATTTTTAAAGGATGTCCGTGACAATGTTACTTAATGTTACTTTAAGAGATAGTAATGTTTCACAGAAAAAGCAGCTCTGATTAATCGTCATAGTATTTGGGCCATGGGGAGCTTTATTTCAATTCTGACCGTGTTGTAGTTCAAGAGTAATTGAATGATAAAGTAATCTCCACCTGCCCCTTTTACTGAGGTAACAATGTTCACCTCAGAGCAGCAAGACTGTCTGGATGGATTGCAAAAAGGGACTATCTGAAGTGAGCATAAGAAAAAACCTGAAAAACCTGTCAAGGGGGGCAGGGTTTTCCTTTTGCTCACAGTAAGACGATTGTCCCTTGCTGTGACCTGTCTGGTCAAGAGACCAGATTCCACATATGAGGGGAGGTGGCTCACTCTAGTTACAAGGGGCAGGAGGGGGATACTTTATCATTCAATTACTCTTGAAATACAACTCTAACAGTACTGATATAACACCCTCCATTGCCCAAATACTATGACGATAAATTGAAGCTGTTTTATTTGGTGAAACATTACTATCCCCTTAATGTTACTTAAGTTAGTCTTATTGGCAAAAACAAAAACACTCAGCCTAACATTTTTTTCAAGGCATATGTTGCTGTAGGACTCACAACTTTTACTTTCAGATATTTATTTCAGAAGAAAATTTATTGACAGTGGCAAAAAGGAGAACATTTTATGTATTGTCTATGGGCAAAAACTTTCGTGAAAAATGTTTGGGTTTTTTGCATGAAAAGTCCTTCTGGGAAATTCCTCTGACTTTTTGCCGAACCCTAATTACTACACTTGGGCAGAGATTGAGAATGACAGTGAGAGACATGCATCATGCCAGACTCTAACAACTCTGTCATAACTTACAGTCCAAATGTAAAGCACAGAGGAGGATGGCTGAGTTAGTTGCAGATAAAAAGAGCATGCTCACACCCACTACCAGGCCCCACTACCACCATCACTAGTCATGTTCTTTAAGGGATAGTAATGGTTAATTTTAAGTTGATTTAATATTGTAGACATTAAAAAAAAGGTTAACATCGATGTAAGTCTTATCTCTCAAACCTTTATGGTTTAAGAGACATAACTTGCTAAAGTTACCTTTTCCTGACTGTTTCACTCAAGTCTGTCATCTAGCTGATAGCTGCAGATTCCGGTCATTTGACCAGACAGACCAGGCAGAGCTGAAATTTAATATATAATAAATACTTCACTGAAACAGTCTACAAAGTGTACTTGCAAACCAGGCACACTTTGTAGACCTTTCTAAATTAAGTATTTCTCTTTAGATATCATTATATCGGCACTGCTGAAGAGCCACATCTGGTCAAGCAACCAGAATCTGCTTCTGACAGCTTTACAGCTCATCAAGCAGAAAGGCGAGGGACCAGAGAACTTTATTTTCCTATATCTCTCAAAGTGCAAGTACTCTCTTTTAATTGTATCTACCATATAGTTAATACTTTTTTCAGACATTACTATCCCTTTAAACAATAAAGTTACAAAGTTTTTCTTCTATGTACTGCCAACACTCCCTTACTGAGATCTTAGAAAGAAGTCAAAAACTACAAAAAAGTAATCAAAAAGTATGCAGGTGGAATGGCAAAGTTGATAAAATGTTAACAGTTAAAATGCTGCCCTATTCTTTTGTTGAAAACAGAGGTTTTAAAGAATTATTGTCATGTGTTGCACCCTACTGGCATATCGCAACCCACAATTATTTTTCCAAAAATATTGTGCAAGTGGTGGGCAAAGGGACTCAGCCTGCTGACAATATTTCCAAGGCTTATGTTGCTGCTGGACACACACTTTCATTTGTTAATTTCTCCACTTTGGCACTCAGTAACAATAGTGTTACTGAAGGAATTCTTGCTGCCACAGAAACCATAAGTGGAAGCCACCAACATTCTTGAGGGAAATTAATTTGCAGCTGCAAAAATAATTGAAATGTTATGTATTCTCTGTGTCTGGGGCAATTTTCACAGAAAAAAGTATCAATTTGTATTTTTTTTCCTCTGAAAATGTTTTTGAAAAAAATGTGTGTTTTCCCCCAGCTCTATTTATTTGTTCACCCGTTCCTCTACAGAGTACACACACCCCTGTCACGGTTCCCCAAAAATGTTCACAAGTCAGCACGGTATAGTTAAATGCAATTTATTATAATATAAGAAAGGTAGTACACAAGTAATACACCAGGAACAAGCAGAGGGTTACAAGCCAGCAAGCACTGCTATCAGGAATAGTAGGCTGCCAAGCATGACCACACTGCTGGAGACTAGGCCTCAGCCACTGGTAGTCTCTGCAGGAACCAGGAGCAGGAATCCAGCACCAACGGGGGATGTGGATTTACGAATGATGCCTCTGGCCAGCGCATCAGACACATATTCCTCCATGACCTTATTTTCCATCACAGACAAGGAGTAGATACGGCCCCTTGGAGGTGTAGTGCCAGGCAACAATTTCAAAGAACAATCAAACGGCCTATAAGGGGGTAGGACCTCAGCCTGACTTTCGCTGAAAATGTCTATAAATTACGTATACTCCTCTGGAAGGAGTGGAGTCGAAGCTTGAGTGCCTCTTACGGGACAATATAGACAAAACTTCTTGCATTGTGGGGACCAGGCCAATACATCAAAAGTGTGCCAATCTATTCTGGGGTTATGTTTTTGTACCCAAGGAAACCCCAGGACCATGGTGTGGTGCGGATAATTAATCACCTGAAACTTCAGGGTTTCAGTATGCAGGGCTCCCACCCTCAGGGTTAACAAGGCAGTCTCATGAGTAATGTGTGAGGG
Source organism: Rhinophrynus dorsalis (assembly GCA_037306005.1). Lineage (NCBI taxonomy): Eukaryota > Metazoa > Chordata > Amphibia > Anura > Rhinophrynidae > Rhinophrynus > Rhinophrynus dorsalis. The sequence continues at coordinate 335,647,094 of CM074720.1, read as the reverse complement.
CTGTAATGGTCTACCATCAATGGCTTCTACAGCCAGCAGGGAAGCAAGAGGCAACAATGGAATATTCTTACTGGCTGCAAATTCTGCATCCATAAAGCAGCCAGCAGCCCCCGTGTCCAGAAACGCTGGAACTGAGGGGGATTTGTTTACCCAATAAATGCAGGACTTCAGCATGGGCTTATCCAAAAAATTTTAAGGAGACAATGAAATGCCCCTTATCATCTATCTCCGACCGGGTCTTAAATTTGTGCGTCTCTCAGGAAGAATCGGACAGGACAGCAACAGATGTCCAGCCTTACCACAGTAAAGACAAAGTCCTTCCCTTCTCCTAAAGGCTCTCTCCTCCCTTGAAAGCTGGGTGACACCCACCAGCCTAGGTTCACCACCCTCTGAGACAAGATCAGGAGGCATGGGAGAAAAGGGAGGATAGAGTGGGTCAGAAACATGAGGAGATGTCTCCCCAAGAGGCCTCCGCAGGCTCTCAGCAACCGAGGGTCTCCCCCTGACTATGGCATCCACCTGCATAGGCTCGGTATCGTCTGAAACAAGTCCCGGAGGCATGGGAGGCGAGGGAGGATAGGGTGGGCCAGAATAATGAGCAGGCACTCTGCTTGAGGACCTCCACAGGTACTCCTTAAAAGAGGGTCGTTCTCTGATTCTGGTATCCACTAGAATACAAAATTCAAACAGTCCGTCCAAACCGTTAGGTAGATCACGAGCCGCAATCTCATCTTTAATTTTGTCACAGAGCCCTTGGAAAAAATACGGCCATCAGGGCCTTGTTATTCCAGTCGACTTTGGCTGTCTGGGTACGAAACTCTATCGCATAGTCGGCCACCATGCGAGTACCCTGGTGAAGGGACATAAGGTGCTTGGAGGCCAAGACCATGAGGAATGGCCTATCATAGACTTTCTTAAATGATTTCACAAATTCTGTGAAATTGTGAACAATAGGTTTATTCGTCTCCCATAGTGGATTGGCCCATGTCAGCACCTTGCCCATGAGGAGGGATATAAGGAAACCAACTTTACTGCGCTCATTTGGAAAAGCATACGGTACCAACTTGAAATATATGCCCAGCTGGTTAAGGAAGCCACAGCAACCATCTGGATCCCCACCATACCGCTGTGGGAACTAAGCGGATCCCGCCAACCTCTTGACCATGCTTGCGTCAGGAGAGGTTGGAACTACTGGTACCCGGGAGGTCTCATGGGGGACCATCAGTTGGGTACAAATTTGTTCGAGGTTAGCAGCGCGCTGTGAAACCGTGTGCATTGCCAAAGACAACTGATCAAATCGTTGACAGTATGCTTTGAAAAACTGCATTACTATCACCGTCTGGACTCATGGCCCTTGCGTACTGTCACTGTTCCCCAAAGATGTTCAGGAGTCAGTATGGTATAGTTAAATGCAATTTATTATAATATAAGAAAGGTAGTACACAAGTTATACTACAGGAACAAGCAGAGGGTTACAATTCAGCAAGCACTGCTATCAGGAATAGTAGGCTGCCAAGCATGACCACACTGCTGGAGACTAGGCCTCAGCCACTGGTAGTCTCTGCAGGAACCAGGTGCAGAAACAGGAACACAGGATCTTGATCCCACGTAGAGAGAATACTGACTCATGCCTGCCGTCAGTATAGGGAAATGGATACCTGACTCATGCCTGCAGTCAGTATCAGAGCTAGTATGCCAGAGCCCTAGGTCCGCACTAGATTGGGTGTCTTCTAGGTACAAGGGACAAATGTAAGAATAGTCAGACAAAGCCACAATTCAGCGCCAGAGAGGGTAGTCAGACAAGCCAGGTCATACACAGTTCAGGTAGTCAGCCAGAGCCACAGGTCTGCACCACGTTGGGTGTCCACTATAGGGATAGACAAAAGAATAGTCAGACAGAGCCACAGGTCAGCACTTGGTTGGATGGAAGACAAGCCAGGTCATACACAGAGCCCAAGGTAATAGAACTGCTTTGAACAACAACGCAAGGGCAACTAAGTCAGGACTCAGACTGCCCTTTAAACACCTCCTCAGGAAGTAGGTAGGAGGAGCAGACTCAGAGGAAGGAAGTAGGTAGGAGGAGACTACAGGAAACATGGCATAAAACAGAGGCCTGCTTCACTCTGAAGCCTCGCGCCTGCAGATAATGCATGGAAAGACACCGGGTGTCACTGAAGCTGCAGCGCTAGAAACAAGGTAAGCTGTGACAACCCCACAGCTTCTGTTGCTTGTGACTTAAAAATGGGCAGGGGTTCCTCTGAAAATGTGTTTAGTATTTTAGATTTAATCATTTTATGTTTGTTAGTACACAATGTTGCAGCACATTTATTGATGCTGGATAGCATCTACAGAGACTCCACCTTGAGTGGAGGATCATGTGTATGTACATCAATTTATCTCTGAGGGTTCTGAGTGTCTTACTATTGGTCCTCTGGGCAGTTTTAGTATTCATGGTAATAGAAATATCTCTCTTATTGAACAGGGTTAAAGGTATGTATGTGTGTGAGTGTGTATATGTATATGTGTATGTGTGTGTGGATATAGTTGTTTAAATGTGTGGAATACTCTGAGGTTTTTATGTTAATTAGTTAGTGATTTTTTTAATATTTATAAGCACCTGATGCATTTTAGTGTATTCTTATTGTCCTATTTTTCTTAAATTTCAGTTTAATTTATTAATTATTCTGAATGGTCATTTATTACCAATTTGTACCCAGTGGGTTTTAACTCTTTTTTGGGGTTAGTTCAAAGTATATTCCAGTATCACTTCTTCTAAAACCTTGTTTTCTTATTGGTTATTTTGATCCTGTCACATCTATTTTTCTATTTCTTTCAAGGGCAGTACAAAGTATTGTATGTTGTCCCATTGCCAGTGCTATCTCTGATAATATTCTATCATCTATTTCTGAGCTGCAACCAATCATTGGAACTAACTGTAAAATATACATCAGACTTGCAACCAAAATTATATTCAACTACTCACAAATTCCATACTTGTAGCAAGTATAATACCCAAATCCACATCTTTGGCTGGCTCATTCTATCTACCCGCCTGTTTATATTTCACATTATTATTCCCTATAGAGTATAAACTTTCATGAACTGGGTTATCAAGGGACAAATTAATAAACAGACAAATTGTATAGCTGGCAGTGGTCCAATGCTTTTGGGGGGAAAGGCTACCTTCCTCAACAAATAATATACATGGGAGTAACTGTGGCAAAAAGGAGGCAAGGGGCACACACTGGGTACTCCCCAGGCACATTGGAACTCACATCTATTTGTTTTGATGTGTACCTGTATAAAATTGTGCCATAAATCAAAATAATAGATTAAAAGCAAAACTATTTCTCCTGTGATTCAAGGATTGTTTTTACCTGAGATGAACCAAGAACTAGAACTGGCTCGAATACTTGTGTAAATGCCAGATCTTGGGCTCTGAACTCTTTTTGTTAACATAAGTAAATTGGTAAATTCTGTGACCAGGAAATGTATTCTCTACCCACAGCTCATTCACATTAAACAAATTAGTAGATGCCAAGAAATTAGTTTGATGCAGGATATTTGGATCATAAGGATATTTCAAAGTTAAGTGAAGTGAAAAACAGGGCCTATTTAATGTGTGTGGGATTTAGACCTTGAAATGTGAGAAGGTACGATAAACTCTTATGATCAATTAATACTGCCACAGCATGAATTGTCTCTTTACCCAAGTATAATAATTTCTCTAACACTGAGTTTTATTGCCAGCAGTATTTTGTCACAGATGTAATTTCTTTAACCCCTTAAATGTTAGGGAAATCTTCAGTGCAATTCTTTTTAGGTTTCTCTGGAATTTGGTGTTTAAAACTGTGTTTATTTTTGTTTTGGGGGGTTAGAATACTTAGCATTATTGGCATGGGCAGCAGAGCTAAGGAACCCCTAAATCATAATTTGATGCTTATAGGTGGTCACCCACACCTAATGGGAAATCTGACACTGTTTGTGGTGCAAATGTGTTATTTCTTGTGATACATTATAGACTACTTACTTTAACTGAGGTGGAAACATACCTATATTGTATTTTTCCTTTTAAGCAGTTGCTACCAAAGCACATTTTAATATTTTGTAAGAGGTCACCTTTTGAAACTGTTCTTAACCCCTTAAGGACTGGCCGCGCATGCATGCGGCAGTCACTTAAGGACCACAGAGCATTTTTTTTTTTTTAACTCAGCCGATTTCAGACTCCCCAAACGGCATGAAGCCATGCTGGAAGCCCAGAATTCCATGACGTACATGTACGTCTTTGGTCCTTTAGGGACCTCAACCTCATGACGTACATGTATGTCATGGATCGTTAAGGGGTTAAAAAAATATGAAACTAAATCATTCAGAGGAGTATAATTAATAAATGGTAATGGGGAAGTGACCTGTGAAGAAAAAACTGCGTAAGGTAGACTGACATAAGGATCTAAACTTTTTATCCTACAGATCTTATAAACACATAGAAAAAAAACAAAATGAGCTTGCCTTTAAAGGGATAGTAATACTTCGTTTTAACTTTATTTTATTTTGTAGGCATTAAAAAAACATGAAGAATGATATAAGTCTTATCTCTCAAACCTTTATGGTTTAACAGATATTCACAAGCAAAGTTTCCCCTCCCTGCCCTTTTACCTAGTGTAAGCCATGTCTTCTCAGATGTGAATCTGGTTGTAAGACCACACAGATAACAGAAGGGGACAATCTTCTTTGTATGAAAAGAATGAAAGCCCTTCCCCCCTTGACAAGTTTTTCAGGTTTTTCCCTTATCTTAATTGAAGATTGTCCCTCTCTGCAGTCTACCTGGGCACCTCCCTTCTGATCTGGTTGAACAGGGGGGGGATACTTTGTTTGTGAATATCTCTTAAACCATAAAGGTTTGAGAGATAAGACTTATATCATTCTTCATGTTTTTTTAATGCCTACAAAATAAAATAAAGTTAAAACGAAGTATTACTATCCCTTTAAGCAAAGTGATTGTTTACAGTTGTGGAATGCATTGCCACTGGGGTTGTTGACAGTAAAAGCTCTTAATATATTTTAAGAAAGGGTCATTTATTTTAATTTAAGAATAAAATGCATTTCTTGAGTAATTTGATTCCCACCCTTGTAACAGTAAATCATTTTCTCAGTTGAAACAGATTTAGCAGTTGATTCATTGAAAGTTTTGTTTTGTTCACCTTTCTGAGTGTTGATCTAGAAGGGGTTGAATTTGATAGATGTGAGTGTGTCTTTTTCAACTTCAGCAAATATGTCACCATGTAATAAAGGACTTTTGTATCAAATTAGTAGAAACCTGACACTTCTATGGGTCAAAAAAAAAGGAATAAAATATTGATTGATAAATATAGAAGGGAAGAATAATTACTTACAGGAGACACACTTTTTTTATTCGTGTATAGTAAATAATATTTCTGTATCAGATAAAAAATGCCATAATAAATATATTTGTGATTCTTTCATTTACTTGGAAACAGAAATGTATTAAATCCAGCTCTTAAAAGCAAATTTCCTTTTCAACCCTTTGAGTGCCAGAGGGGTATCCAATGCATTGGATACCTCATGGCACTTAAAGGGTTAAACAGTCTAAAATTACAATAGTTGAAAGCATTTATTTCAGGCATGTAGTTATATGATAAACCACTGGTTTTGCATAACACTTTCTTAAAGTGGAACTATCACCTTAATTCAAGTTTGCATAATTGAAAACTGCATTAAAAATGGCCTATATGTCATGTTAACCAAAAGGCCAGCAAACATACAGTTCAGGAGATACTCACACTTCTTTCATATGCTTATTGCGGCACCGTGTGACATCAACAATGTTTTCATATGCTCATTAAGCTAATAAATTATGTTTCATATGTTAATTAAACCTTTTCAGTGATTTGGCACGTGCTAATTACGGTTTCAATGACTATATGATAAAGCAGCTTTTGTTCAGTACCAGGAAGTGTTCACTTTCACTTTGTCTAGAAAAGTGTGAATTTCTCCTAAACTGCACATCTGCTGAACTTTTGGTTAACATGACATATAGGCCATTTTTAATGCAGTTTTCAAAAATGCAATCTTGACTTAAAGTGAAAGTTCCACTTTAATGATATCCACTATAAGCAAGCACCAACATAATTATTTATTAGCAATTCACATTTAGTGTAGAACTATTCATTTTTCAAGCATTTTCTATGCAATTTCACTGTGTTTTCATTAATATCCCGTAGGCAGCTCTTGCACAAGAACCAGTTGTAATGGAATATTAACACCTAAAATGAACAGGGGTTTATATACATTTAACCATCCTGTACTTGATACAAACATCTGTAAAACTTCTTTGTCTGTTTTCTGAATCCTGAAATCAAGTGTGTGTGTGTGTGTGTGTGTGTATATATGTATATATATATATATATATATATATATATATATATATATATATATATGTAAATGAAATTAAAAAAAAGAGAACTAGACTTTTATTTACACGGAGTGACTTTATGATATTATTACAAAGACAAATTGATCCCATGTGGTTTCAGGAAGGTTGAGCAAGTGATGCATTTAGTTTCAGCCACATCGTGGTTTCCCAGGTCCATGTTGGGATTTCTGGATCCAAATTTTTGTTTTTACATTTACATGGACTGCTCTCATAATAACTTTCTTGACAATTTCGTGATGATTTATGTTAATAAAACATATAGATAAATGAGCATGAATATCTGTAATACATGAACTCCTGTGTGTGATGTACATATCTACATATGATTATGGGGCTGAGGAGTGAATTCATGGGGTGAGTAAGCCTGTGCCAGCATTCAATTTCATATATATTGTCTTGGTCAGTATAACTGAAAATCAGGAGGAACAAGGAAGCAGGGTTAACAGAATGAGTGATAAAGAGCCATGCAAAGGGTTTCTGTTATGTTCCTCTGTAGTACTGGAGTCCTGTGTGTGTGCATATTTTTATATATATATAGATATATATATAGATATATATATAGATATATATATAGATATATATATATGTATATATATTATATCTATCTATCGATCTATATATATAAAAGAATAAGCCTCATTGCATAATTTATGGTGCCTCACACACAGAACATAATTTATGTCTCCTCAGAAAACAAACACACATTGAACAGAATGCCTCATTACATAATTTATGTCTCATTAGGAGACACAACTCCCATTGGGTGATTCAATGGGGACATTACTGCTCCCACTGGGTAATTCAATGGGGGCATATTTATCATACAGGGAGTTGGCCCGCCCCCTCCAGCCCGCCCACCACTAGCCAACTGACAAAAAAAAAAATATAGCTGCTGAAGTAGGGGATATCAGTAACTTCTCCTGGTCCACACACACTCTCACTCAGGATCATGACCCCACAAACACACTGTTTCACATCCCACAAATAATTGTAACCCTCCATACACTCTGTTTCAGTATGAGGGTGTAATGTTTCCATAAAATACAAACTCAGGGATAAACTTAATAGCAACTCTTTTCATCTATTCAGTCACCTCACTGTCAGTTTTCAACTGTCACTCCTCCACTTCCTGCTTCCCGCCCTTTCTCCTTAAAGGGAGTGAGATGCTTTGCTGTATGTTACAGAGGACAAGCCTCAAACACCACTTTCTATTTGTTCCCTCAGCATGTTGCTACGCTGCCTCAACTGAAGAGCCACTGTGTGTTATATTGCTATGTTACCTCAGCTTAAGTAAGGAGTTACTGTTCCCATTGGGTGATTAAATGGAGGAGTCATTTAAATCATTCAGGGAGTTGGCCTGCCCCCACTATCCAGCCCGCCCACCACTATCCAAGTGACTGAAAAAACAAAATGGCTGCCACTCGCTCCTACACCACAGACTCACACACATACACACAAGCCACACACAAACACCCAAGCCACACACAAACACACACACACAAGCCACACACACACAGAGTGCCCAGGGGTCCCTCCACCAACCTGAGGCACACAATAAGCTGATCCAACACAGGGAGGGTGGGATCGGCTCCAGTGTACCTTAATTTCTGGTATCCGCAACACAACAATGCTTTTGGCTCCTGATGCACAATGTGCTTCTCCTGCAGGAAGCCCAGCTGCTTCATGTAGCTCAGAGGCAGGCAGGCCCAGTACTAAATCCTTCATGTTCCTCCTTCATGAAGCACACTACTCCGCCCCGCAACAGCCTGGTCATGCAGCCCTTCAAGGAGCTCTCTAAAAGCAGCAGCTGGATGCAGCTACTACACATGGCTGAGGGGCTGGAGACAGACCATGCTGGGGCCACTCTGTAGCACACACTCTTACGCACAAGCTTTTTCACCGCCGCTCTCTGCCCGCTGTCACACACCTGCACTGCGTAAGTACCCTGGCACAAAATATACATGCCGCACTATAGCTGCTCCAACCACACACACCATCCCTCCTCAGTTCCCACTCTTGGTGCCCGGGCTGCGTCCCTAGTAACGCTCTTGGCCGAGGCCTGGGGCAGGAGGTGTCCTCCTGGCCAGGGAGCTGGGCCTGCGGTTGTCTGGCAGCCTCTGAGTGTGCATGCACAGAGACGGACACAGAATGGAAGAGGCAGCTGGAGCTGAAAGGGTGCTGGGGATAATGGGGCCATTAGTCCAGAACAACTGGAGAGCCACAGCCTGAAAGCCATCACATGCACCTCCAATGCATTCCACTTCAGGGACTGTGGACTCCATGACTCTCGCTACGTACTGGGACAACTGGTTAACCCTTTCAGTGCAAGAGGATTAAGCAACACAATGAGCAATACCTTGCCTACCCCTCTGGCACTTACAGGACCGTAATACATAGTAACATAGTAAATTTGGTTGAAAAAAGACACAAGTCCATCAAGTTCAACCTTCGCCTCATACCTCAGTAACTGAGATTTTATAGCTTTCCTGCTACCAATTAAATTAGTCTTTATCAGACCTTCCTGATCTGCTTACTGATACAGTATAACTCTGTATGTTCCCTTTTGAAAGAAATGTATCTAATCTTCTCTTAAATGTATCCATTGTATCTGCCATAACTACCTCCCTGGGCAATGAATTCCACAATTTGACAGACCTTACCGTAAAAAAACACTTCCTCTGCTGAAGTTTAAACCTCCTTTCCTCTAATCTCAAGGGGTGTCCCCTGGTCACCTGATCAGGCCTTGGAATAAATAGCTCACCGCAGAGATCCTTGTATTGACCTCTCATATACTTGTACAATGTGATAAGGTCTCCTCTTAGTCTTCTTTTCTCTAGAGTAAATAAACCAAGCTTGTTTAGTCATTCCTCATATGTCAAGTCCTCCATTCCCTTAATTAATTTTGTTGCTCTCCGCTGTACCCTCTCTAGTTCTAGTATATCCTTTTTCTGAACCGGTGCCCAAAGTTGCACTGCATACTCAAGGTGAGGTCTTACCAATGATTTGTATAATGGCAAAATAATGTTATCCACTCTTGCTTCGATACCTCTTTTTATGCAAGACAGGACTTTGTTTGCCTTTGCTACTGCTGTTTGACACTGGTCACTGTTTCCAAGTTTGTAGTTGACAAGGATGCCCAGGTCTTTTTCTAGCAACGAGTCACCTAAAATTATTCCATTAAGTTTATAAGTAGCCTTGGGATTGTTTCCTCCCAAATGCATGACTTTACACTTCCCCACATTAAACTTCATATTCTACATGTTTGCCCAATCTGACATTGTAAGTCCCTCTGTAGAGAGAAAATATCCTGTTCTGAATTAACGACTTTGCATAATTTAGTATCATCTGCAAATATTGATATTTTGCTTTCTATATCTATTTCCAGGTCATTTATAAACATGTTAAAAAGCAGCGGACCCAATACTGAACCCTGAGGTACTCCACTCTCCACTTTAACTGTACTGGAGAATTTTCCATTTACAACCACACACTGTTCCCTATCCTTCAGCCAGTTTTGTATCCAATTGCAAAGGTTATCTCCTAGCCCCAATTTCCTTATTTTATACACCAGCCTTCTGTGTGGCACTGTATCAAATGCCTTTGCAAAGTCTAGATATACTACATCTACTGCCTTGCCATTGTCTAGATTGCTGCTTACCTCCTCATAGAAGCTGAAAAGATTAGTTTGGCATGATCTATTCTTCATAAAACCATGTTGATTCGTGCTAATGATTTTATTTTTTGTGTTGTAATTCTGAATATAGTCCCTTATTATCCCTTCTAACAGTTTTCCCACTACAGAGGTCAAACTCACTGGTCTATAATTCCCAGGTTCTGTTTTAGTTCCCTTCTTAAATAGAGGCACTATGTTAGCTCTTCGCCAATCCTGTGGCACTGAGCCTGTGGTGATAGAATCTTTAAAGAGTAAATATAGGGGTTTTGCTAACACTGCACTAAGTTCCTGAAGAACCCTTGGATGTATACCATCAGGACCCGGTGCTTTGTCGGTCTTAATTTTGTTCAGTCTTTCCATGACATCTCCTTGAGTTAACCCAATATCTATTAATTGTATTGTTTTATTTGGCTTTTCTACCATTCCTTGCTCCCTTGTATATACTGATGCAAAGAAAGTGTTTAAAACATCGGCCTTTTCCTTATCCTCACTAACCAACTCACCCAGCTCATTTTTGAATGGTCCAATGCACTCCCTCTTAAGTTTTTTGCTATTTATATATTTGAAAAACTTTTTTGGATTAGTCTTGCTTTCCCTTGCAATTCGAGTTTCATTATGTATTTTTGCTACCCTAATTGCCTTTTTACTATCTTTGTTGCACTCCCTGTATTTTAAGAAAGATTGTTCAGTTCCTTCAGACTTAAATAATTTGAATGCGTTTTTTTCCCTTGCCATTTCCTTCTTTACATGTGCAGTTAACCACATTGGCTGTGACTTACTTCTTTTGCATTTGTTCCCCATTGGTATATACTGTTGGGTACATTTCTGCAACTTAAATTTGAATTCTGACCATTTTTCCTCAGTATTTTTGCCTTTAAATAAAATATCCCAGTCTATGTGTTGCATTGAAGCCCTTAACAATTTGAAGTTCGCTTTTTTAAAATTAAGAGTTTTGGTTGAACCTATACATTTTTGCTTTGCCAGACTGATCTCAAATGTAACCATGTTGTGATCACTGTTTCCCAAATGTTCTCTTACCTTAATATTGGATACCATTTCTGTGTTATTAGTGATTACTAGGTCCAATACATTGTTATTTCTTGTCGGCGCTTCCACCATTTGTGACATGTAGCTTTCACGAAGTGTGTTCAAAAACCTGCTACCCTTAGTACTCTGACAGGTATCATTTTTGCAGTTGATATCTGGATAATTAAAATCTCCCATAATTATAGTGTGCCCAAACTATCTGTGTGTGTGTGTGTATACGCATGTATGTATGTGTGTATGTATGATCAATGCCTGTATATGTCACAGTATCTGTGTGTGTCTATGTATGTGTGCAATATGATTCTGCTTCACACAGTACACAAAAAAAATCATCATCAGCCAATACAGCTAAATGAAATGTACAATACAAACAAACACAAAAAAATCTTACAAAATACCTTCAACATGCCACCTACAACATTTCAAACAAAAAATGCTACATAACACATACCCTACTACAATGACAGGCAACACCGTCACATATTGCTAGTCTATATATATATAAAAGAATAAGCCTCATTGCATAATTTATAGTACTTCACACACAGAACATAATTTATGTCTCCTCAGAAAACAAACACATATTGAACAGAATGCCTCATTACATAATTTATGTCTCATTAGGAGACACAACCTCTATTGGGTGATTCAATGGGGACTTTATTGCTCCCATTGGGTGATTCAATGGGGCATGTTTATCATACAGGGAGTTGGCCCGCCCCCTCCAGCCCGCCCACCACTATCCAACTGACAAAAAAATATATAGCTGCCACTCGCTCCTGAAGTAGGGGATATCAGTAACTTCTACCGGTCCACACACACTCTCACTCAGGATCATGACCCCACAAACACACTGTTTCACCTCCCACAGATAACTGTAACCCTCCAGACACTCTGTTTCAGTACGAGGGTGTACCCCTCTGGCACTCAAAGGGTTAAATAAGGAGACGTTACTGCTCCCATTGGGTGATTCAATGGGGGAGTGATTTAAATCATGCAGGGAGTTGGCCTGCCCCCACTATCCAGCCTGCCCACCATTATCCAAGTAACTGAAAAAACAAAATGGCTGCCACTCGCTCCTACACCACAGACACAAACACATCAGACAAAAAACACACACTCAATCACACACTCACACTCAATTATACACACTCACAATAATTCACACTCTCTCACTCACATTCACAATCACACACACTCAATCACACACACTCACACTCTCTCATTCACTCTCACTCACACGCTCTCACTCACACACTCAATCACTCACACTCAATCACCCATACTCTCACTCACACTCTCGATCACACACTCTCTCACTCCCACTCTCTCACTCGCACTCTCTCACTCTCATACACCCTCTCACTCACTCAATCACACACACTCACTCAATCTCACACACTCACACGCAATCACTCACACGCAAGCACTCACACTCACACACCGGGAGCAAGCACGACCCACCTTCTACCATAGTATGTGCAATTACCACATGCATTTCAACTACATGAATGAATGCCACTCACTCACACTCACGCACACCCCGGAAGCCAGCACGATCCACCTTCCACCATAGTATGTGCAATTACCACATGCATTTCAACTATATGAATGAATGCCACAGTGGAGGCATAAGTACAAACACAAACTCATTACAATGACACATAAGTCACCCCCTTATGACTCACTTCTGTGTGTGTGTGTCTCTGTGTGTGCCTGTGTGTTTCTCACTGTGTGTGTTGCATGTCTGTATCACACTCTATGTGTCTGCATGTTGTGCACTGCATGTATGTGTGTATGACTGTCGCTCTTTATGCATCTCAGTGCATGCATGTGCATCTCTGTGTGTGTTTGTCTTGCATCCGTGTGTGTGCATTAATTCCCTATATAGCCTGACGGGCAGCGTTGTCCCACATTGCTAGTATATATATATATATATATATATATATATATATATATATATATATATATATATATATATTAGTGTGCGTTTGCTCACCCTTTTGGCTGCTGTTTCTTGAGGCCAGGTTTTCATTGGGGCAGCATGTACTGACTCTTATTACAAGCATCATGACAAGATTTGGCAATGTGCCAGCAGACGACCTCAGGTAATATGCGGTACATAATATCTGTTTGCTATTTCTTTGTGGGGCTGCTCTTTACTCTTGCATTGATCTCACTCTCTCTGCTCTAGTAGTTTTTCAGTTGTTTTCAGTGCACCAGAAATACTCTTGCTAGAAGTTGGGTGGTTGCTTAGCTCTCCAGCAGCAGCAGCAGCAGCCACCACAATTTCCAAAACATACAATTTACAACAATATCTTGAATTTGTTTTATAAAATTTTGAATCCAAAATCCATTGCAATATCCTGTGAATAAACCAAGGGGATAACCTGTTGTCCTTATTGGACTGCAATTACTATTATCGTCAGCTAGCCAAAGTTTGGCCAAGGATGATGGGAGTTGATTTACAAAAACAACTAGAGGAATCCCCCGGCATAGACACACACACACAACAGTAACAAATATTTCTCATTATTGGGCTGATAATGGTTTTTCTTTTTCTGGTCTGATAGTGGCAACAGAGTGCAAACATTTCTGGACAACACCTTCTCAGTTTGTCCTTGATATGTAGAGTATGTGTATATATTTACAATAGATTAATTTTAACCTGTCTCTTTATACTTTTCCACTTTACATGTCACACATGGATAAATACACTTGGGGCAGTACTCCAGCTGTCCCTTATAAGATTGATATGTTAGTCCATTAAAAGGAATGTCAACCGATGAAGTGACATGCTATTCCTGTTGAGCTGTACAGCTACAAACGTCCATTAATGATTGATGCTGGCAACATCACCTTCACAAGCAAGACAAAAACTCAAATGTATTTTTATATTGTGTCAAGAAAAGCTTTTATTTCTTAAGAATTTTTAATATGGATACACATTCAAGGTAAATCAGATAAAATAAAGCTTGGATAAAAACTGATAAACAAAAAAATCCAATTTTTTGGTTTGTTTCGAAAGTAAGGAAGACAAGGTGACATCAATAATATTAATCATCAATTCACATAATTTATGGCCTAATTAGGAAAAAAAGAAAAATATCTTTCTTCTTTAGACCTCTGGGATAACCTTTAATTAAGATTCTTAAAAACGTTTTTTTCTTTCATGAAGTGGCAAAAGCATTGTTCAAAGATCTGAATAACAACTTCAGATGTCTCGATGTTTATTTATAAGGCATTTGTGTCCTTGCAGATTACTTTTATGGGCCCTATTTTCAAAAGTGGAGTAATTCTTGGGCAAATGGACTGCACCATAACAGACAAATAACATTTCTCTTAATTCCCATTAATTTAAAATTAGCTTTTAACCCCTTGAAAGCTAGGGAACTCTCCAACACTTTCCTTTACATTAAGTTAGGGACTTATCTAACTTTCAAGATGTTAAAAGCCACATTTATAGCAATAGACATGTTTGTTAGGTATATTATGTTATTTTGTTCTTATATTGTAATATAATTGTGAATCAAAATGTCATACTCACTGAAACATAGGCAGGACCCAATCTCTTGCCAGAGAGAGGTATCCAACACATTGCAACACAATGGAAGTAATGTACTAACGCGTAATAAATAGGTGATGACTTCTCCAGTGATATTACTTCTCCAGTTCCTATGTTATTCTATAGAGCCTATGCACCAAGGATGGAGAGACTTTAGTGCATATGCTCCATAGAAAGACAAAGGAATAGGAGAAGTGATGTCACTGGAGAAGTCATCTCTGCTTTATCACATCTTACTGCATGAGCCCATTGCATTGGCTACCTCTCTGTCATGCAAAGGGTTAATGAAAACAAAAATATATAATATACACTCAGATGAAGCAAATATATCATATATGAAACCAAAGAGTTCATATTATAATTGTAAAGCAGGGTGGACTTGGTCAGCAGCAAAAGAAACAGTTACCACAAAAATGGAGCATGCTTCAGGCCGAAAGTAAATACAAAAACTAACACACTGACACCAAAGGGTGTAAGTGCTACCAGAATAAAGTGCAAGGTCCTTATCCTCACCAAAAAAGCACTTTTCTCCAGTGAAACCTACTTGGTAGCCATAGTGCCCTTGAGTCACTATGAAAATGTATCCCTAAGTATACTTACATTTTCATTTTAGTTAAAGTTGCAGTACTACCACCAGACTGTAAGCTGTTATGTTTTTCAGTTACAATTATTGCTTTGTTAGTAGTGTTACAGCCACTGTTCATTTTGAACAGGTCTGAGTTTTTTTAAAGTAATAGTAATGTTTCACAATAAAAGCAGCTCCAATTAATCTTCATAGTATTTGGGCCATGGATAGTCTTATTTCAATACTGTTAGAGTTGTAGTTCATGAGTAATCGAATGATAAATTATCCCCCTCCCGCACATTTAACCTAGTGTAAGCCACCTCCCCTCAGATGTGGGATCTTGTCCTGGGACCAGACAGCTCACAGCAAGGGACAATCTTCTTACTGTGAGTGTAATGAAAAACCTGACCTCCTTGACAGGTTTTTCCTTATGCTCACTGAAGATTGTCCCTCTCTGCGATCCATCCGCACAGTCTTGTTGCTCTGAGGAGAGCAGTGTTACATCAGTAAAAGGGGTAGAAGTGGAATACTTTATCATTCAATTACTCTTGAAGTACAACTCTGACGGTATTGAAATAAGACTCTCCATGGCCAAAATACTATGAAGATTAACTGGAGCTGCTTTTATTGTGAAACATTGCTATCCATTTATCCTTTAGCTGCTGTTTGCTATTGGATGGACCTCTGTGCACTTTAACCCCTTACATCTAGAATTGTCTCAAACACATTTCTTCTCAATGTGTTGGTGATGTCTCAGTTAAATGCACTTATGTAGTCCCAATCAGAGTTTCAGCAACCTGAGTTGTATACCAATAGCACCAGGACTGGTTTTGGCACTAAATATTATTATATAAAAGCTATATAATTTTTATAGGAATTAAGGGCTCGATCCAAATGTTGGCATCGGCAGAAAAAACTGGTGATGGTGGTTTTTTAAGTCAATTATGCAATGAAAATGTTCCCACATGTAAGAAAAACAGCAGTTTTGAAAAGACGACGCTCGTCTCCAAGATATCAAAATATCGCCCATTAAGGACAATGTAAAAGCTAACCCCAGAGCTATTGAAACATTGGAGTTAAGGATAACGTTAGTTAAACTGCAACATTTTCAGCCTGAAATCTAACACATTTTTTAGCCGTACACCACAAAACTCAGAGTAAAAACCACCGTCGAGGGAAAACGAAACAGAGAAGCAGGTAATTCAAGTACACAACCCAAGCATACAGAGGTCAAATATTAACCCCCGCAATGCCTAGCAAATACAACAACAAGGCCTACAACAGTGGTTCACAATCCTTCCATCCAAGGCACCCCTAACATGCATGTTGGATGTTCCAGGGCACCCCATGAAGTTGTTAGAAAGAGCCAAGTGAAAGGAACAATCAATGGATACATAGTTATTAGTAGGTCTCACAGTGGGGATGACAAGAAGGAGATAATTGAGCAGAATGACCACTAGAAACATACATCACAGAACATGTGTCTTCAAAGCAGTTGTAATCTGTATGGGAATAGTCAGGCACCCTGAGCTTGTGCTCATAGCACACTAAACAGCCACGGTACAATGGTCATGAAACACTGGCCTAAACAATACAAACAAGTCACAGACAAACAACAAGAGTCCAGCAACCCCACAGGGACAAGGGAAACACAAAGCAGCACAAAATAAGCCATCCCAACACACCTTTGAACAACAGGGGTTAACCCACAACACAACGTGCACATCTGCCACTCCAAGAACAAACCAAGCTCACCTATGTAACCTCAGCAGTCAATGGAGACAAAACACACACCTGACGGGTGCATACCAATTACAAATAATCACACCACTAACCACAGACACACCAGCAACCATTACCTGGATAACACACATCTTACCATTAGTCCATTATGACCACATGAACAACACTTTACTGCTGTTTAAAAGTGACAGCCCACCCTCCTCAGATGTAGTGTGAGAGAGACACTGACAGAGAGACAGATCAACACCTGTATGTAACATGCTTGTACCTAAGACGACAGCAGAGGAGAAGGCGTGATAGGGCTAGGGTTCCCCATCCTCCTCCAAGCACCCCTATCCAACAGCTGTCACCTGCTGCAACTGTTCATGCTCATGCTGAAGGCCTGCCATGCTGAACTGTTTGTGTGTGTGTGTAGCACAGTAAATATGTCACTCCATTGCTTGTCAATGTCTTGTGTAGGCATCAAGACCATGTGAGGTGTCCATCAAGGGGATGGCAAGCAGACATATTTATGTGTGTGACGCAGACACTGAGCAGACACCTTATCAGTATGTAGATTGAGATCCATGAAATAGCTCCTCTGTTTCATGGGTCTTGGTTTACACACGAATGTGTGTGCCCCCTCACATATACATATGTCTGCTTGCCATATCCATGATACAAACCCCATAAGGTCATGATGGCTAGACAACACCTTGACAAGAAATGGATTGTTCTCTCTCCATGTCAAATAACCAAGCTGTACCCATGGAGTGCCAGTAAGGTCTCCAAAGCATTGCTGTTGTGTATACCTCTGGCACTCAAGGGTATGATGATGGGTCAACAATAGTATGACTGTTGTGTTCATAGTGCAACTTCCAATCTTGTTTTCACTCTCTGCAGGCATCCATGGCATGACTCCTCATGGTCCAGAAGTTTGTTCCGGTGACATGTTGAATCCACGTCCATGAAAATCACCTGTTAGTGTCCATGTCAATTAAACATATTATCATATATGACTATCTTTTGTCATTGATCACCTCTCCCTTGTCAGGGTTTTAAAGGGATAGTAATACCGAATATGTTTTAAAAATTGATGTAGTAGGGTTCATCCCCCGGAGTAAAATAAGGGAATTCCCACTGCTGAAAGGTGTTTCATTTCAAAGTTATTTTAGCTCAAAGTTGAATTTCATTGATCAAATATCACAGTGGCCTGAAATTGTACAGTGGCACTGTTGCTACATCATCCCATGGATAGCTCTGGTCCCAGCACCATGAATCTCCATAGGATTGTGTAGCAATAGTGCCACTTGACAATTTCAGGCCACTGTGATTTTCATATTTAACCCTTTGAGTGCCAGAGGGATACTGAATGCATTGCTTTGCAGTGTGTTCCGTACCCCTCTGGAGCTCAATGGGTTAAAAATTAACTGTGAGCTGAAATAACCTGTGAATGAAACACCCTTCAGCAGTGGGAGTTCCCTTGTTTTACTCAGGGGGATGAATCCTAAAACATATTTGTTCGAACATTCTAAGCATTACTGTCTCCTTAATTGTGATCATGTTGTTGATCTATCTAATATATTCATGTTGTTCAAGTTCAACTCACATCATGGAAGAACACCCCGATGTTGTCGGGCTTTGATATGTGGTCTGTGAGTTGAACTTGTACAAATGTTTCTGTATGTGATGTGTGTACTCACCCCAGCTGTAAAAGCTTGGGACATCATCCATCGTGCATGAGTTGTGTTCACTGAATAGCTTTGCAATGCACCGGAGACAACTGTAACACAGTGTATGTTGTGTGTGCCCCCTCCCATAGTTCAAGATCCCATACCCAGGTTAGTTGTGCATGAGTTGTGTTCACTGCATAGCTTTGCAATGCATTGGAGACAACTCTGCCGCTAATCGGGTCTGATAAAAAACAAACAGACATGGACATGTGTAGAAGCAACAACTGCACATTTATTAAGTCAACAATGGACTGCTATTTTTTTCTTGGGGGGTGCTTTGGGTGGGGCTGCAGGGGTGGCCTTCTGCACTCTACGCCGTGAGGTCCTAGTGTGTCTGGAGGCTGTGGGTGGCGGTGGTGAAGTGCTGGCAGGGGTAGTGGAACTGGCACTGGAGGCCTGGTGTAGGGTCTCCAGCCTGTTCCTTTCCCTCATCTAGACTACCACCTGGCCCATCACGTCTGACATGCGGGTGGTGTAGGTGACCAGGTGGTTAGTCAGGGTCAGCTGCTGGGCCTCCATTGTCCTCATGCTGGCCAGGATGTGCGCTTTACGCTGCTCCAGCTTGTTGAGGGACCTCGCACACCTCCTGGCCTTCTCTGTAGTGCCACACACTCCTTATCCTGTATTTGCAGGAGTGTGTGGTGTGGATGGAGAATGGGACAGTAGTGGGGATGCCCTCTGGCCGTCCAGTGGCTCCACCACAGTTGGTGGGGGAGATGGTGTGGAGCCATGTGCTCCGCTGTGGAGGGAGCATGGGGACATCAGTGGTTCATCCCCAGATGAACCACCCCCTGGGGAGGTCACACCCTCTGACTGGGCGGCTGGCATGGATGGTGGGGGTGTTGTTGTGGGTTGGGGTGGTGATGGTGGGGTGAACACCTCCAGGGCCTGTGGCCGTTGTGACTGGCCAATTAGGCCAAGATGTTCGTAGGCCAACGGCCATAGGCTACTGTCCTGCGGCTGTGGTCTGGTGGCATTTCCATGGTGTCGGGCATCCTGTGTCTCCCCATGGCTGGTGGTACGGACTGTAGTATGGTGTACTGCTGCTGGACTGTGGTAGGTGGACCCTGGGGGTCCTGCTCAGTGCTTCGGCTGCTGTTCGTGCGGTGGTGAACCCTGGGGGCCACAGTGTGCCCACTGCTGCTGCTGTTGGTGGTGAGGTGGACCCTGGGGGCCATAGTATGCCCACTACTGGTGCTGCTGAGACTGTTTTTGTTGGTGAGGTGAACCCTGGGGGCAGTAGTATGCCCACTGCTGCTGAGGCTGTTGTTGGTGGTGAGGTGGACCCTGGGGGACATAGTATGCCCACTGCTGCTGAGGCTGTTGTTGCTGTGGTGGTCCAAGTGGTGGCAGCACCCTGGAGATGGTGGGCTCCTCTAAGGATGTTTCCCGAGTCCTCCGCATGGGATGGCATGTGTGCTGTGTGGGCAATGACATGATGTATTTAGTGATGTGAGCTATGGCAGGCATGCTGCAAGACTATTACACTGACATATGAACTGCTGAGTGACAGGATGGACTCCATTGCAATGCCTCGCAATGCATCAGTTACCATCCTGACACACATTGCTAAGCTTCATATGATACTATACATTGATCTTACTAACCTACAGTGTTGTAGCTTTGGTCATCAAGTGCATCTTGAGCAGTGTGGATGGCAAGGCATACCTCCTTGCTATCCACATTCATCAGGATCTATGTGGTGACCAAAACTGAACCATCACACCCTGAGTGACACAAACCCAGTGCATGTAATACACGTAGGCCTCAACAGCAAAACACTATGACCTCTTAACACAGCACTGCACCAGTCATGACTAATGACTACACAGTACAACCAACGATGTCAGCAACAGTAACAGACACACACCAACCAACATGATCTGTGCAACAAACCAATCAGCTGGAGGACACACTAACATACCCCAGGACAGCTAAAATCCTAACACATAGCAAACATGTGCATGGATATACTGTAATATTGGAGGTTACTTCTGCCTTTTCCTATGTTATGTTATGGAGCCTAAGTACTGATATGTCACATGTTGTTCAGATCTCAGTGCATTGGCTCCACAGAATAACACAGGGATTGCAGGTGGGATGACACTGCAGTTGTCATGTACACATTTTCATCTCAATCTGACACCCTAGTGAATGTCCACCCCCATCATGGTTGAGCCTTGTGAATCACATATGTCCTGCAGAGTGGTGATAGAGGTGAATGCCCCCTGGCCATCCACACTCTTCAGGCTACAATATTATTCTGAAAGCTGATCCTTGACTATTCCACTTGGACTAACTACCTACATGTACAACGCCTAGGCCTGACATGCAGTAACAATACTCCAAACAACACGTCATTTTCCCTCCTTGCTATTTTCCATAACATTTTGATTGCCAGGGGGTTAGCCAATGTATTGTCAAACAATGCATTTCTTATCCCTGTGGCACTCAAGGGGTTGTGTGCTGACCTCTTTTTTCACTCTGTGTGTGACATTGTGATACACATAACAGTTATATCTTTGACTGACACATGACGGTGTGCATTGTTTTTGTGCTGTGCATGATGTTGTTGTAGACATCATGAAGGGGGTTCAACAGGGACTTATAGGGATAGTAACACTTCGTTTTAACTTTATTTTATTTTGTAGGCATTAAAAAAAACATGAAGAACGATATAATCTCTCAAACCTTTATGGTTTAAGAGACATTCACAAGCAAAGTTCCCCTCCCCGCCCCTTTTACCTAGTGTAAGACATCTCTTTTCAGATGTGAATCTGGTTGTAAGACCAGAGAGATAACAGCAGGGGACAATCTTCTTTATATGAAAACAATGAAAGCCCTGCCCCCCTTGACAAGTTTTTCAGGTTTTTCCCTTATCTTAATTGAAGATTGTCCCTCTGTGCAATCTACCTGGGCACCTCCCTTCTGTTTTGGCTGAGCAGTGTTACATCAGTAAAAGGAGCGGGAGGGGGACACTTTGTCATTTAATTACTCCTGAACTACAACTCTGACAGAACTGAAATAACACTTTCCAAAGTCCAAATACTATGATGATTAATTAGAGCTGTTTTTATTATGAAACATTACTATCCCTTTAACCATTACCATTCAGGCTGGGTTTGTCAAGTATTCTGTCCTTGTTTGACATCCCTCCAAGCTGTGTTGCTGAATTGTGGTGAGGAATGCTGTCCATGTGTCACTGTGTTGGCCTCTTTCTGGATTTGTGTGATGTGTGTGTGTAGGCCTTGATGCACTTACTGGTGGACTGGAGGCTCCTTTCATCCCCGGTGTCACTCCATCTTGGGTTTCTATGAACTGCTGTCACAGACAGGGTCCTCCACACTGCCTCCTCCCACTCCATGTAGTGGTTCTCCTCAGTAAACTTGGGGTCTCTCGACCTGTCCTCCTCCTCACCCCCAGAGGTCATTTGAGAGCCCTGACTCTGGCTCTCCAGCCCTGTGTTGGGTGCCCCCTCTGACGTACCTCTCATCCCACTGCCAGCTCTGGCACTGCTCTCTGTGTGCCTACTCTGGCATGGCTCCCCCTCCTCCGCAGGGATCTCCCTCCACTACCCTGACTGGGGATACTCACCTGCTCCTCTTCCTCCTACTCTCCCCACCCCTCTCCTCTCCATTCCTCTTACCCAGGCACTCACTCAGGCCCTCACACACTCACTCTCTGTCACTCACAGACTCACACTGTCAACAATAAAGATAAGTGTATGTTTTAATAACAAAAAAAAATGGCCTGTATGTGTGTGTGAGTGTTTGAATGCATGTATTTGGTATGTGCAAAAGTGTATTATGTGTATTAAGGTGTAACAGCTCTCTCCAACTCCTTCTAACTTCATGAACGTGGCTCAACTACCTGTCTCTTTTCACTAGCCTCCGCTCCTGGGTCCTGTGCTCTAGCTCGAAAGAACACGATACACAGACAAAGGTGTGTCAGTTATTTTGGGTCTATATATAGTTTATTCAACTGAACTTGATACTTTGAGGTGCTATGATTGGCTAGGGCACTAGGTAACATCGGACGTTCACTTGTTTCTTTCATTGGGACGTTTCTCACGTCTCATTGGGACAATGTGAATCTCACATTACCCGATCTTGGTTAACTATTAGTCACAGACCCCTGCCATGCTATTGGTACCCACTATGGTATGTCAACCCTACCAACTGGGTAACATTTTTCTTGGGTTGCACTAGGTACTGCATACATAGGTACTGCATGGACTAGAAAAAATATGGTACCGTGTTAGCCAGTAATGAAAAACCTGACCTCCTTGACAGGTTTTTCCTTATGCTCATTGAAGATTGTCCCTCTCTGCGATCCATCCACACAGTCTTGTTGCTCTGAGGAGAGCAGTGTTACATCAGTAAAAGGGGTAGGAGTGGGATACTTTATCTTTCAATTACTCTTGAAGTACAACTCTGACGGTATTGAAATAAGACTCTCCATGGCCAACATGCTATGAAGATTAATTGGAGCTGCTTTTATTGTGAAACCTTGCTATCCATTTAACCTTTAGCTGCTGTTTGCTATTGGATGGACCTCTGTGCACTTTAAACCCTTACATCTAGAATTGTCTCAAACACATTTCTTCTCAATGTGTTGGTGATGTCTCAGTTAAATGCACTTACGTAGTCCCAATCAGAGTTTCAGCAACCTGAGTTGTATACCAGTAGCACCAGGACTGGTTTTGGCATTAAACATTATTATATAAAAGCTATACAATTTTTATAGGAATTAAGGGCTCAAATGTTGGCATTGTCAGAAAAAACTGGTGATGGTGGTTTTTTAAGTCAAGTATGCAATGCAAATGTTCCCATATGTAAGAAATAACGTCAGTTTTGAAAACACGACGCTCGTCTCCAGGATATCAAAATATCTCCCATTAAGGACAATGTAAAAGCTAACCCCGGAGCCATTCAAACACTGGAGTTAAGGATAACGTTAGTTAAATTGCAACATTTTCAGCCTGAAATCTAACGCATTTTTTTAGCCGTACACCACAAAACTCAGAGTAAAACCCACCGTCGAGGGAAGACGAAACAGAGAAGCAGGTCATTCAAGTACACAACCCAAGCATACAGGTCAAATATTAACCCCTGCAATGCCTAGCAAATACAACAACAAGGCCTACAACAGTGATTCACAATCCTTCCATCCAAGGCACCCCTAATATGCATGTTGGATGTTCCAGGGCTCCCCTTGAAGTTGTTAGAAAGAGCTCAGTGAAAGGAACAATGGATAGACTAGAAAAAAAGATGGTACCGTGTTAGCCAGTAGAGTAGATAGGATTCAGTGTAACAAAAAACTCACAAGAGTGGTATAAAGGTGATACCTTTTAATGGCTAACTGAGGACATAGACTAGGAAATCCCATGCTATTGAACAATTTTAGTATTTTTGAAATGGCTGAAGTGTAAAAAAAAAAAGTATGCATTTTTTCCTATAAAACCTCTTTCTGGAAAGAGTTGTGCACACTATCCTACGGTTAAAAATTAGACCCTCATTTGATGCGGTTGAATGTCTACTTTCCAAAATGGTATGCCTTACTGACCCTTTCTTCATATATGTAATGGTTATGACAATTTAATTGCAGGCAGTTGATTTCACAAAAGATAAGTGGTAGGTCCTATCCTCCTCTTTGAACCTGCATGCGTCTCTCTCTCTTTGATCCACTCGCAGAACCCACCCGCGGCCTTGGCTTAATAAAAACACCAGCTTCCTCCGCTCCTGTACCTGTTCAGCTGAACGGCTGTGGAGAAAGTCTGGTTCTCTGGCAGACTTTCGCCACTACAGGTTCCTCCTTTCCTGCTTTAACTCTTCTCTGTCTCTCGGCAAAAAACTCTACTTTTCACAGCTAATCAACACTCACAAATCCAACCCCGACATCTTCCTTTGACTCCCTCCTCCGCCCTCCATCTGCTTCCCCCAGAAACTTGATACAGCCACAAGACTTTGCTGACTACTTTAAAGCCAAGGTGGACTCCATCCGGGATAATATACCACCTTGTATATCTCCTCCTAGCCTCTCTTGTTCCCCTCCTGGCACTCTGGACTCTTTTTCACTAGTCACGGAGGAGGAACTGACTAACTTGCTATCCTCTGCTTCTTCCACTGCATGCGCACTTGATCCACTTCCCTCTCACCCCATCCAGTCCCTCTCCACCACACTAATCCCTATCTTATTACAAATCTTTAACTCCTCCTTTACCACTGCTACCTTTCCTGACGATTTCAAACATGCCTTAGTAACACCCATCCTCAAGAACAACTCTTCTAACAGGAACACACCCTCTAGCTATTGACCAGTTTCTCTTCTGTCTTTTGCCTCTAAACTCTTGGAACTCCTAGCCTACTCACGCCTGCTTGACTTCCTTAACACATACGACCTGCTGGACCCTTTACAATCTGGATTTCGCACTGCTCACTCCATTGAAACTGCTCTTACTAGAGTGGTCAATGATCTTCCCATTGCCAAACCTCAAGGTCACTATTCAATACTTATCCTGCTTGATCTCACAGCAGCTTTTGACACTGTTGATCATGCTTTCCTCCTCTGCATTCTTCACTTCTCAGGAATCCGTAACACAGCACTGGACTGGCTCTCCTCTTATCTATCTAACATATCCTTCAGTGTCTCCTCTGCCACTTCTTCATCTTCTCCCATCCAACTCTCTGTTGGGGTTCCTCAAGGTTCTGTTCTAGGACCGCTTCTGTTTGCTCTTTACACAATAACTCTTGGTGATCTTATTAACTAATTTGGACTCAAATATCATCTCTATGCAGATGACACCCAGATTTACATATCTGTACCTCGATTGATTTCTGATATCCAGGCTAAAGTCACACATTGCCTCTTGGCTATCTCAGACTGGATGGCTCATAGTCACCTAAAACTCAATATGTCTAAAACTAAGGTACTCCTCATCCCACCTAGGCCCTGGCCCTGTGGCGCCCTTCCAGGTAATTGTAAATGGCACTACCATAAATCCAGTATCAGATGCAAGGTGTCTAGGGATGATAATTGACAAGTCTCTTTCATTCTCCCCTCATATTAATGCCATTGCTAAATCCTGTTGCTTTCTTTTGCATAACAATGCTAAAATCTGTCCCTTCTTCTGCTCCTCCACAGCTAAAATTCTTATACACGCAATCATCCTCTCCCGCATGGATTACTGCAACATTCTTCTGTCTGGTATTCCTGCTTCTCATCTCCATCCACTTCAATCTATACAGAATGCTGCAGCACGAATTACTCTTCTGTCACCTAGGTTTGTCCCTGCCCCGCTCCACCTCAAAACCCTCCCATGGCTGCCTATCAAACTCCGGATATCTTACAAAATCTTACTTCTCTTTTTCAAGACACTTGTCTCCTCTACTCCTTCTTACATTTCCACTCTGATCTCCCGCTATACCCCATCCCGCCGCTTACGTTCGGCCAATGATTGTTGTCTCTCAGCTCCTTTTGTGTCTACAGCCCTGTCACATATCAAACCTTTTTCTCTCATTGCTCCATATCTATGCAATGCTCTACCATCCAACCTGCGCCACTGCACCTCTCTGGTAACCTTCAAATCTCACTTAAAAATGCACCTCATGGATAAAAGAAGGCACTGATGTTGTAAAATGAACACTCTTATAAATTATTTACTTTACTGATGTCCTCTATCATCATCAGAACTAACACTGTATTCAGCACTTGACCCTTATTTACTCTGTATGTCTCCAATTACCACTTTAGATTATAAGCTTTCGGGCAGGTACCTTACACCCAGTGTTTCACTTTACAAAGCACCTGTAACCCTGTATTATTTAAACCCTTAAATTCTAAAGTGCTGCGTACACTTGTGGTGCTATATAAACATATTCATTCATTCTTTCAGGTGTAGATTAGTGTTCCTGACACCACCTATCAACTCACTCAAGTGGGGTACCATTTTTCTTGGGCGAGTAAATTAGTACTGAATACAGCAGGAAATGCAATAGTTTTCAAAGATTTTAGTATCTTTGAAGTGGTAGAAATGAAAAAAAAATTACATTTTATTGCCTATAATGCCAGATTTTGGAAATTATAATGCACACCAGCTTAGAGGCAACAAGACAAACAACCTCTCATTTGATGCTGGTGAATGTCTACTTTAAAAAAGGTTGTGCCTTGCATACCTTTCCTTCATATCTCTTATACTTAGAACCATTTTAGTGTAGGCAGCCTATTTAAAAAACAAATGGTAGGTGTAATTTTGTACTTCTGGCACCACTTACGGTATGTCAAGCCATAATAATGGGGTACCATTTTTCTTGTTGGAGTAGTAGCTAATGAATGCAGTAAGAAACTTCATAGGTTTCAGATATTTAAGTACATGTGAAGGTGTTGAAATGTAAAAAAGGACTATTTATTCCTGTAGCTCCACTTTCTGCAAACATTTGTGCACACCAGGTTAAGCATAGAAAGGCAAGTGACCCCTCATTTGTTGTGGTGGGTTGTTTTCTTTCAAAAATGTTGTATCTACATTTTCTTCATTTCTGTATTTGGGACAACCATTTTAGCTGTCATACCTCAGTTCCAGATCATCATAGCACCTGGGAGCCTTCCTCCTTCAACCATCATGGAGGCTCGGCGTCCTCCTTCATATGTGACAGGTCTCTCACATCTCTGCACCAGCATGTAGCATCATCACATCGGCACGCAGCATCATTGGCATGCAGCCTCTTTTCAGTGATGTGTGCATGCTATATCATTCCAGCAATGCGTAGCATTGATGCAGTGATAGCATTATGTGCCTATTTTTACCCAGAGAACCCCATATCCTGTGTTATACTTTGCATTTGGATTGTTCTAGATTAGACCTTCTGCTTGAACTTCTGGATTTGACCTTTGTCACCTGCTCAGACCACTACTTGGCCATTGATTCTGAACTGTCCTACCCTCTGTTTGGCCACCGACACTGAAGCTATACTGCCTGCCCTGACTCAAGGCCTGTCTATCAGTCTCAAACTTATCTGTTACCTTTTCACTTATCATGCTGCTTCATTGCTTCAGTCTTGCATCTGGGCTTCAATCCTGTTTCTCCATCCAACAGTGACTGGATACTTTTGATAGAATAACTAAGCCTCATCATGGAGCATGCAAGATTAGTTGAGGTGCTCACTGCTTTCAGGAACCAGATCTCTGCCCTTGCTGCCTCTGTTCAGGAGCTGCAGTCTAAGCAGGCGGCTCTGTATCACCGTTTGCAAGATCTGCAGTCTGTTAACCCACCTACTGCTGGTCCTTCCACTACTAAGTCTGTTGATTTGGGTACCCCAGAACCACAGGTACCACTGCCTGTCAAGTTCAGTGAAGACAGGGTGAAATCTAAGGACTATATCACATCTTGCGAACTCTTGTTCTCAATCAATCACTGCACGTATTCCTCAGACTTCATCAAGGTTCTTACAGTTATTACACTGCTAACAGGCAAACTGCAGTCTTGGGCTCACCACCTTCTCCACTCCAATAGTCCTGTTTTAAATCTGTGGCGCACCCCACTTGTTACTTTGAGTGGAAGGGAAATATTGCCAGCAATAGACACATATTGTGTTCTGTCTGATAAATAGTATTGGAACCAGTTTAGAGAATGATTATGCAATCCTGAACTTTGGAGTTTACCTATCAGAATACTATGGTCTACTGTATCAAATGCCTTTGCAAAATCTAAGAAAAGGGCTCCTGTGAGTTCACTGTTTTCCATGCCAGTCTGGATATCATTCATACTTTCAGGAGGGCAATGACTGAGTGATTTGAATGAAAGCTTGTTTTCTCAACAATGCATACTCCTCTGGCACTCAAAGGGTTCATTGTTATAGGGGGTAAAGGTGAAGACAGGCAAACATGATGCAGGGGGAATAGAGACTAAAGCGGCAATGGCAGTAAGTGGAGGCAAAAGAGGAGGGGAAGTGAATGTGCACCACTGGAGGAACAGAGCAGAAAGTGCCAATCAATAAATGGATGGGCTACATACAGTAGAAGGCCCAGCACACAGGAGCTGTGTCCGTCAGTTGGGCGAATTGAATTGGAGGTGTTCCAACAAGAACCTTGCGCTTGCTTAGCATTGCTCAGCAATGAGTTGCTCACCCCTGCAGCACTCAAAGGGTTAAAGTTTCATCCTGATAAGTTTTCACTTACCAGTGCAGGCGCTGACCATCATACTTTGCAATGTACTGGAGTCCCATATTGGACTGCATCCTTCACATCTGTGGTTGGCCTTTCAGGTTGACTTCCAATAGTTTAAACTATTTATTTATATTATTTACGTATTCATATATAGACGTATAGTTTTATTCTCTATTTTTATGGCTGCAGAGGTACAGCAGGCATTGCAATGTGCTGTTGTTTCTCTTAGTGCTGACACGGACAATCTTGGAGAACTACTGCAAGCGGGGTTATGATTTACTCTGCTTTCAGTTTTCTCTTGCCATTCTCTAATGGATGCATAATATTGAGATGCTTGTGTTGCTTGGTTAACATGTTTTTTTGTTGAAGATGTTGATTTTTCTGAGGCGATGTGTGGTGTGCTACAACATTAATGAATGAAGTTTATATTTCTAACAAATGCAGTCTTCAGATTATGTGTGTTATTGGTGCTGCAATAGTTACATATTTTTTTTTTTTTTCCACAGGCTATAGTCAGACAGAGGGAATAGTGAGAGCATGGAAAGTCCTTGCAGAGATTTTGACAGGAGTGGGCCTTCGGTCCCCTATCAAAATCAAGCCCCCTTGCATGCTGCAAACAGGCAGTCAGGAGGGGATCATCATATGTCCTCCTAGCTACCACCCCGGGGTGTGTCAGGAACCGCCATGTTCTCTTTTATAGTATATATACATATAAATATACATCAGTAGGGGTGGGCAAAAGGTCCTGTTGAGTTGCCGTGGAAAAATCAGCTAAAACCACGTGGTTGTCCGCTTTTTCACGGGTAATTCCTCTTTAAATAAACTGATTAAAATCTTTGCCATTTTTGCCAATTGCCATACATTTTTCGCTCTTTTTTTCAAAGGCTACAAACTTTTTGGCCCCTTTACGTACATGTTTTTCATTATCAATACATTATGTTTCTAGGATGTAAAATACAATACAAGCAGCTAGAGACAGGGTGTTAGGCTGTTGTGCTGTGCAAAATGTTTAAAAACTTAAGGTAGAAGGCACATACTCAGCACCTGGAAAACAACTGAAAGGAGGATGCATCCAATGAGTCTGAGGAGGAGGAAGTGACCACTAACAACCACTCCCTCCACTAATAGGATCCAGTAGCTACAGACTCAGAGTGTTAGGAATGAGGGAGGGGATGATACTAGTAGTGAGGAAGGCTCAGAGTCTTAACTTGATGTGGTTGGTGTTAGTGAAGCAGCTGGAGGGACTAGCGTGACCACTGATGGTAGGGGAAGTGATGTTGAGCACAGCCAGACTAGTGGTCAAGGGAGCCCACAACATTCCACTGACCCTGGGAGTCTCCTTCCACCAACTGCATTGTCATCATGGAGCATGATACTGAATAAGGCAGAACTGGGGGCTAGCAGCAATAATACCACCACCACCATGAGCACAGATCAGCTGCCTGTGCCCACTGTCAGTCCGCCTTCTTCAGATCAACAAGAGATGGCAAGTGTGACAGTAGGGGACGTTTCTTATCACCTCCAACTGGGAAGATGTCTGTAATAGAGCAGCAGCAAGGAGGAACTGGTGGTGATAGTTACATAGTAATTTAGGTTGAAAAAAGACTTGCGTCCATCCAGTTCAACCCTTTTCCTATTCCTGTTTACCATCGCTGACCCAAAAGAAGGCATCTGACTCAAAATGGCAATCAGATTTCTCCCTGGATCAACAAGCCCTAACTAAATATTAATCCCAATACTAACGTGCATAGCCCTCTATGTTATGCTCTTTTAAATAAGTATCCAGGCCCCTTTTAGAGGCATCTAATGTATTTGATAGCACCACCTCCTCCGGAAGTGCATTCCATACCTTTATTGTCCTTACTGTAAAGAAACCCTTCCGCTGTTGTAGATTAAATCTCCTTTCCTCAAGTCTAAGCGGGTGGCCCCTTGTCCTGTGTACTGTTCTGTTAATGAACAGGTCTTTTGAAAGCCCTTTATATGGGCCTTGAACATATTTATATAGTGTTATCATATCCCCTCTAAGACGCCGTTTCTCTAGTGTGTACAAGTTTAACTTTTCTAGTCTCTCTTCATAACTAAAACTTTCCATTCCCCTTACTAGTTTTGTAGCCCTCCTCTGCACTCTCTCTAGTTCCATAATGTCCTTCTTCAGAAAGGGCGCCCAGAATTGAACAGCATATTCTAGGTGGGGTCTTACCATGGACCTGTAAAGAGGCATAATTATATCTTCCTCCCTTGAGTCAATACCCCTTTTGATACATGCCAATATCTTATTGGCCTTTGCAGCTGCCAGCTGGCACTGCATGCTACTGCTAAGTCTATTGTCTACCATTACTCCTAAATCCTTTTCATTAGTAGATTTCCCCAGAGAAACACCATTTAAACTATATGTTGCATTTTTATTATTATACCCAAAATGCATAACTTTACACTTGTCTATATTGAATCTCATTTGCCATTTGCCTGCCCAGTTACTCAATTTGTCCAAATCCTCTTGTAATGAAGACACATCGAGTTCAGACTTTATTACCTTACTTAATTTTGTGTCATCGGCAAACACTGATACATGGCTTCCTATGCCCTCTGGGAGGTCATTAATAAACAAATTAAAAAGAAGAGGACCCAGGACAGATCCCTGAGGCACTCCACTTATCACGTTTATCCAACTGGAGAACTTGCCATTTACTACCACTCTTTGCATTCTATCTTTCAGCCAATTTCCAATCCACACACAAACATTTTCCCCTAGTCCTATTTCATTCAATTTGTACAGTAACCTCTTGTGCGGAACTGTATCAAATGCCTTGGCAAAGTCTAAATAGATCACGTCAACCGCCGCTCCCTCATCTATATTATTACTTACTTTTTCATAAAATTCGATCAAGTTCGTTTGACAAGACCTATCTTTCACAAAGCCATGTTGGCTATTGCTAATGATATTCATGTTCCAGCAGAATTCTTGAATATATTCCCTTAGCAATCTTTCAAACAGCTTCCCTACCACAGATGTCAAGCTTACGGGTCTGTAGTTTCCTGGTTGGGACTTTGATCCCTTTTTAAATATGGGCACCACATCTGCTTTACGCCAATCCATGGGCACCATACCAGAAATAAAAGAATCCCTGAAAATCAGATATATCGGTCTGGCCAGGGTCTGGCTTAGCTCTTTAAGTACCCGTGGGTGTATACCATCTGGCCCTGGAGCTTTGTCTACCTTGACACCATTCAATTGTTTTAACACTTTTTCTTGTGATAGCCAGTCCCATGCTTGCTGTGCCTGTTCTGTAAAAGTAGTTTGCAGATTCTTGTCCAGTGATGATGGTGGTGGAGAAGCTGGGATGGAAGAGACATTAATGGCCTTTTTAGCCCAAACCGAGAAGGTATAAGAGACAGATATGGGGATCACCATTACCATCAGCAGTGAGATTGGTGAATATGTGGCGTTTGCACCTGCTGTAATTCCTGCTGTTGCTGATTTGCAAGGGCAGCAGGATCATGAGGAGCAGGCTAGTGTGCCACAGTCCACCGTGGACACAGTGGGAATGAGGTCCAGTGATGCTTGACTAGGACAGGTTCCCCTTGCCAGCAGTAATACTTCTGGTCCTAGTTGTAGTGCTGATTCTGAGGCAGTAGCAGCAACAGCATACTCTGCCCCAGCCAGTGAAGGGGAATGTGGAGGAGAAGAAGAAAGGCCATTTTTCCCCACCTTTCCTCTCCCTCCTGAAGTCCTTGGTGTGGGACTATATTTCTCTTGGGGCAGGCACAGTGCAGTCATCAGTGACAGCACCGTGCACAATTTGTGACAAGTCAGTGAAAAGGGGAAAGGAGGGAATACACCTTAGCATAACCTCCCTAATAACAAACACATAAAACAAAGACACCATGACATTTATGTTAAACATGTTAAAGCCATGCTCCCACCAAAGAAATCTGTTGCTATACCCCCCGACTCTCCCCAAAGGCAAAAAAAAAAGCAAGGCAAAAATCAAAGAGGAGGAAGAAAAGAGAAATCCAGCCAGAGCCTGAAAGATCGATAGTAAGAGAAACACTTGGCTCGCCATCACCTGCTTGCTCTAGGGTCCGGCTGCGGGAAGATGTGGTGGTGGTGTGTGTGTGTGGGTGGTGGGGGCTACTTGTGGTGCTGCTACTGCCCAAGGAACATCATTGGAGCTAGTATTGGCAAGTGCAACCTTGATCATCCATATCACTGCTGTTGTTGATCCCATTCCCTTGGAGTTTCCGAACCATCCTGACACTTAATGAACTCAGCAGCAAGAACTACAGTAGGTAATGCCTCAATGAAACTGGTGCATTTGACAATGGCCAGCAGCCACCATATGATGGCCACCATATGATCTGTTGGCACTAGGCCAGTAGGGCATATATTTATTTTTTTTTCCCTCAGGGCTTGTTCTTTCCCACACAAACCAGAGGCCTACAAAAAAAATTGTAGGGGCTTGTTTCTAAAAAAAACCTGTGTCCTACAAATCACCAGTTGCCCAGGGCTTGTGATGCTAATAAGCCAAATTGATAAAAATTATCTCTGATTCCTCAGGACTTGTGACGCTCTGATGAGATTCCTCAAGGTGTGTGATGTTAACAAGTCAAAGTCCTAGAAATTGACATTTCCTCATGGCTTGGTCCCAACACAAGTCTAAGTCCTACAACAAGTCAATGTTTCCTCAGGGCTTGTGCCTCTAATAAGTCTAAGTCCTACAAATTGATGTTTCCTAGGGGCTTAGGCCTTTAAGAATAAGTCTAAGCCCTACAAATCATCCTCTACAAAATGCTCTATCCCATATTAAGTATCAGTCTGTCCCAGTTACAGTTTATGTCAGGGGGGTAATGTCTCCATATGTACCAATTTCTAATTTTATTTTTAATTTAATTTAATTTTTTTTATTAATTGTCCCATCAATACCAGTCTACAACCAGACTCCACCCACCAACACAGGGACCCTCCTCAGACCTTTTTTTTTTTTACTGTCCCTCCAAACACAGTCAACAACCCCTCCCCCCAAAAAAAAATTCCCTGTTCGACTGATTATTTCCCCTCATACCCAGTTTATGCTAAGCCTTTGGGAAATAAAATAACATTTGCTATTGAGTTGTAGTAAATTCAATGTTCCCATTGATTTTAATGCAATGAGCTAGGCGAAAAAAAAAAAAAAAGAGGAAAAACTTTCCCCATCCCTAATAAGGAGTAGCCAACCGTGCTCCTCAAGAGCTCCCAAAAGTGCATATTTTCTGTGTAAATCAGCAGGCTGACTGTTAGATCTAGTGCACAACACAAAAGGAACACGCACTTCCACAGGTGACTCCAGATCAAGTTCATAAATAAAATCATCAAAAATCTTTATTGTAGTAAATAGATAAAAGTACCTTCGATATCTTCTGACCTGAAAATGGTCAATTTGAGAAACTTAATGATGGTGACAAATATGTATTTGTGCCTAATCATTAAGTCTCTCCACACAACCATTTTCAAGCCAGAAGATATCTAAGGAATGTTTAGCTTTTTACTACAATAAAGATTTTTGATGATTTTATATGTGACCTTGATCTGGAGTCGTCTGTGGAAGTGCATGTTTCTTTTGCGTTGTGCATTATGTTTATTTGGGAGCTTGTAGAGAAGCACCATTATCGCACACATAGCACCGCTCAGTCCGATTATCTTTTATCCAGAGATTTACTTGTGTGCGGTGAAGCAATTACATATGTGAAAAGAAAAAAGCTTGTGGATTTGCTGTCCCTGCCCTAATTGGAAGTAGGAACGGCTGAACTCTGTCTGTATATTGTTTGGACTAATTAGATGCTCAGGGATATCCAGAAATCATGCAGTCTTGGTAGCTATTGAGGAACAGGATTGTCTACCCCTGATATACAGGAAATCAAAGAAGAGAAGAATAGATTAAGGTTATCTGTTAACAAGTAAATTGCAAGCCTGTAAACAAAGGTTTATTGCAGTGCAGTACAGGATGAAAATGTGAAATATACATTGAACTGTTGACTTTTGTTTGAGTAGTCTCTTTTTATTACTAATTATGGGAATGATGACTCATTTTGTATTGCTTGTATTTTGACTTGGATCCCACAAGTTAGTACACAAAGGGATTTGATTTTGGACAGTGAGAGTGCTTCTCAATTTGACTTTGAATACCTATATGAGGTTATGTATTCTGTCATTCTGAATAGGGATTGTATGCTAACAACATTGAATTTGGATGCCTGATATTCCATGCATTTATTTGACTGTGATTTAAATACAGGCCAATGATGCAATGATTAGTGATCCCTATTGAACTAGAACTCATTTATTTCAACACCACACCACATCATATAAGAATCACACAATTTGTATACATGCGTATATTTTATGGTATCTACTACATTTCTTCTTTCAATTTCTACCTTCATGTTTTCTTTTGATGCATATTATGCAATCAGGAATACTTTCTCTCTCATCGGTTCATGGTTTCATTTATATATATATGTATGAAAAAGAGAGAGGGGCAGAGATAACTTGTTGAAAGATGCCTGAACAAAATTCTGAATATGGTATCCAAATCAGCAATCTCAAGATGACTTCATGGTAAAACAAAAGGACTACTACTGCTGTTCATTTCAATCTTAACAGGGATCTATATCAAGACAACAGGTGTTCAAACCTCACCCTGTATAGCCTCCTTGTGACTGACAAGTGGTAGAACAAAATGTCAAAATACATAAAACAAAAATACAATATACCCTAAATTAACTTTTAGAATTATATTAAAGCTATAAATATCCCAAGAAAAATATCACCAGTATATAATAAACTCATTAGACCCAACAGATAAAATTGATAAATATACATGACATGTTGTTACCTAATCAGTGCCTGGACTGGTTTAATGTTATAACCCCATCACTAGTATTCCTAAAGAATGATATAACTAAGGAAAAAGGTAGAACAATACTATACATAAGCTGCCAAATTACTACTTGCTCAAAATAAGCAAATGGTACTAGATTAGATTGTAAGCTCCTTAGGCCAGGGTCCCTTTCCCAGTGTTTCCCTTGCTGCACTTTCCCCCAAAAATAATGCAATGATCGCACTTTAGCTTAATGTTCTTAACCCTGTTCTGTATTTTTGTATTGTATTATTTAAAATTCTGTTAAGTGCTGTGTACATGTATGATACTATATAAATAAAGATACATACATACATACATCTAAAATGGACAAAATCTTATTGGTTTGGGGATGAGAGCCTGCAGTCAAGGTGCAGCGTAACATATGCAAGTCAAAAGTATTGCAGGGCAAATGTTCATCTATGAATCAAAGTAGAAAGGCAGTAACAATTCATAGCCATATGGAGAAACAATAATATTAATAAAAATGTAGCATCCTGGTTTAACTGCCAAAAGCCAGATTCTGTTCTCAGAAATATAGCCTTGTTGAAGGTCTGTTTTACTGCAGTTCACTTCTGAAATTTGATGTTAATAAGAGAAGGCGATGCTCTAGTGACCACTAATTTTCGTAAACCGATATATAGGAACACTCTGTTAATCAAGAGCAGTCAGATTAAAAAAGTGTACCCTGCTCCCAGATGATGAGGATATTATGCAACAATAGTGAAAGAAAGCCAGGTTTGGGCCAAGAAGATCTTATCTCCAGGTTAAGTACCTTGCCCTATACAGATCCAAAACTCATCTGGTATATGCTCAGTCTAAAACACAACAGGAACTTCTTCCAGAGAATCCGATGAGAGACTGGTTTAATTCTACAGAATACACACTGCACAGCCACATGTTGAAGAGACTGATAAACTGGCATATAATAACCACATGTTTAAGAATAAACTATGCATCTCTTATAAGACAGGTTCCAATCTTCATAGTCCTTTTGTCAAAACAAACCCTCAACACGACTATACTAAGAACAGAAGTTGGGTTTTGACAGATAAACCAGGTTTCATGATGCCAGGCTGTGACAATATAGTTTATTTGAGCCTCCACTGCGAGACTCAAAATGCTGGAAAGCAGTGGTTGAGTGTGGAGATAGAGTACTTTTACAGATCACTGTTCAGATTTACTACGGCCGAAGCTGGGTAAAGGTGCTAACCGCAAGGTGGGATAGCACAAAACAGCTGAACCATACTATTCTCAGAATGACTGGGCAGGGTCTGTAGAAATGGCCACAAATGGAGTTCTAGAGTCTATTGCCAGGAAGCGACCAACAGGACTGAACAAGATACTGAGGACAGCCTGCAGTACAGGAAATAAACACTAGAAGGAGTTGTGGGACATTGGTTGCAAGAGACTAGACACAAGGTGGGCTAGCTGGAGGTAAGCTGCATTACAGGTTAAAAGGATAGTAATATTTCACCAAAACAGCAGCTCCAATTAATCTACATAGTATTTGGGCCATGGAGAGTGTTTTTTCAATACTGTCAGAGTTGTAGTTCAAGAGTAATTGAACTACAACCCGCCCCTTTTACCTAGTGTAAACCGCCTCGCCTCAGATGTGGAATCTGGTCCCTTCATTAGACAGATCACAGCAAGGGACAATCTTCTTACTGTGCGCATAAGGAAAACCCTGTCCCCCAATCCCGACAGGTTTTTCCTTATGCTCACTGAAAATTGTCCCCCTCTGCGATCCATCCGGACAGTCTTGCTGCTCTGAGGTGAGCAGTGTTACACTAGTAAAAGGGGCGGGAGGGGGATAATTTATCATTCAATTACTCTTGAACTACAAATCTGACAGAACTGAAATAACCCTCTCCAAGGCCCAAAAACTATGATGATTAATTAGAGCTGCTTTTTATTGGGAAACATTAATATCCCTTTAAACACATTTGTAGCAATGTAATGGAAACCAGCAAGAGTAGCAAAGCTGGAGAGGCACCTGAGGAAAACTCAGTGCCGCAAACACTTAATGGTACAGAAATAAGTCCAAGAGTGCAGAGTCAATAACCAAGCTGGAGCTAGCAGGCTCAAGCAGTGAATGACTAGAACATGACTTGTTCAGTTGCTTCAGCAAAACTGCAACAATCAATATAAGTCAGCTAAGGCAAGAACAGGTTCAGTTTACTAATCTGTAAATCTATACAGAAGCAAGCAGCAAACAATGCAGTGGACAGGAACTGGGTTGATTCAATAACAATAGATCAATGCAGGAACAGGTGGCAAACAATACGAAGGATGCAAGCAGGACTGGTTTAGCAACAGAGGGTCAGTGCAGGAACAAACAGCAAATAATACTGTAGTCAGGAACAGAACTGGTTCAGCAACAGGACTGGTACAGCTATAGTGGATTAATGCAGGAAAAAGGCAGCAAACAGTACCTTTGGAGCAGGACTTGTTCAGCAACAGTGGATCCATGCATGAACAAACAGAAAACAATATTTTGGTCAGGAACAGGATTGGTTCATCAAAAAGGACTGGTGCAGCTACAGTGGATCAATGTAGGAACAGGCAGCAAATAATAAGCGGACTGGAGCAGGACTGGTTCACAACTGTGGATCAATGCAGGAATGTGGACTGAAACAGACTTGATGTAACAACTGTCAATCAATGCAGAAACAAACAGCAAACAATTCTGTGGTCAGGAATAGGACTGGATCAGCACCAGGACTGGTATAGCTACAGCCAATCAGTGCTGGAGCAATACAGTACACTGGAGCAGGGCTGATTCACCAACAGTGGATCAATGCAGAAACAA
Organism: Rhinophrynus dorsalis; assembly: GCA_037306005.1. Lineage (NCBI taxonomy): Eukaryota > Metazoa > Chordata > Amphibia > Anura > Rhinophrynidae > Rhinophrynus > Rhinophrynus dorsalis. Next base: position 335,608,466 of record CM074720.1, on the reverse strand, counting down.
AGAGCAGACAACAGTTACAGGTAGCAAACAATACTGTAGACTGGAACAGAAATGATACAGAAACAGGAACAAGATTATTACAACAGCAATAGATCAATGCAGGAAACAAAAGCATAATCAGGAACAGGAGAGCAAACCGTAACAGTATACACAGGGCAAGGCCAAACAGAAAGCTTTGCGCAAGTACCATTGCAAGGAATAGGTCACGCTATAAAGGAGACCAAGTGATAAGAGCTGGGCTGAACACTGGATCAGGCCACAGGTAGGGCAGCCAGTAATCCCTGGACTACACCGTGACCTGGATGCTACAAATGTCTAAACAGTATAACTTGTAAATTCTAATTACGAGCCTTACCTTCAAGGACCCCAGGAGTGGAAAGAACATAATTTGTTAACACAGGTTGACATGCACATCTAGTTTTATGATTTACTTCAAGTGCCCTTGTTCTTTATTCTCTAAGGGCATGCATGGTAAACAACAGAAAATCAATAAGGCGTTCCCTACAAAGTGGCACCTCAGATAAGCCAGAATCACACCATTTCCGGCTTCAGGGAGACATCGTAGCTTCAGTACCTTATACATCTTTCTAAGCCATCAACAGATGGAGGTGGTGTGGATTAATGGGACAAATGACTATTGGATCCATTTAGGAACTATTCAAGATACACATTGGGGACAAGTAGTTGGCCAGACCAATTTGGCGGAGCATATGGTGCTCAAATGATGGGCATCTGATCCCAATTATACCAAGGATGGTAAGAACTAGCGTTGACCCTGGTTGTGCCACCCTACACATATGAGTTCTACTGTCATACTAGGCACAATACCCATATTATATATAATATATACAGACATACAAACACCCAGAATACATATACAATTGTACTGTTTAGCTGGACAAAATAACTTAGACTTAACCTTCCAAGATATTAAATTTAAATCAAACTGAATAAAGTGCACTGAATAATAATGACAGTCAACTCAATGTGGAATATGCACTAAGCTGCAAGTTTTTGTGTAGCAATCTAACATAGTAAGATCAATGGCAATGGCGTACCTCACTTGTGTACATGAAGTCTCTATGAAGAGTGGTATCAACAATAATAGTAAGAAAAATAACTTATTTCAAGGCATGACATTGTTTAATTGACAATAGAAAAATAGTAACACATTTTAATTTAACAATGAAAGTTATCAGCCAATATTAATTGAAAATTAGTCAGTCATTATTCAAGAAAAATTATATATACGTATCTCAAAGAAGAGATACCTTTTTAGATGCAGGTAGAGCTGAATAATACATGCTATAAACCTACAGAAAGTAATATATGCTGCAAATAAAACCAAAGGTAAATTAAAGCAATAGAACACCAATAGAATTATTGACATCATAATCTTAGTGCATAGATGAGAACAGATTAAGACTGCAATCCTAGTTTCCACCTTTACATAAAATATACTGTACGCCAATTAATGGACGTCTAACATTTGTGTTTCATACCAAACCACCACATTTTATTTATACAACTTTTTAATTATCTCCAGTCATATGTGACTGAAGATGGTCCTTATTATCATACAATTTTAACTCTTATTTTAGCATTCCTAATATAATTCCAGATTTATGCGTATGGGAGGTCATCATCACTGAAGTCAGAATCATCTTCTTCCACTTCTCCTTCAATTACAGATTTCTTTCCCTTGCAGCAGGACACCATTAATCCAACAAGAAAGACCTGTAATTAGGTGCGTTTATTACAATATGCAATAAAAATCCTTTTCAATACAAAAACAACTTACACGAATACTTGAATTGTTACGTACTGCAATGAAAGCCCAGTTTCCAAAGTAATAGGCAGAGCTGAAGAACCAAAACTGATGTAGAAACAGGTAGGTTCGAGTGACAGTGCACTGATCTGTGGGGAAAGAAAAGTTGTGGTGTTTCAATGAACATTTCAGAATTTAAAATGTATAAGATTTGCAGATTTAACCCTCTGAGGACCAGAGGTGTATGAAAAGCAATGTGTTTCACACCCCTCTGGGGCTAAACAATTCTTGGCTACATTAATCACATCTTGGATAATGCATGTTCCTTTTCTGAGCCAAACTACGTGCAATGGTAGCCACTTTTGTTGAATTATTTACTTTGTAGGTTTTCTTACAGAAATGTTTTAACCTTAATAGGAAAAGGGTTAATAGGAAAATCATGTATATTGGTGCACTCTGTAATGTAGTCTTTATTATAATCCTTAATAAAATACTTATATGAAAAAACACTCATGTACTGTAATTAATTAAAATAACTCAGACTCCCTGAGAGCGTATATTACACAGAACAAGAGTAATTATATGGTATCCATAATCCCAAAAGCTCATACACTACCGATTGAAAGTTTTGGGACACCTCAATTTTTGCTACTTTTTGTTATTTCCATATAACTTGGCAAAAACATTAGAAAAACATGTCAACATTGGGTATTTCTAAACTCAAGACAAATATTATCTGTTTAGCAGGTTTTCTTTTTAGCCTTTGTAGATGTATAAAAGATTTTTTGTGTAAAAGCTAAAAAAAGTGCTTTTGTTACATTTTTTTCCTCATATTTTATTATTTTTTTTTATAGTAAATTATATGATATGATGAAAATAATGGTATCTTTAGAAAGGCCATGTTATAGCAAGAAAAACAGTATATAAGATATGTGGGTACATTAAATGAGTAAGAGGAAAAGTACAGCTAAACACAAACACAGCAGAAGTGTTAAAACAGCCATTGTCCAGAAAGACAAAAAATGTTCCAAATCTCCGGTCAATAAGGGATTAAACAAAATGAGTCAATGCTTTCTTTTTTGCATACAATTGTTTATTTGTTCTAGAAAAAAGAAAGCATTGACTCATTTTGTTTAACCCCTTAAGGACTGGAGGTTTGGAACATTTTTTGTCTTTCTGGACAATGACTTTTATGTTTGTGTTTAGCTGTAATTCTCCTCTTACTCATTTAATGTACCCACATATATTATATACTGTTTTCCTGCCATAAGATGGGCTTTCTAAAGATACCATTATTTTCATCATATAATATAATTAACTATAAAAAAATGATAACATATGATGGATGAAAAAAGTAACAAAAGCACTTTTTTTTTAGCTTTTACACGAACAATCTACACATCTACAAATGCTAAAAAAAAAACCTGCGAAATAGATTATATTTGTCTTCAGTTTAGAAATACCCAACGTTGACATGTTTTTCTAATGTTTTTGCCAAGTTATATGGCAATAACTAAAAGCAGCAAAAATTGAGGTGTTCTAAAACTTTTGACCGGTAGAGTACATTGGCAAAACAACAGGACTGAGAGCAATATTAATGTATCCCAGCCCCGTTATGCCCATAAGCTGGCTAAATGAGTATGACAACCTTGAATGCTAGTGGGGAGACCCCCCTCCCCTTGCATCTCTAATTATTACTACAAATGGCTATGTGCATCTCTATCGCCAAAGTGATGTGTTCATCACAAATTAACAGATGCACATCCCTACAACAACGACCTTTAGTGCATCTCAGCCTGGACTTTCAGAAGGTTCTGTCTTCAAGCGTTCAAATTTGGAAACTTCTGTACTTTAAGATTATGTTAAACAAGTCTGAACTCACTGTCTCTCTCTATATTATATATATTACATATATATACACACACACTAAATTTCAACTCTGCAACAAGACACTGCAATCTATTTGAAATCTCAAGTAGATTACATCCAAGATATCATTCTCCCCAGTTTCACTCACAGAGGATAAACTAACCAAACTGTTTTTCTTCTCTCCTAGTTTATTTGCATGTGATTCAATTACTTATTGCCTAATCCAGTTGCCCTACTACTATACTATTACAAATATTATAATGTAACTCTGCAACTTTTCCTGAAGCCCACAACATGTCATAGTAGCACCAATACTGAAGAACAGTACCATTGACAATACCTTTCCTCTTTCCTGCCTTTTGCATCTAAGCTTCTTGGATGACTAATCTGCTTGTGCCTGCTTCCTTTTCTTCACACGCGTAACCAGACAGACCCATTACAATACAGTTTTTGCACAGTCTACTAAAGAGAAACAGCTCTCACATGTGTAATTAACGATCTTAATATTGCTAGGTTTCAAGGCTACTACTTGCTACTCATTCTGCTTTATCTTTCAGCTGGTTTTGACTCTGTGGATCACTTTTCCAGCAAATTATTCACTACCTTGGCACTATAACATTCAACTGTCTATCCTCTTACATTCTTTAGTGTTTCTACCACTTCCTGTCATCTCCTGTCCATTAGTTAAGATGTCTCAAGGTCCCATTACCAGTTCTGGTCTGTCTATATACAATCACACTTAGTGATTTTATTAACTTGTTCAGATTCAAATACCACATTTATGCGACACAACCTAAACGGACTACTGATATTCAATCCCAAATCATGGATTGTCTCCGTGTTATTACAGACATGCATCTGAAATTTAATGTCTTAAATTAAGCAAAGAATCATTCGAGCTAAACCTTGCCAAGCAGTACCCTTCCAGTAACTGGCACAACCATAAAGCCAGACTCTGAAGCACATTGTCTAGCTAGGATAATTAATTTTGCTCAGTCAGACTCTCTTCATATTCATGCTACTACCAAATCTTGCCCAAACATATATTCTGTCCCTTTTCTGTTCATTCACAGCTAAAACTCATTCTAAGCCAAACTGACTAATGTAACCACCTTCTCTTTGGTCATCCTGCCTCAAAAACTTCAATCCATACATGAAGAACCTTACTCTTACCTAGTTTTGTCTCTGAGCCATCCTTCTCCAATATCTCTATTGGTTGTATATCAAACTCAATACTTCATACAAAATCCTGCTCCTTTCTCCTCTACCACTCCTATATCTCCACCCTGATCTCCCAGTACAAACAATTTCATCCCTTACGATTGGATCATTTTCCCAACGGCTTCTTTTTTGTTTGCAAGTGTAACTGGAATCAAACCATTTTCTCTAATTGCTTCCATATATGAAGCTCCTTACTTACCAGCCTGTAGCAGTGCATTTCTCTCACCAGAAAATTCACCATCTCAGCATTTAACATTTATCTAAATTCCTAAATCTTCAGCTTTATATTTTGCACTTAACCTTTACGTATTCTTTATGTCTCCCTTTTTCACTTAGATTGTAAGCTCTAGAGGAAGAACGCCACTTCCATGGTTTCACAATGTAAAGTATTGTCTGAAAAATTAAGCTGCAAAGCCCTGTGTACACTTGTGGTGCTATATAAAGCATTATTAAAAATATAACATTGTTTTGCAAAACAAATACCATGAATTAAAAAGAAATACAAGGTTGAGAGAGAAGTTGATATTTGCATGAGATTCTCAGAAGCAGCCTCCATCTGTATATGCTTGTCTGAAAAGCAGTGTTAAGATCATTACTATTCGTTGAGTGGAAGCAATCAGAAAAACACATTTTTCACTAACTTTACAGCTGCATTTACATATGAAAGCCATATTATACAAAGCAGATTTTATAGGGTCAATAGATTTCACTAATAAAGCAGAACTTATTCATTGGCCTTTGATGCAATCCAGTAACATTTACTTTTTGCAGAAAGTAAACAGATGACTGTAGAGAACACAGGAGATCAGAATCACTAGAAGACATGTAGGTTAAAACACCTGTTAAGTTGTTTGATGATGGTCAATGTCAGGTTGGATACATGGGCCCTGACTAGACCATTATGAATGACCTCCACAACATTTAAAACAAGCACAAGAAAAAAAAAGTGGCAAAACAAGCCTGTAGATCAAAGAAAGTTGCACTAATTTTTATGCAGCACACAATTCCTAACCAAGGAAAAGAATATCTTTCAAACTACAAAAAGAAAAATTAAAATAATAACATAAAAACTAAACAGGATTGAACATATTTATCCTGAACTCCAAGGTAATATCTGTAAAATGATCTTTTACCATATACGAGGTATATAAAATAGTTATAACTATGCTTTGTGAAATGACCCAGGGAACTTGTTTCTTTTAGGTAGCTCGATGATGGTACGTTTTTCATTTCCCCCATTGACTGTAACACTGAGTGGCAGAGAGGTATCCAAAGCATTGTGTTACTATGAGTTGGATGTCTCCCTGGAACGTAAAGAGTTTTAAAGTAACACACCTAAAATTTAAGTAAAATGATTTAACTTTAAATACCTTTCACTTACAGCTAGCATAAGTAAAAATGATTAATGGTTATACCCCATTCTGAAAGCATTCATTTAATTTTGTGCTGTTTGCAATGTGAGATGAGCTACAGTCAATAAAAGTATTATGAATACTGCCCACAGCTCTTGTATTCACAGAGGCTGTAACCTTATCTCAGCCCATTTTCTGGCAATCCTGGACAATCACCTCAACACTCGTGTGTTGGGCAGAAACAGAAGTCTGCACAGAAAATATCCAGAAATAGACACACAAGTCAACTATAATAACCCTAACACACTCTATATAACCTCTTGATGACCGGCGGGGTTGGGTTGTATGTGTTTGGTGGTGAGATGCATTGTTACCCAATGCACTACACAACCCTCTGGTCCTTAACTCTTTCAGTGCCAGAGGGGTACGCAACGCAATGCAGAGCATACCCCTCAGGCACTGAAAGGGCTAAGGGCTTAAAACACAAATATAAAAAAACTAATTGGAGCAAAAGAGGTAACAAAATTCTAGATCCAATATGTTTCATGCTATAGTGAGCTATTGACCAGACAAAAAAATAAAAAGCAATGATTTTACAATATTATTTAAATAGAACTAACAATAACGACCTTATGATTTAAAGAGAAGTGGAGTAATTCTGGAGAAAACCATCTGCACCAATTTCCTTTTATTTAAAGGAGCAGTAAACTTTTTTATGAAAAAATATATATTGTAGGGATTTTCCTATTGAGTAAAATAAGGGTACTCTCACTGCCGAGAGATTTACATTTCCAGAGTCATTACAGTTTAAACCCATAATTTTTTTACATTAGCAGTGCCCTCTAGTGGTCAAATTCTAATTAGATTTCCTGTTAGATTCTAATGGAGAGGAAAGTCAGAAAAGTCAGAGACATACAGTTCTCCATAGAATGCGATAGAAACTGCCTGTCACTTCCTGTCAGTTAGAACTATCAGGAAGTAAACACAGTAAATTCACTTCCTGATTATTTAAAATGCTATAATTTTTGAATAAAAAAAAATTTGACAGCGATGGGAGTGACCTTGTTTTATTCAGCAGGAAATGCTCTGTAAAATATGTGTTTTCATAAAAAAAAGTTTACTGCTCCTTTAAAAGGGGGTTTTTCACCTCAACTACTAGAGAGTTTTCCAACTCACCTCCTACCTATGGAGCAAATGAACATGGCACCCTAAAACAAAAGGGGGTTGTGTTGAAGGCAAAACAGAAAAATCCTGGGGCAAACCAACTGCATAATAGGGAAAAAATAAATCGTGCAATTTATTTAAATCTGACTTTGAATTTCTTGAAAGGTAGAGAGGTCTCTAATGCATTGCTATTCAGATGTGCAGTAAGCAAAAAGGCTTGGATTTAAAACTAAATCTAGTGAAGCCAAAGTATGCGAGAGGCTCTCTGAGAATGAACATAAGTATATATTGCTTGTTCTATGGCTAGTCACCGCTCAGACACATTAAATTTTAGTTATCTAGTGCCATTATAGAGGAGAAATTTCCATGTGCAGATTAGCCTGTCCTTGCCCAAGTAGAAATCAAGCAACATTTGCTTTTATTTTTCCTCAGTGAGCTTGATTAAACCCTTATGGTATCCTTAAGGGAGAAGTGTAATCTAGACGTAGACCTCTTTTTTCACTGTTTAGGGAAATCATCTGCATTTCACTGACAGAGCCCATAAATAGGACAAAACCTATATCTGGGGTTAGCTGGTATTTTCGAATAGAGAGGATTTGTGGGTAATTTTAGAACGGACCTTCCTTTTGGGTTGGAATAGTCTGATAGAAATGTTCCTTTTTATTTTTTGTTAAAGGCTTTATTGAAAGAACATTTCAATGCATAGAAACATAAAGTATCATAACATAAACATTTCAGATTTCAAGAGCAAGCTTTCAAAATCAAGCAAAGGTTTACAGAAACCAGAAAACTCAAGCAGCGAGCACATTAATGAGTAAATTCATACGAATAAATAAATGCCCATGAATGCACGTCAGTTAGATATTTCCACAAATTAAGGAGGAGAGTTCAGGTAGAGACTGAAAAGATGAAAAAAGAAAAGATAAGCAAAAGACAATGACAGAGAAAGGAAAGTGAAAGCGAATGGTGAGGTGGGGAGAGGTAAGTGTGAGAGGACTGCAACAGACGCATTCAGGGCTAAGCATCAATCAGGCAATTGTCAAATAATAAAAGGTAGAGGCAGCACTAAAGCACCACTGCCAGCATGGCTCATTAACACGTAGAGGAAGGAGTGCTAAAAACCAGGGGACCCACAAAGAGTGAGAACTTAGTTCAGCGTGAGTCTTTTCCAGAGCGTGGAGGCGTCGTATAGCACTCCTCCATTCAGTCAGAGTGGGCGCTATCGGGTCTCGCCAATGTACCGGTACAAGAGACCTCACGGAGTTCCAGAGATGGAGTGGTAACTTCTTTAAGGGAGGCGAATGCAAAGCAACCTGTCCTAGGTCGGAGAACAGAAAAAGCCTTGTGTCAAGTGCAAGGACGTGACCCAGGATCAGACCCAAAGTATCCCTTATTGATAGATAGAGGCAAGCCTCTGGGGTGTATAGTACCATCTCGTGAAAAGCTTAAATTTCAATTCCTGGCGAACCGTGTCAGGATCCGAATGTAACATATGTGCAAATATGAAGAACCAGTGCTCAATGTACCAAGACAAACTTAGTTCTCCCTCCCACTGAGCATAATACCATGGTTTACTTACCAGACATGAAAGAGTTTTAAATCGCCTGGCCTGAAGCTTCCCACCACAAGGGCAGATTCAAACAGGGTCTGGTCTCTGGGCTTGTAACCGTTAGCCGTGAGGCTATCTCTAAAATGTTGGAGCTGATATATTGCCAACCTGCTGAAGCAGGAAGATCAAACTCCTTCCACAAGACATCAAAGGGGGGTAGGCCTGTGGCTGGGAAGAGGACTGCCAGAGTATGAACACCCCAAGAAAGCCATTCCCTGAAGAGGGAACCCACTCCACCAGCAAGAAAGTCAGGGTGGCCATATACTGAGAGACAAGGAGATGGCTGTGGTGCCAACCGGACTGGGCCCTTGGCTCCGTACCAGGTCATCAGCAAATGACCTAATACAGGACACGCCCTGATTTGAGGGGGAACAGAGTGAGATGGCAGCCATAGGTTATGCAGGCCCAGATCATCGATGCCAGAAAAAAGTGCTTTCACCCACTCCCTGGTCAGATCATAATAGCAATCTACCAGTTTATGGATACTGCACCTTAAGTACAAAGATTTAACATTCGGGACCCCCAGCATACCACGTTGCCGAGGTTGATGAAGTCCCTCAGATTCTAGACATGGTGGTTTATTCACCCCAAATGTAAGCGTTCGAGTGACTTTGAAGGGTCTTCAGAAGGGAATTTGAGAGAAACACATTTGAACATATACTCAGGGCTCAAAATTTCCACTCGCCACTAGCCAATGGCGAGTGAAAATTTAGCCCTGGTGAGTAGAAATTCAGCCCTGGTGGGTATGTTTTGGCTTGCAGTGGCGAGTAACTTTTCAGGTCTGGCTAGTAGCAAAGGACTTAAAATTATAAGCCCTGATATACTGAATTTTAACTAAGGCAATCATCTTCATTAAATTAATCCTGCCGAACCAAGAGATTAACAGGGGACTCCAGCATCCTATATTCCCCTCAATGGTACACAGAAGACACTGAACGTTAATCTGGACTCTGTCATCAATATTTGGTGCAATGTGAATTCCCAGATATTGAACTGAATCTTTGGCTCATACGAACGACAACCACTGCTTAAAGTGAGCGGCAGCAGCGAGTGGAAGGCCAAGAGATAAGAGTTCAGATTTAGAGTAGTTGATTTTAAATTGTGAAATGACACTGTATTCATCAAGGACTGAAATTAAATTGGGTAGAGATTGTTTAGGGTCTAGGAGGGAGAATAGCATATCATCTGCAAAGCAGGACACCTTCATGGAACCTCCCCCAACTGGTGGAGATTTGCACATCCACAAGAAGCATAGCAAGCAAGGGCTGCGAAAGGCAGCTTTTACACAGAGTCGTTTGCCAAAGGTCGGTGATATAAGCTGAGGATGCTATGAAGGCCTTTAGATCCCATGCCTAAATGCATAAGTAAATTCTCTGAGATAAGGCCAGCCTAGGTGATCAAATGCCTTTTCTGCATTCACCGAGACCAGGATGGATGGCAGACGTGCTGTAGAACTGTGTGTTGCAAACCAAAATTTTTTTTGCTGTTGTCCTTAGTCTTCCTCCCCGGGACCAAGCCAGCTTGATTCGGATCGATTACTTGGGGGAGGCAAGGCTTCAATCTGTTTGCCAAAATTTTTTTGAAAAACTTTAGATCTGTATTGAGCAAGGAAATAGGGCGGTAACTACTGCACTGAGACGGATCTTTGCCAGGCTTAGGGATCACAGAGATATGAGCTGTGAGCATATGCTCGGGAAAGGAATGACCCAAGTGGATAAAATTAAATGCAGCTAACATATGCTGAAGAAGAAAGTCCTGAAAGTAGTTATAATAGGAGACCAGGAAACCTTCAGGTCCCGGGATCTTTCCCACCGGAGTCGACGCCAATGTCTGGATCAATTCGGCTTGAGAGATAGGTGCCTTCAAGGTTTCAAGTACATGAGGCGGGAGACGTGACATTCCCGAGCAGATTAGGAAGGATTGGATTCTGTACCGGAGCTCCGTTCCCACATTTATAGTATCAGATGACTGAAGGTTATAGAGCGAGGCATAGAAGTCACGAAAAGCAGCAGCCATATCAGGGAAGGCAGAAAACAGGAACCCCACAAGAGGTTTTGATTGAACAAATTAACTATCTATTCTGTTTGATTGCCATCATCCTAGCCAGAAGTTTACCACATTTGTTTCCGTGGAGGTAATGCTTGAATTTCATCCAGTGTTAGGACTTCGTGAGAGAAGCAGTATGGAAACTGGGCAGGATAGAAAAATGTCAATGTACAGTTACAGAATACAAAAAGTGTTCAAACTGAAAAAAGACACATTACGGCCATCACAACATTCTTAACCCCTTAGTGACAGCCGTGTGCGTACGCAGCTGTCACCTTAACACTTGGCTACATTTTTTTTTTTTTAATCTAAATGATTCTGGAGTCCCATGAACGGTGTGCAGCCGCATGGAGACCCGGACTTCTGGTACTTACCAGGTATGTCCCCTGTCACTAAGTGACAGTTTTTGCAGGACATACCTGGTAAGTCCATTGTCGGGATGGGGTTAAACCAACTGCAGTAAAAGCCATTTCATTAAAGGGATAGTAATACTTTGTTTTAAAAATGTCTAATATTGTAGATATTAATAACAGAAGTAGAATAACCTACCCCCCCCATCTCTTAAACCTTCATAGTAGAGAGATCGTTGCATTTAAAGTCCTCCCTGCCCCTTTCAGAGATGTCAGCGCTCTATGGAACAGAAGCGGATCCAGGTCAATTTGACCGGCCAGCAGCTCTTCAGCAGAGCCGAGGTAGTGCTATTTAGAATGAAATACTTCATTGAAACGGTCTACAAAGTGTGCCTGGATTGCAAGCACACTCTGTAGACCGTTCCAATGAAGTACTTAAATGCTTTAAATGCTACAATCTCTCAAACTATAAAGGTTTGAGAGATGGGAGGTAGGTTATTCTACTTCTGTTTTAATATCTACAGTATTAGAAACTTTTAAAACAAAGTATTACTATCCCTTTAAAGTGATAGTAATGTTTCACAAAAACAGCAGCTCCAATTAATCTTCATAGCAATTGAGCCATAGAGAGTGTTATTTCAATAGTGTGAGAGTTGTAGTTCAAGAGTAATTGAAAGATAAAGCTTCCCCCTCCCGTCCCTTTTACCTAGTGTAAACCCCCACTCCTCAGATGTGGAATGCAGTTCATACACCAGACAGCTCACATCAAGGGTCAATATTCTACTGTGAGAACAATGAAAACCCTGCCCCCCTTGAGAGGTTTTTCAGCTTTTTCCCTTATCTTAATTGAAGATTGTCCCTCTCTGCAATCTACCTGGACACTTCCTGCTGCTCCGAGGTGAGTAGTGTTATATCAGTAAAAGGGGCGGGAGGAGGATACTTTATCTTCAATTACTCTTGAACTACAACTCTAACAGAATTAAAGTAACACTCTCCAAGGCCCAAATACTATGATGATTAGAGCTGCTTTTATTATGAAACATTACTATCCCTTTAAGGATAATCAACCCTTCTAAGGAAACTACATATTTAAACATTTCCCTTAGCTCCACATCTTGGCCACCATGGATGACTAACATCACCACAAAGACAGTACTGCTGTAACAGGACATCCTAAGGACACAATAAAATCTCTCAATTAATTTATACTCACTCACAAGAAGTTTTTCCTTTGGTTTTAGGGTAGGGTAGCTATCCCTAGTCCTCAGGCGCTACCAACAGTGCATGTTTTCAGTATGTTCATGAATGTGCACAGGTAGACAAAAGTGGTGCTGAAAACATGCAGTGTTGGTAGCTCTTGAGTATCAGGGTGAGTTACCCGTTTGAGACATATCCTACTGAAAATGGGAGTAGCTTTGGGAAAATGCATGACACTACAATATGAAGCATGACTAACAACTTTCACTAAACCATTAAACTGACATTAAACTACTGCTCCATATCAATAAACCATTTTAATAAACTATATATATTTTTTGTTTTTTTAAATGTGATAGTCAGACCCTAGAGGTCTTGTTACTGTTGCATGAACTGGAGAGACTCATGTTGGGAGATGTGTACAGCAAATTCATTCAATTAGTCCCTTATAATCCATCAATTTAATAGCTGTTAGTAACCAAAAATGCCAGCTACAATAACTTTTCCTTAAATGTCTATATTATTTCTAAAGAACTCTATTCAGACATCTCTGTATACAGCAAAAAAAAAACAGGCAAGCCAAACTATATCATATCCATTTGAGGCAAACAAAAAACTATATTGTTTACAGTCATGCATGCCCTGTGGTATAACCACATCTGCTCTGACAATACTATCTGGGTAAACATCTCAAAAATCTCAGAAGAGATTTTATCAATCGTTGATAGAATTCCCAGGTCATAGACACTCAAATTCTTTAAAAAAATTAGTAGTCACCTATAACCCCCAACTTTAAGTTCTGTGCAAAATAAATAAATAAATAAATCAAAAGTGCGTCAAACAATATTGCAGGCTGATTATGGATTAAAAAAAAGTACCCCCAAAACCTCCTCTGCTCTCTTATATAGTCCACCAACCTTGGTTGGTAAGCAGTGTAAAAGAATACCACATTTCCACAAAAAACACATCAAGGGCACATTATTTTGCAGATTGTCTAATGTCTACCTCATCATGTGTGTGAAGCATTCCAAAACAGATTCATTATCTGCTGTAGTATTTAAGTCATGTGTGGTATTCAGCTGCCATTCCATAACAAACCTGATGAAGAGACTGGAGTGGTCTTGAAAGCTTGCACTGTAAAGCGACAAAGTTAGCCAATAAAAGGTATCATTTTACTTTGCTAGTCTCCCACTTTACCTACACAGAAATAACTTATCTATAAGTCATAAGTGTTCTCTAGTAATAGATGTGAAAGTATATGCAAGATCAATGGAACTATTTTTATTGTATTAAGAAGTCTATGCAACATCTGACTGATGGCATTGATATGGCCAATCAAATATGTTTATTTGTCCTATAGCTATCATGAGAAACGCAAGTACACCTCAGGGATCTGTACTGGGGCCCATTCTTTTTAATATTTTTATTAGTGATATTGCAAAAGGTCTTCAAGGAAAGGTATGCCTTTTTGCAGATGATGCAAAGATCTGCAATAGGGTAGACATTCCAGGGGGAAAAAGCCAAATGGCGAATGATTTAGGTAAATTAGAAGAATGGTCAAGAGTGTGGCAGATGCACTTTAACGTTGATAAATGTAAAATAATGCACTTGGGACATAAAAATCCAAAGGAAAAATATACCATTAAGGGTACTGTGCTGTCAGAGACAACAGAGGAAAGGGATTTGGGAGTAATTATTTCTAATGACTTAAAGGTAAGCAGGCAATGTAATAAAGCGATGGGGAATGCAAGCAGGGCACTGGGTTGTATAGCTAGGGGCATTAGTAGCAGAAAAAGGGAAGTAGTCATGCCACTGTACAGATCTCTAGTTAGACCTCACCTAGAATATTGTGTACAGTACTGGAGACCCCATCTCCAGAAGGATATTGATACTCTAGAGAAAATTCAAAGAAGGGCTACTAAAATGGTGACTGGTCTACAGGAAAAGAAATATCAGGATAGACTAAAGGATCTGAATATGTATAGCTTGGAGGAGAGAAGAGAGAGAGGGGATATGATAGAAACATTCAAATACATGAAGGGATTCAACAAAGTACAGGATGGAAGTATATTTCAAAAGAGTAAAAACATTAGGACAAGAGGCCATAGTCTAAAACTAGAGGGACACAGGTTTAGATGTAATGTAAGAAAGTTTTACTTCACTGAGAGGGTAGTAGACAAGTGGAATAGCCTACCAGCAGAAGTGGTAGATGTCAATACAGTGACAGAATTTAAGCATGCATGGGATAGGCATAAGGCGGTCCTTAACATAAGAAAAGACCAAGGACCAAAAAAGGTTTGAGGTTTTTTTTTTTTTTTTTTTAAACACAGTAGGAAATTGGGCAGACTAGATGGGCCGATTGGTTCTTATCTGCCGTCAAATTCTATGTTTCTATCTATTATTATTATTATTATTATTTTAAATATTGCCTATTAAAAAACAAACAAACAAACAAACAAACCACAAAACAACCTTTCATAATACGTCTGGTACTGCAACATAATCTTGGCAGTCCTTTCATAAAACCATATTTAACACTTAGTTTAAAATGATCCAGCTTGGATAGATTACTAAATGATAAAGTGTCTAGTGTGTTCCTACCACTGTGCCCTTCCTGATATTCCTTGGCACTTATTATTTTGCTATATAAAAGGGCATACTTGGCCAATAAAGCATTTCCTTTGACCTTGTCATGCAGGGCTTCCAGGACTCTTCAGAAGTGATGACCTTAGGAGTGTGTCACTGGGGTTTATCATAAATTTCTTGCTGGTTGTAAGACTCGGTCAGTTGGCTTGCTGCCCAGCAAAGTATTTGATGAAGCAATTGTTCAGAGAAAGAACAGATGGGCACACAGTCTGCATAAGAAAACTACAGGAAAATCTTTGTAATTACAGTATTTTCTTTTAACTGGCGCTTACTTACAGTTCCCAATATAGACGCTTAAAGAATACTGCTAATATTAGTCTGTTATGTGTTTTCAGTTTTAACAAGAAATATAGCTATCTGCATGTTTTTTTTTTTTTTTTTTTTAAACAGAGATTAAATGCATTCATGCGTTTACAGGCAGAGTTGAAGCATTTTTGTCTCTTTAATGATTGGAGTGACAGACATTTGGCAAAAATAAATATCTCCCAGAGCTAGCCCTGCACAAACTGTTTGGTTTTACAGAGACTGGCCAATTTCTTAGTACACCAAGCTTTAAAGTGATAGTAATGTCCAATAATAATTTTATTTTGTATTGTAGATTAAAAAAAATAAACTAAGTGCAGAAAATCCAATCTCCCAAACCTTTATGGTTTGAGAGATATTCGCTGCTAAAGTTCCCCCCTCCCTCCCCTTCTCCTGATGTCAGCTGTAAAGCTGACAGCAGGGGATCCGAGTCAGCCGACTCAAGGAGGTTCTTCAGCAGAGCCAAAATAGCGTTACTTAAAAAAAAAAAACTACTTAATTGGAATGGTCTACAAAGTGTGCTTGCAAACCAGGCACACTTAGTAGACAGTTCCAATTAAGTAATTATTTTTAAATAACACTATTTCGGCTATGCTGAAGAGCCGCAGGCTGGTCCCAGGACTGGGATCTCCTGCTGTCAGTAAAGCACCAATGTCAGAAGAAGGGGAGGGAGGGGGAACTTTAGACGTGAATATCTCTCAAACCATAAAAGTTTGAGAGATGGGATTTGCTGCGCATATTTTATTTTTTTTAAATCTACAATACCACATAAAATTATTATTGGACATTAGTATCCCTTTAAGTATTTCTGGTTTGGTTATTGTGATTAAAGGGATAGTAATGTTTAAATTTAAGTTTATTTAATATTGTAGGCATTAAGAAAATAAGTACAACGATGTAAGTCTTATCTGGCTAAAGATCCCCCCTCCAGACGGTTTCAGCACTCTATAGGATAGCAGCAGATTCCGGTCATTTGACCGGATGGCAATCACACTATTTAGAAATAAATACTTAATTTGAATGGTCTACAAAGTATGCCTGGTTTGCAAGCATACTTTGTAGTCCGTTCTAATTAAGTATTTATTTCTAAATACAGCAATTTCGGCTCTGCTGAAGAGCTGCTGGCTGGTCCTGGGACCGGAATCTCCTGCTGGCAGCTAGATGGCAGGCTTGACTAAAACAGACTAAAGGGGAGAACTTTAGCAAGTTATATCTCTCAAACCATAAAGGGTTGAGAGAGAAGACTTACATAGTTATATTTGTTTTTTAAAAGACTACAGTATTAAATAAACAAATCTAAACATTACTATCCCATTAAGTACAATTTAAAAAGTTCTCATCCAAGCACAAAATGTTTTTTTAAACATCTTGCATTGCTTAAATAGCAACATAGTAACATAGTTGATGAGGCTGAAAAAAGACATGTGTCAGTTAAGTCCAGCCCTTGCCAAATCACCCCAGCTAATTCAGAGGAAGGCGCAAAAAAAAAAAAAAATCATTAAAACCATTTCCAGTAAAGCCTCAAATGGGTAAAAATTCCTTTGTGACTCTAAATGGAAGTCATATAGTTCCCTGGATCAACAACATATATGAATTGAAGATATCTGTCATAATTCTCAATATTGTTCTATGCTAGATAGATGTACATTACTTTTTGAAAGCAGTTACAGTATCATAGCTTTACCACTCTTACTGCAAAAAATCCTTGCCTTTGTTTTAGTCTAAAGTGCCTTTCCTCTAGTCTTAATGGATGACCTCTCTTTCTTAGCTTAACTCTTTGAGTAAATAATTAATTGGAGAGTTTTTTGTATTGACCTTGAATATATTTGTAAATGGCGATCATATCACCCCTTAGATGTCTCTTCTCTAATGTAAACAAACACAGTTTGGCGAATCTCTCTTTACAAATCAAATCCTCCAATCCCTTTATCAGTTTTGTTGCACGTCTCTGCACTTTTTTAAGTTCAGTAATGTTTTTGAGAACAGGTGGACCAAACTATACTCCATATTCTAGATGAGATCTTACCAAGGATTTATATAGAGGTAGAATTATATTAGCATTCCAAGCATCTATGCTGAGTGACTCTGCACACTGCTATGAAGTCTATTGTCTATCAGCACTCCTAAATCTATCTCTAATGAGGATTCACCAAGTTCCTATTTAGTGTATATGTAGCATGTTTTTTTCAACAGCCCAAATGCTTAACCTAGTATTTATCTATGTTAAATGTCATCTGTCACTTTTGTGCCCACTCACTTATCTAAATCCTTCTGCAGAGAAAAAACATCCAGCCCTGTATGTATTTCCCTGTGATACTCCACTTACAACTTTAGACCAACTTTAAAAGGTTCCATTTACAACAACTCTCTGCCACCTATCATTTAACCAGTTCTCAATCCATATACACACCTGCCAAACTGAAGCCTTTTATTGTATACAGTAACCTGTTGTGAGAAACTGTATCAAAGGCTTTTGCAAAAGCCAAATCTTCTACATCACCAGTAATTCCCTTTTCCAAATTACTACTTACCCTTTCATAAAATGCAAGTAAATTAGCCTGACATGATCTATTCTTCACAAAACCATGCTGTCCCTTCTAATATCCTATCCACTAGGGAAGTCAAGCTTACAGGTCTATAATTTCCTGGTTTGGATCTTTCCCCGTTTTTGAACAATGGTACTACATTAGCTTTCCTCCAATCACAGGGCACTATGTCTGATGAAAGTGAAACAATACATATTAAGTATAATGGTCTTGCTATTACTGAACTAAGCTCCTTAGCTACCCTTGGGTATATACCATCAGGTCCAGGTGCTTTATTCACCAAAACATTTTCAGTCTCTTTTGGACTTTGTCTTCAGTAAGCCATGTACATGATTAAGGAAATTCAGTGGTTTTGTCTGTTTGCACAAAGCCCATCATTGTTGCTTCCTTTGTATATACACTAATCAATTCACCTGTCTCAGCCTTAAGATGACCAATATCAACCTTAATCTTTTTGTTATTAATATACTTGTAGAATTGTTTAGGATTTTTCTTGCTCTCTTTCGCAATACTTTTCTAATTACTTGTTTGCAGATTATATTACATTCTTTAGATTATTTAAATGATGTACCTGCCCTGTCTGGCTTAAACACTTTAAAAGCCTGCTTCTTACTCCTCATTCCCCTTCCATCGTCATTACTAGCCACATTGGTCTCAATCCGCTCCTCTTGTGCTTATTCCCCAATTATACATATTGACGCTTATATTTGTCTAAGAGCATTTCCATGATTCTTGTGCATTTTTATCTTTACAGATTACATCTCACTGAATATCTTTTAATACTGTATTAAGCTTTGTAAAATTAGCCATTTTAAAACAGGATATTTGGTTAAACCCTTGTTATTGGGTTTCTTATAACAAATTTCAAAGGATACCATATCGTGGTCATTAGTGCCTAAATGTTCCATTACTTGTATTCAGTTTATTAAGTTTAAAGGTCTAATTGGTCATGCATTAGAGAACATTTTTTAGATATGCTTGCTTTATTCTATAGCAAATAGATAGTTTTGATGTCACATAGCCAGCATAAGCACATGTAAGTGTCTCTGATCTCGGCCTACAGAATTAGGCCCCCACTGTAAATGTTTATATGCCTGAGTACTGTGAATTGACTGAGAATGTCATCTGAAGCTTCTAGGTGGAATGCCATGATGGTCTTTGTTTCTCTCTCTCTGAAGTATCATAAGTCTTTCAGCCAATACAGATGTGAGCATGACCTTTGTAGTGAACTGTGATCAGCTGAGATAGTTGATCTTGAAGGTTGTGTCTTTAGCCTGTATATATGTCACTGTATGCTATTTGTGTTGTCTCTTAAAAAAATGTTTACTAAAAACAAAACAAAACAGTGTGCTCACTTATAGAATCATTTAATGTGACACATTTAACAGACTTCTATAGAAAATAATTGATAGGTCTAATGAACACATAGGAATGCACAAAAAGCGAAAAACAAAGGATTCCCCTTGGTGCAGTATGTTCAATATATCTCAGTCCTCCACCAAAATAAAACACCCCACACATGGTTACTCACAAAGAGAATGGCTACTGAATCACTTACATGATAGACAGCTGATAAGACTTTTCTGGGTAAATAGCCTGACCCAAAGGCAGGACAGTGTATGACGGGCCGCTTCTCCTCAATCCTCTCACCCCAAAGAGGTATATAGAATATTTCCAAGAAACAAAACACAAAAAGAGGCGGTGCTTCTATGCTCCAATGGTCAAAAAAACTTTTGTATAGAATTGTTTTCGGGCTTTGAAAAAGCGGGTAGCACCTGTGAAACTCGTTAGCAGTGTCAAATATATTTTGGATACATGTTTTTATATTATATATTATTTATTGAATAAACATCAACCTTAAAAGAATTTCAGCCTCTTCTTTGTACACCACCATCTATCATCAGATCCTGAGACCAAGACACTGAGCGGGGACAGTATAAATTCCCCATATGAGATTTATGTCAGCTTCAGATGATATCCTTGGCTAACCATTGGAGCACGTGAGTGCATTTTATCTTTTATATATTTTATATTTGACTGTTATACACTATTGGGTGCCCCCTTCTTTTTTGTGTTTTGTTTCTTGGAAGTATCCTAATGAACACATATCAGTGAGAGATGCAACTGTGAGTACAGCAGCGGTGATGTGTTAAGTGACCAATTGATCAGAAATGTGGAGTGACCATTGTGACATTGAAGTGGGAGCAATACATTTATCATTGTGATAGTCAAGTGAAGATAAGGGGTTATAATACAGCAACTGGGGGTCAATATATTTTGTATTTTCTGACAGATTATATTATATATATACATACATACACACACACACACACACACACACACACACACACAATTAGCAGAATTCATATTAGGTTAGGTTAAGCAAAAAATGGATCACAAACGTGTGGCTGCCATTTTTATTAAATCATGATCAACCAATATGCTTTTGAAAAAAATAGAAGAAACATAAGGTGTTGTAATACTGTACTTTTGTGTTGTTTTCAATAAGTTATCAGCAGAATTAGAATACTTTTCATTATGGTTGTGTTCAGCAACTAAATTGTCAAAAAATGTTGTAGCTACAATTTTGGAAAGGTGTTGTCCCAAGGGAATATTAAGTGAACATTTCTTAAGCTTTTTCCACAGAAAAATGCATAGAATATCTGTCTTTTCACTAACACCAATGATTTTCACATGAGAACACTGCAGTTTTCCGCCTATGCTTTCTATGGCAGCAAGAATTCCCATCACTATAATATAAACACTCAGTACATCCAGCTGTGCTAAGTGGTTGTAGATTAGTAGTAAACAAAGGCAGAGATGATTGAGAGACAGAGATCAAAAATAAAGTTTGAGTACTGTTGCTTGTTGACAAATGAGCAAGAGAAATTGGAAGGATGCTGCTGATGTGGAAAAATCCACAAGCACCAGAAGAACTGGAAGCCCACTCTGCCCAGCAGATAGTACCGACACCCCCAAGGACCTATGCAATATTTTAAAAATGTGAATATTAGATGTTACTGTGTGCAGTAGCAGCATAGTGCAGCTGTCTCTGACTGAGCCTTCTGATGATGTGTCTGTGATGACAACTGTGACACCAGGACCCCCCATGTGACACTTGCCACCAACAAGGAAGGAAGAGACTGTTGGTGATGATGACTCTGATAGTGGTGAAGAAGGTTGTATTAGAGCTTTTCTGGCTCAGACTAATGAAGAGTGGGAAGGAGACAGATATATAAATGTGGATGGGAATGGGTATAACCAGCAGACAATATGATGTTTGTGGATTTACTTTCTGCTGCCATAACTTTTGAGTCTGAACATCATTTGATGTGTCCACCCTACCAATGACTATTAGTAGTGGTGAAAGTGGCTGTGATGGTGTAGATTTTTACAATAAAGTACACAACAGAGCTGTACATGTAGTGTGAAGAAAAACAAGAAAGGTGGTTTAAACTTAGAGAAGTGCACTGAATTACTGGAGCAGGCTTTAGGCTCTCCTGATAGCAGACCAGTTTCTACTTAACAAACATTAAAAAAAAAAAAAAAAAAGAAAAAAAGTCACGCAGATTACCAAAAGGCTGACAGATGGACCTCTGTACATGGCACAAAATGAACTGTTCTGATGCGCCCTGTGACAGCCACAGCAACTAAACGTGATAGGCTCGCTAACATATGTGATGCGCATTGGATCTATGGTACTGCCCTGTGAGGACCTTGTGGTCCTCGCAAGACATTACCCATTGGCTGCAAAGAAGAGGTACTGACAGGGCCATGCTGGAAGCAGGCGGCAGATATAAGATATATGCCGCCCACTGGGACCCTATTAGGCAGAGGTAATACAAAGCACTCAAGAGGAGAGGAATATGAGGTAAGTGAGGAGTGAGGGAAGAGGTGGAAATGGGCATTTTTTTATGAGACAGGGGAAAACAAGGGTGTGTATTATACATAGGCACTCTTGTTTTCCCCTTAAATCATGGGTATACTGTACACATAGGTGCGTATTATACTAGAGATTTTACGGTACCTAAATCCCTTACGTTTTGCAGATGATATACTTTTAGCCAGTCCTGAAGAGATGCAAAAACGCATTGACAAGCTACAACAGAAAAGTAAACAATTTTGGACTGAAGATGAATATCAACGAAATGCAAGTCATGTTTAACAAATGTACTACAACAAGGAAAATCAGAGTAAATGGACAAGGTGTACAAGTGGACAAGTATGTTTACCTTGGACAGGAAATGTCAACAGATGGAAACATCATGATGGAAATTGAGCAACAAATAAAATTGGGATGGCAAAAATTTGGAAAACTTAGTAATATTGTATAGACAAATTTACCACTCTGCCTCATGGGAAAGATTTTTAACCTCTTAAGGACCAGTGGTCCTGGGATGTTTCTGTCCCATAAGAACTGCTTTGATCTTTGCCGACGTGCCGGTACGCGTGACCTGTTGCGTGTATCGGCGTGCCGCTTTGGGCCTGAAAGAGATCGCTCCAGTCTTGGAGCGCTCAATTTTAGGCCCCATTTTTACTTACAGCGCTCCCGGTGGAGCGCTGTAAGTAAAAAGTATGTGATGTACTATGACCGTCATCGGTCCTTAACCCCTTAAGGACCGGTGGTCCTGGGACATTTCCGTCCCATAATGACCGCATAGGACCACTTGGACGCCCCGGTACACGTGACCTGTCGCGTGTATCGGCGCGTCATTATGAGGCCTGATAGAGATCGCTCCGATCTTGGAGCGGTCAATTTCAGGCCCTATTTTTTACTTACAGTGCTCCCGGTAGAGCGCTGTAAGTAAAAAGTACGTGACGTACTATGACCGTCATCGGTCCTTGAGTATTTCAAGGACCGTGACGGTCATAGTACGTCACATGTTGTTAAGGGGTTAAATACTTAAAGACCATGGCAGTCCTGGTCCGTCACGTAGTCCTTAAGGGGTTAACCAATGTATACTCACAGTACTTACGTATGGCTTTGAAACATGGACAATGAATGGCAAAGCCATACAAAAATGTAAGATTACACAGAGAAGTATGGAGCAAGGGAGTTCTAAACATGACAAAATGAGACTGAAAAACGTGTTCATGGATTAGTCATTGAATTAAGGTCTATGACATCACTGAAAGAGTAAAGCACCTGAAATGGAAATCAGCAAAGCAAAATAACCTGATGGTAAGAAGAAGACCAAAGGCAGGATGGAAGATGAAATTAACAAATTTGTTGGTACACAGTGGCAACAAAAGGCATTGGACCAAACTTGCTGAAGAGGCCTTCATTCTGCAGTGGATCAACAACTGCTGAATATGATGATGATATATCGATACATCATCAGCAGCAGCCATTTGCAATCCACTGCAGTGTGAAGGCCTCCTTAGCAAGTTCCCAACAACATTGGTATTGTGGTTTTTGGTAATTGTATCAATCCAACTTGTCTTTGGTCTTTTCTTAGGGGTTTAGGATCAATGAAGGCTATGCATAATGTAAGGTTGAATTCATTATGCCAGACTATAACTTGTTGTACTGTCTGGACATGATCCATCATACTGAATCTGATCCTGAAGCCTGTTTGTTCTTTAGGTTGAACAGATGTAAGTATTGTATCCATTCTTCTTGATAGTACCTTCGTGAAAACCTTGCAGGTGACTGGCAATAGGCTTATTGGATGTTAGTTTTTTAGCTTCGCCTAACAACTTCAGCCAAAACACACACACGCACACATATACATAATATACACATATATATATATATATATATATATATATATATATATATATATATATATATATATATATATATATATACACATATATATAATTTTTTTTTTTCCTCTTGGAGGTAATGATTAATGGTTGTGTTTTTCTCAGCACCCCAAGAATCAAAAAATATAATAATAATAAAAAAACAGATTAAACTGTATTTCTGTTCAGAATTTCAGTTTGACTCTTTTTCTCCCTCTCTCTAACAAGCTGTTTGTTATGGAAATGGAGAGCAGTGGAGGACAATGGTGCATCTTCACCACAGGTCTGATGAGTATTCACTATTGCAATGTGTAAGGATGGAAATAGATTAGGCATTCCTTTGAAGAAAAGTGTTGAGAGATGTTGCCATAACGATGGAGCACCATGATACAGAAAAGTTTTGTGTTATGAAGTATGGGGAGGGATGTGCTTACAGTAAAGGGTAAAGGAATAAAACATGTTAGTAAAGGAACTGAAACATTGGAAGAATGTGCTGAGAGTCCCATGGCCACTAAGTAGAATAAATGTAGCATATCTACTATCGTATGAAATCATGGTCAAATGAGTCAGATGAACAACATTGTGGGATTTAAATTTGTGTTCAGTTATTTTAAAATATTGAGAACGCCAATAATGGTTAAAAAATGAGAGCCATAAGACATGCTAGCAATCAATCATTCTGGGAGGAGTCAGAATAGGACTCAATGCAAAGAGCTTGGTGGATACCATGGATCTCAAAATCAGGTAATACCCCCCTGAACCTCAGAGTGGCAGACAACATACACTACATTGTTCACAACCTAGTAGAAGAGAATACTGCAATAAAAACTACTGACCACGTTCACATAACTGTAATTTTGAAAAGATACAGAAGAGACATATAGCAAAGAACTGAATACAATGTTTTGTACATATGTTTAAATTTTGTAAACATATGTTGCATAACTGGGGATGAAACCATTAAGGATGAATAATTACCCTAGAAAGTTGCGGGAAAACTCAAGTCTCTAAAAGGAACTTCTATGGAAGGATGATGTTTCTCTCCCATAGACTTTTCCTGCCTGAGTGTGGAGTAATCAAAAACTAGGCAAAGCAGGAGATGTCAATGTTAGAGAGTGTGGTGTTACAAGCCTTTAAGCCAATCCACAGAGATGATAGGGTGGGTGACAGTGATATTAGAAATAAAGCAACAGTCTATATGAGATAGTACCTATCTTTCCAGACTGGGGTGCTGGTGTGACTTTGGAGTGAGCTGTGATCAGTCAGTCTTAAGAGGTGGGACAGTTGTATGTGTAACTGGGTTGTAGGTCACTGTGTGCCATCTGTGTCCTTCCAGTTATCTGTTAAAGTACACAAACTTTTAGTACTTTTGCTCCACTCTCTGCTTGAAGGAGAGTGGAGCAAAAGTACTAATAGCAATGGGACACAGGAGGTAGGGCATTAAAAATGAATGAGATCTAATTTAATAAAGAAAAGTTTAAAACACACACACATATATACAGGCAAGGTATGTAGTCCATACCTTGCCTATTAACCCTTTGGGTACCAGAGGGGTAGGAAAATGCTAAGCAATGCTTTCCTACCTCTCTGGTACTCAAAGGGTTAATTGTCGAATAAAAGACAGGTTCCACTACTATATGAGTCAATAAGGTGAATATGGGATGGAGTTAGTATGTCGAATATATGCAATATATGTCAACATACTAAAGGGGGGGTTGTCGAAGGGGGGGCATTGTGTAGTGCTTGGTGTACTGTTTCTGTTTAAACCTTCAATTGCCACAGGGGTGAGCAGTGCACATCCCTATGGCATTCAAAGCTGTCCATGGTGCTGAAAGCCATCTCTGTGTTCCCCTACTGGCTGGGTAGGGAAAAGCACAGAGAATGTTGTTCAGAACTGGCGACGGTGGTTTTTTTACTCTGCCTCCTGTGCTGTTCTCCAAAAAAAATAGGCGTTAGATTTCTGGAGAGAAATGTTGCAATTTAACGCGCGTTAGCCCTAACTCCAACATTTGAATGGCTTTTGGCGTTGCTTGTACATTATCCTCTATGGGTGAGATCTTGCTGTTCTGGCGACAGCGACGTGTGTTTCAGAACTGGCATCGCTTCTTACTAGTGGAACATTTGCATTGCTCAGTTGACGTTAAAACCAGCGTCGCCAGTTTTTTCTGGCGACGCCAACATTTGAATCGAGCCCTAAATCACAATATAACACACAGCTCTCCTTATTATTCACAGTTTTTACACATTTAAATTCAATTCTGCTTCTGGTGGTCTCTGTTTTTATTTAACATGTTGGATTATCAGTGGTAGCATGAAAAGCTACATAATGGACCTTATCCATCAGGCTAGAGAAGTATGATTTTGGAATAAAACTGCATCATAGGGGAAAATGAAAATTACTCAAATCTCTAGTGATTTAAATGGTCATTTCAACTCTTTGAATACTAAAGAGGTCTCCAGCGCACTGCTTAAAGGCATCAATTAACACAAGAGAAAATTATATTTCCTCCCTTTGGTGCAATTGGTTTGCTCCAGAATTGCATATCTTTAGCTTGATGAATAAGGGCCAATGTTTCATGTATGTTCTTTGGACACACATAAAGCTAGGTATTAGATAAAAACTAACCAAAAAAGCCTCATAACACTTCCTTGCACATTCAACAGAAAGAAATATGTTTAGGCTTCCATCTTATCGGTACTTTACAAAGGTCTGCTGTGAGTATTCTGAACCCTCTTAACAAAAGTTAATGCCTGCCAGTTTCAATTGTAGTTTTACTTATGTGTATAACACTCTTAATGCATTCTATTTCGCTATTTGAAGAATGTCTTAAGCATTAACTTCAGTTTTATTTAGTAGATGTCCCAGATTACTGAACCAAGCAAGTTTATATTTAGCATTATTGATTACAATACCAATTCTGTTAAGTAATTTAGCCTGTAACACATCCATCAAGTTTACCTCTTTAAAAACTGCTGAAGTAAGAAATAGCCATCATAGAATACAGTATTATGTTTATAAAAAGTAGGTTGATTTTGTTAAATATTCAACTAATTTATTTAATATTTTATTGTCATACAATGAAAGAAAAGTATATACTATAGATTAGATGTACAAACATTAAATCAATGTCTTTTCTGAACCATACATCAGAGAAAGGGTATTTAGAATAAGATGGGCAGATTAAAAAAACAAATTCAGGTGATGGACATGTGGTTTCCCTGTTGATGAGCAAATGATCATACTGTTTATCAATAGTTTTCACCAGCTTCTCTGGTTTATCCCTGACATATCCGCAAGTTTTTTTTAGTAAAGAGGCTGGAGCAGGCATGTCACTCTTTTTGTGCAGGATGTCAGGAATTAGGACACCCCTAAATGCTGCAACAAACGTGCAAGATTGCCTATTCCATATTTTATGCACATTTCTGAAAACCATAATTAAAGTGGAACTACCACCTCTAAAAAACTTGATCTCCAATAATTCCTCATCTGGCGACTAGATGCTCAGTAGTGCTAGTCGCCAGAATTATTACCTTGTTAAATAGAATTCTCCATTGCTGACAGGCAGGACAGAGCGCAGACATCTTTCCATAGTGACATCTGCACGCCTGAGCGGTCAGTCCCTTTTGGAGCCGAACTGCTCCTAGCAATGCCTCCTACAGCTGTCTGGGACTGACAGCAAGGCATGCAGATGTCATTATGGAAAGATGTCTGCGCTCTGTCCTGCCTGACAGCCCGGGAAGAATGGAGAATTCTATTTAACACGGTAATAATTCTGGCGACTAGCACTACTGAGCAGCTAGTCGCCAGATGGGGAATTATTGAAGATCAAGTTTTTAAGCGGTGGTAGTTCCGCTTTAAGGAGAGATTCTTGGATGGATACTTTCAATTGAACATTTAGCAAAGTCCTCTGGGCTCAACAATTTAAGATCTGTATTGATGAAACTTGTATTTGTTATTCCCATATTATGGAGTCAAAGGGTTTTTAAGTAACTGTGCGCTCATGTAACAGAGCACACTAACATTCACTAGACAGAAAGATAAAGTACATGGACCTTACCTCCTAATGCACCAGGCTAAGTTGGTACCCCAGCTATCTGATGAAGGTTATCCTGCGGCATACTGCACTTTTCCTTTAAAGGGATAGTAATGTTTCACAATAAAAGCAGTTCCAATTAATCTTCACAGTATTTGGGCCATGGAGAGTGTTATTTCAATACTGTCAGAGATGTAGTTCAGGAGTAATTGAATAATAAAGTATCCCCCTCCTGCCTCTTTTACTGATGTAACACTGCTCAGCTCAGAGCAGAAAGGTGGTGTACAGATGGATCGCAGAGAGGGACAATCTTCAATGACCAGATTCCACATCTGAGGGGAGGTGGCTTACACTAGGTAAAAGGGGTGGGAGGGGAATATTTTATCATTCATTTACTCTTGAACTACAACTCTGACAGTATTGAAATAACACTCTCCATGGTGCAAATGCTATGAAGATTAATTGGAGCTGCTTTTAGTGTGAAACATTGCTATCCCTTTAAAGGTATAGTAATGATTCATAATAAAAGCAGCTCTAATTAATCATCATAGTATTTGGACTTTGGAGAGTGTTATTCCAGTTCTGTCAGAGTTGTAGTTCCAGAGTAATTCAATGACAAAGTGTCCCCCTCCCTTCCCTTTTACTGATGTCACACTGTTCAGCCAGAGCAGAAGGGAGGAGCCCAGGTAGACTGCAGAGAGGGACAATCTTCAATTAAGATAAGGGAAAAACCTGAAAAGCTTGTCAAGGGGGGCAGGGATTTCATTGTTTTCATAGGAATAAGAGTGTCCCCTTCTGTTATCTGTCTGGTCTATGGACTGCATTCCACATCTGAGAAGAGATGGCTTACATTAGGTAAAAGGGGCGGGAGGGGGGAAACTTTGTTTGTGAATATCTCATAAACCATAAAGGTTTGAGAGATAAGACTTATATCATTCTTCATGTTTTTTTAATGCCTACAAAATAAAATAAAGTTAAAACGAAGTATTACTATCCCTTTAAATGTGAAAATGTGTGTTATTCTAAATGCAAAATTATTGTTGTAAGCAAATTATATATATGAACATTTTGAAATCCAAAGAATGATAAAAACATGTTATTTTTTATATCATTTTGTAATTTTAACACTTACCTTCAGGGGCATTAGCATTGCAGTCCTTCAGAGAAAAGGCTGAAGAATTTCCACTGCCAATCTCTAGGGTACTATTGTTCTAAAAATAAGAGACAGTAACATCAGCAATATACAGCAAGAAACAGTGAAGTTTCAAAACAGGAAACAGTGAAATGAAATAGAAATGTAGCAACCTCCAATAAACAATAGTGATTTAAAGATTTCAAAATAAGAATCTATAAAAACAAGTGATCAACAGTTCTGTTGTTTCTCTGGTGTAAAAATGTGTTACTATATGGCATTAAACTGCTGTTTTAAACCATTCCTAGTATAAGCCATATTAATTTACAAAGCAATCTCTTGGGTAACCTATTATCAATTATGTTTCACCAAGTTCTGTGGACCCAACAAAACACTTAATACTACAATATGAAGGATAATATAAGAAAATGTTATTTTTACTACCAACTGATATTTTTTAGTTATGCTTCAGCGGT
Source organism: Rhinophrynus dorsalis (assembly GCA_037306005.1). Taxonomy (NCBI): domain Eukaryota; kingdom Metazoa; phylum Chordata; class Amphibia; order Anura; family Rhinophrynidae; genus Rhinophrynus; species Rhinophrynus dorsalis. The sequence goes on along the minus strand of CM074720.1, from coordinate 335,579,005 downwards.
GTATCTTATCCACAGTATCTTTTTTGTTTTCCTGGAGCGGATGTGTTTTTTTCAGCATGCAATCATTCATAAAAGTCCTTCTTGTATTTATGAATTATCAACCATATTTGATAAATTGTTCAGCACAAATCTATTGATTAAAATGTTCAATAGCAACACACAGGAATGTGAGAGTATTTCTCAGGTTGTTTAACCTACATACTTTAGGAAACTGCCCCCAGTATGTTCAGTGACTTCTAATTATTGATTGGTTTTGTCATCAAACATTAAGTTCCAAGTTAGCATTCATATATTTAATTAAGGATAAACTAACTTGTGGAACCCAGGAACCATGGAGTGAAGTATCTTCCTCCAGGAGGCAGGGCACTTGCTAAACAGCGCTCTCTGGAGGCAGAGCTCCAATTTACTCCAACCCATCAGTAGCAGCCTCAGTTTAAATGTATAGCAAACATAAGAAAAAGAGAAGTGGAGGAGGAAGGTGGTCACCATACCAGAAAAGCCAAAGGACACCTTTTCCTAGAATTGAAACAACATATTTATCTCAGGGAGGGATGTCATGTGTCCCGCAAGGACTAAGAACAAAGGATTTATCTGTAAGTAAGCTGGAATCTTTTTTTCTCTTTTGTCCATTGTGGAACACAGGAAACATGGGGATATACCAAAGCTATCTCACGAGAACTCCAGGGAGGCGGAGAAAAGCCTCCAACAAGAAAACCAATCTCAACAGAGGCAGGCCAGAAATAACTATGAATCTCAGTTTTCAATGGACACAGCCACACCAAGTAACACACCACACCAAGTTACAAGCAAGTAACAGTAGTAACATTACTAGAAATGAAAGGAAAGAAGAGCCCCTATAGAGGCACCACCACCTTTTGCACCTTCCTGCCAAAGTTGTCCTCAGCTGAATGGGTACAGGTTTCTTTTGTTAAGACACAGGACTGGCAAATGGTTGCTAGATCCAAGACGCCAGTGTCACCTTAGATGTCGCTATCTGTGCTGCCTTAAATGATAAGAAGGCACTTACACTTGGTCTGTCATGGTGTTAGACACATGCGTTTTACTGGCAATTTCAAAGCCTTATTGGATAGAATTTAAGGCCCCTCCTTCATATTGCATCTTTCTGTCACTGACCCCTTGAGATCCTTTACGGGCTCTTTGTTCAGGAGGCAGACCAACTTAGACTTGTGAGGAAAACAGATTGGCTCAAAGAGGAAGGAGAAGCCTTGGTTTCTTAAATTGAGGCTTCTGATTGAAAAACCCATGCTTAGTCATGGACTAGGGTAACCGAGAACTCTTGCCCCCAGTGGCCTAGCTATTGGCCTTATCCAATTTGAAGCCAAAAGGCTGCTTGCTCACAAATGTTAGGGAGATAAGTGGCCATAAAGTTAATTTTTTAAAAGAGAAACAAGGCATTTATCCACCTCATCCTTAAATGATGCTGCATTAGCTTTTGGGTAGGGCTGTGTGTTAGGACAGGACAGAGATAGTGAGGTCAACTGAAGGAGGAGTGCCCCACAACTCCAGTGCTTCAGCAGAGAAGGGGTTAGGAAGGGCAAATCATGTAAGCAAACAGACCTTCCTATCCAGGGACTTCCATTGGTCTAAGTCAGATAATCTGATCTAGATAAGCAGGAAAGTGTATAGAATCCCTTTTCCGCCTCTAAAGATGATCTGAGTGGACTACCTCTAACCTCAGATATCTTGAGATTCTCTAACACTGCCCAAAGTAGACCTTCCCTTTTTCATTCTACACAATACAAAAGGGGTAAAGCTGAGTCTCCATGCCAATGGGTGACAAACCTGAAGTTCGTCTGGCAACCAGGAAATGCATTGTATAATATTAGCATTACTGTCAATAAACAGAGGTGATCAGGTGTTTGTCCAAATAAAAACGCTAGCGTGTCTGATGAAGAAATACTCCACACTGGCAACAATGTACTGTACCCTGTCACAGGTGGTCTTTTTTTCCTACGTGGTGCTTTTCCTGAATTCACTTCTGACTGATACATGCTATATACCTATGATCTGCTTACTACTCTATATGCACTACAACGGCTATGATTGGTACCTTACAATAATTTCAAAAAGATGCAGGATCGTGGTTCTCATATGTAGAGAGATTAGATCAATTTATGAAGCCCAATGATATTCCTGGAGACAAACAGGTTGGTGGTGGGAAAAAAGTCTTATACTATATTGAAAGAGAGCAACACTGTCTGGGCTCAACTTTCAATTTTAAAACATACCTACAGAAAGCTTTAAGAGCTCGATTTGTATGCGTACTTTCTACCAAAATGATTCAGAAACTGTTACTCTCCGAGAAAGACTTAACAAGTAAGTTGGCAATTAAGATTATTGTAGCCATGGAAATGGCTGTCAGAGATATCATATGAAACCAGATGTTTGCACCATGTTAATAACTCAAACTGACACCACCAATAGATGACAGAATTACTGCTCAAGTTTAAAGTAGTATTTGCCCCTACAATAGGCAAGGCCAAGAGATGGTAGTTCCGCTTTAACAACAAACCTTATAGACAATTCCAACACATGCATAGAATCTGTTCCCAAAAGAAATAATTTGAGAATTGAGATACTAAAACAAAACATTTTCTGACTTCAAATAGTAGCTAGAACATATGAATGTGTAGAACAAACAGATAAGAAATCTTTAGAACAATATAAAAATAAAATATATTTTTTTATTTTATATATGTAAATTGGAGAGCCCCTTATCAAAAATACACATTAGATTTAGCCATCTTGAACGGTATCAATAAAGTATATTTACTTAAAACCAGGAATAAAAAGTCTATTATAGGATGTGATTATCTATCTTATACAAATTATTGCAACAACATATGTGTCACTATTGTGTCTTTTCCTGGAAGAGCATCACAATTCCTATACAAATGAATACTTGTTTTGTGCATTTTAACCCTTTGAGTGCCAGAGGAGTACGCAACGCACTGCAAAGCAATGCATTTTGTACCCCTCTGGCACACAAAGGGTTAATATATCTCCTTATGTGAAATAAAACAAATAAATAATAAAAGTAATGTGAATATGAAAGTGACTAAATAATCTAAATAAAAAATGAAAATAAACTTAATAAATGAATAAAAATAAAAAAATAATTAAAAAAAATAGGATTTTAGTCTTACCTGTTAAATCCTTTTCACTTAGTCCATACAGGTCACTGGTACTTTTGGGAGGCGATTCGCCCCTTTAATAGGCAGGAACAATTATGCAAATGATTGCAGGGGGCGGAGCCTCCCCTCCTACTTAAGCCACCTTCAGGCCAGAGCCACTAGATTGATTTGAGACCCTAAAACTGACCACAGGTAAGCAAGAAGAAAGACTCCTGTGAGCATGCCCCAAAGGTCTCCCACTGAATGCCACAGGAGAGCCAGGTCTGGTCCCTTGACAGGGTGGGAGACCAGTGACCTGTATGGACTAAGTGAAAAGGATTTAACAGGTAAGACTAAAATCCTATTTTCACTGTCGTCCAATACAGGTCACTGGTACTTCTGGGATGTACAAACATTGAGCTGATCCAGAGGTGGGAATAAGGCAAGGACCAGAACAAGGCCCAAGTCATTAAAACTGCTATGAACCAGTTAATTACATAGCCCAAACTGTAAGTGTCAACGGACACCAATCAAGGGAACAATCCCTGAACTAACACAGCACACGGAACTAGAGCCAACAGGGCTCAACAGTAAGGAAGCACTAAGGATCACAGAGTGGAAGACCTACACAGGCAAAACTGCCTCCAGGACCTTCCTTCCAAAACTGGCATCAGCCGAAGCCAGTACATCAACTCGATAGTGCTTAGAAAAAGTGTGCACAGAGGACCAAGTGGCCGCTCTGCACAGATGATCAGCAGAAGCCTGATTCTTGTAGGCCCAAGAGGCCCCAATAGATCTGGTGGAATGGGCAGTCACCCGGAAGGGAACGTGCTTATTCCACAACTTATAGGCTTCACGGATAGTAGCCTTAATCCAAGAGGCAATGGTAACTTTGGAAGCCGGTCTCCCTGCCCTAGGCCCCTCAGGAATGACGAATAGAGCGTCAGACTTCCTGATAGACTCGGTGCGATGAACAACGCACCACATCCAACAAATGGAGATCTCGTTCCTTGTCAGATGAAGGATTAGGGCAGAAAGAGGGAACCACAATCTCCTGATTGATGTGAAACTCAGACACAACCTTGGGTAAGAATTCCTTGGTAGTGCGAAGCACAGCCTTATCCTTGTGGAACACCAGGTAAGGAGGTTTACAAGACAGAGCTTGTAACTCTGCTACCCGGCGACTGAAACAATAGCCAAAAGGAAGGCCATCTTCCAAGTCAAGAGACGTAATGGAATGGAAGCCAAGGATTCAAACGGGGGGCGCTGGAGAACTCCCAGCACCAAATTGAGGTCCCACTGGGGAGCAGGACTCTTGAAGGCAGGCCGAACATGAGTCACACCTTGGAAGAAAACTTTCACATCAGGAAGGATAGCAATCCTTTCCTGGAAAAACACAGACAAGGCAGAAGTCTGAACTTTGAGGGAACTCAAACTGAGCCCCTTATCAACACCGTCCTGCAAGAAGGCCAGGACAGTGGGAAGATGAAAATCAAGGGATAATTTCTTCTCAGAGCACCATGCAACGAAGGTTGACCATATGCGATGATAGATCTTGGAGGACACAGGCTTACGAGCACTGAGCATAGTCAACACCACAGAAGGAGAAAATCCTTTCTTTGCTAGAATCGAGGATTCAACCGCCATGCCATCAAATGGAGAGAGTGAACATCCTCCTTCCACAGATATCCCTGAAGAAGTAGGTCCGGACGGGCAGGAAGTGGGAACGGATCCGCCACTGACATGGCCATCAACTCCGGATACCAGGACTGGCGAGGCCAGTTTGGAGCGATCAGGATAACAGGACAACGCTCCTGCTTCAGTTTCTGGATGACTCGGATCAATAGAGGAAGAGGAGGAAAGATGTAAGCCAGAGAAAAATCCCAAGGAACCGATAAGGCATCCACTGCCAGAGCAAGGGAGTCCCTCCGCCGGGAGCAAAACACCGGAACCTTCCTGTTGTGTCTGGAGGCCATCAGGTCCACCTCCGGCATCCCCCACCTCTGGGTGAGCAAGAGAAACACCTCTGGATGAAGAGCCCATTCTCCGCTGTCGACGGTATGACGACTGAGGAAGTCCGCCATGACGTTGTCCACGCCTGGAATATGAACTGCAGAGATGACAGGCACGTGATCTTCTGCCCAAGCCAAAATGTCCTTGACCTCCAACCAGGCGGTGCTGCTACTTGTGCCGCCTTGCCTGTTGATGTAAGCCACCGCAGTGGCGTTGTCGGACTCCACTCTGATCGGACGACCGGTCAGTTGAGATTCCCAGTATCTCAGGGCAAGCCGGATGGCACGTAGTTCCAGAACATTGATGGAGAGAAGAGATTCCTCCAGACCCCATTTCCCCTGAGCACTGAAGCGACCCAACACAGCACCCCAGCCCCGAAGGCTGGCATCCGTTGTGATTGTGGTCCAACAAGGAACTTGAAAGGATCTCCCTTTCAGGAGATGTGAGAGATCCAACCACCAGTGCAGACTCGATTCCACATGAGGAGGTAGAGAGACTGACAGATGCTGATGATCTGGATGATTCTTGCACGTCTGGATCACAAATCTCTGAAGTTCCCTGGAGTGGGCCATGGCAAATGGTACCGCTTCGATCGTGGAAATGAACTTCCCCACCAGAGACGTCAACTTCGTTACGGGCACTAAGTCCAGTTCCAGAATCCCCGCCACATGGATGGCTATCTGATGAGCCACATCCTCCGGCAGAAACACCATGCATTGGCGAGTGTCGAACAGGAGACCCAGGAACAGAAGCCTCTGAGACGGGACCAAGTCCGACTTGTCCAGATTCAGGATCCAGCCATGGCGGGTCAGAGTGTGAATACACCTCTGCAGCTGCTGGTGAAGAAGCTCCGCCGAGGAAGCTTTGAGGAGGAGATCGTCCATGTAGGGGGTCACCCTGACCCCGTCCTGATGAAGCACAGCTATCAAGGAACCCAACACCCTCTGGAAGACCTGAGGAGCTGAAGTCAGCCCAAAGGGAAGAGCTGAAAACTGAAAGTGTCCCCTGTGGCAGGCAATCCTGAGATACCGCCTGCTCTCTGGATGAATAGGGATGTGAAGATAAGCATCCTGAAGGTCCAGGGAGGCAAGGAACTCCCCTGGAGACATTGCTGCAATCACAGAGAGCAGGGACTCCTGGCGGAAGTGGGAAGTCACCACATAGGCATTGAGATCTTTGAGATCCAAAATAGGACGAGCCCCTCCGTCCTTTTTGGCCACCACAAACAGGTTGGAATAAAATCCTGAACCTGTGTCCTCCGGAGGAACCACTTCCAGGACCTCTTTGTCCAAGAGATCCTGAATAGCGTCGTCGAACAGACGTCTTTTTGTGGGTTCCTGAGAAGGACGAGTAAAATGGAACCGAAAAGGAGGAAGGGAGGAGAAAGGGATCCTGTATCCCTCTGACACCACCTGAAGAACCCATGGGTCCGCCACTGACTCCTCCCAAGTCCGGCGAAAGATGCGGAGACGTCCACCTACAGCCGGATGCGGACCCGGGTTCGGCGAGTCATGCCGAAGCAGTCTTGGAGGTCTTGGCCTTGGGGGCCACTTTGGGCTTCCAGGACTGTTTGGGCTTGGAGGAGGAGCGCGTAGCGGGAGGACCCGTTTGGGCCGAGGAGCGTGTCTCAGTCTGAAAGGAACGAAAGGACCGATTGCGTTTGGCTGGAAACTTTTTCTTAAAGACTGAGGGTAGAAGAGTAATTTTACCGCCAGTAGCCTCACTGATCATTTCTTTGAGTTCAGACCCAAATAGCAAATTCCCCTGAAAGGGCAAGGAAAGCAAGGCTTTCTTAGAGGCTGTATCAGCAGACCAAATTTTCAGCCAAAGGGCACGTCTGGCCACCACAGAAGCAGTGGAGGCCCTCGCCATCATGCGTACAGCATCAAAGGCAGCGTCAGCAACATAATTCTGAGCTTCAGTGATATTAGCAAGAAGCTGCAACTGTTCAGATACTGGTGCATCCTGGCGAACTGCGTCAGTCAGTCGTTCAGTCCAGGCCGCAATGGCTCTATTAACCCACGCCACTGCAAAGGTTGGACGCATGGCAGTGCCAATGGAGGCAAAAATAGACTTAAGAGAAAGCTCTAGCTTTTTATCCGTCCAATCCTGCAGGGCAGAGGCATCAGAGACAGCCAAGGCGGTAGACTTGGATAGCCTGGAAACAGGAGCATCCACCTTGGGGGGATGAACCCATTTTGCCAGCTCAGTCTCAGGAAAAGGGTACAGTTTAGCAAACTTTTTGGAGACAGAGGAGGATCTATCAGGATTCTTCCATGCCTCAGAGACTAGACGGGCCAGGGTAGGGTTAGTTGGAAAACAAACAACAGGCTTAGATGGTTTCTTCAGTAGGATCATAAGTGGATTCCTGAGTCAGAGGAAGGTTGAGCGTATTCAGTACAGCTCTAATCAGACCCTCAGCCGAGACTTCAGGGTCACATTCATAAGGGTCCCCAATGGACCTGTTAGACTCAATAACAGTGCGTTCCTCAGCATCAGAATCCTGCAAGAGTTCTTCCTCAGAAGAATCAGACACATCAGGAGCACCCTGTGGCTTAGGCAGGGAGGTCCTGATTGTAGCGGGGGTCTGCCAGACCTGGAGAGCCCCCTGTACCTGAGAGGGAAAGAGTTGAAGAGTGGATCTGAGATCCCTAGTGGCAGCTTTAAACTCCCTCACCCAAGATGGCTCAATTGCATGGCTGGGAAGCCCAGGGTTGCTATCTTGACCAGTGCAGTTAGGGCATAGATCCCCCACATTATCACTAGATAGCCCAGTGTGACAAGAGGAGCAAAATGCCATGGGGGGAGCAGACCCCCCATCCTCCTTTGACTTGGGTCTAGCCCCTAGCTCCAGTGAAGTAGGCATGCTCACAGCGTCAATATACCCCACTTTAAACTCTATCACCCAGTAAAAGTGTGGAAGATTAAAGTTTCACCCCAGAAATGCCTAAAATTCGGACTTATCTGGCCAGCGAAGGGTTAATCTGTTGAGGGGAGAGAAGGCTCGGTCCCTGCGTAGTGTACTCGCTGAGGAAGAGCTCCACAAAATGGCGGCCGTCAGGATAGCCAATCAGAAATGAGCGCGAACCGGGCGCTCATGGGAAATGTAGTTTTCCCCATACAAGTACCCCAAACAGTGCCCGAAGCCCCCCTGAACACCCCACACTAATAAAATACACACCGGATGATAGAGCAAGAGCCTAGCATTAAAATGAGCCCTCTCTGGAGTTGCTGTGACAAGCGGTTCCAGAGATATGTCCCACACTGTGAAATCTCATAGAGAGTAAAGGAGCCATAGCGTCTAAATGGGAAAAGCCGCGCTTAAAGGTGCGGAACACCATTTTTAATAAAGTTTAAGAAAACATTAAAAAGTGCCCAAACAAGTATGAAACACATAAGAAACATAAGTAAATGAATACCCAAACCTCCAAAACCCAGAGAATACCACAGAAATTGCATAAAACAGTAATAATGCAATAAAAACACCCTATGAGTGCTGGAGTGTATTGAAACTCCCAAATACAAGCCCATCAAAGGGACACTGTGGGGACAAGTGGACCTTCAGCACTCAATGGGTGGCTCACCTTTCCTGCAGGACTTCTGTCTTCAGGTGACCATGATGAAGTGGGAATAGACCAGAGGTAAATTCCCCAGTAGGGAAGCTGCTTAACACAAGCTGTTCCCTCTTCAGGGCATAAGGTCCACAGAAAATCCCTGGAAGCTGCACCAGCCACTTTAAAGAGGGCAATTCACAGCCATGGTCACCCTCCTAATGGTGGTATTCCATATTTGAATAAAAAATAACAAAATACTAAGTTGAATGCATAGATGTTCTCTACCTGGTGTGCACAGCACCCAGGAACAAATCAATCTAGTGGCTCTGGCCTGAAGGTGGCTTAAGTAGGAGGGGAGGCTCCGCCCCCTGCAATCATTTGCATAATTGTTCCTGCCTATTAAAGGGGCGAATCGCCTCCCAGAAGTACCAGTGACCTGTATTGGACGACAGTGAAAAAGGATTTTAGTCTTACCTGTTAAATCCTTTTCTCTTAGTCCATATAGCTTACAGGTAACTCTAGGAAGGTGACCACCCCTTTAAGTAGGCAGGAACAATTCTTGGAAAAAATGCAGGGTGGAGCCTTCCTTCCCTCCTCAGCTGGTCACCAGCCAATCCCCAACCAGTTAGATTTGAGACACTAACCTATTGACTAGGTAGCAAGAAGGAAAAAGAAGACTCCTGTGAGCCTGTGCAGAGGGGAAGCAATGGGACAAGTAGACCTCAGCACTCAAAGGATTGCTCAACTTTTTTTGCAGGTCTTCTGTCTTCAGACTATCTAGGGAAAAACACATAGCACGCAAGGTTTTCCCCCTGGGCTGGAATGTCCACAAACAGCGCCTGTTAACTGAGCAATCCGCCATTGAGAAGTCAGTAATGGTAATCCGCCTAATGGGAGATTTCTGCACCCCATATCTAACAGAAAACAATAAATTAAACTAAAAACTAACCAGAACTGTTCTCTTGCCTTTCCTGTTCAAGGAACACATCTAACTGGCTGGGGATTGGCTGGTGACCAGATGAGGAGGGAAGGAAGGCGCCACCCCGCATTCTTTCCAAGAATTGATCCTTCCTACTTAAAGGGGTGGTTGCCTTCCCAGAGTTACCTGTAAGCTATATTGGACAACAGAAAAATTAAAATTTTTTAACCCCTTAAGGACCGGAGGTTATGGGACATTTCCGTCCCATAACGACCGCATAGGGGCACTTTGACGCGCCGGTACACGTGACCTGTCACGTGTATCGGCGCGTCACTATGAGGCTTGAAAGAGATCGCTCCGATCTTGGAGCGGTCTATTTCATGCCCTATTTTTACTTACAGCGCTCCCGGTAGAGCGCTGTAAGTAAAAAGTACGTGACGTACCATGACCGTCATCGGCCCTTGAGTAGTTCAAGGACCGTGACGGTCCTGGTACGTCAAGGGTCCCTAAGGGGTTAAAATTAGGAGTGAAAAATAAAAATGAAACTAAATAAGCTTAACCAAAAAAATTGTGATATTGTGAATATCGAAAAATTCCAATGTAGTAATATTTCTTGGGTGAATCCTTTGTGCAAAAATCTTTATTCAGATGCAATTCACAGTCACCACATAAATCTAAAATCATCATGTTCAATAAATGTTTACTGTGATGTATCAATTGTATCCTCTTATTTGTATCAATATGTAGTTATTCCTCTTCTGTAACATCATTTATAACGATTTCACAAGGCTAAGTAAACTTCTCACAGCCTTTATTTGTAATCCATCACTTTGTAGTGTACTTTTGGACACTACTAGCAGGAGATGTTTTGCAAGTTATCCACAATTTTATTGGGGGATGGAGACTAATATATACGCGGGTGACATAAGCAATTTAGTTGGAATGATCTTACCCATTCTTGCCCTTCATTTCTTCAGTCCTCTCTCACCCGACTCCACTCTCTGCGGCCGCTTCCAAGCTTCACCCGGCTTTTTTAGCGTCCATGTTCCTTGATGGTTTTTAAAAGACGGCTAAATCTAATGTGTATTTTTGATAAGTGGCGCTACAATTTACATATATAAAATTTTTCGAGGAAATGTATCTTATATTGCAGATATTGTATTGTGATACTTTAAAGAGCACAATAGTGGACTAATAAGGATTGGTATTTTTTTTTATACTTGCAGATACATTATTTTCTCTTAGATGATTGAAGGGTCAAGGAACCAATGGAGTATAGATTTCTCTCACAGAAGTCAAGTCAGGGCACTCAGCGTGAAACTCCTCCCATATCCTACTCTATATACCTCTCCCCATAGCCAGATAGTTCATTTTACCTTTAGAAAAGGGAGCAGGTATCAAGACTTGCATTTTGACAAGGAAAGAAACACTGTCTATAACAAAGTCCCTCACCAGAGGTTTAGGAACTCTGGACATGAAACAGTGACATGGATTATAAATATGTATGACACCCTTCTATGATGACACACAAAATGCCCTGGTCTGCCAAGGATAAAATTCATGTATTGTGAAATACACACAGATATGCTCTGATAGCCTGAGGTGGACCAGACCCCTGCAAGTCAGGCAGATGTATACTAGATTGTTGGGTGTCTTTGGTTATGTGTTTTCCCTTGGGCTGCTGTAGGAGTGGACACCCTGTGAGCACACCCAAACTGGCAGGAGTAACGAAAAACCACACTTCTCCAGTGGAAAAAAAGAAATGCTTGGAGGTAAGCCGAAGGAATAGTACACCCACACCTCCAGTAGCATGTCTAATAACCTTCTCTAATTCTGGGCCAAACAACTGCCTACACACTAACAGGAGTGAAACCAAGGATTTTTTGGAAGTCTGGTCTGCAGACAATAGGTCTGGCAGAGGGGAATGACATGCTCCAAAAGGGAGGGTTAAGGCCTTCCCAGTAAGGCTAGAAGCAGAAGTCGTCCATTGAGTACTATAAGCAATAGCCAGAGGTAACTCAAAAACAACCAGAATTACACCCTCTACCAGCAAATAGAAACAGACATCCTCCAAGTGTTATGTTCCCCTGACAGCAATGGTACTAGTCATACAAGCAGAGGGATGCAGAGTGGCACCAGAAGCCGCAAAAAACTTGCCATTAGGAGATAATACAGGCACTGATGTGCCCCATCCTACAGGAAAAAAAAGAACCAAAGGCTAACTAAGAAAGACTCTTTGCCCTGATTAATCTCTTCTAAGGTCACTTTTAAAACTGAGCTGGATAGGCAGGGGCACAGTGGAGTTGGGAGGGAGTCTCCACATCCCGAGAGCCTTTGAGGTAAGTGTCCTTTCCTTCTGCAGCAGGATACTTTATCACATCATCCTGTATTCCACACTGTATGAAACAGAAAAATAAATGCCTTTTTTTCCAAATAAAAATGTCTAATACCACATCAAGAATTGTTAAAATCACATAAGTAGTTGAGAAGTGATTGGTCCACAAAGTATAACAGTGGGAATATGAATAAAAAAAGTTTGTTCTGGAGCAACAGAGAAGTGAAAAAAGCGTATGCATGGTGTGTAGAGTAACATGCTCATGTGAGCAGTGCCAAAGGATAGGGACCACTTAAAAATGATATTTACCTTAATAAATGAAGATGCATTTACAAAAAAACCCCCCAGAACAAACACAAAAAAAACAAAACAAAAACAAAAAATAAACCCCATGATTCTGAAAATGTGAAGAAAAATTGTCCTCACCTCTGCCAGATATTTCTGGCTTCCATACATCACATATTGGGGTGCAAGGCTATAAATCATGTAACTAGTGTGCAGGACAATCAACAGAAGGATCATGCAGAGGAACAGAAGAGCTTGCGGCCGTGTTCGTCCCCTTCTTATCTTGTATAACTACACAAAAAATGTATAAACATATTAGATGTACTGTTGTATAAAATCAGGTTCCAATGTAAGTGCCCTTTAAATAAATGTTACTTTTTAATTGCTGTTGAAGAATTAAAGGAGACAGAACCTCCTTTTGGAGAGTGACTTCTTATATCCTTGACATTGAGCTTCTTCAATCTTTGTTTCCAAAGAGCTTTCAGTCAGGGGCAGTGAAAGCAAATACATTTATGCGATGTTGCCTTTTTTCTGCAATTCTGAGTGATCTGTCTGCTGCAGCAGCAGGTTTTTCTACATTGTTATATGTCTTATCAACATTGTATATTTTCTTGTACAGTTGCTCTCTCTCTGCTTTCACAGTCCAACACTGAAAGCTTTCTGGAAACAAATTCAGATGGCTCCCTGTCAGGGACATAAATGTGTGTTAAAAGATAAAATAAATAAAGTAACAGCATATTATGCACCTCCAGTATATATATAGTCTAAAGGAGGTTTACGGCCACTTTAACATTGTGTATATGATATGATAGTCATTGTTTATTTAACACAACAGTTTGAGATATTTAGCTTTGTCAGTTTATGCAAATCAGCTAGTACAGGCTGACAGGAAGTGGAGGGATAGTAGTGTGGAATTAAAGTATATGGCACACAGCTATCCCAGCCAGTAATGTCTCATTTAAACAGCTGACAAATAAATAAAGCCAAATAGCTCCTAAATTATTTTTAACCCTTTGAGTGCCAGAGGGGTACGCAACACATTGCTTTGCAATGCGTTGCGTACCCCTCTTGCACTCAAAGGGTTAAATAAAAATGGCCAACATAACATATATGCAGCTCTCAAAAGTGTTGGTTTCACAATATCTTTGTGCACGTGAACCACAATTTCTTAGTTCATTTTTAACTGAACAGTTTAATATTACAGTAAACTAGTGTATCAGTATAGTAGGTGAATTGAGGGAACAATTACTGCAAAATTGACATTTCAGACTATAAACAGAACCTGAGCATACAGTACAAAAAAAATCAGGTCTGCAAACACCCCGCTCCCCTTGCCATTCCCCTACTATGCTCCCTGCTATCCTGGTTTGATGTATTATTAATCTTTTCCATTAAAGTACACACCAGTACATGTGCAGTCTATGTCTGGAAGTGATGTCAGTGCAACAAGGCTTGTCATAAAATCGAAAACTAACCAAAGTAAATCTTACATATGATTTTAATACTATAAAAACATTTTTATTCTATTTTGAGTCAATGTCCCCCAAACAATGACAGTAAAAAACATATCTGATTGTCTTTGTTTATATAATAGGGCAAAATATAGTTAGAAATATCTAGTACTGCAGACCATTTATCTGTTAATTTCCTTTGGGGCTCTCTGGCCAAGTGGAATAGCCTATTGTGTTAGTCTAAACTAGTGTAGACTTAGCAATGCTATAGCTAAAAACACATAACTAGTGGTAATCCATATTGAGCAATAATCAAAATATCACCTTGTAATAAAATTTACTTTACCCTTATCCAAAAGAACCATATGCCCATATTTCGTATTCCAGCCATTGAAGTAAAGATAAAATACATCATGATGGTTGTAATGAGGACATAATCAAGGGGAAAAACCTGAAAAACAATACAGATATCAACAACTATTTAAATCAATTTACTTACCATCTATAATAAAAAGCTATCAACTACGAATGTGCTATGTAAGTTTACAAATACATGACATACTGAAAAACAGTAAGAGATCATATGCAACAAATATGATTGTGAAATGTTATTCACAAATATATACTTCACATCTGAAGATCTGTTTTATTAAAGCGTTACATGAAAGAATAGTAAAGCATTTACTGTATTGTTCCAGTCTATAGAGTTTGATATTTTACTTAATCTAATTTAACCTGCAATAAAACTAAAATTATATGTAGCAATATAATGCTTTGAATTCCTAGAAAAGGGGTAAGCTACATCTGTCTCAGCCAAAGTTTACTTCTTCATCACCTGTTTTGCAAGGAGTTAAGAAATCAAGGTTTTGGTGCTGTAGGGGTTTATTGCATCACAGATTTTGGCAAACCTAATTGAAGAGAGTTTAATGTACGAATTACCCTCAACTAGGAGACTACTTTAGCTGGTTATTTGTAAATGATCCCTCTTATTTCCATAATGCACATATAAAAGTATGATAGACAGTTAAATGTGATATGAAATTAGTGGAAACAGGATGAATGCAAATGTGTAAATTCAGTGACCTATTGAAGTCAATAAAATATTCCAGTAATAGAGTGTACTGTATGTGGCTGGAGACTTTTTTTTTTTTTTTTTTTTTTTTTTTTTTTTACTTGATCACTGATTAATGGGTAAGTGAAAATCCACTGATACGTTTGGAAATAGTAACACCCCAGGCAATACAGGAGTATTTACGTGTGTGTCTTTCTTTCTTAGGTTGATAAATGGGTTTGTACTCACTCATTTAGCACTGAAGCTACTGAATTACTTAAAGCATCCTAAATGGCTCAGGCATATGTCGTACTTCCACAGATTTTGTCTCTCAATCTTAGTAAACATCATTTTCAACTTCATTGCCGTTCTATTGCTGTTTTCTCAACACCTTCACAAGGGACTATTTATTACTCAGTCTCACAAAAATGTGTTCTCATTCAACTGTATGTATATATTCTATTATCCAAGGATTGAATAAACGTTTCAAGTGTCATCCTCAAATCATACTGTTGCTGCAACAGATGAAACAGATGCCACAGAATCACAACATTTTACAGTTGCACTATATATATCTTAATTAAGTAAGACTGATGCTGTGCCTTTCAGTTGTATGTCATCCATTTCACCATTTAATGTTTTGTTTATCAGCAGTGTTTTGGAACAGAAATCAATATGATTAGGTGGACTTAAAGGGAGGAGGATTCAGTTTGGATGGTAACTTTCAAACTTAAGCTGACAGAAAATGAGGTTGAAAAACAGACAAGTAAAACAACTTTTGTCATATTTCCTTTGTTAAGTCAGAGGAAATCAAACAAAACACCTCCAATTATGCCTCAAGTGGTTAAAAAAAGATTAAAATATTCCTAACTCCTAAAGGAAATCATATTTTCTCTGCATTGGCAACTATCATAACTGCATATATTTTTCTTAGCTAAAATGGTATCCAATAATTGCGTTAACGATTTACAGTAGCTCCCAACAAAGCAATCTAAGACAAAGAAGTCCACATCATTACAGCCCTTACAGTAAAAAAAGTCCTAGTCTGCAGTTGAAAAGGGCTTCATTTTAGTCTTATGGATGACTGCTTGTTTTTGCTGAGCTCTGAGTAAAAAACTCCCCACGTTAGTTTTTATATTGGTCATTAATATATTTGTAAATAGTAATCATACTAATCTTAGACATCTCTTCTGAAATATAAACAAATCCAATGTGTCTAATCTCTCTTTAGAAATAAAAATGTCCACTCACTATACAAACTGTATTGCATGTACATTTTCCAGTTCAATAATGTTTTTTAAATTTGTGCCCAAAAATGTACTCCATAATCTAGAGGAGGTTTTATAGAGGGATACAATTAATTATTCGTATCCCTTGTATCTATACCTTTTTTCATAAATTATAAAAAATATGAATGACTACACATTTTTATACTATCTACAGGTACTCCAAAAATATTCTCCAACAAGGACTCCACAAGTTGTTTTCCATATAGTATTATATATTACATATATATATGTACAATGTTTATTTCTGCAACCCAAATGCATAACCTTACATTTATGTATATTAAACCACATTTGCAAATTTGAAGCTCATTCACTCAGTTTATCTAAATATTTCTGCTGCAAAAAACACCCTGCTCCATGTGTATTTCCTTACACAGTGTTGATTAATCTGCAAACATTTTAACACTAATTTCAATACCCACTTCAAGGTCATGTCTTTGCAGACAAGACATGAAAGTTATAAGCAAATCTGATGGGTAAAAGGCAAAGCATATACAAATTAATATGCTTCAAACGGCTTTTTTGGACAAAGCAGCTACATCTCACATTCAACTGATTAAAGTGGAACTTTCATCAAAATTAAAGTGCCCCCGAATCATTATTAAGATAGTGATACGCATATAAATACTTTTATTATGCTGAATAAGTCCGGCATTATTGAGAAATACAACTTGTTTGGCAGGCATCAGCAGCAGGGATCTTGCTGTAGACGCTCTGTGCGCCTGCACCCTCAGTCCCTTCCTGTACCTTAAGGTACAATGGAATTCCCCTCACCAATCCTGGATGAGACTGGGATGGACAGCACAGATTCACAGATGCCTTTTCGTCAAGATGTCTGCACTGTTGATGCCTGCCGAAAAAGTTGTATTTCTCAATGCCGGACTTATTTGGCAAAATAAATGTATTTATATGCATATTGCTATGTTAATAATGATTTGGGGGGTACTTTAATTTTGATATAAGTTCCGCTTTAAATGAAAGGAGTATGTAAACAATAAAAGAAAACTATTTGAATAATTAAACAATGCATATACATTTTTTTTTACTAACCGTCTGAAGAACAGGTAGAAGGATATTCAATGGATTTGTCAGGTTGGTGCCAAAAATGATGAAACCAGAATTAATTCCAGCAGAATGCAGAGCTTTATCCAGGCTGTAAAAGTCAAAACATATAATGATGTACTATGTTTCAGTAGTACAGAATCCATTTTTGCACTGCCTCTTAGGTCAGAAAAAGGAAAAAAAAAATTCCCATGGAAGTATACATATTTTCCAAGCAAGCCGAGACCTTTCACTATCACAGGGACACCCAGTTTATCCTACATAATAATTTGCTAGGATGTTTGTCAGAAGCCGTCATGTACAGTAAAAGACTGCGCGCATTCAGGCAGTCTCTACTGCGCATGATTGCATTGCATGAGTGAGGTGACGCAAGACTGCATCGCATGGAGCAGTGAGGTAGTGGCCGCTTAACCCTCTGAGTGCCAGAGGGGTACACGATGCGTACCCCCTGGCACTCAAAGGGTTAACATTACCCGGACCTTGGCCCGTGTACACACGCTTTTACACTAGTACTGTATAAAGGAATTCAGGATGGAGATAATCACAGATAAGCACATTTTGACATATGACCTTCCGTTTTATTTGGAGCAGTAAAGGTTATCATACAAAAATGAATCTATGCAATGATATGTAAAAAAAAAAAACCAATATAATGGTTTGTATTTATTTCGTTTTTTTAAACTTATCAAGTTACCAATAAAATAAAAAGTTTTAATTGGTAAAAACAAACATCATGGCATGAGCAGCAGCAGCAGCAGAAGCAAAGTTTAGCTGGAGTTGGGCATGACCTGAACAGCTCTCTCTCAAGACAAGCCCCTCTACAAAAGCCCAGCTCCAACCACTCTGAGCACATGTAGATTCACTGCAGTTATACGATACAGAGAACACAATATACACACAATTGGGTACATTTATAAAGAAAGCATAACAAACCAACTAAACTAGAGGGAAAAAATAAAAAGTTAATTCAAAGGAGTAGCAAACCACATATGTATTTGGCTGATTAAATGAATAATAATAATAATAATTTGTTGGTACACAGTGGCAACAAAAAAGTTGTTGGAAACTTGCTGAGGAGGCCTTTATCCTACAGTGGATTGATGACAGCTGAAGAGGACATATTACTCTCTCTCTCTCTATTAATATATATATATATATATATATATATATATACACATATACATATATATAATATATATGTCAAATTAATGAGTATTCCAGTATGTCATACCTTTTTTTTATTGGACTAACATTTACATTTTATGAAGACACACTTTCGAGGGATAAACTCTGTTTTATCAAGTCTAAAGCATACTGAAAATAAGAGAAACGACGCACACTGGAAATAAGAGAAAAAAAAAAAGAATGTAAAGGATAGTTAGGAGCGGATAGGGACTGAATGGGTGGGGGTGGGGGGTAGCTGGCAGCACAGCGGGACTTTAACATTGCATAAAAATCTCTGATTATACAGTCCCCAACCGGAACAAACCAGCTCCAGGGAGCTCAATGGCAGGGACAAAGAGTAAAAAAAAATAGGTGAAGATAGAATAAAATAATAAAAATACGTAATGTCAAAAAGGAGGCTGGCTGTCCCGCTTCTCTAAAAACACCTTTGTGATTCCACTTGCTCCCAACGATCTGGACTCATTTGGAATTTTACAGCAGGATTCACGCACACTAATGTGCTATGTTGTGACATGTAGAAAACAAAGAAGAAACGAAAGGCACTTCCTGGTGTTATATCGTCAGGTACTGGATCTTACCCTACCACCTAATAGAGTAATACTCGCAAAATGAGAAGCTGGAAATACACATATGTGTTAACCAGCCATAATGCTCAGGGATGAATATATAGCTGTCCCTTAATCAGCTATTGTCCACTTCAGGATCTGGCTGCCACCTCACACCTCCACTCTCGAAGGAAACATATAGATACCGAAAAAAAAAGGACAAAAAAGGGCGCTAATAGTGCTTAGATCTGACAGATAAAAATAGTCAAAATAAAGGGTATATTACCTACAATACTGAAGAAGCAGCGTTTAGCGCTGCGAAACGCATTTGAAGTGGGATTTTAATTGTGGTATTTTTATTATTTTTTATTATTGCCAATAAATGTATTTTAATTGGAGCGGCTACATCTATTCTTTTTGCACCGGAGAACTGTTGCTACTCTCGAATAGTACTTTGAGAGACTGGAGGAAGTTCCTGCAGTATATTTCAAGTAAATTGGATATAGCTGGAGATTGGAGAGAGTTCCTGCAATACACTTCAATTGACGGGATACCGGGCAAGGACGGTAAGATACCCCTGCAATGCGATTATAGCTGTATATTCACATAGGTGTTTATATAGCCATATTTAAATGTGAGTAATATTCCCTTTATTTTTACTATTTTTATCTGTCAGATCTAAGCACTATTGGCGCCCCTTTTTGTCTTTTTTTTTTTTTTCTGTATCTATATGTTGTGACATGGATGCTCTTATGCCTCAGAACCTCCATATCTCAGAATGCTGTTCTGCGCAGAAACCTAAGAGCAGAGACTCCAGTTATGCACACAGGTGACACTGGAGACTGCTATGCTGTTTTCAGTATCCAATGGCTAGCTGATTCATGTGGGTATCGGACAATAAATTATGGCTGAAACCCACATAGGAAGACCTTTTGTCAAGCTTCTACCATGTCTCCATGTGAGATGATTGCTGGAGGAAGCCATGACATCAGAAGTAAGGAAACATGGGTTGATGGATACGAGCTAAAATGAATTGCAGTGAAGTCGCCTGAGTGAAAATATCATCAGGGGTGCTGAGATGGAATGAGAATCACATGCATAAATACAGTGCTACACACTTGGACACATACATAGTACATTTACATACACATAAACACCTGGACACTTAAATGAATATAGCAACACACTGGGGCACTTACATAAACACAAGTGCCATTTACATTCATACATATATATTTTTAATACCCTTTAAGTGTCTTAGGATCTGAAATCCAAATGGTTGCTGTGAGAACAGTGATTTTAAAAGTGGAGGATGATTTAGTTTCAGTTTCTCTCAGGAATTAGATCTTCTAATTTTAACTTTCTCTATGTTTAGAAGAGCGGAAAGATGTCTATACAGGCACAGGGAGAGTTACAACTGCAAGATCTGAGTCCTGATAGAAACAGAAATTACCGTGTTCTGCAGCTCTACCCTGCTCTAGCCCTTCACAAAAAACAGATAAATTAACTCATTGGATGTTAGAGAGGAGCTATCTAAAGGTACATGATAGAGGGGCCTCTCTGGCAGTGGTCACACAACTCATCTGCAGGGATGAGCAGGACATCAAACTCAGTTTGAAAACTGGCATACCTCTTTGAAGTTAGAGAGAGAAAACAAAACATTATCCACAATGCAAATCACAGTTCAGCCAATTCCAGGCAGCAGGAGGACTGTTTCAGTTGCTTTTCTTTTTAATCCCTTTCCCTGTATAATCTCCCACTGGCTTCTTTTGTTTAAAAAATCCCAGTGCTACTGTCACCATATTCACTGAAAATAGCAGAGTACTTTCTTCATGAATATTACTGCTTCTCACATCAAGTGAGCTGCTTGTCTCATAATTATTTTTGGTTTGTTTTTAGTAAATGGCTATCAAAAAAAATATCTGTATATATTTAAATATATATATTTTTTAATTTTTCTTTTAATTAATTACGGGTTTTTTTTTTGGGGGGGGGGGGTAGCCTCCTTGGTCATATTGTTCCCTCCTCCACTGTCCTCACCATTAATGTGGCCCACATGAAATACTAAACTGTTGCCTCTAACTGCCTCATGCAGATCAGATTAACCACTTAAGGACCCATGACATGCCAGGACCATTACACAGGTCCCGGCCCTTAAGGACCAGTGACAGTCCTGGCAGATCGTTGAATTCCGCGATGGCAGCACAACTGCATGCCGCCCAGAATTCAGCGGGGGAAAAAAAAAAAAAAGAGACTCTCTGTGGCCATTAACGGCAGCCCACGCACTAGATCGGGAGGTCACTAAGGGGTTAAAGAAATCTGAATGGTGCCACAGTAAACGTTCAGCAGGCTGCTCGGTTAGATTGTTACCATGGTTAAAAAAACAGGAATAACCATCAAATTCAACATGTCTTATAACAGTATGAGTTTTAACCCTGATGCTACTGTCCACTTACGTGAGTAAATTGATAGCACTGTTTCATACTTTCATGTGTGATTGGTTTCTGCAGACTGCAGCGTTAATTTCCAGACACAGTAATACCAGAGTGACAATGGAAATTTTCAGTGGCAAAATGGAGATTTTACCATGAGGAGAATGGCATTTTTATCACCTTCTTTTCTATAAGGACCAAAGCTGTATAACATTACACAGCAGCTGAATGGCACATATGCAGAAACTGAAATAATTCTTGGGTAAACAAGCAATACCTTAGATGCAAAAGAAATCCCATTGATTTAAATGGGCCTTTCATCTCCTTCAATGCTAGAAGTCTCCAATAAATTGTGAAGCAATGAGTTGGAGAATATACTAGGACATAAGGGGTTAAAAACACAATTTAAATCAATTGGATTTTTGAGAATATGTGTCTCCTATAGTGCAGTTAACTAACATAAGGAGAATATCCTTTCTAGAAGTGTCAGAAAAGCGCATTGGGTCAGCAAGTTGCTCTTCCCATACTGCTGTGGTCTTGCTGACCCACTCTGAGGCAAAAATAGGACTCAGTGCTGCCTCACTGGCTGCAAAACTGGCCATGAGTAGGGAATACAGCCTCTTATCAGACTGATACTTCAAACCAGCGGCATCAGCAAGAAAAGGGTGGTGTTTTTTTAGCCAGAAGTCAAACGGGAGGGGGGGGGGTTCACCTGCTAGGGAGACGTCAACTCAACTGTGAAAGGGTAATGTTTAGAGACTTTTGTTAAGGAAAGATCTCTTATCAGGAGTTTTCCATTCTTCCAGGAGAATTTGATCAAGGGTTTTATTGGGAGTAGACGGGAGTTTTCCTAATGCCTCTGGAAAATATCCAGAGAAGTAGACTCCCCCCCCCATCAGAGGCCTTAGAGACCTGAATTGTCTAAAACTGCTCCGATGTGCTCCTCAACAGCATGTTCAGGATCAGCATCATAGGAATCCTCAAAGGAGAAGGAAATGTCCTATCCTATTCATCTTCTGAATCCAATTCCGAATCAGAAGATGCCCCAATATCCTGAGGATGTCTCCTAAAGAGGCATAAGAGAGTATAAAAACTAGATAAAACTACTTAAAAGTGTCCCCAGTTTAAAGCAGAGGCCCCAGAAAGACTAAAAGTACTTATGTGGTATAGAAAAGAGAGCAGGAGAGTCAGTCGCTGCATAGGTTACATAAGGAGAAATAACATGACAACCAGAAAGGTTGCCTACCAATCAGAAAAAAGCCCAAGAAACAGGAGATTATGGTTATTGTAGTCTTCTTGTTTACTCGTTGCTTAGCATTGCATGGGTCCCCAGCCATGGGTTGTGGTGTACTCCTTGGACTCTCACAAACTAGATTATGTGATAGCGAATGATCAGCGAATAAGAGCCCTCTCTGACTCTTCTAGTATGAATGGGTAAAGAGATATGTCCCAACAAATTTGCTCCTATTAGAATTTATGTAGAAAAGATAGCTTCTGAGTGGAATCTTGTTCTTAAAGAGGCCATGCACTAAAAAAATCTACTTTTTTAAATAAAAGTAAAAAAGTCCAAAAACCCCTGGGGGCATCAGGGGTGGGGGGAAATAATGAGTAATAGAAAGCTATGGGGGCACCTAGCCCTCAAATACCCCAGAAATTAACTCAGAAATTGGAAAAAGTGATAAAAGGGGTTAAGAAGAAAAACTAATGCAGCCATCTATGCCACCAGGATAAGAGGGAGAGGATAGATATAGGAATGAGTGCACCAACAAACACAGAGTATGGATATCTCAGAATGTGACATACAATTGGACGGTGGCACTCACAGGTTTACTCACTACTCTTCTGTCTTCAGATTCCCATCTCAAAAGAGCAGAATCTCAAATAGGTTCATCCATTAAAACAAACAACATAAAGTTAACCTCCAGAGGGAAAAAGGTCCATAAACTCCTATGAACTTGGCAATCCAAATCTAGGGAAGCCAGTGATGGAAGCCTGCCTAATGGGGGATTATGCAGCCCCATTCCTAAGGAAAAAAAAATAATAAAGTCATCTAAAACTAAGAGGTTCCACCTCCATCTTCTTGATTGCAGATCACATGAATCTGGTGGGCAGGGGGTTGAATAGGAGGAAGAGGAGCGAGTCTCCATGCAAAATACCCTTTTTTAGAGCCTTGCCCTCCTGGAGGTTGGAGCTCAACCACATGGTTCCTGTGTTCCATATTGGACATAAGAGACAAACAATTTGCATCAGTGTAAAACCCGTCATGTATTTTGTATTCATTTGTCATTCTAAATATACCTGAAGAAGAGATCTATAGTATCTTGAAATCTTGCATCCTAGAGCTACTCAATTTTCTAATAAAAGTATCACTTTTACTCTGTCTCCTGCTTTTTCTATGACTAACACAATACTACCATTTACCTATATAATTTCTGTGCTTCTCACCCATGGACACAGCAAAGTGCAACTGGTGAACCTTTTGTTTTTTTATGTAACTGGAGCTGTATGAACTAAAAAGCATCAAACAGTTAAGATTTTTTTACTCTGCTACTGTATGGACATAGGTGGAAGAGAGGATAGTTGAAATTCTATCAAATAATGTACACTTTTAATCATATATGTGTATCTCACATTCTCATACAATAGCATATTATACTTTTGCAATAGTGTTCCTTTAAAGAAAGAAAAATCTTAATTATGGCCCATTAAATCTAAATGATATCTTATGTCTACCACACTACATTATAAAGAGCTTTTCCACTGACAATTTATGCCTTTTATGATGAACTGGTGTTACCAACCCTTTCACTCCCCAGTTGATCTAAAATGCCTCAAGGACCCTTAAATGTGGATTTCTGTAGCATACTTTTTCCCTTTTATTGATGTTTAGT
Source organism: Rhinophrynus dorsalis (assembly GCA_037306005.1). Taxonomy (NCBI): domain Eukaryota; kingdom Metazoa; phylum Chordata; class Amphibia; order Anura; family Rhinophrynidae; genus Rhinophrynus; species Rhinophrynus dorsalis. Next base: position 335,554,859 of record CM074720.1, on the reverse strand, counting down.
GATTAAGAGTAGGGACAGAAAGTTCAAGCTTCCTCAGTCATTATTTAGAACATATTTAAAACTTATTAGACTTGGAGTTAAATAACCATCTAACATTAATTTATTCTTTCTCTAGGCTTGTTAATATTTCAAGGTTTGAAATTCACAAGAACAAAACTAAATCTTTTACTGATCATATATTATACAATGTAACTGTTCTCAGTGTATGCAAACAACTATATATTTCCATGTCACAGCTTACCTTGGTTTCAGCGCTGCTGCTTCAGTGACACTCGGCATCATTTCACTCATCATCTGCAGGCACAAGACTTCAGAGTGAAGCAGGCCTCTGCTTTATGCCATGCTTCCTGTAGTCTCATCCTACCTACTTCCTTCCTCTGAGCCTGCGCCTCCTAACTACTTCCTGAGGAGGGGTTTAAAGGGCAGGCTGAGTCCTGACTCAGTTGCCCTTGCGTTGTTGTACAAACAGTTCTGTTTAGTTTGGGCTCTGTGCATGAACTGGCTGGTCTGACCATCCAGTCTGGTGCTGACCTGTGGCTCTGTCTTACTACTCTTTTGCCTGCTTCCATTGTGTAGTAGACACCCAGTCTGGTGCGGACTTGTGGCTCTGGCCGACTACCCGAACTGTGTATGACCCGGCTTGTTTGACTATCCAATCTGGTGCTGAGCTGTGGCTCTGTCTGACTACTCTCCTGCCCGTTCCTTGTGTATAGTAGACACCCAGTCTGGTGCAGACCTGTGGCTCTGCTTGACTACCCAATTTGTGTATTACCCGGCTTATCTGACTATCTGATCTGGTGCTGACCTGTGGCTCTGTCTGACTATTCTCCTGCTTGCTCCCATTGTGTAGTAGACACCCAATCTCGTGCAGACCTGCAGCTCTGGTTAAGACCTTACTCCCTGACTGCAGGTGTGAGTCATGATCAATCTGAGAAAGGAGACGGCTGTCTCCTTACTGACTGCAGGCTTGAGTCAGTACTTCTCCCTTACCGTATCATCTTAAGGGAGATCCCTAGATCTACCTGCTGACTGTAGTCGTGAGTCAGCTAGTCTCTTACTGGGATTCTTGCTGGGCCTTCGTTATATAGAGACTCCAGAGGCTTCTGCCGGTCTCTTTAAGAGCGTTCCAACTTTTGGCAGACTCCTATTTCTGATAGAGTTGTAGGCCACTAGAAGGACCTCTACTCATTGTTCTGTGATTTACTTACTCATTGTTCTGTGATTTACTGTATTTATATTTATTCAATAAAGATTGTTTTACTATACCATGTTGATTCCTGGTTTGTTCTTGGGAGACACTGACAGTACGCAAGGGCCATGAATATGGATGGTAATAGTAATTCAGCTTTTCAAAGCATCCTGGATAAGATGGAGACACAAGATTAAGGTATTGATCAATTGCCTTTTGCCTTACAGACCTTGTTGCACAGCACTGTGCACTTTGAGTGAGCAAACCCACAAACGGTGGCCTCCCCTCCCCCGCACCCTCGGCACTAGTGGTTCATACCTCTTCTGATGCAGGCATGATCAAGAGGTTGTCTGGTTCAGTTCAGCCCCCACAGTGGTACGGGGGAGACCCAGAGTCATGTCGTGTGTTCCTCAACCAAATTGACATATATTTTGAGAGGGTGCCGCATGCCTTTCCAACTGAGAACAGTAAGGTCGGCTTCCTTATATCTCTCCTCACGGGCAAGGCATTGGCCTGGGCCAACCCTTTATCGGAAACAGACAAACCTATTGTGCATAGCTTCAAGGAGTTTGTTCAAAAGTGTGTTTGACATGCCAGGCTGCGTGGTCTTGGCTTCCAAAAACATATTGACCATTCGCCAGGACGCTCGTACTGTGGCAGACTACACCATTGAGTTTCGCACTCAGGCAGCCAAAGTAGGCTAGAATAACGAGGCCCTGATAGCAGCATTCTTCCAGGGGATTAACGATTGCATGAAGGATTAAATCGCGGCCCGTGCTTCACCTACCGTACTGGATGGCTTAATTTCGTTTTGTATCCTAATAGATACCAGATTCAGAGAATGACCCTCGTTTAGGGAGCGCCTGTGGAGGGCTCAAGGCAGACTATCTCCTCATAATACTGGCCCACCTTATCCTCCCTCGCCTCACATGCCTCCTGGACTTGTCTCTGAAGGGAGCGAACCTATGCAGGTGGGTGTAACCCAGCTTTGTAAGGAGGAAAGGGCCTTCAGGAGGAGGGAAGGACTGTGTCTGTACTGTGGCAAACCAGGACATATGCTGAGGTCCTACCCAGCACATCCGGGAAACGCCCGCACCTAAGATCTTACCAGGGACAGATCTTGGGTGGCATTTCCCAGTCCCCAGAAAATTTTTCAGATAAGCCCATGTTGAGCGTGTGCATCTCTTGGGCTGAACAGTCGGTCTCTGTCCCAGCACTACTTGATACAGGTGCTGTGGGTTGCTTTATTGATGAGGAATTTCCGGCCAGTAAAGAGGTTCCGTTTAAGTCCCGTTCTTCTCCACTGGTCATGGAGGCTATTGATGGTAGACCCCTGCTACCATCTCACATTACGCATGAAACCACTCTGTTAACTCTGAGGGTGGGAGCCCTTCACACCGAAACCCTGAAGTTTCAGGTAATTAACTCCCACATTACGCCATCATGCTGGAGTTTCCGTGGTTGCTGATGCACAACTCTAGGATGGCACACTAGTGATATCTTGGATTGGTCTCCTCAGTGTTATAAATCATGTCTCTCCTGTCCTGTGAGACTGACTAATGCGACCGCTCCAGCATTACCTGAGGAGTATTTACCATTCAAGGAGGTGTTTAGTGAAAGTCAGGCCGGGGCCTTACCAGCACACAGGCCATATGATTGCTCTCTGGAGCTTATGCCTGGCAAATCACCTCCTAGGCGTCGTGTCTATCCCCTGTCGGTAGAGGAGAATAGAGTCATGGAGGAATAGGTTTCTGAAGCAATGGCCAGAGGCATCATCTGTAAGTCCTCATCCCAGGCAGTGGACGAATTTTTTTTTGTTAAAAAGGACAGAGAGCTACGTCAATGTATCGATTTTCGCGGGCTTAACAAAATATTGGTTAAAAATGCTTATCCAGTTCCCTTGATTACCAAACTCTTTGACCGTGTCAAAGGGTCTAACATTTTTACGAAACGCGATCTAAGAGCGGCTTATAATTTGGTTCGGATAACGCAGGGCCACGAGTGGATGACAGCTTTTAATACACGAAATGGGCACTATAAGTATTTGGTGATGCCGTTTGGACTCTGCAATGCCCCAGCTGTCTATCAAGAATTTATCAACGATGTGCTACGAGAACTCTTACAGTGCTGTGTTGTGGTGTATTTGGATGACATCTTGATTCATTCTCCCTCATTGGAGACCCATTGGTCGGGTGTATCCAAAGTATTGAGCCTATTAAGTAAGAACAACTTGTATTGTAAACTCGAACAGTGCAAGTTCCCCAAACCTCAAGTAACCTTTCTGGGTTACATTATTTCTGCATCTGGGTTCGCTATGGACCCCCAGAAATTGTCCGCTGTAGTGGAGTGGCCTTGTCCTGTGGGACTCAAAACGATTCAGAGATTTGTGGGGTTCGCAAATTATTACCTGGAATTTATAAGAGATTTCTCCACTATTGTCAAACCTCTGACGGACATGACCTGTAAAGGTGCAAAGACCACTGAGTGGTCCCAGACAGCCATAATGGCATTCGAAAGACTGAAGGCAGCATTTGCTTCAGCCCCGATTCTGGTACACCCGAATCCCTCCCTGCCTTTTACCCTGGATGTGGACGCATCCGAGATTGGAGTGGGCGCCCTATTGTGACAACGCTCAGCTCCTGGTGAAGCTCTACGCCCATGTGGCTGTTTCTCGAGGAAATTGTCCAAAGCCGAGATGGTGTACCAAATTGAGGACAGAGAATTATTGGCCATTATTTTGGCCCTGAAGGAGTGGCGGCATCTCCTAGAGGGTACTACCTCTCCGATCCTGATACTTACGGATCACAAAAATCAAATTTATCTATCAGAAGCAAAACGCTTGTCTTCTAGGCAAGCTAGATGGGCTCTATTCCTGTCCCGATTTAATTTTGTGGCCTCCAACCTCCCGGGCTACAAAAATGTGAAGGCAGACGCGTTGTCTCGCCAGTTCTGCAGCCTTTCCAGAGAAGAGATTCCACCGACCCCGATTATTCTGGTTGACCGGATCCTTGCGACCATACTTGCATGCATCACGTGTCCCCTCGGAGAGGAGATCCTGGCTGCCCAGGCCTTGGCTCCGGCCGAGAAGCCGGATGGGAGGTGTTTTGTCCCGGCTCAGTTACATATTAAACTATTACAAAATAGCAGGTCACATTGGTCACGGACCAATTGATCTGGTCATTGTCTAGAGTATTCTGGTGGCCAAGTCTCATATCTGATTGTGCTCCCTTTACTGCTGCTTGCACAACCTGTGTGCAGAATAAGACTCCTCGACACTTACCAGGGTGCTTGATGCAGCTTGTGGCTAATGGGGACCGTCCATGGTCTCATTTATCAATTGATTTTATGGTTGATCTTCCTAATTCCATGGGCTTCAATAATCGTGGATACATTCTCGAAAATGGCATATTTTGTGCCTCTTAAGGGCTTGCCATCCCCGCAGGAATTGGCGGTGATGTTTGCCAAGAGGTCTTTCGGTTACATGGCATACCCAGTGTTATTGTGTCTGAAAGAGGAAGCCAATTTGTGTCCAGATTTTGGAGGTGCTTTTGTGCTCAGATGGGAATTCAGCTGGCATTCTCTTCCGCTTACCACCCTCAGTCAAATGGTTGCAGCAGAAAGGTCCAACCAGGCATTAGAACAATTTCTCCACTGTTATATCTCTGACCAGCATGACAATTGGGCTACCCTGTTGCCCTGGGAAGAGTTTGCCCGGAATTGTGCGGTGACTTCTTCCTCACAAAGTTCTCCATTCCTGATCAATTATGGGTTTCAACCCTCTGTTCTGCCTGAGGCCTTCCAAGCACAAGAGATTCTGGCTCTGGATAAGCATTTAAGGGCGCTCTGTTCCTCGTGGGCACGGGTACAGCATACCCTACATGTTTCCTCACAGTGGCAAAAAAGGCCTTTCAGAGTGATACATAAAATTAACCATGTGGCATATGCACTTGAACTTCCTGCCAATATGCGTATCTATAATGTATTAGACGTGTCATTGTTAAAGCCCTTGGACTGCAACCGGTATACCTCTGCTCCTGTTCGTCCCGCTCCCATGAGAGTTGCAGATCATGAGGAATATGAGGTACAGAACATTCTGGACTCCCGTATGAGTAGAGAGCACTTACAGTATTTAATTCATTGGAAGGGCTATGGCCCTGAGGAGCGCTCATGGATACCTGCTAGTGATGTACACGCTCCTGTATTGGTACGCAGGTTTCATGCTCGATTCCCTGACAAAACCTGATTGGATCCTCGGAGGAGGGGCTGCTTCAGCGACGCTCGGCGTCATTCCACGCGTCATCTGCAGGTGCGAGGCTTCAGAGTGAAGCAGGCCACTGCTTTATGCCATGCTTTCTGTAGTCTCCTCCTACCTACTTGCTTCCTCTGAGCGTGCTCCTCCTACCTACTTCCTGAGGAGGGGTTTAAAGGGCAGTCTGAGTCCTGACTCAGTTGCCCTTGCGTAGTTGTACAAACAATTCTGTTTTGTTTGGGCTCTGTGTATGACCTGGCTTGTCTAACCATCCAATCTGGTGCTGGCCTGTGGCTCTGTCTGACTACATTTTTGCCTGCTCCCAATATGTAGTGGACACCCAATCTGGTGCTGACCTGTGGCTCTGTCTGACTACATTTTTGCCTGCTCCCAATATGTAGTGGACACCCAATCTGGTGCTGACCTGTGACTCTGTCTACTATTCTCCTGCCCATTCCTTGTGTATAGTAGACACCCAATCTGGTGCAGACCTGTGCTCTAGTTGACTACCCGATTTGTGTATTACCCGGCTTTTCCGACTATCCGATCTGGTGCTGACCTGTGGCTCTGTCAAACTATTCTCCTGATTGATCCCATTGTGTAGTAGACACCCAATCTGGTGCAGACCTGCGGCTCTGGTTAAGACCTTACTCCCTGACTGCAGGATCGCTCTGGTGCCTCTGAGAAAGGAGACGGCCATCTCCTTACTGACTGCAGGCTTGAGTCAGTACTTCTCCCTTACTGTATCACCTGCTGACTGTAGGAGTTAGTCAGTTAGTCTCTTACTGGGATTCCTGCTGGGCCTTCGTTATATTGAGAATCCAGAAGCTTCTGCCGGTCTCTTTAAGAGCGTTCCAACTTTTGGCAGACTCATATTTCTGATAGAGTCAGTGGCCATTCGAAGGACCTCTACTTATTGTTCTGTGATTTACTTACTCATTGTTCTGTGATTTACTGCAGGGCTCAAAACTTTTCAGGTCTGGCTAGTAGCAAAGGACTTAAAATTATAAGCCCTGATTTACTGTATTTATATTTATTCAATAAAGATTGTTTTACTATACCTTACTGACTCCTGGTTTGTTTCTGGGAGACTGTGACATTCCATTTATTAACTGTTTACAGTACATGAATACCTGCACACATGTACTTATATATAGCAATAAAAAGATGTGAATCATACAAAATAAAGCATTTACTTATTTTTTATTTGCTATTTAGAAGTGGAATTCTTTCATGTGTATATAACGGTTTCTGAGATAAGTCCATGCAATTTGACAAATAAAAGTCCATATATCATGCATGTGACTAAATTCACTATCATTACAGAATAACATAGGGATAATTGTTGGTTCTCAAGCTGTTGGGGATTGCAATTCCCTATAGATAGAAATGATGGGAGTTGGGGATGAAGGGAATTGTAGCCCCCAACAGCTGGATGGCTAACAATTTACCACACATGCCTTAAAGCAAGCAGCAAGCGGAAATCTGTCCTCAGCCCCACCCCTTCCCCCAAACTGTGCATGTCTTCTGAATCTCCACACAAGAACACAGGTTAATCAATAATTCTGAAGTATCTGCATTCACTCGTGGGGGGCTTGAGGACATGATCGAGCCCCCTGTCTTAAAGTATTTATTTATCCTACTGGGTCAAAATCATTTAATAATGAGCAAGATATTAGTGAATTTAATATTTAGTCATTAAAGTAGAACAAACACCCTGTACTTACTTTCTATGGCCAGAAAATCCTAATGGCCCTATGAATGTTGCCCCATATACCTTGGATCAAGTGATGACATGTTCAGTCAGTCCAGGTGTCATGTCCATAGAGAAAGACACAACAGCTTTTCGCAGTTTTTCAAACATAATCAGGCTGAGTGTATGAGCAGAATCTGTGGTCCTGATAAGCATTTGTCATGTTCGTCTCCCTGGACATTACATCCAGGGCTGATTGAAGCGGTTATCTCTTGAACCATGGAGCAAAGGGAAAACAACCACAAGGGCATTAAGATTTTCTGGCCGTAGTAAGGTATGAAAGGCATTATGAATATGTGTTCGTTCTCAATGAACATGTAAATCCACCCATAATGTATTTCTAAATGTTGATGACTGCTCCATAGACAGCTCAAGTACAAGTAATTCAATGAACATAATTAATCTATATAATGCATTTGAGTTAAAACTAATGTTTGGTGGGAAAAAAATCCACAGTTTTTATTAATTCTTGTGAGCAGGTAAGGCTACATATTTCAGAACACTATTGTAAAATGGGCAAAACAACATACTTACTTGGAAAGAAAAAGAGAAACTATGAATAAAAGGGCCACAAGGATAAAAACGACTCCCCAGACAATCTGAAAGACAGAAACCAAAGTTATAGAACAGAAAAATGATATATAAATATATATATATATATATATATATATATATATTTTTTTTTTTAGTACTCTTTAATCTTTCCTAGAGGGTGTTGTATACATTTAATCTTATAGCATTTTGCATCCACTGTTATCTTATACTGCATGGGATATCACTGCCAGTTATGAATGTTCAATTAAAGGTCTTATTCATTATGTTTAGAGGTGCAATTCTGGAACAAACAAACTGCATAACAGTGTTGAAGTGAAAAGTCCACAAATTCCCATTAATTTAAATGGGCCTTTTATCTCTCATGAGAGCTGGAAATGACTTCTTTAGCTTTCAAACCATCATTTAAAACAATGGGAATATTAATTTCTCCCTACAGTTGGCCTGCTCCAGAACTGAACATCTTTAGCTTGATAAATAAGGCCAAAGGGACCAAACAATCTACACCATAGCGAAGAAATGAAATTTCCTTATAATTTAATGATTCATAATACATTAGAAACCACCACAGCATTCACAGAGTAAAAAAAAAAACATTTCAATAAATGGGAATATTGAGAATGGGTATTTCCTATGCAGCATGTGGTTTGCTCCAGAACTGCCCTTCTTCAGCTTGAGGAATACGGCCCTTAGTCTTGTCTTTTAACTGAACATTCATATTTTTATGGTGTAAAAGGGGATATATACCTATTTAAATATGTGGTTCTTACTATGTAACAGAAATACTTAAGAAGTAATGTTCAAAAAATTGTGGAAAAAGAAATGGTCTGTAATTAGCCTTTAAGAGTTCTGGCATCATAGTCTGACAATTCTAAGCCACTATTTTTTCATTCAATTGCACAATATCCATCAAACAGAAGGAACATTCTTAAATGTGAGCACTGTGTAATCTACAGTCATATTGTCCAGTATTTAAAAACAAAATCTTCTAGCTGGGTTTTTTTCTGTCTTTTTTTCTGACAAAAAATGGTCTTAACTTGGAGAAAAAGTTACTTTAAATAATAGCAGAACGCCTCCCCCCCACATTTTTTGTTTTTAGTTCTTTGACACATTTTCAAAAGTGACAGAAATACTTGTGAAATACCCTCTTCCTTTTACCACGAACCCACAATCTGACACTTTTTTCATTAAGACGACCTTTTGAACATTGCACCCTTAGGAAGGAGTCCTTCATACGGTATTCAGATTCTATTTATATATGTTTTCAAAGTATCTGCATTTGCTGGTCACTATTTATGTCTGGGTTCACACTTGCAATGTTAGCACTGTTTTTTCAACTGTTGTGATAATTGCAAGTACTTTAGATCACATTGCTGTCTAAGAGGCTATTCACACACTGGAAATGCAGCCATGTGTGAGGCAAACATAAAATACTGCAACTGCATGTTTGCGCACTGAGCGCAGTTACATTGAACAAAATGGATTCTCATGATGGCCTATGGGCTGTGGTGCAGAATGTTGGCACAGATGACCTGGAGATTATGATGCATATCTCAACATCCAGTGGATGGGCAACCCATGTGGACATCAGCCAATGATATATGATGGATGCAGGCTGTCTATCAGTAGTGCCTCTGTCACCTCTATGAGATGGGATTGCAGGGGGAATGCAGGTGAAACATAAACAAGAAAAGAAAAATACAGGGGCATAACGTGGACCCCAGTAGTGTCTGTACTGTAGCCATAAGGCTGTATTTAGTTCACAGCGCCACAAGATAAACAATAGATTTTATCTGCCTGAATGAGAGAAAGACAGGGAGAAAAAGAACAATCCTTGATTCTAAAAGACACAAGAATGTTCTCAAGGCACTGCTATGTTCCTGTTTAGTTACACACCAAAGACAAGTTCAAACAAAACAGTAAATAGAATTTTGAATGCTGTATGAAAGACAAATTCTAAAGCAACTCCTTCTACTAAACTAAGAGCCTGTTATTTCAAGGGCAAATTAAAAAAGTGTTAAGCTCTTTGATCAATAACTATTAATAAGGTGACTTGCATTTTAGCATTTAATACCTTCTAGCATTCAATGATATACAATCCCAATTTAAATCAGTGGGGATTTTCATTATTATTATTTCTCAGCTAAGTTGGTTTGCTAAAGGCATGCACCTATTAAAGCATGATACATGATGCCCCATACATAAAATATTGACACGTCTACAAAAACATTATTTGAAAAATACAGTACAACATCCTACATTCGATAACCATACAAGGACTTTTGGTCAGATCATTCAAAGGAGTCTCAGATTTTCCTTGACATTTCAAACACTTCAGGTCTATTACTTGAGTGCTAGTATAGCTGTTCATATGGTTAATTTGTTAAACTACTACCTGTCCTAGACTACAGGGATGTAGTATATACTTCTGCACCACATATCCATCTTTGCAAACTCAACAGTGTATATAACTGATTGTGCAGCTTTGTCCTTCAGTGTAATTACACCACGCATCATTGTAATATGTTTAAAGAACTAAATTAGGTACTATAATCTAGACATACCCTTCATCTTTCTTACCTTGTTTATAAACACTTCTCTTGAATACTACAGATTACCTGGGTAGTATGCCCAATCCATCACCCTATACTAACCATAACCTCTGCTATCTTAACCAATTCACTTAGCATTCCATACTGGTCGATCTGCCTTTTCTTTCCAAGCTTCACAAGCTTGGAGAATAACCTATCCAAAAATATCAGATCTTCTCCAAGTCTAAAATTCATAAAAATAACTGCTTGATTGTATTTAAAGGGATAGTAATACTTTGTTTTATCTTTATTTTATTTTGTAGGCATTAGAAAAACATGAAGAACAATATAAGTCTTATCTCTCAAACCTTTATGGTTTGAGAGATATTCACAAGCAAAGTTTCCCCTCCTGCCCCTTTTACCTAGTGTAAGCCATCTCTTCTCAGATGTGGAATCTGGTTGAAAAACCAGACAGATAACAGAAGGGAACAATCTTCTTCCTATGAGAACAATGAAAGCCCTGCCCCCCTTCACAAGTTTTTCAACTTTTTTCCTTATCTTAATTTAAGATTGTCCCTCTCTGCAGTCTACCTGGACACCTCCCTTCTGCTCTGGCTGAACAGTGTTACATCAGTAAAAGGGGGCGGGATGGGATACTTTGTCATTGAATTACTCTTGAACTACAACTCTGACAGAATTGAAATAACAATAATAATAATAAAAACAACACCCAACTGTACGTACCATTGAATGCGTTATTTTATATATACACACATTTGGTTTCTTTTTTTCTTTATTTGTGTATAATGTGTAACTTTGTACTGTAAATGCTCTCCAGAACAAACTTGAAAGCTAGAGAACTGTCTGTGTAAATCTTCCTGGTAAAATACTTTCAAAATAAATTTTATATATATATATATATATATATATATATATATATATATATATATATATATATATATATATATATATATATATATAACTTCTGGGACTGAGGGTGCAGATTATTTTTAAAAAAATTTTCCATTCCAGGCTGAGCTGGATCACCTGGTTTTGGCAAGCACATTTTGTATTACATTTTATCAGCTTTTATTCACCTGTACTGGTGCCTTGTATAGTACTAGTATTCAACGGATAATCTGGATCTCTTTATATTAATAATAATCTCATTCTAAAGAAGTTGTATGGAGAAACATTGTCAAAATATCCAGCTACTTTTTCAATCTTTCCCCAAATTTTCCAACACATTTTAAAGGAGAATATATTTTATAGCACAAAAAGGGTCTTACGCACAAAAGAAGACAGTAGCACTTCTAGGTGAAACCAACTGTAACCATACGGGAGAAATACAAATTCCATTGCTTTACATGGGTCTTTTAACCTCCTGAATGCTAGAGAGGTCTCTATACCACAGTAAAAATCTACTATACATTTTATTTTGCTGGTACACAGATAGTGGACCTTGTCACTGCTTGCTCATTGTTGGTGTCTAGATATCAGTACACAGGCTTCCACACATTTCAGCACATTAATGGGGAGTTTATCCAATGTATATAAGAGTCTCTAGAGGAGTCTTTTTGCAGGGGATTTATTTACATAACCCTTCCAACCCTGAGTGAGCTGGTACATTCATTGTTTTTATCAGAGATTTGAAATAAAGTTTACTTTATCATTTACCTGTTTATAAACTGAATATTTCTTAAGGGATCAGAGTTAAAATAATTTGTGGATTACCCATCTGTCTGTTAAATATATAGAAGCTGATATACTAAGAGGAAATGGATCAACTATGGGGAAGTCAATTGCACCAAAGGCAGAACATATAAATTAACATTTAATTAGATGGAGAGCAATAAAGCCTATGGGCACATTTTCATTTAACAATCTGAACACTTGCAATGTCTGCTGGTAGGGTGTTCCATGATCGCCGGCTTCTGGGGAAATGAACTTGCCACTGTTCGAGTGTGCAATGACCAATTCCAAACACTGACTGTATCTTTAAAAATATTTGTGCATTAACAGAAAATGGCTTAAAATATAATAAAAAGGTCTGAGTATCCAACACATTTCTAGGTCAATGTGCTCTTTTCCTTGGAGGAACATTTGCACCTGTGGTGTTATATCTTCATCCCAGAAATGCTTCAGTTCATCTTATTACAAAAGTCTCATACCCATCCCTAAGGGAAAGTATTAATTGCCTAGGAATTTAATGGTTCTGGTGGGTGAGGGTCTTATTGTATACTTTTCCCAATAATTAATCAGATTTTTATACTTGAGTTTATAACATTTAGACTATCCCCTATTTCTTCTTGACCGTGTTTTATCTCACAGCAAGTGATAATCCTAACAGTTTGCTTTGTTGCCTGTGTCTGTTATTGTGCACAGTAACAATTTTCGATATTGGGAACCACTAAACGTCCCTAATATTTGCCCAACAAAGAACAGATTTTGGTTCTCCTGGTCTTTGTCCATGCCATATGAATCTAGGGAAAGATGACTGCAGGTCTCCAATTGCCTTTAAATGGAACTTCTACAGTCAAATTCAGTGATACACTAATCTGAGTACTACATTAATCTTCAACCTAGCTATTATTCTTATATGCAAACTACAATAGTTATTCCACCTGTTTATATTGTTTTACATTTATTTTATTTGAAAATAATTAGCTTCATATAGTTTTTAAAAGTGGGCTATAAAACGCTGAAGCCTAATACTTTAGAGAAATTGATTTTTACCTACTTCAGAGAAGTTTTCATTAAATAAATTTATAGTTTTGGAATTAAATCAGGTTATAGTTTCTACTTCTTTATTTTGAAGTAAATTGCAATTTTGTATTTTGGTAAAGATATCTATAATCAATAACAATCTCTCCCATAAAGGGCATTATAAAGAATTACCTTTGTGACACCAACCCTGGGACCCTCAAGATGACAAACAAAGCATCCGTATTGCAGATGGACTCAGTACGGTGCATGCAGAACTTATGGCAACGCACTACATCAAACAAGTGGCGATCCCTCTCCTTGTCAGATTTAGGGTCAGGACAAAAGGAAGGCACAACCATTTCCTGATCACTTTAAAAACAAGAAAAGGGCGCCCAATAGTGCCTATTACTGTTAGTAACACCTATAGTAAAGAATATTATACAGGCAAGCAAGGAGATTGTTAAACCTGTCCCTGCTCAAGTTTCTGTGGTGCAAACAGTGCTTCAATCCAGTAAAACCACAGAAATAGGAAGTAGAGGAAAAACTGCTATGATATCCAAAAGAATATATATTTAATAAAAATTTGACATTGGAAATAATTCCTCAGATAAAAATCAGTAAAAAACAATATAAAGGCACAAAAAATAAAGTTTTGCATTTATCAAAACTGCTTCCTCAAAATCAAATGCCTAAAAGCAAAACAGTAGCTACAAAAATCACCACATTCAAATCTACCCTTCTTTTCCCTGACTGGATAATGATCAATTTAGAGAGAAGCTGGTGAAAACAACACTTTTACTCTTACTGTGGAAGTCTCCAATCTTCTATTATTTGTATTATACATTTTGTATTTGGCTTTGGCGAGAATGAAAGGAACGCTGTTTCCTCGCCTGAGGACTGCGCTTAGGAACCTGAAGTAACAAAGTATTCTTACCCCCAGTGGCTTCACTGATAATGTTCTTCAATTCAGGGCCAAAAAGGGATGTACCCTGAAAGGGAAGACAGACCAGTGATTTATTAGAAATCAAGTCAGCAGACCGAATCTTAAGTCAGAGCGTGAATCAGGCAGCTACAGAGAAGGTGGAGGTCTTAGCCTCAAGTCTAATGGCCTCAAACAAGGCATCAGTGATATAATACTGAGCCTCAGATATATTAGCCAAAATGGGCAAAAGGTCCTCCTTAGGGGCACCTTTACAGACAACGTCAGTCAGCTGTTCAACCTGAGGCAGCGTAACACACTGAGCCGATACTGAATCAACAAAGGGATACAGTTTAGAAAATCTATTGGAAAGAGTGATACTCTTGTCAGGGATCTTCCACTCATCCAGGATTATTTAAACCAGAGAGGGATTAGGCAGAAAAGCAATGCTGGACTTCTTGCGCCTTGAAAAGACATCAGAAGTAGACTGTGGTTCTACAGGTTTAACAGGAATGTTAAGGGTAGACAAAACAGTCTTAATGAGACCCTCAGCAGAGGGTTCAGGGTCAGCCTCAAATGGGTCACCATGAAACTGGGAAGAGAACCCTTCTAAACACACACCATGCTCAGACACCTTAAAAGAATCAGATAAATCAGAAAGGCAGGGGCTTTAAGGGCCAAAAACCTTAAGGATGTGGGGGGGCGGTCTCCAGGATTGGAGGAACCCTTAAAGAGAAAGAGGAAACCGTTCCATAGAGGACTTTATGTCCTTGACCCAATGTGGATCCTGTTCATGGCTGGAGGGCCCTGGAGGAGAAGCAGGGGCCACAGCACATGAAGGGCATAAGTGACTGAGTACTCTCTGGGAAGCCCCGTGTGGCATGAGGAACAATAAGCATGGGTGGTTAATGACTACCCTGAATTCTTAGCTGAATCTAGCCGAATGGCTCTTATGATCCGACATCCTAACAGGAGAAAATAGTGTCTACAGTTGTGGAGAACACAAATACTGCCACCCAGACTAAAAGGTTCACCCCAGAAAGCCTTAAAGGTATTTATCTGGCAAGTGAAGAGTTAACCTGTGGAGGAAAGTAAAGGAATCCGAGCCCTGAGTAGGATACTCGTGTAAAAAGAGAAATAAAATGGCAACCAATTCAGAGCCAATCAGAAAACAGCCTGCTAAACAGGTGCCATGGGAAATGAGGATAATAATCAGAGTACGGGGTAAGGGTAGACAAGAAGAATGAACCATCTCTCAACTCACTACATGGAGTGGCTGTAGAAATATGTCCCGAAGAAGTGCCTCCCATAGAGATCAATGGAGCATTGCAGCGTTGCGGTAATGCTAGCCTTAAAGGCACGGAATCCAAATGAAGTGAAATAAATAAAAAATGCCTGAAATGTGCCCAAACACATATAGAACATCAAATAAAGCGAAGGCAACACATTAATCGAAAGGTAAAATGAGAGAAAAAGTTCCCCACCTCAAAATAACATGGCAAGGAAGGGGGTAAATATTACAACACAGCTCAAAATGTTCCAAAGACACTAGGGACAGAGTAGTGAAGTACCAAACATGAGTGCAGGAGTTATGAATAACTCCAAGAAGGACCCCTGTGTGGAGAGGAGCAGTGGGACAAGTGGACCATGGCACTCATAGGGTTGCTCACCTTTTTTGCAGGTCTTCTTTTCTTCAGATTACCATAGTAATGGAAGGCGCTTCAGATAGACTCCTTCTGGAGAGAAAGACATGGGTTGCATGGTTCTCTCCCAGGACTGCAAAGTGTCCACAGACAGGGTTCATTTTTAAAAGGTTGTACGCAAAAGAGCATGTGACCACATTGTGCATTAACCATGTCGCCTGGATAAAAATGGCAACCTAAGAATCTTGCACTGCATGAAAGTGTGAGATTCTCAGGTCACACTATGAAGTGTCTGCACACAGGCATTACTTCCATTCTGTTTAAAATGTTTAGATCCCACTTTCTCATCCATTCCTCCAATTTTCTTAAATCAGTATGCATTTCTCTTTTTCCGTCTAGGAGTGTCAACCTTGTCTGAGATCTGTGTGTCACCTGCAAACAGGCACACTTTAACTTGAATACCATCAGAAAAATCACTACTGAAGATATTAAAGAGAACGTGCCCAAGCACTTACCGCTGTAAGTACCCCACTCGTAATAAGTCTTTCCTCTGAATGTATTCAATTGAATATGGCAATTGCCTGTTATTCAGTTGATTTATTTTCCAGTAAACTATCCTTGAGTTCAGTCCTACATTATACATTTTAAGAATCAACTTATTATGTGGCACAGTATCAAATGTTTAACTAAAATCCAAATAAGCTACATCAATTGCCCCACTCTTGTCTATTTGAGCATAGTGAACAATCCACCTAGATTTCATTGCCAAGATCATCCTATTGTAAAGCCATGCTACCATTTAACTTCAGATAAAATGCAATCCACTCTTAATAGCATTTCCATTATTTTCCAGACTACTGACAATAAGGCATAGATTTACTAAAGTTTGAAGAGGGCTGAAAATGTTGATGTCCTGTCAGAGCACTGTTGAAGGCACATCAATAGTATTCACTAAAGTGTTTACTACATCACATCACCAGCACTCCAACAATAATATGCTCACATTGACATCAATCCGACAGGGTTACGAATTTTCATTCATCACATAGACAGTGGCCTATTTCCATAGGGAGATGAAGCAAGGCGACTCATTTTCATAAGGAAATGCTGAATAATGAGGATTTTTGTATGCAAGGAGGTGTGTTGAGATGTTAATGTGACACTTCGACACATTCACTAAACTCCGATAGCAGCCTCTGTTGTCGGTGTTCACAGTCTCAACTACCTACCTGAGGCTGGCAAAGTTGAGATCTCCCTGTATTTTCATATGCAGTAACATCCCTCAATCAATCACAAGCAGGGAGGGCTGTGAACTGTTGTGAAGTTTAACAACATTCTCTATGCTTCCCTACTTGGACAACAGCGGAGTGGAGTGGATACTTTCAGCACCATGTATCATATTATACATGTTGTACATTCCCAAGGGAACAAGACTGGGGGTCAAGCAGTATCTATGAGGATTTATAGCTACCACTTGCCCCCCAGCCTTGTCCCCATGCCTACTGGTAGCCATAGAACCCCTTATACACTGCTTGGCACCAGACTTGTTCCCATAACCACTGGTAACCACAGATCCCCAGGCACACTGTCTGACCCTCTCCAGCCTGTTCCTCTTGCCCACTGCTAGCCACAAATCCCCATGGGCACTACCTGGGCAATGGCAGAAGGCTGGGGGTGTCAGGCAATGTATATGGGGCTAACACACAGTGGCATTGTTCCCCATGCTGTACAACATGTTAGAAATCTGACAGGGTGCCCCCCTCCGACATACTAACGCCCCTTTCTAATTTGAAATAGAGTGCTCTCCTTTGACATACTACCCCCCCTTTGCAATTCAAAATAACAGCTCCCTCCGACATACTACCCCCCATTTCTGACAAACTGCTCCATCCAACATTCTGCATCCTTTGAATATGTAGTACAGTTTTAACCCATTGAGTACCAGAGAGGTATGCAACACATTGCTTTGCAATACGTTTGATACTCCACTGGTACTCAAAGGATTAATAGGAAAGGTATGCAGCTGCATACCCTTGCCTTTATAAGTTTATAATATTTAATATGTGCTTTCATAAGAAAATAAAGTAGTTATTATATAATATTGTTAATAAAAATATACTTCAGACCTTAAGGGGTGCATCGGGACCCCTCTTAATACCGCCCTAGCATTGATCAGCTATGAGTAGGATAGGGGATCAATGCGGGCGTCAAGGAAGGCACTACAGTAGCACTAGTAGTAGTGCACCCAGTCACTGGGTTCACTCATTCATGAGAAGCACAGTGCTGCTCTGGGTTCACTACTACGAGTGCTACAGGAGCCAGCTTGATAGCGGCACCCTACTGGAACAAAGGTAACCACAAAAGAACAAAGGAAAGCAGCAAATGCCTTCCTTGTCATCTGTGTTGATCACCTATCCTCCTGGATAAGTGATCAATGCTAGAGGGGGTATCAGGAGGGGTCCTGATGCCCCCCTCAAGGTCTGAATTATATTTTTATTTACAATATTATATAATACCTACTTTATTTTCTTATGAAAGCACATATTACACATTCTAAACATATAAAGGCAAGGGTATGCAGACACATAACTTTCCTATTAACCCTTTGAGAACCAGAGAGGTAGAAAACGCTTTGCATAGCAATGTGTTGTGTACCTCTCTGGTACTCAAAGGGTTAACTATGTACTACATATTTAGAGGATGCAGAATGTTGTTTTGAACAGTTTATGTCGGAAAGGGGGGGGTTAGGATGTCGGAGGGAGCTGTTATTTCGCATTAGAAAGGGGAGGGTTAGCATGTCTGAGGGGGGCACTCTGTCAGAGTTCTAATGTTGTACATCATGGGGAACAACACCATTGTGTGTTAGCCCCATATGCACTGCCTGACACCCCCAGCCTTCTTCCCTTGCCCAGGCAGTTCCCATGGGGATTTGTGGCTAGCAGTGGGCAAGAGGAACAGGCTGGAGAGGGTCAGACAGTGTGCCTGGGGATCTGTGGTTACCAGTGGTTATGGGAACAAGTCTGGTGCCAAGCAGTGTATAAGGGGTTCTATGGCTACCAGTAGGCATGGGGACAAGGCTGGGGGGAAAGTGGTAGCTATAAATCCTCATAGATACTGCTTGACCCCCAGTCTTGTTCCCTTGGGAATGTACAACATGTATAATATGATACGTGGTGCTGAAAGTATCCACTCCACTCCGCTGAAAGGGAAAGGATTGGGAGGGTCAGACAGTGTACATGGGGATCTGTGGTTACCAGTGGTCATGGGAACAAGTCTGGGGGCCAAGTAGTGTACATGGAGTCCTATGGTTATGAGTGGGCTTGGGAACAAGGCTGGGGGGCAAGTGGTAGCTACAAATCCACATAGATGCAGCTTGACCCCCATGCTTGTTCCCTTGGGAGTGCACAACATGTATAATATGATACATAGCTAAGGGGGTAATTGTGTAGTGTATGGTATACTTTTTTTGATTTTATTTTAACCCCTTGTGTGCCACAGGGGTGAGCAAAGCACATCCCTATGGCACTCAATGCTGTCCATGGTGCTGAAAGTGTCCTCCCCACTCTCCAAGTAGGGAAGCAGACACAATGCTGTGAAACTTCAGAATTGTCGTAATGCTGGTGATGTGTGAAGGGAGGAAAGCCCTTCCAGATCGATAGCACTTCGACAATACTGTATGCTAATAGGTACCTTCTCCACACTCCCCCCTTGCATCTGACAATTTTAGTGAATATGTTGATGTGCGTGTACATAGAAATGTCAAAGTATTTCGAACACATGAACAAGATCATATCGCCATAGCATCAACCTTTCGTGAATCTAGGCCCATGTGTTTTTAAGACACCTATAATGAAGAAACATATTGACTTCTGGAAACTAAGAAAAAGATGGGGCCTTGAAAGATCTGTAATATAACTAAAAATAAAACAAAACAATCAAGTACCAAGAATGCAATATCTAAAAGTACACTAAGAACTTAACTAAGCCAGTTGTGAGATACTCAGGCCCAGAAAAACCAATAATAGGTTAGATTTTCAGTCTATCCCTGGTTGGGCAGGCATATCAATACAAGAAACCAAACCACTATTTGATCCGTCTGTGTCCAAGCAGCGACAGTCGGAAAACAGTGACTGGTAGATGGCTCTTCTGAGGCTAATACACTACACCATAAGAAGCAAATAAAATGTTCAAATTATATAAAATAGGATTTTAGTCTTACCTGTTAAATCCTTTTCACTTAGTCCATACAGGTCACTGGTACAATGGGAGGCGATCCACCCCTTTAATAGGCAGGAACATTCATTCAAATGTATGCAGGGGGTGGAGCCTCCCCTCCTACTTAAGCTGCCTTCAGGCCAGAGCCAAGCTAGATTGATTTGAGACACTTAAACTGACCGTAGGTAAGCAAGAAAAGGAAGACTCCTGTGAGCATGCCCCGAAGGTCTCCCATTGAATGCCACAGGAGAGCCAAGCATGGTCCCTTGACAGGGTGGGAGACCAGTGACCTGTATGGACTAAGTGAAAAGGATTTAACAGGTAAGACTAAAATCCTATTTTCACTGTCGTCCAATACAGGTCACTGGTACAATGGGATGTACAAACATTGAGCTGTCCCTGAGGCGGGAAGTAAGGCAAGGACCAGGCGCGAGGCCCCAGTCACTAGAACTGCTATGAACCAGTTAATCATATAGCCCAGCAACAGAAGTGTCAACGGACACCAACCAGGGGGGAAAACAACCCCCAAACTAACACAGCACACTGAACCAGAGCCAACAGGGCTCAACAGTAAAGAAGCACTAGGGATCACAGAATAGAAGTCCTAAACAGGCAAAACTGCCTCCAGGACCTTCCTTCCAAAGCTGGCATCAGCCGAGGCCAGTACATCAACTCTATAGTGCTTCGAGAATGTGTGCACAGAGGACCAAGTGGCCGCTCTGCACAGTTGATCAGCAGATGCCTGATTCTTGTAGGCCCAAGAGGCCCCAATGGATCTGGTGGAATGAGCAGTAACCCTGAAGGGAACATGCTTATTCCGCAATTTGTAGGCTTCACGGATGGTAGATTTAATCCAAGAGGCAATAGTTACCTTGGATGCCGGTCTCCCTGCCCTAGGCCCCTCAGGAATGACGAACAAGGCGTCAGACTTCCTGATAGACTCAGTGTGATGAACATAAAATTTAAGACAACGCACAACATCCAACAAATGGAGATCTCTTTCCTTGTCAGAGGAAGGGTTAGGGCAGAAAGAGGGAACCACAATCTCCTGATTGATGTGAAATTCGGAGACAACCTTGGGTAAAAACTCCTTGGAAGTGCGAAGCACTGCCTTATCCCTGTGAAACACCAAGTAAGGAGGTTTACAAGACAGAGCTTGTAACTCTGCTACCCGGCGTACTGAGACAATAGCCAAAAGGAAGGCCATTTTCCAGGTCAAGAGACGTAAAGGAATAGAAGCCAAGGATTCGAACGGGGGTCTCTGGAGAACCCCCAGCACCAAGTTGAGGTCCCACTGGGGAGTAGGACTCTTGAAGGCAGGCCGAACATGAGCCACGCCTTGGAAGAAAACCTTGACATCAGGAAGAATAGCAATTCTTTCCTGGAAAAACACAGACAGAGCAGAAGTCTGAACTTTGAGAGAACTCAGGCTGAGTCCCTTCTCAACCCCGTCCTGTAAAAAGGCTAGGACCGTGGGAAGATGGAAATCTAGAGACTTATCAGTACACCATGCTACAAATGTAGACCATATGCGATGATAGATCTTGGAAGACAGAGGTTTGCGAGCTCTAAGCATCGTGGACACCACTGAAGAGGAAAACCCTTTCTTCTTTAAAATTGAGGATTCAACCTCCAAGCCATCAAATGGAGATGCTGGACATCCTCCTTCCACAGATATCCCTGAAGAAGTAGATCTGGACGTGCAGGAAGCGGAACAGGATCCGTCACAGACATGGCTAGCAGTTCCGGATACCAGGACTGACGAGGCCAATTTGGAGTGATCAGGATGACAGGACAACGCTCCACCTTCAGCTTCTGGATGACTCGGATCAACAGAGGAAGAGGAGGGAAGATGTAAGCCAGAGGAAACGTCCAAGGGATTGACAAAGCATCCATTGCCAGAGCAAGAGGGTCCCTCCACCGGGAGCAAAACACTGGCACCTTCCTGTTGTGTCTGGTAGCCATCAGATCCACTACTGGCACCCCCCACCTCAGGGTGAGAAGGTGAAACACCTCTGGATGAAGTGCCCATTCTCCGCTGTCGACTGTGTGACGACTGAGAAAGTCTGCCATGACGTTGTCTACGCCTGGAATGTGTACTGTTGAGATGACTGGCACATGATCTTCTGCCCAGGATAAAATGGCTTTGACCTCTAACCAGGCGGTGAGACTTTTTGTGCCGCCTTGTCTGTTGATGTAGGCCACTGCGGTGGCGTTGTCGGACTCCACTCTGACTGGACAGCCTTCCAGCTGAGATTCCCAGTGCCTCAGGGCAAGCAGTATGGCACGAAGTTCCAGAACATTGATGGAGAGAAGAGATTCTTCCAGTCCCCATTTCCCCTGAGTACTGAAACGACCCAACACAGCTCCCCATCCCCGGAGGCTGGCATCCGTCGTGACTGTGGTCCAATAGGGAACCCGAAAAGATCTCCCTTTCAGGAGATGAGACAAGTCCAACAACCATTGCAGGCTCAACTCGACATGAGGAGGCAGAGAGACTGACAGATGTTGATGATCTGGATGATTCTTGCACGTCTGGATCACAAACCTCTGAAGTTCCCTGGTGTGTGCCATAGCAAATGGCACCGCCTCTATTGTGGAAATGAATTTCCCCACCAGAGAGGTCAACTTCGGCACTGGAACCCTGTCGAATTCCAGGATCCTGGCTACTCGGATAGCAATCTGATGAGCAACTTCCTCTGGTAGAAACACCATGCACTGCTGAGTGTCGAACAGGAGACCCAAGAAGAGGAGCCGTTGAGATGGAACCAAGTCTGACTTGTCCAGATTCACAATCCAGCCGTGGCGGTTCAGTGTGTGTATACACAGCTGCAGCTGCTGGTGGAGAATCTCCGCAGATGAAGCTTTCAGGAGCAGATCGTCCATGTAGGGAGTCACCCTGACACCCTCTCGATGAAGCACAGCTATCAAAGGTCCCAATACCCTCTGAAAGACCTGAGGGGCTGAAGTCAGACCAAAGGGAAGAGCTGAAAACTGAAAGTGGCCCTTGTGACAGGCAAACCTGAGATACCGTCTGCTCTCTGGATGAATAGGGATGTGAAGGTACGCATCCTGAAGGTCCAGGGAGGCAAGAAACTCCCCTGGAGACATTGCTGCTATCACAGAGCGCAGGGATTCCTGGCGAAAGTGGGAACTCACAACAAAGGAATTGAGATCCTTGAGATCCAAGATAGGACGAGCGCCTCCGTCCTTTTTGGCCACAACGAACAGGTTGGAATAAAATCCGGAACCTGTGTCCTCTGGTGGAACCAATTCCAGGACCTCTTTGTCCAAAAGATCCTGAATAGCGTCGTCGAACAGACGTCTCTTTGTAGGTTCCTGAGAAGGACGAGTAAAATGGAACCTGAAAGGAGGAAGGGAAGAGAAAGGGACCCTGTACCCCTCTGATACCACTTGAATTACCCATGGGTCCATCACTGACTCCTCCCAAATCCGGCGAAGGATGTGGAGACGTCCACCTACAGCCGGATGCGGACCCGGGTTCGGTGAGTCATGCCGAAGCAGTCTTGGAGGTCTTGGCCTTAGGGGCAACTTTGGGCTTCCAGGACTGTTTGGGCTTGGAGGAGGAGAGCGTAGAGGACGGACCTGTCTGGGACATGGAGCGTGTCTCAGTCTGGAAGGAACGAAAGGACCGATTGCGTTTGGCTGGAAACTTCTTCTTGAAGACTGAAGGTAGAAGAGTACTTTTACCACCAGTAGCCTCACTGATCATTTCCTTAAGTTCAGAACCAAACAACAAGTTCCCCTGAAAGGGCAAAGAAAGTAAGGCTTTCTTAGAGGCAGTATAAGCAGACCAAATTTTCAGCCAAAGAGCACGTCTAGCCACCACAGAGGAAGTAGAGGCCCTTGCCATCATGCGCACAACATCAAAGGCAGCGTCAGAAACATAATTCTGGGCTTCTGCTATATTAGCAAGAAGTTGTAACTGCTCAGACACTGGCGCATCCTGGCGAACCGCCTCAGTCAGTCGTTCAGTCCAGGCTGCAATAGCTCTATTAACCTACGCCACTGCAAAGGTTGGACGCATGGTAGTGCCAATGGAGGCAAAAATGGGTTTAAGAGAAATCTCTAACTTTTTGTCCGTCCAGTCCTGCAGGGCAGAGGCATCTGATACAGCTAAAGCAGTAGATTTAGACAATCTAGAAACAGGGGCATCCACTTTGGGAGGATGAACCCACTTTGCCAGTTCAATCTCAGGAAAAGGGTAAAGCTTAGCAAACTTTTTGGACACAGAAGAGGATTTTTCAGGATTCTTCCATGCATCAGAGACTAGACGGGAAAGAGTAGGGTTAGTTGGAAAACATATAACCGCCTTAGATGGTTTCTGAAAAATGTCAGTTGGATCATGAGTAGATTCCTGAGTCAGAGGAAGGTTGAGCGTGGTTAACACCGCTCTAATCAAGCCCTCAGCAGAAACCTCAGGGTCACATTCATAAGGGTCCCCAATGGACCTAGTAGATTCAATAACAGTGCCTTCCTCAGCATCAGAATCTAGTAAAAGTTCTTCCTCAGAAGAATCAGACACATCAGGAGCTCCCTGTGGCTTAGGCAGGGAGGTCCTGATTGAGGAGGGGGTCTGCCAGACCTGTAGAGCCCCCTGAACCTGAGAGGGAAAGAGTTGGAGAGTGGATCTGAGATCCCTAGTGGCAGCTTTGAACTCTTTCACCCAAGTTGGCTCAATAGTGTGGCTGGGAAGCCCAGGGTTGCTATCATGACTATCTGTACATTTTGGGCATAAATGACCTGAAAATTCTCTAGGCAGCCCAGAGTGACAAGAGGAGCAAAACGCAATGGGGGAAACCGACACCCCAGTCTCCTTAGTCTTGGGTCTAGCCCCTGACTCCAGTGGAGTAGACATGCTCACAGTCAGATATACACCACTAAGAAAAATCACCCAGTAGAAGTGTGAAAGATTAAAGTTTCACCCCAGAAATGTCTAAATTCGGACTTATCTGGCCAGCGAAGGGTTAATCTGCTGAGAGGAGAGAAGGCTCGGTTCCTGCATAGTATACTCGCTGAGAATAACACCACAAAATGGCTGTCGCGACGGTAGACAATCAGAAAACGAGCGCGAAACGGGCGCTCATGGGAAATGTAGTTTTCTCTCAGAAGTACCCCAAACAGAGCCCGAAGCCCCCCCAAACTCCCCATACCCCGAAACTAGTCACTGGATGATAGAGCAAGGGAAGACCAACAAATTGAGCCCTCTCTGAAGTTGCTGTGATAAGCGGTTCCAGAGATATGTCCCAAACTGTGCAAACCCATAGAGAGTAAAGGAGCAATGGCGTCTATGCAGTAAAAGGCACGCTTAAAGGCGCAGAACATGAAATATTAATAAAGTATTTCTGAAATAGAAAATACACCAAAAAAACTTTAAACACATGGGAAAATAATATTCCAAAGCTCCAAAACCCAGGGAATACCACAGAAATTGCATAACTAGAAGCAATAGAAATAAAAACGCCCTATGAGTGCTGGAGTGCAAGATGCAAACTCCCAAATACAAGCCCAATTAAGGGACACTGTGGGGACAAGTGGACCTTCAGCACTCAAAGTGTGGCTCACCTTTCTGCAGGACTTCTGTCTTCAGGTGACCATGTTTAAATAAGAATTAACCAGAGGTAAATTCCCCAGCAGGGAAGCTACTTGACTCAAGTTGTTCCCTCTTCAGGGTATAAGGTCCACCAGAAATCCCTGGAAGCTGCACTAGCCACTTTGGAAGAGGGCAATTCACAGCCATGGTCACCTTCCTAATGGTGGTATTCCATATTTGAAGAAAACAATAAAAAAACTAAAGCTGAATGATAGATGTTCTCCACCTGGTGTGCACAGCACACAGGGACAAATCAATCTAGCTTGGCTCTGGCCTGAAGGCAGCTTAAGTAGGAGGGGAGGCTCCACCCCCTGCATACATTTGAATGAATGTTCCTGCCTATTAAAGGGGCGGATCGCCTCCCATTGTACCAGTGACCTGTATTGGACGACAGTGAAAAGGGTCTTTTAACCTCTTGAAAGAAAAATATTGGATGCCTCTCTAGTTTTCAAAGGGTTAAAAAGCCCGATTTCAATCAAAGGGAATTTAGGGACTTTCCATTTGTCCTCTATGGTGTTGTTGGTTAGCTCCATTTCTTCTGTGTACATCAACCTCAGTATATACAAAAGTTATGGCCCACTAGGCTATGCAGCAATATAGAACACCCTGAAGCATAGGGACAAATAAGTAAAACAGTTTGAATTCATATACATTATTTATGAATGTTACTTCCTTATGCACATTGGATCTTGCATGTTTCTATAACAGCATCTGGACAATTTCCATGAAAAATTGTTATCGAATAAACATAAAAAATGTCAAGAACTATATTTTCAACAGTAAGGGAACAGCTGCACCATTGAAGCAATGCAATTAATTATTACACAGTATTTGGGAATGTTAAGTTGAAGTGAAATAGCAACTATTACTACATTCCTTGTCTTTTACAATTTCAGAAAAGGCAAAAAAAAAAAAAACCTCTGTCCTCTTCTCTTATCAACGAAAGGTTTAACAGCTGCACCATAATGAGGATTAATGAAAAGACTACCATGCTGAAACTCCTAAGATACTGTAATTTGGAAATCAGGGTAATGTAATTTTCTATGTAAAACCCTATGCCTCAAGATAATAGGCAATACAGCACTGCATGCCTGATATATGGGAAATTACCTGCCAAGTGTAGTAAAAAACAACTACATGTGATTTCTTCTGAGCATTGGTTGTGCGATGTATAATGAAGTCTAACAGTTATAAAGATAATTAATGCCAATGTTCTTCACTTCACTGTAGATACAGTTTTGTTAAAATTATACATTTTTTTTTTTTTTTTTTTTTTGCTTTAGATGCGGTAGGTCCTGCTGAAAATTACAGACTGAATGGCAAGCTTCACAGGCCTTATTCATTAACTATTTGAGTGCCAGAAGGGTACTCAGCGCATTTCAAAGTTAAAGACTGGCACAAACCAACTACATCATGGAGGAGAAATGAAAATATCCATTGATTTAAGAGGGGATTTTATTGGATTGCATCACTCTAGCTTGATGAATAAGGCCCACAATCTTTTTAGAAAGCTAGTTGCAAAATTTACAGATATAGAAGCAAAATATTTCTTAAAATAACCTAACATATATGTATTTTCCAGTGCCATTTTTCTTCAGCCTGGAAGAATCAGTTTCCCTTGCACGTCTCTTTCCTGACAGATATGACAGTCTCCTATATTACAATGTGATGCTGGGCATTCTGTTTGTGATATTGCTGAGGTGGGGCTGAATAGGAGGTTGTGTTTCCAGATCATAAACCGAGAAAGAAGCAATGTGAAACAGACTCCCTTTTTCTTCCCACCAAATGATGAGTGTTATGAGGAAGACAAAAAAAATAATAATTGTGGGATACTTTGGACCACATTAGCTTCCACTGACCAATAAGGTGGGAGGAAATTATGTGTAAGGGGGTGAAAGTATTTGTCCAACTTACTTTCTACTCTTCACCATGTTGGTTATGAGACGTGGAAGAAAAAAGTTGGCTTCTGTAATTACTAATAAATGCTTTCCTCTTTGTCTACTGAGACATAGGGACCACGGGGTACAGTATACACCATTATGCTGAAGTCTAAGAAATTAAAAAAAAATAAAAAAATAATAATAATAAAAAAGAATCCTTGTGGCGTGATGCTTTCATCCCCCTGGTAACATTCAACTGCTCCACAAATGAGAGGGAGATGGGAGGGAGCTGGAGTGGTCTATGGTTAAAGCCATCCTGCATGGGGTGTCCTTGCACGATCAGCATCATCTGGTTCAATTGAATATCCTACATAGGACGTACTTTACATCGGTGAGACTGCATAGGATGAGTAGGTACACAGACTTATGTGACAAATGTTCTCTAGCAACTGGTACTTTTTTGCACCTTCTTTGAGACTGGTCCAGAGGTCTTGAACAGATGTACCCTTTTGACCCTGAAATTGGGTCTCCTATCCATATTTCCTGATGATCTAGACTCCCAACATGTTAAATCACTTCTCAATGAAACTCTGATTATGGCACGTAAGGTAGTCTCTATGGTGTGGATGTCTGCCACCCCTCCTACACATGAACAATGGCTGAATTTAGATGCCTAAAACATTCCACACTAGTCTTCTCTTTGCACATCAAGGGATGCCGCATTGATTTCATGCATGCATTATATGCATCCTGTAGTCCGATAAATGTGAATAACATGAACAAAAATTTAACCCTTGGAGTGTTGGTGGGGTGCTGCTCAGCCTGCTGGCACTCAAATTGTTAACTACAATTGCACAAACTTGACAATTACTTTTAGAATTTTTATTTTAAATTCTAAAACAATTTTCAAGTGCTTTGTGCCATAATTCATGCCCATATACCAAACTCCTTTTGCTTTTAAAGATGCGAGCAAATTCTTGCCCAATTCCAATTTCAATGTGTTGGATACATATCTCTGGGACTCAGATGGTTAACCCCAACATTCTTCTGGTTTGTGTGTTTTTCACATGAACCTGTGAAACGGTAACAGGCAACCATTGGGGATGATGGGAGCTGTAGTTCCCCAACAACTGGGCTACCAATATTCCTCACCTCTTTCAAGTCTATTATATCGCCTTAGACTAAGGGCTCGATTTAAAGGCAGCCGTTAGCAAAAAAAATCACTAACGGGTGCGTTAAGTCCCATGTTGCAATTCAAAGATCCGTCTAAACAACAGCTAACGGCAGTTGCAGAATCCTTACGGCCGATACACTAACGTGCATTCAGACACATGGAACAACATACCCCAGAGCTATTCAAAGGCTTGCGGTACTGCTAACGGCTGAAAAAAAGACACACCTAACGGCTAAAAGTTAAGACCCACTTTTTTTAGCCGTTAGACACTTAACGGCCAAAACAAAACACCCGTTACATAGGAAAACACACAAAATGCTTACCGCACAACCATGTAAATGGGAAAATTAACCCGTGCAATGCCAAAACAACACAAAAACATGCACACACAACACAAATCACTACACTCACAACAACAACCAACACCACAGGGACAACGACACACAAAAAAACAACAACACAGCATGGCACGGAACAATGGGGGTTATCACACAAAGCGGACACCTGCAAATACAAGCTCACCTGGGCAACATCAACACGCCACCTGCACCCCACAAATGCACACCCGCAAATGGCACACACAGAACAAGCACAACACACCACATCTTATAACACACACACACACCTGCTAACACTTACCTGGACAAAAACAACTCACCATTGGCCAGCACTCACCTCATCACCACACCTACACAACGCCCTAGCAAGTACTTAAAGGGACAACTCAACACACTCACTTGTGGCTTGTTTTCCACTCAGGGAGGGAGAGAGAGAGAGAGAGATAGAGAGAGAGATAGATAGACAGATAGAGACAGATAGAGAGAGCAAACAGTATGTTGGGTTACATATTGTTGCGAAGGCTGCGGAGAAGGCGTGCAAGGGAGAGAGCTGGGGAACATCAGCAACCTCCAAGCACGCCTCATCAACAGCCTCCACCTGTTGCAAGTGAGGAGGCTCTGGCTCAGCAGCCACACAGGAGCCCATCCCCACCCGGAGGACACCTGCCTGCAGATGCACAGCTGCAGCAACAGGATGCTCCCCAGCTGCCACAGGGACCCCTGCAGCAGCCCAGGATGCATAGACGACCACCAAGGCCCAGGGTATACCGCCCAAGGGTCACTCTCTTTGGAATGACCGATGACGAGGTTATTGATCGCTACAGGTTGAGGCCACACAGCATCATAGCCCTGTATGAGGTCATCAAGGAGCAGGTGGATCCCATATGCACCCTTAACCATGCTCTAACTGGCCTTCAAAAACTCCTGTGTGCCATACACTTCATGGCAAGTGGCGCCTTTCAGTCGACAGAGGGTTACGCATCTGGCATGTCCCAGGCCACATTCTCCAGGGTGCTGGCCCAGGTCTTGCCAGCCCTCAAAGCCAAGGCCAGTACCTACATACATTTCCCCATCACCGATATGGAGTGGACACATCTGAAGCAGGGCTTCTATGCAAGGGGAGGCATGCCCAGGGTCATGGGTGCAATAGATTGCACCCATGTCCGTATCAAAGCACCAGCACGTCAGGGACATATGTTCCTGAACCGCAACAACTTCCACTCCATGAATGTGCAGATGGTGTGTGACAGCAACCTGGCCATCATGAATGTCTGTGCGAAATTTCCCGGGAGCTGTCACGATTCACATATACTCAGAAATTCATCTGTGCAGAGGGATTTCGAAAATGGGACCTATACAGGCGGATGGCTTCTGGGTGAGTTAACAGCACCAAATGACACCACATACACATGTGCTAGTACGTTCACCACAGAAAACATTATTCACACAATATGTGCTCCTTGTCACACCATGTCACTCCCTTTCCACAGGTGATGCTGGCTATGGATGCAAGCCATGGCTCCTCACCCCGGTCGCCAATCCCCAAAACGATGCCCAGGAACGATATAACCAGGCTCATGGCAGAACACGGAATGCCATTGAGCGGACCTTCAGCCTCCTCAAGTCCCGATTCCGATGTCTGGACCACTCGGGGGGAGCATTGCAGTATGCACCAGGCAAGGTCTGCGACATCATCGTGGCATGTGCCATCCTACATAATATCGCGGTGGACACCAGACTCATCGACGATGTTCATCCCCCACCCAGACCTGAAGACCCTGTGGATATCGTTGAGTGTGAGGAAACCCCAACAGGGATGCAGACAAGGGACAGATTGATCAGAGATCACTTCTGCTGTGAGTATAATACATGTATGCACACAATCCATGCATACACACCCACCACAACACACATGTTCTGTTTCAACCCACAGGATCAGTGACACAGCCCTGACACTGGCTGCAGTATGGACCACCAGCATCAACTATTCCGTGGACCAGTCAGATTGGGCCTAGAGATTCCGAATACATCTGACAACCTGTCGTCCATGTTGATACTGCTACCTCAAGGATATCATGCATGCCCCCCTGGAAACCAAGGTACAACACTTTAACCTTGTTCATCATATCCCACAGCTCCCTAGGCACCAACTAAAGTGTTCTGCTAGGATCAGACCCATAGTAACCATGGTACCCCTGTAGCGAGGGAGTCTCATCCAAGCCAATGCATCGGATAGCACTCTGTCATATAAGGGGTTCAGGGGGCATTCGTGAGGACATGGGACCAGTAGCTTGCTACAGTCGAAGAAAGCAGCAGAGGGGTGGATTGACAGTAATAGTGTGTTACACAACATGGAGCTCATGAAATGTGGATCACATCTCCATGGACACCATGTTGCCGTGTGTGTGTGTGTGTGTGTGTGTGTGTGTGTGTGTGTGTGTGTGTGTGTGTGTGTGTGTGTGTGTGTGTGTGTGTGTGTGTGTGTGTGTGTGTGTGTGCCCCAGAAAGAAATACACACATTAACAAATATGTCCTACTAGCTCCAAGAACCAAACATATTTAGCCTGTCTCTGACAGTGGCAGCCCAAATATATTGTTGTCAGGAAGCTATTAGGACGTATTTGTTGATGTGTGTAACCATGTCAGGGGCAAATATCCCTAAGGATGGTTAACATCCCCTTAGTTCCCCCCATGATGGTTCATAGACCAGTACACAACACATTACAAAGCAGTGGTTTGTGTAGACTTATGTAACGGGAAAGATTAAGAGGATCATGATGTTGTAGCTGTTGCATGACGATCACTTCGAGGGTGATGTTCCAAATCCTGTCCTCTTGTCCCACAGGCATCCATAGCACGATCCATCCTTGAACAGAGGAGTTTCCATATGACTGGACTGAAGTCTGGACAACACTTCCATGAAGCTCACCCCTTGGTGTTTCAAGTAATTGTGTTGGTGATGCAATGTTTGACCTGATGTTCACAGCAACCTCTACTGGAACATTCACATATGGACACAAATTAATGTGTGTACTAACATCCAAGTATCAGACCTGTACAGTAAGACTGCTTATACACAGATGCCAAACTATGTGGACAACACATGAGCAGTTCACTAGCATTTATAATGTATTCCTATTTAGTTCAGATGTACCTTTTTGTGCTCATACAAGTGTTTAATACATATTGGCTAAATACACAAGAATCATCACTACTCAATCCGTGTCTGTATGAATGAATGTTGGATCAAACACCTGTCAATGTGGAACCGTACCCAAGGCTAGAGTATCCTTCATACAAAGGAAGGCATGATTTACATCACAGGAGTCCACTAGTTGCCTGACCATGAGTGGACTTTGTGATGTATACATGCAATGACATGATGGCAGTGATACACTGATGTGTGTTGTGAGTGATTAGCTGGTGATACAGGGGACACACTTCCACTGTGATGTGATGTCCACGGTTTGTGTGTTGCTCAATATAATCAATGTCCTGAGATTGCTGTAGGTTGTCATATCTCAGTACATGGGCTACATCAACAAAAACAACCATGTGGACAAGTGTTATCACTGGTGAAGTGTGTTACAACCTTAGTTAAACAACAACACAACTTAAAGGGATAGTAAACCTGGAAAATAAGTTTATTTCACATTGTAGCCCTTTAAAAAACATGAAAAATTATATAAGTCTTATCTACCAAACATATATGGTTTGGGAGATAAGACATATCATTTTACATGTTTTTTAAGGGCTACAATATAGAATGAACTTATTCTCAAGGTTTACTATCCCTTTAATACATAAGCCAATGCTCAGCCTAAGGTTCCAATGTGCGTGCTACACAATGAAATCTTAGGAAGATCATTGGGTTATGCAGTAAGTTAGGCTGTGATTCAAACTCCTGTTGTGCAACTGACTTGCTGGAGAACACAATGCTCACCCTAGGATCACAATGTGTAACACACACATTGAGATCCTAGGGTGTACATTGTGTTCCCCAGTATGTCAGCTGCACAATAGAATTTTGATTTAAAGACCATATTGATGCATGTTCCATCTGTCATGCTTGTTATTTCCCTGCTAAGTTGCATAGCTGTTTGTTTGGTTTTCCCCTCAAACACAACAATTGATGCAGACGAATGTTCAGTGTTGCACCAGTTGTTGTGCTAAAGGGTATGTTCTGATCAAATCTGACACACATCATGTCCATGTAACACTGTCGTGTTACATGGCTACAGGGATGGGTTGCCAGGTGAATTTGGACAACGGTGTGGGTGTGTGTGAACCCATGTTGTAACATCAGACAAACATTTCCCCCAGGCAGGGGTTGAGTTCACTGCATTGTTTGGCAATGCATTGGAGACAACCCTGTCACCCAATCTATAAGTGAATACACAGCAGATCAGACAGGATTCAAAAGCACAATTTTCATTTATTGAGGGGGCAGATGACAGGTTGGGCCTTTCATTTTTTCTTTTTTTTGGGGGGGGCCTTAGACTTGGTGCCAGAGGTGGATGCCCTGGCTGATTGCCTTGTCACCCTCTGTCCCCTAGGTGTGGCTTCTGGGGTAACACTGGAAGGGGTGGTGGGTGCAGTGGACCCCTCTGTGGAACGCAGGTTCTCCCTCTCCATCCTCAGGTTCTCCCTGCGGTTAATCTCTCGCAACTCCACGAGCACCTGTGCAAACATGTCCATCATCCCCGTATGTATCTGGTGGAGTTGTGTGTTCCCCCTGGCAACCTCTGACTCCAGAGCTTGGATTCTGGTCTCCAACCTGTTTGTGTTCCTCCGGGATTCCCTCCGGTTCCTCGTGAGGTTGTCGTTGGTGGCGTGGGTTGCCCGGAGCTGTCCTCTTTGAAGGGCCATGCACTCAGCCTCCAGATCTGTGGTGCGTTGACTGCTGGAGATGGGAGTGGCCGGTGACACATGTTCTGTTTCCCCAGCTTCAGCTGTCTCCTCAGCCTCTGCTTCCACAGGTTCAGCTGTCTCCTCAGCCTCTGTTTCCCCAGCTTCAGCTGTCTCCTCAGCATCTGTTTCCCCAGCTTCAGCTGTCTCCTCAGCATCTGTTTCCCCAGCTTCAGCTGTCTCCTCAGCATCTGTTTCCCCAGCTTCAGCTGTCTCCTCAGCCTCTGTTTCCCCAGCTTCAGCTGTCTCCTCAGCCTCTGTTTCCCCAGATTCAGCTGTCTCCTCAGCATCTGTTTCCCCAGCTTCAGCTGTCTCCTCAGCCTCTGCTTCCACAGGTTCAGCTGTCTCCTCAGCCTCTATCTCCCCAGCCTCTGCTGTCTCCTCTGCTGGTACTGGGTGTGCTGTGGCTGCTACTGCTGTTTGTGTTGGTGGAGTGGCTTGCACAGACGGTGTGTGGGTGCCCACCACATCAAGGGACCCACTGCTGCCCACTGATGTCTGTGCTGGTTGAGGTGGTGGGGTGAACAAGTCCCTTGGCTGAGGGCGCTGGGGCTCCCCAATCAGGCCCAGGTGTTGGTAGTCAAGTGGCCAAGGGTCATACCTTGGCCAGTGGTAGGTGCTTGGCCCCCACCTGGGATCATACCTGGGGCCATGCTGGGGAGCCATCCAGGAGGGTAGATCCATCTTGGTGGAATATGGCCCATATTGGCTGGTGGCCACATTCCCGGGCAGCCATTGCCTCCCTGGTGGTGGTGGTGCTGCTGCTGGAGGGTAATAGCTCCCGGTGGTAGTGGGATGCATCCATCTCTCCCCCTGAATCCAGCCGCTGTACATCTGTGGAGCATCCTGTGGTGGGGCAGGCAGTTGAGGGGCAGGCAGTTGAGAGGCAGGCAGTTGAGGGGCAGCCAGTTGAGGGGCAGCCAGTTGAGGGGCAGCCAGTTGAGGGGCAGGCAGTTGAGAGGCAGGCAGTTGAGGGGCAGGCAGTTGAGGGGCAGCCAGTTGAGAGGCAGGCAGTTGAGAGGCAGGCAGTGGTGATGCAGCCAGTTGGGGAGGAGGTGTGGTAGTTGTAGACGGTTCCCAGTGGCTAGTCCCCTCCTCTGTATCCTCCTCACTGGGTGGTGTGGTCTGCTCCTCCACGGGCTCCTGCTGTGATGGAGGCCCATAAGCTGTGTGGAGAATTGAGATTGTGTGATTAGTAAAAGTAGCCATGATGGGATTAATGGGATACTAATACATGAAATGCAGAAAGGGAAATATATGTTTTGTGGTTTATCACCCTGAGTGAAACAAGGGTACTCCCACTGCTGGAGGGGGTTTTTGTTCAAAAAGTCTCCCAGCTCAGAATAGAATTGCTTTGGTGCTATATCCCAGTGGCCTGAAGTTGTACATTGGCACTGTTGCTACATTATCCTATGAGAATTTATTGCGTCTGGACGTAAGCTGTCCATAGGATGGTCTAGCAACATCGCCATTTTAGAGTTCCAGGCCACTGTGATATTGCCCCTGGAGTAGTCAACTATGAGCTGTGCTACATTTTGAATGAAACACCTTTCAGCAGTGGGAATACCCTTGTTTTGCTCGGGGGATGAACCCTGCAATATATTTTTCTTTTCACATGTTAGGGATTACTATCCCTTTAACGGAATAGCAATGGTTAATTTCACCATGATGTAATATTGTAGGCATTGTAAGAGATAGATGTGGATCGATGTTAGTCCTATCCCTCCAACCCACATGGTTAGACAGATATTGCTCTATTTGACAGTCATTTTGACATGTTTGACAGTCATTTCACCACACGGAGGCTCTTCAGCAGAGCATAAATTGCCCCATTCAGAGATGTAAACTTCATTGGAATGGTGAACAGAGTGTGCTTGCAAACCTGGCACACTTTGTTGACCATCTCAAAGATGTATCCATCTCTGAATGGGGCAATTTAGGCTCTGCTGAAGAGCCTCCGTGTGGTCTAATGACTGAAATCTCCAGCTGTCAAATAGAGCGATATCTGTCTAACCATGAGGGTTGGAGGGATAGGACTAACATGGATCCACATGTTGGTGAAATTAACAATTGCTATGCCATTACAGTTACATACAAGGAGAAATGGTCATATATGCATGTGGATGTGTACCTTTCATATGGATATGAATATATCCTTTCCAGATATGAAGCCAGAGATCATTTCAGTAGGTGTGATTGCCTTAATGGCTATATATGTGCACCCATCAAAATATACATTGGATTGATATGATGGATATGAACATACCTCGTATATCCCATCTACGTAGAGTGGGATATACTAGGTATGTGTATTTGGATGGTATCAATGTAAGTTAGTTTCTGATGGATGCACATATCTGGCCAGTAGGGCAATCACAGGCAGTGAGATGATCTCTGGGTTCACATCGTGTTGGGACATATTTTGAGCCATTTGAAAGGTACATATCTGACCATTTTCCTTTGTGTGCATATCTTTGTTTGAACAGATGTGCAGTGGGAATCAAGTGTTATTCAACCCTATCTTCTTAGCTGATCCCGTCCAATTCACAATTTTTCATTACTTGACAGGTGACTCTCTGGTTGTCAGGATCATATCCTATGCATTGCATTGTAGGGCATGGGATACCACCCTGGCAATCAGAGATTGATGAACTGGACAGGATCCTGTCCATGTCGTGTGTTCCAGTTGAATCCTGAAGGGCAACAATCACGCCAGAAGTGAGGGATATCTCTGATTGAGGCCTGTTTTTCTTTGAGTATAAGCCCATCCATCCTTCTGAGTGAGGCAACCGTACTCAATCCGAGATATCTATCATTCATGGCCTGTTGGTGACCAAGGTACAATGGTTGATATTTGGTTCCCATGTGTATCCTGCAAACAGTGTCTGGTGTACCATCCATCCATGGCATCAGCACCCCTGAGGATCCATGTGGGAATCAGATGTGAGATATGTCATTTGAAGTTAGAGTAAATGATTGCAGACACAACACCAAGGCCTACTTTTTCCCCCTTTAATTCTGGGGTATTGTTTGAGGCCTGTGTGTTGCACATACAAGCAGTTATTCTCAGTGCCACTGTGATGTGTGACCTGCTCCATCCTTTTTGTGATTCAGTAAGCGGTGTTGTCAACATGATGGAGTGTACATGATGCCGACTTCTCCAGTGATCTCATTTCCCCATTTCCAGTGTTTTCTATGGAGTGTATACGATGGGACCTTAGCAACTTGATTCATGTTATTGCATATTCTCCATAGGCTAACACTGGTATTGGTGAAATGAGGATGTGTAAGGGTGAATTTCTCTCCACCATGTGTTTGTCACCGCTTAGTGAATGTCCCCTGTGTAGCATGTGATCGTTGGCCTATTGACTTGATTGTGGTCTGGTTAACCCTTTGAGTCCCAGAGGGGTTGCCAAAGCATTGATGATCGATGCATTGATGATCCCTCTAGCACTCAAGGGGTTAAGTGCTGACATCCCAGTGGGGACATGGGTGACATTGTGTGTGAACAGTGATGATCTATGACAGACAACATTTTGAACAGCATGGTTTGTGTATTGTGTGTGATGAGCACAGCGACAGGAGGGTTGAAGTAGGACTTGGACAGGTTTGTTCCAAGTTGGACCTTGATATTTGTCCTTGTGTTGTGTCCTGTTTTTAACCCTCAGGGTGCTGTGTTGGTGCAGTTGTGTGCATGAATGATGGGCATGTGTTGAGGTGTGACTGTGTGTGCAGCTGGTGTTGGTTGCTGTAGTGTGTTGTTATGTAGTGTGGCACTTACCGGTAGTGTGGAGGGTCCTCTCATCCCCAGTGTCAGCTCCTCCAACAACCCCCTCGATCAGGGTTGGGGACATATTCTGCCGCACCATCTCCTCCCAGCCGCAGAAGGTGATAGGGACAGGTGGGCCACCTCCAGTGCCTCGGGCGTGCTTGGCGAGTTCGGAGAGCTTGTTCTTGACCACCCTCCGGCAGTCGCCCCATCGCTTTTTGATGGACTCCACGTCCCGCCTGCATGGAGCCACCGCGTTGACCCGGCTGCAGATCTGGTTCCAGGCTGCCTTCCTCCTCGCTGACAGGCCAGGGACCTTCGCTGTCGGGTGGAGAACACTCTGCCTCTCCAGGATAGCTTCCACAAGAGCCGTGTTCTCCTCCTCTGTATACTTTGGGTCTCTGATCCTGGCCTCCTCACCTCCGGCATGGGATGACTCAGAGCCGGAGTGCCCTGCCTGGTCTGACCCTGACTGTGTGGGGTGCTCCCCAGCAACTACCCCTCGTCCCACTGCAGGTTCTGTCCCTGTCCTGCGTGTTCCTGCTCTTGTGGGCCGGGTCCCCCTTCTCCCTGCGGATCTCCCTCTCCCACCCTTGCTCTGCTGAGGGATCCCCTCCTGACCTTCCTCCTCCTCCACTACTCTCCCCATCCCTCTCTCCTGTCCTCCTCTCCTTGCCATCATTCACCCAGTCACACCCAGGCACTCCCACAGGCCCTCACAGACACACTCGATCCAGTCACTCTCTGTCACACACTTTCACTCCCAGATTCACACTGTCAAAATAAAAAGTAAAATGTGTAAGGTATTATGAAAAAAAAGGACTATGTGTATGTATGTATGTGTATGTGTTTGTATGTGTGTATGTAATATGTGCAAAGGTGTAATATGTGTCTAGTAAGTGCACCTCTCTCCAAACTCCAAACTCAAAAATCTACTTCTACCTCCAATGAATGCTCCTTTCTCCCTCTCTCTGATCGCTATCCTCCACTCCTGGGTCCTGATATCTAGCTCTGAAGAACTCGATAACAGACAGTGTGAGACGGTTATTTTTGGGTATATATAGGTGTATTTGAAGTTATTTGATACATTGGGGCTTTGTGATTGGCTGTGTGTTTGAATTTGTTTTGGCATCAATCATGGTTGCTTGACAACGGCAGCCGTAGAGTAGCTATTGAATCTGCCGTAACTCCTGTATTATTTGCGAGCGATGTGCCTTTTTCACTTAGCGGCTGGTTTAACGGCTGTTGCACTATTTTGGGCCACATGTAGAACTGCAGAACACTATAGTAGCTCCCGTTCCTGAGCTTTAATATCCACACAATATGAGCATCTTAAAATGTATTTATTAATCACAGTAACTGCGCTAATCTCTTTTCTTTTTGTGGAACGGGAGCTACTATATTCTGCAGTGCTACAATGTACAATGTAGTGCCGATACATAGTATCAATCAGACACTTACATATTTATTATATATTGGATATATATATTTCTCTACTCCAGTTCTCCTCCTAGCTCCTAGAGCATAAAAACGGCTCACTACATTCCTCTGCTCCCATTCCCTTGCAATCTGGATTCCGCCCTCATCACTCCACTGAGACTGCCCTCACAAAAGTGGCCAACAACTTGAAAGGAGTAGGAGCAGTGCATGGTTGCTTCAGCGTGTGCGAAAAATGATGAAAATCCTTCTCCATCAACACCAGGAATATTAATACAACATATAAGAACACTGAATCCAATGAGTCACATGCTAATTTGATTGCATAGTGGAAGAAGGTGTAACAGTTCAACCAACTGCTGCATCTGACAGTGAGACAAATAAGTACAACACCTGTCCTGAAAGTAGTAGCGAACATTGTGAAAATCCCTGTAAGTGGAAAGTAAAAAGAAATTCTTTGAAATTTCAAAAAGCCTAGATGAATATAAATGAAGTGGGGAAGATAAGGTGGGCGATGTGGATGATGACCTGGTTAAGGATGAAGATGTTGAGCTAGCATATATCCCTCCGGCATCCTCCTCTTCTTTAGACAGAAATGAAGGTGAGAGTGATAATAACATGGCCAAAAAATTAGTTGAAATGCAAAAGGCTCAATTTTACGCCACTGAAAAAGGAGCATTGTGCCCATTTATAAACTGAGAAATCAACTGGAAAGTCTGACTCTGGACACGTAAAGATGCCAAAAAATACACAATCATTCTGTCAGTCATCATAAGCATCATCAGTGTTTTTATGTTCAAATTTCACTCAACCACACATACTAGTGATGAGTAACTGGCAGCAACACAGGTTATCAACAACCCTG
Source organism: Rhinophrynus dorsalis (assembly GCA_037306005.1). Classification (NCBI taxonomy): domain Eukaryota; kingdom Metazoa; phylum Chordata; class Amphibia; order Anura; family Rhinophrynidae; genus Rhinophrynus; species Rhinophrynus dorsalis. Next base: position 335,515,117 of record CM074720.1, on the reverse strand, counting down.
GTGCATGAACCCTGCTTTATAAATGTACTAAATTTAGTGGTGGATAGAATGATTATAGAATCTGAATCCCTCAGAGAGATGCTGAATATTGCTCACAAAATCTTTGCCCATTTTAGCTTCTCCTACAGTGCTTGCAATGCCTTATTTTTCATATAAGAGCTTAACAACCTTCCCCATCACAAGCTGAAAAAAAGAGGTCCCTGTCAGGATGAATTCCACATTGTACATGCTAGAGCATTTGTACAAGCAAGATATGAGTATGAGTATGAGTATGATATGAGTATGAGTGAGTATGCAGTACAAAACTGGAAAGCTTTGGAGGGAGCAGCGTTGTCACCTAGGCAATGATGTGAGCTGCTGAAACCTTATGAGAAGGCCAGCTTGATGGTTAGTTGTGTAGTGGCAGGAATTAGCAAGATTCTGCCACTTATATATTTAAAGGGATAAAAATGTTTAATAAAAAAGCAGCTCAGATTAATCTTCACAGTATTTGGGCCATAGAGAGCATTATTTCAATACTGTCCGAGTTGTAGTTTAAGATTAATTGAATGATAAAGTATCCCCCTCCCGCCCCTTTTACTGATGCAATACTGCTCACCTCAGAACAGCAAGACTGTCCCTTGCTGCAATCCATCCGGACCGTCTTCAGTGAGAATAAGTAAAAACCTGTCAAGGGGGCAGGGCTTTCCCTTATACTCACAGTAAGAAGATTCTACCTTGCTATGACCTGTCCTGTCAAGAGTTCAGATTCCACATCTGAGGGGAGGCAGCTTACACTAGGTAAAAGGGGTGGGAGGGAGATACTTTATCATTCAATTACTCTTGAACTACAACTCTGACAGTACTGATATAACACTCTCCACAGCTTAGATACTATGAAGATTAATAGGAGCTGCTTTTTTTGTGAAACATTACTATAACTTTAACTGCAGAACAAAATGGAGGCACATGGCTTCCAGCCTGGTTACATCTTGTCTTCCTCTGGGATTTTTGTCCCCAGGTCTTTGTGCACTTTCAGAGGGACAGAGGGCACAGATACATATTTTCACATGCTTAACATAAATGTTGTGGTGTCTATGATGCATGCTGTTTATCAGGGGGAAGATGTGCCAAGTGGTGTCCCCTCCTTTCCCCTTTTCACTACCTTATCACACATAATGCACAGGGAAGTCGCTTATGACTGCAAAAAATATTTCCACACCATGATTTCTGTGTGGGAGAGGTGGAGAATAATGGCCTTCTTCTTCTTCAGAATCACACTCTTTGGCTGGGGCAGGGGATGCTGTTGTGGAGTCTGTCCTAGTACCATATCACTACTTGAAGAACCCAGTCCAATGGTGTCCTTGGAGGTATGTGACACATTAGCCTGCTCATCATAATCCTGCTGCTGCTACAGATAAAGTGCCATCTATGAAGCAATAGCAGCGTGTCAATGATCCGTATCCACAGCTGCATCTTCCTCCCATCCCTTATCATTTTCCACAAAAACGCTCTCGTATTATCCTCTGCACCAGCTTCTCTACCACTACATTCACTCTCATCTCCAGTTTCTTGCTGCTTTTTTTTGGGACTTGTCAGGAATGACAAGTGTGACAGAGGGTCCCCTGCTGTCACACTTGCCATTGCCTTAGAACAAGACACACTAGCAGCAGTAGCAGCAGACACAGACCACTGATGTGTGCTGCTCATAATGCTAGCCAGTTCCTCCATCTTCAATATAGTTCCACACATCCCAAGTGACAATGTTGGGGGATCTGGGGTACATTGAGTCAGGGGAATGTGGACTTCCATTGCCGCTGGTGCTGCTTACTTTTCTGTATCTACATCAGTAGCTTAGTCCATATAACTTCTACTACTGCTGCTGCACACCATACTAGCCATTTTCTTTTCTCTATGCCTACTTCCACTGTCTGTCACTCCTGAACTACACCACATTGCATGGCGGTAAATTCTGGGTTTTTATAGTATGGAGATGGGAAGTTTCTGTGCTGGAAAACACAGAGGGGAAATGGAATAATTCTCTCTGGAAATTCAGCAGTGCTAGTGGCTAGTGAAAAAGCAGAAAGTCTATGGGCAGGGTTTCCCTCAGTAAAAGCAGAAAAAGAGGATTTTAGTCTAACCTGTTAAATCCTTTTCTCTCAGTGCATATAGCTCATAGGTACCAGGGGGAGGCGACAGCTTCTCCCAGTAGGCTGGAACAATTCTTCAAGAAGTGCAGGGTGGAGCCTCCCCCTCCTCCATAGCAGGCTACCTAGCCACTCCCCTCTCCAGATAGATTTGAGACAAAAAAAACTTACTGAGCTAGATAGCGAGAAGGAAGAGAGGAAAACTCCTGTGAACGTGGACCCAATCGGACTCCCACGTCCAGCCACAGGAGACCTCCCGTCCAGCCAAAGGAGACCTAGCATGGTGCCTTTCACTGGGTGGGAGACCTGTAAGCTATATGGACTAAGAGAAAAGGATTTAACAGGTAAGACTAAAATCCTATTTACTCTGTCATCCAATATAGCTTACAGGTACCATGAGGATGTACCAACATTGAGCTCCTATCGGTGGGCAGAGAAGGAAATGAAACAGCCCAAACAAAGTGTCAACTGACACTGAAACTACAATACACAGCACAGAAGAACAAGAGCCAACATGACTCAAACAGTTAAAGAGCTATATTGCACAGAAAAAAATTGAAGTCCTAGACAGGCAAAACTGCCTCCAGGACTTTCCTGCCAAAGCTGCCTTCAGCCGAAGCCAGAACATCCACACAATAGTATTTGGGAAAGGCATGCACAGAAGACCAAGTGGCCACCTTGCACAGCTGTTCAGCAGAGGCCTGATTCTTGTAGGCCCAGGAGGTCCCAACAGACCTAGTGGAGTGTGTTGTAACACTGAAAGGAACAGGTTTCCCTCTGAGCTCATAAGCCTTGCGGATGGTAGACTTAATCCAAGATGCAATGGTCACCTTGGACGCAGCTAAACCAGCCCTGAGACCCTCAGGGACAACAAACAAAGCATCCGTCTTGTGGACAGACTCAGTACAATGCACATAGAATTTGAGGCAACGCACCACATCCAACAAGTGTAGATCCCTCTCTTTGTCAGACATAGGGTCAGGACAAATGGAAGGCACAACAAACTCTTGAGTGATGTGCAACTCAGAGACCACCTTAGATAGAAAGTCCTGGGAGGTACAGAGAACCGCCTTATCCTTGTGAAACACCAAGTAAGGTGGTCTGCAGGACAAAGCAACTCTCTGTGGAGAGAGACCACAGCCAAAAGGAAAGCTATCTTCCACATCAAAAGATGTAAAGGAATGGTTGCCAAGGACTCAAAAGGAAGGCGTTGCAACATCCAAGACCAGATTATGGTCCAACTAGGGTGTGGGAGCCTTAAATGCAGGAAAAGCGTGATAGACTCCCTGGAAGACTTTGACATCTGGTAGCATGGCAATGCGTCTCTGATAAAAGACTGAAAGAGCTGAGGTCTGAACCTTCAAGGTACTAAGGCTAAGACCCTTGTTTACACCATCCTGGAAAAAAGACAGAACGGATGGAAGATCAAACACTTGTGAGGACAGATTCCTGTCCACACACCAAGAATGAAAAGTAGACCAAACCCTGTGGTATGCCTTAGAGGACACAGGTTTCCTGACTTGGATCATGATGGAGACCACTTCAGGAGAAAAGCCCTTCCCTCTCAAGGTGGAGGCTTCAACAGCCATGCTGTCAAAGCCAAGCTGTCCACATCGTCTCTCCATAGGTAAACCTGGAGGAGGAGATCCAGTCTGAGTGGCAAAGGAAATGGATCCTGAGCAGCCAGAGCCAGCATTTCTGGAAACCACGGCTGTCTGGTCCAATAAGGTGTGATCAGAATGACCGAAGTATCATCCATCCAAATCTTCCTCAGCACTCCGGGAAGGAGAGGAAGTGGAGGAAAAATGTAGGCCAGATGAAAACGCCATGAAATCAATAGAGCATCCACTGCGAATACCAGAGGATCCCTCTAGCGAGAGCAAAAGATCTGAACCTTCTGGTTGCTCCTGGGAGCCATCAGGTGTATCCAAGGAACACCCCACTTCTGCACCAACAGGTCAAAAACCTTCGGATTTAGTTCCCACTCCCCAGGGTCCACTGTTTGGCATCTGAGAAAATCTGCTAAGACGCTTTCTATGCCTTGAATGTGCATTGCAGAGATGGCAGGAACATGGACCTCTGCCCAGGCTAAAATAGCCTTTCCCTCCAACCAAGCAGCCGCACTTCAGTTGCCTCCTAGCTTGTTGATGTAGCCGACAGCCGTCTCATTGTCTGACTGAACGTGAACTGAGCATCCCCCCAGATGAGAGGGCCAGTACCTCAGAGCATGAAGAATACCCCTGAGCTCCAGGATGTTCAAAGGAATGAGGGTTTAATCCATCGAGCAATGACTCTGAACACCCAGGTGACCCAGGACAGCTCCTCAGCCTAACAGGCTGGCATCCGTCGTTACTATGGTCCAGTACGGAATCACAAACAGTTTCCTTTTACTCAGGTTGGAGCTGTCCAACCACCAGTGGAGGTCTAGTCTCACTTTGGGGGGAAGAGAGACAGGATGATCTAAAAGATCCGGGTTCCCCCGGCAAACCAGATTGTGAAACTCTGAAGCTCTCTGGTATGAGTCATGGAATATGGCACCGCCTCCATGGTAGATATCATCTTGCCCACTAAGAAGAGAACTTCTGTACCAGAGCAGATGTCAACTCCAGAGCACGAGATACCTTGGATGTGATCTCCTGAGCAGAGTCCTCTGTCAGACAGACCATGCCCTGATGAGAGACCAAGGAACACTAGGTCCTGAGAAGGGACCGAAGCAGATTTGTTCATATTCAGGAGGAGGAGGAGGATCTGCGCACAGTCTTGGACCTGATGGTCCAAGAGATCCCTGGAGGGAGCCTTCAAGATAAGGTCATCCACGTATGGAGTCACCTGGATCACCTTGGTGTGCAGGAAGGCAATCAAGGCCCCTAAGACACGTGCGAACACCTGAGGTGAGCCCAAAGGGTAGGGCGGTGAACTGGAAGTGCCCCAAGTCGCAAGGTGTCACATTCACAGCAGCTCAGGAACAAGCAGCTGTAATTCTGTTGTGTACTACTCCTCATCACCTGGAGAGGAAAACTGTCTCCTATTCATAATCAAATCCCAGGGCCCTGGATATGTGGTGGGGTAGCAGCAAGATCTGCTGGAGGTTCTGCTGTTTGTGCTACTGCTGGAGGATTCCTCCTCCACATCAGCAACTCCTCTTTCTTATATCTGGACAGAGTGCCTCAGTATACACAATGCAGAAAGCAGCTTCAGCAACCCAGACTACAACAACTACAAATTATTTTTAAACTATAGCTCTCCCATCTGCTTTCTAGCTACTAAAATACACAGTGGTAAATTCTGGGTTTTTACAGTATTGGGGCTAGATTTATTGTGATCATAAAAAAGCTTAGGCAGGAAAAGTCAACATTCTCACAAGCAATTCATTGGTGGTAACAAAAATGCAGAAATTCTATATATTTTCTATGTATGGAGATTTCAGCAGGAAAAACTGGACTTTACACCCATTTCTGTTATTTGTTAACAAACAATGCATACTTTTTCATGCCCATTTAAGAGTGTTTGAGTCTGTAATTCCCTCTGTAGCAAATAAACGATTCTCTCAAAATGTTGCAATTTATGTCATAACAAATAGTGAAAATTAGCCTTCTAATTAGTGTGAATCAAAGAGAAAAATCTGAAGAGTTATTCTTTTTTGGTAAATTATCCCTTGAAATTGCTAACAATAAAGAAAAAAATAAAGATGGAAAGTCTTGAAACATGTACTAAAATAACAACTTAGAGTATTATAAGTATATGAAAATAAACTATAACTGAAACTACAAAAAATAACATGCTACTCATTGAAGTGAAACACTTAATAAAGATTTTTAAAAGCACTTTGAAAATCACCTTTATTTATAATAACCATTCCTTATTTATAACTATAGTATAAAACATATTTAGCTTATTTATTGGCCTGTTTATGTAAATGAAGTAGTATTGGTTAGCACAGCTTTTTGTGTCATATACAAACATTCCTGGTCAACAAGCAGGTCCAGGCCTTTGGGTTTTCAAATTAATAGTGGCTGTAGCCACCCACTCACTAGTTTATTTCAAAAGTAAGGTATATAAATATACCTGCTGCAAAGTATAGACAAGTATAGACAAATATAGACAAATTGAGCAATTACCATCTCCAATCCATTTAGTAAAAACGATGGAATGAGATCCAGCCATTACCCTGCCTAATTCTCCAACATTTACTTTGAAAAAAGCCTTTCCAAGTACACCTGCAGCAAGCACACAAGCAGACACAGACATATACCTGCTTAATTAAAGAGGATTTGCCACCAATCAGATTTTAGCTTCATTAAATGCATAGTGTCTACTTAATAAAGAGTACAAAAGAGTACAATAACAACTATACAAAATGTGCAGTAACTAATTTACTTTTCTATTTTGAAAGCAGTACACAATTAGACACTGAATAAAAGTAGTTTTACATATTCTTACTCAGACTCCGAGAAATAATTGCTAAGAAAATACTTCAAAAATAACAAAAAAATACAAAACAAGCATATTAATAAATAGTTAATTGTTATGAATCAGTTACACTATCCTATTTAATAATTCGCTAAGTTGTGTGTAACGCCCGACATGCGCAGTACACACTGCTGAGCGTGCGGCAGTCGTGCGTAGTAGAGACTGCCCGCGCCGCGGCTGATACACAGCCGGGCGCTCCGAAGGAGCGTCCGGCTCTGTATCAGCCAGGGCGCGGGCAGTCTCCACTGCGTGTGACTGCTCCGCGACCGGCTGCCAGAGGCACTGTGGCCCGTGTAACGGGCTGTTCAACTAGTACTACTATAAAATAACTAATGTTTGCAGTATTAATGTAGGCCTAAAAGGACAATTATGGTTCTCTTTTTCATCCCAACAGAAACTACAAAAGATAATTCACTGCCATTCTGAAACAAAGCCATCAGCTGGTTCACAAACCTTTATTATACCAAACAAACTTCAAGCAGGCTTGTGATTTACCTTAAGTGGTCTTATCATGGTACAAAATGTTGTCCAACAACTTTTTTCATGATACACAAGGTGTCGCTCTCTTCTTTGCAATGTTCTCAGCTTTTCTTCAAGCCTGTATAGAGCTTGTCTGTCCTTACTAGGTAGTGGCCTGCCATCTTTGACCTATTAAGAAACAGAGGCATTTATAAGCAATTGTACATACAAATTTCAAACGGAACTACCACCGCAAAGCAACTTTAGCTTAAATAACTCCCCATCTGGCGACTAGCTGCTTAGTAGCGCTAGTCGACAGAATTATTACCTTATTCAATAGATTTATCCTTTCTTCCAAGGCTACAGGAAGGACGGATTGCGGACATCTTGCCAGAGTGACGTCCACGCACCTGCTCTGTCAGTCCCAGCTGGCTCTAGCAGGTGTTGCTAGGAGCCGTTTGGCTCCGGAAGGGACTGACAGAGAAGGCGCACGGACATCATTATGGCAAGATGTCCCCGATCCGTCCTGCCTGTCAGCCGTGGAAGAAAGGATAAATCTATTGAATAGGGTAATAATTCTGGCGACTAGCGCTACTAAGCAGCTAGTCGCCAGATGGGGAGTTATTTAAGCTAAAGTTGTTTTGCGGTGGTAGTTCCGCTTTCAGTCTGAAAGAGGATATTTATTTATCCTTCAAATCCATATGAGCAGCTTCCTTGGACAAAATCCATATGTTTACCATTGCAGATTCCCAGTTCTTAGACTTTATGAATTTTATTTTCTTCTAATGAATACAAATGAAATAAAAAAAAAATTCTCCTGTGTTTTCAAAGTGGAGGTGGTTTGAGCATATGTACAGAATAGTTGCAGTCAATTAAAGAATAGCTTTTAAATCAATATGTAATTGAAAAACTACTGCATAAAGAGATCATTGTGAATAATGTAACAGAAGTAACCACAAAAAATTACACTGATTCGAATAAAGGTCAGCATTAAGAAAAGTATATGTATCAAAAATGTTAAAAGAGTAATACAAGGTAAACAGAAGACCATTGTAAGTCCTTAGCTCATAACTCGCAGACATCTGCACAGCAGGGTGAAATTAGCACTTTAGCTGCCACTCATGTGAATGTGTCGCATCTCCCCAAAGAAGACCTATGTTGGTGAATTCACCTTCAATGGTTTTCTATGGTGGGGGAAGAAGTACCAATAGGTGCCTAGTATGGCATTGATATTAACATGCTTTGCAGATCTCCGTGATCAGTATAACAAACCAAGAGAAAATGGGTGAGTCATGAGCACTCTGTTCCCCTAGTTCTGAGGGCACAACCAAGGGTTTAAAAGGATATTTATCTGTCCCTATAAAGCCCCTCTAAGAAATATAGGATATATATTTGTGCATATTGCAGAGCATTATCAAAGCAAATTAATCAAAATGGTAAGATATAATCTTTTTGTATAACAATTACGTTTGTTAAACCAGTTAAACAAAATAATGCATCTGTAACTTGAACAGAAACACATAAAAACAAAAATAGAAAGAAATACTTAAATTATTTTTACCTTTCAGATGCAGCAAAAACTAAGTCAGCCTAATATTCAGAATGCAAACTGCATTTCCTGTAAACCTTCTAGAAAGTAGTTGATACTACTGAAGTTTTCACTTAGTGCAAATTTTATGTAATGTATGTATAGTTTACCCTTTACACTGAATGCATATTTAGATGAGTAAAATACACTACTATATTGCTATATTATCTCTATTGATTGACCAAGCACATGTTGTACTTGGTAGCTTCAAGTAGATTCTTTACATTATTTGATCACTTTGGATATCTTTAAATATTGGGTCCCCTCAAACGCCCATTCACTTTTTATATAGACACACTTTTTGTGTCATTTGTGCACAGCAGGAAAAATCATTCTTGTAGTAATTTTTTTTCAAGCTGTCATGGTCTTGAGTTATATGAACGTGATTCAGATAATACACATATGTTTCTGACTTTAACATTATTTTGCTTTACTTGAAAAACATATAGTATATTTAAACTTAATATTGTAGTTAATTGCACCATGTTCCTATAATGCTATATTTTTTACATACACACTTCACAGGATCTTTAACAGAATAAAAAATTATGAACATCAGCTGAAAAAAGATTCTGACTGTCCTGCTCATAAAAGCGAACAAGGACATACTTGAACACAAGAGAAATCTTAACTCATGATTGTTGGTAAAACACTTTCTAGATAAACAGAAGGAAAAAGAAATGTAACATTTTAGGATTATCCAAATTATAGCTGGTAAAATAGCATTGGCAATATTACTGATCTGTAATATACTAGGACTAAGACTTGAAGGTAAGAATGGACACATGAAAGTGGATACAAAAGTTACAAATAAAACAAAAAGGACATGTTACGGGTGTATTTGTAGATAACAGTGATGCATTGTTGAGAGCATTGAAGGCCAGGAGAGAAGTCTGAATTCAGTTCTGAAAAATATTGAAAGCCAGTGAAGGGCTGTGCATAGTGAAGCAACAGGAGAAGGGGGATAGGTGAAATAATATTTAGGATAGATTGAACCGGGTACGGATGGATAATGACATTGCTGCTTAGGAATAGTCTGCAGGCTCAAAGCATTATTCTAGAGTATTTTGTATGCTAGGAACCATCAATTCCATTAGGATCTTCCTGCAGATGCTTAAAATAATATTAATTTAATGGACAAATGCAAAGCATCTAGAGAAGAATCGTAATCCAGCATGCAATCTTAACAGCAGCCTAACTATAAGACATTAATCCCTTGACATTTTATTACACAACCATTCCTCCATCTCAGTCAGTGGGATCTCTTGAGGCATTATGCTGCCACACTTTACTTCTAAATAAAGATTCTCTCCATTACCTACATAAAGCCAGAGTTGTCATATATATATAAAGGTAAGTCATTTTAACTACTTTAATATTTCACCTTAGGAGAAAACTTCCACTGTGTGGTTTATTATTCATCAAATGGAAATATTGAATTGCTTGTAAAGCAATGTTTTGTTTCTAGGTCTGTTGAAGTAAAATTCTGGCTACTTTGTGATTCAAATAAAAAACTACCCTGCTTATCCAGTGAATATTTCTTGAAATCAATATCTAGGACCATGCTCATAGATTTAATTCAGCTTCAGGTGCAGGGGTTGCTAAGACCCCTTCTTCCTGAGACTGGGTATAATATTTAACATCTGACACATTCCTGGACCCCTACGTGGTTTATGTTTCACCTGAGATGATTGAAAGCATTTTACAGCAAACATCTGTTTTATTGATTTCTGAAGCTACAACAGTAAACTTTGCATTTGCAATTACTCCGCTTCTTTTTGTTACTTGTTTATTACAAGTTGCACAGACTTTATTTGTATACCCATGTGGAATCCACTGTTTAGATGCTGAGCATATTAGATTTTTCCCCTTTATATTATGCATTATTGGCTGTGCTTTACTCCCAGATGGTGTTTGTTTAAAGGAGCAGTAAACTTTTTTTATGAATATATATATTTTGTATGGATATTTCTATCCTATATAATAATTTGCTAGGATGTTTGTCACGATGGAGTCATGCGCAGTAGAGACTGCCCAAATCTACTGCGCATGATTGCATTGTGTGAGTGAGGTGATGCATGACTGCATCACGTTATATTGTAATGGAGAGCAAAGCCAGTGACATACAGTTCTCCATAAAATGTGATAGAAACTGCTTAGTCATGCTGTCATTACTTCCAGGAAGTAAACACACAGTAAATTCACTTCCTGTTTATTTGAACTGTTATACATTTTGAATAAAACAACTAACAGAACTGAGAGGGCCCTTGTTTTACTCTCTAGAAAAAGCTCTGTAACATCTATGTTTTCATAAAAAAAGATTACTTCTCCTTTAAAAGGATTTGCCCCAGGAGGGGAGCTACACATTTTTCCAAAGCAATTCACATAGATATAAAAATAGAGTGAGTAAAACAAAGGTTGAACAATGCCACTATTAGTTTATTCTGCAGTTGATAAAACAATTCAGACTGGAAATAGTACAGCATATTTGGAATCAGGGGAAATCATCAGGGAACATCATCATATCTCTTGCTTTTTGACAACTACTAAAAATTCCTGCCTATATCTATTAGCGGCATTCAGAAACTAGTACTCAATGACATTTTAAATGCCCTTTACCTTAAGTGCCTGAGCTTCTTCCACTTGGTCCCTGGTATAACTTTCCCACTTCTTCCCAAAATGTATGACACCAAAATAGCATAACTTGCCCTTTGGAGAATTATATTCAGGGAAAAACATGAGCACAACCTACCTTAGGAACAAAAACACTGTAATTAGAGGTGATAAGAATAAAATGTGAAATTTCTGACTTTAAGGTAAGAGGAGTAAAGTTATCTCTGGTAAGTGCTGCCACACCTAGATATCTGAAAAATGCACTTCTATTGGTCAGAAGTGGTCTTCATGGAAGACTTGCAGCCAAAAAAGCCATACCTCCAACATGGAATCAAGGCAGAGCGACTCAGCTAGGCAAGAAAACACAGGAACTGGAGTGCAGAAAAATGGCAGCAGGTGTTCTGGACTGATGAGTCAAAATATAAAATATTTGGCTGTAGCAGAAGGCATTTTGTTCGACAAAGGGTTGGAGAGCGGTACAAGAATGAGTGTCTGCAGGCAACAGTGACACATAGTGGGGGTTCCTTGCACGTTTGGGGCTGCATTTCTGCTAAAGGAGTTGGGATTTGATCAGAATTAATGGTCTCCTCAATGCTGAGAAGTACAGGCAGATACTTGTAATTACCTGACCAGAGCTCCCAATGTAAGCTGCCTGAGAACACCTTGCGGAGGAGAAAACCCACAAAGTAGTAGCAGACTGCTGATTTGGCTATAATGAACAACAACAGAAGACCATTCAAAATACTTGAACGGTAGGCCTCAGTGAGCCAGGAGCTATAGTTTACTAGCAGTCGGTGGCTGCTCCAAGGAGGTCTTGTGTAGAGGTGCAGGTCGCAAAGTCTGATAGCAAGATAACAATCTTGGACACAGACACCTACTCACCAGGTCAGGAATCAACTTATTTAAGCAGTAGTATAGTTACCTCTGTCGTAAACTAGAACAGCAGAACCAAGGGTCCCAAGGAAACCTTGCGAAGGGAGGTTGAACCAGGGATGGTCGAAAGTGTCGACACGCTGGGCACAGGGAAACCTTCAAAGTCGAAAGGAGAGTAGTTGAGAATCAGAGTCAGCAACAGGTTGGCAAAGACAGTACCTAGGAAGCGACAGATGAATAGTCTAACAAACCAGGGTCGAAACCAGTCGAGCAGCATTGTACAAAATCAGCAGGCAGGAGAATAGTCCTATAACAGGCCGAGATCAAAACCAAAACAGGAAGTCAAAGCAGAATCAGGAGACAAGAGACATAGTCGAGGAAAGTCGGATCAAACACTGGAAACACTTTGAACAAGAACCCAAAGTCTCAATAACAGGAAAGCTTTGATTGCGCACCGACATACGTTTGTCGGTGCTTGATATAGGTCCAAACAAGGGCATCACCACAACAAGGCTGGGAAACAGATAAAGGTAGGCGAGCCAGAATAACCGGTAAAAAGGGACAGCAAAACCCAGAGAATCAGGACTATAATTATCCATCATGCAATACCATCAGGGAGGCATCTGATTGTCCCCAAATTTATTCTGTAGCATGACAACGACCCCAAACATACAAAGTCATTAAGAACTATCTTCCGAGTAATGAAGAACAAGGAGCCCTGACCTGAACATCACGGAGTCTGTCTGGGATTACATGAAGAGAGAGAAGAAACTGAGGCTGCCTAAATCCACAGAAAAGATGTGGTTGGTTCTCCAAGATGTTTGGAACAACCTACCTGCCGAGTTCCTTAAAAAACTTTGTGCATGTGTGCCTAGAAGTATTGATGCTGTTTTGAAGGCAAAGGGTGGTCACATAAATATTGATTTGATTTAGATTTTTCTTCTGTTCACTCACTTTGCATCTTGCTAATTGATAAAATAAACTATTAATGTCTATTCTTTTAAAGCATTCTTACTTTACAGCATTTTTTTCAAACCTGCCTAAAACTTTTGCACAGTACTGTATATTATAAATATTTATAGTGTGTGTGTGTGTGTGTGTAGATTATACTTATGACCAAGATCAAGATCCATCACTTATAAGATCATATACACAGTAAAAGTGGATTTTAGTGAACTTATGAATAAATCCTTCTTTCTTAGTCCAGATGGCAGAGAACTTACAAAACTGCAAGGTCTTTGAGGTAGAAACTACCTTCTTTCACATATAGCAAAGAAGAGAAAGAAAGCGAGAGAAAAAAATAGAAGGCAATCTCCTGAACAAAGAACCCAAGAGGACCTTTCACCCCAAGGGACTTAAACTACATTTTTTTTTCTATGGGTTGTATGTTCCACATTGACTAAGAGAAAAGGATTTAATGATAAGTTCACTAAAAATCCTCTTTTGCTGCAATGTGGAACACAAGAACCATGGGGATGTACCAAAACATTCACAATGATTCCTGGGAGGGAAAAGAGAAAAAAAACTATACTGGAGACCAATATTCCACAGGATTAACTCTTACTGTATAAACCTCAGATGTCAAGGGCCACAAAATTTGCACACCAAACACCCGAACAAGAACCAAGAATTAACCTTATTAATCCACAGCTTAAAGGGATAGTAATGTTTCAAAATAAAAGCATATCCAATTATCTTCATATTATTTGGGCCATGGAGAGTGTTATTTCAATGCTGCCTGAGTTGTAGTTCAAGAGCAATTGAATGATAAAGTATCCCCCTCCTGCCCCTTTTACTGATGTAACACTGCTCACTTCAGAGCAGCAAGACTGTCTAGATGGACTGCAGAGAGGGACAATCTTCAATTAACATATGGGAAAGACTTTTCAAGGGGGCAGGGTTTTCCTTCTGCTCACAAGAAAAAGATTGTCCCTTGCTGTGAGCTGTCTGGTTTCAAGACCAGATTCCACATCTGAGGGGAGGTGACTTACACTAGGTAAACGGGGAGGAAGGGGGATACTTTATCATTTAATTACTTTTGAACTACAACTCTGGCAGTACTGAAATAACACTCTCCATGGCCCAAGTACTATGAAGATTAATCGGAGCTGCTTGTATTTTGAAACATTAATATCCTTTTCAAGGGTAACACAGACTCAGTTTGAAATTCTTTATGATATAACCATAAACTGATGAGTAAATCTCTGTTTCTGCATTCAATATACCTGGGTTAAAAGTACCCAAAGTGAATATCCAGAATGCCTCCCTCTTGTTTAATAAACTCATCCTATTGGATACATCTTTATGTATACCTTCTATGCCCATCACTTGAAAGTTATTTAATCCTCCAGCTTAAGAAGTGTTTTTGGGTTTACTTTTAGCAATATAACCTCTTAAGTTTTTCTTTTACTTTTATATTATAATAGCTTTTCCAGAAATACTTTCCTTTAATAGAGGGTCTTGTAACAAACTATCCCAATGCTTTCTCACTACATTAGAGATTTTCATGGCTTGTGAATTGAATTGGCTAATAAGGGAAAGTTGGCTTTTTCTCCCTAGGTTTCACAAATTCTCTCTATCTAAAGTTTCTTCCCTATGAAAGGCGATATTTATTTGGAGAAAAAATCTAACCAGTTGTGAAATCGGAAGTAATGAATTGAAGTAATGAATGAGTTGATTGCTTGGTCAGGTCTTGATTTCATTTCACTGACTGGTGGATTCAAATCCCATAACATTTTAAAAGTGTAATGAATGATTACAAACTTATCCCCTGACAAAGCAAGGTTGACCATTGTGAAACGCGTAGGGAAATATTTATTTTGTATAAGAGATTTTACAATTTTAGCCTAATAAAAGGATTAAAGGCATTCCAACTATATCTGCTTTATCTTTATGTGTGGGGAGAATTCTGGGAGGCCATGAAGTATAGTTATTCTGAGTCTTATACTGGAGTAAGTGCATATATTGGGAGGCAGGTTTTTGCCTCTGATTGTGTAAGTACCAGCTTTGGGTGTCTGATGTGAGTCTCTGTGCATCAACATACCTTTAGAGGTCATATCTTTTTTCTTTCATGAAATGTAGAATCAAAATAAAATTGTACAGAGACCCAGGGGCTCACTCCAGGGAAAGTCTCAGAGTCTAGAGGTGGATGTGTATAGCCTCTTTTGGAGTATTAGTCCAGAAATGCCATGTTTATTTTCTTGTGAATTAAACTGGTCTGCTATTAGAGGGATTCTTCTCTTCCTTTTTTTCCAGAAACTTTCTGTAATAACCTGGAAAAATCAGAGGTCCATCACAAGGAATCCCATGTGTCTTGAAAAAGATGAAGTGGCCCATCTACAAGTAAAGACAGACCAGGAATTCACGAGTGAAGCAGAGGTGAGATTGTTAGTCTTAGCTTCTGACAAAACTTCTTGTTCTACAAAGTTTGTTCGAGCTTTGGAGTGGGGTGGGCCTAAAAGGCATGAGTGGTTTGAACAGTAGACTCCCCCCAAAACAGGCATGTGCAATGAAAACCATGCACCTCTAAGAAAAAGGGCATGTTTAGATGTAATTTGCAGAAAGAGCATACTTTTACCTCCATGGCATCAATAATGACCTTACCTAGGTCAGACTCAAAAAAGTGGTCTTCCTACAAGAAGTCTACTAAAAGGCTACAGAAGCCTTTCCAGAAAAAAAAAATATCAAAGGCTGTCTCAGTAAGGTATGCATTAGCCTTCAGTTTCGTGGTGTGGCAAGAAAAACTGTATTCTGCTGCCTTACCGAGGCAAAACAATCTGTTCCGATATTTATTCAGCTCTGACTTGTTGGGTTAAATGTTCCCCCTTGTTTTTGATTTATTCATATGCATAATAGTGGTGATTTTTTTAATTACATATTCAATTAGTTATTATAGCTGTACCAGTTCCATAAAATTATATTTTTTAAAATATTGTGACATACATGAGATTGTTTGTTTGGTATGGTTTTTATATACCACAAATCTATATTATCCAATAAAGAGAAAGCTTTTCTCCTTTTTATGCGGATGAGGTAATATATTGTATACATATCAACCTGAGTGCCTAGTTAACCATGATTTCATAGTTCACTATTTTGCCTGTCAGGCTTACAGGCAAATAGTGATCAGCTGGGTGATCAATAGCAAGAGGCATCACTAGAGCTCTGATGCCCGCAAAAGAAGTCTGTGCCAAGATCAGGATAAATTAGATACTGATCACGGCTCCAAGTGGTGATAAACACGCTCTCCCTCTGACAGATGACCATTTCTTTGTCTGTCAGGGTTACAAGCAAAGCAATGACCAGCTATCCGTGAGATAACTGATCACTAAACTCAATAGGGAAAAATTGATTAGGATTTCACTAGACCCAAAATTGCTCCGAATGAACGGAAGGACTCTTAAAGGTATAGTAATGTTTCATATTAAAAGCAGCTCTACTTAATCATCACAGTATTTGGACTTCGGAGAGTGTTATTTCAAGTCTGTCAGAGTTGTAGTTCCAGAGTAATTCAATGACAAAATGTCCCCCTCCCACCCCTTTTACTGATGTCACACTGTTCAGCCAGAGCAGAAGAGAGGTGCCCAGGTAGACTGCAGAGAGGGACAATCTTCAATTAAGATAAGGGAAAAACCTGAAAAACTTGTCAAGGGGGGCAGGGATTTCATTGTTTTCATAGGAATAAGAGTGCCCCCTTCTGTTATCTGTCTGGTCTATGGACTGCATTCCACATCTGAGAAGAGATGACTTACACTAGGTAAAAGGGGCGGGAGGGGGAAACTTTGCTTGTGAATATCTCATAAACCATAAAGGTTTGAGAGATAAGACTTATATCATTCTTCATGTTTTTTTAATGCCTACAAATAAAATAAAGTTAAAACGAAGTATTACTATCCCTTTAAGGGGTTCAATAATGAATATTAAAAAATAAGTTATGTTAAAAATTAATAAATAATAGAGAAAAAAACTTCTACCAGGGTGAATGTATGAAAAGGATTCTGTGCCAATTCAGGTATTGACGGATAATCTACCCCTACATCTGCCTAATGGCAATTTGCTAAGATGCTTTAAGCCCAAATCATCCCCTTAAAGTGGAACTTTCAGGTTTATAATATTGCCCCCCAAAACATTAGTAATATAGCAATAGGCAAAGTAATAGTTGTATTATGGAGAATAAATGTACATTATTGAAGTAATCTACCTTCTTTGGCAGGCATCCAGGGCACAGAGTTTACAAGTGAAGCTCTGTGTGCCTGCGCAAGAAGCAACTTACCTTAAGGTAACCAATGAACGTCACACCAATCTGGGCAGTGCACTGGGCAGACAGCGCAGACTTGGAGGCAATTTCTCTCTAAGATGTCTGCACTGTTGTCTGCTGAATGCCTACCAAAGAAGGTGGAATACTTCAACAACGTAGATTTATTCACCATAATACAACAATTACTTTGCCTATCGCTATATTACTAATGTATTGGGGGACTATATTATAAAGCTGAATGTTCCGCTTTAACACCACTTTTGCCAAGGGCAGGGCAATGGGACAGTCTATGTGCATTTATTTCCTCTTCCTTAACAGTATGGGGGAGATTTATAAACATGGAGTTAAGCAAAAAGAAGCATTAAATTGTCTGTAACAGTGTCTTCAATAATTATAAAATTATGAACGCCACTTTAGGAGGGTAGTACTTTTTTTTTTTTTTTTTTAAATGGAGTAACAACGTTTGTAAATAGTTATATAAAGAATTTATAAATAAATGTTGCTATTTGCAACAATTTTGCGTCACAAATTTTGCCAGAATCTTAATGTCAGGTATATGCTGTCCTTAAGCATTCCAGGAGTTAACATCACAGTAATAATGCCATATTTATAAAAACACCAACATCATTTATAAATCAGCCCTGACATTATCTCCAGTTGCCATGACTTAAGGACGGTCCTTAAAAACAAATGTTTTTTTATAAATCTCCTTCTATTTTCCAAAAAGGTGTACAGGAAATAGTGTGACTATACATCATTTTCCTGTACATGCTATGATGCAGATGTTCCAAGGGACTTACTGGCCTCAAGGTTCTAATGAAAGTGGAAGGTGTCTGCCTGTATGCAATAAAGTGATCGTACCCTGTACTACATAACCCGAATCTCTGCTACTGATTTTTTAAGCTAATGCCTAGGGAGCAGCTCCGTGGTATTCTTACATTTGAAATACCATTTAGACAGGATATTGTGCCACACTGAAGATACGGTCATACACAGTCATCAAAAATAGGGTGCATTGTATCCTAAGTAAGAATCCAAATGGGTTACTGAATAAACTGGCTGTCGCCCATTACTGCAACAAGCTGAATCTTCATGGCAACTACTGATGTGCAATAGGAAGGTGAAGTAGTTAAGGCATACTTGATGACTGTGTGTGACCACATGCAGTCTATTCAGAAGTGACTGAATTGCTACAGTGTTCATCACAATCAATCAGTCACCACCTGGTTCAAATGCATATCCACCAATCCTCTATAGCTGGTGTCCACATAGCCCGGGCCTATCACCTGTAGTGTATACCCACCAGGTAGGTATAGTTTAGTGCTCCTGGCTTCCCACAGAGTATGTCAACCCACAACCAATGGAGTACCATTGTCCTCGGGGTGGTACCAGGTACAGAATACAGTAGGAAATGTTGTGATGTTGCAGGTATTTTTACATCTTTAAAGTGTCTGAAGTCTAAAAATGATTTTTTTCTGTAGTTTCGTAGAAGTCAAATTTGAATAATGTAAGAAAATTAGAGGTTATAATTTTTGTGCTTATGGCACACCCCACAGTATTGTGAAACAAGAAAAATAAGAACCTATCCTTGACTCACAAGACACTATAAAAGTTGTGCTTCATTCCTCTAAAACACTTTAAAGGGCTATTAATACTTAATATGTAAGTTAGTTATATTGTAGGGTTTATCCTCCTGAGAAAAACAAGGGTACACTTTTGAGATGTTTTATTAAAAAGTTAGTTGAAGGTGCTCCACCTGTATTTGTGGGAGGGGCTGCAGGCCTTAAATACAGGCAGCAGCCCCTTCCACTGGAGCTCAATTCGCGTTCAGCTCACCTCACACTGCACGACTGACTACGTCAATTGTATTCCATCCGCTTCCGTCACCTCCGGTACTTTCACCAGCTCAGATCTAACGTTCACATCGTCTCCGTAAGTTATCTCACCTTGTTTCCCATCAGCACCAGTCTCACCTGTCAAGCACTATATACATCCACTGCCCTCACCCTGCCAAACCTTTGTCATATCCTATTTTCTTAATTCACTCAATTTCAGGATCTCTCTGCTTCCGTTCCATCGGTCCCTTCCTCGCGCTTTCACCATCTGAGCCTTGCTTTCAGTTCCTGTCATCCCTCAGTTCATCCGCTCATTCCTGCCCAGTTCACGCTATGTCATTCTTTCGCTCTATCTCATTACCCTCACCTTTTCCCCGCCTCCAGCAGCCGTCAACCCGTTACCTTCAGTCAGCTTCACATTCCCTCACATCATCACCGCTCCCGTCACCTCCGGTTCACCTCTCACGGCCGGTTCCCTCGTTCCCTGTTGTTGCCTTCCCCAATTCACATAACACATCCCTCCCGCTTGTCACCATGTCACCTTACTCCTCACCACCTACCACAGTACCACTGCTCCCCGTCCGGTTCATGTTTATGTCGGCCACCAGTCTATCTCCTTTACTGCATCTGTCAGTCTGTTTTCATTCATACACTACCGGTCCCTCCTTGGTTAGTTTCACCATTGGTTCCTTCCATTTCTTCCGTTCTCCGTCGTTTTCCTCCCCGCTCTCACAACCCTCCCGCATTCACTACGCTGCCCTACTCCTTCATTACTCAAGCCACGTCACTTTTGGTTCGATAAGCTGCCGCTTACCGATTTGCGCTCTCCCATTACCTCCCTCTGACCACCGCTCTACCTTTGTTCTCCTATTCCGCCTTTCTCACGCTCATGCCACCCCATCTCCCCCCCTTTTTCCTTACCCAGCCTTGCAGTCACTTTAAAAAAAAAAAAAAAAAAAAAAAAAAAAAAAAAAAAAAAACACTACGGCCTAGTCTCAGGATAGTTAGCATATTGGTCAGCGTTGCAACGCGTTCATTCCCCACAACGCGTATTGATCACATTCAACATCACCTAGACAACTAGGATATTCCCATTCCTTATTCTGAGTCCAGTCTCCCTTCACTTGCTATGTTTTGCACCCTGTTTTAAAGCTTAATATAGGGTATAATGTGATGAATATATTATACTTCTTAAACATCTAGCACTTCCGATTCACGACTACCATGTTCGCTAATAGCGTACTATGCATAAGCACTAGCCCCCCTGTGCTTACTTTAATTTGGTTCCCTTCTCGGCAGTAAACTGCTACTAATTCTATTCTAACGTCCACTAATACATCCACATCGCTCAGATATGCTTACAGGCTCTGATCAAGTGCTCTACATTACGCAGCACAGAGCAGCAAGCGCTACTGTTCTACCCTGACCGCCTCCCCATGCAATCAAACATACCTGTCTTCCGACTCCATAGGTTTTGTAGGTGCTTTCCCTTACAGCCGAACACACGCTGCTACATCAGGCCGCATACCAGTGTCCTATTTTCTCGTGTACCCATGTGCCACACCGAATCTCGCTCCCAGGTTACACTAGATACAGCAGTAGCAAATGCCACCAATCATTCTCCTCCAACGATTACACGCTATCAAGCGGTTATCCACGCAAGTATCCCCTCTTTTTATACACCATTTCCCTACAAGCCAGACTCTCTCCTCATCGCAATACATACCTCCCCTGGTTAACACCACAACCTCACTATATACATTATACTTGTGTTAAGGAATTCATGTTAGTACTTCATCCCAGCCTTTTGTGCCAACACATATTGCCATTCATACACGTCCAGCAACCAACTGTAGGTGCCGATACAGCATTAATACTGCAACCTATGTCATCATCCATTGTACAGTGTCCAGGTACACCATAGTGCATGTACCAAGGCACATTTCCATTGTATCAGTGTCTAGTTACACCATACCGAGTATGCAACTACAACATGCCTATTGTAATACGTCTACTTACATCATACTGCACGCAACATTACCACATGCCTATCGTAGCAGCATCCAGTTTTTAACAACGCAGGACCACCTATGTCAGTTACATTATACTGCATGTACCATACAACTTGCCTATTAACCAACGCAAAATTCATATTATACCAGGTACCACTACACATTCCTATTTTACCAATGTAGTTACTCTATACAGTATGTACCAATACAACTTTCCTATGGTAACCATGTCCAGTTTCACCATACCGTAAGTACCATACCGTATACCGTCCGGTGACACCATCCTATAATGTAGCAATACAATTCATATCATAACCACGCCCAGCCATTCAATACTGTATGTACAATGCAATCATTTCCATCATACCTTCGCCCAGCTGACCATACCATATGCACCATACAACTTCCCTAATAACCAACGTCCAGTCGACAGACCCCAGCCATACCTCTTCGTGGAAGCAGACAGACCCCAGCCATACCTCTTCACGGAGGCAGACGGACCCTAGCCATACCTCTTCGCGGACGCCATCGGACCCCAGCTATACCTCTTCGCGGAGACCGACAGACTCCAGCCATACCTCTTCGCAGACCAAACCTCTTCGCCGAGGAGGCCGGACCCCAGCCATACCTCTTAGCAGAGACCAACAGACCCCAGCCGTTCCATACCTCTTTGCTGAGGTTGATGGAGCACAGCCATACCTCTTTACAGAAGCCGACAGACCTCAGCAGCTCCAGTGGAGGAAGCTGAGGCTATAAATAATTCAATCACCTCATCCCACATTCCATATGTTGCACCTTTACTTCTCTAAAACAGATCAATTCAGAAAGGCTAGACTTACCATTCTATCCCACCAAGACAGATGATGTCTTATGTCAGCCCTGCAAGCTATCTCTATCCACCTCATCTCACCAGTGGTTAGCCAATACTTACCCTATCTGACAGTCCACTTTCAACCTGCAACTTCAGTAAATATTTACGCATCATCTCCCTCGGTTAGGTCTCTATCACGCCTGGGCCTCAATCCAGAACATTACACTGCCCATTCATTTAGAATTGGTGCCGCTACTGCGGCACCAAGTAACGGAGTTCCAGCTCACATCATTCAAAAGATGGGCCGCTGGCGCTCCTCATGCTACACACGTTACATTCCCGATCCTCGATCAGAAATTCAACATGCTCTGGTATCATTGACTCATAATGATGGTTCCCAATAAATGGTTTCTGGTTATTTTTTGCCTCTTTTCTTTTGGCCTCTTACAGGTTAACTGTATTGACGCACCCCCTGGGGGCCCCGACAGGCCCGGGGGGCTGGCAACCCTACACCAAGCATCTCCCCAGCATATCACAGCCATAAGCCCCGACCACAAGTTGAAGGTGCTCCACCTGTATTTG
Organism: Rhinophrynus dorsalis; assembly: GCA_037306005.1. Taxonomy (NCBI): domain Eukaryota; kingdom Metazoa; phylum Chordata; class Amphibia; order Anura; family Rhinophrynidae; genus Rhinophrynus; species Rhinophrynus dorsalis. The sequence goes on along the minus strand of CM074720.1, from coordinate 335,492,491 downwards.
TGGGAGCGGCTGCAGGCCTTAAATACAGGCAGCAGACCCTTCCACTGGAGCTCAATTCACATTGAGCCCCCCCATATACCCTCCCTTCTTTCAGGGCTTTCATTCAGGTTGGCCCTCTTACAGGTTAACAGTATCAACGCACCCCCTGGGGGCCCCGATAGGCCCGGGGGCTGGCAACCCTACACCAAGCATCTCCTCAGCATATCACAGCCGTAAGTCCCGACCACAATTGCAGTTTTAAGTGGCACTGATTGTACACTATTCTATAGAGTTTTATGACTATAGCTGTTCATAGATTAGTGCAGTAAATATACCACTTAAATTTCAGGCCACTGAAATACTTCACCTAAATGATCAAGTATAAGCTGCAATAACTTTTGAATAAACCACATCTCAGCAGCAGCAGTAACCTTGCTTTAGTCATGAGGACAAATCCTACAATATATATTTAAATATTAAGTGTTACCATCCCCTTGATACAATAAACAGTTGTTCAGGTCCAAAAGAGGATTTTAGTCTTACCTGTTAAATCCTTTTCTCTTAGTCCATACAGGTTACTGGTAACTTTGTGTAGGTGATCTGCCCCTTTAAGTATGCAGGAACAATTCTAGAAGTGAATGTAGGGGGTGGAGCCTACCTTCCCTACTTGGCTGCAGCTAGCCAATCAGCTCCAGTAAGATTTGAGACACTATTGACTGGACAGTAAGAAGGAAAGAAGACTCCTGTGAGCATGACCCCGAAGGACCCCCACGGTCTGCCACAGGAGAGCCAAGCATGGTCCCTTGACAGGGTGGGAGACCAGTAACCTGTATGGACTAAAAGAAAAGGATTTAACAGGTAAGACTAAAATCCTCTTTTCTCTGTCAAACTAGTAACTTTGGGATGTCCAACCATTGAGTTTCCCGGAGGCGGGAAGTAAGGAAAGGACCAAGTGCAAGGCCCCCAAAGTCACCACAGCAGATATGAACCATCAGATCAGAGGTAGCCCAACAAAACAAATGAATTGTCAACGGACACTGAACAGGGGTAACAACACCCCAGGAACTGTTACATAGCACACTGAACTAGAGCCAATAGGGCTCAAAAGTGAAGGCTGCACCAAAAAAACGAAGAATATTCTAGACAGGCAAGACTGCCTCCAGGATCTTCCTCCCAAAACTGGCATCAGACGATGCCAGCACATCAACACAGTAGTGCTTCAAAAAGGTGTGCACAGACAACCAAGTGGCAGCCTTGCACAACTTATCAGCGGAGCCCTGATTCTTGTAAGCCTAAGAAGCCCCAATAGATCTAGTAGAATGAGCAGTGACCCGAAAGGGAACAGGCTTCTTCCTTAGCTTGTAACCCTTATGAATAGTGGACTTAATCCAAGACGCAATAGTCACTTTGGATGCAGGTCTCCCTGCCCTGGGGCCCTCAGGAATGACGAACAGTGTGTCAGACTGTCAAATGGACTCAGTGCGATGTACAAAAACTTGAGACAACGCACCACATCTAACAAGTGGATATCCCTCTCCTTGTCAGAGGCAGGGTCAGGGCAGAAAGAAGGCACCACAATCTCCTGATTAAGGTGGAACTCAGAGACCACCTTTGGGAGAAACTCCTGCGAAGTACCACCTTGTCTTTGTGAAACACCAAAAAAGGGTGGTCTACAAGACAGAGCATGTAACTCCGCGACACGGCGAACAGACACGATCGGCAGGAGAAAGGCCATTTTCCACGTTACCAAGCGTAGAGGAATAGCAGCCAAGGGCTCAAATGGAGGGTGCTGAAGGACGCTCCAAACCAAGTTAAGATCCCACTGAGGAGCGTGAGTCTTGAAAACAGGACGAGTATGAGAAACACCCTGAAAAAAACCTTGACATCAGCAAGAATAACAATGCACCTCTGAAAGAAAACAGAGAGCAGAAGTCTGAACCTTAAGGGTACTCAAACTGAGGCCCTTATCCACACCGTCCTGCAAGAAAGCCAGGACCATAGGCAGATCAAAATCCTGACAAAGGTCCCTATCAGCACACCAAAAGAGAAAGGTTGACCAGACACAATGGTAGGCCTTAGAAGAAAAGGGTTTGCAGGCACTAAGCATAGTAGCCACCACACCAGAAGATAAACCTTTCTTATTCAGTATTGAGGATTCAATTTCCAAGCCATCAAAAAAGCTAGATGATGAAAATCCTCCTTCCACAGGTAACCCTGTAGAAAAAGATCCGGAGGCAAGGGAGCCACTCCACTGACAGAAGCTCCGGAAATCAAGCCTGTCAAGGCCAGTACAGAGCAATCAGAATGACTGGACAGCGCTCCAGTCTCAATTTCCGTAACACCCTGTGCAACATGGGGAGGAAAAATGTAAGCCAGAGGAAATAACCAAGGAATGAACATGGCATCCACTGCTAGAGCTAGAGGATCCCTCCAGCGAGAGAAGAACATTGGAACCTTCCGGTTGTGTAGTGTCTCCATCATAGCAATGTCGCCAGAGGAATCACGGGCACCATGATAGGCACCCTGAAAATTATGAATTTGTTGTGGGAAAAAACATACAAAAAGACATAAACTTATAGTTTTCCATATATATCAATGGAAAGTAATATACCTGTGTTCTGGTTACTATTGCCCTAGAAGACTGTGCTAAAGACCTAAAAACAGTGACTCACATGGCCCCAGGCAAAGGGGTTTGTTACATATATTGGATAATGCAAGAAAAGGAAACTTATGTTCTGTTGGAACAAGACTTCAACCAGGATGAGTGAAAAGCAGAAGTTGGTGTCTGAAAAGGCACAGGACATAGAAAAGGACCTTTCTTTACCTCACCCAGCAGTCTCTACCACACTCTCTCTCTGAGACTACACTACTGATAAGCTTTTAACTGGAGCTTTAACTACTGCATCCTATGTATCTGCAAAAAGCAAACAGTTACACACTGATAAAATGCCTGGGAGCTGTTTGCATGTTTGTTAGCCGTTCTGAGTGTTCTGAGTGCAATAGACACAGGACCACAAGCTTTCACAATTCTCTCCTGATGAGATGGTCCTTAGAGACCAAGGAATGTATTGTGTTTTAATGTAGTTTCTTTTGTTAAACTATTATTATGCATTTATCCAATACTAATTCTCCAGTCTGTGTACTCATATTACATCTTATGAGATACCATATGTTAGGAAGTTTGCTGACATGACATCCAGCTACTACATCAGTCTGTATCAAGTCCTAGAGATGACTGGCTACAGTTGTCCCACCTGCACTTCTAGTAATTCAAATCATTCCATAGATGCTAGGAAGGGAAAATAAGAATTAATTCTGCACATCTGTGAAGTGTGTGAATCTCAGTCTGCTGTGACTTCCATATGGTCTGTGTATCATTTGCACATACAAAATGTATGCTTATGTTCTAAGAACTGGACAAATACTGGAACAAAATAACTGCACCATTGAGGAAAATAGAAAAACAACTCATTTCCAACTTGTTCAAATTGGGCTTTTAACACATTGCCAGATAGAGGTCTCCATCTAAATGCATGTGCTTTTTATTTATCCTCTACGGTGCAGCTGGTTTTATTCAGAATTACTCCAGTTTTTTTTAGGACAAGAGCCATACATAGCAGAACTCTACCATTGCAGATATAATAAGTTCTAGAGTATATTTAGATTATTCACTAATTAGCATTATAACATTAACCTTACAGTTTTTTCATGATACTTCAAAAACAAAAGCTTGCTAATAAATTACATTTCTTGTGAGGAATGACCATTTAAATGAGTAATTCAGCCACACTTTCACCTGCATGTCAGTTAAGGCTCCAAGAATATCAAAAGACTGTCATGGCTTTCTTACTATAAACACTGTTTCAATAAATCACTGCAATGTTATGTTTTACTACTGTGATATTATGTCAGCACTTTGCCCAGGTCTGAGTAGAAATAATGCCTTCAACAGCATTCTCATAAAAATATTCAGATACAGGTAGAAGAAATATAATTACTAATGTTTAATGCAAGATTTTTGCATCAGAGATTAACAGTACTTATACTCATGATTCTAAGTAATATACTATAAAAAACACAGGACGGTACCAGTGGTAACCTTAATACTATATGCAGGGCTTAAAATTTGAAGTCCTTTGCTACTAGCCAGACCTGAAGAGTTACTCGCCACTGCAAGCCAAAACATATCCACCAGGGCTGAATTTCTACTCACCAGGGCTAAATTTTCACTCGCCATTGGCTAGTGGCGAGTGGAAATTTTGAGCCCTGCTATATGTATACTAAAAGTCACTTTAAAACTAATTAAATACTATTTACAATGATGCTCATATGAGTAAGCTGAGGACATGGCCGATATTGTAAGACTTAACCTGCGCTGGCTGCTGGTTCTCCTTCAATTCGGAGACCTCCCAAAATCTCCAAATTTATCCTAAGTGCACTGGAATGCCAGAAGGAGGCAGCAAATTAAACAAAGGGCCCACTGACAATGTATATAAATGCATTAAAATAAACAAACAAAAAAAAACCACTCTGAGACTCATATACTGGTTCTTTCTTCATTAAGTTGCTAGTCTTCAAGATGCCAGCTTGTATACCGGCTTAAAATATCACTCACTTCATCTTTGTCAGCTTATTCATATGAGCCTTGTCCGACCACCATCATTGTGTTTAGTATTTTATTAGCACTGACGTGACGGATAAAACACATATAGTATTATAGATACTTGTGGTACCTTCCTGGACTTCTTTTATTGCTTGGTAGAGTTCGCTTGTGGGAAATGCAACCTGATGGGTCCAATTGAAGACATTAAAGGGATAGTAATACTTCGTTTTAACTTTATTTTATTTTGTAGGCATTAAAAAAACATGAAGAATGATATAAGTCTTATCTCTAAAACCTTTATGGTTTATGAGATATTCACAAGCAAAGTTTCCCCCTCCCGCCCCTTTTACCTACTGTAAACAATCTCTTCTCAGATGTGGAATGCAGTCCATAGACTGGACAGATAACAGAAGGGGACACTCTTATTCCTATGAAAACAATGAAATCCCTGCCCCCCTTGACAAGCTTTTCAGGTTTTTCCCTTATCTTAATTGAAGACTGTCCCTCTCTGCAGTCTACCTGGGCAGCTCCCTTCTGCCCCGGCTGAGAAGTGTTACATCAGTAAAAGGGGCGGGAGGGGGACACTTTGCTTGTGAATATCTCTTAAACCATAAAGGTTTTAGAGATAAGACTTATATCATTCTTCATGTTTTTTAATGCCTACAAAATAAAATAAAGTTAAAACGAAGTATTACTATCCCTTTAAGAGCCAAGTCTGGGTGGATGCAGTATACCTCTCACGAGCCTAGATAGTTCAACTACTGTTGTTTCTGTCACTGGAAAATGTGAGTTGTTCATTTTTATATATTATACATGTTCAGTCTCTATGGAAACAATACAGTAGCTGTCCTCCCTGTTTGCCGTCTTGTATCCACATACTGTACAATAATTGCTCTTTCATTTGCCATCTTTTTGACTTACCTTTGACTTAATTCTCTCAACTTGCTGTTCCAAATCTTCAATATCTTCTGAATTTTCTAAACGTTCATAATGTGCACTTCTTGTACCTTTAATCAAATTTAAAGGCAATGCAGACATTCCATATGCCTAAAAAAAAATCAAATAAGTTATAAAGTCTTGTGGAACTTTGTACAAACCACAGAACTTGACAGCAGAGAAGACCCATCCAGCCGATAATCTATTCCAATTATCTACCACCGACACAGTGACGTAAAACGTTTTACATTACATCTAGAAAAAGAAAAGTGTATTAATTCTGAAGAAAACTAATAGCATAAAATGGGACAAGACAAAATTCCCCAAATATACAAATTATTTAAATGAGGCTTTTAACCACTTGAATGCTAGAGAAGTCATTAAAAATACAGAAACAACTCTCTAGAATGCAAGGAGTTTAAAAGCCTCATTTATATCAATGTCAATTTTTGTCTGCCTTTGGGGCAGTTGGTTTGCCTATAAATTACTCCACTTGTTTTTGTACATTATGCTCTTTTTGTTCTTGAATATATATTTCAAGGAATAGTAAACCCTAAACCCTAAAGTACCTTAATGGAAAGGCCATGAGTCTAACTACCACACTTCTATTGTGGTAGATCAAGGTTTGAAACACCCAGTGTTGCTCACTTGATCCGGCACAGACTTCTGTAGAGTCAGGAGAACACTTCCTCTTCTTCTTCAAAGGTGACTAGAATAGGTGTCTGAGCAGGGAATACGTCCTCACTGCTCAGACCCAATATTAGTAACACACATCTGAAATGTGCAAATATCTTTTTTGTCCACATCGTATTACTACTGTGTTTGAGCAGTAAGGAAGTTTATCCCGCCTCAGACCCCATGTTAGCTATGATCGATACAGCCTGAAGAAGAGGCCTTTACCTGACATTGAGGGAATTGGGAGGGGGGGATAGGTTGAATGTTAACCCTGAACTAATGGAGCAGCATAGCAGCATTCAAGAACACATGATATTTCCATTAAGTCTGTTTGGGGACTACTATTTATTTAAAGGGAAAACTATTAATTGCATTTTTTTAATTAGTTTCTGAGTGATTAGATTTGTTGATTAAGCTTATTAAAGCATGCCATGCAGGCTCTTCCTATGTTAGCTCTAAAGTACCTCTCCAAGATTTTTTTCTTTTTGTGACTGCAGATTTCTGAATTGCCATGGTGATAATACATAAACAAAACAATGATATGCCTCCTTCAAGTACAAAGCCATCAGAAGGGGATTTAATTCATTTTTTTCCCAAGTTTCCAATCCAGGAGCCCTAATGAGGCATTGGAGATTGCATCATATAGTGGAATAGCAATTATAAGCAAGAACAACTTAACAGCAATATTTAGAATTTGTATAGTTACATCTTATGTGATGAAAATTATGTGAATTGCTTCTGTTTGAAATGGTTGTGAACTTCCTTATATACTACCATGTGGCCCATGGTATAGGCACACTGTATATTAACCCCATGGATGCTAACAATGTTTCCAACCCATTGCAAGGCAACGTGGAAAAACCTTTAACATGCAAGGAGTAGATGAACTAATCACGAAGTTAAACTTGAGCTTAGATGTGCATTTAATTAAAATCTATATAGAAATTATATATAATTGGAATAAATATCTTTATCTTTCCCATTTCTTATTGTGAGAGTTTCCACTTTAGTTCTGACAGGTCATGCCATCTATTTGCAGTGCAAATTTAAGTCTGGATTATACCGTATGTGACAAATGTTATCACTGATTTTACAACACAGATTGCTATTGAAGTCTACAGGCAAAAATGTAGATAAAACAAGTGACAAAGTTCTCAGCTGAAATGGAATCCAGGGCAGGCCACTTCAGTTTACAAAGATTCAGCAAGAAAATATCTTGTTCACTAAAAAATTAACAAGATTTTCTATGGGCTGAGCAATGAGCAGACAAATGTATGGGACCTTCAGATTTCCACTGATGTGTGCATAAAGGAGTTCTCCATGTGTAGCGTTATTGTAAAGCTTGGTCAACAAGACGTCTTCTTGCACAGTCAAACATTGGGATCTATGTATAAAAATACAGCAGTGCAATTCTTGGGCAAACCAACTTCACCATAAGGGACACATAATTCCAGTTGATTTTAATGCAAATTTTAACCTCTTGAAAGATCTCCAACACATAGCATACAAGGGGTTAAAAAGCCCCATTTAAATCAATGGCAATCAGGGGAATTTTGTGTGTCCCCTGTGGTACAGTGGTTTACCCCAGAACTGAACTGCTTCACAGCCAGTCTAATCCATTTTTAATTTATAGCAAATATCTTATAAAACAGAAGTGTACCAGTGTCACGGTTTTGAAGAACACTCAGACAAATACTTGTAAAATTAAAAAGAACTTTACTGAAACTAAAGCAACAATCAGTAAATACTTTCCCAACCCACACAGGCCCAGGTGGAGACAGTACAGGTACTTCCCACAACTTACACAGGTCAGGTAGGAACATTAGATCACAACAACGTACAGACTGATAGAAGGTACCCTAAAGCGCTAGGGTGAGGTGGAGGCAGCGACCTGCTGGTAGCGTCACTGAGCTGACCCACAGATACTGGCAGCAAGGACCCTAGAACGTTAGGGTAGTAAAGAGGCACAAGACTCACGGATACTGGCAACAAGGACCCTAGAATGCTAGGGTTGCAAGGAGGCAACTAACCCACGGATATGGCAGCAGCAACCCTAGATGCTAGGGTGAGACGGAGGGAACAGACCACAGAAGGCAACGGGTGTCCGGTAGTACGTAAGTGTACGGAGAAGGGCCACCACACTACAGCTGGCTCTTGAGCCCTAAGGCCACAGAGGTACGGTAAGGCAGGGCGAGATAGTGAACCGGACCTAGAACTCTAGGGTGATAGCGAGGTTCAACAAGGGTGGTATAACGCCCAGAGGATAGCCTATAACTCCCAACAAGGAGTGAGCACAGCTAGTGACAGTGGTAACAACGGACACGTCAGTAAGGGAACGAGCAACTCTGCCTGACTGTTGACAGCACGGAAACCGATACTCTGTATGTGCACACCTCCAAGAGGTGGTTAAAGCCAGTAAGCACGGCAACAGCAGCGGGTGCTCAGCTAACGGTCAGCAAAGTAAGCGGGTTCTCAGCCAATCCAGTCAGCAACGTAAGCGGGTTCTCAGCCAGTCCGGTCAGCAACGGATGCAGGTTCTCAGCCAGTCTGGTCAGCAACGGATGCAGGTTCTCAGCCAGTCTGGTCAGCAACGGATGCGGGTTCTCAGCCAGTCCAGTCAGAAATGTGAGCGGCAGAAGAACAGGATACACAGGAATGTCGTCAGGCAGGCCAGGTCATACACGAACAGAGGAACAGCAGTAACTAGCGCTAGGCTCTGGTATACCATAAAAGGGCGCCCGAATAACGTCATGACAGGGTATAAAAGGGCTGGCCCTGGGTGGAGTCAGGTCCAGGGACCAATGAGAATCCAGCATTGTAAACAAGGAAGAAGGAATGTTGCCATGCAGCAGCCAGGATCACGGGCACTGTGATGACCAGGAAAGGGAATCCTCTAAACTAGAAAACCCAAGAGGATCCCAATTCCCAGGACTCAAGCAGCTCTTTTTTTCTCCTAGAGAGAAGACCAGTGTTTCACACGAACTAAGAGAGAAGGATTTATCACGAAGTACAAAAAAACATCCTATGTGGAACACGGGAACCATGCGGTTATAATAAAACCTCCCATCAAGATTTCAGGAAATGAAAGAGGAAAAACAACTCAATACAGAAAGCAGTTTCAAATTAGAATAACTGGTACAACATGATTGTCAGGTGTAACTGCAAACCAAGGAACAGGAAATCAACTGATTACTGTCAAAATAAAAAATTAGATTGACGCCTACACAAGCACAAGCCTGTAGGACCTTCCGACCAAAACTGGTTTAAAGCGGAACTACCACCCTATATAAAGCTGCCCTACAGTAATTAGGCATATGGCAACTATTTTCTTAATAGTGCTATTATCTCACACAAGTAGCCAGTTCTGAAGTAATCCTTACTCTTCTGAGACCGGAACCCAGGCTTGCATGCAGACATCTTATCTTAGAGGTGTCTGCATGCCTGCGCTGCCCGTCCCGGTCTCCTCTAGGAGGCACTGTATGGTGCTTTAAGGAACCGGAAGGACTGACTGCACAGGTGCGCAGACAGCTCTAAAGCAAGAAGCCTGGCAGTCAGTCTCCAAAGAATAAGGATTACTTCAGAACAGTCTACTTGTGTGTGATAATGGCATTATTAAGAAGCTAGTCGCCATTTGCCTAATAATTTGGGGGCGACTTTATATAGGGTGGTAGTTCCACTTTAAGTCAAAGCCAGCACAATGATACTGTAGCTTTTGACAAATGCGTGAAGACACAACCATATCACTGCCTTACACAGCTGTTCAGCAGAGGCCTGATTCTTGCAAGCCCAAGAAACACCACAGACCTGGTGGAATGAGCCGTGACCAGAAAGGGAATCAGCTTCTACTTGTGAACATAAACCTTGCTGAAAGGTAACTTTTAATACAAGAAGCCACTGTTACCTTAGATGTAGCTTCGTCCACAAGAAGGCCCTCAGAAATGACAAAGAGCAAATCAGATTTTCGAAAATGTTTAATGCGATGAACATAGTACCTAACCACATCCAAAAGATGACGCTCATACTTCTGCCAGTTAAAAGGGACAGAGAGAGAGAATAAAAATTTGCTGGTTAATGAGAAACCATATAGGAGTTCCTAAAATTACCCTATCGGAGTAGAACATCATGAATTCAGGCTTACAAGGGAAAGCCTGAATTTTGGCCACTAGCCAACCAGACACAATAGTCAACAGAAAGGCTGTCAAGAACGACAGACAAGAGAGCCAAGAAACACAGAGAAACTAAAGACAGATGCTCAAAACGAGCCTTCTGCAGAACTCCCAGAATAAAGTTCAAGTCCTATGGAGGAGTGGGACTCCAATAGGTTGCGTAGGGATGAGCCAACCCTTGCACAATAGTCTACAAATAAGGCAATGCACCTCTGGAAAAAAGATAGAGCTGAAATCTTTAATAGAACTAAGACCAAGCCCTTTTGTAAGACCATATATAACAATGAACATATCCTGTGGTACACCTTGGATGAAACCGGCTTATCACCTTTCAATGTAGTGGCGATGACCGAGTCAGAAAAGCCCTTCCTCCTCAGGATGTTGGCTTCAAAAGCCAAGCAGTCAAAGCCAGCTTGTCCACCCGTGAATGACACAGAGGACCCTGAGTGAAGAGGTCTGGATACAGATGGAGCCAAAAGAGCTCTGAAATGGATAGAGTGGGAAGATCTGAAAACCAGGCCTGGTAAGGCTAGAATGATATGAGTCTGCTCCATCCTGGATTTTCAGCAGCATGCTGGAAATCCAAGGAAATTAAGGAAACAAATAAGCCAGGGTAAAGATCCACGGTAGGACCATAGCATCTACTGCAAGAGCTAGAGGGACCTGGTATCTGAAACACAACTGAGGAATGTTGTGGTTCAACTGAGAGGCCACTGGATCCACCAGAGACAAACTATAGAATTGAAAATCGTCTGGTGTAGCTCAGTTGGTGACTCAAAGTCTGCAACATTATTGTCTACCACTAGAGTATGAAAAGTAGAAAGAGTTGTTACCTGAACATCCTACCATGTAAGGATCAGTTGAACCATGCGGCCACACATCTGGTCCCTACCCAGCAGTTGATGTAATCCTATGATGCTGCATTTTTGTCCTGGATTCACAGAGAGGATACCTGGAGGGACGGACACCAATGCAGCAAAGTTTGGTGAATCACCCAAGGCTCCAAAACACTGAAGGACAGAAAATTCTCCTCTCCGGTCCAAAGACCCTGAGCCTTCTGAGGACCCATGGTGGCACTGCAGCCTATATACTTGGCATCTGTTGTTTTTGAATGATCAAGGAACATCTTAGAGATAGACAGGACCTCTGTAGCCACAAACTAAGGTCTACCTTTGTCCAGTAGGACAGATGGGTAACACAGGAAGATGACACTGTTTCCTGGACCAATCCTGAGAATATCCAGTTTGCAGTTGCCTCATATGGAATTGTGGAAATGGGACTGCCTCCAGGGCAGAGACCAGGTAACTCAGTATGTTCATATACTACCTCACCATTGTTGACGGGGTGAAGCAGGGACAGAGGCACCTGATGAGGCAATGACAGAATCTTGATTTCTGGTAGGAATACCTTCCCCAGAAGAGTGTTGAAGCTCAGACTGAAGCACCAGGGACAAAACCAGTGAAAATTTCTTGAAACTGAAAAAACAGCCATGGTATTTCAGAATAGACATGCAAATTCTGAATCTGATGGCACAGAGTCTCCTGTTAAAAGGATATTAATATTCTAAAACAACTTTACTTAATATTGTAGCCCTTACAAATACAAATTAAATAAGCCCAGCGGCATCTCTCAAACCTGTAACATAAGATGGCACCAGAAGTTGCAAAATTCACCTTAAATACAGAATCCAGCCAATTATGTGCCTGGTTCATTAGTGCCTCTGCAAGCAGTAAAGCTGCATTCTAGGAAAGGAGTAAGAATGGAGGGGGTATCCCACTACATTAAGCATGTGCAGAAAAGGGATACAAAAAAAAAAAAAAAAAAAGAGAGAAATCTGGGAACAAATAACCTCTTGTCAGGTATCCTCCATTTGTACAGGAGTACCTAGTCTAAGGAATGACGAAGAGAAAAAAGGCAACCTTCTTTTTGTGCTATTAAGAACATGGGGGGAAGAATAACTGGAATCTGAGGCCTCAGAGATCTTCTAAGTTTCCAGGACAGCTTGGATGAGACCCTCAGCAGAAAAACCAGGGTATTTCTCATAATAATCCCTAACAGCGAACAATGAATCAAAATTGTTCTCATCAGAGTCCCCTTGCTCAAGTGAGTCCCATGCCATCAGGCTCCTATGTACCAAACAAATGTCTGCTCAGGCCAGTTAAACAGAAACTAAGAGGAGAAGGCTGCTAATGCAAGGCATCCTCTAACAGACCCAGGCCTCTTAAGTTTGTGCTCTGGTTCAAACTAAGAATGGATGCCAGGGAAGGGAGCCTCAGTAATGGGGGATTATGCATGCCCCACCTCCAGCAAGAAAAAAAAAAAAAAGGCTAACTATGAGATAATCTTTTCCAGTGCACACTCCATGAAGGTCAATTTTAAAACTGGATTAGACTGGCTGGGATAAAGTGAAGCAGGAAGAGAGTCTTCAATTCTGAATGTCTTAGGTCAAGTTCCCTGCCCTCCTGTGGGAGGATACTTTACTCCATGCTTTCTGTTTTCCACATAGAATGTAAGAGAAAAGGAGTTTAACATTGCATATAGTAACATAGTAAATTATGTTGAATAAAGACACAAGTCCTTCAAGTTCAACCTTTGTCTCATACCCTAGTGACATGAGAATTGTATAGCTATCCTGCTACCAAATAAGTTAGTCATTTATCAGACCTTCCTGATTTGCCTACCAATATTCAGTATAACCCTGTGTGTTCCCTTTTCAAGAAATTTATCTAATCTTCTCTTAAATGTATCCACTGTATCTGCCATAACCACCTCCTTGGGCAAGGAATTCCACAATTTAACAGACCTTACTGTAAAAAAACCCTTCCTCTGCTAAGTCTAAACCTCTTTTCCTCTAAACTCAAGGGATGTCCCCTGGTCACCTGGCATTGGAATGAATTGCTCACCACAGAGATCCTTGTACTGACCTCTCATATACTTGTATAATGAGATAAGATCTCTTCTTAGTCGTATTTTCTCTAGAGTAAATAAACCAAGTTTGTCTAGTCGTTCCTCATACGTCAAATTCTCCATTCCCTTAATTAACTTTGTTACTCTTTGCTGTACCCTCTCCGGTTCTTGTATCTTTTTTAGAACTGGTGCCCAACAATGTACTGCATATTCAAGGTGAGGTCTTACCAATGATTTGTACAATGGCACTATTATGTTATCCACTCTTGCTTCAATGCCCCTTTTTATGCAAGACAGGATTTTGTTTGCTTTTGCTACTGTTAGTTGACACTGGTCACTGTTTCCAAGTTTGTAGTTTACAAGGATTCCCAGGTTTAGCAACAAGTCCCCTAAAATTATTCCATTGAGTTCATAAGTAGCCTTGGGATTTTTTCCTCCCAAATGCATGACCCTACACTTTCCCACATTAAACTTTCCCTTCCCAGTCTGCCATTTTATGTAAATACCTATCTAGAGAGCAAATATCCTGTTCTGAATGTATTACCCTGCATAATTTAGTATAATCTGCAAATATTGATATTTTGCTTTCTATATCCAGGTCATTTATAAACATGTTAAAAATACTTAGTGTATTTAGTGTGAAATTTCGGTCCTACCCCTAGACCTTCAACAAAGCAAAATGGAGCAATCCTTGGGTAAACCAACTGCACACAAATAAAAATTCTACAAATTCCCAATGTCTTCAATTGGGAAACAGTGCACTGGACATGCATAGCATACAAAAAAAAAATGCCCACGTGGGTGTTTTCTGTGCTGTATTTAATACACCAGAATATTCCCAATTGCCCTGGATTGGGCTGTTCACATGGTCAGTTCTGTCATGCAGCCCCAACACAGCTTGCTTTACATGTCCTGTGATCAAGCAGAATGCAGGTAAGTTTCAGCTCATGTGAGAGCAGTACAGTATTCACAAAGAAGATTGGATCCATGCGTTGTTCCATTGATCCAACCAATGGATGATCCAGTTGGATGTCATCAGTAACATTTGGCTGGTTCATTCATGTGTGTGTGATTAGTTCCACTACTGTAACGCTAACCGGAGGAATGTAGGAGTAACAGAGGTAATTTTGACATGGGTTCTTGAATGGGGCTGCAGTGCTGCCTAACTAACGCACCCATGGTTGCTGGATAAAGACACAGATAGGGAAGATGCACTACAAACCATTAAATCTAAAAAATTCTTATAAGGAAGGCTCCACAAAATAAAACATAACTTTTTTTGTGTTCTGATAAATAGTGTAGTACAAAGAAGCCCACAAATATTTACAAAAAATATTGAAAGCCAAAATACAAGAAAGGGATTATCAGTGAGTTGTTAGGAAGTTTAACAGTTTTGAAACAAATAACTTATGGTAGGTATAGTCAATTGCTGGGCCTCCAAGGCATCAAGGAACACATAGCCCGACTCATGGTCGCACCCCCAGTCATCACTTAACTAGCTCCTTCCACTGTTGCCTAGTACAGAAAAAACACTTAGCCCACAAAAGTCCATCAGCCCCTTAGCTTCTAAAGGGATCACCACATTGTGTTAGAGATCTCTATAGCACTCAAGAAATTAAATAATGACCAGTAAAAGGGTATCAAATCAGATATTGTAAACCAGAAACATGTGTCTGGTGGAAGGACACTGGGTTAGTTCTGGCCACACCCACAAGTCACAATGTGGGTGTGGTCAGCAGAGCTAATGCTTTTCTCAAACTCTAGCACTCTAGACAGTTACTTACACTGCCTAATGGGACATTTGGCATGGGAAAGACTGCCCTTATGCCCCTACTCCAAATTAGTGAAGTCTCATGTACATTCCCAGCATCTTGTACACAGTTTTTTTACCACTGGAGCATTACTAAGACTGGTCAGCTAGCTTCATTACCTATATTTTCTATTTTAAATGACTCTCAATATAACTAGGCAGAGTTAAAACGAGTACTCACAATGCAGGTGTACGTGCATACCAGAATGTACGTGCATATGTGTGTACGTGTATTGACAGACCTGCGTAAAAGTCAGATGAACTGGAGATATTATGGGTCACGCCAACTGCACCAGAAGGGGTAAATGAAAAGCTAGAAGGGGTAAATGGAAAGCTGTGGTGATTTAAATAGGGATTATAATCTTGAATGCTAGACGGGTCTGCAAAGTGTTGGGGATCTCTATAGGATTTAATCGGGTTAAAATAAGCAAATCATTCAATGTGAATTTTCATATTTATCCCCTATGGTGCACTTGGCTTGTCACACAGAGAGAAAAACTCAGCACGACCATATAATCACAGGCAAAGCTAATTATACTAATAAATGACCGAATCAATTATGAGGGGGATAGTGGGAATTGAGTTGGTAGTGCTACATCGCTGCAGTTTCTCAAGACTCCTGTAGGCATTGTGTTTGCAAATAAATATATGTTAGGTTAGCAACATTATCCTCTGTTTTGGCACCAGATACTCGGATGTCACTGTTATTTTGGGAAGTGTTCCATTGTGGTCCCTGGGAAGTATTCAGTGCATACAGTTACACATTTGGGGCCCCAACTTGACCCTCAACATTTGATTGCAGAACATACATACAGATTACAAACCTTTATAGTAAGGCCTCATGGGAAATGTTATCTCAGTGTTTCATGCACATCTATAAAACATAAGTTAGGTAACACTGGACCTTATGTACAATCGCAAAGTGGAGCAATTCAGAGGGAGAAACACCAAGTGACTTGGCTGGGTACACTTAACCCTTTCAGTGCCAGAGGGTATGCAAAGAATCCATTCAGAATTGCAAGTTTTTAGCATCTTGAATATGGCCCCGTGGGTTTTATGCAGAAAACAGAAAAAGAGTAATTCTAGGGCAAACTAACTGCATCACAGGAGAAAAAAAAAAAACCCTATTGATTTGAATTGGGCTCTTATCCCTATGACAGCTGTAACTTGGGGATTTCTTTATTGTTCCCTATGGTGCTATTAATTTGCTCCAGAATTTCTCCTATATTCTTTTGTGCAAAAGGCCCTGAAAAGTAATTTATAAATAACTGCGAAAAAGAGTATCATTCACAGATTAAGGAGCATTGTGTTGTGCTCATCAGGAAAAAACATGTTGATCAGCATTCAGAGCTATTAATGTGGCAAGGCAAGGATGAGCAGAGAGCAATAAATCCACCTGCTCCAATTGATCCATACTCTATGCTGCAATCCTCTAGTGGAAGATGGACATCTTCATTATACAACTATATGCACACAGAGCAAACACATAAATGCAGCCATAGTACTATAGATTTACAGAAAATAAAAGTGAAACAAACATGCATATGTCTACTTCACAAGACTGGAGGCCATATGCTGCCTCTAGTATCACGTGCACTGCTTAGTCCCAACAACACAATTCAAGGTACTGCCCCAAGCATCAATAAGAACATTGTAGTATACTATATACTGCCTCTGCCACAGTGGTTCTAAACCTGTGCCCTCAGTGGCTACGAACAGGCCAGGATTTGAGAATTTCCTTTTAAGAGCACAGGTGAGTTAATCAATATGACTGAGCCTCTGTTCAACACACTTGTGTTCTATCAGGGAAATTCCTAAGTCCTGGCCTGATAGTGGCCACTGAGGGCATGGGTTGAGAACCTCTGCTCTAGCATTAACACAAACACTACACAATCCTATATACTGCCATTAGCATCAACAGGCATATTATACTATGCTATTTACTACATTTAGCCTCAATAAGAATACTGTACAATACTATTTACTGCCCCTAGCATCAACAAGAACACCATTATGGCATGTTCTGCCTCCAGAATCAACAATAGCACTGCATTGTTGCATGTTCTACCTCCAACATCAACAAGAACACTGCATTATGGCATGTTTTGCCTCTATCATCAAAAATAACACTACATAATGATATATACTGCCTCTAGAATCAACAAAAGCACTGCAGGATGTTATGTACAACATTAACAAGATTACACTATGCTGTGCATTGCCTCACTTATGAAAAAGAACACTGTACTGTGCTATGCATGAATCATCAATAAGCAAACACGCTGTCCCTGGCAAAAGGACTCTGTACCATACTATGTTATGTCTCTTTCATCAACAAGAACACTATACTATGCTCTGTCTTTATAACCAGCATCAAGAAGAGCACTGTGGCACAATTCCATTATTAGTCCAGAATCAGGTTTTCATTGCGGAGAAGCATAGAGGGAAAATATGTATAAATGAATGTGCATATAAAAGTCTGTTTAGTGATCTGAATGTGTAAAACTGAGGTGGGCAACCTGTGTTACCAGCTGACCACAGTTGTTGGACTACATCATCCTTCGTCATTACCACTGAGTGATTGCTGTGAACTGAAAATACTGCCCCTTTAGAGGAAAGACTGAAGAAGTACTACTTAACATCTCCCTTATGAATGGCTTGTGGCCTGCATTCAAACATGATTATTATTATTATACTTTACAAATTTAACACCAACTTAATCCGCAGCACTGTACAATGAGTAGTAGACATACAGAGACCTATCGGTACAAATGGAATGAAAAAATCAATAGGATCAGAGGGCCCTGCTTACAGTCTAGAAGATGTAATCATTCTAATTCTAATTAATTCTTCTCTTAAACCTCCTTCTTTTAAACTATATATTTAATTTTACTGTAAAAGCTCTCCAGGACAGACCAGAAAACAAGAGATATCTCAATGTTTTCTTCCCGGTAAAACATTTTCTAAATAAACAATCTCATAAACTGGGCTCTCCCACCTTCTGTATTTTATTACTGCCCTATTTACAGCTCTACTGACTATACTGGCTCTATATAAATGAAAGATAATAAGACAACCAAACCTAGACAGCCACAGGAGCACACACAAGTTGCAATGGTACTGAAATGTACAGACTAAAATAATTTCAATATTTAAAGTAGCATAATCTGAAACAAAACATCTTAAAAATGCTGTGACTGATCAACCTGACGAGTGACAAAGGGGTGTGTAATGGAAGTAAAACAGTTTTAAAAGCATACTATCACCTAAAAACAACCCTGATGATCTTGAAAGTGCTTTCAAAATCAGCCATATGTTGTATTTTACAATGTTATATATATTACAAAAATCTGGAGTAATGTATATAGATGTGAAAGCCATGCAGGTACGTTCTGACTGAGTCCCTCTCATCTCTTCCTCCACTCGTTGCCCACCCCAACATTTGTACTTAAAGGGTTACATATCAGTGACCGTGGGAGAAAACACAGGGCTAAGACAGAAAATACCTGTATGGAATGCTTAATTAGCATATTATACACATCTAAATAACCAAAAAGCTAGTTTTCTAAAAAAAAAAAAAAAAAAAAAAAAAAATGATTTTGAAATTACTTTAAAATTCCATGTTTTTAGATGGTAGTGTCCTTTTAAGGCATTGGTTCCGATTCCCATCCTCAGGGGTGCCCAACAAGCAATACCTTTGGAATTTCACTGCTTTGAGAACAGGTAATTTAATCAGAATCAGAGGCTCAATCATTTAATTAACCCATCTATGCACAAGCAGGGGGATCCTAAAGACATGGCCTGCTAAGCACTTCTGGGGATAGGGTTAGTAACAACTACTATAAATGTATATAGGGCAGGTGCAGAAAATAGCAGAGGCGCAGTCTTGAATATTCTAACTACAACCTTTGTCAGAAACAAATTTCCAAAACTCATATTAGTATTTTAGTGTTTTTACTTGTCAAATCCTTTTCTCTTCAATCCATATGGAACACACATACCATGGGGCTGAGTCCCTAATTCTGGAGAGCAGGCAACATCCCAAAACACTGGGTCTTTGGGGTGGAGACTCTCTCCTCCTACAGATCAACAAACTCCAAGAATTCCTGTGACAAAAAAGCCACATTATACGAAATAAAAGGGAAAGAATAAAAGAATATCTCCCAGGACTAAGACCCTAAAAAAACTCCTCTGGCTGGGGAAGAGACACATTTGTAGGAGACCCGTGGTCCATATGTACTAAAGTGAAAAAGGATTTAACAGGTAAGAACACTAAAGTCATATTTTCTCTTACATCCAATATGTAACACTGGTACGATGGGGATATACCAAAGCTGAAATTCCTGGGGATGGCAAGGAGAAAATAACACCTACATGTCCCCATGACACCAGATTTCCCTAGGACAATTCTGGATCTGGATAACCTTAATATCAACAGAAACCAAAATACACAGAACACCAAACATGAGCCAACAGGTTTAAAAAAAAAACAACTTAACAACAACTGGCAGTAGAGAAGGAAATAGAGATCCTTAAACATGCAAAACTGCCTGAAGGACCTTCAAGTCAAAGCTGGCCTCATCCAAATCCAGGATATTGATGGTAGTGTTTGGTGAAAGTATGCAAGAGGACCAAGTTTCAGCTTTGCACAGCTGTTCTGCCAAGGCCTGATTCGTGTAGGCCCAAGAAGCACCTACAGATCTAGTAGAATGAACTGTGATCTTGAAAGGAAACAGTTTCTTCCTAATTTCATACAGTTGGTATACGGTAGCTTTAATCCAAAAGGCAATGGTTACCTTGGAAGCAGCCTGGCCCGTGAAAAGGCTTAGTGCGGTGCACATAATTCAGAGAATACCTTAGAAAGAAACTCCTGAGCGGTATGAAGTACCACTTTATCCTGGGGAAAAAACAGGATTGCAGCTCAGCTACCCTCCCGACAGACACAACTGCCAAGAGAAAAGCCATATTCAGTGCCAGCTGAAGCCAGGAGATGGAAGCTAGAGGCTCAAAGGAGGCCTCTGAAGAATATCCAAGACTAGACCGAGATCCCACAGAAATGCGGGATCCCAAAAAGAGGAAAAAGCATGAGCCACCCCATGAAGACAAATCTTCACTTCTGGAATGACAGCAAGAGAGGGCTGAGATCAGAACCTCGAGGGAGCTCAAGCTGACAAAATGGACCAGACCCCATGGTATGACTGAGAAGAGACCGGCTTCCGTATATATATCATGACGGAAATATCATCATCAGAGAATTCCTTCCACTTCAGAATAGTGGCCTCAAGAGCCATGCCATCAAGGCCAACCTTACTCATCCTCATACCACACAAAGTAAGCAATAGCAACAGACCCAGTCTGGGCAGCAGATGAATCAAATCCCAAATGAACAGGCTGACCAGGTCTGCAAACCATGCCCTCCTAAACCAGAATGGAGCAATCAGACTGACCAGTGTCCTGTCGATTCATATCCTTTGGATCACCCTGGGGATGAGAGGAATTGGGGAAAACACAAAGGACAGGTGGAAACTTCATGGAATGGACACTGCACCCCCAGAAGGCCAGAGGATCCCTCTGCGAGAACAGAAAGTTGGAACCTTCCTGTTATCCCTGGTTGCCATGATGTCTACCCCCCAAGTTTTGAACTATCAGGTAGATGGCCTCCAGATCGAGCTCCCAGTGCCCTGGGTCTACGTACTGAAGACTGAAAAAGTCTGACAGTACATTCTCTAAACCTGAAAAGTGAACTGATGAGATTGCTGTAACGTGAGCTTCTGCCCAATTGAGGGGGTCCTTCACCTCTCTCCATTCTTTCGCTCTGTGGGTTCCCCCTTGGTGACTGGTGTACACCACCGTCATGACATCATCCGACTGCACGCTCACCAGAATCCCCTTAAGAAAGTGAGACCAACAAGACAGAGGTAGACACATCGCTCTAAGCTCCAGAATGTTGATGTACAGAAGGCTCTCTTCCTTGTCCACCAGCCCTTGGGCGCCCAAATGCCCCAAGACTGCACCCCACCCCTCAGGCTGGTGTTCATCATCACCAATGTCCACTACAAAATGATAAATGTTGTCCTTCTCACCAGATGTGGCCGATGGAGCCACCACTGAAGGACCTCCCTGGCCTCTGGCGACAGGGTCCTCTGATGAGAGAAATTCTCCGGGTTCCTGAACCACGATCAGACAATGTTCATCTGCAGTTCCTTCATCTGGAACTGTGAGTAAGGAACCTCTTTTGGAGCTGACACCAACTGCCTAGGACACTCATGAAGTCCTTGATCATGGCAGATTGCCACTTCAGTGCCTGAGATATGTCCTGGAACAAAATCGGAATCTTCTCCTCCATGAGAAACTCTCCCCTGAAGGGTGTCTATCACAGTGCCCATGCTCCTAGTTGCAGGCCGCGACATTCTCACTTCCTTGTTTTGACTGCCGCATTTTTTATTGGTCCTTGTAATTGACTCCATCCAGGGCCAACCCTTTTTATACTGTCATGTCAGTAGACAGGCACCCTTTCGTGGTGTACCTGTACTTAGCGCTAGTTCCTGCTGCTGCTTTGTTGGTGTATGACCTGGCCTGCCTGACAACGTTCCTGCGTATTCTGATCTGTTCCAGTTCTGTTGTTGACTGATCTAGCTGAGAACCAGCCACGCTGCTGACTGATCTGACTGAGAACCCGCTACCTTGCTGACTGGACTGGCTGAGAATCTGCTATGTTGCTGACTGATCTGGCTGAGAACCCGCTACGTTGCCGACTGGACTGGCTGAGAACCTGTTATGTTGCTGACTGATCTGGCTGAGTACCCGTTACGTTGCAGACCCGACTGGCTGAATATCAGCATCCGTTGCTGACCGTACTGGCTGAGACACAGCTGAGGTGGCTGGCTGTGCTAGCTCTAACCCGTTTACGTTGCCGACCGTTGGGCTGAGCACTCACTGCTTCAGCCGTTCATACTGGTATCTACCGTCTCTGGCGGTGTACACGCACGGAGTACCGGATTTTGGGCTATCCCTTGTTTGGCCGTTTTACTCATTACTCTCTACGTGTCCATCACTACCACTGCCTTAACCTGGGCTCACTCCCTGTGGAGAGTTACAGGCATTTCACTGGGCGCATTAACATCCGTGAACCTTGCTGTACCTAGGTATCCTAGGCCCGGTTCACTGCTTGTCCTGCCTAACATCCACTGTAGCCTTTGGGCTAAAGAGCCAGCTGTACGGTGGTAAACCTGAGGCACTCACGGTCCAGAATAGAACAGCAGTTGCCTTCTTTCTTGGGAACCACAAAAATGGTTGGAATAGAAACCTGAAAAACACTCCTGGACTGGCACCAGTAATTGTTTTCCCAGTAGAGAGGCCACGGCTTTGTGGAACAACTTCACCTTTTCCAGGTTACTCAGAACCTTTGAGGAGAAAAAATACATGGGGGAAGGGATCTGAAATCCATACGGTACCCTTCAGATACCACCTGCAAAACCTACTTGTCCATTATAGAAAATGGCCAGGTGTCTCGAAAGAGGCGGAGACGGCCCCAACAGGCAACAACGAACCAGGATTCCGTGAGTCATGTGGAGGTTGGTTTGTTAGACAGAATTTGCAGCTGAACTCTTTGCTTGCCAGGCCTGTCTGGGTTTTGCAGCGAGAAGCTGTTGAGAGACCTAGGGGATTGATCTATTTGTGCCCCAGAAGGTGGGGGGGGGGAGAATCCATGTGCTTTCCTTGCAAGAGAGGAATGATTTGTGGAAAGTTGAGACAACAAAATGCTCTTACCACAAGTAGTTTCAACAAATACGGGTTTCAGGTCAGGCCCAAAGAGAGCTTTGTTCTGAAAAGGTAAGGACACCAAATCATGAGCCAAAAGGTACAGCTTGTAGAAACAGAGAAAGTAAGGACTAGGCATAAAACCTAGCCACATCAAACAATGCCTCAAAAAATGTATCATGGCTGCCAAGACACTGGATACCAAAATCAACATGTCCTCCTTAGGCACGTCAGTATGCATATCATCTGACAGCTGTCCACCCAGCCTGCCATTGAGCCCTACAGAGTCCTCCAGGGGAAGGGCAGTGGTCTTCTCCAAGAGGAGGTGGGGGCTGGGGTTCAACAGGAGGGGGAGAAGTCCACTGCACAAGAGCCCCACACTTAAAACTGTATACATTAAAGAAAAGTCTCTTATAAATAGTTTTCCACTCATCCATAAGAATTATGTTATTGTAAAGTAAACCAAGGGAAGTCTTCCTGAACCTCTGGTAAATGTCCAGAGATACAGATCCCCCAGCTGTGGTATAAGAGACCTGAAGGATCTCCAGTACCACCTTGTCAAGTCCCTCAGCTGAAAGGACAGGAGTGGCATCATAGGAATAGGAATAATCCATATCCTCCTCATCCTCTGAGTCCAGTTACCCTGCACAGGATTCCCCAATAACTTGAGTGTGCCCCTTAAATACAGGTCAACCAGTTTGAAGGTGGGAAGAGGTTTCCAAGAATGGAGAACCCCAAACTGAAGAAGGGATTTGTTCCATTGAAGATAGTAGGGTTTCAGGCTGTTGTTTAGTGCTGGAGGGATCCGGAAGAATGATAGGGACCTAGCAATGTCTGTTACTCTGGCTACAGACCGCGGCATGCTCCCTGGACACTCAGAAAGTGGACAGGATAATAGAGCATGAGACAAGAAGATAAAGCTTTCTCTGACCACTGCAGCCTCTATGGTTGCAGAGATGTGTCCCAGAGAAGTTTTACCCATAGAAGTAACCGAAGCAAAGATGGCCATGGGCAGGCTCATTCTTAAAGGAACAGTTACACTAAAATCAATCCAATGAAAGGTTACAATAAAAGACACAAAAGCTCCAGGGAATACCTGGGGAAATGGAAACAAAATCAGATCCTAGTAGTGGTGGAGTAGAAATAAGTCCCCAAACAACCAACACTCTCCTCTATTAACAACATTAGTGAATGGGTT
Organism: Rhinophrynus dorsalis; assembly: GCA_037306005.1. Lineage (NCBI taxonomy): Eukaryota > Metazoa > Chordata > Amphibia > Anura > Rhinophrynidae > Rhinophrynus > Rhinophrynus dorsalis. Next base: position 335,468,456 of record CM074720.1, on the reverse strand, counting down.
AACCAACAGAACAGGACAGCAGCCAGCTGTACTTCCAAAGCCCTTATAGAGAGAAAATACCTATAATGAGTTCCAAAGCAGAGCATAGTTACACAGAGTGTAAGAGGTAGAACTGAATGGGACATACAGTGGACTAAGGCACTGAGAAGGTTAATTACCAATCTTCTTTCTGCAGGCTACCATCATAGAAGAGGGCAGAAACTCAGAGAAACTGTGCCATGAAGAACAGACTTGTCATAAAGCCAACATTCACAGGGCAAGAAAGGTCCACAAAGCACTTGTGAAATGGGCATTCCAACTCCAGGAAAGCCCAGTGATTGTAGCCCGTCTAATGGAGGATTATACAGCCCCATATCTAAAGAAAAAATAATAAACACCTAATAAAAATTAGCAGGATAGCCACTGTGGCTCCAGCTGCTACCCACAACACATGAATTATGGAAGTTTGTAGTCAGGGGGTTGAGCTGGAGGAAGGAGACTCCACTACAAAGACCTTGTCTTTTATGATGTACCCTGCCCTCCAGGAGGAGAAACTCAACCCCTTGGTATCTGTGTTTCATATTGAACATAAGATAAATGTGTTTTTTTAAGCAACTGATTGCTGGAGAGATCTCCAATGCATTGAACCGCAATGGCATTCAAGGGTTTAAAAGGCCATTTAAATCAATGGTGAAGTTGCCTTACTCCAGCATAGTTCCTCTTTTGTTTCCTGCATACGGCTCATAGATATTCAAAATATCTATTAATATAACTGCAAAGTTTAATGTGTAACTAAGCATTTTAATAATTCCATTAGAAATTATACATTCATATATTACAATAAACAATAATGAAAAATGTATAAATGCCTAAAAAATGGTTTTAGTTTTAGATTTGAGAATAGAAGTTAATGCTTCTACTATTAATTGACTAACACTGCCCCCTAGTGAATAATCATCAGAGCCAAAATATCTAGTGATGCTGTTGCTGCATTTGCACACACTGAACCTGGTACAGAAATACAAGGATCTATTTTTATGCAAGCAACAGAAACGGACATGAAAAGCTATCAGAACCAATTTACAACACTTTTATCTTACCTAACCTGTAATGACCATACAAACAGTGATAAATACACAATTTCCGTGTTGTACATAATTACAGAAATAGAGAGGTTTTACTAGCAGAGCCTGTATGAGTGAAACTGTGAAATGCATATAAATGGTTGTCAAAGGAAAACAAAACAAAACACATTCTTCATGAAAATGCCTTATAAGAATGACAGGTAAAGTAGGAAGCATAAAACACCTACTGATATTACCCCCAGAAAAACACATTTACCTTACTATGCTCAAGAAATCTTAATGGCCTCTATGAATTTTGCCACTGTAGTTTGTTCAAGACATAACATCTTCATTAAGTCTTGGATGCCATGTCATTGGGGGTGGACATGGCAGTTGATATAGTAGGACCACAGGACCATAGAGATTTTCCTGCTGAGTAAAACAAGGTCACTCTCACTGCTGTCAGTTGTTTTATTCAAACTTTAGAACAGTTCACATAATCAAGAAGTGAATTTAGTGTTTACTTCCTGATTGTTGTGACAGGAAGTGACTCGGCAGTTTCTATCACATTCGATGGAGAACTGTAAGTCATTGACTTTCTATTCCATTTGAATGTAACAGAATAGCTAATTGGAATTTGGCCACTAGAGGACACTGCTAATGTTTTTTTTTTGTTTTGTTTTTTTTAAATAAACAGGTTTAAACAGTAATAACTCAGGAAATATGCACCTCTAAGCAGTAGAAATGACCTTATTTTACCCAACAGGAAACACCCTACAATATATATTTTTTCATAAAAAAAGATTACTGCTCCTTTAAGTAGTCTCATGTATTCTGCCTACTTCAGTTTGAAAAAACTTCCAGCAAATGTCTTGTCGGCCTTCAAAGACCTGACCTCTAGGACTGACTGAAGAGGTTATCACCTGATGAAACTCTCAAGTGCAAAAATTCATAGGGGCCATTTGGAGTTTCTGCACATAGTATGGTAAGTGTAGGTCATTATTAGGCTGCATTAGCTTATGATTTTTTTTTTATTCGGATTCCGGACTCCCCAAACGGTGTGCAGCCACGGGGGAGCCCGGAATTCCATGACGGTCATAGTACGTCATGGGTCATTAACTCAGCTCTACCCATGACGTACTATGACCGTCAAGGGTCGTTAAGGGGTTAAGAAAACTTACAAAACATTAACAAAGATCCAGTTAACACATAGGATTTTATCTGGTTTAAGTGTGCCTAAAATGTATGTTGTGTATATAGTGGGCAGAAGGGGGTAGTATGGTACCAAAATAACCTAGTTCTTGCCATCATATCATTTACTTTATGATTAGCAGGTAATATCCTCTTTAATGTTCCTCACAATTCCTGGTAATTTAGCTAATCCCAGGAGAAGAGGATTGTCTACACAAAATAAAATAAAATAAACGTAAATGTATTTAATAAATGAGCTACATTCTGGAAATAATTTTTGCATACCCACTGCTTGGCATTAACCCACTGATGACCAGAGGGGTGATAAACATATTGTGATGGAATGCTGTGCATATCCCTCTTGTCCTCAAAGAACTAACATCTATGGTCTTTAGTTCTGGTAATTCTTTCAGTATTGCAGGGATATGCAAAGTATTATGAAGAAACACAAATGAGGGATTCTTATTTGCTCCTCAAGGGGTTAACCACTTGTACCTTGCCATTTACTTTTGAGTGTGAGCACCTTTTTATTTGTTGTTGCTTATCCTGCCATTGGCACTTGCTTTTGAGGTACCTGCACCAAGCAGATAATCATCATCTTTTTCTTCATTCACAGTACGAGAGGAGGTTTGTATGGACTTTCATTACATATTTTGTGGTGCCCAACATATGTTTGGACTGTCCTACTGATTATACCCATTTGCTTTGGAGCCACCATTGAATTTTGTTTTAATTGTTATTTGCGCCCAATAGTGCAGTTGGTTTTCTTCAGAATTACCCTCCTTTTGCCTTAATACAAATGCACCAAAAACAAATACATATTAAAATAAGGATACATTAAAGGGATAGTAATACTTTAATATTACTATTCCCCATATTGTAGCTATGGTGAAAAGATTTGATTTGTCCCCAGGTTCAACTCTCAGACCTTTATGGTTTGAGAGAAAACGGAACGCAAAGTTCCCCCTCCCTCCCCCTTTCCTGAAGTCAGTGGTGTACTCACTGCAGGGATATCGGACTTTCATCAGGCGGCTCTGCAGCAGAGCCGCGATTGCATTAGTAAAAAAGAATTATTTCACTGAAAAGGTCTTCTACGTGTGCTTGCAAACCAAACAGATGTAGAAGACCACTTCAGTGAATTCATTCTTTTTCACTAATGTGATCTCGGCTCAGCTGCAGAGCCGCAAGCCTGTCGTACGACAGACTTCCCCTGCATTCAGTACAATGCTGACTTCAGGGAAAGGGGAGGGAGGGGGGAACTTTGCGTTCGGTTATCTCTCAAACCTTTATGGTTTGAACCTGGGGGCTATTCAATTCTTTTTTAAATAGCTACAATATGGGGATTAGTAATATTAAAGTATTACTATCCCTTTAAATGAATAGTAGAAATATAATAAAATATTTTGGCACAATACATTATTAAGTAATAACAATAAAAATCTCAGGTTAATCTATACCAAGTTCAATCCGTAATCGTTACTGGCAATATTAATTGACCCCAAACACCAGCCACTGGGACTTCTTGCTTTCCACCCTTCAACTGAAGCAGGCAAAAAAGCATGAAACTGCAGAAAAGGTCAGTGCTACAGTGGGCAAGGACTGGGGTCCAAAAGTCTTGCAAGCAGGCATCATGCCCAGCTCTGTGGACATGACATTCATGACTGATTGAAGAGGTTAGCGCTTGAAACAAGAAACAAATGCAAAATTCCTAGGGGCCAGTAGGATTTTCTGCCCATAATAAGGCATGTAGAGGGTTGTTAGTTTTGTCAGAAGGTGTTTGACTAAGCATTAACCCCTTGAGTGTCAGAAATGTATCCGATGTCATCGCAATGCATTAGATACCTCTCTGGCACTCAAAGGATTAATGAAATGCCTTTTGGATGCCCTGTCACACTGGACCGTTTGTTTGAAATATCAGCATAATTTATACGGGTCTTCATGCAAAGTATTGATCACTGTGGACTTCCAGTGAGAACCATAATAGATGCACAGAGGATAACAATAGGAGCGGGATGGGGATATTTGGGCATTATGACAAATCGCTGATCAGCACTGAATTCGTCTCCGGTACCCAATATGGATGGTATAGCACGTGACATAGGGGTCTGAGGATGAGGTGAGTGTACCCCATTCTGGGGACCCATATATGGCCATATATTTCGAATATACAATTCATGGATGACCTATGTGATAATCGAATGCTGTGCGATGCAAGGGAGTCATGCCTATCCCTATTCAGTCCTAGGTACGTATTCTCTGGCATTTTGTGAGGTTACTCAATTTGGAATGTACACGGTGGTTTGGATTTGGAAGGATCTATTAAAGTAAATATCATAGTGCATTTTTATATTTTTTTTTAAAGAAAATTTCATAACTGTTTGACCATTACGTGTATACACAGGTCGGGGTGGAGAGGTTAGAGGTCAGTTAAACCTCTGTTTTTAAGTTCACTAATATATTTGTTTATCTTTTTTTGTTCTTTTGGGACAAGGAGATTCACACCTGGGTGTATTATTGATGTATATTGTATTGTTTATTGTTACACACTTTGGGCGGGAGTGTTAATCTTTCCTCGGATCACAGGGTATTTAATGGGGGAGGGGTGTTTGTGTCTTGAGAAAGATCCCCTGTGAGGGATCGAAACGTTGATCTAAAATAAAGAAGCTATATGTAACTATTTGAGCAGTCCTGAGAGTACTGATTTGGAGGAAGTTATATTACATATATTATATATATATATATATATATATACACACACACCACAACGTCTCCAGATGTGCCACACACCCCCCGGGGCGGGCTAAAGAAGGAGATATGCAAATCTCCTCCATTCACCTTCAACAGGACATACAGCAGGGCGTGATTCGCCCCCCCTCAATCTCTCCTCTTGGAAGAAGTAAAGAACATGGCAGACTTACACCTGCAGTAAGCTTCCCCTGGTCCCTATTTCCTCTTACACTACAAGAACCCCTTGCTCAGTATCGCCTCTTGCCCCGTGTCTTGACAGCCATCAGTAATTGAACTACTGCATGGTGTTGGACTACATTCACTACAATCAAGTACCTCTCTTTCTCTATTACACAATCCAGTGAAGTACACACACACACACACACACACACACACACACGCTGCTCTCACATTTAACATTTGCCACAGGTTTAGCCAACGCATTGCAGTGCAATGCGTTGCATACCCCTTCAGGCAGTCAAACGGTTAGTGGCCACGACACTTAACCTTTGCACATTTTTCTTCATTGCTGTTATATCATCGTGCTCAGTAGTGCCAATAATTTCCCTTCTTCACAACATATTCACACCTCCATGATGCACACCCATTGACACCCTCAGGAGGTAGTGTGGGGATCCATTCAACAGGCAGCATGCAGCAATACATTTGATATTCCTTTACCCCCCTCCATGATGCCTAACCATTCAGTCTCGAGAAGGGAGCATGGGGATCCCTTTAGCAGGCAACAGTCTTGCCTTTGCCGCACACTTCCTCCACTGCTCCTCTCCCTTCAAAAATGCTTTCTGCCCTCACACTTACTTCATGTCTGTGCCACTTCCCAAAATGCATTGTGTTGGACTCCTCACAAACTAACGGTCCCTCTCACGCTCCCATCTCATTTGGCTTTTGTGGTAGTGTGAGCAAAAAAAAGTTACCGGTATTGGACACGCAAATAACCCACAAGGGGAGAACAGGGCGTACGTGGTTGGGTGGCGGAAGGGAAAAATATTCTCAGGTCACACAGATGTGTGTAACATGCACACTGGAGATACTCAAATTTCCCCTTTGAATGCCAGAGGGGTACACAACGCATTGTGAGACATGTACACTGGAGATACAGAATTACTGGCTACTGTGGGATATATAATGACTGACAACATGGCAGTGGCTGACACAACCCCCATTATATTCTCCCAATGCCGTTCATTAAGTTGTTGAGTAACAGGACATGTTCCCAACAACTTAGTGCCAACGCAGTCGGATAACTCTCTGCCACTCAAGAGTTTAACCCTTTCAGTGGCAGAGGGGTATCCAATGCATTGCTTCATAACGCATTGGATACCCCTCTGGCACTCAAACAGTTAAGGGGCAGGTTACAGTGTGCTGCATCAATATGAATGCTAAGTACAGAATGGTGACACACCCCTTATGCATACCAAAGGGGACACAAAACTTTTACATTTATTTAATTGGGGACAGTAACGCCTTTAATATCAGGTCTGCATTTGTGATCTTTAACAGTCAAGACATTAACATTTCCAATTCATGAATGTCAATTTCTGCATTTTTTATTTTGTGCTCTTTAACACGATCACCCATTCCTTCTCATTAGAAATGCTTGCATATTCCACTGTGCAATGGTATCAGTGGAACCCTGCAATGTGTGTGTGTTGTTTTTAATAGGAATCCCTGCTTGAATGTCATATGACATCATCTTTGGTGGTCTGGTGAAAAATTGTTCAGTGTTTCTACATATAAGGCATTGTTTCCTAATGCATCAGTATGTGTCCATTAACAGTCTTGTGAGTCAGAGGAGGTGAACAACAGATTGCCTGATATCTGTTGCTCACAAAGGGTTAACACTGCAAAATACTTGCATACCACCCATTAAACCTAACTTATCTATCCTACACACCTAGACAAACACACATCCACACACGCAACTCCATTTACATCCATACACACCCATGTATACAGAGATACTGGCAATGCCAGCCTTCTCCTGCTACTTTAAAATTACACTTCACATTATTAAATACAAGGGCACCACCTTCCAAAACTAAACAGATAGATAGATAGATAGATAGATAGATAGATAGATAGATAGATAGATAGATAGATAGATACAAGGGCACCACCTTCCAAAACTTCTATTATAGAAGATAGATAGATAGATAGATAGATAGACAGACAGACAGACAGACAGATAGATATGTGTGTGTGTGTGTTTATGTATATGTGTATGTGTGTGGGGTAAATGTAGGGGAAATTAAAGTGGAGTTATCACTTTGTAACAAATAGGTGATTTCAAAAAGGCTTTCAAAATCACATTTATACTAGCCATTTTTAGATTTAAAAATAATGGTTGAGGTACAGATATAAACTAATTTGTATATACTGACAAATAAAGCTAAGTATTTCAATGTTTTGTTAAGTAAAATCTGGCTAACAAACATTCGTAATTTTGAAAGTTGCTTCAAAATCTTCTATTTGTTCACATGTCCACTTTAACAAAAATTGCTATGACTGTTTTCATGAACCCAGAAGAAGCAAGCACTTGTGTACACTTATCTAAATCCTTTTCCTTCCCATAAGCTCTTTATAAATGAATGGGCTAGGAGGAGGAGTTGGAAGGCTTTGTAATGGTGTTTGTACTGCATTAAACACATGAGACAAGGGAGACAAAGATCGGAAAGCAAGCATGCGTGCGTGTGTGTGGTTTGGGGGTGGGTGAACTTGTTTGTCATGAAGGTCCATTTTGCAAACCACAAAATTGGCACCTAAAGGGTTAATGACCAAGATTACAAAAAATTATATGTTTTGGAATGAATTACTAAGGAAGACAAAATATAATTAAACTGGCACTGTCACTTTGAAATAAATGATATACACTTTTGTTTACACCTTGGGTATATGAGAGGTCTGCAACACAATGTGAAGAAATGAATTGTACCACCTCTTTCATCCTCAAGGGGTAACCAGCTGTATGTCAAAGGGTTAAAGGATTAATCAATGCACTGAACTGAAAGAAAGAAGCTACACACTAAAAAGAAGAAACTTACTGTGTAGGTGATAGCTGCCAACATTCCTATCAAGGTCAAGGAACTAATGGAAAATGACAAGGCAGCCAAACCATCTGAAAGACAAAGCATAAGAACTGCTGAAAACTCATACATAAAAATCAAACAAATGGATTATTTTAGCTAGTGTTGATTTCTATATCACACTGATGTTCTTTCCTTGCTAATATTTATTTACATTTGAAAATTTTCCTCATTTTGAGCACAAAAAAAGATTGCTTGCATATGTGGTGTATATGCATGTGCCAACTAAAAAAGAAATGAAATATTATATAAATAAACAGACTGCAGACCTCCCTGGATGAAAGAGTCCTGCTATTATATGCCATGGTGTCTAACAAAATGACAAATCTAGAAACAGTTTGCAGCCACCTAAGCCAAATCCCAAACTCCCTCTTGCTTTCCATGTTGGGCCCAGGAAATACAGTCTCATCTTGAGGATAAGAATGACAAGCCTGCTGTGCTAAGCAGAACTGCAACAATTCTGAGGTAAACAAAGAGCTCCATAGAGGGAAAGAGTGAAAAAAATCCCAATTAATTTAAATGGGCCTTCTAACACTTTGACTGTCAGAGGGGTGTGCAATGCACTGCGAAGCAATGCGTTGCACACGTCACTGGCATTCAAATGGTTAACCCCTTGAATATTAGTATGATCTCCAACATATTACAAAGTACTTAAGGGATTAACAGCCTCATTTAAATCATGTTATATTCATTTATCCCTTATGGTGCCCCTGGTTTGCTCCAGAAAAGTAGCAATTCTTTTTAGTGTTTCAGCTTTGTTGACAAAGCAAGTAGGTATATTGTCTAAACAGAAGCAATTACCAGAGTTCAATGGATTAATAAAAGAAATATGTACTGCTGCAATAAGGGGAAAAAACATTAACAATTACACTATTATTAATATGCTTTAAAGCCAGAAGCTTCATGACAGAGCTGTGATTCAGTTACACTTCCATTTTAGTAATCCTTACGAATGTGTGCTAGCGATTAGAAAAAAAAATGCAATTATGCAGCTACCCGCTCTTTTCTTCCTGTGACCTATACCTTCCTCATCTCCTCACATCCTTCTGCTCCATTCTACAAAATGTCTTCCATACTGATCTGTGCAATGGAACTACCTTGCCTCTCCGTGAGGTCCTCCCCTAGAGTCCTTAATTTGACATGCTCCCTGTAAGCAGACCAGTTCAGGAAAGATTACGAATTGACTACATAACTCGTAACACCCCACTACTCTTCCTAACAGGCTACTCTTTGTTATTACACTAGAGGAACACTTAAAGGGATAGTAATGTTTCATAATAAAATCAGCTCTAATAAATCATCATAGTATTTTGGCCATGGAGAGTGTTATTTAAATTCTGTCAGAGTTGTAGTTCAAGAGTAATTGAATGATAAAGTATCCCCCTCCCACCCCTTTTACTGATGTAACTGTTCAGCTCAGAGCAGCAGGGAGCTGCCCAGGTAGATTGCAGAGAGGGACAATCTTCAATTAAGGTAAGGGAAAAAGCTGACAAAACTGTCAAGGGGGTAGGGTTTTCATTGTTCTCACAGTAAGAAGATTGCCCCTTGCTGTTATCTGTCTGGTCAAGCAACCAGATTCCACATCTGAGGTGAGCAGTGTTACACAAGGTAAAAGGGGCGGGAGGGGGATACTTTATAATTCAATTACTCTTGAACTACAGTTCTGAAAGTGTTGAAATAACACTCTCTATGGCTCAAATACTATGAAGATTAATTGGAGCTGCTGATTTGTGAAACATTACTATCCCCTTAATACTTAATTAAAGACTTCTCTTCATCTCATATTATCCAAGTAGGGAACCTTGGGCTTTATCCAAGACACTAAAAAGGAGCAATGCTGGAAGCAAACCAGTTGCACCATAGACAGCAAATAAACATTTCCAAATATTTAACCCTTTAATGGCCAGAGGAGTGTGCAACACACTGACATTGCTCAACCCTCTGGTCCTAAAGAGGTTAAAAGGGAAGCTAAAGAGGAGAAATTCTGGAACAAAACAAAGAACAACTGTAACCATAATGTACAAAGGAAAATCCAAACAGGGCAGCTGCAATACAATTCCCACTGGTTTAAATGAACACCGATATCTGTAAAATAAATTGTTTGATACACATTTAAATATCCATCACTTACAGTTAGCATCTGTAAAAATAATTGAGTTTATGAAATCCCTAAATTATAATCCTAAACTTGCTTTTTTAATACATTTAGGTTTTATTCATATACCTTTTGGTTAAATTTGCTTGTGCTGTTATGAGAGATATGAGTTTAGGCAGTTCGTTTATTGAGATTAGTTTGTACCACTTTTCTATTCTGAAAGGTTGTTACCTAATCTTAGCCCACTTACATATAATAATAATAATGGCGCTCACACTTCTCAGTTGCCTATCAAGATTGTAATGATAATCCTGGAAAAGGCAACAATAGAAGCTCCACTTGAGTACTTGTCGCGGGATAAATTAAGGTTTGATCATTCCTTATACTTCGTAATAAAGCTCTCCACCATTGCCACTGTTCATATAGGTCTAGTTCATGTGTAATTATATTATAAAGTTCCCCCCTCCCGCCCCATTTAACAACGTTACTTTTCTTTCCTCAGAGCGGAAAGCCGTTCTGGATGGATAGCGGAGATGGACAGTCTTCTGTCAGCATAAGGAAAAACCTGCCCTACTTTGTCAAGAAGATTGTCCCTTGTTTTTATCAGTTCGGTCAAGGTTGACCAGATTTCAGATCTCAGAGAAGATTTACATCTGTAAAAGGGGCGGGTGGGGGAAACTTTATAATATAATTACACATCAACTAACCAATATATACAAATATATAATTATATTTTCAACACATTCACATCAGTTAAATATTAGTTTTAACACAAATTATTTTTTTTATTTGTATCGCTATAGTATTTTATTATTTTTCATTTTAAAATGTTTCATTATGTATTACTTATTATTTTTGTTCTATTTTAATTACAATTTTCAGTTTTAAGTGGCAGTAATAATAGTATTTATTGATCCGATAGTATTTACTGAGCTGTTAATTATTTACCGTAAAATCTCGGGTATAATATGCACAATTTTACCCCACTTCACCTTATATGAAAATTGAGGCTGGTAGATAGCTACCCTCCCTCCCCCGGCGATATTCGCTCTGAAAATAAGACTTACTAGTTTAAATGTAAGTCGCCGCTGAGAAGAGCAGGCATACCGGTATGTAAAGCGTCAGTGTGGGCGGCATGCTTCCATTTTCCTTCAATGGGCTTTCAGGACCTTCCGCCTATGGAATTGCACTGTAAGGACCTTGAGATCCTCACAGGGCATTGGCTGCAGGCGGAAGGACCTGAAAGCCCATTGAAGGAAGTGGGTGGCAAATGGAAGCATGCTGCCCGCACTGAAGCTTTACATACCGATATGCCTGCTTCAGTGGGGACTTGCATTTAAACTAGTAAGTCTTATTTTCAGAGCGGATATCGCCAGGGGAGGAAGGGAAGCCATCTACCAGCCTTAACCCTTTGAGGCACTCAAAGGGTTAAAAAATATTTTAGTAACAGGGAATACAAGGGTGTGTATTATACACAGGCACTCTTGTTTTCCCCTAAAATCTTAGGCATAATATGCACCTGCATATTATACCAGAGATTTTACGGTAATTTAAATTATAGAGCACATCGTTCACATCTCATCTAGTATTGCATTTTGAGTATATTATTTTGTTATCTAATTGGCTGTCCTATATAATAATTCGCTAGGATGTTTGTCACAATGCAGTCATGTGCAGTAGAGACTGCCTGGGTTTGGGCAGTCTCTACTGCACATGATTGCACTGCTTGAGGCGATGCAAGACTGCATCGAGTGGAGCAGTGCGGTAGCGGCCTCTTAACCCTTTGAGTGCAGAGGGGTACGCAATGAATTGCAAAGCAATGCATTGGGTTCCCCCTCTGGCACTCAAAGGGTTAACATTACCTGGACCTTGGCCCATGCACACGGGCTTTTAAACTAGTTTTTTAAATAATTTGCTACTTTGTGAGCGATATCGCTTGCTCCAGTTGGTGCATGTGAGCATCTCCTATTAGCAATGTAAGACCGTTATTGGTCTATTGAGGATGTTGTTGCTTTTTCATGTTGCCATATTGGTTAATGGCTCATACGTTAGAGATACACATTACTGCAATAAAGTTCTAATTGTTAGAGTATTATGAATGGTTTATCTTATTTTAAACTCATTGGCTGATGATGTTTATGATTTGACCTGGCTCTCTTTATAAAGCCAAGATTTGTATGATGTATATTGATATTGTTATGTTGAAGAAAAGGTTGTTATAACTTAGAAATGTATTGATGACAATACATATGTTCTAAATGTGTTTTAATGACTTAAGGTCTCATTATTATTTAACAAATTAATCTATTTTTACTACAGGACTGATTATTCACATTTATCTGGAATACTCGATCAGGGGCAAGCTGAAATTCCCCTACTGCCATATGCCGGTGAATAGCAATTTCTTCACCGGCTTAATATCTATGTGAGTACACGTTTGACTATTCGTGGCACTCACTTTTTGATACTAGCTCCCTCCCCATGTGTTTCTTGTTGCTCTGTTGTTTGGCCATTTCTCTTTTTCTTTTAAAGGGTGTTGGTTCTATTTGGAAGTGGCTGCTGATTGTAACTACATTGAGATCTGCATGGAGACAGGTTAAATATCCTCCACTTGCTGATGTGCTAAATCTATTTGTAGCCATTCCTTTTGTGAGTATATAGAATGAAGACTATTGTATTTTGCAATTTTTATTATCACAACGATACTACACTATGAGGCACCCACTCTCTCTTTTTCTTGTTTTTCTTCTACAACTGGCCTCAGTCAAGGGCAAGATATTGACTCTGTAATGTTTAGCAAACATGTAAAATGAAGATGATGTTGCTGCTCTGAAGAAGTCTGGTTATTCTAGGCTCAAAGAAACAACTACCCCCTCTGGTGGAATGAGCCATTACCCTAAAAGGTACTGGCCTCTTCTTAATGACATAAACCTGGTGAATAATTGCCTTGAACCAATAGGCCACTATAACTTTAGGCTCCACTTGGCCTGAACACAAGCCCTAAAGAATAACAAAAAGTGAACTCGATCTGCAAAATGGATCAAGGTTTATTGATGAATGTAATACTTCAGCCAGTTAACTTAGTCCAGACAGTGAAGCTCATGTTCCCGTCTATTAGACAAAGCCAGGCAAAGAGAAGGAAGAAAAATATCCTGAATAAGATGAAAATCAGAAACCAGTTTGGAAAGAATCCCAAAGCCTGCAGTTTGAACACAGGCTAGACAGACACAATCACTAGAAGGAAATCTGTCTAGAGTGTCAAGCAACAAAGAGAAATAGAAGCTTGTGGCTTAAAAGAATCCCTCTGAAGCACTCCAAGAACCAGATTTAGATCAAATGGAGTAGCATGAATGTCTGAAAATCGATCAGAAAGGCAATATGCTTCTGAAAAAGAAAAAGGCCAAACTCTGAGCCCTGATAGAACCAAGATTGAGCCCCTTTTAGAGGCTGTACTGATGAAAGGCCAAGACCAATGGAAGATGAAAAGTGCAAGGCTGCAAGTGATGGTATTCACACAACTTGAAGAACAATGATCAAACCCATGATATGCCTTTGAAGAAACCAGCTTACTGGGAATTAAGCATGATCACTATGCCCAGCTCAGAGAAATCCTTCCTCTTGATATCTGCTTCAAGAGCTACACCATCAAGGACATCTTCACCACATCTGGATGACAAAGAGGACTCTGAAACAAGGGGTGAGGAAATAGAAGAAAACACCATGGTCCAACTACTGAAGGACTGATTAGATCCAAAAGACACTCTCAGAGGGGCCAATAAGGTGCAATCTAAATTATGTACCTTGTTCATCCTGACTTCACAAAACCTTGAGAATAAAGAATAAAAAAGGAAACGTGCCAGAGAGAAATGCCACTGAAGGCCCACTGAATATATTGCTAGTGCCAGAGTGTCCCGGACCTGAAGCAAAACTAAATCAGAGACGCCATCAGATCCACAATCAGCAGACTCCACTTCTGAACTATGAAGTTGAAAACAGACTGCTTCAATTCCCATTACCCAGGATCCAGGGGCTAATGGCTGAGGCAGACCTCAGCCATGTTGTCTACCTTATGAATGTGAGTGGCTGAGAGAGCTGGAACGCAAGTTATTGCCCAAGACAGAATCAGTCAAACCTTGGACCATGCTGCTGCTCTTCTGGTCCCTACTTGGCAGTTGACACAAGCTCCCACCATTGCATTGTCAGACTGGATATGAACTGGAAGGATGCAAATCAATTGAGACCAATACTGAAGGGCCAGATAAACTGCTCAGAACTCTAGAACATAGTTTGAAAGAAGACTCTTGTGGTCAGGCCAGAGAACCTATGCCATCTGGGAGCAGAAAGTGGCTTAGGTCTGTTGTCACCATGGCCAGACAAATATGACAAACAGTAACCCAATGATTGGTGCATGATAGTGCATACAATAAACAGTACATGATATATATCATACTTCGTTATAGTCACAACTCAGAGTTAGAAGTAACTCTGCTTTCCAGTACTAGGTGATCAAGAATAGCCGTGTGTAATAGTACTCCATCTGGCATTATAAAATTGTTATGAATAAAAGCCAGTCCTTTTCTGTATTCATTTCAGAACAGCAATGGTAAGAGTAACTGTGTTAACCCTTTGAGTGCCATACCCCTCTGTCACTCAAAGGGTTAAACAATTAAGATTATTGAGCTAGTAAAAGGGTTTTTTTTCTTAGTCCATGTGGAACACAGAACCATGGGGTAAAGTTCTCTCTTCCAGGAGGGCAGAGCACTAAAACAAAAAAAGGTCTCTGAGGTGGAGAGTCCACTTCACCCCTGCATGAGCATGTTCAGGTTTAACATGTAGCAAAGATGAAATAAATGAAACAGAAATAGAACAAGAAAGGAAATGCCCTGAACCAACAAACCCAAGAGGACCCCCCCTGCCAGGGACTCAAACAAATGTTTTTCCTCTGAAAGGGAAGTTCGGTGATCCACATGGACTAAGAGAAAATGATTTATCAATAAATACACATAAATCCCCTCTCTCTTATTTCCTATGTGGGACACAGGAAGAATGGGCATATACCAAAGCCTCCATTAAGATTCCAAAGCCAGCACACTAACACAACTGTGTTTGATAAATGCATCAAGGGACAACTATGTTGCTGACTTGCACAGCTACTCAGAAAAAAGCCTCTTTGTTTTAGGGCCAAGATGCACCCACTGCACTGGTAGAATGTTCTGTAAACCCAAAAGGGCACAAACTTCTTCCTGACAACATATGCTTGGTAAACGGTTGCCTAAATAAAATAAACCAGTTACATGCCTGTCCCACACAAAGATAACAAAAGTGAATAAGATTTCTGAAAAGGCTGTGTGCGATGAAAATAGTATTTCAAGAACCTCCACATCCAAGAGATGAAGCTTCTGCTACACGTATTAGATGGAGCTGGATAGAGAGAAGGAAGAACAATTTCCTGGTTGCAGTGAAACACAGTAGTAACCTTGGGACACACCCTATCCACAGGACCACCCTATCAGGGAGGAAGACCAGAAAAGGAAGCTTATAAGATAAAGCCTGAATTTAGCCATCTGCCAAACTGAAACCATAGCTAAGAGAAAGACAGCCTTGGGTGTCAAGAAATACATGGCAATCGAAGACAAGGACTCAAAAGGAGCCTTCTGAAGCACTCACCAAATTAGGTTCAAGTCCCACAGAGGAGTGGGATATCGAAAGACAGGGTAGGCATGATCCGTCCCCTAGACAAAGGTTTGCACATCAGGTAGTAAGGCAATAAACCTCTGGAAAAGGACAGAAAGAGCTGAAATCTGAACTTTAATAGAACTAAGACCAAGACCTTTATGAAGACCATCCTTAAGAAAAGCAAACCAAAAAAGGTTGCAGCCCTGGCCCCTAGTCTTCACAACATACCCTAAGATATGCCTTGGAAAAGACTGGCTTTTGAACCTGTAGCATGGTAGTAATAAAGGAGTCAGAAAAAAAAACGTTCTTTCTCAAGATGATGGCCTCAAAAGCCAAGCCATCAAAGTCACATTCTCCACATGTGGACGACACAGCAGACCATGAGTCAAAAGGTCTTGATGCAGAGGGAACCAAAATTGCTCTGCCATGGATGAAATGAGAAAAACATATAAATAAATTGGAAAACAGGCTCGACGGAACCAAAGTGGGGAAATCAGAATTACATAAGTATACACAATCCTAATTTTCCTCACCACCCTGGGAATTATGGGAACAGGAGGAAATGCATACACTAAAGAAAAATGCAATGGAATGACCATTGTGGATCCCAGAACCAGGCACAGAAATGAGAAACTTGTTACGGTTTTTAGGACACTCAGATCAGTAGGTAAAATAAAACAGAGTTTATTAAATAAGAAATAATGCAAACAATCGCCCTCTACAGGTGACAGCAATGATTGCACCGTACATACAAATGTACTCAAAGGCCCAAATACAGAAACAGGGAGCACACTACATAATAATACAGATAATAGCAAGATGGACACAAATGGGTTAATTTGAACAATCTGTCCGTCTCAGCTGTGGGGTTTGGCACACCTAAAATGGTGAAGTAAGGTACTGTGTAGATGTGAACAGCACAGAGTTCATAAGATGGTAAGGTAATAGATGTTCAGTGACCAGTAAACGCCTAAGCAGAACAGTGACCCAATATAGCCCCCACGGGCGTACCTAATGAGACAACTGATACTTGCAGGTGCAAGAGTATGTAGCCCCCTCGAGCGTAAACGGAGAATAGCCTGAAAATGCAAGAGCTGGCGTTTAGCCCCCACGGGCGTATAACCGGAGACCAACAGTGAGCGTAACTTGAGCCAATAGCCCCCACGGGCGTATACTTTCAGAACCTGCCAGAGCTTGGAGCCTACCCCTTGCTTCCTCTCAGAACCAACAGCCACAATAGAGACCTCCGGTAACCAACGTAATACTGTGAGCCAAAGGCGCCCAACCGGACCGACAAGAAGTGACTACTCTGCAGGCGACAACAGGAACACGCAGGTCGCTGGAACAGGCCATAGTCGATCACGGAGCAGGAAGTCAGCCAGGCCGGGTCGTAGCACATAGGAGATTCTCAGACAAGCCGGTACAAACACGATCAGGAACGTCAGCCAAGCCGGGTCAGGTAACAGAGGTGGTTCACAGACAAGCCGACACAGGAATCTGGAACAGGAACACAGCAACAGCAAGACTGGCTCAGAAACACCACGAAAGGGCATCTGACAGTTGTCATGGTCAGGTATAAAAAGGTCACCATGGGGAGGGCCAAACCAACTCAGCGAATCAAAGTATACCACAGATGAGAGTGACAGGAGGATCACAGGCACTGTGATAAACCCTTAATTAATTTCACCATCAAGAGGCTCCATAATAGGGCTATTTAGTCAAATACGCTCTGATTGAAGTCCAGTTGTTAGAATCCAGGTGCTGGTGACAGAGTCTGTCACAACATTGCCTACCCCTGGAATGTGAACAGTGGTGACAGCCAGCATGTGAGCCTCTGCCCACGTGAGAATCAGTCAAACATCGACCCATGTAGAGCACTTCTGGTTCCTCCTTGGCTGTTAATGGTGATGTAAGCCTCCGCCATAGCATTGTCTGACAGAATCTGCACCGAGGATGCCAGGAATGACTATCATTTATGGTCAGAGTGCTTTCACCCTGATCCAAAGATCACGAGAAGAGTGAGGACCCAGAATGGCACCCTAGCCAGTCAGGTTGGTGTCCATAGTGACTGTAACCCAATTTGGGATAACCATTGGCTCTCCCAAGGACACAGGTGGCCTCTGAAGACACCAACATAGGTACACCTTTATGTAGTCCGAACGAGACATCGCACAGTAAAGGTAACAATGGTGCCTGGACCAATTCCTGACATTTGCCAACTGCAGCTCCGGAGTATGAAATTGAACAGAGACTAGATATCAAAGTACCTTCATGTACTCCTGCACAGTCACAGACAGTGGAGATATAGCCTGAGTCACCTGAAGGGACAACAGCATCTTGTCATCTGGTAGAAAAAAAAACTTCCCCTGAAGACTCAGATCTCATACTAAAAAAGTGAAGGACCTGGAAAGGAAACAGAGATGATTTGAGATTGAAAACTTAACTGTGTTGCTCCAGAATTCACATGCTAGATTGAATCTGAATGTGCAAGTCTCCTTAGAAGGAGTTCTTAATTAAAGGGTCACCCAAATAGGAAGTCAGAGAGGTCTCTTTAGAGAGGATGTGAGCTACCATGGCTGACATGACCTTTATGAATACCCATGGAGTTGATACAAACCCAAAGGGAAGAGTGTGGAACTGGAAATTACAACCTTGTAAAGCAAACCTCAGGAAACTTTTATCTCTGTGGAGATGGAGGCAATGATGGAGTGCAAGGACTCCATCTTGAACTGTGGAGAGAGCACAAAACATTTGAGGCAATTTAAGTTCAAAACAGGAGGGCATCTGCCATAATTTTTGGGCACAATAAAAAGATTGGAACAGAAACCTGTGAATCTTTCCCAAGAAGGAACCGGTATTAACACCAGCATGTACAGCAGGTAAGAAACAGTGTCCAAAATTAGACAGCTTCGCACAGAATCAGAAAGAACTCTTGACATGAGGAAATGACCTGGATGAAGGGACGTGAAATCTATGCGATGCCCCTCCAAAATTACCAACAATACACATTGGTGTGCCACAGAAATGGCCCTCGTCAAAGGTAATTTCCTTCTTGAGCCTCTTAAAAATATCAGAAGACAAAGAACTAGAATAGTGGCCTCCAATACCTTAAGTATCTCTAGGACAGCTTGGATAAGACTCTCAGCAGAAGACCAGGAATAATCTAGGTTGTCCACATCAGGTTCCCCTCCCTCAGCGGAGGAATCCCATATAATAAGGGTATCATCCACTATAAAATGACTTGTGTGTGTTTTGGGGGGGGGGGTAGCAGGATGTCCCATGGACCAAGGATCTAAAACCCCTTGAATAGATATTGGGATAAAACTGAGGAAATTAGAGCCTTAACCCATACACGCCTCCTGTCCAACAGGTGATGGCCCCAAAGGTTGAGTAGAGGCCACGGAGCAAGAGGGCCATAGAGTACCACACACTGCCTAAGAAGCCAATATAGCATGAGGAGCAATGGGTTAAATGAACCCCAAAACCTCAGCGAATTTTGATCTTGTTGAAGTTTCCCTGGGGTTCTAACACGGTCAGGAGACCCCATGAAGAGTAAAAGTAAAAACAGTCAAAGTAGTAGAAAGCCTTAAAAGCCTGACAGAGACAGAGAAATAGGACCTGTGCACTTAAAGGAGAAAATCCATTCTTCAGTTTTCAGGTTTTAATACCAACAGGGAAGATTCAGAGAAGCTATTAGGAAAGGTAAATAAAATAAGCCATCCTCCACAGGCTCAGGTCCTGGAAGCCTGTGCACTGGCCAATCCTCCAAATGGAAATCAGGATTAGGAGCCCATCTAAGGGAGCATTATATAGCCCCATAGCCTACATCATAAAATAAAAAAGAAAGGCTAAATAGGAGAGTTTTGCCCATTAACTTCCTGTAAGGTCACTTTTAAAACTAAGCATGTTCACACAGGGGTAAAGTACATAGGAGAGAGCATCCTCCTCAGAAACTTTCTTTTTTCAAGTGCAATGCCCTTCCAGAAGAGGGAACTTTACCCCATGGTTCCGATGTTCCACATAGGATGTAAGATGAATAATTGTACACACACACACACACAGAAGAAATATCTTTCTAGGTATAAACTCTGCTTCATAGGATTACTTTGTATTTGCTTTTTAGAGGTATCAAACCTATCACTCCCTAATAACACACATACTTACCATACAAAGGCCATAAAATATTAATAGCCGATATGAATGTTGTCCTTGTGCTTTGGTTAAACAGAGCATTTTGAATCAGAACTGGATGTCAAGTCCATGAAAGCTGCAGTTAGTTTTTTTCAAACTGGAGCAGGCAGATTTCATAAGTCTAGTTAACCCTTTAAGTAGTAAATGGGTGTGCAACCCATTGCAAAGCAATGTATTGTAAATACATGTGGTCCTTAAAGAGTTAAGATTACCAAGAGAAGAGGGCACAGTTTATATCCGGTGGTCCTGTTCCATGAACATGACATGTAAGATAGATTGAAAATGTTCTCTCTTGAACTAAGGCATAAGGGCAAAATTCATGGAGGCTATTTGGAGGTTCTGGCCCTTGTAAGTTAAGTATGCGGTTATTTCTAGGATATGTTACTTCCTCTTTAATCCTTTAATGACCACATGGTTGTGCAAAGCAATGCAATGCACACCTCTCTGGTCTTTAAAGGGTTAAGCATAAAGCAACACTGAATAATACAATAGAAAGCAGCTCAGTTAGGACTCTGTTCTGTTGTTTTACCTCCAAATACCCCATAGTCCTTAGTTAGGTTGGCATAGAATAACTTGAATGATAAAATTATCACATTATTCAAAAACTATACAATATACTTACTGCTACTTCCAAGTTCTTGAAACAAAAGCTTGATTTTGTCCAGTTCTGTGGCGTTTTTGTTTATGGGTATATCCAAAGGGGCAAAAGCTCTAAATGATAAAACAAATATATATGTTGGTACACAGTAAAATAAGTATATTCATCTACAACGCATTCTGAAGAATTAATGTCAAAAAAGGGTAAATGCAAGGCAATGCACTAGCTTTTTATTATTATTATTTTTTTTTATGAGCTTCAATGTCTAAATCAGAGCTTTCCAAACTGTGTGTTGCGACACGTTAGTGTGTCGGTTGCAGTGTGTAGGTGTGTCGCATGAACATAACGAGAACCCTCTGACTCTATGTGAACTTGCATGCATTGTTATGCAGCAAAGGTGCCGACTGGTATGGTGCACTAGTATATTCCCCTTCTGTAATATCTGTGTATGCACACCGCGGTTGAGGGATCATACAGGTACTGCGAATGCGCAGTATGCATAAATCGGGTTGAAACAGCCGATTCCACGTCACTTCCGGTGATTCGGCACCTGAAGTGATGCGCTTGAGAAATTCCATGGGTCCAGTTTTTGGACAGAACACCTTCTCGGCTGCTGCTCGATCGCCACTCGACAATGACAAACTTAAAGACACTGAAATGTGGAAACTTAAAAATGCTTGATGATGAAATGTGAGTGTCTTTGTCTAATATTCCACGGAATATTAGATAAAGTGTGTCACCAACATGAAAAGTTTGGAATGCTCTGGTCTAAATTATTAACACTAATCCTGGGCTGCAGAGGGTTTACTATGGAAATGTCTCCCTGTATTTGGCGACCTTCAAAACTCCAGGATCATAATGTTGTCTGAATTAAAAGGACAACATCAAAATGTTGCCCACAAAAAAAGGGCAACATTTTGATGTTGCACGCTTAAGTTTCCTTCAGAATACCCTCTATCCTTAACTTAAATCCTGCCATATCCTACAACTGTGACTTAACTTATATCCTGCAGCCACTGTCTCTGCTCTACTGTGCTCTGGGTACCTTCCATTTGTGCCTTAACCCTCTGAGTGCCAGAGGGGTCCACAACACATTCCTTGTCTTGTGAAAAAACAGGAAAGGCAGCTTGCATGAAAAAGCCTGTAGCTCAGCAACTCTGCTGACAGAGACCACAGCCAAAAGAAAAGCCATCTTTCACTTCAAAAGATGCAAGGGAATGGTAGCAAGGGACTCAAAGGGAGGCAGCTGCAAAACACCTGAAGCTAAATTAAAAGGCATCTATCACTCCTATACAAGTTAGTCTTATTAGTTAGATCATTTAGCGAAGATGTTTAAAACTGTATTTGTTTTTTAAAAACGCTATTTGGGTGAAAATTAATGTTTAAAGAGTGCCCTGTACCCTACTTCCGGACAGAGTGCGGTTACCTGCTCTGTACTGCAGTCTGTCACTCTGCCTCTGCTCCTCTCCCTCTATCCAGCCTCCGCCTCGCTCCAGCTCTCAGACAGAAAGCCTCCATCGTTGAAGGAAGCTGGATAGAGGGAGGGGAGTAGAGGCAAAGTGACAGACTGTGGTACAGAGCAAGTAACCACAGTCCATCCAGAAGTAAGGAGTAGGGCACTCTTTAGACATTACTTTTCGCCCAAATAGAGTTTTTAAAAAACAAATGAATGCAGTTTTAAACATATTCGCTAAATAATCTAACTAATAAGACTAACTTGTATAGGGGCGATAGATTCATTTTAAGGTCCCACAGGGGTGTAGGAGCCTTATAGGCAGGGAAAGCATGTGTAACCACCTGAAAGAACACCTTGACATCTGACAAGATAGCAATACGCCTCTGGGAAAATACAGAGAGAGCTGAAGTCTGAACCTTCAAGGAACTCAGACTGAGTCATTTGTTCTCACCATCCTGAAGAATGGAGAGGACCACTGGCAGGTCAAACTTCTGTGAAGACACACCAAGAACGAAAAATGGATCAAACCCTGTGGTAGGCCTTAGAGAAGACATGCTTCCTAGCCTGGATCATAGTGGCGGCAACTTTAAGAGAGAAACCTTTTCTCCTCAGGATGGTGGCTTCAACAGCCATGCCGATATAGCCAGCTTCTCTACTTCCAGGGGTAACCCTAATTGAGGATGTCCAGCCTGGGTGGCAGTGGATATGGATCCTGAATGGAAAGACATCAGTCTCACAATCAATGCCCTCTTGGTCCAATAAGGAGCAACCAAAATTACCGTCGGACTGTCCATCCGTATCTTCCTGTGTACTCTGGGAATGAGAGGATTTGGAGAGAAGTAAGGGAGGCGAAAGCGACACAGAATCGCTATCGTGTCTGTGGCAAAGGCCAGAGGGTCCCCCCAACTGTTACAGCTCTCAAGCAAGACAAGGAGTCAGACGGTATAGTTAAAATCACCTTTATTTTGGATAATAAAGAATAGGCAATAAATGAATATACTATAAGCAGTAGTATAGAGCAGAGGGTGACTAGATAGGCTAGAGACTCTATCAGGAATAGGAGCCACCACGCTGTCAACCACAACTGCAGGAGACTAGGCTGAAGCCAACTGGTAGTCTCCCTGGAAGGTAGCACCGGATAAGGCGCAAAGACACCCCAGTGGAGGCTAGAAGAAAGACCACTGACTCACGCCTGCAGTCATTAGAGAACAGCCAGTCTCCAATAAGGACTGCAACAATGGAGACACTAACTCAGTCTGCAGTCAGTAGGGAAGGAGTCTGCCAGAGCCCCAGGTCCACACCAGGATGGATGTCTGTGGGAAACGGGCAACAGAGGGGAGTGAACAGACAGAGCCACCGGTCAGCACCGGTTAGGATAGTCAGACAAGCCAGGGTCGTACACCGAGTGGATAGTCAGCCAGAGCCACAGGTCTGCACCAGATAGGATGTCCAATAACAGGAGGCAACACTGGGAGGATAGCTGGACAGAGCCCCAGATCAGCACCAGATTGGATAGTCAGACAAGCCAGGGACATACACAGAGCGGGTAGTCAGCCAGAGCCACAGGTCTGCACCAGATTGAATGTCTATAGCTATGAGAGCGCACAGGTAGAACGGTCAGGCAGGGCCACAGGTCAGCACCAGAATGGATAGTCAAACAAGCCGGGTCATACACAGAATACAGGAACAAGAACTGCATTGAACAAGGTAAGGGTAACTGGATAGAGATCCAGTTCCCTTTTAAAAGGCAATCCAGGAAGTAGATGGGTGGAGCTATCAGCCCAAATAGTACAAAACAGAGGCCTGTGACATATAGCAACCTCGCACCCGAAAGTGACGCATGGCTACGAGATGTATCAGAACACCGACCCACTCAGCGTCAATCTACGGAGCAGGCCCGGTTTGCACGAGGATATGGACGGCCATTGAGAACGCCAAGTGCACCTAGGCCCAGTCCTCAGAATGACGCATGGGATGATGCTGTGGAGACATTTCAGGCCATCATATACCTGCATCAACCCATCAGGCGTCACTGGATCTAAGGTAACTGTGACACCAACAGGAGCAAAACACTGAAACCTTCTTGTTGTTCCTTGTGGCCATCAGGTCTATTTGTGGTACACCCCACTTCTGTACAATCATGGAAAACACTTCCATATGAAGTTCCCACTCTCCCGGATCCAAGTCTTGGTGACTCAAGAAGTTCGCCAAGACATTGTCTACTCCAGCATGCGAACGGAAGATATGGCCAAAACATAGGCGGATGTAGCATTGTCCAACTGAAGACCATTTAACTGAGGGGCCCAGTACACCAGTGCGAGTAGGATCACCATGAGCTCCAGACCATTGATGGACTAAAGAGACTCCTCCACAGTTCATCTGCCCTGGATCCCCAGGTGACCCAGAACCACACCACAGCCTCTCAGGCTGACATCTGTCGTGACCATGGTCCACTCCGGAAACACAAACCGTTTCCCCTGTTCCAGGTTGGGCCTCTACAACCACAACTGCAGATCCCATCTGACGTCCAGAGAGAGGGAGATCTGCTGATCCAGGAATTCTGGATTCCTGGGACATATCCTGCATGACCTGCAGAATCTTGTCCTCCAACAAGAAAGCTTTCCCCAGACAGGTACTGAACCTCATCCCCAGGAATATCAGTTCCTAGGAAGAAACTGGGGAGGATTTTGACATGTTCAGGATCCACCCATGGTGGACCAAAACTGGTCATAGTCCTGGACCTGCTGGGTCAGAAGCTCCTGTGACAAAGACTTCAGTAGAAGATCACCCAGGTAAGGAGTCATCTGAATACTCTGAGTTTGAAGGAAGGCTGTCAAGGCCCCCAGGACTCTGGTAAACACCCAAGGAGCAGAGGTCAGCCCAAGGGGCAGAGCGGTGAACTGGTAGTGCTCTGAGACTAAGGCAAAATGCAGATAACGTTGACTGTCCAGGTGAACTGGAATGTGCAAGTACGCGTCCTGAAGGTCTAGAGAAGCTAGGTATTCCCCTGGCTACATAGCTGCAATGACAGAGCTCAAAGACTCCATCTTGAAGTGGGAACCCTGGACTAGAAAAATCTGAAAGGAGGAAGGGACTTGAACCCTATTCTGTACCCTTCCAAAATTACTTGCAAATCCCACTGATTTGCAATAGAGTCTGCCCACTCACTTTGGAACTGGCAAAGACGTCCGCCAACAGGAGCCTGCGGACCAGGATTCCGCAACTCATGAGGAAGTTGGCTTGCCAGACTTGGGCTTTGCAGCAGTTCACCTGGACTGCCGGTGCTGTTTGCGCTTGGTGGGGGGCACTGGGTAAAGGTCTGCAAGGCTTGCGGCCTTTGCTCCTTCGTTTGATGGAGACGAAAGAGACGCATTTTTCTCACCATAGTAGGGCTTTTAGACATCTGAGGTAACAGGGTGCTCTTGCCCTGACGATCTGCTTCAACTCAGGACCAAAGAGAGATTTGCCCTGAAAGAGCAAGGAAACCAGTGACTTTTTGGAAGATTGGTCCTCAGACCAAATCTGAAGCCACAAAGTGTGTCTTGCAGTAACAGAGAAGGCTGAGGCTTTGGCTGACAACCTGCTGGACTCAAATGGGGCATCAGAAACGTACATTTGGGCTTCTGACATGTTGGCTATTATGGTCAAAAGGTCCTCCTTTGGGACACCATCACGGACAGAGTCCATAAGTTATTCTCCCCAGACTGCAATAGCTCTGTTAACCCAGGCAGAGGCAAAAATACTTGTATGGCATGGACATAGGGGTATCTACAGAAGGAGGAGAAGCCCACTGCACTAAAGCTGCCTCTGGAAAGGGATGCAGCATAAAGAGTCTCTTAGAGATAGTTAACCTTCTGTCAGGGGTCTTTCACTCATCCAGAACAATCTTATGAAGTGTGGCATTGGGGAGAAAGACAGCAGAGGACTTTTGCATCTCTGAAAAACACCTTTAGAGGAATGTCCCTCATCAGGGTGTCAGAGACCAGAAGAGTCTGTAAAATAGCCCTGATGAGAGTCGGGCCTGCCTCATAGGGGTCTCCATAAGAGTAGGAAGAACCCACATCATCTTCAGAACAGTCCTCCTCAGAGGAGCCTATGAATGCAGATAAATTTGGAGCCTTAGGGGGCCACAAACCTGAAGTTGGTAGGGGGCTTCCAAGACTGAAGAACCCTCTGAATAAGCAGAGGAAAATGTGCCATAGTGGACTTAAAGTCTTTCACCCAGGCTGACTCTTGTTCAAGGCTGGATGGCCCTGGTGGTGTAGTAGGGTCCAGAGCACATGAGGGGCAGAGAGATCCAGAATACACTCTAGGGAGCCCTGCCTTGGCATGAGGAACAGTATGCAAGGGGGTCAGAGATGCCCCTGAGTCCTTTGCCTTCGGTCTAGCCCCAAGTCCCTTTGGACCTGGCATCCTGACAAGAGTTGTGTCTAAGACAGTATAACATACTAATAAACGGTTTCCCAGAATAATAATTCACTCTAGAAAAGCCCAGTAAGCTATATATCTGGCAGGCAAAGGGTTAATCTGGAAAGGATAGCAAGGAGAGGCACATCTGCGTAGGATAAGCAAGAGAGAAGTAAAATGGTGGCTGCAAACAAGGCAGCCAATTGGAAGAAATCCAGAGAAACAGGCATTCTGTGTAATGAAGTCTTCTCTGTTACCTAGCAATGCCTACAACTCCGATCAAGGGGACATGGGGGGTGGGGTTAATAAAAATACACAGCCCTGGAGGGAAAAGCCCAGGAAAAGCCCCTAACCTGGAAAAACCCTGCATGGATTAACCAGTACTAAAGCTGCCATCCATACTCCAACCATCCATAGTTCTGCAAGAACAGAAATAAATTACCCAACATGAGTGGAAGAGCCCAAGGTCTCATATGCATCCCCTGTATGGAGGGGCACACATGAGGCCATGTGGACCATGGAACTCAAAGGGTTTCTACCAGTCTTCAAACTTCTGTCTTAGGTTACCATTGTGGAGAACAGAGCCACAGAGAGACCCTGCTGGGAAGTGAAAATTTTGGTTGCAAGATTCTCTCCACAGGGCTGCAAGGGTCCACAACAGCACATGTACACTGGGCAATCCTCCAGGGGATGTCAGTAATGGTAACCCTCCTAATGGAGGAATTGTAGCAGCCCCATAGCTAAGTAGAAAAAAAAAACAAAAAAAAAAAAAAAAAAAAACAAAACTAAACATCTAAGCAGCAATGTTCCAAGCCTGTTCACTCTAGTCAAGAACATATAAAAAAAAAATTGGAATACTGGTGTCAGTCTGAAGAAGGGAAGGGAAACCTCCACACTCAAGACCTTGTCTTTTGAAATGTTCCGCCTTCCAAGGAAGGAAGATCACCTCCCATGGTACCAGTATTCCAAATTGGACGACAGAGAAATAGTGTTAAAAATTGATCAAAATACAAGGAAACCATTGCACTGCTTAAAGGGATAGTAATACTACTATATATGTGAATATCTCATAAACCATAAAGGTTTGAGAGATAAGACTTATATCATTCTTCATGTTTTTTTAATGCCTACAAAATAAAATAAAGTTAAAACGAAGTATTACTATCCCTTTAAAACAAGACTAAGCATACTCAGTGCAACAATGGCAGGAAGTCTTTACACTGAATATTAAAGTGTGTTATTATTGTGTGCTACCAATTAGAAGGAAAAAACTACATTGATTAAAAAAAAAGTTGAATTTAGGGAGTACACTAATTGTGGGGGGAAAATGCATTTTTTTTTCTTTAAATCCATTCAACTTAAACATAATGTTGCTATTTTACCTGATCTCCTTTAATCTGAATTAAACTAAATTCAAAAAGACAAGCAGAAAAAGCACAGGAATAAAAAGCTAAACGTTTCTTTGGATTTTAGGACACAGAGAATAGGAAATTTTCCTTTATAGGCGGACTATGCAATTTTTCTTTTGCTGTAAAATGTCACAAAGAATGCAAAAGCACAGTTTTCGGAGTATGTAAGAAATGTATTTATGGCAGTTTGTACCAAGCTTCTAATGCTATTAAGCAATGCTTAAAAATAAAATATGTGTATAGTAATAATTACAGATCAGTTTGGTATAAGAATACTGAATGTGTGAAAAAAATAAAACAAAAAAGCTATGACCTATTCCAACCATTTGGCAAAAAAAAAATATATATATAAATAAAAATAAGAATGCAGGTTGCTCAGTGTTTCAATCACAGTGTTCAAATACCCCCAACAGTGCAGGTTCTAAGGAATTTCCTGACTGAGCAGGTGAACTAATCACAATGAAGTATACACTAATTACACACCTGTTTTCAGAATGGAAAAGAATTAAAGGGGAAACGAATTTGGTATTGAACTCAAACTAGTCAGTTTACTTTTGTTAGTATTTCAATCTTTTAATTCATTTTTATTTATATATTTTAACACCACCTCCTCCCCCTTGTATTGCTGAAAAGCCTAGCGTAGAAGGTGTCAATTTCTGGTAAACTACACAATGCCCCTCCATCCTGATAAAAGCATAAAGAAAACCGATAAGAATAAGGCTAAAGCCCTGCCTTTACACAAATGACCTTTATATTTTACAGCGGATACACAGAACTGACTAGACAATGGCTAGGTGAGGTGGGAGACCTAAAGAAATTTGCATAGGAGCTTAACCCCTTAAAGACGTGTGAAATGCAAGGAACTTTACACGTGTCAGGACTTTAAAGACTGGTGACGTTCCTGGCACGTCATGGAATTCTGGGATGGCAGCGCGGCTGCATGCCACACTGCCATCACAGATTACATCAGGAAAAAAAACCGGTGTGGTACTCTAGGGCTGCCCACTCCCAGAACAAAATACCAACACTGGTATATTTATTTCTGTATATCAATTAAGATAAACTTTTTCCTCGATGAAACTTTCATTCTAAAATGTTGCATTGCTAAGGGTACCTAAGGAAGACTGGCTAACTAATGGAATAACAATGTTAAATCAAATATAACATTTTGAAATGATCTATTTTTAAGATAATCTATTTTGTTTTAAATGAACAATAGGAAGCAGTGGATCAAAGCGCTGGTGTGAACAGTTGAGTGCAGGTTATGGAGCACGGCTGCACCAAACATCTTGCCACTCTTCATATTTATATGAAAATCAAACTCTTTAAAAGGAAAAGGGGCTAAATTACAAATATGTAGGGGGTTTTCTATCATATTTTATTCTTCTTCTATTTACTAATAGGGCCTATAAAATAAAAAGTGGTATTTCAATATAGTATTTAAACATGGCCATCACTATCCCCAATTAGACTAGAAGACATGTCCTTTTAAGATGATACAGTATGCATATTTAAAGCGGAACTTTCATACAAAAACCATAGCACCGCAAATGATAATTACATTAGCGATATGCACATAACTAGTTTTATTTTCAAGAAAAATTGCTGCATTAAGCAAAAATATAACCTCCTATGCGGACAGGCACCGGCTGGGATCTTGCTGTAGGTGCTCTCTGCTGTCAGTCCCTTCCAGTGACTTTCGGCACAAAGGAATTCAACTCACCAATCATGGAGTTGAAGGGGACCGATGTCTGCGCTGTTCCCCGCTGCCTGTCTGCATAAAAGGTTCTATTTTTGTTTAATGCAGAAATTATTCTTGAAAATAAAACTAGGTATGTGCATATCGCTAATGTAATTATCGTTTGATAATTGATATTGGTTCTTGTTCCCTCAGTAGAAAGTATATTTCTTGTGAAACGGCATGGCCCCTATGAAGTAATGGAAAGAATTGGTGAGGTGAATTATAAAATAAGCCATCCAGGCAAAAGGAATCCAGAACAAATATACCACATGAATCTTTTAAGACCTTGGAAAGACCGAGAGGTTCTGCTGTCTGAAAAGCACTTAGTTTCACAACCCATTCCTAAAAGAGAAAGTGCTGTTCATATAGATGAAACTCTCTCTGAACAAAAAAGAAATGAAGATACTGCATTTGTGGCTAGAAACCCTGATGTGTTTTCTACAGTGCCAGGGAGAACAAATGTAGTGAAGCATGACATCTATGACACAGGGAAATGAATTCGCCTGAAACCTTATCGAATCCCTGAGGCCAGAAGGGAAGCTATTCAATCTGAAGTTAAAAGGATGTTGAAGCTGGGGGTAATTGAGAAGTAGTCCAATTGTGTTAGTCCCAAAACCAGATGGTTCCATCCAATTTTGTAACGACTATCGGAAACTGAACAGCATATCAAAATTTGACACATACCCCATGCCAAGGGTAGATTAATTAGTGGAAAGGTTATGTACAGCCTGATACCTTACAACATTAGACCTGACTAAAGTTTATTGGCAGGTCCCCCTTACAGAACGGGCTAAGGAAAAGGCTGCCTTTTCCAAACCTAAAGGTCTTTTCCAGTACAAAGTTCTGCCATTAGGGTTGCATGGAGCCCCAGTCACATTTCAAAGAATGATTGACCAAATCTTGCAATCACATAAACAGTATGCCACAGCTTATCTTGATGATATTGTGATCCATAGAGCAGATTGGGAAGCACACCTTACTAGGGTTCAGGCAGTACTAAATTCCCTATGTGCAGCAGGTCTTACTGCTGACCCTGCCAAATGTTCCATAGGCTTAGAGGAAGCAAAATACTTGGGGTAGACTGTTGGGAGGGGCTTAGTTAAACCTCAAACATCTAAGGTGGAGGCAATACAGAACTGGCCACGCCCTGTTTCCAAGAAACAAGTTAGAGCATTTTTAGGGCTCACTGGGTATTACTGTAGGTTCATCCCTAATTTTTCTACAATTGCAAGCAGTTTAATGGATCTAACTAAAGCTAGAGGCCCTGTTATGGTGAAATGGACACCTGAGGCAGAGCAGGCATTTGTAGTGTTGAAAGCTTCCCTATGTGCTACTCCAGTATTAGCTCCACCAGATTTCTCAAAAGAGTTTCTTGTACAAACGGATACATCTGATATTGGTGTGGTGGCGGTACTGTGTCAAGATGTTCAGGGTAATGAACATCCCGTTCTGTACTTAAGCCGAAAGTTAAATTCCCATGAGAAGAACTACTCCATTGTGAATGTGGATGAACTAGAACTAGAAGAAGAATGCAAGGGTGACCAGATGGTTTCTTAGCCTATAACCATTCAATGTTTCCATAGAACATAGGGCAGGATCTAAACTGGGAAATGCAGATGGTCTTTCCAGAGCTCATTGCCTGATGGCCAAGGTCGCTCACCCCTTTTGGTCTGACCTGGGGTGGGGGGGGGAGGATATGTGACAATGTCAGAGGAGTAGTAGTGGAAGGAAGATATCTAGGACCCAGAATCCTACACAGTTTACACCCACTTTAGGGATTAGAAAGAAAACTACATTTCCCAGCAGGTAGCATAGCAGGTGAGGGAGAGTTAGAAGCCACACCGAACCTTAATTGGGAAAAATGGTTTTAAAAGGTCAGAGCAAGAAAGGCTCTGATCTCTCTCCCCTTTGTTTGATTTCTCTGCTGGTTGCAGAAAGAAAATGAAGTACACTAAAGGTATCCTATTGGAATTAAAAGTGGTGTATTTTCATGCTATGTTGTGATTTTTGTTGTGGCTGGTAAGTGGGTTTAGCCACCCAGCGATAGTCCAGGATTAACTCTGTTTAAGACAGTGCTCTGGTGAGAGCTAGGATTTATTTTCTGTTTATTTATTTGGAGTTGCTGTGAGAAAATACACAGTTTTGAACTACACAATAAACATTCTTAAAGTGACTTCAGATTCTGTTATTTATAGTCCTAGAAGACTGTGCTAAGAAACCCTAAGGCTGTGAGTATTTATCACATAGCACAGGAAGAAATTCTTTCAGAAATACTTTCTACTTTTACAACTGAGTCTGTCAGTCTTTTATTAATCAAAAATCTGATTCCTCCACATTGTCCATCACTGGTTACTTTATAGTATAGCCATTGTTCATCTTCTAATTTGTTAGATCTTTTCTTTTTAAGAGTCTCATGAAAACCGATAACGTCCCAGTTGATGTTATTCAGTTCTTGTACTGGTGAAACCTTACTCATAAATTGAATGTTAAAAGATCCAGTGTCTAAAGACTGAAGGCAGCCCAATAGGACCTGGTGATTGTTAGCAGCCTCTGCCATTGACCTGGCCCTCCCGCAGCCACAGGTAGTAGCTTGCAAGTGTCCGGTGAATGAGTGCCATATTTTTTTTGTGAAGCCATGTTGAGGGTAGAATATGTAGAAATGCGCAAGACAATAGGGAAGAGCTAAAGAAAAAAAGAGGATTTTAGTCTTACCTGTTAAATCCTTTTCTCTTAGTTCACACAGGTTACTGGTAACTTTGGGTAGGCAATCCACCCCTTTAAGTAGGCAGGAACAATTCTAGACGTGAATGCAGGGGATGTAGCCTACCTTCCCTCCTTGGCTGCAGCTAGCCAGTCAGCTCCAGTAAGATTTGAGACACTAACTATTGACTAGATAGTAGAAGGGAAAGAAGACTACTGTGAGCATGCCCCTGAAGGACCCACATGGTCTGCCAAAGGAGAGCCAAGCATGGTCCCTTGACAGGGTGGGAGACCAGTAGTAACCTGTATGGACTAAGAGAAAAGGATTTAACAGATAAGACTAAAATCCTCTTTTCTCTAACATCCAATACAGGTTACTGGTAACTTTGGGATGTCCAACCATTGAGTTTCCCAGAGGCGGGAAGTAAGGCAAGGACCAGGCGTAAGGCCCCCAAAGTCACCAGAGCAGATATGAACCATCAGATCAGAGATAGCCCAACAAAACAAATGAAGTGTCAACGGACACTAAGCAGGGGTAACAACATCCAAGGAACTGTTTCACAGCACAATGAACTAGAGCCAGCAGGCCTCAAAAATAAAGGAAGCACCAAAGAACCGAAGAAGATCCTAGACAGGCAAGACTGCCTCCAGGATCTTTCTCTCAAAAGTGGCATCAGCCAATGCCAGCACATCAACATGGTTGTCCTTCGAAAAGTTGTGCACAGACGACCAAATGGCAGCCTTGCCCAACTGATCAGCGGAGGCCTGATTCTTGTAAGCCCAAGAAGCCCCAATAGATGTAGTAGAATAAACCGTGGCCCGAAAGGGAACAGGCTTCTTCCTTAGCTCATATGCCTTATGAATAGTGGACTTGATCCAAGACGAATAGTCACTTTGGATGCAGTTCTCCCTGCCCTGGGGCCCTCAAGAATGACAAACAGCGAGTCAGACTGTCTAATGGAGTGTGATGTACATAAAACTGGAGACAACGCACCACATCTAACAAGTGGAGATCCCTCTTCTTGTCAGAGGTAGGGTCAGGGCAGAAAGACAGCTCTGATCAAGCCCTCAGCCGGTGGATCAGGATCAGCCTCAAAGGGGTCCCCCAAAAACTGAGAGGAGCCCACAGCAGTACATTCCTCAACATCCGAATCCACCAACAGTTCCTCCTCAGAGGAATCTGATACGTCACGTACTCCCTGCGGTTTCGGCTTAAGGTCCACAAAAGCACCTGGATACTGAGCTAGCCACATCTAAGGGCATTGTCAGTTATGGTAATCCGCATAATGGTTGTATTCTATTTCTAACAGAAAAATAAAAAATTAGCTACAACTATAGCAAAACTGTTGCCTGTATCTTCACCAAGGAACAAATCTTACTGGAGCTGACTGGCTAGCTGCAGCCAAGGAGGGAAGGTAGGCTCTACCCCCTGCATTCACTTCTATAATTGTTCCTGCCTACTTAAAGGGGCAGATTGCCTACCCAATGTTACCAGTAACCTGCATTGGACGACAGAGAAAAGAGTATTTCAGTCTTCCTGTTAAATCCTTTTCTCTTAGTCCATATAAGTTACTGGTAACTTTGGGTAGGCGATCCACCCCTTTAAGTAGGCAGGAACAATAGTGAGAAGTGAAATCAGTGGTGGAGCCTACCTTCCCTCCTTGGCTGCAGCTAGCCAACCAGCTCCAGTAAGATTTGAGACACTAACTATTGACTAGGTATTGAGAAGAAAAAGAAGATTCCGGTGCGCATGAACCCGAAAGGACCCCCACGTTCTGCCACAGAACAGCCAAGCATGGTTCCTTGACAGGGTGGGAGACCATTAACCTATATGGATTAAAAGAAAAGGATTTAACAGGTAAGACTAAAATCCTCTTTTCTCTGTTGTCCAATATAGGTTACTGGTAACTTTGGGATGTCCAACCACTGATTTTCCCAGAGGCGGGAAGGAAGGCAAGGACCAGGCACAGGGCCCCCAAAGTCACCAGAGCATATATGAACTATCAGATCAGAGATAGCCCAACAGTAACAAAAGGTGTCAATGGACACTTAACAGGGGTAACAACACCCTAGGAACTGTTACACAGCACACTGAACTAGAGCCAACAGGGCTCAAAAGTGAGGGGGCACTGAAGAACCGAAAAGAAGATCCTAGACAGGCAAGACTGCCTCCAGGATCTGTCTCCCAAAACTGGCATCAGCCGACGCCAGCAAAGCAACACAGTAGTGCTTCGAAAAGGAGTGCACAGACGACCAAGTGGTGGCCTTGCACAACCGATCAGCTAAGGCCTGATTCTTGAAAGCCCAAGATGCCCCAATAGATCTAGTGGAAGGAGCCATGACCTGAAAGGAAACAGGCTTCTTCCTCAGTTCGTGAACCTTATGAACAGTGGACTTAATTCAAGACACAAAGGTCACTTGGATGCAGGTCTCCCTGCCCTGGAACCCTCAGGAATGACGAACAGAGCATCAGACTGTTGAATGGACTCAGTGAGATGCACATGAAACTTGAAACGCACCACAGCTAAAAAGTGGAGATCCTTCCCCTTGTCAGAGGAAGAGCCAGGGCAGAAAGAAGGAACCACAATCTCCTGATTAAGGAGGTACTCAGAAACCACCTTCGGGAGAAGCGCCTGCGAAGTTGGAAGCAACACCATGTCCTAGTGAAACACCAAAAAGGGGTGGTTTACAAAGACAGAGCATGCAACTCCGCTACACAGCGAACAGATACGAATGACAGGAGAAAAACCATGTACCACATCAGCAGACAAAGAGGAATAGTAGCCAAAGACTTAAAGGGAGGGCGATGAAGGACGCCCTAAACCAAGGTAAGATTCCACTAAGGAGTGGGAGACTGAAATACAGGATGAGTATGAGCAACGCCCTGGGAGAAAACTTAGACAACAGGAAGAATAGCAATGCGTCCTGAAAGAAAAACAGAGCAGATGTCTGAACCTTAAGGAAACCCAAACTGAGGCCTTGTCCTCACCTTCCTGTAGGAAGGCCAGGACCGTAGGAAAATCAAAATCCGGAGATAGGTCCTTATCAGCAAACCAATAAAAAAGGTAGCCCAGACCCGATGGTAAGCCCTAGAGGAAACAGGTCTGCATGCACTAAGCATTGTCGCCACCACACCAGAAGAAAACCCTTTTTTTCCACAGTAGTGAGGATTCAATTTCCAAGCCATCAAGGCCGGACGATGGACATCCTCCTTCCGTAGGTAACCCTGTAGAAGATGATCTGGACGGCAAGGGAGCCAGAGGGCTCTGCCACTGATAGGCCCAGAAGCTCTGGAAACCAAGACTGCCAAGGTCAGTACGGAGCAATCAGAATGACTGGACATCGCTCCAGTCACAGTTTCCTTATCACCCTGTGCAACATTGGGATGGCAGGAAAGATGTAAGCCAGAGGAATAACCAAGGAATGGTCATGGCATCCACTGCTAGAGCAAGAAGATCCCTCCAGCAAGAGCAGAATGTCGGAATCTTCCGGCTGTGTCTTGTCGCCATCAAGTGCAATGCAAGTGTTCAAGGGAAATGTAGTTTTCCTGGAAAAAGTACCCCAACAGTGCCCGAAGCCCCCAACACACACTAAACATTGACCAGATAGTAAAGCAAGGGCAGACAATTAAAATGAGCTGTCTCTGAAGTTGCAACTTTGAGCGGTTGCAGAGATATGTCCCAAACTGTAAAGTCCCATAGAAGTGAATGGAGCAATGGCATCTATGCAGTAAAAGTGGAACACAATTTTTGCAAAGTTGAACTGTAAGGAAAATTTGCACCGAACATCACAAAAACATGTCACTAGACCCAATAAACACTGAACCCAGTAGGCAAAGTGCCCCAAACCCCCAAAAGATGCTAGACCAGCAACCAAAGGGTTAAGTTACCACAGAAACTTGCTCCAAACACCCAACAGACATACAGATAAACCCAATGAGTGCAGGAGTATGTAGTAGAAACTCCAAAGGAGACCCCTGTGTGGAGGGGCGACGTGGGACATGTGGACCTCAGCACTCAAAGGGTTGCTCACCTTTCCTACAGAAATTCTGTCTTCAGATTACAATGTATCAAGAAGAAGCCTCAGTGGGCAACTCCTGGGGAAAGAACTTGCAGCCAAGATTTTCCCCCCAGGGCTTAGGTCTACAAAAGCACTTGGTAAACTGAGCTATCCACATTTGGGTGATGGGAATTGTCAGTGATGGTAATCCGCCTAATGGTGGTATCCCATACCTAATAGAAAAATAATAAACAAGCTAAAACTATAGCAGAACTTTTCCCTTACCCTGTGTCTTCACCAAGGAACTAATCTTACTAGAGCTGGTTGGCTAGCTGCAGCCAAGGACGGAAGGTAGGCTCCAAATCTGCATTCACTTCTCAGAATTGTTCCTGCCTACTTAAAGGGGTTGATCACCTACAAGTTACCAGTAACCTATATTGGACGACAGAGAAATAGGATTTTAATGTTCTTACCTATTAAGTCTTTTTCTTAGTCCATATGGAATACAGGTCTCCCACCCACCGAAAGTGACCTCTACTGGTTTCACCTATCTGGATGTGGGAGTCCTTGTTTAGAAGCTTTAGTCTCACAGGAGCTTCCTCCTTCTTCTCTTGATTGCCTTGTTGGTGTGGTTTTGATCACATCTTAACTGGAGTATGCAGGGGGGAGGGTTGAGCTGCAGGAGTGGTTTGGAGTCTCCACCCACAAGACTTTGTCTTTTTGAGATGTGTCCTGCCTTCCAAAGGGGGACTCGACCCCATGGTACCTGTATTCCATATAGACTAAGAGAAAATGAGTTAACAGGTAAGAACACTAAAATTCTATTTCTCTATCATCCAATATGGAACACAGGTACCAAGGGGATATACAAACAATAAACTCCCAGAGGTGGGAAGGAGGAGGAAGGACCTCACATGTCCCAATGATACCGGAGTTCCCTAGGATTATCCAGAAACAGAACAGCCCAAACATAACCAAGTGTCTATGGACACTAGAGCTGCACAGCACACAAGAAACAAGAGCCAATGGGGCTCAAACAGATGAACAATAGTAAGGCACAAGAAAAAATAGGACCCTAGACAGGCAGAACCTCCTGAAGGACCTTATTGTTCAAAGCTGGCTTTGGCCGAAGAAAGGACATCCACACAGCTGTGCTTAGCAAAGTTATGTCTTACATAACTGCTCAGCCGAGGTCTGACTCTTGTAGGCCATAGGCCCAAGAGTCCCCACAGACCTAGTAGAATGTGCTGTGACTCTGAAAGGAACAGGTTTATTTTGGAGCTCATAAACCTGACGTATGGTAGATTTAATGTAAGAGGCCACAGTGACCTTGGAAGCAGCCTGACCTGGGACCCTCAGGAATGACAAATAGGGAATCTGTCTTAGGAAGAGACTCTGTGCGATTTACATAAAAACTTAAGGCACCGTACCACATGCAACAAGTGGAGATCCCTCTCTTTGTCAGACTTTGGGTCAGCACAAAACAAAAATCTCTTGATGTAGACCTCAGAGACCAACATAGGAAGAAATTCCTGGCAGGGTCAAAGCACTGCCTTATCCTTGTGAAAAAAACAGGAAAGGCAGCTTGCAAGACAACACCTGCAACTCAGAAACTCTGCAGACTGAGACTACTTCCAAAAGAAAAGCGATCCTACGAGTCAACTGATGCAAAAGAATGCTAGCAAGTGGCTCAAAGGGAGGCCGCTGCAGAACACCCGTGGCAAAGGTCTGAGGGTCTCCCTTGCAGGAACAGAAGACTGGAACCTTTCTGTTTTCCTTTTTGGCCATTAGGACAATTGTTGGCAACCACCATTGTTGCTCAATCAGGTAGAACACTTCTGGATTGAGTACTTACTCTCCCAGATACACATCTTGGCAACTTAAAAAACCTGCCAACAAGTTTTCTACCCCTGGAATGTGAACGGCAGAGATGCACGGAAAGTGGGCTTTTTCCCAAATTAGAATGTACTTCACCTCGCACCATAAGGCAGCTCTTCGAGTGCCCCTCTGATGTTTAATGTAAGCCACAGTCATGGCGTTGACCTACTGGATTTACACTGGATGTCCCCTCAACTGAGAGGTCCAGTACACAAGGGTGAGACAGATTGCTCTGAGTTCCAGAACATTAATGGACACAAGATACTCCTTTGCAGTCCACCTGCCCTGGACCCCCAGGTTACCCAGCACCACACCCCAGCTACTCAGGCTGGCGTCTTTCATGACCAGAGTCCATTCCAGGATCACAACATGATTTGCCCTGTTCCAGGTTGTGTCTGTGCAACCACCACTGCAGGTCCCTTCTGTCCTCCGAATAGAGTGAGATCTATCCATACGGAAGTGCCAGATTCTGGGACCAACTCTGGATGACAAGCCTCTGGAGGACCCTGGTGTGTAGGTGAGAGTAAGACACCGCCTCTAGTGTTGAAGCTACTTGTTGGGATGGACAGGTATGTGTAGGTAAGCAACCTAAAGGTCCAGAGATGCCAGATACTCCCCTGAGCACATTGCCATGATGACAGAACTCAAGGATTCCATCTTTAAGTGCGCAGTTTCCATACACTTTTTGAGACACTTGAGATCCAAAATGGGACAGCCGCCATCCTTTTTTGGGACCACAAACAGGTCAGAATAAAAAACCAAAATCTAAGCATTCTTAATGGGGAATGCTGCCCTAGGAAAAAGTGGCTCTTAATTTGTTTAACACATTGACTTACATAGGCAGATGTTCTTCAAATAGCAGTCTGAGCTGTCTAAATATTTTTTGTAATATATGCAGTTTGCTGTATATATTGATATCTATGGAAGCCTGCATGTAGGTCATACCTCCTCACAGCAAACAATAGGTCTCAACAGGCATGAAAGGACACACTTTCTCAGATTTTAAACGATTAGCAGAAGACTATGAGAGAGCACAAAATAAAAAAAACCCTACAAAAACATATATAAATATAAATGCTGTCTTATGGACAACCACCTAGGTAAGCTCTTCTATTAAACAAATCAAAAGCCACTTATTCCTATGGTATAGGTCACCTTTAAAACAATGGTCTGACTACTGCTACCAAAGTCTGGTAGTTCTGGAGTAAATACTTCCCAAGTAGCTTGCCCCAATCCCACACCGATCCCTGCAGGATTGGATGAATGTCTTAAATAACTGCTTGATTGGCAGCTGGGTAAGATGGCACCAGAGGACAAACTTCCTGACTTCTCAAACACCAATTTACTGTCGTTGCTGTGCAGAACCAAAATCACTGCTCTGAACAACTGCAATAGTAAGTAACATAGTGTTTGAGAAGTCAGGAAATTTGTTCTCAGCCACTACCTCACACACTTGCAAATAAAACAGGAGTTGATGAGCCATTCACTCAATCCCGGTAGAATTGGCACAAGATTGGGTGTGCAACTTAGTAAGAATTAACTCTTGAGCTACAGGACGTGGTTAGGGTTAGTCAGGGACATGACCATTGTTTCTAGAACTTGAGCTTACATTTCATTTAACCAGAGAGAGGAAATGCTTTACCACTAGGAGAAACCATTATATTCTAGCATTTGGTGATGCAGCAACTGTACACCTCTTGGACCTTTTTAGTTTTGTATAACCTTCAGTTTATTCTCCTTATGCTTACATTTGTCAGATAGCATATTTTTATATTCTCAAAATATTCTGCTGGTTCAATCACATGCTAAAGTAACATTTGTCTAAGTGTAGCTTGTAGTACAGTGTTTCTCAACCAGGGTACTGTGTCACTTTGGTGTGCCACGGACATCCACTTAGGGTGCCCCATTGTATCTATAATTCTTTGACAAAAATCTGAATGTAGACTTCTAACTGTATATTTAAGGATATTACAATGCACAATGTTTATTTTAGTTATGAGGTCTAACAATAATTCTATATTTATGTGTTTGTAACCTTCATTACACCCTTCACAAAAGACATAACATAATTGGGGTGCCCCGAAAATGACAGACTGCATGTTAGGTGTGCCTTGAGCAAAAAAAGCTTGAGAACCACTGTTCTAGTGTTTCCATAAAACATGTTCATTCCTCATTTATGTCATGAGATTTTACCATTTTTGCAGCCTTTCATAGGCACATTACCTCTATTTAGTCTTTTAGCAATGAGTTGCACACCAATCTGTTTCTTAAAAGGTTATTATCAGTGGGATATCTTTTTATTTGGAAGCAGACCTTTATTTATTTATGAGTTTCATCTTTGAACTATAACTTCTGCAAATCAGCTGAATGATGCTTTTCAGCTACACCAAGTCTCAATTGTAGGACACCAGTAGCTGTTCTAATTTCTTCACTATATCTTTGCTGTTACTTCTTTTAGTGCACTCAGTGCCAGATAGGGTGACCAATAGATTTAACAAAAATTGAAATCTCCATTCCTTCCTGCATTTATTTCATTTTAAT
Organism: Rhinophrynus dorsalis; assembly: GCA_037306005.1. NCBI lineage: Eukaryota > Metazoa > Chordata > Amphibia > Anura > Rhinophrynidae > Rhinophrynus > Rhinophrynus dorsalis. The sequence goes on along the minus strand of CM074720.1, from coordinate 335,427,700 downwards.
GCAAAACTCTAAAGACTGTATAATATAAATTGAACATTTAACAGGTCTTAGAATTGTTGCTTCATATTCCCACTTGATCTGGAGCTAGACAACTGACAATCATTATCCCCAGTAACATATGCATAAGACACTTTACTCAATTCTTTGTTTCCATTCAGTTTTGTATTTACAGAACTGTTTCACAATCAGCTTTGTCAGCAATATAGCTATGTCTGTTACAGTTCCTCAATCTCCCTATAGAGGCAAATTTCACAATTACCAGTAGCAGCTTTCCCCCAAAAATGGTTGCATTTAAGTGTGCCGCTTTCGTAACATTTTCCAGGTAATCAATCTCTTTAAAGAACATTTTCAGATAAGCATAACAAAACATAACATTCTAGGTAAGCATCTTTTTACCTAACACTTATTACGCAGCATTCACTTATGATCAATAATTCACACAAACAAACCAATGACTTCCTGATATTGTGGAGAACAATTTACATCATCCTCAGCAAACTGGTGGCTGGCCATGGATGATTGGAGTTTTAGTCAACAACTAAAGGGCCTCCAGTTGCCCAAGTCCTAGGCTTCCAGAGAACTGCTGTGGGAAGTCTGTTATTCTACTGGTTTTCTAAAACACATGCTGCAATCCTTTTTCTGTCCATTACTTTGAATGCATCTTCTATCAGATGTGGAAAGAAAAGAATACTTGGCATGACAAGGTCATATGCATTAAATAAAATAAAAATTAAATCCACACCAAACAAATCATAGGGGACAAATGGAAATATACACAAATTTAAATGAGGCCTTTATGACCTTGAATATTAGGCCACCAGTGCACTCCTTCATACATTGGAGACCTCTTTAAAAATGTCCTGTTTAAATCAACTAGAATTATGGACATTTTTATTTATTCCTTATCATGAAGTTGAATTGCTCCAGATTTACTAGCCTCTTGCTTTCAGCATAATTTCCCATGTCTCAGGTCTTAAAGGGGTACATTCACATCCCCAAAAATTTTCACCATTGGTTTTAAAATATAAAGCAATATCAGCGTTGGCTTTATTAATTTTCTCCACCACCTAAGATTGGAGATATTAATCTTTGAAATATGCCACTTCCAGGTCTGCGGCACCATGTATGTGCGGCATGGAGCTGAAGGACTTCCCACCTCCCAGGATCCACTGGGGCTCGCGTTCGCGCTTCTCTTTGGAGCTGCATTTTTATGGGCTAACGTGACACCGAGCTCCTTTTACCATGCTACTGAGGTTGCAACCTCAGTAGCATGGTATACAGAGCTCACTGTCACATTAGCCCAGAGAAATGCAGCTCCAAAGAGAAGCGCGAATAGGTGCCCCAGGGGCTGCTGGGAGGGAGGTAGGAAGTCCTACCGCTCATACACGGTTCCACAGAATTCGGAAGAGCCACATTTCAACGATTAATATCTCCACTCTTAGGCAGTGGAGAAAATAAATAAAGCCAGCGCTGATATTGCTTTATATTTTAAAAGCAGTAGTGAAAATCTTTGGGGATGTGAATGTTCCCCTTTAAGGAAAATCCCCCAAAAGTATGTATTAATTGCCTAGCTCCCACTAAAGCCTTCTGTAGCCCATATGTGTTGGTCTTAGTTCACCCACTAACTAAACCCTACCTACAGTTAGGGAAAAAATTATTTGATCCCCTGCTGATTTTGTATGTTTGCCCACTGACAAAGAAATAATCAGTCTATAATTTTAATGGTAGGTTTATTTGAACAGTGAGAGACAGAATAACAACAAAAAAATCCAGAAAAACACACATTTCAAAAAGTTATAAATTGATTTGTATTTTACTGAGTGAAATAAGTATTTGACCCCTTTGCAAAACATGACTTAAAACTCGGTGGCAAAACCCTTGTTGGCAATCACAGAGGTCAGACATTTCTTGTAGTTGGCCACCAGGTTTGCACACATCTCAGGAGGGATTTTGTCCCACTCCTCTTTGCAGATCCTCTCCAAATCATTAAGGTTTCAAGGCTGATGTTTGGCAACTCAAACCTTCAGCTCCCACCACAGATTTTCTATGGGATTAAGGTCTGGAGACTGGCTAGGCCACTCCAGGACCTTAATGTGCGTCTTCTTGAGCCACTCCTTTGTTGCCTTGGCCGTGTGTTTTGGGTCATTGTCATGCTGGAATACCCATCCATGACCCATTTTCAATGCCCTGGCTGAGGGAAGGAGGTTCTCTCCCAAGACTTGACGGTACATGGCCACATCCATTGTCCCTTTGATGCGGTGAAGTTGTCCTATATCCTTAGCAGAAAAACACCCCCAAAGCATAATGTTTCCACCTCCATATCTGACAGTGGGGATGGTGTTCTTGGGGTCATAGGCAGCATTCCTCCTCCTCCAAACACGGCGAGTTGAGTTGATGCCAAAGAGCTCGATTTTGGTATCATCTGACCACAACACTTTCACCCGGTTCTCCTCTGAACCATTCAGATGTTCATTGGCAAACTTCAGACGGGGTACCTTGCGGGCGCTGAAGGATTTCAGTCTTTCACGGTGTAGTGTGTTACCAATTGTTTTCTTGGTGACTATGGCCCCAGATGCCTTGAGATCATTGACAAGAGCATCCCGTGTATTTCTGGGCTGATTCCTCACTGTTCTCATGATCATTGAAACTCCACGAGGTGAGACCTTGCATGGAGCCCCAGACCGAGGGAGATTGACAGTTAGTTTATGCTTCTTCCATTTGCAAATAATCGCACCAACAGTTGTCACCTTCTCACCAAGCTGCTTGGCGATGGTCTTGTAGTCAATTCCAGCATTGTGTCTACAATCTTGTCCCTGACATCCTTGGACAGCTCTTTGGCCTTGGCCATGGTGGAGAGTTTGGAATCTGATCGATTGATTGCTTCTGTGGTCAGGTGTCTTTTATACAGGTAACACGCAGAGATTAGAAGCACTCCCTTTAAGAGAGTGCTCCTAATCTCAGCTTGTTACCTGTATAAAAGACACCTGGGAGCCAGAAATCTTGCTGATTGATAGGGGGTCAAATACTTATTTCACTCAGTAAAATGCAAATCAATTTATAACTTTTTTGAAATGCGTTTTTCTGGATTTTTTTGTTGTTATTCTGTCTTTCACTGTTCAAATTAACCTACCATTAAAATTATAGACCGATCATTTCTTTGTCAGTGGGCAAATGTACAAAATCAGCAGGGGATCAAATATTTTTTTTCCCTAACTAGATCTGCTAGCTAAGCCAGGCTTTGAAAAATCTTCCTCAAAAATCATTCAATTCCTATTGCAAACTCCTGGCACTAGTGACCTAAAAAGGCATGTACTATGTTTAAAAACAGGAACCGAAGGACATCTGTTGAACACAGGGTTCCTGACGAGAAGGAACAGGTAACAGTTTGTACATACTTGGCCATCATTAGCTGGATACCCCTTAATGTATAGCCAACAGCGGTCACTATCTGGATTGCAAGTATCCATTTTTATACAGTGGAATCCAAATACTAAAGATGGATGAATGGACATATTCTTATAGAAGGCTAATGAATTGATCTGTCCACTAACCAATGCACAAGATCAGGAGTAATAATAATTTTATTATTTGTAGTACTAGTCTGAATTTTGCCTGTTCAAAAGTTTATGACTTACAAGCAAACATTATATTTTATTTCAATTTGTGTACCATTGTTTATGTAGAGTAAAGATTTAAATGGTGTATAGATTTTTTTTATGTGCAGTCATATAAATGACATTGTAAAAAGTTATTTGTTTCCAGAAGCAGTGTTCTGAATGTTTCTCAATTTTTCAGAGTGATATTTTATTTTGTCAATATTTCAATACACTTTTAACAGCATCTTTTTGTGTTCTGTGAGCGTGAGCTATGATGACAAGTGACATAAGTGCACTGTACAAACAGAAGACAAATAAATAACTATAGCTGCCAGAAGTGCTCACTAAAGCCATTTTTAACCCTTTGAGTGCCAGTGGGGTACGGAACACATTGCTTTAATGGTTATGCTGTTACTGTACTATTGGAATACTTGTCACTCCCACATCTGCCCTGCCATTGTTGCATAGCAATTAGAAAACATTATCATACACTGTAATCAGCTGTACAGAGTTGAATGACATGTTAAGTAACACGTTGGGAAAGTATTTCAATAGAAGGAACATACTACCTGTCATTTGTGTGGCAAACAAAAGCAGAAAGTGTCCTTCTTGCCAAGCATTTCTGTACACCAGAGGTGAGTAGAGGTGAGCATTACGTTACAATCCAGCTGGGGCTAAACTACAACTACTATCACCCAAAGGAGCATAATGGGAGGAATAGGGGAATGTAGAATTGATGCTGGAGACACACATACGTATTGTGCATGTTTTAGTCAATTTCTATAGGTACAATTCGGGGGTTCAGTTCTGGAGGAAACCAATTGCACCACAAGGTACAAAATTACCAATATACCTACAGATTTCAGTGGGGCCTTTAACCCTTTGAAAGCTAGAGTGGTTTCCAATGCACTGGAGACCTTGCTAGCATTCAAGAGTTTAAACCCTATTGAAATCAGTGGGAAGTTTAATTTGTCCTCTGTGGTGCAGGTGCATTGCTCCAGAATTGCAGTGTATGAATAAATACACATTAAAGGTACAAGCCAATAAGGTGATGAGGTGAAATTGTGGAGAAATCAAATGTGACATAGGGGATAATGGTGATTTCTGCTGACCTGTGAACCCCTTTTTCTTTGTTAACCCTACGGAAGCATACCTGGAGAGATTGCCTCTCCCACCAAGGCCAAGACAGTAACCCCAAAACTTTAAAAGACCCCCCTAACCCCTACAGAGCCAATGTATTAAAAAAGACCCCAGCGACAGAATCTAATACAAAAAGAGTTTAACCCTTTGAGTTTGAGAAGGGTACGCAACGCATTGCTTTTGAAACTAAAAATCAGTCTGTCAGGTCAACAAAAAGGTCTGTAAACTACTCCACATAGTAACTTTGCATATTTTATCAGCTATAGCTTCTGCTATCTCTACCCAGGATGTGGCCATGGCTTCGGTCGAATAAGCCCTGGGGCCTGAGGGAGGATCAATTGTTGTAACTAAAGAGGATTCTAATATGGCATACCTGATCCAACATCCAGTTGTCTTAGACTCTTCTTTTCTGTATTAAGATGTTAGCCTCTGCTATGATCTCTTTAATGCATACCATCACACACATTCCTCCATTGTTAAGACTTTATTGAGAAAGCCTCTCGTATAGCTTGTGCAGATATACATCAGTTTGATGCTTCTTGTTTACTACATGAAGTTAGATAAGGTACAGAGAAACAGAACGTCTCCCCCCATGTGTTGTTGCTATATGTTGTTACATGGTGCCCTTCCCCACCCCCAATTTCAATAACCTGTCCAGCCCTCATATTCATAATTATTTCGACAATGTTCCCTATAGCTGTCAAGTTGCAGTCTTTTGTGAGGTGAAGATGGAAACTCAGCTAGACTCAAGATTTCATTACACACTCCATGCTGTGTTATTGATTTTCATTTTAAGAGAGGAAAAAATCTGAACATTTCAATCAGTTATTGGTCTATACAAGTAACAGGATTACAATTAAACAAAAATATGTTTAGTAGGCTTTCAAACATATACTGAAATTAACTGTATTTCTAACACATGCCCATTACACACTGCAAAAATAAATGGCCATCATTCAAAACAAAAAATGGTCATAGGTATAAAGGGCAAAAGTGGACCAATTTTAGCACAAACTAAATGCACCATAAGGGACAAATAAAAATGGCCATTGATTGAAAGGTGTGGCTTTTAACCATTTCAGTCTTAACCCTTTCAGTGCCAGAGGGTTGTCCAATCCATTGCTTTGTACTTGGGTTAAACAAGCTTCCAACACATTGCAAACAGTGTGCTAGAAGTTCTCTAGCATTTAATGGGTTAAAAGCCCAGTTAAACTCATTAGAAAGGTTTATTTGTCCCTTATGGTGTTTTTGGATTATCCCAGAATTGCTCCACTTTTGAATGAACAACAACCCTTTGAATGCCAGAGTGGAAGGCTATGTGTTGCACACCCCTCTTGCACTCAGTTGACCCGTTAAGGACCCATGATGGTCCAGGACCATTATGGGTAGAATCCACTTAAGAACCCATGACAGTCCTGGACCATCATGGGTTAAATGATAGCAGCACGCCTCCGTGCACGCTGCTATCATTAATTCCAGGCTGAGACTGAGAGCTCTGGTACCGCAGCATTCAGTCTCAGCCACTTTCACTAGTGCTGGGCCATGTGATCGCTGCAGCAGCGATCACATGTACTGGCATTTGGAATTAATGAGACAGTGTGATTTACACACTGTCTCTGTGTCTCCCCTAAGCCTGTCTGTCCCTTACAATCAAACTAAGGGGCAGAGAAGCAGAGAAGAGACACCTACTGGTTAAAAAAAAACAAAAAAACACAATTTTTTTACCATCTTCCTTAATTTTACTAAAATAAATGGTGGGCTATCCATAAAAGTGTGGTATCAAAAGAAAGCCCTATTTGTGCGTAAAAAATGGTATATAATTTTCTTGGGTAAAATAAAGTACTTAGAGGGAAAACACTTATTGAACAAAGACATAGTCAAAAAGGTGAGAATTGCTCAGGTCCTTAAGTGAAATCCACCTCAGATTTTCCCGATCCTTAAGGGGTTAAAGTTAGTGAGACTAATGTACAAAGAAAAGGGTGATACAATTCTGGGGCAAACCAACTGCAACCTGCAATTTCCATTGATTTAATTGGGGTTTTTAACTCCAGGAATGCTAGAGATCTGATCGCAATGCATTGGAGAGATCTAGAATTAAAGCAGAACTTTCACTTAGTATAAAGTCGCCCTTCAATAATTAAACATAGGGTGACTAGCTTCATAATACGCATATTACCTCTCAGAAGTGCCAGATTCTAAAGAAATCCTTAATCTTCTGACACGGACAGCCAGGTTAGTGTCATCTGAGAGCCTGCGCCGTCAGTCCCTTCCAGTTACCTTGTGGCACATTGCAATGCTTCTTAGAGGAGACCGGGACTGACAGCACAGGCAAGATGTCTGCACTGATGCCTGGCTTCCGTTCTCAGAAGATTAAAGGGATAGTAATACTTCATTTTAATGTTATTTTATTTTGTAGGCATTAAAAAAACATGAAGAACAATATAAGTCTTATCTCTCAAACCTTTATGGTTTGAGAGATATTCACAAGCAAAGTTTCCCCTCCTGTCCCTTTTACCTAGTGTAAGCCATCTCTTCTCAGATGTGGAATGCAGTCCATAGACCAGACAGATAACAGAAGGCAGAAAAAACACCAGAAAGGGGCGCAATAACAAATAAAAAATATATAATAATCCCCAATAATGAGAGTGGTACTTACAATATATGTAGTACCCGGTTGAATGGACTACAACCGGTATGACAAGCAGGGATTTATGATCCGCCCTGCTTCAGATGTACTGATCTCAGGAATAAACAATAAATAAAAACTCTGGATCTCTTCTTAAAAGTTTAATTCAATCCAACATTTGGAATAAAAATAAAACCCAATTGCTAAACGCGTTTCGAAGCGCTGCTTCTTCTTCAGTAGCAAAAGATTTTATAAAGAAATATGGGCTTCAAACATTAAAACCAATATACATACAGATTATATCATCCACACTTACCCCAGTCCTACAGGCTCCTCTTATAGTCCTTTCAGCGTCCCTAATTGATTTGGCGCTCCACATCTCCACATGGGAGAGACGTCAACACTTCCGGTGCGTTCCAATATTGAGACGCAATATTATGTCCAAAATTCGGTTAGCGCTCCACATCTCCACTTGGGAGAGGCGCAACGCTTCCGATGCGTTCCAACACTGAAACGCAAAACCGGAAGTTGAAGGAACATCATCCCCCACTCTCAGCCCGCGTCACAGCAACTGTACGCAAGACCGGAACTAGGAAGATTCACCCTCCACCCCCGGCTCGCATTCAAATATCGGTCCCGATGTTCCTTCAACTTCCGGTTTTGCGTTTCAGTGTTGGAACGCATCGGAAGCGTGGCGCCTCTCCCAAGTGGAGATGTGGAGCGCTAACCGAATTTTGGACATAATATTGCGTCTCAATATTGGAACGCACCGGAAGTGTTGACGTCTCTCCCATGTGGAGATGTGGAGCGCCAAATCAATTAGGGACGCTGAAAGGACTATAAGAGGAGCCTGTAGGACTGGGGTAAGTGTGGATGATATAATCTGTATGTATATTGGTTTTAATGTTTGAAGCCCATATTTCTTTATAAAATCTTTTGCTACTGAAGAAGAAGCAGCGCTTCGAAACGCGTTTAGCAATTGGGTTTTATTTTTATTCCAAATGTTGGATTGAATTAAACTTTTAAGAAGAGATCCAGAGTTTTTATTTATTGTTTGTTCCTGAGATCAGTACATCTGAAGCAGGGCAGATCATAAATCCCTGCTTGTCATACCGGTTGTAGTCCATTCAACCGGGTACTACATATATTGTAAGTACCACTCTCATTATTGGGGATTATTATATATTTTTTATTTGTTATTGCGCCCCTTTCTGGTGTTTTTTCTGTCTTTTGTTAGGGGTCATCTTCAAGATCCCTATTCTTCTGTTGGGAGCAGCATTTTTTCAACTACATTGGAGGACTGAGTGGGGGCAGTCTAGATTCCTCCATCTATCAAGCTGACCACTTATAGTGGTTTCCGAAATTGTGAGTGTGGTCTATTAATTGGTGGTGGTACATTTTTTTGAACTATTACACTAGGAGCGCCCCTTTTTGTTTTTGTCTTTTAGATAACAGAAGGGGACACTCTTATTCCTATGAGAACAATGAAATCCCTGCCCCCCTTGACAAGCTTTTCAGGTTTTTCCCTTATCTTAATTGAAGATTGTCCCTCTCTGCAGTCTACCTGGACACCTCCCTTCTGATCTGGCTGAACAGTGTTACATCAGTAAAAGGGACGGGAGGGGGAGTTGCTTTTATTATGAAACATTACTATCCCTTTAAGGATTTCTTTAGAATCTGGCACTTCTGAGAGGTAATACACATATTATGAAGCCAGTCGCCATATGTTTAATTATTGGAGGGCTACTTAATACTATGTGAAAATTCCACTTTAAAGGTAATTAAAGCCCCAATTAATCCTTTGAGTGCCATAGGGCTATGCAACACATTACTTTGCAATGCTCTGTGTAACACTCTGACAATTAAATGGTTAAATCATATAGGTCTTTGAGAATCTAAGGAATGTGTATTTGAGCCTTTGTGCAATTTGTTTGTGCCACTATTCACTGATACATCAGCCTGAGTGGTTAATAAAAAAATAAAAAAAAAAGTTGATCCCCATACCACACACAATATATTTATTCACCGAGGTTTCCAAATAATGAAAGCAAATAAATCTTGAGCACAAAAGTACTTTAAGCAAATGAAAGAATAAAAACTTGTTGAAAAATCAAGTAATCATTGTATGGATCTGTCTGTACAAAGTGTACCCCTTGGATAGTCAAGATATAAGCAACAATTGGCAATGTTTTAACTAAGAAAAATAATCTTGTGAAAGTGCTTTCCAATTCCTTGGTGATTAATGACTTTGCAGAACCTTTATTATCAATAGAAGATCGATTAACGTTGACAATCTTATTTTCCTTTTCAAGTGCACTTTTGTAATGGTAAAACTTCAAATAATTCAAATTAGAAACTGCATTGTGGTATAATGTATTGAAAGTCCACATATGAACATATAGCTTCAAGCCAAATAAGCTCTAAACCAGAACTACCCAACTCCATCACAAAAAAGAATAACTAATATTAATGAAAAAAATAGTTATTTGGGTAACTACACTTAATTTGAGAATTCCTTAAAATTTTACAACTGATTCTCTGGAACAAAAAAAAAAAAAAAAAAAAAAAAAGATGAATATGTCGTCAAAAGACTCAGTAGTATTTCCAGAATTCATTAATTTCTGATCCAGTGAGTGTGTGTGAATGTGATGGGTTGCTACACAATGCATGAAGACAAAGCATCACAATTCTAAAGCAACCAATATGCTAAATACTAATATTATACATATATGCAAAAGTCTTAGGCAGGTGTGAAAAATGCTGTAAAGTAAGAATTATTTCTGTATGCTGTAAAGTAAAATAAATAAATAAAAATAACTATAAACATATCCATCAATTAACAAAATGATAGCGAGTGAACAGAAGAATAAACTAAATCAAATCAATATATGGTGTGTTCACCCATTACCTTCAAAACAGCATCAACTCTTCTAAGTACACTTGCACGCAGTTCTTTAAGGAAATTGGCAGGTAGGTTGTTCCAAACATCTTGGAGAACTAACCACAGTTCTCCTGTGGGTTTTGGCAGCCCTAGTTTCTTCTCTCTCTTCATGTAATCCCAGAAAGACTCAATGATGTTGATCAGGGCTCTGTGGGGGCCATACCATGACATCCAGGGCTCCTTGTTCTTCTTTATACTGCAGATATTTCTTAATGACTTTGTCTGTATGTTTGGGGACATTGTCATGCTGAAGAATACTTTTGGGGCCAATCAGATGCCTCCCTGCATGATGAATAAGTATTTGCCTGTAATCTGCCGCCAGGAATGTGAATGCCGAACAGTATGCTGTCTCCCGGGTGCTCGGGTTCGGCATGTTGCAGACAGGGCTGACAGATTATTGGGAGGGGCTGGAAGTGATCCAGCTGTCTTGGTACATATTGGAACCAATGACAAAATAGGAGGAAGATGGAGGTCCCTAAAGAATGATTTCAGGGATTTAGGGTGCAAGCTCAAGGCAAGGACCTCTAAGGTAGTATTTTCTGAAATACTACCTGTGCCATGCGCAGTGCAGGTAGGCAGAGGGAGCTCAGGGAGCTTAATGCATGGCTCAAGCATTGGTGTAGGAAGGAGGGTTTGGGGTTTTTAGAACACTGGGCAGACTTTGCTCTTGGGTACAATCTATATGGAAGAGATGGACAGCACCTAAATGGTAGAGGAGCCTCTGTGTTAGGGGAGAGAATGCTAGGAAGCTTGGAGGAGTTTTTAAACTAGGAAAGGGGGGGGGTATAGATAGCAAAAATGGGGTAGATAGAGCAGATAGGAACTGGGTCCAAGTAAATGACCAGGGGGGTGGAGAAAGGGTGGGGAGAAATTTAGTCAGTAGGGAGGAACTCCTAGTAAATGAAGGTGAAGAAAAAAGGCATGTAGGGATTAATATATGTAAAGACTTCAAAATCAATTGTATGCTAGTAAATGCAAGAAGTATGGTAGATAAAATAGGAGAACTAGAATTGCTGGTGGTTAATGAGCAATTGGACATAATTGGAATAACAGAAACATGGTGGAACGATGCACATGACTGGACTGTAAATATAGAGGGCTATTCCCTGTTTAGAAGAGACAGAATTAATAGAAAAGGTGGAGGTGTGTGCTTATATTTGAAAACAGAACTAAATCCAGTTTTGCGAGGTGATATTAGTGAGGTAACTGGCCAAACTGTGGAGTCCATGTGGGTAGAAATCGAGACTAAATGTGGTGTGAAAGGTAAAAAAAAAAGTTGTTGGTGGGCATATGCTACAAACCACCAAATATCAATGACAATGATGAGGCCCAACTGCTATTGAAAATGAGGAAAGCTGCCCAGTTTGGGCATACTATAATTATGGGAGATTTTAATTATCCAGATATCAACTGGAAAAATGAGACCTGTCAGAGTGCTAAGGGTAGCAGGTTTTTGAACACACTTCGTGAAAGCTACATGTCACAAATGGTGGAAGCGCCGACAAGAAATAACAATGTATTGGACCTAGTGATCACTAATAACACAGAAATGGTATCCAATATTAAGGTAAGAGAACATTTGGGAAACAGTGATCACAACATGGTTACATTTGAGATCAGTCTGGCAAAGCAAAAATGTATAGGTTCAACCAAAACTCTTAATTTTACAAAAGCGAACTTCAGATTGTTAAGGGCCTCAATGCAACACATAGACTGGGATATTTTATTTAAAGGCAAAAATACTGAGGAAAAATGGTCAGAATTCAAATTTAGGCTGCAGAAATGTACCCAACAGTATATACCAATAGGGAACAAGTGCAAAAGAAGTAAGTCACAGCCAATGTGATTAACTGCACATGTAAAGAAGGAAATGGCAAGGGAAAAAAACGCATTCAAATTATTTAAGTCAGAAGGAACTGAACAATCTTTCTTAAAATACAGGGAGTGCAACAAAGATTGCAAAAAGGCAATTAGGGTAGCAAAAATAGATAATGAAACTCAAATTGCAAGGGAAAGCAAGACTAATCCAAAAGAGTTTTTTAAATATATAAATAGCAAAAAACTTAAGAGGGAGTGCATTGGACCATTCAAAAATGAGATGGGTGAGTTGGTTAGTGAGGATAAGGAAAAGGCCGATGTTTTAAACACTTTCTTTGCATCAGTATATACAAGGGAGCAAGGAATGGTAGAAGAGCCTCCGCAAGTAACAAATAAAACAATACAATTAATAGATATTGGGTTAACTCAAGGAGATGTCATGGGAAGACTGAACAAAATTAAGACCGACAAAGCACTGGGTCCTGATGGTATACATCCAAGGGTTCTTCAGGAACTCAGGGCAGTGTTAGCAAAACCCCTATATTTACACTTTAAAGATTCTATTACCACAGGCTCGGTGCCACAGGATTGGCGAAGAGCTAACATAGTGCCTCTATTTAAGAAGGGAGCTAAAACAGAACCTGGGAATTATAGACCAGTGAGTTTGACCTCTGTAGTGGGAAAACTATTAGAAGGGATAATAAGGGACTATATTCAGGATTACAACACAAAAAATAGGATCATTAGCACGAATCAACATGGTTTTATGAAGAATAAATCATGCCAAACTAATCTTTTCAGCTTCTATGAGGAGGAAAGCAGCAACCTTGACAATGGCAAGGCAGTAGATATAGTATATCTAGACTTTGCAAAGGCATTTGATACAGTACCACACAGAAGGCTGGTGTATAAAATAAGGAAATTGGGGCTATTGGGGAGATAACCTTTGCAATTGGATACAAAACTGGCTGAATGATAGGGAACAGTGTGTGGTTGTAAATGGAAAATTCTCCAGTACAGTTAAAGTGGAGAGTGGAGTACCTCAGGGTTCAGTATTGGGTCCGTTGCTTTTTAACATGTTTAGAAATGACCTGGAAATAGATATAGAAAGCAAAATATCAATATTTGCAGATGATACTAAATTATGCAAAATCATTAATTCAGAACAGGATATTTTCTCTCTACAGAGGGACTTACATACAATGTCAGATTGGGCAAACATGAGGAATATGAAGTTTAATGTGGGGAAGTGTAAAGTCATGCATTTGGGAGGAAACAATCCCAAGGCTACTTATAAACTTAATGGAATAATTTTTGGTGACTTGTTGCTAAAAAAAGACCTGGGTATCCTTGTCAACTACAAAATTGGAAACGGTGACCAGTGTTAAACAGCAGTAGCAAAGGCAAACAAAGTCCTGTCTTGCATAAAAAGAGGTATTGAAGCAAGAGTGGATAACATTATTTTGCCATTATACAAATCATTGGTAAGACCTCACCTTGAGTATGCAGTGCAATTTTGGGCACCGGTTCTGAAAAAGAATATACTAGAACTAGAGAGGGTACAGCGGAGAGCAACAAAATTAATTAAGGGAATGGAGGACTTGACATATGAGGAACGACTAAACAAACTTGGTTTATTTACTCTAGGGAAAAGACGACTAAGAGGTGACCTTATCACATTGTACAAGTATATGAGAGGTCAATACAAGGATCTCTGCGGTGAGCTATTTATTCCAAGGCCTGATCAGGTGACCAAGGGACACCCCTTGAGATTAGAGGAAAGGAGGTTTAAACTTCAGCAGAGGAAGGGTTTTTTTACGGTAAGGTCTGTCAAATTGTGGAATTCATTGCCCAGGGAGGTAGTTATGGCAGATACAATGGATACATTTAAGAGAAGATTAGATACATTTCTTTCAAAACGGAACATACAGAGTTATACTGTTGATCAGTAGGCTGCTCAGGAAGGTCTGATAAAGACTAATTTAGTTGGTAGCAGGAAAGCTATAAAATTCTCAGTTACTGAGGTATGAGGCGAAGGTTGAACTTGATGGACTTGTGTCTTTTTTCAACCTAATTTACTATGTTACTACTATGTTACTATGTTACTTCTCAGCAATGAGGAGACCATTAATTCTGACCAAATCCCCAACTCCATTAGCAGAAATGCAGCCCCAGACTTGTAAGGAACCTCCACCATGCTTCATTGTTACCTGCAGATGTGCATGCTTTCACCTCACTCCAGCCCTTTGGCGAACAAACTGCCTTCTGCTACAGCCAAATATTGAAAATTTAGACCCATCAGTCCAAAGCACCTACTGACATTTTTCTGCACCCCAGTTCCTGTGTTTTCTTGCATAGTTGAGTTGATTGGCCTTGTTTCCACATCAGAGGTATGGCTTTTTTGGCCACATTTTTTCCATGAAGACCACCAGACTTCTCCAGACAGTAGATGGGTGTACCAGGATACCACTGTTTTCTGTCAATTCTGAGCTGATGGCACTGCTGGTCATCTTCTTATTGCAAAGAGAAGTAAACATGATGTGTCTTTCATCTGCTGCACTAAGTTTCCTTGGCCGACCACTGCGTCTACGGTCCTCAACATTGTCTGTTTCTTTGTGCTTCTTCAAAAGAGCTTGGACAGCATCTGTCTGCCTTGAAATTTAGGCCTGGGAGAGACCTTGCTGATGCAGTATAACTACCTTGTGTCTTGTGGCTGTGCACACTCTTGCCATGGTGTATGACTTTTGACAATTTGTCTTCAGCAACCTCACCTTGTTAGCCGAGTTTGGCTGTTCCTCGTCCAGTTTTATTCCTCCTGCATAGCTGTTTCTATTTCAGTTAATGATTGTGTTTCAACCCACATATTAAATTGATGATCATTAGCACCCGTTTGGTATAATTGTTTAATCATACACCTGACTATATGCCTACAAAATCACTAACTTTGTGTAAGTGTACCTAGAATAATTAATGCTGTTTTAATGGCAAATGCTAGTCACACCAAATATTGATTTGAACTTTTCTTCTGTTCACAATCATTTTGTTATTTGATAAATATAAACTATTAACATATTTTTGAAAGCATTCTTACTTTACGGAATTTTTTCATACCTGCCTAAGACTTTTGCACAGTACTGTATATATATTAGGATTTTAGTTGTTTTCTTACCTTTTAAATCCTTTTCTCTTTGGTACATATGGAACACAGGTACCTTCTGGAGGGCAAGACACATCAGGCAGGCAGACAGAGTCTTTGGGATGGAGACGCCCTCCTCCTCCAGCTCAAACCCCCTCCTTGCTTACTAACTCCAGAATTCACGTGACCAAAGCCACACAAAGATAAGTAAGCAAGTAAGAGAAGAAGAACATCTAAGAGAAAAGACTCCAAGAGTACTAACTGCTCAAGAAGTCAAAATACAAAGAACCCTTTCTATTGGTGGGAGACCTGTGTTCCATATGGCCTAAAGACAAAAGGATTTAACAGGTAAGAAAACTAAAATCATTATTTTCTCTTACGTCCAATATGGAAAGCAGACACCATGGGGACATACCAACGCTAAGCTCCCAGAGGTAGGAAAGGAGAGTGGACCTCACATACTTCCCGGGACTATCCAAGTATTCGAATAACCAAAGCAAAAAGTGTCAACAGACTGAACTTACAAAGCACGTGAAAACAAAAGTCAACAGGGCTCACAAACTACTGAACACAACTGGTAGAAAAAGTGTGCAGGCCCCTAGACAGGCAGAACCACCTGCAGGACCTTCTGTCCAAAGATGGCCTTAGGTGAGGGAAATAAGGAGTACCAGGAAAGGATGTTTACAAGACAGAGCGTCTAACTCGGCAACTAGTCACACCGAGACTACTGCCAAGAGGAAAGCCATCTTTAGCATCAAGTACCGCAAGGAAAGGTGGCAAGAGGCTCAAAAGGGGGGCCTCTACAAAACACTCAGAACCAGGTTGAGATCCCACGGGGGGAGTGGGATCCTTGAAGAAGGGAAAGGCATGAGCCACTCATTGAAAGAAAATCTTGGCACCTTGAATGATGGCAATAAGTCTCTGAAAAAAACACAGATAGCAGAGAGTTTAAGCTTAAGGGAAATCAGACTGAGTCCCTTGTTCAAACCATCTTGGGGAAAAGGCAACACCAAGTGGAGGCCAAAGGTCTGAGGAGACAGACTTTTCCGTGCACCACTTTTGAAAGATAAACCATAACCTATGGTATGCCTTGGAAGACAAAGGTTTCCTGGCCCATATCATGGTGGATATGAGCTCTGTGGAAAAACATTTCCATGCTGTCAAAGTCAGTTTCTCCTCATCCTCGTGCCACAGGTGACCACGGAGCCTGGCAGGAAGGCAGAGTGGATCCTGAACAGAGCAAGACTGACCAGGTCCACAAACCACGTCGTCTTTGCCAGTGAGGAACAAAGAGAATGACTGACACCCCATCCATCCTGATCTTTTGGATCACCCTGTGGATGAGAGGGATCAGAGAAAACACATGAAAGGTGAAAGCTCCATGGTATCTACATCACATCCATGGAAAAAACCAGAGGATCTCCCAACAGAGAGAAGAACATTGGAACCTCTCTCTTCTCCCTAATCATCATGAGATCTATCGTTGGCACACCCCACTGCTGGACAATCAGATAGAACACCTCTGGATTGAATTCCCAATCTTCTGTATCTCCATTTTGGAGACTCAAAGTCCACCAGAACGTTATCTACCCCTGAAATATGAATGACTGAGAAAGATAGAACACAGGCCTCCGCCTAACAGAGGAGACATTTCACTTCGTTCCACTACGCCACGCTGCAGGGTTGTCCCTGACGATCGATGTATGCCAGTTTGTGGCTTTGTCCGGCTGCATCCTCAATGTAAACCCCAAAAGAATTGGAGTCCAGTGAACGAGGGCTAATCAAATCACCTGGAGTTCCAGGATGTTGATAGACAAGAAGGTCTAGTCTCCACATGCCCTAGACACTTAAGTCACCCAGAAAAGCACTCCAGCCCTTCAGGCTGGCATCTGTGATGACCAGGGTACACTCCGGAATGACAAAGGGCCTCCTCCACTCCAGGTTCGGATCCCCCAATGGCTTCCAGAGAGATAGACATCTGCTGACACAGATGCACCGGACTTACAGACAAGTTACTGAGAACACAGCATCCATGGAAAACACCAGTCGACCTAAAATGCTTATGATCTCCTTAATGGTGGCTGAGGACCACTCCAGGGCTCCAGGTACGTAGCTGCAATGACAGAACAAAAAGATTCCATCTTCAAACGTGTAGCGCCCACATCCGTGTTGAGGAATTCAAGGTCTAGAATGGGGAGGCAGCCACCATCCTTCTTTGGGACAATGAACAGGTTGTTATAGAAAGCTGAACAGAGCTTGGGGACTGGGACTGGCACCAGAACCTGTTTTTCGAGCAGTTAATTCACTGCCTCCTGGAACAGCCTTGCCTTGTCTGGCTCCTTCCGAACCTTAACAAAAAGAACCAATAAGGAAGAAGATTACCTGCAAAACCCACTGTTCAGTTACCGAAGATGCCGAGGCATCTCAAAAAGTGGGAGAAGGCCCACTAATGGCAACAAAGGACCAGGATTCCGCGAGTCACTAGGAAGAATGCTTGTCAGAAACAGCCTTTGCAGCTGATGGCTTGGCTGAGATTTGTGGTGGGGTGAACCGTCGTTTGGTGGTGGTGGTGGGGGAGGACGAAAAAGATGTACATTCCTCACCAGAAATGGATGTTTAGAGGAGATCTGAGGTCACAAGGTACTCTTATCCCCAGTAGCGCCACTGATGACTTTGTCACATCAAGGCCAAAAAGAGACCTGCCCTGAAATGGCAAGGAAACCAGAGACTTTTCAGAAGATTGGTTTACAGACCAAATATTGAGCCACAGGATGCAGCACAAAGCAATAGAAAAGCTGAGGCCTTGGCAGATAATATGATAGCATCAAAGAGCACTTCAGAAACCTAAAAAAAAATTGTTTGCCTCCTTAAAGTTAGCCATAAGGACCAATAAGTCTTCCTTGGCCACACCAGCATGCACAGCATAAACTATTTGCTCACCCCAAATGGCAACAGTCCTGTTAAACAAGGTAGAGGCAAAGATAGGTCTTAAAGGGACACTGATGTCCAATATTAACTTTATGTTGTTTTATAGATTTAAAAAAAAAAAATTACAGTGCAAATCCCATCTCTCAAACCTTTGTGGTTTGAGAGATATTTGCCGCTAAAGGTCCCCTTCTCCTGATGCTCACTGTAAAGGTGACAGAAGGAGATCCGTATTGGTCAACACGAGGAGGTTCTTCAGCAGAGCTTCAAAAGCAATATTTAAAAAGAACTACTTCATTGGAACAGTCTACAAAGTGTGCTTTCAAACCAGGCACATTTTGTAGAAAGTTCTAATGAAGTACTTCTTTTCCAATATCACTATTTCGGCTCTGCTGTCAACAGAACTCCGACGTCAGGAGAAGAGGAGGGAGGGGGAAACTTTAGATGTGAATATCTCTCAAACCTTAAAGGTTTGAGAGATGGGATGTGTGCCACATAATTTTTTTTTTTAAATCTACAATACAAGTTATTATTGGACATTAGTGTTCCTTTAAAGCTGCCCCAGTGGTAGCCAAGGAGGCTTTGAGAACAGGATCCAGCCACTTATCTGTCGGCTCCTTGAGTCCTGCTGCATCCTTCAGCTGGAGTGTGGTGATCTTTGCCAACCGTGAAATAAGGGGGTCCACAGTGGGAGGAGACGCCCACTGCGACAAAGCTGCAGACAAAAATAGGTAAAGCTTAGAAAAATGCTTATTCAGGATAATCCTTTTAGCGGCTTCTCTGGCTATCTGTGATGTACCCTTCCCCATGGTATCTGTGTTCCATATTGGACTTAAAAGAAATATAAAAAAATTTTGTTTTTAAGATATCTGTATCAAAGTGAATAGCTTAAACTTAGCGGAAAGGGGGAGGGGGGAACAATGAGAAGAAAGTGGCTAAGGTCAGGGTGATGAGTAGGTAGGGAATATTAAAAGGAGGTACAGTGAGAGTGAAGGAGAGGAAGTGAGGACTATGGGCATAATCAGGGCTGGCCCAAGGGTTCTTGGTGTCACAGGAAAGCTATAACTCTGGCACTGCCCCATTCTCTTTTCTTCACCCAGAGAAATTTTCCCAACAGAAGTAAATGAAGCAAAGATTGCCATGGAGGGTTCTTAAAACAGCCCCTACACTAAAATAAATGCCAATAAAAAAAATGAAGGAAAGGACCCAAAACTCCCATGGTACACCTTGGGAAGTAAACAAAAAAAAAACTAATAGAAAAAGACAGCAGCCATCTCAACTTCCAAAGCCCATAGAGAGAGAAAATAACCATGAGTGCCAAAGCAGAGCACAGGTACACAGAGTGTAAGAGGTAGCCCTGAATGGGACATACAGTGGACCAAGTCAATCAAAGTGTTACCTACCAATCCTCTTTCTTCAGGCTACCATCATAGTAGAGGGAAGAATCTCAAGAGGATTGTGCCATTAGGAACAGACGTCATAAAATCAACCTTCACAGGGCAACAAGGGTTCACAAAGTACCTGTGAAGTGGGCAATCCAACTCCAGAGAAGCCCAGTGATGA
This sequence comes from Rhinophrynus dorsalis, assembly GCA_037306005.1. Lineage (NCBI taxonomy): Eukaryota > Metazoa > Chordata > Amphibia > Anura > Rhinophrynidae > Rhinophrynus > Rhinophrynus dorsalis. Next base: position 335,407,955 of record CM074720.1, on the reverse strand, counting down.
TAGCCCATCTAACGAGGGACTATAGAGCCCCATATCTATAGAAAAAAATAAAAATAAAAACCTGAATTCTGGGAGTTTGTAGGTGGAGGTGGAGATGTAGGAGGAGGGAATCTTCATCCCGAAGACCCTGTCTTCTGTGATGTGCCCTGCCCTATAGAAGGAGGGGCTCAACCCCATGGTACTTGAATTCCATACTGGACATAAACAAAATTCACAGTATTATTTCTGGAAAAAGTAACTCTCTGTGCAGCAAATAGCTTAAGTGGATTGTCCCTTAACCCTATGAGTGCCAGAAGAGTATGCAATGCATTGCTTTGCAATGTGTTGCATACCCCAATGACACTCACAGGGTTAAAGTCTAAAGTAGCATATGAAACCACATAGAAAAGTTTAATTAGCATATGCAAATGCAAGAAAATATTTATTAGCATATATTAGCATAAAGTACCAAGTACAAATATCTCCTAAATTATACATTTGCTTGTTTTTTTTGCCAACATGACCCATAGGTAGTTTTTTAATGACATTGTCAGACATGCAAACCTGAATCAAGGTGAAAGGTCAACTTTAAAGTGGATCTATCACCTTAATTCAAGTTTGCATATTTGAAAACTGCATTAAAAACTGTCTATATGTCATGTTAACCAAAAGTCCAGCAGATGTATAGTTTAGGAGATAGTCACACTTTCATATCTGGGCAAAGTGAAAGTAAACACATCCTGGTACTGCACAGAGCTGCTTTATCATATAAATAGTCATTGGAACCTTCATTAACATGTGGCAAATCACAGAAAAGTCTTAATTAGCATATGAAACGTCATTGATTACCTTAATTACCATATGAAAATATTGTTCATGCCACACAGCGCCACAATTAACATACATTAGCATATGAAAGAAGTGTGAATATTTCCTGAACTGTATGTTTGCCGGCCTTTTGGATAACATGACATATAGGCAGTTTTTAATTAAGTTTTCAAATACGCAAACTTGAATTAAAGTGACAGATCAACTTTAAAAATCAATTTTAGTGTCGCTTTTTATATTAGAATTTTTTAAAGGATGTCACATTTGTAAATTGGAAGGTATCAGAAAACAGAATAAATCATATAAGATACATACATGTAAATGTGGTATTTATACAAGTATTTTTTGTTTAGAATATAAATCCTTTGAAGTTAAAGTTATTTCATTATGGTTTATGTATACTGTGTAAGCGTTCCCTGAATTGCATTTTTATCCTTTTAATATATATGATGCAATGTATACACTTTGATACAGGGATCTTCCATATTTGGCATCATTTTATATAATGAACCAACTTACCCAACTAGGAGAAGACACGAACAGACCAGCATGAATCCAAAAGTGTACTTCAGAGCATTCTTTATTTGCTGCATACAAAAAAGGACTTTGTTACTAGCATATAAGCTAAATTACCATAATGAAACATTGTGTAACTACCATAAAATCTCGGGTATAATATGCACATTTTTACCCCATTTCACCTTATGTGAAATGGGGTGTGTGTATTATATGCGAGTTAAAAAAAACCCAAACCCAGAAAAAAAAAAAAAAAAACACCTAGACATCACTACTTGCCTGCCCCCCTGAAGTTCAGCAACCCCCATCCTGAACTCACTTCCCGCTTCCTCTGTGCTGCAACACTGCAAAAACTTTACAGTCCACCATGATAACCAGGATTCCCCCTTCTGGAGTCCAGGCAGCCGTGAAATTCGCTGCCTGCTTCTTCCACTCCTGGAACGCCTCTGCCTATCTGGGTTGCCCTGTCAGAACCTACCATAGATTCAATACGCATGGTCTTTAAAAGGACAGTAATGTCCCATAAGAGGATTTTAGTCTTAAGTGTTAAATCCTTTTCTATTAGTCCATACAGGTTACTGGGAACTTTGGGTACGCGATCTGCCCCTTTTAGTAGGCAGGAACAATTCTAGAAGGGAATGCAGGGGTGGAGCCTACCTTCCCTCCTTGGCTGCAGCTAGCCAATCAGCTCCAGTAAGATTTGAGATACTAACTATTGACCGGATAGTAAGAAGGAAAGAAGACTCATGTGAGCATTAACCCGAAGGACCCCCACTGTCTGCCACAGGAGAGCCAAGCATGGTCCCTTGACAGGGTGGGAGACCAGTAACCTGTAGGGACTAAGAGAAAAGGATTTAACAGGTAAGACTAAAATCCTCTTTTCTCTGTCGTCCAATACAGGTTACTGGTAACTCTGGGATGTCCAACCATTAAGTTTCCCAGAAGTGGGAAGAAGGCAAGGACCAGGTGCAAGGCCCCCAAAGTCACCAGAACGTATATGGACCATCAGATCAGAGATAGCCCAACAAAAACTGAAGTGTCAGCAGACACAAACAGGGGTAATGGCACCCCAGGAACGTTACACAGCACACTGAACTAGAACCAACAGGGTTGAACAGAAAAGGAAGCACTAAGAACAAACGAAAAACCTAGACAGGCAATACTGCTTCCAGGATTTTCCTCCCAAAGCTGGCATCAGCCGATGCTAACACATCCACACAGTAGTGCTTCGAAAAAGCGAGCACAGACGACCAAGTGGCCGCCTTGCATAACTGATCAGCGGAGGCCTGATTCTTGTAAGCCCAAGAGGACCCAATTGATTGAGTAGAATGAGCCATGACCCTGAAGGGGACAGGCTTCTTCCTCAACGCATAAGCCTTGCGAATAGTGGACTTGATCCAAGAGGCACTAGTCACCTTGGATGCAGGTCTTTCTGCCCTAGGACCCTCAGGAGTGACGAACAGAGCATCAGATTGCCTGACAGACTCAGTGCGATGTACATAAAACTTGAGACAATGCACCACGTCTAATAAGTGGAGATCCCTCTCCTTGTCAGAGGTGGGGGTCATGGCAGAAAGAGGGCACCACAATCTCCTGATTGATGTGCAACTCAAACCACTTTTGGTAGAAACTCGTTAGAAGTGTGAAGCACCGTCTTGTCCTTGTGAAACACCAAATAAGGTGGTTTAGAGGACAGAGCATGCAACTCCTCGACACGGCAGACAGACACAATTGCCAGGAGAAAAGCAATTTTCCATGTCAACAGACGTAGAGGAATAGCAGCCAAAGATTCAAAGGGAGGACGCTGAAGGACGCCCAAAACCAAGTTAAGATCCCACTGAGGGGTGGGAACTTGAAAACAGGATGAGTATGAGCAACGCCCTGGAAGAAACTTTTTACATCAGGAAGGATGGCAATGCGCCTCTGAAAGAAAACAGAGAGAGCAGAAGTCTGAACCTTAAGGGAACTCAAACTGAGGCCCTTATCAACACCGTCCTGCAAAAAGGCCAGGAACGTAGGTAGGTCAAAATCCTGAGACAGGTCCCTGTCAGCGCACCAGGACAGAAAGGTTGACCAGACATGATGGTAGATCTTGGAAGAAACAGGCTTGCGGGCACTGAGCATAGTGGCCACCACACCAGAAGAAAAACCCTTCTTCTTCAATATTGAGGATTCAATTTCCAAGACATCAAAGCTAGCCAATGCACATCCTCCTTCCAGAGGTAACCCTGCAGAAGAAGGTCTGGACGGTCGGGGAGCCAAAAGGGCTCCGCCACTGACAGATTCACACAAGCTCCAGAAACCAAGACTGGCGAGGCCAATATGGAGCAATCAGAATGACTGGGCAATGCTCCAGTCGTAATTTCTGTAACACCCTGTGCAAGGGGAGGAAAGATGTAAGCCAGAGGAAAGGTCCAAGGAATAGATACTGCGTCCACCGCTAGAGCCAGAGGGTCTCGCCACCGATAGCAAAACACTGGAACCTTCCTGTTGTGTCTCGTCACCATCAGGTTGATGTAAGGGGGACCTCATTGCTGAGCAATGTGTTGAAACACCTGAGGATGCAACTCCCACTCTCTGCTGTCCACTGTGTGTCGACTGAGTAAGTCCGCCATGATGTTGTCTACACCTGCAATATACACTGGAGATATAGTAGGTCGTGATATTCTGCCCAAGACAAAATAGTCTTGATCTCTAACCAAGCAGCGAGACTTCTTGTTCCGCCTTGCTTGTTGATGTAAGCCACGGCCGTGGCGTTGTCGGACTCCACTCAGACCGGACAGTTTTCTAGCTGAGATGTCCAATGTCCCAGGGCATGAAATATTGCCCGAAGCTCCAATATGTTGATCAAAAGGAGAGACTCCTCTGGAGACCACCGACCCTGATTTGCATTAAAGTTCCCCTCTCCCTTTCCTTCTCCTGTATGCTGACAGTAGGAGTTCCTGGTCTGGGGACCAACAAATGTCTCTTCAGCAGAGCCTCAATAGCGCAATTTAAAAAAAAAAATACTGCTTTGGAACGGTCTACAAAGTGTGTCTGGTTTGCAAGCACACTTTTTAGACCATTCCAAAGAAGTAATTCTTTTTAAATTGCGCTATAGAGGCTCTGCTGCAGAGCCTCCACGTGTCGGCCGACACGGATCTCCTTCTGTCAGCTTTACAGCTGACATCAGGAGAAGAGGATATGATTTGTGGCATTTAGCTTATTTTTTAATCTCTACAAAACTGTAAACATTTTTTATGGGACATTACTGTCCCTTTAAAGTTTTTGCAGTTTTGCAGGGGATGAGCGCTGGAATGCTGCCCACTGCCTCCAAATGGGGGGTGCTGAACTTCTGGGGGTCTGACTGCAGAAAGGGGGTCAGGCAAGTAGGGAGTGCATATTATACATAGGAAGTAACTTTTTACCAAAAATCTTGGGTATAATTTGCACCTGCGTATTATATACAGGTGCGTATTATACCTGAGATTTTACTGTAAGTAAAATATTTTATGTGCTTTTCTCAGAAACATAGTTAGTAGTTGGGGTAGCCCTCCAGGTACTCCATAGGGTTGATGAAAGAAGAGACACTGGCTTAACATTCTTATTGGGTGCATATCACACAGTAAGCTTTAAATTACGGTTGCACCAATACCGATACTGGTATTGGTGCCGATACCGGCATTTGCGCAAGTACTCGTACTTGCGCAAATACGGCCGATGCCAGCACCGATACCCTGTGTCAGGGTAGGTGCTGCAGAGAGGGAGCCTCTCTCCTTCCTGCAGCGTCGGAGTGTTGCCGCGGGTTACCATGGCAACGCTCCGACGCTGACCTCTGCCGGGGCTCGTAAGAGAACAGCGAGCACCCGGCAGAGGAGGGTAAGGCAGCAAAGGGGGATCAAGAGCAGGTGGTGAAAGAGGCAGAGAGGGGGTCAAGAGGGAGAAAAAGAGGCAAAAGGGACTAAGGGAGAAAAAAAAAAAAGAGGCAAAAGGAGGAAGGATCAGGAGACAAAAGGAGTGGGGCCAAGAAGAGGCAAAAGGAGGGGGGATCAGGAGGGAAAGAGAGAGAGAGGCAAAAGGGTGGGATCAAGAGTCAAGGAGGGGGAGAAAGGGGGATCAAAAGGGAGAGAAAAAATCAAGGCAAAAGGAGGGGACTCAAGAGGGGAAGAATGAAGCAAAAGGTGGGAATCAAGAGGGGGAGAAAGAGGCAAAAGGGAAGAATCAAGAGTCAAGAGGTGGTTTGTGTATGTATGTGTGTGTGTATATATATTTCAAGTACTCACCGATACCAATTACTGATACTTTTTTTGCGGTCATTTGCCAGTTTTCCAAGTACCTAAAGCATATATGCTTTAGGTACTTGGAAAACTGGCAAAGGACCGCAAAAAAAAGTATCGGTAATTGGTATCGGTGAGTACTTGAAAAAAGTATCGGTATCGTACTCGGTCTTAAAAAATTGGTATCGGTGCATCTCTACTTTAAATAAAGCAATATTTGTACAATGTATGTGTATAAGGACATTCAGCAAAGAATATTGAAAACAAGTTTGCAGAACACACAGGGACCACTTTAGCATTCAAGGAGGTACACAACTTATTTTAATCAATGGAAATGTTGGTATATAGGGAGAAAGGGGATCAAAAATAGGAGAGAACAATCTAAGTGCAGCAATCAGTTTTAATCAATAAAATATAATTCACAGAAAACAAAAACCCCTTCAGGGTGTCTGTTCACAAGAAGTATTTGAATAATCAGCACATAGAATCACAAGTTCATTATTCTGTGCTGAGAAACCATCCACCTCGCTTTCTTCTGGCATCCTGTATGTTTTCACAAAGCCGGATCCCTTTGGTGAGGTCACTCCTAGAGATGGCCAAGTTCTTCATTCCCAGCCTCAGTGTGATGCAAGTTGGTTCCACACAGCTCAAAGACCTGTGATCTACAATCCACTATCCCTACGTACGTTTCACATGCTATACTCACTTTCTCAAGGAACTGGGAATGCTGGAAACACAGAACCTGGCGATCCCTACGAGTGATGTCACCGAAGTGAGCTGGCTTTGTAAAAGCTTATAGAACGCCAGAAGCAAGTGAGGTGGATGATTCCTTGGCAGCACAGTAACAAACTTGTGATTCTATGCGCTGATTATTCAAATACTTGTGCGTAGATACCCTGAAGGGGTTTTTCTTTTCTGGGAATTATATTTATTGATTAAATTTGATTGCTGCGCTTAGATCGGGATCTCCCATTTTTACTCTCTTTTCTTCCTATATATTGCACAGGGTCTGGGTCTGGTGCATAGAATGGACATCCTTTGCTTGGACTGGAGCAATATATATATATATATATATATATATATATATATATATATATATATATATATATATATATATATATATACACACACACACACACAATGCAAATTTGGGGAATTGTTATTTGTCCCTCATGATGCTGTTGATGCACCACAACTGCATAGCTTTAGTTTCCAGAACACTGCTTAGACTTTCCAAAGACAGAAACATATTAATGTTTTTGCCACTATACTAAGTAAAATGTATGAAGTAATACACATTCTGGTGAACGTGTAACTATCATAAGGAAATGGATTTCAAGAACTTGAGAATTACACTTTCAGGTCTTAAAGCTTTTTAAAATCTGCACTGCCTATAACATTTAGTTTCAAAGGTCATAGCAATACTCATTGCTACTCAATGCGATAATCTTCATATGTCCCTGCTGGGTTGACATATTTTGCATTGTGTCTAATTGTACTTTACATTTAGAATAAATCATACTGCTTCACTTTGGTTCAGCCAGGCCTTGAGGGTGTCCTCACAGAGTGTAGCAAGTTCATGTTCACAAAATGCATTAACATGTTCTAACCTTGCTGGAATAGAAAGACCTTTACAGGTGGAATGGATCTACTATATTAGCATAAAAATAAGTTACCATAACATTTTCAGTATAGTATGCACCATTTTGCCCCTTTCTCAACTATGCTGAAGTGGGGGTGCATATTATAAACATTATACAATAAGTCAGAAATACCTGTCAGAAGCAAGCAAGGAAGTAGGCAGCATGCTTGAATTTGCCACCCACCTCCTTGCCTACGTCAGCAAGTCCTTACAGGTCTTGCCAGGACCAGTTTGTCAATGCAGTGTCATGATGCAAACAAAGTACCAAAGACGAGGGACAAGTACCACTGGGAGGGAGGTGGAATTGTGGGTGCATATTATACACAGGCACTTAAAGGGATAGTAATACTTCGGTTTAACTTTATTTTATTTTGTAGGCATTAAAAAAACATGAAGAATGATATAAGTCTTATCTCTCAAACCTTTATGGTTTATGAGATATTCACAAGCAAAGTTTCCCCCCTTCTGCCCCTTTTACCTACTGTAAACAATCTCTTCTCAGATGTGGAATGCAGTCCATAGACTGGACAGATAACAGAAGGGACACTCTTATTCCTATGAAAACAATGAAATCCCTGCCCCCCTTGACAAGCTTTTCAGCTTTTTCCCTTATCTTAATTGAAGATTGTCCCTCTCTGCAGTCTACCTGGGCAGCTCCCTTCTGCCCTGGCTGAAAAGTGTTACATCAGTAAAAGGGGCGGGAGGGGGACACTTTGCTTGTGAATATCTCTTAAACCATAAAGGTTTGAGAGATAAGACTTATATCATTCTTCATGTTTTTTTAATGCCTACAAAATAAAATAAAGTTAAAACGAAGTATTACTATCCCTTTAAGTTTTTCCTGTCAGTATAGGTAGAATTCACATACATATTTTACACAGGTGCATATTATGGCTGAAGTTTTACAGTACATAGATGTGCATCATTATAAAAACCATCCACTGCAAGGAATAGTATTTAACTGTTTGTGTGCCAGAGGGATACCCAATGCATTGCTTTGCAAAGAGTTGTGCACCCCTCTGGCACTCAAGTGGTTAAATACACGTGCATTAAAAAGACAATAAAATATATATGTTTCTTTAAAGTGGACATGTCAGTATGCTGTACTAGCCAATTTTCTGCTAATTAACTACTGTCTTGGTGGCACACTTTAGCACATTGTGTAGATAATTTGTTCTGTCCAAGGCAAAACTTATCTTTCGCTATTCTATCCAAAATATCCCCAGTGCGTGAACTATGCCTTTACTCATTCATAGAACGGATACCACTGCAGAAGATCGCACTTCCACAATCTTCTTCAAAAATGTATATAAAAGCAATTTTACTGATACAATTTCACACACAATATATATGAAATATCTTTAGTGGAATATCAATATATTCTTACACCACATGGAGAGACTTAAATCCTGGAGTCACACTTCAGTAGATGACACTATGTAGCCTCATATTGATCAACGCGTTTCGCACAATCAGCGCTTAATCACGATCAAAGACGCCAAACCTTTGTGAAAGCTCTATCTTTTGAATTCTCATTAACCAATCACTCGCATCCTGGACATGCATACATAAATGAAAATAATTAACATACAACATAGCTAAACCGAGAAAGACGTCAATCAACACCAAAAAATCTAATGCCACTCCCACTCATATTAAAGGCAATGTGCCAAGAAATTTAACCATATTATTGCTGTCATAAACAACAAAGTGCACCTACATGCACTATATATGTTAAATATCCATATTTAAAGCCCAAAATTACATTACAAAAAAACAAGAAAAATAAAAAAGAAACAAATAAAATGAAATAAACAAACACAGGTACAGAGATCCATTAAAGAAGAACCTCTAGAGTTCACCAGATAGCATAACCCAGTGTTGGAATGTGTGTGATCCGAGTTATTTATAAAACACAGTTCCACTGTCTCAGTGAAGCCCACACCTAACTTGAAATATTCATAGCGATTCTACAATTGATATTGAAAGAGAGTTTAGAAAGCGAATATTAAAGTGAAACACAAATATATTAACAACATCATATTAGAATGTACCATTCAATAAAACTGTGTATGCTATAAAAAATTAATAATAAAAATGTGCATAAAAAAAACAACTAAATTTAAACAAAACAGCATGCCCAAAGACAAGTGATAATCAAACATAGCACTACCTCAAACACAACAACCCGTGCTGCGAGTGACTATAATCTTTGACAGTGGAATATCCAAAAAAAATGCGATATATAAGCCCAAAAACAGGGCATGTTTGCATAAGTGAAGTGTATTTTTACTCATTCATAGCATAGTGTTTGTTAATACTGGCTCAGGAAAGAAACTAATAAGTAAACAAAAAGTAAAATAGATGATGAGATGAAAACAAAGACATGAATCCCAGTTCAACCTTTGCTGTAATACCTTATCAAAGTCTACCTTAGAGGCCTAGTCATCCTGCGCTTCCTTCCTCTGTGGTGTGTCGGCCGGCATAGTTGCGACCACCTCCGCAATGCTGACATCATGAAACAGGCACTGGCTAGGACTCCTGTTTATGGGCCTATTCTGTGTGTCCTAATTGGGTCTCGCCTTCTCCTGCTCCTTTATAAACCTCCCTGGGCCTGGGAGTCATTGCCCTTACGTGGTGTTTCTGATATTGTCTTGTGCACTCCGCGGTGACCTGTGCTCTCCTGAGAATCCGTTCCATGTATGACCCCGGCTTGTCGGGCTACCCACATCAGTTCTGACCTGTGGCTCTGGCTGACTAACTTGCTCCATGTATGACCCCAGCTTGTCTGACTACCCATATCGGTTCTGACCTGTGGCTCTGGCTGACTTACTTGCTCCATGTAGTCCCCTGGTTTGTCTGACCTCTGGCTCTTGCCGCCTATCGCTCCATCTAGTCCCCGGCTTGTCTGACCTATGGTTCTGGCTGACTACTGGCTCTATACTCTCCAAACTTGCTTGAGCATCAGTCTCAGTGTTTCATGGTTCAGGTTTGCTCTCGCTCCCTGTTGCCTCTGGTTGCGTGACCCAGGGTGGAGACTTACAGTTCCCTCTGGTGTTCTGCCCGCACCACAGTCCTAGTCTCCGGTATCTCGCAGTAGTGCAGTGTGCAGCACAGTGTGCAGCTCTGGGTAGGAGCCTTGGTCCTATAATCCTGTGTTCTGGGGTTGTGTGGGCTATACTATTATTATTGTACTTATTACTAAAGGTGGATTTGTATTTTATATTCATGCCTGTCCTTATTTTCTTGATTACCGTGACACTCCTTTGCTGATCCAGAAGATGTCAAGTAAAACCCAAGTTAAAAGCATTTCCAACCATGTCCTAAGTAGGTAAATAAATCACTTCCTAATTCCAGAAGGCAATTGGCTTCTCTCTGGATACGCATCCTGCCTGCACCTATTCTTTTACTCAACTTTTTGACTTTTCATTGCATTGGTAAAAAATATATTTATAAATAATAATTATGTATCTCCTTAGACAAAAAAAATTCAATTATGTTATCAATTTTTTTTCAAGTGTCTTAACAATTACTTAAAAGTATTTTTTTTTATGAGCAGTTGTTCAAAACTGTGCCTATTTCATAGTTTCTTGTTTGTGGCTTCTCAAAAGATAGTTTCTTACCCACTTCAAGATCATTAATAAATAACTTCAAAAAATATGATTCCAGGACTGAACACTGAGGCATTCCATTTACATCTCTCTGCACTGTATTTTTTTAAATATATATAAAGCTTTTAAATATTAAAAGTCATCATGTATAGTACAGAGCATCAGAAATAGACATAATAATATAATAATAATAATAACTAGTATTTATATAGCGCCTTTCTCCCAGTGGGACTCAAAGCGCTTTCAGCGCACGCTCTCGGAATTAACCAAATCGGCAGCTGAAATAATAGGTGTTATTATTACCCAATCAATGGTACTCATTTATCGACCTCGGAAGGATGAAGGGCTGAGTTGGCCCTGCCGGGATTCGAACCTGCAACCCTGAGGTTGAATAGGCTCCATAGTCAGGGAATTTACCACTGAGCTATCTCACCGGCATACACCTGATATTGATACATACATACTGCAAAGAGAAAAATACTTAGAACCAGTAATATAAGACTAACATCCGTAAGTCCCAGCATCTCATAACCCATAATGACCTAATAGCTTTAATGTTAGGTGCTGCAACCAAATAAAATTGAGAAGTGCAGATTGTATATCAGAAATATAAGAGAAAGGCTCGTAAGAAGAAAGGACAAGAGGAGAAGAGAGGAAAGAGAACAATGGAAAGGGGAGAAAAAGTAAGGGATAAAAGAAGAGACAAAGAGAAAAGAAGGAGAAGTGAGAGAAGAAGAAAGAGATAAGGCACTGGTGTCCCTGAATAGAGGTAAGTAAAAGTACTACAACCAGAATGCTTCAACCTTCTAGCATGAAGGTGGTAGCTGAATCCAGGGAACGGGGGCAGGGAGAACGTGGGCAACACCGAAATCTCCCCAGACATATAGTGGCAGCGGTGGGAACAAGCCAGAAAGCAGAAAAGGCACCACTCCTAATCAAAGGTCCATAGCATCTAGAATTCAAAGGTCAAACCGAGAGACTATCCTGTATGGAAGGACTTCTCCCACTTAAGAGAGTGTGTATATATCCAAAGGCCCCCAAGCTAGGCACGCTTCCCAAATTAAGGTAGCCCTAGTTGTGTCCTAGCTATGGGTCCCAAATTCCGTGGTAAACAGGGAAGTGGTTCATAATGGAGGCGCGAGTCCTTTCTAAGTTAGCTACGTCGTCTACTTTGCGGCACCAGTCAGTCACTGATGGAAAAACCACAAATTTCCATCTCATTGGAATGAGCTGCTTGGCCTCACTCAGTAGAAAGGCAAAGAGCTTCCATTGCACATTGTCAAGAACCACTTCAGGAGGTAAGACACTAAATAGTAAAACCTTCGGATCTGCAGGTAAGGTTGTGTGAAAGATCAGGTTAACTGCGGCCAGAACTCCTGACCAAAAGGTATTCAAAGCAGAGCAGGACCCCACACCTCCACCACAAGGAGGAGCTAAGAGAAAACATCTTAGATAAGGTGACAGGTGTGTAGTGCCATCTGGTAAGTAGCTTAAAATTAGCCTCCCTGGCTGCCATGGTAGGTGCTTTATAAACGAGTGTCTGCACTGTATTATTTAATTATATTTTTATTCATGGACAGATCAAGTAGACCAAACCAATTCCTTTTATATTATGCAGGAACCTCTTGTGAGGCACAGTATCAAACATCTTTTTCAAAATCCAAGTATATTACATACATATCATTACCCTAGTACAAATTCAATTGTACCTTTTCAAATAATGCGAGGAAGGTGGTCTGAAATGATTTAGTCTTCATAAAACCATGCTAACTCTTGCTAAAAATATTGTTAATCATCACTTAATCCCAAAAACTATCCACTGGTAACCCTTCTAGTATCTTACTCACTAAGGAAGTGTCCTGCTGGCTAACAAGACAAGAGGCGGACATGCAGGGCAGAGGGGTGTTACTAGGCAGAACAGATGCAGAAAAACAACTAGTAACAATCAACTGAAAGAAGGGAACAGCTCACTTGCAGATAAAAGCTGGACGATGAGTGGCCACAGCCATTGCCAGAGGGACTTCTTCATCCCACAGATTGCTAGATATACACTGTGGCTCACCTACCTACCTCCCTCACCTACCCTATAACAGCAAACCCCCCACCCCCTTCCAACTGAGGCTTTTTCCCTCCCTTATCCAACCTCCAACTGAGGCTCCTTTCCCTCCCCCACAATTCACACTGCAGATTTCGGCAAGGTTGGCATAAGGCTGTGATACCATTGCTTAGCGCTAACCCTACTGAGGTCATGCCAGAGCAATGGTGAGAACTGGAGCAGTATGTGAATTTGTATCTAACAGTGGAAAAAGCTGGGCTGGCAGACAGTGTAATATAGTTCTGTGGCTACTAGAGGATGAAAGCTGGGCTAGCATAGTGCAGGTTTGTGGCTATCACAGGAAAAAGGCTGGGCTGCAAGGCAGTATAGTGTGGTGTGGTTGGTTCTATGCATACCACTAGACAGTGGAATATCTGTCCCTTCCCCTTGCCTCTTCCTCCATGTAGCCATGTTCTTTTACTATATTAGAACAACAGAATCTTACACACCCTTTGATGCTCATACAGTTAATTTTAGCTTACATGCAATTCACTGCCTACTGGAATGACAAGATTGACACAGACACAAATGTACTCTGTGCATGACCGTTTGCTGGCTTTGGAAGTCTTTTCTGTTGTAAGGAAGAAAGCTTAAAGAAGAATGCTGAAATGAGCAGTAACATTTTTAGCAGATGACTCATTTTTAAGCTTGTTAGCAAAGATGAGCAGTAAAGGAAGAAAACGTATTAATTCGGATAAGAATGGGCTAAAATAAATGCATTTGCTATACTTTTAAAACTTTAGAAAAGAGAGAATTATTATTTCTTGCTTTTATACAGATACATCATTGAAAAATGTAAAAACATTTTGGACTCTTTTTTAGGAAACTGAAAGGAGCCCTGGCAACCAATAATAAACTCCACTAATTTGAATCTGTTCAGAAAATCCTAATGGCCACTATGAATAAATTCCTGTGTGGATTTCTACCCCAAAGGTAATCTTTAAAACAAAACTAACACATTATAATGACTTGAGTGATGTTGAAAGACCAAAATAGATCTGTAGCCTGTTCAGATACACTGGCCCTAACAAATCCTTTTCTCTTAGTCCATACAGAACATATGACTCACGGGGTAAAATACTATGTGGTCAGGAAGGCAGGGCACTTTCCCTACTCCTTTTTTACCCCCCACCAGACTTGCATAATTGTAACAAATGGCAAAGATCCAAAACAGAAGTGAGGCAGGAATGGGGTTACCTGAACCAGAGAAACCAAAGGACCCCCAGGCCAGAATTCAAACAACTTGTTTTTCTCCAGAAGAGAAATCCTGTGTTCCACATCAAATAATAGAAAAAGACTTATTGGTAAGTATACAAAAATACTCTCTCTCTTTAGTTCAATGGGGATTGCAGGAATCATGGGGATATACCAATGGTACCCACCAAGATTTCAGAGAGGGAAGAATAAAGCACATACCAGATCTAACTGAGATGACCTGGAACAAATATAAAGCTCAGATGTTATTGGACACCTCAAACCAAAACTAGTAACAAAAGTAAAAAAAAAAAAAAAACAATTACTGAAGGAAAAGACAAGTAGGTACAACTGCCTGTAGGGGCCTTCTATCCAAAAACTGTCCTCACCAGAAGTCAAAGGTTTGACACTGTAGCATTAAAAAAACATATGAAGGGATGACCATGTTGCCGCCAAGCACAACTGCTTCTCTGATTCCTGGTTCTTGTAGGTCCAGGATGCACCCACCACACTGTGGAAAAAGCTGTGTCCCTAAAGGGAATAGGCTGTTTCCAGATGACATAGGTCTGGCAAATAGTCACCTTAATCCAGGAACCAATGCCACATCAGATTCAGCTTGCCTGAAAGAGGTCCCTCAGGAATGACAAAGTCTGATTTCCAGAAAGGCTTTGGCAATGAACATAGTACTTCAAGCACCTAGATATGTACAAACAATGAAATTCCTGTGTCTGTCTGTTAGATGGAGACATGGTATGAGAAGGAATATCCATTTTTTTAGTTAATGCAAAACTCAAACAACCTTATGGAGAAACACTAAAAAACCATCCCACAAGAATGAAATATCAGGAACGGTGTTTTGCAGGACAAAGTCTAAAGTTTGGCAAGTCGCCAAACAGAGAAAATCAGCAGCATAAAAGCTGTTTTAAGAGTCAATAACAGAAGGAAAAATAGAAGACAGAGGATAAAAGGGGACCTTCTGAAGCACTCTCAAGACCATATTCAAATCACACAAAGTAGGATCCCAAAAGAAAGAGTAGACATAAGCTTCCCCCTTGCATAAATGTCTGCAATCCAGTAACAAGGCAATATGCCCCTGGAAAAAAACACGCGTAAAGCAGAAATTTGAACTTCTGTAGTGCTAATAATAACCCCCTACTGAAACTCATACTGAAGAAAAGATAAGATAACTGGCAGACAAAAACAACACAGTCAAGACCTTGATTTTTGTATCACTTGATATTGATATGTCTTGGATGAACACCATCTTGAAGGCCTTTATCATAATAGAGTCAGAGCAACATTTCTTCCTCAGGATGATGGTTTCAAGAGCCAAACCCTCAAGCCAGCTCCATTCTTGGGTGATACAGAGGACCCATAGTCAAGAAGCCTAGAAGAAGCGGAAGCCATAACACCTATGCTACCAATAGACAGAGATAATCAGAGAAATAGGCTTGAAAAGTTCAGAGTGCATCGATGATAATTACATCAGCCTGCTCCATACCGACTTTCATCAATAACCAGGGAATCAGAGGGAATGGAAAAAACACATACATCAGGGGAAACTGCCACATAGTGACCATCACATCCACAGCAAGAGAGTGCCAGGATCTACACGGGAATCATTTCATTTCAACTAAGAGGCTTTTAGATCTATGATGAACTATGGAGTCAAAAGCCATCTGGTGAAGTTCACAATCTCGGCCACTACTTTGTCTATTCCTGGAATGTGAATGCTGAAGATGTGAATGGAGGAGAGAGCTGGAACATGAGCCTGTCTACTGCCTGTCAGGCCATCATGAGTAGTAACTATTGTAACGGATCCTACTCTGTTACTGGAGCCCTTGTCTGGGCATAAAGCTTATCAGCCCTTGGCACCAGAGACTGTGGACACTTGGACATATGGACACCCTTTTGCACCCGGTCGTACGACCTCGCAAGCCCTTATCATGGACTAGGAGACTTGGTCTAGACCTTAGGTGGATAGGCGGCTGTGACAGAGGAAAAATCAATGCAATGATTGTGTGCTGCAATCTCTTCTGGCCTGCAAAGGATTAAAGCAATACAAAACAATAAAATACTGGTAAATGTTACTATATAGAAATATTCTCACTGTAGGCTTATAACTGTTAGATAGCTGAGATCACCACCCTGTTATAGTGGCATTAGATTGGTCAAGGTTGAAGCTGGACATTCAAAGTAGTTGGACAATGGCTCCAACCTTGGACCATTGTCCCTGAAGTTGTGTATTGTAGCCACTCCAGCCACTGACTATGTTGAACTTTATTGAGACCCCCTGTGGTGTGTTAACTTAAATCAGGTTTGTATTGTGTTGTACCATTTGTTGCTAGCCTTTTGTGTAGTAATGCAATCATGTCTGTCTTATTGTATTTGTCTGGACCATTTGTTGTTGGTCTTTGTCTTATGTGTTTTGAGTGCATTATCCCTGCCCCTCACCCATTGTGCCATGTACTGTCAATGTATTGAAATGTGTATAAATATGCTGTGCTGTGAATTAATAAAGAGTCAGTCTTCTTGAAGAACTAAGGAGTTCTGGTGCGTTATGTTCTCATGGTTAAAGTATCCTCACTGATGCCCATCAGAGCTGAGTATCCTGTATCGTCAACTGTCTGCTGCTAGCTACCTGCGATCCAACTTTGCATGCTGTCAGGCGGCTATGTGGACTCCGTGCTTCCCTGCTTCAAGCGATCCTATGACTGCTTCCAGTAACCATCCATACTTCGACCGGTGCATCCGCCGCCGCTTATCCGGCACCGAGAGGGAGAGACCCGGGAACGACGGCTGAGGGTGACGCGGTGCCTTCCAGCTTCTGTTACAACTATTATCCAATTCAGAATGGCCAGTGGTCTTCCCAGAGACAGGGAAAGCTGAAGCCACAAACAAACATTCAACTTCTTCCAGCTGGATAGACACATGATACAGGAGAGATGACACACCTAAAGGAACCAATTCTTGAGAATCTTTAGCTGCAGTTCCTGTGTGTGGAATTGGGATAAGAGGACTGTCTCAAAGGCAGAAACCACATAGCTTAGCGCCTTCATGTATGCCCACACAATTGTGGATGAAAAAAGCAAGGTCGAAACACCTGCAGAGACAATGATTGACTCTTGTCTTCTGTAGAAAAAACACATCTCTGAAGAATGTTGAATCTCTGTCCAAGAAAAGAAACACAGATGACCTCTGAAATCCTGAGGTGTACCAGACTGTTTAAAGTCAAGGAGAGGTAGCCTTGTCATCTGGGGGCTTTTGGGTAGACTTCTTGCTTGCCCAAGCCTGCTTGGGTTTTGGGGGTAGACGTACCTGGGCTGCTGTAGAAGTAGACACCAAGAGAACATACCAGTACTGGGGGGGGGGTAATGAAACCCATTTATTGTCAGTGGAATAAAGGAATACATTGGGATTAACCGGAGGTAAGGTGTATTTTTACCCCCAGTAGCATGGCTAATAAGCTCCAGTTTTGGGTCAAACAACTGCTTGCCTATGAATAGGAGAGATCAACTCCTAACCAAGGCCTTGTCAGTAAGCCTAGCAGAATCAAACTCCACTTCAGTAAGATATGCATTAGCCTCAAGGATTGTAAGTACAGCCAGAACAAAATCCTCTTTAGGCTCATCCCCATGGAGGGCCTGTACGAGGTGTCCCCCTAGCCAAAAATGGCCCTACACACAAAATCATCCACAAAAGAGGGGATGTAAAACTGCACCAGAAGCCACAAAATTTACCTCAAGGAGATAATTCAGAAATGTATCTGCCCAATACTTAAGTGTAGCAGCAGCTTCTGCAAGCTGCAGTGCTACAAGTTTAGAAAGGTCCATTGTTGAGGGGATGTAGCCCATTGCAGTAGGCGGTCAGTAGAGAAGTGATATAAGAGAGAAAACGATCTGGAAATAAATATGTTAACAGGTTACATCCCTTCCTTCAGAACCATCTGGTGCAGGAAATGATGGAGAGGGAAACACATTATCCCTCTAGCGACTCTTAAAATATCCAGGGAAGAAGAATTCAAGTCAGTGGCTGCAGAGACCCAGACACTGTTGAGATAAGACCCTCAGCAGGTGATGCAGGGCCATTATCTAAACAATCCCTACAAGTAAATGTGGAATCAAAAAGTATTTTTGATTCAGAAGAATCCCCTATTAACAGAAGAAATAAGGGGTGTAACCCATGCAGGCTCCTGTTCATGAGAAGATGGGCCCAGGAGTTGATTTGTAGGGGTCACGGAACAAGAGGGACATAATGTAGCAGTGAAGTCCCTTAGAAAATCAGTCTCACATCAGGGAAGCCCCTAATACCCTCAAAACCCCAAAAGCAAAGACATTGCCAGGAGACTATCGAATAAAGGCTCCAACGCAGAAATATAAAGGAGACATTATGTCAGGAGTGAGATCTCGGCCAGGTAGGCAGGAAAAAAGAAAGTGAAGAGGGATAGTAACCTCCCCTTTGCTGAAGCCCAGGAAAAAGTGGGCCTCATGGGAAATCTAGAATTCTCTCCATTTTAAAGAGCAGCATCCAGCCACTGCACCCATTTGTCAGCTTGTTGGAGAGGAACAAGGGAGTCCCCCCTCAGTATATTTAAATAAAAGTATATGCCCCTTTCCATATATCAGAGCCCATCCAGTGCTGCAGGAACATTAATGTTGTTGCAGATGCCCCATTCAATATGGCCACCACAACTGCACTTTTCTTAAAGGTGTTTGGGTCCATAACTAAGTCAAACTAAAATATATAATAGAGTTTAGCAAAGCAATTAAAGAGGTTGCCTCTGAAAATGAGGAGAAGAAGCACAGCAGACACAAAGAGCAGAATTTACCCAAGACTTCAGAAAGTGGCTGCTAGATAGACAGACAATCAGAAAATTGGCATACTCACGGGACCTGTGCACTTCAAACTCCTATACATAATTTTATTGCTCACACATCACATCGCCAAGCAAAGAAAGAGGAAAATGGCTAAGGGAAAAAGCATGCTCTAGCCAACCCTGGTCCCTTAAAAGTTTCAGCTTGGTCCAAAGTGATTAAATAAGCCAGGGTTAGGAGTCAGCCTAATGGGGGATTATACAGCCACCTGTAAGTTAAACAAAATAGACTAGCTAAGAGAGCCTTTTTATACAAGTGTCCAGAACTCCTGGCTGTAGGATACTTTACCCTATGACTCGTATGTTCCACACTGGAGGAAAGAAAAATCAATGCAGAGTTGCCTTGGGGCAGTTATTTTGCCAGGAGTGGGCATGGAGATGAATTCCTCCAGCCCACCCCTGGCACAGTCACTGCTGGGATTCAACTCTCCAGTACAAATTGTCCCTCAACCTCTTGCTGCTTCTCCTCCTGTTCTCACCCTCACTCCCTTTTTTGCCTCTACCCCTCCTATAATGCTGCTTTCTCTGCTTCACCTCATCTTTTGACCCTACCACCCTTCCCTGACAACAAGCTATAAGAGCATGACTGCAATGGAGTGGCTGGGAAGGTGAATTCATTGAAGATGAACAAACCTATGCAATAACCTCTGTCACAGAGCAAGATATCTAAGTATATCCAGTGGTGTAGATGTAAAATAACAAACAAAATTAATATCTTGTAATACCTTTTTTATTGGACTAACAGAATTTTGGATTGAAAGCTTGTCAATCCAAAATTCTGTTAGTCCAATAAAAAAGGTATTACAAGATATTAATTTTGTTTGTTATTTTACATATACATATATAAACAATGGAAAAAGTTACATACAGAGACAATTAAACCCCCCATATGCAGCAAATGGGAGTAACTGTTTGTATGCCATGTTACCAGAAATTCTGCTAGTCACCTATATTTATGTTAGACAATCTCTATGAGATTTTTAGATTTGTCAGCTTGTGCAAATTAGCAAGTAATTCCTGGGAGGAGGTGGCAGTTGGAAGGGAAAGAAAAATGTTTGTATAGGCCATAGCATAGTACTGGCCAGGACTGCCTAATTTGCATAAATTGACAAATAAATAAAGCTATCTCCTAAACAAAAGATTTGCATAAAGAGCAACTTACAGATCATTTCAAAAACCCTTTCAAAAGGAATTATAAAATGTCAGATCACTTTAATTAGTCCTTGAAATCAAGTATATGGCAGAGGCGGACATTGTTCTTATTGCAGGCTTCAAAGATCCCAGCCTTCTTTGTAATCATCAGTTTGAGGATTTTAGGGTCTTTGAGACCTGCAAAAAAGAACTATGTCCACCTCCATGCATATGACATGCAGTACTAATTAAAGAATAATTGTGAAGAACCAGTTCATACATATTTAATTCATAGTTGCCATTAGGATTTTCTTGGAGGTTTATGGTTAGCAGATTTGTATTCCTCAAAGAGGAGAAATCCTGGAGCAAACCAGCTGCAACACAGGAGAAAAAAAATATTTTTGATTTCAATTGGGCTTTTAACCTCTTGCATGATAGAGAAGTCACCGACATATTGCTCTGAAAAATCACTGGAGACCTTTATATCAATCAAGGAGTTAAAAGCCCCATGTAAATTAAAGGGAGAGTTGGGTCTCATATGAAGCTGACGGTTTGGCCCAGAATGCCTCCTCTTTACTTTGAAGCCCATAGCTCTAAATGAGAAAAACTTACTGCACAGCGACTGCCATCAATGTCGTCCTTCTCTTCATAGTAGAAATATACAAAAGGAATCCACAAAAACACGCAGAACAAAATGATGGAATATAAAGCTAAAAAACAAGAGCAAACAATATATAAGTACTGCTATAAATTAAGCAGGAAATTGCATCAAGCAACAGTTATGAAATTTTTTTTATATATACACTATATATTACACACACACACACACACACACACACACACAAATATACAGTACTGATTTAGTACTGACCAATACACGGTGTAACCGCCCGTTGCCTTCAAAACAGAATCAGTTCTTCTACATACACTTGTACACAGCTTGTTTTAAACATCATGAAGAAATAACCACAGTTCTTCTGTGGGTTTAGGCAGCCTCAGGTGCTTCTCTCTCGCCATGTAATTCCAGACAGACTCAATGATGTTGAGATTAGGGCTCTGTGGGGGTCATACCATTACTTTCAGGACTTGTTCTTCTTTATGCTGAAGATAGTTCTTAATGAATTTGGCTGTACGTTTGGGGTTATGTCATGCTGCAGAATAAAATTTGGGGCCAATCAGATGCCTCCCTGATGGTACTGCATGATATACAAGTATCTGCCTATACTTCTCAGCATTGAGGAGACCATTAATTCTAACAAAAATCCCAACTCCATTTGCAGAAATGCAGCCCCAAACTTGCAAGGAACCTCTACCATGATTCACTGTTGTCTGCCGACACCGCTCTCCAGGTCTTCGGCAAACAAACTGCCTTCTGCTACAGCCAAATATTTCAAATTTTGACTCATCAGTCCAGAGCACCCGCTGCCATTTTTTATGCACCCCAGTCCCTGTGTTTTCATGCATTGAGTCGCTTGGCCTTGTATCCACATCAGAGTTATGGCTTTTTGGCCACAAGTCTTCCATAAAGACCACTTCTGGCCAGACATTTCCGGATAGTAGATGGGTGTACCACGGTCCCACTATTGTCTGCCAGTTCTGAGCAGATAGCACTGCTGGATATCTTCCAACTGGGAAGAGAAGTAAGCATGATGTGTCTTTCATCTGCTGCGTTCGGTTTCCATACAAGTGTACTTAGAAGAATTGATGCTGTTTTGAAGGAAAGGGTGGTCACACCAAATATTGATTTGATTTAAACTTTTCTACTGTTCACTCACTATCATTTTGTTAATTGATAAATATAAATTATTAACATGTATTTCTGAAATCATTCTTACTTTACAGCATTTTTCACACCTGCCTAAGACTTTTGCACAGTATACAAACATACACACAAATAAAAATAGCTTCCTCTAGCAGGACTTCCTTCCTGCTCCACTTTACCTTCGCGTCCAGCTATAGCAGCCTCTGTTTCAGCGTATAGCAAAAGAAGCAGAGCAGGAAGGTTGTCACCATGTCATCGAATTCACCCCTGAATAGAGCTCAAACATGTTTTTCTCCAGGAGTGATGTCCTGTTTTCCATATTATATATACACACACAAACATACACATACACACATGTACAGTTGTAAAGGTATTCAGACCCCTAACCAGTTATCACATATTACCAAATTACAAGTAATTTCAGTCTGTATGATACTTTTGTTTTAACATATTGCAGCTCAAACTCAATTATTGATAAGTGACATTGGTTTTATGTTGGAAAATATTTTTAAGAAAATTATAAAAAAAATGTTACTTGCGTAAGTATTCACCCTCCCCACATATATATATTTGGTAGAACTACCTTTCATTGAAATACCGGCTTTAAGCCTATTAGGCTAAGTATGTACCAGCTTTGCACACAGTGTTGGAATGAATTTGGCCCATTCTTCTTGGCAGATTTACTCCAGGTTGGTTGGACAATGCTTGTGGACTGCAATTTTCCAACAATGCCATAGAATTCTCAATGTGACTGAGATCAGAACTTTGACTGGGTTTTTGTAGGACATTCATCTTTTTGTTGTTATTGAGACACTACAATGTTGCTTTGGCCTTGTGCATGGGCTCATTGTCCTGCTAAAAGGTGAATTTCTGCCAGAACTCCAGTTTTTTAGCAGACTGCAGCAGTTTCTATTGCAGTATTTCCTTGTATGTTCCTTCCTCCATTTTTCCTTTAAATTTTAACAAGTTGCCTAATCTCTGTAAATGAGTAATATCCCCACAACATGATGCCATCATCACCATACTATACTATGGATGGTGTGTCTTGGGCATGGGCAATGTTAGGTTTCAGCCAAACATAGAGCTTTGAGTTTTGGCCATCTTGGTTTCATCTGACCACAAAACCTTTTTTGACCACAAAACCTGGAGCACTTTCTTGTAAATACCAGGTGTGCTTTAAGATGGTATTTTTTGAATAACAACTTTGTTGCCACCCTCCCATACAGGCCAGGGTTATGCATTGCTGTTGACATGGCTGAGTGGTGCATAAATACTTCAATCCCAAGCACTGAACTCTGTAGCTCATTCAAAGTGACTGCTGGACTCTCAGTGGCTTCTCTCACAAGTCTCCTCCTTGTTAGAGCTCTGGGTTTTGAGATACAACTTTTTCCTTGGCAGTGCTTGTGTGGTGAGTTGCAGATTCTACTTCTGGATTACTGATCCAACTGTGCTAACTGGGATATCAAAACCCTTTTCCTAATTTACACAATGTATTACTTTACCTCTAATGTCTGTAAAATGCTCTTAGGTCTTCATTTTCTTTAAGATCAACAACCTGAACAATGATTTTTCAACAGAGGGGTTTTTGCCCTGAAAATGTGAAAGCAACTTTAATGGCTCACAGACGGAGGCCAATGGTACAGGGTTTAATAATTATGCAAGCAACATATTTTTTTTTTTTTCTTGATCAGTTATTTTATTGAAAATAAGGCACAGTTACATACCAATGTACGACATTAAAGAGCAGTCTATACTTCAATATTAGACAAATTTCAGTGCATACAGACAAAGGAGACAGGTCTCATTAACAATGCTGCGTAGTAGTCGTAAATCCAAAATGTAATAAATTCTGTCAGACAAAGTATAACCTCAAATGGAAGTGGGTACCTCTTAACGTATCCAAGAAATAACCAGATCTTGGTATCAAGATGAGAGCTAAAACTATCTATGACAATCATAAACATCATAAACATTCAGATGGAATCTAATGACAGTGGCCAACAGGGAGTAGGTATGCAGCAGTAGGGATCATGAGGTGTAAACTGACAAAGTGTAGGAAGTGATAATAAACAGAAGCGTGTGGGTGGATAGGGAGGGGTTAGAGAGAGATGGAGGGGGGAGGACAAGGGAAACATCAGGACTCGGATCCGTCAGGGATCAGAATTCCTAACAAAAACAGTTATGCCTCCAAATCATACTGGAAAAAAAAAAAAAAAAAAAAAAAAAAAGAAATTGAAACAACGTCAGGGGGAATGCCAAGGGCCTACCGAGGAATCAGGAAAGTTAGCTGGAGGCAGATGGTAGGTGACCACCATGACCATTGACTTTGGAGACATGCATCAAATTGGATGGCATGACACTTCTCTAGTGATCTTATAGTCTCCGCTTTAGCTGCCCAAGAAGTAAAAGAAGGGGCTGTTGGCGATTTCCAGGAGAGCAGGATGAGAGATTTGGCATCGTTGATCATGAGGATGAGTGGAAATTTGAGCTGTATGGGACTAGCTACAGAGGAGAGGTTAAAGTAAGAAAATAAGCAGATGCTCTCTGAATGAGCACTGTCGTAGCTTGGTGAATTGTATGTAAGATCTTAGTCCAATAGGCGACAATCAGAGGACAGTCCCACCAGATACGGGCATCTGTACCTAACAATGTTGAGGAGAACTGGGAGAAGAGGACAGAGAAAACTCAGCAATTCTACATGGGGTTCTGTACCACCCTTATAGGCTAGTTCCCTAAAGGATGCGTCTCTCAACCCTCGGAAGTTGTGGCGCATAATGTCAAACCAGAAAGAGGGGGGAAAAGAAATAGATAGTTCCTTCTCCCACTGGCGGATGAAATATAGTTTAAATGACAAATCTACTGCAATCAGAGTTTCAAAGCAGAAGGACAATGGGCGGAATTGTGCCGGAGGAGTGGATAGACATCTTTCAAACATAGTCAGGTTTCTGGGGTGAAAACCTTTTGCACATTCCTGTGTATCCAATGAGGCAGCTGAAGGAGAAGACATTCTGGCTTCAATGGTGCCAAGACGTTACATATTGCAGAGGTAGAAGGAGGTGAATTCCCGGGGGAGAGGGTATGTAAGTTATCTAGATCTTTGTCATGAAGAGCGGAGAGAGTAGAGGGTGGAATTTGGACTGGGAAGTCAGGGTTCCCCTAAAATCAAGCAGAGAGGTGAAATGCCCGGCGAAAGATCATCTCTAGAGCGCAGCAAGCATTTTACTGAGTCAAGATAATGAATAATTGGATGGCGAGCGAGTTTGGAAGGGGAAGAAGGGGAGAGGAGAGTAGAACTTGAGTGAGGGAGAGTGGAGATAAGTAGTCAGTAATGGACTTCGTCCAGAATTTACAAGCAACATATTTCTGATTTTTAATTTTTCTTATAAATTATTCAACTCAAAGCCAATGTCACCTTATAATAATATAATACGGAAACTCAGAATGAAATATTACAACTCAATATTGGGTTAAGTGTAAATGAACAAAAGGTGACATATTCTTAGATATGAATGAGCTCATACAGACGATGAATAGATTCTAGTACAGTATGTAACTGAACATTCAAATGATATCAATTAAAACAAAAACCATCCCAATGGTCCTAAAACAAGAGGCATAATAAGCTCAATCTTGTCAGTTAAAACTTACATCTGGTACCTTCTGACTCAAAGACTAACCACCACAGTCTTTCCAATGTATTTTTAGAGATTTAACCAAATTTTCCACAAAGAAATGGCACTGTTGCTAGCATCTATTTATTTAAATAAACCATTCATTTTTAGTATGCTAAATGTTGGCCTGAAAGTGCAGGCTTACAGTTTCACACACCTATGCTCTGGAATGAACAGGTTATTATGAAAGAGCATTAGTGTTGCCATTGTAAAAAAAAAATCTAGTTCTCTGTTAATTTTTGTTATTTAAAATTTTCTGACTCTTGCATGAAATTATTAATGTGGCTGAAATTTAGAATTTATAAAAATGCATTGACAGCCCCAGTATGAATCCTACAATTTTGGAAAAAATCCATTCAGAAGTATTCTTAAAGGGGAACTACAACCCCAACACAATGTACTCTCTAAGTCTTTGTCTTCCTAGCGTTATTAGCAATCCATAGTTCGTTTTCTCCAAAAAAGCATTGTAAGAGCACAATCTTTATACTAAATCTCTACCTGATGACGTCTTGCCCCTTGAATCCGTTCTGCACATGACCGCTATGGAGCCACTTGGCTCCACTGTACCTCCCTCCGTATTGCCCATCACTCATACATCATTGTCCTCAGCACCATGTGACCTGCCGAGCTCCTGGCATCAAGCTTGGTCAGGTCATTTCAACCTAGTGGGAGCGGGTGCATGTGAAGCACTCGCTATATATAAACCACCGGTCTGTTTCCACTAGTCTGAAATGACCTGACCGCGCTTGATGCCAGGAGCGCAGCAGGTCACGTGGTGCTGAGGACAATGACATACGAGTGATGGGAAAAACGGCTTCATAGCTTTCATGAGCAGAACGGATTCAAGGGGCAAGATGTCATCAGGTAGAGATTTAGTATAAAGATTGTGCTCTTACAATGTTTTTTTGGAGAAAACTAACTATGGATTGCTAATAACGCTAGGAAGACAAAGGCTTAGAGAGTACATTGTGTTGGGGTGGTAGTTCCCCTTTAAGCGAAGGACATTAAATCATTTTTAATTTCCCATGTTAATGGTAGTTAATGGTAATGGACAGACAAAAAGGGAAGAACAGTTTCCTAATTAATGTGAAAATCAGAAACCACCTGGTAACAAAAAAGAGAAGGAGTCTGTAGGATTACCCTATGCGCATGAAAAATCAAAACTGGGGGTTTACAAGACAAGGCCTTTAATTTAGCCATGCACCGGACCTACATACAAAAAAAAAAAAAGAAAAAAAAGAAAAGTTGCTTTGAGAGGCAAGTAACAGAAAAATACAGAAGCCAGTGGTTCAAAATAATGCCTCTGATGTACCACAAAGATCATATTTAATTCCCAAGGATGAGTAGCATCTCAAAATATAGAGTAGGCATGAGCCACCCCTTGCACAAAATCCTGCACATCCGGCAGCAAAGAATATGCCTTTGAAAAAGAACAAATAAGGCTAACGTGTGAACCTTGATGGAACTAAGGAAAACTAATTACAAAATAACCGGAAAAAGATAGTGATCACAACACATGATCTTCACACCAATTAACAAATTATTACATGGCCCTATGATGGTTTAATATGGAAATGTCACCCTCTAGTTGGTGAGCATCAAAACAGTGAGATCAGAATGTGGCCTGCAGCAAGAGGACAACATCAGAATGTCACCTGCAAGAAAAAGGCAACATTTGGGTTCGGACAAGAAAATAGCATGCACAAGAAAGTCCCATCTTACGCACCCCAGCTAAATGAAGAAATAAATATAGCCATCTGTGCATTAGCCTTTTGATTTGTGACACTAAAGTGTTACCTGCTGAATGTAGGCAAGAGTTCCAGGAGCTCGGAAATAAATATAAGGTCCCTGAACACGTCTAGGCCATTGTCTGACACCTCATTATATTTACCGTATGCTTTGTAGTATCTGAGTTACCCAATAAAACTGGTATGTGACTGTGACTACTGTGGTGAGGGCGACATGTTGCACATTGCTACATAACTAAACAGCTGAATTCTTGAGAAAAATAAGAACATAAGACTCACACTTATTAAAATGGTGCATTCACCTCCTCTCCGCTTCCTTTCTCTGTCGCTCCATCTGGCTCTCTCTCAGGAGGCGTAGCTGAAAGGCAAGTGGAGATTGAAAGAGGAAGACAAGCAGACCAGAGAGAAGAGACACAGTAGGAGGAGAACATAGGAGGTGTGCTTCCTCACACAATTATTTTTTCTTTGTGAAACATAACTACTACAGTGTTCTCTTGGAATCAAAAGGAAAGGTCGAAACACCACCAGAGAAAACTACCATGGAATGTCCATTATATCGACTGGAAGAGTGAAGGGGGGGGGTCCAAATTCTGGACCAAAGCATGGGAACTTTGCGGTTCTACAGAGATGTCATAGGGTCCACAGCCTGCAGACCCCATGCCTTAACTATGCAGTCGAACACAGTCTGATTCAGTTGCCAATATCCAAGATCCAGGTGCAGAAAAACTGCCACCACATTTTCAGCCTTAAGAATGTGAATTGCTGAGAGAGCTGAGAGAGATGGAACATGAGCCTTCACCCAAACTAGGACCAGACAAAAAAAAAAAAAGTTTAACAGCTTTACAAAGAATAAATATCAAATACATAGGCAGAAAAAAACATTAACATATGTCATGTGGAATTTGTGTACATCGAGATGGTAGTACTCTACATGACATTCATAATCAGTATAGGTGAATAAACTGCAAATGCTCATAATAAGTATATAATGGTATAGGGCATATAGTATGGAATTAACTGATAAAAGGAAAAGATAAATTGGAGAAATTGGCTCAGGAATACTCTGTGAAAATAAAGAAGCATCAAACTGACGGAGTGCATGACAATATAAAATATTATGGAGGTCCTATCTAATAGCTATTCAGCCAACATGTAGTAAAATACCGGCTTGGTTGTAGAAGAGAGAGTTAAGGGAAGGTTGGGATCAGAGGCAGGGAACCTGCCCCTGGAGATTGAAAATTGAGACAAAAAGGTACAGCGTGAGATGGGGAAGAAGAAGAGGCTAAACGGGGGAAAAAAAGAGGGGGGAAGAGGGGGGATGGAGATAATACTCTGGCCTGACATAGGGGGCACCACCCTCAAAGGGTTTAGAATGCATGTAAAATACATAGGATAGCAGGCTTAGCACAGTAGATTAGAAAAGAAAGGGGCATAATGAGGGACTAGTTGGGAGTACAGGTCCAGACAAAGTGTCACAGAGGGTAAAAGGTGGAAGGCGCAGCAGGGAACACTTCACAAAGAGCCATCAAAGTAATTTATAAAGGGGGATTCGACCTGATTGTAGGTATCTCTTCCATGGCCTCCACAGTAGCCTGAATTCATGTTGAGTACAAGTTGTTTTAGCATGCAATTCCTGCATGTAGTGTTAAAACTGCACTCGGCCAACCCAAGCTGATAGAGTTGGAGAGATGGGGGATTTCCAATTTAAAGGGATAAGTGATTTATCAGCATTCATAAGTAAATAGTTTGCCCAAGGGAGGTTTCCTCTGAAGTTCGGATTGCAGGTCATAAGCATACAGAGATCTCATGGGGTCAGGCGGTACAGATAACCCCAACATTTTTGAGACATGGGTAAGCACGTCACCCAAGAATGCAGAAAGAGCTGGGCAATCCCACCAGATATGTAGCATAGAGCAAGTAGAGGTTCCACACCTCCAACATGAATCAGGTTCAGAGTCAGGGTACATAGCATGCAGTACTTGTGGAGTTCTGTACCACCTGGTGATGAGTTTGTAATTGCATTCCTTGGTGGTTACATCCTTGGCTGAGTAAACAAGTTTATTCAGGATCTGGTGCCAATGACAAAGAGGGAGAAATATTTTAAATTCCAACTCCCAATCCCATATCGGTTTAGGCTTGAGTGGAGGTGGCTGTAATAGTAAAAATGTATAAGAAAATGCTAAGGAGTGCCTGGTCTTCCGCTCTCCAGGCCTATTTTGGAGAATACAATGATAAGTAGCATGAAGGTGGGTTCCAGATTATCACTGCTGTCTCAAATGCTGAACATTGTAGTATAACCATAAGGCACCTTGGAATATTTTCCTATGACTATTAGAATATTGCCTAGGACTGTTGTTCACTGACTATATACCTTAGAAACCTAGGATTATATTGTATCAAAGTGACTATGTAATATTACGAAACAGTAACATTAGCCAGACATATAATTTTAAGGTTTCACAGGCCACCAAGAATGTACTTATTTACCGACATGTCAATACGATTTTGTACAAGTGCACTGGTGAGTAGAAAATTAATAGTAAAACTGGCATCAGTGGGGCTCCTAAGAGCTCTGTAACTAGTGACTGGAATTGGTTTACACTCCTAGCAGAAACACTTCTCACTAGGTATGGAAGCTTCTTAGGAAAATTTTTTCACTCGCCTTAAGAGTCCATTACTTCTACTAGTAAATTCTGGGACTAATAGAGTCCACCTAGAGGTCAGGACAAACTTTTCTACATAACAATCAACTTCAATGAGGAGATGCTGGCCTATGATAGCCATAGATATAACCCTCTCCCACTATGTAGAGAAAAATCACTGTTCAAGAGACAGAAGGGTTAGCACTAACCCAGAGCATGTTTAAACAGTCTAGGGAAAATGGTTCAATAAAACAAACAGGCCAAAATGTAGATGTGAAGTTTTCCAATGAAAATTATAACTTTATTACTACTACCAACCATCCCCACAAACTTCAAATGGAATCTTTGAAATAAAACGTAATATTTATCACCTGCAATTTAATCTAGACCATAATTTAATTAAGAGACAGAGAAAATGTAAATGTGTTTAGATAAAACATATCATACATTACAGGCAGTGTTTTCCTTCGATTGTAAATTACTTTGCTGTGCCAATTTCTCTTGGACAGTAGTTGCAAAAGAAAAAAAGAAAAAAAAAAAAAAAAAAAAAAAAAAAAAAACTAAAACATGTATTTGCCCATGCCTGTCTCAACATGCTTTACTGCATAAGACTATGAATCCAGTTTTCTTCTGTTTACTATAGTAAAAAAGATAAACCAAATTTGCAAATAAAAATAGCTTTTTCTCCTTATGCTAGGACGCTTGTTACTATCCTATATATCCTATATAATAATTTGCTAATGTATGTTTGTCAGAAGCTGTCATAAGCAGTACATACTGCCAGCACTGCGGCTGATAGCGGAGCGGTGCGCTCAGAATTCAGACCGTAGTCAGCGTGCAGAGAGAACTACGGTCTGAATTCGAAGCGCCCCGCTCTGTTATCAGCCATGGCGCGGGCAGTCTCTACTGTGCATGACTGCACCACAGCCGTTGCTGTCTGGCACTGTAGCCCATGCACACGGGCTGTTCAACTATTAATATATACAGCGTTCTAAGACTGCAACATTGTGTCTCATTTTCTTATTAATTACTGTGCACATTCAAGAATTGCACAATTTTTCATTTATTTTGTTTATTTGCCATTTCGCTTCAGTTTGACTTGTTAGGATTACCATAACAGTACCTGCATGTATGGAAAGTCTGTTATCTTGCCAATATAATCATTATGAGGTTTCCAAGTGGTACCTGGTTCATATTGAATTATGCTCTATGTTTTCACAAGCTTGTACTGTTTTATTACAGTATTGTTATGTTTTTCTTTCACTATTCTTACACAAGCAGGGGTGACATCATCCCCTGCAGTTGAGAACCCGAGTGCATGGGAGTGACGTCACCAATATCTATTTGGCACCCTGTGTGGAGAGATCAGACTATTTAAACTTGTTCCCTAGCTTTGCTCCTTATAGGACAGAAATGTTGACCAATAAATTGCTTATCGTGTTGCCTACTTTAAGTTGCTTGTTGCCTACTTCATATCTTTCTCTCTCATATATATGAAAAGAGGAATCATCATGTGACCAAAATTCTGCATCCATGGACACACACATCCAGGGGCAGCAGTAAGGAAGAGTTATGCAAAACTCCTGCATACTGACTTTCCCAATGGTGCAAACATGGGGTGTAATTTTGACAGGAGTTGCAAGGAGTACACTACATGTGGGGGCATGATGTTCATACCTTCTCTATATACCCATGACCAGCCTGCCTTTTGACTCCTCATTTAGGCCTCATAGATCTCCCTTTCACCACATCATCTATCTCCTGACACCTACACAATGCTTTTACACATGTCCTCCCATGGCAAGTTTTTACAATACACGTAACTCTTCTAAGTGCCAGAGGGGTATTACAAAGCAATACCTTGCTTACACCTCTCCTACTCAATACTATCTATTCTCTTACCCTTACATTTCTTTCACACAGACAAACTGTTATCTCCATCATACACCCCCTCACTATTATCACAAACATGATATTTACTCTATAGTGCACTATTTTACCTCCCATTCACTCTGTTCTATGGCTCACCTTCTTCTATCACAATTCAGCAGCAACATGTTTCACTCTCTCTTATTACGCTTCCAATTACTTACATCAATCTGCCCACCTCATCACATGGCCCACAACTTCAAACTACATTCTCATCACCATCCTCTCTCCTCCTCTGTCCCCCACACAGCACAAAGCGCATCAGGGTCTCTTGTAACCCTTTACAAAACAGTGAATCCAACTCACAACACCCTTGAGAGTCTGCAGACAATGGGATGACACTTTCTACACAACTGCAGGTGACCCTCCAAAGTAACACAATAAATACTATCTATAAATATCCCATACTACTAAGAACTACAATTACAGCAATTTATGTAACCTCAGTGATGTAAACAACAAAGGGAGGGGGAGCTCTTCCTGTATCTCTTCTCAGTGTGTATCAATCTGTGTGCGTAACTGTGTACGTGTAATGTAACTGGCCATGTGTGTATGGCTCACTGTGTGTGTTTGTGATGGTCAGTGTGTGTTTGACACTTTCCTGTGTGTCTGTATTTGTGCCTCTGTTACACGGGCAATGGTGTGCCCCAATTTGCTAGTTTAGTAATAATCATGTGTAAAGCCTAAATACGATCTAGGGCAAAACCAATTAAGTTGCCTTACAAAAAACATCTGTTTAGACCTTTGTAGGCTGTCATATTAAATCATGTGCATTTTATAAAAAAGGAGCACTAAATGTTCAGTTTTGCTCATTATAAACCAATAGAGAAAAAAAAGAATGCGTTTCATAAGTGTTAACACATTTTAAAAAACATGTTTATGGTTTAAAATGAAGGGATGAAAATAGAGTAGGTTTCCTTGAAGAAGCGAAAACAAATTCTATTGATTTGCTTTTTTGCAGCATAAAAACAGCCTTTAAAACCTTGAGAGTGACAAACAGAAATCCAACACATTTTATTGCAATGTGCAATGTGTTGGATAGCTCTCTTGCACTCAAAGGGTTCACAATTCAGATTTTTAGGTTTTATTGTTGAAAATGCAAAATGCTTATTTTTAACAGACAAATACTTTAAGAAACGCTGTGAAAAAGCAAATTCACAAATAATTTCTCATAACACAGCATCAACAAAATGATTCCTGGGATACACTTAAAGTAATTTGAACAAAATCAAGCCTTGTACCTACAAAAGCCTGAAGTGTTTTTGTATTTTGAGATTTTAGCTCACCACATGCATTAATAGATAGAGCATTAGTAATGTCATACTGTTCTATGATAAAAATCACAAAAAGCTGTTTTGGCCAGGTACGACAGATGATTTTATTGAGCAATGACTTATTTCATTTATAACAAGTGGATATTGAACCCTTGAGTTATACAGGTTCATAGAAATCAGATTGGCAAAGAAATTAAATGAAAAATGACAGGAAAAAATACAGTGGGTTAAACTTTCTCAATTATATACCTTATTCAGTGTTGGAAACTGGAAAGATTCTGCTTACAGTTTCCACAGAAATGGAAGACTTGTAGCATGTTTCTTTTTTCTGCTCTGTTCCAAATCCAAGGGACTTTATGCACAAAACCAAAGTCATTCTGTGTCACACCAACTGCAAAGTGCAGAAATGTAAACTCCCATGAGTCATTCAACCCCTTAATTGCTAGAGGGATTTCAGAGCTCTCTTGCACAGAATAGGATAAAAGCCCCATCTGAAGCACTTGGAGTTTTGGTAATTTATATTTCATCCCTTAGAAGCCGCTGGTTTGCCCTTGAATTGTTAAAGTTTTCTTTTGTGCATAAGGCCCCAAGAGTGATAGTGAATATAGGAATGACTAGCCGATCTCACCCTCAAATAGAATTAAAGTAGAAACATGTATATTAGCATTGCCAAATCTTACATAAAACAGGATTTTAGTTAACTTATGGTTAAATTATTTTCTTAGTCCACAAGGAACAAAAGAACCACGGGGTAAAGTTCCCACTTCCACAGGGCAGAGCAATTCAAAAAAAGACTGGCCCTCTAAGGTGGAGACTGTCCTCTTCTTCCCAGCTTTACTCCCAGTCCCTCAGTTTCAACATACAGCAAAGCAGCAGAAAGAAACAAGAGCAAGAGGAAACAAGGAAATCCCATAACAAAAGCCCCAACAGTACACCTCTGCTCAGGGACATTAAACTACACAGACTTTTCCCCAGGTGGGAGTCCTGTATTCTACATGGAATATGAGAAAAGTATTTGATGGTAAGTTCACTAAAGTTTCCCTATGTGGAACACAGGGACCGTGGGGATATACCAAAGCATCCACCAAGATTCCTAGGAGGAGAAAAAGAGGAAAAACAAAAAAAAAAAAAAAAACTCTTCACAGTACACCAGTGTTCCACAGGGCTAACTGGTACCATATAAACCTCAGGTATCAACGGACACCAAATTTGCACAATATACAACTGAACAAGAACAGAGTTCAGAACTCTGCATAAAGAAAGAAGAAAAGTGTCCTCAAACAGGCACAATCACCTGAAGGACCTTTTTCGACCAAAGCTGGTCTCATCCGAGGATGAGACATTGACATGGTAGAGTAGTGGTGAAGCTGTGCAGAGACAAACGCATGCCTGTCTTACACAAGTGCTTAGCAGAAGCCCAATTCTAGTAAGCATAAGATGAGCCCATAGATCTAGTAGAGTCCACCGTGACTTGAAAAGGAACAGGACTCTTTCTGAGCACAAACACCTGTTGGATAGTGGACTTGATCCAAAAAACAGTGGTTACTTTGAATGCAGCCTGGTCACCTCGGGGCCCCACAGGAATGACAAAAAGAGTACAGTTTCCTGAAAGACTGCATACAACGGACATAGTACTTAAGATAACGAAGCACATCTAGCAGATGGAGCTCCTGCTGCTAGTTGTTAGAAGGATCAGGGCAAAAAGAAGGAAGGACAGTTTTGTAACGGTTTTATAGGACACTCAGACCAGCAGGTTAGAATAAAACACAGTTTTATTAAAACAAAACAAGGAAGACCGCCCTCTATAGGCAATACAGAATAATAGACAGATAGAGGCTTACAGATGCCTTCTCAGGCCCAGTATACAGATGCTATGAATATACATATACTGTCACAGGACAGGCATAGAAACATAAGGGTACTCAAGGGTTAAAGTACATGTAAATCAGTCAGTCTCTCTTATGTGGTGTTTGACACGCCCAAGGTGGTAATGGAACAGCAAGTGGTGCTAGATGAAACAAAACCGTCAGTCTATGAACTGAGATTGCTGCTTAGGCTGAGCTGGAACTGAGGCCAGAACACTGCAGAGTTGAGCTAGAGCCAAAAGCCCCCACGGGCGTATCAACGGAGATAACCTCACTGCTAGAGCTTCAGCCAGTAGCCCCCACGGGCGTAGTAACGAGACAAACTGCACTGCAAGAGGTTGAGCCAATAGCCCCCACGGGCGTATTACCGGAGACAAACTGCACTGCAAGAGCTTGAGCCAATAGCCCCCACGGGCGTAGTAACGGAGACAAACTACACTGCAAGAGCCTGAGCCAATAGCCCCACTAGGCGTGTAACGGACAGCAAACACTGTATGTGCTAGAGCCAATAGCGCCTCCCGAGGGCGCGGTAACGGAGACCGACTACACTGCAAGATAGACAGGATGAGCCACCCGCCTATACAAGGCTCTGAAACATAACCGGCTCAGCAAGTGTAGCAGAAGATCTGGACAACGGCTCTGCAAGTGTTAATGGAGGCTCAGTGAATGGAGGCAGCAGCTCAGCAAGTGTACTGGAGGCTCAGTGAACGGAGACAACTGCTCTGCAAGTGTTAACGGAGGCTCAGGGAATGGACACACAGCTCTGCAATAGTAAACGGAGGCTCAGGGAATGGAGATAACAGCTCTGTACAAACCGAGGTTCAGTGAACAGAGGCATGGCAAGTGTTAATGGAGGCTATGACACGTTCAGCCCTGCCACAAGCACAGCGGAAGTCAGAATGTTGCCTCGGCGACACCAAACAGCAGGCAGCAGGAATGGAGGCAGGGTCAGCAGCAAGCCGGTACAGGGCACGGAGCAGGAAGTCAGCCAGGCCGGGTCAGATCACGGAGCAGGGTTCTCACACTAGCCAGATCAGGTCACAAGCAGGAACATCAGCCAGGCCGGGTCAGATCACGGAGCAGGGTTCTCAGACAAGCCAGATCAGGTCACAAGCAGGAACGTCAGCCAGGCCGGGTCAGATCACGGAGCAGGGTTCTCAGACAAGCCAGATCAGGTCACAAGCAGGAACGTCAGCCAGGCCGGGTCAGGTCACGGAGCGGGGTTCTCAAACAAGCCAAATCAGGTCACAAGCAGGAACGTCAGCCAGGCCGGGTCAGATCACGGAGCAGGAAACCAGGAGTGTCGTCAAAACAGGACAAATCAGTACACAGGAATCAGGAACACTGGAACACAGCAACAGCAACACTGGCTCAGGAACACCACGAAAGGGCACCTGGTCTAAGTAAAACTTGTGGGTTATTAACCAATTGCGGACCAGAATAGTTCAACTGAAATGTATTATAACAGACTCTAAAGGAGCCCGTCTCTATAAGAAGATTTATCCTAATAACGGGGCACCCCTCATATATAAGTGAACACATAAAGATAACTAAAAATGAAGAAAAATATTTAAAGGAAAATGAAAAAAAGATTAGTTGTTTGAAGAAATATTAAATGAGGAATAAACTGTAAAATAAATATAAAAAAAAGTAAAAAAATATACATAATGAAAATTAAAAATGAAATGTGAAATGAAGATTAAAAAATTAAACAAATATTAAAATAGAATAATAATGATGGTAATAATAAAATTGAAATAAAAGTAAAATAATAAGTTTCTTTTTTATTAATTCATTCACATGCACAGTTTGTCACTACACATCCACTTATAGATCTAATTAATATCCCCTTACCCATCACATTTTTGGTACACATTTATTAGCAGACACACTCATACATCACTTCCTTACACACTTATTATTTTACTTTTATTTCAATTTTATTATTACCATCATTATTATTCTATTATTTTATTATTTGTTTAATTTTTTTTTAATCTTCATTTCACATTTCATTTTTCATTTTTATTTTTAATTACATATACCTTTCATTTTACATGTACTTCTTTACACTTTTTTACACAGATTTGTCCATACACATCCTTATTTCACTTTCCCTTAATCCCCTTTCACATATACATATATATTTTTTACTTTTTATATATTTTTCAGTTTACTTCTCATTTAATTTTTCTTCAAACAACTAATCTTTTTTTGTTTTTTATTTTTTTCATTTTCTTTTAAATATTTTTCTTCATTTTTAAGTTCTCTTTATAGGTTCACTTATATATAAGGGGTGCCCCGTTATTAGGATATATCTTCTTATAGAGACGGGGCTCCTTTAGAGTGTTATAATACATTTCAGTTGAACTATTCTGGTCTGCAATTGGTTAATAACCCACAAGTTTTACTTAGACCAGGTGCCCTTTCGTGGTGTTCCTGAGCCAGTGTTCCTGATTCCTGTGTTCCAGTGTTCCTGATTCCTGTGTACCGATTTGGCCTGTTTTGACGACGCTCCTGGTTTCCTGCTCCGTGATCTGACCCAGCCTGGCTGACGTTCCTGCTTGTGTTATAATACATTTCAGCTGAACTATTCTGGTCTGCAATTGGTTAATAACCCACAAGTTTTACTTAGACCACAAGTCCCATAACCCTCATAACCAGATATTTTCCAATTGGAGGTTTGAGAACATGTGATTCGGATTCTCTCCTCCTTCTATTGTGTGCCTCATCGCAAACATGTGTGTTTGGATATGGGCTAATGTTCCCGAGAGCCTCAGTTGATGGTGGATCAGATGACCCTCCGACTAAGAGAAGGACAGGCTGGTTTGAATAATCCGGTAATAACGGTTTTCTACTGTAGACCAGTATAAAACATGTGTTTGTTCAGGCGGTCCTCTGTTTTCGTGAATTATATTTTAACCATTTAGACTTGTTGAGCTTTGAGAAAGCGTCTCTCCAGCCGTGAAACGTATTAGCGTTTAAAGCCTGTAAATTTTATCTATTCTATACAAATACATTTTATAAAAGAATGTCCGCCTGCTGTGTCCATCTGAGGATTAAAAGTACCCACGAAAGGAGAGAGGGGAGACCCGAACTGAGACTTTCTTCGTGTACCTGGCAGTCAGTTGACTCTGATAACAGAGCCCTGACATCATCCAAATGTGAGTGCATCTAATTATGATACATTGAATAATTGTTTCTCATAATATACTTCACCATAGGCGCCCCTGCTTTGTGTCTGTTTTGTTATATGTCCTGCCGCTAGGGGAGAGCGTGATATACAAGGGAGCTGACTTTGGTTATCCATTCAACATCTGAATATATACTATGTCTGGGGACAGTACAGATTTCTCCAGCTGTTTGTTTTGTCAGTGTATGCCGTAGCTGACACAATACACTTGTGAGTGTGCACATTAGGGTGCGGTGGTGGTCAATTATTCTAAGTTTGATACACACAAAGGGCTCCCCTTGTTTTGTTCTCCTTTCTTTTGTCTTTTACAGTTATGGTGCTATCTCGCTTCCAGTGATTTAAAGAAATAGGAATGTGAAAAATACAAGCAGGAGGCAACTCTCTTCTTGAACAGCTTGCATCTTTCTTTGTCTTACATACGGTTATACTTCCTTCTGACCAAGAAGTGAGGCATGCAAAGAAAACTGGTTCCCCCCAGCCTGTTGAAAAAGGTGTGTGTTATCATAGATGGAGAATTCTATCGACATAGAAATTGTGGAACAAGGAATCCATGGGCTGAAGTTCCCTCCTCCAGAAGGCAGGGTGCTTCAAAATATACAGGGCCCTTCAGATGGAAACTCCCCTCTTCCTTCCAGCCTTAACCCCTGCACCTTTCAAGTGGCCTTCCCCAGGAAAACAGCAACCTGGCACTGTTTTTTGTACTTATTTTTTAATAGATAAAATAACAGCGCTCTATGATTATATAATAAACCTTGGAGGTCCAAAGAGAGAAAAAAAAAAAAAGAGAGAGAGAGAGACCGGACAAGAATCCCCAATGTCCAAAACATTTCTTCCTTATAGAGAGTCGCAGCAATCCTTATAGGGACATCACCATACAGAATCCCAATCAACAATTTCTGTAGAGATAAAAAACACAGACAGCGCAGACTCTCTAAGCGTAGCAGTAGGTCTTATTTCACTGGCCCCTCTTCCACTCTCCCTCAATATATGCACTTACTTGCTTATGAGGTTACAAACTGCCTCCCAGTATATATCACGTTCCCCTTAAGCTGGGTTCACTCCCAATCAATTATACTCCAACAATTCCAAGCACCTTCTTTTCCACATCAAGGTGCCACAATTTTCTCCTTCTTTTCTTCAAAATATTAGATCTCTTCTATACTGCCAATACAGTGAATGCCTAACCTCGAAGTGGAATTCAAATATAATCCAGGATAAAAAAATCAAAAATAGGGATAACAACGCCACATTCCTTGGGAGCAATTAATTAAAAGACTGGGATGGTATATTCAAAAAATATTTTAATTTTATTATTAAAGAGTGGTACAACAAGGAACCATTAAAAAAATACCATATATGAAAAATATTGGCACAGCAATAGTAAAAAACTTTGTGAAGTATATAAAATATAAATCTAAAACTTCAGCAAAAAATATAACAGATTAGCTCAACGCGTTTCGTGACTAATTCCTACGTCACTTTATCAAGAGCAAACATTCATATTTAATATCATAACCCACCTTATATCCTACATGCTCAGCATCCCAGCTTCGCTCCATGCCTCTCAGAACCGGAAGTGGAGACATGAAGCGGAAGTGTATCCTCCCACTCACATGTGCGCTCCAACTATGGAACGCACACGGGAAAAAAGGAACCCACGCCCGCCCACCGCCTCCAATGGTCCCACCTCTCAGCACACCTCAAATCAGTGGCGCCGGAGATGGGACCATACGCAGACCATAAAAGAAAAATTTAAATATACAATGTATGCACATAGGGCGGAAGCGCATCCCTCCGCCCACATATGCGCCCCAACCCCGGAGCGCACACGGGCAGGGGGAAGCCGCACCCGTCCAATATCACCATCGGGCCCTCTCTCTGCTCACGCATGCGCTTCAGCAATGGGAAGCACACGGGGAGTGAGGACCCGCATCCACCCACCATCTCCAATAATCCCGCCTCTCAGTACACCTCAAGACCGAGGCGCCGGAGACGGGACTATAAAGGGGCAGGAATAAAGCCCCAAAACTAAAGTGCATCTCCCCTGTCCCCACATGCGCCCCAACTCCGGAGCGTACATGGGCAGGGGAAAGTCACATACATTCAAAGGAACTACCGGTCCTTTTCTGGACAGGTCTAAAACCGAAGGCTCCCGGGGGGGAGAGGGGAGGGGGGATGGTGGGGAGCCACAAAACTAATGGTCATCAAAAATCCCCTCCATGGTTTACCACTACATTCATACTCATACTGACCATGACATTTATCCCTTAACACATATCACACCACTTCATCCTATTCTCATTCTCCTCATTCACTCTCATTTCACACTGCTATACAAAATGCACATCCCTCTATCACTCCTCACTATTCAAGTACACCAGAGGGAGAAAAAAAATATATATATATAAAATTAACAATATTAATATAATAACAAATAACTTCCAGCAATAGTCGCTGAGCACATAGGACACAAGCAGGAAAAGATACATATATACATAATGAAAATACATCAATAAAAAGCATGATTAAAAATCATAACAATCAAATGTTCCTTTCAATAAAACATTTTTATATATAAAATATTTTTATAGGCATGAAGCTATATCAATTTCTGCATTAAGACCTTTTTCCCCCATAGTTCCCAAAGTAAAGATCCAGAAGGCCTCCCTAGTACACAATTTTTGGAACCTACTTCCAGTTCCCTCCTGAATATGTTCCAAACCTATGACCTTCAAATTCCTAATTCCGCCTGCTGGACACTCCAGGAAATGTTGTGAGACCCCATGATTGGTTTCCTCTCTCCTAATCATTCCTTTATGTTCACCAATCCTTGTTTTTAATTATCTGGTGGTCCTACCTATATATTTTTGACCACACCAACATAACATATAGATCACAAACTGGGTATTACAATCAACACGTTGTTTTATATTAAAGCTAGTCCTATCCATTGTATCTGAAAAGGAGATGGTCCCATCAAGCATGTGTTCGCAATTATTACACCTCCCATTATGACATTGGAAACTTCCAACAGGGGCCTTCTTACTCTGATGTTCATCTAAAAGTTTAGGACGGCTAGGAGCAATATAAGAATGAATATTTCTATTCTTCTTAAAAATTACCCTAGCATTTTTGCTTATACTAGTCTTCAAGATGGGATCTTGTTGTAATATACCCCAATGTTTCCGTATAATATTTTTGATCTTGTATCCATGCGAGTTAAATTGGGTCACAAAAGAACTACCATATGTCTCATCACTTGCACCATTCCCTTGGACTGAGGATTTTATTGCGGTCTAGGTTTCTTGCCCTCTCAAATGCAGAGTTTAGTATGGAATCTGTATACCCCTTTTCTTTGAATTGGGTTTTTAACAGGCCTCCTTCTTTGTCATAGTCTTCTAATTTGCTACAATTTCGTCTCAGCCTATGAAACTGGCCGAACGGGACATTGGTTAACCATTTTGAATAATGTCCACTGTCCGACCTAATATATTGATTAGAGGCTACCTCCTTTTTATGTATATTACTCTTTATTTTGCGATCTTCAAAACTCAATACCAAATCTAGGAATTCTACTTGTTCTTTTTCAATTTTAACAGTAAAGTTCAAACCTCTATAATTGTTCTTAAAATCTTCAATCATTATTTCCAGGTTTTGTCTGCTCCCTTTCCAGAGAATAATTATGTCATCAATGTACCGTCCATAGTACACGAGGTCGCTCCCCCCATTGGGATTTAGCCACACATTATTGGACTCCCAATGGCCCATAAACAAATTGGCATAGGAGGGGGCAAATCTCGTGCCCATGGCAGTACCCCTAATCTGTAGGAACCATCACTCCTGGAATTGGAAGAAGTTATGATAGAGCATGAATTCGACACAGTTTCTAAGAAATTCCTTCTGTATTGTCGGTATTTCTGGATCTGCATCTAAAAAGAAGGCTATAGCCTCCAATCCTTTCTCGTGATCTATACTTGTATATAAGGCTTCCACGTCTAGAGTCACCCAGCATAAATCATCAGCATATTCAATATTCTGTAAAACTTCCAGAACATGTTGTGAATCACGTATATAGCTGGGTAACTGTTTGACATATTCTTGCAAAAAGAAGTCTAAGTAGGCCGAAAGATTGGAGGACATGGAGTTAATCCCAGATATAATTGGCCTCCCTGGTGGATTCTCTATCCTTTTATGGATCATGGGGAGATGATAGAAAAATGGTACATCTGGCTGTTCTATAAATAAATATTTATACTCCTGTTTTGAGATGATGTTTAATCTCATTGCCTCCAATAACAAATCCTTCAATATCTGTTGGTACCTAGCTGTCGGATCTTCTTTTAACAATCGATAAGATTGTTGATCTCCTAAAAGCCTCAGGCCTTCCCCAATGTAATCTCTAGTGTTCTGGATCACTATGGAGCCCCCCTTATCCGCTTTGCGGATCGTAACTAATTTATTCTTAGAAAGGTCTCTTAATGCCTGTTTCTCTATCCGATTTAAATTCTCTTGTTTGACTTTTTTCCCTTTAATATTCTTGTTATAGTCATCTAACACCAAGTGATAAAAAGCCTCAATATATGGGCCCCTTTTTTGTAGAGGATAAAAAGAGGATTTAGGTTTCAAATTACTTCTTTTACAGTTCTGATTCCTACCATCAGGTAGGTCTCGCTCATTTTTAAGATGTTCTAAAATCTCCAAAATTTCTAAATCTTTATTCCTCATCTGGTATCTTCTCTGTTCCTCATCACCAAAAAAGTGTCTCAATGTTAATTTCCTAACGAATCTATTGAGGTCCATAAAAAAGGCAAAATCATTAGATGGTGCTGTTGGGGCAAATTTCAGACCCTTTTTAAGGATCTGAACTTGTCCATAATCAAAGATTTCATCTGATAGATTATAAATCCCACCCATATAGCTTCTAGCCTCTAAAATTTCCCTTTCTTTGGAACACTGATCAGATCTTCTTCTTTTTCCCCCTCTACAACCTCTTCTCTTTTTCTTCTTGCTGTTGGCGATATGGTCACCCATCCCGCAAAGCGTTCCAAACCCTTTGCCCCCCAAAAAGGAACCGGAGCTAGTATATCATCCTCCCCTCTTTTGTTCTCTCTCGGAGATATACTATCTTTTTCTTTAACTATCTCCAAATTATCCTTTCTTTCTGTTCTAGATTTTTTTGGCGCTTTTTTTTGAGGGACCTTAGGTCTAGCTCCCAAAAGACTTTCTTTTTTTTGTATAAGTTCCTCAATCTCTCTTATTTCTTCTACAAGGGGCGCAAATTTACTTTTGAGGGGGATATTCACCCTATTGCTGAATGAACTATTAGTACTAGGTACCGCCAATTCCATAGTCTCCCTTGAATTTTTATCAGATTCTTGTTCTTTTTCTCTTTCCCTTTCCTTCTCTCTTTCTTGTTGTCGTTCAGTAGTCTTATTCACTTTTTTATTTTCTTTTGTCGCTCAACCTTCTTACTCTCCTCTTCTTTTAATCCGTTATTCCTGTTTATATGATATTTTTCATACTGACTTTTATTAGCATTTTGTATAGCAGTGT
Organism: Rhinophrynus dorsalis; assembly: GCA_037306005.1. Lineage (NCBI taxonomy): Eukaryota > Metazoa > Chordata > Amphibia > Anura > Rhinophrynidae > Rhinophrynus > Rhinophrynus dorsalis. The sequence continues at coordinate 335,364,193 of CM074720.1, read as the reverse complement.
GAAATGAGAGTGAATGAGGAGAATGAGAATAGGATGAAGTGGTGTGATATGTGTTAAGGGATAAATGTCATGGTCAGTATGAGTATGAATGTAGTGGTACACCATGGAGGGGATTTTTGATGACCATTAGTTTTGTGGCTCCCCACCATCCCCCCTCCCCCCCCGGGAGCCTTCGGTTTTAGACCTGTCCAGAAAAGGACCGGTAGTTCTTTTGAATGTATGCAACTTTCCCCTGCCCATGTGCGCTCCGGAGTTGGGGCGCATGTGGGGACAGGGGAGATGCACTTTAGTTTTGGGGCTTTATTCCTGCCCCTTTATAGTCCCGTCTCCGGCGCCTCGGTCTTGAGGTGTGCTGAGAGGCGGGATTATTGGAGATGGTGGGTGGATGCGGGTCCTCACTCCCCGTGTGCGTCCCATTGCTGAAGCGCACGCGTGAGCAGAGAGAGGGCCCGAAGGTGATATTGGACGGATGCGGCTTCCCCCTGCCCGTGTGCGCTCCGGGGTTGGGGCGCATATGTGGGCGGAGGGATGCGCTTCCGCCCTATGTGCATACATTGTATATTTACATTTTTCTTTTATGGTCTGCGTATGGTCCCATCTCCGGCGCCACTGATTTGAGGTGTTTTAATTAATTGCTCCCAAGGAATGTGGCGTTGTTATCCCTATTTTTGATTTTTTACCATGGATTATATTTGAATGCCACTTTGAGGTTAGGCATTCACTGTATTGGCAGTATAGAAGAGATCTAATATTTTGAAGAAAAGAAGGAGAAAATTCAGTCAGAAAACTCACTAAATCAACACCCATCCTCTGTGAAACAAACTATAATAATCCTTAGTATTGATCTGAACTAAAAAGGCACCTATTATTTTTAAACGCAATGACAGTTTCTGCAAACACAGCACCCAGATGTATTTAACTCCATACCATATTGCCCTTACTGTATTAAAAAAAAAAAAAACTGCCTTTGTTTTAGCCAAGAGTTCCTTTCCTCTAGTCTTAATGGATGATATCTTCCCTTGCACGTCAAGTTACTGGTCCCTTCCCGCATCCTGTGAGAACCCTCAGTTTTGGCCCAGTGTAGCCGAGGACACATCAGTCACGCTGGTCTAGCGTCTTTCTGCTCCACGTGGAATATTGTTGGAGTCCAATACTGTCTACTGGTATCACTGAGCAGAGATTTTGTTACATCAGTTGCTTCTGCACGGTGGTGCAACATATACATTGTTGCTTACATATTGAACTATTTCAAGATACAAAGTTTCCAGTGTTTATGAGAGAAGTATAAACTTCAACATTGTGGAAGTCAGCAGACTGCAACATCCGAAGAAACATTAGGAGGGCATAGTTTCATGGCAGTATGGGGTAGGGACCCCTGAGACGCACAAAGCCCAAGATGGGCATTCTGTAAGTGCAATGGGAGAAGAGGGGCTGTTCTGATTGTTTTTATTCATTGTTTAATAAATATAATACACGTAGAGCGCATTGCTCTATCTCTCTTTCTTCCTGTTGTTGTGCTCTCATGAATGCAGATTTTGAATTTCCTTTGAGGTGCCCAAGGACACCTTGTATCAAGAGCTGCACTAGGATTTATGGAGAACTTTGGAGGAGACTGCTTTTACTAACCAGACTGATTCATCACCATCATTCCATCCTCACATATCATACCATTTCATTTCTTTGACAATTAATTCCATCTAACTCATTTCATATGGATTACTAATTTTCATTGACTGTTTTTACCACCAATTCAGGACTATTTTACTCCACTATATATTTTACTTTTTGTAGGAAAGGGCTATCATTTAGCCATTGGATATCTAATTTTTTTTTTTTTTTACCTGTTTTTAACGGTCAATACATAAAGTCATTATATATAGATTTCCACCCTTGGAATCAATTGCGCAGATTAAGTGTGTGTGTGTGTTCAACTAGTTTATCTATAGTATAACGGATCCTGCTCTGGATGTATTTATTTACACAGTTTAATGTCTTTAGCAAAGATTCAGATACTACTTTCAATACCCACTTTTAGATCATAATAAACAAGTTAAAAAACATTGGGCTCAGGACTGATCCCTGCTGCACCCCCAATTAAACTTTAGACCAACTTGAAAGGTTTCCATTTAGAACAACTCTATGCCATCTACCACTTAAGTAGTTCTCTATTCCATGAACAGATATCACCTCCCAAACAGACTCCTTTTAATTAATGCAGAAACCTGTTGTGAGGAAGAGTTTTTGCAAAATCCAAGAATACAACTTCAACAATATACCCTTGTCCAAATGACTATTTCCCCTATTGTAAAATACAAATAAATTAGTATGAAATGATTTAGTCTTCAAAAAAACATGCTGGCTTCTACTAATAATGTTCTTGATCATCAAATAGTTCTGATCTATCTTACACACTTAGGAAGTCAAGATCACAGGTCTACAATTTTCTGGGTTATATATTTTCCCCTGCATTCTAAAAAATGATAAAAAAAAAAAAACCAAAGCAAATCTGTTTAGCAAATCTCCATCGGACAGTATCAGTTTTTAATGCCCTTTTTTGAACAATATTGAATCTACTTTTCTCTAACTACAGGACTCCGTGCCTCATGATAGCGAATAAGTAAATGTTAAATATAAGGGCTATGCTATAACTGAAGTAAGTTCCTTAAATAGGTCCAGATGTTTTATTCACCATAACATTTTCAGCCTCTTCTGGACTTTGTCTTTAGTAAGCTACGTACATAATGGAAGAAATACTATGATTCTACCCGTTTGCCCACTGCCTGCCATTGTGGCTTCCTTTGTACAAACAATGTATAAAATTGCAATACATTGGATACCTCGCTGGCACTCAAACGGTTAAGATGTCATTGTCATTACCTTATCCTTGCTAATTAATTTGTCTGCATCAGTTTTAAGAGAATATCAATCTTAATCTTTTTAATATTTATATACTTGTACAACTGTTTAAGATTTTTCTTGCTCTCTGTTGCGATACTTTTCTCATTTTCAGTTTTAGCTATTCTAATTGCTTATTTGCAGGTTCTGTTACATTCCTTATATTTTACATTCATCTGTTCCTTCTGACTTAAATTTGATTACATATTTCAATAGGTTGTGATGTGCTATTATTCAGAATAATAATGGCACTGAAGGATTAATGCTATCATAGCTAATAGAAAGCACAAAGACAAGAAAAATATTGCTTCTGATAACAGTTAAGAACTATCTTTAGTAATACAGAAGCCTGTTCAGGGCTGTTCCCATGAGTATAAACAAAGTAAATTGTGACACACTCATAAAAAGTAACCATTATGTTTGTTTAAAAAGGACTTGTATGTAAATTGCTTTGAATGAAATAGTGATATTAACATGCTTAAAAAGGTAATAATTAGACTGCATCTCCAACCTGGCCACAAATATATTACAAATGGAAAAAGCATCCATATATATACCCCATTAAAACAAAATATAATAAGGGACTGCATGTCAAATGATAATAATGCAACTACTAGGTAGCATATAAGTATCTGCATCAGCTAATTTTACAGAATAATTATTATATGCTGTATGAGAAGTGAATACTATAGTAGTGTATGCAATAGTTAGGATGGATTATGAGCCACCAGTTTTTTTAGGCAATGGCTTGTCTCTAAATTTCCAAATTGTTACCACTTATTATAAGCATGAAATGTTGAACAAGGAGATCATTAGCTAAATGATGTTGGTTGGAATCCCTATAAAACATGCAAATATACATTCCGCTTAGTGATAGAGAGACACTCTGGCACAATTAGGATCTGTTGGAGATATTAGTTATCTGATAGGGAATATAGAAGTGTTTGATTAAACATGTTCATAGTGTTACTAGTCTCCATGTAGTTTATCCAGCTTAGACAAACATTTTATGGCCATCACCAGATTCAATGCATATTAGCTTTTTGGAAATATTTGTGCTGTCACAAATCTCAGTGTGGCTAAATCGGCTTGTGGACGTTACTGGATTCGCAGTCCTAGTTTTCTGATGGAAGATACATTTCATGAAGGTATTTATAGTGTTACAAGTCTCTGTATAGTTAAATCGGCTTAAACACACTTTTTCTGGCCCCCACCAGATTCACAGCATGCAAACTTGCAGTATGATTTACTGCTATTATAGTGACTAGTGTCACTTAGTTTTTAGAAGTATTTATGCTGTTCTGAATTGCCTTGTGGCCAGAATTAAGCAGATGTCATCAGATTCAAAATGTGCTAACTCACAACATAATTTCCTACTGTTGTAGTGAAAAGTATCAATTCATTTTTCACAGAGATTAGATTCCCTAGTATAGAGACACAGGAGAAGTAGCAAATTATACTACTCAAGGCAATAGGGTTTCAATACTTTACTATTTCTCCTGTATCTTTATACTGGGGAATCTAATCGCTGTGAAAAAATATTTGATACTTTTCACTACAACAGTAGCAATGATAAGTTGTAACAATTAGGAAATTTAAAGTCGAGCTGCTGTCTAACAAAACTTGTGGCTCTTAATCCATCCCAACTATTACATATACTACTATAGAATCAGCTTCTCCTACAGTATAATAATTGTCTTGTAAGAGTAGAGTTAGCTAATGCACACAATTACATGCTATCTCGTAGTTGCATTATTATTTGAGATGCAATCCCTTACCACATTTTTGTTGACCCTAATAGATTTGTTTATACTCATGGGTGAAGAACTGAACAAGCTTCTTTATTGCTAAAGATAGTTCTTAACCCCTTCGCGTCCTGTGACGTACCCGGACCGTCACGTTGGTCCGGCACTTAAGGACCAGTGACGGTCCTGGTACGTCACGTACTTTTACTCACCGCACTCCTGCAGGAGCGCGCTGAGTAATACCGTGGACTGAAGTTGATCGCTCCAAGACCGGAGCGATCTCTTTCATTCCTCCTTTCGATGTGCCGCCCCACGTGATCAGTCACGTGGGACGACACTTCGAACTCGTCTATCTGGTCCTTAAAGGACCAGACACCGCGGGATCGTCGGACCTTAAGGGGTTAACTTTGAGTTATCTGTAGCAATATTTTTCTTGTCTTTGTTCTATGTTAAATGTGATTAAGCCACATGGTCTTCATTTGCTTCTCTTGCATGTATTCCCCAATATTGATACATATATTTATCTAAAAGCATTTTAAACAAATGCCATCTTTTTTGTGCATTTTTATTTTTGAAGTACATCCCATTCCATGCCCTTTAATACTACTTTTAGCGTTGTAAAATTAGTCTTTTTAAAGTTGGATGTTTTTGTTAAACCCTTCTTAATAACTTTCTCATAACACATTTCAAAGGATACTATATTGTGCCCAGATGTTCCCTTACCTGCATATTGTTTACCATTTCAGATTTGTTTGAGACCACTTGATCCAGCAAGGCCTCTTTTCTTTACTAGTTAGGTCACAAAACGGTCATTAAACAAATCTATAAAATGATTTCCCTTTGTTGTGCTGAAAGTCATACTTCTCCAGTCAATTTCAGGGGGTATTGAAATCTGCCATTATTATTTGTATTAGTTTCAAGTGCATTGAGAAAAGCACATCTAGCATACAAAGTGAGCCTACGCATCATGTTAGGCAAAAGCCAGCCGATACATACTTTAGCTGGTATTTATATTATTCCTAGAACCGATCTCTTTCAATAACTGATGGCTTTTAGTGCAGCACTAATGTCAATAAAACTCAGCAATGCACCGAACTTACTTAGCATACAATGATGTACTAAAAGAGATCACATCTTTTCCTAGGGCATTTAACACTTTGCGTGCAGTGGGATGTCCAGCGCATTGAAGAGAATTGTGTTGGACATCCATATAGTACTCAAACAGTTATTAACGGTTGAACTGGTAACATGCAACATAGGCATGTTCTGATCAAGGTAAGAAACATTTTATTTTTATTAATATGTGAGCAACCTTTCACTGTACTAGAGCAATTACACACTGCAGTGCACAGCCTGAAGTGCAGCCACTGGCATTGGAGGCCAACTCCAATGGAAATGCATTGGCGAATATGTGCAATATTATTGATGCATTCTGTACATTCAGTCGTCTACGACAAAATATTAGTGGAGATTCCAACCAGCTAGAAATCTTTAGCCATCACTTAAAATATGGATTTTGGCAATTCTATAAACTTTTTTCATGAATTTACATAAGAGATAATTAAAGAGATATGATTCTTTGTCAGCCTAGTCTTCGCTTAGTGATTTACTGCATTTCCCTACAAGTGTATTGTAAAAGATGGATTTATGTACTATACGGTCAATTTCATCTCCCCCAACCCCTACTACCTTGGATTATTTTGTTTGTTTAAACCTGTCCTCTTTGATTTTGATGTTAATTTATACTTTGGGCATTTATGCTACTCTTGACAGGAAGAGGTCCGTATTAATTTACCTTGTTTTCATTTGGATATTATACTATTATGTCCTACAGCTGAGGCCAGAGTAATTAAGGCATATTCTAATTATTTAATCCCCTAGTCTGTTCTAATTGCATTGTGACTGTGGATTTTAATAGGTTGATATATTCTGTTTGTTGTTGGTCCTAAGGAACACAATTTCAGACACAAAATGAAGCCTTGCCATTTCAACATGCCAAGCTCATACTCATGGTAAATACATTATTCTGCTATGATAGACATAGAAAAAGCCTTCAACACACTTCAGACTGAGTGTTTATTATTTCAGGGTGAAGTGAGCTGATATGCAGTGTAAGGCATATAACAGGTTATAAGAAGTTGCTCACCCCTCTGATACTTCTAGGGTTAACTGCAGTATTTAATGTATGTGTGTAGGGGGAAAGAGGTTATGATTCTCATAATTCTAAAAATATATAGCACTATTAACCCTTTAAGTGCAATGGAGATGCTCAATGCATTGTATACCCCTCCCCCATAGCATTTAAAGGATTAACAGAGCCATATAGAGTCACTGTTATTTAAAAAGCTTTGTTAAATAATTTTGTTAATGTAAATGCTACAAAGTGGCCCTATTTACTAGCTTTAAAACATAAGCATGCAATCCTTATCAGTTCTCTTCTCCCTGCAAATTTGCTTTATTGGGCTATATAGATATAACCAAATGTTCCTCTGCTTCATATGGTAAAATTAATTTTTAATCAGTCTAGTGGTCAGAATTTACTCAACCAATACAACTTTAAGGGTTTGAAGCGGCAGCCAATCAGCAGCCAAATTCACTGTTGCAATCAAACGTTATGGGCTAAATAAAGATATCAAAGATCATAGGTCCCATATTTATGAAAACAAACTGGAGTTATTCTGGAGTAAACCAACTGCACCATAGGAGACAAATTAAAAAAATCCAAAATTCACATGCGCTTGAATAGAACTTTTTAACACCTTGAATGCTAGAGACGTTTCCAAAGCATTGCCTCCCAATGCACTGAATACCTCTCTAGCATTCAAAGGGTTAAAAGCCCAAGTTAATGTAACAGGATGTTTTGAGTGTCCCCTATGGTACAGTAGGTTTATTCAGTAATAAGTCTAGTTTGCTTTTATAAATATTGGCCATAGAACCTTCAAACTTAACAACATTAGTCCTGTTGGGTTTCTACAATCACTTCATTTGAGGTTGGATTTAGGAGTTCAGAAAGGTTTGATTTGAAATTAGGACATTAGCAACAGAGAAGTGTGCAACATATTCCTTTGTGATATGCTGCTCACCCCTCTGGAACTCAAAGGGTTAAATATATTACATAGCTTGTGTAAGTGACCTATATGGCAGGAGAAACTTAAACAGGGTTCTCCAACCTTTTTTAGACTGAGTCATAACAAATAAAATTACCAATGCAGAGGGCTGTATAAATCCACCATAGCACATGGAGAAAGACTGATGTCGTGGCTGCATGAAGTACACATCCAATGGTAATTTATCCAGGGATGTTATTCTCGAAGAACTACATCCTCCTCTCTCCCATATAACAGAATGTGTCCTCCATCTGTTTTTCAATCCCCACATTCTTGCGAGCCTTCCTGCACCTGTACAGGATGGGCACTCATTACAATAGTGCCTACAGTAACACTAACAAACTTCTTATTTCTATGCAGAAAGTTTGTAACTCTTACTATTGTATGCAACTATAATGACCCACCCACAAGATGTCAAGACAACCATCACGGTGAGGATTCACAGAGAGAGTTTCTTTCATCTCAAAGAAAGCAAGTTGAAAGAGAAAAGTACCCCACAATGTCAAGAGACTGCAGCAGCAGCAAAGGTAAAGGGGTGTAGAGGTGGTCATATAATGTCTCAGATGTCCATCTCTCTTATCCTCCTGGTCTCTCTCTCCCTCCAGGGTCCATCATCCCCCCACCCACATGTCAATCTCCTTTTCCTCTATGTCCATCTGCCAGCATTTCCGGTTCCCATCTTCATCTCCTCCATATGTTCAACTCCATCTACCCCCACCATGTCCATCTCCCCTTCTCCAATCTATTTCTTCCTGCCCATCTCCATAGCAACATTTGTTTTTACGCTCAGAGGACCTAAAACTAGTCCTACACAAATAGAAAAAGCACCCAAAACGTTACATGGGCAACCTCCCTTTCTCAAGTCTAAAGCATTTCTCCTTAGACTTGAGAAAGGGAGGTTCTCCGGAAAGCTTGTCAATCCAAAATTCTGTTAGTCCAATAAAAAAGGTATTACAAGATACTTATTTTGTTTGTTATTTTACATCTAGTATTATATATATATTTAGAAGTCGTTCTATCATTTTTTACATATTTTTTTATTATAACATTTGATTCATTCAACATAATTTGCACAAAGTTTGTATTTCAGGCTGGATTGACAGTCCCTTCGTAAAGATTTTTGTAATTCTTATCCCCCCCAAAAAAAACATAATAAAAAGTTGTTAATGAGGATTTGCTACATACCACTTAATATTGAGGAATTTGAAGAAGCGCAACTGTTACTGCAAATGGAAAAGGCATCGCGGTCATGAAATGTAATCATAATGGGAGATTTCAACTATCCTGAAATTAACTGGAGATATAAGACTTCCAGCACAACAAAAAAGGATTTTAGTCTTACCTGTTAAATCCTTTTTTCTTAATCCATATAACTCATAGGTACCATTGGGAGGCGACAGCTCCTACCAGTGGGCTGGAACAATTCTAGAAAGAAGTGCAGGGGTAGAGCCTCCCCCTCCTCCATATCAGGCTACCTAGTCACTCCCCGCCAGACAGATTTCAGAAAAACGTACCAGGGAAGATAGCAAAAAGGAAGCTAGGAAAACTCTTGTGAGCAATGACCCCAAAAGGACTCCCACATCCAGCCACAGGAGACCCAGCATGGCCCCTTTCACTCGGAGGAGATCTGTGAGTTATATGGACTAAGAGAAAAGGATTTAACAGGTAAGACCAAAATCCTCTTTTCTCTGTCGTCCAATATGACATACAGGTACCATGAGGATGTACCAACATTGAGCTCCCAGGGTGGGAAGAAGGAGGAAAGGACTAAGCACCAGTCCCCATAATACCAGAGTTACCATGGACTATCCAGGACATGGAACAGCCCAAAGTAACAAAGGAAACTGAATAACATAATATAGCACAAAAGAACAAGAGCCAACAGGGCTCAACAGTTAAAGAGCAATATGGCACAGGAATGAAAGTCCTATACAGGCAAAGTTGCCTCCAGGACTTTCCAGTCAAAGCCAGAACATCCACACGGTATTCTTTGGCAAAGGTGTGCACAGAAAACCAAGTGGCTACCTTGCACAGCTGGTCAGCAGAGACCGGATTCTTGTAGTCCCAGGAGGCCCCAACAGACCTGGTGGAGTGTACTGTAATGCGGAAGGGAACAGGTTTCCCTCTGAGCTAAAAAGCCTTGTGGACTCAGCCAAACCGGTCCTGGGATGACAAATAGACCATCAGTCTTACAAACAGACTCAGTATGGTGCACATAGAACTTGAGGCATCATACCACTTCCAACAAGTGGAGATCCCTCTACTTGTCAGATTTAGGGTCAGGACAAAAGGAAGGCACAACAATCTCCTGATTGATGTGGAACTCAGAGATCACCTTAGGAATAAATTCCTGGGAGGTACAGAGAACAGCCTTATCCTTGTGAAAGACTCAAAGGGAGGCCGCTGCAAAACCAAGTTATGGTCCCACTGGGGAGTGGGAGCCTCAAAGGCAGGGAAAGCATACGTAACACCCTGAAAAAAGACATCCAGCAACATGGCAATGCATTTCTGGTAAAAGACCGAGAAAGCTGAGGTCTGGATTTTCTTCAGCTAAGGCCTTTGTTCACATCATCCTGCAAAAAAGACAATATGGAGGGAAGATAAAACTCCTTTGAGGACAGGCCCCTGTCCACACACAAAGAATGAAATGTAGACCAAACCCTGTGGTAGGCCTTAGAAGAAACTGGCTTCTTGGCTTGGATCATGGTGGAGACCACCTCAGGAGAAAAACCCTTCCTCCTTAAGATGGAGGCTTCAAAAGCCATGCTGCCAAAGCCAGACTGTCCATGTCCTCTCTCCAGAGAATAACCCTGGAGAAGGAGATCCAATCTGCGTGGCAGAGGAAACAGATTCTGAGCAGACAACGCCAACAGTTCCGGAAACCAAGGTTGTCTGGTCCAATAAGGTGCAATCAGTATGACCGATGCACCGCCATGTGAATTTTCCTCAACTCCCTGGGAATGAGAGGAAGAGAAGGAAAAATGTGGGCTAGATGAAAGCGCCAAGGAATGGACAAGGCGTCTGCTGCAAATGCCAGAGAATCTCCCAGTGAGAACAAAACATCTTCCTGTTGTCCCTGGTAGCTATCATGTCTATTCAAGGACACCCACATTTCGGGACCACCAGATGAATCCAGGATGGAGCTCCCACTCCCTGGGGTCCACTGTCTGGCGACTGAGGAAGTCCGCCTGAACGTTCTCTGTGCATGGAATGTGCACGCCGGAGATGGCAGTAACGTGTTCTTCTATACAGGCCAAAATAGCCTTGACCTCTAAACCAAGCAGTGGCACTTCTTGTGCCTCCTTGCTTGTTGATGTTAACCACAGTTGTGGCATTGCCTGACTGGACGTGGACTGGAAAGCTGCTCAGTGGAGAGGACCAGTACGCCAAAGCATGAAGAATCGCCTTGGGCTCCAGAAAGTTGATGGGCAGAAGGGTCTCCTCCGCAGTCCATCATCCCCGAACCCCCAGGTGACCCAGGACAGCTCCCCAGGTGTAAAGGCTGGTGTCCGTCATCACTAAGGTTAGGGGCCACAGCGCATGAGGGGCATACGTGACCTGAGTACTCTCTGGGAATCCCTACTTGGCATGATGGAACAGTAAGTGGGGGTGGGTCAAAGACATCCCAGAGTCCTTACCCTTAGGCCTAGCCCCATGTCCCTTTGGATCCGACATTCTAACAGGAGAAATGTCTAACAGTAGTAGGGACCCAAATACTGTCACCCAGATTAACAAATCACTTCAGAAAGCCCAAAAGAGTACTTATCTGGCAGGTGAAGAGTTAACCTGTGGAGCAGAGTAAGGGAATCCAAGCCCTGCGTGGGATACTCAGCAAAAGTGAGAAAGAAAATGACGTCTGAACTCAGAGCCAAGCAGAGAAAGGCCCGCAAAAGTGTGTGTTATGGGAAAAGTAGATCACAAAAGCACTGACCGAACCACCCCAGGGACCCCCAAGACATTGAATATGTAAATTGTAATGCAGGACAATAGGAGTCAAGAAGAATGAGCCCTCTCTCAACTCTGTAAGTTAAACGGTTGCAGACATGTCCCAAAGCAGTCTGTCCCATAGAAGTCAATGGCGCAATTGTGGCCATGCAATAAAGTGCTATCTTAAAGGTGTGGAATTTTTAAAAAAAATGCAACGTTTTGAAAAGTTAATAAAAACCCCCAAAACACAAATATTACATACAATAAACAATAAAAACCTCATGAATCCAAGGGGAAAATGAGATACAAGTCCCTAAACCCAATAGATTATGGTGAATAAAGTACCTGGACCAGATGGTATATATCCAAGGGTGCTTAACGATCGTAGTTCAATAATAGTAAAACCATTATACTTGATATTTATTGATATGCAGGAGAGATGGCACAGTTGGTTAAAGCACCAGCTGTAGAATCTGCTCAGACCGTGAGGTTGCAGGTTCTAGTCCCGGCAAGGTCAACTCAGCCTTTCACCTTTCTAAGGTAGATAAAATGAGTCCAGGACATACTTGAAAACAAGAGACAATCTCAATGTATTCTTCCTGGTAAAATACTTTCACACAAAAATAAATAAATAAATAAAAAATCACTGATAAAGTACCACTGCTCAAAAAAGGGGACCAGATCCAAACCAGGAAATTTTAGACCTGTGAGGTTGACTTCCATATTGGGTAAGATATTAGAAGGGTTATTAACAGAGTATTTAGAACTATGTTTAGACCAACAATACTTTTAGTAGGAGCTAACATGGTTTGATGAAGAATAGATCATGTCAAATGCATTTACTTGCATTTTACAAAAGGTTAAGTAGCAATCTGGACAAGGGAATTGCTGCTCATGTAGTATATTTGGAATTTGGAAAAGCATTTGATACTGTTCCTAACAACAGGTTACTGCATAAATTAAAAGGCTTCAGTTTGGGGGTTAATATCTCTGCATGGATATAGAACGGGTTAAATGATAGATGTAAAGCTGTAAATGGGGGTGCCACTGGATTAAATGCTTTTTATATTGTTTATTCACAATGTAGAAGTAGGAATTGAATGTAATGTCTCAATCTTTGCTGATTACACTAAGCTGTGTAAGGAAATGCATACACAGCAGTATGTTTTTCTCTGCAAACAGATTTATATAAACTGAGTGAATGGGCAGAAAAGTGGCAGACGAGAAACAAACATGCTCCTACTTGGTAAAGGAGATGGATGCCAGCAAGTGTAGAACAGACAGGTACACTGGATGTTGAACCAACAAAGATCGGATAGTCATACGTAGCCAAGGTCGGAGAGCCAAGTTGGATAGTCGTACGTAGTTGAGGTCGGAAAGCCAAGTTGGATAGCCGTACACAGCCAGAGTCAGGAACCAGGAATCAAAGTCGCAGATCAGCAGTAAGGTTGGATGAAAGCCAAGGTCATACACAGAAATCAACAAACAAATGGAGAACGCACATCTTCCAGGCAGGGTATAAAAACCAAACAGACCAATGGGGTGCATTGAGAGTACAGAAAATATGATAGACAGGGTTGATAGACAGAAAGAGCCAATGAAGCAGGAATATAATGAAGAAATGCTAAGCCATGTTGTGTGTAGAGTGTGACAGACCTTAACTTATATTATCAAGTTATGTTTTAGTGTTATTATCCTTGCACTGCCAGGCAAAATACGGATATACTTGTACAAATATGTTTTTCACATTTAATACGTTTATTGCCTTAATACCAGTCTACTGCATTTTTTTTTCTAACAAAAAATAAAAATAATGGCTATTTTTTACAATTATATTATTGCCCTGAGGAGAATGTTACCATGTATGTGTATTATTTTAATTAAATCAAGTATAGTAGAATAAGTTCTTCAGTGCTTAAAAACATATGGGTCTGTCCATGAATCTAAAAACACTTTATTTTAAAAGAAATGTAAACATTTAGTTAATAAACCATAAAAACATGCCAAACTACATAAGTCTAGGGACACACACAAAGATGTCTAAAATAAATGAAAACTATTGACATGATTCATGAGATAACAGAACTGTGTTCAGGCATACATAAAAAGAACTGACTTAGATGGATAAACCTAGCACAGGACTAGCTGAGTCATGCCAAGGTGAATTGATCTGTCTCAGAGGACAGAAAGATGGTCTTAAGTTTTGCTCACATAGCACACTGCATTTGTCTGTTCTGTCAAACGATAGGCATCTTGACTGACACAAGACAGTGGTAATCTGTATCAAAATTAACCCAAAAAAACTCATTAACACACCACTATACAAAGTAAAGGTTAAAAAAAAAAAAAAAATCCATTAAGTTAAAATAATTTGTTTCTATTCATGACTTATTTAAAAGGGAATTGCTTAGGAATATATTTTCCATGTAGCATTCAGTTATATCTATTTAAAGCGGAACATTCATATCAGAAAAAGTTTGCCCATGGGCTTAAATTAGCCCAACTACATTAACCCTGTTTTTTGTTTTTTTTTAATTTTACCTACCTAGTATTTAAATTACGGAGAGCCTAAATGTGCCACTTCCGCATTGTGCCGCACACCGTATGTGCGGCACAAGGAGCAGGACTTCCCACCTCCCTCCCAGCTGCCCCATGTAGCACGTTCACGCTTCCCTTCGTAGTTGTATTTATGTGGGCTTATGTTACAGCAAGATCCGTTTACCATACTACTGAGGTTGCTAGCTCAGGTGAAATTTAATAAAGGCTAATTGAGCAGGGTTAATTTAACCCCTTAATGAGCAGCGGTCCTGGGGGGTGTGGTCCTTTAAGGACCAGAGAGAAAAGTTTGACGTGCCGGCCCACGTGACTGATAAAGTGTGCCAGCATGCAGAAAAGGGAACTGAAAGAGATCACTCCCATCTTGGAGAGATCAATTTTAATCCCCGCTATTACAGCGCTGTGATTAAAAAGTATGTGACGTTCCAGGACCATCACTGGTCCTTAAGTGCCGGACAGCCGTGATGGTCCTGGCACGTCAGTGGATGAGAAGGGGTTAAGCCCGTGGTCAAAATTTTCTGACATGAATGTTCCCCTTTAATGTATTTTGCATTTTAACTGTACTGAAGTCTATAACTTGAACGGGAACATATTACTAACTTGAGCCCACTAGAATTATGAGTGTGCGCTCTCTCTTAGTATGAATTAGATTAGCTATAAAGTCTGTTTGTGTGGAGGTGAAATCTAAATATAGATCTAAAATAGTGACCACCACAAACATGCAACTGCACATTTTATGAAAAAGAGGATTTTAATCTTACCTGTTAAATCCTTTTCTCTTAGTCCATACAGGTTACGGGTAACTCTGGATAGGTGATCCGCCCCTTTAAGTAGGCAGCAACAATTCTAGAATTGTATGCAGGGGTGGAGCCTACCTTCCCTCCTTGGCTGCAGCTAGCCAACCAGCTCCAGTAAGATTTGAGACACTAACTATTGACTAGATAGTAGAAGGGAAAGAAGACTCCTGTGAGCATGACTCCTAAGGACCCCCCCGGTCCCTCGACAGGGTGGGAGACCAGTAACCTGTATGGACTAAGAGAAAAGGATTTAAGAGGTAAAACCAAAATCCTCTTTTCTCTGTCGTCCAATACAGGTTACTGGTAACTCTGGGATGTCCAACCACTGAGTTTCCCAGAGGTGGGAAGTAAGGGAAGGACCAGGAACAAGGCCCCAAAAGTTACCAGAGCAGATATGAACCATCAGATCAGAGATAGCCCAACAACAATGGAGTGTCAAGGGACACTGAACAGGGGTACAACACCCCAAACTTTTACAAAGCACACAGAACTAGAGCCAACAGGGCTCAAAAGTGAAGGAAGCACCAAGAACCAAATAAGATCCTAGACAGGCTAGACTGCCTCCAGGATCTTCCTCGCAAAGTTGGCATCAGCCGATGCCAGCACATCAACACGATAATGTGTCAAAAACGTGTGCACAAGAAGCCCCAATAGATCTAGTAGAATGAGACGTGACCCGAAAGGGAACAGGCTTCTTCATGAGCTCATAAGCCTTACGAATAGTGGATTTGATCCAGGATGCAATAGTCACCATGGATGCAGGTCTTACTGCCCTGGAACCCTCAGGAATGACGAACAGCACGTCAGAGTGCCTGATAGACTCAGTGCAATGGACATAAATGTTGAGACAATGCACCACATATAACAAGTGGAGATCCCTTTCCTTGTCAGAGGTAGGGTCAGTGCAGAAAGAAGGCACCACAATCTCCAGATTGATGTGGAACTCCAAAACCACCTTCGGAAGAAACTCCTGAGAAGTGCGAAGCACCGCCTTGTCCTTGTGAAACACCAAAAAAGGTGGTTTACAGGACAGAGCATGTAACTCCATGACACAGCAAACAGACACGATCGCCAGGAGAAAGGCCATTTTCCATGTCAACAGGCATAGAGGAATAGTAGCCAAGGACTCAAAGGGAGGGAGCTGAAGAATGACCAAAACCAAGTTAAGATCCCACAGAGGAGCAGGATTCTTAAAGACAGGGCTAGTATGAGCAACGCCCTGAAAGAAAACCTTGACATAGGAAGAATGGCAATACGCTTCTGAAAGAAAACAGAGAGAGCAAAAGTCTGAACATTAAGGGAACTCAAACTGAGGCCCTTGTCCAAGCCGTCCTGCAAAAAGGCCAGGACCGTAGGCAGATCAAATTCCTGAGACAGGTCCCTGTCAGCACATCAACAGAGAAAGGTCAACCAGGCACGATGGTAGGTCTTACAAGAAACAGGGTTGAGAGCACTGAGCAGAAGAAAAACCTTTCTTCCATATTGAGGATTCAATTTTCAAGCCATCAAAGCTAGCCAATGAACATCCTCCTTCCACAGGTAACCCTGTAGAAGAAGATCCAGACGGCAAGGGAGCCGGAATGGCTCCGCCACTGACAGATCCAGAAGCTCTGGAAACCAAGCCTGTCGAGGCCAGTACAGAGCAATCAGAATGACTGGACAGCGCTCCAGTCTCAATTTCCGCAACACCCTGCACAACATGGGGAGGGGAGGAAAGACGTAAGCCAAAGGACACAACCAAGGAATGGACATGGCATCCACCGCTATAGCTAGAGGATCCCTCCAGCGAGAGCAGAATCTCTGAACCTTTGGGTTGTGTCTTGTCGCCATCAGGTCGATGCAAGGAAGACCCCACTTCTGAACGATGAGGGTGAACACCCCTGGGTGCAGTTCCCACTCGCCGCTGTCCACTGTGTGTTGACTGAGGAAGTCCGCCATGACGTTGTCTACACCAGGAATGTGAACTGCGGATATGGCAGGAACGTGTTCTTCTGCCCAGGACAAAATAGCCTTGACCTCTAACCAAGCAGCGAGACTTCTTGTTCCGCCCTGCTTGTTGATGCAAGCCACGGCAGTGGCGTTGTTGGACTGTGCCCCAACTGGGCAGTCTTCCAGCTGAGGTGTCCAATGACGAAGGGCATGAAATATCGCCTGAAGCTCCAACACGTTGATGGGAAGGAGCGATTCCTCCGGAGATCACTGACCCTGAGCACTCAGGTGACCCAGGACTACTCCCCAGCTGGAGAGGCTGGCATCCGTCATCACCGTGGTCCAGAAGGATACCAGGAAGGACTTGCCCTTCAGCAGATTGGAGAGGTCGAGTCACCACGACAAACTCAGTTCCACGTGAAGAGGAAGGGATACGGACACGTCCACAAGGTCCGGCTGACCCCTGCACACCTGGATCACAAACCTCTGGAGTTCCCTGGTGTGAGCCATGGCAAATGGGACCACTTCTATGGTGGAGATGAATTTCCCCACCAGAGAGGACAACTTCTTGGCTGAAACTGGATCTTGAGCCAGAACAGCAGAAACCCTGTGGGTTATCTGGTGAGCCACCTCGTCCTTGAGAAACACCATGCTCTGCTGTGTGTCGAAGAGAAGGCCCAGGAAGACCAGATGCTGGGATGGGACAAGATCCGACTTGTCCATGTTGATGATCCACCTGTGATGGGTGAGCGCATGAATGCAGTCCAGGAACCTGCTGATGAAGAAGTTCCTCAGAGGGGGCTTTCAGAAGCAGGTCGTCCATGCATGGAGTGACTGTGATGCCGTTCCGATGGCAGACAGACACTACGGTTCCCAGGACACAACTGAAGACTTGAGGAGCTGTAGGAATAAACACAGGGTAATAGCCAGCAAGCCTACTATCAGAAATAATAGGTTGCAATGCTAAACCACTGTGCTGGAGACTAGGCCTTAGCCACTGGAAGTCTCAGCTGGAACCAGGAAGAGGAACTGGAACAGGAACCCAGGATCTTTATCCGATGAGGAATGAGGTCTGACTCAGCCTGCAGTCAGAAGGAAATATCACTGACTCACACCTGGGGCCAGTAAGGGTGAATACTGACTCACGCCTGCAGTCAGTAGAAGTAAGGTGAAAACTGACTCACGCCTGCAGTCAGCTATGCAAGTCTACCAGAGCCCCAGGCCGGCACTATATTGGATGCCTGATCACCAGGGGAAAAGACGAAAAAATAGTTAGACAGAGTCACAAGTCAGCACCAGAGGGGGTAGTCAGACAAGCCAGGTCATACACAGTTCAGGTAGTCAGCCAGAGCCACAAGTCTGCACCAGATTGGATGTCAACTATTAGGGGTTAGGCAAAAGAATAGTCAGACAGAGCCACAGGTCAGCACTAGAATGGATGGAAGACTAGCCAGGTCATACACGGAGCCCATGGTAACAGAACTGCTATGAACAACAACGCAAGGGCAACTGAGTCAGGCCTCAGTCTGCCCTTTAAACCCCTCCACAGGAAGTAGGAGGAGAAGATCAGAGGGAGGAAGTAGGAAGTTGGTAGGAGGAGACTACAGGAAGCAAACAGATAAAACAGAGGCCTGCAGAATGCTTGAAGCCTCGCTCCTGCAAATTATGCTGAAGTCAAGGTAAGCTGTAACAGTGAGTCATGCCGAACAAGGCTTGGAAGCCTTAGGCTTGGAGGAGACCTTGGGCTTCCATTGCTGTTTGGGCTTGGAGTCGGCACACGGAGCTGAGGGAACCGCCTGGTTCGCTGGACGTGTATTAGTCTGAAAAGAACAAAAAAAAAACGATTACGCTTGAGAGGCGTTTTCTTCCTGGGTACCAAAGGCAGATATGTACTTTTACCCCCTGTGGCCTCACTAATCAAATCCTTAAGATCTGGCCCAAACAATGACGTGATTTGAAAAAGGCAAGGCTTTCTTGGAAGCAGTGTCAGTAGACCACATCTTGAGCCAAAGAGCTCATCTGGCAACCACAAACATGGTGGAAACCCTAGCCACCAAACGGATGGCATCAAATAAGGCAGCAGAATCATAGTGCTGGGCCTCAGAAATGGTGGTAAGAAGACACAGCGTATCCAAAGTAGGAGCACCCTAACGGACAGCCAGGGTGAGTTGTTCAGTACAGACCACAATGGCCCGGTTAACCCATGCCACAGCAAACGGTGAATGCATGGTGGTACCAGCAGTGGCAAAAATAGACTTGAGGGAAACCTCAAGTTTCTTGTCAGTCCAGTCTTTCAGAGCGGACGCGTCAGAAACTGGCAAGGCAGTAGGCAGATAGCCTGGAAATAGGAGCATCCACTTTGGGGGGGGATGAACCCACTGAGCAAGCGCCACCTCAGAAAAGGGGTAAAGCTTGGCAGATTTCTTGGAAACAGAAGACTTCCTGTCCAGGGATTTCCACTCATCAGACACAAGGCGGACAAGAGTGGGGTTAGGTGGAAAACAAGTAAGGGGCTTTTTAGGCTCCTGAAACACATCAGAGGGATCTGAAGAAATCTCCTGAACTAAGAAAATGTTTAGGGTAGTCAAGACAGCCCTGATCAGGCCCTCAGCAGAGGGCTCAGGATCAGCCTCAAAGGGGTCCCCAAAAAACTGAGAGGAGCCCACAGCAGAACATTCCTCAACATCTGAATCCACTAACAGTTCCTCCTCAGAGGAATCTGATACGTCAGGTACTCCCTGCAGTTTAAGCAGGGAAGATTTGACTGAAGAGGGGATGTCTGCCATAAATGGAATACCCCCTGTAACTGGGATGGAAAGAGTTGCAATGTAGACCGAAGGTCCCTAGTAGCAGCCTTTAACTCTTGCACCCAAACTGGCTCTAATATATGGCTGGAGGTCCCTGGAAGAGACTCAGGGACATCAGAACATGCTGGGCATAAATGACCTGAGAATTCTCTAGGAAACCCTGAATGACATGGGGAGCAATGCACAATAGGGGACACAGAGACCCCAGTATCCTTAGTGCTAGGCCTGGCCTCAAGCTCCAATGGATTAGACATTCTCAGTGTCAAAAACATTATGGTATAAAGAATCACCCAATTACAGTGTGTGTGTAAGATTAAAGTTTCACCCCAGAAATCACTAAAATACACTTATTTTTGGCAGGTGAAGGGTTAAACTGCAGAGGAGAGAAGGAGAGTCCAAGCCCTGTGTAGGATACTCGTTCTAGAAAAGGCACAAAATGGCTGCCACAGTGGGAGCCAATCAGAAACGAGCACAGGAAGCAAGTGCTCATGGGAAATGTAGTTTCCTAGAAAAAGTACCCCAACAGTGCCCAAAGCCCCCTGAAACCCCAGCACATTTGAGTGCCAGAGGGGTACACAACGAATATAAAAAGATTATAAAGTTAAAAAATGTAAAGGAGAGGAAGAGAACAGATGTTGCAGTCACCTCCTTCTAAATGACCTTTAGAGCAGTTACTCAAGTTCATTTGTACTTTTCTTTTACAATCAAGAACACATCAGTAGAGTATTAAACAACTAGCATTGCATCGCAGTTGATCCCCACATGACCCTCCCTGTTTCAATACCATATAGCAGTATAACAGACATATTAAATACTTCTAATTGATTGTATCTCTCTGTATGTTTTTTTCTGTTTGCGTGTGTTTCTCTCTCAATGTTTCTCTATCTTAATATCCATCTTTCCATGGGGACTATGCACTAAGGTATGATAAAGGGGTGAAAAAGTGGAGATGACTTCTCCAGTGTGATAAACTATCTGGTTCCTATGTTATTCTATGGAGAAATATTACTGCATTGGCTCTATAGAATAACATAGGACTTGGATAGTTAATCAAACTGGAGATATCATCTCCACTTTCTCACCTTTTTATCACACATTAGTGTACTGCCCCCCCACACACACACGTCTCTTCCAGTCTCTGTGTTCTAGTGTGCCTCTATGAGACTCTGTGTCTCTCTCATTTCTTCCTCTGTTTCTCTCGTGTGCTTCTCAACTTCTGTGTGACTCTATGCATTTGTGTTAATGTGTGTGTGTCTCCCTTGTTCATCTTCTGTGTGACTCTATGCATTTGTGTTAATGTGTGTGTGTCTCCCTTGTTCATCTTCTGTGTCTCTCCTGTTCTTTATAGCCCCACTCCGCTTTAGGTGTCTCAGTTGTCTTCAAATGCAAGGAACATAGTGATGGTTTTCCACAGACTTTCTAATTTTACTTCTAATCTACATTAGTACAGATACATGTATTTTTTAGAACAACTGTGAATTATATGGCTTTTTAGCAGTAATAAAGAGGCAGGAAAAAAAAAGTTCAACTTATTCACACAAAACTGTATAATTATTTTCCAAGTGATCAATTCTAATCAAGTTATAAGGATACAGATAATTAACAGACTTACCAGTTCTGAAGAATTGTAGGGTATCAGTTATCAGTGGTAGTAGTGAGCATGTAGTTAGGTCCTGCTACCCGGTTAGTTCATATGCATTAGCCAATTAGATCAAAAAATGTTTGGTTTTATTTTAAACTTCAGGTGATTCTCATCCTGGGATTCGACAAGACATACTTGACTCACAGGTGGCATCCGGCATGCCTATGTCTCCAGATGTCATAAAACTCATATTAACCCATTCAATGAGTCATTTTTATTTTAGAGGAGGTATGTGTATTTTGATTTATTTTTAGCTGACAAGTCTCGTTTATCGGTATCTGTAGACAAACTGCCTCAACACGTGAATTTACACATTCTGTGTAAAGCATAGCTCTGTCTCTGACCTATACTTATTAAAGTGGCACATGTGGAATTGTCACCAGTCATAGGCTGATATCATTAATGTTAATTTTTGTTATATTAGTCTTCACTTTACAGTAGTCTACAAATTATTAACTGCATATTAACAGTACAGCTTACAGAACAAAACATATGGTGATTATTTTCATTTAAAACTCACAAGCATCATTTGGCTCATCTGGTCTTGCCTTTCTGCTTCTTGAAATCTTAAAAGAGCTGATACCTACTCTATCATAGCATCAGCGTAGACACTATAGGGCATATGTATAAAGTATAAAGACACAAGTGGGAGAATTATGGTGCAAAACAACAGCATATGTACAGTTGTTCTCTCCAAAACTGCTCCACTTTTGTATTTATACATATTCCTCTGTGTAGCAGAATCAGTAATTCAGACTCTGACGTCTACTCTTTTACTATAGTTTAGATCAGGAGTAGGCAAACCCTGTCTCTCTAACTGTTGGCTGGTTGGTGAAGGTGGGAGATATAATTTCCAGCTGGATAATTAAAGGTTGCATACTGTTGCATTAGCAAAAGTTAGTGTAGTGTTTCTATTGATGTGATAACATCCCAAAAATTAGAACAGCTTGCGACTGTTCGCATTGGCAACTATTGTCATATGCATTTGAGCCAAACACAGCTTGCTGTACCACTACCAAGCTCATATCAGAATGCAGTGAATATGCAGCAGATTATCTGTATTAAGGCCTAAGGGGCCACTGGGTAGATAATTCACACAGGCAAAAGAATTGGTATGGTGCTCACCTCAACAATCCAAGTCATTAGAGGTCCATGTAGGCATCAGTCAGTTTATGTCTGGCAGATGCCCATGTGTCTTGACCATTAGTCAAACCTCTGGAACACCCCACAAGCAAGCAAATTAATCTCTGGGGGGAAATCAGGACCAGCAGAGGTCCATTTTCAACTGCGACTTGCTCAGCTCTAGAGCATAGTTCTGCCAACTTGCAATGTTAACCCAGCTTTTGTCCATTCAAAGTGAGAAGAAACAATAAGTCTAAATGTACTTTGAGTTAAGCAAACAATTAAATACTCCACATATATAACTCCGAAAAGGTCAGTAAAATGTTTTCTTAAGGACCCATTTATTAACCGTATAAAGGTCAAGAGTTATTTTACAGGTTAATGACCAGGGGCAGCATAAGTGTGAATGTGTCACTATATGTAAATATGTATCCCATAAATATTTTTCCGAAACATACAACATATGATAGAAAAAAAATACTGTGCAATGATACCTCTGGTTATGACTTGATACACGCACATTTGCCAAGTATTTCATGTAACTGTGTGCTCACAATTGGTCCTCTGCCTATGTGCACATCCGATCAGCTTCACTGGCACAGGCACATTTTCCAGAAGTCAAGCACATACGATAATGCAGATGTCTGAGTGAAGCACCACATAGAGAAGCATCGATTCACAGGATTTTTGTCTATTTATTTCCACTTACTGCTTAGATATAGGCTTAATTGTCTTACACGCTCGTGGGAAATCTTTTTGTATTGGCATTTTTGGATTTTGCTTGGAACTTGACACATTGTCTGATCCTAGCGAATTATAATATAGGATGGAAAATAACATAAGGCCACTGATGCTCAAACACAGATTCTCATTACCTCCTGAAAGAATGTTATTTTTTTCCCCCCAATGTTAAGCTAGTAATATATCATTCTCTGAAGGAACAGCATATTAATTAGCTCAACAAGACATCTTAGACATACATCATAAATGCATGACTTGAGAGTGTGCACACGTGCAGAAGATTATGAAATGACTGTATGAAGCTTGGCCTTTTATATGAACGACAGAGGAAACAATGCATTACTTAAAAATAAACAGCTTCAAATAAATCATAATTTTAGAATCTAAGTGGATAGTACACATAATAATTCTTAATCAGTTTGTGTGTTCAAAAGTATATGAAATTAGAAAATAAATCCGTTGGCCTTTTGCACAACCACATTCAGATATGTTTATAAGAGGGCAGAGTTCTTTTTTTTTTTTTTTTTTTTTTTTAACACATTTTATTCCCTTGGCAGGCACATGGCATACAGCCATCCATAGTTTTCAACACATTTTTCAAAAGTGTAAAATAGCATGTGAAGGGATCTGAAATTACACAGATGAAACCCTTGAGATCAGATAGGCAATTACAGAACAGGGTGAAAATGTAAGATGCAAAAGCCATATCTTCTTATATTTGTCAAATAAATATATCAAACAAAAAAATTCCCTGCCTGGACCAAGAAAACAGAAGTGGTGCAATATCTACCACATTTTCAAGAGATGTGTGGAATTGTCTTTTAAATACACAAGATGAATGTGAAAAACACACTTTTTAACACAAGTTTCCCAGTAAATCCCAGAATCTCTCACTTCATCCTGAATTAAATAAAGATTATTTGACCCTTTTGAAATGGGCAAGCTTAACCCTCTGAGTGCTGGAGAGGTTCTCAATGCATTGAGGAGCAATTAATTGTGTAACAATCTGGCACTCAAAGGGTTAAGGCCTCTAACATGAGCATTGGTTATATTGCCCATGCTGAATGGTGTGCTGGTAGACTATAGCTCCATTTACATGTCTGAATATTTTGCATAAAACTGCTTTGGTCAATAAAAGTACTATGGTCCAGCAAGATTTACTGTGTTCACTCAGGAATTCACTAACGTTTCAGCAGGGTAGGTCTACACATTGGCCTACAAGGCAACCAGCAGATCTTTAACTCAGGCTACACTGAATGTTGCAATGTTCATTTCAACCTCAAATAAATGGCCGTCCCACATGGGCAGCAGCCAGAAATTCCTGGCTGACACGCATGTGGGCTGGCAATCAGCCACTAGGGGCTGGAGTCAAGATTGCAAAGTGAAAGCAGAAGGTGGTGAGCAAAGAATATGAGCAAGCTACATTTCTATCTCTCTTGGTAAAGAGCTTAGTCTAGGAATACTGTTCAAAGTTTAGTGCTAGATAAAAAAGGGTGAGCAAAACATGACAGCTCTATAATAAAATAAGTTATATTCACTAAGTAAACATAAGGTACTTGTTCCATATGACATCATAAGTTACACCTCTGGTCTGAAGGTCATTGCTCAGGAGGGTGGCACAGTAAAATTAAAACTATTTTTCTAACTCCCAAATCTGTGTTGTTACTCCTTCTGTCCCTCCTAAAGGGAGCTCAGGCGGCTATTCCTGCCTATTGGAAATCCCCTCTTCCTCCAGTGCTACATGACTGGAAGAGGAGGATCAGACATATCTCTGCTATGGAACAGACCTATGCACTCTCTGGGGGTAGGATACCTATATGGGGTAGATGGAATGAGCAGGATTTCCCCTCCCTTTTTTTTTGGTGTGAGCCCCATTATCGGGCTAGATGCCTAGCTTGGCCCTTTCCCCTCCCCCCATTCCCCTACAGCTTCCCCTCTCCTTCCTACCTTCCTCTTATCTGTTCTATTGTTCTTCTGTGTCTCTCTCTTTCTAATCTTCTTCTCTCTTGCTTATTCTCTGCATACATTCTGTTCATTAAGGGGTCTCTCATCTGCCCCGATAAACGGGTGGCACTAATACCTGTCAAAGATTAACACCTATTCACTATGTGTCTGAAGAATGTGATCTCAGTGTGTTGACTTGTTCATCAGCACCTCTGGGGGAATGACCCCTCTGTTTCCTTTCCTTATACTATGTCATGTGCCAAGTTTTTGATGAAAACATCCTCTGTATGATTCTCATTTTTCAATAGAGTTTAAAATAAATAAATAAATAAATAAGCAAATAAAGAAAAAATAAAACTATCTTTCTGAAAGGAAGATGGGTCTCATTTTTCGTTTGTTCGTATGAACAGGCAGATCTTGAAGAGCCTTCTAATTCAAATCAGCACAATTCAGCATAATTTAAAAAAGTGTACTATACCAGATTGCAGTGATAACACACTAATATTTCTGTATGATAGTTTTCCTATAGTTTACCATCAAAATCTTTTGAAAGAAAAATAATTAAAACAAATAAATCTTTGTGCAAACTAGAGCAATTCTGAGCCAAACCATCTGCATCATAGAAGAGATAAGTAAAAAGCCTCATTACTCCAGTAATCATGTTTAGAAGGAAAAGCCAAGGTCTGTCAACACAGTGGTTACAGTTCTAGCAGATCAGTTACCACTGTATTCTTGTCTGGACTTTTGTTCATGCGACATGGAAGAATTTAGGGTTTGCAAAACATGAAAGAGACAGAAGTGGCGTCAATGCATGTGACTGGATTAACTCGAGCATGAAACTGTTTAGAACATTTCCAGGAACAAAACCTCAAATGTCAAAATTATACAAACAACTTATCCTTAACACTGTAATGCCTGGTATGTATGTGTTTTACTTCTATCATATCATATCACAGAAAGTTACAGTTAATATTAAAAACCCTGCATCCTACCTGGAAAACAATGATACCACACATATATCATTTTACAAACACATGGTCTTTACAGACCACAAATTAATAGGAATACAAGAGGGTTTTCATCTTTAACTGGAAATTCACATTTCACTGGTTAGATGGTAAAATGGCTCTAAAACACCACAACACACATTTAAAACTATACATTTCCTGAAAGTAGACTGTCTAAATTATTAAAAACGAACTTTAAGTGTCTTCCTGCACAAATGTATCAAAGATTTGTTAAAAAATGGATTTTTGTGTACTTACAAACAAATCCTTTTTTCTTAGTACCAGCACAGCAAACAAACCAAATTAGAGCCAACATGGCTCAAACCTTGAAAAAAATGTGGCAGTAATCCTTAGACAGGCAGCACTGGCTGAAGGACCTTCCTGCTAATGCTGGCCTCAAGGCAAAAATGTTGAAACGGTGGTGTTTGGAGTATGTTTGCAAGGAAGACCACATAGCAGTCTTGCACAACTGTTTAGCAGAGGCCTGACTTTTGTAGACACAGTAAGCACCCACAGATCTGGTGGAGTGTGTTGTACGTTTGAAGGGAACAGGTCTCTTCCTGATCACATATGCCTGGTAGCTTAATCCAAACAGCAATAATGACCTTGTACTCTGTCTGACCCGATCTAGTACCCTCAGTAATGACAAAGAGGGAATCCACTTTGCAAAAAGGCACAGACCACGTACAACAGGAGTAGTGCCTTCACCTGTTTACAGTAAGTGTCAAGACAAATGTAGGCAAAATGATCTCCCGATTGATGTGAAACTCTGAAATAATTTTGGATAAAAATTGGTGTGGCGCGCAGCAACAGAAAAAGTTGAGGCCTTGCCACATCAAAAAGGGTTTCAGTAATACATGAATTGGCTTACAAAATGTTAGCAAACATAATCAAAAAAGCTTCCCTAGAAGTCTCTGTGAGCAGAGGGTCAGAAAGCTGTTCACCCCATCAGCCAAGGCAGAAGCAAAAATGGGCCAAAGAGCTGCCCCTGTGGCCTCAAAATTATCCTTTAGAAGGGAATCAAAGCATTTGTTAGCAGGATCCTTAAGGCCAGAAGTGTTTCCCAATGGAAGAGCTGTGTTTTTGACTAAGCAAGATATAGGGAGAGCAACTGCTGGTGGAAAAGCCCACTGCACTAATACATCAGCTATATAGGGGTAGTGTTTAGATGGATACTCTTGATAAGGAAAAGTCTTTTATCTGGAATTTTCCACTCTTCTAAGAGAATCTGATCAAAGATTGCTAGGCGTGAAGATTGGCGAGTCTTTCTTGCATCTCTGGGAAATATCCTGAGAAACAGACACCCCATCAGAGTCCTCAGAGACTGGAAGGGTCTCCATCACCACTCTGATGAGCAACTCTGCAGATAGGACCGGATCAGCCTCACAGGAATCTCTGAAAACAATTCATCAAGTATGATGCCCCAATTACTTGTGTATGTCTCCAATAAACAGGGTCAAAATGCCCGATAGTGAGCATGGGTCTCCAGGAATGAACCCCTGAATAGAAGAGAGAACTGATGCCGCAGAGGACATCAGAGATTTAACCCAAACTGGCTCATTTTCAGTGTTAGATTGGCCCAGGGAGTAGTGGAGGCCACAGAACAGGAGTGACACAGGGACCCAGAATATTCCCTTTGCAGTCCAGCATGAGGAACAGTGATTTAGGGGGATAAGAGAAGCCCCTTAATCCTTGTGTTTGGTTTTCCCCATATGTCCTTCAGTACTCATATGTCCACTGAAAACAGATAAAACTACTGAAAAGTCCCCAGAAAGTACTTATTGGTATGCAAAGGGCTAAATTAGAGAAAGAGAGGAGAGTCAGGCTCTGCGTAGCATAAGCAATGGAGAAGATGGCAGCAGGAAAAAGGCATCTAACCAATCAGAATTAAGCCCGGGAAACAAACGATTTGGGGCAAAGTAGTTTGTCTCCATTTTGGTTACCAAGCGATAAGTGGCTCTCCAGCCACAAAGCACAGCAATTCACTTGAAATTCAAAGGGTACAGAGCTATATCTCACACAAGTTTTCCCATTAAAGTCTATGGAGCAAAGATGGCAAGGACCTGGGTTCCTGTTGTTAATAGGGCCATGCACCAAAAATGTCAGTTTTACCCAAGATGTTAAAAAGTTTTGGTGTACCAGAAGAATTATAAATAATGCAATGATTTAGGTGATTCTAGCAGCACAAATAATAAGCATAACAGCTATTATGCACTAAATAGCACTTAAAGGGTTAATATAGGAAGGAAAGACAAATGCAGCCATTTCTGCTACTCAGACACATAAGGGAAGGAGAGAGAGAGAGAGAAAGGAGTATGAATTCCTAACGCCACAAAGAATGCGGAAGTGAGCATAGTGGGACATAAAATAGGACTATGATACTCATAGGGTTACTCATCAGTCTTCTGTCTTCAGGCTCCCATCTAAATAGAGCATTACAGTCATGAGGCTTAAAGTGAACCCCCACAGGGAAATGTTCCACAGAAACTACTGTGAACTGTGCAGTCCAACTCCAGGGAAGCCAGTGATAGGAGCCCACATAATGGATGATTATACAGCTCCATACCCTAAGAAAAAAATAATAAAATAACCAAAAACAGTACGAGAATTGCCACTACGCCTACATCTTCTTCACAGAGCACATGAATCGGGAGGAAAGGGTGTTAAGCTGGAGGAGGGAGTTTCCGCTCCAAAGACCCTGTCTTTTTGAAGTGCCCTGACCACCAGGAGGAAGGATCTCTACCCCATGGTTCCTGTGTTCCATACTGGATGTAAGAGAAATTCATTTTAGCAATGTAAAATGATGTGTAAATGGTAACTCTTAATTCTATAACTATACATTATGGTGACTGATGACTCAATGGAAAAAGTCAATTAAAGGAAATTTTATTTCAGTGTTGAGTAGGTTATCAGTTTCACATTAAGCTAAATATTTTTGAAACATTAATTCCTTTAAAAGTAACTTTAATATAAATAATGCGCCCCTAAATTATACTTACTGTAATACCCAATTAATACGGTGTCCTCTATTTGCAGTCGTGTGGTGTTCATTTCAGCCCAGTCCTAGCAAGAATTAGACAGGAAAAAAAAGGTGATATCACATATATAGCACATTTTAATATTTAAAAAGCATTGCATTTATAGAAACATTGATAAATGAGGCTGCAGCCTTTGAACTAGCTCTTAACAGACAATATTACTTTGGCTTACCCCAATTTAAAGTAACACAGACATCAATAAATAGTAAATCTTCACATACTCTAATCTGTGAGTACATTTTGGACTGCACTATGATAGATTACTAATGCAAGAGTTCCAGACAAAAGTCTGTGGTATCCTACTGTTACCTGAAGTACAATATGGTCAACAGAATACATTAAAAGGAGCAGTAAACGTTTGTTTGAAAAGTTATGTTATAGGGCTTTCCCCATTGAGTAAAACATGGGTATCCTATTGCTGGATCTTGTTTAATTCAAAAGTTATAACCGTTCAAAACAATTATACTACTCGTAGCATATCAACTGCACCAAAGGGAATAAATAAAAAAAGTCCATTGGCCCTCTTAACCCCTTTAATGTTTCTTCCCTATGTTGCAGTTGATTTCATCATAAATTGTGCAGCATTTCCTTGTTTAACAAGGTCCATGATTACCAGTGCCAGCAGGAAATAAAACAAGGGTTTTCATTAAAAAGTTATTCAAGCTCGAAATTGTTTTTGATCATGTTGATAGCAGCAATGAAAACTGGTGTCAAAAAGGCATTTTGTAATAATACATTCTATGGCGAGTTTAAGTCACTAACAGCCGTTTTCCAAGTTGAAAGCAATAACACCACCTGGTGACTGCAATTAGTGATGTGATAACTCTTGAATGAAAACTCTCTGTACCCTTTTTACACAAAAAGCCCAATAACTTTTTTTTATATAAAGTTTTTTGCTCCTTTAAGATGCCAGTACAATCTAGCACTGCAATACATTGAAAAACATTTGATGAAAATACTATGTCAACCAGTTGGATGTCCATCGGGGTTAAAGAGTTTGATTGTTAGGGTACACAGGGATTTCATTGGAATTGAAAATGTTCCACCAAAACAACACTTTTTTTTTTTTTTAATCACCACATAAGCATTAAACATTAAAAATCAACCTGACATAGCCAGACTGGCCTAAGAGTATACATCACAACATAATAATACAATTTAAGGAATGGGGGGGAGCAAACGAGGAAAGAGTCTCATGCAGGAGGCCAATTGAGCCAACAGAAAAGTGTGTACCAGAGATGTCCTTGGGAAAGTGCCCAAAAAGAACCAGTCAATATATCTCATACATACCAGCTATGTAGCGGGATTCATAATATAAGGACCAGGGAGAAAAGAGAGCATTCAATTTCTCTAAAGAACACATAGATATCTCATGGATCTTTTCTAAAATGTAAGTAGTTTGTACTTTTCTGTGCCAATGATACAAAGAAGTAGGGAAGGATGTTTTGCAGAACTGAGAAATAAGGCACTTTTCTGAATAGACAGGTATAAGAAATAGAGTACAAGCATTAACTGACAGGGTTATCGATAATGGATATTAATTGCAAAGTGGAAAATGAAAGGATGAAGGGGTAATGAATCATTACAAATAATATTAAAGGTCCTTCTAAAAAGGGACTATCCCTGGACATAGCCACAAAATATGTAACATTGAGCCCAAATATGAAGAAAACCTCCAACAAGAGGAAAGGCTAGAAGGATAACCTTTTGACAGCTGGGGGTGGGGTCGGTACCATCAGGTAAGAAGCTTGTAGTTGAACTCCTTAGCTGCAATGTCCCTAGCTGATTTCCACAATGTCTTGAGAACTGCTAACCAGTTAGATCCTAAGAAAGAAGATGATATCTCAGACTCACAATCCTATATAATAATTCGCTAGGATGTTTGTCAGAAGCCGTCATGTGCAGTACAGACTGCTACCTGCGGTACAGTCATGCACAGTAGAGACTGCCTGCTCTGCAGTCATGCGCACTACTGACTGCCTGAACATGCCACGGCTGATACGGAGCGGGGAGCTCTGAATTCAGACCGGAGTCCTCTCTGCGCACCTTCCTGGGACCGCTTGTATTAGTATGGAATAGTGAGATTGGTCTATATTTGCTACATACAGTGGCGTCTCTTCCCAGGAATCAATGCTTTGTGAGCTTCTAAGGCAGGGGCTTTCTAGTTTTCTCAACTGTGGCCACATTATCAGAAATCCATGCATGTGAGGGCCGCATTATGTTTTATTACTAAAGATGGTCAATTATAGCCTCTCAGGTATTCAAAAATATCAATGCATTTATTATCTGATCAAGTCAATGACAATACTGATATTTAACATACACTTAAAAGACATCTATTCTTTAACTCCAAGGTACTGGTCTACTAGTTCCTGTATGGTAGTTAATCAAGTATAAAAATTGTTTGTTTGTTTGTTTGTTTGTTTTTCAATCTCAAGCAGGCCACTCTTTGGAGTCAAGCAGGCCATATTTGGTCCACAGGCCAAATGTTGGATGCCCCTGTTCTAAAGATGGTTTAGGAACCGGTGAACCAAATGTTGGATGCCCCTGTTCTAAAGATGGTTTAGGAACCGGTGAACCAAGCTCCAATGCACTGAAAGTGTTCAATAAGTGTGGTAGTAATAACGTAGGGATTTCCTGTAATGTATTGAGAAATGTCTGGTTCTGGGCTTTTACTCAAGAGTATGATCTCATCCATAGGTAAGACTGGTACACCCAAGTGGGTCAAGATGTCCCAGAAATGAGAGGCAAGGTCTGTAGGGGCTACAAATGGGGAAGCTGGTGAAAGATTAAACAGTGGGAAAAAAAAAAAAGAGAGAGAGAACAAACCATGCAAAATCTGGAAAGTATGTGTGTTGAATACCTCAAGGCCCTCCAGGCAAAGCTAGCTTTGTGGTTAATTCCAATTAAACTAGCTTGCATTTTACCACATTTATTACTTTTTAGGTAGTTTGTATATTTTGTCCACATAAAGGACTTGTGAATCATACTGCTAACCAAATTGGATAATTCTGATTAAAAAAAAAAAAAAAGGGGTTAAGAACATGTAAATCAGCAGGAAGAAAAGAGTTTTATGTATTATTATTTCTGCCTAACTTTCACTGGGGAATCAATTTTGTGAACCCATGACGTCTATTTCAAAGATCCCAATTTAATAAGTCCCCCCCCAAGGACAGGTTTATGCATTTCCCATATTACTGAAAGGGGGCTTCTGTTACTGTGTTCAAGTCAAAGAGGGCTGTAATTTTATTTGAGAGACAGGTAGGATCATCTAACAACTGTGCACTGAGTTGCCAAGCAAGGGGGGTCTTTATCGAATATAGCTGACGCTTATGTTTGCTAATAAATAGACTGTCAAATTGGGAATAAGCATTATTTTGGGAGAAGTAAAATGTATGATCTTTACATGTGGGGAAGTGTGTTCTCAATACATCTACCGGCTGTTGAACTTGTAGTAGAGAATTGAGCTTATGGGAGGTGGAGAAGCCAGGACCAGTTCTCAGTGATGTAGAGTCCATTAACAGGTCTAGAGGGACATTAAAAGTCCCCTCCCGCAAGTAGGTAGATTGAACAGAAGCCCTTTAAATGGTTAAACATTTTTGTTGGGGGTATAAATGTTGGTGAGGGTGACTGTTAGCAATGACATGTCCCCTTAAGAAAAATTAAATACCCATCAGGGTCACACCACTCTTCTTCCACAACCTAAGGAATATTCCTATCCATCAGGACAGCCACTTCCCTCTTTCTGTAAAGATGAAGATAACCATAGTTTTATGAAAAATATATTCCCAAAAGAGGGTGTTAAAAGGAAATGCATCTCCTGCAATATGGAATCCTCCCTGAGCACCAAGGAATGTTTCTCTTGTAATTGAGGCCCCAAACATTACTTCAGACAATAGACAATTTTTGGTCAACCATAAGGCCTCTTCAGTGAGGCACAGCTGATCTCTCTAGGCACTGTGAGCAAGGTGTCCACACCTGGATTACCCTGTTACCCTTAGGGAGACTAGTCCCAAGGGCAATCTGCATATGCAAAGATCTAGACAGAGATGCTCGACTAGGAATGAGCTTGCCCTCGAATTGATGAGGCTGTATAGGATAAGTATCCTACCCAGGCTCGTTCCTAGTTGAGCGTCTCTGACTAGCTCTTTGCATACGCAAATTGCCCTTGGGACTAGTCACCCTAATTGTAACAGGGTAATCCAGACATGGAGCCCTTGCTCACAGTGCCTAGAGAGATCAGCTTCACCTCGCTGACGAGGCCCAACAAGGCCGAAACGTACATCCGGGGTTGGCTGCTTCAGTTGTTCAGAGAGGAATTGCCTGGCACTTCATGCCTGGACTGCCTTTTGGTGCCTCTCTGTGAAAGGCACTAGTGAGCTAAAAGAGATTGCACCCTGAGTAGGATACTAATCCTATAGAGCCTCATCAATTCGAAGGCAGACTCATTCCTAGCTGAGCATCTCTGCCTAGCTCTTTGCATTTGTCACTCATGCTTTCCCTGCTTGTAAGGCTCCCACTCCCCAGTGGGACAAGACAAGATGGACAAATCCCTGTCCACACACCAAGAATGAATTGTAGACCAAACCCTGCGGTAGCCCTTAGAAGAAACTTGCTTCCTGGCATGGATCACTGTGGAGATCACCTCAGGAGAAAATACCTTCCTCCTCAAGGTAGAGGCTTCAACAGCCATGCCATCAAAGGCAGACTGTCCACATCCTCTCTCTCGAGAGGTAATCCTGGAGAAGGATATCCAGTCTGAGTGGCAGAGGAAACAGATCCTGGAGCAATCAGTATGACCAATGCACTGTCCATCCGAATCTCTCAATGTCCTGGGGATGAGAGAGAGTCAAGGAAAAATGTAGGCTAGATGAAAGCTCCACGGAATGGACAAGGTGTCTACTGCAAACGCCAGTGGATCCCCACCCCCTTGAGAGCAAAACATCGGAACCTTCCTGTTGTCCCTGGTAGCCATCAGGTCTATCCAAAGACGCCCCCATTTTTAGACCAATAGGACGAAAACCTCTGGATGGAGCTCCCACTCCCTGCGATCCACCATCTGACAACCGAGATAGTCAGCAAGAACATTCTTTAAACCTTGAATTGCACGGTGGAGATGGCAGGAACGTGTTCTTCTGCCCAGGCCAAAATAGTCTTGACCTCTAACCAAGCAGAAGTGCTTCTTGTGCCTCCTTGCTTGCTAAGGTAAGCCATTGCCGTGGCATTGCCTAACTGGATGCGGACTGGACAACCCCTCAGTGGAGAGGACCAGTATATCAGAGCATGGAGAAATCTCTCTGAGCTCCAGAATGTTGATGGGTAGGACAGTCTCCTCAGCATTCCATCAACCCTGAACCCCCGGGTGGCCCAGGACAGCTACTCAGCCATAAAGGCTGGTGTCTGTCGTCACCAAGGTCCAGTACTAGACAACAGAGGGTTTCCCCTTCCTCAGGTTGGGGCTATCCAACCACCAGAGGGGGTCCTGTTTCACTTCCTGGGGAAGACAATACAAGAGTTTTGGATTCCCCCGGTAAGCCCTAGTAATGAACCTCTGAAGCTCCCTGGTGTGCACCATGGAGTACGGAACCACCTCCATGGTAGATATCTTCTTGCTCAGAAGGGATGAAAACTTGCGTACTGGGACTGAAGTCCACTCCAGATCATAGGACACCTTGTTCGTGATGTGCTGAACAGAATTCTCTGTCAGATAGACCATGCCCTGACAGGTGTCGAACTGGAGACCCAAGAAAATCAGGTCTTGAGAAGGAACTGAGGCAGACTTGTCCATGTTTAAAATCCATGCATGCTGGAGAAGGATATGAGTACATTCCTAGACCTCACGGTCCAGAAGATCCTCGGAAGGAGTCTTCAGCAGAAGGTCGTATATGTACGGAGTCGCCTGAATCCCCTTGGTGTGCAGGAAGGCAATCAAGGCTCCCCAGTACACGTGCAAACACCAGAGGAGCAGTGGTGAGCCCAAAGTGAAAAGCAGTGAATTGGAAATGTCCCAGAGTGCAAGCAAACCTGAAATACTTCCGACTGTCTGGATGAATTGGAACATGCAGGTAAGCATCCTGCAGATCCAGAGGTGCCAGAAATTCCCCCGGACACATCGCTGCAATGACAGAGCACAAAGACTCCATCTTGTAGTGAATATATGCCACAAAAGAGTTGAGGTCCTTGAGGTCCAGGATAGGTCGACTGCTTCCATCCTTCTTGGGAACTACAAAGAGGTTTGAATAGAAACATAAACCTCTCTCTTGCAGAGGAACCAGAGTCAGAACTCCCTTGTCCAAGACAGCATTCACCTCCCCGTTGAAAAGATTTAACATTTCTTGAGCCAGAGGGGAACAAGAAAGGAAACATCTGAAGGGAGGCAGGGATACAAAGGGAATCCTGTAGCCTCCTGAAACCACCTGTAATACCATCTGATCTGCAACAGAGCCTGCCCAAATGCTTGAAAAATGCTGCAGGTGACCACCCACAGGGAGATGCGGACCAGGGTTCGGAGAGTCACGCCGAAGGAGGTTTGGTGGATTTGGGTTTGGCGGAGGAGTGTTTGGGCCTCCACTGCTGCCTGGGCTTGGGGGTGGAGCACTGTGTGCTGGCCTGAGACATAGCCAGACTTGGCCTTTGCATTTAGCTTTTGCAGGATGAAAAATACGCTGTTTCCTCAACAGATTAGGCCTTTTGGGAATCTAAGGCAACAAGGTGCTTTTACCCCCCGTGGTCTCACTGATGATATTCTTCAGTTCAGGCCCAAAAAGAGATGTACTATGAAAAGGGAGAGAAATTAGTGATTTCTTAGATGATAAGTCTGGCAGCCACAGAGGTAGAAGCCTTAGCCTCAAGTCTGACAGCGTCAAAGAGGGAATAAGTCACATAGTTCTGAGCCTCAGACATGTTGGCTAAAATTGCCAAAAGTCCTCCTTAGGGGTACCTTTGTGGACAGTGTCAGTAAGCTGTTCAGTCCAAACTGCAACGGCTCTAGTAACCGAAATAGAAGCCAACATGGACCTTAACCCCTAGAGTGCCAGGTGGGTACATTGTACGAGTTTGGACAGCTGTACCTGCTGTGCCAAGCTCGTACAATGTACAGCTAAAATGCGGTCACTGCATAAGCTGGTATAACCGGCTTGCAGTGCCCGCACTCTTGGGAGGACATGAAGATCACTCATCATGTCCTCCCAGGTATTCATCTCCCAGCCGATCGCGCTGGGAGATCAATATCACCAACGGAGAAGCAGAGCTTCTCCTTCCTCTGCTCTCCTACCCGAACTTCTGGGTAGGAGTGGGCGGGACCGGGGGAAGCCTCCTAACGTCATCGGTGACATGATCACCGATGACGTTAGGGAAGTTTCCCTGACCCGATTCACTCCTACAAGTGGTAGGAGTGAAAGGCAGGAGAGCTTTTGCTCTCCTGCGGTCGCCAGATTGATCTCCCAGCACAATCGGCTGGGAGATCAATAACTGGGGGGACATCAGAAGGTGTTCTGATGTCCCCCCACAAGGTCTGCAATTAAATAAATAAATAAAAATGAACCCTATGAGTGCCGTGGGGATGTCCAGCACATTTGCAATGCGCTGAAGACCCCTTTGGCACTCACAAGGTCAACTGAGCTATAGCACATTTTTTTTTTTTTTTTTTTTTTTTTTTTAACTAAGACCTCATTGGAGGGGGTCAGGAAAGGTCCTGATGACCCCCAATGAAGTCTATTTAAAAAAAACAAACAAAAAAAAAAACAGAAAAATTAACCCTGGGTGTGCCACGGGGGGGGTCCAATGCATTGGACACCCCTGTGGAAGACAAAGTGGGTTTTTTTTTTTCTTAATTTTTACTTTATTTAGACCTCATTGGGGGACAACAATGCGTGCCCCACAGGGGGGTACAATGCAGTGCTTTGCAATGCGTTGGACCCCCATGTGGCACACACATTTATTTACTTTTATTCTGCCCTTGTTGGGGGGGTCATCAGAAGCAGACCTGAACCCCCACAAGGTATGAATAACAAATAATAAAAGAAAAAAAATTAACCCTCTGAGTGCCACAGGGGGTCCAATGCTTTGCTTTGGAATGTATTGTACACCCCTGTGGCAGACAAAGGATTTTTCTTTTTTTTTCCCCCTCATTATTTTTTATTCAGATCTCATTATGGGGCATCAGTTCTAATGCCCTCTAATGAGGTCTATATATATATATATATATATATATATATATATATATATATATATATATATATATATATATTTTTTTTTTTTTTTTTTTTTTTTTTTTTTTTTTTTTTGAAAAAACACCAAAAAACCTGCATGTGTTACAGGTGGGTCCAACACAAGTGGTTTGCAATGACCTGGACCTCCTGTGGCACACACATTTTTTTCCCATTATTTTTTATTCAGACATCGTTGGGGGGCATGAGAAGTGGTACTAATGCCCTCCCAATGAGGTATAAATAAAAAAATAATAGCTAAAAAAAAATAACTCTTTGTGTGCAACAGAGTGTCCAGTGCATTGCTTTTCAGTGCATAGGACACCCCTGTGGCATGTACACAAAATGCCTCCAACCCCCCCCCCACCACATACCCTACTCACCAGCCTAGTTCCACAGCCTACTGGCAGTCCCATTCCCCCAGTCTGATCCCCCCAGTCTGATTCCACTATCTACTGGTAGACCCAAGTGCCAGTACACACTGGATTCAGGCTGGGAATCAAACAGTGTATGAGGGGACTTACAGTGCACACTGGTAACCACAAATCCCCCATATGCACTCACCTCCCCACCATCACCACCACCACCACACTTGCTCACTGCCCACTGGTAGATACACCCACTTACATAGCCTGATCCCTCGTCCCTTCCCTGACCTGGTTCCACTGGCAGACACAAGTCCTCATTTACACTGACTGACCACTGGTAGCAATAGAATCACACATACACTGTTTGCTTCCCCATCCTTGTTCCATCAATATCCACACTCCTGGCACCCAATATGGTATGTCAACCCACAGCAGTAGGGCACCATTTTTTTGTAGGATGGCAGGAGATCCCCCTAGGAAATCCCAATTTCTGTATCTTTGAAGTGACTGATTTGTAAGAAAAACAAGTTGTTTTTTTTCTGTAGCACCACATTCTGGAAATAGTTGTGCACTCTAACTTAGGGGTAGAAAAGCAAGTGATGCCTCATTAGATGCGGCAAGTTATCTTCTTTCCAAAATGTCATGGTTTCTGTATCCTTTCTTCACTTCTGTAGTTGATATAACCATTTTTGTACAGGCAAGTATTATTTGAGAAAATATTAGAAAAATCTGAGGTTGTGGTAGGTGTCGTTTTGCACTTCTAGCACCCCTAAGGTAGGTCAACTCATACCAATGGGGTGTCATTTGACTCCTAAGAGCACTAGCTAATGAATGCAGTTGAAAATCCCATAAATCACAAAGTTCCACACATTTGAAGGGGCAGAAATGTAAGAAAATACCTTTTTTTTCATTAGCGCCACCTCCTGGAAGCATTTGTGCACACCAGGCTTGGGGTAACAAGGAAAGTCACCCTTCATTAGATGCATCAGGGTGTCTTCTTTCCAAAATGGTATGGTTTGTGTACCCTTTCTTCACTTCTGTAGTTGTTATAACCATTTGTGTACTGACAAGTAATGTTTGAGAAAATGTTAGAAAAATCTGAGGTTGTAGTAGGTGTCGTTTTGCACTTCTAACGCCCCCTGAGGTAGTTAAACTTATACCAATGGGGTGTAATTTGTCTCCTAAGAGCACTAGCTAATGAATACAGTTGGAAATGCCATGGTTTTCACAAATTTCAGTACATTTGAAGGGGCAGAAATGTAAGAAAATGCCTTTTTTTCATTAGCTCCACCTTCTGGAGGCATTTGTGCACTCCAGGCTTGGGGTAACAAGGCAAGTTACCCCTCATTAGATGCAGCAGGTTGTCTACTTTCCAGAAATATATAGTTTTATATAGTTATTCCACTGTTTTAGGGTAGCTTTACCACAAAAACCCTAGAATGAGGATATTATTTTATAAAGTTAAAAATGTCATTTTACGCTGCTGGTGATTAGGGCTCTACGCTAGCCATGGACGTAGGTAAAACTATACAAATTTGGTATTTTTTTTTTTTTACTCGGGGGACTCGGGGCTTTTTCAAGTAACTGAAACTTTTTCAATCAAGGTAAATGTTTTTGATACATAGTATGTGATTTTAGCAAAATGAGTAAATTTTCACTTTTTTGTCATTATGACATCATAGCTTTTTGCACAATGTAAAATTCTCTTCATGTAAGGTACCATGAGAAAGCTCAATTAGTTCTGAAAAAAACAATATATAGTTTTCCATATTTAACTAAAAATCCCCAGAGGAAATCAAGCCTAAACAGAAGGCGGAGAAGCAGTGGCTACAGTGCATGAGGGGCATAAATGATCGCAGTACTCTCTGGGAAGCCCCATTTGGCATGAAGAACAATAAGCAAGAGAGATCAAAGACACCCCTGAGTCCTTAGCCTTAGGCCTAGCCCCATGTCCCTTGTGATCCACCATCCTAACAGGAGATGTGTCTAACAGTAATAGGGAGCCCAAATACTGTCACACAGATTACTAAAATCACCCCAGAAAGCCTAAAAATTGACTTATCTGGCAGGCGAATAGTTAAAGGAGCAGTAAACTTTTTTATGAAAAAATATATATTGTAGGGATTTTCCTACTGAGTAAAATAATTTTACATTAGCAGTGCCCTCTAGTGGTCAAATTCTAATTAGATTTCCTGTTAGATTCTAATGGAGAGGAAAGTCAGAAAAGTCAGACATACAATTCTCCATAGAATGTGATAGAAACTGCCTGTCACTTCCTGTCAGTTAGAACTATCAGGAATTAAACACAGTAAATTCACTTCCTGGTTATTTAAATTGCTATAAATTTTAAATAGAACATCTGACAACGATGGAAGTGACCTTGTTTTATTCAGCAGGAAAAGCTCTATAAAATGTGTGTTTTCATAAAAAAAAGTTTACTGCTCCTTTAACCTGAGGAGGCGAGCAAAGGAATCCAAGCCCTGCTTAAGATACTCAGCCCAAGAGAGAAAGAAAATAGCGTGCAAACTCAAAGCCTATCAGAGAAAATCCTGCGAAACGGGCAATATAGGAAATGTAATTTCTCCCATGGAAGTACCCAAAAATAGAAGAAGAATGAGCCCTCTCACAACTCAGTACATGCAGTGGTTGCAGAGATACGTCCCAAAGCAGTCTGTCCCACAGAACTAAACGGAGCAATTGTAAAGCTTGCTCTAAAAGGCAAGGAATTCAAATAAACAGAAAATTGTTAAAAGGAAATAAAAAGGGGGTGTGTGGTTTGGTTACGAACTCGAATAGCTGCATAACTTGCGAGCTCCTTCCTACAGGATTGAATCAGCACACTTTAATTGCGATCACAACCTGCTCATACCCCACAAGGGTACGGATTCACTATTGGAATTCTCACAGAACATGGTCCGTGGAAGACCGTTTAAGAAATCATCTTCTCTTAGCACTCTTTTTCACACCAAGAAAGCCAAACATCCCGGGCCTGTAGACTAGATGAATCCCTCCTGCACCAGCAAGATGCGAAAGATCACATTAACAAAGTTCTTGATCGATTTGCTGAGGAAAATGTAGACGGGGTCACCTCACCTCTTTCTATCTGGGCTGCCCACAAATGCGTCCTCCGTGGGGAATTTATTAAAATGACAAGGAAAAAGAAGAGAATGGCGTGTATTTTTAAGCTTTTATCAGATTTCTCCCTCTTGGAAACCATACATAAGTCTTCAGCAGATGATCGAGATTAATCCGTCTTCAACAACTTCGATCTCAATTATCCTCTCTTCTGAATTTGAGGATGGAACGTCTCTTTTTTAAGACCAAATGTAGGTTTTTTGAACACGGTAATAAAGTTGGCTCCCTTTTAACCCATCAATTAAGGGAGAAATGTACGTCTCACTATATTTGGTCAATCCGTAACCATGGTAATTCTCTTGTATATGATAAAATGGCAATTGTGGAAGTTTTCCTTGGTTATTACTCCTCTCTGTATAATCTGAGGGATCAAGCGCCTACTCCTTTATGAGACTTGGAATCTTGTATCTCTCGGTATCTTTGATCTATGGCCCTTCCCCAGCTTTCTCCTACAGCCTATGAGTCCTTGGAAGCCCCCATCTCCAATGAAGAGATTCGTAAAGCCATTATGGCATTACCCTCTGGTAAAAGTCCAGGGCTAGATGGTCTCTCTCATGTGTATTCTAAAACTTTCCAAACCAGATTGATTTCATTATTGCCCTCTACTTTCGCAGTGCTACCCGACCATATAGCCTCCTGTCCTGCACTTGCAGAAGCTCACATTACGGTGATACCAAAATCTGGTAAAGACCCGGAAAGATGTGAGAGATTTCGACCAATTTTCCTTTTGAACTTAGACATGAAACTCTATGCTAAGATTCTAGCTAAACGTCTCAAACCTCTACTACCTTCCCTTGCACACACCAACCAAGCGGGATTCACACCGAGTAGAGAGGCCCGAGAAAACGCGCGTGAGCTCCTGAATATTCTACACCATGTTAAGGATCAGCATATATCTTCTGTCTTTCTATCAACTGATGCTGAAAAAGCATTTGATAGAGTTAACTGGCTTTTTCTTGAACATTTGCTTTCCGCCTTTGTTTTCGGTCCATCTATTCTCTGCTCTCGCCTTGCTCTCGTCCCATATGCCCGTGTGAGAATAAATGGCCATCTGTCTGACAGCGTTGGCATTTCTAATGGTACCAGGCAGGGATGTCCCCTTTCCCCCCCTCTTGTTTGTCTTGATCATGGAACTGTTTACTCAGCACATTCGCCTAAATGATCGTATTAAAAGGTGTGAAGATGGGCTCTTCCGAATTTAAGTTAGCCATGTTTAATGATGATGTTCTCCTCATGGCCACCAACCCTGAGAAATCCATCCATACTGCAGTGGAAGAAATTGATGCCTTTTCGTCACTTTCAGACTTTAAAATGAACCTTACGAAATCTGAGGCTCTAGACATAAGCCTCCCACCCTCACTCTTGCAGACTCTACAATTGCAAACCCCCTTCCATTGGTCACACTCACACATTAAATATTTGGGCATCAACATAACCTCTTCTTTCGATTCGCTATATCATTCTAACTTCCCTTCCTTGTTGAAATCAATTTGCGACAACCTTGAAAGATGGAGTAACCTATATCTGCCCTGGCTTGGTGAATGAATGTTAGATGAATGGATGTTTTACCCAGTCTCATCTATCTATTCCAGACCTTACCAATTCATGTACCTTCCTCCTTTTTTCTGCTTTTGACCCGCCCTAAACGTCGCTTTTTATGGCGATTCTGACCACCTAGATTGGCGGGCTGATGCCTATACTTGCACAAATCCAGAGCAGGTCTTGGACTACCAGATTTCACCACACTACCATGCTTCCGCTCTTGCCTCTGTTATCGATTGGGCACACAATTGGACAGACAAAACTTGGATCCGTATTGAACGAGAGCTTGCTGTGGGAGGAGATCCACTAACGGAATTATTCCTCCACCTTAAAATGAGGAACAAATCGCTCACGTCCCATCCTATTATCGCCCATATTTTCTGTATCTGTTGTTTATGTAATAAAGATAAGACTCTAGCAACATCTCCCTCCCTCGCCTCCCCAGTGTTCTACCCCAGGGCAACTCCATTATCTTTGCCCTCCTCTGACTTTCCCAAGTGGGCTCAGGACGGCCGCATGCGAATAATTGACTTGGCGTTGGATGGCTCGATACAACACTTTGAGGATTTAAAAGTTAAAATAGGATTTAGTTGTTACGGTTTTTTAAGACTCTCAGACCATTGGGTGAATAAGAACACAGTTTTATTAAAATAAGATAAGGCAATAACACGCCCTCTAGTGTTGATAAATATACACAGATAATATATATATATAATGGTAAATGCACAAATGACATATAAGTACAATTACACAGTAATAGAATAGCGTATACCCCTCAGGGGTTAAGTCCTTGATAACAGTCAGTCTCAGATGTGGATGTTTGGAACGCCCAGGGTGTTATAAGGCTGATGCTGGAGACCAAGACTATCACCGGCTGGATACTGGACTGCCCCGCCACGGTGTTCAGTAAGAAGCACAAGAGTCCCCATAGCCCCTTCGGGCGTACCTACTGGAACTGCTTCAACTAGTGCAAGTGCATAAGGCCCCCACGGGCGAGATTGGAACCGGCCTTCAATGCGATAACTGCCAAGCCTCCTCAGACTTAACCGGATAACGGAATAGCCCACGCTAGAGCCGACAGCCCCCACGGGCGTGATTACCGGAATACGAATGCTGATGCTTGTGCCTGCAACTACTCGGTAAAGCGGAATCGCTCAATGAACAAGAGAGAGAGTCTCAGGCGCCCAACCGGCCCAAACGGATGTAAACACTCTGCAAGGATGTGTGGAGCTGCCAGTGAAGAGCGGCCAGCTCAGCAGTAGTATTCACTGAGAAAGAGACTCTTACAGGATTAGCGATAGAGTGGAACCCAGCGCCACTGCTAGGGTTAATTAGCACATTTACTCGAGGCTTTTCAGCGGTATAGCAAGGCTCTGCAGTCTGAGGGAGGCGCGTGTACGCACAACTCTGCAAAGGAAAATG
Source organism: Rhinophrynus dorsalis (assembly GCA_037306005.1). Lineage (NCBI taxonomy): Eukaryota > Metazoa > Chordata > Amphibia > Anura > Rhinophrynidae > Rhinophrynus > Rhinophrynus dorsalis. Next base: position 335,320,262 of record CM074720.1, on the reverse strand, counting down.
CACTGCACTGATCGGAGTACACCAGGCAAGGCAGCCACACCAAAAGCTGGAACAGCAGATAGAAATGTCGCGGTGGCGACAGCTGGAACACAGGTCACTGTAGAAAGCAGGAGTCGTTCTTCGGAGCGGGAAGTCAGCCAGGCCGGGTCGGAGCACGTAGAAGGTAGTCATACAAGCCGGGTTGTACACAAGCAGGAACGTCAGCCAAACCGGGTCAGGATCAAAGGAGGTAGTCAGACGAGCCAAGTCATACACGAGCAGGAACACAGGAGAATAGTCAAGACAAGCCAAGTCGGTACACAGGAATCCGGAACACAACACAGTAACTGGCACAGAAACACCACGAAAGGGCGCCTGACAGTTGTGCTAGCCAGGTATAAAAAGGTCACCAGGGGGCGGGCCAAACCAACACAGCAAATCAGTATCTGACATGGATGAGACTGACAGGAATCACAGGCACTGTGATATTAGTCTTACCTGTTAAATCCTTTTCTCTTAGTCCATACAGGTTACTGGTACCTTTGCGTAGGCGATCAGCCCCTTTAATAGGCAGGAACAATTCTGAGAAGTGACTGCTGGGTGGAGCCTACCGCCTCTCCTTAGCTTGCAGCTAGCCAATCCCCAACCAGTAAGATTTGCAGACCAACTATTGACTAGGTAATAAGAAGGTAAAGGAAGACTCCTGTGAGTATGAACCCGAAAGGACCCTCACGTTCTGCCTCAGGAGCGCCAAGCATGGTCCCTTGACAGGATGGGAGATCAGTAAGCTGTATGGACTATCGGAAAAGGATTTAACACGTAAGACTAAAATCCTATTTTCTCTGTAGTCCAATACAGGTTACTGGTAACTTTGGGATGTCCAACCATTAATTTCCCCAGAGTGGGAAGAAAGGCAAGGACCAGACGCAGGCCCCCAAAGTCACCAGAGCACCAATGAACCTACAAATCATAAATAGCTCAACACTAACCGCAAAGTGCCAACGGACACTGATCAGGGGTAAAACAAACCCCATGAACTGTTACACAGCACATTGAACTAGAGCCAACAGAGCTCAAAAGTGAAAGAGTACTGAGAGACCAAGGAGTTCCTAGACAGGCAAGGCTGCCTCCAGGATCTTTCTCCCAAAACTGGCATCAGCCGATGCCAGGACATCCACATGGTAGTGTTTAGAAAAGGTATGCACAGATGACCAAGTGGCCGCTTTGCACAACTGCTCAGCTGAGGCACTTCCGAAGTTCGTAAGCCTTACGAATCGTAGACTTGATCCAAGAAGCAATAGTAACCTTCCCTGCCCTAGGACCCTCAGGAATGACAGTGTCAGATTGCCTCAAGGGCTCAGTGCGATGAACACAGAACTTGAGACAACGCACAACATCCAACAGATGAAGATCCCTCTCTTTGTCAGAAGTAGGGTTAGGACAGAAGGAAGGAACCACAATCTCCTGATTGATGTGGAACTCGGACACAACTTTCAAGAGAAACTCTTGTGAGGTGCAAAGCACTGCCTTGTCTTTGTGAAAAACCAAAAAGGGCAGTTTACAGGACAGGGCATGCAGCTCCACAACTCAGTGAACTTAAACAATCGCCAGGAGAAAGGCCATCTTCCACATCAGCATATTTAGAGGAATGGTAGCCAAGGACTCAAAAGGAGGATGCTGAAGTACGCCCAAGACCAGGTTAAGATCCCATTGAGAAGCAGGGGACTTAAACACCGGACGGGTACGAGCAACACCCTGGAAGAAAACTTTGACATCAGGAATGATGGCAAGACGCCTCTGAAAAAAGACAGAGAGCGCAGTAGTCTGAACCTTGAGAGAACTCAGACTGAGACCTTTATCCACACCATCCTGGAGGAAGGAAAGAACTGTAGGAAGGTCAAAATCCTGAGATAGGTCTTTGTCAGCACACCAAGCCAGGAAGGTAGACCAAACCCAATGGTAGGCTTTAGGGGAAACAGGCTTGCGGACACTAAGCATAGTAGTGTTACGGTTTTATGTACACTCAGAAACGGAAGGTTTTGGTAAAACACAGTTTTATTAGCATACACAGAATAAACAGTAACCCTCGCGGGTCCAGCATACAGATTAACCCCTTAACGACAGATGACTTACCAGGTACGTCCCGCAGAAACTGTCACTTAGTGACAGAGGACGTACCTGGTAAGTCACGGAAGTCCGCGTTTGGTGCGAGTCTGTCTGAAAGAAACAAAAAAGCCGATTCCTTTTAACAGGTGCCTTCTTCCTCAGGACCACTGGCAGGTGAGAATTCTTCCCTCCAGTGGCCTCGTTGATGAGATCCTTGAGTTCAGGCCCGAATAGGGAAGAACCCTGAAAAGGCAAAGACAGCAGAGCCTTCTTAGAGGCCGTGTCAGCAGACCAAATCTTAAGCCAAAGAGCCCTTCTGGCTACCACAGACATGGTAGATGCCCTGGCTACCATACGCACAGCGTCAAACAGGGCAGCAGAGACAATGCTGAGCCTCAGCAAAGTTAAAGAGAAGACACAACACTTCAGAAGTAGGGGCTCTCTGACGGGCAGCAGAATTGAGCTGTTCAGTCCAAAGAGCCACAGCTCTATTAACCCATGCAGCATCAAAGGTAGGGCGAAGAGCAGAACCTGCTGTCACAAAAACAGCCTTGAGAGAAGTCTCAAGCTTCTTGTCAGTCCAGTCTTTAAGAACAGAGGCGTCAGCCACTGGCAAGGCAGTTGACTTAGAAAGCCTGGAAACTGGGGCATCCACTTTAGGGGGCTGAACCCACTGAGTAAGGGCCGTTTCAGAAAATGGATAAAGTTTAGCAAACATTTTAGACACAGAAGTTCTCTTGTCTGGAAATTTCCGCTCCTCTGACACCAATCAGTCAAGGGTGAGATTAAGTGGAAAGCCTAACAGGCTCCTGGAAAACATCAGAGGAGTCAGAAGACTCCTCCTGCACCAAAGGAATGTTCAGGGTGGACAACACAGCCCTGATCAGGCCCTGAGCCGAGGGAATGGGGTCCGCCTCGAAGGGGTCCCAAAAAACTATCATGAAGGAACAGCTGAACAGTCACCATCATCAGAATCCACCAATAATTCCTCCTCAAAGGAATCAGACACATCAGATACACCCGGTGGTTTAGGCAGGGAAGATCTGATAGGGATGGGGGTCTGCAACGAATTGAAGACCCCCTGTAAAGTGGATTGAAGGAGTTGTAAGGTGGACCGGAGGTCCCTTGCATCCATATTGGCTCTAGTGCATGGCTGGAGGCCCCAGCAGGGTATTCAGGTACAGCAGCGCTTGCTGGGCAAATATCAGTATTCTCTAGGTAACCCTGACTTGACATGAGGAGCAATAAGCAATGGGGGACACAGACACCCCAGTATCCTTAGTCTTAGGTTTAGCCCCAAGGTCTAACAGAGTAGACATTCTCACACAGTCAAAACGGTCAAAGTATCAACACACCCACAATAAAGCGTGTATGATAATTAATGCACCCCAAGAACACTAAATTAAGACTTATCTGGTAGGGAAAGGGTTAAGCTGCGGAGGAGAGAAGGAGAGTCCAAGCCCTGCGTAGGATACTCGATCTAAGAATACACAAAATGGCTGCCGCGATGGGAGCCATTCAGAAATGAGCGCGCAAAGCGGGCACTCATGGGAACCGTAGTTTCGCTGAGAGAGTACCCCAACAGTGCCCGAAGCCCCCTAAAGCCCCTAACATCCCCAGAACGTTGACCGGATGACAGAGCAAGGGAAAACCAACAACATGAACTGTCTCTGACCACGCTACATGGAGTAGTTGCAGAGACACGTCCCAAACTGTAAAGTCCCAAAGAAGTGATTGGAGCAATGGCGTATATGCGGTAAATGCGCGCCCTTACATAAAGTTAGCGAAGTGAATACCAAACTTAAAACCACTCAATAAACACTGAACCCAACAGCGAAAGTGCCCAAACCCCCCCAAAAGGTGTTAACAAGCAGCAAAACGGTTAAGTTACCACAGAAACTTGCTTGAAACCACTTCACAGACATACAGAATAAACCCAATGAGTGCATGAGTATGTAATAGGAACTCCAATAGAGACCCCTGTGCAGAGGGAAAGCTTGGGACATGTGGACCTCAGCACTCAAAGGGTGCTCACCTTTATCAGCAGGTATTCTGTCTTCAGGTTACCATATATCAAGAAGAAACCTCGGTGGGCAACTCCTGGGGAAAGAACTTGCAGCCAAGATTCCCTCCCCCAGGGCTTAGGTCCACAAAAGCACCTGGTAAACTGAGCTATCCACATGTGGGTGATGGGAATTGTCAGTGATGGTAATCTGCCTAATGGTGGTATTCCATTTCTAACAGAAAATAATAAAAAGCTAAAACTATAGCAGAACTGTTCTCTTGCTTGTGTCTTGACCAAGGAACAAATCTTACTGGTTGGGGATTGGCTAGCTGCAAGCTAAGGAGAGGAGGTAGGCTCCAACCAGCAGTCACTTCTCAGAATTGTTCCTGCCTATTAAAGGGGATCAATCACCTACCCAAAGTTACCAGTAACCTGTATTGGACGACAGAGAAATATGATTTACCCACCTCAGAGATGTGGAGATTTCTCAGCATAAAGCATTTCCTGGGTTTGCCTTCCGTAAAACTTGTTTGGTCATCTCAACCGACAGCTTTTGAATATTTATTGTTATCACCCAAAGCCCCTTCTGGCAAGATAGGAAAGGTTTATTCCATCCTCTCCTCTCCCCCTCCCTCCTTTATACCAGGGTATGCTACCTCATGGGAGAAAGAACTGGGCCTTACTCTCCCATTAGATGATTGGAAGAATATCTGGAATACGGCCTCCCACACATCTATCTCTGCCTCAGTCCTGGAATCACATTTTAAATTTTTATCCAGGTGATACCTCACGCCCACAAGGATTCACACTATTTCACCTTCTGTTAGCTTTTCCTGTTGGAGATGCCGAAAGGAGAAGGGTACGCCTTCTCATATCTGATGGACGTGTTTGAATATCTGTCCCTTCTGGTTGGAATGTCTGGATTCCAACTGTTTGAACATCTCTATTTCTAAAGACATCTGGCAGACTCTTCTTTCTGAACCTTCCACGATTTCTAAGGAGATTCCAATTGCTAATGATGCTTCTTTCAGCTAAATTTCTTATCCCACGGCAATGGAAAGAGGAAAAAACCCCAGTGCTACAGGAATGGGCAAGCAGTGTGAGAACACATATCTCATTGTTGAGGGTGTACATCATTAGATACAGTGGAGACCCAGATGAGGTGGATACATTTTTCTACACCTGTTCCCTTAAATTTGAACCAATTCCAGTTTCAAATCTCCTTCCGATGTCACATGCTAGAGTGGTATATCCCCCCCTCCACACCCTTCCCCATTTCATCCCCCCTCCTTCCCTCCCCCTTTGTTTTTTGTTTTCTCTTGCTTCTTCTTCTCTCCTCTCAACCGATCTTTCTTTCTTCTCTCCTCTCTGCTGTTTCACTCGTTCTTTCTACTATACCACTTTGCTGTTTCCACAAGGATCTTCATGCTTACACTCACTATATGTGGGCCGACGGTCCCAATCGTTATTTTATAACATTGAAGTAACCTTATCTGTATGTATTACAATATTTTTATGGCATCATTCTCATGTACTGCATATTGTTCTTATCATTATGTTTTGTTTGGATGTTCTCCTGTATAATTCTTCTTTTATAAATAAAGCTTTGAAAACTAAAAAAAAAGGAAATAAAAGAAATAAAAAATCCCCAAACATATATAAAACAAGTAATAAGCAATAAAAACTCATAAATCCAAAGGGAAAATGAAAATTAAGTCTCTCAGTGAGCATGGCAGAGAAGGGGTTGAAAAGCCACAATACAGCCAAAAATGCTCCAAAGACCCAAAGAACACACAAACAGTTACCCAACATGAGCTATAGAAATTATCCCAGAGAGCATACAACTGAAAATGACCAACACAAGTGACACCACAGAGCTTATGACTGAAATTGAGCTACACCAGTGATATCACAGAGCTTACTACTGAAATTGAGCTACACTGTTAGACTGTTAACTGTTAAACGGACATTGGTATTTCTCAATTAATCATTCCCACAATGTATTGCATTGAATGCAGTAGTGCAGCATCTTTAAATTTGAATCAACAATGCTAGGTTAACATAGTTGAAGCCCCAGCAAACATCCCCATGGGTTTCAATCAAACACACACTATATTCTGATTATTGTTTAACTGTCACCAAGAAGTGAGAGAGTGATTTTAGGGCAGATGAATGTGCAAGAGGGGATGGAGCTTCAAACAGTTATTGCTAAAAAAAAAAAGCTGCATCATCCAGGACTTTAACGTACCAGCTCCTGTCTTCAGCACCGCTTTCTGCCAGATGTCCGGTTGTACAAGTGGAAGGCAGGTCCTCAAAAGCCATATAGGGGCAGGAAAGTAAGCGGGCTGCATTTTTCCTGCCAGCTGGATAGAATGAAGACTGGCCAGCGAAAAACCTCTCTCCATACAAATCCACTCCGGCTTGTTGGATCGTCACCTTCTAGAGTTAAGCTGACCAGGGGCCCATATTATATCAGACACAACACAGCAGCAAACTATCTTTATTTTGCCCCTCTCTCCAGCCCTCCCCAACAAAATATTAACACAGTCTTCCTACAGCCCCCCCAAAAATAATAATAGATCTTTCCCTCCAATACCTTCTCTTAACTCCCCTATCCAGTCTCTGCTTCTTTTCAGCACTTCCTCATCCTCTCAGTTCTGTATCTCTTTTCATTTCTCCACCTTCTCTACCCTTCTTTTCCTCCTCCTCCATTCTCCTGTCCCATTTTACTCCTTTTTCTACATTGTGTGTCTCCTGCACAGGAGTAAAGAAACAGGGCACGGGGAGGTGAAAATTAGTGTGTAGCCATGCAACCACGAGCGAAAAACTCACTCAATTAAAGGCACTAACACTGACTTTAAGTCAGTCTTGTGGGGAGTCTTTAAAGGGATAGTAATGTTTCATAATAAAAGAAACTCTAATTAATCATCATAGTATTTGGACTTTGGAGAGTGTTATTGCAATACTGTCAGAGTTATAGTTCAAGAGTAATTCAATGACAAAGTGTCCCCCTCCCGCCCCTTTTACTGATGTAACACTGCTCAGCCAGAGCAAAAGGGAGGTGCCCAGGTAGAATGCAGAGAGGGACAGTCTTCAATTAAGATAAGGGAAAAACCTCAAAAGCTTGTCAAGGGGGGGCAGGGATTTCATTGTTTTCATAGGAATAAGAGTGTCCCCTTCTGTTATCTGTCTGGTCTATAGACTGCATTCCACATCTGAGAAGAGATGGCTTACACTAGGTAAAAGGGGCAGGGAGGGGAAACTTTACTTGTGAATATCTCTCAAACCTTTATGACTTATATCCATATCATTCTTCGTGTTTTTTTAATGCCTACAAAATAAAAAAAGATAAAACGAAGTATTGATATCGCTTTAAAGATTATGAGTAGTCTTGCCAACACTGCAGAACACTTCGATGTATACCATCAGTACCAGGTGCTTTGCCAGTCTTTTCTCCAGTCTTCCCTTGAGCTCTTCTGATAATGCTATGGTTTTATTTGTTATTTGTTGAGGCTCTACAATTTCTTGTTCCCTAGTATATGCCAATGAAAAGAATTTGTTCAGGTCAGCCTTTTCCTCATTTTCACTGATCAACTCACCCATCTCAATTTTGAACGGTCCAATGCATTCTCAGGCTTTTTTTGCCATTCATGTATCTAAAAGACTTCTCTGTATTAGTCTGGCACTCACTTGCAATTCTTGTTGCATTCCATAGTAGCCCAATTGCCTTTTCTAAGTTTTGTTGCACTCCCTGTATTTTAGGAAATAATTATCTGTTCTTTCAGATTAAGTTGCGTAAATGCCTTTTTCCCGTGCAATTCCCTACTTTATATTTGCATTTAATCATACAGATTGATCTACGTATTTTGCATTTGTTTCTCAATTAGATACAGTGAGGGAAAAAATGATTTGATCCCCTGCTGATTTTGTACATTTGCCCAAAGAAATGATCAGTCTATAATTTTAATGGTAGGTTTATTTGAACAGTGAGAGACAGAATAGCAACCAAAAAATCCAGAAAAACGCATTTCAAAACTGTTATAAATTGATTTGCATTTTACTGAGTGAAATAAGTATTTGACCCCCTATCAATCAGCAAGATTTCTGGCTCCCGGGTGTCTTTTATACAGGTAAAAAGCTGAGATTAGGAGCACTGTCTTAAAGGGAGTGCTTCCAATCCCAGCTTGTTACCTGTATAAAAGACACCTGTCCACAGAAGCAATCAATCACATTCCAAACTCTCCATGGCCAAGACCAAACAGCTGTCCAGATATGTCAGGGACAAGAATGAAGACCTACATAAGGCTGGAATCGTCAAGCAGTTTGGTGAGAAGGGGACAACAGTTGGTGCGATTATTCGCAAATGGAATAAACACAAAATAACTATCAATCTCCCTCGGTCTGGGGCTCCATTCAAGATCTCACCTAGTGGAGTTTCAATAATCATGAGAAAGGTGAGGAATCAGCCCAGAACTACACTGGAGGATCTTGTCAATGATCTCAAGGCAGCTGGGACCATAGTCACCAAGAAAACAATTAGTAACACACTACACTGTGAAGGACTGAAATCCTGCAGCACCCACAAGGTGTTACGGTTTTCTGACACTCAGACCAGGTTATGAAGTAAAAACACAGTTTTATTGAATCAGAATGATAAACAGTGCCCCTAGGGGCCAGCACAGGTAAGAACAGTACTGACAAATACAGACAAGTTAAGGGTAATATAAACAGAGGAATAAGTACAGCTAAAGGCTGTAGCAACCCCAAAGGGTTAACAGGAGCAACTGGAGAGGCTCAGGCTAGATTGGCCAACGCCCAGGATAGATATCAGTCTCTGGAGAACAGTCTCTAGATGTAGAGCAAGGAACACAGGATCAGCACTGTATCACTCTCTAAGCAGAAACGGGATGCACCCCTGTTGCTCTGAGCTGAGCCAGTACCACCACCGTGGGCTAGGAGGAATGCTACTGCCAAACCTGAAGTAACCAGAATAGGAATCGCCCAGAATGTGAGTAGTAAGTAACCCTGCGTGTGCCAAATGGATTGTGTACGAAACCCTTGGGATGCCACAATAGATGATAGTTGCACAAGCTACGAAGAGCCGATGCACAGGGCAGTGCAGGTGGAACTGTACACTTTGAGAGAATGAGAAACGGAGCCAGGACACCCTTCCTGTGTCACACAGAATCCTATAGCAAGAGCGAACCGACTACCGGCGCCAACCGGAGTGGTCACGGTGCACCCCGAACACCGGACAAGCGGAGCTCTGCAAGGACTGGTATGGCGTCAAAAGGAGACTCAAAGTGTAACGGCTCAGTGAACCAACAGAGGCTTGGCAAGCTAAACAAGTGGCACGTAACCGGAGACTACAGGCACTGCACGGGTTAATCTGGTACATACAGAAGAGCAATGCTCAGCGAGTAAATGGCAGGCAACCTCGGGCTACAGCTGAATGAGCGAGAGAGGAACAGCGAAAACAGTTCAGAATGTTGCCAGCGCGACCGGAGGACACTGGAGCATCAACCGGACAGGAGCGATAACCGGAACCAGATGGAAACAGCCGCAGGAACACCACCGGAGGGCGAATCAATCACGGAGCAGGATCAACAGCCAGAACCGGGTTGAATCATGGAGCAGGGTCGTCAGCCAGAACCGAGTCGAATCACGGAGCAGGGTCGTCAGCCAGAACCGAGTCGAATCACGGAGCAGGGTTGTCAGCCAGAGCCGGGTCAGATCACAGAGCAGGGTCGTCAGCCAGAACCGGGTCAAATCACGGAGCAGGAACAGGAGAAGAGTCAGACTAGCCGGGTCGGTACACAGGAGACACTGGAATTCAGCAACAAGGCGCAGCAACAGGAACACCACGAAAGGGCAACTGACAAGTGCCCAAACTCCAGCATATAAGGGCACATCCTGGGCGGGCCAATCAGACTCCTCCAATGCAAAGGTACACAGTCATAGATTGACAGGGAATCACGGGGACCGTGATACAAGGTCCCTCTTGGCATCAACGCAACTCGCCGTGTTTGAAGGAGGAGGAATGCTGCCTATGACCCCAAGAATACCATCCCCACCATCAAACAAACACTGTGGTAGAAACATTATGCTTTGAGGGTGTTTTTCTGCTAAGAGGACAGGACGACTTCACCGCATCAAAGGGACGATGGATGGGGCCATGTACCGTCAAATCTTGGGTCAGAACTTCCTTCCCTCAGCCAGGGCATTGAAAATGGGTCGTGGATGGGTATTCCAGCATGACAATCACCCCAAACACACGGCCAAGGCAACAAAGGAGTGGCTCAAGAAGAAGCCCATTAAGGTCCTGGAGTGGCCTAGCCAGTCTCCCGACTAGAAAAACTGTGGAGGGAGCTGAAAGTTTGAGATGCCAAACATCAGCCTCGAAACCTTAATGACTTGGAGAGGATCTGCAAAGAGGAGGAGTGGGACAAAATCCCTCCTGAGATGTGTGCAAACCTGGTGGCCAACTACAAAACAACGTCTGACCTCTGTGATTGCCAACAAGGGTTTTGCCACCAAGTACTAAGTCATGTTTTGCAAAGGGGTCAAATACTTATTTCATTCAGTAAAATGCAAATCAATTTATAACTGTTTTGAAATGCGTTTTTCTGGATTTTTTTGTTGTTATTCTGTCTCTCACTGTTCAAATAAACCTACCAATAAAATTATAGACTGATCATTTCTTTCTCAGTGGGCAAACGTAAAAAATCAGCAGGGGATCAAATAATTTTTTCCCTAACTGTATACCGATGAATACATTTCTGCAACCTAAATTTAAATTCAGATAATTTTTCCTCAATACTTTTCCTTTAAATAATGTACCCCAGTATATGTGTTTCATTCATGCTATTAGTATTATGAAGTTAGCATTTTTAAAATAAAGAGCTTTGGCTAAACCTATACAGTTTTGCTTTATCAAACTGATCACAAATGAAACCATGTTTCATTTTATTTTGAAGGCATTAAAAAAACATGAAGAATGATATAAGTCTCATCTCTGAAACCTTTATGGTTTATGAGATATTCACAAGCAAAGTTTCCCCCTCCCGCCCCTTTTACCTACTGTAAACAATCTCTTCTCAGATGTGGAATGCAGTCCATAGACTGGACAGATAACAGAAGGGGATACATTTATTCCTATGAAAACAATGAAATCCCTGCCCCCCTTGACAAGTTTTTCAGCTTTTTCCCTTATCTTAATTGAAGATTGTCCCTCTCTGCAGTCTACCTGGGCAGCTCCCTTCTGCCCTGGCTGAGAAGTGTTACATCAGTAAAAGGGGCGGGAGGGGGACACTTTGCTTGTGAATATCTCTTAAACCATAAAGGTTTGAGAGATAAGACTTATATCATTCTTCATGTTTTTTTAATGCCTACAAGATAAAATAAAGTTAAAACGAAGTATTACTATCCCTTTAATATCGGACACCTTATATGTTATTTGTTATCATAATGTCAGTTATTTCTTGTTGGAACTTCCACCATTTGTAACATGTAGCTATCCTTAAACATGCTCACAAAACTGCTTCACTTAGCACTCTTACAGGTTTCATTTCTCAGTTCATATCTGGATAGTTAAACTCTCCTATAATTATAGTATGCCCAATGTACACAACTATTTTCATTTGCAGTAACAGCTGAACATCAACATTCTCATCAACATTTGGTGGTTTGTAGCATATACCCTCCGTCACATCTAGTTTCGATTTCTACCCACAAGGACTCCACATTGTCTCCAGTTTCCTCGCATATATCTCCCCTTAAAAACTTGGATTTAGATCTGGTATCAAATATAGGCACACACAAATCCCCTCATCTGTTAATCCTGTCTTTCCTAAACAGGGAATAGCCCACAATAATTACAGCCCAATCATGTGTATAATCACAATAAGTTTTGGTTATACCAATTATTTACAAATGCTCGTTGACAGCAAGCAAATTCCAGCTCTTCTATTTTGACTACCATACTACTTGGATTCACCAAATACTATTATTTTTCTCATTATGTCTTTTTTCTACATCTGTGTTTAATAAAAGTTTGTCCCTATTAATTACATTTAGCTACAACCCCTTCTCCAACCCCATGATCCTTTAATGCTGCATTGTAACAAACAGCTTTCAAAAACATTCCCTTTTTTATTTGATACGATACTTTGAGATATTTAGCTTCATCTTTACAAAAAACAAACAGGGTACTCTATCCCTCTAACAATATACAATAATGTAACTGCTAAGAGGAAAAAGCTATCTAAAAAGATATTAGAGAAGATATCTAAACAATACACCTGCAATCTAATAATAAAATGAAAAAGTTCCCCAAAAATGAAAGATAAATTGATAGAATATGTTTACTCTATATAATATAGGTAATTATTATCCAGAGAATAATAGGAGGCTAGCTACAATCCTTTGGGCTTAAATGTGATATGAAGCCAATCCATTCCTAAAAGAAAGATATGAATAGGAGAGTGTCTCTCTTTAAAATCTAGATATATATTTTTAATAGTAGTGCATAAATGGTAAATAAATAACAATAAGATAAACCTAAAGCATCATAAATATAAAAATGCTACAAAAGGCACCTCTATATAGTATTTTGATATTTATGGTGCTTTAGATTTATATTATTCTTATTTTATTTACCATTTATGAACTGCTATTAAATATACATATCTATATTTCAGTGAGGCACTCTCCTATTCATTTCTTTTTTCTATCTCAAAAGAATGTTGTAAATAACAAATAACTAATATAAATATAGCGGCTTTGAAAGCTCTTGCAAAATCACCTGTTTGTTACAAAGTGACATTTCCACTTAAAGTGTTAGTAATGTCCCAGAACAAATAGTTATCATTTTGTAGTGCTTAAAAACTTGAGCTAGGTGCAAAAAACCCTATCTCTCAAACCGCTATGGTTTGAGAGCTATTCCCTATCAAAGTTTGACATTTTACAGCTGATAGCAGGAGATCCATGTCGGCCGACACGAGGAGGCTCTGCAGCAGAGCCACAATCTCGTTATTTAAAACAAATTACTTCATTGCAATGGTCTACAAAGTGTGCTTGCAAACCAGACACACTTTGTAGATCTTTTCAATGAAGTCATTCTTTTTAAATAACGCAATTGCAGCTCTGCTGCAGAGCCACCAGTTGGTCCCCAAACAGGATTCCCCTGCTGTCAGCACAGCGCTGATGTCAGGGGAAGGGGAGGAAGGGGGAACTTTGACAGGGAATATCTCTCAAACCATATCAGTTTGAGAGAATAAGTTTTTTGCATTTAGTTAAAGTTTTTAAGCACTACAAAATGATAACTATTTGTTCTAAGACATTACTGTCCCTTTAAAGCGGAACTTTCAGATAGAATTAAGTCGCCATGCATTCATTAAGCGCATGGTGACTAGCTTGGAAATCAAAGTCTTAACGATTCTAAAGAAATCCTTGCCATTTTGGAGACCAGAATCCAGGCTACAGCTCAGACATCTTATCTGTGCGCCTGCACTGTCAGTCCTGGTCTCCTTTGAGTAGCACTTCAGTGACCACATGGTAACCAGAAGGGACCGACGGCACAGGCGCACAGACCGCACTAACCTGGCCATCAGTCTCCAAATGGCAAGGATTTCTTTAAATTGTGTGTTTTTTTTTTTAAAGGTAAGACTGATTTCCAAGCTAGTCGCCATGCACTTAATGAATGCATGGTGACAGTACTATCTGAAAGTTCTCCTTTAAAGTATTTAACATGTTCACATCCTGTTGTTCATTCTGTACACAAACCAATACAATTTTAGAAGGTTTTTGAAAATGCAGTCCACTTTCCATATATTATATTAGGGGGGGAAAAATCTACGTAAGGTTTATCGGTCAGATAAATAAATGTTACTAGCCAACTCAATGTAAAATATAGAGAACGGCATATTTTGTTCAATTGTTTGTTGGAAATTTTCTCTATTTTAGTCTAGTAGAAATTTCCAAACAGTGTCAAATAAGAGCACACCATGTATTGCTCAAAAATGATATACTGAAAACAACTGGGTGCTAGGGATCTCTTCAACATGATTCGCTAGTGCTTTGGAGACCACTCAAGTTCTCAAGGGGTTAACCCATTCTTGCATACCCCTCTGGCACTGAAAGGGTTAAATAAATACCCTTACTTTATATCTGCATGCAGTTTTGTATAACAACTCTCATTTTGAATTGGAAAAGGAACAATATAAAAAAACTGACTCATGAGTCATACCATTTTGAACAATAAACTTCAAATTCAAGGAGGACATAAAAGAAAACTGCAAAAGTAAAAGGAATTTTACCTACAGAAAATGGGCTCCAGAACATTTTGTTTCTAGCATAACAGATCAGTCACCGTGATTTTTGTATTTATTATATTTCTTAATAGCACTGAAAAAGTGAAAACCAAAATACAATATTTCAGCAAACAATTTTAAAGAGACAGACGGCAGTATTCAGTAAACTAAAGTGGAACAATATGGCTATTATCCAGCCACAAAATAATATAAGAAATTAAATACCTTAGGTTTAAATGGGGTTTTAACCCCTCCAATGCAGATCACACTAGTATAAAAGGAGTTAACCCTTTGAGTTACAGAGGAGTACGCAACCTTTGGCACTCAAAGTGTTAACCCTCTGAGTGCCAAAGGGGTACGCAACGCATTGCTTTGCAATGCGTTATCTACCTCTCTGGCACTCAAAGGGTTAAACAGCTGAGTGACAGAGGGGTGCCCAATGAATTGCTTTACAATGCATTTGCTTCCCTCCTGCCACTTTAAGGGTTAAGAAGCTTATTTAAATCAGTGGGAATTTGGGGTATATTAAAGTTTTCCTTTCGGAGCACATTTGCTCTGGAATTGCTCCTCTTTTTCTTATTGTATACGGCCGAGAGAGAGAGAGAGGGGTTACTGAATATAGCTCAGAGATACTGAGATTGTCTCTCTCTGTCATTCAGTCTTTGACTGAGGTAAATAATGCATTTCTTCTCATCCACACATGAGAAAGCACATTGTTGGTTTAACGAATGCAAAGGAAAGTAGATTAGTAAACTACCTTAAATGTGCCATTTTGATTCTTCATAAAAGAAACAAGAAATATGTCCACAGGCAGAAGTGCTGAAGTGATGAGTGCAATAGCCAGTGAAAATATTGCTGTAATAGTGGAAATCACTTCACTTTCCCGATGGCTTTGGTATTTTCGGACATAAACCCAGCAAAAAGCCAAAATAGCCTGAAATAGAAAACAACTCTATCAATCAGACAGAACAAGTTAATGGTAGTATCACAACTAAAGTGCCACATTGTCTTTCACTCGGATTTTCTCTGGCATTTATTCAATAATAGTAGCAGGCCCTTCTACAGTATTTATGCAGTAACTCTTAAAATTTATAGTAAAAGGATTTCACTGTAGTAGTAAGCAGATATATTGGTTTATAACTACTGTCTGGTTATGACTATATGTCTTCTGCAATAGATCAGTGGTGCCAGGTGACATGCATGCATGTGTATGTATGTGTTCTTTAATGTCAAATATAATTCTTAAGAGGTAGTTATTAGCCTTACGAATAAAGAAAAAAATAGCAATACTGTGGTAAATCGCTTATACCAGAAATGTTCTTACCTATCTGGCATACAAGGGGTTAAGCTGGAACTGTCACATTGTAAGAAGTAGGTGATTTTACAAGAACGTATAAATGCACCTACATAGGCTTTTTAGGCCAGCCCAGGGACAGACATCACCAAGCAGGGAGCTGATCAGGACAGGAAAGGTTTCCAAAGCCACAAGGGAAGGAGACACACACATCATTATCTATGTGAGTGCATGAACAGGTGTTATAGAATATATATCATAGATCTTTTTTTTATATGTAAGAGAGTGTGTGTGTGTGTGTGTGTGTGTGTGTGTGTGTGTGTGTGTGTGTGTAATGTGTGGTGTGTGTGTGATGTGTGGTGTGTGTTTAGGAGACAGATAGTTATGTAAGAAAGTTATCACTTCTGCTCTAAGTGGCTGTAGGATGCAAGCTTTAACCCCTTAAGGATCAGTGATCTGGGGAAGTGACCTTTCCTTAAGGACCACTTTGATCGTTGACTGACTGAAGGTGTGTAATGGCGTGTCAAACGGGGTTCTGAGAAAGACCGCTCCGGTCTTTGAGCGGTCAATTTCAGACCTCATTTGTGCTCACAGCTCTGCCACAGGAGCACTGTAAGCACAAAATACGTGACATGCCAGGACAGTCACCAGTCCTTCAGGAAAAAAAATGGTCACAATCCTTGGACATCACTAGTCATTAAGGGGGTAAAGACAACTTAGGTCTCTTCTTCAAGGAATATCTAGAATGAATGCTGAATACAATTCCTTACCAGCAGTGTAAATTATTTCCATGGCTCCATGTGCATCACCATATCATGAGGTACAAGAGCAAATAAGGCTCAGAAACTACTGAACAACAACTTAGCAGAACAAAGTGTGCAGGGTCCTCAAACAGGCAGGCAGAGACACCTACAGAACTTTCCAGCCAAAACTGGCCTCCGCCCAGGTCAGAACACCGACATGGTAGTGATTGGAGAGGGTATGCAAGGAGGACCAAGTAGCTGTCTTGCAGAGCTGTTCAGCTGAAGCCCGATTATTGCAGGCCCAAGAGGCACCCACAAACCTGGTGGAGTGTGCTATGATCTTAAAGGGAAAAGGTTTCTTGCAGACTTCATATGCCTGGCGTATAGTGGCCTTGATCGAGGATGCAATGGTACCCTTGGAAACAGCCTGACCTGCTCTAGGACCCTCAGGGATGACAAACAGAGAGACAGCTTTACGAAAAGGCTCAATACGACATACATGAAGTTCAAGGAAAAGCATCAGATCCAACAAATGGAGATCCCTCTCCTTATCAGACTTAGGGTCAGGACAAAAGGAAGGCGCAACAACCTCCTGTTTCACATGTGAACTCAGAGACCACCTTGGAAAGAAACTCCTGAGATGTATGAAGTACCACCTTAATCTGATGAAACACCAAAAAGGGAAGTTTACAAGACAGAGCTTGTAATTCAGCAACTCGTCGCACCATGACCAGTGCCAAAAGAAAAAACATCTTGAGTGTTAAATGACACAAGGAAATGGAAGCAAGAGACTTGAAAGGAGGCTTCTGCAAAACACCCAAAATCAAGTTAAGATCCCTCTGAGGAGTGGGAGCCCTGAAGGAAGGTAAGGCATGAGCCACCCCTTGAAGAAAAACCTCGACATCTGGAATATGGACAAAATGTCTCTGGAAAAGAACACATAGTGTAGAGATCTGAACCTTAAGGGAGCTCATACCGAGTCCTTTGTTCACCCCATCTTGGAGGAAACACCATACCAACGGGAGATCATAATCCTGCAGGAGAACAGCCTTGTCCGCACACCACTGGTGAAAGATAGGATATGGTCTATGTTATGTCTTGGAAGAGATGGGCTTCTTTGCCTGAATCATGGTGGAATCAACCTCTGCAAGAGAAACTTTTCCCACTCAGGATGTTGGCTTCAAGAGGATTGCAGTCAAAACCATTTTCGCTACATCCTCGTGCAACAGGTAACCCTGCAGTAAGAGATTCAGCCTGGGAGGAAGGCAATCCTAAATGGAGAGACTAACCGAATAGACATTGTACCTGTGGAAAAGGCCTATATTCCTCAGTTATCATTGTTAGCAGTGAATAAAGTAAAAATATGTTCAACTATTTGTCTGGCTGACATGTTCCTTCTAAACAAAGACTCCTATACATTTGTTTATATATTAATAGTGTAAAACCTATTTATTTACAGCAGCATTAGCATGGTCCACATTAGGTATGCAAAAGCCATAATATGCAGCTAGATTAAAAAAAAAAAAAAAAAAAAAAAAAAAGATTCCCGTGTGATATAATGAAGTATTTGCAAGAAATTATCATGCCAAGAAGCAGACTGAGATTCTCCATTTTTCCACAACGTTTTGCACTTTGTCACTTAGACTACAGATACCAGCTCCCACTTTTCTAAATAATGGCAGGTGAGAGTACAGTAGTTATTGTGTTCTACAGTCAGTGACAAAAAAAAAAAAAAAAAAAAAAAATATCTTAGCATCTTGTTTGAATGGGCCCACAGACTTGACAGGTTCTTCACAGCGGTTATCCAGTCATGAGGTTATTCTTTTTTAACAAGCACACAGATTTTAGTTTCAACACGATGCAAAAAGAATGTACAGTTGCAATAAATACCTTTTCTAGACCATGAAGACCTCATGCAAATGGAACTGAAACTAGTCTGTCTCTACCTTTAGAAGTATTACCTGGTGCCCAAGCTCTAAGCCATACTTGCTGCCACAGAGACACAAGACTCTTGTCACAAGTTTAAAGCAGGTTTTCTAGACTTCAATGTCAGAGAAATCCTTTAGACATTACTTCCAAAGGATGCCTTCAGTAAGCTGTTCAAAATTTCTACACACAATCTGCACTGTGTTGGCCATACAAGTTGCTGGTGTCATTGCTGTCCCTATGATATCAAAATACTACTTTAGAATCATACAAAATGTTGTCTTGTTTGATCAGAAAATCCTAAGCCATGTACCCACTGCATGATGGAAGAAATATTGTCCCTGCTCAGACACTGTAATATCAGTCGCCAATTAAGTCAGACATTACAAGTGGCTTATCCTAGCCTCCAGAATTTAGAGAGGTCTTGGGTGAGTGACTTGATAAGGATTAAGTTTTAAACTTTACAACTCACAGTGCTGTACTCAGTGTAACATGTTCAACTGAATGAGCATTTACTTTTATAAATGCTTGTTGTTTTAGAGCTGTAGTGATCATTTTTCATAATTTCAAACTGCCAGGAAGAGGAAAAATATGCTACTATCACATTCTATAAAGAAATGTTGCCAGAGGCTCACCTCTTTACACAATGCAACAGACTAACTGCAAGTCAATATAATGTGAACTGAATTTGAGCTCTCTGGACACCAGAGGCTACTGTTAATTAAAAAAAAGTTTAAGCACTTAGCCCTTCAAGTGCCAGAGGATTTTAAGCAACACATTGCCTGGTTTACTATTCTTTAACCCTTTGAGTACCTGAGGGGTATGCAGTGCATTGCAATGCATACCCCTCTGGCACTCAAATAGTTATCTCTTTGTGTACCAAAGAGGTATCCAATGCAATGGCTACGTCTCTGGCATCTGACATCTCATACGTGCACAAATATCACATAGCGCTTTGACTGAGATGTGATGCATGTATACATATCCACTCTAACCTTATATTTATCCAGTAACTAGCAATGTGGGACGGAGCTGCCCGTCAGGATATATATAGGGAATTAATGCACACACAGATGCAAGACAAACACACACAGAGGCACACACGCAAATGCACATGCGTGCACGGAGATGCATAAAGAGCGACACAGTCGTACACACATACATGCAATGCACAACATGTAGACACACAGAGTGTGATACAGACATGCAACACACACAGTGAGGAACACACAAGCACACACAGAGACACACACACACACACACAGTAGGGAGTCATAAGGGGGTGACTTATGTGTCATTGTAATGAGTTTGTGTTTGTACTTATGCCTCCGCTGTGGCATTCATTCATATAGTTGAAATGCATGTGGTAATTGCACATACTATGGTGGAAGGTGGATCGTGCTGGCTCCCCAGGTGTGAGTGAATGTGAGTGAGTGTGTGTGAGTGAGTGGCATTCATTCATGTAGTTGAAATGCATGTGGTAATTGCACATACTATGATAGAAGGTGGATTGTGCTGGCTCCCGGGGTGTGAGTGTGAGTGAGACTATAGTGGAAGGTGGATCGTACTGACTCCCGGGGTGTGAGTGAGTGCGTGTGAGTGATTGCGTGGGTGTGAGTGATTGCGTGGGTGTGAGAGGGGGAGAGAGTGTGTGAGTGTGTGTAACATAGCAATATAACACACGGTGTCTCTTCAGTTGAGGCAACGTAGCAATATGCTGAGGGAACAAATAGAAAGTGGTGTTTGAGGCTTGGCCTCTGTAACATACAGTAAAGCATCTCTCTCCCTTTAAGGAGAAAGGGCAGGAATCAGGAAGAAGGAAGTGGAGGAGTGACAGTTGAAAACAGACAGTTAGTGAGGTTGACTGAAGAGACGAAAAGAGTTAAATAAAAGAGTTGCTATTAAATCTATCCCTGAGTTTGTATTTTATCGAAACAGTACACCCTCATACTGAAAGAGTGTATGGAGGGTTACAATAATCTGTGGGATGTGAAACAGTGTGTTTGTGGGGTTATAATCCTGAGTGAGAGTGTGTGTGGACCAGGAGAAATTATTGATATCCCCTACTTCAGGTGCGAGTGGCAGCTATATTTTTTTATTGTCAGTCGGATAGTGGTGGGCGGGCTGGAGGGGGCAGGCCAACTCTCTGTATGATAAACATGCCCCCATTGAATCATCCAACAGGAGTTGTGTCTCCTAATGAGACATGAATTATGTAATGAGGCATTCTGTTCAATGTGTGTTTGTTTTCTGAGGAGACAAATTATGTTCTGTGTGTGAGGTACCATAAATTATGCAGTGAGGCTTATTCTTTATATATATATATATATATATATATATATATATATATATATATATATATATATAGATAGATACTCCATGTTAAAGTGATAGTAACAAAATATACTGCGGGGTTTAACCTCCTGAATAAAGCAAGTGTACACTCCCACTGCTGCGAGGTGTTTTATTTAAATGCTATTTATTTACATGCAGTATATCAATGGCCTGAAATTTTACAACGGTGCTGTTGCAACACCATCTTATGGACAGCTCTGATCAGTTCACCATAAATCTGTAGAGGATGGTGTAGCACCAGTCCCTTTGTAAAATGTCAAGTCTTTGAAATACTGTATCTAAAAAAAAAATAATAATATTTAAGATGCAATAACTTTTGGGTAAAAAAAAAAAACCCTACACTATATATTTTTTCCACATAACTTTATCTTGCTTTAATGTATGCACATATTGATTAATCATGGACACCCTTAGACTTCAACATAAATATGTTATTAAACAACTGTAGGTTTTATACTGTCAAAATTGTATACATGAACATAGCTCACTAGATGGACAACAATTGGATGACCATGTGTACTGAACTGCCTTGTACATATGTTTCTTATTCTGGACATATGACCCTGTTCCCAGACAACCCCCTTCTGGGACAGTACATCACTCAAAATAAACTATGTGGGTCAGGCTTTATGGGTAGCTCAACAGCCATAGCTGTTATGTGGATGGCACAGCAATCCAGCATACAACACATCTTTTAGGTGGGAAAGTTGGTCATGATCATGACCATTCAGCCGGCAGGCTGGATTAATGTTGTTCATCATGTAACACACCAGCCAGCCAAAGAAAGAGGGGTGCTACTATGTCTTACTCCTCTCTCATTGGCTGGCTGGTGGTGAGTGCATGCATGCCAGGCTGACAGCAGTTGGTGAGGTGAGGTGCAGGACATGGAGAAACAGGCACTGTATTCTCCCTATCAACTGTGTCAGATTTGTGTCAGCCGTCTTCTCCCTCCCTCTCAATGTCTCAACAGGAACACCAGGTGGCGGAGTACTGATGCTGAGAGGTTGATGCCACCAACACCGGACATTGGCACTTCACAAACTTGTAACTAGAGACGCATGCACACTCATGTTCCTATTGCCCCTACCATTGGTTAACCCCTTGAATACTTTCCAAGGCTCTGAAGACCACTTTAGTATCCAAGGGGTTAAAAACATTTAAGATCAATGGAAGGTTGCCAGATGCACCACTGATATTAGTAGTGGTTTAATCACAGGAATACCTGATAGGATTTCAATACATTAAAAAGTATTCAATGGGATTAACCTTTTGTGTGCCAGGGGATGTTCAATGAATTTCCCTTTAGAACTCAACATATTAAAAGCTCCATTTAATCCTAGAGATGTCTCCAATGCATTTGTCTGAGAGATCTCCAATTTTCTGCAGATCTCTACAGTATTCAAAGTTTTTATGTGTTCCCTATAGTGCAGATTTGTGCAATTGTTTTACTCCATAATTTCTCCAATTTTGTCTTTGTGGATATACATATACAACAGAGTTCTTAGATATAAATTATTTCTATGTATGTCTAAGAAGACAGCTGTATACACATATCCACAAAGAAACTTACAGCGATTCCATTACAGGAAACAAATAAATATTCCAGTGGTTCATTTAACTCTAAATAAAACAATTGAAAGCATCTCTAGAAATTAAGAGGTTAAAAGCCCCCATTGTAATCATTGAGAATTGTCATTAGTTCCCTGAGATGCAATTAGTTTGTCCCATAATTACTCCACTTTTTAGTTCTACATATGGACCACTATGCATTATACAGTCTATGTGGGAAGGTGGGTATTGTACATAGTCTATCACAGTGCCTATCCATATATAGTGTTTACAACTCTCAGGTGCTCTACTGAAAGCATTTAGAGAACTGATGTCAGGACAGTGTCACGTGACGTCACAAACACCCGCCCACATTACTGCACTTGAACTCTCTTCTCCAGTGTACATGACTGACAGAAAATAAATATGGCCACCCTAGACCCAAATACCCTCAGAATGTGATTTGATCACATCTCCCATCCTCATCCAAAAGCCGTTGGCTAGCAGAGGATGATGGGAGTAGTAGTCGTTCGTTTAACAGCAAAATGGCCTCAAAACTGTTGCCATGTTCTTGACATTTAGTCTCCAGTGTTGCACTGTAGTCAGAGCACCAATGCGGCTGCCACTCTTCCTATAAAAGCAGGAACCATACAGAAGGCTGGAGCTCCCGCCTCCTGCCATGACAGACTAAGCAGCACACAACGCCTACCAGCAGTAGAATCCCGAAAACACACCATCCGATCAGCAGTTCTGTGTAGCCCGCCGCCATGTTGTTGCCTCGTCTGACACATGACAGGTCCCGTGATAGCGGGAAATACAATCCTTTAACTGTCATCGCGAACGAGACAATACCGTATCCAATAGGTTTTCAGACCGCTGCACCATCCCTCCCCACCATGGGAGTGATCGGTATTAGCATCTGGTAACCACCGGTAACCATGGTTTTGTAGCGCTTCAGTAATTTCTGTGAAAGTTGTGTGAAGAAAGTGTGTTTTTAGGATCTGAGGTATTAGCGATGGAAAGGTAACACTTTTTTATTAACTTGTGTGCCAGAGAGCTATCCAAAGCATTGCAACTCGATGCGTTCAATATCTGGCATTCAAAGAGTTAATGTATTGCCTATCAGGTTAAAGCGATCGAAAATGTTTCAAAAGTATATGTGCTAGTGAATGGCACGTGGTTCTGATGTAAGGGATCTAACCCCTTGAATGCGATAGAGCTGTGCAACTGGTTTCTTTGCACCTCATTCTGGTCCTCAGTGGGTAAAGGGTGTAAACTAAATAGTACCCACCTTTTAGTTTTCCTATTCCTTATAATAGAATGATTGGGGGGCGTCATGTCCCAAATTTTATAGGATCTGGACATGTAAAAACTTTTCCAGTATTTCAGTGTTTAGCACCATTTAATTGGTATTTTTTTTCAAATGTTGCATACTATAAGACGACCAACTAAACGGGGCATTAAACATATCCCCAGCATGAAATGGGTGACGTCACAATCTCGTCTGCATCAAAAGGGCGAGATTGTCATGTCTCGGGCTTAAAGGAGCAGTAAACTTTTTTATGAAAAAATATATATTGTAGGCAGGGCCGGCGCTACCATTAAGGCAGCACAGGCAGCTGCCTTAGGGCGCCGCATCGGAGGGGCGCCGGAAAGGGAGAAGCTGAGAAATATTTTTTATTTTTTTTAACTATATCTGCCACGAGGGAGCGCTCGTTTACACGACCAAGCGCTCCCTCGCGGCGTCTATGGGACGCTCACAACGCAGAGCGACCCAGGCTCTGTAGTAATACAGAGCGCTGGGAGATGACATCATCTCCCAGCGCTCTGCATTACTGAGAACAGCGCTGGGAGGCTGAGCTCTGTGCCGAAGGAGGCACAGAGCTCTCTTAGAGCTAGACCACCAGGGACTCAAGGTAGGGAGCATTGTGGAAATGAAGGGGCATAAAGGAAGGAGCAATGTGGAGCTGAGGGGGCATTATGGAAGGGGCATTATGGAAGGGCAGTGTGGAGCTGAAGGGGCATAAAGGAAGGGGCAATGTGGAGCTGAGGGGGCATTATGGAAGGGGCAGATGAAGGGGCATTATGGAAGGGCAATGTGGAGATGAAGGGGCATAAAGGAAGGAGCAATGTGGAGATGAAGGGGCATTATGGAAGGGCAATGTGGAGATGAAGGGGCACAAAGGAAGGAGCAATGTGGAGATGAAGGGGCATTATGGAAGGGCAATGTGGAGATGAAGGGGCACAAAGGAAGGAGCAATGTGGAGATGAAGGGGCATTGTGGAAGGGGCAATGCTGAGATGAAGGGGGCATTGTGGAAGGTGCAATGTGGAGATGAAGGGAGCATTGTGGAGGTGAATATGTGGGCGGGGGCAGGGGACTGTGGTAAGGTCAGGGGGGGCAGGTGGATTGTGTCGGGGGGGGCATCAAAATGCACCTTCGCCTGTGTATATAAAAATCCTTGCACCGGCCCTGATTGTAGGGATTTTCCTATTGAGTACTTCCACTGCAGAGAGATTTATATTTCTAGAGTTATTACAGTTTAAACCCATGTTTTTTTTACATTGGCAGTGCCCTGTAGTGGTCAAATTCTAATTAGATTTCCTGGTAGATTCTAATGGAGAGGAAAGTCAGAGATACACAGTTCTCCATAGAATGTGATAGAAACTGTGTGTCAGTTAGAGCTACCAGGAAGTAAAACACAGTAAATTCCCATCTTGATTATTTGAACTGCTATAATTTTTTAATAAAACATCTAGCAACAGAAAATGCTGTATAAAATGTCTTTTCATAAAAAAAAGTTTACTTCTCCTTTAAGTGTTGCTGATTTGCAAGCAATGTAAACATACCTCTCTGATGTGCCTGTATTAGTTGTGTGTGGTCCCGTTCTCCTTCCCCTCACTGTCCATACCTCAAGATAATAAAAAAAAAAAATCATTGTAAGAAGCGCACGTACCAGAGCAACTCCGCAAAGGGCCCAAAGAATGAAGCAGACGTTAATTATAGCTAATGCTACCGCATGTTAATCAAAACAAATATACCTATCAATTTTATCACAATGATGCATGCTGTTTTACTAGATATCTTTGTCAAATATTATATTTCTGCCTTCCTGACAAATATTTGGGACAATAAATATCTTGATATGTGGCTCGAGATTCTTTGTCACCTCATGGCGGCGCCATCCATGTTATATAGTGTACATTTGTATTCTCGCTTTCTCTTTCCATATGTCTCTTTTTCCTCTCATTTGCTGCTCTTATTTATGTGTCTATGAGGTGTTTTATTTTTTATTTTCTTGACTGTTCCGCTTTATTATTTTTATATTTGACTTAACTGTTTTTGCGACATGAGATACCACAGCACTTACAATTTAAACAGTGCTACACCACAATTTATATATCTATACTAGTGATGCCACAGAGCACAGGTGTCAAAGTTCAGTCCTCAAGGGCCACCGACAGACCAGTATTTAAGGATTTCCTTGAATAAGCACAGGCGAGTTAATCAGTGGTCCATTCATTTTGATTCATTTTAAGGAAATCCTTAAATCCTGCACTGTTGCTAGCTCTTGAGGACCAAATTTGTACACCCCTGTAATGGAGCATATAGCTACTCTAGTTATATCACATAACTTACAACTGATATATGACTACACTAGTAATACCACAAAGTTTACAACTGAAATGTTGCTATTCTAGCAATACACAGAGCTTAAAAATGAAATTGAGCAACACTATTGATACACAGTTCTTCTAATTTATTTATATCAGCAAAAATGATACTAGAGAGGTTACAGCTGAAATGGATCTGCTGTAGTATTACCACAAAGCTTGCAAGTGATAAATATGCAAGACTGTACAGCTGAAATGGTGCTTGTGACAGGAACGGGGGTCGGGATGGAGTGATGGGAGCGAGGGCCAGGGAACTATTTGATGGTGAAAGAGCGTCACTGGTAGAGTGAAAGATGAGGAACAGAGACAGGGATAAATGTGAAAGAGGCAAGGATAGAGACAAAATTATTGTGAAGAACATGAAGGGATATGGTGAAGGCCGAGTGTAAGAGAGGGGTCAGGGAGGAGCTGAAAATGAAAGAGAAATCAAGCAGGGTTGTAGGATGAGAGAGGTTAAGGTGTGGGTATGTCAGAGAGTTCGGGATAAGACAATAGATTCAGTGGCAGGTTAAATGGTAAGACAAGGGTACAGATGGACTGAATGCTGTAAGAAGGTTAGGAATGGCTGGGATATTTTTTGGTTGATGCACACATCAACTCTTACCCACAGAGCATTTCGCTTTCTCCAGTATCCTTTTCTGTTGATATTATCCTCCATTGCATAGTCTCCTCACATTTGGAAGTTAAGAGTGAGAGGAGCTTAATGAGAGGAACCAAGCCAGGGGCTTAATAGCTACTGTACAAGAGAGCTCTCAGTGAGTGTTTCTTGTATCTAATTACATTTTTTTCATTTCCTACTGTAACAGTTCATCTGTCAGGCGTGTTACTGGAGAATTAAAGTGTTAGTAACGTCCAGAAATAATTTGTAATAGATTTGTAGACGCTAAAAAAAAATAATAGCATTGCCACAAACCCCATCTCTGAAACCACTATGGTTTGAGAGAGATTGGCAGTCAAAGTTCCCCCCTCTTTTCGCTTCTCCTCATGTCAGCTGTAAAGCTGACAGAAAGAGATCCATGTCAGCCGACACGATGAGGCTGTTCAGCAGAGCCGAAATCCCATTATTGCAAAATAATTGCTTTATTGGAAAGGTCTACAAAGTTTGTTTGCAAACCAGGCACACTTTGTAGACCTTTGCAATGAAGTAATTCTTTTGCAATAACGGGATTTCAGCTCTGCCGCAGAGCCGCCGGATGATCCCCGGACTGGGATCTCCTGCTGTCAGCACAGAGCTGATGTCAGGAGAAATGGAGGGAAGGGAGAACTTTGATTGCAAATATCTCTCAAACCATAAAGGTTTGAGAGATGGGGTTTGTGGCAACGCTATTATTTTTTTACCCTCTACAAATCTATTTCAAATTATTTCTGGACATTACTAACACTTTAAGCATTGCATTTACCCATCACAGCTGCTGTGCCCGATTGCTGCACTGTTACACTGCTTCTCAACGATATTTGTACTACTGATGCACCCCACTTGGTATAAGGCATTGGGGAGCAAAATTGAAATAAAAATCTGTAGGCTTTGTGCCCCCCCTTCCCCTCAATTCCTATGCCCATGTCAGAACATCCATTTGATGAGCAAACGAAATGGTGCATGCTGGGGTTTTCTTCATCTTCACTTTCTAACTTGCTCTGAGGACAAACTGTGTGAGGTTGAAAGTGATGCAACAATTGATTAAGAAAACACCAGCATGCACCATGCCAATACTCATCATATGGATCTTCACATACAGGTCCCATGCTCCTTGCAATATTTTAATGTGAGCAGGGGAGAGACACAGAGGGAAAGCAGGAGGGGGTGTGCTCGAACATGTTCCTCCCCAGTTCCTATGCCCATATCTAAACTGGGCAATTCAGTTTGGATAGGCTCAAACCCTTCATTATTTTCTTTCTATGAGCTTGAAAGATTTAGAGCAACTGTTTTAAGGGCATCACAAACATTTTATAGTTCATTTATCAAGCCTATAGCGAATGGAGAAAACTTTATATTGTTATTTTTTTGTCTCCTGAACAGAATGTTCAAACAAGTGAATTGTGTATAACAATTTCCATATATGTACATTTCAAACCCAAAAGGTACAGTATTGTTATAATCTTTTAAATTAAGAAAATGGCTAGCATAACATATACTTGATTTTGAAAGCTCCTTCAAATGAACTGATTGGTAATAAGGAGTTACTTTCTCTTTAATACTATAACGAACATAACTGACTGATGTCCGTTGTCACATTTACCATGCTCTAAAAAGTAAATTACGTGAAAAAGTAGATATACATAGTATTAAATGTGTGTGTGTGTGTGTGTGTGTGTATATGTATATATATATATATATGTGTATATATATATATATATGTGTATATATATATATATATATGTATATATATATATATATATATATATATATATATATATATATATTCCAAACATCTGCTTAATAGTTGACTCATCCACAGTCATCTTTCTAGTACATTGGACTTTGTATTAGACTTCAAAAAAATCTGGCCTGCAGAAAATAGATATTAACAAGGTTATATACCACCAGTCAAAATTCTGGAAAGCAGTATCTATACATTTCCAGTAACATACTAGTTTTTAAATGATCATACTTGCATACATTTCTTAACATAATTTAATGCATACTAAGAAGACTGCTAGGTAATAATAATACAATATTAACAAGATATAAACAATGTACAGAAATATTTATTATCAGAAATAAGAGAAACAGAGTAAAATATGTATAACACTGTATATGAGAGAAGCAACTGCCTAAAAAATGGCCTGAATATTAAAGTTCTTTGATTTAGCGGCTCCGTTCACCCATAAATATAATGGTCTCTGGAACCCAATGTGTCACATCACAACATAAGAAAACATCCTATAATGTCCAAACACATCGAAAAGGTGTGCAAACGAAAAAAGGTTTTCCTTTACCTTTGAAACTTCCACAACTTGAACGGACGGCTGCACCACCACGATGTCTGGACCAGTCAGCAGGATACTCAATAGTTCTCTCAAACTCAAAATCAATAATCCTTTATTTCAAATACAAATGTAAAATCATTCCTGCGGATAAAAAGATGTTGCCAGAAGACACAGCAGGACTTACAGAGTGGGTAGACAACAATTAAATGTCTAGATGATAATCAACGCGTTTTGCGCTAAACCAGCGCTTACTCATGATTAAACAGATCTTAATGTTGTAAGCCTCACCCATTGCTTTTAAATCTACCTTCACCAATCCACACCTTACCTTCATCGGGCTATTAACAAACCACAGCTGCGCTCATCCGGTGGTATTGCAAGGCGCAGAAACACGTCACTGCGAAGACATTCAAATTACCGAAGGACTACAACTGCTCTCTTCAAGGTATAGCGCTCAATAAAATGTATCACAAATTACATCTAACAGTTTAATCATTTTGATCAAATACCCGGAAGAGTCAGACTCACAACGCACTTATCTGCATCAAAACGGAATAAATCGGGCACACACAATCTAAAATAAACCCGTATCAGTGATCGCTCTCCTGTAGTCCAACAACCCAATGTCGACACTATGACATATATACACGCCTCCCACCGGACAGCACAACCTGGGCTATAAACAACGCCCGACCGAACAAAAGGATAAAAAGGGTAGACTAATGAAGGCATAATAAACGGCCCCAAATATAAACACAAAGTATCACAAGTACAAAGTATCACAAAATACAAAGCTTAGCCAGATAAACACTCCCACACCAAACTTGATAAACTATTGAAACACATATGCAAATAAAGACACAATAACCATTTAATCCGCACAATGTGTTCCAAATACGTATTTGGTAACCCCTCCAGAACATTATTATATCTAAAAATTAAAATATACCCAAATCATGATTGTCCAAATACAGCTAGAATGGCTATTCATTAGTAGTGGAAGTGTTACTGGCTCAGCTTATTATTTCAGAGGCACTCATATCGCAAGCAATAGGTTATAATCATTTAAAAATTATATTATACAAAAAAACCACCATTTTAGGAACAATTGAAATCTTTCACAAAAAGGACCTCTAATTATCCAAATCAGGATAATACCCCAAATTTAGGTGCCATATATCGTAGTATAGTTAAATACAACATAAGACATCATATTCCTTATTAAAGCCTCTAGGATATCTGGTATCTAATGTGAACATCCAGTACACCTCCCGTTTCAATAACTGGGCATCCAGATCTCCTCCTCTTCTGCCCAGCCTTACTCTCTCAATACCCTGTACTTTTAAAGTGTCCACCTTCCCTTCATGTATGTCTTTAAAGTGGGTTGCTAAACAAGACTTAAACTCATGACTTCGTATATTACTTAAATGTTCATTTAATCTCTCTCGTAAAGTTCTTAATGTTTTACCTATATATTGTAACCTACATTCAGTACAACTGATCATATACACAATACCTTTGCTCTTACAATTAATATAACTCCGCATATTGAATATCTGACCAGTACTGTATGAGGAATATGAACTGGATACGTTCACATATTTACAACAACCACATCTTGTACTCCCACATTTAAAGGAGCCTTTAGTGGTTAACCATGTTTTCAATTGATCTTCTTTTCTAGAGATTTTTTTGTATAATATAATTTTTAAATGATTATAACCTATTGCTTGCGATATGAGTGCCTCTGAAATAATAAGCTGAGCCAGTAACACTTCCACTACTAATGAATAGCCATTCTAGCTGTATTTGGACAATCATGATTTGGGTATATTTTAATTTTTAGATATAATAATGTTCTGGAGGGGTTACCAAATACGTATTTGGAACACATTGTGCGGATTAAATGGTTATTGTGTCTTTATTTGCATATGTGTTTCAATAGTTTATCAAGTTTGGTGTGGGAGTGTTTATCTGGCTAAGCTTTGTATTTTGTGATACTTTGTACTTGTGATACTTTGTGTTTATATTTGGGGCCGTTTATTATGCCTTCATTAGTCTACCCTTTTTATCCTTTTGTTCAGTCGGGCGTTGTTTATAGCCCAGGTTGTGCTGTCCGGTGGGAGGCGTGTATATATGTCATAGTGTCGACATTGGGTTGTTGGACTACAGGAGAGCGATCACTGATACGGGTTTATTTTAGATTGTGTGTGCCCGATTTATTCCGTTTTGATGCAGATAAGTGCGTTGTGAGTCTGACTCTTCCGGGTATTTGATCAAAATGATTAAAATGTTAGATGTAATTTGTGATACATTTTATTGAGCGCTATACCTTGAAGAGAGCAGTTGTAGTCCTTCGGTAATTTGAATGTCTTCGCAGTGACGTGTTTCTGCGCCTCGCAATACCACCGGATGAGCGCAGCTGTGGTTTGTTAATAGCCCGATGAAGGTAAGGTGTGGATTGGTGAAGGTAGATTTAAAAGCAATGGGTGAGGCTTACAACATTAAGATCTGTTTAATCATGAGTAAGCGCTGGTTTAGCGCAAAACGCGTTGATTATCATCTAGACATTTAATTGTTGTCTACCCACTCTGTAAGTCCTGCTGTGTCTTCTGGCAACATCTTTTTATCCGCAGGAATGATTTTACATTTGTATTTGAAATAAAGGATTATTGATTTTGAGTTTGAGAGAACTATTGAGTATCCTGCTGACTGGTCCAGACATCGTGGTGGTGCAGCCGTCCGTTCAAGTTGTGGAAGTTTCAAAGGTAAAGGAAAACCTTTTTTCGTTTGCACACCTTTTCGATGTGTTTGGACATTATAGGATGTTTTCTTATGTTGTGATGTGACACATTGGGTTCCAGAGACCATTATATTTATGGGTGAACGGAGCCGCTAAATCAAAGTATGTTATAGTATCGGAGTAAGTTAAATTTCCTAGCAGAGCTCGTTCACCGAAGGAACGGCTTTCCAGCTGATTGAAGGTGGATTAAGGAAGAGATTCAAATAAAAGGAAACATAGGTCTCGTGGAGCAATACTATTATCTAGAAAGTATATTTTTGTGTCACACATTTACATATATCCTGATGACGTGCTGAATGCACATTGAATGTATATGAATATTATTGGTGAATTGAAATATCATATAGAAGTTTGCCTTTTGAAATTTGATAAGGATCATTGATATTAAAGAAGGCATGGAAGAAATGGATATTATAGATACAGTACAGGCGAGAGTGGGGACAAGTAGATGTTTTGGAACAATTGAGGATTTCACAAAAAGGAAACAATGTGTGGATAAATTATTTGACGAATCAATATCCATTGAAGAACAAGTAGAGACAAAGGATTTACTGACTCTATTTCAAGAACTAGAGAAATCAATGGAGAAAGAGAATAAGACCTGGTGGGAAATTACTACCTTGCAACAATATCTGAAAGTTGAAAGAATACCTAGGGGGTTAAGGATTAAGAAGATCCCTACTTTCTTTTTTGAGGATGAAGAGTTCCAAGAGAAGTGGAATAAAGCTCTAACAAATTGTTCGAACATATTGATGAAATTGATAGTTGAATATAAAGAAAAAATGTTAATACAAATGCAGGATTCGATTAAAGATAAACAGTCTTCTATTATAGAACAAAAGGATCATGTAGATTTTGTAAAATTGGAAAACAAATTGTCCTCATATTTAGAAACGTTAGAAAAATCGGTTATGGAGATTAAGCAAAAGAAATTCTTTAGAGACAAATTAGATTATGAAAAAGGAAATGTTTATAAATGGAAACAAGAATTTCATGGAAGACATAAATCTATTTTGAAATCCCCAAAAAGAGTGAGCTTTACAAGTACTGATGTGGAAAGCTCATATTATGAAAATGCCGATGAAACTGACATTTCAACACAGATGGAAATTACAGCTAGTCCAGTTTCTACTTTTTTGTCTCCGGGGAGAGAGGACAAAGTGACAAGCGTTTTTGCAATAGAAGACAGCAAATCTATGAAAGTAAAACAGAGACGAACATCATCCAGAACCCAACCTCCAAGAAAACCACAAAGCGAACACGGAGGGGAGGGGCAGATAGAAGTAAGACATGGAAGAAGAAGGAATGTAATGAAGAAAAAAGAAAAGAAGAAAATCACACAGTGATCAATTTGTCTTCGTGTATTTTGAAAGATGAAGATTTGAAAGTATTAGGAAAAGGGCTAAATTTTGTGCCCTCAAAACATTTTGATCTTTTTGAGACCATAGTAGATGTTAATAGATTTGCTAGAAAACTGACTCTCAAAAAGTTTTTTCATGAATCTATAGATCCTGACACTGCTGATCTTGTGACAACAGATGTCTCTGATAAATACAGATCAAGAGATGATACCTTTATGTCTTTTGGAGATTATTGTTCTCTAATGGATTTGGTAAACATCAAACAAGAAAACATTTCTAAGTCATCTGATCTGATTTCGGCTCAACAAAAATGTCGCTTTAAAAGTATTAAAAAATCGGATTTCTATCCTATAGGTTGCAGAGGAAGTGTTCTGGATAATTTTCAGAAATTGATTGAGAAAGATTTGAGAATGCTTAAAGAAAATGCTAATTCCAGAGCCTCTAATCTGTCACCAATAGAAAAGAAAGCACTTATGTCCCTCAAGAATAATAAAGATATATTGATCAAAAAAGCAGATAAGGGTGGGGCAGTGGTGGTTTTAAATGTTGTAGACTATCACAAAGAGGCATTGCGACAGTTGACAGATCAAGAGTCATATACTACTTTCACGGCTGACCCGACAAAACATTTTGCCAGCCTTCTGGGTTCTGTAGTGGCGAGGGGGATTTCATTGGGAGTGCTTAGTCAGAGAGAAGCGGATGCTTTACTGGTTGAGCATCCAGTTGTACCTATTTTTCACCATCTTCCCAAGATCCACAAGTCACTGGAGTGCCCAGAGGGTAGGCCTATAGTATCGGGCATAGGATCTTTAAATGAACCAGTGGGAGAATGGGTTGATCACTTTCTCCAACCGTTAGTGTTAAGGCTATTTAGCTATTTGAGAGATAGTACACATGTTATGCAAAAACTTGAGGATATTACATGGTCCTCAGAATATATTTGGATTTCTTGTGATGTGAAGTCATTATATTCATGTATACCCCATCATTTGGGTTTGAGGGCTTTGGATTATCATCTTAGTAGATATAGTGCCGATTCCATGGAGTTGAGAGGGTTCCTTATTGAAGTGGTGGAGTTTTTACTCTCTCACAATTTTTTCTTGTTTGACGAGGTTTTTTATCTCCAGAGACGCGGGACTTCGATGGTCGCAAAATTTGCGCCCTCCTACGCAAACCTGTATATGGGTTGGTGGGAGGAGTCCCGCGTCTTTGGAGATGTCAATCCATTTAGAGAGGATATTTTATTTTTTGGTCGCTATATAGACGACCTTCTCATAGTGTGGAAGGGTGATTTAATGGATATTGAGTCATTCAGGTCTTATTTGAATGATAATGACCTTAATTTAGTTTTCACTATGGAATATAATAGAGAAAAGATATCCTTTCTGGATTTAAATCTTATAGGCGATTCAGCTGATGGAAAGATAGAGACAGACGTATATAGGAAGAGTACAGCTAGGAATACCATCTTAAGTGCAGATAGTTTCCATCCTTCTTACACCATTAAAGGTATTCCAGTGAGTCAGTTCATAAGGCTGAAGAGAAGCTGTTCCACTGGAGAGAGATTTGAGCAGCAATCAATAGCCTTAAAAAATAGGTTTCTCGAAAGGGGATATCCCATATGGATGATAGAACGTGCATATCAAATAGCTAAAGGTAAACATCGACAAGATTTGCTCAAATATCAACAGGATTATAGGAATAAGGATAAAGAGTTTGATGTGGAGAGCAAAGTAGTTTTTTCGACCCCTTACAGTAAAGAATATAATCAAATTATTAAGATTATTAAAAAACGAATACCAATACTGTATGGAGATGAAAAGCTACAAGGAGTCTTGTCAAAAGGCATCAAATTTGTTCCTAAAAGAGCTTTAAGTTTAGCGGGACAAATATCACCAAGTATGTTCTCTAGAAAAGAAGATCAATTGAAAACATGGTTAACCACTAAAGGCTCCTTTAAATGTGGGAGTACAAGATGTGGTTGTTGTAAATATGTGAACGTATCCAGTTCATATTCCTCATACAGTACTGGTCAGATATTCAATATGCGGAGTTATATTAATTGTAAGAGCAAAGGTATTGTGTATATGATCAGTTGTACTGAATGTAGGTTACAATATATAGGTAAAACATTAAGAACTTTACGAGAGAGTTTAAATGAACATTTAAGTAATATACGAAGTCATGAGTTTAAGTCTTGTTTAGCAACCCACTTTAAAGACATACATGAAGGGAAGGTGGACACTTTAAAAGTACAGGGTATTGAGAGAGTAAGGCTGGGCAGAAGAGGAGGAGATCTGGATGCCCAGTTATTGAAACGGGAGGTGTACTGGATGTTCACATTAGATACCAGATATCCTAGAGGCTTTAATAAGGAATATGATGTCTTATGTTGTATTTAACTATACTACGATATATGGCACCTAAATTTGGGGTATTATCCTGATTTGGATAATTAGAGGTTCTTTTTGTGAAAGATTTCAATTGTTCCTAAAATGGTGGTTTTTTTGTATAATATAATTTTTAAATGATTATAACCTATTGCTTGCGATATGAGTGCCTCTGAAATAATAAGCTGAGCCAGTAACACTTCCACTACTAATGAATAGCCATTCTAGCTGTATTTGGACAATCATGATTTGGGTATATTTTAATTTTTAGATATAATAATGTTCTGGAGGGGTTACCAAATACGTATTTGGAACACATTGTGCGGATTAAATGGTTATTGTGTCTTTATTTGCATATGTGTTTCAATAGTTTATCGAGTTTGGTGTGGGAGTGTTTATCTGGCTAAGCTTTGTATTTTGTGATACTTTGTACTTGTGATACTTTGTGTTTATATTTGGGGCCGTTTATTATGCCTTCATTAGTCTACCCTTTTTATCCTTTTGTTCGGTCGGGCGTTGTTTATAGCCCAGGTTGTGCTGTCCGGTGGGAGGCGTGTATATATGTCATAGTGTCGACATTGGGTTGTTGGACTACAGGAGAGCGATCACTGATACGGGTTTATTTTAGATTGTGTGTGCCCGATTTATTCCGTTTTGATGCAGATAAGTGCGTTGTGAGTCTGACTCTTCCGGGTATTTGATCAAAATGATTAAACTGTTAGATGTAATTTGTGATACATTTTATTGAGCGCTATACCTTGAAGAGAGCAGTTGTAGTCCTTCGGTAATTTGAATGTCTTCGCAGTGACGTGTTTCTGCGCCTCGCAATACCACCGGATGAGCGCAGCTGTGGTTTGTTAATAGCCCGATGAAGGTAAGGTGTGGATTGGTGAAGGTAGATTTAAAAGAAATGGGTGAGGCTTACAACATTAAGATCTGTTTAATCATGAGTAAGCGCTGGTTTAGCGTGAAACGCGTTGATTATCATCTAGACATTTAATTGTTGTCTACCCACTCTGTAAGTCCTGCTGTGTCTTCTGGCAACATCTTTTTATCCGCAGGAATGATTTTACATTTGTATTTGAAATAAAGGATTATTGATTTTGAGTTTGAGAGAACTATTGAGTATCCTGCTGACTGGTCCAGACATCGTGGTGGTGCAGCCGTCCGTTCAAGTTGCTGAATATTAAAGTGATCACTGCAATAAAAATAAAAAGTCTTAGTCACCAAAAAGATACAAAAGCCGGTATAATCGGCCTTACCACATTTGCGTCAAGTCCATTCCCGACTATAAAAAAATGTTCCACAATTAGAGAATGTAGGTGTTGTTAGTGGGCAGAAACCTTGGATCCTGTATACACAATGTAGAGGCATTCTCCTGACTGTTGACTTTAAACGACCCTTCAAATCCTCCTAGGTGGCAATAGATGGTTGAGGCGGGCAGAGATTTATGTGCAAACTCTCTCGACTATATCTTGATATAGCTCAGTAGTGCACATATTCCAGATATCCCTGCTTAATCACGGGTGGATTGATTAAAGTGACTGAGCTTCTGATTGGCTCACTTATTTTCAAGCATGAATATCCAGCAAAAAAATGCTGTAGGTATTTTTCAAGGACCAGGGTTAGCTACATCTGACTTAATGTATACACTGATACTAGAACAACTCCACTTATAACTGAGTCAGACAAAGTGCAAGTTAGGTAATTGCATAAACATGGCTAAATACTAGATTCGGTTGTTTATTTGGGCACTTGTGTATGCAAGACAATCTGGGGCACCCAACTGAAGTATGGGAAACAAATACAAATCCCCATTGATTTAAATGGGGATTTTTAATTCTTGAATTCTAGAGAGATTACCAGCGCATTGCTCTGCAATGCTTTGGAGACCTTTCTAGAAGTCGAGGTAAAATGCCCCTTTTAAATCAACTGAAATTTTGGACATTTTATTTTCTTTTTACTGTTCAGTTGATTTGCCCCAGAATTTCTCCACATGTATATCCACTTAAAGGAGATCTATCACTCCTATATAAGTTAGCCTTAATAGAGTATATAGAAAATAAGTGTAAAACTGTATTAATTTAGTTTTTAAAATCTCTGTTTGGTCAAGATTGAAGTAATAAATGCTGTCCTGCACCTACTTCCGGACAGACTGCGGTCACCAGCTCTGCACCTCAGTCTGTCAAACCCTCCCTTGGCTCCCCTTCCTCTAACCAGCCTCCTCCGATGACAGAGGCTTTCTGCCTGTAAACTGGAGCGATCTCTAGCCAATGAGTCATGTCTCTCCTTGGTCATGTCTCTCCTTTGTTCCATCCCTCATCACATCTCAGCATATGACTTATGTCAGTGACATGACATTATGCCATACATCATTAACATACAGTAGCACTAGGAAGCAGTAGGAGGTGCACTATATGGAAGTGGAGTCAGCGTTTCCCCAGGGTAAGTTGGACATCCCTGTATTCCATGATGGGTCATACCATGGATGCCTGTAGGAAAGAATGGCAGGAGTTGAAACTGCACTGCATAACTGTTTGGTACTCAGGATTAGCCATCTTTATCGTATGAACTCTTTGAGTCCCAGAGGGGAATCCAACCCATTGCTTCAAAATGGGTTGTATACCCTCTCTGGAACTCATAGGGTCAAGAGCGAGAGGATGTTGACTAGCCATATGAATGTAAACACAGAGGTCATCATGCTGGGCTTGTCAAACTCACTCTCAATTAGTAACTCCTATGCAGTACTGAATAGTTTTACCAAGGAAATCCATCCATATTCAGCTGGATTAGGCATCATAAACTGTTGTTTTCCCTAATCCCTCTTCTACCCCTTTTAACACTTGGTATGCCAGAGGGGTATAAAATGCATTGGATACTTCTCCAACACTCCAAGGGTTATATGCTCAATATGAATATGTTCAAATGTAAACATGATTGTTTGCTGTATGTGATACTTCTGGAGAATGATGGACATAGGCAATCGGATGTAGCAGTGTTCACAGGGGGATAGTGGATACCAATGAAGAGGCAATGTCATCATGACTGAATGCAATTCACAGCCTCCATTAGACCCAAACATGGCACATCAGCTGTATGTGTTCATTACTGTGCCAAATATGTTGTTGTGATGTTGAAGCAAGTGATTTCAAGGATGAAGAGTCATGTGTATCTCAGTCATCCTGTGGAGTGAAACATATCATTATGTATTGTATGAGTGTGTTTCCACATGCTTAATCATGGTCATACATGCATTGTGTTTGATTCATGTATTATACTCAAAAGTAATGAAGTCCCTGATGAGCTTGCCCTTCTAAGATCCAGATCCTCCAACACGTGTGTCAACTGTGATATTGGGAAGTATGGACACAGTAGTATGATATCGCAGACTTTGCCTGGCACATATTGCAGAGCTCGCCCTGAGTTATCCAGGCAGCGGAATCTTGTTTTAAGGAGGTCAAAGGTGCATTTCATAACATTCCTGGTCCTGAAGTGAGACATATTGAAGCAGTCCTGTGCAGGTGTTTCCTGTGCATCCCCTGTGGAAGAAACACAATACAAGAAACAGATAACCCTGCTGGACTAGCACTGTGCCTGTGTGGTTAAACATCCATTCGAGATGTGTTAGAGGTCATTTTGCCTGGAAGGTCTAAAAATTAACTTTTAATACATAATAAAGATAAAATGTGATAAGCTAGAGAAATGTATATCTATAACTTAACCAAGAAAATAAAAACCAAATACATATGTCTGTAATATCTGTACAGATCACAGTGATCTATAAATACAGATAACAGAAAATTAGGGGGATTAATTCAGTTATATATCCTGTCTACAATCAGCCAATAAAGGTGTGAGGAGACAAATTGTCTTACTTTTTTATCCCTTTACTTCCAAGGATTAGGTGTCTTGTTAGTTGGCTATTTGATATAACTCATGTGAACAGAAAAAGATCTTATACCAACATTAAACCTGGAGTAGAGTTTCCTGCCTGTAAGTAAACATACTTAAATGTACTAATGTACAAATGAACTGATGGGACTGTTTCCAGCTTGCCAGGTGTATAAATGAATCAAGCATTAAGTATTTAGCGAAGATATCCTGTAGAAGAAAAGTGACATCGTGACACATGGACCACATGGTTATTTGGATAATGATGTGTGATGGGGACATACTTCTTGTGTGTCATGACCATGCTAAGTAGAGGTGGGTGAAAGGTCTTGTCATGTTCTCGCAAAAAAAAAATCTGTGACAACCACCTTGTTGTAGGATTTTTCATTGGGAAATCCACTTTAAATAAAATGATTAAAATCTTCACCATTTTTGCCCATTGCTAAACATTTTTTGCTATTTTTTCAATGACTACAAACTTTTTTTCCCCTTTACTTACAGTTCTTCACGTTTTCACCATAAAAATGTGACATTTTCTAGGAAGTGAAAAACAATACAAGCAGCTAGAGAGAGAATGTTCTAGGCTGTTGTTCTGTGATTTATAAAGCAAAATTGTGGCAGGAGATCTTCATAGTGTGTGCTATCACTATGAGCACCTGTAATGTAAATAAAAGGAGGAGCTAGAAGGACTGTTATGCTTCCAATGAGTCTGAGGAGGAGGGGAAAGTGACCACTACCAGCACTGAAGGGTCTGGATGCCCTGATTCCCCAGACCCAATGATAGCCAGTCCCCTACATCACCCTTGGGGAGTTTTTGTGACAGGCAGAGGAAGAAGAGACCAGTAGTGTGAGCAGGACAGGTCAGTTACCAGTGCCTGCCACCAGTGCTGTGCCTGCTAGCTTGTCTTTTGATTCTCAGGAGGGGGAGAGGAAATGATGCCAAGTGTGACATCCCCAAGCAGTCCCAGCACTACTACTACTATTAAGATCCAGTAGCTACAGACTCAGAGTGTTAGGAGTTGGGAGGGGGTGATACTAGTAGTAAAGAAGACTTTGAGTATTTGGTTGCTGTTAGTGATAGTGAAGCAGCTGGAGGGACTAGTGTGACCTCAGTAGATCCTCCTGTTGATGCTGAGGTGGCAGGGCTAGTGATGCAGAGCAGCCAGACTAGCGGTTAAGGGAGCTCACAAAAGTCTCCTGACCCTGTGATGCCCCTTCCACCCATGGCATTGTCCCTATTGAACATGATACTGAGGAAGGCATAACTTGTGGCTAGCAGCAGTAACACCACCACCATGAGCACAGATCAGCTGCCTGTCCCTGCTGCCAGTCTGCTTTCTTCGGCTCAAGAGATGGCAAGTGTGACAGAAGGGGACCCTCTGTCACATTTGTCTGTACCTCCAGCAGTGAGACTCTAATAGAGCAGCAGCAAGGAGGGACTGGCATTGGTGATGATGATGAGGGTGATGGTGGAGCAGCTTGAATGAAAAAGACATAATGGCCTTTTTAGCCTACACTGAGAAGGAATGGGAGACAGGTATAGGGATGGGCATCACCACAACCACCAGCACTGAGATTGGCCACTTTGCAGAGTTTGCTGCTACTGTAATTTCTGCTGCTGCTGAATTGCAAGGTCGTCAGAATCATGAGGAACAGGCTAGTGTGCCACAGACCACTGAGGATACAGTGGGAGTGGGGTCCAGCAGTAGTGATGTGGGACTAGGACAAGTTCCACTTGCCAGCAGCAGTACTCCTGGTCCTAGCTGTAGTGATGATTCTGAGGCAGTAGCAGCAACAACACTATCATCCTCTATCCCACCCAGTGAAGGGGAATGTGTATGAGGAGAAGAAGAAGAGAGAGGCCATTCTTCTCCACCTTTCCCCTCCCCCCTGAGGTCCTGGGTGTGGGACTATTTTTCTCTTGGGGCAGACACAGTACAGTCATCAGCGACTGTGCTGAATTTGTGACTTGTCAGCGAAAAAAGTGGAAAAGAGGGAACACACCTTGGCACAACTGCCCTAATCACACATAAAAAACAGACACCATGATATTTATGTGAAGCATGTTAAAGCCCCCCACCAAAGGAATCGAGCACCACTGTTGCTGTACCCCCTGACTCTCTCCAAAGGCAAGAAGAGGCCAGATGTAAATCAAAGAGAAGGAAGAATAGAGAAACCCAGCCAAAGCCTGAAAACTCAATGGCAAGCGAAAAATCTGGCTCGTCATTACCTTCTTGCTCTAGGATCCAGCTATGGGAATATGTAACTACATCTTCTGGTGATCCACCTCGTTCATCGTTACCTACCCACCGACTGATAACCATTGTGTAGATGTCAAGATGTGGCAGTTCGTGTTCAACCAGTGCACACATGGCAATGTGGTGGACGGTAATCGTAAGCAGGCCATCAAGAAGCATCTGAAGAGATTCCACGGCGTAGAATATGCTGAGATGGAGGCAGGGATGGTTCAACATTACTATTAAACTACAAGTTATCACTTGTCTTTAGTGGGGAGTGGACAAGGGGCATAATGACAGCAGCAGTACTTGGTTTCTGGTGGGATGTTTTCACATTGGGGACCCTAATCGTCATGGTATTGGGTTAGAGTTGTGCCATGTGTTTGATGTTAGTGCATATGTGCCCATTGTTAACAGTCCTTCACTTATTTACTACAGACATTGTGCACATTGTAGTTGCTGATGACAGGTACGGGTCCTTCCTGCTCTCAAGGGAAAATTTTCTTTTTTTTTTTTTTCGTTTTCAATTCTTTATTCATATATTAAAGAAACATACAGAATGAAAGGACAGTAATGGCAAACAGTCATTTAAGAATACTATCAGTATCCAAACAGAGTATGCCATATATAGCAGTGTATTCAAATACCGATATGTCCCTTCCCAGGGAGAAAAAAGAGATATATACTGTTTAACCTAACATAAAGGTAGATTCAGTGGATGTAAAGAGTAGAAAGACTGTAGTTTGCATTTAAAGTCTTAAATAAAAGATAGTAGAAAAAGCTTGAAATTCTAATGCATATATACCTATGCTTTGCAAACAAACCTATACAAAACTCTGGTAGCTTAAGCATAATATATGAGTAGGTGAAAGTGTGGGCAAAGTGACATGGTGATATGCCCGGCACCCTGCTTGAATAGCACGCAGGGACCTCGAGGAGCTCTTGGGGGGGGGGGGCAGATATAAATTGGTACAATATTAGGTCTAAGACCCGGATGTGATCTGCACAAATATGCACAAGTGAGTCCAATAGCAGTGTGAGATGCTAAACATGTAACATTATGAACAGAGTACAGTACATGCAGCAAATATACAATATCTTGAGGAGAAAGGAAGATATAAATGACCCCATGGTTAGAAACTGACCTGGTCATACCTTGCAAACCTTCTGAACAAAAGGAGTCATCTGATACCTGAAATCATCTGATAGCTTGGGGACATCACAAATGGTAAAGTGCACATATATCAGGGACCAAGATAATAGAACATGCAAGGAATAATTGAATCCTAGAGAAACAGGCAGTAACATCCCAGAGACACCAGACAGAGGCCAGATAAATATTCTCTATGTGCTTAATAACGACCTTAATTGTGTGGAAACAGTGAAACATAATACATGAACAAGTAACATTAGTGGCACGCAATCCAAGACTCCCTAGCAATACCCTGAGGACACTAGAACACACCCCTAAACAGCAACCGTCTGCACCAAATATAAACCTCCCAATAAACATTCTATAGCATGTCATAATAGCACAGAAGGGTAGACGTGAAAACATAGGCAATCTCCCCTGGGCCCTAGGGGAGACCACCCACAATCCGCGGGGCAGATGTATAGTCCAGAGGAACGTCCAACTGCCACAGGGCAGGTCCAGGGAATCCAAGGTGAACATCTGAAACAGTCAAGAGCCCCAGGTACAGTATCCGCATCATAACAGGAGAAGCACATAGTGCAATCATATCTTCAATTATCAGGATCCAGTCAGTCAAAGGAAAAAGCAACCACATCAACTGGTAGACAAACTTGAATAGCAGAATATGTGGGAATAGGTACCAAGGCAGTCCCAACCAAACTGAGAGACAGTGACTCCTGGGTCCCATGGGGAGGTATCCCATCTAACCATCGAACCACTCGGGAAGCAAAACGAAGAGGCACGAACCAAAAAGACACCCACATCAGTTTGGCACCATCATCAATACACAGGGAACCACTACTATTATATCGTGTCACAAACTGGCATATTCTTCTTTCACGACATGCAGACTCTCATCCATCAATGACCGAAACTCCAGCTTGGATAGCAAATGCTTAATATCCTCCTTTGTGAGGTACTGAGGCGAAGTTTCAGATACTGTAGAGCAGGGATATAAATCCAGAATCAAAACCATAGGGCTGGTAGCAGGGATCAGCATGGATGCAGGGCCAGCTCCCTCCCTTGGAATCTGTGCTCTGGCCACCATGTTATTTGGCTATGGCGTCTTAATAGCACTTGAACGAAGAACCCCGTCGTAAAAATCTGTGCAGCAGAGCTTCGGTTAGACCATTGTGAAAAGGGCAAAGCACCGCCACAGTGATGTAGAGACCAAAATAACAACTGTATCATCAAGTATAAGATAGATATAACATCATAGTATTATTAATTTTGTTTGTTATTTTACATATATATATATATATATATATGAGAGAGTCAGAAATGGGCAGAATTTATTCAGTCATCAAGGCAAAAAATTACAGGTCCTGTAATTTTTTGCCTTTGATGACTGAATAAATTCTTTAAGAAGTCCCACAGGTAGATATTATAAAATGACATATAACATATAAGCAAAAACAGTTATAAAAAGAAATAAACATAAACATTTTAAAAACATACCACTAGTTGTTTGGGGGTGAAAGTTATGGGGCTTTCACCAAAGATGCTTTGTGTCCTCTCGAGATGACAGTTGAAGATTTTTTTCAACTACGCTCACTTCATGAGACAGGAGACTATAGTGAGGAGCAAGCAGCATCATTTATTTGCATCAAATTTTGTCCAGCCCATCAAGGTAACCCCCTTTCTGGCATGAGGCTGACCATGCGCAGTATCTTTCCAGAATGCAGCCCCAATAAAACATTTGTCTTTTTGGGAATCAAAAAGATATAGTACCATAAGTGGACATGCAACAATGCTTAAAGTTAACCCATTCAGTACCAGCAGGACAATATATAACCTCCTTTGGGACTTTCAAACCTTTAAACATTTTCTGTTGATGATATTTAGTTTCAACTTTCCTTAACAAAAGCTACTTAATTAGCACAGGGTTCCTTTTTATATATCTGGTGGCTGTAACCACACATTAAACATTTCTGGAGATATGTATGTGATCTTATAATAAATTAATTGTACTTTCTTGAACAAGTTGTCATGTTGCGTCATACTGGAAAAATACATCCCATCCCCAACATTACAGTTGTTGGTTGTCTTTCTTTATAGATTTGAAAATTCATAGCTAATGCTCACCATAATGTATTAGATGCCACTACCCTACTCTCACCCATTTACGCCTAACCTATTTGTCATGGTTCCCAGTGCAATTTCCCTGTAATTTTTTTCTTGTTTTCTTTATTATGAGTAGAAATTAGGTCCTGCTCTGTGTTACAGAATTTATCTGGATTCACC
This sequence comes from Rhinophrynus dorsalis, assembly GCA_037306005.1. Taxonomy (NCBI): domain Eukaryota; kingdom Metazoa; phylum Chordata; class Amphibia; order Anura; family Rhinophrynidae; genus Rhinophrynus; species Rhinophrynus dorsalis. The sequence continues at coordinate 335,275,276 of CM074720.1, read as the reverse complement.
CATCATAGTTTAGCAACTGTTCAGTAGGTAGCTGTGTATTGTTTGCTGTTGTGAGACATCATTGGGGGAGATGCACTAAGGTGATAAAGTGGTGATGCCTTCTCCAGTGATATCACTTCTCCAACTCCTATGTTATTCTACGGAGCCAATTCCCCATGATTTCTCAAGTGGAAGACAGCTTAGTGCATAGCCTCTATAGAATAACATAAAAACTGGAGGAATTATATCACTGAAGACATATTCTCCACTTCATCATACCATAACATACCTTATTGCATAACTCCCAAGTCTCCTGGATTTGTGGGATGCATGATTTATGCAACTATATTGTTTGTTCAATGTGAGTTATTTCATATATATCCCATAAGGTAATCTGTATTGTCATATCTTTACCACTGCTCACTATATATATATGTATATATATATATATATATATAAATATGTAAAATAACAAACAAAAATAATATCTTGTAATACCTCTTTTATTAGACTAACAGAATTTTGGACTGACAAACTTTCGAGAGAACCTCCCTTTCTCAAGTCTAAAGACTTGAGAATGGGAGGTTCTCCCGAAAGCTTGTCAATCCAAAATTCTGTTAGTCTAATAAAAAAGGTATTACAAGATATTAATTTTGTTTGTTATTTTACATCGGCATCACTGTACTAACGCGGCTACAATCTCCACTCGTATTATATATAAGTGCACATTAAAAAATACAGACACACACCAGGAAATTCAAACATGAATACACAGGTGGGGGGCGGGAGATGCACTAAGGTTTGATGCTGTGTGTCTGGTGATGTGTGGTCACATATGCACTAAGAATTAGGGATGAGGGGGGAGGAGAAGTTCCCCACTACCATACAGGGTGGTCAAACTGCCGGGGATGCCTTCCCTTATACATCGCCAGCAGTAGATAACCCGGAAGTCTGAGAACTTCCTCTCTGTTTCCCCTCTTGTTCAGACTTCAGCACACAAACGGCTGCCCTCCTTTAACCCTTTGAGCATATTATTATTCCACAGAGCTCTCCATAGATTGGTGACAACAGAAATATAAACACCCTAGTGTAAAAGCCCCTGTACACCGGCCAAGGTCCGGAACCCTTTGAGTGCCAGAGGGGTACGCAACGCATTGCAAAGCAATGCGTTGCTTACCCCTCTGGCACTCAAAGCGTTAAGCGACCTCTACCTCACTTCTCCATGCGATGCAGTCTTGCGTCACCTCACTCACGAGATGTAATCATGCTCAGTAGAGACTGCTAAATGCACACAGTCTCTACTGCACATGACGGCTTCTGACAAATATCCTTAGCAAATTATTATGTAGGTTGAGAACAAAAGCAGATGTATCATGCTTGGAAGAGCTTACATTCTAAGTACAGCTTCCAGCCAGTATCTTAACTTTTTGAGTGCCATAGGGGTGTGTAATGCACATCATCATGGCACTCAAAGGGTTAAGATAGAGCAGCTGTTGTCTCTTCTCTTTAGCAGAGACAGCAAACTGTATCTGGCTTCATACAGAGCTACAGGGAGATCCCATCATTGACATTCTCAGGTAGGTGATGTTGGGACTGTGAACTCTGAGTTTAGTGCATGTGGCGAACAGCCACATTAACATATAAAAACACCCATATGAATACAACAATGGTTTATTAACCTGCTTTTCCATTGGAAATAAGCCATTGTGTTCAGCCCCAAATCATAAACCTGGCATGGTGAACTGAAGGATATATGATGGCGAAGACAGGTTAGAGCGTACTAGCTATGTGCCTTCTACACAGATCCAAGACATCACCATCCTGAGCCCTTTTTGAACTTTAGTGTATTTCATAGCTTGGGCATACAGAATTGCCTGCTGATAATGCTGTAGCTTGGGTGAATACAGCTAAAGGTGGTCAGCTACAGTACGAGTACAAACGTCCTAAGACTGTAATGAAAAATGCAGATAGTACACAGAGCAGCCCCTAGTGATTCACAGTCCAGGAGTAATGGGCTTATAATCAAATGTCATGATCTTCCAGATACAGACACACATTGTGAAACAATGCAGTGCACACTCTTCTGGTCCTTAAAGAGTTATGAGAGGCAAGTGGAGTACCAATGAGTCTGATAAAGCACACAGAGTTGGAGAAGTCATGATAAGCCCTAATAGATAAACAAGAATCTTTTCCACTGAGAGAGAACACCAACATATAACTGTCAAGAGTAGGCCTGCTGTTCCTATTTCTATTGTTTCATTGAATAAAATTGATGCACCGCAGCAAATATATATTTAAACTGACTGCGTTTAAACTATTTAATATATATATTTAAAATGCCTACTGAGTTTAAAATCAAATGGAAATCCTTTGCTTCAGGTCCTGTCTTGAGAAAGCCTGAGCATTTTCCATACCTACCTGCCCTGCAGTAGTTGCTAAGAGCAAGGTAGCTTCTTGGCATGAGAGTAATCCATCATAGTTTTAGGTACCTGTCTGGATCTGTCATGCATGGAAGAATAGCTGCTGGAACTCGTGCTCGTGGATCCCATAAATGTTCCTATTGATGGGTCAGACAAATGAAGTGAAGCGTTGGAGACATATCGATAATTCAAGGGGATAAAAATGGTCCATTTGAGTTAATGGAAATTTCAATTTGTTCCATGTGTTACAGTTGTTTTGCTTGAGATCTGCTCTATTTTTCTTAGTACATCAGACTCACTGCTTATTTTGTGTATTTTACTAACATTTTAAAGTGGAGCAATTCTAGAGCAAACCAACTACACTGTAGAATTCAAATAAAACCCGATTGCTTTAAATTGGACTTTTAACCCCTTGAATGTACTGAAGGGGTTAAAATCCCATTTAAATTACTGAGTTTGTTAGTTTATCTTGTATAATGCAGTTGGTTTATCCAAGAATTGCTCAACTTTGCTTTTACAAATAACGTCCATTGGTGTGGATGTAAAAATTTGCCAGTGGTTGCACTTAAGGAGATGCACTTAAGTGTGTGATCACTGTAGTGCATACCGGGGACAATCTCTGCCATCATTAGGCTTTAACCCTTAGACTGTCAGAGGGGTATTGTCACGGTGTGCAGGCAAAAGAAGGACATACGCAATCATATGAAATATAACCACCTTTATTTATAATGTACTGCAATAATTGTATAGCCCACACAACCCCCAGACAAGCAAATAGGACCCAAGGTCCCTCCGGAGCTGCACACTGTGCTATGCCCTGCACTACTCAATTGGGACAACAGAGAATGGTAGAATATGTGTAAGTCACCACTTGGTCTGCGAACGGAGGCATCAGACTGCGAAAGTAGACCAGAACCAGGAAGCACCGAGACTACAGGTCAGGCAAGCAGGTAGTGTAGGGAGCGAGTAGGCAGCCAGAGTCACAGGTCAGACAATCCGGGACTACACGGAGCGAGAATAACCAGGCCCACAGGGAAGGCAACTAGAGGCTATACTGAGCGGGTAGTAGCCAGGGTCACTGGTCAGGCAAGCTGGGGTCATACACAGAGCAAGTAGTCAGCCAGAGCCACACAAGTCAGAACCGATGTGGGTAGTCAGACAAGCCGGGGTCATACACTGAGCGGATTCTCAGATAAGGCACAGATCACAATGGAGCACAAAACACAATAGCAGAAACACCATGTAAGGACAATGACTCCTAGGCCCAGGGAGGTTTATAAAGGAGCATAAGGAGGCGGGTTCCAATTAGGCCACCCAGAATAGGACCCATAAACAGGCATCCATGCTAGTGCCTGTTACCTGATGTAGCAATGAGGAAGTGGCCGGAGGCCATGCTGGCCGGCGGCCATACAGAGGTAAAGAAGCACAGGATAGCCCAAGGGAGACGATAGGTATGTAACAAATTGCTAAGCAATGCTTCTTTGCATTCATTGTTAATGCCAGCAAGACCTGCGTGCCAACCCCATAGTATGTACAGAGAAATGGCATACACTTACTCTACCTCCTCTACACATTGCTTATTACATTGGACTGTAACGGAAGGAAGCAAGAGGACCGCGGTCGACTTCCGTCTTCGTTCCCGGGTCTCTCCTTCTCGACGCCGGACTGGCGCCGTCGAGTGCACCAGTCGAACAAACCAGCGTTCCGGAGGTCGACTCAAAGCGGCGTCGAACCTCGGGAAGACCGAATCTGCTCGAAGGATGCGGCTACCGGAGGGGTCACGGCACTCGAACGCCGTCGAACACGTACACAGGACCGAATCAGGGAAAAGCGTAGCAGGAACCAAGTCGGTATCTCTAGCCGTTCGAGCACTCCGGTCCTCAACTCGAGTCCACGTCGCCGCCTGACAGGATACAGAGGTCGGTAGCGGGGTCCTGGCAGCAGACGGACGAACGTACAGGAACCTGGTTCGAATGGGCGGCAGAGTGGCCACTTTTACCACAGGAACAAACGGACTCCAGGACTCTGGTTCACTCCAAACAGTAACTCACTTTATTAAACAAGACATTCAACTTTTATACAGTTTACAACATGGTACCACAATAGGAAGGGGAAGGGCCAGGCATTCTAATGCAGGCTTGGCCCAGGGACCAATCCAACACAATGGGTATACACAACAGACCAATGGTGACAGTGAACAATGGACCAATGGCAGGGGAAACAGAGGGACCAATGGTAGCCCAAGGAAACAAGCCAATGGGAGATGGGCTACTGAACACAATGTGGACACTGTGAAACTTAACATGATTGAATTAACGTCTGGACAAAGACAATGGACTGACTAGAGGGAATACACATCTGAGAACTGGGCCAGGGGTTGAAGCACGTACACACTAGTTTAAATATGCGGCTTCAACCCTGGCCAATCAGCGTGCGCAGTGAGTCGTACGACGGCCAATCCGGCGTTGACTCACTGCCTCCGGTTTCCCGCGTTCGAGACGGCATTGATGCCTCGAACAAAGGACCCGGGGAACCACCGGCTTCGATGATCGTGTATCCCTCGTACATTAAACCATACAATACATTCGACAATATAAAACGTACAACATTTGACATAAACAACCTTGTAACATAATGATAGGGAAATCCCTATCAGAGTTCACATAAGGCCACAAGGCCATAGTCTTTAAGAAAATTGTTCGTGGTCCAGACAAGGGCCTAAGTAACGGATAACATCCGTTACACTTCTCCCCCTTTTGGTTCCAAGCCAGCGGGTGCAGTAGTAAACGCTGGCTTGGAGCTGTAGGAGGGCATGAAGGGGGTGAGGCACTTGTCTGGACAGTGCACTAGTCCGAAGGCCTTGGTCCTAGGCCAGTTTCCACTGAGGGACCCCTTGTCCTGGGCCAGTGGTTTAAGTAGTCTTTTTGTCCTGGGCCAGGGGAAAACATGAGCCCTTTGTCTGGGCCAGGTAGTGGTGCACAAGGCCCTGCTCCTGGGCCAGTGAGGAGAATGCCAGTTCCTTTGTCCTTAGTCCTGGGCCAGAGGAACTGATACCGGGTTGCCCTGACCAATAACAGATTAGGGGGCCTCTCCTGGGCCCTTCTCCAGGCAGTGCTACAGTCAAATCCTTCTGGGTCTGGGGCCAGTGGCTCGGGGTCCAGAGCCAGTCTATAAGGGGGATCTCCCTGAGGCAATGATGACGCTGGTTTCTGGGCATCAGAGTTTGGGGAGAGCGGCACATCTCCCCCTTTTAGTTGGGCCAGGGTCCCAGAGGGACAAGAGCGGATGCAGTTCCCACGCTCCTGAGTCAAATCAGGTATGGGCCTGATGGGGAATACATTCCCACCCATCAAGCTGGGGTCAACAGGGGACAAAGAAGAAAATCGGGAGATCGAGCGCCAACCAGTCTATGTTCAAGGGGTAAATAGTATTCTTGATAATTCAATTAGGTCTCAGACAGATATTGGCTACCATGGAATCTTGAATAAACTTGATAGTGGTGTAACTCTTAGAGAAGATACTTGTCAGTTCGTCATATAGTTCTTTACTGTAGAAACATACAAGACAGAAATCGACTCTAAGAGTAAATCTGCATACAAGTGAGTGTAATATCACAAGCCCCCATACAGGTAAAACTCACCAAATGTATGGCTTGAAAGTATGTCCACAAAGCCCGGTCTGGCTTATATATAAAGATCTTCTCCAGTATGTTAAACGAAAATGGTACAAAGAGGGCTTCAAATGGTAGTGGACGTCTTGGACTCTTTAGAACAGAAATACACAACACCACATATCTGAGAGCAAATCTGTATAAATCGATGTACAAAAAGAATGTCCCCTACAGGACCAAACTCACCAGATATATATGTGGTGGATGTGTTTGAGAGACCCGACCTGGCCACAGCTCACAAGAAGTCCAACATAAATAATCCACGTGGAATAATGAATAAAAATGTGTAATTTATTTATAAGTTTCCCAACGCGTTTCGTGGCTCTGTAGTCCACTTCATCAGGGGATAGATGTGACAACCGTAAATATGCCATGTATTTATACATTCATATAGTAAATACTTACATGTGTTACCGTGTCGGCTGATGGAGAAGGCGTCCGGTCTAGCATGGCACTCAGTGCGGCGTCTTGTTGACCCGCATGTCACGGCAGAGGGCCCCACGCCTCGTTCTCAGAGGCTACGTAGCTCTAAGTTGCCATGGAGACCTGACGCCTTGTCTCCGGTTCAGCACAGCCTAGCTCAGCCGAGGTGAGGCATCCCTGTTAGTGCGCCGCGAATGTCTCGATAGAGATTCTGCCCTTTTCATTCATAGACAACACGGCTGATCACTATATACATGGGTGCCCCCTCTACGGCCTAACCAAGTTAACTCCGGATCTAACATGCAACTATCAAATGTGCAGACATAATGCCAAAATTTAAAAATATAAAAATAAACGTATACAATCATATTAAAATATAGGTAATGGTAGTATTAACTTTGCCATCATATAAATTTTAAAATATTTATCATAATGAAAATTTCATTGTCCTTCTACCTCATGTTTGTGTCATAGTATATATATATATCTGTAAACCCTATGGATAACCAAATGTCTAAAATCTGCTTATAGTAAAGAAAAAATTAGAAAATTTTTAAATTTTTAAAGAATTTTATTAGAGGATCAATTTTATTATTTTATTATTTTAGTCTTTTTAATCTTTATTTTAATCTTGTAAAAAGTTGCTGACCTCCATTTCTTCATTTAACCCACGAGGAGCCAAGGTATCTAGTGTATAGATCCAGTATGCCTCCCTGCGACACAGTGTAGAGAATCTATTAGATTTTGAGACCGGAATATGTTCAATCCCAGTTATCTTAAAGTTGTTAATTCCTCCTTTCTTACAGTTATTAAAATGTTTTGGGATTGTATGTGTTTCCATTCTTCTACTAATAAGATATCGATGTTCTCTTGCACGTTCTCGAAGGGGTCTCGTAGTTCTACCCACATATTGAATCTTGCAGCCGCATGTTATAACATATATGACAAAAGGTGTGTCACATGTTATCAGATTTTTAATTGGGTATATATTTTGATTGACTGAACTTTGTATATTTGACACTTTGTTAGTTAGAAACTTGCAATTAGTGCTAGTGTTGAGCGAGCGTGCTCGGCCGATGCTCGGATCGGCTCGAGCATCGCTCTGCTCTGCACATGGCGGTACTCGTACGAGTACCGCCAGGTGCTCGCCCGACATGCTCGGGTGAAGAGGATCTGTGCCGGAAGAGGCACAGATCCGAAGACGCTCCGCTGGACCACCAGGGAATGGAGGTACGGGGGCATTGCGGAGATGAAGGGGGCATTGCGGAGATGAAGGGGGACATTATGGAAGAGGGGCATAGACTCTATGCCCCTCTTCCACAATGTCCCCCTTCATCTCCGCTATGCCCGTCTTCCACAATGTGCCCCTTCATCTCCGCTATGCCCCTCTTCCACAATGTCCCCCTTCATCTCCTATGCCATAGAGGAGATGAAGGGGGACATTGTGGAAGAGGGGCATAGCGGAGATGAAGGGGGACATTGTGGAAGAGGGGCATAGAGTCTATGCCCCTCTTCCACAATGTCCCCCTTCATCTCCGCTATGCCCCTCTTCCACAATGTCCCCCTTCATCTCCGCTATGGCATAGGAGATGAAGGGGGACATTGTGGAAGAGGGGCATAGCGGAGATGAAGGGGGACATTGACCAGGCACCCTCCGCTCATCAGAGCAGGGGGTGCCTGGTTTAATGCTCGAGTGCTCCCATTCATTTGAATGGGGCTCGGGTGCTCGGCCGAGCACTCGAGCATCAGGGGGTGCTCGGTCAGAGCACCCGAGCACCCGAGCATCGGGGTGCTCGCTCATCTTTAATTAGTGCACCTACTGTGTAGGCATCTATAATTGCCCATTGGAGTTGTAGAATTAAATATACCTCCTTTATCTTTTCCATTTTTTATGTTTTTAGGTCTACTGGTGGCCACATATCCTCGAAGATTTTTGGCTTTTTTATATGTGATCTTTGCTTTGGCTGGAAGAATATTTTGTAAAAGGGGATCTTGTCTTAAGATTCCCCAATATTTATCAATGATTGTATGAATCATTTTTGAGGCTCCATTGTATTGGGTTATCAATGAGGGTGATCTTTTGGCTATTGCCATTTTCTCTTTGTTCTTCAACAGATCTTCTCTATTCAACTTTAGGGCTCTGTTGCATGCTGAATTGATAACTGAACTTTTATGTCCTCTTTCCAGTAGTTGTTGTTTGAGATCTTCACTTTTGGCCAAAAAATCTTCCCTATTGCTGCAATTTCTCCTTAACCTGTGAAATTGGCCAAAGGGGATGTTTTTTATCCATTTTGGGTGATGGCAGCTATCTGCCCTCAAATATTGGTTTCTGGATACCTCTTTTTTATGTATAGTACTGACAATCTGTTGTTCCGGGATTCCTCTAAGTTTTAGGTCTAGGAAAGTGATTTCTTCCTTATTGACTTCAGAGGTAAATACCAGGCCCATATCATTTGAATTGAAGCTATGTATAAGGTCTGATAGTGAATCAAGCGTACCTCCCCAAATAATGAGGATGTCATCTATGTAGCGGCCATAGTATACTAGGTTGCCCCCCCATTTCTCTCTGGGCCAAACTGACAGGTCTTCCCATAGTCCCATAAATAGATTAGCATATGAAGGGGCAAACCTAGTTCCCATGGCCGTACCTCTGATTTGTAAGAAGAATTCCTCCTGAAATTGAAAAAAATTGTGATGTAGTATAAATGAGACACATTTGATGATAAATTCCATCTGTTTTTGTGGAAATTTTGCTTCAGTCTCCAAGAAGTACCTGATAGCCTGTAGTCCCAAAATGTGGTCAATACAAGTGTATAAGGATGCAACATCAAGTGTTACCCAAATATAATGATCTTTCCATATAATTGATGACAGAATGTTTAACACATGCTGCGAGTCTCTTATATAGGACGGAAGTGTAACTACATGTTGTTGTAAGAAGAAATCTATATATGCGGATAGATTAGAGGTAAATGAATTGATGCCTGATATAATGGGCCTACCTGGAGGATTGTTATTATCTTTATGAAGTTTGGGTATATGGTAAAAGAAGGGGGGATCCGCATGTTCAACATAGATAAATTGAAATTCTTGTTTGTTTAATATGCCTTCCTCCAGTCCTTCTTTTAATAATGCTTTTAGGGAATCATTGAAAATTTCAGAGGGATTGTATGTGAGTTTTCGATAAGAAACTTCATCTTTCAACAGTCTACAGGCCTCTCCCAAATACACAGTGGTGTCTTGTATAACTAAAGCTCCACCTTTGTCCGCTTCTCTGATAGTGATGGTCTTATCTGAGGTGAGAAGTTTTAAAGCAGTTCTTTCCTTCTTAGTGAGGTTATCCTTAGGATATGTATGCTTGCTGATCTTTTCCTTATAGTCTTTAATAACTATCCCAAAGAAAGCATCCACAAATGGTCCCTTATACTGAGATGGAAAGAACTGGGATCGCGGTTTATATGGAGTGTGTAGTATAGGTTCTTCCTGTATATTAGGTCCTATTTCATTTTCTGCCTGTAGGGATTCCAATATCTGCAAATATTCTAGATCTCCTGTATCTAAGACAGAGTGATCATTGTGAATATGAAATTTTCCAATAGGAGGTTTTGTTTTTTTAATTTCAAAGTATCTATGTAAAGATAACTCGCGTGTAAATCTTTTGAGATCTAGAAAAAAAGAGAAGTCATCTGGCTTACTTGTTGGAGCAAATTTGAGGCCTTTCTCCAACAGAGTTTTTTCATCAGCAGTTAATACTCTGTTAGAAAGATTGAAAATAGCCTGTTTGGATGTCCTTATTTTATCTTCTGGCTCTTTTGTTTTTGTTGATGTATTTCTTGTTCTTCTTCCTCCTCGTTTGCCTCTATGGAATCTCCTCTTGATCCCTTTGATCCCTGAGATGATTTCATTTTGCGTTTTCCTCTTTCCTTCTTGGTTGCACCAATTTCCAAAAAAGGTTCTTGATAGTTGTTTTCTTGGTGTGAGGAATTACCTATAATTATTTCAGTTTGCAGCACTTCAAAGGAATTCTTTAAAGGCATACACTCTTTGGAAGTAGAGGGCCCAATGTCATCCTTATATTCCAAATTGATCGTATCTATGGGACTAATTTCTAAAGGTTTAATATTAACATTCTTAGTCACTTTATCTAAACTTTTATCTTTATGATTGTATTTCAGCGAAGTGTTAGATGATTTTTCTATAGTTGTGGTCAATTTTTTAGGAATATATTTTCCATTGGTTGATAGATTTTTAGCCCTGGACCAAGATCTTATTTGATTATTCGCATAGTCATTTTGGTCTCTTTTAAGTTTTTTCATTTTTCGTTCTTTTAGTTCTTTTTCCAGGTTTGCTACCTTACTAACTGCTTTTTGGTCTAAATCCTTAAATAATGTATTGTTTTTGTGCTTTTGAAGTGTTTTATGTATGTCATCTATTTCTTGTTCTATTTGATTTAATCTTTGACTTCTAAAATTAATAATGTGTTTCATGAGGTTAAAAGAACAATTATCTAAAATGTTTTCCCATTCAATTTTAAACTGTTCATCATTAAAACCGCACATTTTTGTAATTCTTAATCCTCTGGGTATAATTTTGTTATCCACATATCGTTGGAGGGAAAATAAGTCCCACCACTGTCTCAGTTCTTGGCAGAGCAGGTCCTCAAGATTATTGAAGACCTTTCTAAGTTCACTATTATCATCATCTGGACCTTTATTATTTTTGTTTTCCGGTTTAGCTGGTTCCCTAAACATCTGTTCCAATTGCCTCCTCCTCTCCGATCTTGAAGAGATAGCCATACTTGCCATCTTCCAATGTCAGAGATAAGGAGTCACCAAGAGGAAAAAATGTACAGGTGTATCAAATGTATGGATAGAATTTGACAGATTTTAAGCAATATATGTATAATGTGGTATAGGGCAGCTTAGTGTAAACCAGAATCACATACAGTAAATGAATATACAAAGAAAAAACACCTAAAAAAGCGCTCCTAAATAATCTCTGTCAAAATAAAAGAATGGAATTAATTAAATAAAACAGAAAACAATAAACAATATATTAATGTCCCCAAAATATTAGATAGAAGGCTGCTCAGATCAGGGTGTTCCTGGTGTCACCCATCATGTATAGGATACAACAAAGAAGAAAATCGGGAGATCGAGCGCCAACCAGTCTATGTTCAAGGGGTAAATAGTATTCTTGATAATTCAATTAGGTCTCAGACAGATATTGGCTACCATGGAATCTTGAATAAACTTGATAGTGGTGTAACTCTTAGAGAAGATACTTGTCAGTTCGTCATATAGTTCTTTACTGTAGAAACATACAAGACAGAAATCGACTCTAAGAGTAAATCTGCATACAAGTGAGTGTAATATCACAAGCCCCCATACAGGTAAAACTCACCAAATGTATGGCTTGAAAGTATGTCCACAAAGCCCGGTCTGGCTTATATATAAAGATCTTCTCCAGTATGTTAAACGAAAATGGTACAAAGAGGGCTTCAAATGGTAGTGGACGTCTTGGACTCTTTAGAACAGAAATACACAACACCACATATCTGAGAGCAAATCTGTATAAATCGATGTACAAAAAGAATGTCCCCTACAGGACCAAACTCACCAGATATATATGTGGTGGATGTGTTTGAGAGACCCGACCTGGCCACAGCTCACAAGAAGTCCAACATAAATAATCCACGTGGAATAATGAATAAAAATGTGTAATTTATTTATAAGTTTCCCAACGCGTTTCGTGGCTCTGTAGTCCACTTCATCAGGGGATAGATGTGACAACCGTAAATATGCCATGTATTTATACATTCATATAGTAAATACTTACATGTGTTACCGTGTCGGCTGATGGAGAAGGCGTCCGGTCTAGCATGGCACTCAGTGCGGCGTCTTGTTGACCCGCATGTCACGGCAGAGGGCCCCACGCCTCGTTCTCAGAGGCTACGTAGCTCTAAAATGCCATGGAGACCTGACGCCTTGTCTCCGGTTCAGCACAGCCTAGCTCAGCCGAGGTGAGGCATCCCTGTTAGTGCGCCGCGAATGTCTCGATAGAGATTCTGCCCTTTTCATTCATAGACAACACGGCTGATCACTATATACATGGGTGCCCCCTCTACGGCCTAACCAAGTTAACTCCGGATCTAACATGCAACTATCAAATGTGCAGACATAATGCCAAAATTTAAAAATATAAAAATAAACGTATACAATCATATTAAAATATAGGTAATGGTAGTATTAACTTTGCCATCATATAAATTTTAAAATATTTATCATAATGAAAATTTCATTGTCCTTCTACCTCATGTTTGTGTCATAGTTTATATATATATCTGTAAACCCTATGGATAACCAAATGTCTAAAATCTGCTTATAGTAAAGAAAAAATTAGAAAATTTTTAAATTTTTAAAGAATTTTATTAGAGGATCAATTTTATTATTTTATTATTTTAGTCTTTTTAATCTTTATTTTAATCTTGTAAAAAGTTGCTGACCTCCATTTCTTCATTTAACCCACGAGGAGCCAAGGTATCTAGTGTATAGATCCAGTATGCCTCCCTGCGACACAGTGTAGAGAATCTATTAGATTTTGAGACCGGAATATGTTCAATCCCAGTTATCTTAAAGTTGTTAATTCCTCCTTTCTTACAGTTATTAAAATGTTTTGGGATTGTATGTGTTTCCATTCTTCTACTAATAAGATATCGATGTTCTCTTGCACGTTCTCGAAGGGGTCTCGTAGTTCTACCCACATATTGAATCTTGCAGCCGCATGTTATAACATATATGACAAAAGGTGTGTCACATGTTATCAGATTTTTAATTGGGTATATATTTTGATTGACTGAACTTTGTATATTTGACACTTTGTTAGTTAGAAACTTGCAATTAGAGCACCTACTGTGTAGGCATCTATAATTGCCCATTGGAGTTGTAGAATTAAATATACCTCCTTTATCTTTTCCATTTTTTATGTTTTTAGGTCTACTGGTGGCCACATATCCTCGAAGATTTTTGGCTTTTTTATATGTGATCTTTGCTTTGGCTGGAAGAATATTTTGTAAAAGGGGATCTTGTCTTAAGATTCCCCAATATTTATCAATGATTGTATGAATCATTTTTGAGGCTCCATTGTATTGGGTTATCAATGAGGGTGATCTTTTGGCTATTGCCATTTTCTCTTTGTTCTTCAACAGATCTTCTCTATTCAACTTTAGGGCTCTGTTGCATGCTGAATTGATAACTGAACTTTTATGTCCTCTTTCCAGTAGTTGTTGTTTGAGATCTTCACTTTTGGCCAAAAAATCTTCCCTATTGCTGCAATTTCTCCTTAACCTGTGAAATTGGCCAAAGGGGATGTTTTTTATCCATTTTGGGTGATGGCAGCTATCTGCCCTCAAATATTGGTTTCTGGATACCTCTTTTTTATGTATAGTACTGACAATCTGTTGTTCCGGGATTCCTCTAAGTTTTAGGTCTAGGAAAGTGATTTCTTCCTTATTGACTTCAGAGGTAAATACCAGGCCCATATCATTTGAATTGAAGCTATGTATAAGGTCTGATAGTGAATCAAGCGTACCTCCCCAAATAATGAGGATGTCATCTATGTAGCGGCCATAGTATACTAGGTTGCCCCCCCATTTCTCTCTGGGCCTTGAACATAGACTGGTTGGCGCTCGATCTCCCGATTTTCTTCTTTGTTGTATCCTATACATGATGGGTGACACCAGGAACACCCTGATCTGAGCAGCCTTCTATCTAATATTTTGGGGACATTAATATATTGTTTATTGTTTTCTGTTTTATTTAATTAATTCCATTCTTTTATTTTGACAGAGATTATTTAGGAGCGCTTTTTTAGGTGTTTTTTCTTTGTATATTCATTTACTGTATGTGATTCTGGTTTACACTAAGCTGCCCTATACCACATTATACATATATTGCTTAAAATCTGTCAAATTCTATCCATACATTTGATACACCTGTACATTTTTTCCTCTTGGTGACTCCTTATCTCTGACATTGGAAGATGGCAAGTATGGCTATCTCTTCAAGATCGGAGAGGAGGAGGCAATTGGAACAAATGTTTAGGGAACCAGCTAAACCGGAAAACAAAAATAATAAAGGTCCAGATGATGATAATAGTGAACTTAGAAAGGTCTTCAATAATCTTGAGGACCTGCTCTGCCAAGAACTGAGACAGTGGTGGGACTTATTTTCCCTCCAACGATATGTGGATAACAAAATTATACCCAGAGGATTAAGAATTACAAAAATGTGCGGTTTTAATGATGAACAGTTTAAAATTGAATGGGAAAACATTTTAGATAATTGTTCTTTTAACCTCATGAAACACATTATTAATTTTAGAAGTCAAAGATTAAATCAAATAGAACAAGAAATAGATGACATACATAAAACACTTCAAAAGCACAAAAACAATACATTATTTAAGGATTTAGACCAAAAAGCAGTTAGTAAGGTAGCAAACCTGGAAAAAGAACTAAAAGAACGAAAAATGAAAAAACTTAAAAGAGACCAAAATGACTATGCGAATAATCAAATAAGATCTTGGTCCAGGGCTAAAAATCTATCAACCAATGGAAAATATATTCCTAAAAAATTGACCACAACTATAGAAAAATCATCTAACACTTCGTTGAAATACAATCATAAAGATAAAAGTTTAGATAAAGTGACTAAGAATGTTAATATTAAACCTTTAGAAATTAGTCCCATAGATACGATCAATTTGGAATATAAGGATGACATTGGGCCCTCTACTTCCAAAGAGTGTATGCCTTTAAAGAATTCCTTTGAAGTGCTGCAAACTGAAATAATTATAGGTAATTCCTCACACCAAGAAAACAACTATCAAGAACCTTTTTTGGAAATTGGTGCAACCAAGAAGGAAAGAGGAAAACGCAAAATGAAATCATCTCAGGGATCAAAGGGATCAAGAGGAGATTCCATAGAGGCAAACGAGGAGGAAGAAGAACAAGAAATACATCAACAAAAACAAAAGAGCCAGAAGATAAAATAAGGACATCCAAACAGGCTATTTTCAATCTTTCTAACAGAGTATTAACTGCTGATGAAAAAACTCTGTTGGAGAAAGGCCTCAAATTTGCTCCAACAAGTAAGCCAGATGACTTCTCTTTTTTTCTAGATCTCAAAAGATTTACACGCGAGTTATCTTTACATAGATACTTTGAAATTAAAAAAACAAAACCTCCTATTGGAAAATTTCATATTCACAATGATCACTCTGTCTTAGATACAGGAGATCTAGAATATTTGCAGATATTGGAATCCCTACAGGCAGAAAATGAAATAGGACCTAATATACAGGAAGAACCTATACTACACACTCCATATAAACCGCGATCCCAGTTCTTTCCATCTCAGTATAAGGGACCATTTGTGGATGCTTTCTTTGGGATAGTTATTAAAGACTATAAGGAAAAGATCAGCAAGCATACATATCCTAAGGATAACCTCACTAAGAAGGAAAGAACTGCTTTAAAACTTCTCACCTCAGATAAGACCATCACTATCAGAGAAGCGGACAAAGGTGGAGCTTTAGTTATACAAGACACCACTGTGTATTTGGGAGAGGCCTGTAGACTGTTGAAAGATGAAGTTTCTTATCGAAAACTCACATACAATCCCTCTGAAATTTTCAATGATTCCCTAAAAGCATTATTAAAAGAAGGACTGGAGGAAGGCATATTAAACAAACAAGAATTTCAATTTATCTATGTTGAACATGCGGATCCCCCCTTCTTTTACCATATACCCAAACTTCATAAAGATAATAACAATCCTCCAGGTAGGCCCATTATATCAGGCATCAATTCATTTACCTCTAATCTATCCGCATATATAGATTTCTTCTTACAACAACATGTAGTTACACTTCCGTCCTATATAAGAGACTCGCAGCATGTGTTAAACATTCTGTCATCAATTATATGGAAAGATCATTATATTTGGGTAACACTTGATGTTGCATCCTTATACACTTGTATTGACCACATTTTGGGACTACAGGCTATCAGGTACTTCTTGGAGACTGAAGCAAAATTTCCACAAAAACAGATGGAATTTATCATCAAATGTGTCTCATTTATACTACATCACAATTTTTTTCAATTTCAGGAGGAATTCTTCTTACAAATCAGAGGTACGGCCATGGGAACTAGGTTTGCCCCCTCATATGCTAATCTATTTATGGGACTATGGGAAGACCTGTCAGTTTGGCCCAGAGAGAAATGGGGGGGCAACCTAGTATACTATGGCCGCTACATAGATGACATCCTCATTATTTGGGGAGGTACGCTTGATTCACTATCAGACCTTATACATAGCTTCAATTCAAATGATATGGGCCTGGTATTTACCTCTGAAGTCAATAAGGAAGAAATCACTTTCCTAGACCTAAAACTTAGAGGAATCCCGGAACAACAGATTGTCAGTACTATACATAAAAAAGAGGTATCCAGAAACCAATATTTGAGGGCAGATAGCTGCCATCACCCAAAATGGATAAAAAACATCCCCTTTGGCCAATTTCACAGGTTAAGGAGAAATTGCAGCAATAGGGAAGATTTTTTGGCCAAAAGTGAAGATCTCAAACAACAACTACTGGAAAGAGGACATAAAAGTTCAGTTATCAATTCAGCATGCAACAGAGCCCTAAAGTTGAATAGAGAAGATCTGTTGAAGAACAAAGAGAAAATGGCAATAGCCAAAAGATCACCCTCATTGATAACCCAATACAATGAAGCCTCAAAAATGATTCATACAATCATTGATAAATATTGGGGAATCTTAAGACAAGATCCCCTTTTACAAAATATTCTTCCAGCCAAAGCAAAGATCACATATAAAAAAGCCAAAAATCTTCGAGGATATGTGGCCACCAGTAGACCTAAAAACATAAAAAATGGAAAAGATAAATGAGGTATATTTAATTCTACAACTCCAATGGGCAATTATAGATGCCTACACAGTAGGTGCACTAATTGCAAGTTTCTAACTAACAAAGTGTCAAATATACAAAGTTCAGTCAATCAAAATATATACCCAATTAAAAATCTGATAACATGTGACACACCTTTTGTCATATATGTTATAACATGCGGCTGCAAGATTCAATATGTGGGTAGAACTACGAGACCCCTTCGAGAACGTGCAAGAGAACATCGATATCTTATTAGTAGAAGAATGGAAACACATACAATCCCAAAACATTTTAATAACTGTAAGAAAGGAGGAATTAACAACTTTAAGATAACTGGGATTGAACATATTCCGGTCTCAAAATCTAATAGATTCTCTACACTGTGTCGCAGGGAGGCATACTGGATCTATACACTAGATACCTTGGCTCCTCGTGGGTTAAATGAAGAAATGGAGGTCAGCAACTTTTTACAAGATTAAAATAAAGATTAAAAAGACTAAAATAATAAAATAATAAAATTGATCCTCTAATAAAATTCTTTAAAAATTTAAAATTTTCTAATTTTTTCTTTACTATAAGCAGATTTTAGACATTTGGTTATCCATAGGGTTTACAGATATATATATATACTATGACACAAACATGAGGTAGAAGGACAATGAAATTTTCATTATGATAAATATTTTAAAATTTATATGATGGCAAAGTTAATACTACCATTACCTATATTTTAATATGATTGTATACGTTTATTTTTATATTTTTAAATTTTGGCATTATGTCTGCACATTTGATAGTTGCATGTTAGATCCGGAGTTAACTTGGTTAGGCCGTAGAGGGGGCACCCATGTATATAGTGATCAGCCGTGTTGTCTATGAATGAAAAGGGCAGAATCTCTATCGAGACATTCGCGGCGCACTAACAGGGATGCCTCACCTCGGCTGAGCTAGGCTGTGCTGAACCGGAGACAAGGCGTCAGGTCTCCATGGCAACTTAGAGCTACGTAGCCTCTGAGAACGAGGCGTGGGGCCCTCTGCCGTGACATGCGGGTCAACAAGACGCCGCACTGAGTGCCACGCTAGACCGGACGCCTTCTCCATCAGCCGACACGGTAACACATGTAAGTATTTACTATATGAATGTATAAATACATGGCATATTTACGGTTGTCACATCTATCCCCTGATGAAGTGGACTACAGAGCCACGAAACGCGTTGGGAAACTTATAAATAAATTACACATTTTTATTCATTATTCCACGTGGATTATTTATGTTGGACTTCTTGTGAGCTGTGGCCAGGTCGGGTCTCTCAAACACATCCACCACATATATATCTGGTGAGTTTGGTCCTGTAGGGGACATTCTTTTTGTACATCGATTTATACAGATTTGCTCTCAGATATGTGGTGTTGTGTATTTCTGTACTAAAGAGTCCAAGACGTCCACTACCATTTGAAGCCCTCTTTGTACCATTTTCGTTTAACATACTGGAGAAGATCTTTATATATAAGCCAGACCGGGCTTTGTGGACATACTTTCAAGCCATACATTTGGTGAGTTTTACCTGTATGGGGGCTTGTGATATTACACTCACTTGTATGCAGATTTACTCTTAGAGTCGATTTCTGTCTTGTATGTTTCTACAGTAAAGAACTATATGACGAACTGACAAGTATCTTCTCTAAGAGTTACACCACTATCAAGTTTATTCAAGATTCCATGGTAGCCAATATCTGTCTGAGACCTAATTGAATTATCAAGAATACTATTTACCCCTTGAACATAGACTGGTTGGCGCTCGATCTCCCGATTTTCTTCTTTGTTGTATCCTATACATGATGGGTGACACCAGGAACACCCTGATCTGAGCAGCCTTCTATCTAATATTTTGGGGACATTAATATATTGTTTATTGTTTTCTGTTTTATTTAATTAATTCCATTCTTTTATTTTGACAGAGATTATTTAGGAGCGCTTTTTTAGGTGTTTTTTCTTTGTATATTCAACAGGGGACAAGGCAACACAAATGTCCTTGGTGAGGATCCTGGTCCCACTCACCAAGGTGGGAATCTCCAGTGCAGGGAAAATAGCAGGCTCCTTAACAATGACCGTGGCCCCACGCACTAGGCCAGGGGTCGCAGGGGGAGGCAGAACAAAGGCTGGGCTGGGGATGAGGACGGCTGTCCCACTCATCCCAGCCAGGACTTCACATGACCTGGTGCTCTTGCTCCCGTGCACCAAGTCAGGGGTTGCAGTGGGACTGATGGGGCACTCTTCCCCACCCATCAAGTCAAACAACACATCCTTAGGAGGCCCAGCAGCCCTACTCGCTTCCAGTCCGCTGGGGACCTCCTCTGGCAGGCCATCACACACAGGCCTTTCTTTTTCCTTGAGGGAGACCGCAGTCCCATCCCTCAAGGCGGCATTACTTGTACTCCTGGGGAGCACGCACGGCTCCGCTCCCAGGCCATCCTCCACCCCCGCCAGGGGCAACATTTTGTGGCTGCTGCTGGGTTCTCTCCCACCCAGTACAGCAGGGGTCTCAGGGGGACTGATGGGCTTGCCCCCACCCACCAGTTCACAGTCCATACTTGTAGGAGGGCCAGCGGCACTATTTCCTCCCAGCCCACTGGGATCCTCCTCCTGTAGGCCATCATACCCAAGCCTTTCTTCTGACTGGAGGGAGACCGCAGTCCCATCCCTCCAGGCGGCATCACTCATAATCCTGGGGAGCATGCACGGCTCCGCTCCCAGGGCATCTTCCACCCCCACCAGGGGCACCATCTTGAGGCTGCTGCTGGGTTCTCTCCCACCCACTACAGCAGGGTCCTCAGGGGGACTGATGGGCTTGCTCCCACCCAGCAGTTTACAGTCCATGTCTTTAGGAGGACCAGCGGCACTGTTTTCTCCCAGCCCACTGGGGTCCTCCCCTTGCAGGCCATCACACACCGGCCTTTCTTCTGCCTGGAGGGAGACCGCAGTCCCATCCCTCCAGGCGGCATCACTCATACTCCTTGGGAGCACGCACGGCTCCGCTCCCAGGGCAGCAGGGGCACTGGTGAGGAACGTATTCCCACCCACCAGTGTGGAGTGAACAGGGAAACCTCCATCTAAGTCCTCTTCAGATGGGTGACCCCCCCAGTCCTCATCTTCCTCTCTTGGAATCTCCTGGGCTTCCTCTATCCAGCCCATACACATCCGCTCCAAATTCCACTCCTCCTTGACTAACTGGTCAAGGGTCGCCTCCAGGTGCGGAGGAAAGTGGCTCCCAAACATAGCCCTTCGCTTATCCCAAATGTCCCAGTAGCGGCTGGAATACTGCTGGCCGAAAGTATTATCCTCCATCATAGCCATCCACACAAGTTGTTGCAGATCCAGACGTAGTTTAAATGGGAAAAAAACAACCATAACCTCGGCATATTCCTCGTGAAGGTGTTTGATTAAGTCCCAGTACCCGTCCTGGACTCAAAGCTCTTCTTTGATGCAGGCGGTGATCTCCCAGTAAAACTCTTCGGCGAGGTCACCCACAAAATTTCCCCATCGATCTCCGATGTCCCGGTACCGCATCTCGAACACTCCTATGGCCTCCGGTAGTAGCGCTTTGGCCGCCATCTCTCAACTGGTACACACGATGAAAGAAGGAGAAATCCCACTGCTGCCACCAATGTAACGGAAGGAAGCAAGAGGACCGCGGTCGACTTCCGTCTTCGTTCCCGGGTCTCTCCTTCTCGACGCCGGACTGGCGCCGTCGAGTGCACCGGTCGAACAAACCAGCGTTCCGGAGGTCGTCTCAAAGCGGCGTCGAACCTCGGGAAGACCGAATCTGCTCGAAGGATGCGGCTACCGGAGGGGTCACGGCACTCGAACGCCGTCGAACACGTACACAGGACCGAATCAGGGAAAAGCGTAGCAGGAACCAAGTCGGTATCTCTAGCCGTTCGAGCACTCCGGTCCTCGACTCGAAGGCTGAAGCTTAAGCAGGAAAACCAAGGGGCAGAGTCCACGTCGCCGCCTGACAGGATACAGAGGTTGGTAGCGGGGTCCTGGCAGCAGACGGACGAACGTACAGGAACCTGGTTCGAATGGGCGGCAGAGTGGCCACTTTTACCACAGGAACAAACGGACTCCAGGACTCTGGTTCACTCCAAACAGTAACTCACTTTATTAAACAAGACATTCAACTTTTATACAGTTTACAACATGGTACCACAATAGGAAGGGGAAGGGCCAGGCATTCTAATGCAGGCTTGGCCCAGGGACCAATCCAACACAATGGGTATACACAACAGACCAATGGTGACAGTGAACAATGGACCAATGGCAGGGGAAACAGAGGGACCAATGGTAGCCCAAGGAAACAAGCCAATGGGAGATGGGCTACTGAACACAATGTGGACACTGTGAAACTTAACATGATTGAATTAACGTCTGGACAAAGACATTGGACTGACTAGAGGGAATACACATCTGAGAACTGGGCCAGGGGTTGAAGCACGTACACACTAGTTTAAATATGCGGCTTCAACCCTGGCCAATCAGCGTGTGCAGTGAGTCGTACGACGGCCAATCCGGCGTTGACTCACTGCCTCCGGTTTCCCGCGTTCGAGACGGCATTGATGCCTCGAACAAAGGACCCGGGGAACCACCGGCTTCGATGATCGTGTATCCCTCGTACATTAAACCATACAATACATTCGACAATATAAAACGTACAACATTTGACATAAACAACCTTGTAACATAATGATAGGGAAATCCCTATCAGAGTTCACATAAGGCCACAAGGCCATAGTCTTTAAGAAAATTGTTCGTGGTCCAGACAAGGGCCTAAGTAACGGATAACATCCGTTACATGGACTAAGCCAGATGTAGATGGAAGGAACATCTAGAATACCCACAGAATGCCTTCTTGTCCTGCACTTGCCTCAAGGGGCATGCATAAAGGTAAGGATTTTGTGCATATGTAACTTATTAAGTTGAGGTTAAGCAGTCATAGGGATAGAACTACAATTCTGACATCTGTTATTGAGTGGAATTGGTGTGATATATCCAACCTGTTGTTTTTATTAGAAGCCACATTTGTTTTTACCAATTAGAGCTCAAGTGTCAGAAACCTTGCAAAGCCAGTATTAGTAGGAGCAAAGTTTCTATTGACCTGGCCTCCACTATAGTGCTATTTATGGCATTTCCTCTCTGTGTATAGATCCTCATTGAAAACTGGTGACCTTTAGGTACATTCCATTAGAGATTATTGGATGCAAAACTGAAACTGATAATTTTACCCTATAAAATGGTGCTTCAGGCTATAATAGGAGATTCTTAGTCCCCTAAAAACCTTTTTCTCATGTACATGTATTTGAGGTGTGATTCCTAGAGCATCCCCAACTTTTACCTTCCTCATATTTTGGTTTATTTTTATAATTTTCATTTTTGTTATCTCCTTCCTTCCCTTTTATTATTTTTATCTCATATAATGTTTTAACTGTTATCTTGCACCTCATCTCGTCCCGTGTCATACTGTCTTAAAAAGCTAATACGGTAGTTCTCAATCCACCCTGAATATGCAGTGTGGAAGTCTAGCATGTACTGTAACAGAGGATACAAATACATAAATATATAGGTCTTTTTAGGTCACACAATCATAATAACAGAAACAAATAAATCATGCAGAACACGTTCCAGTAATATACATTTGAAATTGTCACAAAGTGGGGGGAAGATATAAGAACCTCTATGTGGAGTCTGAACTCTGTTCTGATGGTCGGAACAGCTCGGAGACATGACTAGATGGTCGATGCTGTCTGCAAGTCACATGAACAGAGTCAGTAGATGAAGCTGTCGAGGACTGACTAGAGGTTGGATAGTTGGAAGACTATAACCCCAGGAGTGTTGAGTACAGCAATGGTCTCTGGCAAGGAGTCTCAGAGGCTGGGATCAATCTGGATAGCCGTTGATGCAGTTGGCCTAACCAGATCCCACAGACCATCGGTAGGTAGCTTGCACTGCGGGAGATCGATCTGACACACTGGAATCAATCCTTACTAGCCGGAAGGTGGAAGCAGGCCTAGTCAGAGATAAACCAGTTGAGTACCATGGAAAGATTGAAGCAGATATCTGATGCAGGAGGGCAGTAGAGAAAGTTTTAGTAATGAGATATCCAAGCCAGGTCAAATCAGGTAAGCAATTGGTAAGCAATCAGAACATGGAACAGACAAAGGCAGAGGTCATGAACAAAGCCGGGGTTGGTAACGGGAACTGGATCAGGATCAAAAGACTAGAGCTAACACCAAACTCACAAATCATGCTGGTAGCTCGACGATCGGACATGGAAAGTCCAAATCAGGAAGGCTTTAAAGGGCTAAGCTCCAATCACACTGAAGATAAGTGAAGAAAAATCAGTGACAGAAACTGTGTTTTATCAAAGTCTTTGTAGAAAAGATTGGGCACCCTAAGTGGATGTCAGTGGCACACCAGAGTACCATGGCACCCTGGCTGAGAATCACTGAGCTAATACTATGCTATTTTTATGCAAATGGCAAAAACAATCTCACAATTATCTTGACACATTTGTTTGTCAAATTAGAAATGTTTAAAAAAAGATCAATAAAAAAGAAAACTGGTGGTCAATAGTGGTGGGCTAAAGGTCCTGTAGTATTATGAAAAACATGTGGATTTCCACTTTTCCCCTGGAAAATCCACCTTAAACAAAGGCTGTAAAATCGTCACTGTTTTCTCCAACTGCCAAAATGTTTTTGCTATATTTTTCATTGGCTACAAAACATCCCACCCCTTTACTAATGTGTACTGTGCATTTCTGATGCAAAAAAGTGATGTTTCCAAGAAGTGAAATACAACACAAGCAATTGGACAGAGATACAAAGGCTGCTAGGCTATTTTGAAGCTATTTATTTAGCGAAATAAAGGCAGCAGAGGCTCAAACTGTTGGCTAACAGGATGAGCAGTCATCTGACAAAAGAAAGGAGGAGCTGGAAGGACCATTATGCATCCAGTGAACTGGAGGAGGAGGAAGTGACTACCACCAGCACAGAATGGTTTGGGAGCCCTGATTGATGATGCCCAGACCACCTACATCATCCTTTAGGATATAGGGGAAATTTATGAAAAACCATCAAAGGCACATGAAGATATGGTTAGCAGTGTGAGCAGGACAGGTCAGCTACCGTTACCTGCTGCTACTGCTGCCAGTGTGCTTTCTGATACTCAGGAGGAGGAGAAGGAGATGATGCCATCCCCAAGCAGTCCCACTACTACTACTACCATGTAGCAGCCAGAGAGGGTGAGAGAGGGGGTGATGATGGTAAACCGATGATAGTGGAGCAACTGGTTGTGGGACTAGTGTGATTGCTATAGATCCTCCTGCTCCGGTGGAAGGGGAAGTGATGCGGAACAGCCAGATTAGCAGTCAAGGGAACCCACAACATCCCCCTGACCCTGTGATTCCCCCTCCCCCAGAATTATGTCTCTGGTAGAACTGGCTAGCAGCAGTATAAGCATCCGCACAGATGAAGTGCCTGTGCCTGCTGCTAGTGCTGCCAGACTGCCTTCTTTACCTGTAGAAATGGCAAGTTTGACAGTAGGGGACCCTCTGACATATAAATGATCATTGCCAACCAGTGAGACTCTCATAGAGCAGCAGCAGCAGCATCAACAGTTGATGGTGATGAGGGTGATCGTGGAGCAGCGGGGGTGGAAGAAACATTAATGGCCTTTTTAGCCAAAAGTGAGATGTGCTAATGGGGATGGGCATCACCACAACAATGAGCAATGAGATTGCGGAGTTTGCAGCTGCTGTAATTTCTGCTGCTGCTGATGCTACGGAGTTGCAAGGGAAGCAGGCAGATGAGGAGCAGGCTACTGTGCCACAGACTACTGTGGCCACTGTGGGAATAGGGTCCAACACTAGTGATGCAGGACTAGGACAAGTTCCACTTGTCAGCAATACTCCTGGCCCTTGTTCTAGTGATGATTCTGAGGCAGCAACAGCATCATTCTCTGTCCCCCTAAGCTCCTGGGTGTGGAGCTATTTTTCTTTTTGGGCAGGTACAGTGCAGTCATCAGCAATGGCACGGCGCACTATATGTGATAAGTCCGTGATAGGGGGAAAGGAGGAAACGCACCTTGGCATATCCACCCTAATAACACACATGAAATACAGACACCATGACATTTATGTGAAACATGTTAAAGCCAAACCCCCACCAAAGAAATCAGGCACCACTGTTGCTGTACCCCCTGACTCTCCCCAAAGGCAACAAGAGTCAAGGCGGAATCCAAAGAGGGGGAAAAACAGAGAAACCCA
The DNA here is from genome assembly GCA_037306005.1 of Rhinophrynus dorsalis. Taxonomy (NCBI): domain Eukaryota; kingdom Metazoa; phylum Chordata; class Amphibia; order Anura; family Rhinophrynidae; genus Rhinophrynus; species Rhinophrynus dorsalis. The sequence continues at coordinate 335,249,484 of CM074720.1, read as the reverse complement.
ACCAGATCCTGAAAGTTCGATGGTGAACGAATCACCTGGCTCACCATCACCATGCTCTAGGGTCCAGGCGCTGGAAGACGTAGCAACTTCCTCTGGTGATCTACCTCTGTCATCGTTACCTCTCCCACCATTTATGTATTTATTTTATTAACTGTACCCCTAACACCAGTCAACACCCCTCCCAAAAAAATATATCCCTTTTCAACTGATTCTTCCCCAGACTCCACCAACACAGGCACCCTCACACCCTTTTATACTATGTCTGTGGGAAATAAAATTTGTGTTGTGTGTAAGTTCAGTCTTCCCACTGATTTCAATGCAATGAGCTAGGCGGAAAAACTGAGCCTATTTTGGTATGAGGCGAAAATGTTCTCCCATCCCTAGGGGTCACATCCATTTTTGGTTTGGCAGATCACAATGTCACTGCAAAGATTAATTAGATTATGAAACATCACTGGCACAATTAACATACATATGGTAACAAGTATGACTATCTCATTAACCCTTTGAATGCCAGAGAGGTATGCAACACATTGCTTTTCAATGCGTTGCATACCACTCCAACACTCAAAGGGTTAACTGTACATTTGCTGGTCCTTTGCCTAACATGACACATAGGTAGTTTTAATTATGTTTTCAAATATGCAAACTTGAATCAATGTGACCGGTCAATTTTAAAAGCCATATTTAAATTACTGGGAACATTAATTTGTCACCTATGGTGTAGATGGTTTGCTCCAGAATTGCACCCAACTTGATGGTGCTGGCACGTCATGGGTACTTAAGGGGTTAAAGTGGACCTGTCACTTTGATTAGGTTTGCAAATTTGAAAACTTAAAAACGGCTTATAAAATAAAGTACAAGTAAAACTCGACTAGCATATTAGGAAGCTAAAGAGCTACAATTCTAGAGAAAACCAACCACACCATAGGAGACAAATAAAAATTCCCAATCATTGAAATGGGGCTTTAAACCCCCTTGAATTCTAGAAATATCTCTAATGTATTGCTTTGCAATAGGTTAAAAGCCATATTTATATAATTGGGATTTTTCATTTTTCTCTCATGGTTCAATTGGGTTGGTCCAGAATTGTACCTCTTTAGCTTGTTGAATACATTGGGGGAGATTCCCTAAGCGGTGAAAAAGAGGTGATAAAGTGGAGATGACTTCTCCAATTCCTATGTTATTCTATGGAGCACTAAGATTTTTTCAGCTTTGGAGAGCTTAGTAAATTGGTTCCATAGAATAACATAGGAATTGGAGAAGCAATAAACTGGAGAAGTCATCTCCACTTTATCACCTCTTTATCACCGCTTACTGAATCTCTTCCATTGTTTTGCAATTGTTTGAGCACCTCTCTGCTTCTTATAGGATTAAGTAACAAATAACCTACACAAACTTTGGCAGTGCATCAAAACAAGGGCTTCTGGGATATAACTAGAATAGTTACTAAATTTGGATTGCACAGAACTGAGAACATTCATGTGATTTCAATCACAAGTCTAGCCAATATGGCAATGGGTTTTTTTTTCATATAAATTGCCTTGCTTTCTTAATGATTACATGTGTAATACATGATTTCTGAGAAAAAGAAAACGACTATGAAATGGAATACTAAATATTTAATAAGCAGACTACTGTCTTTGCCTTCCTAATATCTCTTGTGTGTGTTTGTGTTGCATTTTACCTTGTAAGCTTTGTCTGGTTTCCTACTCTAATATCTGAATTTCAGAGTTAATTTCCTCAGAATAACTTCTAATTTAGCACAGTATACAAGGGTAGAGAGACATATATATATATATATAGAGCGAGAGAGAGTAAGAGAGAGAGTTTTACTTGATTGCTATGAGCAGTTTATTGAATACTTTAAAACATGAATATTTAGATTCTTGTATAGATCAAAGCACTTCAGTGACTGTAAAATTAGTTTAAACAGCAATTTACTAATTTTGCTTTGCAGAATTCCCTTGATATCAATGTGTTCCATATGCATCATTTATGCAGTATGTATTTAACCTAGTGGCTGCAAATGTTTTCCTTAATGTTATCAATTATTCATGCAGAGAAACAATAAATTCCTCACATACTATAAAGAATTTAAAACTTTTATAAACAGTGCTAAAATTGTGTTCTCCCTAAAGGCTGTGGTAACGTTCTCTGGTTTTGCACTCATAAATATTCTATGAAACATTTACACTGAAAGAATTAAAATGAAATACAGTTCTAATAGACATTGAATTCAGTAATTAAAACACAGTTGTGAGTTAATTTAACTTGTTTATATCTACTGTAATTCTTTCTTTGAATATTTAAATTTTAGGGGTTTTAAAATCTGCAATACTTTTAGAATGAATGAAAGCATCTAGGGCTGTATTCAATACGTTAAAGAGGTGCAATTATGGTGAGAACCAATTGCACCATGCAGATTCCCACTGATTTAAATAGGGCGGGGCTTTAATACCTTCATTGCTAGAGAAGTCTCCAACATACTGAGAAGCAATGCATTGGACACCTCTATAGCATTCTACAAGTTGAAAGCACCTTCTAAAGGAGATATATCACCCCTGTACAAGTTAGCATGAATCGTTAGCTTATACAGCAAATATAAGTACCATAAAATCTCAGGTATAATACGTACCTTTGTGTAATACACAGTTGCATTTACCCAAGATTTTAGGGAAAAACAATAGTGCCTATGTATAATACGCACCCTTGTTTTCCCCCCTGCTAAAAAAATTTTTTACGGCTGGCGGATGCCTTCCCTCCCCGGCGCAATCCGCTGTCAAGATAAGACTTATTTCGTTCAAGTTTAAGTCCCCACAGAAGTCCCCATCTTTTCCATTGAAGAGATGGCAAAATACAAGCTATGTAAAGCTTCCCTGCAGACGGCATGCTTCCATTTGCGGCCCACTTCCTTCAATGCTCTGAAAGGACTTTCTGCCTATGGTATTGCCCTGTGAGGATACAGGGCATTACCACTGGCCTTCACATAAGGTGAATTGGGGTAAAATTGTGAGTATTATACCCAAGATTTTACAGTAAATGTGTACCGATCTCTGCCAACGAGATCACTCCAGCTTACAGACAGAAAGCCTCCGTCATTGGAGGAGGCTGCATAGAGGGAGGGGAGCAGAGGCAGAGTGACAGACTGTGGTACAGAGCAGGTAACCGCAGTCTGTCCGGAAGTAGCTGGGTAGATATTATAATTTCAATTTCAACGAACAGGAGCTTTAAAAAAAAAAAAAAAATGAAAACATATTTACTTGTATTCGCTGTATAAGCTAAAGATTCATGCTAACTTGTAGAGGGGTGATACATTTCCTTTAAATAATAAGATATTTTCATTTCTTCCCTATGGTAAAGTTGGTTTTCCCCTTAAAATTTCTCCTTTGCTCATTAAATATGTGTCCTAAGGCCTTATGTACAGAAAAAAAGAGTAGCATTTCCAGGGCAAATCACCTGTACCATAGGGGATAAATATTAATTCTAATTAATTTAAATTCATATTTTAACCCATTGGTCTGCAATGTGTTACAGACCTTTATGGCAATCAAGGAATTAAAAGCTCTATGTAACAGGGCAGAGCTGGAAGTAACCCTTTGCGTTCCAGAGGGATATGCAATGCATTGCTTTGACTATGGCTGCATCTCACCTTACCAACCTTAACCAAGATGTTATTTTTGTTCTGAACAACAATGCTCAACCAATTGATACCACTTTTGGAATCTTTAGCCCCCTTTTTTCATCATCCTGTGAGGGGCAGCCTACATTCCTGACCTAGTCCAAATGATAACAGCTCTGTACATGTACAAAGCTTTATGTGGCACATTGGCTGTATCCTTTCTTCCCCATTAAGGGGGTAAAGGCATTGAACACAGGCCATAGAGTTACAATTTCTACTCATGCTGTAATGAACTGGATCAAATCAAAGCACCCAAATTGCATACAGTTCTATTAAAACTGTACAGTTTATAATTGCGATGTAAATATAGTGATATTTGTAAAATAGCTACTATTATACAGTTTAATTTTATATCAGAATCACCAATGATCAGATACTTTCATCTCTAAAACAAATACTTATACAGTTTTTAGGAGTTGTGAAATAACTCCAGCTCCTTCCTGTTGCATTTTGTCAAGGACCTCAATCAGCTCTACAACCAGTTGTAACAGCTAAAGACTGAAGTAGGCCAGCATGCTTGATTTATATGTCCATACCTACCACAATAAGGCCTGATGAGGAAACATGAGATGGGATGCTGTTCATAAATTTGCAGACAAATAAAATATGAATGAGTGCATTGAGTTTAGGATTATCCATACATGAATTTTACTCATATATTTGGATCACTTAAGCTCTAAATCAAGTCATGCTCATGAAAGGTCTTTAAATTATTTTCTTTTGGGATGTATGGCCTTCTGATTTGGCATATTTTCCTCAGTCTGCAGTTCTACGAAGGACATTTAATTTTGTAATTTTTTTAAAATTAATCTTCACTCTGCATTAGGGAACAGGTAATGACAGATGGTATGAAAAATAAATACTTCTAAGTTATTTTAACCCAACAAACATATACATGCAGTTCTTTCTCTACAAAGCCAACATCTAATTTGGAGACCACAATCGATAAGGGTAGCAAGGATAATACTAAAACTGACATGGATAATTACTTGACAAAAGCTGATCTTAAATCCTTTTCTACTAAGAGTGACTTTACTGAAAAACACTACAAGTGAAATAAAGACTGATACCTCAAATCTGACTTAAGAAGCACTGGCAACAGAGGTAAAGATTTGAAGAACCTCTAAGAAAACATAAAGACTGATCAAAATTCTAGGCAAAACAACTTGTACGTCAAGAAGAAGAAGCTATCAATCGGCTTTTGCTTCAAATTAATGATCTTGAGAACTGGAGAGACATGCAAATATCAGAATAAGGGGCTTTCCTGAGTCAATCCAACCTAAGGACATTATTTCTACCTTACAGAACATTTTTGAAAAACTTCTCCAACTCCGACCCAATAAGATGATCAAGATAGAAAGAACTCCCCAAATTTGGTGTCTCCACTCAGCTACATTCCTTGACTTATGAGGATACGGAGTTTCAGCTGTTCAATGAATGAACTCCCCTTGAGAACTCTTCAGTTAAGAAGATCCATTAAACCTCTTACTGTTACATTAAAGGAACATTATATAATTTATAGATAGGGATAACCCATCTCTCTCACGAAGGCTGTAATGTGACTATCAGACAAGCAGCTGAATGGAAATCTTTCTTTGAATTGTTAAACTTCCCCAATATACCCAGGGCCGCATTTATCAATAGGCAGACTAAAAACTTGCCTAAAGTGTCAGATTTTTAGGGGAGCCTTGCAGTGGCACGTCACTTCTCATAAGCCCACTCACCAACCCACCCACTGGCCCGCCTATTCAACTTGATGCAGCCTCACAAGTTCACAACCCCCTTAATGTATAATGTGTTCATTAAAATGATTCACTTTGTCCCATGTATCATGTCTCAGACTGGTCCAGTCTTTCGCAAACCCACCCGGCTTCCCGATCTTCTGGGTGTAACGTTATTGCCATCATGTGTGAGCAAGCGGGAAGCTTAGTGGATTTATGGGAAATGAAAAGCAGCTAAAATCTGCAGTGTTGCTACCAGCTCCACGTTACAAGGTAGGGGCGGCAGGGCCCTTTTTTCACAGGTCTCAACTGTAGCATTACATACAATTTTATTTCCAAAGAGTGTTAAGACTCAGCTTTTATTAGTTCATACACACACTAGTTTAGTAATGTCCTGCAAATGTACTACAGGCAGAGGGAGGGTGAAAGGAGTAAGAGCAGTGCAGGTATATGTGAATAAAGTGGTAGCCCAAACAATGACTGCATGGATTGCTGCAGCGTGTGCAATAAATGATAAAGACCCTTCTCCTCTTGAGAAGACAATTTGTCAAAGTACAATAAAAAGTGCTACACCACAATCACCAGTAATACTAATAAACCATCTAAGAAAATGACAACAGTTAGTCACATTTAATGTTGATGACCTAATGAAAGAAGGTGTAGCAGTTCAAACCAACTGCTGCTTCTGACAGTGAGACAAACAAGTACAGTACCTGTCCTGAATTTATTAGTCAATGATGTGAAAATCCCTGTAAGGGGAAAGGTAGCAATAAATTGTTTGAGACTTCAAAAATCCTAGAGGAATATAAAAGTATAGAGAAGAAGTGGCAGGCGATGCTGAGGATAACCTAATTACTGATGAAGATCTAGATCTTGAATATATCCATCCAGCATCCTCCTCTTCTTCAGATAAAGATGAAGCTGAGAGTGAGAGAGATAGTGCCATGGTCAGAAAATTAGCTGAAAAAGACTCCATCTTCCACCACTGAAAAGGAGCACTGGGCATGTTTATAAACTGTTTGATGAATCAAGTGGAAAATGTGACTCTGGACAATTAAATATGCCAAAAATACATAATCATCCTGTTACTCATTATCAGCACCACTTCAAAGTCCAGCCCCATCTCAACCACACACACTAGTTTTGAGTATATAGAAGCAACACATGTTATCAACTTCCACAAACATAGCTATGATGAGTGCCTTTGCTGCTGTTGGAAGTGCAACAACTTTAACACCTATATATAAAACCAAGTGATAGTGTTCTCTGGACCTGACACTATTCATAATAATTGGTAGGCAGAGTGTATCATGTAAACTGATTGAGCCTAAACTAGGAAACTGGTAAAGGTACATGTGCATAATGATATAGTTTAGCCACAAGAAGACATGTCTGTATACTGTGTCAAAAATAATTAGTAAAATCTCTGTAGTCAAATATGAAATGGTATAGTCCCAGTAGTCAATGTATGATGCTATTTCCCAAAAGAAACTCTATCCGCTCTATGGAGGGATGGTAGAGCCCCTATAGTACAAAGAGAATGTCTTTTGGAGCAATGTATAATGAATGAAAGTAATGGAAGATTAGTACATACAGTACTGTAATCCAAAGGGTTATAATAGATGAGGCTCCACAGTGAAGATGAAAAGCAGATGATCAATGAATGAACTGTCCATAAAGGTTACAGTCTGTGGATGGAATGGAAACAAGTGGTCGGTATATGTAGTGTCTGTTACTGCAGATGCTCAGATGGTATATATCCAATTATATACTTGAAGGTAGTGTGTTCAGTGTACCCAAAAGACTTTTAATCAGATCTCTGTACTGCTGAGAAGACCCTGGAGTCCACTCTGGGAGTCATACATGAAAAATACACAAAAAAAACAGAGCACCAAAAGGTCTAAGTGTAGCATTTATTGGACATATAATCAGTTAAAAAATCCACAAACATAAAAGTGAAAAAAAATGTATAAAAAATAAATGAATAAAAAAGAATGGGGGATGGATCAAAAGATCCAATATTCTCTAATGCATAAAATAATGGAATAATATATCAAAGACCTACAAAAACTAAAATAATAAAATAGTAAATTGGGATAGTAAAAGAGCTCATAATAGCTGAGCCCACTATATGTTGTATAGATAGAATATGGGACTAGAATCAGCAAAACATCAACCAGTGTGGGTAATTAGCGGCTAGCTCTGTATGTGGTATAGTAACCAACTACTCAGTGCTGGAACTGATTGTCAATAGTTCCCCATGCCAGAATGGTCCTCCACCCCCCTCTTAGTAATGGATGCTTATACAATAATTACTTGTAGAATTGTGAATTAACAGTTTATGCATGCCACTCACCAGATATCTTCTTGGCTATTAGCTCATCATCAAGATCAAGGCATTGAAGATCCTGGTTTCTTGGTGATACTTCTTGCCGTTCACCTTTAGTCCCTGAGATCCCTCGGGTGTGTTTGTACAGTCTCCTAATCTTCAAGACAAGTACTTCTCCTTGGCAATCAGTGCCTTTCAGGGTTCTCCTCTACACACCTGGAGGACACCAGAAATGGAGGGTCCTCCATTTAAACAGTCACTGTCAAATAAGAAAATTAGATGACTCTGATCAGAGTACACAAATATTATAAAGTTCAATTGTAAAATAAAACTAGATGGAGATATGCTAATTGTGTACAATAATACTATATATATATATATATATATATATATATTTATGCAATACTTGTTAATCATTATTAATCTCTAAAATACATGTTTACGATGTTTTACAAATGGTGTCCTTATCTGGATTATATCAAATACAAATGGGGTGTGTACAAAAATAGCTATCTGCTAATCTCTGCTTATTACGTGGGTCCTAATATACCCTAACAAAATGACTAAGCACTAATACCATGCTTAGTCATTTTTTGTGGTATATTAACCTTTGTTGGCCAGTGAGCCGGGGCAATGAGAATCATTGAGTCAGTTATGTGGGCTCCATTTACTGCTGGTGCTGCTGATTTCTTGCACCATCTTTGTATCAGCAGCATCAGGGTCCAGACAGAATCTCCTGCTGTTTATAGTGCTAGCCAGCATTTTAAATATATTTGAACTAGTTGAAGAGCCCATTACACGGGCCACAGTGCCACTTGCAGCAGGTCACAGGGCAGTCATGCGAACTAGAGACTGCCCATGCCGCGGCTGATACAGAGCCTCGTCACGGGCAGTCTCTACTGCGCATGACTGCAGCACAAGCAGCAGTCTCTAGTGCGCATGACTGCGTTTTGTTACACACGTTTTAGCGTTTTAGGGTGTGATCTTAACTTTTATTTTTACATTTTTTTCTCTCTCACTCTCTTTGCCTGCATTCCACACATAACTTTTGCATAAGCTTTTACCTATATAGCCTTCTCCTTTTTCTGTAGAGGCTTATTATTGCTCATCCATATGGGCTGCATAGATTGTTCATTGCTAATTATTACCTCTCCTAGTTTTCTGCCTCTTTTACATTTGAATAGTTTTATGCTCATTCAGCTTTATCCCATACTATATTATGGTGGTTTGTTTTTCGTCCAATGTTATGTTTCAGCAACCTGTATTTTCTATCATACAGAGATGTTGTGACTTTTTCCTAGTCACTGTGTGTGTGTGTGCTGACTGATCCATCATGTTTAATGTTTTATTTAAGCTTTTACCATATTTACTTTATAGTCAGTGGCTGATTTTCTGGATCTTAAAGTGATCTTGATCAACTCGAATGGTTAAACTGCCCTCAAAAAAGAGAAATGTTATATAAAGAATATAGTAGACTAAATAGTCAAATATTTCTTATTCAAGAAACTTATTACTCAAAAACGTATTCTTCTGAGGGTATTTACAAATCTTGGTGAGAAGCTTTGGTACATCTGTATGATTTCTGTGTTCCACAATGGACAAAAGAGAAAGGGTTTTTTTTGTGTAGTGCCCGATAAATCCTTTACTTATAGTACATGTGGAACACAGAACCTCTCCCTCAGAGAAAAAACAGGTGATCAAGTTCTGGCAGGGGGGGGGGTCCTTTTTGGTTTTCTGATTCAGGTGACCACTTTCCTGCCTCATTTCTGTGTTCTATTACTTTTGTTATTTGTTAAAAATTAGCTTTATTGTTTGGTTTAAAGTGGCGTTGGGAGCCTTTCAAGGCAAGTACCCTCATGATTTCTGTGTTCTACATGAACTAAGAGAAAATAAGTACACGAAAATCCTCTTTTACTGAACTGGTCACATTAACTATGATTGTCCCTACTATTTTTTTTATCTACATACTTTATTATTATCCATCTCTCTAGTAGGGCATATTTATTTAATGCATTTATACTGGTCACCTTATTTAACTTGTTTAATTGTTATCATGTAATTATTTATTTATTTATTTATTGAATCATACTATATATGGGTTCACTGTCAGGGACAAAACAGTTTAAACAAAACTGGTAATGATGAAAAAGAAAATGGTAAAAAGTTTAGGCAGTTTCACCAAGGTTCGAGTGATGCAATGCGTTGCATACCCCTCTGGCTCTCAAAGGGTTAAGAGGCCGGTCCTGCTCTGCGTACTGCCGCCACCACACAGGCGGCGCACGCAATGCAGTCATGTACTGTAGAGACTGCCTGAACGCACAGAATGTTCCCAGCATTCTGTGCGTTCAGGTAGTCTCTGCTGAGCATGACTGCATCATACAAACATTCTAACGTTTTATTAAATAGGATGCTTTTGCAGAATATGCAAAATCAAAATGATGGTTGACTGTCATTATGTGTCCCACCTTTCCAAATAGTTTAATTAATCCTTTAAAAACCAGAGAGGTGTGCAATACATTGCTTCACAATGCATTGATGCCCTTCTGGTCCTTAAAGGGTTACATTACATTGGTTTTGATACACACAAGTCACAGGAATTTGGATTCTTTAACTTCATATGTCACAACCTAAAAAAGGCTGGAAACCACTACTTTATACTAACAATTTCAATACCATATCACAAGAGTAGTACATTTTTGGAACTGCGGATGATGGGGAATACATCTGTCATCATCCCAAACTAGTCAATGGCTGATGGAATGATGGGAGTTGCATTCTCCAACCCTGGAAGGCCTTAGCCTGACTACCCTGCCATAGCAAGACCTTCAGTTTATGTTTCCTAAGTGATCTATTTAGAGATTACAAGTAAACAACCCAATACCATGAAATTATATCTCACAAAACAAATTATATTATTTTAGTACTGTGAAACTTCATATTGATCCACAAATGTATGCAGTCACTAAAATATATAACTTTGCTTTTTATTTTGATATTTTATTAAGCCTCTCCATAAAAGTTCAAGTACCTTATTATGAAACTTTTTGTCATTTTATAATACAAATTCATGATGTCAAAATGGATTTTTACTTTGATTACTTTGGTTAAGATATTTATTTTTCCTTCATTTCAGTTCCAAGTTAGCATATCCAACCCTGCTTGTTACCTTCACAAAATATCATAATCAATACTCAACTAAAACAAATCTATTCCTGAGTCACTGAGGCAGATGCACTACAAAGAAATGAAGCAACAAACTGCATCAACAGGGCTTTTAACCCCTTGAGTGCTGTGATGGGGAGGGCTCCATCACATTGCAAATCAACCCTTTGGAGACCTTTCTAGCATTTATGGGGATAACATTTCCATTTAGCGCGTTGAGTGCCAGAAAGGTAGAAACACATTGTCTTTTTCCTGTGTTCAAGGGCTCCTGAGCCTAGAGCCTGATTAGGTGCATAGTAATGTTTGCTTTATCTAAGTTATGTCACAACATTTTCCTACATTTTACCTTATTTATTTTTGCATATCCTAAATAAATCCTTTATTAAAGATGAGCAAATCTGTAGTATCTGGTTCACTAAACCAAATCACTATAAAAAGGTATTATGTCACATTGTTCAATACTGGTTTATTTTTCTGCTGGTGCTATGTAATGGTGTATTCTTCTGTGGGTGTAATAGATGCAACAATGTGAATGGCTACAGATATAACCAGTCCGGTAATGTATAAAGTGAGCACAATCCAGCCAAAAATATTGTGGTTTATTGTTTGAAGATACATTGGAGTATGCCATAAATGCAAATATATGGTGGTTTCAAAAGCAGGTTTCTTAAAGTACCAGAGAGTATTGCACCAGCACCTCCAAATAACAGGTCATAAGGCCTGTGTAGCCAGCCCGTTTCTTTTGGAAATAAATATTCATGAATTGGACCTCACCCAAATGTCTTCATGCAGTGATGGCCAATTAAGGATGCTTCAGCAAAACACTTACTTGAATTAATGTTTTGTTTCAAATGGCAAAAAGGATATACTTTAGTCAGTCTTGATTTTCCATTTATTCAGAATGAGAATGGTATTCAGGCAGAGGAATACCATTTGTCACATTACAATATTTATAGCACAAAATTGAGGATTTCGTATTCTAACAGCAATTCCTTATCCTCTAATGCATTTTTTCCTTCATTCTTGAAGTTGGCTACTTCAGGAGATGTGGAACTTAGATGGGGTCCAAATATTCCCCATCTTACACCAAGCTTTCTAATAGATGGTGGCCAGAGTCCCATGTCTTTGGGCTGGCAAACAATTTAGAGATTATATGTTCTCTTACAGAAGATTTTTTGAAGACATTTCAATAATATGAAAGGGTAATTTGGAATTAATTGATGCCTTAAGGTTGTATGTTAAGGACAATGTCATAAATTTTCATTTTACCATGGAGAATAATTCCTTATGTTTCTATATTTGGAGCTCTAGCTTATTGAGGATTCGGGTTTAATGCAAAACAATTGTGTTTTGGAAATCCACAGCAAGTAATGCATTACTTGAAGGTGATAGATGTCATCTGGTGCATCTGTTGTGGTACATAACAGTGAAGTTCATGGAAATCCACTGATGAATCCTTCAGCATTGAATGCGCTGGTTTGAAAGGCAGATTACAGTCAAGAGGTTATCCATCCTAGACTCTGTAGAGCAGGAAAATATCTCTATAGGAATCTAGAGACAAAATCATTAATGACACTCATCTGAAAGCTCATGGCTTGCACCAGAAGGTGGTTGCAGATCAGTGGGTATTCCAATTTAAGAAGGAAGTTCAAGTGATAGTAATGTCCTATAATAAGTTTATGTGTTATTATTGCACATTAAAAAAAAATATGTGCAGAAAATACCATCTCACAAATCTTTATGGTTTGAGAGATATTCTCATCTAAAGTTCACCCCTCCCTCCCCATCTGCTGATGTCAGCTGTGAAGCTGACAGCAGGAGATTCGAGTCGGCCGACTCGAGGAGTCTCTTCAGCAGAGCCAAAATTGTGTTATTTAAAAAGAACTACTTCTTTGTATGGTCTACAAAGTGTGTTTGCAAACCAGACACACTTTGTAGACAGTTCCAATGAAGTAATTATTTTTAAATAACGCAATTTTGGCTCTGCTGAAGAGCAGCCGGCCGGTCCCAGGACCGGGATCTCCTGCTGTCAGCACATCTCTGATGTCAGGAGAAGGGAAATGGGGGGGGCTTTACATGTGAATATTTCTCAAACCGTAAAGGTTTGAGAGATGGAATTTTCTGCACATAATTTTTTTTTTTAAATATACAATACCACATAGAGTTATTCCAGGACATTAGTATCCCTTTAAAGGCTGTGTCATATTTTGGATATTCCATCTAGACAGTAGTTCACCAGCTGGATTAAATAAAAGTTATGATGTACCATATTTTATTTAGCACAAACTGTTTGAAGGTTGGGATTTTCTAGAGTCCTTAATAAATATGTAGTGCATAGTATTATATCTGAATTATGCCCCTCTATTTGGAAGTAATATACAATGCTAATTTCAATCATTATATCTGTTTGAGTAATGTGTTTTATTCCTTTTTTTTAAATCCCTTAATATATTGGAATATTTCAGTTATATCACCACTCTCCAGTTTGTACTCCAAGCTATACATATTAAGGTCCTGTGGTCTTTTCTTATATGTTTTTGTTACTTAGTTCATGCTTTATATTAGTGGCCTTTCTCTGAATATTCTTTAATTTATTGATGTACTTCTTGAGATATGGTCTTCTGAACTGTGCACAGTACTGTAGATGAGGTTGACCTAGTGATCTGTAAAGTGGCACTACAGCCTCTCTTTTTCTGCTAATTCATCTTGCTATTTTGTTGTTTCAGAGATCTACTCCCAAGTTCCTTTCCTCTGTTGTTGTCAGTACAATTTAATCCATATTCTTCTTAATTTACCAACAACTGATACTAGACTCACAGGCATGTAGTTGTCACAATCTTTCCTATTGCCATTTTATGAAGTAGGTCTACATTGGCAGTTCTATAGTCATCTGGAACTGTTGCTGTCAACAGTAAATTATTAAAAGGTTCATATAATGGTGACAAAAATACAACCCTAAGCATTTTTAATACTCTTGGATGTACTCCATCTGGACCAACTGACTTGTATGCTTTTAATTTGGATGATACTTCTAAAACTTCCTCCTCCTTAAATTGATTTGATTTATTTTTCTTACATTTAATGTTTGTTTCTCTTAATTCCCACTCTTTATCGTCAGCTGTAAAAACTGAGCAGAATAATTTAGAAAGCCAGCTATTGTCTTATCAACATCCATGTAGTGTATCTATTCTCATTTGTCTGAAGTCTTTCTCTGTCGTCCAATATAACTCACAGGTACCATGGAAAGGTGACATCTCCTCCTAGTAGGCTGGAACAATTGTAGAAGAAGTGTAGGGTGGAGCCACCCCTCCTCCATATCAGACTACCTAGCCACTCCCCCCGCGAGACAGATTTGTTCCACCAACTGGTTGAAGGCTGTGAAGAGTTCTGTTTAGTTTTTAGTTCTTTTATTTTTTCTTAAATACGGGGTGCCAAAAGTCCCCCATTAGGTGGATTACCATTACAGGCGTCCCCTGGTGGATTGCCCTGTTATCAGGTGCTGTTGTGGAACCTTTGCAGCTCTGGAAGAGAATCATGCAACCCATGTCTCTCTCTCCAGAGGGAGTCTCTCTGAGGTTTCTTTATTCACAGTGGTAATCTGAAGAAAGAAGACCTGCAAAAAAGGTGAGCAACCCTTTGAGTGACAAGGTCCACTTGCCCCATGTCCCCACTTCTCACAGGAGTCTTTATGTAGTTCATAAATTCTTCTGCACTCATGTTGGATATTTCATTGTCTGTTCTATTGGGTCTTTGGAGCTTTTTGGTCCGTTTTGTGGTTCTTAACCCCTTCTCTGCCATGTCTTGGGTAATTGGGGGACATTTTTTCTTACTTTCCTACTGAATTCATGTTTTAATGATTTCTAGGTGTTCTATTTGTGTTTTGGCACTTTTCAGTCACTTTTTACTTTGTTCATTTAATTTGAATTCTGCGCCTTTAAGGACGCGCTTTACCACATAGCCACAATGCTCCATTGAACTCTATGGGACAGAAACTACATGTCCCATAATGCCCATTTTGCGGGCCTTTTTCAGATTGGCTCTGATTTCGTACGCCATTTTCTATCTCTCCTGAGCTGAGTATCCTACGCAGGGCTTAGATTCCTCTACTCTCCTCCTCAAATTAACTCTTCACTTGCCAGATATGTTTACTTTTAGGATTTCTGGGGTGATTTTCTTGCTCTGGTGGACAGAAATTGGGTTCTCTATTACTCTGGGATTTTTTCTACTGTTAGGATGGCGGATCAAAAGGGACATGGGGCTAGGCCTAAGGCTATGGACTCAGGGGCGCGTCTGACCCCCCCCCGCTTAGTGTTCCTCATGCCAAGCGGGGCTTCCCAGAGAATACTCAGGTCACTTATGCTCCTCATGTGCTGTGGCCCCTGCTTCTCCACCAGGGCCCTCTGGCCATGATCAAGAGCCAACTTGGGTCAAGGACTTAAAGGGATAGTAATACTTCATTAATATTATCCCCCATGTTGTAGCCCTTAAAATTCTGAATTCAACGATACCAGCTGCATCTCTCAAACCTTTGTGGTTTGAGAGGTATTCACTTTTGTTTGTCTTTCCCCTGACGTCAGCGTTCTAGCTGAGAGAAGGGGAATCCAGTCCCGGGACTGGTGGCAGCTCTGCAGCAGTGCTGAGATCTTGTTATAGAAACAGAAATCCTTCACTAAAATGGTCTTCCACGCATGCTTGCAAACCAAGCACACGTAGAAGATAATTTTAGTGAAGGATTTCTGTTTCTATAACACGATCTCAGGACTCCTGCAGAGCCGTTGCTTGCTCACTGAGAGGATTCCCCGGCTCTCAGCTAGAATGCTGACATCAGGGGAAAGGCACAAAGTGGGAACTTTGAAAGTGGATATCTCTCAAACCATAAAGGTTTGAGAGATGCCGCTGGGGGATAGTAATAATTAAGTATTACTATCCCTTTAAAGTCCTCTATGGCACAATTTCCTTTCTCTCTTCAGGGGGTTCTTCAGTCTTCAAAGCCCCCCACTTCATTCTGGTTTGTGGTCCCTAAGGCCTCTGGTATTCCTGATCTGTCTGATTCCTCTGAGGAGGATTCATTGGATTCATTTGAGGAGTCTGAGGATGGTGAATGTGCAGAAGTGGCTTTATCCCTGACATGTGGTGACCCCTTTGAGGTTGACCCTGAACCCTCAGCTGAGGGTCTTATTAAGGCAGTTTTAACTACTCTTAACATTCCTGTTAACCCTGTAGTCTTGCAGTCGACTTCTGACGTCTTTAAGAAGTGCAATAAGTCCTGCACTATGTTTCTGCCTAGCCTCACTCTTGATCAGGTTATCTTAGATGAGTGGAAAACACCTGACAAGCATCTTGCTCTTTGTAAGACATTTTCTATGCGGTATCCCTTCTCTGACACAGAATTGCTTGGCGGGCTACACCTCCTTATGTGGACCCCCCTATTTCTAGCCTGTCTAAATCCACTGCTTTGCCCTTGGCAGACGCCACAACGCTCAAAGATTTTACTGAAGCTTGAGACTATCCTAAAATCTACTTTCAGGTTCCATAGGGGTTTCTCTGAGTCCTACCTTGGCTTCTGTTTGGGTTACTAGAGCCAATTGCTGTGTGGACGGAACAGCTTACTGAAACTGTACGCAAAGGTGCCCCTAAAGAGGACCTTTTGTCTATTCTAGCCAATATGTTTGAAGCCCAGAACTATGTGACTGATGCCCTCTTTGATGCTGTCAGCCTTGAAGCTAAGGTTTCTGCCTTTTCTGTGGCTGCCAGACGCACCTTATGGCTTAAGATTTGGTCTGCTGATTTATCATCCAAAACGTAACTAATTTCTCTCCCTTTTCAGGGAAAGTCTCTTTTTGAGCCTGAACTAAAAAACATCATCAGTGAGGTTACTAGGGGTAAGAGTACCTTATTGCCTATGGTTCCAAAACCCCTAACCTGGCAAGGAAGGAGCGTCTTTTTTGTCCCAGCCAAAGTGAAGTGCAAAGGTCGAATCCAGGTGGCTCGCAGGCCAGCACCCTGTGTTCCACCCCCAAGCTCAGGCCACAGTGGAGGTCCAAGCACTCCTCCACCAAACCCAAATCCACCAAATCTGCTTCGACAAGACTCGCTGAACCCTGATCCACATATACATGTAGGTGGTTGCCTGGGCACTTGGCCACTCTGTTGTGGATCAGTGGGTATTACCGGTGGTTTCATAAGGTTACAGGATTCCCTTTGAATCCCTGCTTCCCATCAGGTTCTTCTGTTCTCATTCCTCTCAAAGTCAGGAAAAGCTGCAGCTTTTCAACAGGGCAGTTCAAGTTCTCTTGGACAAGGGAGTCTTTATTCCATTTCCTCAAAAACAGAGGGGTTTAGGTTTCTATTCAAAACTCTGTGGTTCCCAAGAAGGATGGCGGCAGCCATCCTGTTCTGGACCTAAAGGACCTCTCAATTCCTTTGTGGCTTGTACTCACTACAAGATGGAGTCTTTGCACTCTGTCATTGCAGAGATGTGTCCAGGGGAATTTCTGGCCTCTCCGGATAAGCAGGATGCTTACCTGCATGTTCCAATTCATCCGAACAGTCAGAAGTATCTCAGGTTTTCTTGCACACTGGGACACTTTCAATTCACTGCCCTCCCCTTCGGGCTCACAACTGCTCTTCAGGTGTTTGCACCTGTCTTGGGTTCCTTAATTGCATTCCTACACACCAAGGGTATCCAGGTGACTCCATTCATGGATGACCTTCTGCTGAAGGCTCCTATCAGGGATCTTCTGGACCATCAGGTCCAGAAATGTGCTTAGATCCTCCTCCATCACGGTTGGATTCTGAACATGGACAAGTCTGCTCCAGTTCCTTCTCAAAATCTGGTTTTCCTGGATCTCAGGTTCAACACCTGTCAAGGTATGGTCTATCTGACAGAGGACTAAGTTCAGCAGATCACAAGCGGGGTGTCCCAGGCTCTGAAGCAGACCTCTACCCCTGTTCGCAAGCTCTCATCCCTTGTGGGCAAGATGTTATCTACCATGGAAGTGGTTACGTACTCCATGGTGCACACCAGGAAGCTTCAGAGATTTACTATCAGGGCTTCCCGGGGGAATCCAGAACTCCTGATTCATCTAGTCTCTCTTCCACAGGAAGTGAGGCAGGATCTGCTCTAGTGGTTGGCTTGTTCAAACCTGCGGAAAGGGAATCCCTTTGTAGTCCAGTAGTGGACTCAGGTGACAACAGATGCCAGTCTTTATGGATGGGGAACTGTTCTGGGTCCCCTGGGGGTTCAGAGATGTTGGCCTGCAGAGGAAACCCTCCTCCCCATCAACATTCCGGAGCTCAGTGCATTTCACCATGCTCTGATTTATTGATCCTCTCCTCTGAGGGACTGTCCAATCTGCATCCAGTCAGACAACGCCACAGCCGTGGCTTACATCAACAAGCAAGGAGGCACAAGAAGCACTTTTGCTTGGTTAGAGGTCAATGCTATTTTAGCATGGGCAGAAGAACTTTTTTCTGCCATCTCCTGCATTTCGTATATCAGGTGTAGAAAACATGCTGCCAGACTTCCTCAGTCGCCAAACCATCGATCCCGAGGAGTGGGAGCGCCATCAGGAGATCTTTGTTCTGTTAGTGCAGAAATGGGGTCGTCCCTGCATAGAGTTGATGGCTACCAGGGACAACAGAAAGATTCTGCTGTTTTGCTCTCGGTGGGGGGATCCTCTGGAGTTTACAGTGGATGCCTTGTCCATTCCTTGGCTTTTTCATCTAGCCTACATTTTTACTCCTCTTCTTCTTCTCCCCAGGGTGATGAGGAAGATTTGGATGGAGGGTGCATTAGTCATTCTGATCGCCCCTTACTGGACCAGGCAACCTTGGCTTCCAGAGCTGTTGGCACTGTCTGTTCAGGATCCCTTTCCTCTGCAGTGCAGACCGGATCTCCTCTTCCAGGGTTACCTCTGTAGAGAGGACGTGGACAGTCTGGCTTTGATGGCATGGCTGTTGAAGCCTCCATCTTAAGGAGGAAGGATTTTTCTCCTGAGGTGGCCTCTACCATGATCCAGGCTCGGAAACCTGTGTCCTTAAAGGCCTACCACAGGGTTTGGTCTACCTTCCATTCCTGGTGTGTGGACAGGTATCTGTCCTCACAGGAATCTGATCTTCCATTCATCTTGTCCTTTTTGCAAGATGGTGTGAAAAAGGGCCTTAGCCTTAGTTCCTTGAAGGTCCAGACTTCAGCTCTCTAAGTCTTTTTCCAGAGACATATTGCCATGATGCCGGATGTTAAAGTCTTCTTTCAAGGTGTTGTTCATGCCTTCCCTGCCTACAAGGCTCCCACCACTCCCCAGTGGGACCTTAACTTGGTTTTAGAAGCCCTGCAAATGCCTCCCTTTGTGTCTCTGGCTACCATTCCTCTACGCCTTCTGAAGTGGAAGATGGCTTTTCTTTTGGCAGTGGTCGCAGAGTTGCTGAGTTACAGGCCTTGTCCTGCAAACCGCCTTTCCTGGTGTTTCACAAGGATAATGCTGTTCTTCATACTTCTCAGGAATTTGTTCCTTAGGTGGTCTCTGAGTTCCACTTCAATCAGGAGATTGCTGTGCCTTCCTTTTGTTCTGACCCTAAATCTGACACGGAACGGGATCTCCACTTGTTGGATGTAGTGCATTGCCTTAAGTTCTATGTGCACAGTACAATGGATGTTTTATTTGTCATCCCTGAGGGTCCCAGGGCTGGTTTGGCTGCGTCCATGGTGACTATTTCATCCTGCATTAAGTCTACCATACGTAAGGCTTACAAGCATAGATTCAAAATCTGTTCTCTTCCACATTACAGCACATTGCACCAGGTCTGTTGGGGCCTCCTGGGCTTACAAGAATCAGGCCTCTGCTGAGCAGTTGTGCAAGGCGGCCAAAGTTGGTCCTCTGTGCACACATTTGCCAAACTCTAACGTGTTGATGTTCTGGCTTTGGCTGAAGCCAGCTTTGGCAGGAAAGTCCTAGAGTAAGTTTTGCCTGTCTAGGACTTTATTTTCCTGTTCCTTATAGCTCTTTAACTGTTTGAGCCCTGTTGGCTCTTGTTCTTGTGTGCTGTGTTATGTTTTATGGTGCCTGTTTACACTTTGATAGTTTGGGCTGTTCTGTGTCCTGCATAGCCCATGGGAATTAAGGTATCATTGGGACAGGAGCTTGGTCCTTTCCTTCTTCTTCCCACCCTGGAAGCTCAATGTTGGTACATCCCCATGGTACCTGTGAGTTTTGCAGGATGACAGAGAAAAGAAGATTTTAGTCTTACCTGTTCAATCCTTTTCCCTTAGTCCATATAAATCACAGGTCCCTCACCCAGTGAAAAGGACCATGCTGGGTGTCCTGTGGCTAGACGTGGGAGTCCTTTTGGGTTCATCGCTCACAGGATTTTCATTTTCTTCCTTCTTGCTATCTAGCTAGATAGGTTCTTGCCTCAAATCAATCTGGTGGGGGAGTGGCTAAGTAGCCTGATGCGTAGGAGGGGAGAGATTCCATCCTACTTCTAGAATTGTTCCAGCCTAATAGGAGGAGCTGTCTCCTCCCCATGGTACCTGTTAGTTATATGGACTAAGAGAAAAGGATTTAAAATGTAAGACTAAAAGCCTCTTTTTATTTTTTTCCTATCACTAATATACCTACAGAAGTTTTTATCTCCCCCTTTTTCTTCTCCCCTGAGCTTTGACATTCCTAATTATGTCCTTAGTCGCCCTCTGTCTTCATCCAACAGTGTTTATGGCAAGGTTACTCTTAAAAATTGTTAGCAGGTTGAGGCCTATGGTGTTGGTGGGATGTGTGTGGGAGGTGTGTGTGTGATTATTTTCCCATGTGTTATACTTATTGCAAAGCAGTTAATGCAATCACTGATTCACCTACAATGAGCCTTGTGTGTTTTATAGTGTAGACAGTCTAACAATGCTCCCAAATAACCTGCATCCTACTAATCTCCACAATTACCAGGCATTACTGTGGAGCATTTTGGTGCACATTGTGGTTATTGTTGGGTACAGAAAAGGGACTCAAACAGCACCTGATTGCTTGGGGGATGGTTTCAAATTTTCAACACAAAACCTGGTAATGTTGGATGTGGTTAATTAGAGAAGACATGCCAGGCTGTGATCCCTCATTAATTTTTCACATGCTTTTCACACCGTATGTGCACTGCAGTTGTTGATAACTGCACAGTATCTCTTTCTGCCCCCATGTAAAATATGCTTACATGATTCCCATGATTTCTGATGAGGAGGTCGAGGAGACGAATTATGGTGACTGGATAACATTGCATTATTTGTCAAAAATAATCATGATCATACCATTGGTCCTAACTATCATAGATAGTGACAACTGACCATCCCTCCTCATACTTCTCAGCACTGTTACGACCAGTTCATAAGCCAATGCTCTCCTGTCCTGTTTTTTTTCCACTTCTGCTAAATACTTGTACCCTTTCTAAGTGCACTGCAGACACCTCTGGCACTCAGAGGGTTAAGTTAGGGATGGAGAGTACTTGGAGCAGAGTAGAGCAGAGACAGTGGTCGCAAGATTTAAGTTAAGGCACAGATAGAGGATACTCAGAGTGACACTTAAACATGTGACATCTGAATGTCAACCTTTTCATGCGGTTGACATTCTGTTGTTGCCCTTTTAATTCAGGTGACATTATGATTTCTGCATTTTGAGGTTTGCCAAATGCAGGGCAACATTTCCATAGTAAACCGTTACATCTCTAGCCTCTACTGTTAGCACAAGTTCACCTTACCTCTAATGTTATATATATGTACAAATGTCTCACATTCACCATAGTATAGTGAGTAAAATAAAGAGGTGAGCGTTCCCAACATATTTAAACAGGTATATATATTAATTATGCATATACAATAGATATACAGAATATAAACAGTAAATCATTAGTAAAAATTATTAGCAAATACAACTAGCAGAGTATAGTTAAGTACGTGCTTGCAATAATAACATCCCAATCTGTAATATATATATAATTTAATCATCATTACTCATCTTTACATTTTTGGTCTGTTCTAGAACATTATTGTAGCCTAGAGCATTCCTCTGATCTAGAGTATTATTCTATACCAGCATTATTATTCTAGTATATCACATCTCTCTATTAATCATATTAAAATAATTTGTGCATACAAAAAGCCCTAACGCCTAAGGTTCACAACATATTATGGTTGTGCTAAAAGAGATTGCACACTGGGTAGGACACCACTCCTAGCGACCCTGGAATTTGTATTGCAGGCTCATTCCAAGTTCAGCGTCTTTGAGTTCCATTTTACATATTATGTTTAACGACTGATCCAAAAACAAAGTATGTTCTGTAAAGTTATTTCTGTACTTAAGATATGAAGGCTTGTGCTAGACACCTTATATTTAATATGTTCTTGAAGTTTTATAATGTAAGAGAGTACACTAAATTATTCTTCTGAATAAGTCCTTGCTGAAAGTATTTCTATGTTATTTGCTATAATATTATACACAAAATTATTGTAAGTAAAACAGAATTATAAAACAACATTCATGCATTTAACCATTTAATGAATGTATTGATTAACCATGACTATTAATGAACCATTTATGAACATTGAAGATGACAACTATTAACATTCTAGTGTTGATGGTATAGTGAAGGAGGGTGTAGCTGTTCAACCAGCTGATACATTTGACAGTGAGAGTAAAAAGTACAACACCTATACATAGAGTAGTACAGAAAACATTCTGAAAATCCCTCTAAGGGGAAAAGTAAAACAACATTTTTCAAGCCTTCAAAAAGCTAAGACACCTTGGTGCTGGATGACTGCCAACCAGGAAGCATTTCAAGTGATTAAAGACCCCATTTTAAGGTGATGGTAAATTATGACCTACTAAAGGCGGTGACTGTGACAAGTGATGCCTCACCAGATGATCTGAAAAGCTAGTGGCTTTTGCATTCAGATCATTGAACCAGGCCAAACAAAACTATTTACAGATACATAGGGAAGCACTTGCAATCATCTTTGCATTATGTCAATTCATACTATGTTTATATGGTCAACAATCTACCTTGATTACTGACCACAACCCCTTGATGGCCATATTCAGCCCAGAAAAACGGATCATTTGATCTCTGCTGCCATACTGAAATACTACTCACTCTATCAGAGAACATTTGATTATAAAATCCAATACTGGCCTCCTGATCAACATGTCAAAATGGATGCATTGTCATGCTTGCCTCTCCATGGATATCCAAAAAAACAAGAAAAAAAAGCACCCAGTAGTGTAATATGCTTAAAATCACCTTCAGATCCAAACAAATCATGAAATTACACACATTTTAAAATGGTCAATGTTGAGGATAGCCAAGGTTGACAATAAGGCTAGTAGAGATATCAAACCGTCTCCACTCTGTGTTAACCGTGGCTGCTCCGTCTGTACAAACACTCCAACAAAACGCTTCTTCGTCTTCACAAGTTTTAATAAAGCCCTAAAAAGTAGCTTAAAGTATCTTTACAAAATATAAAAACAAGTAAAAGTAAAATACTTAAAGGCTACAGGTTTTGCGATTGAAACACAGCTTTATCAAGCCAAAAAATGTTATCTCCATGGACAGTGGTGTCCGTAGACATTTTTCCAGGGGGGGGGGCAAAGCCATAATATGACCCCCAGGCCAGCCCATCTAGCCCCTTTATTTATATGGAGGAGGGTAGCATCAGGCACAGGCAGCTGACCTGTGCTGTTGCTTATACTATTATACAGCGATACCCTTTTTATTATACTTAACCAGATCCCTAGGGAAGATGTGGGATGATTGGATGATGAGGGATTGCTTGGGCAGAGGGTAGTGGGCTCACTTCACTGCTGCTGCTGAATTCTTCACTTCTGAATCGTCATCATCAGCCCTGCAGTTTCTCCTGCTGTTCATATTGTGATAGCCAACACTCTAAAGCAACTTTATTTTTTTATCTCTCTCTCTGTCTGCAACATCTTTATTCTCTCCTATTCTACAGCATGCTGCAGGGTAGAAGTTTTTATATTAAAGGGATGGAATCTCTTTCCAACATTTAAAATAAGTGCAAAACGGAACCATTCTCGCAGAACAATCTGTGGTGTTAGGAAAACGGTGAAAAATCCATGGGTTTCTCTATGAGTTGGAATTCCCATGGAAACGGTGTTTCATTCTTCCTTTTTAGTGAAAATCTCCACTGCAACAAAACAAAACGTTTCACCCATCCCAAGTAATAAAAGACTATGAGAAAAAATTTAGAGCGGTATTTAAAAAAAAAATCCATATCACTGCCATTCTTTCAGCTAATGGAATCGAGTTCCACAGTTGCAAAATACACACATATTTTATGTATACTTTCTATTAACTACAACAAACCAAATTGTTTTAAAATAGCATATCATTTTAAAACCACCCCAAGCCAAACTTTTAGCTTTATATTGAAAATTTTGATTAATACACAAATACTACCCTTCAGCAATCACTCATTTTAGTCTATAATTTAAAAGCATTGATTGGACTATAAAGTGTGCTTCTTTTTTCAAAATGAAAGTGCTAGCACATTTTGTGAAAGAAAATGACATGTTCTCATTTTACATTGAAGTAACAGTAAATGTATGAAAATATATTATTGTGATTTTCCAGTTGAATAAAGTAAGGCTACTCATACTGCTGCAAATGTATCTTTGTTAAACAACAGAGCCAACTTCTAAAAGGCTATTTTCTTTTAGAATGTATTCTGTGGGAGAACTTGAGTCAGTGACTATGGCTTTCCATAGTAAGTGATAATAATAGTTCCACCTGATCAGAAAAGAACAAAAAAACTATATATGTACAAGCAAAATGGAGCAATTCTGAAGAAAAGCAACAGCAACATGAAGGAGAAATCAGCATTTCTTAAGGTCGGCAATTAAGTATCATGGAACATTTTTTTTTGTTTTTGCTTATTAGATTCAGGGGTCCCTGAGAGATGTACAGCTCTACGGGGACCCCTGAATTCCATTACGTGCCAAGACCGTCACTGGTCCTTAAGTGCAGAACCGCTGTGATGGTCCTGGCACATCATCAGTCCTTAAGGGGTTAATGGTTGTTTGGAGAAGATGTGAATTACAGTCCCCAGCAGCTGGAGTTCCAATGGTTGATCTGCACCAGAAATAACTACAGTTTGCTTTTATTCATAAGACTTATGGTGAGATGGCTCAGTTAGTTACTGCACCAGCTGTAGAATCTGTTCAAACCACAAGGTCACAGGTTCTAGTCCATCCATCTAGTTCATCCTTCTGATGAAGATAAAATGAGTACCATTAAATTGGGTAATAATATCTATACCCCAGAACATACTTGAAAATGAAAGACATCAATGTATCCTTCCCGGTAAAATACTTTGATATTATTATTTTTTTTAAATTAATATAAAACAATGAAACACTCTGCATTCTTTTTTTTTTCTGTCTCTCTTGTATTTGTTCCCTTACTAGGATATCTATAAACAATATAACAAATATCAGGAGGTTTTACTGTTCTTTATTTTTTTTATTAGCCTTTATTAAAGAAAAAGGGATTAAGTGAAAAACCTTGAAATGAAACATAACAAAAAGAAACGTTGACACTGTGTCAAGCAGAGAATATTGATTATAAGATATTCAGCACAGAGGGAAAAAAAATCTCAGTTCTACAGAAAACCTAACACAGACAGTTTAGAATCAATGGGCTTCATGTATAAAAGCACAGTGGAGCAATTCTGGGGACAAATAAAAGAACTGAATTCATATAAATGGGGAATTTAACACTTTGAATGCTAGAAAGGTCCCTAGCATTTTGTGAAACAAGGAGGTGGATACCACACTAGAATTCAGGGGGTTGACCCCCCATTTAATAGGAATTTTGGATGAGTTGGTTTGCCTCGTTAATGCTCCACTTTGCTTTTATATATAAGGACCATAATGTTTTAGTTAGTTATTGTTTTTTTTTTTTTTTTTTTTTTTTTTTTTAGCAAGTAGATGTTTATTGAGATTTCCCAGAAAAGAACAATGCATATAGTGCATAAACATATCAAGTACAATAATAAAGATTGAACATAAGGCAATATTTCACTAACAGTGTAAACATGATTAACTATTGTAATGCAAATTTGTGAAATATTAAAGTCTCATTAGTAGTAATTATAATATAGCAACAGAACAGGATGAGAATAGCATAACATATAATGCTCACTCTGCCTCGAGAAATAGTCTAGTAGCCATATTTATTCAGGCTGGTGTTCATTCATTCCAGACTGGGGAAACAAAAAACAAAAGGTAGGAAATAAAAGAAGAACAGGGAATAAAAAAGGAAAATGGAAAGGGTAATTAAATTAATACAATTTATGGACTGGAATTATATTTCATACATTATCAATAATGTTTCATATTAAAAGCAGCTCCAATTAATATTCATAGTATTTGGGCCATGGAGAGTATTATTTCAATACTGTCAGAGTTGTAGTTCAAGAGTAATTGAATGATAACGGATCCCCCTCTTGCCCCTTTTACTGATGTAACACTGCTCACCTCAGAGCAGCAAGACTGCCCAGATGGATCTCAGGGAGGTACAATCGTCAGTGAGTATAAGCAAAAAAACTGAAAAACCTGTCAAGGGAGGCAGGGTTTTCCTTTTGCTTACAGTAAGAAGATTGTCCCTTGCTGGGAGCTGTCCGGTCAAGAGACCAGATTCCACATCTAAGTGGAGATGGCTTACACTAGGTAAAAGGGGTGGGAGGGGGATACTTTATCATTCAAGTATAACATAAAATAAAAAAGAAAGCACCCTATAGTATGATAAAGTCACTGTAACACTATAAAATAAAATAAAAGTAAATTGTTGCACTCACATTTGTCGGTGGTCAGAGAGCTGATATCAGCAAATCTGACAGAAATGCTTGTGGAGAGATTATCTCCTTCTCCACTCGGAGGGATGGCAATCAGCTGGGCTGTAATACCATGTAGACCAACAAAGAAACAGTGCGACAGCTGTCTCCAAAATATGTATAAAAATGTATTCCAACTTGGATAAAAACAATAGTAAAACTTGTCATCCCTCCGAATGGAGACAGAGATAATCTCTCTGTCACAGAGACCAAGAATCACCCAAGAGTCAAACGGTATAGTTAAAATCACTTTTATTAGAAAAACAATACAGTAATGATCAGGAAGGGGCAGAGGGTGACTAAAGAGCCAAGAGACTCTATCAGGAATAGGAGGCTGCCTCGAAGTCAACTGCACTGCAAGAGACTAGGTAGAAGACAATAGTAGTCTAAGTTGCTCCGGGAGTCACAAAATAGAACCCAAACAGTCTCCCCAAGTGGAAGCAACAAGGGAGACTCCTGACTCATGCTTACAGTCAGTAAGGTGGGACCTGTCTCCCAAAGGGTGGCAACAAGGGAGACTACTGCCTCACACCTGCAGTCAATACGCTGGCATCTACCAAGTTACAGATCTGCATCAGATAGGATGTCCAACAGACAGGAGGCAACACCGAGAGGATTGTTGGACAGAGCCCATGGTCAGCACCAGATCGGATAGTGAGACAAGCCAGGGTCATGCACAGAGCGGGTAGTCAGCCAAAAGCCACAAGTATGCACCAGATAGGATGTCCAACAGTCAGGAGGCAAAACAGAGAGGATTGTTGGACAGAACCCCAGGTCAGCACCAGATTGGGTAGTCAGACATGCCACGGTCATACACAGAACGGGTAGTCAGCCAGAGCCACAGGTCAGCAACAGATGGATGATCAACAAGCCGGGGTCATACACAAGAGATCGGAATATAACAACAGAACTGTACTGGACAACAACGTAAGGGTGACTGAGACAAAGGATCCAGTTCCCTTTCAAAAACCAGCCAGGAAGTAGGGAGGTGGGGCAAAAGTACCCACAAGCATAAGACTGAGGCCTGTGTCAGTTCCCGCCTCAAAGTGATGCACTGAGTGGAGATGTGTCAACTACCGCCATCAACCCTGTGACAGTACTCCCCCCTTAAGACCCCCTCCTACGCAGACCAGTTCAGGGTTTGTTAGGAAAACGTGCATGAAATTTGTGCACCAAGATAGGAGCATGCACATTAACAAAAGCTATCCAGGAGCGTTCTTCTGGGTCATACCCCTTCCAGTGTATCAGGTATTGTACAATATGTTCTGTACCACATATTTCTATGATCTCCACCCCGACAGGGGCTGGTCGAACCATACTCGAGGTGTACCAGTTACAGATCAAGGGTTTGAGTAAGGAAACATTGAATATATTGTGAATACGCATCGAGGCAGGGAGATCCAGAGCATAGGCCACCGGGTTAATTCTGCGCAGAACACGGGAATGGACCAATGAGTCAAGGAGCCAGTTT
This sequence comes from Rhinophrynus dorsalis, assembly GCA_037306005.1. Lineage (NCBI taxonomy): Eukaryota > Metazoa > Chordata > Amphibia > Anura > Rhinophrynidae > Rhinophrynus > Rhinophrynus dorsalis. Next base: position 335,221,233 of record CM074720.1, on the reverse strand, counting down.
ATGACAAGGCACCTGGAGGTTACTGGAGGACAGCCAAACCCTCTCCCCCATCTGGAAGATAGGTGCCAACAAACGACTACGTTCAGCCTGCCTTTTTTGCTGTTGTGCAGAACCACGTAGGGTATGCTGTACCCAAATCCAAGAGGAACAGAGCACCCTTAAATGTTCATCAAAAGCCGGAAATTCTTGCGCTTCAGAAATGTCAGGAAGGACAGAGGGTTGGAACCCATAATTGATCAGGAATGGAGACCTCTGTGAGGAAGAGTTCAAAGCACAATTCCAAGCAAACTCCACCCAGGGTAACAAGGCAGCCCAATTGTCGTGGTGGTCAGAAACATAGCAACGGAGAAACTGTTCCAAGGCTTGGTTAGACCTCTCTGCAGCACCATTAGACTGAGGATTGTAAGCAGAGGAGAATGCTAGCTGAATCTCCATCTGAGCACAAAAGCACCTCCAAAAACAAGACACAAACTGGCTGCCTCTGTCAGATACAATAACCCTGGGTACGCCATGGAGCCGGAAGACTTCTTTAGCAAACACAACTGCCAACTCTTTCACAGATGGTAAACCCTTAAGTGGTACAAAGTGAGCCATCAAGATGACCGTGAAGCCCATAGATACCGGAAGATCAACCATAAAGTCGATGGACAAATGTGACCAGGGATGTTCCCCGTTAGCCACAGGCTGGAGGAGCCCGACAGGCAAGTGTTGAGGCGACTTGTTTTGAGCACAAGTAGAGCATGCTGCGGTAAAAGCAGCACAATTGGAGCTGAGACTTGGCCACCAAAATAGTCTAGATAAGGACCAAATCAATTGTTCGTGCCCAGTGTGACCTGCTATCTTAGAGGCATCATGAGCAAGTATCGTGAGCAACTGAGCAGGGACAAAGCATTTACTGTGAGGTGTCTCCGCCAGAGCGGATGTTCGCTAGGCCAATATCTCCTCTCCCAGGGTAGAGGTAATACAAGTTTGTATAATGGCAAGAATCCGGAAGGTGTAGGAGGGGCCTCCTCCTTGGCTGACTACAAACCTGGCATGACAAGGCATCCGCCTTAAAAGTCTTAGAGCCCGGAAGGTAGGAAACCACAAAACTGAACCTGGAGAGGAACAATGCCCATCTGGCTTGCCTGGATGACAAGCATTTAGCCTCAGACAAGTAAGTGAGGTTTTTGTGATCCGTCAGGATCAAGATTGGAGAGCTAGTCCCCTCTAGGAGATGCCGCCACTCTTTCAAGGCCAGAACAATGGCCAATAACGCTCTGTCCCCAATCTGATATACCATCTCCGGTTTGGACAATTTTCTAGAGAAATAGCCACGTGGACACAAGGCCTCTCCCAGAGCCGAGCAATGTAAGAGGAGGACGCTTACTGCTATATCAGATGCATCAACCTCCAGAGTAATGGGCAGGGAGGGATTCGGGTGCACCAAAATGGGAGCAGCTGCGAATGATGCCTTGAGGTTTTCAAAAGCGAGCATCGCGCTGGGAGACCACTCTGAGGCCCTAGCACACTTACAAGTCATATCAGTGAGTGGTTTCACAATTGTCGAGAAATTTTTGATGAACTTCTGATAGTAATTAGCGAACCCCAAAAATCTTTGGATTGATTTAAGTCCAACCGGACGAGGCCACTGCAACACTGCGGACAATTTTTGGGCATCCATGGCCAACCCAGATGCGGAAATAATGTACCCCAGAAAGGTCACTTTGGGCTTGTGAAACTCACACTTCTCCAACTTGCAATACCAGTTGTTCTCTCTTAGCAGTTGTAGTACTTTGGACACATCTGAGAGATGAGTCTCCAACGTAGGAGAGTGAATGAGTACGTCATCCAAGTAAACCACCACAAAACTTTGTAATAGATCTCTCAACACGTCATTGATAAATTCCTGGAAGACAGCCGGAGCATTGCAGAGACATAACTAGATACTCATAATGTACGCTTCAGGTATTGAACTCTGTCTTCCATTCATGGCCCTACGTCATTCTGACAAGGTTGTATGCCGCCCTTAAATCAAGTTAGTGAATTTCTTGGACCCTTTTAGCCGATCAAATAGTTCGGTAATCAGGGGTATAAGATAGGCGTTCTTAACCATTAGCTTGTTTAGCCACGGAAATCAATGCAACCATCCTTCTATTTAAAAAAAAAAAATCCAGCACCCTCAGAGGATGTGGATTTACAAATAATACCCCTAGCCAAGGCATCAGAGACGTACTCCTCCATGGCCCTGTTTTCCTCCACTGACAGAGGGAACATATGGCCCCTTGGAAGAGTCGTACCAGGCAGTAACTCAATCAAGCAATCATACGGCCTATGAGGAGGTAATGCCCCGGCCTGGACCTTGTTAAACACATCAGAGAAACTCGAGTAGGCCTTAGGTAGAAGAGAAGAATTGGCACATGCCACTCTAACCAGGAGAGAGAGAGACAAGACTCCTCATACTGCAGAGCCCAAGATAATATTTCACATGTACGCCAATCAATCCTGTAGTTATGCGCCTGCAACCAAGAAAAACCCAAGACGATGGCATAATGAGGGGAGCTGATCACATGAAACTTCAGGGTTTCCTTGTGGAGGGCCCCCACCCTCAGGGTTAACAGAGAGGTCTCCTGCGTAATATGTGAAGGTAAGAGAGGTCTACCATCAATGGCTTCAATGGCCAACGGAGAGGAACGTGACTGTAACGGTATCAAATTCTTAGCTGCAAATTCAGCATCCATAAAATAGCCCGCAGCACCAGACTCCAGCAATGCTGGGACTGAGACAGACTCGTTAGCTCAAGTAAGGACCACCTCAAGTAAAGGTTTATCCTGAGTGATTTCGGGGGACTGAGATATACCAACTAAGATCTGTCCCTGACAGGAACTTAGGTGCAAGCATTTCCTGGACGTACCGGGCAGGATCTCAAAATGTGTCCTGGTCTCCCACCGTACAGACACAGTCCCTCCTTCCTACAGAAGGACCGCTCCTCCACAGAAAGCCGGGTAGTCCCAACCTGCATTGGTTCCCCACCTCCAGAGTCAGAACCAGGAGGCATGGGAGGTGAGGGAGGACTGGGTGGGCACGTTAAGTGGGATGCCATTCTGGAAGGATGCCTGCACAGGCGTTCCTTAAATGAGGGTCTCTCCCAGACCTGTGTATCGATTAGGATGATGAACGAAATTAGTTCATCCAACCCCTTGGGTAACTGACGAGCAGCAATTTCATCTTTAATATAGTCACCAAGCCCTTGTGAAAATGCGGCTACCAGGGCCTCATTGTTCCAGCCAACCTCAGCTGCCAGGGCATGGAATTCGATAGTATACTCAGACACAGTACAGTTGCCACAAAGACACAGTTCTGCACCAGATAGGATGTCCAACAGTCAGGAGGCAACACAGAGAGGATTGTTGAACAGGTCAGCACCAGATTGGGTAGTCAGACAAGCCAGAGTCATACACGGAGTGGATAGTCAGGCAGAGCCACAGGTCAGCAACAGATGGATGGTCAACAAGCCGGAGTCATACACAGGAGATCAGAATATAACAACTGTACTGCACTGGACAACAACATAATCCTGAGAGAAAGGATTCAGTTCCCTTTAAACAGCTAGCCAGGAAGTAGGTAGGTGGAGCCAAAGTACCCACAAGTATAAGACTGAGGCCTGCGTCAGTTTGTGCCCAAAAGTGACGCATTGAGTGGAGATGTGTCAACTGCCGCCATCAATCCTGTGTCATGCTGATCCACCGAACTACACTGGAAGAGGACACGGACGGCCATTGAGCACAACTGACACGCCTAGGCCCGAAGCCCAGTGTGAATTGAAAATGACACCACAGCGTCATTCCAAGCTCCAGGATACCAGCATTGCCTGACCCGGCGGCACTGGAACTGAGGTACACTGTGACACTTTCCACAAGTGTTTCTGTCAGATTTGCTGATATCAGCTCTCTGACCACCGACAAATGTGAGTGCAACAATTTACTTTTATTTTATTTTATAGTGTTACAGTGACTTTATCACACTATAGGGCATTTTCTTTTTTATTTTATGTCATACTTGGATCTGTGAGCCACTCTGGGGGAGTGTGTTACAAGAGAGCAGCCCATTTATTTTGTGGAGAACCTCCATCTATACTGCATCTGGGGGCAGTTATCATCCTCAGTTTTTAGTTTGCTGGAACTGCCAAATGCCATTATCCAGTCATCACGTTTGTGAGTACACAGCCAGGGTGTTGGTGACGTCCAGCTGATTGTCATTTGATCCCACAGAGGGGTGCCTGTGGTCTCCTTCCTTCCCCTTCTCTTTTTTCTACACATTATCATTCAATTACTCTTGAACTGCAACTCAGACAGTATTAACACTCTCCATGGCCCAAATACTATGAAGATTAATTGGAGCTGCTGTTTTTGTGAAACATTACCATCCCTTTGAGTGGTGGCATAACTAAATCCATGAACAAGAGTGTATAAGGAGTCATCTATCAGTGCAAGGTGTTGTATGCCATTCATGGTTGCTATTTTGTGTTAAAAAGACGTTAGTTTTATTTCTTGCTATTGTTAATCTCCATCATCATAATTAAACTAACTCCTATCTAATCTATCAGTTAGAGGGATTTATTTTTTCTTCGATATACAGGGATTCACATTTTCAAAGTGTCAGTAGATGAATGGATAGAATACTTTCCCCCCACTTCCTGTTTAAATAGGGACGGTTAAGACTGGGCAACACATTTTTTTTAGGTAGTTTAATACCAGTTATATTTTTAATTCCACTATATTATCATGCATGGCAAAAAATGTAGCTTTAATGTTCAAAAATACAATAACCCTTTTTTGAATGTACTGATTTAATATTGTTTCTTCATGAACTTGAGGACCTTCTGATACTCAAATAGTTAAACCTGCCTGATTGGATTTTGAAGGAATAGCTATCTGAAATATTTCATGTGATGTTCAATGTTCTTGCACAGTGGGGAATGTTTTTGATATTGAAGAGCTTGAAAGGTTCCAAATAAAAACAGATATTTTTTTCAAAGGCAAAAATGTTTAAAGGAAATTAAAAAACCTTTATACATGAAGAAATTACCTATGTCTTTGAAATGCATGATGGATCACAGACTGGGAAGGACCAAAATCATATCAATGCATTATGGCTAGTTTAACCCTTTAAGAACTGGTGGGTTTTCAAATGAATGCATTGCACATCCCTCTGGTACATAAAATGATAAGCTACTGCTGAGCATTGGGCAAAGTATAATGTAGCAGGCACCTTGAACCCTTGGATGCAGTGACAAACAGATACACCAACAAAGGACACTTATTATTGTTACAAATTATAAACAGAACTTGAAGGAAATAGATTAATCCCTTGGATGCTAGAGAGGTCTCCAATGCATGGTTTTGCCATTAGTTGGGAATCTAATTAGCAACGAAGGTATTACAGTGGAACAGCATTACAGTAAAGGGAGATGTGGTGCGAGGCAAAAGAAAAAGAAGCTGTGCTTAATGGGAAGAAGATAGGTGGGGATATTCAATAATGTGTGATAAAGAAGTGATCAGGTGGAAATGACTTCTCCAGTGATATCACTTCTCCAGTTCCTATGTTATTCTATGGAGCCAATGAACAAAGATCTTTCAAACTAGAGCAATCTTGTCAAATAGGCTCCATAGAATAGCACAGGAACTGGAGAAGTTATATCACTGGATATGTTATCTCCACTATATCACCTCTTTATGACTTCTTCATCCCACCTTAGTGAGTCTCCATGAGAGGGAAGACCTCTTTCCATTTCACACAAAAGAACAAACTAAGGGGCTGCAGGAGAAGCCTCTGAGGGCCACATTTGGCTCCAGGCTGCCTGTTGTACACTGTCTTCGACTCTGTATAATACATTGGAGGCCTCTCTAGCATTCAGAGGGCTGGGTCGGACTTCCCATTAGGCAGAGTAGGCATCTGCATACATCACCGCATTTTGAGGGGTTTTTCATCTGTGCTGACCACACTCATGTAGGTAGGTATGACCAGTGGAATGTATCGAAGCCCTCACTAGCCACTAAGTAGTTTAAATCTTTTTTGTGGTTTTATATTATAGGCTAAGGGTATATTCTGTGCCAGGGAACAGTGGATGGGAATGTGGGTGGGGTCATGTGAAGAGTGGGGGTGTGGCCATGGGCAGAGGTAAGGGCACCTGAGGTGCCTTGCCTAGGGGTGCCTGGGATACAAATCCTGCCCTTGTAATCTTATTAAGTTGGTTTTGAAATGTTCGTATTAACTAATGACTGACTGATTTGATTGATTTTCTTTTAAACTGATTGTAATGAGTGGGTCAATCTGAATTTTAGATTTGTACCTTGAAAGCATCATTTATATTTTAGCAATTCTGGATCAAATAAGTTGCAATATATGGGACAAATAAAAATTTTTTTTATTAGATATGGGGTGTAGAAATCTCCCACTAGCCGGATTACCATTACTGACTTCCCAATGGCGGGTTGCTTAGTTAACAGACGCTGTTTGTGGACCTTCCATCCCTGTGGGAAAACCTTGCATGCTATGTCTTTTCCCTAGGAGAAGCCCACTGAGGCTTCTTCTTTATTCACCTCTATGGGGCTTTGTTTCTTGGGATATATCTCTTCAACCGCTCCACGTACCGAGTTCAAAGATGGCTCATTCTGCTTGTCTACCCTTGTCCTACAATCCAGTTTATGTTCTGAGTGTCTTGGGGGGCTCAGGGGGCTTTGGGCACTGTTTTCATGTACTTTGAGGGGAAACTACATTTCCCATGAATGTTCTGATTGGCTTCCAATTCGGAGGCCATTTTCTTTCCTTCCCATTACAAGTATCCTACCCAGGGCTTGGATCCTTCTTCTCTCATCAGCAGATTAACCCTTTGCTTACCAGTTAAGTGTATTTTTCTCTTTCTGGGATGAAATTTTAACCTGGGACACAGTATTTGGGTTATTCCTCATACTTTCAGACACTTTATATCCTGTTAGGATGTCAGACCGTTGGGACCTGGGGCTAGACCTAAGACTATGGATACTGGGGTGTCTCTGACCCCCATTGCGCATTACTCCTCATGTCAATCATGGCTTCCTAGAGAATCCTCAGGTCATTTATGCCCTTCATGTGCTGTGACCCCTGCTTCTCCGCCAGGGCCTACCAGTCATGTTCCAGAGCCACCTTGGGTGCAGGAGTTAAAAAGATGACTCTGTCACAGTTCCCACGCACCCACAGGGGGTCTTCCAAGCTTGGATGCCCCCTGCATTATTCAGGTCTTTAGCACCTGAACCTCAGGGTATTACTGATGTGTCATATTCCTCTGAGGAGGAATTGTAAGTGGATTCAGATGAGGGTGAATCCTGTGATGGGGTTTGCTCCTAATTCTTTGGGGAGTTTTCAGGGCATTGCTCATGCTTACCTTGCCTTTAAGCATTCCACTCCTCAGTGGGACCTTAATCTGGTATTGGATGTCTTGAAGCACCCTCCCTTTCAGTCCTTGGCTACCATTCATCTTCGCCTGTCTAGGAGTTTACTTCCTGTGTCTCAGTGATCTTTAACTGTTTAGCCCAGTTGGCTCTTGTTCTGTGTACTGTGCTACAGTTACTGTTGTATTCCAGTTCAGTGTCCATTGACACTTTGTTGTTTCGGGCTATCCTATGATCTGATTAGTCCGTATGAGCTCTGGTGACTTTGGCAACCGGAGCTTGGTCCTTGCCTTCTTTCCCACGACTGGGATACTCAATTTTGGTACATCCCAGAGTTACCTGTAAGCTGTATTGGATGACAGAGAAAAGATGATTTTAGTCTTACCTGTTAAATCCTTTTCTCTTAGTTCATATAGCTTACAGGTCTCCCAGCCTGTCAAGGGACCATGCTTGGTTCTCCTGTGACCGAAATTGGGAGTTGCTTCGGGTTCATGCTCACAGGAGTCTTCTTTTTCCTTTTTTCTACCTAGTCAATAGGTTAGTGTCTCAAATGTAACTGGTTAGGGATTGGCTGGTGATCAGCTAAGGAGAGAAGGAAGGCTCCAACCTGCATTCTTTCCAAGAATTGTTCCTGCCTTCCCAGAGTTACCTGTAAGCTATATGGACTAAGATAAAAGGATTAAAGATAAAATCCTCTTATTTTGACTTAAATGGGGTTTCTAATACCTTGAATGCCAGAGAGGTCTCCTTTAAATTGTTTTGCAATGCTTTAGTGAACTCTAGTATTCAAAGTGTTACAAATCTTATTTAAATGAATGGGAATCTGGGGATTTGTTACGTGTCCCCTGTGGTGCAGTTGGTTTGCCCCAGCATTGCATGACTTTACCTTCCTGAATATGACCCCAGTATAGCCTGTTTTTGTTTATGGAATATCAAAATGTTAGCAGATATGGGTATCCTCAGTGATTTAACCCTTTAGCGTTCAGACAAAACAATGCATTGCACATCCCTTGGGTCCTTAAATAGTTAAAAGACATATCTAACAATTCACTTTTCATTATCCTGGACAAAGGATTGGAATTTTCATATGATGCATGTAAAAGTGGGCTGGACTTATTGGGGTAGGTGGGATTTAGAGAAGGTAATTCAGGGGTTGCCCTTAAAATAAGCACAAAATGTTAAGAACAGGGTAGAGACTGACCGGAACTGGCAGTAAAGTATGCAGAGTTACAAGAGAGCTCAGTGAGCCATAAACATCATCTTCTATTCCTGGCAACCAGGTACTTAAGTATAAAAACTGGGGGGAGATTCTGTGGCGATATGATTTTGACAATGTGTTCAAAGCACTTTGACATTTCCATATTCACTAAAATTTAGGGATGCAAGGGGAGGGGAGGAGAAGGTCCTCATTAGCATACAGGATACTCAAAGTGCTGTTGATGTGGAAGGTATGCTGTCCCTCACACATCACCATCAGCACAAGAACCCTAAAGTCTGGGAACATTCTCTCTGCTGCCCCATTTGGACAGTAGGGGAGTGGAGAGAATCCTTTCAGCACCATGAACAGCATCAGTCCCTCAACCTTTTGAGTGTCATAGGCATGTGCATTGCTCAGCCCTGTGGCACTCAAATGGTTTAAAAAAGGGGGGGTGGAGCTACCGTGAGCAGAGATGGACGCCTAGAGTTTCAGATCCGTGTTAAAGCAGCTGGTTTTAGCTCCTACTGATGCCTTTCACTGCCAAATTGGGTACTACACCCACATCAAATCTTTGGGGTTCCCCCAGGTATGCCCCTATACAAGCAGAAAGCTCGTGGGCCCCGTAAATTGTCCAAGATCACGGACTTCTTGCCGGTGTGCCATAGTCTCTCCCCTGCTTTCCCTCCAAAGGAGACTCCCGCTGACGTGGCCCTAGTTGTATCTTTGGAGAAGAGTTTGGAATTGGCTCACCTTGTTTCCCCTTCTTCTGTACAGGCTGATATGGCGGGTGCGGGAACACCAGATCGGGCCTTGAATCAAGCAGGCCCTGACGAACTTTCCTTCCACCCAGTCATGGCTTCTACGGAGGCAGTGACTAAGGTCAACCTTAAGCTGCTGGCTTCGGAGATTACCACAGCGGTACTGGATGCTGTGATAGAGCTGAGGAAGGACATAGCTCAGTTGGGTTCCCGGATCGATCATCTGGAGCAAGATCAGGAACACCTATTCCAGGGCCAACATGATCTAGAGCAAATGCTTGCACAACAAGATGATACCATTCAGCTTTTAACCTACAAAATGGAAGATCTGGTTAATAGAGGACGAAGAAACAACCTTAGAATCCGAGGTCTGCCGGAAACTATTTTGAACGCAGATCTGCCAGACGCGCTATCTACTATATTTCACGATGTGATGGGATTGCCTTCAGATCCCCGAAATATCCTGGACAGAGCCCATAGGGCCTTACCTCCACGCAAATCTGACTCAGACCCGCCATGGGACATTGTATGTTGTTATCACGGTGCCCGTGATTTGCTGCCTGTCCTGTCAGTTACCTGAATGGCTCTCCATTGGCTGTCTGCTTTCAACCCGCCCAGTATTGCCTATTTAGACTGGGCTTGGGCACCCTTTGGTTGCCCTTTTGTGGTGTCTCTATGTCGCCTGCACCTGCATTGTGTTACTGAGCTTCCTGGGCCATCTACTACCTATGCTCTCCAGTGATCACCTGAGTTCCTGTCTGACAGCTTCCTCGGTTCCAGCTTCCGTTCCTGATCTAGTTGGGGTTGCTGTTCCTGCTGATGTTCCTGCTCAGGTTGATTGCCAGTCGTGGTCCTGCTTCCTGTCCTGTACTGGCTGTGTTCCTGCTCCTGGATGCCTGCAGAGTGTCTCCTTCCTCCAGTCGCCTTTGGCGACATTTTCATTCACTTTGTTTCTGTTACTCCAGTACGCTGGTACTGGTTCGCTCCATGTTAACCGGCTGCTTGCTGCGTTCCTTACAGCACCGGTAGAGATTGTGTAACTCCAGTAGGCGGGTACTGGTTCGCTCCATGTTAACCGGCTGCTTGCTGCGTTCCTTACAGCACCGGTAGAGATTGTGTAACTCCAGTACGCGGGTACTGGTTTGCGCCATGTTAACCGGCTGCTTGCTGCGTTCCTTACAGCACCGGTAGAGATTGTGTAACTCCAGTACGCGGGTACTGGTTCGCTCCATGTTAACCGGCTGCTTGTTGCGTTCCTTACAGCACCGGTAGAGATCGTGTCACTCCAGTACGCGGGTACTGGTTCGCTCCATGTTAACCGGCTGCTTGCTGCTTTCCTTACAGCACCGGTAGAGATTGTGGGTGTCCTCTACATCTTGATACCCAGCTGGCCTCTGTCTGTCCATCATAGGCGACTGGCTAGTTACACCTTTATGCCAGTCGCTGAGGTCATCCCTGTCTGTGTTCCAGTACTTGCAGTCTCCAGGCTGCTTTGCCTGGTATATTGGTAAGGACAGTAAAACCTATTCCATCTTGTGCCAGTCTAAGGTTGCCTTACCAGGTATTGGTAAGGCCGGTAGAGCCTACCTCCTCGTTGTACCAGTCTCAAGGCTGCCTTGCCCGGTATATTGGCAGGGCCGGTAGAGCCTCATTTCCTGGTGTTACCAGCCTCAAGGCTGCCTTGCGTGGTATATTGGCAAGGCTGGTAGAGCCTCCATCTCCTCGGTTGCTAGCCTTCCAGGCTGCCTTGCCCGGTATATTGGTAAGGCCGGTAGAACATATTCCATCTGGTGCCAATCTAAGGTTGCCTTACCCGGTATTGGCAAGGCCGGTAGAACTTGTCTTACATTCTGTATACCACTACTCACTATGACAATGTATTGAATTCATATGTTGCATGTGTATGCTTACCCGCAAGGGTAACAAACCGTGACAGTTGTCTTCTCTGTTTCCAAGATAAAGAGGCTATTCTGCGGAAGAGCAGAGAAATAGGGGAGATTAATTATATGGGGCACCAATTGCAATTCTTCCAGGATCTATCCCCCTACACTTTGAAACTCAGGAGGGCTTTCAAGCCACTCACTGAACATCTGCAAAACCTGAGTATTAAGTACAGGTGGGGCTTCCCCTTCTGTATCACAGTTATGCATAAAGGAGTCCCTGTATCAGCCCGCTCAGTTGAGGAAATCCCACTTCTTTGAGGGGAGCTGGGCATTTCTCCATCACAGATGTCTGCTGTTCAGGAAGGAGGTTGGAGACCACCTAGACCACCACCCTCTAAAGAGCAGAGATCACGTTGGATTGAGGCTCCTGGCCCGAAACGACCTAGACAACGGGATCTAGCTTCGCCTGGAGATGAAGGAATCAGTGCAGAGCTCCGAGGCTGACTTCTGGTGGATTGTTGTGGTCCCTCTGATCACCCTTTGCTACACACCGTACTCCGTAGTCCTGGAACTGACTGATTTGGAGGACTGCGTACTGTTGGCTTCCAACCTGGTTTATTGTTCCCCTGGGAGCTGTCTTCAATGCCTGGAGACAGATCTGCTTGTGAGTTTTTCGTTTTAGCCTAGGCTGAGACTACCTTTTATTTCTTTATTCTATTATATCCCATCCAGATGATGTATATATCAGTAAATATACCTCCCCTTATTCTTTATACAAATATGTGTATTCCCCCTTGCTAGGCCTTACACCTGTTAAACATATATCTATAATATTCTGTTCTCCTGTCAATATTCTATAAGTACTCTCTTGGGGGTGGAGGGGTGGACAGTGGTGAGACTTAGAAGGACGAAGGGGGGAGATGGGAGATAGGGGATTGAGGGAGGGAGGGTTACTTTGCTTTATGCATAATTGGTTGCATATCAACTGCTGGTTTAGATGATTGCGGGACTGTCGGTCTGCCACATGGGCTTGCCTCCCTGCCCCATTGACAGGCGGGGGATGGCGGGCGCGGTGTGCCGATTGCCGTGCACTTCTGAGTGTTTAAGCCTTGTTCCCTCCTTGGGGTCCTCCACTGTTTAATCCCATATTCTCAATTTAGGCCACTATACTTATGTTGTGGACCCTTCTCGGAGGGATATCACCTAAGGGAACCCACCTCTAGGTTTATATATATATATATATATATATATATATATATATATATATATATATGTATACATGTATGAATATGTGGTTGTTTTTTTTTTTTTTTGTTACTGTTGTCTCTGTCCTGCATCTCGGGTCTCCGTGCTGCATCTGGGTTCACTTATATGAGTTTGCAAGCACTGACAAAGGGCCTTGCTCCACCATGCCGGCTGATACACAGAGGTAGGATGATGGGGCGAGTACCGGGTGGCTACTGGTTTAGATGTCTGAGTGTAAGACTTCCGGCCACCTTTCCAGGCATTATATTGGAGCAATCAGTGTGCTGGGTATGTCTTGCCCTGGGATCCGAGACGCCGATTGGTCTTATTACTTTTTATTTATTACACTTACATGTTATCTCTGTCTATGCAGCTGGCGGTGCTAAATGTTTACATTTCCTGTTACTCTTCTAGGCGTCTTTGTTATTATGTCCTATCATTTGGGCTGCGCACAGCACGGGCACTAGGCTCCTGTCTGGTGCAGGCTTCATATCTCCCTAAGTGACCTTGGTCACGAACATGCTATTACGCTACTGACCCTGATGTCGCTGATGGCTCATGGGTCAGTTCACGTTACTTTCCCTTCTATTCTGTCCTTTCTTGACTGCTCTTTTCCTTTTCTAGGTACCTTTTGTGAGACATTGATTGTTTACCGCTGTCTGATGGAGGGGGGGTGGTGGTGGTGGGGACTGGAGGTGGTGAGGGGGTACTCATCTCTTAATAAAAAGGTCGCTAACCCTGAGGGAGTTTCATAGGCTGGGGGCTCATATCATACTTCTACAAGAGACACACTTTAAGACCTCTTCTTCTCCTACTTTGTCTAACAAACATTTCTCGACCATCTGGTTAGCCTCTGACAAGTTGGATAAAAAACACAGAGGGGTAGCAGTCCTGTTGCATAGGTCTGTATCTTGGCAGCTCCGGGAGATAGTCAGAGATGAAGGAGGCAGGTACAAATTTGTTAAAGGTTTACTGTTTGGGAGACCATGTACTATTGCTTCCACTTATGTTCCCAATAAGAGAAAAATTTCATTTCTCACAAAGGCGCTTTCGACCCTCATGAACTTCCACGAGGGCACTCTCCTTTTAGGGGGTGATTTTAATATCCCCACAGACCCTGTATTGGATTGCTCCTCAGGAGTGTCCTCCTTTCCTTCTACAGTTCTAGAAAAATGGAAGGAACTTCTTTCCTCTCATCACTTGATAGATGCTTGGCGGCTTCTGGCCCCGCACTCCAAAAATTATACCTATTATTCCCCAGCCCATAATAGATACACTAGAATTGATTATCTGTTTGTAGAACAATATGTGGCTCAGCGCGTTCATTTAGTCACCATAGAGCCGATCACTTGGTCGGATCATGGCCCGGTTTGGATGGATGTCTCCCTAGATGTATAGCTGCCGGGCTCTCCGTCCTGGAAGCTGAATGAAATGCTGTTACATGACAGTCAGGATCGTGACCGTATTGTTGGGCCACTTCGAGATTTCTTCACCATCAATAGGGGTAGTGTTGAGTTGCCTATAACACTATGGGAAGCTCACAAATGTGTAATTAGGGGGGGATTTATTAGATTGGGCACTCATAAAAAGATGCTTTGACAAAAAGAAATATTGGACCTTTTAGAATGAGTCCGATGCTTAGATATTGTACACAAGCAGTCACAGTTAGCATCAGATTTGATGGCTCTTTTGAAAGCCAAATCGGACCTCGCCGTGGCATATCAGGTTTCGATCTTAATATCGTTTCACTGGCAGAAGTATGCTCAGTATGTCCATGGCAATAAATGTGGTAAGCATCTGGAAAGAATCATTCAAATCAAGAGACGTGCGACTTACATTGACTGTATTAAAGATGGGTCAGGTACTGCCTATAGAACGTTCCCTAAAATAGCTGACTCCTTCCTTTCCTATTTCTCTTTGCTATACAATTTACCCTCTGCCATTGAAGATGATACTAACCCTGATTTATATCGCGCTATATGATCCTTTTTGCATGAGGTGGGTATTAAACGTCTTGATGAAGGGGTGATTGATATGCTAGAAGCACCATTCACACTAGATGAACTCATGGAGGCCCTCAAGCAGGCCCCGAGAGGTAAATGCCCAGGACCAGATGGTTTCCCAGCCTCTTACTATAGGACCTTTACTGATGTCGTTGCCCCTCACATCTTAGAAACCTTTAACGTGGTTGGAGAGGGCAGTTATTTTTCTAGCGACAGCCTTCTGGCACACATTTCCCTGATCCCGAAACCGGGTAAGGATAGAACACAGTGTGCAAGCTATAGACCTATATCCCTTCTCAATGCTTAAGTTGTATGCAAAGATGTTGGCCAATAGATTGAAGCCTCTCTTCCCTACCTATATTCACACTGATCAATCTGGGTTTGTTCCAGGTCGGCAGACCAGAGATAATACTATTAAGGTCCTCTCCCTTCTTCACATGGTAAGGGACAGGAGAGTACCCGCTGCTCTGATCTCCATTGACACTGAGAAGGCGTTCAATTGGGTGCATACCTCCTAACAGTTTCGTGTCTTGGGTTAATTCTTTCCCTTTCAGGTGGACAGACAAGTAATTAAATTATTTAGGTATAACTCTTTCTCACTCTGTGGCCTCCAAGTTTGCATCAAACTTTGATCGCATTTGTTTGACTATTAAACAACAATTCAAGATATGGGATGTTCTATTTGTCTTTTGGTTTGGACGTGTGAATCTAGTGAAAATTATTGCTTTACCACAGGTCTTATACTTATTTAATGCTCTGCCGCTGTTTTTTTCACACTCACATCTTACATGCCTCCAATCCCTCATAAATAACTTTGTGTGGAGATATAAGAAACCCAGGATCTGTTCTTAGTGGTTATTCAGATGTGATCAAGGGGGTGTATCACTGTGCCCGTGCTCCTTTGTTGTTTTTTGTCAGTCTATCCTGTGCTCTGCTCCCATTGGCTACAGTGTGTTTGTCCCGCCCAGTATGACTTTTATATACTGGGCTATTGGCACCTCTCCGGTGCCCTTTCGTGGTGTTCCTGTGCCAGTGCTTGTTTCTGCTCAGTGATTCCCAGTGTACCGACTTGGCCTGCCTGACTACTCTGCATATTGTCTTCTGCTCCTGTGTACCGACCTGGATTGCCTAACTATTGTTCTGCTCCTGCGTACCGACCCGGCTTGGCTGATGTTCCTGCTCCTGTGTACCGACCCGGCTTGGCTGATGTTCCTGCTCCGTGGTCCGACCCGGCTTGGCTGATGTTCCTGCTCCGTGATCCGACCCGGCTTGGCTGACTTTCCTGCTCCATGATTCGACCTGGCTTGGTTGGCGTTCCTGTGCTGTGTCGCCTAGGCGACATTCTGACTGTCTGGCAATTGTGTCACCATTTCCTCCTGCAGAGTACCAGTGGCGAGTTCCATTACTGCTATGGCAGTTTGCCTTGGGCCTAGTTTCCATTATTGCCTCTGCAGAGTGCAAGTGTCTGCCTCCGTTACTGCTCCGGCAGTGAGCCACCGGTTTGCCTCTGTTACTACTTCTGCAGAGTGCAAGTGTCTGCCTCCATTACTGCTACGGCAGTTTGCCTTGGGCCTAGTCTCCGTTAGTGCCTCTGCAAAGTGCTAGTGTCTGCCTCCGTTACTGCTCCGGCAGTGAGCCACCGGTTTGTCTCCGTTACTTCTTCTGCTAAGTGCATGTGTCTGCCTCCGTTACTGCTCCGGCAGAGTGCAAGTGTTCTGGTATCCATTACTGCTACGGCAGTACCTTATATGACTCTGTTCCCATTGTTGCCTGAGCAGTTCACATTAGTTCTGCTTATCTGTTTCTGGGCGTTACGAATCCTTCAGCTGTCTATATGCAGAGAGCCCCATCACAGACCTCTCTGCACATGGGACTATTTACACTCAAAGAAGAAGACCATTAACCCATGCAGTACCTTGCTCCTGGGAATCCATTATAATCTGCCTGACCTGTGTCATTATAGACTGTTGTGGACTTTATGTTTATGCTGGACCTGTGTAGGCATATGTATATATAACCTGTCGTGTGTCTGTATTATTCAGCTTTTATACTGCAGGTCCTGTGAAGGCTATTTTATTACTGTGATTTCAATAAAAATGTGTTTTATCCTAAACCACTGTGTCTGTGTGTCTAACAAACCGTTACAGTACGAAAGGGCCATGACCTCAGACAGTAAAGGTGAGGGAAATACACAGAACATCCACTGGAGGATGGACGTACATGAGCAGCGTTTGGACCAGTTGGCACTGGCCATACAAACTATTCTTGAGCGCATGGTGCATCTTGATAAACCAGTTCAGAATCCAGCGGCCCCCCCAGTTTTGACACCGGAGAGTCAGTCCTTGGCAGCTGTGGTCTCAGGTAAAGGGTTAACGACATCTGCTCCTTTACCACTCAGATACGATGGTGAACCCGCCCTGTGCAGAGGATTTATTAATCAATTGGAGATATTTCTGGAACTAACCCCTCATGCTTTTCCTAATGACCGCAGTAAGGTCGAGTTCATGATTTCACTATTAACGGGTAGAGCTTTGGTGTGGGCCAATCCCTTGTGGGAAAATGCTAAACCTTGCACCAGGGACTTCAGGGTGTTTGTATGAACCTTCTGGAGAGTATTTGAAGTTCCTGGTAGAGTCGCCTCTGCTGCCAAACGATTGATGGAGATACAACAGGGCAATCATACTGTGGGCGATTATGCCATAGAATTCTATACATTGGCAGCAGAGGTGGGTTGGAACAATGAGGTGCTGGTGGCAGCCTTTGCTCAAGGACTGGCGGACCATATTAAAGATGAAACGGCAGCTAGAGAATTACCTAGTGACCTGGACGAATATATTGATTATGCCATTCTAATTGATTCTCGTATTTGTGAGAGATTTATGGCCAAAGACCGTAGGTTACGGCCTAGAAGCAGTGGGCATAACAGTTTTTTTACCCCACCCTCACCTCCCATGCCTCCTAATCATAAACAGGAATCCTGTGAACCTATGCAACTTGGGTTCACCAAACTAACTAAGGAGGAACGGGCACACCGCAGGAAGCAGGGGTTATGTCTATACTGTGGCAAAGCTGGGCATCTATTATGTACTTGTCCTGTACGTCCGGGAAATTAATGCACCTAGGGTACCTTGGGGGACAGGCCCTAGGTGGTGTTCAGCAGTTCCTTGACCCGATCATACAGAAACCCACAATCCAGGTGGTGTTTTCTTGGGCAGAACACTCTGGCTCTGGTTGATTCTGGCGCGGCCAGTTACTTCATGGATAATTCATTTGCTGCGTTACATAAGATTCCATTGGTCAGAAGGGAATCTCCCTTAGCCATTGAGGCCATTGATGGCAGACCACTAGAACCAGCTCAGATAACTATGGAGACTATTACGATTTCTATGACTATTGGGGCCCTCCACATGGAGGAACAGCAATTTCAGATTATCCATTCTCCTCATCATGCGGTCATTCTGGGGTCCAAGTACTGTATGAAGCATTGTGTGACTCATCCTGTTAAGATTTTGTGTACCTCTCCCTCTGTGCCAGCCGAATACCATCAATTCAGTGATGTTTTTAGTAAGGGAGAGGCTAGCACATTGCCCCAGCATAGGGCATATGATTGTGCCATTGATTTGCCCCCTGGAGTTGTGCCCCCTAGGGGCCACACGTATCCACTGTCGTGCGAGGAGAATCGGGCCATGGAGGAATACATTGAGGATGCCCTTAATAGAGGGATTATTCGGAAGTGTACCTCACCTGCTGGTGCTGAGTTCTTTTTTTGTGAAAAAGAAGAATGGCGAGTTAAGGCCTTGCATTGATTACCGGGAATTAAATACATTTATGTCCAAGAATGCATACCCCATACTACTCATTACTGAGCTATTTGACAGGCTAAAAGGTTCTTCCATTTTTACGAAATTAGAACTACGTGCTGCCTATAACCTGATCAGAATAAGAGCGGGGGATGAGTGGAAAATGGCATTTAATACCAGATCTGGGCATTATGAATACCTAGTTATGCCAGTTGGCCTTTATAACGCACCTACTGTATTTCAAGAATTTATTAACAATATCCTCCGTGATTTGCTACAGTCCTGTGTAGTAGTCTACCTTGATGACATACTCATACACTCTGCCAATCTGTCCCAACACATCAAGGATGTGTCCGAGGTCTTGCTTCATTTACGCAAGAATAAGCTATATTGTAAAATGGAGAAGTGCGAGTTTCAGAGGTCCAAAGTGCCTTTTTTGGGTTTTGTGATCTCTAAGGATGGTATTGCCATGGACCAGGAGAAACGCGCAGCAGTCTTGCAGCGGCCACGACCCAAGGGGTTAAAAGCAATTCAGCATTTTCTTGGGTTTGCTAATTATTACAGGAAGTTTATCCATAACTTCTCTACCATTGTTAAACCTCTGTCTGACCTTACGCACAAGTGCGCTAATCCTTCCCAATGGTCTCATGCTGCTGAGCATGCTTTTCAGACATTAAAATCCGCTTTTTGCATCTGCCCCGGTACTGTCCCACCCTAACTCTTCCCTTCCATTCACGTTGGCGGTCAATGCTTCTGAAATAGGGGTTGGGGCAGTACTATCGCAACGTACAGTGGCTGGGGGTGCTCTGAGACCATGTGGGTTCTTCTCAAAAAAGCTGTCCAGTGCTCATAGTCACTATGAAATTGGCAACAGAGAACTCCTGGCTATCATTCTTGCTGTGAAAGAATGGTGCCACCTGCTGGAAGGTACCAGAACTCCTGTACTAATTCTTACTGACCACAAAAACCTAACTTATCTCTCGGAGGCTAAAAGATTGTCTTCTTGTCAGGCCAGGTGGGCCCTGTTCCTATCTCGTTTTAATTTTGTAGTATCCTACTTGCTGGGCTATAAGAATGTTAGGGCTGATGCCCTGTCTAGACAATTTGGGCCAGAGATGGAGAAGGATGAGGTTCCCGTACCCATCATTCAGCCTGATCGCATCCTGGCCACCCTACACACTAGTATCACTTCACCACTGGGGGAGGAGATTCTAGCCACCCAGGCTACGGCACCCCCAGAAACCCCAGTGGGTAAATGTTTTGTGGATGAGCCATTTTGTACCCGGTTGCTTGAAACATACCACTCTTCTAAGGCTGCTGGGCATATTGGGAGGGATCAACTAATATGGTCTGTCTCACAAGTTTTCTGGTGGCCTTCCCTACGGGCTGACTGCTCTGCATTTGCGGCAGCCTGTACCACCTGTGATTGTGCCAAGACCCCTAGACACCTCCCAGTGGGCCTGCTTCAACCAGTGCCTAATGGTGAACGTCCTTGGTCCAACGTATCCATTGATTTCCTTGGAGAACTGCCAGTGTCTAGGGGTTACTCGTTCATTCTTATGATGGTCGATAGATTCTCTAAGATGGCTCATTTCGTGCCTCTTCCTGGCCTTTCCTCTGCCCAGGAGTTGGCGGTTGTCTTCGCTAAGGAGGTGTTCCGGTTGCATGGGGTACCTCGAGTTCTGGTGTCTGACCGTGGGAGCCAATTTGTGTCCAGATTTTGGAGAGCATTATGTAACCAGATGGGCATTCAACTGTCCTTTTCTTCTGCCTACCATTCCCAGACCAATGGAGCCGCTGAGCATGCCAATCAGGGATTGGAACAGTTCCTGTGCTGTTTTGTCAAGATCATCATGATAATTGGGCAGACCTTTTGCCGTGGGCAGAGTGCGCCAGAAACTGTGCGGTTAATTCATTGTCCGGGAGCTCCCCGTTTCTCATCAACTAAGGGTTCCAGCCATGTTTGCTCCCAGACTCATTTCAGTCGTAACAGATTCCAGCTCTGGATGAGCACATGAAGCAACTCTGCTCCACATGGGCACAGGTTCAGAGGGCCCTCAGTCAGTCGTTCCAGCGTCATCAGTGCCACGCTAACCGTAGAAGGCTGCCAGCAGTCTCCTTTCAGGTTGGGGACAGGGTATGGCTCTCCTCCAAGAACCTTAATTTGCAAGTTCCGTCTAATAAGTTGGCTCCCCGGTTCATTGGTCCCGTCAGGGTGATCCGTAAAATTAACCCTGTGTCATATGCCTTGGAGCTCCCAGCATCTATGCGCATTCACAATGTGTTCTATGTATCCTTACTGAAACCTCTGGTATGCAATCTTTACACTACCACTCCTGTGGTTCCCAGTCCTGTGGAGGTTCAGGGCCAGGAAGAGATATATAGAGTGTGCACTTTAGAATGCACGCATGCTTCCATTACCAATGTTAAGGAGATCTTCCATCAGGTTTGGGACCTGTGGTTGTCTTTCCGGAGAGCGATCGGAGTTTGATATCCCCCTGGGTTTGGGATTGCTTCTTGGGCCAGTGGCTTTGCCTTACCTGTGTGCCGGTGCATCTTCGCACCTGTCGGAGGCTTGGTTCTGTTCCCGGATGGGTTTCAGATCCCGTGTCCGGGATTTCCTGGGCACGGGACTGGCTTATGCTAGATCAGTGAATGGGGATGCCATCAACTCTGTGGTCAGCAGTTTGTTCATCTCCGTCTTGCTCTTGAAGGCCTGTTGGCCCCTCTGGTTTTCCTCCTTCGCGCCCCCCCCCCCCCCTCCGGATGATGTAGTGTTGCACCCCTCTTCCTAGCTTGGGCATCTGATATTATTAGATACATTTGGGGTGTGTCTTACGGGATGGTTCCTTCTTCTTTCTTTCCTTTTTTTTCCCCTATCTCTCTCTTCTTTTCCTTTCTCCTTTCTACCTTTTATGTTTGTTTATACAAGTTCTACTCTATTTCCAATAATGTATTACTCAGGATGCTCCACCGATGCGCTTCCTTCTGGAATTGTCAAATGTTTGTCATTTATCATATATTCTTTATGCTTAAGGCATGTCTCCCTACTTTTGTGTATTTCTTTACATGTTGTAATCTATTGAACTACAAATAAATAATTAAATAATCCCCCCCAAAAAAAAGGGTTTAAAAAAAGTACACCAAGTACTACACAATTATCCTCTCGGCACTGTATCATTAGTCTATATACGTTGTGCACTTCCATGGAAACAAGACTGGGGGCAGGCAGCATCCATGTGGATTTGTGGCTACCAGCTGACCCCAGACCTGTTCCCTTGACCACTGATAGCCACAGAACCCCATGTACAATGTCTGATCACCCCAGCCTTGTTCCCTTGCCTACTGGTAGCCACACATTCAAATGGGCACTACCTGGGCAAAGACAATAAGGCTGGGGGGTATCAGGCAGTGTACATGGGGCTAACACACAATGGTGATGTTCTGCATGCTGCTCCACACTATAGAAATCTGACATTCTGCCCCACAATGTAAAATTCGACATGCTGCCTTCCACCTCTCAACTCCGACATGATGCCCTCCCTAGTAAACTCCAACATGCTGCCCTTCACCTATTAACTCCGACATTATGGTCCCACTAGTAAACTCCAACATGCTGCCCTCCACCTAGCAACTCCGACATGATGCCTCCCCCTTGTAAACTCTGACATGCTGCCCTCCTCCTTCGGCATGAGGCCCCTCTGCTAGTAAACTCTGACATGCTGCTCCACCAGTAAAATCTGGTTCTTTTTATCAAGATCTGCTGCATAACTCGGTTATTAGTGTTAAAAAAATATGTCCATCTTGTATGTGTTAAAATCAGACCTCACAGCGGGCATCAGGATGCCTCCTGATGTCCACTTGGTATTGGATAGTTGATCAATTTGGTGATGAGGAAGGCAAACAGTGCCTTCCCCTTGAAGCTCCTATCCTCCAGTCAAGCCGGCTTTCTCTCAAAGAGCTCTTGAGTGGAGTGCCCATTGATAGTAAGCCAGCTTTTAATGAAAGAGCTACTGAACCAGCTTTCTATCAATGGGCACTCCACTCAAGCACTCTTTTAGAGAAAGCCGGCTTGACTAGAGGATAGGAGCTTCAAGGAAAAGGTGCTGTTTGCCTTCCTGGTTGTCGCATTGATCACCTATCTGATCTAACTTGATAAAGCGAACCACAAATGTTTTTAACAATAACTGTGTGGGGGCACCCTATGTCAGATTTTACTGGTGGGGCAGCATAACTGAGTTTACTAGCAGGGGGGGCTCATGTCTGAAGGGGAGGGGCGCATGTCAGAGTTTATGGGTGGGCATCATGTAGGAGATGATAGGTGGAGGGCAGCATGTCAGAGTTTACTAAGGGGGGCATCATTTTGGATTGTTACAAGTGGGGTAAAATAATCATTTTCTTAGCTGCTTGTAGCATAACCACCATATGATACATACATTTACAAGATCAAGTGACAAGGGATCAGGAATATAATGTATTAGATCTACAATTAGATAAGCTAAGATAAATATATCTTGTAGTGCATGTTTTATAGATTATACAGTTATATTGCTGTATCAGTTTTACAAAGGTATGTTTCTATTTGTCACACAGAAGGTATAGGTGAAAGATTAATACTCTAGATAAAGCTTCACAACAGCAAATCTTTTTTTTTCTTCTTTTTTCATTAATAATTTGTTAGTGTTTTGAAAGAATAGTTCCCGTTTTCTTTTTTAAATAATGAATTATACTTAGCCTTGACCTCTGCAGAAGAAAGCAAGGCTATTCTCTTTATTGTTCAGGGAATTATACTTTATGCTCATACATTGATAATGAGTATTGTTATGGAAAATGTTATATTTATATTGTGTTTTGTAGACTGAATGGTGGGGCGATGCACCGAGGGTCGATGCTATGGTGATGTGTGTCTGTAAGAGTATCACCTTGTTGATACAGGCACATTGCCTTATGAACTAAGAATTAAGGCTGCAAGGGGAAAGGAAGATACTGTGATAATTAGTTGCTGTGTCAATGTGTTAGGGAATGCAGGGGAGAGGAAAGAGGATGCAGAGAGACTTCAGCACCAAGAACAGCAGCAGCCTCCACTCAACCCTTTGAGTGCAAGTGGGGTAACCAACATATTGCAGAGCAATGCTTTGGACACCTCTCTGGTACTCAAAGGGTTAACATAATGATGGAATAAAAGAAGGATCTATTGAAATCTCTTAAAAAATTATTTAGAACAATACCAAAGTATTTTATTTACACAGACTAACTCAAAAACACATATGTGAGTTTTACTGCTGTGGATAAATGTGATGTACATATATATATATATATATATATATATATATATATACTAGTGTAAAAGCCCGTGTACACGGGCCAAAGTCCGGGTGATGTTAACCCTTTGAGTGCCAGAGGGGTACACAACACATTGCTTTGCGTCCAGCCTCCGACTCAGTCATGCACTGTAGAGATTGCCTGAAAACACAGAATGCTCCCAGCATTCCTACACCTCCCAGCATTCTTTGTGTTTGGGGAGTCTCTACTGAGCATGATGGCTTCTGACAATCATCCTAGGGAATTATTATATAGGATATTTACTTGACTGCCTTCTACATGTACTATATTCATATCTTTATATATTACGTTATTATATTATCATTGTAATATTCTTATTTACTAACAAATGATGCATGGTGTTACATGTTCATTGGGCACTGTGCACTTCGGGGTCCTGCTGCAGTAAAAATTGTAACCTCTGATTCACTGTCTAAGGCCAATTCCACCTCCTTGCCTCCCAGTTCGGGTCAGACAGTGAACTAGAAACAGTTGAAATTTTATATAAATAGATTATCCTCACTCTTCTCCCTCCTAGCTCTTCTTTCTCCCTCTTGGAGCTCATCTCTCAGTTTGTCTATCACCTGTGTTCTCTTTTGCCCTTCCTATGTAAATCCTTCCCTCCATTTCCCTGCCCACAGTTCACTTTCCTTCCCTCCATAAAAAACACATTTTTTCTTTCTCCCTCCCTTACTTTTTGCATTACCTCTTTGCCCTTCCTCAACATTGCAATGTGCTGTTTGTCCTCCCTGCCTCCTTATCGCTGTGTGCTGTTCACCTTCCATGCTTTCATATTGCTTTGTGGGAGGAATGGAATTGCAAAGTGTATGCAGGAAAACTGAGAGAGGATGCTTTACAGAGAGGGAGGGAGAGGAATGGTCAAGAGGACACAGCAATATGGAGGCAGGTAGGATGAATAACCCAGGGCGATATAGAGGACTAACAACACATGGTGACATGGAGGGAAGACAAAGAGGACATGTGAAAAGTGAGGGAGGGGGGAGAGTGAATTGGAGGAGGTAAAATGGAGATAATATGTCTTTCATGGAGTGGGAAGGAAAGGATTTAAAGTGTGTGTGTGTGTGTGTGCAAAAGGTAGCCCAAAAGATGGGCAAACTAAGAAGTGATCTCCGAGAAGGAGAGAGAAGAGGCAGCAGATGAGTGAGTATAATAAATAATCTTAATACAATGATAATATTATAATAATAAAACATTTGGGTGTTTGACCATGGCTGTAGCTGCATAGAAAACTACAGGAAGATCTCAGAATCGCCAACCTCAGGTAGGCATTGTTAGTAGACTGAACTCCAACAGCAGTGACTGCTATCAGAGCTTAGTGATTGTGGTGAAGTGCCACAGTAACATATAAACACACCTACATGGATACAACAATGGCTCATTAACCTTCATTTACATATGGAAATTAGTCATTGTCAGTGTGTTAAAGGCATAGTAATGTCTCTTTTAAAACTACAAGTTTTCTATATGTTTTTTCATAATGTGTAGTGCTATGTTTAATTACTCACAGTTCTGTAGTTCAAAAGCTATTCAACCTGAAAGGATCCCCCTCCCACCCTTTCCCTGCATCATGCTGCCTCTAAGTGTGGTCAGGATGGCGCATGGTGAGGGACAATCTTTAGTAAGCAAAAGGAAAATCCAGCTCTCCTTGACGAAGGAGGGCAGGGTTTTCCTTATACTTGCTGTGTGAAGTAATTAAACATAGCAGTACATGTTATAAAAAGCATATAGAAGACTCGGAGTTGCACTTTAATGGAGACATTACCATCCCTTTAAGTGCAAAATCATAAACCTCTCAAAAGGCATTGTGGATTCCTGGCAATGAAGGCGGATTGGTGGTGGATTGATGCAGATATGATGGTGGAAAGCAGGTAGGAGCAGGTAGCCTCAACGTAGTCAACAGGGTCCCAAAATGAAGAAAGGCTGGTAGGTTTCACCTCTTCACCTGCAAAGCCCCTGAAGAATGGGATGCTGGGTTTTTCCATAACTACCTGGGGTCTCAAGCATGACCTTCAGAAAAAATTTCGGTCTTATTTATATTAAAATTCAGATTTGGGCTCTTTCTGTCCTTTTGTCAAGGTTTATTTCACTGCCTGATGTACAATCTTCTGTTCAAGGTGTAGCTCATGCCCACCTGGTCATTTGGGTCACCACTACTCTGTGGTATTTGAATCTGGTTCTACAAATACTTCAGAAGGCTGCTTATGAGCCTTTGTCTTTGGCTACCCTACATCTTTCAACACTCAAGATTTCCTTTCTCTTTGCAGTTATCTCAACTGCATGCACTGTTTTGTAAACCTCACTGTTGGGAATGTATAATAACAAAATGGCACTATGTCCTTATGTACATATGCTATAAGGGTTATTCTTAACAAAAACATTATTATGCCAGTGATGCCTTATTCACTTAGATAGCGCTGTCATCATGTACATGTATACAATTCCCATGGAGAAATGTAGCAGGTTATACATGTGGCTTACTCTACAATGTTATACATTTTCTATTATTTACAATATTTTGACTCTGTTTTATTATTCTAGTTCTCTAGTTCTCACAGGTACACTTTTTTTTTTTTTTAAAGCGGAACTACCACCTCTTAAACACTTTAACTTCAATAACTCCCCATCTGGCGAATAGCAGCTTAGTAGCACTAGTTGCCAGAATTATTACTTTATTCCGAAAAAATATGCATTATTACCGGGCTGACAGCAGCAGGGAGCACAGACCTATTCCCATATTGATGCCTGTTCTGTCAGTCCCAGCCGGGTCTAGGAGGTGTTGCTAGTGACTGACAGCGCAGGCTTGCAGACGTTACTATGGGAAGATGTGTGCGCTCCGTGCTGCTGTCAGCCCAGTAAGAATGCATATTTCTTCTGAATAAGCTGCTAGTCACCAGATGGGGAGTTATTGAAGTTAAAGTGTTTAAGAGGTGGTAGTTCCGCTTTAAGAAAATGGCAGTATGAGTTTAAAAGTATGCTTACCATGGTGCACTGTTTTCTCAAATGTGATTATCCTTATAATTTGCAGTATTATATTATATATGTGTATTATTCTCACAGATTATTATATCATTATACTGGTGCTTTATCTTTCAATATGATGCAGTTCTCATTTTTTTTTAAGAAATGGCATATTTTAAAGCTTTTGATTTGGTCTGTGGAGCTGTGAAAACTTCTTGAACCAACAAACTCCAGCCATTCAAGATACAACCATCATTGCTTGGCTTTATCTCCTTAATGCAATCAGCACACATTTACTATAGTTAAGCTATGCTTGTAGTAGTTATCATATCCGCTAGCTCTGTTGTTGTACACATACATTTTGGGTTGTCAGATTGGTCCATACTGCAGTTTTCATACTGGCCTTCACTTGAACTTGGGTTGGTAGTATGGTGACAATCACGGGGATACCAGCTTACTTCAACTACCATAGGATGGAACAGTTTTTTCTTTCTATAGGCTAAGTGTAAACACTTAATTTCTCAAAGCAAAAACCTGATTTTAGAACATCCCAGATACATGCTGTTAGTTGTCTCCTTCACTTTCTATAGCTGCCTATAGACAGTGAAAGTCAACCTACCTCAAACTTTGAACACTTGGAGCAATCATTCCAGGTGTCATACCGCTGTGCCAAGTGTGAGCATATTTTCTTTTTGCAGTCTAAGATATTGGATTTGGAAAGAAATATTGCAACATTGTGTGATATCGGAAACCTGGAAAGGAGTTTAGAACTCACAGAGCAGGTAGTATGTGGGATTAGTGGTGAGGAGGGTGGAGTTGTAGAAGAGGAGCAACAGGTAGGCAGCTGGGTAACAGTAAGGAGGGGAGGTAGTGGGCAGAGGAAGAGGAAGGCCAGTTCTGAGCTGACTCAGTCCAACAGATTTGCAAGATTGTGTGAAGATGTTGATGAGGATAGCTCAGAATTGGCAACACTGGAGAGGGCTGATTCCTCTAGCAGCCAGGGGAACAGTCCTCCTTCCAGGATAGATGGGATGCAGAGTAGGCAGAAACCAAGACAAGTGGTGGTAATAGGGGACTCTATTATTAGGAGGGTAGATAGGGTAATCTGCCACCAGGAATGTGAATACCGAACAGTATGTTGTCTCCCGGGTGCGCAGGTTCGGCATGTTGCGGACAGGGCTGACAGATTATTGGGAGGGGCTGGAAGTGATCCAGCTATCTTAGTACATATTGGTACCAATGACAAAGTAGGTGTAATATGGAGGTCACTAAAGAATGATTTCAGGGATTTAGGATACAAGCTAAAGGCAAGGATCTCTAAGGTAGTATTTTCTGAAATACTACCTGTGCCATGCGCCAATGCAGGTAGGCAGAGGGAGCTCAGGGAGCTTAATGCATGGCTCAGGAATTGGTGTAGGGAGGAGGGTTTTGTGTTTTTAGAGCACTGGGCTGACTATGCTCTTGGGTACAATCTATATGGAAGTGATGGATTGCCCCTAAATGGTAGAGGAGCCTCTGTGCTAGGGGAGATAATGCTAAGAAGCTTGGAGGAGCTTTTAAATTAGGAAAGTGATTAGGGTATAGACAGCAAAAATTGGGTACATAGAGCATATAGGAACTGGGTGCAAGTAAATGATCAGGGGGGTGGAGAAAGGGTGAGGATAAATGTAGTAAATAGGGAGGAACTCCTAGTAAATAAAGATGTAGATAAAAGGCATGTAGGGAGTGATATATGTAAAGACTTCAAAATTAATTGTATGCTAGCAAATGCAAGAAGTATGGTAGATAAAATAGGAGAACTAGAATTGCTGGTGGTTAATGAGCAATTGGACATAAGTGGTATAACAGAAACTTGGTGGAATGATACATATGATTGGGCTGTAAATATAGAGGGCTATTCCCTGTTTAGGAATGACAGGATTAATAGAAAAGGGAGAGGTATGTGCTTATATTTGAAACCAGAGCTAAATCCAATTCTGAAGAGTGATATTAGTAAGGAAACTGGCCAAAATGTGGAGTCCTTGTGAGTAGAAATTGAGACTAAATGTGGTGTAAATGGTAAAAAAAAGGTGTTGGTGGGTATAGGCTACAAACCACCAAATATTGATGACAATGTTGAGGCCCAACTGCTATTGCAAATAAGGAAAACTGCCCAGCTTGGGCATACTATAATTATGGGAGATTTTAATTATCCATATATCAACTGGAAAAATGAGACCTGTCAGAGTGCTAAGGGTAGCAGGTTTGTGAGCATACTTCGTGAAAGCTACATGTCACAAATGGTGGAAGTGCAGACAAGAAATAACAATAACATAGAATATAGACACCACGCTCAATAACCAGATTAACACTGGGTGGGATAGAGAGAGGAAAAAAAACAAACCAATATATCATAGATATAATCAGGTGATATATTCTATATGCTCATATATCACTCCATCTTCAATATAACCGAGTACGAATATCTTATGAATAACAATAACTGTCCCTGAAAAAAATAGTCAAGGATAGGGAGGTAATCCTCTCAATATTGCTGCTTGTCTTTGGGCAAGTTCGTGTCACGAAAAGGTATCTCTCAGCGATGATCATAGAACATGCAAATTAAAAATAGAGAAAAAAAGGGGGGATAGACAGCGCAAAGAAATCTCCTCTAAGTGTAGTAGGTTAGTTAGGGATAGTATACATCTCAAAAATTCTGAAATAACACCAGTGATAAAAGACATAATTTTTTATCACACATAAAATATAATCTCAGAAATTCACAAGAGTTCCAATCCAAAACAGATTGAATAAATGCAAAGAAATATATATAAAATTGGAACAGATAATATCTAGTCATAAGAACATATGATATAAAATCCTGTGAACAATATAATAGAATATATATATATATATATATATATATATATATATATAAATAGCGTGTGTAGAGTGGAGCTGATAACGTTTCTGGATGGAGTGCGGCGGGGGGGTTAGGCAGGAATGAGTGGGAATAGGATTGGCTGCTTACAGGAAGATCTCGTATATGAGGGCACATATAAATGTATCTGCAGTCTTTTTAAAGCATCAAAAAGAGAGTCACAACCAGTAAAGTTTTCTGCTCACTAGAAATCTTCTTTGGTTTTAGCTCGTCAAAGCCTCCTTGTTACTGCCACATGCGTCCTCCGTGTCTTCCTTTCTCAGTGTATATAATCCTGTCAAGAGGTATTGAAGCAAGAGTGGATAACATAATTTTGCCATTATACAAATCTCTGGTAAGACCTTACCTTGAGTATGCAGTGCAGTTTTGGGCACCAGTTCTGAAAAAGGATATACTAGAACTAGAGAGGGTACAGCAAAGAGCAACAAAATTAATTAAGGGAATGGAGGACTTGTCGTATGAGGAACAACTAGACAAACTTGGTTTATTTACTCTAGAGAAACAACGACCAAGAGGAGACCTTATCACATTGTACAAATATATGAGAGGTCAATACAAGGATCTCTGCAGTGAGCTATTTATTCCAAGACCTGATCAGGTGACCAGGGGACACCCCTTGAAATTAGATTAAAGGAGGTTTAGACTTCAGCAGAGGAAGGTTTTTTTTTACAGTAAGGTCTGTTAAATTGTGGAATTCTTTGCCCAAGGAGGTGGTTATGGCAGATACAATGGATACATTCAAGAGAAGATTAGATACATTTCTTTCAAAAGGGAACATACAGGGTTATACTGTTTATTAGTCGGCAGATCAGGAAGGTCTGAAAAAGACTAACTTATTTGGTAGCAGGATAGCTGTACAGTTCTCATGTCACTAGCGTATGAGGCAAAGGTTGAACTTGATGGACTTGTGTATTTATGCAACCTAATTTATTATGTTACTATGTAAACTTCCTCTCTACTCTGGACATCAAAGCCTCTTACTTACTCCTCCATATCTGGATAGATTACCACCACTATCATAGATTCAGCTTTCAGAACTGGCATTACTAACTTATGGTACTGCCACTCGGACTATCTACAGCACTCTTAAAGAAGAGTGCAGCTCTGTTAATAGCATTTCTTCTTAAGACAGGGATTGTATGTTCTTTATTTACATTAAAAGATCCTCCTGTCTTATTGCCATGGTTGGATGTCACAGTAAACTTAGATGAATGAAACACACAACAAAGATACGGGTGAATTTAAAGCAGTTTATTTAAAATCAATAATCAAGAGCAAAACACTTTCCCAAACTCGTTAGGACAGACGTGAGGACAGTGCACAGTCCACTACCCAGGAGCTAACACTGAGCTGTCACCTGTGACCACTGATTGCCGACGTAATACGGAATATAGAACCAGACTCTGATTCTAGCAAATGGAATCAGCGGAAACCTGGACAGCCAAGATTCTAGGCAACAATAGTGAAACCGGGTCACAGATAGGAAACAACCTCCTGCTAATACCAGCATGGGAACGCACTAAGCGTAGCATGCCAGGCAGTCCCAGAGAAGGGACGACTCTGATGCTGCTGAGCCTAAGGCAGCTGGCAACAACACCAGTGAGGTAAATGTCATGCTAGGCTGTATGGAGTGAGGCCTAGAAGCCGATAATAACAAGTGGTATTCAAACAGTAAACGGGAGTAAGCATGTAAGTCAGACAAAGCCACAGTCAGATACCGGATCAGGTAGTCAGCCACAACCTGGGTCAGATCGGAACAGGTAGACAGACAAGCCAGGGTCATACACGGATCAGGCAGACAGACAGATCCACTGGTCAGATACCGAAGCGGATAGTCAGACAAATCCAGAGATCGAACTGGAGGATACATGGAAGCCAAGCTAGGGTCAAATGAGAGCAACATAAGAGTAACAAACATATACACCATGAAAGGGCAACTAAGCCCAGTTATCAGCCCATATATAAGGCCACCACAGAAGTGCTGAGTGTTTCAGAATAGTGAGCGCGATGTCAAAGACGCGCGCCAGTAGCATAGAGGCCAGGCAGAAGACTGTAGCACTTGGCAATGCCTGCATCTTGTCAGCCAGAGGAGACAGGACCGGAAACACAACAGGCAGGCAATAATCACGGACAACGTGATATTGGATTACCAGTCTGGAGAAGTTCAAAACTATAGGGGTTATTCACTATGTCATGTCCAATGTGCAATACAGAACCATGGGGTAAAGTATCCTTCAGGCAGGAGGGCAGAACACTTGCCTTAGAAAGCTCTCTGGAGTCAGAGACTCCCATCCTTCTTCACTTTTCCATCACTAGCCAAGCTCAGTTTTAAAAATAATATCAAAGGAGGTGCATTAAGGCAACAATCTTTTTAGTTTTTTTCTATAGCTTATATGGGGCTGTGAAACTCCCCATAAAGAGGGGGCCTATCTCTTGCCTCCTAGATGGTTTGGATCAGAGTGAATTTTGTTTGTGTGGCTAGAAAACACCCCTGCATCCTCAACCAACCACTGATGCTACTGTTTAAATTAAAAAATGACCAAAAAAAAGTACCCACTGGCTTAGGAGGAGGCAGGGGGTGAAGCACCTTAGTCATCCACTTACAAAAAAAAGTCAAATTTTGTGGTGGGACATCAGGACCCCTGCTTGAAGCTTCCCAGTGACTGATCAATAGTGGTGATGCAGGGGAGCAAGACAGCACCCCTGCTTCCATTATACCTGGAGAATTTGGGTAGGAGTGGGTGAGACTGAGAAACAGTCTCACCTCAATGAGGGATCCTGCCCATGGTATCCAGTACTTGGGTTTAAAAAGTACACCAAGCAGGACACAATCATCCCCTTAGCTCTGTATCCTTTTCCATACTCATATATGTTGAAGTTTTCCAAGGGAACAAGACTGGGGTTCAGACAGTGTCCATGAGGATTTAGGTCTACCAGCTGCCTCCCAGCCTTGTTCCCTTGCCAACTGGTAGACATAGATCCCCATGTACACTTGCTGACCCCACCAGTCTTGTTCCCTTACCTACTGGTAGCCACAAATCCCCATGGATACTGCATGGGCAAGGGAAGAAGGCTGGTGGGTGTCAGTCAGTGTATGTGGGGCTAACACACAATGGTGATGTTCCCCATGCTGCCCCACACTATTTCTGTTCCCTCTGTTGCCCCATATAAATAATTTTTGACATGCTGCTCCACACAGTTCATATTCAACACTGTGTTCTAACAATTAATGGAGATGACTACCTACTTTAGATGTAGTGAGACTGAGACCCCTGATACATTACTTCATTCAACTGATTATTTCTCTGTTTCTGATCTGGAAGGTTCTACAAAAGGCTGATCAATTTTGTAGACTACATTTTCTTCAGGAATTAAGTGACCTGTTGAGCAAACACATCTCGTATACTAGTATAATTTTAGGACATATTCACTGAATTTGTGGAGTATATCTCTATTATGCCAGATCTAGCTATTATAATTCTTATCTTGTTATGCATATCTCCAAAATAAATAAACTATCAAGGTTAATGGAATAAGAAGTGGAGTAATTATGGGTCAAGCCACCTGAAGCATGGGGAAAAATAATCCAATTGACTTAAATGGAGCATTTAGTCCATTGAATGATTAAAGTGTTAGTAATGTCTAAAAAATGTTTTTTGCATTTAGAAGAGCTTAAAAAGCTGATCTAAATGCAAAAAAACGTATCTCTCAAACCGCTATGGTTTAAGAGATACGGGCGTTTAAAGTTTGATTTCTCCTACTGACAGCTGTAAAGCTATCAGCAGGAGATCCGTGTCGGTCGACACGAAGGCGCTTGAGAAGAGCCGAGATCTCGTTACTTACACTGAATCCCTTCATTGGAATGGTCTAAAACGTGTGCCTCACTAGGCTAACCACCACTGTGGTTTAAGAGATACTTTTTTTGCATTTAGATCAGCTTTTTAATCTCTTCTAAATGCAAAAAAACTTTTTTTAGACATTACTAACACTTTAAATTTAAAATAAAATCTATTTTCTACTTTGTCTTCATTTGACACATATTTACATAGTCTCCACCAATTTGATCAGCCCCCTGCAATAACAAGAGATATGGGCCATCAGTGTTTTCCAGCCAAACTACCTGAAAGTGAACCAGAACCACTTAAACTGCCAGTCCTGGACATACACAGGACGTCACAATGGCAAGATATCCGTGCTCCATCCTGCCTGTCACCCAGGGAAGAGAGCAGAAATCTATTAAATAAGGTAATTATTCCGTCCACTAGCGCTACTAATATTCACAGTAGGGAGGGGAGTTTGCCCACCCTCAACATCCACTGCTACAACTAAAAAAACACGGCCAACTCTCGATGCATAAACCACTCACCACCTGCCAGCAAAAGGCCCTCGACCTTCCGCACCACCATTCATCTCACCCACCCACCCCCAACTAAACCTCTCTCTTGTACATTCTACCCAGCACAGTCTGGATCAGAGCCTACACTCCTGCACCACCCCCTGGCTCAGCCCCTACCCTAAGGTGTCCATTCTTACACATAATGACCCCCCCAGGCCCCACAGATCAGCTGTAAAACACCTTACGCTCACCTGGGCCTCAGAAAGATACTACCACCCACTCCTGTGCCCATTTGCCCTGCCCCAATCACCCTCGGGTGACCTCAGTTGAATTTGATCACTCCGTTTAGTACAGCCAACGTATTCCTCCTCTTGTACAACCACCCCACATGCCAATGGATGTCGCCATCTTTGCATATTTTCCGTGCAACCCCATCTTAATGTACTCATCTTTTTTTACGTAACTGACTGGTTAGAGATCATATTTTTCAAAGATGGTTGCTCAGGCAAAGAAGGTTTTTGAGCTGTTTGTATCAAGAGTGCCTTGGACTGTGGTGAGCAGTGAGTGGGAGCGCAGATACAGATGGGGTGAGGGGTATCGAAGAGCAAGCACTTTAGCATGATATGTACTTTCACCATATGTAGCAGTTCACATGGACAACTGTGTCCCTGACAGTTCTCCATAGAAGCAGCAAACTGCAACTTCCTGGCTACTAATGACTGTCTCCTGGGACTGCAGTAATAAATGGTTGTGCTGTGACTTCTGTCCTAGCTGTACAGGAGCGTTATTGAATCGTGTTCATCACAACAATCTGATCACTGGTTGGCCTGTCTTGTATGGCAAATGTCCACTTGGTCCAGTCACTGCCATCTGGCCTTGATTTCAAGTGACAGTCCCTGGTTTTAGCTTCTTGTCTCTGGATACTGATATCCCTGTATTTTCCCCTTTTTAACCGAATTTCAACACCATTTTCTATGTACTTATCATTAAAATGTTAACATTTTATGAGTTCCCTAATTGCTGTTGCGAATGATTGCTGTTTAGGTGTGGATAATATAATGCTTTAGGTCACCATCCTGCTATATGTTTCTCAAGAAAGCATATATTTCACCAAAATCTTACTTGCTTACATAACAAAAATGCCTGCCAGTTATATAATCAAAATCAAAAGAATGTCCATGATCACTACACTTAACATTCTTCTTATGAAATAGTTTATGCTAGCAGGGTGTGATGGCATTGCCTGTCTCTTTGGATCTTTTTTTAACCTTTTTAGTGCCAAAGGGGTAAGCAACACATTGCAAAGCATTTAAATGGTTAAGCAATGCTCAACAGTTTCAGTAGCAGAGGGGTACGCAACGCATTGTAATGCTTTGTTTACCCCTCTGGCACTGAAAGTGTTAATGTGAGCCTCAGTGAGAAGCAGTATATATATACAATGTATATTACAACCCACTCCCATAACTTCCACTATTACATAGTGAAAAATGATGTAATAACATATCTGTGGTCTTTTAATAAGGCAATATAGCAACCCATATCTGATTCATTAAGCCATTTTAATTCTAGACATAAGATAAATGTAAGTCTGCTACCATTGCCCAGTGTAGACAATTCCTGAAGGCTCATGTATTCACACTCTCAGGAGCGCAACAGGCTCACGCCGGTCCAGAGCTACTCCCCACAGCCTCAGCCACAGGCTCTGACAGACCAGACCACACAGAAAGGGAGTGCTTCAACAGACTGGCTAGGTACAAACAGCCAACTCAATCACGATGGATTCATAAAAAGTTCTGTATTGGTACAAGGATTATAAACATCCAATTTCTGAAGAGACGACACTCATCGTGGATTCGAATAATAAAATATCAGATGAACCGCCTTACGCATTTCGTGATTCTCTCACTTTTTCATAGGACCTTATTCTAGAAATGTCTCCAACATGTCTCCAATGCTTCAGGTAGCATAAAGGTGATGAGTTCTTGTGGTATACCATGATGAAGAATGTAATGATAGTGTAGCAGGTGAAGGTGTAGACGTGTATAACAATAGAGGTATACTGAAATGTTGGTAAATTTGTAGCAGATAGGAATGAAAGAAACTTTTGAGACTTGGTTCAGGAATTGATTTGTCATATAACAGTCACATCTTATTCCCAGAATAAATAGTAGTGTCCCAACTCATTTGGAATGACATTGAGAGTATGCAAACCTGCCTTTATAGTGTTTCTGGACATCACATTGATACTTTTCCTTCTACGGCAAGAAAATCAATCCATTTTGAATTTGTCACTTGGTTCAAGAAATAACAAAGGAGCATTTATCTACTGCTAAGGGATAAGTGAAGTAATATTTGTACAAAAACATTATGTTAAAAAAAAAGACTGAAATGTGATTAGTCAGACAGGTGTTCATATAGGATAGCATTTTGTTTGACATTTTAAAGGAGAACTAAAGGTACTTAATAATAACCCCCACTTCTCTAACTATGTCCCTATGAATATTGCCCTTCTGTATTTGTTCAAGAGATAATATTTTAGTTTCATTCTGGACTTCCTATCTGTGGAGGCAGACATAACAGTAGCTGGCAGGTAAACCAAACTGAATCAGGCAAAATGCTTGAGCCTATATAACCTTTTAAAGACCAGAGGAGAATGCAATCCTCTGGTCCATAAACGTACAGACTAGTGCCTACTAGAAAAAAAAATAGACAAATATTGTAGCTTGTTAAGCAAAGACAATAAATCAAATCTGTGCTATTATTTGTCTCCTTATATCACTTATTCACTTAAAATATATAAAAAAAAGTGTAACAATCTTCTTGTGTTACTATGGCAACATACAAAGTCATTGTTCTCAATCCCTCTTACTGTGGTGATGTCAGCTGCTCAAGCTACCAAGCCCTCTTGGCTCATGCTATCACCCACTCATTTGTACTTACAAAAGTTAACATTGAAGTTTTAATAGTCTAGGATGTTATCCTCTTGAAAATAACAATATTTTATTGAATAGTTTAAAGCATTAAGAGCTTTAGGCTCATATGATGATGTGATAATAAAATAAACTGACAAAGGATTGAGGATTGCTGTTTGGGACAAGTAAGCTTATTTGAAGTACTCATATAGATTAATAAAGCTAAACACTATAAATCTTTGGGCAATGATCATATTAAAAACACACAATACATTCCAATTTTGTTTGAATTAAGTCTTTATGTTATTCTGTTCTTAGCATTTCATTGCAACAACAAATTTGGCAGATATTTTGGATTCCAAGGTTATATTACCAGTCAAGTTTCATAAACAATGTTTGGGTAGTTTCTTAGTACTAAACTGCTTAACATAATACATATTTCATATCTTGCATGAAGAGGAAGTTTTGGCACTATGAGTCAGACCTTCAGTTCAAACTAGCCCATAGATTTTCCCCAAAATTGACAGGAAAAAGGGACTTGATGATTTATAGATTTATACAAGCCTTCTGCCTCAAAAATGAATATTAGTTTATTTACAGAACTTCCTGTTTTCTCTACTAATATACAGTATAACCCTGTATATTTCCTACTGAAAAAAATGCATCTAACCTTCTTTTAAATGTTTCCATTATATCTGCTATTACCACATACTTGGACAAACAATTTCACAGTGTAATAGACCTTTCTGTAAAAAACACTCCTTCCACTGCTCAAACTGAAACCTCCAGTCCTCTAATTATAAGGGCACCTATTTATTTGATCAGGTCTCGGAGTAAAAAGCTCACTAGAGAGGTAATTGTCTTGACCTTGAATGTACTTATACAGTGTAAACCAAGTTTGGCTAGACGTTCGTGATATTTCACATTCTCCATTCCCTTAATTAACTTTGTTGCTCTTTGTAGTACTTTCAACAGTTCTAAAATACATTTTTTCAGATCTGGTCCCCAAAACTTTAAGCATATTCAAGGTGAGGTCTTACTAGAGATTTGTACAGTGTCAAATTTATGTTATACACTCTTGATTTAATCCCCCTCTTTATGCAAGAAGTAATTTGTTTGGTTTTGCTACTGCTGTTTGACTCTGGTCACTGTTTCCAAGTGTACAGTTTACAAGGATTCCCAGATCTTTCTCTAGTAATGAGCATCCTAGAATGAATCTATTAAGTTTATAATCAGCATTATGATTTGCTTGTTCGTCCCAAATGTATAACTTTACTCTTTCCTACATTAAAATTCATATTACATTTGTATGCACAAACTACCATTTTATTTAAATTCCTCAGTAGAGAACAAACATCCTGTTCTGAATATATTACCCTACAAATAACACCTGCAACTATTGAAATTTTACCTACTTCCATGTCATTTATAAACGTTAAAGTGCAGTCCACCAAGTACTGAACCCTGAGGTCCTCTATTTTCAACTATAACTGACTTGAAGGATTTTCCACTTACAAGCTGTTCTCTATCCGTCAACCAAGTTTTCTATCCATTTGCAAAGATTATCTTGTAAGCCTGTTTTCCTTATTTTGTACACCAGCCTATTGTATGGCACTGTATCAAATGCCTTTGCAAAATGTACATATACTGCATGCACTGCTTTTGCTATTATCTAGGTTGCTACTGACTTTTTCATAGAAGCTCAAAAGATTTGTTTGGCAAGATCTATTCCTCATAAAACCATTTTGATTCCTACTAATAATATTAGTTTCCTCAGTGTGTATATATATATACTAGTGTAAAAGCCCTTGTACATGGGCAAGGTCCGGGTAATGTTAACCCTTTGAGTGCCAGAGCAACACATTGTGTAGCCCTCTGACACTCAAAGGGTTAAGAGGCTGCTACCTCACTGCTCCACGCGATGCAGTCTTGCATCGCCTCATTCACACGATGCAATCATGCCCAAATGTGGACAGTCTCTACTGCACATGACTGCATCGTGACAAACATCCTAGCAAATTATTATATAGGATATATATATATATATATATATATATATATATATATATATATATATATATATGTAGAAGTTGTGGGTTGGATGCACTCACATGCCCAGGTGCACATTCCTCAAATATAAAGATGAATATAAACAAAAGAAGAGGCAGCACCAGTGGGACTTCTTAATGTATTTACTTGGCAAAAAGGTAATACAAATGGTCGACGTTTTGGTCCACAGAATGGACCTTTATCAAGACAATTAGAAACAAAATGGCGTTTAGTATAAATAGACACAGCTACATGAGGTGCATGGCCCGAGAGAGAGTGGTGACGTCACCACCGGGCCGCACGTACGGAGGCCACGGTGATCAAACGTCATCACACAGCTGGGCCAATATCTACAGTGAAAGATTGCAATGCTCATTATGTGCAAAACATCCAGTACAATGGACTTAAAGAGGCACATTGTATAATCAACCTGACACAGACATAGATCGGAACCAACCACGGGACACAACTTGTATCGCGTTGTTGGTATTGGATTACTCACAAATGTATAGTATTACGCACAGAAGGATACTACATGTCATAGTAAATACATTATTCAGAAGTCCCACTGGTGCTGCCTCTTCTTTTGTTTATATATATATATATATATATATGTATATATAAATAAAATCCCTTATTATCACTGCAGTTAGTTCCCAAAGAACCCTTGGATGTACAATATTGTGCAAAAGACTTAGGCAGGTGTGAAAAAATGTTGTTACGTAAGAATGCTTTTAAAAATAGACATGTTAATAGTTTATCAAATGACAAAATGATAGTGAGGGAACAGAAGAAAAATCTAAATCAAATCAGTATTTGGTGTGATCATCCTTTCCCTTCAAGACAACATCAATTCTTCTAGGTGCACTTGCACACAGTTTGTTAAAGAACTTGGCAGGTAGGTTGTTCCAAACATCTTGGAGAACTAACCACAGTTCTTCTGTGGATTTAGGCATCCTCAGTTGCTTCTATCTCTTCATGTAATCGCAGACAGATTAAGTGATGTTTAGATCAGGGCCTGTGGGGGCCATAACGTCACTTGCAGGACTCCTTGTTCTTCTTTATGCTGAAGATAGTTCTTAATGCCTTTGGTTGTATCTTTGGGGTATTTGTCATGCTGCAGAATAAATTTGGGGCCAATCAGATGCCTCACTGATGGTATCGCACGATGGATAAGTATCTGTCTGTACTTCTCAGCATTGAGGAGACCATTAATTCTGACCAAATCCCCAACTCCATTTGCAGAAATGCAGCCCCAAACATGCAAGGAACCTCCACCATGCTTCACTGTTGCCTGCAGACACTCATTCTTGTACCGCTGTCCAGCTATTCGGCAAACTAACTGCCTTCTGTTATAGCCATATATTTCAAATTTTGACTCATCAGTCCAGAGCACCTGCTGCCATTTTTCTACACCCCAGTTCTTGTGTTTTCATGCATAGTTGAGACCCTTGGCCTTGTTTCTTCATCAGTGGTATGGCTTTTTGGCTGCAAGACTTCTATGAAGATCATGACTTCCATGAAGACCATTTCTGACCAGACTTCTCTGGACAGTAGATGGGTATACCAGGATCCCACTGTTTGCAATTCTTGTTTCATTTTATAAATTTGCTACCTTAAATGCCTTTTTGCAATCTTTATTGCACTCTCTGTATCACAGAATGTAAATATCTGTTCCTTCAGATGTAAATTGTTTAAATGACATCTTTTTCCTTTGCCATTTCCTTCATTGCACTTGCGTTTAACCACATTGGTTGTTATTTACTTTTGCATTTGTTCCCTAGGGATATATATTGTTTAATATATTTCTGCAAACAAGATCTAAATTCTGACCATTTTTCATCCGTATTATTTCTTTTAATAATCCATACCAGTCTACGTATTGGATTAATACTATTAACATTTTGAAGTGAGCCTTTTCAAAATTAATATTTTTGGTAGTACCACTATATTTTTGCTTTTTCAAGCTGATCTCTAATGAAACCATGTTGTTATCACTGTTTCCCAAATGTTCACCTACTTTAATACTGGACATATATCTATGTTATTAGTTGTAACTAGATCCAATACCTTGTTATTTCTTGTCAGCACCTGCACCATTGTGACTTGTAGCTATCCTTAAGAATGCTCACAAACCTGCTTCCCTTAGCACTCTGACAGGCCTCATTTCCATAGTTTATATCTGGATAGTTAAAATCTCTAATAATTATAGTATGCCCAAAATTCATTTGCAATAACATTTGGACTTGGATATTCTCATCAATATTTGGTGGTTTGTAGCATATACCTACCAAAACATTTTTTAAAGGGATAGTAATACTTAAATATTACTAATCCCCATATTGTAGCTATGGTAGAAAAATTTGATTTGTCCCCAGGTGCATCTCTCAGACCTTTATGGTTTGGGTGATAACCGAATGCAAAGTTCCCCCCTCCCTCCCCCTTCCCTGAAGTCAGCATTGTACTGACTACATGGGAAGTCTGTCGTACGACAGGCTTGCGGCTCTGCAGCTAAGCCGAGATTGCGTTATTAAAAAATAATTATTTCACTGAAATGGTCTTCTACATGTGAAATAATTATTTTTTACTAACGCGATCTCGGCTCAGCTGCAGAGCCGCCTGATGCAAATAAGACCAGATATCCCTGCAGTCAGTATAACGCTGACTTCAGGGAAGGGGGAAGAAGGGGGGAACTTTGTGTTTGGTTATCTCTCAAACCATAAAGGTTTGAGAGATGAACCTGGGGACAAATCAAATGTTTTTACCATAGCTACAATATGGGGATTAGTAATATTTAAGTATTACTATCCCTTTAACCTTTTGCATCACAGATAGCTTCAATTTCCACCCACAAGGACTCCAGTTTTATCTTCAGTTTCCCCACAAATATATTCCTTTAAACTTGGATTTAGATCTGGTTTCAAATATAGGCACACACCTCCTCCCCTTTTGTTAATCCTGTCCTGCCTAAACAGAGACTAACCCTCAATAATTACAGCCCAATCATGTGTATCATCCCACCATGTTTCGGTTACACCAGTGTCACAGTTCATGACTTACTTTAGGCGGCCGGCAGCGGAGAAGCCATCCACTTCTACGTCCTCACTCAGCTGTTCATGCTGCATTCCTACTACTCTCGCGAGCAGTCACGCGTCATCTGGAAGTCCTCCATTGACGTTGCGTGCCACTTTTAAACATATCTTGGGGTACATTGTGTGCTACACTTCACAGACGGCCAGCATACTGGATGAACTGCCATTAGCAGTTCATTACATGGCCCTTTGTATGGCTAACTACACGTTAATACACCCGTTGGTGTATTTTGAACTTAACAGCTGCCTTTAAATCTACCCCTTTGTCCACTACTTTGCTCTTTTCTACATCTGAATTTAATAAGAATTCCCATTTGTTACCTGCATACCCCCTTCCCCCTTCACTTGTACCCAGTTTCTCTCTTAAATATCTATACCATTTTTACTAGCTATACCCTCCCCTTTCCTAGTTTAAAAGCTTGTCTGACCTTCTAAGCATTCTATCCCCTAGCACAGCAGCTCTCTTTTAATTTAGGTGAAATTTATCACTACCATACAGATTGTACACAAGAGCAAGGTCAGCCCAGTGGTCTAAAACTAATGAACCCTCCTTTCTACACCAATACTTAAGCCGTGCATTAACATCCAATGCACTCGGAAGACAACTTCCTGTTCAGCATTCACATTCCCTGTGACAGATTACTCTATCTGGATTTCTATTACTACCACCTGTCTTGGTTTCTTCTCCCTGGTTGCTAGTGGAATCATCCCTCTCCAATAGTGCCAACTTTGAGCTATCCCCATCAGAGCCAGAACCATCTTCTCTCCCTGCTGTTACCAAGCTGTCTACCTACCATTCCTCATTTACAACTCCACCCTCTTCACCACGCTACCTGCTCATTGAGCTCCGAGCTTCTTTCCAGGTTTCCAATATCACACAGTGTTGCAATATTTATTTCCAGATCAACTATCTCATATTCCAATAAAAGATAATATGCTCACACTTGTTACAGCGATATGCCCCTTGGAACTATTGATCCAAGTGTTCAAACATGTATCAAGATGTGCACTGCATGAGATTGTCCAAACTGATATCACTCATGCTTATATTACTACAATTCAGCTGGTATTACAGTGATCACTAACTCACACTCTGCTCAAAAATACAAGGTTTAAATACATGTATCCAGTAAATTTTCTATACTGCTTAAAATTAAAATCTGAAATTAAATTCCTTTCTGCAATCACCAAACCAATTCCCTAAAAATTACCTGCACAACAGAGATATATTGAATTTAAACTCCTGCTTCAGTTTTAATGACTGATTCTTTCAAACTCCACTTGTCTGCAATATATTTCTCTGTAAACCAAAAGTAGACTTCAAAAGAGCCAATTACTTATAAAGCAATACACATAGGTGGATCCCCCTTTTTATCAACCCCACACTCCCATGCACACAGGAAGGAAGAACTCTTTATATACCCAATCACCCAATAATTTTGTTTAACTTTTTACCCAAACACACTTGTTGTGTTTTTTACCATATATATATATATATATATATATATATATATATA
Source organism: Rhinophrynus dorsalis (assembly GCA_037306005.1). Taxonomy (NCBI): domain Eukaryota; kingdom Metazoa; phylum Chordata; class Amphibia; order Anura; family Rhinophrynidae; genus Rhinophrynus; species Rhinophrynus dorsalis. Next base: position 335,177,810 of record CM074720.1, on the reverse strand, counting down.
TATATATATATATATATACACAGGGCTCAAAATTTCCACTCGCCACTAGCCATATATATATACTTTACCTCTGTGTTCCCCCTCACGGCTAAATAGAGTATGTATAGTCTGATTCCAATTAACTGATGTAGGACCAATCAAAAAATTATGATAAACGTTGCTTCCCTCCTAGTTCTGGTTAGTCTTTTTGCCCTAGAGCTGTAGTAGGGAAGCTGTTTGTTCAGTTTGAACGTACTATTAAACATACATCTTAGAGTTACCTTGTTTTCATGGTTTTTCAGCAAGTCTTCTGTACATTACGGCTGCATGCATTGCTGCCCAGGCCAGGGGGACGCCGAACATATTCTCCCTGAAGACCTGACTTCACCTCTGGGTCAGCCAGGAAGTCTTCCTTCTCTCCTTCACGGCTACTGTTACGCCAGATGCGGAAGTGACGTCACACAACATGCAATGGAACACAGAAGTTGCAGCCAGGTCCAGAGACCAGCGACTGAGAAAAAGATTTGAGACTGAAGGGGAAGGCGCCTGCCAGTCGCGCATACTGCAAAGCAAAAGGGCAGGTAAGTGACAATGCCTGGATTTTTATGTACCTTGTCATCTGCTAAAACTGGCAAGCCTATGCATTCCAGATTGAAACGCATGCTAGGTGGCTGGTTTTCTGGCTGATAGTTAAATCCTGTGGAAGGGTGCCTCTGGCTATGTCACCCAAGTTTTGGTTTTTATTATATTTAAATTAAAGCTAAGCTTTATTAGTATGTCAGCCTCCAAGGATAAAGGTCCTCTGGAACCTAAAGAAGACAAGGGGAGACAGAATCTAAAAAACTGCTTAAATTGTCCTAACCAGTTGTCTGTTGCAGACCCCAACAGGTTATGTCTAGAATGCCTTAAGAACATTTCAGGTGAATGCAGGCACAATTTTCTGATTTCCTTACATGGATGAAATCCTTCATGCAGGATACATTTGCAGCTATGCAGTTTGCCCCTAGGGAGCACCAAAGACTTGAGGATCCTGGCAAGGGTACATCTGCTGGGGCCTGGATTTTGAAGATAGTGGACCCGAGTTATCAGAATACTCCTCTGAGGAAGAAGGTAGAATAGTGAATGAAGATGGCTGTTTCAATTCCAAGAAAATGGAGGTTTTCTTGAAGCAAGTCAGAAAGTCCCTTGGTCTCGTGGAAGAACAAAAGGAGCTTAACATCATAGATGCAGCATTCTTAGGCAAAAAGAAGCAGATTCCAGTTTTTCCAGTCCATCAAGTAGTTACGGAAATTGTATACTCTGAGTGGAGCAAAGCAGATAAAAGAGTGTCATTCTCAAAAGATTTCAGAGGATGCACCCTTTTCAAGAACAGGAAACTGAAGGTTGGTCTAGTTCCCCTAAAATTGATGCGGCAATAGCATAAATTGCAAAAAGAACGACAAACCCGATGGAGGACGGATCTTCACTCAAAGATGGTATGGATAGGAAGGTGGAGGCAACTCTTGAAAAGCAGTTTATCTTCTTGGGGCAAAGCCTGAAAGTGGCAACAGCCATGGCTTGTGTCTGCAGGGCTGACTAATTTGGAAGAGAGCATTGAGTCTTCAGTATCGAGATCGAAACTGATGAAAGAAGTGGCTAATATTAAGGAAGCAATTTGGTTTCCGTGTGATACCTCTTTAGACGCCATTAGATTGTCAGCCAGAGCCTCTTCCCTGTCAGTTACTACCAGAGGAGCACTTTGGTTAAAACCATGGGGGGCTGACACTTAGTCAAAATCTAAGTTTTTTTCCCTGCCTTTTACAGGTAATTTATTATTTGGAGATCAACTAAGTAAGAAAATCTCCAAGATGACAGGGAGAAAGAGCTCATTCCTGCCTCAAGACAGAAGATCAAAGTCAACTCCACAGAGATCATCCTACAAGAACTGTAGACAGTCCTTTCGGGGACACTAAATGCTTTTCCTTATGCAGGCCATGTGAACAAAGAAAGCAGTCCATGCAACAAGGTTCAAGAGGAGGCTATAGAAGGGACATAAACTGTAAGAATTTCAGGAGCGACCTCCCCTGAAGGTCCCAGGGCCCAGCTTCTTGCTCCAGTAGGGGGGAGACTGGAGTTATTTGTTCACTTCTGGGAAACCATGAAAAAAACAGAGAGATGAGTGTTACGGAATTTGGAAGCTGGGTATCCTTTAGACCTCCATTGCAGCCTGAAGAAGAATTTTTCCATACCCTCAAAGACACCAACAAACCTAAACAAGAGAGGCTCTCTTCAACCTGATCCAGGAGTTATCAGTTGAAAAAGTCATAGAACCAGTTCCGCAAGACTTCAAAAAGAGGGGAATATATTCGGTGATGTTTCTTGTCCCAAAGCCAAACGGATCTTAAGAACAATCTTGGATCTGAAGAAAGTAAATTAAATACCTTCATAAAGCCCAAAAGGTTCAAGATGGAAACAACTTATTCAGTTCTCAGAGCAGTAACTCCAGGGAATTTCTTAACCACAATAGACTTGAAAGAGGCATTTTACCATATTCCAGTGAAGAAAACTCACAGGAAGTTTCTCAGGTTTGCCCTGGCAGAACAGCACTGGGAATTCAGAGTGCTTCCTTTTGGTCTGTCATTGGCGCCAAGAATTTTTACAAAAACATTGGCTGTAGCTCTGCAAGAATTGAGGATGGAAGGAATATGTGTAGTCCCTTACCTGGACAACTTACTACTAATAGCGGAATCCAGACAACAGTCACAAAGGGAAGCACAAAGAGTGATAACCTTTCTTCAGCAACTGGGTTGGATCATAAATTTGGAGAAAAGCTAGTTGTCACCAGCACAAAGAACAGTTTTCATAGGAATACTCTTCAACACCAGAGATGCAGTAGCAACCCTGTCTCCTCAAAGAAGGGAAAGCCTAAGGAAGGGAGTAAAACAGTTCCTAAAAGCCTCTTGCCAAACAGCACAAGATTTCATGAAGATTCTGTGAAGCATGACCTCTTCAACACAGATAGTTCCATGGGACCAAGCAGCCATCAGATTTTTAAGAAAATCTTCAGCAAATAGGGATATCCTTCAGTAGACTTGATGGCATCAGTGGACAATTCAAAGTGCCAGAGGTTCTTCTCATGATACCATCACCCAAAGGCTCTGGGGCAGGATGCCATGAGATTCAAATGGGACTTCAAACTGGTGTACATCTTTCCACCGATTCCATTAATTCCTCTTCTATTAAGGAAAATAAGAACGGACAGTGTGAATGCAATAGTGATTGCTCCTTACTGGCCCAGAAGGATTTGGTTTCCGGAATTAGTAAAGTTATCAACAGAAGCTCCATGGACCCTACCCAACAAGCAGGACCTTCTGCATCAGGGTCCAGTTCTTCACCCAGATCCATCCTTCTTCAGTCTGACGGCCTGGAATTTAAAAGGTGGCCATTAAGAAAAAAGGGATTATCAGATCCAGTAATTCAGACTATCATAAAGGGAAGAAAGACATCTACATCTAATATCTATTGCAGGGTCTTGAAGACTTTCAGAAAATGGGGTCTAAAGAATAACATTTTGGATAAGCCAATTTCCACACCAGAAATTCTGGATTTTCTTCAGGTTTGTTTTGAGCTTGGACTTAGTCCGACCTCACTAAGGGTTCAGGTATCAACTCTGTAAGTCACCTTAGCACATCAATTTGCGGAAGACATGCTCATCAGAAAATATCTTCTGGCAGTTTCAAAGGCAAGACCAAGAATTAAGAAGGTACGTCCTTCTTGGGACCTGAACCTAGTCCTAAAAAACCTGGCAAAGTGAAGTAAATTCAAGCCTTTGGATAAGATTTCTTTAAAGTAAATTACTCTTAAAGCAGTATTTTTAATGGCCATAACCTCGGCCAGGAGGATATGCGAACCACAGGCGCTGTCCTCCAAATCAGCCTACTTGGTCATACACCAGGATAAGGTTGTCTTGTGAAAGAGACCTGAATTCAGGTCTAAGGTGGTATCAGATTTCCACTTGAATAAGGACATAATTCTTCCCACCTTTTGCCAGAACCCAGAAACAGATGAAGAAAGGCTAGTTCATAATCTAGATGTGGTTAGATGCATTTCAGCATACATAGAATGAGCAAAAGGATTTAGACAATCAGATACACTTTTTATCTGTTTCCAAGGAAAGAATAAGGGATCAGCTCCCTTGAAGTCCTTCATCGCTAGATGGATCACAGACTGTATAAAAATAACTTACTTGGAAGCAGGGTTGAACCCTCCAAAACTTCTCTGAACCCACTCCACCAGAGCAGCGTCAACTTCATGGGCATCAAAAGCCTCTGCTGAAGACATTTGCCAGGCGGCCACCTGGTCGTCAATATCTACATTCATAAAGCATTACCAGTTGGATGTATACTCTTCAGCAGAAGCCATGTTTGGGAGAAAGATTCTCCAAGTAGCAACCAGCCAAGGAGTGGTAAGAGGGTCTTTGACCCAAGAATTTATATAAAATTTGTATATGTATCTGGATCATATTCTTTGTTGACTGTTAACCTGGTATATCTTATTCTGAGAAGTTTGGTGTTTATATATTTTCTTCCCACCCTATTTCTCATTGGTCAGCTATATCTCTCACTATTTAGCCATGAGGGGGAATACAGAGGAAAGGATGAAATTTCTTACCGTTATTTCCTTTTCCTCTGTGTTCCCACCACGGCGTTCCCTACCCTTTAACCTCTTTGTGTTTTGTTTTTAAGCTTTGACAAAAGAATATTAACCGGAACTAGGGGGCAAGCAACTTTTATCAGAATTTTTTTATTGGCCCTACATCAGCTAATTGGAATCAGACTATACACACACTATTTAGCCGTGGTGGGAAAAGGAAACAACGGTAAGAAATTTCATCCTTTCCATTGCCTTGCTATCTAGAGTTTAGCGGCCACCATAAAATGGGTAACCAATAATCTTTCCGCTCTAGGCATTTTTGGCCATTTAAGATGTAACAGGGCCACAGCCGGACTCCTATCTAGGTGTATTCCTGTTACTTCTTTTAAAATATCAAAGATGTTTCCCTAGAGTTCCTGTACACCACTATATGTGTAGGAGGGAACCAATATCTCTTCCACACCTCCAACATAAATTCAAAGTCTGTGGAAACATCACTGCAATCCTTGTAGGGACCAAATACCACCTATACACGAGTTAAATTGATTCTCCAAAATGCTTATGCAATGAACAAATGTACAAGTATTTTTAAATGCTCTATTCCAATCGAGTCTAATAATTGTTATACCCATATCCCTCTCCCGTTTATCTAACACCCCTCTCCTTTCCTCTGTATCCCCATACCTATAATATCTTTACATTTAGCTAATACATTTTCTACTACCTTTCCTCTAAATAATTGTCCCAATTTCACAGAGAGCTGTTGATCACCCCAATACAAATTCTTATTCAGGATCCCCTTAATCCTGATATATATATATATATTTTTTTTTAAAGCTTTATTTTGAAGATCATAGAAATATACATCATAATAGTATGAGAAGAACAGAATCAACAATAATAATATCCATTTCGTGACATAAGTATCAACCACAGTCATAAGCTGAAAATACAATCATTATATAAACTGTATAAGAAAGCAATTGTCATATGTTAACAATAAAAATATGCCTATAGGAAATAGTAAACCTCTCTTGTAACAAGTTAGTGGAAAGTCTAGTTAGGACTATAAGAAATGTGGGCTTGCTCCAGACTAATATACCAAGAAGGGCCGAATGACTCCGATATATATTATGAGTCACAAGCTATCAAATAAAAGGAAGCACGAAGGAAAAAAAATATATATATATAATGGGGGGGAGGAAAGGGGGAGAGAGACAAAGAGATAGAAAAGGAAGGAGAGAAAGAGGAGACAAAGAGGAGAGAAAGAGGAGAGAGAGGAGGACCCAGGTTGGGGGGTTAATGTTGGCAAAAACCAGTGTATCAAAGCTAAAGGTCCAGAGTCACCATGAGTCCGTGAACTCAAACTCTCACTAAGGAGGTGTATTTAAAAAAAAAAAAATACACATGCATGGAGGGGAAGTCCTTGAGGGTCAACCCCAGAGCATCAGAGGGGCACTCAAAACACAACAATTCAGTGATTCAAGTACCCCTCTGACCCCCCGGGGGCCAAGCCCCAAGGTGCGTAGTAGAAGATGAGGTCCCCGAGACAAAGGTGGTAATGATCATGTCCGCCGGGGTAGGAAGCGGGTACCCATCCAGTATGGGAGTGTTAAGGGCTATAAATACTGCGTATATATATCTCGTAAGCCCAGAAAATATTCTATGGGTCCCAAAGGTGCGAGCCGCAACGAGCCCACCGAGTAATAACCACCTCTCTATTGGAAAAAGCAGTTTGTAATCATTATACTCTCAATCGTGGAATGTCTATGTACAAGAGACATATATAACGAATGTGTTGGCCAACCAGAACATGAAAGAAAGAATGGAATTTTACTGGTGTAATGCACCTAGAGATAATACTACTGTCTGTGTTCCCTATGCAGGTGTGTCAGTAAGAACTGGGCTAACTGCTCTCCTTTAGTATTATGGGACTAATGTGGTGTACAGACCTCTGAACAGAAGGAGGGGTGGTTTCAGAGTTTGAAATTTAGTCGGAAGGACAATCTAAAAAGGTGGACGTTGTGCATTGGCCGAATCCTAAGTGGGTGACCTAATAAGGGTGATTCTATCTGGTAGTTCCCCTTACAATTAACTAGGGAGAATGCCTACTTGAGATTAGGGGTCTGTGAGTGTATATGTGACCTATGCAATGCGCTATCAGACAAGTAGCATAGAACCACAGAACAACCTAACATGGATAGGCATACAATACTCTAAAGTGTGGAACTAATTAACAAAGCTTTAGTCATTAACTGTTACCAAATAGTTTGTACATGATTAAGAAAGGTGATATATCAAGGTCCAAGTCACAACCCGACCATCTGTTGAGCAGGTCCCCTCATAAAGTATAGGGAGGATATGCATCGTCCCCAAGAACATCAGAGAGTCAGCGACCACCTAGGGAGCCAGGAGCCCCGCTGGGATTCAGTGTAGAATACAGAGTTCCAGGAACATCATCTGGGGTTCAGACCCATGCCGCAGAGGCTTGCGGGTTCTGTGGAGCCATCGACAGCTCGGGTTCTAATCTTCTTTGCTTGGGCCATTGCATTGGTGAGCTGGGTGACCATTACAGCCGCTTTGGTTGTCTGGTCGATGGCGGAGTTAAGGCAATGGTTTGAGGAGACGGGGTGGAGATACCAAGTTGAGCGCAGAAAGAATGTATGTCTTCCTGTGATCTCAGGATAGCCATATTGTCATTGAATGTCGCTTGAAGGTAAAATGGGAATCCCCATTTGTAGCGTATTTGTAGTTGGCGTAGGTGATCTGTCAGCGGCTTGATAGATTTGCACATTCAGAGGGTAGAAGGAGAGAGGTCATTGAAGACCGAGATCTCAGCCCCTTCATACATAATCTGCTGACCTTCACGGCTTTTCTTCATAATGGCTTCCTTAAGGTCATAATGATAAAGGCAAACCACAACATCTCTTGGTAGCCCATTGTCTCTAGGCCGCAATGCTCGGTGGATTCTGTCCATCCATATCGGTTGCTGTGATTGCGCACCCAGAATTTTATGAAAAATAGACGTGACAACGTCTCTTAAATCCGTAGGTTTCACTGTCTCGGGTAGGCCCTTCACTCTGATATTTCTACGCCGACCTCTGTTGTCTAGATCGTCTATTCTCAGCGACATGGATTGAATCATATCCTTCTGTTCGGTCACCATGCATTCCAAATGTAGGGTACGGTCTGCAATCTGCGTTTTATCCGTTTCCAGTTGGCAGATGGTTGAGAAAGGGTCATTAGATCCGCTTTAACAGAGGCCAATTCAGATTGTAGAGTGCTCCGAACATCATCCATAAGCAGTTGGAAGTCGGCTTTGGAAGGTAATGTATTCAACAAGGCTTCCAGATTGGTCTTCGTGCAAGGAATCAGAGCTTCTGCCCGAGCCTCCATACTTGGTCCTTCCATGAGGGACTGCTCGAGGTCTGATGGTTTCTGAAGATGGCTACACTCTACAGAGGTACTGACTTCCCGCTCACCGTCAGCAAAACAAGAGGTCGATGTGGCTTGCGCGGGGACAGGATCAGTAGGCCGGAGTGACAGAAATCTCGTGATATGCGAGTTAGACGCCGTGTTTTTTTTTCTTTCTTCCTGTCATCAGGGTCTATGAGTCCACTAACAAGGTAGCTTATGTAAAAAATAAATCAATGAGTGACCATAAAATAGTCAATCACCAGTGTGTGGTAGAGAGAGAAGTCAAGGCACGTCCACCATGTTAGACGTCCAGGCCATGCCCCAATCCTGATATATTTAAAGATAACTCTATTATGGATCTTATACAACTGTACCAATTCCCTACCCCTAATTAGGTCACATATCTCCCCTATACCTCCTGTCCTCCATTGTTTTAAATTCAGATCTTCCATCTGTTGTTCTAGATTACTAATCCTTAATGATGGGAGAATGCAATCATCCATCTGCCATTTATGTTTGATTCTACCCCATTCCCTTAATAATTGCTGTAACACTAAGCTTCCCATTTCTGCTTTTTTCTTTCTAGGGTCATTAGTAGTACACCAAACCAGATATTCAGGCAACACCTCTTGTATCCCTGTACTTTCTATTATATACCAGGGTTCCCTTTGATATTCTTCCACCTGCATCATAAATATAGGTCTTATAATACTAGCCTGGTAATATTGTTCCACAGTAGGGAACCCCAATCCCCCCCTGTGTGGTTTAATTTGACAATATTCGATTACTTATTCTTGGTCTCTTATTTTTCCATACATATCGAATAAGGCTATCCTGTACATCCTCAACCACAGCTTTGGTACCATCAAAGGCAAATGGCAGAAAAGATAATTCCATTTTGGCAAGATATATACTTTTATTATATTAATACGACCTATCCATGAAATCTCAGATCTCTTCCATGTATTCAAGAGCACATTTGTATCCTTAAGTAGAGCCATTACATTCCTCTGCATGGTATCCTGTATCTGAGCTGTAAGCCATATACCTAGACATTTTACTTCATTTACATTCCACTCAAACCCATATTTGTGTCTAAGCTGATTTCATATCTGCTGGTCCACATTCAATGGCAAAACTACAGACTTATCTATGTTCAATTTATAATTGGACATCATTGAGTAATTCTCTATTACTCTCATTAATTCAGGCAAAGATCTTTGTGGTTCTGTTAGAGACAGCATTAAATCATAAGCATATAGACATGTTTTAAAACATGTCTATATGCCGATGATCTAATACTGACCAACATTCATACCAACATTACACCCCTTAATCTCTGTTGAACTCCTAATACTTATGGCCAAAATCTCCTTTGTTATAATGTACAAAAAGTGGGGACAGGGGCACCGCTGCCTGGTACCATTTTTTAATTTAAACCATTCAGACTTAATATTCCATTTATTATTCTTGCTGACACATCACTATAAAGTGATCTTATAGCTTTCAGCACTGGCCCTCTATCCCCACTCTTGTCATCACTGCAAACATAGATTCCCAATTTACCCGATCATATGCTTTCTCAGCACCTAAAGCTAAAATTAATAATGGTGTTTTTACTCTGTCAAATCTATTAAATCTATCATCCGTCTGATATTGCCAGAAGGCAAACGTCCCTGGAGAAACCCTATTTGGTCAGGGTGGATTATATTACTCGCTAGACTTTGCATCCTTCTGGCAGTAACAGACATATAAACTTTAGCATCCACTTTTAGCAATGAAATCGGCCTATAACTAGGTACCTAAGTTGGATCTTTACCTTGTTTTAATATTGGGATTATATTTGCCTTTATTATTTCAGCCGGGCATTTTGCCGTAGTCATTGCTTCATTATACATTGATACCAAATGGGGGACAATCTCTTGTATTAAGATCTTATAAAACACTAGTGTAAAAGCCCATGTACACGGGCCAAGGTCCGGGTGATGTTAACCCTTTGAGTGCCAGAGGGGTACGCAACTCATTGCTTTGCAATGAATTACATACCCCTCTGGCACTCAAACAGTTAAGAGGCCGGTCCTGCTCTGCGTCCTGCTTCCGACACAGACTGCCCAAAAGCACAGAATGATCCCAGCACAGAACTTCCAGCAATCCTACACCTCCCAGCATTCTGTGCATTCGGGCAGTGTCTACTGCGCATGACGGCTTCTGACAAACATGCTAGCGAATTATTATATAGGATTGCCCCAAACCCATCGGGTCCCGGTGCTTTCTGAGACTTCAATCCTCCAATCGCCTCTGTGACCTCCTTCTCATTAAGGGCCTATTTAGTCTTTCCGAATCTTCTTTAATAATCCTAGGTATCTTAAGTTTTCCCAAATAATCGGCTATTTGTTGTTTATTTGCCCTACTGGGTAAATTATATAGTATGCTATAGTAGTTATTAAAACTATGACCTATATCAACGGGATTTAGTTATATCCTTTCCTTATCTCTTAATTTAACTATAGTATTATCAGACTGTTTTTTTTCAGTTTGTTAGTTGTTTATCCACTTTATTACTTTTATAATAATATTTCTGATTTAAAGCCTGTATATTCCTCTTTACCCTCTCCTGATTCTGAGTATTGATATTCTGTCTAACTTCTTTAATCCTCTCAGCAGTTTCTTCCCCCGGCGAGTATTTATTCAATTTTTCTAACTCATGCAGAGAGATGTATAACTCTGTCAGGTTTGGTCCTCTCAGCTTATTTGCTATGGCTCCCATCTGTATTAGGTATCCTCTCATAAAACATTTATATGCGGTCCATACAGTCGAGCTTGAACTAACAGAGCCAACATTATCTTTAAAATAATTCCTAGATAATACCTCAAGCTTCCATAGATTCACTTTCTTCCTTAAATAATCATTTAATTTCCATTCATTTGGACCATCAGGACCGCATCTATCCCCTGTCTGCCATACTATCGCATTACGGTGTAACGGTTTTCAAGACACTCAGACCAGCCAGTAAAATAAAACACAGTTTTATTAAATAAAAAAAATAGAAAGGAACGCATAGAATGCTAGAATGCACAGTCAGTACTGCCTTAGACTATAGCGGTGCATAGCCCCCATGGGTGTAGCAACGAAGCTCTCAATATTTGCAAGTGCTTGAGTCGGTAGCCCCCACGGGCGTAACTACAGAGACTGCTTCAATGCAAGAACTTGCCAATATCCCCCACGGGTGTAATAACGGAAACCAGCTATACTGTGTGATTTGAGCCAATAGCCCCCACGGGCGTATACCGGAGACCACCTGCAACAGCTTAAGCCAGTAGCCACCACAGGCATAATAACTGAGACTGCTATAACGCAAGAGATGGCCAATAGCCCTGCGGGTGTACAACGGAGACCACTCTGTGCTGCACGAGAGGTGAGCCAATAGCCCCCACGGGCATATACCGGAGACAATCTGCTAGAGCCAGTAGTGCCACTACCGGGCGAGGTAAGCGTATACCGACTACTCTGCTTGGTGGAGGACTGAGCTGCCGTCCAAATCAAGCGTATAACACGGCCAGCTCGGCAGAAGTAGCAGTTAGACAGGAATAGGCTCAGCAAGTAACGTAAAGGCTCAATAGAGATATGCCAGCACTGAACAGGTTAAGCAGCTCGTAGAACTCAAGCTTAGAAGCAATGGAAAGTGCTCTGCAAGTGTCAGGAAGGCTCAGTACGGAAGCACAGCTCTGCACACGGTAACGGAGACTCAGCACTGGAGGCACAACACTGAAGGAGTACTGTGGCAAGAGACAATCAGTCCGGTACTCGGCCTTAGCGGAAGTCAGAATGTCGCAACGGCGACAGTAGAGTAGGAAGCAGTACACTCAGGTCACTGGAACAAGCCGGTTCAGGTCAAGGAGTAGGAAGTCAGCCGGGCTGGATCGGTACACGGAGGTGGTTCTCAGACAAGCCGGATCAGTCACAAGCAGGAACGTCAGCACGGCCGGATCGGTACACGGAGGTGGTTCTCAGACAAGCCGGATCAGTCACAAACAGGAACGTCAGCCAGGCCGGGTCAGATCACGAAACAGGAACACAGGAGCGTAGTCAAGACAGGCCAGTTCGGTACACAGGAATCAGGATCAAATGAAGACAGCAACAGCAACACTGGCTCAGGAACACCACGAAAGGGCAACTGACTGGTGTCAATGTCTGGGTATAAAAAGGTCACCAGGGGTGGGCTAAACCTCCTCAGCCAATAGGAGAGCACCACAAGTGAGAGTGACAGAAAAGGATCACGGGCACCGTGATATACGGTCTGACCATACCACCTTCCAAATACATGAACTAACAGTACCCTTAACAAGATTCAAATCCCACATCACCAAATCAATCCTTGTGTACATAGGAATAGTGTGTATAATCCCTCTCCTATGAATGAAATATTCTTCATATATATCAAAAACCTTTTCTTTTCTCAGTAAGGCACACAGGGCTTTAGCCATCCTCACGACCCTATTATCCGTCTTCAAATCCTTCCCTGTCATTTTACCCATCTGAACGTCTGGCACACAGTTAAAGTCTACTGCATAAACCACAATACCAGTTGCTACTTTCCCTATCTTGTCAAATAATTCTCTCACAAACGGAACCTGGTTACTATTTGGTGCATACACATTCACCAAGGTATATTGTATATTATTGATTTTATATACTAATATAATATATCTAGCCTCAATATCACATTCTTCATACTGAATCTGTACATGCATAGACTTTGCAATCAATATTGCAACCCCCCCTAGCCTTCTTCCCAGGGAGAGAAGCCGCAATAATCCTTGCAAATCTATTGTTTAAATATCCTCCCTTACTGTTCTTCCAATGCGTTTCCTGAATCAAACATATATCTATTTTTTCTCTTTTAATCAATTCAGTCAGCATTGATCTCTTATATGGTGAATTTAAACCCTGTACATATAGAGAAATATATATATCTTACCATTTAATTCCTATTATACCATTCCTTGGTTGTGGCAAACATTCACTCCCCTCCCCCATTCCATACACATCCATACTTCCACTCCTTCTGGATTATCTTCCAGTACATTCTTTCCATGTATAGGCTGCACCCAGCCACTACATAGATGTACCCTTCCCACAGGGTACCCAAAAACAAGTGTTCATCTACCAAATGTTTGCTAGTTAGACGGCACATAATAGGAAACTACCATTTATACGCTCTGCACCTTCCCCATCCCCCTAAAAAGAAACAAAACAAAAAACAAAACACAACTTTAAATGACTAGGCTTCTATCACAACCCATACCCATCATTCATAATCTCTCCCTATAAAGCCAACCCTATCTTCCCTACTTCCTACTCCTAAATACACAATATACTTTAGCTGTAATATTCTATCACCTTCTTGCTCTACACTATTATAAGATTGTAAAAATATTATACTAAATATTATCCCAATTACTACCCCTATCATCTCACTTCCATGGATCTTCATGTCTCCTTAAGCCTATCCCCATGTGACCTTCCCCCCAACAAAATAGAAAAATCCAAAACCTTATATCCAGTGTCTTCCTATCCTTCCTCGTGTATCTATTATCTGCTTTCACACTAATCCCATCTCAATTTCAATATGCACTAACTAGCTTATGTGGTGCTCAAGAAAAAAAAACAATTGAGGATAGATGGGGGACTTATCTCAACCTTTAGGCATTAAACAATAAAGTTATAATTGATAATAATTGCTCTGTGATTATACATAATGTTTATATTGTTCCTAATTATTTTATTGTTCATTATTTTATGTATTCACGTTGTAGTTATGCTATCTGTCTATCTATCTGTCTGTCTGTCTATCTATAGGTCTGACTGTCTGTCTATGAACTACTCAAAGTTTGAATGTCATGGTTAAAAGAACTGTACCTTAGTCAGGAATCTGGCATGAATGTTACAGCACAGTTTGTGAAACCAAGATATATTTAATCTATTATTTCACGGAGCACTGAAATAGCAAAGTTTTTGTTAATGTTCATAATACAATTTTAACAATACAGGATGACATTTTCAAGGAGAATAATGATTTCTAGCCATAAGGTTAAATTGACTCATCACTCTATTTCATTTGATTTTCTTTTGTTATGTTTGGGATAGTATATTTTCTGGTTTCTTTCTTTTTATAGTACTACTAGTACCCAATACATGCAAAGTTTAACATATACTGATGTGAAAAAACTTTCTCAGCAATCAATGATATTAATGCATCCCCCACATGAAGTGTTTGCCCCATGTATTCCCAGCATGCCAAGTCACCAGTATTAAAGGATGTATTAGTATACCACATTTTGTCAGTCTGTGTTTGGAAGGGAGAGAAAAAACTACTAAAATATTGAACTAGCTAGAAAAAAACTGTGATTGATCTGTGACAGAAAGGAAGACCCTAAACCTGATATGACTGATAGTGATAGATACTAGAGATAGACACAGTTATTTTCAGACCAATGCATCACTCTACACTCAAATACGGAAAAACAAAACCATATTTTGGTGGTGCTGTTGTGCTATTGTATTGTGTTGTTGTACTGTGCAACTAATTTCATACTGTGGATGTGTTGGCCTTAACAACTCTGTCATGTACTTTACAGTAAAAAAAGCAACACTACAATCCTTATGTCCACCAAACATAGTAAGGTCACTAGTAAAAGGACTATGAAGAGTGCATGGACATGTTACTGTTTCAAAATCATACTACGAAAGCTGACTGTGGCCATAGGTTCTGCAGCTTGTGCAGTAAATGATGATGCTCTTCCTCCTCCTGATGATGCTGTTTGCAAAAGTGATATGAAAAATCCCACCTTTTATCACTAAATTTAAAAAAAATTTGCATTCTAGAAGATTTTGCAGCAGTAAGATTAGCATGAGGAGAATTTAGTGGTAGTAGCAAAACCAACTGGTTTGTGAGAAAGTGACAGTGATACCTTGCCACAAACTAGTGGTCAGTGTTCAATAAATCTTCCTAAGAGGAAAAGCTAAAAATAAACTTTTTCAGACTTTAAAAACCCTTAAGAATATGAAAGTAAAGGGGAGGATGAAAATGTGAATGTTGCTGCTGATTTTGATAAGATAATTATTGACAATATTGATTTAGAATATGCTGTTCCATGCTCTTCCTCTTTTTCTGACATAAATTATGTGGAGATTGAGAGTGACAATTATGTGGCAAAAATATTTACTGGTAAAGGAAAAGGCTCAATTTTCAACAACTGAAATATGTTTGTTTTAATAGATTTCCTGGAAAGCCTAGACAAGTAAAGGTGAAAAATACACAATCATTATTTTGGTAATCATCATCATTATCACCACAGCTTCCAAGTCAAACCCCATGACTACTATTATTTTTTTTAATCAAATGAGTTTTATGTCAGAATATAATGTACAGCATAAATATAACATATATATAAGTACAGTGGATAAGATTGGTAAAGAACTTTTATTCCAAAAGATGCATACTGGCCAAAGTAGTGATCATTCTGTATTTGTATAAGATCATAAAGAATGCAAAGGAGGCCTCCATGGTTAAAGAATAACACCAAGAAGAAAGAATGAGAGGAAATTGAGGTGAGGTACAGAAGACAAGACAGAGACATTGTCAGATCTGCATCTCAGAACCCAATGCCACCACAGTGGCTCGAAGGTGAGCCTGCCTAAACCAAAAGCATTTGAAAAAATAGAACAATGCAAGATCCTTAACCTAACTTTTATCATTCCAGATCCTATTATGGAGCTCATTTTCCTGGATACCCAGGAATAAATCAGGAGTCAGTACGGTATATAGTAAATTCACCTTTATTCAAAATAAGAATATATCTATATATCTATATATATTGGCAGAGTAAACAGGAAGGTGCAGAGGGTCACAAGATAAGCCAGCAACAACTATCAGCAATAGTAGGCTGCCTAGAAGAGACCTCACTGCTAGAGACTAGGCTAGGCCAATGGTAGTCTTAGCTGGAACCCGGAAACTGGAACTGGAACTGGAGAACTCCTATCAGGAACGAGCTAGGGAGAAACCACTGACTCATGGCTGCAGTCAGTATGAGTGGAGCTGTTCTCCTCAAAGGAAGGCAACGAGGAGGATACCTGACTCATGCCTGCAGTCGGCATAGATGGTAGTCAGCCAGAGCCACAGGTCTGCACCAGATGGATGTCCACTAGTAAGGAGGCAACAAGGAGAGGATAGTCAGACGAGTCAGGCGGTATAGTTAAAATCACCTTTATTAGGATAATAAACAATAGGCAATAAGTAAATATACTATAAGCAGATGGTGACTGTAGAGGCTATTCACTCTATCAGAAATAGGAGCCTGCCGACGGGTCAACCACGTCTGCTGGAGACTAGGCAGAAGCCAACCGGTAGTCTCAGGAAAGTATGTGGAATGCATACAGAACCTACAGTCTCCTGTAATGTAGCATCAAGGGAGACTACTGACTCATGCCTGCAGTCAGTAAGGAAGAGCTCGTCTCCACTACAGATGGTAACAGTGGAGACTACTGACTCACGCCTGCAGTCAGTAAGGTCAAAGTCTGCCAGAGCCCCAGGTCTGCACCAGGATGGATGTCTGTGGGGAACAGAGCCACACAGCGGAGTGAACAGACAGAGCCACAGGTCAAAACCAGCTAGGATAGTCAGACAAGCCAGGTTCATACACGGAGTGGTTAGTCAGCCAGAACCACAGGTCTGCGCCAGACAGGATGTCCAATAATAGTAGGCTACACTGGTAGGATAGTTGGACAGAGCCACAGGTCAGCACCAGGTTGGATAGTCAGACAAGCCAGGATCATACACAGAGTCGGTAGACAGACAGAGCCACAGGTCTGCACCAGATTGGATGTCTAAAACCAAAGGAGTGCACAGGTAGAATGGTCAGCACCAGAATGGACCAATTAGGTTCCCCAGGCTGGACCTATAACAGGCGTCCAGGCAAGTGCCTGATTCATGATGCCAGTAACAAGGCCAGGCCGCAGGCAAAGAGGAACGCAGCTAGTGACGCCAGAGTGTCAGTCCAGGACCCTGCTCCCGGCCGAATGGCGCAGGCCGAGGTAAGGCACTGTTACACAGAGCCACAGGTCAGCACCAGATTGGATGGTCAGACAATTCTAGGTCATACACGGAGCAGGTAGTCAGCCAGAGCCACAGGTCTGCACCAGATTGGATGTGCACTATAAGGAGGCAACATGGAGGAGATAGTCAGCCAGAGCCACAGGTCAGCACCAGATTGGATGGTCAGACAAGCCTAGGTCATACACTGGAAATCAAGAGAAAAAACTAACAAACTGCACTGGACACCAACGTAAGGGCGACTGGACTGGCTGTCCATCGCCCTTTTAACTCCCTTCAGGAGGATGCAGGGAGGATTTAAGTTGCCACAGGTATAAAAGGAAACTTATGTCATTCCCACTGAGGCGCGCCTAAAAGTGACGCAGCGGACTAGAAGATGTTGTATTCTGAGACACTCTGACCCACTGCATCGTCTACGGAAAGGACACAGTTGGCCGCTGGAATTACCTGACACAACCAGGCTGCAAGCAAGGAGAGACACAGGAAGCGATGCCCGAGCTCCACTCCTGGAACTAATCCCCCAGCAGCGCCCTGCCAGACGAAGCTGGAACTAAGGTACGAGCTGTGACAGGAGTCCAAATCTGGGTATACTGAGAGATATCAGAGGTTACCAAGTGTGTGTTTTTTCCAAATTAGTGAATGACTTCAGTTTGGTATTCCACTCGTTAACTAATGGAGGGGACAGATTTTTCCAATGTGGTGGTGCCATCTGTTTTGCTGTTTTGGATAGGTAACGGAAAAGCCTATGTTGGTGTTTATTCAGAGTAACTGAATCTGGCAAAATTAAAAATAAGAATGGCAATGGGTCAAATGCAACTTTTTGTTCAGGATGACGTTAGTCTCACTCATCACTTGGTTCCAGAAAGGAATCTTTAAACAGCATGTCCACCATGAGTGAATCATAGAACCCTCTCCTTGCCCACATCTATGACAAAGTGGGGAACAGGCAGGGTACATTTTAAATACTCTCTGAGAGGTGTAGTATTACCTGATAAAAAAATTTAAAGTTGGCTTCCTTGGCCATTATATTTGGGGTCATTTGAAAATGTTTGAAAACTGTGTGCCAAGTGGATAATGGCCATACAAGCAATGTCTTCCCATAGCAGGAAGTAAAATTTGTCCATACTATTTGTCTGACGTAATATTTTGTGTAGCTTTGAGATGGTATGTGTTGTGCTTGTACCTTTTTCTAAGGCCTGTTCAAATGCCGTCAGGTCTCACATTGTGTGTCCTTTTGTAGAGATCTCTAAAAGGAAATGAGAGGCATGTATTGCCAAGACTGTGAAAGTGGTGAACAGCGATTCCAGTTAAGCTAGTCAAACAAGGGAATGCCCTCATCCAGAAATAACTTTCCAAGTGTGTGAAAATCTAGTTGCTTTCACACAGTGAAAGCACCATGTAAGTAGCCACAGATGGAGAGAAGAGGAGAAGGTTAAGAGGTGCAATTTCTGGCTTGGGCCTCCAAGTCCTATACAACTAATAATCTTTTAAGAACTGGATGGGAGAGTACCGGGGGAGGAGGGACTTCTTGCTGGATTCGGCCAGTAAATATTATAGGGGACTATACAAGGAAGATGTAGCTGAAGTGATATTACCTTCAATGTAGGAGCAGCATAGTCAGCAAAGTTGCCATGGTAGATGCAAAGTATAATTTCTTCAAGTTTGGCAAACCTAGAATCAGTAAGGTGCCATTTGTAGCCAAAATGTAGCCAGTTGTGGCCTTTTATAGAACCATATGAATGAGTTGATGAGTAACTGTAATTTGTGCAGAAATCAAGAAGGAACATGGATTGGCATGGTGTTGAAAAGATTTATAAGATTTGTCTATTAAATGAATGCTGCCAAACCAAGGATGAATAATTTGGACCACCCCTGGACTTTCTTTTGATTCTTCCCCCCCTGCTGGCAGCTCTTGTACTGCTCTCTGGCTCTCTGACTCAAACACTGCAATTGGAGGATGAAAAAGGGAATTAGTTGCAGGTGCAATTACAACACGTTTACAACATAAACAGAAAGAACCCTAGAAGAAATTCTGTAAGATTTGGCGGGTCTGATATGTTAAGGGTTTCTGATTTGTGGAAATTGATTTTAAAATCCAAGATGTCCCTGTACTTCCCCCCAACAGGTTTTGAAATGAAAAATAAAATATCTTCCACATAGCTAGCAATTTTTGAATCGCCACACTTGATGGGAAGTCCTGAAATGTTGGGGTGGCCAAAGAAAGAATAAAAAGAAAAGGGAACAATGGGCACCCTCGATGGGTGCCATTAGAAATAGATAAACAATTTGTGAGTAAGCCATTAATCTTCAGTCTTGCTGACGGAGAGGATAAAGGCTCATTATGCAATAAAACGCCCTAAGACCCAACCCCAGGTATGCTAAAAGTTCTTCAAGATATGTCCAGTTGACCCTGTCAAATGCATTTTCAGTGGCAATGGAAACCAAATGTGTCAGAATTTGTTTGTAGTGTTATGTATCAATAGACAATAGCAGAGGTTCTCCACCCGTGCCCTCAGTGGCCACTAACAGGCCTGGACATAAGAATTTCCCTGCTACAGCACAAGTGTGTTGATCAGAGGTACATTCACATTGATTAACTCACCTGTGCTCTAACAAGGGAATCCTCAAATCCTGGCCTGTTAGTTTCCACTGAGAGCACGGGCTGAGAACCACTGGGCAATAGTGTTAAAAGCATTTAGAAAGTGCAAGAACCCGAGAATTTGTTTTATAATACAGAGTCAAAATTCCATCTGCTCCAGGACTTTTCCCTAGGGTCATTTGATTTATCACCTTAGTGAGTTCATCTAGGGTAAAATGGGCTTTCAATGGATGTGAGGAAGCTTTGAGGTAACTGTTTAGTTCCAGACCTGTGTAGGAACTAACTAATATGAGACTTGAGTCTTTGTATATATACACACTATTATTGACTAAGTATCAACACAGGTCAAAATCAATAACCCATGACATTAGTGCTTATGCAAAGTCTGAGTTGCATCAACACTGCCATCATACCTACTACCACTAGTACTATTTCAACATCTTGCCCCTATAGAAGTGATGATGTTATAAGTAACCCACTGCAACCCCTCAGTCTATTCAATCTATAGAGATTTATTATTGCATGTTAAGTGATTGCCGAAAACACGGATAGAACTATCAGAGGGAATTGAAATCCACTAGAGTTGAATGCAAAGAACTTAACTGTAAGGTGATACTTTTGTTTCTTTGGCAATTGAACTGTTGGATTCTGATTGGATTTTATCTCTCTTTCCCTTGGTACATGATTTGGAGTGGTGATTGAGAGAAAGTTGCGCTACAATCAATTAGTCGGGAGCTGGACTTATTATGTGTATCCAGTGAAAAGTCTATACATACACGCTTTGGCAATAGTGGACTTGCCTAAATATTGGTGCATATAATTTTTTTATATACACTGTGTACTTTATATTTAGTTTACCTATTAGAGTATATAGGTGATTTGGGCTGAATCCTTGTTTTAGATTGCTGTTTGTATGTATTGTAACTGAGTTACACAGCGCCGAATTTCTTTATATTATTGTTCCTATTCATATTCAGTATTTGTAGTTCTATGCTTACTATTGCAGAGGGACACGGCTATAAGCCAGAGATCACTATGTGTGATTCTATGGCTACCATGTTGCCCAGCTTTACCTCCTTATGACCAAATCATGAAGTACACTGGATGCATATAGCATACAACGCTCATCATCCTCAGCCATCATATGGCTAAGGATGATGGGACTTGAAGGAGATGTTTCATGCCATGACTTGAGAATCTTGCGCTTTCCTGCAGTGCACAATTCTCATTTTGCCCTTTTAATCATGGCAACATGGTTAACGAGTCATGTAGTCACACATTCTTTTGCGTGCAACATTTTTAGAGTGAACCACTGGAGAGAAGGCTCAAAATTTGCAAGAAAATCCTAAAGCATTTTTTACACCATATGATTGCTACTTGTCACAATTTGAACCTAATTCTTAATGACTTATTAAACTTTTCAACCATTGCATTGATCCAATATTTGGAGTTAATCAGAGTACATACACATTTTCATTGTTATCAGCTGCACACTGGAAAATTTCCAGATAACTTAACATCTGTCCATCACAATGAAACCATTTTCAGAAACAAGCAGTAAGTCATCAAATTTAAATATAACTACATTTGCAGAACCTGAAAGAGAGCTGAAGATGGTAAAATTACAAGTGAGTGGTGATATCAACTATTGAACCAACCCCCCTTACAAAAAAAAAAAGAATATAAATTACCGTAAATAGCAGTTCAGTTGCTTGACAAAAACAGTTCGGAACTGAATAATTTGTTTTAATTGTTCACCAAGCAACCAATTCTCTTGATGACAGCCTCAAATTATATGAAAAACCCAATGCTTCCTTTATTTTTTTAATATAAAATCAACAAAATAAAATCTTTTCAACAATGTGAGCTACTCCACTACTGCTCACTCTTCACAACATTTTAAGGAATGGAGGTAATTGTGATATTGATGGACTGGAATTGCACGAAAAACTGAAAAACCTTGTCAGTTCCCCCTGATTCATTATATCCTGCTTCTCTGCTTCTTCGCCCCCTCCACCCAATTCACTCAATCCCACATTCCAGTTTCCCTCTCTTTCTCCTCCACGCCAATTAACTGTGTCATGATTTTCAGTTTCCCTCACCACTCCCCTCCACCTCAATATAATGTGTCTTGCTTCACAGATTTCGTACCTGCTCATCCCCAATCCCAGTTTACTGTGTTCCACATCCCAGCTTCTCTCACCTCCCCTTCCCCTCAGTCTCCATGCACTATGTCCTGCTGGCTTACCTTCAACTCTGCAGGTTTAATTTTGTGCCCTGCCACTCTGTGTCTTGAGGAGTGCCAGCCCAGTGACACTGCAAAAGGGTAGAGACCAGGACAAGCAGTCAAAAGAAGATAGGATGGGGATTTACTGGTATGCTGCATACTGAGGTGTAGGGGAGTGAGGACTAGAGTCATATAGAGTAGGCATGATTCAGTGGCTACCAGTGGGACAATAGCACAAGGTTTAGTTTCTAGACATTGTATGTGTCATTCTAAGACTACAAGTGGAACAAGTTTGGGGTGCCAGACAGTCGTGCCAGAGAGTGTATATCCTGTGGGTACCAGAGTGACAGTGGTAGAAGGCCGGGTTCCAAACAGTGTACTTGTGACTTTTTTGGCTACCTGTGGGACAGTGATACAAGGAAGGGGTGCCCAAGGTGTATGTTTGATTATATGGCTACTAGTGGGGAAATGGTACAAAGCTTGCTTGTTAGATAATATATGTGTAATTAAGAGTCTAACAGTGAGACAGTGTTACAAGGCTCAGGAGCTAGACAATATGGGCTAGATTTAAAGGTTCGCATTAAGTCAGCTGCTAAGTAAAAAAGGCACATTGGCTGCAAATAACACATGACTTACGACGGATTTAAAGGTGTGAGTACAAGAATAGCTATCGAGCGTAGACACAACAAAAACAGACAACAAAAACAGGTAACACAAAAACCTGCGTCGCACCTGTTTTCGCATCACCGTGAGTCCCAAACACCTGTTAAAACAAAACTTAATTCAAAATGTAACATTACGACTGACTTTGTCTAGCAACCCTGATAGATGCACAAACCTAAAAAGTTAGTTTGTGATGGGTGCACATATATAGGCAGTAAGACAATCACATGTACTGAACGGAACTCTGGGTTCATATCTAGTAAGGATATGTTTGTACCCATATGAAAGTTACATATCCACATACATATCAGACCATATTCTTTTCTGTGTACCTTGCATGGGATGGCAATGGTTAATTTAGAAAGATATTGCTGTTTGTGACAGCTGGAGATATCTGTCATTTGACCACATGGAGGCTCTTCAGCAGAGCCAAAATTGCCTCATCCGTCTTTGGAATGGTCTACAAAGTGTGCCTGGTTTGCAAGCACACTGTGTGGACCATTCCAATTAAGTATTCATCTCCAAATGGGGTAATTTTGGCTCTGCTGAAGAGCATCCGTGTGGTCAAATGACAGATTTCTCAGGCTGTCACATACAGCAATATCTGTCTAACCATGAGGGTAGGAGGGATAGGACTAACATGGATCCACATCTTTTTACAATGCCTACAATATTACATCAAGGTGAAATTAACCATTGCCATCCTGTTAAAGGGATAGTAATACTCAAACTGTGAAAGGAAAAATGTAAGTTGTATGGTTTCTTCCCCAAGTAAAACTTTATCCCCACTGCTGAAAGGTGTTGTATTCCAAAAGTCTTACAGCTCAGACTTGAATATTTCAAGGTGCAATATCCCAGTGGCCTGAAATTGTACAGTGGCGCTTTTGCTACACCATCCTATGGATAGCTCTGGGCCCGGGACCATGAATTTCCATAGGATGATGTATCAACAGTGCCAATTTCAGGCCACTGGAATATTGCACCAATGGAATTCAACTTGGAGTTGTGGAACGTTTTGAATGAAACACCCTTCAGCAGTGTGAGTACCCTTGTTTTATTCAGGGGGATAAACCCTACAACATATATTTTTCTTTTCTCATTTAAAGTAGTGATATCACTTTCATCCTATCATGGCTACATTTACTAATCACACAATCTCATTTCTACACACAGCTTACGGGCCTCCACAACAGCAGGAGTGGCTAGGATAAAAACACAGTTTTATTGAATTAAAAAATACAGCAAGAACCCTCACAGGTCCTGTAGTATACAAACAGAATAATACAGACACACGACAGGTAAATTATTCAATGCCAACACAGGTCCAGCATAACACGAAGGTACAGACAGTATATACTGACGCAGGTCAGGCAAGAGGAGTAAGTTCCCAGGACTCCGGTACTGCAGGAGTTAAAGTTCATCAATGATGGTAAACAGTCCCATGTGTGAAGGTGCTGGAATGATACTTTACCAAGCCAAGATCAGCAAACATACGTGAATTGCCAGAGCTCAACTGAGGTAGTAATGAGCACTGCCGGAGCAATAACAGGGGCAACCACTTGCAACCAGAATAGCAGTAACGGAGGTCAAGCCGATGGCACTCTACCTGAGCAATCACGGAGGCAGCCACTTGCAACCGGTGTAGCAATAACGGACGACTAGGCCAAAGGCTCACTGCCGGAGCAGCAACTGAGACAACACTGGCAACCTGCAGGAACAGTAGCGGAGGACAAGCCAATGGCACTTTACCGGAGCAATCACAGAGGCACACACTTGCAACCGGTATGACAATAACAGAGGACTAAGCCAGAGGCACTCTGCCAGAGCAGTAACTGAGACAACACTGGCAACCTGTTGGAGCAGTAGCGGAGGACAAGCCAATGGCACTTTACCGGAGCAATCACGGAGGCACACACTTGCAACCGGTATGACAGTAACGGACGACTAAGCCAGAGGCGCTCTGCCGGAGCAGTAACTGAGACAACACTGGCAACCTGCAGGAGCAGTAGCGGAGGACAAGCCAATGGCACCTTACTGGAGCAATCACGGAGGCACACACTTGCAACCGCTATGACAGTAACGGAGGACTAGGCCAGAGGCGCACTGCCGGAGGAAAATGAGACAACACTGGCAACCTGCAGGAGCAGTAGCGGAGGACAAGCCAATGGTAACCGGATTGTCTGCTAAGAATGTCGCAGAGGCGACAATGACAGAGGAAGCAGGAATGTCGATCAAGCCGGGTCGGTGCACAGGAACAGGAACGTCAGCCAGGCCGGGTCAGAACACAGGAGCAGGAATGTCAGCCAGACTGGGTTGATACACAGGAGCAGACACTGAAGAGAAGTCAGGCAATCCGGGTCAGAACACAGGAGCAGGAACTGAAGAGTAGTCAGGCAGGCCAAGTTGGTACACTGGGAACACTGAGCAGTTAGTTAGCACTTGTACAGGAACACCACGAAAGGGCACCGTGTGGGTGCAGGAGCCCAGTATATAAAGGCCATACTGGGCAGGCTCAGCACAGGGCAACCAATGAGAGCATTACACAGGAAAACTGACAGGAAAATAACAACAAGGGAGCACGGGCACCATGATACTCACCACCCAGTGAGGAGTACACAGAGGAGGGGACCAGCCGCTGGCCACTGTACTCACCACCCACACCTCCTCCACAGCTGTCTGCTACCCAACTGGCTGCACCTCCACCGGCTCTGACCCAACTGGCTGCACCTCCACCGGCTCTGACCCAACTGGCTGCTCTACCCCAGTACAGCAGCTGGATGCAACAGGAGGAGAGATGGATGCACCACCTCTAGGAGCTACTACCCTCCAGCAGCACCACCACCTCGACCAGGGAGGCAATGGCTGCCAGGGACTGTGTCCACCACCCAATATGTGCCTTATTCCACACAGATGGACCTACCCTCCTGGATGTCTCCCCAGCATGGCCCCAGGTATGATCCCAGGTGGGGGCCAAGTACATACCAGTGGCCAAGATATGACCCTTGGCCACTCGACTACCAACCCCTGGGCTTGATTGGGGAGGCCCAGAGCCCTCTAGGGAAATATTCACTCCACCACCAGGACAGACATCACTGATCAGCAGTGAGTCACTTGATGTGGTGGGCATATGCCCATCATCTGCACCAGCCACTTCAACAGCTGTCACAGCAGCAGCAGCCACAACAAACACAGCAGCTGAGGACACAGCAGCAGCTGAAGACAAAGCACCAGCTGAGGACACAGCACCAGCTGAGGACAGAGCACCCATTGAGGACACAGCAGCAGAGGACACAGCAGCATCAGGAACCCCACCAGCAGAGTCACCGGGCACATCCACCTCCAGCATTGCACAAACCATGGGGCAGGTGCTGGAGTTGAGAGACCACAACCACAGGGAGAACCTGCGTGTATAGAGAGAGCTGCGGTCCACAGAGGGATCAACTGCACCCACCACTCCATCCAGCGTGACACCTGAAGCCACACCTAGAGGTCAAAAGGTGACCAGGCAATCAGCCAGGGCATCCACCTTTGGCACCCAGTCTAAGGTCCCCCCCAAGAAAAAAATATAAACTGTCCAACTTGTCATGTTCCCCCTCAATAAACAAACCATTTTGCTTTTGAATCCTGTCTGATATGCTTTGTGTTTGGTGATAGCTTGGGTGGCAGTGTTGTCTCCAATGCATTGCCAAGCAACCTAGGTAACATGTCTATGGGATGTTACAACTTTGTCAGAGACTTTGTCCTGGGGGAGCATAGAGGGTTAACTCTAATAGTAGAAATTAACTGAAATTCTGTTGAGGATGTGTTCAAATTACCTCATGTTTGAACAATGGGCCATTGGTCCAAGGTAGTGAGTGAAAATAACTGAATGTCATTTTAATGGCAGATTGATATTCAGTTGGAGACAAAATGGCTGAAAAGATGTAATCCTATGTGAGAAAGGCTGGTAGAATTACATGTTTATGGGGTCGCTGATAACCTTATGATCTCTCTCAGTCTTGACGAAAGCCATGTGATCTGTCACCTGTAAAATTTTAATATAGCATAATGGCGCCATCTGCAGCCTTTATATTGTAAAATACTCATAATGTTTATGTTTATATTTGATTAGCATAAGATATGAGTATCCAATCAGGTCTGACTGGTGATGTCACGGTATATGAGATGGATCTTTGTCCAATCATTAGAAAGAGGTGGGGATTACTGATAAGGCAAAAATTGCCAATATAATGCCAAAATATTCTTATATTTGCCCATAGAAGCCTGGCCAGTTTTATTGAAAATATTATAATCTGCTATATTTAGCATAGTCATTAAGAAATTACGCAGAATTAATTAATTAATTTATTGTTATAAATTACCAGAGAGATCATAAAATAGAGATAGCAGTGAGATATATTTATCCTTGTCTATATTGGTTAATATAATTTTGGTATGTCTAGAATATTGTGTTTCTGGTAAAATTATAATAGCTAATAATTAATCAAGGGAATTCTTGGAATTCATTTATTAACTCTCTAACTGCTGCTTGTCTATTTATTTGTGGTGTGCATTATAAAGTTCTTTGTGAGGGTACTAGGCTTATATTTTGTAAATTGAAGGTATTCACTTTTAATAGACAAAATAACTTCTGGGTGTGGCACCTATTTTAAAACGAGTGGATTAACCCTTGGAGTGCCTATAGGTTTTGTATATGTTGCTATAGTCATAATTATGATAAATGTTGCATGAAGTTGGTTACTTTATAGACATATGTTACTGGATTAATTCTGGTAGATTATTTGTATAATCGTTGATTGACTATATTAATTGCAATTTATATATTTTATTCAGAGGTATTCAATATTGAATTCAGTATATAATTAAATTATAGTGATTCAAATATGTGATACTATTCCAGTTATTCCCTAAATTTGATTATTATTGATATATGATACAAGGAATTGTTAGAGGAATTATTTAATTCATCTCACAATACTCCTTACATCATAATTGGCATAGTCTATACAGTTTCTGGGGCAGAGGTATTAAGACACTGCGGCCAACTGTATTAAATTAATTGTAAGAATCAATTAACCTGTTCTATGCTACTGAATGCAATTATTGTTATTATACCTCTGAATATACCTATGTGTGGTTAACCCTTGCACCGCTGGTAATCCTTATGGTAATAAGTGTGGTTTGATTTTCTATGTATCTATTATAATTGCTAGTCACTTATATATTTCATTGTTGCTGATACTTGTATATATATTGTATTTTAATAAAATATACATTTTTGCACAAATATGAAGGATTGATTCTTGTGATCAATTCGTTACTGTGAAGTAGCGTGTCAATACATATTAAAGATAAAGTTCTCTAATTATTTTATTGTCAATTGCCTATTTAAGTGAAGAAATCCAACCTGAGTGGTTCTCTGTTTTAACCCTTTGGATACCTTCATATAAATAGCCCGACAACATGGGTTCACACACACACTGTTGTACAAATTCAACTGGCAATCCATCCCTGGAGCCATATAACATGACAGTGTTATATGGCGATGTTGTGAGTTGAATTTGAACAATACATAACCCTTAACACAACAACTGAACATTAGTCAGCATCAGTTGTTGTGTTTAAGGGGTTATCCAAACAAACAGCTATTTGACTTAGCAGAGAACTAACAAGCAGGACAGATGGAACATGCAGGGAAATAGTCTTTGATTCACACTGTTATTGTGAAACTGACTTACGGGGAAACCCAATGTTCACCATAGGATTTCAGTGTGAAGCACACACATTGAAATCCAGGGGTGAGCACTGGGTTCTCCAGTACGTTGAGTTGTTGTTTTACTAAGGTTGTAACAGACTTCACCAGTGATAACACATGTCCACTTAGTCTGGTTATTTGTTGATGTACGCCATGTACTGAGATATATCAAACTAAAGCTATCTCAGAACATTGATTATATTGAGCAACACAGAAACAGTGGACATGAAATCACTGTGGAAGTATGTCCCCTGGATCACCTTTTTATCACTCCCAACACACATTAGTGTATCTCTGTCATCATCTGTTTGCATGAATACATCACAGAGTCCACGCACTGTCAAACAAGTAGTGTACTCTTGAGTCATGCCTTCCCATGTATGGGGGATACTCTAGCCTGGAGTGTGGTTACGCATTGACACATACAGACACAGATTGAATAGTGATGGTTCTTCTTTATTGTGTCTCAGAGTACTTTAGAACGTACATGTGTTTTCTGGGTATATTGTCTATATACATTAAACACTTGTATGAGCACACTAAATGTACTTTGAAAGTAAATCTTAATATTTTTGAAACACTACTGTCCTACTCATGTGTTGTCCACAAGGTCTGACAACTCTGTAGATGAGCATTCTAACTGTACAGGTTTGATGTTAGTACACACATGATTTCATGTTTTCTGTGTCTATATGAGACTGTTCCAGTAGAGGTTGCTGTGAACATCAGGTGAAACATTGCATCACCAACACAAACACTTGAAACACCAAGGGGTGAGCTTCATAGAAGTATTGTCAAGACATCAGTCCAGTTACATGGAAGATCTTCTGTCCAAGAATGGATCATGCTATGGATGCCTGTGGGACAAGAGAACAGGATTTGGAGCAGCACCCTCGAACTGATCATCATGTAACAACTTGATCTTCCTAATCCCCTCAATCTTTTTCTTTACAGGTGAGTACACAAACCATTGCTTTGTAATGTGTTGTGTACTCGTCTGTAACCCATTATGTAGAGAACTATGGAAATATAAAACAGCTCTAGGGAAATGTGCCCCTGACATGAATACACACATCAACAAGTATGTAAGTATGTTCTGAGAGCTCCATGAAACAAATGAATTTGGGCTGCCACTGTGAGAGTGACAGTGGAAGCCCAATTTTTTTTGTTTCATGCAACTATTATGACATATTTGTTGATGTGTGTATTCATGTCAGGGCCACATTTCACTACACACTCACAGGTCAGCATGGTGTCCCTGGAGATCTGATCCACGTTTCATGACCTCTGTGTTGTGTAACAATACCACTGTAGATCCATCCCTCTGCTGCTGTTCTCAGCTCTAGCAAACTACAGGTCCCATGTTGACTCTAATGCCCTTTAACCCCTGATGTGACAGAGTGTTATCCAATGCATTGCACTGGATAACACTTTTTCGCTACAAGGCTACCATGGTTGCTCTGGCTATGATCATGGCAAATCACGTTAGTTGCTGTCAATCAAGCCCTGTCAGATGCTGAAAATGGGTTATGTGTTGTACTTTGTTTCTCCTGGGGGTGTGCGTGATATCCTTGAGGTATCAATGTCAACGTGAAGAAGGGAATAGAAGATGCTTTTGGAATCCCCACACACAATATGCCACATCCATGGTATGCATGATGTTTGGGGCCATACTGCTGCCAGTGCAATGCTGTGTCAATGATCCTGTGGGGTGGAACAGAACATCATGTGGTGTGGTTAGCGTGTTGGCACCAATTCACAGGACTGATGAAGGACTTGCATGGATTGTTTGGATGCCTGTGTTATACTCACAGCTAAAATGGTCCGTGATGAGCCTGTCTCTGATCTGCTCCCCTCTCAGGGTGTCCTCAAAATGGCTGATGTCCATGGGCACTTCAGGTATGGGGGGGACCTGGATATCATCCACCAGGCTGGTGTTCACTGCGATGTTGTGCAGTATTGCACACTCCATTATGATGTCACACACTTTTCCAGGTACATACTGCAGTGCTCCACCCAAGTGGTCCAGACATCAGAATCGAGACTTCAGGAGGCCAAAGGTCCGCTCAATGGCATTCCGAGTTCTGCCATGAGCCTGGTTGTATCTTTCCTGGGCATCTGTTTGGGGATTGGAGACCGGAGTCAGTAGACAGGATGTGCATCCATAGCCAGCATCACCTGTGGAATGTGAGTGACATGGGGAGACAGGGAGCACATGTTGTGTGAATGATGTTTTGTGTGGTGGGCGTACTAGCTGTGGGTCAGGAGCATGGGAGCAGTGTTGTGTGTACACCTCTGGATGTGGTGTGATGTAGTATTGTGAACTTACCCAGAAGCCATCCCCCTGTATAAGTTCCATTCTCAAAGTCTCTGTGTACTGAGGAGTTTTGGAGAATGTACGAATCATGAGAGCTGCCAGGATATTTTGCACAGAAATTCATAATCCTCATCTTGCTGTCACACAGTAGAAGTTCTTCCTGTTGATAAATAGATGTGCGTCACGTGCTGGGGCTTTGATACGGACGTGGGTGCAATCTATAGCACCCATGTCCCTGGGCATGCCTCCCCTTGCTTAAAAGCCCTGCTTTGAGATGTATCCACTCCATGTCTGTAGTGGGGAAATGTATGTAATCACTCGCGTAACCCTCAGTGGACTGGAAGGCGCCACTTGCCATGAAGTGTATGGCACAGAGGAGTTTTTGCAGGCCAGATAGGGCATGGTTGTGGATGTAGATGGGATCCACCTGATCATTGATGACCTCATACAAGGCAATGATGCTATGTGGCCTCAACCTGTAGCGATCAATCACCTCATCATCGGTCATTCCAAATATGGTGACCCTTGGGTGGTATACCCTGGGCCTTGGTGGTTGTCTATACATCCTCCGCTGCTGCAGGGGTCCCTGTGGCAGCTGGGGAGCGTCCTGTTGCTGTGGGGCATCCTGTTGCTGCAGCTGTGCATCAGTAGGCAGGTGCTGCCCTCCAGGTGGGGATGGGCTCCTGTGTGGCTGTTGAGCCAGAGCCTCCTCACTTGCAACAGGTGAAGGCTGCTGATCAGGTGTGACTGGGGCTTGCTGGTGTTCCTTAACTTTCAGCCCTTGCACGCCTTCTCTGCAGTCTTCTCATCAATAAGTATCCCGACATACTTCTTGTTCTCTCTCTATCTCCCTCTGTCTCTTTCTATCTCACCACAAGTGAGTGTGGTGAGCTGTCCCTTTAAGTATGTGGTAGGGCATTGTCTAGGTGTGGTGATGAGGTGAGTAATGACCAACGGGAAGGTGTTTGTTGTCCAGGTAAGTGTTTGCAGGTGTGTCTGTGTTTTAAGAAGTGGTATGTTCTGATTGCTGTGTCTGTGTCAGTTGAGGGTGTGAAGTTGTGGGGTGCAGATTGCATCTGGATCGTGTGGTGATGTTGCACAGGTGAGCTTGTTTTGTATTTGCAGGTGTCCGTGTTGTGTGATAACCCCCATTGTTCTGTGCCATGTTGTGTTGGTGTTTTTTTGGAGGTCCATGTCCCTGGGGTGTTGATTGTTGTGTGTGACAGTGGTTTGTGGTGTCTGTCCATGTTTTTGTGTTATTTTGAAATTGCACGGGTTAATTTTGCCATTTACATGCTTGTGCAGTATGCGGATTGTCTTTAACAGTGGTTTCTTTTTGACCGTTACGTGTCTAATGGCTAACAAAACTGTTACTTAAATTTTAGCAGTTAAGTGTATCTGGGGAATCTTGTTCTATGCATCTCAATGCATGTCAGTCTATTGGCCGTAAGGATTTGTGAACTGCCGTTAACTGTTCTTAAGACAGACCCTTAAATGGCTTACAACGCATTAACGCACCTATAAGTGCTTTTTTTTCTCATAATCTTTTATTGAATGAAAAGACAATACAGAAGAGAAAAAAACATTTGTCAACATTACAATAGATATGTAAACAATTCCATACCAAGGTAAACAAGCCCAATAACCAGGCCTTAGTAATATAACATATAAACGATGTTACATAATCATGAGAATGCAGTAGAAAAAAAAAAAAAAAATGTCAGCATGTAGTGAGACAAGAAATAACATGATTACACTAAACCATACCTAACAGGGGTATGCAAAATCTCTCAGTAGTAAAGAGAATAGGTACTCCTGAACGAGAGAAAAAATTAAAAAAGGAAAGAAAGAGAGTTGGCAGCAGAATTACAGTTAAGAAGAGTTAAAAGGATGAGCTCCGCATAAAACTTCCTGCTAGAAATGAGAATATGGGGACATGTGAGTGAGTTGCCTCAAATGAAAGTATGGGATATATTAAACAAATGGGAGAAGAGACAAAAAGAAAAAAAAAAGAAAAAAAAATATCAGAATATAGGTGAGAGAGAAATGGAGGGTGCAGGGACGTGAATAAGAGAGGGTATCCCAGGGATCCAGAACGACAAAATCACGCATTCATCCCTTTTCCATAGGATGGACGAACACATAAGCGGTGTAAAGAACCAGAACAGTTTCAATACCAAGGGCATATCGGTACCATTAGCCAAATGATATGAGCTAATAGGGGTAAACAGGAGTCACAAATCAAAGAAATTTGGACAGGAGAGTGAATGTATCGGTATGTGATACCTGATCACGGAGAGGACAACCATTGACTCCAAACAGAATCAAACTCCCCATAAGTGCCTGAAGAGATGGCATGGCATTTTTCCATTTGTATGAGTTGGGTCACTCTCGATAGCCAAATCTGTGCCGTAGGGGTAGACGTAGTCTTCCAAAGAGTAGGGATGACTGCTTTAGCCTCATTTAAAAGAGGGTACAAGAAACCCCGGGGGAGAGAAGAAGTGACCTGTACAGTATCAACGCTATAAGAGAAGAGAAAGAGCAGTGGATCTAAGGGTATGAAGATTTTTAATTTCAACATTATTTGACAGTGAACCTCCTTCCAATAAGAGACAATCATGGGGCACTGCCACCAGATATGATAAAGAGAACCCCGAGTTACAACGGCAACAAAGAGGTGAAGATGCGTGGAGATTTGGGCTAATTTAAAGGGAGTGCAATACCACCTAGTAAACAATTTATAATTCAGTTCTCTCGCCTTTGTAGACCTAGCAAATTTAAAATTAGAACGGAAGATTCTGGACCATGTCTGCATATCTAACGTCACCATTAAGTCTTTCTCCCAGAGCAATAAAAAGTAGGGTTTCGGAAGTGAGATATCATCATTAAGAAGGGAGTAAAAATAGGATAAAGGACGTCTGATTGAAGTTGGGGACATAAGGTGGGATTCAAAAGTTGTCAGATCTCGTATTTGGGTATCTCCAGAAATATACTTACTCATCCAATCACGTACTTGGAAGAATGACCACCATGGTACACGGATACCACCCAAGCACATTTGGACATCTGCTATAGACAACGGCCAAGGAATCTGGGCTAGAGCGCCTAAAGAAGATAAGTCAGCCATTTTCCATTATTGGAACGGAGAAGGGGACAGACCAGCCGGATTTCCTACAATTGAGAGAAGAGGCAAAAGTGAGGGAGCAAGGGATAAAGCAGAATTAGTAGTGTGCCAGGAGGTCAGAATGTGACCCAGAAGTGGGTGAGCCTTAAATTTCGACGGAACATTGGATGCATGAAGCCACAGCAATTGGAGCGGGTCAATATGTTCCAAACAAGGGTCGATAGTATGCAGCCACCAGAAGTCTCGGGTTCCGGTAAGGTCGAAGAGTTTAGAGAGAGACGAAGCTCAATAATATTTATGGAAGTCAGGAAAGCCAAGGCCTCCATTAGCAATACAACGGGTGAGGAGTGAATAACTTATCCTATTCCCCGACCAGATAAAGGAGGAGATAACGGATTGGAGTGAGTCAAAAATAGACTCCGGAAAGAGTAAAGGAATTGTGTTGAAGATGTATAGGAATTTCGGGAGTATCATCATTTTGATAATGTTGATCTTTCCAAACCAGGAGGTGAATGAAGTACGCCATCGAGAAAAGACAGATTTAATGGAGTCCAGCAACGGTAATAGGTTACGAAGGGGGTTGTCAGGCAAATTCCGGGATATGCGCACTCCCAAGTACGTAATGTATGAGTCGGCCCATTTAAATGAGAACTTTCTTCTTAGATGAGATACATCTCGGTTAGGCAAGGAAATATTCAGGATTTCTGATTTCCCCAGATTAATGTTTGACCCCGACAAGAGAGAGTAGAGATCTAAGGCTGACAGAACGTGAGGTAGAGAGGAAGTCGGGTTGGCTAATGTTAAGAGGACATCATCTGCAAATGCCACAACTTTATGTTCCCTTTGACCTACTTTAATACCCTGAATAGCGGGATCGTTTCTTATGCACTGCAGCAGAGGTTCCAGTGTAAGGTTGAATATGATCGGAGACAGGGGGCAACCTTGTCTCATGCCGTTGTTAATAGCGAACGAGTCCGAAAGAGTCCCATTAACCATTATCTTCTCTGTAGGGGAGGAATAAAAACTCAATATACATTTTAATAAGAAGGGGCCAATACCCGCTTTCTGTAGAACGGCCTGCATGTATTCCCAGTTTTCACGGTCGAAGGCCTTCTCAACATCGGTTCTCAGAAGGATTGCCGACGCTTTATGCTTAATAGCTGAGTGGATCAACGATAATACTGATGAGGTATTATGGTAAGCTTGCCGTTTCGGTATAAATCCCCCTTGACTGGGGTGTAATAATAAGGAAAGATGAGGGCGAATTCTATTAGCAATCAGTTTTGCAAAGAGTTTAACATCAAGATTGAGTAAAGATATCGGACGATAATTACTACAGAGTGATGTATCCTTATTGGGTTTGTGAAGCACAATTATATGAGCTTCAAGTGCTTGTTTCTGAAAAGGATAACCATTTCGTACAGCATTGTAATCACTGGTCAGTGGAGAAGACAAGAATGTGGAAAACGCTGAGAACGTGTCCGGTCCCGGACTTTTCCCCACAGGGAGAGTTCGAATGGCGTGTGTAATTTCTTCCTCTGAGAACGGTAAGTCAAGAGAGAAGCTAACCTCAAGTGGTAGATGGGGAAGGTCAGCTCGATTCAGATAGTCGTTAATATTTACGTGGAGTGCATCCCGGTTGGGCGTCATCTGAGGTAAATTGTATAGAGCCTCATAAAAATTTTGAAAAGCCTCAGCAATCTGGGGATAAGAGGACAAGCGTTGACCCCCAGGACCAAGTATGTGAGAAACATGAGTCCGCCTACGTCTAAGCTTGATCAAAATGGCCAATCTTTTGCCACATTTGTCGCCCTCTAAATAACTGGTCTACTTGTGCCACATATACGTATTATGGAATGATGCTCGCAATCTGTTATTGATCTCCAATCTTGTGAGATTGAGCTCTTTGCTCACATCACTTGATGTGGGGTTCTTACGACACAGTTCTAACTCTGTGAGTTTGCCAAGGAGTCTATTTAAAGATCTATTCCTCTCTCTTTTCCGTTGTGAATTTATCTTAATCAATAGACCTCTAAGGACTGATTTATGAGCCTCCCAGACAATTGAAGGAGACACGTCAGGAGTCGAATTTATTTGAAAATATTAATTAAGAGCTGCAGAAAGGGTCTGTGTTACATTTGTGTCCTTGAGAAGAGATTCATTCAGGAGCCATATCCGAGATGCTGAGCCGTCGCCTTGAAAGACGAGAGTTATAGAAACAGCAGAATGATCTGACCATGATATGGTGTCAATAGTCGCCGATTGTAAAAATTGTAGTAAGTATTGTGATATCATAATGTAGTCTATGCGACTGAATGAGGAGTGAGGATTGGAATAAAATGTGTAGTCGCGAACGGACGGATGCAATAACAGCCACGCATCTACGAGGTGAATCTCTGCCATTTTCTTCTTTAATCTGTTCAAGTGAGACAATCTAAAAAGGCGACTATCAGAGGAAGTATCCAGTGAAGGGTCTAGTGCCATATTGAAGTCTCCAGCCCAAATAACATTACCTTCCGCCCAGGAGTCCACTTTATCCAGTATTTTCAGGAGAAAAGAGATCTGGGCACGGTTGGAGCCATAAACATTAACCAGAGTGTATAGGCGGTCATGGATCATTCCTTTAAGTAATATGTATCTACCGTCATCATCCACCTCTTTGTCAATCAGAGTCCAAGGGAATTTAGCATTGATAAGGATACCTACCCCTTTTCCGTGGACGATGCGAAGTAGGAAAGAGGGAAATTATGAGAGACTAGTAGGGGATGCTTTGGAGATTTGAAATGTGTTTCCTGGAGAAATACAATATCCGATTTGAGTCTCACGCAGTCACGTAATAAGTGTGATCTCTTCTCTGCTATATTCAGGCCCTTGGCATTGAGTGTAGTAATTTTAATAGCAGGCATGTTTAACTAGCCAAAAGGTGCATAGTAATGAATTCACCGCTCTGGATCCCCGGGAGAGGGATAGGGAAGGATGAGTAGGAGAAAGGGAGAGAAGAGAGAAGGGTGTTAAAGGCATACTATGGAATTTAAGGTCTGAAATTGTGAAGTGAACGGATAGAGGAAGCACAGAGCTTGAGAGACCTGGGCAACCCGGAAGTCTCGGGGGTGTAAAGAAATGTGAACTGTGCGAATGCAAATGTGATAGTGACTGGGAATTAGAAGGGGTACTAGGCGTGAGGCGAGAATGTTGTGAAGAGGAGGTGTAGAGTCATAGGTAAAGTGTCGAATATCCTGAAAGAATAGGGATTTGTGCTGGGAAGAAGGGACGGGGAAATATTCTGGAGTTTTCAAGTACTCCATTACCTTTAAGAAGTGCGACAGTGCCACAGCGAGCACTAGTGTGATCCTCAAGGGATAGATACTCTTCCAGTATCCTGTATTTATTTGTATAGTGGTCCGCCTGTGTCTTGCATGAGCTGGGTACAAAAGAGACTAGCAGGAAGTTTTTAGTATCTGGCTCAGAGAAACCTTCCAGGGCATACCAAAGGAGAAGGGGGGAGTAATTAGGGATCTGATATAAAGTACTATCTCGACATGTGTGTGAGGGATAATAACTATGAGAAATCGGATGAAGTGGCGGGAGTCCCTAAGATCAACCGGGTATGATGGCATAGGAGACCAGAGGGAAGCGAGCGTGGGCCGTAATTACTTAGGATAGTAAGAGACGTGATCTATTTGCTAATTCATGGGGTTGAGTGGGTGTACAAGAACATGACGACTGGTCATGAAGTATGTATGTCGCTACTCGGGTATACTAAGACCTGTGAGTGAAGGGGGCCTAAGGAGGGGGGTGTAGTAAACCCGTGAGACAGAACTAAAGGAGAGGTATACTGAGACTGACACTGGAGTGTATCAAATGGCTATATAAGATATGAGGCAAATATAATAACAACAGGTTACACATGAGCAACAAGACAATGGTAAGTATGGGGGAGACACGTGCGAGAGAAACATCCCAAAGCCAAGTCCTGACCCCAAGGTCCTTCTCCATCTCTCCTACAGCTCACGTCTCCTCTGACAGTCACCTTCCCCTTTATTACTTTTTTTTTTTTTTTTTTTTTTACCCCTCTCTCCCACTATTCCTTCCCTTCTCTGACCTTTCCTTTTATTTCATTGTCTCTACAACGATTCACTACCCATCATCTTACCCTACCTGTTGCTTTCCCCTCTCGTATCCTTCATCCCTCTCATCTTTATATACCTTTCCTGCCATTCTCTCCGGATCCAGATGGATTCGTCCGTCACCTTACTACCCTCACACTCTGACCCCATGCCTCTACACTGACAGCTCACTATTGGCCCTGACTTTTCAAATTCCTATCGCATGTGTCTCCAAACAGTGTATCACCAAATCATCTGGCTATCCAAGGCTATGAGTACAAATGGAAGACCCTGGTATTCACCCCCGAAGCCCACATAGAGGCGGTTTGTGGTATTCAAATTGTTCGAGATAATAAATTTAACATCCACTCTGAGAGCGGAGATAAGTAGGCCCCGAGAGAAAACACCAGATACCCCCATACACAGTCAGTGAAATTAACAGCATAATAAAATTGGATTAATCACGTGTATGCAGAAATCACAGATCTAGAGTTGGTGTGAGTAACAAGGTTTTATATCATCTAGAAATGAGCATAACATGAATAAAAACTCGCACATATACAAAGATCATTATCTCAAAATTATACCCCACACAGTAGAGACATTCCGATCCGTAGTGCATGAGTAAAAACAGAAAAAAAGGGCATTGTCGGTACATAATAACCCCATTGAGGAGAGGAGAGTCCCCCCACCTCAAACTTGAAATCTAGAGGATTAGTGAGGTACCCATGAATGTCCGAACGGGACCAAAGAAATGTATCCCGAAAGGACACCAGGGGTACAATAAATTAGTGTAGTGGGGTAAAGTAAGGGAACCTGTAGACCCACCAGTCTGAACTCCCATTCCCCCTCCAGTAAAGCGGCTCCTAGAGATCTTAGAGTAGAAATAAAATGCATATGGAAAGAATGTTCCCTGTAACCCACCTCCAGTTACCAAAGGATAGCCCCGTAAGCCCCTCAGAAGTAGCTAAGGTGTATATTAAATGCCAAGAGGCGCGGGAAAGGGCTGATGATTTGAGGCCCAGAGTGACAAACGGGGAGCCCCAGGAAGGGATGTGGGGGAGAGGAAGGTTTACCGTGAGTAGATCAAGTGGGAAGAGTTCATGCTAGCCCATAGGATATTAGAGTGTCCCAGAGTTACAAGCTAACATCCACTGGAAAAACAGCGTGTTGCTGAGGCATGTCGGTGGTACCAATTTCAGTGAAGTAAAGATAGTCCCCGGCTCTTCAGGTCCAAGCCGTCGTAGCGGTGCTCTGAGGTGTTGGTTCTTGAGGCAGGTCTAGTTTGCGGTGCTTCTGCTTCTGGGCAGGAGTATTTGGGGACCACTCCAATCTCCTCTGGGATTTAGTTGTTGGTGGTGTAGTTGGTTGCGGCAGTGCCTGAGGTATTGATATCCCCAGCGTGGCACAGAACGTGACCGTATCCTCCGGTGAGAAGAGAGAGGCAGTTTTCCCGTTAAACATTGCATGAAGCGCAAAGGGGAAGCCCCAACGGTATTTTATCTGCAGGTTTCTGAGATGGTCAGTCAGAGGCTTGATTTCTCAGTGAAGTTGCAGGGTGTAAGGAGATATATCATAATATATTGAGATTTCAGCCCCGCACACATCAGCTTGGGGGAATCCCTACTTTTGCGGACAACCTGTTCTTTGACTTCATATTGCAGAAAACAGATGATAACATTCCTCGGTAAGTTATTTTCTTTATGCGTTCAATATAGACTGGTCCTTGGTATGTGCCTCCAAGAAGTGTTTTAAAGAATGAGGACATAGTTTCTTTCAGGTCTTGTGGCTGTACGAATTCGGGAAGAT
Source organism: Rhinophrynus dorsalis (assembly GCA_037306005.1). Lineage (NCBI taxonomy): Eukaryota > Metazoa > Chordata > Amphibia > Anura > Rhinophrynidae > Rhinophrynus > Rhinophrynus dorsalis. The sequence goes on along the minus strand of CM074720.1, from coordinate 335,138,069 downwards.
TCTTGACCCTTAAGTTGCAACGCCTGCCTCTATTGTCTAGATCATTTAACTGCATCGTGAGGTGATTGATATGATCTTTTTGGGAAAATACCATATTTTCCAAAGTGTGCACTTGGTCGCGAAGCGTGGAGTAGTTGCCCTCAAGGGATTGAGCTTGCTGGCTAAGAGTCGCAATGTTGTCCTGAAGCATTGCTATCTCTGACTTGACAGTAAGTTTGAGCTCCTCCATAAAACCTCGGAAGTCCTCTTAAAGCGATAGGGACAAAGCTTTTAAGTCAGCTCTGGTGTCTGTGACCGCCGGAGTTGTAGCCTGAATTTCAGGGAGCGGCATTTGTACTCCTCCTGAGTCCAAAATGGTGACTGTGTCCTGCGTTAGAGCGTCGATAGCGGGAGAGGAAGAGGGCGGGTTCACAGATGGAGCGCGAACCAGGCCAGATTGAAAATAGTCTTTTAAAGAACCGTTGGTGTTCGGGGTGCACTTTTTTTTTATTCTTCATACCCCTATAAGTAATTGAATGCTTCCTGGGTTCTTTTTAAAATGAATACCTCCAGTTTTAAGGTGATAAATCTCGCCGTTACGCCGAAGTAAGAGGATCAAGCTACCATCAGCATGGCAGTCAGGACACGCCCCTCATAAGTGCTTTTTTTTTGCTAACGGCTGCCTTTAAATCTACCCCAATATGTGTGATTCTGAGGCTACAGGTGGACACTGATAAAATGCTGGTATGCCAGACAACATAATTGTAATGCTGTGACTACCAGTGGACAGCTGTAGAATGTTGGCATGCCAGACAGTAAATGAGTGATTCCATGGCTACCACTGGACAGTAGAACAAGGATAGGGTGTCAGACCATATGAGTCTGTGACTGTGATGATCTGACAGACTAAGCACCAAATGTAAGCTGCCTGGTAGACTCTGTGAAGTAGAATCTTCACAAAGAGGTGACAGACTGCTATTTGATATAAATAATATGATAAAAGCACTACAACAGACAATACAGGTATACTGTAAACAGGCCCCAGTGGGCTAAATGCTTGGCAGCGAAGGCTAGAGTGTGTAGCTAGCTGCCAGTGACTGCTTTCTGGGTTGCCTTGCTGTAGCCTAGGATGAGAAAGTGATGCTGGCTGCAAGACCAGTTTAGTGCCAACCTAGGGAGCTGATCCTTGGGCGAGATAACAGCAGCTACCCAATGAGGTAAAATGAGGATGCTGAACAAATAACCCACATGCAGTATAGTTGTTGTTGTTGTGGCTACCTCTGGGGCAATGGACCAACGACTGGGTGTCAGACAGTATATGTGTGCAGCTCTATGGCTACCAGTGGGATAATGGAACAAGGATAGGTTGTACAGACAAGGAATCACAAGAAGCAAAGAAAAAAAGGACTACCTTGAGGGGTCCAAAGATGGTTTAGCCAGGAAGGACCTGTGGAACTGGGGAACCAAAGAAGGAGTGTGGACATCTGAGGCTTCTATCAAAGAACGTTCCTCTGAGCCATAGCATTTCCAATTAGCAAGTTACTGGAAGGGACCGTGGAAAAGACAAGAGTCCAGAATGGCATCAATGATGAATTCTTCAGAATCATTGACGAAGACTGGTGTAGGAGGAGGAGGAGCTGAGGAAGGGTGTGAGGCATGACCTGACACATAGGGCTTGAGTAGGGGCACATTTAAGACCGGGTGCACTTTCAGTGCCTAGGGAAGGATCAAATGTTAAGAGACCGGGAAGGGATGGGTCTCAACCTTGAATGGTCCTAGATACAGAGGACCTAATTTGTCACAGGGATGGTGAAGCATAATATTTATAGCATAAATTCATACCAGATCCCCAGGAGCAAATCTAGGTGCCATGGAATGATGGTGATCATCTGACAATTTCAGCCACATTTGCGATGACAGAAGAGTGCTGTGGATGGCTTGCCAATGGTCTGCCAGATTACAAATATGAGTCTCTGCAGAGGGAACTTCAGACACAGAGGGACAAGAGAAAGAGCTGGAGGGTTGTACCCAAGAGCCAAAAAAACAGTGAGTACTTCAGGGATGACTGGAGAAGATAATTTTAAGAATATTCGGCCAATGATAATAGTCACGTCCAATTATTGATGAGAGCAGTAGCAATGGAGGAAGTATCACAGTCTACCTTTGAGACCTAGTTAGCCCGTGCTTCCTTCCTCTGTGGTGTGTCTGCCAGCATCCTTGTGGCCACCTCTGCATTACTATGCCTGTTACAGTCACTGGCTCGGACGCCTGTTTATGGGCCTATTCTGGGTGGCCTAATTGGGTCCTGCCTCCTTCTGCTCCTTTATAATCCTCCTTGGGGCTAGGAGTTATTGCCCTTACATGGTGTTCCTGCTTGTTACCTTTGCTCTACATTGTGACCCGTGTTTGCCTGAGAATCTCGCTCTGTGTATGACCCTGGCTTGTCTGACTACCCACACTAGTTCTGACCTGTGGCTCTGGCTGACTACTCGCTCTGTGTATGACCCCGGCTTGCCTGACCGGTGGCCCTGGCTACTACCCACTCAGTGTAGTCTCCGGCTGCATTTCCTGAGGGCCTGATTACTTTTGCTCCTTGTAATCCTTGGTTTGCCTGACCAGTGGCCCTGGCTCCTACTTGTTCAGCATAGTCTCCGGTTGCCTGACCAGTGGCTTGGTTACTCTCCCTCCATGTAGTCCCTGGCTTGTCTGACCTGTGACTCTGTCTGCCTACTTGCTCCCTAATCTACCTGCTGGCCTGACCTGTAGTCTCGGTGCCTCCTGGCTCTGGTCTGCTCTCGCTCTCCGTTGCCTCCATTCATAGACCAAGTGGTGACTTACACATATTCTTCCATTCTTCTGCTGTCCCACTTGAGCGGCTTCCCTAATCTCGAGATCTTGAGTAGTGCAGTGCACAGCACAGTGTGCAGCTCCAGAGGGACCTTGGGTCCTATTTACATATGTCTGGGGTTCTGTATGGGCTCTACCATTACTGTTGTTATAATAAATAAAGGTGGTTATAGTTTATCTTTGTGTCTGTCCTTATTTTCCTGATTACCATGATAGGAAGTTCTCTAAATTTTGGTTTGCCCATTTGTCTGTGGGTGGTATGCAGAATGCTGAAGACTGATTCTCAGTTTGGCACAAAAAGCTCATCAGAAGTGAGACACAAATTGAGAACCAAGCTCTGAGGTAATGTGTTGTGGTATCCCATGACGACTGTAATAGGCCCACAGGTCAAGATCTAAGTATCTTCATGCGGCCCATACTGGACAGAAGATACAAAGTAGATACATCAGACTTGAGCTCTGGCCACCAAAAGTACCGCAGTATTAGAAGCATCCACTTCTACAACAAACGGAGCTTGACTGAAAAGACTTTAAAGACTTTAAAGATGTAAATGTCCATATTTTCTGTTAAAATTAGTATCTGTATTTATCTGTATGTAGTCTCTATGCATGTATCTTAAACAGCAGAGAATACAGATCAAGGCTGAAACAAGACAATAGCAGATCAAAGTTGGTACCGTGTTAGCCGTAGAAATACAGGAAGCGAAAATACACTGTGTGCACAATTATTAGGCAAGTTGTATTTTTGAGGATTCATTTTATTATTGAACAACTACAGTGCTCTCCATCAATCCAAAATGTTAAGAAACCTTAAACCTGAATATTTAAGAAAGTAAAAGTGAGGTTTTGGATTTCTTAGGAGAAAATCTATGTGTGCACAATTATTGTGCAGAATTATTATGCAACTAAATGGAAAACGATAATTTTCCCATCTTACATGTTTATTTTCATCTATTAAATAAGAATACTAAACAAACAACTCAAAATTTAAAAATAAAAATTTGAGACATTTCCAAAAAAAAATCAGTGAGCAATATAGCCACCCTTCTTTCAATTACAGTCATAAGCCTTCCATTCATGGAGTATGTCAGTATCTTGATTTGTTCACGATCAACTTTTTGTGCAGCAGCAACCACAGCCTCCGAGACACTGTTCAGAGAGGTGTACTGTTTTTCTTCAGCATAAATATGCCATTTAAGAATGGCCCACAAGTTCTCAATAGGGTTTATGTTAGGTGAGGAAGGGGGCCATGTCATTATTTTATCATCTTTAAGGCCTTTACAGGCTAGCCATGCAGTTGAGTACTTCGATGCATGCGATGGAGCATTGTCCTGCATAAAAATCATGGTCTTCTTGAAAGATGTAGACTTTTTCCTGTACCACTGCTTGAAGAAAGTGTCTTCTAAAAACTGGTAGTAGGATTGTTGATAATATCAGCCCATACCTGTACCCCTCCTCCACCTTACTGTCGAAGTGGAGCTCTGTGCCCGTTACTGATCCAGCCACTGGCCCATCCATCTGGACCATCAAGAGTCACTCTCATCTCATCAGTCCATGAAACCTTTGAAAAATCTGTCTTCTGTATTTCTTGGCCCAGTCTTGACGTTTGTTCAGTGGTGGTCGGGTTTCAGCCTTCCTTACCATGGCCATGTCTCTGAGCACTGAACAACTAGTACTTTTGGACACTCCAGTTAGGTTGCAGTTCTGGAATATGACAGCACTGGAGGATAATAGGCTCCTGGTAGCTTCATGTTTGATTCTTCTCAAATCTTTGGCAGTTAATTTGCGTCTTTTCTTCTCAGCACTTTTCTTGCAAACCTTTTGACTATTTGCAACAAAACGCTTGATTGTTCTGTGATCACGCCCCAATATCTTAGCAATATCAAGAGTGCTGCATCACTCTGAAAGACTTTTTACAGTTTTTGACTTTTCAGAGTCTGTTAAATCTCTTTTTCTGCCCATTTTGCCTGAGGAAATGAAGCTGCCTAATAATTATGCACACCTTGACATAGGGTGTTCATCTCCTTAGACCACACCCTCTCTCATTACACACATAGTCATCACCAGATATGCTTAAATCCAATAAGCATTCAAGTTTATGCAGCTTGGAGGTGGAAAATATGCAAAAAATGATGATATGGTCAAAATACTCACTTGCCTAATAATTGTGCACACATTGTAGTCGTTGATACTTTTATTGGCTCACCTTCAAGACAATAGAACAGTTATTCTCAGCCAGGTGTAGTGGATCTTTGGTGTGCCTGGGGCATCCACTTGGGTATCATTTTTGTATAAAGAATTGTATAAAAATGTGAATGCTGACTTTCAAATGCACATTGATGAAATTTATTAAGCTTGTTTTTGTGATTATTTTTGTGAGATCTAAGAATAACAGTATATAATTTAATGTACCTTTCATAAAACCCTTGACAAATTATGAAAAAAATGTTTGCGGTTCCCCCAAAATTATGTATTTTGTGTTAGGGTACCCTGAGCAAAACAAAATTTAGAAGCATTGCAATAGAACAATTTTATTCTGTAAATATCAAAACCTGCTTGCCATGATTCCACCTATCCAGTAATGTGACTTGAGGTCTATGTTTCCACTGATTCTTTTTTCTTATAAAAATGTTTCCATGGCAGCACAATTCTATCATAGAGTGAATCTTGACATTTCTGGATTTTTTGTTCCCTGAAATGTTTAAAATAAAAATGATTGGTGTTAGGCCGAACAACACAAAGCAAGCATTATTATGCAAAATATTCAATGAAGGAATTGGAGAAAAATGGAATAATGAATGTGTCTGTATATTTATTCTATTGGAGGTAAGTCTAAACTGCAGAGGGCAATATATAGTAAGTTGGGTCAAATAATGTGTTCATAACTAGAACTGCCAATTCTTATATAAACTAATGTGTAAAATTGTTTATGTTGAAAGATTATCACACCAACTATGTGATAAAATATCCAAATTCTAGGTTTATCACAGATTCACAGTAACAGTGTAGAAATAATTTAAAAAAGTATCATTTAATGCAACTTGTAACACATGTCCTAACAGATGTTTTACAAAGTAGCAGTTGTTTTGTACAGCTGCCTGTGAATTCATTGAAAATATTTTATAATGTATCCATTTCAGGTTATCTAATTTTTTTGTGCAAGAGTTGCTGAAAGGGATAGTAACACACACACACACATATATATATATATAGTAGTGTGTATCCCGCTGAATAAAACAAGGGTGCTCCCACTGCTGAAAAGTATTTTATTCAAAAGATATTACTGACCAGAGCTGTCCATAGGATGGTGTAGCAACAGCACCACTGTACAATTTCAGGCCACTGTGATTCTGCACCTAAAAAATTCAAGTTTGAGCTGCAATAACTTTTGAATAAAACACCTCTCGGCATTGGGAGTATCCTTGCTTTACTCAGAGGGATAAAACCTACAACATATTTTTTTTACATTTTAAGTATTACTGTCCCTTTCAGGTTAACATCATGGTTAATCTTCAATTTGGATGTTTTATACCAAATTCTAACTAAACATTTGTTATATCTTTCTACCTCGGCTGGGTGTGGTTCTATTTCCCTAATAGTTGCATTCCATTATTTTCTGTTTTCACCTTGGTGCTTGGCTACAAATTTCTAGTGCTAGATATCTTTGTAAATAGAGCCTGACATAGAACCATGGTTTGCTATGCTGTACTGTAGGCTTTGCTCAACTTTGAGCCTATTTTTCTTTAATTATGCATGCCATATATACATGTTTATCGGACAGTCTTTGACCGTTAACAAACACAGTGCCTTAAATCTCAGTGCCTTAAATGCATAAAAACCATATAGAGATATAGAGATCCATGTCAGCCGAAACAGAGGTGCTTCAGCAGAGCCGCGATCTCGTTATTTACCACTAATCCATTCATTGGAATGATCTAAAACGAGTGCTTGAAAACCAGGCACACGTTTTAGACCGTTCCAATGAAGGGATTCATGGTAAATAATGAGATTTCGGCCCTACTGAAGCATCTCTGTGTCAGCCGACAAGGATCTCCTGCTGACAGCTTTACAGCTGTCAGTAGGACAGATCAAACTTTAAACGCCTGTATCTCTTAGACCATAGCGGTTTGAGAGATACTTTTTTTGCATTATCTCTTAAACCATAGCGGTTTGAGAGATACGGGTTTTTTTTTGCATTTAGCTCAGCTTTATAAGCTCTTCTAAATGCAAAAAACTTTTTTGTGGACATTACTAACAGTTTAAGTTAGTTTGTCTCAGCTCCTGTCCTCGAGGCACATCAACAGGTCAGGTTTTCAGGCTAACCCTAACTGAGTACTTGCATTCAATCAATCAATCAATCAATCAAAATGACTGAGGTTCTGATCACTCACCTGTGATTAAGCAGCGACATCTTGAAAAAAGGGGTGACTCATGACTATCACGGTGACCGTGATTGCTGCATTTCTGTGTCTATCACCTGTAGGGGGCTCCCACTGGCTGTCTGCCTTTAGCCCGCCTCACATTGCCTATTTAAACTGAGTTTGGGCACCCTTTGGTTGCCCTTTCGTGGTGTCTCAGACTGCATCCACTTCAACCATGCTACAAAAGCTTGAAGGGCCTTTTGCTGTGTTCCTGGTTTCCTGAGTTCGTCCTGTTCCTGAGACTCCTGTCTGCTGTACTTGTTCCAAAGCCTGTTCCGGTTGAAGTCGTGTTTCCTGCTGCCAGTCTCCGTTGCCATTCCTGATCCGGTTGACCGTCATTGTGCTGGTTCCTGCTCATCTCCTGCGTCCGGTTCCTTCATCTGTAGCGACCTTGTTCCTCGGGTCGCTCCGGCGACATTTTCACCTGTTGGTTTGCTCCACTGCCTTGTGGCTACTACACTACTAGTCTGTTGGTTACTAGCGCGCGGGCGCTAGTTCGCTCCTTTGCCTTACGGCTCTATACACAATTATCTGTTGGTTCACAGCGTGCGGACACTGGTTTGCTCCACTGCCTTGCGGCTACTACACTACTAGTCTGTAGGTTATAAGCACGTGGCTCTGGTTCGCTCCTTTGCCTTTCGGCTCAATACACAACTATCTGTAGGTTCCCAGCGTGCGGACGCTGGTTCACTCCACTACCTCACGGCCTACTATATGCATTGTTGGTTCCCAGCGTGCGGACGCTGGTTCGCTCCACTGCCTTGCAGCTACTATGCTCTAGTCTGTTGGTACTAGCGCGCGGGCGCTGGTTTGCTCCGTTGCCTTACCGTTCTATACACAACTATCTGTTGGTTCCCAGCGTGCGGACGCTGGTTCGCTTCACTGCCTTATAGCCTACGATTATCCAGCCTGTTGGTTACCAGCGCGCGGGCGCTGGTTCGCTCCATTGCCTTCTGGCCTACTATTTACTCAATCTGTTGGTTTCCAGCGTGCGGATGCTGGTTTGCTCCACTGCCTTGCTGCTTACCTGTATTAGAGTGTTGGTTTCCAACGCGAGGGCGTTGGTTCGCTCTATGACCTGAAGGTCTACTTACATCCAGCCTGTTGGTTTTCAGCGTGAGGGCGCTGGTTTACTCCTCTGCCTCACGGCTTACAATTCATATAGTCTGATGGTTCCCAGTGCGCTGTCCAGTCCTAGACAGCTAGTTATTCCCTCGGTACATGGTTACTGGGGTGTGCAGACTACCTGGTATACCACTGGGCCTTGTAGCCTCTACCTACCATCTCCATACTGTCATTGTCATCTGACAGTTATTGAGGCCACTGTGGTTGACACTTCCTCCTTAGGCTGCCTTGCCCAGTATATTGGTAAGGCTGGTAGAACCTTCTATTATTCCACCCTGAGGTTGCCTTACCCGGTATTGGCAAGGCCGGTAGAGCCTACTATTATGGTGTTCCGTTAGGCTGCCTTGCCCGGTATATTGGCAGGGCCGGTAGAGCCTGTATCAGCTGGTGATCCGTTAGGCTGCCTTGTCCGGTATATTGGCAGGGCTGGTAGAGACTGCATTCTCCTGACTGTCTATTAGGCTTCCTTGCCCGGTATATTGGCAGGGCCGGTAGAGCCTGTATTCTCCTGACTGTCTATTAGGCTGCCTTGCCCGGTATATTGGCAGGGCCGGTAGAGCCTGTATTCTCCTGACTGTCTTTTGGCTGCCTTGCCCGGTATATTGGCAGGGTCGGTAGAGCCATCTTTTCATCTTGCTTGCCCAGGCTGCCTTGCCCGGTATATTGGCAGGGCCGGTAGAGCCTGATTCGCTATTGCTACTACCTATTTGCCATTCTATGTATTGTATGTAAATAAAATCCTATGGGATTATCTTAAACTTTTTAATAAAGTTATGTTTTTACCTAACATTGCGTCTGAGAGTCTTAACAAACCGTGACAATGACCCTGTCTTTATTGATCCCAATCCACCGTGGGGTGTGAACCTGGTTCTGGGAGTGCTTCATAAGGTTCAAAGCATCATGACACTCAAGGCTGCCTTTCTATTGGCTATTGTTTTGATTTGGTGGGTGGCCGAACTTCAGACTTCATCTTGTAAACCTCCCTTTTTGGTCTTCCTTCCTGATAGAGTGCTTCTGAGTAGTGATGAGCGAGCACCCCAATGCTCGGATGTTCGGGTGCTCTGACCGAGCACCCCCTGAGGCTCGAGTGCTCGGCCGAGCACCCGAGCCCCATTGAAGTCAATGGGAGGACTCGAGCATTACACCAGGCACCCCCTGCTCTGATGAGGGGAGGGTGCCTGGTCCATAGGAAAAGGGCAGAAAAAGATGGAAACACTACAGAAATGGTTCAGGGACAGCATAGGGAGGATGTCTGGATGCACCTTGGACTCCAACATCGCTGCTGGGAACGATCTTTCGCCCGTAGTACGCCATTTTTACAGACTGACCGTAAAACACACAAAAAGGAAAATAAAAACGACTTTAGGCGAAAAATTGTTACCAAACAGTATTTGCTGTATATTTACTTGTATATCATCTGCAAATTCTCCCAAAAATTTCATCGATTTTCTGAAGTGAGGCCATGATTAAGAGGGAAACGTGCGCAGAGGCAAATTATCCCAAAAATTTCCTTGATTTTCAGAACTGAGGCCATGATTAAGAGGGAAACGTGCGCAGAGGCAAATTCTCCCAAAAATTTCCTTGATTTTCAGAACTGAGGCCATGATTAAGAGGGAAACGTGCGCAGAGGCAAATTCTCCCAAAAATTTCCTTGATTTTCAGAACTGAGGCCATGATTAAGAGGGAAACGTGCGCAGAGGCAAATTATCCCAAAAATTTCCTTGATTTTCAGAACTGAGGCCATGATTAAGAGGGAAACGTGCGCTGAGCTGACCATCTAAAACATTATGGGTGAGGGTCTGCTGCAGAGCTGACCATCCTAAACATTATATGCGAAGGCCCGCTAGTGAGCTGACGCTATAAAACATTATATGAGAGGGCCCGCTAGAGAGCTGACCCAATAAAACATTATATGAGAAGGCCCGCTGGTGAGCTGACCTATATAAAAATTGGCAAACAGGGCCCGCTGGTGAGCTGTCCCTATATAAAAATTATATCACAGGGCCCGCTGGTGAGCTGGCCCTATATAAAAATTATATCCCAGGGCACGCTGGTGAGCTGGCCCTATATAAAAATTATATCCCAGGGCATATGGAAGAGGAGGAGGAGGATGAGAACATTAAGAGTCAACCATATACCCGTTTTTGGGGTGGAAGGGGTGAATGGGAATACAGAGTATTCCCATCATTGTAAATAACATATATAAAGTGAGTTTATGTTCCCCCGGGGCTTTCCTCCAGTGGAGTGGAGAAGTCAGGGGAAATCCAGGCCTTGTTCATTTTTATAAGTGTCAACCTATCAGCATTGTCGGTGGAAAGGCGGATACGCTTATCTGTTATGATGCCACCAGCAGCACTAAATACCCGCTCAGACAGAACGCTGGCGGCAGGGCAGGCCAGCACCTCCAAGGCGTAGAGTGCCAGTTCATACCACGTGTCCAGCTTGGACACCCAGTAGTTGTAAGGCACAGAGGGATCATTGAGGACGCTGACACGGTCTGCTACGTACTCCTTCACCATCTTCCAAAACTTTTCCCTCCTTGTGACACTAGGCTGCGCATCAGGGTGAGGGTGCTGGCGGGGTGTCATGAAGGTGTCCCACGCCTTGGAGAGTGTTGCCCTGCCTTTGTCGGAACTGCTGTGTGCTCCCCTTTTCTCCCCTTCTCGGTTGGCCAAGGTAGCACGTACTCTGCCGCCAGCGTTGTCAGATGGAAAATTTTGGAGCAATTTTTCAACAAGAACCTTCTGGTATTGCACCATTTTGCTTGTCCTCTCCACCGGAGGAATGAGAGATGAGAAATTCTCTTTGTAGCGGGGGTCCAGAAGGGTGAACACCCAGTAATCCGTGTTGTCTAAAATGCGTACAACGCGTGGGTCACGGGAAAGGCAGCCTAACATAAAGTCAGCCATGTGTGCCAGAGTACCAACAGTCAAGATTTCGCTGTCCTCACCAGGAGGCTGACTCTCAATATCCTCATCCTCTTCCTCCTCTTCTGCCCACCCACGCTGAAGAGATGGAACTAAAGTTCCATGGCTACCCTCTGTAGCGGAGGCAACCGTGTCTTCCTCCTCCTCCTCCTCCTCCTCCTCCTCCTCCGTCTCCTCCAATTGTCGCTGAGAAGACGAAGTGAGGGTGCTCTGGCTATCACCTTGTGTAAGCTCTTCCTCCCCCATTTCCACCTCTTCCACATGCAAAGCGTCGGTTTTAATTGTGAGCAGCGAGCGTTTCAGTAGACACAGAAGTGGGATGGTTACACTGATAATAGCGTTATCGCCGCTCACCATCTGTGTCGATTCCTCAAAATTGCGTAAAACCTCGCAGAGGTCTGACATCCATTCCCACTCCTCACTTCTGATTACAGGAAGTTGAACGGAGAGGCGACGACCGTGTAACAGCTGGTACTCCACTACTGCCCTCTGCTGCTCACAAAGCCGGGCCAACATGTGGAAGGTGGAGTTCCAGCGCGTGCTCACGTCACACAGCAGCCGGTGAGCTGGCAATTGTAAGCGCTGCTGCAGCTTCAACAGGCCGGCCGAAGCTGTAGATGACTTACGGAAATGTGCACACACGCGGCGCACCTTGGTCAAGAGATCATGCACATTGGGGTAGGTTTTTAGAAATCGCTGCACCACTAAATTAAATACATGCGCTAGGCATGGTACGTGTGTGAGCTTGCCGAGCTCCAAAGCCGCCACCAAGTTACGCCCATTATCACACACAACCATGCCTGGTTGCAGGTTGAGTGGCGAGAGCCACTGCTCGGTCTGGTGACTAATCCCCTGCAACAGCTCTGAGGCCGTGTGCTGTTTGTCCCCAAGGCAGATCAGCTTCAGCACGGCCTGTTGACGCTTCCCCACTGCAGTGCTACACTGCTTCCAGCTACTGGCTGATGGGGGAGTGGCGGTGTGTGTAGAGAATTCGGAGGTGGAAACGGAGGAGGAGCCAATAACGTAGGTGCTGGTGGAAACCCTGATGGAGGTAGGGCCCGCAATCCTCGGCGTGGGTAGCACCCGTGCCATCCCAGGGTCCGAGTCGCTCCCAGCCTCCACGACATTCACCCAGTGTGCCGTCAGGGAAATGTAGCGTCCTTGGCCACAAGCACTTGTCCATGTGTCAGTCGTTAAGTGGACCTTCCCAGTAACTGCGTTGGTCAGGGCACGGGTGATGTTACGGGACACATGGTGGTGTAATGCGGGGATGGCACACCGGGAAAAGTAGTGGCGGCTGGGGACCGCGTACCGAGGGACAGCTGCTGCCATCAGGCTGCGGAAGGACTCAGTGTCCACAAGCCTAAATGGCAGCATTTCGATGGCCAGTAATTTTGAAAGGTGTGAGGTTAGTGCTATGGCCTGTGGGTGGGTGGCTGGGTACTTTCTCTTGCGCTCAAATGCCTGGGGTAACGACATTTGGACGCTGTGCTGGGACAGGGAAGTGGATGTGGTCGCTGATGGTGCTTCAGATGGTACAGGTGCAGGGCGGGAGGTATGCGGGCCTGCGCCTTCGACAGGCGATTGGCCGGCACCGAAAACAGGGGAAGAGGAGGCAGTGGTGTGGCCTGCAGACACAGATGGGCGATCCAGGCGTTCCTCCCACTTACTACGGTGCTTGGATGCCATGTGTCGGATCATGCTGGTGGTGGTGAGGTTTCTAGTGTTCATGCCTCGGCTCATTCTGGTGTGGCACAGGTTGCAAACTACAATTCTTTTGTCGTCCGCACTTTCCTTAAAAAAACGCCATACCGCGGAACACCTACCCCTTGGCAAGGTAGATTTACGCAAGGGGGTGCTCCGTGGAACATTTGCGGGCCGGTTTGGTGCGGTCCGCCTTCTTTCTGTAGCCACACCACTGCCTCTTCCAGCCTGTTGCGGTGCTGCAGATGGCTCACCCTCAGGACTGCTGTCATCGCTCGGCTCTACACCTTCCCAGGTGGGGTCAGTCACCTCATCGTCCACCAAGTCCTCCTCCACTTCCTCACTCTGATCATCCTCCTCAAGTCTTGATCCCACCACATACTCAGTCATTGACAACTGTATAACATTCTCCTCAACAAGGTCTTGAGACGGAAATAGTGGTTGATTTAATGGCAACTGTGTCTCATCATCATCATCATCATCATCCACTACTTCCTTTGACCTTAAATGCCGTTCACATCTGTCATCTTCTTGTGATTGGGTAGCCTCTAGAGGTTGTGAATCAGGGCACAAGATGTCATGTTCCTCTGCAAGCGTGCTTGGAGAGAGGGTCAAATGAAGGATTGGTGATGAGACGAGCTCATCACTATATCCCAGTGTGGGATCACTTCTTTGACCAGACCGTGTATGGTGGGAGGAAGGATGATCAGAGTGAGGATTATGTTGACCAGACTCTTGGCTACTGAGAGTGGACTTGGTGGAAGACAGGGTGGTGCTTAACCGACTGGAAGCAGTATCAGCTGTCATCCAACCGACCACCTGTTCGCACTGGTCGGACCTCGAGAGTGATGTCCTGCGACGCCCTGTGAAATCAGACATGAAGCTAGGTATGGTGGATGTCTTTCTTTCTTGTGCTCTGGCACCAGGCACAGTTTCTCCGCGTCCTGACCCGCGCCCTGAACTTTCAGGATCACGTCCACTTCCCCGTCCCTTTTTACCCGCCTTCTTCATCTTACACGATATATATGACTTTAATATATATGAGTTTGAAAACTTAACAGTATTTCTTACTATTCTGCAACTCTGCAGAGTACACAGAATAGGCTGCTAAACTGCGGTGACACACACTGAATGGAATAAGTGACTTTAATATTTGAGTTTGAAAAATTAACAGTATTTCTTACTATTCTGCAACTCTGCAGAGTACACAGAATAGGCTGCTAAACTGCGGTGACACACACTGAATGGAATATGTGACTTTAATATTTGAGTTTGAAAACTTAACAGTATTTCTTACTATTCTGCAACTCTGCAGAGTACACAGAATAGGCTGTTAAACGGCGTTGAAACACACTGAATGGAATATGTGACTTTAATATTTGAGTTTGAAAACTTAACAGTATTTCTTATAATTCTGGAACTGTACAGAGTACACAGAATAGGCTGTTAAACGGCGGTGAAAGACACTGAATGGAATATGTGACTTTAATATTTGAGTTTGAAAACTTAACAGTATTTCTTACTATTCTGCAACTCTGCAGAGTACACAGAATAGGCTGTTAAACGGCGCGTTGAAACACACTGAATGGAATATGTGACTTTAATATTTGAGTTTGAAAACTTAACAGTATTTCTTATAATTCTGGAACTGTACAGAGTACACAGAATAGGCTGTTAAACGGCGGTGAAAGACACTGAATGGAATATGTGACTTTAATATTTGAGTTTGAAAACTTAACAGTATTTCTTATAATTCTGCAACTCTGCAGAGTACACAGAATAGGCTGTTAAACGGCGTTGAAACACACTGAATGGAATATGTGACTTTAATATTTGAGTTTGAAAACTTAACAGTATTTCTTATAATTCTGGAACTGTACAGAGTACACAGAATAGGCTGTTAAACGGCGGTGAAAGACACTGAATGGAATATGTGACTTTAATATTTGAGTTTGAAAAATTAACAGTATTTCTTACTATTCTGCAACTCTGCAGAGTACACAGAATAGGCTGCTAAACTGCGGTGACACACACTGAATGGAATATGTGACTTTAATATTTGAGTTTGAAAACTTAACAGTATTTCTTACTATTCTGCAACTCTGCAGAGTACACAGAATAGGCTGTTAAACGGCGTTGAAACACACTGAATGGAATATGTGACTTTAATATTTGAGTTTGAAAACTTAACAGTATTTCTTATAATTCTGGAACTGTACAGAGTACACAGAATAGGCTGTTAAACGGCGGTGAAAGACACTGAATGGAATATGTGACTTTAATATTTGAGTTTGAAAACTTAACAGTATTTCTTATAATTCTGCAACTCTGCAGAGTACACAGAATAGGCTGTTAAACGGCGTTGAAACACACTGAATGGAATATGTGACTTTAATATTTGAGTTTGAAAACTTAACAGTATTTCTTATAATTCTGGAACTGTACAGAGTACACAGAATAGGCTGTTAAACGGCGGTGAAAGACACTGAATGGAATATGTGACTTTAATATTTGAGTTTGAAAAATTAACAGTATTTCTTATAATTCTGGAACTGTACAGAGTACACAGAATAGGCTGTTAAACGGCGGTGAAAGACACTGAATGGAATATGTGACTTTAATATTTGAGTTTGAAAACTTAACAGTATTTCTTATAATTCTGGAACTGTACAGAGTACACAGAATAGGCTGTTAAACGGCGGTGAAAGACACTGAATGGAATATGTGACTTTAATATTTGAGTTTGAAAACTTAACAGTATTTCTTATAATTCTGGAACTGTACAGAGTACACAGAATAGGCTGTTAAACGGCGGTGAAAGACACTGAATGGAATATGTGACTTTAATATTTGAGTTTGAAAAATTAACAGTATTTCTTATAATTCTGGAACTGTACAGAGTACACAGAATAGGCTGTTAAACGGCGGTGAAAGACACTGAATGGAATATGTGACTTTAATATTTGAGTTTGAAAACTTAACAGTATTTCTTATAATTCTGGAACTGTACAGAGTACACAGAATAGGCTGTTAAACGGCGGTGAAAGACACTGAATGGAATATGTGACTTTAATATTTGAGTTTGAAAACTTAACAGTATTTCTTATAATTCTGCAACTGTACAGAGTACACAGAATAGGCTGTTAAACGGCGGTGAAAGACACTGAATGGAATATGTGACTTTAAAGGGATAGTAATACTTCATTTTAACTTTATTTTATTCTGTAGGCATTAAAAAAACATGAAGAATGATATAAGTCTTATCTCTGAAACCTTTATGGTTTAAGAGATATTCACAAACAAAGTATCCCCCCCCTGTTCAGCCAGATAAGAAGGGAGATGCCCAGATAGACTGCAGAGAGGGACAATCTTCAATTAAGATAATGGAAAAAGCTGAAAACCTTGTCAAGGGGGGAAGGGCTTTCATTGTTTTCATACAAAGAAAATTGTCCCCTTCTGTTATCTGTACTGTCATACAACCAGACTCACATCTGAGAAGAGATGGCTTACACTAGGTAAAAGGGGTGGGGAGGGGAACTTTGCTTGTGAATATCTCATAAACCATAAAGGTTTGAGAGATAAGACTTATATCATTCTTCATGTTTTTTTAATGCCTACAAAATAAAATAAAGTTAAAACGAAGTGTTACTATCCCTTTAATATTTGAGTTTGAAAACTTAACAGTATTTCTTATAATTCTGCAACTCTGCAGAGTACACAGAATAGGCTGTTAAACGGCGGTGAAAGACACTGAATGGAATATGTGACTTTGATATTTTAGTTTGAAGACTTAACAGTATTTCTTCCTATTCTGCAACTCTGCACAGTACACAGAATGTGCTGCTACACTGCGGCGAAGCACACTGAATGGAATATGTGACTTTGATATTTTAGTTTGAAGACTTAACAGTATTTCTTCCTATTCTGCAACTCTGCACAGTACACAGAATGTGCTGCTAAACTGCGGCGAAGCACACTGAATGGAATATGTGACTTTGATATTTTAGTTTGAAGACTTAACAGTATTTCTTCCTATTCTGCAACTCTGCACAGTACACAGAATGTGCTGCTACACTGCGGTGAAGCACACTGAATGGAATATGTGACTTTGATATTTTAGTTTGAAGACTTAACAGTATTTCTTCCTATTCTGCAACTCTGCACAGTACACAGAATGTGCTGCTACACTGCGGCGAAGCACACTGAATGGAATATGTGACTTTGATATTTTAGTTTGAAGACTTAACAGTATTTCTTCCTATTCTGCAACTCTGCACAGTACACAGAATGTGCTGCTAAACTGCGGCGAAGCACACTGAATGGAATATGTGACTTTGATATTTGAGTTTGAAGACTTAACAGTATTTCTTCCTATTCTGCAACTCTGCACAGTACACAGAATGTGCTGCTAAACTGCGGCGAAGCACACTGAATGGAATATGTGACTTTGATATTTTAGTTTGAAGACTTAACAGTATTTCTTCCTATTCTGCAACTCTGCACAGTACTCAGAATGTGCTGCTAAACTGCGGCGACGCACACTGAATGGAATACGTGACTTTGATATTTTAGTTTGAAGACTTAACAGAATGTGCTCTAATCTGCAACTTTGCACACTAAACAGAATGTGCTCTAATCTGCAACTTTGCACACTAAACAGAATGTGCTCTAATCTGCAACTTTGCACACTAAACAGAATGTGCTCTAATCTGCAACTGTGCACACTAAACAGAATGTGCTCTAATCTGCAACTTTGCACACTAAACAGAATATATATATTTTATTTTTTTTTTTTTTTATTTTTTCCCCCCACACCAAATAACCTGCTGCCCCCACACACAGTAGTCCTAAAAAGGACTTTTGGTTCTTTTTTTTTCACAATTTTTGTTTTTTTCCTCCCTACACTGCCTTTCCCTTCCTATCCTCAGCTCTCCCTGGCTCAGACTGAGCCGAACTCGATGGTCAGGTGCTATACAGCACCTGACCACGGGTTCTGGCCAGCCAATCAGTGTAATGCCAGCAGCCAACATGGCTGCTGGCATTACACCGATGTCAGAGCCTCCCTGCACGTTTATTGGCTGCGCAGCAGCCGCAAAACGTGCGGGGAGGAGACCCGAACATGGCGGGCGAGCACATGCGGTACTCGTACGAGTACCGCCATGTGCCGAGCAGAGCGATGCTCGAGCCGATCCGAGCATCGGCCGAGCATGCTCGCTCAACACTACTTCTGAGGACTCCTTTAAGGAGTCTCCCTAAAGTTGTTTCTGAGTTTCACGTCAACCAGGAAAATAGTTCTTTATTCTCTCTGTCCTGCTTCGTCAAATAGATAGGATCAGGAGCTTCATCTCTTGGATGTGGTTAGGTGCTTGAGATAACATGGTCATTGCATGCAACCTTTTAGGAATTCTGTTTCACTTTTTATCATCCCTGAGGGCCCTTGAGTAGGGAAGGCTGTGTCAAAGTTAGCAGTAGCTTCTTGGAATAAGGCAACCATTCACCTGATGTATTGACACCTGAGGTTAATATTGTGCCAGCTCATTCCAATGGAGCCTGGTTTGTGTTTTGAGGTTTTTTTCTCTTTCCCTCCCTTTAATTTTGGCACATGCTTTGGTGTACGTCCCCATGGTTCATGTGTTCTACATAGGACCTAAGAGAAAAGGGGATTTTTGTGTACTTACTCAACACAGGACTTCCCTCGCGGAGAAAAAACAATGGTTTGAGTCCTGGGCAGGGGGGCTCTCCTGAGTTGTCTGTTCAGGGGATCCCCTCTCTTGTTCCACTTCTGTTTAATTCTTTCAGATTGGTAGAATAACAGACCCGTATGTGGCGTCCCATCGAGGCTGGTGTATAGCGGGTGGGGAAGGCGATGGAGAACCTCGGCAAAAAAGGGGCACTGGAAGAAGGTCTAAGATGAGAAGAAGGATGGAGATCAGACGGAGCCTAAGAGGAAAATATCTGCTAATGCCCAGGAAATGTAAGGTTATTGAGGAAGTAAGAAAGTGCAGAAGTACGGGCCTGGCAGCATGTTAAACAGACGCCTGGAGGAAGGGGAATGGTGAAGACTGCTTGAAGGCGCTGAGAAGAGATGTTGCTCCAGATAAGTGATACATTTATGACTATTCCTCCTTTCTCAGGAGATAAGTACTCTGTCCCTAGATATTTTTATCCCAGGAGAGGAGCGTATATGGGGAGGTAATACTTGTTGTGGAAACAAAGAAAGAAGGAGAGGAAAGCTAAAAGTAGTTTTAAACGTGTTTAGGATGATGCCTGTATAAGAGCAGAGGTGTTTAATAGCTGAAGGGCACCAAACATGTATTGTTGATATAAATAAGGATGGTTCTCATATACCCGTTACACAGATACATAAATGAAGTGGAGATAATAAGTCTTGGACTAGAAATTGATATCTGATAGATATTTCAGCCTAGGCGAAGGAGGAAGAAATATTTAATAGAGACAATTCACATGAGATGTAAAGAATTGGAGTTTTTGAGAAATCTTTGAAAGAAGAATTGATTTTCCTGTTATAAAGTAAATAATTTTTTCTGATTATTCAATTTATATTGAGTACAGAGTTTTCCAATTCTGGTCTGTAGGGAGGAGGGCAGAATTATAGGAGAGTGCTAACATACCGAGTGGAGGATCTAAGGAAGATTTTATTTAATATCTGAAATAGGACAATGGACTAAAATGGAACTAAAGAAAAGACCAGATATCCAGGATACTCTTAAAAGAACTATTTTTGGAGATCTGTGTTTCTAAATATCAAAGAAGTTTTGAGTGGAACATATAAAGTGGAACATATATAGGATTACTGGTGGAGGCTTCAGTGGTTATTGGGTTTCTGAAAAGAACCTGCTGATTTATTGTTGTGACTGGGATGGGATCTATAGAAAAGGGAGATGGGAAAAGATCTAAAATAATCTGTTTGCTGGTGTAAAATTGACTATATGTGTGATACGTACTGCAGTGGGGGTAAATCAGAGATATCTGTGTAAATAATGAAGTAGGGAAAGGAGAATATAAGGTGAGAAGAAGAAGAGGAAGGGAATTTGTGTTGGTTGAGGAGTAGTAAGAGTGGGGAGAGGTGAAGGAGCGGGGTAAGTAAGGGGAAAGATGGCGAATAAGAAAGAACAAAAATTAGGGGTTAAAAAAGATAAGAAACCAGTTAAAAATCAAGATGTGAAAAAGGATGGGAAACTTCTAGGTTTTGTTTCCCCAGTGACTACAAGGGATTTAAATGAGACCACTCTAAGTAATGTATCACAACATGTAGACGAGAGTATGAGGGAGGAAATGGGAGATTTGAGTCATATGGAGACACCTTTGGAAACTGGGAATTCGGTAATTACAGTTGATTTTTTGAAGAAATGTCTAGAATTTCAGGTGTGCTCTAGAGATATAAGACAGGATATAGTAGCAATAGGAAGAAGGGTGCAATGTGTGGAGAATATTACATTTTCCTGTGAAAAACAAGGAGAGACGCAGATGAGGGGAAAAGTGGAAGAGATGGAAATTAAAATAGCAGATTTAGAAGATAGATCTCAGAGGAATAATATTAGAATAAGATCTATACCAGAGGAAATAAAAATTGAAAAACTAGAATAATTTTTGGGGGAATACCTTATATATCTGGGTATTGTAAGAGGAAATCAAGTGGTGGAGAGAGCATATCACTTAGCAAAACCACAATTTGTATCAGAAAAAAATACCAAGAGATGTAATAGTATGCTTTACATCTTATAAAAATAAAAATTCAGGTCATGAAATCGGCAGGGGTTAATCAAGATTTGAGAGGTAAATTTAGTAATTTAAAGGTATTCCAAGATTTGTCGTACAGAACAAGGCATGCGAGGACTAGTTTTAAACAGGTAACGTTAGAAATGAGACAGAAAGGAGGTTAAATTTGGTTTAAATTAATGCTACTATCATCTTTAGGTCAAATGTCTTTCTTTATTTCTTGGATGCTTTTAAAACCACCCTTAATCCCTTAACGTCCAAATGGAATTTTGTGCAGTTGATCATTGTTCACATAACACTGCCATGAAAAAAAAAAAAAACGCCATGGCCCTGTAGAGATCCCAACCCCCAGGCCGAGTGGCCCTTGAGTTCATTGAGTGATCTTGTTGAGAAAAATGGTGTCCAGATGTATTACAGTTATCTTCTTCATGTCAGCTCTGCATCCAAACCACTGCCTAGACACCCTTTATTTATTGCCTACGCTAGGTACATAGATGTCACATTTTTCACACTCCACAAGCTTTCTCTATAAGCATCCAATATTGTTCTCTAATTGGGAACTCTGCAGTTTTTTTAATAGACTTTGTGATTCAGTATTGTTTGACCTGAGGTAGAGAGCTGATCTCTCAAAAGTTTGCCTTAAATATAATTGTTAATCCAAATAAAAAAAGGTATCACCAAATACCAATGTACTCATAAACTTGTATTATCAAATGGTGTTATATGGTGTTGTACAACTGAAATTTACATACAAATGTGCACTAGTATGAAAAGTGTTCAGCAAAATGTCACTTTTCAACCTCTCTAAATATACCAATGTGAGTGACAGAAACACATATCTGCTGTTATTAATCTGTATGCATGTTGTGAACACATGTAGCTTTAATAACCTTCAATTACTCCAATATTTCAAAATACAGTTGCATATCAGGTTTCAAGACAAAATCTGGATTTCTCAGACACGCACCAAGTACATCAAATAATTTCATACAATGTAATGTTGGCATAGGTGTACGCACATATGTAAAAAGTATTTGGGAAGATATACATTTTTCAGTCTCTCTGAATAAATGATGTAAGTTTCAGAGACATATATGTGCTATTGATAACTAGTATGCATATACACACACACCTGAGATCTAACTGGATGGAATGTGAATTTCTGAGACGTGCATTGTGTCAAATAATCTAGTATAACTTAAGTTTAAATACAAATGTGTAGTAATATGAATAGTGTTTAAGTAGATATAACTTCCCAGTGTTTCTAAGTAAATCAATGTAATTCTTAAAGCACATGTGCATTGTTGTTAATCTGAATGCATGTTGTGAGAGTATATGGCATTAAAAGCCTTCACTTTCTTCTATATTCCTAGATGGAATAGCACTGTGAGTAGCAAATTGCTAAGGAAACTAAGGAACTGAATAAATTCCTAAGTTGAGTTGAAATCATTAGATCATTGTCTCGCTGATCCATGAGTGCATATTAGATACTTGTGCAGTTGTATAAATTCAAAGTTAGGCTTCTTTATATCTTTATCCAAACAACTGCACAAGTATAAATTATAGATCTTTACGTTCTTACCTCATCTGTCTTAAAAAGTTCATGGTCGTTTACAGCAATAAAAATAATCAAATTGAGACCCATTATTCTTCGGTCTGAACAGATATACTAGTAAGGAATCTTGTGAAAAAGCTGCTTAGTTGTAGAAGAAAGAAATTTTTTATATTAAAAAATTATTAAGAGTCCTACTCATCATTCATACCTGCTAGGGCATATCTGGCTTGTCTATTAAGTAGAACGCAGAATCCATTTCTGATGAAGTGCAAACGAAATGTGAAGGGACTGTGCCTTTAAGGCAAGGCCCTCATGGAGCTGTTGAGAGCTCCAGCTTAAGTTTAAGGGTATTGTCCCTTTTAAGTTTTTACTGTGTAAATAAATAAATAAAAATAGAAGTTGCTAGAAGTTTTGTTCTTCCCGCCTAAGGAGGTGATTGGCCGCAGCGCAAAGGGTCTTGCGCTCGGTATATAGTCTTTAGGCGGGAAGAGCAAATATAAATACCCGGTGAGAATTCTCTTTGCAGGTTCTTCAAAGCGACCCGGCCTGTGGAAGTGTTCCGAAGCTGTTCACGTTGCAGTGGAGGATGTCTGCAGAGCTGGAGTTGCTGTTCGGCAGGATGAAGGAGCGTGCCATGTCCGGCGGAGGTGAAGAGTGGCTGCGTCAATGTCTGGGAGATGGCCCATCGACGTCAGGATCAGCTGGGGCACCCGCGTCATCATGTTCATCAGAGGAGGCGAGGGGGAAGCGGCATCATCTTAGCACATCTCTGCCTCTGTCACCTGTTCCATCCATCATAGAAATGGGAGGTGGAGACTTCAGGGACGATCAGAGTCTGCATAGTGGAACGCAGGAAGAGCTGTGTTTTCCACCAGCGACTCCAACACACAGAAAGAGGCAGCCCAGGCGAGCTTTCTCACCAGAAGACAGAAGAGGTCCCAAGAAAGCCAAGAGGAAGGGAATTCCAGACAGACAACAAGACAGACTACCAGACAGACAACTGGAGAGAGAACTACATACAGAGGTTTTGCCATCAAGCCCAGCTCCAAGTGCTGCAGTTCCAGTTATTCAGTCAGCAGCAGGGAAGGCTGATGAGTATACTGATGCTGTTTTTAAAACTGATGCATTAGGGGGTGATCTAAGCTCCCTAGCTGGAATTTAAAACAGTTGCAACCTAAAACTGCTGATATAGCTAAGGTATGGGAAGTTGCTGAGCCGGCTGAAAGTGTTAAAAGTAGTGAAGTGTCAGCTGGGTTACAAGTTCATAGTGACAGTTTGAGGAAAGAAAATTTGGGTAGTGTTAATGAAAGCTGTTTAAAAGAAGCTTTTGCATGTAGTTCATCCCCATTAGACTTTCATCTGTCAACTCAGGTAAAAGAAAAAATTTGGAAAGGGGAGTTTTTGGATATTTTATCTTTATTGCCAGCGTCAAAGGAATTTATTCATAAGTAGTGTTGAGCGAGCATGCTCGGCCGATGCTCGGATCGGCTCGAGCATCGCTCTGCTCGGCACATGGCGGTACTCGTACGAGTACCGCATGTGCTCGCCCGCCATGTTCGGGTCTCCTCCCCGCACGTTTTGTGGCTGCTGCGCAGCCAATAAACGTGCAGGGAGGCTCTGACATCGGTGTAATGCCAGCAGCCATGTTGGCTGCTGGCATTACACTGATTGGCTGGCCAGAACCCGTGGTCGGGTGCTGTATAGCACCTGACCATCGAGTTCGGCTCAGTCTGAGCCAGGGAGAGCTGAGGATAGGAAGGGAAAGGCAGTGTAGGGAGGAAAAAAAAAAATTGTGAAAAAAAAGAACCAAAAGTCCTTTTTAGGACTACTGTGTGTGGGGGCAGCAGGTTATTTTGTGTGGGGGGAAAAAAACAAAAACAAAAAAAAAAAAAAATTCTGTTTAGTGTGAAAAGTTGCAGATTAGAGCACATTCTGTTTAGTGTGCACAGTTGGAGATTAGAGCACATTCTGTTTAGTGTGCAAAGTTGCAGATTAGAGCACATTCTGTTTAGTGTGCAAAGTTGCAGATTAGAGCACATTCTGTTTAGTGTGCAAAGTTGCAGATTAGAGCACATTCTGTTAAGTCTTCAAACTAAAATATCAAAGTCACATATTCCATTCAGTGTGCGTCGCCGCAGTTTAGCAGCACATTCTGTGTACTGTGCAGAGTTGCAGAATAGGAAGAAATACTGTTAAGTCTTCAAACTAAAATATCAAAGTCACATATTCCATTCAGTGTGCTTCGCCGCAGTTTAGCAGCCTATTCTGTGTACTGTGCAGAGTTGCAGAATAGGAAGAAATACTGTTAAGTCTTCAAACTAAAATATCAAAGTCACATATTCCATTCAGTGTGCTTCGCCGCAGTTTAGCAGCCTATTCTGTGTACTGTGCAGAGTTGCAGAATAGGAAGAAATACTGTTAAGTCTTCAAACTAAAATATCAAAGTCACATATTCCATTCAGTGTGTTTCACCGCCGTTTAGCAGCCTATTCTGTGTACTCTGTACAGTTGCAGAATAATAAGAAATACTGTTAAGTTTTCAAACTCAAATATTAAAGTCACATATTCCATTCAGTGTATTTCACCGCCGTTTAGCAGCCTATTCTGTGTACTCTGCACAGTTGCAGAATAGGAAGAAATACTGTTAAGTTTTCAAACTCAAATATTAAAGTCACATATTCCATTCAGTGTGTTTCACCGCCGTTTAGCAGCCTATTCTGTGTACTCTGCACAGTTGCAGAATAGGAAGAAATACTGTTAAGTTTTCAAACTCAAATATTAAAGTCACATATTCCATTCAGTGTGTATCACCGCCGTTTAGCAGCCTATTCTGTGTACTCTGTACAGTTGCAGAATAATAAGAAATACTGTTAAGTTTTCAAACTCAAATATTAAAGTCACATATTCCATTCAGTGTGTATCACCGCCGTTTAGCAGCCTATTCTGTGTACTCTGTACAGTTGCAGAATAATAAGAAATACTGTTAAGTTTTCAAACTCAAATATTAAAGTCACATATTCCATTCAGTGTGTTTCACCGCCGTTTAGCAGCCTATTCTGTGTACTCTGCACAGTTGCAGAATAGGAAGAAATACTGTTAAGTTTTCAAACTCAAATATTAAAGTCACATATTCCATTCAGTGTGTTTCACCGCCGTTTAGCAGCCTATTCTGTGTACTCTGCACAGTTGCAGAATAGGAAGAAATACTGTTAAGTTTTCAAACTCAAATATTAAAGTCACATATTCCATTCAGTGTGTATCACCGCCGTTTAGCAGCCTATTCTGTGTACTCTGTACAGTTGCAGAATAATAAGAAATACTGTTAAGTTTTCAAACTCAAATATTAAAGTCACATATTCCATTCAGTGTGTATCACCGCCGTTTAGCAGCCTATTCTGTGTACTCTGCAGAGTTGCAGAATAGGAAGAAATACTGTTAAGTTTTCAAACTCAAATATTAAAGTCACATATTCCATTCAGTGTGTGTCACCGCAGTTTAGCAGCCTATTCTGTGTACTCTGCACAGTTGCAGAATAGGAAGAAATACTGTTAAGTTTTCAAACTCAAATATTAAAGTCACATATTCCATTCAGTGTGTATCACCGCCGTTTAGCAGCCTATTCTGTGTACTCTGCAGAGTTGCAGAATAGGAAGAAATACTGTTAAGTTTTCAAACTCAAATATTAAAGTCACATATTCCATTCAGTGTGTATCACCGCCGTTTAGCAGCCTATTCTGTGTACTCTGTACAGTTGCAGAATAGGAAGAAATACTGTTAAGTTTTCAAACTCAAATATTAAAGTCACATATTCCATTCAGTGTGTTTCACCGCCGTTTAGCAGCCTATTCTGTGTACTCTGCAGAGTTGCAGAATAGGAAGAAATACTGTTAAGTTTTCAAACTCAAATATTAAAGTCACATATTCCATTCAGTGTGTATCACCGCCGTTTAGCAGCCTATTCTGTGTACTCTGTACAGTTGCAGAATAATAAGAAATACTGTTAAGTTTTCAAACTCAAATATTAAAGTCACATATTCCATTCAGTGTGTATCACCGCCGTTTAGCAGCCTATTCTGTGTACTCTGCAGAGTTGCAGAATAGTAAGAAATACTGTTAAGTTTTCAAACTCAAATATCAAAGTCACATATTCCATTCAGTGTGTTTCACCGCCGTTTAACAGCCTATTCTGTGTACTCTGTACAGTTGCAGAATAATAAGAAATACTGTTAAGTTTTCAAACTCAAATATTAAAGTCACATATTCTGTGTAAGATGAAGAAGGCGGGTAAAAAGGGACGGGGAAGTGGACGTGATCCTGAAAGTTCAGGGCGCGGGTCAGGACGCGGAGAAACTGTGCCTGGTGCCAGAGCACAAGAAAGAAAGACATCCACCATACCTAGCTTCATGTGTAATTTTACAGGGCGTCGCAGGACATCACTCTCGAGGTCCGACCACTGCGAACAGGTGGTCGGTTGGATGACAGCTGATACTGCTTCCAGTCGGTTAAGCACCACCCTGTCTTCCACCAAGTCCACTCTCAGTAGCCAAGAGTCTGGTCAACATAATCCTCACTCTGATCATCCTTCCTCCCACCATACACGGTCTGGTCAAAGAAGTGATCCCACACTGGGATATAGTGAGGAGCTCGTCTCATCACCAATCCTTCATTTGACCCTCTCTCCAAGCACGCTTGCAGAGGAACATGACATCTTGTGCCCTGATTCACAACCTCTAGAGGCTACCCAATCACAAGAAGATGACAGATGTGAACGGCATTTAAGGTCAAAGGAAGTAGTGGATGATGATGATGATGATGAGACACAGTTGCCATTAAATCAACCACTATTTCCGTCTCAAGACCTTGTTGAGGAGAATGTTATACAGTTGTCAATGACTGAGTATGTGGTGGGATCAAGACTTGAGGAGGATGATCAGAGTGAGGAAGTGGAGGAGGACTTGGTGGACGATGAGGTGACTGACCCCACCTGGGAAGGTGTAGAGCCGAGCGATGACAGCAGTCCTGAGGGTGAGCCATCTGCAGCACCGCAACAGGCTGGAAGAGGCAGTGGTGTGGCTACAGAAAGAAGGCGGACCGCACCAAACCGGCCCGCAAATGTTCCACGGAGCACCCCCTTGCGTAAATCTACCTTGCCAAGGGGTAGGTGTTCCGCGGTATGGCGTTTTTTTAAGGAAAGTGCGGACGACAAAAGAATTGTAGTTTGCAACCTGTGCCACACCAGAATGAGCCGAGGCATGAACACTAGAAACCTCACCACCACCAGCATGATCCGACACATGGCATCCAAGCACCGTAGTAAGTGGGAGGAACGCCTGGATCGCCCATCTGTGTCTGCAGGCCACACCACTGCCTCCTCTTCCCCTGTTTTCGGTGCCGGCCAATCGCCTGTCGAAGGCGCAGGCCCGCATACCTCCCGCCCTGCACCTGTAGCATCTGAAGCACCATCAGCGACCACATCCACTTCCCTGTCCCAGCACAGCGTCCAAATGTCGTTACCCCAGGCATTTGAGCGCAAGAGAAAGTACCCAGCCACCCACCCACAGGCCATAGCACTAACCTCACACCTTTCAAAATTACTGGCCATCGAAATGCTGCCATTTAGGCTTGTGGACACTGAGTCCTTCCGCAGCCTGATGGCAGCAGCTGTCCCTCGGTACGCGGTCCCCAGCCGCCACTACTTTTCCCGGTGTGCCATCCCCGCATTACACCACCATGTGTCCCGTAACATCACCCGTGCCCTGACCAACGCAGTTACTGGGAAGGTCCACTTAACGACTGACACATGGACAAGTGCTTGTGGCCAGGGACGCTACATTTCCCTGACGGCACACTGGGTGAATGTCGTGGAGGCTGGGAGCGACTCGGACCCTGGGATGGCACGGGTGCTACCCACGCCGAGGATTGCGGGCCCTACCTCCATCAGGGTTTCCACCAGCACCTACGTTATTGGCTCCTCCTCCTCCGTTTCCACCTCCGAATTCTCTACACACAGCGCCACTCCCCCATCAGCCAGTAGCTGGAAGCAGTGTAGCACTGCAGTGGGGAAGCGTCAACAGGCCGTGCTGAAGCTGATCTGCCTTGGGGACAAACAGCACACGGCCTCAGAGCTGTTGCAGGGGATTAGTCACCAGACCGAGCAGTGGCTCTCGCCACTCAACCTGCAACCAGGCATGGTTGTGTGTGATAATGGGCGTAACTTGGTGGCGGCTTTGGAGCTCGGCAAGCTCACACACGTACCATGCCTAGCGCATGTATTTAATTTAGTGGTGCAGCGATTTCTAAAAACCTACCCCAATGTGCATGATCTCTTGACCAAGGTGCGCCGCGTGTGTGCACATTTCCGTAAGTCATCAACAGCTTCAGCCGGCCTGTTGAAGCTGCAGCAGCGCTTACAATTGCCAGCTCACCGGCTGCTGTGTGACGTGAGCACGCGCTGGAACTCCACCTTCCACATGTTGGCCCGGCTTTGTGAGCAGCAGAGGGCAGTAGTGGAGTACCAGCTGTTACACGGTCGTCGCCTCTCCGTTCAACTTCCTGTAATCAGAAGTGAGGAGTGGGAATGGATGTCAGACCTCTGCGAGGTTTTACGCAATTTTGTAGGAATCAACACAGATGGTGAGCGGCGATAACGCTATTATCAGTGTAACCATCCCACTTCTGTGTCTACTGAAACGCTCGCTGCTCACAATTAAAACCGACGCTTTGCATGTGGAAGAGGTGGAAATGGGGGAGGAAGAGCTTACACAAGGTGATAGCCAGAGCACCCTCACTTCGTCTTCTCAGCGACAATTGGAGGAGGCGGAGGAGGAGGAGGAGGAGGAGGAGGAGGAAGACACGGTTGCCTCCGCTACAGAGGGTAGCCATGGAACTTTAGTTCCATCTCTTCAGCGTGGGTGGGCAGAAGAGGAGGAAGAGGATGAGGATATTGAGAGTCATCCTCCTGGTGAGGACAGCGAAATCTTGACTGTTGGTACTCTGGCACACATGGCTGACTTTATGTTAGGCTGCCTTTCCCGTGACCCACGCGTTGTACGCATTTTAGACAACACGGATTACTGGGTGTTCACCCTTCTGGACCCCCGCTACAAAGAGAATTTCTCATCTCTCATTCCTCCGGTGGAGAGGACAAGCAAAATGTTGCAATACCAGAAGGTTCTTGTCGAAAAATTGCTCCAAAATTTTCCATCTGACAACGCTGGCGGCAGAGTACGTGCTACCTTGGCCAACCGAGAAGGGGAGAAAAGGGGAGCACACAGCAGTTCCGAGAAAGGCAGGGCAACACTCTCCAAGGCGTGGGACACCTTCATGACACCCCGCCAGCACCCTCACCCTGATGCGCAGCCTAGTGTCACAAGGAGGGAAAAGTTTTGGAAGATGGTGAAGGAGTACGTAGCAGACCGTGTCAGCGTCCTCAATGATCCCTCTGTGCCTTACAACTACTGGGTGTCCAAGCTGGACACGTGGTATGAAATGGCACTCTACGCCTTGGAGGTGCTGGCCTGCCCTGCCGCCAGCGTTCTGTCTGAGCGGGTATTTAGTGCTGCTGGTGGCATCATAACAGATAAGCGTATCCGCCTTTCCACCGACAATGCTGATAGGTTGACACTTATAAAAATGAACAAGGCCTGGATTTCCCCTGACTTCTCCACTCCACTGGAGGAAAGCCCCGGGGGAACATAAACTCACTTTATATATGTTATTTACAATGATGTGAATACTCTGTATTCCCATTCACCCCTTCCACCCAAAAAACGGGTATATGGTTGACTCTTAATCTTCTCATCCTCCTCCTCCTCTTCCATATGCCCTGTGCTATAATTTTTATATAGGGCCAGCTCACCAGCGGGCCCTGTGATATAATTTTTATATAGGGCCAGCTCACCAGCGGGCCCTGTTTGCCAATTTTTATATAGGTCAGCTCACCAGCGGGCCTTCTCATATAATGTTTTATTGGGTCAGCTCTCTAGCGGGCCCTCTCATATAATGTTTTATAGCGTCAGCTCACTAGCGGGCCTTCGCATATAATGTTTAGGATGGTCAGCTCTGCAGCAGACCCTCACCCATAATGTTTTAGATGGTCAGCTCAGCGCACGTTTCCCTCTTAATCATGGCCTCAGTTCAATAAAATCAAGGAAATTTTTGGGAGAATTTGCCTCTGTGCACGTTTCCCTCTTAATCATGGCCTCAGTTCTGAAAATCAAGGAAATTTTTGGGAGAATTTGCCTCTGCGCACGTTTCCCTCTTAATCATGGCCTCACTTCCGAAAATCAAGGACATTTTTGGGAGAATTTGCAGATGATATACAAGTAAATATACAGCAAATATTGTTTGGTAACAATTTTTCGCCTAAAGTCGTTTTTATTTTCCTTTTTGTGTGTTTTATGGTCAGTCTGTAAAAATGGCGTACTACGGGCGAAAGATCGTTCCCAGCAGCGATGTTGGAGTCCAAGATGCATCCAGACATCCTCCCTATGCTGTCCCTGAACCATTTCTGTGGTGTTTCCATCATTTTCTGACCTTTTCCTATGAACCAGGCACCCTCCCCTCATCAGAGCAGGGGGTGCCTGGTGTAATGCTCGAGTCCTCCCATTGACTTCAATGGGGCTCGGGTGCTCGGCCGAGCACTCGAGCCTCAGGGGGTGCTCGGTCAGAGCACCCGAACACCCGAGCATTGGGGTGCTCGCTCATCACTATTCATAAGAAGAGTGAGGAAAAATCTGATGTTGACAGATGAAGCCCTATTCCTCGTACTTTTCATAATTAGCTTCAGGCTTTTTCAATATTTACAGCAGTAATGGGGGAAAAGCACCCTAAGCTTTGCTCGGGACTTTTCCAACATTTAGAAATTGTTTTGGAAGCATTTAGGACATTTGGGGGGTTTGCATGGTTTCTTTATGATGAACAAGTGCGTCAGAGATTGGCAGTACATAAGGCGGTCTCCTGGGGTCAAAAAGATGTGGTGCTATGGGTTTCCCTAATGTCACAACGAGCTTCTGGTAACTTGCGGAAAAATAATTAATTGACACATGGTCAAAACTACAAGAAAGGTACTTGTTGGGCTTTTATTGAAAGTCAATGCAAATTTCCTAATAATTGTAAATTTAAACATAAATGCATGACCTGCGGAGGCAGTCATCCCAATTTTTGTTGCTTTCGAAAACAAAGCCCAACAACACCAGCAGTACAAAAAAGTGTTTTTCCCAAAAGCAGTCACCCCAGTGAGTTGGATAAGAATGTTGCCTTGGCTAGGAGCCTATCCAGACAAGGAGACAGCAATTCTGCTCAGACAGGGTTTTGAACAAGATTTTCGTCTACCTAGTCATTCTGATAAAAAAAATTTCAGTGCGTAGAAAATGTAAAATCTGTGGAGGACTATCCAGAAATAGTGGCTGAAAAGATTCAGAAAGAATTGGAACTGGGTAGAGTTGAAGGACCTTTTGTTAAAGCCCCTTTTGAAGAATTCAGGTTGTCTCCTTTGGGAGTAGTGCCTAAAAAAGAGGAAGGTTCTTTTAGATTAATTCACCATTTATCTTTCCCTCCTGGAGCCTCATTAAATGACCTCATAAGTGAAGAGATGAGTGTGTCATACACCTCATTTGAAGAGGCTCTTAGGATGGTTAGAAGATGTGGCCAGAACACTCTTTTGGCCAAAGCAGACATTAAATCTGCTTTTAGATTGCTACCTATACACCCAGAGAGTTTTGGTTCTTTGGGTTTTCAGTTCCAAGGTTACCTTTATTTCGACAAATGCCTTCGCATGGGCTGTTCATTGTCCTGTGCTTATTTTGAAAAGTTTTCAGGTTTCATAGAGTGGGTGGTAAAAGTAAGGAGTGGTCAAAACAGTGTTATGCACTATTTGGATGACTTTTTTTTGTGAGCCCAAGGGATTCTTTAATTTGTAGAAACCTGCTTGACACATTTGAAGAAGTCTCTATGGACTTTGGGGTACCTTTGGCCCATGAAAAAACAGTGCAGCCTTGTACTGAGCTGATTTTTCTAGGGATTACAATTGATTCAAACAAAATGGAATTTTGGTTACTTGAAGCAAAAATGAATAAGTTAAAAAGTCAAATTTGGTTATTATCAGTTTCCAAAAAAGCAACTCTTAAGTTTTTGCAGTCAGTCATAGGGCTATTGAACTTTGCAACAAGAATTATGCCAATGAGCAGAGCATTCTCTAGGAGGCTGTCACAGGCTACTGCAGGCTTGAAATCGCCTAGGTGCCATGTCAGAGTTTCTAGAGAAATGAAAGCAGATATGGCTGTATGGTCTAATTTTTTGGAAACTTATAATGGTAGGACTTTATGGCAAGACGCAAGAGTTTTTAACCCTGATATTATCCTGTTCACGGATGCAGCAGGCTTTTGTGGTTTTGGAGCCTTTTGGAATGGTAAATGGTGTGCGGGACCTTGGCCTGATATATGGTTTCAGGTAGACTATACCAAAAATCTAACACTTTTAGAGCTTTTTCCAGTTTTAGTGGCTGTGGAATTGTGGGGTCAGGCTTTTGCTAATAATAGGATCACAATGTACTGTGACAAATTGAGTGTAGTCAACGCAGTCAATAACCTGTCTGAAAAATCTGGGGAAGTTGTTTCGCTATTAAGACACCTTGTGTTAAGATGCTTATCTCTGAATATTTGGTTAAGAATGAAACATATTCCAGGCTTCAATAATTTGTTAGCTGATAGCCTTTCCCGTTTTCAGTTCAGCAGATTCTTCAGTTGGCACCGGGGGCGGATCTGCAGGGAGAGTCATGTCCAGAACACCTTTGGGATTTAATTTAGGAGAGCTGAGCAAATACATAGCTAAATCAGGTTCACCTGCCACATGGACTGGTTATGTAGTAGCATGGAATGAATGGTTTCAGTGGGCTTTTGTTAATGATTTAGATCCTTTTGAAAGCGGTTATATAGGATATATAAAGTTTTTAATTCAAAGAAATCTGTCAGGTTCCACAATCAAAAGGAGGCTAGCTGGTGTTAATTTTTTCCTTAAGTTGCTAGGTCAGAAGAGTCATACAGGTAGTTTTTCAGTTTCTCAGGTGCTGAAAGGTTACTGTAGGGATACTGTATTTCCAGATCAGAGGCGTCCAGTGTCAGTCCCTTTGCTGGGTGATTTGTTAGGTTGTTTAAGTATAGTTTGTTTTGATTCATTTGAGGTAATATTATTTAAATCAGTGTTTCCTTTTGTCGTTTTTTGGAGCCCTTAGGGTTAGTGAGGTGGTATCTAAGAATAAGTCTGTAGACAGTTTCTTGTTGTGTCAGCATGTTCTGATTTACAGTGATAAGCTTGATATCTTCATTCAACCAATATTATAGGGAAAGGGCAGTATATTCGCCTAAATGCCTTAAAGGGTTCAGCGTGATGTCCAGTTACAAGTTTGAAAGAATTTTTAAAGGTAAGACCAAAGGATCAGGGAAGCTTTTTTGTGCATAAAGATTAGTCTCCTGTATCTTGATTTCAGTTTTATAGAGTTTTCTCGTTATGTTTGGATAAGCTAGGTTTGTTGAATCAAGGTTTTTCATTACATTCTTTTAGAATTGGGGCTGCGACAGAAGCAGCAAGATTGGGGGTTTCTGAGAGTAACATTAAGAAAATTGGTAGGTGGAAATCCAAGAGGTTTAATTTATATATTCGCCCTCATCTGTTTTTTGGTTATGGTTAAGCTTTTTGTTTTTATTTTTAGGGAACGCAGGAAATATGGATTTTAGGACACTCCTTTGCATTTTGGGCATGGAAGAGGGCTCTGGTACGCAGTTATTCAGAGAACCTAGGATTTAGCACTAATATTTGCAGATTATGGTGGCACGGTAAGCGTGGTATACTCTGGGAAAACTTTGAGTCAGAATTTTTGTTTACATAATTTTCCTTTTCCTGATGCTACTGTAATCCATTTGGGTGGGAATGACATTGGTTTGGTCAAGTCTCTGGAGCTCTTATTCAGACTTAAAGCACTGATAGCTAAACTGTTGGTTTGGTTTCCTAATGTGATGTTATGTTATTCTGAAATTATCCCAAGGTTATGTTGGTTGGTAGATAAACACATGAAGCCTTTAGAAAGGACCAGAAGAAAACTTAACCGTTTCCTGTCAAAGGCTTTTGTCAGCACTGGCGGTTTGGCTTACAGGCATATCGACCTGGAGGATGGTGGTTTTGGCCTATATAGGAATGACGGGGTCCATCTCTCTGATATAGGTTTGGACATCTTTAATATAGGTCTTCAAGCGCTCATAGAATCAGCGCTTAGCGCTATGGGAGGGGCTCAGCCCTTGGTAGGTCAAGGGCTGGCTGTGGAGGGTTAGTTTTTTAAGTTAAATTTAATGGTATCCTATGGTTAGCTCTTGGCTGGTAGGGCAGAGCTTTGGTGTTTGGTATTTTAAGGGTTTATCTGGCTGGTTATGGCGGATAAACGGTTAATGGTATTATTATTTATTTATTAAATAAATGTATTTATTGGTTTCATGATTTTAATAAATACTGCGGCCTTACCACCATCCTCTGAGTCTGTGTCTTTTATTTTAAGTTGGGGTTGTTGGGATTGGGAATGCGAGCATACAGCCTCCATGTACATCAATAGAGGGTACTCTGAATCCTATCAACAGTGGTCCCTATTTTGCATACTTTCTTTACTTTTTATAGAAATGCAATTCTTAAAGAATGTGTGTATATTTATGTGTGCTTGATAAAATGCAACTATACTTAACAGGCAAGCCTGATATGTCCCTGCACTGACATGAATGATAGAGCTGGACTTTTAATGAATTTTAAATATAGAAAATTCTGTCATATCTACAACTAAGCAGCTTTTTCACAAGATTCCACAGCTGTATATTTGTTCAGATTGAAGAATAATGGGTCTAAGGCAATGGTTCTCAATCTTTTTCAGGGCACCCCTACATGCAGTCTAGAGTTTTCAGGGCACTCCTAACATTAAATGTGTGATTTGCCATGCATTATTTGAAGAGTACAAATAAATAATACATTTATTCTTCTGATCTTCTTCTTTGTTCCAAAGATGTCCCTAAAAAGAATAAAAAGTATCCAAGTTAAATATGCCCCCAAAAAGTATGCTTGAAAGATATTCTGGCCTAAAGCTTTGAGTGCTGGAGGGGTACTCAAAGCATTGCAGAGCAATGTATTGCATAGCCCTCTGGCACTGAAAGGGTTACATTGTTGCTGCCAGTCCAATTGTAAAAGATATGGTGCCAGTTCAAATTGCAAATATATGATGGCAGTCAAAGAATTAAAGCACACTGCCTCCACTGCTGCTGTTGCCAGCTGCAGCTGCAGGAATGTAGGTAGGAATGTAGGCCTCTCGGGCCATTGCCCAAGGCTTTCTGTGGAAAAATGTAACAAGGAATTATATGGTCAATCTCTGTTCAAAATGGTCTCCAAGCTACAACTGACTGGGATGTGTGCTTACACACCTCCAATTCAATCAGCTGCTAGAAGTTGATTGGCTGGGAGATGCATAAGCACACATCTCAGCCAATTGTAGTGTGGAAACCACTTTAAACAGAGAATGGCAACATAAGAGCCAGTCTTTGTTCAATTTTTCCACAGAAAGTCTTGGGCAACAGCCCAAGAGATAACTCTGGGGGAAGGGGGGACAGTGGCAGCAGCGTACATTTACCCTTTGACTGCCACTATATATTTGACATTTGGACTGGCATCATATTATTTATAATCGGACTGGCACTAATTCCCAGCCAATTGCAGCATGGAAACCATCTGAACAGAGAGTGGCCATATAAAAGCCAGTCTCTGTTAAATTTTTCAACAGAAAGCCTCGGACAACGGTAACAGAGGTAACTCTGGGGCGGGTGGTGGGTAATTTTTTTTGCCTGCATTCTTGCTGCTCCACAGAAGCAGTGTACTTTAATCCTTTGACTGCCACCATATATTTGACATTTGGACTGGCATAATATTGTTTCCAATTGGACTGGTAGCTCTGCAATGCTTTGCATACCCCTCTGGCACCCAAAGGGTTTAGGCAAGCATATCCTTCATGCATTCTTTTTGGGTGCATATTTAACTTGGATATTTTTTATTCTTTTCAGGGACATCTCTGGAACAAAGAAGAAGATCAGAAGAATGAAGATGAAGAGAAAGAAGAAGATGGAAGATGATAGTAGCTGTTCAGGGTGCTGAAGAACCTGCTGGACATCAGGATTACAGGTAATTGTTTATTTTCATGTAATGGTATTAACATTAGTCAGATTAACCCTGCAATGTGTTACATACCCCACTGATATTTATAGGTTTAATTCTACTAACATTTCACACATTTTTGAGTACTTTTGGGTGTATTGATATGGGGCTCCCCCTTCAATTCCTGAGTCAACAGGTTAAAACATGTTAGGGAACTCTGCACCCCAAAAAAATGCGTGCAGATTTTTAACTGTTAAAGTGGGTTCCTTAAAGGGATAGTAATAAAAAATTACTTATCCCTAATTTGTAGCCCTTATATAAAGATGAAAAATGCCACCAGCAGCATCTCTCAAATCCTTATGGTTTGAGAGATAACCGCTTACAAAGTTCGCCCCTGCCTGACATCAGCATTCTACCTGACAGATTTGGAATTCGGTCCGCAGACTGGACGGCGGCTCTGCAGCAGAGCCGAGATCGCGTTAATAAAAAAAATCCTTCACTAAAAAGGTCTTCTACATGTGCTTGGTTTGCAATTAAAGTGGACACCAGAAATGTGTCAGCATCATTAGCAGATATCACATGTTTATCTTAACAGTCCACTTTCCCTGATGGTCATCCAGGTCAGCTATGCCCTACTTGTGCTGTTCCCCTTCACAGAATGTCCAGGGGGTCCTCATGAACAATGGGAGCCACTTCAGATCACCAGACTCTGGACAGAGGCCCCTGCCTCATTCAAAAAGAGGGCCTGATCCCCTGAAAAGTGTGAATCTATTGTTACTGGGAATAATTCTTATGTAGAACAGGGTGAGCACACAGGGTGAGCACACAGACTTACCGGTAGCTAATGCAACAGCATATGAAGACCAGGAAGATTCTCTCTTAAAAATTAACTTTGTCTGCAGGGACTGCACTGCACCCTACTATAGCTATGGCCTGGGTGGGGAAGGCCATAGATGCTTGGTACAACTACTTACTTCAGGTATTCAGGGAGGATTTTGCTAGGGAAGACATCATGCATATGATCTCTAGGATTCATTAGGTTAATTCTTATCTTTGTGATGCGCCCTTTTGTGCAATTCAGTTCCTTGATAATATGTCCTCTGCTTCAGTGGCAGCTTGCCTCACTCTGTGGCTGATCAGTCCTCTTATAATATCACCTATCACGTTGACATTCATGGGTTAACAGCTCTTTGACATGGAATTGCATAAGGTTGTTAGTCAGGCCACTGTAAGCAGGTTTATCACCCCAATCCACACCTAAACATCAGTTTTATCTGTGGAAATCTCTGTTTTTTTCATCCCCCCCTGCTCCTACTCCCCAAGTGGCCAAGGCTCCCCCTGTCTCCTTGGGCCATCTTGTTTTCACAAAAAGTCTAAATCGGCTTGGACGGACAAGAACCTCCCCCACACCCATAAGCTTCCTACATATAAGACTTCCTTGGGGCTACCCAGGTTGATAGAGGGATGCCTGCCATAATTTCCAAGATGCGTGGGCCATCTTGGTGGTGCATCCTTGTTTTTTTCAGGGTATTTTCATAGGGTTATCAGATAGACTTCAAGGACTCTCCTTTACCTTGTGGCTTTGTTATTTTGAAGTGTGTATTGTTTCTGTTCTTTGCAAATAAATTCCATTTTTTGCACCTTTCACCGTTCCCTGCTGTAAGTTTAGCCATGCCTTCAGTAGCAGAGGTAGAGGCAGAAACTGGCTGTTATATTACTTTGTCATTGCAAACATATGCACATTTCAGAACTATTTCACTCTGCCAGCTGTATTCCATACTGTAAATTACACTACTGCCATCAATATGTTATGAAAGGTTTTGGATAGCCTTCTGATGGGTCTGAAATATTAGACTTATAAAGGAAACAGTGAGACATGCAAACAAAAGGAAATTTATTTTCAAAGAACAGGAA
The DNA here is from genome assembly GCA_037306005.1 of Rhinophrynus dorsalis. Lineage (NCBI taxonomy): Eukaryota > Metazoa > Chordata > Amphibia > Anura > Rhinophrynidae > Rhinophrynus > Rhinophrynus dorsalis. The sequence goes on along the minus strand of CM074720.1, from coordinate 335,099,686 downwards.
CATCGCACACTCAAAAATAATAAAGCCACAATATACAGCTGGAGCTTGTAACTTGGGTGATGATATGAAATCACTATATAACTTACCACACATACACATAGTCTTTAAAGTGATAGTAATACTTTGTTTCATCTTTATTTTATTTTGTAGGCATTAAAAAAACATGAAGAACGATATAAGTCTTATCTCTCAAACCTTTATGGTTTGAGAGATATTCACAAGCAAAGTGTTACGGTTTTCTGACACTCAGACCAGGGTATGAAGTAAAAACACAGTTTTATTGAAAATAAAACAAGGCCCCTAGAGGCCAGCACAGAAATAGCAACAATGGCAATAATGACAAAGTGAATGCACACAATGATAATGATAGGTGCTTTGAATGGATAGGGAGTATTCCCCCAAAGGGTTAATAAATTAAATGGGTGAGATATACAAGATTGGCCAACGCCCAGGATAAATAGCAGTCTCTGGAACACAGTCTCTCAATAGCAGGATAGTGGAGTGACTGCACTGAATACACTCTCAAGTTGATATACTAGAGCACAATGTCCAGAGCTGAGCCGGTACCACCAACGTGGGCTACAGAGGAGTGCTATTGCCACGCTGTAATGATCAGAACCAAAATCACCCTTAACTAGAAAAGTAGTAACCCTGCATGTGCCACTTGGATTGTGCCCATACACCCCTTGGGTGCTGTACTGATGGTGACTGCACAAGCTGTAATAGAGCCGAAGCCCTCTGGAGTGCAATGGGAATGTACCTTCAACGTCTGTGGCCCTGAGCCAGAGGATGAACACGGACTGACAAGGCTCGAATGGTGAATAAGAGACACACAAAAGCACTCAGAGGAAAGGCTACGTCAGAAAATGTATGCTTGGCAAGATATATCTGAGGCACCAGACCGGAGACTACAGGCACTGCAAGGGTTAAATGGTTCTGCACACAAGCGAGTACTTTGGCAGCCAACAGAAGGCAAAGCAACCTCAGGCTACAGCTACTGACAAGTGAGAGGAACAGTGAGTCGCTTAAACAGTTCAGAATGTCGCCGAGGCGACTGGAATGACGCAGGAACACTGGAACAGCAGGCAGAACCGGAACGGTAACTGGAACAGAAGACCGGCCGGAACAGCAACCGGAACAGCAGGTAGGACCGGAACAGCACCGGAACAGTAGGCAAGACCGGAACAGTACTGGAACAGCGGACAGGCCGGTGTAGCAACCGGAACAGTAGGCAGGACCGGAGCAGCACTGGAACAGCAGACAGGCCGGAATGGCAACCGGAACAGCAGGCAGAACCCAGGACCGGATTTGCCATAAGGCAGAGTAGGCATCTGCCTACAGGTGCACCCCACAGAGGGGCGCCTGTCACTGAAACCAATTTTTAAAAAAAATATTTTTATTCACAGCGCTCGCGCTGCACAGTGGCAGCAGTAATCAGCCGCATAGTAAGATCTGTGCCTTCTTTGGCACAGACCTGTATGCTGTTACTCCCTCGTCGGCTCTGGGAGGTGACATCATGTTCCAGCGCTCTGCATTATTGAAGAGAAGACCGTGCAGGAGCAAAAGCATACAGTCTGTGCAGAAGGAGGCAGACAGACAATGCGAGGGCAAGTTGGAGCTGATGGGGGCAAGTTGGAGATGATGGGGCAATGTGGAGATGATGGGGGCAATATGAGGGCAAGTTGGAGCTGATGGGGGCAATGAAGCTGATGGGGGCAAGTTGGAGCTGATGGGAGCAATGTGAAGGCAAGTTGAACCTGATGGGGCAAGTTGGAGCTGCTGGGGGCAATGTGAGGGCAATATGGAGCTGATGGGGGCAATATGGAGCTGATGGGGGCAATGTGAGGGCAATATGGTTATGTGGGGGGTAATGTGGAGATTTGGAGCGTTGTGTAGGTGTCCAGTGGAGATGGCCAATGGAGGGGGGGGTGCGCTTCAGATTTCTGTGCCTACAAGCTCCTGAGATGTAAATCCGGCCCTGGCAGAACCGGAGCAGTACTGGAACAGCAGACAGGCTGGAATCAATCACAGAGCAGGGTCGTCAGCCAGAGCCGGGTCAAATCACGGAGCAGGGTCGTCAGCCAGAACAGGGTCAAATCACGGAGCAGGGTCGTCAGCTAGAACCGGGTCAATTCACAGAGCAGAATCAGGAGCAGAGTCAGACTAGCCGGGTCGGTACACAGGAGACACTGGAATATGGCAACAAGGCGCAGCAACAGGAACACCACGAAAGGGCAACTGACAATTGCCCAAGCTCCAGCATATAACGGTACATCCTGGGCGGGCCAATCAGTCTCCACCAATGCACAGGCAAATCATGTCAGATTGACAGAAAGACAAGGGGACCGTGATACAAAGTTTCCCCTCCCACCCCTTTTACCTAGTGTAAGTCATCTCTTCTCAGATGTGGAATCTGGTTGTAAGACCAGACAGATCAGCAGGGGACAATCTTATTCCTATGAGAACAATGAAAGCCCTGCCCCCTTGGCAAGTTTTTCAGATTTTTCCCTTATCTTAATTGAAGATTGTCCCTCTCTGCAATCTACCTGGACACTCCCTGCTGATCTGGCTGAACAGTGTTACATCAGTAAAAGGGGCGGGAGGGGGATACTCTGTCATTGAATTACTCTTGAACTACAACTCTGATAGAACTGAAATAACACTCTCCAAAGTCCAAATACTATGAAGATTAATTAGAGCTGCTTTTATTATGAACCATTACTATCCCTTTAAATAGAGTTTCAAATCCAGAGAGGCAGGGGTAAATGACAAGAAGCTCTGGAAAGGGGCTGGGTATTCCAGGAGATTAATAGCCTTTGTTGTCTGGCAGCCTGATGCCATAAGATAAGGGACTGTGAGCTGTCATCAGTTTTCTGATTAAGTCCAATTAAGTATTTTCATCTCCTGGGGAATGGGAAAAGGGATAGTGACTATGTTAATGCAGCCCTTTGTATAGGTTTATATCATTATACTGGTTGGAATAGGACAATGAAAAGAAATACACATGAGCTACAGTACAAAAATACAGTTCAGGACTAGGGATGGGTGAACCTTATTGCTTAAAATTGAAACAGGAGAAAAATAGCACTTTCCACCAGTCTAGAAATGTTCCTCTTCTTCCTGCCTAGCTCATTGCATTGAACTCAATGGTAAGACTAAATTTCTACCACCATGTGGCAAGCCTGCCTTCTTTTTCCGTGGACATAGTATAAAAGGGGTGTCAGGTTCTCACAGCATGTCATTTCTGTATTTGTGACAGACAGATAAAGAAATTTCATTTTGAGCTAGAGAAGACAGGCTAATAAAGTGGAGTTGAAGTTTAGTTTACATAGTCTTGTAGGCAGGAAATTTGGTATCTGTGTGTGGGGAGTCTGGGGGGCACTCAGGAGGAGAGAAATAAAGATAGAAAGGAGGTTTACCCCAAATAACCCAAAATTCTGTGTGACTGATTGGAAGAACACAGACAGCCATGATCCAAGTTCCTTCATGACCTGGTTGTTTTCTGTGCGCTAGGGGAGTCTGGGGGTGTGAGAAGGGAGCAAAGGAGATTTATACCAAATACCACAACATTTTCTGTGAATGAGAAGACACAGACAACTGTGATAAAAGTTCAGTTCTCTTTGTGTGGGGGAAGATGTAGTTATGCAGTGAGTGTTATTTTTTTCTGCTGATAGGGACAGTTAATAAAAAACAAAAAATTAAAATAGTTTGACTAATAGGTGACAGAGACCCTGAGGTGAGCAGTAACTGAGGCAGACAGATAGTACAAAAGATAGAGAATTTTGTAAAGGCTGAGACATCACACACACAGTCAGTTTTGTTGTGTACTTATGTGCACTGTTTAATAATGTTCAGCAAATGTAAAGGGGCAGGGGTAGATCAAATAGAATAAAAATAGTGCAGGCACACGTTAATAAAGCGGTAGTCCAAAAACTGACTGCAGCCACATTTGCTGCAGTATGTACAATAAAGGACGATGATCATTGTCTTCCTGAGGAGACTCTTTTTCAAAATCCCATAAAAAAGTTCCACCGGCAATAGTAATATTAATAAACCATCTAAGATCACTGAAGAGGAAAAGTCACTTTCTAGTGTTAATGGCATAACAGAGGCAGGTGTAGCAGTTCATCCAACTGACGGGGAGAGTAAAAAAAACAGTCCTCAATGTAGTGGTGAATGTGCTGAAAGGGGAAAAGTAAAAAAAAAATTGTTTGAGACTTCGAAAATCCTAGAGGCGATGCAGGTGATGCTGAGGGTGACCTAGTTATTGATGATGTTGATACGGAGTATATCCAGCACCTGCCTCTTCTACAGATACAGATGAAGGTGAGAGTGAAAGAGATGATGATATGGCCAGAAAACTAGCTAAAAGGCAAAGGCTCAATCTTGTACCACTGGAAGGAGTGATTGTTTATAAAACTGTTTGAGAAATCATCCTGTCAGTTATCATCAGCACCATCACAGCTTCCACCCAGCCACGCACACAAAATAATCATCAACACAGGTCATCAACATCCACAACCCTGGCTATGATGAGTGATTCTGCTGCTGTTTGAATTGTAGAACCTTTGACACCAACTAGTACAACGACAACATCTAGCCCCAATAGTAACAGTCCCTCAGGAACCTCTTAGTCTACAGTGTGGAGATTCTTTTACTAGTGATCCAAAGCTAAACATGTTGCTATCTGTTGTCTGTGTAAGAAGCATATGAGAATGGGAAAGCAGGATCACACCTAGGCATGTCCTTATTGAGATCCCACCTGAAGACAACCATAGCTCTGAATGGGAGACACACTATCACAATGTCAGAGGTGTCACAACTAGCAGCAGCATAAGTACTCTTAAAACTCCCCAGTGCTCTGGGTTACATAATAGAAATACAGTTGATATATCACAGAGTGTGTCAAGATTTCCTGCTCATGCGGAGCATGACTAATATTCTTTTTGGGGATGACAAGATTCAGTAGGGGGAGATTCACTAAGGCATGAAAAGGAAGTGATAAAATGGAGATGACATCTCCAGTGATGTAACTTCTCCAAGTCCTATGTTATTCTATGGAGCCAATGAACTAAGATTTCTCCAACTTTGGTGAAGTAATATAGTTACATGGTTCTTCCATTATGTTTTGCCATCTTAGAAAGAAGTAAAGACCTACACAAAAATAATCCAGTAGTAAGCCTGTGGAACAATAAACTTGCCAAAATGTTGGCGTGTGACATGCTGCCCTATACTTTTGCTGGAATATCCCAAGCCACAGTTATTTTTTAATAATGACTGTGCTGGTGTTTAACACTGACACAGTGGGAAATTGGTTTTCTGTGAACATTCCTGCAGGAGATTTTGTTTACTTTTTACCCATCTCTATTCAGGACAATTACACATATTAACATGTCTTGACCGGCCATATCCAGACACAGGGAATGTCTTACACCCTATCTGGATGATCTCATGCTGAAGGTCTCTTCAACATACGAACTTTACAGGGCTGGGTGGTCAACCTCAAAAAGTCCTTCTTCATAATATCTAATCTTCCTCCAGAGAGGGTCTTCCTTTCAGAGGATAAAGCCTGGACTTGTCCATGTGGTTTTTCTCAGGCCCTTGCCCATCAATTGGCACCAGTTTCTATCTATAAATAAATATATCTGTGGTGGTGGCTTCAGGAAAGCCTCCTGAAAATAAGAAGGCCATTTGCTATTGTGGAGTGGTATGTAGTAACAATGGATGACAGTCTGTAAGGTTGGGGAGCAACTAATGCTCAATGGGTGGCTCATGGTTTTGGTGTAGCCCAGAGAGCAAACTTTCTATCAATGTACTGGAAAATCAGGCAATCTCAATGGCTGTCCAGCACTGGTCCTAGCTGCATCACCGGGTCCAGATCCAGTCCAACAAAGAAATAGTGGTGTATATCAATTGTAAAGAAGGGGCCAGAAGCACAGCCAGGTGGTCAGAGGTTTGGTTGATTCACTCCTGGGCTCATGTTCTGGCAATAATGGCATTCATGTCCTGGGATTGGACTTTCTCGGTCATCTGGATCCCAGGAAATGGGAACTAAAGCAGTATATTGTCAATAACATATTTCAAAGAGGGATCAAAAGGTTTCATAGTTTTGATCCTGGTCCAAGGACCTGTAGGCCTTAGCGGTGGATGCAATGGTGATGCCATGGCAATTCTCACTGGCATCTATGTTTCCACCTCTTCCTTTTATCCCTATGGTGAAAGATGAATGTGGACTGAGCTCATGTAAATCTCATTGGTTCACAGTTATGATCAGAGCACACCCCAAGATCTAAGTGGCATATTTATTGAAAAACATGTAAAATATAAAAAAAGTCACAACAAATGGAGAATAAAAAGATATATATAAAACTAATAGCAAATGAAGAATAATAAATAATATAAAAGCTAAATAGAAAATGGCAGGATAATAATGAATACATGACTAGAACAACAGAAATAAATCACAATAATAAGGAGAATCAGTATGTCTACTAAATGGACCAACTGGCTGGAGGGATATTAAGCAAAGTAGAGACAAATATATATAGTGAGCCTAATGGGAGGTCATACAGAGGTTCCCATCAAAAGAAATGCTAGGGGGTAATGGTATGATAATTGGATGAAACAATGTAGAGTGTTAATGTTCTTATAAGACATATTCTTGCATATACAGCCATCTGTCCACATATTCCCCATTTGATTTATCTCTTACTAAAAAGTTTCTTGCTTAAATAGCAGATAAGGTGGTTCCATTTTAATTGCACTAAACTTATGACTAGTTTCAATTAGTTTAGTCCATAAATACAAGTATATTGGAACTATGCCCACAAACTTGACAATTTATTTTTATGCATTCATTTATTCAAGGCAAGAGAGCTCTGATTGGTGCAAGACCCCATAAAACATTCACCGCCATAATCAAACTTGCTGCAAAAAAACTTTATTATCCTGAAGGAGAAGAGTATTTTGCTCTAGTGATTTATATCACTTCAATTTTTTATCATTGGGATATTGATCAGGAACAATACATTGGCATATAGACAAGCCAAACAGATATGGGAAAAGAGGAAGATAATGGAGAATCCAGAAGTTCATTTGCTTATCTGCTATTTAATCAAGAAACTTTTTTGTAAGAAATAAATCAAAATGGAGGACATGTGATAAGATTGGTGTATGTGCAAGAATATAGAAAGAAGATTTTTCATTGTCAGTATCTTAGTAAAAGGGGATTTTTTTGTACTTAATTAATCTGTAAGTCCTTATACAGGCACCATGTGGATTAATTTTCTACCACTATGAGGCAAGACACTTGTAAACAAAGGTCTCTGGAAGAGGAGGTTCTCTCACAGCCCTTTTTAACTCCTGCGCAGTAGCAGCAGCAGCAGTAACAACAATAACAGCAGCATTTGTTTAATGGCTAGCCAAGACACAAAGGAAAAGGTAAGGTAGGAATGAGGTCACCACTCCAGAGAACACTGAGGACACCCATGCCCAGGATTCAAACCACATGTTTTGGCCATATATTTTGATAAAGCTGCAGTAAGCCATGAATAACTTAAGAGGCCATTTTAATATTTTTTTTAATCACACTATATTTTAATAAGCTAAGATATTTATAATCCTGAAGGAGGGAAGCTGTCCTTTCTTCCAACCATTTCATGGTCCCAGGTGCAATCAGTTAAATCTGCAAACGTCTTCTTAGTTGGGTGAGTATTCTCACATAGCCACCATCACATTACTTTAAGATGTAGATATTGTGTGGTGTTTGATATTAGTACAATTCTGGACTCTCTTTTTTGTTCTTTTCCTATTACTACACATTTGGCAGGTTTGGGAAATAGCTGAACTAAGAACAAGAGGTCATCCATTAAGACTAAAGCAAAGTGTTTTTGACTAAAACAAAGGCAGGTATTTTTTACATTAAGGGTGGCAAAGCTATGGAATTATTTGCCTTGGAATGTTGTGCTTGCAGATTCTGTAACTACTTTAAAAAAATAATGGATACCTATCTAGCACAGAACAATACTGAGAATTATGACAGATGGTTTCAGTGCTGATATGTTGCTGAACCAGGGAACTATCTGTCTGCCATTTGAGGTCAGGAAGGATTTTTTTACCCACGTAAGGCTTTATTGGAAATGGCTTCAATGTTTGTATTTTTATTTATGTCTTCATCTGCATCAACAGGGGTGATTTGGCATGGGCTCAGTCTCCTGATTTAAAGGGGGCTTTTAATCCTGTGAGTACTAGAGAGGACTCTAATGCATTGCTTCACAAAGGTTTAAAAGCCCTGTTCAAACCAGTGGGAGTTTGGGACATTTTTATTTCAACCCTATGGTGCAGTTGGTTTGCTTGAAAATTGCCTCTCTTTGTCTTAATGAATAAGACCCACAATTTATTAATTTTAGGTTGAAAAAAATGCTTGGTCATTAAAACTCTTGAACAAACAAATCCCATATGCAGGACTTGGAAACTGTACTGCGCTTCACATGTTGCAGGCAGATAAGGGACTGTTTTAATAAACTAAAAATATTTAATACATTGAACTGTGCCCACAGGCTGTGGATCTCTGTAGATTAAAGCCAGTTTCACTATTGCATGTAAAATGCAGCCCAGAATGCTTTCCTTACCTGTTTCAATCGCAAATGAACATCAGCTAGAAGGATATGTAAAGCAGACACAAAATTATTGGTTAAAAGGAGAAGCAAATGATTGCAAAAAATAATTACAAATATTTGCATTTAGTCTTCAAAGAATATGAAAGTAAATTTAAAATGTAGTTGCGCGAATAATGATATACCTAATATTGTATTTTTTACTCCCTAATATTTCAGTCCCAAATATAGGATTTAAAATAAGTTCTGACTATTTTTTTAAGTCACTATCCAATGATTTTTACAATCCCAATAAAATTCAGCCTCGCAGTATCCTCCAGAAACAGTAAAATAAGTGATTAAATAAAATGTAAGGATCTTTCAGTATATTAGATTAGTAACACATAAAGATATATAGATATATGCTTAGCTTAAATCATAGCCTTAGAAAATGAAATAAAATGAATTTCAATCCAAAGTAAAGTAAATGAAAATGTGCATTTATTAAAAAGGGAAGGTATGTATGAATAATAAAAACATAGAGCAAAGGTAAAAATTACTATAATAAAAATGATAACGGAAACAGGAACATAAAATGATAATCCCAATTTGCATGGCATATTAATATGGAAATCAAAAGCCACTACTGTAGGGAATAAAGTCGCCAAATGGGCTTAACTCCTTAAGGACTACATGACGTACTATGACCGTCATGGTTCTTAAATACTTAAGGACCGATGACGGTCATAGTATGTCACGTACTTTTACTTACAGCACTCCACTGGGAGCACTGTAAGTAAAAATGAGGCCTAAAATTGACCGTTCCAAGACTGGAGCGATCTCTTTCAGGCCCCAAAGCGGAGCACTGATACACGCAACAGGTCACGCATACCGGTGCGTCGGCAAGGATCAAAGTGGTCCTTGTAGAACGGAAATGTCCCAGGACCGCTGATCCTTAAGGGGTTAAAGTATTCCCAATCATATGGAAAAACTCCAGTGTTCTATTTGAACAGAGACTGGCTTTTATATGGCCAGTCTCTGTTCAAAATGGTTCCCAGGCTTCCGATCCAGGATGTGGAGTTATGCACCTCCCAGTCAATCAGTTTTGAACAGGAGGGATTTCCTTTGATGTTCCCATTTCTCACTCTATTTAGAGTGAGTTTTGGGAACAAAAAACACACAACGAAAGTTGGGCCACAAGTTGGATTCTGTGGCCCAACACTCGTAGTTCCTGTTAGTAGGGCAATTGGATTCTGATGGTACCAATCTGTGTATACTGATCTGTATTCTTTTTTGCCTTACTGCATGTTTTACTGAGGTTTATTAAATTAGAGCCTAGGATTGGTGTCCTGCACCCAGGGTTCAGTCTCTTTTATCTCACAAGTGACATATGCAACAAAGAAATATTTTGAAGCATATAATGCTGGTCTTGCCAAAATGACAGTCAAGCCATGAAAAGCCAGGCAATTCCTCACCAAATAAGATAAACAGCTAACCCCAGATGTACACTTCAACCTTTTTGGGCCTCATCGGTGAAGTGCAGCTGATCCCTCTAGGCAGTTGTGAGCAAGGGGTCCACATCTGGATTCCCCCATTAACTCTTAGGGTGACCAACCCCAAGAGCAATTTGCATATAGAAATGGAATGGTCAGAGATGTTCAACTTATGAGCCTGCAAGGGTATGCAAGAAGCTCAATAGGACTGGTGTCCTGCACCCATGGTGTAATCTCTTTTAGCTCACAAGTGCCATAGACAGAGAATAAATATTCTGAAGCATATCATACTGGACCTGCCAAAATTACAGGCCAGCCACAAATTGACAGACAATTCTTCTCTGAACAAGGGAAACAGCTAACCAAAGAAGTAAGTTTCTGCTTCACTGGGCCTTCGCATTGAGGTAAAGCTGATCCCTCTAGGCAGTATCCTCCAGAAACAGTAAAATAAGTGATTAAATAAGTGATGTAGTAACACGTATGCTGGTGAGATAGCTCAGTGTTAAAGTCCCTGCCTGTGGAGTCTGTTTAACCTGCAAGGTTTCAAGTTCAAATCCCAGCATGGTCAACTCAGCCCTTCATCCTTCTGAGGTTGGTAAATGAGTACCATTGATTGGGTAATAATAGAGTCTATTATTTCAGCTGATGATTCGGTTAATTCCGAGAGCATGTGCTGAAAGTGCTTTGAGTCCCACGGGGAGATATAAATATACTATATACTATGGAAGATATATAAATACTAGCTATTATTATAAAGATATATAGATATAAGCTTAGCTTAAAGGGACAGTAATTCATAGTTTTAAGACTAATTAATATTGTAGATAGTAAAAAAAGTCAAGTAATTGAGGACATTCCAATCTCTTAAACATTTATGGCTTGAGAGATATATGATTTCAAAGTTCCCCCTCCCTCCCCTTTGACTGTGGTACTTCAGCAGATCTGAAATAGCGAGATATAGAAAAAATACTGATTTGGGACAATCTACAAAATGTGCTTGGTTTGGCCTAACAACATCCCATTAAAATAAACACTTTCCTGTACTCCTGATGTTCAGAGTGGTCTTCAGCATGGTAGCCTCCAGTTTAAGCCTTCATCTGTCAGCTTCTTATCTTCTGCAAGAAAGAAAGAAATGTTAATAATCTGTAAGTCCCTAAAGTTCAGTGTCAATAAATGTATGCTGCCTGCCCCACTGGAAGAAGAGTAGATGAAAAATCCCTCCCCTTATATACCTCTCGGGCTGTTGCCCAAACCAGACAGAGGTAAATTTGAACAGAGACTGGCTTTTATATGGTCAGTCGCTGTTCAAAATGGGTCCAAGGCTTCCATTGGCTGGGATGTGGAGTTATGCGCTTCCCAGCCAATCAGCTTTGAGCAGGAGGGATTTCCTTTGATATTCCCATTTCTTACTCTATTTAGCTTGAGTTTTGGGAACAAAAAATTCACAATGAATGTTGGGCCACAAGTTGGATTCTGTGGCCCAACACTCGTTGTGGTTCCTGTTGGTAGGGCAATTGAATTCTGATGGTACCACTGTGTGTATATGATCAGAATTATTCTGAAGCATATCTTACAGGTTCTGCCAAATTACAGTCCAGCCACGAAATGCCAGACAATTTCTCTCTGGACAAGGGAAATAACTAACCCCAGAAGTATGTTTCTGCCTTATTTGGTCTCTTTGGTGAGGTGCAGCTGATCCCTCTAGGCACTTGTGAGCAAGGGATCCACATCTGGATTCCCCCATTATTCTTTGGGTGATCAACCAACAGATGTGGCCTTAACTATCTGAAAGTGGTAATTTTATATACAGTTGCATATTTTACTTGTTTATATATTTATTATTTTATATATTTTCACTAATATTTCATGCACTATATTGTATTAATGATTTATGATTTTGCTAATATGCATTTGGCCTTCTCTGATATTTTATTCATGATTCTCGCTAGCAAAGTAAAAATTGTTTTTGTTTTTGGATATCCATTGTCACAGCTAACTAGGCCTGCTGGGATATTTTGCAGAGGAGGACAGAGGTTAGACAAGGGAATATTACCAGCCCTTACTACTGGACCTGTAGTCCATATCCTGGGCAACAATAATGGGATTCTTAACTTGAGAGTGAAACAGGAGACAGACCTGAACAGACAGAAAATGAAGGTTAACAGGACTTAAAATTTTAAGTCTTGCTTGAATATCTTAAGGCAGACAGAAGTACAGACTAGACTAGCACACATGATACATGTTAGCTTGAGATTCAGGTAGCAAACAAAAATACAGGCTGGATAGGAATACTGCACACTTGTGAAAAACACAGTCTGACAAGGCTAGCAATTGTAAACTTAGCAAGACATAGAGGAGAAACTAAGCAGAAAGGAAGACTGCAATTCATCTGATGGCCATTCACTGGGGTAGTATGGCACTACAGGGCAGAGATTCAGCTGTAGAGATTAAATACTGGAATGTTCAACAAAGCAGTGGTATAATGCTGAGGTATGGTGCAGGCAAACAAAGTCAGTTGGAGATGCTCTATTGGGCTATCACATGACTATGTTTGAACTGAGCATTGAGTCTTCTAGGGGAGGGAGAGAGAGAGAATGTAGGCTTGTAAAACTGATGACAATGTGTATGTGATGCCCTCCCTTACACTTCCCCAGCAGTTCAACAACCCTGAAGATTGAGTGCATCCTCTCTGCTCCACCACATACCCACTGGGGAACTGAGAGGATTGTCTCAGACTTTAGCCCCACAAACAGAATTGCTCCTGTAACCATTTTTATCCCATAAGGGTGTGAATTGCACATCCCTGTGGCACTAAAAGGTTTCCAAAATGAGAAAATTGCAGATAAACTATATATCATAGCTTCTCTAAACTTTTCTACTCACTGAAGCAGCTAAGTAGGCTACTGATAAGATAATTCAAGTAAATACAGGATTTGCAAGGCCTATGTTTGTAGATTGAAAGAAAAAAAAAAAGAATAAAACATCAGACCAGAATATAAGTATAGAAGTAAGATCACTTTATGTAAGCAGTTAAAATTATAGTAAAAATAAATAATGGCTATTAGACAATTCAATGACTAGAGAATTAACAGAGAAAGTGATGGAGAGATGTGATTGTTAGGGAATATACTGTATAAAAAAATATATGTAAATAACCCACTGAACAGCAGAAAATGCTTAAATGCTTCATAAGAACCCATTAACCGGGAGATATACAGTAACAGGATCAAAAAGTGGAGGTAGTGTGCTAATAAGCAGGGACTAAATCAAAGAGACCTTCTATGGTAACAGATAGTGCCACTACCAGTCTGTCTGGTCCCAGAATGGATGAAAGAATGGATAACAGAACCAGAATTGCTTAGTCTGATATACCCCCACCCCATCCTTAATGCCCTTACAGGATAAAAACTTATACAAAGGAATTTGAATATCCAATACCAGATCCCTGTATAAACATGTCACTCATACGGACCAATTCTATTTAAGCCATGATAGTAGTGCGCTGATCGCTTCTGCAGTCTCCTTACCTCTCCTTTACTTGCTCCTACTTCACCTCTTCTCAGGAGCTTTGCTGCAACTGCTCCATTCTTAGAGGTGATGTTCCCAAGTGTGGTCTTCCACCTCTTAGTACTTCACTCACTGTAATGCAGGGATGGGCAAAAATTCTCATTTTGTTCCTAAGGAGATTTTCATGAAAAAAAACATGTTTTTCCATTTTTCCTGAGGGAATTTCAGCTAATAGAGCAAAAGATACATTTTCTGCCATTTCACTAACGCCACAAAATTTTCGTATCCAACAACTGCAGTTTCTACTTCCAATGGCAGTTAAAGTTCCTGCCTCAATACTATAAAAATGGGTAGTGTAGTTTAGGAGAGAAAGAGACTAGAAGCAGGCAGAGAGAGGAGGAGAAGAAAAAAATAAAACTAAAAGTTAAAATAAAATGTGCTTTATGACCAACAAGAGAAGCTGGATGGACCCTGCTTTGCTGATACATATGTGGAGAAGGAAGTTAGCAACAGCAGTGGTCAAGGGAGCCTACATACCCTGCCCCCATGATTCCATGTCCCCCACTGGTATTGTCCCTATGGGAAACTATACTGAAGAAACTGGAATTGGATGACAGCATGAACAGTAGCACACATCAGCTCCCTGCGTCTGCTTTAACTGCTCCCAGTGTACCTTCTTCTTCTGAGGAGATGACAAGTTTGACACTGTCAAACAACGAGAGTTTGCTTTTATCCTATGATGTTCCCACAATTTGTGTGAGTTGTGGGAACAAAAAACAACAATGAGCATTTTGCCAAAATGTGAGTTTTGGCCAACAATGCTCTTTTTGCCATGTACCTCACCAACAATAGAATAGCTGAGGTACATGGTTGAATTTTTTAGGCATTAGTGTTTTTACTATTAATTCCGCTTTTTTAACGGTTGCAATAGTATCGAGCCCCATGTCCGCAGAGGTGGAAATGATTCTTTGCTTTGACCCCAAGCATCTTTCACTGAAGTCCCTTCAATGCTAAGAAACATCTGGTGGGTGGAATTTGGGGTCCTGGAGTCCTACCACTAAGAGTAATGTCAACCTCCTTGTGCACAGATTACAGAAGCAGAAAACTTTTTCTTGAAAACACATGCTATAACACTTCTGGCTGATTATTCATTAAATAGACATTAGTTATCAAACTTTTACCCGCAGTGACACCTGGGTGTAGACGTGCTAAGGTACAATAAGGGTCTTGAGTTATGACATTGAGGCAAATTTGACCTGAGTCTACCTTGTCATATGGGTAAATGATGGTACTGTGTTAGTCATAGAAAAAGCAGGAAACTGCTAGAGTAAAAATGATACTGTTATTGGATAACTGAGGGACTCTAGGATGCAAGCTTTCAAGATAACTTAGTTCTCTTCTTCAGGCATAATAAGAATGAAGGCTGAATACATGGCAGGATAAACACTCATGCATATTATTTTAACATTTAAATTCCACTGGCAGTGAATATTCTTATCAGTATTTCTATAATTCATTTATTATGTGCCAGTAGTTGGCTCCAGTGACATTTTGTCTTTAGCCAGCTATGGCTAAGTCTATAGAATGTATGGGTTAACACTCCAAGTACCAGAGGAATGCACAACCTAGTGGCTACTCAGCCAATAAAGGTATTTTTCTCTACCTGCCTCCTACCTTGTCATATGCACTATGCTGCATTTGACATTGTATCCCTTTGATTACTCCTCATATACTATTATTATCATAATATTGCCACAGTTACATTTTTGAGTAAATTCTTCGCCAGAACCTTATTTAAATTTGACCGAGTTATTTGGATAATCCCGGCTATACTCCCTAATCGCTAAGGTCTGATGGCTAGTTCTAGTGCCTGTTAGTTTATGGACTCACATAAGCTATCACTCTTCTCTGAGGCTAAGTAAATCTGGATTCTGTCATATATTTCTTTGCAAACTTCAGATTATACTTTTTAAACTACACCATCTCATATAAGACTTTGGGGTATTTCAGGGTTCTCCACTGAAGTGTATCTGAACCTGTCTTTTACTCATCAGGAGGAGGAGAATGACAAATACTGTTTTAGAATAATCATAATAATAACATATTTCCAAGAAGGTGAAATTGGCATTAGATTTGTTTTTACATATTACCATTAAATATGGATAAAAAAACATGGCTTCACCTTTATAAGTAGATCCATAACCATTTTGGCCTTGCATAAATAAAAACATTTGGCTTCTTTGTGACATGCTCTTTATAACCCTGCTTTACTTTCCCTCCAGTTAATTTCCAGCTTCCATATATATCCATTCCAGCTCAGAAGTACCATAAATATTGAAAATAATAATATTCACATTCAAATAATTTTATACATTTATTTTGTTTTTTTGGTTTTTGTTTTTTTTAATTCACTGTTTACTTTTCAATTTCCATTTCAATTTCAATACAAAAACAAAACAGCCATACAAACAAAGCAATGCCTTGAATTGTTTTATTGAATTAAAGCTATAATAACATTTTATTTTCATTTTCTCTTTTATTAACTCTTTGAGTACCAGAGGACTGTGCAACGCATTGCTTTGCAAGGTATTTCACACCCTTCTGGTCTTCAAGGCTGATGCTTTTCTTGATTTTTAATGTGCTGTATTATTTATGAATTTACTTTGTTGTGTGTAATGGAGTGATATGTACAAAAAAGCAAAAGTGACCCAATTTGGGTGCAAACTGTCTGCACCATAATGAACTAATAAACATGTCTTTAACCCACTGAGTGCCAGAGGGATACGCAATGCATTGGATACCCCTCTGGCACTCAAAGGGTTAATATGTTAGTAATGCCTTTATATAAGTTGATGCAGTATAGTAGATGTTAAAAAAATAAAGTATCTCGAGAAAGTCCCATCTCTCAAACCTTTATGGTTTGAGAGATATTCACCGCTAAAGTTCCCCCTCCCCTTCCCGACAGCAGGAGATTCGAGTTGGCTCTACAGCAGAGCTGAAATCGCGCTTTTTAAAAATAACTACTTAATTGGAACGGTCTACAAAGTATGCTTGCAAACCAGGCACACTTTGTAGGCCATTCCAATGAAGTAATTCTTTTTAAATAGTGTGATTTTGGCTCTGTTGAAGAGCCACTGGCTGGTCCCAATACCGGGATCTCCTGCTGTCAGTAGAGCACTGACATCAGGAGAAGGGGAGGGGGGAACTTTAGTGGTAAGTATTTCTCAGACCGTAAAGGTTTGAGAGATGGGACTTTCTTGAGATACTTCAATTTTTTAACATCTACTATACTGCATAAACTTAGATAAGGACATTACTAACCCTTTAACCTGCAGGATGCTAGAGAGATCTCCAGTACATTGCTATGCAAAGTATTGGAGACCTTTTTTGAATTCAAGGAGTTAAGGGTCTCATTTAAATAAATGGGATTTTTGGTTATTTTATTTGTCCCCTATGGTTCAGTTGCCTTGCTCCAGAATTGCTCCACTTTTACTTGGGCATATTGTCCACTAGTTCCCACGTGGTGACATCTGTGCCTTCAGGCTACAGTGTGCTACTCTACTGTCTGTAATGAGGCTCAGAATGTTTCCTTTATCTGCTCTGGTTAAAAATGTTGAACTCATGATCTAGCTGTGGTACTGCCAAATACCAATGCCACAGATCATCCATCTCACCACATAGCATAGCACAAGCCAATCACAGAGGCCAATCCAATGGGAAGCTAAAGGTAAAAAAAAATGCAAACTAAATCTGGTGGGTTCTTGTGTAAATGTATATAAAGGTACAGTACATGAAAGAGGGAGTCTTAGACACATAATAAAATAAGAACAATTCTGGAGCAAACCCACTGCAGCATAGGGGACAAATTAATACCCCAATTGATTTAAATTGGTCTTTTAACTCCTTGAATGCTAGGGATGTATTTAGCATTTATGTGGTCAACAGACCCACTTCAGTTATTGAGAATATTAGGAATATTTATTTCTTCCCTATGAAGCATTTATTTCCCCACATAATTGCTTCTCTTTTCTTTATTGCATGAGGATCAGAGAGTTTGTTTGTGTGTTCCAGACAGAAGCTGGCAATGCAGCATTGTGCCATCTAGATTATGTGATGGTCAGTGGCACAGTGAGATTTACACATGCTCACAAGCTACAATCTCCTGCTCTCATAAAGATATTCAAT
The DNA here is from genome assembly GCA_037306005.1 of Rhinophrynus dorsalis. Taxonomy (NCBI): domain Eukaryota; kingdom Metazoa; phylum Chordata; class Amphibia; order Anura; family Rhinophrynidae; genus Rhinophrynus; species Rhinophrynus dorsalis. The sequence continues at coordinate 335,081,907 of CM074720.1, read as the reverse complement.
GAGGGTAGCATTAAAGACTATAGTAACGGACAATCACACGTCACTATAGTGGCAGTGGAGCGAATGCAGGAATTTTCCAGTGCACCCACAATGGAGTTGGTGTCTAACATCAGTGGCTGCACTTAAGGGTGTTCATTACAGTGTATGATCTCTAGTGCATACTGGTGAACACACTCTGCCAGTTTAAACACAGCTGCTCAATCTGATTGGCTGGGGTGTGTGTAAGCCAATGGCTGTGAGGGAATTGGAAGTGAGACTGCCCATATATAATGGCAGGCTCACTTCCAGTTCCCTCAGTGTGTAACAGGCAACGGCCCATGAGGAAGAAGGAGAAGGGGGGTTCTGTGCTGCATAATACTGTCTCCGCTTCCGCCACCTCTGCGGCCGCACACACCGGCAGAGACAGCAAACAATATTAAGTCTGAAGCTAAGTATTGTGTAGAAATTATTTTATCATGGCGTTATTTATCATGGCATTTATGAAAATATTTATTGGGAACAACATTGTATATTACTAACTGGCAGCATATTTATGGAACCGGACAGTAGTAATACATTCTTTAACCCTTTTTGAACATCAGAGAGGTACGCAACGCATTGCTTTGTGTACCCATCTGGCACTCAAGGGGTTAACGTATGTATTAGTGTGACACTTATTTCTGCATTATACTTAAAACTTTCTTTCTTTCTTTTTTTTTTTACAGCAAGAAGACTGAAGAAAGAAGAGTAAGAACAGAAGATGACCAGGAAGCTGAGGACTCCACTTGACATCAGGATTAACGTAAGTGTTACTTGTAATGCGATGTTGCTTTACTTAGTCGGGTTAACCCTATGAATACCGGCAGGGTAATTATACCCCACTAGGGTTAATTCTACTTACACTGAACACTTTTTAGGTACTTTGGATTTATTGATATGGGGCTTAAGGCCCATTATCAATACATCCACTGTGGACTTAGGTTTTTTTTTTGCCCGTTAATAGCTGTGTTAGCTGACTAAAGATCCGATAACGGACTTTATGGCCAAACTAACTTAAATTTTATGCAATAAAGTGAGTCCCTAATCGGATTTTTACAGCTAACGCAGTCCTTTAAATGGCAGCTTGGAGTGTTTTTTTTATTCCCATTAGGCCAAAACACGTTAGTGTTTCGGCTGGTAGGGTTTTTTGGCGGCATTTTTTCATAGCACTGATCTTTAAATCAATGCTATAAGGTGTCATAAACTTTAGACCTATTTGTTTTAGGTTTTCTATTATATTGCAGGTGAGTTGCTGTCTTTACATGTGCAGGAATTACAAACTGATTTGTTTGGCAGACAATATGTTTCTAAGTACTGGCTGAGGGGACTAATGTTCTAGGTCTCATTCTTAAAGTTGTGTCTTGTTGACAGCTTGGAACATGTACTGGTTCTAATATCTTCACTAGTAATAGTACAACTGGGATGTATTTGCACTAATGAAGCACTGGACTCAGTCAAGTTCCAGGTCTTTTAGGGGCAGCAGTTATGTGAAACGATTGTCCTGTTCTTATGAACCTGCTGTCCTGATTGTTGACTATTGGGGGGGTCTTGTGTACTTTGTCTAGTTTTCTTCCTACTGTTGCTTAGCCACAGGACATCTGATTGAGCTTCAGTTGTACTAATTAACTACCTGCAGCTGTCAGCACTTAGCCTGTTATCTGCATCCAATCTGGTTGATCCAACACCATTATATGCTCAGTTTTCCATGCAACACATGCTTTGTTATTATAGCTGAGTCTGCATAAACCTGCTTTCTTGACTAAAAGCTTAATTATGAAATGACGCACCTTGTGCAAGATTTCAGGATTACATCCCTCTTCAATATGGTAAAAAAAAACAACTGCTTTTAAAAAAATAAAACAAAGAGAAAACAACCCTTTGCTACTTCATATGAATTACTTACATGTGACACCTGTGTTTAGCAGGCATCATTACCCACATATAACCCATTTATTTCAAGATGAAGTGGTGTTGTACAGTTTGGCCAACATATACCTAAGCTTGTCTGCCACACTAGAGTGTTACATTTTAGGATAATCCTACTATTACAGAATTCCACATATTTTGGATTACAAAAATATCCAAATATCAGTAGTGCTAGAATAAATATACAGACCCAATATCTATGCACAGGGTTAGAGTTATTATAAGATGTTATAAAATAAATACACAAAAACAAAATCTAAAAAAGTGTGGTACAATAAGAAGTCCAAGTGTGTCCAAATCACTGCCCCTTGCGTAGCTCACAATATTTAACAGAGCAGCCTCTACTAAAAGATGAGACAGCCCTTATTGAAAAAGTCTTCTGTCTCCATCTATGGTGGATAAATCCTACATTTTAGTACAAAAATGTAACGCCCTAGCCAAGCAGCCCAATTTAAAGCTTTATATAATAATCCTTGCCGGCACTGTGTGTGTGTGTGTGTGTGTGTATATATATATATATATATATATATATATATATATATATATACTAGCAATGTGGGACGGCGCTGCCCGTCAGGATATTTAGGGAATTAATGCAAATACACACACGGATGCAAGACAAACACACACAGAGACACACACGCAAATGCACACACATGCACTGAGATGCATAAAGAGCGACACAGTCATACACACATACATGCAATGCACAACATGCAGACACATAGAATGTGATACAGACATGCAACACACACAGTGAGGAACACACAGGCACACACAGAGACACACACACACACACACAGAAGTGAGTCATAAGGGGGTGAGTGTGAGTGTGTGTGAGTGAGTGGCATTCATTCAAGTAGTTGAAATGCATGTGGTAATTGCACATACTATGGTAGAAAGTGGATTGTGCTGGCTCCCAGGGTGTGAGTGAGTGTGAGTGAGACTATGGTGGAAGGTGGATCATGCTGGCTCCCGGGGTGTGAGTGAGTGTGAGTGATTGCGTGTGAGTGATTGCATGAGTGTGTGTGATTGAGTGAGAGTGTGAGAGAGTTTGAGCATGAGAGTGTGTGAGAGAGTGAGTGTATGAGAGTGAGTTATGAGAGTAAGTGAGAGAGTGTGAGTGTGTGTGTGATTGAGTGTGTGTGATTGAGTTTGTGTGATTGAGTGTGTGAGTGATTGAGTGAGAGTGTGTGAGTGAGAGAGTGTGAGTGTGTGAATTATTGTGAGTGTGTATGATTGAGTGTGTGCGAGAGTGTGTGTGAGTGTGTGTGTGAGAGTGTGAGTGTGTGGTTGAGTGTGTGTGTATTTTTTGTCTGATGTGTTTGTGTCTGTGGTGTAGGAGCGAGTGGCAGCCATTTTGTTTTTTCAGTTACTTGGATAGTGGTGGGTGGGCTGGATAGTGGGGGCAGGCCAACTCCCTGCATGATTTAAAACACTCCCCCATTGAATCACCCAATGGGGGCAGTAACTCCTCCTTACTTAACCCTTTGAATGCCAGAGAGGTACGCAATGAATTGCTTTGCATTGCCTTGAGTACCCCTCTGGCACTCAAAGGGTTAAGTTGAGATAACATAGCAATGTAACACCCGGTGGCTCTTCAGTTGATGCATCGTAGCAATATGCTGAGGGAACAAATAGAAAGTGGTGTTTGAGGCTTGCCCTCTGTAACATACAGCAAAGCATCTCTCTCCCTTTAAGGAGAAAGGGCGGGAATCAGGAAGCAGGTAGTGGAGGAGTGACAGTTGAAAACAGACAGTTAGTGAGGTTGACTGAAGAGATGAAAAGAGTTGCTATTAAGTTTATCCCTGAGTTTGTATTTTGTGGAAACATTACACCCTCGTACTGACACAGAGTGTATGGAGGTTACAATTATCTGTGGGAGGTGAAACAGTTTGTTTGTGGGGTCATGATCCTGAGTGAGAATGTGTGTGGAGAAGGAGAAGTTATTGATATCCCCTACTTCAGGAGCGAGTGGCAGCTATATTTTTTTTTGTCAGTTGGATAGTGGTGGGCGGGCTGGAGGGGGCGGGCCAACTCCCTGTATGATATACATGCCCCCACTGAATCACCTAATGGGAGCAGTAAAGTCCCCATTGAATCACCCAATAGGAGTTGTGTCTCCTAATGAGACATAAATTATGTAATGAGGCATTCTGTTCAATGTGTGTTTGTTTTCTGTGTGTGAGGTACCATAAATTATGCAATGAGGCTTATTCTTTTATATATATATATATATATATATATATATATTTTTTTTTTTTTTTTGCTGGGTAGAGGCACGCACACTTCAAGAGTCTATTGCCTGGGTGCTGTAGAATAGCCAAATAATGCAGAAATAGTTAGGATTGAAGCACTCACAGGACTCTCTTAGGAAGATACAATCAGTTTAATTCCATGATGTGTCAATGTTTCTGCCAGGTACAGCCGGTCTTCCTAAGTCCTGTGAGTGCTTGAATCCTTCATATATATATATATATAAACATGGAGATTGGCTAAAGTTTGCACCAGTACAATTAATAAAGCACGTAAACTGGGAGAAGATTTAATAGCTCAACCAACTACTGCATCTGACAGTGAGACAAACAAGTACAAAAACACCTGTCCTGAAAGTAGCAGTGAGTGTTGAGAAAGTAAAAGTAAAAATAAATTGTTTGAGACCTCTAAAAGCCTAGAGGAATATAAAAGTAGTGGGCAAGAAGTGGCGGATAATGCAGAGGATGACCTAATAATGACTGATGATGATGATGATGATGCAGATCTAGAATGTGCCCCACTAGCATCCTCCCCTTCTTCAGAGACAGATGACGTTGAAAGTGAGATAGATGATGATAAAGACTAGTGTTGAGCGAGCATGCTCGGCCGATGCTCGGATCGGCTCGAGCATCGCTCTGCTCGGCACATGGCGGTACTCGTACGAGTACCGCCATGTGCTCGCCCGCCATGTTCGGGTGGAAGGGATCTGTGCCGGAGGAGGCACAGATCTTGCAGACGCTCCGCTGGACCACCAGGGACTGGAGGTAGGGGGCATTGCGGAGATGAAGGGGGCATTGCGGAGATGAAGGGGCACTTTGTGGAAGGGGGACATTGTGGAAGGGGGACATTGCGGAGATGAAGGGGGCATTGCGGAGATGAAGGGGGCATTGCGGAGATGAAGGGGCACTTTGTGGAAGGGGGACATTGCGGAGATGAAGGGGGCATTGCGGAGATGAAGTGGGACATTGCGGAGATGAAGGGGGCATTGCGGAGATGAAGGGGGCATTGCGGAGATGAAGGGGCACTTTGTGGAAGGGGGACATTGTGGAAGGGGGACATTGTGGAAGAGGGGCATTGTGGAGATGAAGGGGGGCATTGACCAGGCACCCTCCCCTCATCAGAGCAGGGGGTGCCTGGTGTAATGCTCGTGTCGCCCCATTGGATTCAATGGGGCTCGGGTGCTCGGCCGAGCACTCGAGCCTCCGGCGGTGCTCGGTCAGAGCACCCGAGCACCCGAGCATCGGGGTGCTTGCTCAACACTAATAAAGACCAATAGGTTAGGTGAACGACAAAGGCTCAATCTTTCACCACTGAAAGGGAGCATTGTGCCTGTCTATAAACTGTTTGAGAAAACAATTGAAAAATCTGGCCCAGGACAAGCAAAGATGCCAAAAATACAGTCCTTGTGTCATCATCAACATCATCACCAGTGATCCCAAGTCCAAGTCCCACACTACTAGTGTTGAGTAACCAGCAACAATGCAGGTTATCAGCATCCACAAGCTTATTAATGATGACTACCTCTGCTGCTGTTAGACATGCAGCACCTATGACACCTAGTAAAACTGCAGCAAAATCTAGCCCCAGAAGTAGTAGCATGAGCCCCTCAGGAATTGATTATGAAGTCAACAGCATGGAGATACTTCACTCACATTGCTATCTGTGTTTTGCGTAAGAAGCATATGAGTAGAGGGAATGCAGGCTCACCTCTTAGGCATCTCCTCAATGAGATCCCACCTCAAGAACAACCACAGGTCTGACTCGGAGACACACCATTAACATGTCAGAGATGCCACAACTAGCAGCAGCAGAAGTACTCCTAAAAGTCCCTGGGGCTCTGGGGTATGTAATAGAAGTGTTGTTGATGTGTCAGAGAGTGTGCCAAGATTTTCTGCTGTAAAGGAGTATGCCTCTGAGTTTGTTTTTGGAGATGACAAGAGTAAAGGAATGCCAAAACATTGTGCAACAACCCACACCTCCCACAAGCGATGCTGTTAAAGCAACACAATTTGTATGCTATTTATTGCAAACCCAAACTTTCTTAGATAGTTCTTAGAAAGAAGTCAAAACATGCACAAAAATAATGCCAAAGAACACATGTGAAATAGTAAACTTGCCAAAAGGTGTGTGGCTGACATGCCGCCCTTTTATTTTGTTGAAAACAGTCTCTTTAAGGAACTAATGTCATATCTTGCACCCTGCTGAAATACCCCAAGCCACAGTTATTATTCAAGGATGGTTATGCCAGTATTATTTGAGCAGAAAGATAGTGTTGTAGGCAAAGAACAAGGTACTCAGCCTGCTAACAATTTTGTCAAGGACTCTTTTACTTTCAGCTATTTATTTCTCTACTTTAACCCTCAGAAGAAGTAATATTGTGGTGGGAAATATTGCAGTCATGGGTAAAAAAATGGCAACGTTTTTGTTGAAAATTTGTTGGCAGCAATGAAAATGCAAACATTTTATGTATTTTCCATAGAATTTTTACTAAAAAAGTGGGAAATTGTTTTTTCGTGAAAATTCCCATGGTCCCATTAGGACCATACATGACATGCTATGACCAATAAATTCCAGATGCTAAGACCCCCAAAACTATAGGATAGATAGTAATATTAATGGAAAGTATGTGGAAATTGTGAGTCTCAGGCAATGTCTCAGTGTCTTGACTCAAAATCATAGACCCTAAATTCTGGCTGTTTCCCAAAGTGACAACCCATCAATAAGAAAGACAGCCCTTACCTAACTAATAAGTGATAATATTAGCAGAACTGAAACCCCAGATGAAAAACAGAGTGAATAGCAGCATTTGTTAATTTTTTATGTATTTATTAAGCTTTTGACTTTCCTGGGGCCACTGTAATTTAAAGAACAGGCTCATGTGGTGGCCATATTGCTGGGAACATAGAAAGTGACTCTGGTATATCTGCCCATCTCAGCTCTGTTCTAGAGGATGAAAGTGGATAAAAGGAAGCTGGTAACTAGCTTTTTTCACTACTTGAGCACAGTAGGATCCCCCTCCCCCCTGCTAACAGGGGATACATTTCGGAGATGGCTGGAGAGCCCACACATCATTTTGATCACTGGGGAACTGGATTTCCCAGCAGCCCATTCTTCCTGGGATTTTGGCAGAGAAAGAGGTCTCTCTGACATATCCTCTTTCTTTTTGGATTCAGCTGGCTGTGGTGAGACTGGTTTCTCCAGTCAGATAAGTACTTTTGAAATATTCTAAGTACTTTTATTCTAATTTCCTATTTTTTCTCATATTCTTCAGGGGTCACCTGAATATGCCAGACCCTAGGGTCTACATGGTGAAGTCCAAGGCTACTAAGGATTCAAGGTTTCTAATCCCTTTAACCCATTGCTCTCCTAGTCAGACAAAATCTGTCCTTGACCAAGATATTAACCCTCTCACCACCACAGGGGTATGCAATGCACGGAAAGGGTTACAGAAGGACATCTGCTGTCTCTGCTCTTTATAAGAGACAGCAAACTGTTCTATGGCTTCGTAGAGAGCTATAGGAAGATCTAAACATCTCTGACCTTAGGCTGGCAATGTTGGGATTGTGAACTCCAACAGCAAAGGCTTCTACCAGAGCTTAGTGCATTTGGTGAACAGCCATGTTAACAAATAAACACAGTCACATGAATGCGACAATGGCTCATTAACCCTAATTTCCATATGCGAATGAGCAATTGTCTAGGTAGCGAGTACAAAATCATAAACATTCAGAAGGCATGGCGAATTCTTGGAGATATTGGAGGATTGTGCCAGATTCACAGAGATATGATGGAAATGGCATGAGTGCATACTGTCAATATACCTGTGACAGAAATACAAAACCATTTTGCTATCCTGGCCCTTATCAACCTTTAGTATATTTACCTTTAGGAGTATAGGTGCGTGGATGGAGGTTTGGCTGATTCTCACTTGGGAAGATGCTCATGTTCCAGCTCTCTCCACCATTTACATTCCAGGAGTAGACATTGTCATGGCAGGCTTTCCCAGTCACCAGATCATGGATCTCATCATTTCTGAACTGAATCAGAGCTTATTTGACTCCATAATTCTTCTAAAGGGTCTTTGTGCAGTGAACATAATGGCCTCTGAACTGCAATGTTCTGGTTTCTGTGCCAAGTCCTGGGATCCTCTAACTCTCATGGTAGATGTAATGGTCATTCCATGTTGCTTTCCTCTGGTGTATGTGTTCCTTCTGATTCCCCTGATTCCCAGGGTGCTGAGAAGAATCAAAATGGAGTGTGTGCATGTCCTTCTGATTGCCCTGTTCTGGAGTAGTCAGGTCTGGTTTTGGATCTCCTCAATGTATTTGTGGTAGAACCCTTTTGGGTCACTTTGTGACCGGATTTGTTGTCTCAGTGTCCACTATACCATCCTTACATGGAGAGGTTGGCTTTTATGGTTTGGCTCTTCAGGTTAGCACCTTACCCTGGCATTGCTACTATGTCTCACGCTCTTGCTTGTTACTCCTTGTACTCGAACTTCCATTGGTCATTGCTGCCTTTATCTTCCTGGTTCTGGATCTAGCAATTGCTCAATATTTGTGCAAGGTTCCTGAGAGTCCTTGTTTTCACGTTCCAGAGTTAGCTGTCACCTCCTTTTTGACTTTTAGTTATCTTTGCTTTTCTTCAAGATGGTCTTCAGAAAGGGGTTGGTTTTAGTTCTATTAAAGTTCAGATTTTGTCTCTCTATCTTTTCCAGAGGTGTATTGTCTTATTAACTGATGTGCAAACCTTTGTTGAAGGGGTCTTTCAGATTTCAACTCCTCTATGGAATTTGATCTTGGTTTTGGGAGTGCTTCAGAAGGCTCCTTTGTCATTGCTTCTTCCACATCTTTTGACACTCAAGACTGCCTTTCTATTGCCTATTGTCTTAAATTTCCTGCTTTGTGTTTGGTCTTCCACACTGATAAGGTGGCTCAGTAGACACCTATAGGGTTTCTCCCTACGTTTTTTCTGAGTTTCACATCAACCAGGAAATTGTTCTTCCTTCTATCTGTCTAGCTCCATCTAATAGACAGGAGCTGGAGCTAATGTGGGTAAATGACTGAAATACTATATTCATTGCACGCTGCCTTTTCAGAAATCTGATTCTCTGTTTGTCATTCCTAGGGCCCTCTTTTAGGCTTGTCTGTGTCTAAGATAATAGTGGCTTCTAGGATCAAGGTGACCATTTGCCAGCTGTATGTCTTGCAGAAGAAGGCAATACCTTTTTGGGTTAGGGTGCATTTCACCAGGTCAGAGGGTGCATCTTGGGCCTATAAAAATCAGGACTCTGCTGAACAGTTGTGCAAGTAAGTAATGTGGCAGTCTCTTCACAGCGTTATCAAACACTATTGTGTTAACATTTTGGCATTTTCTATAGCCAGCTTCGGACAGAAGGTTCTCCAGGCTGTGGTGCTTGTGTAGATGTTCTTCCTGATTCCTTCTGGAGCAGTATCTTGCTGGTTCCTGTTCTTTTGTGTGTGTGTGTATAGTGTTGGTGTCCATTGACACCTGAAACTCATGTTGTACCAGTTCATTTTCTTTGGACCTGTTCTGTGTTTAGAGAGGTTTTGCCTCTCTCTACCCCTTAAATCCTGGTGGATGCTTCTGTATATCTCCATGGTCCTTGTGCTTACATAGGAGAAATGGGATTTTTGTGTACTTACAAATAAATAATTTTCTTTTAGCCCATGTGGAACACTAGACTTCTCTCCCAAAGAAAAAAAAAACACTGGTTTGTGTTCCTAGATGGTGGTGTGTGTGTGTGTGTGTGTGTGTGTGTGTGTGTGGGAGGAGTCCTTTTGAGTTCTTTGTTCAGGGGATCTCCTGTTTTGTTCGACTTCTGTCTTTTTTATTTTCCTTGTTTTAGCTTTTGCTATACTCAGACTGAGCATGTCTTGATGGGGTGAACTGCTGCAGGATGGGAGTCTCCACCTCAGAGAGCTATTTTTACAAATGCCCTGTCTTCCTGAGGAGGAAACTTTACTCCATGAGTCCTGTGTTCCACATGGACTAAGAGAAAAGGATTTATTTGTACCATGGCTATTATCTCTACATCTATTAAAGAGGTCCTTAAGTCTTGGAACCAGGACCACCCTATTCCCCCCAAAAGAGGGGTAGACTGAGAAGTATGATTTTGCTTCATCCATTACTCCTGGGAATTCATTAGACAAAGACAATGAGCCATCTATAAAGTGTCTTATTTGGGTGGTTCTAGAGATCCTTAAGGTTTCAGAGGCCTCAGATTTGAGTTCTACCTCTTCAGACATTTTTAAGAGGTGCAAAATGGACAAGGTATTTTTCCCTCCCTATCATTCCCTGAACCAAAAGGTACTTGAGGTATAGAAGTCATATGATAAGAAAATGTGTATTGCTTTGGGTTTTGCACTTTTATACCATTTTCCCACCTGCTGCTCTGTAGCATTGGGTTACCCCCCTAGTGGTTGAAACCTTCCCCATTTCTTGCCTTTAGAAGCACACAGTCTTACTAGTTGCAGACACAACTGGCTTCAAGGATCTGGCAGATAAACACCTTGGATCTCTTCTTAATACAAACTTTGTGGATTCAATGTTCACCTTACTCTCAGCCTTTGCAATAGAATGGGTTACAGAACTATGGCTGTTTTGGAGGGATCAGTTGCAAGACATGGTTGATCCAGATACCACTAAGGGAGACATTGTCCTTTCCGTCACTAACATTTTGAGGCCAGTATATCTCTTACTGGAGCAGCTTTTGACACAACCAATTTAATTGGCAAGTCCTTACCATCTCTATTGCAGCAAACATACCCTTTGGCTGAAGAGCTGATCTGTGTATCAGTCTTCTAAGGTCAAGAGTGCTCTGTTGCCCCAGGTTATCCCAAGATTTCTCCCTTTCTACTGAAATCTTGTGGCGTTCAATACCCCCACCAGAATGTATATGTGCCCAAGTCTTGTGCTACCTCTGAGACCCAGGGGCATCCTTCTATGAAATCTAATAAGGTATAGGTGATCAAGAAACCTACTCAAAATTCCCTTGCTGAATAGATTAGCTCTAAATAACTTATGGAGGTATGATCCTACTCTGTTCCATATCATAATGTCACACACTATTAATCGACCAACTAAAGAACGCATTAACCATGTCGCCACAATGAAAAGAGATGCGGGTGAGATTTTCATGTCTCTGCCTTAACTGTCGCTCATTTGAGCTCCCACATCCAATACAATTCTCATTTTATAAATGGTGCATTGTTTAATAGCCATTATCCTATTTACTACTAGTAGGACCCACCAGAATATCTGAGCACAGGCTTTGTTTTGTAGGCCTCATTTTTTATTTTACATACAGATGGGGTACTTTTGTGAATACCTTTGTTTTTTTTTTCCAAGGTGGAGTCAGAATTTCATATTAACCAGGAAATTGTTCATCCTTCTCCTTCTGGCTCCATCAGAGAAATGGGAGCAAGAGCTTCATTGTCTGGATGTAGTTAGGTATCTGAAATACTACTTTTATTACACAGAACCATTCTGAAAATGGGGCTTGCATTCCATTATTCCTGAAAGCCCTTGTGCAGACCAGGCAGTGTCCAAGGTGACAGTGGCTTCATGGATCAAGGCCACCATTCACCAGGCCTATGTCCTTAGGAAGAAGCCTGCACCCTTTAAGTCACTGCTTATTCCACCAGAGCAGTAGATGCTTCCAGGGACTACAAGAACCAAGGTTCTGTGGAGCAGTTGTTCAAGGTGGCTCAGTGGTAATCACTTCACACCTTTGCTAAACATTACTGTGTCAAACTTATGGCTTCATCTGGATCCATTTTTGAATGGAATGTCCTACAGGATGTAATGCCTGTGTAGGTGTCCTTCTTGTTTCTACTTTTATAGTTATTTTTTGCACTTACTTGATTTGGTGTGTAGGTGTCTGTTTTTTCTGGCTTGTCTCTTTTGAGACTAATTTGCAATTTGATGGTTTTTCGGTCCCTCACTTGAATCTGGGTGCATTAGCTTTGGTTTATCTCCATGGTTCCTGTGTTTCATAAAGGCTAAAAGAGGAAAATATATTTATGTGTAATTATCAATAAATACCTTTCTCTTAGTCTTTGTGAAACACAGGACATCTGATCTACAGAAAAACATGTTATTTGAGTTCTGGGTCAGGGTATTCTCTGGGTTCTCTGGTATGGTTGTAACCACCTTTCTGCCCTACATCTCTTTGCTTTTTCTATTTTGGCTATAGAAACTGAGCTATTAGCAGGGGTAATGTGGAGCTGAGTGGGAGGCTTTTCCTTCAAAGAACTCTGTGTGTAAATGCTCTGCCTATCAAAGGAGGAACATTTATTCTATGGTTCCTGCGTTCCACAAGAACTAAGAAAAAATGATTTTCTGGTAAGTACACAAAAATGCCCTTTTGTAGCCTTACTCTTTGGCATTGTTCTCTGGGTTTCTCTGCAACACATTCACACCACATGCCCAGTAATTCTGTCCCCTCACTGGATCAACTGATGAGGTGGTATCTGTTCTTACTGTAAGCACCTATAGTCCTTCTTGAGGTATCTGAGCACCCAAGCATGTTCCCCAGCTGCAGTGTTTGTGGGACTTAGGTATTCCTCTTAGGCTCTGCTCTTGGTACATGTGGCAAGGTAGGGCTCCCTTTCTTCCCCTTCTTCCTTTCTGTTTTGAAATGAGATATGCTTCTCTTTCTCATATTATCATGGAACCTTGAAAATCAATATAATGTAGAAAATGTAATAAGAAATTCTGCACAAATCTATATGCACTGTGTAATTGTGTGATCCCGGCGCCCTCTAGGGTATGTGAATCTATATAAATGTGATTCCATTTTTCTTAGGCTGGCAGCAGCAGGTACTGACAAAAGTAAAAAAAAAAAAATTGTATCTCTGAACTGATGAATAGGGATGGGTGAAAATTTTCTCCTCAAACTGAAATTGGCAAGAAATGGGACTTTCGGCTCAGTGAAAAATTTCCAGTGAAGAGTGCCATTTTTCATACTTATTCCCACTGTGTTTCCCTATCTCATTACATTGAAATCAATGGGTAGAAAAATATTTCTCCACCACACAAAAGTTTTCTACAGCCATATAAAAATCTGTCAGGCTCTCATAGCATGCCATTCTGTGTTTATGAGAGGAGAGAGCAGCGTCTGGGGCACAATGGGAGAGAAGAAGGGAGGAAGGAGGTTGGCCCAAAATACCCCAAACTTTGTTGTGACTGGCAAAACACAGGCAGCTGGGGTCCAAATTGCTTGCTGATTTTACTTTTATTGTCTCTGTGCTGGGGAAGTCTGGGAAAAGAAGTTGTTGACTTTTTTTTTAGTTTTATATATATTTTTAGTGGACTATGTGATAAGATAGGGTAGACAACTTAAAAATATATAAATAAAAACATAAATAATTAAACAAATAAAAATATTAGACAGCTGACTGGGAGCTCTGTGACTGAGAAAGGCTTGACAGACAGCACACAACATTGGGAATTTTGTTGAGGGCCAAGGCAAGACATCACACTCTATCAGTTGTGTACTGTAGAGAGTAAAAACACACACAGTCATTGAGTAATACCTAGCAGATGCACAAGCGGGAGGGGGAAAGGTGGAGCAGTGCAGGGACGTGGGAGTAAAGTGTTAGTACAAAAACTGACTGCAGCAATGTTGCTGCAGCAAGTGCAATAAATGATGATGATCCCTCTCCTCCCGGGTGGATGCAGTTTCTCCAGGCCCCACCAATTACACCATGCCAGTCCCCAACCACCACTACCATACACATCTGCCACATTGTGATTTCTTTAATCACTTGACATCATCATGAATATATGCCAGTGTCACTTAAGCAGGAAGTAAGTGTTGTAGACAAATGCACTCTTCATACTAACACATTTTTCAAGGTATATATTGCTGTAGGACTCACAACTTAACTTCCAGCTACTTATTTCTCCACTACAGCCCTCAGAGGAAGTAATATTGTATTGGGAAATGTTGCACCATATTAAACACAGGAAAAAAATGTGTTGGAATGGGAGAAAAATGTGTTAGAATAGGCGAAAAATGTGCTCAATAGGCAAAAAATGTGTTGGAATAGGCAAAAAAATTGCTGAAATAGGCAAAAAGGAGGAACATTTTTCATTGGAGAAAAAAAGAAAACTTTCATGAAAAAAGAGAAAAATTGTCCATTTTTCGCGAAAAGTCATGCTGCAAATATTTCTCACTTTTCACCCACCCCTTTAGATAAAGAATAAAAAATAAGCCAACATTCTCATAGCACCACTTTTGAAACATTTGTGTAAACTAGAACAGTGGTAGAAAGACAAACAACTCACCATTTCATGTGTCTATTTGTCAACTTTCCAAAATGATATGCCTTGTCTAACTTTTCTTTACACCTGAAATTGTTTTGACCATTTTAATGAAGGTAAATAACTTTAAAAGTCAAAATTGATAGGTCTAGATTACTGCCACCTACTATGGTATGTCAGGTTGTCAATTCACACCAATGTGGTACCTTCGGGCTTGCAATAGGTGCTGAATACAGGACGAAATTCAAATTTGTTCAAATATTTCAGTACCTGTGAAGGGGTAGATGTAAAAAAAGTGAAATTTTCTTCCCTTCTGGAAATATATGTGAACACCACGGTAGGGGTACAAAGGCAAGTGACTCCTTATTAGATGCCAGGGTGTCTTTAAAAATGGTATGCCTTGCCTACCTTTTCTACATATATGTAGTTTTTATCACCATTTTAGTACAGGCAAGTGAAATATGAAGTATGTAAGAAAACCAACAGATTTGTGGTCCTGGCACTCCCTATGGTATGTAACTCATACCAATTGTGTACCATTTTACTTAAGAACCCTCTAGCTACCTAATCAAATATAGTTGCTTGGTGTTCAATGATTTCTGTATATTTTAAAGAGTTTCTTAAATTTATTAAGATTTCATATCAAATCAGCCTTGGGGTAGAAATGCAAATACCTAGTCCCTGTAATTAGATAATTTTATAGGAAGAGCAATACATAATAACATGTATTTTAAATGGGAAGTTAATACTAAATTTAGAACCATAAGCATGCACTAGTAGAACATGGAAAAACAATTGTCCTGGAAAGTTGTCATTCACTTTATTGGAATTTCAATTAAAAAAAGTTTGCATTCTGGGTAAAATTTCTTGGTCATGGTAACAGATATTCACCAATGGTATCTTTTTGAAAGTACAGGGTCTGCTGAAAAAAATTGTGTATGAAATGTGTGTGTTGTTCGTAGAAATTTACATAAATTTGTAATTTGATTACACTGCAGCAAATGTGAGAAAGCATGATTAGCACTGGTGGTAAAATGGCTCAACAACAGATGGTTAAAAATATTCTGACCCAGGAATAGTGTTACCTGGTATCTAATATGTAGCAGCCTCACCTCCCTACTGAGCAACCTTGAAATCGACCATGAATGGGATCACTATAGAATGGCTAAATGGAAATATGGTGGTTATTACTGAAGTATACCTTTCTCGCTTAAAAAACCTCTTGACAAAATGCTGCTTTTTAAGCATTAAATGTATAGAGCAGTAATCCGGAGCACATTCCCATTATGTATGATACGTTAGGTTTCCTGTAGTGATTCCGGCTGAAGTCCTGGAGTGCTCAGAGGGCGAGGCAAGACTTCTACATATTAGACACCAAGTTGCTCTATTCTTGACCAGGATATTTTTAAGGTATATATGCATAAATATGCATATTTATGGTTTATGTTATGTGCCCATATATATTCCAGTATATATTTCATATATATTCCTCTATGTGGTTTGATAAATTGGTGCTCTTTTTTGATATAGGAATACTAACCATTTGGGGTTAATTTTTTCCCTGTAATTTAATTAGGTTTTGGTTAGTTACATAGCTTGAGTGGATAGATACTCAATGTGAACTTATGTAGAATTAGGCTTTACATAGATTATTAATTAAAAGAATAAAATAAAGAAATAGTAATGTATATAGTTAAATAGGTTAGAAAATGTGGTAGAAATTAGGCATTAAGTTATATAGGGTAAGGTAATAATGCAGAAGATGTATATGCCTTTTTGGACAAATTTTGTACTGGATTTTGACTCAGGCCAGTTTAGTGATATGTCAAGTGATACTTCTAATGATCATTCTGGGACCCCTGTTAAAACAGCTATACTGCCCCGAGTAGTAATAGCTAGGGATGGGCAAAATTTTTCACCTCAAACCAAAATTGGCAAAAAAATGACACTTCCCTCTTAGTGAAAAATTTCCTGCAAAAGTGCCGTTTTGATTGTGCAACAGTGCAGTGTGCCACTGGTAAATCTTATGACCACCAGAGAAAACAGGAAGGTTCCAACCTTCTGCTCCTGGAGGGGAGTTCCTCTGGTCTTCTCCATGGATACAATGTAGATTCTGTGGAACTTCCACCTCGCTTATGTCTTTCCGCCGACCATCCTGATATTCCATCCTTATTGGACCAGGAGAGCATGGTTTGTGGACCTGGTGAGTCTTTCCATTCAGGATCTCGCCACATCCTCAAAGATTGGACCTCCTCCTTCAGGGTTACCTGTGGCACGAGGATGTGGAAAAGATGGCTTTGATGGCATGGCTGTTGAAGCACACATCTTGAGAAGAAAAGGGTTCGCCACAGAAATAATTTCCACTATGATTCAGGCCCAAAAGCCTGTCTCTTCCAAGGCCTACCATAGGGTATAGTCTCCTTTTCATTCATGGTGCATGGATAGGTCTGGATCCTTGCAAGAGTTTGACCTTTCTTTGGTGTTATCCTTTCTCCAGGATTGAGTAAACAGGGGACTCAATTTGAGTTTGTTAATGACACCCTTGTGGACACGCACTCACATTTAACAATGTGTTGGATGAGAAATATATCTGATCCAACTTTCCCAGCTTCTGGAGTATTCCTACTGCCCCCAGTCACAGTATCGGCCCTCGTCCGCTCTCTACCCAAGAGTACTCGCTCTCCCAAGCGGTAGGATCATAGAAAGACAAAACACAGAAGGAGCGCCAATGGTGCGATAATGTTGATAAACTGTTATGAATATTACAATAAAATGAAATATACTCACATAAGATGTATGCCAGTAGCTTGATACCAAGAATACCGGCTTTAAAAGCGTATGGAGACTATTACCCTGTCTCCATTCGGGTATATGCCGTGTTCAGCTGAGTATTGACAGACGGAGGCTCAAAATTCAACTTCTATTATGTTTAATAAAAAATTCACGTGTCTATAAAAATACACAGGTTTGAAAGTGCAAAAATACACAGATATAAAAGTGCTATGTGTTTTGCGGATAACAACACCGCTTTATCACAGCAATAATGTCACAACCTGCTATAACAATTTAAAATGAGCATAAAAAACATTCTTGGCCACCTTGTGTCTGATGAGTGGAATTCTCCAGACAGGAAACCTTCTGTTTCCAAGAAATTTGCCAAGCTTTACCCCTTCTCTGAGGCGCTGCTTGGTTCATCCCCCCAAAGTGGATGCTCCTGTCTCCAGGCTATCGAAGTCCACTGCCTTGCCAGTTGCTGATGCTTCCGCTCTGAAACACTGGACTGATAAGAAACTTGAGGTCTCCCTCAAGTCTATTTTTGCTCTTCTGGTACTGCCATGCGTCCAGCGTTCACTGCAGCGCCATTGCGGTCTGGACTGAACAGCTCACCCTGGCTGTCTGCCAGGGTGCTCCTACTTTATTTGATGCCATCTGTTTGGTGGCAAGGGTTTCCACCATGTCTGTGGTTGCCAGATGAGCTCTTTGGCTCAAGATCTGGTCTGCTGACACTGCTTCCAAGAAAGCTTTGCTCTCATTGCCTTTTCAAGGCACCTCTTTGTTTGGGACAGAGCTTAAGGATCTGATTAGTGAGGCCATGGGGGCAAGAGTACCAGACTGAGACACGTCCAACGAACCAGGCGGTTCCTTCAGCTCCACGTTCCTCCTGCAAGCCCAAACAACAATGGAAGCCCAAGGTCTCCTCCAAGCCTAAGGCTTCCAAGCCTTCTTCAGCATGATTCGCCGAACCCAGGTCCCCACTTGGCTGTGGGTGGCCGTCTGTGTCACTACCACAGCATCTGGGAGTATTCAGTGGTGGACCCGTGGATTTTAAAGGTGGTGGCGGAAGGGTACAGGATCCTTTTTGCCTCTCTTCCTCCCTTTCAGTTTTCCCCCTGTCATACGCCTCAGGGCGTAAACAAACAGCGTCTGTTCAATGGCACTATCCAGGGCCTTCTGGACAAGGATGTTCTGGAACCTGTTCTAATTCAGGACAGAGGTAATGGTTTTTACTCAAACCTCTTTGTGGTCTCCAAGAAGGATGGCGGCTGTAATCCCATTTTGGATTTGAAGGATCTCAATTCCTTTGTGATCAAGACTAATTATCACCAGGAGTCCCTAAGGACTGTGATTGCTGCTATGTCCCCGGGGGTATTCCTTGCCTCTCTGGATCTTCAGGAAGCATATCTACATATTGCCATTCATCCAGAGAGTCGACAGTATCTCAGATTTGCCTGCGACCAAGGGCACTTTCAGTTTTCAGCTCTTCCCTTTGGTTTGACTACAGCTCCTCAAGTCTTCAACCATGTCCTGGGAGCTTTAGTATCCATCCTCCAACGGGACAGCATCAGAGTTACTCCATACATGGATGACCTGCTTCTGAAAGCCCCTTCTGTGGAACTTCTTCATCAGCAGGTTCAGGACTGCATTCATGCTCTCACCTATCACAGGTGGATCATCAACATGGACAAGTCAGATCTTGTCCCATCCCAGCATCTGGTCTTCCTGGGCCTTCTCTTCGACACTCAGCAGAGCATGGTGTTTCTCACGGATGAGGTGGCTCAACAGTTCTGTCCTTGTGGAACTGAGTTTGTCATGGTCTCCAATCTGCTGATGGTCAAATCCTTCCTGGTATCCTTCTGGAACACGGTGACAACTGATGCCAGCTTCTCCAGCTGAGGAGAGGTCCTGGGTCGCCTGAGTGCTCAGGGTCGGTGGTCTCAGGAGGAATCTCTCCTTCCCATCAACGTGTTGGAGCTTCGGGCGATATTTCATGCCCTTCGCCATTGGACAACCCAGCTGGAAGAATGCTCAGTCTGGGTCCAATCCGACAACACCACGGCAGTGGCTTACATCAATAAGCAGGGAGGAACAAGAAGTCTCTCCTCTTGGTTAGAGGTCAATGCTCTTTTGTCCTGGGCAGAAGAACATGTTCCTGCCAAATCAGTAGTGCACATTCCTGGCGTAGACAAAGTCATGGCAGACTTTCTCAGTTGACACACGGTGGTCAGCGGAGAGTGGGAACTACACCCAGAGGTGTTCACCCTCATTGTTCAGAAGTGGGGTCTTCCTTGCATCAACCTGATGGTGACAAGACACAACCGGAAGGTTCAGAGGTTCTGCTCTCACTGAAGGGATCCTCTAGCTCTAGCGGTGGATGCCATGTCCATTCCTTGGTTATTTTCTCTGGCTTACATCTTTCCTCCCCTCCACATGTTGCACAGGGTGTTACGGAAATTTAGACTGGAGCGCTGTCCAGTCATTCTGATTGCTCCATACTGGCCTCGACAGGTGTGGTTTCTGGAGCTTCTGGATCTGTCAGTGGCGGAGCCATTCCGACCTTCTTGCCGTCCGGATTTTCTTCTACAGGGTTACCTGTGGAAGGAGGATGTTCATCGTCAATCTTTGACGGCTTGGGAATTGAATCCTCAATACTGAAGAAGAAAGGTTTTTCTTCTCGTGTGTTGGCTACTATGCTTAGCGCCCGCAAGCCTGTTTCTTCTAAGGCCTACCATCTTGTCTGGTCGACCTTTCTCTCTTGATGTGCTGATAGGGGCCTATCTCAGGATTTTGATCTGCATACGGTCCTGGTTTCTTGCAGGACGGTGTGGATAAGGGACTCAGTTTGAGTTCCCTTAAGGTTCAGACTTCTGCTCTTTCTGTTTTCTTTCAGAGGCGCATTGTTATTCTTCCCAATGTCAAGGTTTTCTTCCAGGGCGTTGCTCATACTCATCCTGCTTTCAAGACTCCTGCTCCTCAGTGGGATTTTAACTTGGTTTTGGGAGTCCTTCAGCACCCTCCCTTTGAGTCCTTGGCTACTATTCCTCTATGCCTGTTGCGGAGTTAAATGCTCATTCTTGTAGACCACCCTTTTTTGTGTTTCATAAAGACAAGGCGGTGTTTTGCACTTCGTAGGAGTTTCTCCCTAAGGTGGTCTCTGATTTCCACATTAATCAGGAGATTGTGGTGTCTTCTTTCTGCCCTGACCCTACCTCTGACAAGGAGAGGGATCTCCACTTGTTAGATGTGGTGTGTTATCTCAAGTTTTATATACATCGCAATGAGTCCATTAGACAGTACAACGCACTGTTCATCATTCCTGAGGACAGGAGAGACCTGCATCCAAAGTGACTATTGCATCTTGGATCAAGTCCACTATTCGTAAGGCTTATGAGCTACGGAAGAAGCCTGTTCCCTTTTGGGTCACGGCCCATTCTACTAGAGCTACTGGGGCTTCTTGGGCTTACAAGAATCAGGCTTCTGCTGATCAGTTGTGCAAGGCTACCACTTGGTCATCTGTGCACACCTTTTCAAAGCACTACCGTGTTGATGTGCTGGCATCGGCTGATGCCAGTTTTGGGAGGAAGATCCTGGAAGCAGTGTTTCCTGTCTAGGATCTTATTCGGTTCTTTAGTGCTTCCTTCACTTTTGAGCCATGTTGGCTCTAGTTCAGTGTGCTGTGTAACAGTTCCTGGGGTGTTGTTACCCCTGTTCAGTGTCTGTTGACACTTCATTTGTTTTGTTGGGCTATCTCTGATCTGATGGTTCATATCTGCTGTAGTGACTTTGGGGGCATTGCGTCTGGTCCTTGCCTTACTTCCCGCCTCTGGGAAACTCAATGGTTGGACATCCCAAAATTACCAGTAACCTGTTTTGGACGACAGAGAAAAGAGGATTTTAGTTAAATCCTTTTCTCTTAGTCCATACAGGTTACTGGTGTCCCACCCTGTCAAGGGACCATGCTTGGCTCTCCTGTGGCAGACCGTGGGGGTCCTTCGGGGTCATGCTCACAGGAGTCTTCTTTCCCTTCTACTATCTAGTCAATAGTTAGTGTCTCAAATCGTACTGGAGTTGATTGGCTAGCTGCAGCCAAGGAGGGAAGGTAGGCTCCACCCCCTGCATTCACATCTAAAATTGTTCCTGCCTACTTAAAGGGGCGGATCGCCTATCCAAAGTTACCAGGAGATGGGCCAGATCATTTTGAGATAGCTTTCACTCCTGATCTCTAAGAATCAGAAGACCCAAGGGTAATAATTCTCCCCCACATCATTATGGTTTATCTTATCCTTAGTGTTGGTGCTTATCTGTTCACATCCTCTCCTTTGCTCCCTCACCTGTCCCTTTATCTTCCTTCCCCCTCCCCCCCACTCCATTTTGTTATGGATTTATTCAGACAGATCCAGAATTTTTTCAATATGCTTCAGATCTATCCACAAAAAGAATGGTAGAATTTAGCCCATCGCTACAAAAGAGGTTCCTGATCTATGAAGTCAACTGAGATATATGTTTGAAGAAATAAATCTAACTCTAAATCTAACTAAGATTCATGAGTATCTTAAGTTCTACAAGCTGGTGATCAAGGGCTAGATTTAAAGGCTCACATTAAACCAGCCGCTAAGTGAAAAAGGCACATTGCTCGCAAATAATACATGAGTTAAGGCAGATTCAATAGGTACTCTATGAGAATAGCTATCGAGCGTAGGCACACACAAAACATGTAACACAAAACCCATTGTCGCTCATACACATCGGGCAGCCAAATCACATGATAACATCGCTCAAAACAACATGTAACATAATGGCTGCCATTGTCTAGCAACCCTGATTGATGCAAAAACAAATTCAAACACACAGCCAATCACAAAGCCCCAATGTATCAAAAAACTTCAAATACACCTATATACACCCAAAAATAACCGTCACACACTGTCTGTTATCGAGTTCTTCAGAACCAGATATCAGGACCCAGGAGCAGAGGATAGTGATTAGAGAGAGGGAGACAGAAGCATTCATTGGAGATAGAGGAGTTTTGGAGTTTGGAGAGAGGAGAGTATTGCACATAATACGACACATATCACACCTTTGCACATATTACATACACACATACAAACACAAACACATACACATACATACACATAGTCCTTTTATTTTATAACACCTTACACATTTTATTTTGACAGTGTGAATCTGTGGGTGAAAGTGTGTGACAGAGAGTGAGTGGATAGAGTGTGTCTGTGAGGGCCTGTGGGAGTGCCTGGGTGTGAGTGGGTGAGTGATGGCCAGGAGAGGAGGACAGGAGAGAGGGATGGGGAGAGTAGTGGAGGAGGAGGAAGGTCAGGACGGTATCCCTCAGCAGAGCAGGGGTGGGAGAGGGAGATCCGCAGGGCGGAGGGGGACCCGGCCAACAAGAGCAGGCACACTCAGGACAGGGACAGAACCTGCAGTGGGACAAGGGGTAGTTGCTGGGGAGCACCCCACACAGTCAGGGTCAGACCAGGCAGGACACTCCGGCTCAGAATCCTCCCATGCCGGAGCTGATGAGGGCAGGATCAGGGATCCGAGATATATTGAGGAGGAGAACACGGCTCTCGTAGAAGCTGTCCTGGAGAGGCAGAGTGTTCTCCACCCGACGGCGAAGGTCCCTGGCCTGTCAGCGAGGAGGAAGGCAGCCTGGAACCAGATATGCAGCCGGGTGAACGTGGTGGCTACATGCAGACGGGACGTGGAGTCTGTGAAGACGAGATGGGGTGACTGCCGGAGGGTGGTCAAGAACAAGCTGTCTGACATGGCCAAGCAAGCCCGAGGCACCGGAGGTGGCCCATCTGTCCCCATCACTTTCTGCGGCTGGGAGGAGATGGTGCGGCAGACCATGTCCCCGACCATGATCGAGGGGGTCGTTGGAGGAGCTGACACTGGGGATGAGAGGAGCCTCCACTCTACCGGTAAGTGCAACACTACAGAACAACACACTACAACAACCAACACCAGCTGCACACACAGTCACACCTCAACACATGCCCATCACTCATCCATACAACTGCACCAACACAGCACCCTGATGGGTTAAAAACAGGACACAACACCAGGACAAATGTCAAGGTCCAACTTGGGACAAACCTGTCAAAGTCCTACTTCAACCCTCCTGTTGCTGTGCTCATCACACACAATACACAAACCGTTATGTTCAAAATGTTGTCTGTCATATATCATCACTGTTCACACACAGTGTCACCCATGTACCCACAGGGAAGTCAGCACCTAACCCATTGAATGCTAGAGGGATCATCAATGCATCGATCAACAATGCGTTGGCAACCCCTCTGGGACTCAAAGGGTTAACCAGACAACAAACAAGTCAATAGGCCAACGATCACATGCTACACAGGGGACATTCACTAAGCAGTGACAAAGAGATGGTGGACACAAAGTAACCCTCACACACCCTCACTTCACCAATACCAGTGTTAGTCTATGGAGAATATGCAAAAACAAGAGTCAAGTTCATAGGGTCCCATTGTACAGACTCCCGGGAAAACACTGGAAATGGGGAAAGGAGATCACTGGAGAAGTCACCATCATGTTCACTTCATCAGTTAAACATCACTGCTTACTGAATCACAAAAAGGGTGGATCAGGTCACACATCACAGTGTCCCAGAGAATAAATGCACAGGCCGAAAACTATTCCACAGAATTAAAGGTGGATGAAGTAGGCCTTGGTGTTGTAGCTGCAATCATTTACTGTAACTTGAAATGACATATTCCACATCTGATTCCCACATGGATCCACAGGGGTGCTGATGCCATGGATGGATGGTACACCAGCCGATGTTTGCAGGATACACATGGGAAACAAATAGCAAACATTGTACCATGGTCACCAACAGGCCATGACTGACAGATATCTAGGATTGAGTACGGTTGCCTCACACAGAAGGATGGATGGGCTCATACACAGAGAAAAACAGGCCTAAATCAAAGATATCCCTCACTACTGGCTTGATTGTTGCCCTTAGGATTCAAATGTTTCTAAATATGTCCCAACACAATGTGAACACAGAGATCAGTTCACTGGATGTGATTGCCTTACTGGCCAGATATGTGCACCCATCACAAATCAACCTACATTGCCACCATCCAAATACACATACATAGTATATCACACTCTAAGTAGATGGGATATACGAGGTATGTTCATATCCATCATATCAATCCAATGTATTGTTGGATGAGTGCACATATATAGCCAGTAAGGCAATCACACCTACTGAACTGCTCTCTGGCTTCACATCATGGAAGGATATTACTGTATCCATATGAAGGGTACATATCCACATACATATATGACCATTCCTACTTGTGTGTGACTGTAATGGGATAGCTATGGGTAATGTCATCATGATGTCATATCATTGCAATCGTAAAAAGATGTGTTTCCATCTAAGTCCTATCCCTCCAACACTCATGGTTATACAGATAATGCTCTATGTGACAGGTGGAGGTATCTGTCATTTGACCACATGGAGGCTCTTCAGCAGAGCCAAAGTCACAACATATTGAGATAAATACCTCTTTGGAATGGTCCACAGAGTGTGCTTGCAAGCCATGCATACTCTGTACACCATTCCAATTAAGTATTGTTCTCTAAATGGGGCGATTTTGGCTCTGCTGAAAAGCCCTCGTGTGGACAAATGACTGAAATCTACATCTGTCACATAGAGCAATATCTGAACAACCATGAGGGTAGGAGGGATAGGACTAACAGCGAACAACATATGTTTTCACAATGTCTACAGTCTGACATCAAGGTGGACTTAACCTTTGCCATCCCCCTGGAGGTATAGCCATCCCTACAAGTTGTGAAGACAAATATATGTTGTTGGATTCACCCCCCCCCCCGAGTTAAACAATGGTATTCCTACTGCTGAAAGGTGTGTTGATTCAAAAGGTATCACAGCTCAGACATGAATATGTCAGGGGCAATATCCCAGTGGCCTGAAATTGTACAGTGGTGCTGTTACTACACAATCATATGGACAGCTCTGGTACAGGGACCAGATATCTACATGGGAGGGTGTTGCAACAGCCCCACTGTACTATTTCGGGCCACTGTGATATTGCACCTCAAAATGAAATCTTCACCCATAATAGCTCAAACAACACCTTTCAGCAGTGGGAGTACCCTTGTTTACCCAGGGGGATTAACCCAAACACATATATTTTTCTTCACCACATATCAAAGTATAACTGTCTCCACAAACATATGGCTAAGGTCACTAATCACAACATCTTATTTCTCCACACAGTTTAAGTCCCTCAAGTCCAGCGGGAGCCAGTGGAGGAGGCAATGTCACCCCCCAGTGAGGAGTACACAGAGGAGGGGACCAGCCGGTGGTCACCGTACCCACCATCACCATCCCCTCCAACACAGGCTGCACCACCACCTTCTGCACCCCTTCAAGCTGGACCACCACCTTCTGCACCCCTACAAGCTGGACCACCACAGTCTGCACCCCCACAAGCTGGACCACCACCTTCTGCACCCCTCCAAGCTGGATCACCACAGGCTGCACCCCTCCAAGCTGGACCACCACAGACTGTACCCCTCCAAGCTGGACCACCACAGGCTGCACCCCTACAAGCTGGACCACCACAGGCTGCACCCCTCCAAGTTGGACCATCACAGGCTGCACCTCCCCAGTACAGTGGCTGGATGCAACAGGAGGAGAGGTGGACATATCCAGCCACCTCCACCAGCTACTACCCTCCAGCTGCAGCACCACCACCGCCAGGGAGGCAATGGCTGCCAGGGACAGTGGCCACCACCCAATATGGGCCATATGCCTCCCAGATAAACCCACCCTCCTGGATGGCTCCACAGCATGCCCCAAGATATGATCCAAGGTGGGGTCCGAGCACCTATCAGTGGCCACCATATGACCCTTGGCCACTGGACTACCCACACCTGGGCCTGATTGGTGAGCCCCAGCGCCCCCTACCCAGGGACATTTTCACACCTCCACCAGCACACATATCATTGGGCAGCTCGGAGTCACTTGATGTGGTGGGCATATGCCCATCATCTGCACCAGCTACTCCAACAGTTGTCACAGCAGCCACAGGACCTCCAGCAGCAGCAGAGGAAACAGCAGCTCCAGCAGCAGCAGAGGAAACAGCACCCTCAGCAGCATGATTGTAAAGAGCACCCTCAGCAGCAGCAGCAGAGGAAACAGCACCCTCGGCAGCAGAGGAAACAGCACCCTTGGCAGCAGAGGAAACAGCACTCTCGGCAGCAGAAGAATCAGCACCCTCAGCAGCAGAGGAAACAGCACCCTCAGCAGCAGAAGAAACAGCAGCACCAGGGACACCGGGCACATCCACCTCCAGCACTGCACGCCTCACAGGGATGGAGGCGGAGTGTATGGCCCTTCAGAGGAGACTACTCCGGTCGAGCAGGAGTACAGACAGCAACATCACCAGGAGCAAGAGGCAATCCAGGAGGAACATAGCCCAATTGGAGACCAGAATCCAAGCCCTGGAGTCGGAGGTGGCCAGGGGGAACACACTACTCCACCAGCTCAGGACTGGTCTAATGGACATGTTGACACAGGTACTTGTGGAGTTGAGGGAGATCAGCCGCAGGGAGAACCGGAGGATGGAGAGGGAGAACTTGCGTCCACTGAGGGGTCTACTGCAACCACCACCCCGTCCAGTGTTACCCCTGAAGCCACACCTAGGGGGCAGAGAGTTACCAGGAGATCAACAAGGGCATCCACCTCTGGCACCCAGGCTAAGGCCCCCCACCCAAAAAGGAAAAAATGAAAGGCCCAACCTGTTAAATTTCCCCTCAATAAAGAAACCTTTTTTTTTTGGATTCCTTATTAATCTGTTGTGTCTTCAGTTATGGATTGGGTGGCAGGGTTGTCTCCAATGCATTGCCATACAATGCAGTGAACACAACCTCTGCCTGGGTGAAATGTTTGTGGGATGCTACAACATGGGTTCACACACACACACCATTGTACAAATTCAACTGGAAATACATCCCTGGAGCCATATTACACCACTGTGTTATATGGCGATGTTGTGTGTTGAATTTGAACAACAAAACATACCCCTTAGCACAACAAATGGTACAACATTGAACATTTGTCTACATCATATGTTGTGTTTAACCCTTTGAGTGCCAGAGTGGTAGGCAACGCATTGCAAAGAAATGCGTTGGGGACCACTCTTGCACTCAGTGGGTTAATGGGATAACCAAACAAACAGCTATGTGACTTAGCGGGGACATAACAAGCAGGACAGATAAATGGGACATGCATCAATATTGTCTTGGATTCAAACACTCATTGTGCAACTGACTTACTGGGGAAGATAATGTTTTTAACCTAGGATTTCAATGTGTAGCACACACATTGATATCCTGGGGTGAGCATTGGGGTCTCCAGTAAGTTAATTTGCTGTTTCCCTAAGGGTGTAACAGACTTCACCAGTGATAACACATATCCACTTAGTCTGGTTGTTCGTTGATGTAGCCCATGTACTGAGATATGTCAAAGTGGAGCAAAATCGAAGAACATTGATTATACTGAGCAACACAAATACTGTGGACAGGAATTCACTGTGGAAGTATGTCCCCTGTATCAACTCTTTATCACTCCCACAACACATTAGTGTATCATTACCACCATCATCTGTTTTCATGGATACATCACAGAGTCCACTCACTGGCAAACAAGTGTTGGACTCCTGTGATGTGGGTGATGCCTTTCCATGTATGGGGGATACTGTATCCTGGGTGTGGTTACACATTGACAAATGTGTTATCAAATATATCCTCATACAGACACAGATAGAATGGTGATGGTTCATCTTTATTGTGTCTCAAAGTATATTAGAACGTACATGTGTTTTCTGTGTGTATTGACTATATGCATTGAACACTTGTATGAGAACACTGAATGTACTTTGAAACTAAATCGTACTACTTTAGTAACACTGCTGCCCTGCTCATGTGTTGTCCACAAGGTTTGACAACTCTGTAGATGAGCATCCTAACTGTACAGGTTATAACACTCGAGAATTAGTGTTTTCTGTGTTACATAGTTACATAGTAATTTAGGTTGAAAAAAGACTTGCGTCCATCCAGTTCAACCCTTTTCCTATTCCTGTTTACCATCGCTGACCCAAAAGAAGGCATCCGACTCCAAATGGCAATCAGATTTCTCCCTGGATCAACAATCCCTAACTAAATATTAATCCCAATACTAACGTGCATAGCCCTCTATATTATGCTCTTTTAAATAAGTATCCAGGCCCCTTTTAAAAGCATCTAATGTATTTGATAGCACCACCTCCTCCGGAAGGGCATTCCATACCTTTATTGTCCTTACTGTAAAGAAACCCTTCCGCTGTTGTAGACTAAATCTCCTTTCCTCAAGTCTAAGCGGGTGGCCCCTTGTCCTGTGTACTGTTCTGTTAATGAACAGGTCTTTTGAAAGCCCTTTATATGGGCCTTGAACATATTTATATAGTGTTATCATATCCCCTCTAAGACGCCGTTTCTCTAGTGTGTACAAGTTTAACTTTTCTAGCCTTTCTTCATAACTAAAACATTCCATTCCCCTTACTAGTTTTGTAGCCCTCCTCTGCACTCTCTCTAGTTCCATAATGTCCTTCTTCAGAAAGGGCGCCCAGAATTGAACAGCATATTCTAGGTGGGGTCTTACCATGGACCTGTAAAGAGGCATAATTATATCTTCCTCCCTTGAGTCAATACCCCTTTTAATACATGTCAATATCTTATTGGCCTTTGCAGCTGCCAGCTGGCACTGCATGCTACTGCAAAGTCTATTGTCTACCATTACTCCTAAATCCTTTTCATTAGTAGATTTCCCCAGAGAAACACCATTTAAACTATATGTTGCATTTTTATTATTATACCCAAAATGCATAACTTTACACTTGTCTATATTGAATCTCATTTGCCATTTGCCTGCCCAGTTACTCAATTTGTCCAAGTCCTCTTGTAATGAAGACACATCCAGTTCAGACTTTATTGCCTTACTTAATTTTGTGTCATCGGCAAACACTGATACATGGCTTCCTATGCCCTCTGGGAGGTCATTAATAAACAAATTAAAAAGAAGAGGACCCAGGACAGATCCCTGAGGCACTCCACTTATCACGTTTATCCAACTGGAGAACTTGCCATTTACTACCACTCTTTGCATTCTATCTTTCAGCCAATTTCCAATCCACTCACAAACATTTTGCCCTAGTCCTATTTCATTCAATTTGTACAGTAACCTCTTGTGTGGAACCGTATCAAATGCCTTGGCAAAGTCTAAATAGATCACGTCAACCGCCTCTCCCTCATCTATATTATTACTTACTTTTTCATAAAATGCGATCAAGTTCGTTTGACAAGACCTATCTTTCATGTGTCTATATGAGAATGTTCCAGTAGAGGTTTGTGTGAACCTCAGGTCAAACATCGCATCACCAACAACATCACCAGAAACAGCAAGGGGTGATCTTCATGAAGGTGTTGTCAAGACATCAATCCAGTCACATGGAAGATCTTCAGTTCAAGGATGGATCATGTTATGGATGCCTGTGGGACAAGAGGACAGGATTTGGAGCAGTAGACCTGAACTGATCATCAAGCAACAACAACAATTTTGACTTTTTAATCCCCTCAATTTTCTTAATTACAGGTGAGTACACAAACCATTGCTTGACAATGTGTTGTGTACTCATCTGTAACCAATTATGTGGAGAACTAAGGACATGTGCACCAGCCCTATGGATATGTGCCCCTGACATGTATACACACATCAACAAGTGTTCTGAGAGCTCCATGGAAGTAATGACATTGTGCTGCCACTGTGAAAGTGACAGTGGCAGCCCAATGTCATTTGTTCCATGGAACTATTAGGACATATTTGTCGATGTGTTTATTCATGTCGGGGGCACATATGTCTGCACACTCACAGGTCAGCATGGAGTCCCTGGTAATCTGATCTACATTTCATGACCTCTATGTTGTGTGACAATACCACTGTACATCCACCCCTCTGCTGCTCTTCTAAGCTCTAGCACAGTACAGGTCCCATATTGATTCCAATGGCCCTTTAACCCTTGATGTGCCGGAGTATTATCCAATGCATAGCACTGGATAATACTCTTTCGCTACTGGGCTCGCATGGTTGCTCAGGCTATGATCATGGCATATCCAGTTAGTTGCTGTCAATCAAGCCCTGTAAGGTGATGAACATGGGTTATATGTTGTACCTTGTTTCTCCTGGGGGTGTGCGTGATATCCTTAGGGTCTTTATGTCAACGTGGAGAGTGGAATGGAGGATGGATTTTGAATCCACACACACAATTTGCCACGTCCATGGTATGGTTGATGTTTGGGGCCATGCTGCTGCCAGTGCAGTGCTGTGTCAATGTTCCTGTGGGGTGAGACAGAACATAATGTGCAGTGTGGTTAGTGTCACAGGATTGATGGGGGACTTGCATGGATTGTTTGCATGCCTGTGTTATACTCACAGCTGAAGTGTTCCGTGATGAGCGTGTCTCTGATCTGTGCCCCTCTCAAGGTCTCCTCCACATGGCCGATGTGCATGGGCACTTCATGTATGGAGGGGTCCTGGATGTGATCCAGCAGCCTGGTGTCCACTGCGATGTTGTGCAGTATTGCACATGCCACAATTATGTCGCACACCTTAGCAGGTGCATACTGCAGTGCTCCCCCCGAGTGGTCCAGACATCTAAATCTTGACTTGAGGAGGCCAAAGGTCTGCTCAATGGCATTCCTCGTTCTGGCATGAGCCTGGTTGTACCTTTCCTGGGCATGTGTTTGGGGATTAGCCACAGGGGTCAGTAGACAGGACTTGCAGCCATAGCCAGCATCACCTGTGTAATGTGAATGACATGGTGAGACAGGGAGCACATGTTGTGTGAATGATGCTTTGTGTGGTGGACGTACTAGCTGTGGGTCAGGTGCATGCTGAGCAGCGTTCTGTGTACGCCTGTGTATGTGGTGTGATTTTGTATTGTGAACAAAAGCCATCCCCCTGTAAAAGTTCCATTCTCGAAATCTCTGTGGACTGAGGAGTTTTGGAGAATTTATGAATCATGTGAGCAGGCAGGATACTTTGCTCAGACATTCATGATCCTCATGTTGCTGTCACACACCATCTGCACGTTGATGGAGTGGAAGTTCTTCCTGTTGATGAATAGCTGTGTGTCACATGCTGGGGCTTTAATACGGACATGGGTGCAATCTATAGCACCCATGACCCTGGGCATGCCTCCCCTTGCGTAAAAGGCCTGCTTGACATGTATCCAGTCCATGTCGGTGGTGGGAAAATGTATATAGCTACTGGCCTTGCTTTTGAGGGCTGGCAGGACCTGGGCTAGCACCCTGGAGAATGTGGCCTGTGACATGCCAGATGTGTAACCCTCAGTGGACTGGAAGGCCCCACTTGTCATGAAGTGTATGGCACACAGTAGTTTTTGCAGGCCAGTTAGGGCATGTTTGTGGATGTAGATGGGATCCACCTGATCTTTGATGACCTCATACAAGGCAATGATGCTGTCAGGCCTCAACCTGTAGCGATCAATGACCTCATCATCAGTCATTCCAAAGAGGGTGACCCTTGGGCGGTATACCCTGGGCCTTGGTGGTCGTCTATACATCCTCTGCCGCTGTGGAGCATCCTGTTGCTGCAGCTGTGCATCTGCAGGCAGGTGCTGTCCTCCAGGTGGGGATGGACTCCTGTGTGGCTGCTGAGCCAGAGCCTCCTCACTTGCAACAGGTGAAGGCTGTTGATCAGGCGTGTCTGGAGGTTGCTGATGTTCCCTAGCTCTCTCCCTTGCACGCCTTCTCTGCAGTCTTCGCAACAATATTTAACCCAACATACTGTTTGTGCTCTCTATCTCTCTCTATCTCTCTCTCTCTCCCTCCCTGAGTGGAAAACAAGCCACAAGTGAGTGTGGTGAGTTGTCCCTTTAAGTACTTGATAGGGAGTTGTGTAGGTGTGGTGATGAGGTGAGTGCTGACCAATGGAGAGTTGTTTTTGTCCAGGTAAATGTTTGCAGGTGTCTGTGTGTTTTATAAGATGTGGTGTGTTGTGCTTGGTATGTGTCTGCCATTTGCGGGTGTGCAGTTGTGGGGTGCAGGTCGCGTGTTGATGTTGCACAGGTGAGCTTATATTTGCAGGTGTCCGCTTTGTGTGATAACCCCCATTATTCCGTGTCATGTTGTGTTGTTGTTTTTTTGGGGGTCCTTGTCCCTGTGGTGTTGCTTGTTGTGTGTGACAGTGATTTGTGTTGTGTGTCCATGTTTTTGTGTTGTTTTGGCATTGCACGGGTTAATTTTTCCATTTACATGCTTGTGCGGTAAGCATTTTGTGTATTTTCCTATGTAACGGGTGTTTTGTTTTGCCCGTTAAGTGTCTAACGTCTGAGAAAAGTGGTCTTAACTTTTTCGCGTTAGGTGTGTCTTTTTTCAGCTGTTACCAGTACCGCAAGCCTTTGAATGGCTCTGGGGTATGTTGTTCCATGCATCTGAATGCACGTAAGAGTATCGGCCGTAAGGATTCTGAAACTGCCGTTAGCTGTTCTTTAGATGGATCTTTGAATTGCTACATGGAACTTAACACACCCGTTAGTGATTTTTTTTACTAACGCCTGCCTTTAAATCTAGCCCCAAGTGTTCAAGAGGTTAAAAGGCCCATTTAAATCATTAGGACTTTATGGCATTTTTTATTGTTCCCTATGTTGCAGATCTACTTCAGCTTCAATGTTTTTTTTTATATAAGATTAGTTCTAGATGAATCCATAACACTGGCTAGATGAGACCTACAAACAACCTTTTGATGAACAGATGATGGAAGCCAGTTTCCTAAGCAAATATATTCTGTCAAGCAACAACTTTCATTTATAGGAATAGTTTTTTACCTATATATATATGTTATAAAGATGTTTCTGCTGAATAAAGCTATTCTAGCATCTGGCAGATGCCTCATTTAGAATATAATGCTGAGCAATACAAACCACTAAATGTTTCTGGTCTCCAGTTGACATTCTCCATAGACAGTAAAAAGCAACAGCACCACTTTGTGGTGATTTAAATAACACTTGATAGTTTTCTCATTGAACTCAGCAGAAAAATAAATAATCAACTAGTATTACTCTTTTAAGAAAGCATATCAAGGCTGCTAAAGAGACAAAGTATCTCAGGCACATTACTGAAAAACAGAGATAAGGACGAACACATGACAGTTGTTGAGGCAAGCAGTGAAGTTTGAAAAATGACACACTGAATTCAGGGCAGGTTGAAAATATGTACAAATTGAGGTCAAGGTAAGCAGCAAGAATTGCAAGTCCAGGAACTAGACATGGATCATACAAAAGGGATTAATCAAGCAAGGTTTATGATATCGAAAGTGTATTTCAAAACAGGGATCACTTTGATCAAGCACTGTAAAAGGTAGGTTTTAAAAAGGTCAGTACAAAACCACATCCAATGACAATGTACTTCAACAGTGCTTTAATTGGGTCTGGTGCAAGGATACTTGCCATAAAAGGTGACCATTCAGGCTATACCCCCAGCAGAATGCTACCCAGCAATTTACAAACTATCATCCTCTCCTTCCTTAATATGATAGAGAGATGTCCAAAGCATTGCTATGTAATATGTCGAACAACTCTTTAGCACTCCAAGGCTTAATGAGCTTTTGAGAAATAAATTGTTCCTCAGAGCATTTCTTCAATAACAATTGCTTTTACAACAAAATTGAGGAATGGGAGCAAGAGGCAGGGGTCTGCCTATTAAAATGAGTGGACATGGAGCCTCTGCCCTAGGTGGTTGCCTAGTTTGCCTAGTGCTTGCACTGTCACTGGTTTATCCTATATAATAATTTGCTAAAATGTTTGTCAGAAGCTGTCATGCGCAGTACAGTTGGCTGCGTGCGCTGCAGTCATGCACAGTACAGACTGCCCTCACCACGGCTGATAATGGACCGGGCCGCTCAGAATTCAGAGAGGACTACAGTCTGAATTCGGAGCAGTCCACTCATTACCAGTCGTGGTGCGGGCAGTCTGTACGGTGCATGACTGCACCGTGGCCGTTGCTGGGTAGCACTGTGGTCTTCACCAGTATTTGATAATGAGCATAACACAAAAAATGTTTTTCTACCATAAATGTTATTGATATAAAATACCAGCTAACAATAAAATGTACTGTAAGGGACACATGTTTTAACCCTTTTTGTGCCAGATGGGCTTAGCTTAGAAGTGATGTCACAAAACATTTTCAATTTGGATCGTAGTTTGACTTTGCCACTCCACTCATTACAAGTGTGTTAGCCCTTTGAGACCCTCTGAGTGCTTTGCAATGTGTTGAGTACCCCTCTGGCACTCAAAGGGTTAAACCTTTTGTCTTTGGAAAATCTTTTCTGTACCTAATGACCAGAAAAACGTAAAGTAAATCACAAGTGATCGTTAAAATCCTAGCTAAATATGGTGTATGATGACGCATTAAACAACAAAAAATCATATTTAATAAATCAGCATGAAACAACATGAAAATGAACATAATGAGATGGAATAGATGAAAAGAAAAAATATAGTCCCATAGTAGATACATAGAAAATAGCATAGTCTGTTGTTTTTGAAGTACATCCACACTAATGGAGAACAAAGTCACAGAGTGCACTGTTATGTCCCCTGTGGATTTCCACATGAGAAGTACTATGAAGAAAAGGTAGGCTTGCTGGAAGACATTGTTCTTGTAGAAATTGATCAAGTAAGTGACATTTGCAAATGCTTCCTTAATGCACACAATCTCCTAGACCCAGTGAAAACTGGTTTCTGTATTTCCCACACCACAGATACTGCTCTCACAAGAGTGGCTAATGATCTTCAGATGGCTAATTCATGAAATACCCATAATTCAATGCATTTCTAAATTTTAAATTACATTTTCTGAACATCTATAATTCGTTTTGTAGGGATTGTTTTTCCACTTTGCTTGATGAAAAGTATTTGGGAGAATTCAGCAGACATCATCATTTAGAAATAATGTTCTTAAAGAAATGTTAACTCTTCACTATGACAACATATACTATACAGCCATAATATGTAGAATTATGTTTGCTATACATTTTATTATTTTTTTTAACCATTTTATGTTCTTGACAATTAACTACCTGGGTCTGTTTGCAGGGAGCTTTCTGACATGAACATGAAAGTACTTCTGGGCATTCAATTTAAAAAAGGAACAATATAAGAAAAATAGCACACAGAGAATTCAGTGTTGCAGGGAGAATGTTACATTGTATTGAATCCTTCTGCTATTGATCAGAAAACTTTCTGGAAACTGTGACTCAAGTAGCTCACTGTCAGGAACATGAGTGTAAAAAAAAATTGATAATAAAAAAAAAGTATAGTCAATTTAACTGTATATATTATCTGCTTGCAGAATATGTAAAGTCTAGCTAAAAGGTTACAATTCCTTTAAATATATTATTTCCAAACTATAATGTTCATCAAGCACAGTATAAAAGCAAACCCTAAAACCAATTGTTCAGAAAATGTCATTCAAAATGTTGAAATGTATTGAATTATGGGTATTTCATGTGGGCAGTACAGAAACCTGTTTCCAATGGGCCTATCAGAGTGTTTGCATTAACTCACTGAGTGCCAGAGGGGTACACAACGTATTGCAAAGCAATGTGTAGCGTACAACTCTGGCACTCAAAGGGTTAAGGAAGCAAAGCAGACAGAAGTTGACTAAATATTTAAGGAACTTGGATGAAAAGAGGCAAAAGGGTGTTTCTATGTCATGTTTATAGGCCTCAGGAAATGTATAATAATATAGGAAGGAGGGTGGAGAAAAGGAATGTAATGAGTCAAATTGAAGGAGAGGAAGAAAAACAGGTTGGTGAATTCCTCCTCTGTGACTGATAAAAATTTCAGGGTGGCAGGATGGGGACAGGGAAGAGAAGTGGTGTGGTGTGTGTGTGTGTGGTGGGGGTATATTTTCCCAGCTAGGGATATACCTTTGATTTGAAAAATGCTGTGACATCTTTTAGGGGAATTGAAAGCAGAGTGGAAGACTGAGGCTGCAGAAGAGAATCAAAGTTAGAAAACAGATATTGGAGATTAGGTTTATTAGCAGTATTTTAGAAGTATTGTTCAAAACCACAGCTAAAGCAAGACAGGAGGCATTTGTAGTGGACAAAACCTACAAGTGCGCCTGACTTTGAGAGATGTTCAGCCAAATTGGTACTGGAGAAGAGGAAGAAGGATTTTTTTATTCAGCTGTTGTGGGGAGTATTTTTATAGGAGGGAGGGAAGAGATAGAGATCTTAAGTGGAAGAGAGGACTTAGTTATAGGTTTTGGCAAAGTTAATTAGTGGAAAATGGATGAAAGGTCAGAAGACAGGGTGTACTTAAGGGCAGAGTTATAGAGTGACTTGAGGATATGGTTGAAGAGAGTGTTATAAGATGATGAAAAGAGAGCAGGATATTAAAGTTACATTGCATAAATTCTAGTAAATACAAAGTCTATAACATACATATGGGTAAAAACTTTTTTCTCAAAAGAAAAAAACACTTTTTTACATTTCATGGGAAATCCCACATGTTCCAATATACATATACTGAACCCCAGCCTTATTCCAAGGTATCCATAAAAGCACACTTACTGAACACCCAGCATTGTCCCACTGAACTGGTAAACTTAGAACCACACATACAGACCCCCAGCCTTGTCCCACAATATTCATAGAATCACACATCCTGACACCTTCAACCTTGTCCCACTGCACTGGTAGCCATAGTGATGGGCAACATGAGGACCTCCAGTCACTGCCACACTATTATTCCCATCATTTATGGGAGTTGTAGTCTGACAGGAGATGGTAGCCATAGAACTCCACATATTGAGTCTGAACCCTGGAGGGATGTTTCGGGCATAGGCAGACACCAACAAAGTTCCTCTGGGACATTTTTGGGGGTTAGAGAACATTTTATAGGGTTTTAAGTGGGATTATTCTAATATGCACATGTACGTTTCTCTTCTGTAATAGCAATAGAGAGCTAAAATATGGTGCTTCTGAGCGGTTACTATCCGAAGACCAGAATACTTGTGCTGTTGTTCATCTTCAGAGCCTCTGGTATGCATTTTGCAAACTCTTTGTGCTGTCCTTATGAGTGAAGGGTTTCAGATATGGGCCCCTTGCTCTCAGTACTTAGGGAATCCTGTGCAGAGGGGATTTGCCTGTCATTCAGAAAATGGACGTCCCTTTTTTGCGGGATTAGGTTAATAATCCTGGATGGGGCTGTGGGCCAGCCTCCTGCCCAGGGCTGGTGCAAGGATTTTTGCCACTCTAGGCAAAACCTAATTTTGCCGGCCCTTGGCTCCACCCCTTATGTCCTACCGCTTTATTCCCTGCCCTGTATGTGTTTAAGTGTCAGTGTGTTTGTGTGTTCCTTATATATGTATAAGTGTCAGTTTGTGTGTGCATTCTCTATATGTGTATAAGTGTCAGTGTGTGTTCCCTATATGTATTTAAGTGTGTCAGTGTGTGTGAGTCTGTAAGGATATCAGTGTGTAAGTATGTGTGTGTGCTTATCTATATGCATATCAGTGTGACAGAGTGTATGTTCTCTATATGTGACTCTCCCCCCCTTTGACTCTCTCCCCTCTTAACTGTTGATCCCCACTTTGACTCTCTCTCTCCCCTGTCTGACTCTTGATCCCCCTCTTGACTGCTGATCCCCCCTTTGACTCTCTCTCTCCCCAGTCTGACTCTTGATCCCCCCTTTGACTCTCTCTCCCCCATCTGATTCTTGATCCCCTCTTGACTGTTATTCCCCCCTTTGACACTTTCTTCCCCAGTCTGACTCTTTATCCCCTCTTGACCCCCCTTCCACTTACTCTTCCCGCTGCACGTCTCTCTCTCCCAGTGAGTACGTTTCTGTGCTCTCTCTTGGCTGGCTATTTTTTTAATGCAGCACAGTGATGCCTTTTTCTCTCTCCCCCTCTGCTCCTTAAATCCTGGTCCAGGACTGAAGGAGCGGAGGGGGAGAGAGAAACGGGTATCGCTGTGCTGCATTAAAAAATTGCCAGCCAATGGAAAGCACCGAAACATACTTTTCTTTACTTGGGTAGTAAGTGGTGAGTGGGGGTGTGTGCTCCGATGCGCCCTCAGAGAATGTGCACCCTAGGTCGGTGCCTACCTCGCCTATAGGTGGCGCCGGCCCTGCTCCTGTTCACAGACTATGGACCTGGCTCTGGAACGGGGTATAGCCTACACCTAAGACTAATCACTGCCCTGTTTGCCCCTTGTCACGGAAGCCTCTGTGCCCTGGGCTCCTGGAGGGGTCTGGGGCCCAGCCCCCGCCCTACAGACTGGCAAAGGAACAGGGTAGATTATTTGTTGAGAGAATTATGCTCTGGCCTGATGTTTGTCATTTAATTATGTAGTGATGTAATTATGTGATATGTAATCATGTTTACTGTTTACAGACCTTTTGTATAACTTGTGTATTGTTCCCATTGTGTCTCTTTGTATTATGTGCCCCTCCACCACCGGCCCCATTGTCTCTCCATATGTGGTTTGCAGTAACCTGTATCCTTTTGTATTCTAATATGTGTAGATAACTCATTATGTGTGTATATAAACCCTGTATGTTCTACAATAAATCATTTCTTGTGTTATTCCTACACTGGTGTTGCCTGGTGCTTGGGGTAAACCTGCTGTTTCCAGAGTACATTCACCCTAAGTGACTGGGTGACTGGGTGAATGGAGCTGTGATCCTGGTTCCTGGCTGGTGGAATCCTGGGCTAAGGAAGCACAGTTTTGGCAGAGCTACTCAGTCTGAGTAAGGGTATCCATCACAATACGTACATAAACATTTTTCCTCTACAATGGCACTGTAGAGCTAAAATGAGGTGATGACTAGCTGTAGAACAAGCCACTTGTACTTTTGATCATCCTCAGAACATCTCATATTTTGGTATATGATTCTACAAATGGTAATTTTGGTGGAAAAAGTGTAAAAACCTTTCAACAGAAACCTTTCAACAGGACTAAATGTGACTTTTTGCCCATCCCATTTGTATATGTGGCTGTTCATTGGTAGGGACTAAAATCAGGGGTTAAAGGTAGGAAGTAGGTTGCCCAGGAGCCAGTGGGTTCATCCACGTGTCTGTTGAATTCACTCAGAAGGAAGGGAGAGATATCAGATGAAAAATAGATAAAAACAGTAAAAAAAGTCATTTCATATGAAGACAGAAAAAGAAGAAAGTGAGAGAGAAAACAGAAACCAAATTTAAGATAAAGTAACAGTGCTTATAGCAGCAAAGTAATATGTAAAGTCAGATATAAACATATTAAAACCCTCCAAATCAAATGTTCCAGTAACAGAAATCACAAAACAGGGAGGAAAAGTCTTGATACATTTTTCCTATTGGGTCACTGGGAGGCTGAGTCCTAATGTAAACGTCATGAAGTTAGTGAACACACCAGTGTCAGGAAGCTAGAGAACTAGAGAAGCAATACATTTAAAATAAAAATAAGAAAACAATGATTGTTGATATAAATATTTTGATTTATATGTAAAAAACATATGTGTAAGGCTCACTTGTGCACTTAAATAGTCAGAACCTCATACCTATTTGTCCAGTCCATCTTCAATTTTACAGCACTCCATGTACTGCCCCATTCCTAGTGTTTAGAACTTTTACGATCTGCCAAGAAAAAAGATAGTCCTCAGAGTCTAAACACTTATCAAATTGGGAATAAATTGCTAGGCATGCACATGTACTACACAGATGCTTATATGCATTGAGACAGGTGCAGGAAATATTGCCCATTTGCTCATGGTTCTTGTACAAACAATGTTTTCTGTAACTGTTAGTATACTTATGTACTTGTAGAACTTAAGATTAATGTCTGCAAATTCATAGGACCCTACTCTTTTCAGCCTCCTGTCTCAACTTCTTACTTGTTTCCCAACTTTGAACAAGATCTTGTGACCTCAACTTCTGGCTTTTGAACCCTGACTCTGCACCCTAGCTATCTGCACCTGTCCCTCGCTTGTGGTCTTAAATATATACTTGTTCTCCTGAGGAATCACCAAATGATGCAGGGGGCTTCCTAACACATTTACCAGAGTAGATTTATAGAACTTAATATGTACAGCTTGGAAGAAAGGAGGGTGAGGAGTGAGATAATATAATCTTTAAATATAATAAGTGATGTAATATAGTTCAGGAGGGAAGCATTTAAAAAGTGTGTGGATACTAGAACAAGAGGTTAGGATCTAAATTTAGAGGGCAGAAATTTCAGAAGTAATTTGTGTAAGTATTACTTTACAGAAAGTGTGATAAGAAGACATAGGAAGGGAGAGCTCAACAGATCCATTTTTGCAGAATATTTTCAAATGTGGATCTATGGCACACTCCCTTCCTGTGTATTTTTTTTTATAAGTTTTTTGCCAAGGCTGTTGGGAACAGCTCCAGATCTAACATGGCCATAGGGACCAGTGAGTGTGCTGTGAAGCTTGTTGTTACACATTAGCAACTGTGGCAAACCTAGAATATGTATTTCTTATTTTTATCAAAAAGGGTGATAGGCTCGTGGAACAGTCTCCCAGCAGCTGTGGTAGGAATAGATACTTTTAGAGAATTCTAAAATGCTTGGAATAGACATAAGTCTATTTTAAGAAGTAAGACTGCATGTTTTATTATATAGGGAAACTGCCAGACTGGATGTGCCATATGGTTCTTTTTTGCAGTCAAAATATGTTTCTGTGTTTCTGACCTTGGCTTTTTCTCACTATATTCAGAACTCGGGGCCTTTGATCAGTAACTTAAATCCTAACTAAGCCCTGAAGCTCTGCTTTTTGTGCAGATCTAAACTGGCCATGTGGCTTATTGTTTATTATTTTTTATAGAGTTCGTATTTAGGGCTTGTGCTCATTTATAAGTACATAGAGATGCTGGTACCAAAACCATTAACTTCAAAGTATGTAGCTCTAACAGTGATAGAAATTCTTGCTGTTTTCAGTATACTAATGATTTATAAAGGGTGATTATTTCTAATGTCTTCCAAATATCAGATGTCCAATTATTTTAAATTTTGCTTGAAATGTATATTTGAAAATACGTATCAACCTCCTCCATGGGTGAAAATAAAACTTCTAAAAGTTTTGGAGAACTAGCACCTCCTATTAAAAACTCCCCACTTACCATACTATGTCCATACTAAGAACAAGAGTCCATTAAGACTAGAGGAAAGGTGCGTTCAACTAAAACAAAGGCAGGGATTTTTTACAGTAAGGACGGTAAAGCTATGAAATTCTTTGCCTCGGGATGCTATGCTTGCAGATACTGTAACTGTTTTCAGAAAGTAATGGATTCCTATCTAGCATAGAACAATATTGAGAATTAGGATAGATGGCTTCAATGCAGACAGGGAACTATCTGAATGCCATTTGGAGTCAGGAAGGAATTTTTTACCCACTTGTGGCTTTATTGGGAATGGCTTCAATGGTTTTTCATTTTTTCCTTCCTCTGGGGTTATTCGGCATGGGCTGGACTTGCGGGACGCATGTGTTTTTTCAGCCTCATCAACTATGTTACTATGTACGATACTATGTTACTATAACATACTAAAGGGCCCTATGAATTTTTTCCATTTTGCCTTTGTTCAAGAGAGTCCTGGATGTCATGTCTATGGAGGCAGACATGACAGCTGTTTGCAGGATCATAGGGCTGCACACTCTGCTCACTAAACATAATAGTATTAACCTTTTAATGATCAGATAGTTGTTTACTGCATTGCTTTGTAAAATGTTGTACACCTCTCTTGTCCTTAACACCTTAATGATTGCACAGTCTGGGGGGTGGGCGGCTCTAGAGGACCTCCGAATTATTATTATTTTTTTTTTTTTTTACAGCAATGCATTCTGGGATCACAGAGTGGCATGCAGTTGTGTTGTAATCCCAGAATTCCATGATGTGCCAGGACCATCAACGGTTCTTAATGCACATACGCCGATGACGGTCCAGGCACATCACTGGTTTTTAAGGGGTTAAAGTTTATGTAGGCTCATGTAGTCTGCTTGTTATGGTGTGAACAAACTGACAGCAACTATCATATATCCCTTCATGAAAATAACATCCAGAACTAATTGAAGATGTTATCTCTTGAAACATGAAGAAAGGGCACACTTCACAGGGGCCACTTGAATTGTCTGACCATAGTAATGTAAATGGGGGCTATTAAAAATAGATGGTAGTTCTCCTTTAAGATATCCTGTATACACAGAGAAATAGAGGGTAACAGCATAGTCAGACAATCTACATTGTTATTGCTCTGATGGTGTTTGAATTGGAAAGCAGGAAAACATTAGATGTTCAGACTCAGTTAGGCAAATGTTGCCTGATTTGTGATGTTTGCTTGTTTTTCTTTCCTGCTGGGGAAAATGAAACAGTTAATTACACTGCCTGGTGTCCAGATCTCCAGTGTTAAGCAGGGTCTCCTACTGAAAGGGAAAACAGTGACCTAGATGACTTGATTTGCAGTCAAGTAACAATTTGTTTCAATTATCACATTTTGATCAATTTTACACTTAATATAATGGGCATGTCAATATAATATTTAAAATAAATGAATATATTGCTATATATTTCTGAAGCATTTAAAGCCACAATAATG
The DNA here is from genome assembly GCA_037306005.1 of Rhinophrynus dorsalis. Lineage (NCBI taxonomy): Eukaryota > Metazoa > Chordata > Amphibia > Anura > Rhinophrynidae > Rhinophrynus > Rhinophrynus dorsalis. Next base: position 335,038,892 of record CM074720.1, on the reverse strand, counting down.
TATTATAGTTGGATATAACCAGTCAAATGATATATTTATAAAATAGTATAAGTGTATGGATAATGTGTATCCAGCTTTTCCTAGTTCTGTTCCTGAGGTCCCTTGCCCTTCTTCCAGTGTGCTTCCCCTGTATTGACCTTGGTTTGCTTCCTGACCACTCTCTTGCTTTTCAACTCGGTACCGTGTCTTGTGTGACTGATTCTCCGTTCCTGACCCCAGCTTCTCCATTCGACTATTTTCCTTCCTGCTGCTTATGAGCCTTGTTATCTACCTGTAGTGATGAGCGAGCACCCCAATGCTCGGGTGTTCGGGTGCTCTGACCGAGCACCCCCTGAGGCTCGAGTGCTCGGCCGAGCACCCGAGCCCCAATGAAGTCAATGGGAGGACTCAAGCATTACACCAGGCACCCCCTGCTCTGATGAGGGGAGGGTGCCTGGTCCATAGGAAAAGGGCAGAAAAAGATGGAAACACTACAGAAATGGTTCAGGGACAGCATAGGGAGGATGTCTGGATGCATCTTGGACTCCAACATCGCTGCTGGGAACGATCTTTCGCCCGTAGTACGCCATTTTTACAGACTGACCATAAAACACACAAAAAGGAAAATAAAAACGACTTTAGGCGAAAAATTGTTACCAAACAATATTTGCTGTATATTTACTTGTATATCATCTGCAAATTATCCCAAAAATTTCCTTGATTTTCGGAAGTGAGGCCATGATTAAGAGGGAAACGTGCGCAGAGGCAAATTCTCCCAAAAATTTCCTTGATTTTCAGAACTGAGGCCATGATTAAGAGGGAAACGTGCGCAGAGGCAAATTCTCCCAAAAATTTCCTTGATTTTCAGAACTGAGGCCATGATTAAGAGGGAAACGTGCGCAGAGGCAAATTCTCCAAAAAATTTCCTTGATTTTCAGAACTGAGGCCATGATTAAGAGGGAAACGTGCACAGAGGCAAATTCTCCCAAAAATTTCCTTGATTTTCAGAACTGAGGCCATGATTAAGAGGGAAACGTGCACAGAGGCAAATTCTCCCAAAAATTTCCTTGATTTTATTGAACTGAGGCCATGATTAAGAGGGAAACGTGCGCTGAGCTGACCATCTAAAACATTATGGGTGAGGGTCTGCTGCAGAGCTGACCATCCTAAACATTATATGCGAAGGCCCGCTAGTGAGCTGACGCTATAAAACATTATATGAGAGGGCCCGCTAGAGAGCTGACCCAATAAAACATTATATGAGAAGGCCCGCTGGTGAGCTGACCTATATAAAAATTGGCAAACAGGGCCCGCTGGTGAGCTGACCCTATATAAAAATTATATCACAGGGCCCGCTGGTGAGCTGGCCCTATATAAAAATTATATCACAGGGCCCGCTGGTGAGCTGGCCCTATATAAAAATTATAGCACAGGGCATATGGAAGAGGAGGAGGAGGATGAGAAGATTAAGAGTCAACCATATACCCGTTTTTTGGGTGGAAGGGGTGAATGGGAATACAGAGTATTCCCATCATTGTAAATAACATATATAAAGTGAGTTTATGTTCCCCCGGGGCTTTCCTCCAGTGGAGTGGAGAAGTCAGGGGAAATCCAGGCCTTGTTCATTTTTATAAGTGTCAACCTATCAGCATTGTCGGTGGAAAGGCGGATACGCTTATCTGTTATGATGCCACCAGCAGCACTAAATACCCGCTCAGACAGAACGCTGGCGGCAGGGCAGGCCAGCACCTCCAAGGCGTAGAGTGCCAGTTCATACCACGTGTCCAGCTTGAACACCCAGTAGTTGTAAGGCACAGAGGGATCATTGAGGACGCTGACACGGTCTGCTACGTACTCCTTCACCATCTTCCAAAACTTTTCCCTCCTTGTGACACTAGGCTGCGCATCAGGGTGAGGGTGCTGGCGGGGTGTCATGAAGGTGTCCCACGCCTTGGAGAGTGTTGCCCTGCCTTTCTCGGAACTGCTGTGTGCTCCCCTTTTCTCCCCTTCTCGGTTGGCCAAGGTAGCACGTACTCTGCCGCCAGCGTTGTCAGATGGAAAATTTTGGAGCAATTTTTCGACAAGAACCTTCTGGTATTGCACCATTTTGCTTGTCCTCTCCACCGGAGGAATGAGAGATGAGAAATTCTCTTTGTAGCGGGGGTCCAGAAGGGTGAACACCCAGTAATCCGTGTTGTTTAAAATGCGTATAACGCGTGGGTCACGGGAAAGGCAGCCTAACATAAAGTCAGCCATGTGTGCCAGAGTACCAACAGTCAAGATTTCGCTGTCCTCACCAGGAGGATGACTCTCAATCTCCTCATCCTCTTCCTCCTCTTCTGCCCACCCACGCTGAAGAGATGGAACTAAAGTTCCATGGCTACCCTCTGTAGCGGAGGCAACCGTGTCTTCCTCCTCCTCCTCCTCCTCCGCCTCCTCCAATTGTCGCTGAGAAGACGAAGTGAGGGTGCTCTGGCTATCACCTTGTGTAAGCTCTTCCTCCCCCATTTCCACCTCTTCCACATGCAAAGCGTCGGTTTTAATTGTGAGCAGCGAGCGTTTCAGTAGACACAGAAGTGGGATGGTTACACTGATAATAGCGTTATCGCCGCTCACCATCTGTGTCGATTCCTCAAAATTGCGTAAAACCTCACAGAGGTCTGACATCCATTCCCACTCCTCACTTCTGATTACAGGAAGTTGAACGGAGAGGCGACGACCGTGTAACAGCTGGTACTCCACTACTGCCCTCTGCTGCTCACAAAGCCGGGCCAACATGTGGAAGGTGGAGTTCCAGCACGTGCTCACGTCACACAGCAGCCGGTGAGCTGGCAATTGTAAGCGCTGCTGCAGCTTCAACAGGCCGGCTGAAGCTGTTGATGACTTACGGAAATGTGCACACACGCGGCGCACCTTGGTCAAGAGATCATGCACATTGGGGTAGGTTTTTAGAAATCGCTGCACCACTAAATTAAATACATGCGCTAGGCATGGTACGTGTGTGAGCTTGCCGAGCTCCAAAGCCGCCACCAAGTTACGCCCATTATCACACACAACCATGCCTGGTTGCAGGTTGAGTGGCGAGAGCCACTGCTCGGTCTGGTGACTAATCCCCTGCAACAGCTCTGAGGCCGTGTGCTGTTTGTCCCCAAGGCAGATCAGCTTCAGCACGGCCTGTTGACGCTTCCCCACTGCAGTGCTACACTGCTTCCAGCTACTGGCTGATGGGGGAGTGGCGCTGCGTGTAGAGAATTCGGAGGTGGAAACGGAGGAGGAGGAGCCAATAACGTAGGTGCTGGTGGAAACCCTGATGGAGGTAGGGCCCGCAATCCTCGGCGTGGGTAGCACCCGTGCCATCCCAGGGTCCGAGTCGCTCCCAGCCTCCACGACATTCACCCAGTGTGCCGTCAGGGAAATGTAGCGTCCCTGGCCACAAGCACTTGTCCATGTGTCAGTCGTTAAGTGGACCTTCCCAGTAACTGCGTTGGTCAGGGCACGGGTGATGTTACGGGACACATGGTGGTGTAATGCGGGGATGGCACACCGGGAAAAGTAGTGGCGGCTGGGGACCGCGTACCGAGGGACAGCTGCTGCCATCAGGCTGCGGAAGGACTCAGTGTCCACAAGCCTAAATGGCAGCATTTCGATGGCCAGTAATTTTGAAAGGTGTGAGGTTAGTGCTATGGCCTGTGGGTGGGTGGCTGGGTACTTTCTCTTGCGCTCAAATGCCTGGGGTAACGACATTTGGACGCTGTGCTGGGACAGGGAAGTGGATGTGGTCGCTGATGGTGCTTCAGATGGTACAGGTGCAGGGTGGGAGGTATGCGGGCCTGCGCCTTCGACAGGCGATTGGCCGGCACCGAAAACAGGGGAAGAGGAGGCAGTGGTGTGGCCTGCAGACACAGATGGGCGATCCAGGCGTTCCTCCCACTTACTACGGTGCTTGGATGCCATGTGTCGGATCATGCTGGTGGTGGTGAGGTTTCTAGTGTTCATGCCTCGGCTCATTCTGGTGTGGCACAGGTTGCAAACTACAATTCTTTTGTCGTCCGCACTTTCCTTAAAAAAACGCCATACCGCGGAACACCTACCCTTTGGCAAGGTAGATTTACGCAAGGGGGTGCTCCGTGGAACATTTGCGGGCCGGTTTGGTGCGGTCCGCCTTCTTTCTGTAGCCACACCACTGCCTCTTCCAGCCTGTTGCGGTGCTGCAGATGGCTCACCCTCAGGACTGCTGACATCGCTCGGCTCTACACCTTCCCAGGTGGGGTCAGTCACCTCATCGTCCACCAAGTCCTCCTCCACTTCCTCACTCTGATCATCCTCCTCAAGTCTTGATCCCACCACATACTCAGTCATTGACAACTGTATAACATTCTCCTCAACAAGGTCTTGAGACGGAAATAGTGGTTGATTTAATGGCAACTGTGTCTCATCATCATCATCATCATCCACTACTTCCTTTGACCTTAAATGCCGTTCACATCTGTCATCTTCTTGTGACTGGGTAGCCTCTAGAGGTTGTGAATCAGGGCACAAGATGTCATGTTCCTCTGCAAGCGTGCTTGGAGAGAGGGTCAAATGAAGGATTGGTGACGAGACGAGCTCCTCACTATATCCCAGTATGGGATCACTTCTTTGACCAGACCGTGTATGGTGGGAGGAAGGATGATCAGAGTGAGGATTATTTTGACCAGACTCTTGGCTACTGAGAGTGGACTTGGTGGAAGACAGGGTGGTGCTTAACCGACTGGAAGCAGTATCAGCTGTCATCCAACCGACCACCTGTTCGCAGTGGTCGGACCTCGAGAGTGATGTCCTGCGACGCCCTGTAAAATTACACATGAAGCTAGGTATGGTGGATGTCTTTCTTTCTTGTGCTCTGGCACCAGGCGCAGTTTCTCCGCGTCCTGACCCGCGCCCTGAACTTTCAGGATCACGTCCACTTCCCCGTCCCTTTTTACCCGCCTTCTTCATCTTACACAGAATATGTGACTTTAATATTTGAGTTTGAAAACTTAACAGTATTTCTTCCTATTCTGCAACTCTGCAGAGTACACAGAATAGGCTGCTAAACTGCGGTGACACACACTGAATGGAATAAGTGACTTTAATATTTGAGTTTGAAAACTTAACAGTATTTCTTACTATTCTGCAACTGTGCAGAGTACACAGAATAGGCTGCTAAACGGCAGTGATACACACTGAATGGAATATGTGACTTTAATATTTGAGTTTGAAAACTTAACAGTATTTCTTACTATTCTGCAACTGTGCAGAGTACACAGAATAGGCTGCTAAACGGCGGTGAAACACACTGAATGGAATATGTGACTTTAATATTTGAGTTTGAAAACTTAACAGTATTTCTTACTATTCTGCAACTGTGCAGAGTACACAGAATAGGCTGCTAAACGGCGGTGAAACACACTGAATGGAATATGTGACTTTAATATTTGAGTTTGAAAACTTAACACTATTTCTTACTATTCTGCAACTCTGCAGAGTACACAGAATAGGCTGCTAAACGGCGGTGATACACACTGAATGGAATATGTGACTTTGATATTTGAGTTTGAAAACTTAACACTATTTCTTACTATTCTGCAACTCTGCAGAGTACACAGAATAGGCTGCTAAACGGCGGTGAAACACACTGAATGGAATATGTGACTTTAATATTTGAGTTTGAAAACTTAACACTATTTCTTACTATTCTGCAACTCTGCAGAGTACACAGAATAGGCTGCTAAACGGCGGTGATACACACTGAATGGAATATGTGACTTTGATATTTGAGTTTGAAAACTTAACACTATTTCTTACTATTCTGCAACTCTGCAGAGTACACAGAATAGGCTGCTAAACGGCGGTGAAACACACTGAATGGAATATGTGACTTTAATATTTGAGTTTGAAAACTTAACAGTATTTCTTACTATTCTGCAACTGTGCAGAGTACACAGAATAGGCTGCTAAACGGCGGTGAAACACACTGAATGGAATATGTGACTTTAATATTTGAGTTTGAAAACTTAACAGTATTTCTTACTATTATGCAACTGTGCAGAGTACACAGAATAGGCTGCTAAACGGCGGTGATACACACTGAATGGAATATGTGACTTTGATATTTGAGTTTGAAAACTTAACACTATTTCTTACTATTCTGCAACTCTGCAGAGTACACAGAATAGGCTGCTAAACGGCGGTGATACACACTGAATGGAATATGTGACTTTAATATTTGAGTTTGAAAACTTAACAGTATTTCTTACTATTCTGCAACTGTGCAGAGTACACAGAATAGGCTGCTAAACGGCGGTGAAACACACTGAATGGAATATGTGACTTTAATATTTGAGTTTGAAAACTTAACAGTATTTCTTACTATTCTGCAACTGTGCAGAGTACACAGAATAGGCTGCTAAACGGCGGTGATACACACTGAATGGAATATGTGACTTTGATATTTGAGTTTGAAAACTTAACACTATTTCTTACTATTCTGCAACTGTGCAGAGTACACAGAATAGGCTGCTAAACGGCGGTGAAACACACTGAATGGAATATGTGACTTTAATATTTGAGTTTGAAAACTTAACAGTATTTCTTACTATTCTGCAACTGTGCAGAGTACACAGAATAGGCTGCTAAACGGCGGTGAAACACACTGAATGGAATATGTGACTTTAATATTTGAGTTTGAAAACTTAACACTATTTCTTACTATTCTGCAACTCTGCAGAGTACACAGAATAGGCTGCTAAACGGCGGTGATACACACTGAATGGAATATGTGACTTTAATATTTGAGTTTGAAAACTTAACAGTATTTCTTACTATTCTGCAACTGTGCAGAGTACACAGAATAGGCTGCTAAACGGCGGTGAAACACACTGAATGGAATATGTGACTTTAATATTTGAGTTTGAAAACTTAACAGTATTTCTTACTATTCTGCAACTGTGCAGAGTACACAGAATAGGCTGCTAAACGGCGGTGATACACACTGAATGGAATATGTGACTTTAATATTTGAGTTTGAAAACTTAACAGTATTTCTTACTATTCTGCAACTGTGCAGAGTACACAGAATAGGCTGCTAAACGGCGGTGAAACACACTGAATGGAATATGTGACTTTAATATTTGAGTTTGAAAACTTAACAGTATTTCTTACTATTCTGCAACTGTGCAGAGTACACAGAATAGGCTGCTAAACGGCGGTGAAACACACTGAATGGAATATGTGACTTTAATATTTGAGTTTGAAAACTTAACACTATTTCTTACTATTCTGCAACTCTGCAGAGTACACAGAATAGGCTGCTAAACGGCGGTGATACACACTGAATGGAATATGTGACTTTGATATTTGAGTTTGAAAACTTAACACTATTTCTTACTATTCTGCAACTCTGCAGAGTACACAGAATAGGCTGCTAAACGGCGGTGAAACACACTGAATGGAATATGTGACTTTAATATTTGAGTTTGAAAACTTAACACTATTTCTTACTATTCTGCAACTCTGCAGAGTAAACAGAATAGGCTGCTAAACGGCGGTGATACACACTGAATGGAATATGTGACTTTGATATTTGAGTTTGAAAACTTAACACTATTTCTTACTATTCTGCAACTCTGCAGAGTACACAGAATAGGCTGCTAAACGGCGGTGAAACACACTGAATGGAATATGTGACTTTAATATTTGAGTTTGAAAACTTAACAGTATTTCTTACTATTCTGCAACTGTGCAGAGTACACAGAATAGGCTGCTAAACGGCGGTGAAACACACTGAATGGAATATGTGACTTTAATATTTGAGTTTGAAAACTTAACAGTATTTCTTACTATTATGCAACTGTGCAGAGTACACAGAATAGGCTGCTAAACGGCGGTGATACACACTGAATGGAATATGTGACTTTGATATTTGAGTTTGAAAACTTAACACTATTTCTTACTATTCTGCAACTCTGCAGAGTACACAGAATAGGCTGCTAAACGGCGGTGATACACACTGAATGGAATATGTGACTTTAATATTTGAGTTTGAAAACTTAACAGTATTTCTTACTATTCTGCAACTGTGCAGAGTACACAGAATAGGCTGCTAAACGGCGGTGAAACACACTGAATGGAATATGTGACTTTAATATTTGAGTTTGAAAACTTAACAGTATTTCTTACTATTCTGCAACTGTGCAGAGTACACAGAATAGGCTGCTAAACGGCGGTGATACACACTGAATGGAATATGTGACTTTGATATTTGAGTTTGAAAACTTAACACTATTTCTTACTATTCTGCAACTGTGCAGAGTACACAGAATAGGCTGCTAAACGGCGGTGAAACACACTGAATGGAATATGTGACTTTAATATTTGAGTTTGAAAACTTAACAGTATTTCTTACTATTCTGCAACTGTGCAGAGTACACAGAATAGGCTGCTAAACGGCGGTGAAACACACTGAATGGAATATGTGACTTTAATATTTGAGTTTGAAAACTTAACACTATTTCTTACTATACTGCAACTCTGCAGAGTACACAGAATAGGCTGCTAAACGGCGGTGATACACACTGAATGGAATATGTGACTTTGATATTTGAGTTTGAAAACTTAACACTATTTCTTACTATTCTGCAACTCTGCAGAGTACACAGAATAGGCTGCTAAACGGCGGTGAAACACACTGAATGGAATATGTGACTTTAATATTTGAGTTTGAAAACTTAACAGTATTTCTTACTATTCTGCAACTGTGCAGAGTACACAGAATAGGCTGCTAAACGGCGGTGAAACACACTGAATGGAATATGTGACTTTAATATTTGAGTTTGAAAACTTAACAGTATTTCTTACTATTCTGCAACTGTGCAGAGTACACAGAATAGGCTGCTAAACGGCGGTGATACACACTGAATGGAATATGTGACTTTGATATTTGAGTTTGAAAACTTAACACTATTTCTTACTATTCTGCAACTCTGCAGAGTACACAGAATAGGCTGCTAAACGGCGGTGATACACACTGAATGGAATATGTGACTTTAATATTTGAGTTTGAAAACTTAACAGTATTTCTTACTATTCTGCAACTGTGCAGAGTACACAGAATAGGCTGCTAAACGGCGGTGAAACACACTGAATGGAATATGTGACTTTAATATTTGAGTTTGAAAACTTAACACTATTTCTTACTATTCTGCAACTCTGCAGAGTACACAGAATAGGCTGCTAAACGGCGGTGATACACACTGAATGGAATATGTGACTTTGATATTTGAGTTTGAAAACTTAACACTATTTCTTACTATTCTGCAACTCTGCAGAGTACACAGAATAGGCTGCTAAACTGCGGTGAAACACACTGAATGGAATATGTGACTTTAATATTTGAGTTTGAAAACTTAACAGTATTTCTTACTATTCTGCAACTGTGCAGAGTACACAGAATAGGCTGCTAAACGGCGGTGAAACACACTGAATGGAATATGTGACTTTAATATTTGAGTTTGAAAACTTAACAGTATTTCTTCCTATTCTGCAACTCTGCACAGTACACAGAATGTGCTGCTAAACTGCGGCGAAGCACACTGAATGGAATATGTGACTTTGATATTTTAGTTTGAAGACTTAACAGTATTTCTTCCTATTCTGCAACTCTGCACAGTACACAGAATGTGCTGCTAAACTGCGGCGACGCACACTGAATGGAATATGTGACTTTGATATTTTAGTTTGAAGACTTAACAGAATGTGCTCTAATCTGCAACTTTGCACACTAAACAGAATGTGCTCTAATCTGCAACTTTGCACACTAAACAGAATGTGCTCTAATCTGCAACTTTGCACACTAAACAGAATGTGCTCTAATCTGCAACTGTGCACACTAAACAGAATGTGCTCTAATCTGCAACTTTTCACACTAAACAGAATATTTTTTTTTTTTTTTTTTTTGTTTTTTTCCCCCCACACAAAATAACCTGCTGCCCCCACACACAGTAGTCCTAAAAAGGACTTTTGGTTCTTTTTTTTCACAATTTTTGTTTTTTTCCTCCCTACACTGCCTTTCCCTTCCTATCCTCAGCTCTCCCTGGCTCAGACTGAGCCGAACTCGATGGTCAGGTGCTATACAGCACCCGACCACGGGTTCTGGCCAGCCAATCAGTGTAATGCCAGCAGCCAACATGGCTGCTGGCATTACACCGATGTCAGAGCCTCCCTGCACGTTTATTGGCTGCGCAGCAGCCGCAAAACGTGCGGGGAGGAGACCCGAACATGGCGGGCGAGCACATGCGGTACTCGTACGAGTACCGCCATGTGCCGAGCAGAGCGATGCTCGAGCCGATCCGAGCATCGGCCGAGCATGCTCGCTCAACACTATCTACCTGTTAAAGCGGAACTACCAGCTCCACTAAAGTCACCCTGCAATACTTAGGCAGGTAGTGACTAGCTTACTAATCATTATTTTACCTCTCAAAAGTGGCCACAAATAAAGTTATCATTAAGTTTCCAAGACCGGAAGCAAGGCATCACCATGGACATCTTGAATGCGCGCCTGCGCTGTCAGTCCTCTTCACCCTTCACAGGCATTGCACTGGCCCAGATGGCTCCAGAAGAGACTGGCGGCGCAGGTGCATAGGCTTCAGTAACCTAGCCGTTAGTCTCCGAACCTTAAGGATAACTTTATTCGTGGGCACTTTTGAGAGGTAAAATAATGATTAGTAAGCTAGACGCCACCTGCCTAAGTATTGCAGGGCAACTTAAGTGGAAGTGGTAGTTCTGCTTTAATGACCCTGCTCATATGACCATCTGACTATATTGCTGATTCCATCATCTGTTCGACTTATCCGGCCTCACAGTTCACTGGAGTGGTGACTGTTAGACATTGACCATCTGTCGTACTTTTGTTTGACTACCAGTTGGATTCCAGCCCAACTAGTTAAGCTTTGACTAATTGTCAGAACTTTATGTCAGAGGTTGCACATTCCTGTTCTACAGCTTCTCCTGCTAGCAGTTTCTGACCAACAGTGCAGGTAACTGTGTCTTTGTCTGTTGCCTTGACCCCAGTAGGTAGTAGCTTTCTCCTAGGCTGTCATCCGGTGTACAGCCTGGCTCCTCCAGTCGGCACTAAACTGACCTTGCGATCAGCACCTTTAATCCGGCCTTGGCCACAGCAAGGAAGCTTAGAGGTTATCCAATGCCAGCCAGCCCCACACTCCACTCTGTGTACTCCAGCCTACTGGGGACTTCCCTACTGTCTGAGTTGTTGTATATCTGCTGTCAGAGTTGCTGTATACCTACTGTTGAGTTACTGCGTAGCAACTGTCTCTATGCTGTGTTGTGTCATTTGTTGTATAATAACTAGCAGTTTGCTATTTTGCTGTTAAGTTGCTCCTCCAGAGAGTACAGTACAGGGCTCTCCCAGTTACACACCTGCACACACATACACTCGGAGCAAACCAAATGCATCATAAGGGAGAAATGAAAATACCCAATGATTTAAATTAGGATTTTAACAGTGTTCAGTGCATTGTTAAGCAGTGCAATGGGGTATTCTTTAACATTTGATTGTTAAGCTTATCACTAGATGCCTAATTAGGTGGGTGGACTTTAGTTGGGGTGATAGTTCCCCTTTAAATGCCCCATTTAAATCAATGGGATCTTGCTATATTTACATTTTAACCCTAGTGAGCCTTTGGTTTGCTATAAAATTACACCTCTTTAGCTTGATAATTAAGGACTGGTGACACTAATGTACTAAGAAAATGTTGCAGTTTTGAAACAAACCAACTGCACCATAGGGAAAAGATAACATTCACATTGATTTAAATTGGACTTTTAAATCTTTGTTTGCTGGAGAGGTCTTGACACATTGCAAACCAATGCAATAGAGACGTCTCAATTGTTCATTTGCTCCAGAATGGCACCACTTTTCCATAGCACACCAGCCTCAGTATGGGCTCGATCCAAACATTACCGTTGGCAGAAAAAACTGCAGACGGTGGTTTTAAAAGTACGGTAATCGATGCAAATGTTCTGACAATGAAGAACTAACGACAGTTCTGAAAACCTGGTGGTCAACAAAATATCATCCATTGAAGCTAATGTAAAAACTAAGAGCCATTAAAATTTTTGCTGTAGGGACAACGAGCGATAAATTGCAACATTTACCTTCAGAAATTTAACATCCACTTTTTGAAGTTGGACACCACACAACGTAGAGTAAAAACAGAGATAAAGCAGCTCAATTAACACACACTACATAACCCAATAATACAATGGTTAAATATTAACCCCTGCAATGCCAAGCAAATACACCAACAAGGCCTAGACCAGTGGTTCTCAATCCTTCCATCCAAGGCACCCCTAACATGCAATCTAGATGTTCCAGGGCACCCCTTGAAGTAATAAGTAAATTCCCAAGGCATCAAAGAAAGGAACAATAAATGAATATATAGTTATCATTAGGTCTTGCAGAGGGAATGACAATGAGGAGAAAATTGTGCATAATAATTCCCATAAATATATATTACAAAAAATGTGTAAAATGAATGTAAGTAATGCAGAAAAATCATCATGGGAAAATTGAGGCACCCTGAGGTGGTGCACATGGCATACCAACATGCCATGACACCCTGGTTATGAACCACTGGCCTACACTATACAAACAAGTCACAGACAAACAAGAACCCAGCAACCTCACAGGGACAAGGGTAACACAAAGCAGCACAAAATAAGCCATCACAACACACCCTGAACAACAGGGGTTAACAAACAACACAACAAGCACACCTGTCTCTCACAAAACAAATAAGGCTCACCTAGGTATCCTCAACAGCCAATGGATACACAACATATCCTCCACAACATCACACACACACCTGACAGGTACATACCAGGTACAAAAAAATACACCACCAACCACAGACACACCAGCAAACACTTTCCTGGAGTACATCAGCCACATAATATGGGATTCTCATTTCACCATGCCACTCACTGTCCACAGGTAGTGCCGGCTATGGGTGCAAGTTGTGGCTGCTCACACCAATAGCCAATACCCACACCCCAGTGCAGAAGCACTGTAACAAGGCACACATCAGGGCCAGGAATGCCATCAAGCACACCTGTGGCCTGCTCAAATCCAGCTTGTGTTGCCTGGATCACTCAGGGGCCACTCGAAAATATGCACCTGGTAAAGCATGTGACATCATCCTGGTGTGTGCCCATAACACATATTGCTGGACACACATGTCTAGTTGATGATGTCAAGCCACAGCAGCCCATGGAGGTCTCTGTTACCATTGATGAAGATGTAGATACCTGTGTTGTGATGCAGATGTGAACCAGGCTCATCAGGGACTACATCACCTGTGGGTAAAAAACATGTGTGACCATGGTCATGCTTGTGGAATGCATACAAACATACCCAAACAACACATAACCATCTGTCCCACTCCACAGGATGACCCATCGACACAGGCCTTTGGTCTGACAATGACATGTCACGGTTATCAACCTGCAACCTAGGATCAATAGTACAACAAATTGGCCATGTTCAACATAACCCAACCTGAACTGACAGAATACTTTGACTAAGTGGACCATAGCCATAAGACCCCTACAACCCTTGGAGTCAGAGAGGGATATCCAATGCAATGAAATACAATGCATTAGATACCACCCTGGAATACTAGGGGTTAACCCTTTGAATGCCAGAGGGGTAAGCAGTACATTGCAAAACAATGTGTTAAGTACCCCTCTGGCACTCAAAGAGTTAAATGGCTTATGGAATTAACATGCGTGCAATAGTTGGGCAATGACTAATGGAGCAGATTAGTGATGCTTATGGTGTGTTTGTGTTTGCTACAGTGTAGAGGTAACAATGTATGATTCAGGTTGCAAGGCCAAACATGCTGACTTGTTCCTGTGTGTGTAAAACAGTGTCAGTGCCACTCCATTGTTTGGCAATGTGTTGTCTAGCCATCATGAAGACATGGGGTTATGAACAAGGAGATGGCAAGCAGAAATATGTACATGTGACATGAACCCTGAGCACACGCCTCAGTATGTGAACCAAGACCTAAGAAACAGAGTATCTATCTCATGGGTCTTGATTCACGTACTGAGGAGGTGTGTGCCCAGTGTACAAGTCACACGTACATATATCTGCTTGCCATCCCCTTGTTTAAAACTTCATGTCTAAATGATGGCTAGACAACACATGGACAAGCAATGGATGGTGTACTACATTTACAATACCAAATGTTAACCCGTTGAGAGTTGGAGAGATCATCAACGCATTGATGAGCTATGTACCACTCTGGCACTCACACCTATGATGATGGATCAGCAATAGCATGACTGTTGGGTTTACAGTGCTGTTTCAATTCTTGTCTTCGCTTCCTACAGTCATCCATGGCATGACCCATCATGGTCCATGAAGATGACCTGTTGCTCACATATGTCAATCCCAAACAATGAGCATCTGTAATTGTCTGGTTCAATTGATTACCATTCCTGCATCATTGTTGTCATTCAGATCATGTGCTGGATTCATATGCAGAGGCTCACTGTATCTCTGCTTCTATCTCCATGTATCCACATGGACCTCAATAGGCATCCATTGATGTAATGGAAGGTAACATCTATCGCCTGCATTTGAATCCAGCCCCATGTCTTTGATCCCATGATCTATCCATTAGGTGTATGTTGTTCAAGTTCAAATAACATAATGGAAAACCACACCCTGATGTCGTTTGGCTGTGCTATGTGGTCTGTGAGTTGAACTTGGACAAAAGTGTCTGCATGACATGTGTGTGCTCACCCATGCTAGGACACCTTAATACACCACTGAATGTGCATGAGTTGTGTTCACTGCATTGCTTTGCAACGCATTGGAGATATCTCTGCCACAGTGTACGTGGTGTTTGTGCCCTCCCATTGTGCATCATGTACACGGTGTTACTCTCCAGCCTCCTCAGTGACCTTGCACACCTCTGGGACACCCAAAGTTGCCTCCTTTAGATGGCCATGCACTCCACATCCAATACAATGGTATGCAAAGACGTGACCAGTGTGGAGGATGTTGACGGAGGTGTGGATGTCTGGTGCTGGGTCTGTGGATTCTCTGGCAGTGGAGGGGGGGTGAAGGCGGTGGAGAAGCCTGGTAACACTCAAGGAGGGGAGGGCCACCCTGGAGGGATTGTGGGGACATCTCCAGGTCCGGCATTGACCCCTCACTTCTCTGGGATGCCCCAGAGTGCATTGGTGGTGTGGGTGGTGGTGGCTGGGTGAAATCCTCCCTGGCCTGATCCCCACGTGCTCATACTCCAGGGGCCATTGAAATATGGACTCCTGGGTGTCCTCCTGCCACATGTGCTGCTGTGGCTTGGGTAATGGACCATATCTCGCATGCAGTGGCATGGCCACTGTTTCAGGGATCCAGTGCCTTCCCGCCAGTGGGGGTGGTGCCTAGTAGGCTGGCTGCTGCAGTGTTGGTGATGCCTGGTAGGCTGGCTGCTGCTGCAGAGGTGGTGGTGCCTGGTAGGCTGGCAGCTGCAGAGGTGGTGGTGCCTGTTAGGCTGGCTGCTGCAAAGGTGGTGGTCCCTGGTAGGTGGGCTACTGCAGAGGTGGCGGTGTCTGGTAGGTCGGCTGCTGCAGAAGTAGTGGTGCCTGGTAGGCTGGCTGCTGCAAAGGTGGTGGTCCCTGGTAGGTGGGCTACTGCAGAGGTGGCGGTGTCTGGTAGGCCGGCTGCTGCAGAGGTGGTGGTGCCTGGTAGGCAGGCTACTGCAGAGGTGGTGGTGGTGGTAGAGCTCGGGATGTAGTGGGCTCATCAGAGGAGCTTGTCCCAGGGTCCCCCACATATGCAGGCATGTATGCTGTGTGGGGAAATGACATGATATAATTAGTGATGTAAGCTATGACACGAGTGCTGCAAGACTATGACATTAACATGTGAACTGTTGAGTGGCAGGATGGTACCTTCTGCATTGCTTTGCAATGCATTGGTTACCATCCTGACAAACACTGATTGCTGAACTTGACATGATCTAATACACTGATTCAAATAACCTACAGTGGTGTAGCTTTAGTCATCATGTGTATCCTGAGGTCATCCCGGGATCTCCTGCACTGCTGATGCACACATGCTCCTGCACAGCACCTCCTCCCACTCTGCGTAGTGCATACACAGGGGCAGTCCACCTCTAGTGACAATGGTACGCATGGCCTCCAGTCCCATCTTCTTCTTCACCTGGCGTTTACAGTCTGTCCACCTCTTCTTTATGGATTCCAGGGATCAGCTGCAGCTGGATACTGCGTTGACAGCAGCCAGGACATCCCTCCACACAGCCTTCTTCTTGGCCCCCATGCCAGTGACCTTCCCCCTGGGGAACAGGATCCACCATGATGACCTCCACTAGTACCCTGTTTTCCTCATCAGTGATTTGGGGTCTCTCACTCTCTCCTCCTCCTCATCCCCAAATGTACTTTGAGAGTCTTGGCTCTGGCTCTCAGGCCCAGCCTGCGATGGCCCTGGCTGTGTTGGGTGCTCCCCATGGAATATCTCTCATTCCACTGTCATCTTAGGCCCTGCACTTTGTGTTCCTCCTCTAGGGTGGCTACCCCTCCTCCCCAAGGGTCTCCCTCCTTCTCTCCTCCTACTCTCCCCATCCCTCTCTCCTGTCCTCCTCTCCATCTCTCACCCACCTACACTCAGGCACTCACTCAGACCCTCACACACACACACACTCACTCACTCTGTCACTCACTTGCACTCATAGACTCACACTGTCAAAAAAAAATATATATAAAAGTGTATGTGATTTACTAACAAAATAAATCACTTATGTGTGTGTGTATGTGTGTCTGTGTTTGGATGCGTGTTACGGGTATGTGCAAAAGTGTATTATGTGTCGCTCTCCAACTCCTTCTAACTGATGTGCTCTGCTCCTCTCTACTTCACTCTCTTTTATTAGCCTCCACTCCTGGGACCTGTGCTCTAGCTCATGGAAAGCGATACACAGACAAAGGTGCGTCGGTTATTTTGGGTCTATATATAGGTTTTTCGAATGAACTTGATACTTTGGGGTGCTGTGATCGGCTGAGGCATAGGTAACATTGGACTTTCACTTCATTCTTCGATAGGGATGTATCACGCGTTATTTATCGTGTGTTTTAAGACAGCGATGAGGTCAGAATTTTATGCGACACAGGTTTTGAGGTGTACGTGTATTTTGTTGACTGTTGCATGTTAGCCATTCTGGGTAACGGAGATTTGAATCTCTCCTTACCCAGTCTTGGTTAAGTCACGACGGCCTTTTTTTCATACCGTTTGTCTTTACTCCAACATTTGGATCGAGCCCTGTGTGTGTATATTATTTAGATTTTTGTACTAATTGTTTTAGTTGGTTATTTTCTGCTCATTCTATATAATGTGAGCTATACTGTTTTTATTTATGTTTCTTTCTATTGTATAAGGCTTACATATTTTCCATGTACAAATACTGATCAAGGAATTCACATTTTCTCAAAAATGTATGAATGTTTAATTTTTTTATTTGTTTCTAAAATATATTCATATGCTACTGGAGTTCTAAGTAAATGTTCCTGTTTCTCTAACACACAGCCTTATAAATATGTTATGTCTCCTAATTAGTGTGATTTTATTAGACTACCAGTAGTACTGTCCCTACAGTGAGCTTGATTCACTTGCCTAATACAGCAGACCTACTCATTTGCTGAACCTCCAGTTGTTGAGAACTATAGCTCCCATCATCCCCAACCCTCCATGGGAGTTGTTGTCTCAGCTGTTCTGACAGTTGACTAGGTCTGCAATGCAGGCTGCACCCCATCTGCTCTCCAAAAGTCTGCCAAACACAAACTACCTAGTTCACCATCATATAAGAAACTCAACTGACCACAACCTACAGCATGGATATGAAACATGGGGCCCTCCAGTTGTTTTTGGACTACAACTTCCACTGGCTGGCTGGGTATGATGGGGATTGTATTCCTACAATAATTGGAGTGCTTCAGGTTTCTACCAGTGAACTGAAATCATGACTGATCTTGATGTGATACATATGTACTATCCTATATAATAAAACGCTAGAAATGTTTGTCAGAAGCCATCATGCGCAGGGCAGTCGGGCAGTCTCTGCTGTGCATGACTGCATCGCGTGGAGCAGTGAGGTGGCCTCAGTACGCAGAGCAGGACCGGAGCAGTGAGGTAGCGGCAGTACGCAGAGCAGGACTGGAGCAGTGAGGCGGCGTCAGTACTCAGTGCAGGACCGGAGCAGCGAGGTAGTGGCAGTACACAGAGCAGGGCCGGAGCAGTGAGACATCACTCGGACCTTGGCCCATGTACACAGGCTTTTACACTAGTTTGTAATAATTTCCTCAGATATAATACACATTTGGTATAAACTGTTATTGCTATTTTGGAGTGATTTCAACACTAATAGCTGTTCTTAATTTATGGTGGAGATGAAGCCCTTTTCTGCATACATTTTTATACATGTAGAGAAGACACCATCTTACTATTCAGGATCTTCTCCCCATATATGGGCCATTTAATTTACTTGTTAGTGGCCACTTGCTTTAATCTCTTTTGGAAGACTCAATTTTTGTACATCTGAGCATCACGATGGGTTCATTCACACTAGTGTGATGTCAAGATCCTCCTCTTATCACATAAGTTAATGGATATGGATGAAAGCAGAAAGACAAGGATATGTGTACGGATGATAATCAGGAGTTGCACTGTCAGGGTTTGGTCTGTTCTCCTCTATCTAATAGGGCAGATAGGAACCTCCCATTATTTTTCCATTACTATATATTATCGCCTTCCACAATTAGTGGATCTGGCTGGAAGATGCTTCTTTCAATACATATTTAGTCAACTTGGCTTTTTTTCTTATGACTAGAGCTCAAGGGGGCATCATGTTTCTGACACTGTAATAGGCAATTCATCTAGGTGAAAAGAGGGGATTCTTGCCAACTCCCCAACCCTGCTGGGATTGAAATGTTGATCCACCAATAAACATGTTTTCACCTTAGAAAAGCTTCCTGTGAATGCTGATTTTCTACACACACAGACACACACGCACATATATACTTGCAATATTGGCACAGCTTTGCCTCATGCAGTTAATAAGCTAAATAACCCCTCCCCCCAAAAAAAAGTCACATGCAGTTGTATGCAGGACTAAATAAACATAGAAAGTGATAAGTGTCTTATAGTAATCGGGTTAAAAAAATAAGTGGATTTATGTGTAGGACTTTTTCCCTTGACATCCAGGTAAATCCAGAAAGGAGACAATGTTCTTAATGACTGGATTGTTGAATTTGAGTGTCTGTGTTTGTGTATGGCGTGTGTGTATCTGTTGTACATGTGTGTATTGTGTATTACGTGTGTGTTGTGTGTGTCCGTGTATTGCATGCATGTGCATTGTGTGTGTATATTGCATGTGTGTAGTGAGTGTCTATGTGTGTGTGTTTGTGTGTTGTGACAAGTGCATGGGAAGATTTTAGAGGGAAGATATTTAGGACTCTACATAGACTCTGCTTCTCCACCTGTCCCAATTAGCAGGTTCAGCAACCTGTAAAATCCCAGGTTACAGAGTTTATAAAAAGAAAATGGATTTTGACTTGCTGTGAGCCTGAAGTGCTGAGCAGAGCAGTGCAACAAAGCAGGATTTGAAAAATTAGTTTAGAACCTTGAAGTAGAAGGGGAATCTACTACAAATAAAGTTAATGCTCAGATTGAGTACAGTTTTAATTTGTAGTGCTGTTTTCATTTTGTAAAGCACTGCCTGCTGAGTGTTTGATGCAATGTCAAAATAAACATGCAAATCTTTTTTAAGAACTATGGACTGTGTGTGATACCCCAGAATACTGTACTTACTGCCTACCCAGGGGCAGCCTGCTTATGGTTTATAACCGTGTGTTTTGTGCATGTTTGTTGCATATGTGTGTGTTCTGTGTGTGTTTATGGTGTGTGTATTGCGTGTGTGTGTTTTGTATTGCATGTGCATGGTGTGTGTGTTTTTGTGTGTATTGGGTGTGTGTGTTGTGTATATGTTTTGTGTTTATTGCATGTGTGTATTGTGCATGTGTATTGAATGTGTGTATTGTTTGTGTGCAAGTATGTGTTGTTGTGTATTGTGTGTGTTGCATATTAAGCTTGCATGTGTTGTGTATTATGCATGTGTATGTTTTTTATGTGTATTATGTGTGTTGTTTATTGTGGGCATGTGTGTTGTGTGTGTGTATATATTGTGTGCTTTGCATCTTGTGGTGTGTGTTTTGGACATGTACGTTGTGTGTGTTTTATCTGTTTGTGTTGTGCATGTGTATTACATGTATGTATTGTGCATGTGTGTATGTATTGTGTATGTGTGTTGTGCATATATATAGTGGGTATTGTGCATGTGTATATATTGCGTGTATTTGTGTTGCATGCATTGTTTTGTGTGTGTATTGTGCATGTGTGTTGTGTGTGTGTTTTGCTGGTGTGTGCTGTACTTGTGTATTGTGTGTATGTGTGTATTGTGTTGTTTTGTGTGTCTGTATGTATTGCTTGTGTGTGTGCATTGCATGTGCTGTGCGTGTCTTTTTTTTGTGCATGTGTGTATTGCATACGTGTTTTTTGTGTGTGTATTGCATGTATGTGTGTTGTGTGTGTGTGTGTATGTATTATGTGCATGTTGTGGTGTGTGTGTGTTTTTGTGTGTAGAGTGTGTGGATGTTTATGGTGTGTGTATTTTCTGTTTGTGTTTTGCATGTGTATTGCATGTATGTATTGTGTATGTGTGGTGCATGTGTGTATGTATTGTGTGTTTGTGTTGTGTGTGTGGTACGTGTATGTGTGGTGCATATGTGTGTGCATTGTCTGTGTGTTGTGTGTGTGTATTGTGGTGTGTATGTTTTGATTGTGTATTGTATGTGTTGTGGTGTGTGTATATTTTGTGTGTGTATGGGTTTGTGTATGTGTATTGAAGGCCCATGCAATTCCTCACAGAGATTATCACAGAAGTGGCAAGGAGTTGAAAGGGCATGTTTGTTTTTTGGAAGAGAAATTAGTGGGGGGAGGCCAGCTCCTTGCAGAGAAAATCAGGTCTCCCTGTATGTCCTGGACAGGCAGTATAGAGGAGATTAGAATATCTCCTCCTTACTGCCGCCCCTGACTGTGTGTTTGTGTGCCAAGCACACAGGTTTGTTTATATATATATATTGTATATATATATATATATATATATATATATATATATATATATATATATATATCTTAGGGTGTTTTCTACTGAGTTAAACAGTAAATCTCCTTTTTTTATTTTACATTAACAGTGCCCTCTAGTGGTCAGATTTCAAATAGTTATTCTGAGGCATTTTCTGGGAGAGGTAAGTCACTGATAGTAGAAACTGCTGAGCCATGCTGTCAGAAATTTCATGATGCTTTCCTGTTTGCTGTGTTTTGTTAGTAAGACATTTCAAAATCTCTTGCTTCATAATGATGTCTCTTGCATGAAAACTTTTGCATAAGCTATTTTTTAACATTCATATTTTAGAAATTTGGATTTGTAAATATGTATCTGTCTACAATATGTAGCTAAGTCCCTTGGCATTATTTTCAGCTACAAACTGCCTGATGCTAAGTTTAAAATCAGCCAAGGGAATAAATGTTTATCTTCATATATAGAAGAGCTGAGTAGTATTCTGTTGTTCACTAAATTGTGAATAAGTATTTGTATAAGCGATTTTGGTACATAAAAAATGGATAGAAGGCTTGCCATAATGAGACAATGGCCCATAGTTATAACAAACTGGGATTATTCTGAGGTAAATCAACTGTGCAATAGTGGACAAATAAAAATTCTCTTTAAAGTAAATTGGAATGTTAACACCTTGAATCCTAGATAGCTTTCATATGCATGGCAAAGCATTGCCAATGGCCCTTATTCACAAAAGAAAATGCTGGATTACAAAATGTGAGCAAGCATCTGATTTAAATTGGGCTTTTAACCCCTGGATGTGACAATGGTCTTCAAGGCATTGCAAAGCAATTTGCTGGAGACTTCATTAGCATTCGCGTGGGTTAGCAGCTCATATAACTTAAAGGGGAAGTATCAGCTCTTAAAGGGTTAGTAATGTCCAAAAAAGTTTTTTGCATTTAGAAGAGCTTAAAAAGCTGAGCTAAATGCAAAAAAAAAAAATGTATCTCTCAAACCGCTATGGTTTGAGAGATACAGGCATTTAAAGTTTGATGTCTCCTACTGACAGCTGTAAAGCTGTCAGCAGGAGATCTGTGCAGGTTGACACGGAGGCTCTGCAGCAGAGCCGCAATCTCGTTAGTTACAACGAATCCCTTCATTGGAATGGTCTAAAATGTGTGCCTGGTTCTTCTAAATGCAAAAAAAAAATTTTGGACATTACTAACACTTTAAAAAGATTTAGCATAGGTTTAGCTATTTAGGAAATATGTTTTTTTGTTTTCACTTATGTACATTTAAATTTATTTGATCTTCAGTGCTGTGCACTTCCGCATAATGGGCAAGCTGATCTTCAGCACAGCTCTTCTTCTCCTCCCACCTCCCTCCCAGCTGCCTCAGGGAGCGCTTCCCTTCAGTGTGGTGGGAATGGCTTCTCTCGTTACATCAAGCTCTGGTTAGCATTATACTGAGGTTGCAACCTCAGTATAATACTAACCGGATCTTGATGTAACGATAGAAGCCTTTCACACCACACCAAAGGGAAGCATGAATGTGCTCCCTGGGGCAGCTGGGAGGGAGGTGGGAGGAGAATTCGGCAGTCAAAAAGAGCTGTGCCAAAGAATCAGCTTGCTGCATTATGCTGACTGGCACAGCTTGAAGATTAAAGATCTTTATATGTATGTAAGTAAAAAACAACAACAACAATTTCCTAAACCTACTTTTATAACTAAACCTATTCTAAACACTTTTTAAGAGGCGATACTTCCCCTTGAATGTTCCATTTTTATTTTTCCCTATGGCCCACTTAATTTGCTCCTCTTTTCTTTTGTGAATAAGGCCCAATGTGTGTAAAAAAGGTGCATTTTAGACACACACATATTTGGCCATATGTATAATGTTGAAAGTGGTGCATTTCTGGGGCAAACTAGCAGATCCAATAAATATTCCAATTCATTTAAATGGGGCAAAGCAGAGCATTGGAGACCTCTCTAGCCTTCAGTCCCATTAAAATCAATGGGGATTTGGGAATGTTTATTTGTGCATTATAGTGCAGCTGAATTACTCCACAGTGCCCTTGATAAATATGGACAATTATCTACATATCATTTATCAATGACTTTTATTATACAAAATCTGTAATAAGATTACATACAAGGGCTGTAATTTTCTCTGTTTATAAGAAATTATTTATTTTTGCATATGCCAGTTTTTCCCCTAATGAATACTGTCACCGACAAAATTGAAGGGCTCTCATACTCTGGTGGATGGGAATGTGTCCATATTTGACCAGTTATGGCCCACCAATGATTATGTCCCTACCTGTACTAATTATAATTGAAAAGTGTACCCTGTAAAATTGCTGATTAAAGCAACCCTACAGATGATATGGACTGTACACTTAAAAGGATAGGAATACTTCATTTTATCTTTATTTTAATTTGTAGGCATTAAAAAAACATGAAGAACGATATAAGTCTTATCTCTCAAACCTTTATGGTTTAAGAGATATTCACAAGCAAAGTATCCCCCCCGTTCAGCCAGATCAGAAGGGAGGTGCCCAGGTAGACTCCAGAGAGGGACAATCTTCAATTAAGATAAGGGAAAAAGCTGAAAAACTTGTCAAGGAGGGAAGGGCTTTCATTGTTTTCATACAAAGAAGATTGTCCCCTGCTGTTATCTCTCTGGTCTTACAACCAGATTCACATCTGAGAAGAGATGGCTTACACTAGGAAAAAGGGGCGGGAGGGGAAACTTTGCTTGTGAATAACTCTTAAACCATAAAGGTTTGAGAGATAAGACTTATATCGTTCTTCATGTTTTTTTTAATGTCTACAAAATAAAATAAAGATAAAACGAAGTATTACTATCCCTTTAAGTACTGTAATACACTAGTTTTATGTGCTATTGCCATTGCTCATACACCTCTTCCAGCTGAAATAAAAATGGAATGTGCAAGATCCCTAACTTAGTACTTGTTAATAAGAAACATGCAATTGGAGAATAAATTTGCCAAAGGCCGTCACTCCTTTTGCTTTTTAGTTTATCACTTAATAGCACTTCCAGTGAATTTTTAACAATATTTTAATTCTAGAGTTTAATTAAACACTTATAAAGTCTATCCTTCTGGCAGTAATTATGTAGTCAGATAGTGTATATTATTATCACATCAGTGACTTTGTAACTGTGTAGACCCTTTGTTCTATTAGAGGTGCTAATCCTATTGTAGGTCTCAGATATATTACAATGTGGAAGATTAAAGTAGGGAAAAAATGATGAAACAGAACAGAAACATAGCTTATTATGCAAACAGAAATTTTAGACAATCAATTAATGCCCTGTATTTATAAATATAAATATATATCCATATCCTATTACGTGCCAAATGGGTATACAAAGTAATGCATTGCTCACCCCTCTTGAACTCCAAATGTTAAACATTGTGAAGAATCAGGACATTTACCAAGCGACATTAGGTCTACATTTAATGTAAGCCTGTCATGTCTGTCACAATATGCACATTTTGTAGGAGGTTATAGGAAGCCTTGTAAACTTGAGCTGTCCTATTTTTCTGCAATAAATAAAAACAGAGCATGAAATGATAACCCTTGCTTCTTCCCCTTTCTACTTTCTCTGTGAGCAGAAATGTTGGACAGTGTTTCCTCCCCCACCACTGCTAGTCACCACCCTAAAGTTCCCCCGCTTTCAGTTACTCTGGGTTTGCACAGTACAGGTTAAACAACCAGGGTCAAATAACAAGAGGGCTAATGGGCCTGAAGCTCCAGGCTCCCAAAAATCTATAGATCCATTCCCATGACTAGTGAGTGAGCCACAGTGGTCCTCTATTCAACTCACAAGTAGATCTATGACTCTCTTACCTGGTAGCTGAACAGTTGGGCTTCACTCAGAGACCATCAACTAAGTTTGGCTGTTACTTTGCTGGTGTGATTACAGGTTGTGCCTGCAAGTACTGAAGCCCATGTGATAAATCCTATAAGTGACTGTCTAAGACAGTGTGAAAGGTGGTACCTTGTTAGTCAACGAAAAAGCAGACGACTGCTAGAATAAAAGTGATACCGTTATTGGCTAATTGAGTAGCTTTAGAATGCAAGTTTTCAGTGCAACATAGGACTCCTCTTCTGACATATTTGGAATAAAAGCTGAATACAAAATATATGATAGCTTATACATTAATGCAAATTCTTTTTAAATTTAAACTCCATCGAAAGTAAAACCATTGTCTGTGTAAATTAGTCATTAGACTTCATTAGAGGCATCTATTTGTAGCTGTCCAAGTGGTACAATATTATCCTTTTGATGTGTGAAAATCTTCAGTAAATTTAATGTCTACAGAGATTGACACTGCAGAAAAAGACGGCTAAGTATATGGAATGTATGGGTTAACCGTACAAATCACTTTGTAATGCATTGCACACCCCTCTGGCACCAAAGGTACCAAAAATATGTTTATGGTGTGGAATAATGTGTTCAGGCCACAGTTCAGAGTGTTAAACTGAGTTATCAGTTTATACTCAGAGCTCTCTGTCTCTCTCTTTGCCTGAAAATGTCCCATAAGTACAGATACTCTGAGATCTTTAATGCTTTGACCAGATTTGCCAAAATGTTGACCCGCTGGTTTGTCTTTTTTCTTGTACACATCCATTTTCTTAGAGTTTATCCTGTATCAACTACACATAATCCTGTGTTGGGACCTTTCACACACATGACAAGGTAGACAACATTAGATGATCTGCAGGAAAATGTTCTCTTGATGTTGTGGTTTTGGTGGGTATATGGTACGGGTATCTTATCTGTGGTACATATGTATGCACATGTTCCATAACTCTTTTGCAGAAAGGAAGAAGGGCAATTGTTGCATTCTTAAGGGAAATATTTACCAACTGTTTCAGGTTGAGGAGCTGTTTATAGGAGAGGAATGGAGGTTTGGGGAAAATTATTTTTAATCTGCTATCAGTATGTAGTATTTTTTGGAGCTATTTTGAGATTTTGTACTTCAAGATGGGGGTTGTAGGTGACTACTAATAGCACTCTGTTCTCTTCCTGTGGGTTTTGTATTCCAGGAGATTTTTTCTGGGTGCACTGATAGCTCCTTGACTTTGGCATTATATCCTGTAAGTAGGAAAGATGTTTTTATGTCTGGAGTTCAAACTGTCATTAGACCTGTCTCTTGGTTTGTGGACCAAAAATGTCTGGACAGAGTTGTTCCTAATGCTGATTGTGATGTCCAGAATGTGAATTTGTATGGATGAATGGCTGAGTTTGAGGTTAATAGTGGGATGGAATGCATTGTAATTTTCATGAAATTACAAAAGTTAATCTTCGCTGGCAATCTAAAAAGAGTGGGCAGACTAAGAAGCACTATTACTCGCTTATTGGCTGTATGTGCCCAGGCAGCTCAGAGTGATGAGATTGATGTCTTGCACACAGGACAGTGCACAGTCCCATGAAGCTAGTTCTAATCTAAGCAGTGATGATGCCAGGGTCACTGGGGATGAAGGAAAGTGTGCCCACTGTCTAGAATATAGGCACATCATAGTTTTCATCTTCAGGCCCATTAGGCCCTTAATTCACATACAGAAAGTATCCTGCATCTTAACCACCAAGAGTCCCTAATGACCTACTATTCCATGCCTGGAGGTTTTTATCCCCATCAGAACTATGCATTAAAACACTCAGACTGAAAATATATTTTGTTACTTTATACACCACGTTTCTGTGTCTCACGCTCCTTCAGCATTAAAGGGGAACTATCACTCCTACACAAGTTTGGCTAATAATTCACTAAATAAAGCGATTCGTTTGAATACTTTTTTTAATTTTGTATAAAACTTGTGGTATGGATACATTTTAAGTTTGAAAAATTAACCGGCTCCTTGCTGCCGGACAGTCTGTCAATCTTCCTCTTCAGATGATGGAGGATTTCTCCTTGTAAACTAGCGTGCTCTCTAGCCAATTGGGGACTGAACTTGTACAGCCCTAATCTAGAAAGTAGAGGTGGTCATAATGGTGGACATAATAACTGTAGTAACATCCAACAGTGCCTAAGGCATATCATTGAGATGAAGGGCTGATGTCACTAGAACTGGGAGGATTATTAACAAAATATTTAAATGTGTCTTAATAGACACATTGCAGAGACAAATTTACATCACAAATTGTATGCAAATATAATGCGATTTGCAGTTACGTAAAGTTTATTCTGCATGACAGGCTCCGTAATATTGCCACCTAACTTAAGATTCATAACTGAGTTGTGACATTTATAGAGCAAATTGTGTTTACTCTGCCAATGTCATATTTTATTTGAAACTAAGAAGGATGTTTAATAAGTTGTGAAACAGTCTATTGGTTTGCTTACGGAAGTGTGATTGTAAGATGTTCTTACTTACAAAGATGTGGATAGGACATTTGACTCATTCATCAGAGCATAACAAATGAATAAGTGATGTGGCATGAATGACGACAACACACACACACACAAATACAAAAGAAACATTTATTATAAATTGTCCGAGCTCTGCACATTGGTCCTTATGTAAGGCAAACTGGTGCAATTCTGGAGCAATCCATCTGTACCATAGGGGACACATACAGTTCCATAAAATGATACCTATTTAAGTGGAGCTTTTTATCACCTGTATTGTTAAAAAGGTCTCCAGTGCAGTATGAAGAAATGTATTGGATACTTCTCTAGCATTTAAGAGGTAAAATATACATTTAAATCTATGGGGTGTTTTATATCTACTCTGTGGTACAACTGAATTTTCTAAATATTTCTCCACTACTTTCATACATATAGTACATATGGGTAATGTGGCCTTATTCATCCAGCTAAGCATGGGTATAGGGGCCCCAAATTTTCTAGAGGGTATAGATCTTTAAAGAGAGACATTCTGGTGACTGTACAAAATCATAGTAACACAATGACTAAATAAATATTGAGGCCTATAAAGCATTCCTCTATGAAGTACATTTACCATATCACTTCTGCTGATCCAGAGGAAGGTTATACCATCTCTGCATTCTATCATTTAACCAGTTCACTAGCCATGTACTGATTTGATTTCCCAATCTGAAACATTTATGTAGTAACCTGTTCAGAGACACATTATCAAAAGATTTTGCGGAATCCAAGTATACTACATCATCATCTGTACACCTGTCCAGGTTTTCAGGTTTCCACTTACCCAGCAGCATTCTCTCTGCTTCACTACTTGGCCGGTAGGGGAATAAAGAGAAAGCTTTCTGCACCATGGACAGTATTGAGTGCCATAGGGATGTGCATTGTTCACCCCTGTGGCACTCAAAGGGTTAAAATAATAAAATAAAAAAACAGCACACCAAGCACTACACAATTACCCACTAACCTATGTATCATATATTATGCATGCTGTACACTCACAGGGGAACAAGACTGGGTGTCAAGCAGCATCTGTGGGGATTTGTGGCTACCACTTACCTCCTAGCCTTGCTTCCTTGTCCAGTGATAGCCATAGAACCCCATATACACTGATTGGCTCTCACACTTGTTCCCTTGACCACTGGTAACCACAGATCCCCATGTACACTGTCTGGTCCTCTCCCGTCTTTTCCTCTTGCCCACTGCTAGCCACAAATCCCCTTGGGCATTGCTGGGCAAGGGGAAAAAGGCTGGGTGTGACAGGCAATGGATATGGGGCTAACACACAATGGTTTTGTACCCCATGCTGTACATGTTAAAAATACGACAATGAGTGCCCCCTCTTCCACATATTAATCCTCCCTTTGTAATTAGACATATATTTCTCCCATCCGACATTGTTCATTCTCCATTTTTATTTGACATACTCTGCTTCTTGTATATTTTATTCGACATACACCAATTTTATTCAACATACACCCTCCTTGTGTACGTATTGCATAATTGACCCTTTAAGTACCAGAGAGGTAGCAACTCATTGTTTTGCAATGTGTTTGCTACCCCTCTAGTACTCAAAGGGTTAATAGTCAAGGTATGCAGCTGCCTACATTACGTGTATAAGTGTACTTAATGTTATTTTACTTTTTATTAAAAATATATAGTTCAGACCTCAAGGGGGGCATCGGCACCCCTTGAGGTCTGAAATGTATGTATATTCATAATAAAGCACATATAACCTGTTACACATAGGTTATATGCACTTTATTAAGAATGCTGGCATTGTCAGCCGCATTGATCCCCTCTCCTACTGGCAGTGCTCATGGGGATTTGTGGCTAGCAGTGGGTAAGGAGAAAAGGGGAAAAGAATGGAGAGGGTCAGACAGTGTACATGGGGATCTGTGGTTACCAGTTGTCGAGGGAACCAGTTTGGGGGCTAAGCAGTGTATATGGGGATATATGGCCACCACTGGGCAAGGGAACAAGGCTGGGGGCGAAGTGGTAGGCACAAATCCCCATAGATGCTGCGTGACCACCAGTCTTGTTCCTCTGTGAGTGCACAACGTGTATAATAGTGTAGTGTAGTATAGTGTAGCAATTACGGGGCAAAACAACTACACTATAGGGATGAAAGAAAGGTTTCCCATAATACCTTGAATGCTAGACATCTAGCACATTGAGGAGCAATGTATTAGGAAAAATCTCGAGTATCTAAGGGGTTAATTGTTGCTATTAATCAGTTTTGTACCAGAGGGCAATGCATTGGACTCAACTTAGGCTGACTGGTCTGAGACATGGCTTGTATGCTATGTGCACAGTGCACCGATGCATACATTTGAAACAAAATATATGAGTACACAGTGGGGGTCAATTAACTAAGTAAACATACAGTCAACATAGATATGACATGATATGCATAGGGTTATATCAAAGTCCAGAAAACAAGGAAATGTTCATTAACACAGAGGTGTAAAGAGCCAGTTAGTCTGTGAGTTGAAAAGATCTATCTGTATATATATTCACTATACCGAGATGTTCTATCTATTATTATGAGACATGAAGCCCATCCCAGGTACATTTCTGTTTTTAATGTGTTAAATAGAACCATTAATTTAAATTCCCAGATTTGTCTTATTCTTTGTGTTCTAAAGTTTCCTTTGAGTATGGTGACTTTCATATTTTGTAGACTATGAACTGGACCAAAAAATGCTGGCCAGCTGGTGTGTCAACGTTTTTCTGTTTATTGTGTGGAGATGAAGGTTCATTCTTTTCCTCAGTGTCAGTCCTGTTTCCCCAATGTAGTAACGTCCTGTGGGGCACTGTGTACAGGTTTTGAGGTATACTACATTTCATGAGGAGTAAGTGAATGAACTGTTAATTTCATAGTATTGCTTCTGTCTAAACACAGAAACATAGATTTTAGACAGTTGATAAGTACCAACTGGCTCATCATGTTTTCCTATCTAGAAGTGTTCCACAATCTTACATAGTTCTCAGAATAGACTTATGTCTATCCTGATCCTTTCTGAATTCCTTTTCTGTATTAGCTCTATCACATCCCCTGTTTCACTAGTCTATCTCACTTTCTGTAGCACATTACTTCAGAGTCTTCCATCCTCAAACCTTGGCTTGTGCACTCTTGTTCAGGTATTACTCTTTTTTTTTTTATAGTGAAAAATACTTCCCTCCTACGCTATAAATCTTAAATATTTAAATGTATTCAATTTTTATGTTATATCCAGGCTATACATATTAAAGTATTTCTGTCTATTCGTGTAGGTTCTGCCATGAATACCATTTTTGATGAATATGGCACTTTGTCCTCTTACTAAATTCAGTGAACTAAAATTAGCTGTTTGTTTAGTTATAGCTGTTTGTTTAGTTATGCATAATTAGGACATGTAAAACAGGCCATTTGAAGGAGATTCTTATTAAAATTAAAACTACAATTTATCCCTGCCATATGTATTTTCATGCATCCCCTTTAATAAGTTGGATGGTTGATATGTCTCCAACAGATTACAACCAATGCATTGGAGTCATTGGTAGCATAAGGGGATTAAAATGGATGATCATGATAGCCCTGTGCATAATGGGCAATTTGACCCTTAGATAATGCTGTCCTGTGGCATCAAAACATTATTTAGACTTGGTTTGTACCCAAACAAGATGGTATTTGTGCCACTTTATTAGAAACAATACTTACACAATGAATCAGGGTTAGTGAAATGATTCTCTAAGTTCCTTATTCATATGAAAAATGCTGTTTTGCAAGAAACAAAACAATGGGTTCTTCAGTTTGTGTTTCATTACTGCAGGCACCAATTAGATAGCAGGAAAAGAAACCATGTGGTGTCCAGAACAATAAAATGACATGACTGAAAGATGGCATATCTATTCCAACTATCCCATAAATAAATAACACCAGACGACATGGAGGTAAATGGGCTATTCTTCCCCAATACCAGTAAACAGTTCCCAACAAACACCGAACATACCATGAACATCACCCTAGCCTGCATCAGCCCCTGAGCCGTAGCCCAAATGGGACCATGTTAACCAATACCTGTCACCGCAAGCAATGAGCATATCATCCAACCAATACCCAGACTGGCATCAAGGGAAGAATCATCCAGCCCGCCAAACCACAACAGTTTATTAAGAGTAAAACCAAAAACAGAACATAGACAATGCAATACATGCAAAACAGTTGTCATTATTACAAACAACGCTGCCTACTCTAACAATAATCTTAGGCAAACCAATCTAACTAATACAAAATGAAGACCCTATCTCGCCGCTAACTGAAGCAAAAATCATAATAATTGACACTATAAGAAGTGAAAATCGGGAAGGGAGGGTGGGATGCTGCTTTTCCTCCGTAGTCCATCTGAAATGGGAAGCACAAACTATTCTGCAAAGCCCAAGACCCCCCTCTTAACTCCTCCCAACCCCAACTACCAACCAAAACTCCTGTTCCACTCACTGCGCCGGAAAGGGAGACACAGGAACCCTGTCATGCTCCATTAGTCATGTTGAGCTTCCTGAATAGATCCGGGGCACGTTCCAGTTCTCTAAGTTTTAGACATCAGTCAAACTGGTTCCTGTCCAGTCACTGATCTGAACAAGGTAGGAGAACATTTTTGGTGGAAGGCAGGACTACTGCATGAATTAGTCAATCTTTCCTGCACTCCCCATGCTGTCCGCTGATCCCTCCTCTCTTCGTATGCTGTCTTCTACATGCTCCCCCACCACTCTTTTCACTCCAGGATTCAAGATGCCTTCTCATTCTCTACTTCTGCCTTGATTTTCTCCATACTCCTACATGCCACCTCCATGCTCCCTTCTGCTTCCTGCTTTCTTCAGAGGCTCTCTGCTGCTGCCCCCTTCTCTCCCCAGGGTTCCTGCTACCTCCCTTTCTCTCTTCCTTTGTTTTTTACAAATGAGGTTGTAGGGGCAAACATTGTAAATTCTATTTGGGACAGCTATGTATGCTAAGAGAAGTATGTAAGATTATGTATTGTATTGGATAGGGAAATGGCAGACATGATGGTCAAGATGGTTCTTTTATGCTGTCAAAATCTCTGTTGCCTTTTATGTTTCTCCTCCCATCACCTCTGGTTCTCCCAGCACCTTCTATTTACCCCTTCCCCTCCCATGTATGTAACCTTTTCTGAATTGATTCAGAAGAATCTGGATTTTTCTCCAAGTCCTCTAAATCGATCAGCAAAACAAAGCACTGAGGCTTTGTTCATCTCTAAAGAGATAAAAAAAAAACCTATACACTAAATTAAAAATAATTGTAACTCCTCAGATAAGCAGAATTTTTATACCTTTATATGTATTTTGTACAGTGACTCTTGTTGAGGTTTATTTATTAACCCGTTATAAGGACCAGAGGGATGTGCAATGCATTGCTCACTCCTCTAGTCCATAACACGTAAAGGAAAAATGGCACAGTTTGGGAGGAAATCGACTGCACCATAGGGCAGAAATAAAAATATCCCATATGCCCATTGATTTAACTCTTTGAGAGCCAGAAGGGAATCCAACACATATGGAGCTAACCCCTTGAATGCAGTGCTGTATCTTGGACTAGGCTGACTAGGCCTTCACTGCTTGGACGCCCCAGGCCCCCTACCTGCTCAAACTTGTCTTTCTCCTTGCTCCACAAGAAAATGGCCGCTAACACTAGGTTATTTAGCCAAGAGCACCTCTTTCTGTCATGTGCACGTGTCAGGACTCGGATCCTGGCGCATGCGCACATATGAGAGGGACGGACGAGTTGGTCATGCTGCGGTGGAGCAGCGGAGCTGTAAGCCAGAGCTTCCGCTAACTCTTCCTTACTGGAGTCGAACTTGTGCCAGACAGACTGGAAGTTGTAAGGCCCTGGCACCTCAGTACATAGCCAAAATCAAAATGCCCAATGATTTATCATTTAAATGGGATTTTTAACCAGAATGTTATAGAGATTACTAAAGATTAAAAACAATGCAATGGAGACAACTATAGAAATCAAGGGGTTAAGAGCCCCATTTAAAATCAGTTAGAATTTTAAGTTGCCCCCTAGGGCACAAATGGTGTGAACCAGCTTTGACTTTGCAGTTTATACACATTGCCCTATGGCAAAGTGGAACATTTCTGGGCAAGCCAACTGAACTGTAGCAGGGGACAAACAAAAATGCAAAAAAAAAATCCCATAGATCTAGATGGATCTTTTAACCTCTTCCAAGCTAGACACATCTACACTGCATTGTGTATTACATAGATACTTTCGTAGCATCCAAGTGGTTAAAGGTCCCATTTAAATCAATGGGGACTTTTCATTTCTCCTCTACAATGTAGTTTGTTTTACCTCAGAATCGTTTCACTTTGCATTTATACATAAGGTCCAATAATGTGCAAGCTTTTAGTGACACGACACACAGGCTGCAGAGAGCCTTCTGTATTAATAATAGTGCAGCAATTCTGGGGCAGACCAGCTGCACTGTAGGAGACAGATACATTTTCCCAATTATATAAATTGTGATTTTTAACCCCTTGAATGCTAGAGGTGTCCAGTGCATTTCAATGTAGAGACCTCTCTAACATTCAGTAGGTTAAAAGCCCCATTTATGTCTATAGTAAAGTTATATCTCCCTTATGATGCATGTAACTTCCCCCAGATTAACTCCAGTTATAAATATGGTCCAGTGTCCCTTTAACCCTTTGAATGCCAGAAAGGGACCCAATGCAATGCAGTGATATCTATCTAGCACTCAGAGTTAACCATACCAATTTTAACTTATATTTGATAATGATGGTATTGCCTATATATGCATATAAATGATGTGCACTGCTAATTTATACTATGTAAAAAAGGATCACCTGAATCCAGGCCGTTGAACAAAAAGTCACCTTGATGGGTGCTTGTCACAAAGCCCTGCTTGTACTGATTTTAAACATATGTAATTGAACAGTCTATGGAGCAGCACAAGCCTCACATGTAATCATACATACAGGTAATAGGCCTGATATAAACCATGTACTGATTATTGAACATCATAGAATTGTGAATATAGCCCCCTTAGGAAGCAAGTGGCCTGGCACTAGAGACGAAGGGATGGGACCAATAGAGGAAGGGGTGGGGTTTACAGATGAAGGGGTAGATCATAAGCAGGAAGAGGTGTGGCCTAAACAGGAAGGGGGTGTGATTTTAGTCAGGCCTAGGGCAGCACAAAACCTAACTACACCACTGCTTGAATGCTATGCTGGACTCCAAATCATTGTGAAGAAATACCTTGGAGATTTTGTTAGTATTCAAGGGGTAAAAAAACCCTGCACAAGTCAATGGGAAATGTTATTTGTACTCTATGGTGTAATTGATTAGTTCCAAAATTACACCTCTTTAGATTTATACAGTTACATCTAAAATATTCTATTTAATTAATTCATGACAAAGTTACAAGGAAAAATAAATGTAGTCGCATGGCATAAATTTATTTTCATACAGCTGTATACAGTCCCTTTAAAACATATGTATACCACAGTGTAACATTCTACTCATAACAGAAATAGTTAAGACCCTGACAGGAACAGCCTGTCACAGAAACCAGAAAAAGTGCACTTTGGCATATCCTAGAGACCAGACAGTTGCTAGGCTCAATGTCAGATTCTCGGACTGAGATGATATTACAGTGCAAGAGGACCCTTTGCCACTGTGGAAAGGCTTTTTGACAGGCAAACCAATAAATGCCATTGGTCTCTTGAGCGTTTCAAAGTTAAGGCCACACACATACACTGTCTGTGGGGACGTTTAATTGCTTTCAAATATACAGCAAACCGTGAAAAAAATAATAATGTCATGGGTTCAGATAACTAGTCCTGCTGAAAACCGTTCTACGCACACATTATAGTGGAGGGTAAACTGTGGCTCTCCAGTTGTTCGACACCCTCATTCTCATCATCCTTCACTGATGAATAGTGTAGTTTGGCAGCAGCTGGGAAGGCATGGACTGCTAAACATTGCTTTTCAGTCTACTGATAATAAATAATAATAATTATATTCCCATCCTAACCATATAACCCTTTTTTATCCATGCGTTGGATAAGTCTCTGGCAATCAAAGGGCTAAACACCAGGAGTGTGCAACGCATTGCAAAGCATTAGGTCCGTAACCATTTGAACGCCAGAGAGGTATCCAATGCATGCGTTGGAGACCTGTGTGGCACTGAAAGGGTTAAAATAAATATGAGACACTACAACTCTAATAACCTTGAGCTGGTGTAGTGACTATACTGAGAGGATTGCTATCCCATTGCAACATGTGACGTTCCAGCTGTTGATAATGATGGGAGTTGTAGTCCAACATCTTCCGAAACCCACGTCACTGACCCCTGTGTTTGTTAACTGAAATTATAAGAACTTTCTCAATCGTGAATGCAAAGCAGTTTATACAACTTCCATAACCCTCAGACAGTGTAGTGAGTTTATTGATAACCGGTATTCCACTGCAACCCGTGTCTCTCGAATTGTTTTAGGACAACAGCTCCCATCATCCACATGGGAGTTGTAGTCCATAAACAGCTGGAGGGCCACAGGCTACCCTTCCCTGGCATACTGATCACATAATTCTTCGCATGGTTGTAAACAGTTCCATAGAGATCAAGGAAGTTCTACACGTGCCCTTAATTAAATGGAGTTAAAATCATAGTTCATATCTGGGAACATAAAAGACGCCAATATTTTTCTGTGTCTCTAGAGCATGTCCCAGGAGTACGGCTAGTTGCTCAGTTCCTCCCACAGAGGATTGTAGTCCAGAAACAACTGGATAGTTACATATTGCGCACTCCCGATTCCATACTACAATAATTGTACATTCCTATGTTCACCCCCAAGGGGCCTGCATAGCATTGCAACTTAGAGGATTTAAAACCACTATGGAAGGGGGTATAGCTGTGATTTTTGTGAACTAAGTGCAATGCACTGGTTATCTGTGCGGGTGGCTGTCCTGTCTGCTGACTTGAGTGGGAGGATCACACTATGAGACTAATAAGGACAGAGCCGTTTCTCCCCTCTTCCACTCTTTGGAAGTCTGAATCCAGTAAGTTCAGCACTTGCTGCTTGTATGCTTTTGACTGTGGGATATACTGAAACAGATTAAAGGTAAGGTAACGTTTTGAGAAAGGAATGTTACACTCATATAACTGTATCTTGTCTTTTTGATGCTACTCTTTAAAGTTTAGATTCCATTCATGCACAACATGACATGCTGCTGCATACAGTATATTAATAAAGCAGTGTATTAATAAGTAATTTGTTAGATCACTGATGAATTGAATTATTAATGTATTCGCATTTATGATGTACTTGCTAGACAAGGCACTACTTACAGGTGAAGTTTTTGAAGTTTTCATGTTGCGTGATTACAGAGGCCCACATCAAGTTCAAAACACAGAATTTAATTCATAACCAGATAGACATGACAGAATTGTCAAATATTGTAATTCATAATTTGAAAAACAAAACAAAAAAACTGCTTTTTAAAGACAGGTGTCTAAAAGGTAGGTTTAGTTAAATATTACAGTCGCTGCAATAAACATATTCTAAGGGATGTGAATTCCAGATATATCCTGAAGTTCAATGTTTCAATGTTATATCTATCTATCTATCTATCTATCTATCTATCTATCTATCTATCTATCTTGGTCAGGTGTATTTGGATTAATCTATGAGCATGCTAAGTGTCAGCTTTGGATGACAAATGCCTTGCTTGGTATTTGGTCACTGTAACAGTACTAAATACAATGTCAAATAACTGGATGACTTCAATATAGTAGTCTTAGACGGAGATTAGTCTACCTGGAAACATTGCACGTTTAATTACATTTGCCACTTTCTTCTAATCTTCTAAAATGTATTTGAATTAGTGAATAGTTCCATAGAAGATACTCATCTTTCATATACTATACAAGTACAGCAGGGTTTGGTAACACGTGGTTTTAAAGCTGTTGTGGACTTCACTCCCAACACCCTCGGCCGGCAATTGGCTGGCTGAGAATTATGGGAATTGCAGTCCACAAACAGTTGGACAGACACACGTTGCCCAGCCCTGGTATCCTAATCTGTTATAACAGTTATATTGACGTGTATAGTTGATCCTGGAAGTTTTCTCCACATGGCCCGATATATAAGAGGGGGTATTAATCACAGCCCTTATTTAGGCACAAAATATACCCAGATAATTTTCAAGGATTACAGGCAATGGTAATGGTTTTCCGAGTCTTTTGATCGTCTCCCAGGAGAAAATCCAGTTGATCATTTCCTCCCGAATGGTCTCCTCAATGTCGCATTTCCCAAATGTTTGGCTCTATTCCATCCTACCTCACGTGCTAATCACTATTTATTGATGGGCTCCAAACAGTCATGCATTTTCCCTTCTAGTATCAGTTTAACCCTTTGATCTGTTGTAGACTTTTTAAAGTTTGTGTTTTTTCTAAGTGGTGTAATTAGTCACTGGAGGGACCCGGTGCAAATATTTTTTGTGCCCCTAACTTTCCTCACAGGGGCATAGCTAGTGTCAGGGGCCAATGGGCCACTCTTGGATGCGGCGCTTTTACTAATGTCACTTGGTACCACTTTTCACAACTTGTCAGTCTACTTTAAAAACATGCTCAGGGGACTACAGTTAGACAACTTTTGTTGTAACAGTGGCTACATTTTATACAAATGTATTAAAAAGACGAATGGGTTTTCTTAAAATATCTTGCCAACGTGTATTTGCTGAGTACTGTTAAAGAGGTTGGCAATTTACAGGAGAAGAAGAGAGTGATGATTAGTGAAATGCAAAGTCAGATGCTAGAGCTAATGAGGGTATGATGTTATGAATGGCATGGGATCCGGAAGATAGAGGCAGAGCCTGGCATCTGATCTCACTTTGCCAGCTTGCAGTGCAGGGGCAAGCTGTGGCTCTACAGTTGTTAAACTAAACCTTTATTTATCACCAAGCAAGGATAACGAAAGTTGTAGTCCAACAACTGTTAGAGAGCCATAGATTACTCACCGCTATTGTAGAGATACAGACCCATATGACACAACAGATTACGTGGGTGGCTCAGATAACATGGACTGAGAAGGTGCATCAAGGACATATTGATAGCTGTAGTTCAGTGGCAAAAGAATTGATCTATATGCCACAAGCATAGCATCAATATATGGCAGGTAGTTATGGAAAAATAATGTGTTATTAAGTTATATCTCTGAAAGTGAAAACATGTTGAATAATATGCTGGAAATATCCATTATGTCACAATGATGATATAGTACTGCAGAAACTTTTAATGGCCATAATTAGTGTAGTTTGAAAAACGAATTCATTTAAAGAGAACTCATTAGGTATCTGTGTATTTTTTAATTTGTTATACTGAAACGTTAAATGTATGGCTATGTACTGTAGTTTAGTATTTTTAAGTTGCATTTTGTAAGATAAAGGGCACAATGTTAACGCTCTGAGTGCCAGAGGGGTGGGCAATGCATTGTGAACGAATGTATTGTGTACCCCTCTGGCATTCAAAGGGTTAAAAACGTGAAGTAATTCTGGAATACACCAATTACACCATAAGGGGACAAAAATCCCCATTGAGTGAAATTGGGCGTTTAACCCTTTGAGTGCCAGAGGGGTATCCAACGCAGTGCAATGCAATGCTCTGCATACTTGTCTGGAACTCAAAGGGTTAACCCCCGAATGCTAAAGAGGTCTCCAACACATTGCACAGAAATGCGTTGGAGATCTCTGTAGCATTCAAGAGGTTACAAACATTTAAATCTCTGGGAATTTTAGGATTTTTATTTAGCCCCTTCAGAGTAGTTGGTTTGTTCCATTCATAATAATGATATTGTTGCTTTTGAAAGAGAACTGTTCCTGCCCCCTTCATCTAAGTTATAGTCTAGTTTTTTGTTGGGCACTGCTAGCTAACGGTTTCTTTAGAGCTTTCTGGGCTTTATGCACAACAGAAAAGTGGTTAATTTCTGGAACAAACCAACTGTACCACAGGGGAGAAATAAAAATTCCCAAATTCACATTGATTTCAGTGGGGGTTTTCACACTCTTGATTGCTAGGGAAGGTCCCCATCTTGTTGAAAAACAATGTGTTTGAGACCTCTCTTGCATACAAGGAGTTAAAAGCCTCATTATAGTAACCAGGAATGTTAATTTATCCCCTTCGATACAGCTGGTTTGTCCCATGTTTGCATTTCCTTTCTTTTGTGCCCCATGATGACTCCTGAAGATTCGAAAAAGAAGAAATGCTGGGTCAAACCAATTACTATGGGGGGCAAAAATACCCATTTGTTTAATATTCTTGAACGCTAGAGAATTGTCTAACATATTTTGTAAAGCATTGGAGAAATCTATAGCATTCAATGGTTTAAAAGCCCCCATTTAATTCAAAGAGGAATTGGGGATTTAGTATTTTTTACCCTACAGTGTAGTTGACTTTCTCCAATTTTCTTTGTACATCAGCCTGATACATGCTTGGATATACTGTAAATAATTTCCGACTTACCACATTGTTTGAATCTAATTAGTGATATGTGATTTATCATCACAATAGAAATTAAGAATTTAAAACGTGAGGGACAGACAGAAGCTGTGTGCGTTCATGCAGTTCCTGGCAGCTTTCTAATGGCCGTATGTTCAAAAATAAAGTGGAGGAGTTCTGGGGCAAACCATTTGCACTAAGAAGGGAGAACTAAAAGTAACCAAAATTCCCATTAATTTAAAAGGAAATTCAATCTCTGAATGCTAGAGAGCTCTACAAATCATTGTTTTCAATGCACTGGAGACCTCTGTAGCATACTAGAGATTAACATCCTCTTTTAACATGATGAGAATTTTTAGATCTCCCCTGTAGTGCAAATAGTTTGACCCAGAACACCTCCACTTTTCTTTTGAACATACAGCTCAAAGCCTGTTCTCATAAGGAGGTGAATATAGTCAAGTTGATACCTTTATTGGTTAACTAAACAGATTTAGGATGCAAGCTATCAAGACCTGTTAGGTCACTTCCTCATGCCTGAGGAAGAGACCTAAGAGGTCTTGATAGTTTGCATCCTAAATCTGTTTAGTTAGCCAATAAAGGTATCAACTTGAGTATATTCACCTCCTGTATTTCTATGGCTAACATGATACCATCTCTCATCTGTTCTCATAAGAACAGACTTAGATGTCAGGGAACATTCCCCTTTATTGTTAACCCCTTAAGGATCAGCCACGTGCATCCGGCACTTAAGGACCACAGATAGTTTTTTTATGTAATCGGATTCAGGGCTCCCCAAATGGCGTGCAGCCACGCGGGGAGCCCTGAAATCCATAATGTGCGAGGACCGTCACTGGTCCATTAGGCAAGTTTTTCCATGACGGTCTTGACACGTCATGGGTCCTTAAGGGGTTAAAACTGAAGCATTCATTAACTCCTTGAAGACCAGAGTAGTGTGCAATGCAATTGCACGCCCGTCTAGTCCAGAAGGGGTAATGGTAAGAGGAACATTAATGAGAGAGGTGTGTATGTGTATGTGTGGGTGGGGTTATACACGGATGTGTGACAAAGGTGTGCTGATGAGTTGATGCACTTTCTAATCTGATCCATTCTTCGATTCCTAATTCCTAAATTGAGAAATCTATAGTGCAGGGGTGTCCAAGTTCACTCCTCAAGAGCTACCAACAGGCCAGTGTTTTAGGATTTCCATGTTTGAGTGAGGGTGGGCCAATTAAAATTATTAGGCAGCTGAATAACTCATCTGTGCTTAATCAGGAAAATCATTAAACCCTGGACTGTTGGTGGCCCTTCAGCAGGCACGTGCACACATAGACACCAAGGGGGGCTTGAGCACCTTCCCTTTTTGTCCAAAGTGCTCTCGTGCCCTTTTAACAAAAAAAAAGTTGCCTCACCGCCCGCACTAACCCCCCCACCGCCCAGTCAGGTCTGAGCCTCTTTCAGGACAGACCTGTAGATGCTGCGCTCCCTCGTCGGCTCTTTAGTATTACAGAGCGGTGGGAGATGACATAATCTACCAGCGCTCTGCATGAAGAGAAGACCACGCGGGAGCTCCAGCAGCTACAGGTCTGTGCCAAAGGAGGCACATACAGACCTCTCCTGCCACTGGACCACCAGGGAAGAGGTAGGAAACGGACACTGGGGGGCAATGTGGGAATGATGGGGCAATATGGATCTGATGGGAGGCAAGATGGAGATGATGGCAATGTAGAGATGATGGGGCAATGTATGTGAGGGTAAGTTGGAGCTGATGGGGAGCAATATGGAGATGA
Source organism: Rhinophrynus dorsalis (assembly GCA_037306005.1). Classification (NCBI taxonomy): domain Eukaryota; kingdom Metazoa; phylum Chordata; class Amphibia; order Anura; family Rhinophrynidae; genus Rhinophrynus; species Rhinophrynus dorsalis. Next base: position 334,996,957 of record CM074720.1, on the reverse strand, counting down.
TGGGGGCAATGTGTAGCTGATGGGGGCAATATGGAGCTGACAGGGGACAATGTAAGGGCAATATGGAGATGATGGGTGGCAAAGTGGAGATTAGGAGCAATGTGGAGGTGTCCAGTGGAGATGGCCAATGGGGGGGGGGGGGTCAGATTTCTGTGCCTACAAGCTCCTGATATGTAAATTATTTTCCTTTTTTTAAATATAATTTGAATAAATAATTATGAGAAGTGCCTTTTTTTCATTTGAGCCCCTGCCCCCCAAAATGTCTGTGCACATCCCTGCCCTTGAGGACTGGACTTGGGTACCTTGGTCTTATTGCAGAGTGTCCATAGATTAACAGAGGGACTGGAGAATTTGTCACAATGAAGAGGTTTTCTTCTCCTTTTCCCACCTAAGTACGTCTTCCACCCAGTTTATTATAAATAGCACATACTATTTTAGATAGAATTAACAGGTGTTGCACTTTCTTTAGAATTTTTCTGTTAGAAATTATGCAACATACATAGAACATTATTTACCCCTTAAATACCAGAGGGGCTGTGGAAAGACATTCTTTTAAGGGTTAATGAGAATTTACAAATCTGATTCTGTGCATAAAGTGTGTGCTATGCCTGCCTAAAGCTTATGTATAAAGCTAGTTGCTCCTTTAAATGGTTGGTTTGTACAGCATGTGCCAAGTGGGCAGTGTGGGATTGTATGGGCTTTTCATGTAGTACTGTTCCTCTACTCTCTGTCTCATGCAGTGTACTAACAGGGCTCAGAAAAGATCAGAGTAAAATTCTTCCTTTCCCTTCCAAGCTATATGGGTTGCATTAAAGTCTGGTTCATAGAAGTTGTGCATTGGAGGAGTTTTTTAAGGGGTCTGTACATACAGGTTAGGCGCTTGATTAGCAAACCTATATATATAGAAGCACAGTTCACTTTCAGATCTGGTGGATTTGTACGTTTCTTTTCTGTGTTAAAGAACTAACACCTCAACCACTTATTATGGTCAGAAAATCCTAATGC